>JALGPY010000002.1:165788338-168300004 GCA_023055425.1 Linanthus parryae | reverse complement strand
TTCCTGGATGAAGTTGACCACAGCCAGCGCGTTTGCCGTCTTCAGTGGTATTGCTTCCACCCATTTGGTGAACAGCTCAGTTGCGGTGAGAATGAAATGGTTCCCATGTGACGTTGGTCGGATGGGGCCAATGAAGTCCAAAGCCCATGTGTGAAATGGCCATGGCGTTCCTAGTGCATGTAGGTCCACGGCGGGAGCGTGCACTAGGTTCCCTTTGAATTGACATTCTTGGCAGCGTCGCACCTTGGTGCGGCAATCGACTTCCATCGTGGGCCAGAAGTATCCAATTGAGAGAAGCTGTCTGCATAATTTCGCACCTCCCTGGTGTTCCGCCTGGTGGGAGAGGTCCATGACTTCTTGTGCTTCCCTATCGTCTAGGCATCGCAGCAAGTTGCCTTCATGACCTTTTCGCCAAAGCAGATTTTCCTGAACCACATATCGGGAAGCTTTCCTCTTCAATTTGTCTGCCTCTTTTCTCGATTCGGGTATAGTGCCTTTGGTGAGGAATTCAAACAATGGCTTTCTCCAGTCTGTGTCGTCGTCGATTAGAGCGACAAGAAGAGAATCTTTGATTAGTGCGCAGCTTTCGCACTTCCCTTGTATCAGGGCTGCGGCTGTAGACATGCTTGGCCAATGGATGCCGTATCTCTGAGCTTTCCTGTAGATTGACACCTCGCTTTCTCCGCAAGCGTGCTGGTGAATCTTTTCTAACAGCTGTTGTCCCTCTTGTTCGGAGACACATCGCATGAGTATTCCTCCGGGACCCTTGTAGTAAAGGGTGTTGTCGTGGATACAGTATCCTTTCGCGAGTGCCCAGCCCTCGCTGCTGGTGCCTTTCGCAATAGCTTGCAGGATTGCTTTTCGCCAGTCTGCGTCATCCATGTGTTCGTCGTCGCCCGCATCTTCTGTTAATGCCGACGATGTTCGCACTTCGATGGAAATCCTTGCGGGGCATTTGTCTATGCTGACCTTAGATCCCAGAGTTGCTAAGGCGTCTGCATGCCTGTTGTCCGCTCGGGGTTTGTGCTCGTATTTCACGTCGCAGAATTGCTGCATCAGCTTTTGCACTAGGGTGCGGTATGGTAGGAGGTTGATCTCCTTTAAACCATATTCGCCCGAGGCCTGTTTAACAATCAGTTTGGAATCTCCCATGACTGTTAAGTTGCTCACTTCCAAAGCTTTCGCCGCACGGAGTCCCGCGATCAGAGCCTCGTATTCCGCCTCATTGTTCGTGACTGCGAAGTTGAGTTTCGCGGACATCTGTATGACTTCCCCGTCCGGCTTTGTCAAGACTATCCCAATGCCTCCGCCTTTTCTGGTTGACGAACCATCGAAGTGGAGGGTCCAATAGGGCACGTCGATCGCGTAGATTTCAGGGCCTTCGAGTTCTTCCTCGATCACAGGTTCGTGACTGTTGTCAGGAAACTGTGCCAGCAGATCTGCTACCGCCTGCGACTTGATCGCTCTTGGTTTTACGCATGTGATATCGTACTGAGAGATGGTCATGTACCATTTCGCCAATCTCCCGCCCGGAGTAGTGTGAGTTAGCAGGTATCTTATGGGGTCGCTTTTGGTGACCACCACTACTTTGTGCGATGCAAAGTAGTGTCTCAACTTCTCTATTACGAAGAATAAGGCAAGGCAATGACGTTCGATGTCCGTGTACCTTGATTCAGCAGGCTGCACAATGCGAGAGATGTAATAGATAGGCCTCTCTTGTCCCTCATATACCTGGGCCAAGAGTGCTCCTATAGATCTCCTTGTTGATGTAAGATATAGCAGCAGCGGCGATCCCAGTTGAGGCGCGATCATAATCTTCGGGGATGTAAGTATCTCCTTTAGCTTTTCGAATGCCGCTTCATGGTCAGGAGCCCAGTTGTACGCGGCGTCCTTCCTGAGAAGAGTGCTGAAGCAGCATGTGATTTCGGCGATTGCCGGGATGAATCTCCGCAGATATGACAATTTTCCCAAGAATGTTTTCAAGGTACTTTGGTCTTGAGGTGGTGTCATGCTGGTGATGGCTGACACTTTCGCAGGGTCAGGCTCAATTCCTTGGCGATGGACTACGCATCCCAGAAACCTCCCCGAAGTCACGCCGAACGCGCATTTCATGGGGTTCATTTTCAGTTGAAAGCTCCTGCATCTGTTGAATACCTTTCGCAGGTCTGCAAGGTGATCTGCTTCATGCCTGGATTTGACTACCAGGTCATCCACATAGAATTCCACTTCTTTGTGCATCATGTCGTGGAATAGGGCCATCATGGCCCGCTGATAGGTTGCGCCTGCATTCTTAAGACCGAATGGCATTACCGTATAGTTGAATACCCCCACGGGAGTGATGAATGCAGTTTTCCTTGCATCTTCGGGATCCATCTTGATTTGATTGTACCCGCTGAAGCCGTCCATGAAACTGAACATGCGATGGCCTGCTGTTGAATCAATGAGTAAATCGATGTTAGGCAGCGGGAAATCGTCCTTAGGACAGAAGCGATTAAGATCTCGGAAGTCCACGCAGATGCGGAGCTGTCCGTTCTTCTTCACCACTGGCACGATGTTGGCCAACCATGTGGGATGGTGATTGGGCTCTATGAACTTGGCGTCTAGGAGTTTGACAATCTCCTGTTTGATCTTCACGTTGAGCTCTGGCCTAAAGCTTCTGGTGCTTTGTTTGACCGTTTTAGACCCTGGGATGATGTCTAAACGGTGCATGGTGATGCTCGTGTCCAGACCCGGCATCTCGTCGTATTCCCATGCGAACACGTCCTTGTATTCAGTTAGGAGCTGCAGCAGTCCTTGTTCCTCTTCGCTTGTGAGGTCCGCACTCAGGAAGACTGGTCTTTTCTTTTCCTCGTTCGGGCTGAGGAACACTTCCTTAAGCTCTTGCTTTTGTGGTCTTGGCCTGTCTTCCATGCATTCGGGGGCTTCTTTAAGTTTCTCCTCTGGAGTGCCCTGTGTTGGCTCTTCTGCGAGCGCAACTTGCTCGATTTGATTGATTTGCCCAGGGACATCCCCATGCCCGTGTGAGGACGTCCCCGCGCACCTTCATATGCGATAGCATTTCTTCCCGTTGGCGTAGAAGCTCTCTATCTCCTTGCCTTCGGGGTCGTGCTTTGCGATCCTCTTCAGAGTGTAGACACTCTTGCGATGATATGCGATGCGCGGCGCCTCTTCGTGGGTAGGCGGCTTTTCTTCGGTGTCTCCCCTTGTCACCATCACGCCTGCAGGTGACTGGTCCTTGATGTCCTCCCAGAGAGGTAAAGGAGTAGGGTTGAATGGTCCGGGTGTTTGCTCGTCCGCCATCTCGGTGAACCACACCGCCTCGCTGAGATGCGCTTCGTCCAAGTTGAACGGGTTAGTTGAGGCCGGTATCTCGACAATCCTGTCGTTCCAGATAGCTTTCATCACTTGGTGAGCTGTTGAAGGGATTGCGTCAAAGCGATGAATCCAGGCCCGACCTATGATCATGTGGTATGTGGTGTTCGCGTCTATGACATAGAACTTCGCCGAGCACTTGATTCTGCCGATCTGAACGCCCAGGCGGATCCACCCGATCGTCATTCTGGAATCGCTTCCGAATCCCACCAGCGGGGATGGACGCTTGACTACCTTGTGCTCGGGGATCCCTGCTAGCTTCAGTGTGTGGAGTGGAACAACATTGACCGCTGCTCCTCCATCGACGAATGCTCGCTTGAATTCGACGCCGTTGATGATGGCGGTCACGTACAGGGGCCTCTGGTGGCTCGCATCTGTCTTTTTGTCGCTGGCAGAAAAGGTCATAATCTTTTCTGTGGAACGGGACGCCCTGACGACTTTCCCGTTGGAGACCACGAGGTCCTCCTCGTAGTCCTCTGCTACCCTTAAGATTGCTTTTGTCATGTCCGCTCGACATTTTTCGGAGAAGTTCATCTCGTTGAAGAATTTGTCGAAGCCGTGCGACCCTTTCATGCGGTCGGCACGCTCATCTTCCGTGTCCATGCTGTAGTCTTCATCTTCATGGACTTCAGCAACGATGGGCAGACCATCCTCTGCGACTTCTTCCAAGTCGACTATCGAGATCATGGCGACCTCTTTGCCTTTTGAGCCCGAATCTGTATGGGCAGGCAGCGGGTTGTTGCGCACATCCTTCCGATGGTCGCTGACGATGAGTTCGCCGCTCTTCATCTTCTGATCGAGCGCGAATCTGAGCTTCTTGCACTCGGCTGTGGGGTGCATGACCTTGCCGTGGTATTCGCACCACTTAGGGTCCCTCGTCATCTCTTTGGAGGGTGCTTTCTCGAGCGGTGGGAGGGCGCCGTCCTTACGCCACTGTCTGCAGAGATCGCTTGCCTCCTCCACCGAGCAGGGCAGGGGCGGTGCGTCGAAGTTTGTAACTTTTGCTTGCTTCTGGGGCGAAACTGCATTGACCTCAGCTTCGCGTCCTCGCTTGTAGCCGAATCTGCCGATCTTGTAGGTGGTGCCGCTCGCAGGTCGTTCTGGAGCGCTCTTCTTTCTCTGTCTCTCGACGATGGGCTCGATGTTCATCGTGCACTCGATGAGCTTTGAAAATGTGGGTGTTTGCAAATTGATTAGCATGCTCTTGTACTCATCTCGCATGCACTGCAGGCATATCTCTACGAGCCGATTCTCGAGCATTGGGTCCTTGCATTCTAAGGATTTCGCTCTGAATTTCTTGATGAAAGTGATTCCATCTTCCTCGCGTTTCTGATACATCCGCGAGAGGTGGATCATCGTCACCTTCTCTTCCATCTGGAAGAACTTGGTGTAGAACTTCTGGACCATGTCGTCCCAAGTCTTCACAGATCCGGGCTCCAACGTCCGGTACCATTTGTATGCTACATTCCCAAGAGTCTTTGGGAACTCTCGCATCAGCAGTTTGGGATCAGCTCCGTATGGACCCATGACATCGATGAAACGCATGACATGCTCATGAGCGTTTCCATTGACGTCTTCGAACTTGTCTCATTTGGGAGCCTTGTACCCTGCCGGGTTAGGCATGAGATAAATTTCTCGTGGGATGGGTGGATCGTTGTCTAGCTTCGGGATGATGGTATCCGCGAGCGATTGATGAGCTAGGATGGAGTCCACGCGCTTCTGCAAGGATGTCATGCATTCTGGGAGGCTTCCCTCGGTAGCTGCCGGAGGGGCTGCCGTAGGCGGTGGCGATACATATGTCGCCGGAGGATTGAGAGTGTATTGGCTACCCGCGTTTCCCCATATGGTCGCCGGTGGAGGCATAGTGTACTGCAAAGTTGGGTTAGACGCCAAAGCCGTGGGCTGAGAGGCGTGAGCGGCAGGGGGTAGCATTTGCGCTGTTGATCCTTGGATCGAAGGCAGCTGCGCGGCTGACGGTGGAGTTTGCAGATGAGGGTTGGGAGGCGTGGCCGATACTCCCAATCCTGGAGCAGTAGGGGTTCCTCCTCCCTGAGGGGTGGCGGTACCTGGTGGAGGATTTGGCGCAAGGGTGCCCAGAACGGCCAGGATCCGCTCCAACTGCGCAGATTGAGACTTGAGAGCTTTTGCCTGACTTTGGACAGTGGCGTCCAAAGACTCCAAAGTTGGTGCCTCGCCGGGAGTCGTCGGAGTACGGCGGACTTCGTCTCCCGAGGGAGTTTCGGTGGAAGGCGACCGGTTGCTGACATCATCCTCCTGAGACATGGTTGCTTTTGCTGGTAAGTTTCACGTCGGGTTCACCAAAATGTGCACAAGAGATTCCGGCAGGGAGACCTCCGTGTACACCGTATGTAGTGGATCAGGGATCGCACAGGAAGAATAGGGGTGTGTGTAGGGAGAGAGTAAGTCAGTAGCAATGTCTGAGAGAGAGACAGAGGTTTGGCAGAGCTTCCGCGTATGGCAGTGTTGTTCTTCTTTGTATGGAAAGGTTGACGATATATATATACTGGAGAACGTGACCGTTGTAGTGTGGTTAATGCGCCCATTAATGGCGGCTTAATTAGCTTAACCATAACGGCACGTTCGTCCGAGTATATAGGAACCGTTAGAGCACGTGGTGCGCGAGTACCGGAACCGTTACGAGGTTGACCGGGTTTGACCGGATTGACCGGGTCTAGGGAGCTCGTGCCATAAATCTCTCAAAACAGTTACTAAAGGTCGCGCGCGGGCTTGGCTCGCACGCGACAGGGCTTACTCTAGCCTCCAAACCACAAATCCCTACAAGTCCCGTGCAGTGGTATGCGAGGGCTCTGTCTCGCAGCCCCCACATGGATCAGCTCGGCTGGTGATCCTGTGTGTGTGGAGCACAATATGGTGTGCTGGATGGTTGCCACGTGGCCTAGATCTGCCATGTCATAAAGCAGTATCTACAACTGTCAAGTAGCATGGTTCTGGACATGTCTTCAAGAGTCCTATTTTTCCTCTCAACTACACAATTATGCTGAGGAGTTCTAGTTGCAGAAAAGTTGTGTCAGATGCCATGCTTTGCACAAAATAAATCAAAATCAAGTTGATCAAATTCCCTACCATGATCCCTCCTAATAGATGCAACACGTAAATTTTTCAAAGTTTGAAACTATTTTCAAAGTTTTGAAAATTCAGATAATGCTTCAGATTTTTCTCTAATGAACATAACCCAAGTAAATCTAGAGTAATAATCAATTACAACAAGCATATATCTCTTACATTTGGGTGTTTGTACCCTCATAGGACCACACAAGTCCTGATGCATCAATTCTAAAGGTCTATAAGTACTTACAAAGTTATTTGGCTTGAACGAACTTCGGGTTTGTTTACTTGAGTACATGCCTTGCAAAACTCATCATCTTTGAATTTGAGGATTCGTAATCCCCTTACATGATCTTTTGAGATGAGTTTGTTCAAAGTATGCATGCTTATATGACCAAACTTTCTATGCCACAGCTTTGAGTCATCCTTCAAAGCTTTGAGACATTTCAAACTATCACCTGCAACTTTGTCGGTACATAGTGCATAAAGATTATGTGACCTAGGAGCAGTGAGAATGCAATTGTCTGATTTTTCATCTTGCACCACACATTTCTCCCTGTCAAAAACTAACTTGTTACCTATATCAAAAAGCTGAGAAATACTCAATAAATTATACTTGAGATCATCAACTAAAGAGAATCAGAAATTGAATATGCAGAATTGTTACCAAAACTTCCTATACCAATTATGTTGCACTTTGCTTTGTCACCAAGTGTGATTGTTCCCTCTGATTACTCTTTCAGCTATGAGAATAAAGATTTCTTTCCACTCATGTGCCTGGAACATACACTATCCATAATCCAATTTTGATCTTTCAAAGCTTTGGTGACCTCCTGCAAAATTCAATTAATGCCTTAAGAGGCTATTAGACCAAGTGTAGAATTTGGATTCATACTCAGAGTCAACCATGTTAGGTGGTCTAACTCCTTTTGGAACCCAAATCTGTTTCACTTGTCCCTTAAGCTGATAAGGATAGGTATTCCTCATTATGTGAGGTTTTGTCCCTCTAAAGGGGAAAGTTAATTTCACATGTCCAATTTTGCAGCAGTAATGACACTTTGGAGAATGTCTGCTTCTTGATTTCATAAAAGTGGCTTGGTTTCTTCTTGGAAAATTTGGATTATAACTAATTACACTTTTGTATACAGAATGCATACTTCCTCCAAGCATAAAATTTATCTTCTGTTCTGAGCCAGCAAAAGTTGAATGAATTTTCTTAGATTCTTGAAGCTTAGTAGTCAATGCAGTGTTCTGTTGTTCTAAATAATCAGAATGATTTTTTAGATAAAAAATCTTGTCAGTTAAAAGAGTGTTCTGATTAACTACTTCTTTGACCTGTGATTTCAAAGCTTTGAATCTACTGTCCAAGGCTTTGAAGTCACTATCAATTTTCAACTTAGTAGCTTCAAGAAATTTGTTCTGAAAAACCAAGTCTAAGTTTTCTTTTTCTTGCTCATGAACCTTCATTTTCAAGGAATCAATCTCATTCATGTAACTTTCCTCATTTAAAAACATGCTTTTGAGAATTTCAGGTAAAACATCAGAATGACTAGATAAAAGATTCTTTACCATGTCTTCAACAGGCTTCTTAGTAGAGTGGACCTCTTGATCTCCAGCAATCAAACAGAGATTGTCTTGCTCCTCATCAGAATCTGAGTCTGAAGAGTCTGAATCACTCCATGAGGCTACCATTGCCTTCTTGCTTCTGTTGTCATTTTCCTTCTTAGTAAATTTTCTGCCTTTCCCCTTTTGAGGGCAATCTCTTATCAAGTGATATGCATCTCCACATTCATAGTAATTCATAACTTTAGGTATATATGAATGTGAAGCAGACTTACCTTTATGATCCTTGCTGGTTGACAAACTGAATTTCTCTTTTGTTGTAATCCTTGTTTCCAGAGTTTCTCTTTTTCGTCAGAATTTTGGCCAAGGCTTTGTAAATCAAGGCTAAGGCTTCTTCATCATTATCATCATCCTCCTGTTCAAGGCTTTGGGAGTTTTCATTGTCTTTTGCCTTGAGTGCCAGGTTCTTCATGTTGCACTCAGTTCACCATCAATTTCCTTCATAGAGATCTCATGAGTGAGCAATATTCCTTGCATATCATCACGTTCCAAGATGCTTAAGTCCCGAGATTCCTCAATTGCAGTTGTTTTAGGCTCCCATTTGGCCTTAGGCAAGCTTTCTGAGAATTTTGCTGACTTTTTCTTCATTTGAGAATACTTATCCCAATGACTCCAAGTTGTTCACAATATCTGTAAACCTTTGGAACATATCTTTGATGGAATCATCAGAATTCATCTTAAACTGTTCATTGTCTCTCAAAAGGATATTAATCTTTGTATGCTTGACTTGGCTTGTTCCTTCATAAGTAACAGTCAGCTTATCTCAGATATCTTTTTCATTTTTGCAGTTGGATATCCTATTAAACTCATATGCACTAAGAGCACAATACAATAAGTTCAAAGCTTTGTAATTCTTTGATACCTTTTCCAGTTCAGTAACTGAGAGATCTTCATCAGGCTTGACAGTTCTAACTCCATTAACAGTATAATAAAACAAGTTTGGTCCATTCACAATAATAGACCATAGTTCCATGTCCTGGTCTACGATGAACATTTTCATCAATGCCTTCCAATGCACTAAATTATCACCACATAGCAGTGGAGGTCTATTCGCTGTTCTTCCCTGCGAGAATCCTTCTCCACCTACAAAACTCATTATCATAAGATTTTTAGTTATTTAAACAGTGACCCAAAGCTCTGATATCAATTGAAAATTTGTTATGTAGGTGTAAAACAGGATCTAAATACTCTAGAAGGGGGGGTTGACTAGAGTATGCTAACTTTTGCCAAAACACAGTCTTTTGAAACTTAAGTAGTGCAACTAGTTGATATCTCAAAGTTTTGAAAAATATTTGAGAAACTTAAATATATAACTGCATAATAGAGAGGCTTCAAAGCTCTGAGATTTGGAAAGCTCCAAAGCTTTGAAACTTCTTATTTAAACTGAATGTAAAGACAACAAAGTAAATAGCAGAGACACAAGGATTTTACAGAGTTCAGTCACAATTGGACCTAGTCTTTGCCTGAGGGATCTAATCCCTCAAGGATTCAAATACAATTTCTTATTAATCACCCAGATTTAGCCCTAGATCTCAAGCCTAAGTGAACTACCTTACACTTATACAGCTTGTGGTTCCCAACCTATCTGGTTACAGGCTACAAACTATTGAAAGAATAAGAACCTCTGGTTGTTCACTTGAAAAACCAAACTACTAAGTTTAGAGAGGTTTCATAAAATAGAATGAATAATACAATTCAGTACAACTAGAAGAACTCAGAAAGAATAAGCTAATGAAGCCTGGAAGAACTCTTCTGATTCAGATGAATAGATCTTGCTTCTGCAATGTCAATGGCTTGATGAAACTGAATATTTGAGTGATGTAAACTCTCCTGTTTGTACTACACTTAAAATATCACGAAGATCAGTCTTAATCTCTGTGTCTCATTTCTAATCAAAGTGCTGATCTCTTTTAAATATCATTCTGCAACTAACTGAGAGATTTTAGGAACAGAAACCACTTAAATCCTCTTCCTTGATATGCTTCTTTCAACAGCTATGTTTGGATAGCTATCTGATTTTTTTATGGACGTTGGAACACCCAACATACCCGCATACACTCAGCAAACAAGATAAAACAACATCAAGACAATCTAGCATCAAGATCTTTTTAGCAGTATGCTAACAGTTCATGAGAAAACTGGGTTAGATTTTTCTTGTAATAGACTTACATAATCAAAGAGTTGAATATGTTAAATAACCAGTATAGAACAATTATTTTTAGACAATAATCAACTCATAACAAGAATTAGATGAACTTAGCAGTGAAGTATACCAAGTAAATCTCAGAGCTTTGAAGCTTTGTCTGCTAGTTCATCAGAATGAACTTGGATTTTCAATCCAACTCAGTCCTGCATTTGTTATAGCTTAGAACACATATTACTAATTCATTGATTTTGTTATCCAATATCAAAACCAAAACCTGCACAAAAACAATTAAGCAAATACATATATAAGCACAACTACTGTAACTCAAAGCTTTGAAGCTTTGATACTTAGTTTCTAGCTTTCATCATCAAGGAACCAAAGCTCTCTGCTTGTATATTCACAAAATAATATCTAGGAGCTTCAGATTTGTCAGGTGTGAACTCACTGTTAGGTGGGATATCTCGTGTTGATACAATATAAAGAGTATTTAGGGAATAATTATTACTAATCATATCGTTTAAGTGTTAATTAGCTTAATTAATCAAGATTAGTACATAATGACATGTAGTATGTTAGCTTTTATATGTGTAACTGCATGATTGACACGGTGTTATATGTAATTAGTTGGCTCTCATCGAAGAATCATAGCTTCCCATGTGGCTTTAAATGCAACGTACTTTAATAGGTTGCAAGTGCAATTACTCAATATCCAAAATTGTCTACATATGCAAATTAAACTAGGCCGTACCACACGCTATAGCGCGGGTTCACAAAAAAAGTTTTAATCCAAATAAAATGACAATTATCGAATATCTTTTCAAATCATGGAGAGGCACTAATTTTATGCCACACAATATGTATGATATGTTTGATTAGTATTAACCGAATATAATCATGTTCATATTGGATTAAGAAATACAGCATGGTGAGGGTTAAAAACTGTAACCAATTTAAATGTGAGTTTCTTGTAATCAAAATAATATTTATGGCCTAAATATGGTTTTAATTAAGCGAAACATAAGTTTATTGGGGAAAAAGTAAAATATAAGTTTGAACTAATTTGAATACGTTTAGAAAATATAAGGTAAACTACTAAATTAAAGATTAATTACCGTGAAAGAAATTTCAACAACAGAGCCTATCATGTAAACTATTTGAATGCTTATCTAAATATAATTATAGGGTAAAATGTCTAAAATAAAATGACTGGTCATACCCCTTTGGATCACCCTAATTATACATGTATAAACATATATACATATACCTAGATATATGTATACACCACTTTCTTTATGCTTTAATTTGGTTTCAACCATAAATGATCATTTTTTTTTCCTTCTGCCAATATACTAAACCATCATTACGGGAAAGCCAACTAAATAAATAAACTTTAAATTCTTATATAGTAATCATTCAATTAAGTAATTGAGACTCACCTAATTTTAAGTGACTTTCGTCTATTTTAGAAAAAGATAAAAATGTTGCTTCCTTTAAAAAATTAAAAAAATATAGAAAAATGTGGTTATTTTTTTTAGGTGAAATGTCGCTTGATGATCTTCTATTTTATCACCTATGAAGTAAATTTTAGATATGAAAAGTAAGAAATTATATTGTTCGAAAAAACTTACTACGTCTTTAAGTCTTGAAATAGAAGATTCAAAAAAGACCTCTAAAAAAAGTTGTAAAAAGGAGGAAAATATAACTCTTTCAAGACAAAAAAATAGGCAGAAGATTTCATCAAAGTTGGTGATTATTACATTAGGTTAATAATGTAATGTTTGAATTAATGTAACTCTTATAGCATATATATATATATATATATATGTGTGTATATATATCTATATATGATAGTCAAGGTATGCGTCTACATTAACCATTAAAAGACCGCAATTGACACTTAGAATTGTTGATATTAAGTCCGACTTATCCATATATAATACTTCCATCCAGTTTTAATCTAGTTTCAGCAAAGAAAAACGAAAATATAAGTCCTTCTACCAATATACTAAACCATTATTTACGCTCAAGCCAATTACTAAGTGAACTTTGAAAAGCCTGCATATCAATCATTCAACTAAGCAACTGAGACTTGCCTAATTTAATGTTTCTTTTTGTCTTTTGTAGAAGATATGAAAATGCTACTTACTTTTAAAAAATTAATATATAGAAGAAAATGTGAAATTTTTTAGAATAAAATGTCGCTTACTTATCTTCTGTGATCTCCTAAATAGTAAATTTTAGATGTCAAAGTGAGAAATTTTGTAGTTCGGAGAATCTAACTTCTATGAGTCTTTTAAATAGTTGTAACAAGATGAATAGTTGTAACAAAAGAGAAAAATATAAATTTTTTAAGACTAAAAAGTCGTCTAAATAAAGCAAATACAGCAGAGCCTTAGTGTTCAATTTATATTTGCAAAGCCATGTATCAAGATGTTCTTGTGAGTCTTCGTAAGTAATTTAATTTCAAGCAACTAATTAGGCATTTGATAATTTTAATATTTGGAATACTTACTCAGCTCCCTCATGAATGTCACATGTGCCAAGCAAATCAAAAAAACATGTCAATAATATCATCACTCATTAATATAGGTATTTCATATTTCTGATAATTGGTTCACTAAAGCATATAAGAGAAAATTAATTATAAAATTACACTGTCATATTGTAACTTTTGGGAAATATTATAAAAGCACGGGTATATAAGGTAATCTAATAGAAATTGAAAAATTAGCAACATAGATATCATTCATTTCACGAATAATAGAATGAACATGTAATGTAAATCTTGAGTATTAAATTTCAACTCTCGAATGTGATAATATAACTTCTTGGAGATTCTAATAATCATGGCTATTCAATCTGGTAGAAGCAATAAAATTTTATTTCTTCAAATTAGATGGGCTAAAATTTGATTATTAAATTTGGTGAAATGTTTAATTTTTGATAGTATAAAATTAATGTGTTCTTTTTTCATAATTTTCATTTTAAGTACCAATTATATAAATCATTTGTGTTGGATTACAATTGACTTGAAGTCCTACTAACATCACATTTCGATCAAACTTTATTTTTTATACAAACTTGATACTGATAACTTCGTTATCGGAGTTATTTTTGTAACCTCAGCTCTTGTTTCAAAGCCTTGAAACAGGTTTCAAATATCTAAAAGTTCTCAGAGGACAAGTGCTGAACTGAGGGGGAGTTTGTCTCCTAGGCCTTGAATTGTACTTTCGTGTCTGATGAAAGACAAATTATATGTGTTTGATAAAGTTCTGTTTTGCAGGATATTTGCATAACTATCTGAATGCAGGATAACCAAACAGTGTTCCTATTCTAAATAGGTTTAATGTTTGCAGAAATTGTTCTAACTTTGTTTTGCAAGTTCAAAGATTTAAGAAGATTTTCAAAGCTTTAAAAATACTCTGAGTATCTAGCATAATGTTCTGATTGCAGGCTTGCTAAACAGATCGCTATTTGCTTAGATAAATTTATGAGATTTTTTCAGATCTTTTCTAAAGCATTGCAGGTGAAGATTATACTCAAAATGATTGGAGAAAATTAATTTCACAACCGTCGGAAAAGATCTGTTGAGAGTTAAGATTTGTCTAGATTTAGTTACTCATTTTTAGGGATTTATGTTGCAGTATTTCTATATAAGTTCAATTTGAATTGACTCTGCAAGAGAGACATAGATACAGAAGGAATTAGACACTCACATAAATACTTCTTGATTGAGAGAGCATTAAAGAAGAAGATCAAGACTCATCACTCAATCCATTCCAGTCATAAAGAACACTTCCAAGCTTCTACAGCTTCACTGTTTTTCACAGTGTTCTTCATCTGTGTAATTTGCTTATTCATCAGAATTGTTTCTAAGTCTACTATATTCCGTTTTAGCTGTGTTGTTCAAGAGGAACAACTGAGATTCTTTTTGTATCAGGCAGTTGAAGCTGTAACTAGATAGGTAAGGGAGAACCACAGGCTGGTATAAGAGTAAGGACATTCTCTTAGGCCTGAGATCTAGGGCTAAACTAGTGATAAATAAGAAGTGGTTCAAATCCTATAGGAATCAAGATCCCTCATACGGAGAGTAGGCCTTTTAGAGGCCGAACTTCTTAACAAATACTTGTGTTATGTGCTTTACATTTCAGTTCATTTATTGCTAGCAAACTATTTCAGAGAAAGAAATTTTCAAAGCTTTGAAAATTCTTTCAAAGCCTTGAAAATCTTCTGTGGTTTCAAACTATCTGTTTTCGGTTCAAAGCTTTGAAACTTATTTCAAAGATTTAGACAACTTCACAAACTCTCTACTTTTATTTCATACCTCCACTTTTGAAAAAGTTGCCATACACTATTCAACCCCCCTACCGCCTTCGAAAGTATACTTTGATCATGTCTTGTACCTACTTACACACTTAAATTGGTATTAGTGCCTATATCGGTGTTTAGAATTAACAATCTTGTGATGATGAGTAATGTAGGTGAAGGTGGTTTCTCACATGAAAGAGCTGCAAATAGACCTCCTCTATTTTGTGGAGATAACTTTGTGCACTGGGGATCTCTAATGAAGATTTTCATCATAGATCAAGACATGGAGTTGTGGTCTATCATTCAGAATGGACCTCATACCAACTATACAGAAAGAGAGGGGATTAAAACTCTGAAATCTGAAGACTCTATTTGTAACACCCGTGGATTACTGTCCCAGCAACTTCTTTACCCGTGCCACCGGATAAAAATACTTAAGCCTTGAAGTGCTAGTAGTAATCCACAAGGTATACCATATACCAGATGTCAAACTCACAAATCTCCAATGTGGGACATAAACCCACAATCCCTCAACCATATATACATCTAATCTACAATATCAAACCACAATATCTCGATGTGGGACGGGATATTACAATCCCCCCACCTTATATACTCGACGTCCTCGTCGAGTGTGCCCAGTCACGTATCCCCTTGGCTGGCGGCGAACAGCCACGGAGTCCTTCGGGACCAGGGTTGGCTCTGATACCATTTGTAACATCCGTGGATTACTGTCCCATCAACTTCTTTACCCGTACCACCGGATAAAAATACTTAAGCCTTGAAGGTTCTAGTAGTAATCCACAAGGTATACCATATACCAGATGTCAAACTCACAAATCTCCAATGTGGTACATAAACCCACAATCCCTCAACCATATATACATCTAATCTACAATATCAAACCACAATATCTCGATGTGGGACGGGATATTACACTCTTTCTACTACTGAATTAGAGAAAGTTTCTAAGAATTATAGAGGTTTGAACTTATAGTATTGTGCTTTGAATGCATATGAATTTAACAAGATATCTACTAGAAAGAGTCCAAAGGAAATATGGGACAAATTGTTGTTACATTTAAAGGAACCAGCCAAGTCAAGCATACCAATATTAACATCTTTGTGAGGCAATATGAGCTATTCAATATGAATTTAGATGAATCAATCAATGACATGTTCAAGAGGTTCACTGAAATAGTCAACAATCTGGAGTCTTTGGAAAGTCATTCTCAAATGAAGAAAAAGCTAGGAAGATAATAAGAAGTCTTCCAAAGGCTAAATGGGAACCAAAGACAACCGCAATTGAAGAGGCTCAAGATTTAAGTGCTCTTTAACTGGATGACTTGCAGGGAAAAATCGTCACTCATAAAATCTCCATGAATGAAGTAGATGGAGAACTCAGTGATAATGTCAAGAATCTGACACTAAAAGCTAAAGAGAGTGAGCAGATTCAAATCCCTGAAAACGAGGAAGATGATGAAGATCCTTTTTTACTGATTTCCAAAGCCTTGACCACGATTCTCTAGATAAATAAAAACTTTTGAAACAAGGACTATAAATGAGATAGATCTAGATCATCAAGCAGCAAAGACTTCAAAGGTACGTCCTCCTCCCATTTAAATAAACTTAAAGGATTGAACTGCTTTGAATTTGGTGATGCAGATCATCTTGTCAAGGATTATCCTCATAAGAAGAACAAGAATTATCCAAAGAAGTACAAGGAAAAAATAAAGAATCCATGGTTTCTTCCAGGAGTGATTCTGAATTCACAAGTGACTCAGATACAGAAGAAGATCAAACCAACTTGTTTCTCATGAATGAGCGTGAAGAGAAGGAAAGCTCAGACAAACATATTGGGGTAATGGTAAAGAAGTTAATGTCTAGCCCTACTGATGTATTGTCAGAGATCTTAAAATGCATGCTCATGAATGAAGAGAGCTTCATAAATGAGTTAAATTCCTTGAAGGTAAACGTTCATGACCAAGCAAAAAAAAAAAATGGACTTGGTTTGTGAAAAATAACTCATGAAGTTTCTCAGGAAAAATATGACAGAGATTTCAAAGCTTTGAAAGCTACTTTCAAAGCCTTGAAAACTCAAGTCAAAGAAGTTGTAACTGAAAACTCTCTTTTAAATGACAACCTTGTCGCTCTAAAACATCAACATGATGAATTAGAGGAACAGAAGATCTTACTGACTGAGAAACTAGAAGAATCAAAGAAAGTCCCAGCAAAATCTTCTAGCTCAGAACACAACCTTAACTTGATTCTTGGAGGAATTTGACACTCTGTTTACAAACATGGTATTGGATACAATCCAAATATTCCTACAAAGAGCAATACCAGTTTTCGGAAAGCTATTAGTAAACATTCTCCTAAGTGCTTTTACTATGGTAAATGTGGTCATGTTAAATTGATCATCCCCTTCATAAGAACAGAACCTCACATCATGAGGAATACCTTTCCATTTCATCTTAAGGGACTAGAAAGGAAAATTGGGACAAAAAGGAGTTAGACCTCCTAACATGGTTGATCCAGAGTATGATTCCAAATATAACACCTGGTCGAAAAGCTGGGTAAGGCATTGATTGTTATATGCAGGTTGTCACCAAGAATAAGGATCAAAAGTGGATTATGGACAGTGGTTGTTCTAGAAACATGAGTGGTAAGAGTTCTTTAGTTTCTTGAAAGTTTGTAATGTAAGTATAAAACACAGGATCAAATACTCTAGAAGGGGGGTTAAATAGAGTATGGAAACTTTTGCTAAAATTTAGTCTATTAAAAAAATAGGATAGGCCACAGGTTGAATCTCAAGGCCTTGGAGGAGTTTTGATAAAATACATAAGCTTTCAAAGAACTAGTGAAAGCTTCAAGGCCTTGAACTGTAAAACATTTCAAGCCAATGAACAATGTGTTTTGAGCTAGATAGTTTGCAGTGATAAAGAACAGTACTGTAAAGTAAAGAACACAAGGATTTTACAGAGTTTAGTCAAAATTGGACCTAGTCTCTGCCTGAGGGATCTAATCCCTCCAGGATTTAGAAAACACTTCTTATTAAACAACCAGATTTAGTCCTAGATCTCAAGCCTAAGTGAACTGCCTTACACCTATACAGCTTGTGGTTCTCAACCTATCTAGTAACAGGTACAACCTGTTGAAACAATAAGAACCTCTTATTGTTCACTTGAACAACTAAACTTATAAGTTTGTCAGGTTTAAGAAATCAGAATGATAACACAAATTAAGTACAAGTATTGAAGAACACAGAAAAGAAATAAGAAATGAAGCTTGGATGTGTTCTTCATATTTCTGGATGATTGATCTCCTTTTTTAGCAGTGTTGAGAGCTTGATTGATTGAAGAGTTGATTTTATTATCTCCACGAGAGTAAACACTCTTCTTTCTGAGAGCTTAAAACAAGCTGCAGTAACTGAATGAGAGATTTTAGGAACTGCCTCCCGACAAATCCTCTCCCAAACATGCTTCTTTCAACAGCTATGAATGAAGAGCCATTAGAGTTTTTTGTGAGGGGTTTGAAAAAAAAAACAACCGTGCAAAAACAAGATTTCAAGGTCAAACAAAATCCAGAAAATATATCAACATATTACTGACTGTTTGGCATAGTCGTTTCTGTAATAAACTAGAGCAGAGTTTTGATAATGAGATTAATACCAGATAATCAATATGTAAAAGATGATGATAAAATTATGATTAAGACTTATAGCAAGTCAGTAACCAATCACATTACCACATATAGCATCCTACAAGAAAGAATCAGTTAAGCTAAGAAAGACTGTCAGCATCTCAAGGCAAATCTCAAGGCCTTGGACCTCTGTGACAATCTTCACTATTTTTTAAGCTTATAGCTTTCTAAACCTTGATTCATTCAAGATGTGAAACCTGTGAGTGTTAGAAACACATATATACAGTCCAGGAATATTTTTAAGACACATTTAACCAACAACTAATCCAATGTTAAGCCTGCATACACAAGATTGTTAAACCATACTTAATCAATTCAAATGCAGACATAAACATTCAAGGCCTTGGAGCCTTGAACATATGTTACCACTGTATTTCATCATCTTCATATAAGCATCCAAAGTTCATACTTCTCATCAAGGCAGAGAAATTGAATTATCATTTCTAAACTAGAAGAAAAATCCGGAGGAACAATCACACTGGTGACAAAGGAAAATGCAATATTGTTGGCATTCGTAAAGTTTGTAATTGTTCTGCTTATTCTATTTCTGATATCTATTTAGTTGATGGTTTGAAGTTTACTTTTCTTAGTGTTTCTCAGCTTTGTGAAAAAGGCAACAAGTGAATATTTGACAAGGAGAAATGTGTTGTGCAAGATGAGAAATATGGTGATTACATTCTCACTGCTCCTCGGTCAAACAGTGTTTATTCCTTGAATACTAACCATGTTGCAGGAAAAATTATAAAGTGTCTCAAAGCCATGAAAGAGGATTCAAAGGTTTGGCACAGAAAGCTTGCACATATCAGCATACACACCCTGAATATACTAGTTTCTAAAGAATTAGTCAGAGGATTGCCATCCATAAAATTCAATGATTAAGAGGTATGCAAGGCTTGTGCTCAAGGAAAACAGACAAGAATCTCTTTAAAGCCAAAGAACTTCCAGAATGGAGTAGTTGAAAGGAAAAACAGGACTCTTGAAGACATGTATAGGACAATGCTTTTGGAAAATGTTTTGTCAAACTCCTTCTTGGCAGAAGCTGTCAATACTGCCAATTATTTTTTGAACAAGTGCTTAATAAGACATATTTTGAAGAAAATCCCCTATGAGTTATTCAAAGGTATAAATCCCAATATTTCTTATTTCAAACCTTTTGGTTGCACTTTCTTTGTTCATAACAATGGTAAAGATAAACTTGGCAAGTTTGATGCCCGAAGTGATGAAGGTATTTTTCTTGGTTACTCTTTAACAAGTAAAGCTTATAGAATTCTTAACAAGAGAACCAAAGTTTTTGAGGAAAGTATTCATGTTATCTTTGATGAAAGCAATGATGGTTCTTTGAGTGAGGGTTTTGCATATCTGAATTTAAACAAGCATGAGTCAGATGATGAGGCTGATCTAAAAAATGGTAGAAAAAATGACTTGCAGAAACACAGAAAGGATCTTCAAAGCCTTGAAAATGGTGGTTCACAAGGTCTTGAAATAAGTTCTCAAAGCCTTGAAACTAGTTCTCAAAGAACACATAGAAGATCAACTACTTCTTCAACTTCTCAAGGCCATGAAAAACTACCTGGAGAGCAAGAACCATGGACTCAAAGGAAAAAGTTCAGATATTTATCATCCCATCCAGTGGATGACATTATTTCAGATCCGACTACTGGTACACAGACTAGATCTCAACTAAATAATTTGTGTGTTTTTAATGCTTTTGTTTTTTTCTTGTAGAACCAAAAAATGTGAAAGATGCATTATAAGAAGCAGATTGGATGATTTCTATGCAAAGTGAGCTGAATGAGTTTGCGTGGAACATAGTGTGGAATTTGGTTCCTGCTCCAAAGAACCAGTCTATAATTGGAACTAGGTGTGTATTCGAAACAAGCTGGATAAAAATGTCAAGTTAATAAGGAACAATTCCAAGCTTGTGGCTCAAGGCTACAATCAAGAAGGTATTGATTATGAGAAGACTTTTGTGCATGTAGCCAGGATAGAAGCCATACTAATATCACTTGTATTTGCTTCTTATAAGAATATTAAACTTTTTCAAATGGATGTCAAATGTTCTTTATAATTGTATATTTGCAAGAAGAAGTCTATGCTGCTCAACCTCCTTGTTTAGAAAGTGATGATTTTCCTAATCATGTTTTCAAACTCGATAAAGCTCTTTATGGCCTTAAACAAGCTCTAAAGGCATGGTATGAGAGAGTATTTATGTATCTCTTTGAAAATGGTTTCAAAAGAGGACTGGTTGATAAAACCTTGTTTATCAATAAGAAAGATATCATAATAGTACAAGTTTATGTTGATGATATCTTGTTTGGTTCTACTAATGATGCTCTATCTAAGGAGTTCTCACGTCTTATGTGCAGGGAGTTTGAAATGAGCTGAATGGGAGAGTTGAATTTCTTTCTTGGACTTCATGTTCATCAAATGAAGAAAGGAATTTTCATACATCAGAACAAGTATACCAATGAATTGCTGAACAAGTACAATATGTCTCAATCCAAGGTTGCTAAAACTCCAGTGAGTTCTAATTTATCCTTAGAGAAGGATCAGAATGGTAAGAGTGTGAAACAAAAAGATTTTAGAGGTATGATTGGTTCAAAGCTTTATCTCACTGGTAGTAGGCCAGATATTATGTTCAGTGTTTGTATGTGTGCTAGATTTCAAGTTGATCTAAAGGAGTCTCAATTAGTGGATGTCAAAAGAATCTTCAGATATCTCAATGGTACTAAAGAATTAGGCCTTCGGTATCCAAAGAGGTCTAATTTTTTTCTTTGGGGCTATTCAGATGCTGATTTTGTAGGATACAAAGTGGATACAAAAAGTACTTCAAGATGTTGTCAATTCGAAGGCTCATCCATGATAACCTGGCATTCAAAGAATCAAAATTCAGTATTTTTATCAAAATCAGAAGCTGGAAATATTGCAGCTGGAGCTTGTTTCTCACAAGTACTATGCATAGCTCAACAAATGAGAGATCTTGGATTTGATTTCAAGGAAATTCCTATCAAGTGTGACAACACTAGTGCAATCTCCATTACAATAAATCTTGTACAGCATTCAAGCACCAAAGATATTGATGTTAGACATCATTTCATTAGAGATCATAAGGAGAAAGGTGATGTGTCCTTACTTTTTGTGCCTACTAACTTGCAAATTGTTAATATTTTCACCAAACCATTGCACGAGGATAGATTTGGAGCTTTGAGATTGGAACTTGGTACGTTAAACAATGATGAATTGATGTAGGGGGAGTGTCAGGTATATGTTCTTCTCTTTTCAAAGCCTTGAAACCTTTTTGAAGGCTTTGAATTTTTTTTTGAAGTATAACAGTGTTTCAAGGCCTTGAATATAAATCTGCATACTACATCAAAGTTACCGTGGATCAATTAGTGCTGAGTATTATCTCTGCAGATAATTGATTGGCATTACTTTTTTAAATATTTGATCAAATATTTTCTCTCCTTAAATATTTTTTTTTTAATTATGGAAGCATTTTTAAATTTCAAGTATAGAATCTCCTTTCAAAGATTTTGATTCTATTCAGTTTCCTTCTTCCACTCCAACTTTACTAGCATATCTTTTCTCTCTCTACGACCTCTCTCTATCTAAACCCTATCCCTATCTCGAATGGACTCAAGAAGATCTCAGAGAATTCGATTGAACCAGTGGGCAGAAAATATGAGGAAGAAGTGTCAAGCACAGAAAATAAAGGCTAGTCTCGAAGAAGATATTGAGGCTGTAGGCTCCAGTTCTTAGACTGGGAGCATGCTTTTACCATCTCCTCCACCGAAAAATAAGATGAAGAACGTAAAGGATGTGGAGAGAGCTAGCCCGAGCAACGGAAAATCATATCAGAAGTCTAAAAAAACAAAGGAAAAGGTGTTTAGAATGCGAGCCCAAAGAAGGTGAGCAAAGATCTGGTAGTTGGCAAGGAGAAAGAGGTTAAAGGAAAGGAGGTTCAGAAATCAAAAAATACCAAAGGGGAAAAGAAATCTGTTTCTGGTAAGTCTTCTGTATCAAAGCATTTTTTTATCAATTTCAAGTCACAAGGGCTTTGGTTAGATGGCTATGCATCAACCCCTGTTGCATTATGTAGCATGATATGCACTAAGATGTTGGAGAATATATATTTAAATGCATTAACTTATTGAAATATACCTCTATTTGGGAAATCATGAACCCTTCTACTGAAGCATACCTTATATATGCAAGGTTCTTTTATCTTAACTTATAACTAAGAACCTGGCAAAGAGTTGATTTTATCTTCTAAGGTTGCTAGGACAGATATATAGTTGAATCATGAGGTATTTTCAAAGGTTTTGGGCTCTCCTAAGGTGTATTCTTAGTAATAAGGAGGCAATAAGATTGGCTAAAGTGGATTTCTTCTTACCTAATACACCCTCAACCTCTAAGAATGTTAAGGATGTGGAGAAAGCTAGCCCCAGAAAGGGAAAATCATATCAGAAGGCTAAAACTGACAAAGGAAAAGGTGTTCAGAAAGCAAACCCAAATAAGGTGAGCAAAGATATAGTAGGTGTCATGGAGAAAGAGGCTAAAGGAAAGGAGGTTCAGAAATCAGAAAAGACCGAAGGGGAAAAGAAATATGTTTCTGGTAAATCTTCTGTATCAAAGCATTGGTTTATCAATTTCAAATCACAAGGGCTTTGGTTTGATGGCTATGAATCAACCCTTGTTGCATTATGTAGCATGATATGCACTAAGATGTTTTAGAATATGGATTTAAAGGTGCATTAACATGTTGAGATAGACCTCTATTTGGAATATCTTGAACCCTTCTACTGAAGCATACCCCAGATTAACAAAGTTGTTTTATCTTAACCTGCAAGAAGTACCTAGATAAGAGTTAATTTTATCTTCTATGGTTGCTGGACAGATATACATTTGAATCATGAGGTATTTTCAAAGGTTTCAGGCTGTCCTGAGGTGTATGATGTAGATAGTCTTCCTAGTAAGAAGGAGGCAATAAGGTTGGCTAAAGTGGATTTCTTCATACCTAATACACCATCAACCTCTACGCAGTTAACACACTCTGTATTAAATGTTGAACCCAAAATTCTCTTCACAATCTTGATGAGGTGTGTGGTTCCTAGGGAGAATTCAAAGGATTTACTGACTGATAGGGTTCTGTATTTGATGTATTTGGTGAATTACGGTTTTGAGAATGATTTGGCTAGAATTGTGATGGAGCACATGCTATAATGTATTACCAAGAACATAAACCATGTTTTACCATATGTCAATCTTCTACCCCTCTTCTTCAAACACTTGGAATTTTTTGTTCCTAAGGAAGAGAAGATTTCTGCTAGTTTTGGAATGGTGGCTGAATCCTCTTTTCAAATTATTGGAATTGTGCAGACTGCTAAGGGAGAATGGAAGTTTTATTCAGACCTTACTGAGAGTGAGCTAAAATCCAAGAAGTTTTTAAAGCCAAAAGCCATAACCACACCTCTGGCTTTGCCTTCAACCTCTCTAGATTAATCTCAGGTGTTACATAAGCTGAATGTTATTGAGAATTAGCTGGATGAACTGAAAGTTGGTCAATTTGAGTCGGTTACTGAATTCAAGAAGATGAAGTACCTGGTTTCCTCTTTGAATGACAAGATCTCCAAAGTTTTCAACATTTGATGGATGTGCCAGAAGAGACTGCACAGGTTCAAAAGAGTTAAAAGGATTCAGATTCTACCAGGGAACTCTTTGATGATTATTCTACAGATCAAGAAGTTGTTGGAGGAAATGGAATAGGGAAGTAAGGCAGCATTGACTCAGGAGTGGTCATTGGGTATGTTTCTGAACCAAAAGAAGAAAAAGAAGGTGATTCCAGAGTTTGTTGCTTCTGAAGAATTGTTTGAGGAAGAAGCTGAAGGTGCTGAGGTGGATGTCGAACAAGAACAGATTCAGAAAGAAAAAGAGTAAGTGGATGCAGACAAATAAAAAGTATTGGATGAGGAAGTTGATCAAGAGGATGCATAGGATGCTGAGGGCGTTGATGCTAAATAGGATGCTGAAGGGTCTGAGACAGATGATGATGATGATCAGACATCAAACCCTTGAAATCATATCTTTCTGCCATTTTCAAAGCCTTGGATATTCTTTTTTTATATTCTAATTTCTTTAAGTTTTTAAATTGATTTGAACTAAGATCCAACAGTTTTTCTACCACTTTTTATGAAAGTCAAAAAGGGCGAGAGAAATAGAATTTAATGTGGTTAGGTAGCTGTGGTTTGTTGGATGGTTTGTGATAGCTTTTTTCTTGGTATATTATGTTTCGAATTGAGAATCTATGTATAGTATTTAGTTCTACTGTTTGGTATTTTTTCCTGGTGTTCATCTTTGATTTCATATAACTGCATCTTCTATATTGCAAATGACTTTGATTTTCAGTGGAGATATACAGTATAACAGATTATTTTTTTTGTCTTTCCTCAATGGGGAGATTGTTAACTCAACTTTTGTTTCAAAGCCTTGAAACTAGCTTCAAAGCTTTGAAAATCCTCATAGGGTCAGTGTTGAACTGAGGTGGAGTTTGTATCCTAGGCCTTGATTTGTACTTTTGTGTGTGATGAAAGACAAATTAACTGTGTTTACTAAAGTACTCCTTTGCAGGATATTTGCCTAACTATCTAAATGCAGGATAACCAAACAGTGTTCATTTTTTGAACAGGTTTAATGTTAGCATAAATTGTTCTAACTTTATTTCGCAGGTTCAAAGCTTTCAGAAGCTTTGAGAAGCTTTGAAATTACTATGAGTATTTAGCATAAGGTTCTAAGTGCAAGCTTGCTATAGAGATCACTATTTGCTTAGCTAATTTTATGGGATTTGTTCAGATCTCGTCTTAAGCTTTGCAAGTAATATCATACTCAAGATCAGTGGAGAAAATCAAGCTCATAACCGTTGGAAAAGAGTTGTTGAGAGTCAAGATTTTGTTGCTGCTTTTTAGAGATTTCTGTTACAATATTTCTATATAAGTTCAATTTCAATTGAGGCTGCAAGAGAGACAGAGACATATAAGGAATTATACACTCACAGGAAAAATACGTCCAGATTGAGAGAGCATCAAATAAGAAGATCAACACTCGTCACTCAATCCATTCCAGTACATAAGAACACTTCCAAGCTTCTACAGCTTCATTGTCTTTCATAGTGTTCTTCGTTTGTGCTTAATCTTATTATTCATTCGAATTGTTTTTAAGTATTTTACACTCTGGTTTAGCTATGTTTTCCAATAGGAACAACTGAGATTCTTATTGTGTCAGGTAGTTGAGGCTGTAACAAGATAGGTTAGGGAGAACTACGGACTGGTATAAGAGTAAGGCAATTCTCTTAGGCTTGATATCTATGGCTTAACTAGTGATAAATAAGAAGTGATTCAAATCCTAGAGGGATCAATATCCCTCAGGCGTAACAAATACTTGTGTTTTGTGCTTTACATTTCAGTTCCATTCTTTCTTGCAAACTGTTTCAGAGAAGGAAATTTTCAAAGCTTTGAAAGCCTTTCAAAGCTTTGAAATTATGTGGTTTCAAACTGTCTGTTTTCATTTCAAAGATTTGGAACTGATTTCAAAGCTTTGGAACACTTCACAAACTATCAATTTTTATTTCAAACCACCATTTTAGCAAAATTTGTCATACTTTATTCATCCCCCCTTCTAGAGTATATTTTGATCCTGTCTTGTACCTACTTACACACTTCAATTTTAATGCTTACTGTTCTATGTTTTGTATGCTCAACATGGAGGATTTTGCATCAAAATTGAGTAAATCATGCTTTAATTACTGATACAGACTTCATAGGTGATAATTGTCGAATCTGGGCGTTTCTAGTTTAATTTGATGCTTTTATTGGGATATGATCGCAGGTTTGTGTTTCGTGTTGTCATTGACATGGAATACTAGCATGTAGATCATATGGACTGAGGAAACGAACTTCATAAACGAGGAGCTCAAGAGGAAAGAAGTCAAATATGTGCAGAAGGACAGGGTCTTCGCAAGAAGAGAAGTTATCTTCGCACGAAGACAATACTAAGACACAATTCAGTAGTCTTCCGATAGCACCTTTTAGGAGCTATCTATTACCTCCATTTTACCACATTTTCATGAGAGATTTGAGTCCAATATTAGAGATTATAGGTCGTTTTATCACTTGTTGCTCACCATGTGCTATATTGTTAGTCCGGGCGTTTCTGTGCGTATTTCGTTGCTATTTTTCAAATATAGTCGCTTGGTATGTTTGTTCATTTTTTCTTGATAGTAACGGATGCTAATCGGTTGATAGGAAGCATGGAACGAACTTCGGAAACAACGGGAGCTCAAGTGGAGTCAAGAGAAACCGAATTGGAGGAGTTTGGATGACCACTCTGCACTATTTTGATCCTAGCTGGAGTTCTACAAATAATTTTGGAGTGTGATCGGTTCCAAATGAAAGTAGACTCCGAGAGATTTCCAACGATAGGTCACGGAGCTAAATCCGAGTTCGGACGAAAAAAGAAATGGCCTATTGAAGTCAGGAGCAGATTTCAGGGGGCTATTGTGCAATCACTGAAGACTTTTGCAAGTTATGAAGGAAGGACGACCTAGGGACGAAAATCATCACCATTCACGCCTATTGAGAGCCACGATCAAATAGGAGAGCAACGGGACACCATTGGGGAGCATCTTAGAGCTTGGGGATTGCACTGATTCGTCCACGCTTTGGCCATTTCACCGTTTGATCACTTCTTCTCTTCTCTTTTAATATATATGGAGAAAATATTGTATTGTTCATCTACTATTAGTAGCTAGATACTTTGCTAGGCTCTACGGAGAGCCTAGGGTTATGATTAGACATCTTTCAGGATTATTGTGATTGATTCATGTATTAGATTCATGATTATGACGTTTCTTCACGTTTTTGGTAAATTATTCAACTAGGGTTATTGACATACCCTTGGGATGAGATGAATGTCCATTAGCGAGTGTTTTTGCTGTATGATTGTGTTATCTTACTTAATTTTTAATTTAGTTTAGTTATTTTTCATGTTTGATGCTTAATCCTTAGCAACAATTGAGTCGCTATCCGGAATTGCTAGTACTTAGGTGGAGTGCTTGATGGAGACTTGGCCAAGGGTGACAGAGAACATGAACACAATCCCGAATCAAATATACTGAGAGGTCATTTGAATATGGTTGGCCATTTGGGTAGAATCGGTGGGTGTAAAGACTACTCGTGCAACGGTGGGCCGACGGGACCCGTTGTCGTGCACGTCGTTAGCCTACTAGAATGGACCGGTAGACGGAGGTGGACCGAGAGGACCCGAAGTAGACCGAGAAGTAGAACTGCATGAGATCGACAGAAGATTGCAGTAACTAGTTACATGGCATAACTGAATTAGGATTAGCGTGTTTCAATACAGTATCCGGAACTATCTAACACCCCTAGGTGATCCATAGATTGCCTAGTTTCTCCAAAATTTATTAATAACTTCTTCTTAATTCACTTTTCTACTATTTCAGTCGTTACATACAGCCACTTGTTTGGGGGTTGCAACCTCACAGTTCTCAACTCTTTTTACCGGTTACTTAGTAAACTCAATTAATTAGTTAGTTAAAGCTTGTTACGAGCTTGTCCTCGTGGGATTCAACAACCCGAGTATTAAAAAAAACTCACACTTTATTACTCAACCGTGCACTTACGTACACACGTAAGAATACGTGTCAAGTTTTTGGAGCCGCTGCCGGGGACAACGGTTGACAAGTTTTAGTTAGCAATTAGTTTAGTTTACATTTTATTTTTGATTTGTTTACTCTTTGTTGCCTCACGGGTTTGCTAGTGTTTTTTTTCTCAGGAATCGATGGCAGAGGGACAAGAGCCGAGCAGGCCTACCCAAGAACAGCTGGAAGCTAGGTTAGCTAAGATTAAAGAGCAAGTACGGGTAGCAACATCCTCAATGCCCTACAACCGCTCTAGGAAGGCAATCATCAAAGGATTTGAGGTTAACCTTAAAGGAACTGAGCCGGAAATTGTAGTGCCACCAATTTAGGCAGAGAATTTTTGCCTAAAGCTTAAGAAAATTAAATTTGTGCGGGATGAGTTCACATTCGCGGGCACTGAAGACGAAGATCCTCATGAATTTATTGGAGAATTTCAGCATTATTGTACTTATACCCGCTACAAGGGGGTCACTGCCGAAGCACTTAAACTGATGATGTTCCCTTATTGCCTTACGGGGGCAGCTGAGGATTGGTTGGACTCTTTGCCATCCAACTCCATCAAAACTTGGGAAGAGTGTGTCTCGCAGTTTATGGTTAGATTTTTTCCATTCTCCCGGATGATTCAGCTACAGAACGAGATTTGGAATTTTAGACAACAGGAGAGTGAATCATTGGTCCACGCATGGGAGCGCATCAACGTATTGTAACGCAAATGCCCAAAACACAAAAATTACGAGGGGCACATCATTCGTGTATTCTATGATGCACTTGACAAGTCTGATAAAGACAAGCTTGATATTGAAGCTGCGAGTAATTTTCTGTTCAACTGTGATTTGGAGGGGGCATATAAGCTGGTTAGATGTGTGGTTAAACAGGAGGAGAGCACGGGAAAGTCTTACCACAAACCAGTTCCAATGAAGCATAACTCAGTTGCCTACAATACTATTCAGGTGAATGCAGTGGAGGTAAAGCCAGAAGCAGATGTTGCATAGTTGTATTCGCAGCAACAAGCAAAAGCTTCAGAGTTAGCAGAAATGAAAAAGATGATGAAGATGATGGGTGAACACATGATGACCATGCAAACTCAGTTCACTACTGTTGCAGCTTCACTCCAGGTGGCTAAAGCTGAAATTGTGTCTTTGAAGAAACAACTCAACCAAAAAGCACTGGAACGCAGTATTGATACATCTCAGCAACAGGGTGAAGCCATCACTACTCACTGCGGGATTTCACTGACTTACCCTCCCTACCCTAGTCATGCCAGAGAAGAAGCATCAAAGGAAAAGGAGCATGAAGTCTTCGATTCCGAGAAAACTCCGGTCATGGTCCCCCACTCAAAGGGCATGACTTCGCCAGCTGAGAAAGTGACTAATGAGGTAACTCCACCCCTTTCTTCTTCCGAGAATCTCCCTTTTCCATTGCGTAGCAAGAAGAAGAAGGACGACTCTAAGGATTATAGGCAATTCGTTTCCATCTTCTCCAAACGGCACATTAACATACCACTCATTGAGGCTGTTAAAAGGACGCCTCAGTATGCTAAATTCATGAAAGATGCAGTGTTGGGTAAGAAAGTTGTTGATGACTTTCAGACTGTGGACTTGACTGAGCAGGTTAGCTCATGTGCCTTACATGGGTTACCTCATAAACAGAAGGATCCAGGAAGGTTCGTGATTGAAGCTACTCTAGGTGGAGCCTACACTGGACAGGCTCTATGTGACTTGGGGGCTAGTGTCAATATGATGCCACTCTCGGTATTTCAGAAGTTAGGTGTGGGGGGCAATCCTTCTGGATCAATCTGCAATTTGCAGATAAGTCGTCGAAGAAAGCCTCTTGGGTAGTTGAAGATGTCTTGGTGAAGGTTGGGAATCTCATCATCCCAGCTGATTTTGTCATTTTAGATATGCCGCCAAGAGACGTTCCGATTATTCTGGGTAGGCCCTTCTTGGCTATCGGTCGGACATTGATAGATGTTGATAATGGGGAGTTGATCATGAGGATCAATGATGTACGTGAGACTTTCAGGGTTTTCAGTCCCACTCCCCAACAGTCTCAGGGGCAGTCAGAAGTTCCACATGCCATGCATCGAATTCGAGATGTGACAAAGGAAGATCCACCTAATCCTAAAGTGAAGCACAAGGTCGTCTGGAAGATCCTGCAAAGACCACAAGAGGATGGGCGCGTCTTGCGAAGCCACCTTTCTAGGTGGAAGAGGTAACTGGGTCGGGCCGTCGACCTTAAATTACAAGCGCTTCTTGGGAGGCAACCCAATGTAGAGTAGGAATTTCATTATTTCATTTAGTTTGTTCTTTGAATTCTCCATATTTGATAGTGAGATGAGCGAGAGAGTTTGATATTTGAATTGAGTGTGCAGGACACAGGTGTCGAAGAGCCCTCCGGATTCCCATTCTTGATGCATGTGCACCATTTTGCACACAAAACGAGGAGAAACGAGCTAACCGGGAGCATTGAGATTGATAAAGAAGCTCCTCGAGGTCGAGGAGTAGCCAATTAGTCATGGGGATTACGGTAGCAAGTTGGAGTATCGGGGTTGCACGCATCGGAATCAGGAGTGGAGAAAGATAAAGAGATTTAGGAAGTGAGATTCTTGAACAAGGAGAGAAAATTTTGGAAGAAACGTAAAATTCCCCGGATTTGGGAATTTTTTGGTCAAAAATGGATTCCTCGTCGAGTGTGGAGTCCAACAGTTCAAGAATCGCACGAATCGGATACCAGACGAAGAAACTAGAGCAAAAATAAAGTGGCAAATAGCAGTGATTTCGGCACCCATTTCGGGCCGTAATGGGGGCCGAAATCAAGCCATTTCGGCCCGAATTGAAATGGCCATTCTGCTTCATTTTTGCCCAGTGATTTCGGGCCCCATTTCGGGCCGAAATCAGCCGGACAACTCACCTTTTTGGGGTATTTTTGATACTTTTGGGGGGTTATTTTGACATTTTGGAGGATTTTTAAAGCCAAGAACCAACCAACAAGTCCCCTAACACCCCAATTTGTATCAAACACTCCTTGAATTCATCTTCTTCCTCTCCAAACCCTCAAGAACACCAATACACCCCAAACCCAAAACGCATCCAAATCGCGAAGTTTTTGAGATAGTGAGAGGATTAACTCTTGAGCTTTTTAGATGGTGAGCGGATTGAGTGTGGGGGAATTCAAATAGGAAGATCTCCAAGAACTTAAATATTCCGATTCATCGCTTTGGAGGGGGATTAGGCCAAAGCTCAAAGAGGAACTTAAGACGGGAACACCGAAGAGCACAACAAGGTATGCTTGCTTCAACTTGCTCGAGTTTTCGGAAAATTTGGTCGACCGATTCGGTCATTTCTTGACCAATTTTCGCGAAACCAATCCCGTAAGAATGGTACTCCGGGATCATAGGTACCATATTCTCTCTCGCTTTGAATAATCGCTCTAGACGATATGATTCATTTTACACAAAGTGTCATGCAACACTTGTCTTTTTAAATCCTTACACTTTGAGATCATGTCATTAGGCGGACACTCTAAATTCATTGAGGACAATTATTATCTCAAGTGGGGGGGGGGAGTTTACACATATCTTTACTTGCCTTACATTGCATAACCATGTTACATATAGATTAGTGAGTCGAGTTTGCATATAGATGTCGAGTCGGTTAGTTTTGCATGTGCACGTTAAATATTTGCATTGTATATATATATTTGTTGCACTTTTAATTATTGAGTCCACCTACCAAAACGTTGTTAGTTAATCGAGTTGGCCTAAGCATATAAAGTTAGGAAAATAAAATGAAAAAAAAATTTGCAAAAATCCTAAAAAAAAACCCCTAAAAAATGATTTTTTTTTTTTAGAAAGGGCAATTGAAGAGAGTAAGCGTGGAGAGGGCTCAATGATAGAAATTCCCCAGAAGTAGGAAAAATCTGAGGTGAGGTAGACGCGAGAATCAAGAGTAGGAAGGCTATAGGGCTAATGCACTCGAGAATTGTGAGTAGTTGTCTCTCAAACTAGTTATCCTACTAGCGCTACACCACCGTCACTTAGGTAGCGGTAAACCCTCCTCGTAGTGGAACTGGAACAGCAGTGCGAGTGATTTTTATGGGGACCTCACGTCCCGTCTCCATCGCCTAGGTCCACTAGTTATCCCAATTTGATCCATTTACCCCTTGTATTCACAGCCTCTAGCCTAAGAAAACGTTCCTTGTGACTTTCATATCTAGTTAGAATGGTTCCTTCCTATGCGTCATGATAGAGGGAGTCGAGTTAGGGAGGTTTTTTGAGGGTGAGCTGATATTATACATCTTGAGTGGATCTTCTTACATGTCATATTTTGAGGGGATGTGAGGGTGAGTTAGAGACGGCATCACAATTCGGTGTGGCGGTGAGTCTTGTCATTACACCACGACCACAGGTGGAGTACCTTTGTGCGTGATACTTTTTCCGCACGTCATGGGCTGGGGTTGATTGATCTTATAAGAGGATGTTCTTCGATTTGTATGATTATTCCCTATATATTAGGTGATGAGGAGGATAGGTTTGAAAAAGCACGTATATACATTGACTACCGGGTTTTTGTGATATGCTTTACATTGAGTGTGGGGGTGTCGACATTTATCGTGATTACACATTTGATTTGACACATTCCACCCCTACGTTATTTGCTTTGACGCATTGTTCTCCGAGGATATTTTCTACTACTATGAGCTCCATGTTATATATTGTGTTGTGAAAGAGAAAGAAAAAAAATGAAAAAAAAACAGGAATTGAAAGTGAACTGGAATAGGGAGCGGAAATTAAACTTCATGAAGCCCAGGGAGATTAGCTATTGTTCGAGATTGCTTCTTCACATTTGTGGCCGCGAGAACGGCGTTGCACCAAGATTGAGGGAATGAGGGCCGGAGTAGTTAGATTTGGTGGGGTTCCTTGGATTATGGTGAGAGAGTGTGAGAATCGGGTTTTGTGAGTTGTATCATGACGTCTAGGACTGAGCTTCTAAATATCATATCCTACCCGTCCTAAGCCGTCAACAATTTAAACCCGTGGATAAATAGCTCGGGTAGGTGCATGGGATACGTTTGATGAGTGTGCAAGAGCAACTTATTGAGTGTTCGTGCCCGTTCTGTCTGACGAAACTGGCCGCAAGTTCTACCGATCACCAAAGTTATATAACCTTCTAGGGGATGTGAGAGCCTTATGACATGCCAGTTTGCTTTTCGAGATTGCCCAATCTCTAACTAAAAAGAAAAAATATGTTATTTACTTTATTGCATTGTACATAATCGTGTTGCATTGTTTGTAGTCATGTAGACTGCATAGTCCGGTGTTTGAGTCATTGTGTCTAAGGCAATGTAAAGATATATGTGAATCTCGAAAGCAAGTGTTGCTCGGGGCGAGCAAGAAGGTAGTGTGGGGGAATTTGATAGAACCTTTTAGGAGCTATCTATTACCTCCATTTTACCACATTATCATGAGAGATCTGAGTCCAATATTAGAGATTATAGGTCGTTTTATCACTTGTTGCTCACCATGTGCTATATTGTTAGTCTGGAAGTTTATGTGAATATTTCGTTGTTAATTTACAAATATAATCACTTGGTATGTTTGTTCATGTTGTCTTGACAGGAACGGATGCTAATCGATTGATAGGAAGCATGGAACGAACTTCGGAAACAACGGGAGCTCAAGTGGAGTCAAGAGAAACCAAATTGGAGGAGTTTGGATGACCACTCTGCACTATTTTGATCCTAGCTGGAGTTCTACAAATAATTTTGGAGTGATACCGGTGCCAAATGAAAGTAGAATCTGAGAGCTTTCCAACGATAGGTCACGAATCTAAATCCGAGTTCGGACAAAAAGATATGGCCTATTGAAGTCAAGAGACCATTTCAGGGGGCTATTTGTCAATTACTGAAGACTTCTGCGGGTTATGAAGGAAGGACGACCTAGGGACGAAAATCATCACCATTCACGCCAATTGAGAACCACGATCAAGGAGGAGAGCAACAGGACACCATTGGGGAGCATCTTGGAGCTTGGGGATTGCACGGATTCGTCCACACTTTGGCGATTTCACCGTTTGATCACTTCTTCTCTTCTATTTTATTATCTATGGAGAAAATATTATATTGTTCATCTACTATGAGTAGCTAGATACTTTGCTAGGCTCTACGGAGAGCCTAGGGTTATGATTAGACATCTTTTCCGGATTATTGTGATTGACTCATGTATTAGATTCATGATTATGACGTTTCTTCACGTTTTTGGTGTATTATTGAACTAGGGTTATTGACACACCCTTGGGATGAGATGAATGGCCATTAGCGAGTGATTTTGTTGTATGATTGTGTTATCTTGCTTAATGTTTAATTTAGTTTAGTTATTGTTCATGTTTGATGCTTAATCCTTAGCAACAATGGAGTAGCTATCTGGAATTGCTAGTACTTATGCGGAGTTCTTGATGGAGACTTGGCCTAGGGTGATAGAGAACGTGAACACCATCCCGAATCAAAGAGACTGAGAGGTGATTTGAATAGGGTTGGCCATTTGGATAGAATCGGCGGGTGTAAAGAATACTCGTGCAACGGTGGGCCGACGGGACCCGTTGTTGTGCACGTCGTTAGCCTACTAGAATGGACCGGTAGACGGAGGTGGACCGAGAGGACCCGAAGTAGACCGAGACATAGAACTGCATGAGATCGACAGAATATTGCAGTAACTAGTTACCTCGCATAACTGAATTAGGATTAGCGTGTTTCAATACAGTATCCGGAACTGTCTAAAACCCCTAGGTGATCCATAGATTGCCTAGTTTCTCCAAAATTTATTAAGAACTTCTTCTTAATTCACTTTTCTACTATTTCAGTCGTTACATACAGCCACTTGTTTGGCGGTGGCAACCTCACAATTCTCAACTCTTTTTACCGGTTACTTAGTAAACTCAATTAATTAGTTAGTTAAAGCGTGTTACGAGCTTGTCCTCGTGGGATTCGACAACCCGAGTATTATAAATACTCACACTTTATTACTCGAACGTGCACTTGCGTACACACGTAAGAATACGTGTCATCTTCGCAGACACAACCCCTGGGTTTAATTGAAACGCCTTCGCACGAAGGCAGAAATATGTTCACGCGAAGACCCTTCGTGCGAAGAGGTCGAGTGTTCGCACGAAGACAATTCAGAGGCGGCCAGTTTTGTGTGAGGCTGTCATGCAATTTATCAAACTTCTGCTTATTGTTTTTGAAACGTATTTAAAGGTTCTAGGTCGTATTTTCCAGCAGTTAGCCACAGTGGAACGTGTTTTTGGAGCTAGGGAGCTATCTTGGGAGCTTAGAACCATTCCTTTGATTTCTAAACTTCTTCTTTTCTCTAGTTTGTGTTACATTAACCTTTGTATTTTGATCATGTCATATCGTAGCTAAGTACTTTATTTGGAATATCTCATAGGTAGCTAGGGTTTGAACACCACGTTTGGTGTTTGATGGATTATGTTTCATGATTTTTGATTTTTTCTCAATTGAATGTATTTTTCTTAGCTATGCTTGATTTATGTACTTAATACTATTGTTTCTATTGTTTGACGTTGCAATAGGATGATCATGGGTAAAGGATGTTAGAGGAATCAATATTCTCTACCCGGAAACTTCGATCTTTCACTAGTCGTATATAGAGTTGAGGAATATTTCTAGTTAAGTAGAACTAAGAGCATATCACAAGAACGTAAGGCATATTTAAACTCAAGTAGTCTAGAGGAATTAGTTACAAGAGTTTGAATATAGACTTTGGTTGAGGAATCTTCAAAGTAAAGTTGCTCGTTTGGCTAAGTAGAAGATATTCGTGTTGCATAAACGTGAGTCATTAACGGTGTGAGATCCCTAGTGAACCAAAAGAGATATCCTGAAATATTCCCCATATTAAGTAACTCTCGTAATTATTCTTAGATAATTGTGCGACCATTTAATCGATTAGCTCATTAGCTGTCTTTATTTTAAGTAGGATTAGAATACAAAAGCAACGCGCTTTGCCCATATAAGGTTGAGAAATATTAACTAGTTTACAGGGAGTCTCTTGGGACACGACAACCTGTATTCTTATCTATTACTTCACGCGGCAATCGTACATTTGAGGTAGGAACGTGTCAGATTCTATACATATTTTACATGGCAAAATAAACGAGAATATTTTAATTTTCATAATATATATATATATATATATATGTATATATATATATATGTAAATTTTTCTATCATGGAGAATATTGTGTACATAGATATAAGAACTCTAACTAAGAAGTATTTATATGATCATAAACTAATTACATAAATTGAAATAGTGATGATTTTGTAGCTCATGTAATTAACTAACTCATTAGTGGTGATTATTAATTAGGGAAGGTAAAGAATTAATTGGAAATTACTAATGTGAAGGTTACATGATGAGTCATTTGACATGTTGTTTTAATTTAATAAGTTGGCATTTTTAATTATTTTTATTGGTTGACATTCCAAGTAAGCGTTACACATGTGCACACCTAACTAAATAGTAATTGACCAATGGTCACTCCAAATTGACTACTAGCACTTTCATGCTTATATATAGATATGTGTGTGTGTGTCATGTAAATGGGTGGGGGTACAATTGCAATTAGTAAATATTCAATGCCGACTAAATACCAAACTCTATGGGAAAATCGAAGAAGATGAACCACTTCCCCCCTCCATCAGTTGCTTCTTTCCACCATCAGTACTCCATTCAGCCACCCATGGACGAAACGAAAGACGACGATTCGGTGCTTGGAATCAAGGCCTTCGGCTGTGTATTAAAATTTACCCCATCAAAGAAAGCTACTTACAGTATCTTTCCAAGCGATAGCGCCCTCTTCGATTGCCGAATCCACGTTGATTAAAAACGGCCACGATTTGCCTACTATTCACCATCGCCCCATGTGTGTACTGGAGAAAGGTAACTAATTCTTTTACTAAATTTATCTTTCCCCAATGTCTTTGTCCGTTTCATGAATTTGTCTTGCCAGCTACATAGTTGAAAACTTGAATTGACTAATGCTATATTCCAACAATTAATTGATTGTCATCCATTCCTTTAGGTTATCACGATTTCTCGGAAAATAGGTCTCCTAGAATTTCAGTTTTTCCTCTAGAAGTAGTAACATGGTATCTCAATTGTGATGGGCCTATAACACCAATAAGCACTAAACCTTCATAAACACTGGCAACTTAAACCCTTGAATTGGAAAAGCAATTGATCATTGACTTAAGGATTGACTAAAGGATTGTACTAAAAAGCATTTGAGCGTTGTGATAATTAACTAATTCGGACAATCATTTGATAGAGTCCAACCATCAACTCATATGCCTATTTTAAGTGGCTGCACACTTGACATATTTTTATGTTACCATCCGTCGTGACAAGTGAAAGTGTTGATCAGACTATCAGATTTTTCTAATATGTGCCTCCGGAAATTTGATTTTCATTTAATTGCTTGACATCTGATATAGTCATCATACATTGTCCATTCCACCTTGACAGGACAAGGCCATGATCTGTCCACTGTTTAATTTTTCCACCAGTGTCTATTCGAGGAAGGAAACCAACTATTCGCCTAAATTTCACAATTGTTTTTTCCATGTGTACTTTGGGTATGTAAATTAAAGTTGAGGAGACTATTGGAGTTTAGTTAAGTACTTGGGAAAACGAAGCTCCAGTCTTTTGGCATGAGGGTAGAGCAAAATGGAAGTTAAACTTGTAACAAGCATAGCCCGATGACAAAACACAGTCGCTTATAATCACACGACTTAGACCCAGGGTGCTTAACAATTGTTGAAATGATGCCAAATTGTCAATTAGTTGGATACTTCTCTCTGGATTCTTGCCTCCAGGGTTATGCAACGGGCATCAGATTTCCTGTTTTGGTGGACATTTAGCTTAACCTTCCAAGTCTTGAAATGAATTACTCCTTCTGAACCTTCTTAGGAACTTACCAATTAACTTACTTCGAAGAGCTAAGTTTACAGATAGAAGATAAAAAATGAGGGGGAAATAAGAGGAAACTGTTGTGAGTGAGAATTGATACATCAAATCAACTGTAACCACCTGACTTGATTTGGGTATTTCTTACTCTACCTTATACTAATATACATCATAAACTTTCTTACTAATCAAGCTAACAAACACTGAACAACATTGAAGGCCTTTCTAATTGGCATGAATACTTTCCTGGTCACCAAAATGCTACAACATCCATTTATCAGCAATCATGTGTCTCATTTTATGGCACTCCATGGTGATCCTCTGACCTTCATGGTTATGAGAATGTGAACCAAATTCTTCGAGTAGTTAGGAACAAGAACACGTGAATATATTTTCCAATAAAAACGCAACCATATTTTTGTATATATGTGGTACAATTACTTGACATGTGATAAAGTCCTCATACACTGTCAATTCCACCTTGATAGAACAAGACCACGATCTGTTCACTATTTAATTTTGCCACCAGTGTGTACTCAGTGAAGGAAACTAATTATTTGTCTCAATTTCACACTTGTTCTCTTTTCCATGTCTACTTTGGGTTCATGAAATTGCATGTGCTTTTTTAGCTGCGAATTGGACATATTTCTTTAATTTCCACCCGGCTTAATTAATGAAAGTTGTGAGTAAGGTGCCTGAAAAGCAATGGAGCCCTCATCCATTTCCAAACTTTCAAAACCTGAAATCATTGCAAAAGAGTACGAACAAAAGAAACTAAAATTTGAAATGAGGAGTGATATCATCCAAATATGAAAATTGTGCTAGCATACAAAGCAATGAAAGCATAGTCGAAAGATGTTCTATTCATTTTTTTTTCCATGCTGCTTTTCTCTCATAGTTCCTCTTGCACTCACAATGTTTGGTTGTTGATGGATCCCTTTGTTTTCAGATGTGTTACCACAAATTGAATAGACCAATAGTGTGTACTCGAGTAAGGAAATCAGGCTAAATTCCTCAACTGTTCCTTTTCCCATGTCTATTTATGGCTCACGAAATTGTATGTGCTTTTTTGGTGGCTGCAAACTTGACCTATTTTTCCATCCGCTTTGATTAATAAAAGTCTTGATTAGGGTATCAACTTCATTAATGTCTATTTTTGGTTCATTTTGTCGTATGGGTAAACAAAAAACAGAGTTATTAACTTCTTCTGTTGCTTCTGTGTTAATTTTAAGGTGCCAAGAATTGTGGTTCTAACTCTTATAACTCTTTCTACTCAAGTCATACCATTTTCAGTTTGTCATCATTATTTTATAATTTAAGAAGCTTAAGTTTAACATTTTTGATGTTATAAAAGAAGCTGTTGCAATGGATACTACTCAACATGCAGGCTAAAGGAGGTCAAAAATGCATCAACGGCAACTGTAGGACCCGCCGCCTATCAGGGATCAGACAACTACATGTTACACTACGCCACACTCTTTTACTGTCCATAGTGAAAATTGAGCAAGCTTACCTTCAATAAATTATGAAATTGCCACTTCAAAACAAGCTAGATCATATAGACGTATGATACTTTCTCAGAAGCGAAATCTTTCTGTATATTCAAGATGACAACATAAAGAAGGTAAATAAATATATTCCTTCTTATATATATCATTGAGGTTCAAAATTTGATATCATCCTATTTATTATAATTTTCTTATTATCTTTTGTAGGTCGTTCCATTAAACATCAATAAAAATTCACTAAGCTCGCACCTTCAGTTTCCCCTTCTAACCTACCAAGTAAGTATTAAGTTGCATATGCTTTGTTTTGGCTACTTTGTAAATGTATGTAAGATTTTTCCAAGTTCCTTTGATTGTTTAATCTAAAGTAGCAGTTACTAAATATATTCTCTCCTTAATATTATTTATGTACTTTTAATTATACCAGAGCAAAGTGCTCAACCATGGAACTTTAAGCCTCCCACTTTTACTTGCAAGTTTTGTGGTGCTATCATGTGGTATGAGAGAAGCAAGAAGGCATGGAATACAAATCAACTGAATGTTTATGATTTGGAACGACCTTGAGAGCGATGATAAACAACGAACAAGATTACACCGATATGACATGGTTCACTAGCACGACGCTAGCTACCTCCACGACTGGAAACCCCTTTTTATTGAAAGAAACACCACGAATACAACCCACACAATGTAAAGCACGACCTAAAGCCTTTATATAGGCCTACTATACATCTTGTGCCCAAAGAAATACCAAAACCGAGCTAGAAACCAACAAGGAAACAATCTGGCTGCCTACAGGATTTTGTTTGTACGAAAACTCAGAGTGTTCGCACGAACAGACTGACCACCACGGCATGTTGTCTTCTTCTTTGTCCTCTATTTGGTCCGTTTCTTTGACCCACTTCGTCACCAACTCCTCGCCAATCCGAAGTCCATTCAAGGCACTCTTGATTCCAACAAATCTCCACATTTCCACCTCCCGTCCACTTGCGCTTGAATTAGCGGGTTCTTTCCAATAATCCCCAATATCACAAGTTTCTCCAACTCCGCCAAGTTCCTGCAACGAGTTCCCCCAGCGATGCTCCAACTCCCGTCAAGTTCCTGCAATCGAATCCTATCGATGCTCCAACTACAGTCAGGTTCCTCCAATCAAATCCCCCGTTTGTTGTTCGACCTCCCACTGAGTTCCTACAACAACAACCCCCCCCCCAGCAGTTTGCTCCAATTCCCAATGAAATCATGCAAAGTCTTGCAAAATTGCTCTAATTCCCACTGAATTCCTACAAATATCGCCCCATTGCACGCCTCATATGCGCCCCCTTGGAAGTCTCACACGTACTGTGTCCCACGTTAGAGACTCCCCCATGCCAAATTCGTCTCCTCGTCAAGAGCACGGATCCAATGCTCCTCAACGAGGCCTAGAGATTTAGACCATCCTCTGAAATACTCTCCACCTGCAACAAAACCTGCAGATCCTGAGTTCATTCTTTGTCCACCGATGTCTCTTTTCTCTAGCATTCGAACAGACATCACCGTAGCTTCCCTTGGCCGCCGCCATTGCCGGAACCTTGACTGTCTGAACCCCCATATGCATCCTTGTGCCGCATCCCCTCCTGCCAAGCTTCATGCTCAGCGGTGGTGGTTGTATCAGCATCCTTCTCGTATCTCACCAAAAGCAGCCAATGATCATCGTACTTCAACAACGCACGCATCTCAATCTGCCCCAGACTGAAGCATTTCCTCCCGTTGAACTTGTCAATCTCCGTCATCCCCCCGCTCATCTTTCTTAGTCTAGATTCGTAACCCCCGAACGCGTTCTCCACCTTGATCGCAAAACCCAAGCTATGAATTTTACGAATTGTGAAACCCTAGCTCTTTAACTCCACCTTGATCTTGGACCACCAATCACCAAGCTCTGATACAAGTTTGTTATGACCTGGGACGAGCTTGAGAATGATGATAAACGACGACCAAGATCACAACGATTTAAATTTATTCACTAGCATGATGCTAGCTACCTCCACGAGCCGAAAACCCCCCCTTTTATTGAGAGAAACACCACGAATACAACCCACACATTGTAAAGAACGGCCCATTGCCTATATAGGCCTACTATACATCTTGTGCTAAAGAAATACCAAAAGTGAGCTAAAAACCAACAAGGAAAAAATTTGACAACCTCCAGGGTTTTGTTCGTACAAACACCCGATGTGTTCGCATGAACATTGTTCGTACAAACACTCGAAGTGTTCGCATTAACATACTGACCACCCTGGCTTGTTTTCTTTTTCTTGCTCCTCTGTTTGGTCCGTTTCTTTGCTCCATTTTGTCACCAACTCCTCGCCAAGCCTAATTCCATTCAAGGCGCCCTTGATTCCAACACGAATTTCTCTCTTTGTTGCATCGAAGTAATTGTCAAGCTTCCTTTTTAAAAAAAAAGCCACCACCTACTGTTACGGATTTGTTATGGTATAATGGAGGTACTCTCGCTACATACTACCAAAACAATATGAGAATTCTGAATGCTATCTTCTCCTTCACATCCATGGGTGGAAACATTGACTATTCCTTTGTGAATGGTGGGGTCCCATATAACTTCATATAAAATGGCCACAACTATCATCCTATCAGCTCATTGCTTCCACCCGAAGGGCAAAATGCTCGATTTGTGCAATTGCACGACCCTGACACAGTAAATGAAGTCACGAACAGGATGGGTGCCCTAAACTGTGACGAGTCTTCCAACTAAAAGAACTATCAGATTGTGTATTTGTTGGTAAAGATGCTAAATGAGCATAACGTGTTAGTCATATCATTTATGATGGAAAATGACCAATTTAGAGAACCGGACATTCGACCATTGCGCTTGTGGCTTATTGCTAATCGTTGTACAGACGGTAGGCAATATAATTTACAAACATCGTGAGAAGTAGCAGCTCTTATTGTTGGAGATATAAATATGGAAATAGCCACCACAATATTATTGTTGAAGAAAGAAGCATGGGTTTAAAACGGATTAAGTCGACACATCCTTCATTTATGGCCATGTAATATCTTCTTCCATTTCCATATGCAGAAGATGGATATACGTTAGGAATAAAACACAACATAGTCAAAGGGAAGGCGGTGAGAAAGAAAGCTTCGTTACGCATAGGTAATATTATGCTTTCAAGCTTTAGCAATGCCTTGATGAAGGTGATACAATGCTTCGAGGGAGGCGGTTATTTCAACAGTATGAGGTGGACGCCTATACTTGCATCGAAGAGGCTCGCTTAATGTGGCTGAAGAATAACAAAACAAAAAAAATAAGATCCGATTTGTACCAAGGGATAAAAGATGTTGTTTATAGAGGTGATACAGAACGTGGTTCTACTGGAAAACGAATCTATCTGCCAACAACATTCACTAGAAGCCCGCGATATATTTTCCATAATATAAGGATGTTATGGCCAATTGTAGATGGGTTGGATATCCTGACTTATTCCTACTGTTTACTTGCAATCCCAAGTGGAAGGAGATTGAAAGTTTTGTTTCTTTAATCCCCCAGAGATAAGGCTAAAGAGCGTCCTGACATTGTTGCAAGGGCATTCAGAATCAAACTTGACCAATTACTACGTGATTTAACGAAAGGAAAGCTTTTTGGACGGGTCATTGCAGGTTTTAATTTATACCACTATGTGTGGAATATGCCTTAAAAGTCACAGGCAGCTAGAAACAAATAAGTCTTGAGTTGAATTGGAAGTCAAAGGTGATGGCGGATTAAATTATAAAAAAAAGTTTGTTTCCAAATCAAATTTGGAAACTGTAGGGGTTCTCCTAGCACTATACAAAGAACCTAGTAGTCACATTACTAGGTACGGAAACATCATTGTAGTCTTGTTCCTCTTAGTCAAATAAAGGGTGCTTTCCGCCGTGGAGGTAGTTAGCGAACTTTTCTAGCAAACCACGTAAAATCTCGTGTTCTTCTTTTATCCATATATCCTTTGTGAGGTGGTTTGTCATAACAAACTGGTATCAGAGATCTGAAACAGGAGTTCTCTTACAACAATTCGGTATCAGAGCCAAGGTTGGCGGTATTTCAAGATCAAGATCAAGGTGGAGCAAAGCTAGGGTTTCACGATCTAGGTGGAGCATGTTATTAGGGTTCAACATCCACCAAGAACAATGTACGGATTGATTTTGAAGATTGATAGGTTCACAGGAGGGACAACTTTAGTATGTGGAAGAAAAGGATGGAGGCTTTGCTCAGTTTACAAGGCATATGAGCACCTTTGACTGCAGACAAAGGAGGCATAGATGTTGCATCCTTGGAGTATAGGTTGATGGAGGAGAAAGCACACTCAAATATTATGTTGTCCTTATTGGATGACGTGATCACCGAGGTCACAGATCGGAAGAAGGCGGTAGCTCTTTGTCTCAAGTTGGAGAGTCTCTACATGACGAAGTTAGTCACCAGCAAGTTGATGCTAAAGCAACGGCTATTTACCCTGTGAATGCTCGAAGGTACGAATCTCGAGGATCGCCTTCATAAATTGAATACAATTCTTCTCTGTTTGCATAATATTGGCGAGAATGTGGATGATGAGGATGTTGCAGTCTTGTTGTTGGTCTCGTTACCTCCATCATACGAGAACTCTATGTAGTCCTTCATTGTGAATAAGGACGGCATAACCCTAGAAGATTTTAGATCGGCGCTCCACGCTAGGGAATTGCGCCACGAGGGTGCAGGCACAGGTACAGAGGATCATGCTTCCAGATTAATAGCGACGGGGGGAAGCAAGAAGGGTAATAAGAGCAAGAAAAAGCAGTTTTCTGGTTCTAAGTTGCCCAAGGATGTCTGTGCTTGGTGCAAGGAAAAGGGGCACTGGAAGAGAGATTATCTGAAATGAGGTTAACAAGAGCATAATGGATCAGGAGACGTAGCTAAACAAGGTAATTCGTCCGAGGAAGATTATGTTACAATGGAAAATGTTGTCACACACTCTCAGGATGCGTGGGTCCTTAAATATGGAGCTTCCTAGCATATTTTCTCTAACTGGGAGTTGTTCTCGATGTACAACCAAAAAGATGGAGAGTCTGTCTATATGGAAAACAGAGCCGCCTGCAAGGTAATTGGAAGCATCTCAGTTATATTGAAGAAGAATGAAAGAAATTTATGCACATTAGAGCAAGTCAGACATGTACCACTTATCAAGAAGATTCTAATCTCCTTGAGTCTCCTCGACAGCAAGGGTTAAAATTTCAAAGGTTAAGGTGGAGATCTACAAGTATGCAAGGGTTCTAAGGTGATTCTAAAGGGAGTCATGAGTGGTACTTTGTACATGTTGCAAGGTTCGACGATCAGAGGTTCTGCCGGAGTTGTTTCAGTCAAGATTAAGGAATCAAACCAAGCTATGACAGATGAGGCTCGGTCATATGAGTGAAAGTCGAATGCAGGAATTTCACAAGAAAGTCTATCTCACTGGGAACACACCCAAGAGCCTAGGATTTTGTGAGCACTGCATGTACAGGAAGCTACAACGTAACATGTTCCCTAAGGCGGTTCATAGAATGAAAGATACTCTATATTTTATCCATTCGGACTACAAGGGGCCATATTGATTTGATGCGATTGGCGAGTACAGGTATTTTTTGAGCATCATAGACTACTACTCAAGGATGACTTGGATATTCGTGATGAAGCATGAGAGTGAAGCCTTTGAAAAATTCAAGAAGTGGAAGCCCTAGTAGAGAATTAGGTGGGAAAGAAGGTGAAGAGGCTACGCACGGACAACGGTTTGGAGTTTGTTCATCATATTTTAATGAATTCTTCAAGGGTCAGGGAGTTGCTCTCCATCACACCATTCGGCACACACCACATCAGAATGGTTTAGCCGAAAGAATGAATCAGACACTTTTAACAAAGTAAAGGTGTATTCTTTCGAATGCATGTCTTTCTAGGGGTTTCTGGGGAGAGTCAGTTTCCATGGCGTGTTATCTCGTAAATCAGAGCCCACACACAGGTATATGATGCGGTATTTCTATTAAAGTGTTGTCCGGAAATGCAAAAGATTACTAGAATCTGAGGGTCTTTGGTTGCATTAAATATTATCATGTGGATGATGGCAAGATAGAACCAAAGGCGTAGAAGGGGTATTCATGAGCTTTGGGACAGGTGTGAAGGGGTATAAGATTTGGACAGATAACAAGATTATACTTAGCAGAAGTGTAGTCTTTGATGAGATTTCAGTATTGAATAATTATGTGGACATAGAGATTAGAGATGCAGAGAAGATAGTGGAGGAAATTAGGATCCTACTGATCCTAAGGAGTTCTGAATTCCTACACTGGCACTGGAAACCAAAGAGGAAAAATCAGAAGAGTCTGATGGGGATGCGTTGCTACCAGAAATACCAGTTCATCATAGTATTGCTGAAGGAAGACCAACGAGAGTCATAAAACCTCCGGCGAGATACAAAGATGATGGTATTGTGGGATATGCATTGCAGCTAGCCGAGGAGGTGGAGGATGAGCCGTCCACCTACAGGGCTGATATTTCTAGTTCTGATTCAGCACAATGGATTGCCGCGATGGGAGAAGAGATGGAGTCTCTTAGGAAGAAATCGACTTGTGAGCTTGTTAAATTGCCATCGGGATGCGTTCCAAGTTCCTAGAAGAGAACGAACACGTGTGCAAGCTGAAAAGATCTCTCTACAGACTTAATTAGTCCCCTAGCCAATGGTACAAGCGTTCGACAGCTTCATGTTGAATATTGTTACCAAAACTGCAAATATGATTGTTGCGTGTATCACAAGATGTTGCTAGGTGAGACACGTATCACAGGATATGAAGGACATACAGGAATTGAAGAGGTATCTGAACGCGGAAGTCGATATGAAGGATCTTTGGCCTGCTTGGACGATTCTAGGAGATTAGATTAGAAGAAGACGAAGAAGAAGAAGAAGAAGAAGAAGAAGAAGAAGAAGAAGAAGAAGCAGGAGGAGGAGGAGGAGGAGGAGGAGGAGGAGGAGGAGGAGGAGGAGGAGGAGGAGGAGGAGGAGGAGGAGGAGGAGGAGGAGGAGGAGGAGGAGGAGGATACGTATGCTAACGCAACTTTCCTACCAACTTCCTGTATGTACATCAATTTCTAATAAGATATCACCTACCCCTGCAGATAATTTCGCCAAAGGGTCCATGGGCACAGTAGCAGGCTTACTAGCACTATAACCACTTTCAGTAATAATGTCAAGAGCAAACTTTCTTTGACCAGGCTAATGCCATTGTCATTCCTATAAATCTCAAAACCCAAGAAGTTTTTGAGAAAACCCAAGTCCTTAAGCTGAAATTTGGAATTCAAAATGTCTTTAAGAGAGTTCAGATGATCTAAATTATTTCCTCCAAGAACTATATCATCAACATAGACAAGAATGCAAAAAAAACAATGATGTGGTATGCTTGAAAAAGAGAGTGTAGACTCTTTTGCACTGAGTAAAACCAAGATCCATGAGAGTAGTTGAGAAATTACTGTGCCACTGTCTCGACTCCTGTTTGAGACCATAGAGAGATTTCTTGAGATGACAAACCATTTTCCTTTTAGGGAATGAAGAACCAGAATGTGGAACATAGCCAGGAGGGAGGCTCATATAAACATCTTCATCTAGTTCTCCAATGAAGAAAATCATTATTAACATCCAATTGTAATAGATGTCGTCCTTTAATTGCAGCCAGGGCCAAAAGACACTTCAATGTTGGTAACTTTGCAACTGGAGAAAAGGTCTTTATGTAGTATATCCCTTCTGTTTCTTTATAACCCTTTGCCACCAGCCTGGCTTGCTACCTGTCAACCGCTCCATTAGATCATAGCTTGATCTTGTAAACCCATCTGCACCCAACTAGATCATGACCTGTAGGTAGAACAGTCAAATCCCAAGTGTGATTAACCTCAAGAGCATGAAGTTTTGTTTGCATAGCCTTGACCTATTATGGGTGTTTGCTAGCTTCTTAATAACTTTCTGTTTTAGTAATTGTATCAACTAAAGCTAAGAAATGAGAATATAAAGAAGTACGACCAGGGGAGGAGTGAGATACAGCTGGTATGACATTAGCAGACATCAGCATGGGTTATGGAATGACATAGTCATTGATATATGTGGGTGCCTTGTGAATTCTTGTATTTTCCTCATTGGTGCTGGTGGATCAACTGGAGGAGCCACTGTAGGTTCAAAAGATGGAGTGTTCAAAATAGAAGGATTGGAAACAAATAGTGATATCTATTAGAAGCATGAAACATTGGTTTTGTGGTTAGTCCTTTTCATAAAAGAAAGTTAAAGCTATCAACATAAGAAAATTTTTACTTTCATGACTTCATAGTATGAATATTTATATATTATTATAATACACCACTTAATGTTTATGACTATCTTTTATTAAAGTGATATTTGAAGTCTTAGTAAAAATGGTCACTGATATGCCATATCAAAGTGCTTGACTTGATATTACTAACAGAATTACATATTGATTATTGCATATGGTGATTTTGAAAGAATACTCTATAAAAACTGTTTGGGGATGGATTAAGGAAACCCTTGGGTTGGGGTTTTCATATTCTACTGGAGAGGGATGGAGACGATGGGCATGGTGTGGGCTATGTTTGGTATTAGTGAAGTGGTGGTCTTTTATTGGCTAGGACCACATGGGCTAGATGAGTTGGCAATATTAGGTGGCTTACCAAGAGAAACGCCATAGTTCAAACTAGTATCTTCATCAAATATAGCAGGCAGAACCACATCATCAGTAAAGTGAGGAAGAATAGAGGGAGGAGAAGAGAAAGAAAACACAGTTTCATGAAAAATCACATTTCCTGAGACATGAAAAATCCGTTCCTTTATATTGTATAGTTTATAACCCTTCATGCCAAAAACATACCCCAAGAAGGCACAAGGAGCAGCTCTAGGATCAAACTTTTTCCTCCCCTATAACAGTGTAGAGCTATAGCACAAACACCCAAAAACTCTTGAGTGTTGGGTAATCTGTAACTTCACTGAAACGATACTCATAACCAGATTTTTTTTAGCACTGGAGTAGGCACTCTGTTGATGAGATATGAAGCTGTCAGCACACTACTTCCCCAAAATTTTAGAGGCAAAGAAGATTGAAAACATAAAGCTCTAGCCACATTGAGAAAGTGTTGATGCTTCCTCTCCACCATAGAGTTTTGTTCATGAGCTTCAACACACCTAAGCTGATGAATGATTCCTTTTTGAAGCATGAAACCCACCAATGCTGACTCTTTAGCATTATCACTTCTGATTTTTTGAATTTGGATGAAAATTAGGTTTCCACCATAGTGTAGAACTGTGGAATCAGAACATGAACTTATGATTTATGTGCCAACAAGTAAATCCAAGTCATTATGCTAGAATCATCAACAATGGTAAGAAAATGTTTGTGACCTGCATAAGTGGGAACTTTATATAGCCCCCAAATGTCACAATTCACCAAAATAAAAGGTTTTGTCTCCTTTTTACCAATCCTAGGAAATGGTAGTTTCTTCTGTTTAGCTTGTGGACAAACATAACATAGAGAATTATCTATCACACCTTCAGTGTCCAGAACCTTTGTCAACCAATTCGGCTTCACAACAGAGAGATGGCCTAGTATTTGATGCCAAATATCATTAGAGAACATGAAATTAGTGTCAGAAACATAATGACATACCACAGAATGTGCAATTTCATTCTTCAACAAATAAAGACCATTGAGTTTATGTCCTATTGCAACAACTTTGTTAGTGTCAGTAGACAATATCTGAAACATATCAATATCACAAACAAACAGACATTGCTGTGATTTAGCTAACTGTGTCGTAGAAACCATATTGAACTTAAAATATGGTATATAAAGAACTCCTATCAACTTCAGAGTACTTGTCAACTGAACATTGCCAATATGAGAAACCTGAACTTTCTTCCCATTTGGTAAATGCACAAAAATGTCATTCACCTCAACATGTGTTAAAATCTTCAAATCACTACACATGTGATAAGTTACACCACTGTCAATTATCCAGGTGCATAGATTCTCATTCTCACTTCCTAGAGAATCAAAACCATAGCTAAGAACCCCTCCCATTAAGTGTTGACCATACACTGAAATAGTCTTGGCATATTGATGAAGAGAACTTCCATATATCTAGAGTGATTGCTGTGAGAAGGAGAAAAATGGAATCACTAGAAGTCCCATGATGTGAGTGCTGCATTTGAGTGTTAATGTAGTGCATCATTTGCTGAAATTGAGTCTTTGTGAAGGGAAACACATTATTATCCCCTGAAGAATCATTCACGGTAGAAACAGAAACATCTGCAGCAATATAGTGAGCTTGAGTTTTGTGTTTATTTTTAAATTTGGCTGGATAGCCATGTAGCTTCCAACACTTGGCCTTTATGTTTCCTGTACCTCCGCGGTGGGGACATGTGACTTTAGGTCTAGATGATCCATTGGATGAATTACCACTCATGTCTTGAATAGGAGGTCCTTGAAAATGATTCCCACCATAAGAAGAATACAAAACTGTAGGTGGTGTAGAAGTATGCCGTTGTAGGCACAGAATAGGAATTAGAGCCACTAATGGAACTCTGCATTTATTGTTGCACATTCTTTGCAAACACTTTGTTAAGTGAAGGAAGAGTATCCATCAAAAAAATTTGATCTCTAACTGAAGAGAATTGAGGACTCAATCCCATCAAAAACTGCATAATATTCTCCTGTTGTACTTTGCTATAAAGCAATCCCAAAATGTTACAAGTGCAGGTATGCAAAACACCACAAACACAATTAGGTTTTGAGAGTGTAATTGTACAATTCATCCCACAAGGACTTCAACTTAGTGATGTAGATAGTGACACGCATACTACCTTGTTTCAAATTAACAATAGCACTAGTTAATTGAAACACCTTAGGTAGATTTTTCTGAGAAAATCTCTCAATACGATCAAACCAAATATCCTTGGCAGTGGTATAATAAACCTAACTAGATCCAATTTCTTTTCTAACAGAATTCAGCAACCAAGACAGGACCGTTCTGTCATACCTCTACCACAAGGAATACATCTCAGAATTACGATCAAATTCATTAAGAACGCCAGTAACAAAATAAAGCTTGTTCCTAGCCTCAAGAGCAACAACCATTTACTTACACAAGATATTAAAGTAATCACCATTAAGAACCTGAGAAACCAGGACCATACCTGGTGAATTCGAGTTGTGAAGTAAAAATGGCGAAGAGCCATCCAACTGAGATCTAGATCCAAGACCACCTGATGTGTGGGACGCTGAAACACTGGAATCAACCGGAAGCACCATTGGTAACTAGATAACAGAGACTTGCTAGATCGGCGCTTGAAGAAAGCAACCCTAGCACAATCAAACATCGAAAAGAGAAGAATCAAGCATGAGGCTCTGATACCATATTGAGAAAATGAAGAATGGAGAAGAAGAAAAGGGAAAAAATGAATCAATTCAAATAGATGAATTGTTACAAAGAAAGGAAACAAAACTAGGGTTTATACCCTCCTAGCAGACATGGAATAAGAGAGAAAAATAAAATAACTAACTCAGCTGAAGTGACCAATTAAACCGGTTGCGTGGTCTAATCGAGTCATAAACTGCTGAGTAATCATCAAACGACACCGTCTTACTAATGTTCCAGTTAGCGCTAATTAACGTCTAATTAAAAACTAACAAAGGAACTTGAATTTGAAAGCAAACGAATAGAAGCATCCAACGGATGAGAATGAAACTTCTTCTTGATCAAACTATAGCTGCTACATCTTGTTTCATGTAATCAGTTTGGCATGAATTGCAATTCAGTCCATTTTCAAATTCAGAACCAAACCAATTCTACCAATTCTCCAACATGATTTGGGATTTGGGGTCGTGGGATGGTCGCTTGGTGGTCGGTACTGGGTAATTTGCGGCTGCTTACCGAAATGCTTAGGCTTAGGGAAGAAGAGAATAGCGGAGGTTTTTTGGTTGCCTTAGATTGGTTACTCTTGAGCTGAATAGATTGGAATGGGTTAGGATAGTGTTATGAATGAGTTAGGTAGAGATTGATTCACCAGGATGTGTGTTTGTGTGGTCGAACCTGCGTTTGTGTGGTCGTAGAATCTGCATTTTGGCTGCAATCTGGGCTTTTTCAGGTGATATTCGTACTTTTAAGGAGTGGACCAATTTACCCTCAATAAAAAGGATATTGTAAGTTCACAGTTGGGAGATTGTAAGTTCACAGGTGGTTTCAAAGCTTTGAAACTGGTTTCAAAGACTTGAAACTGCTCAGACCCTCACATCATGAACTCAGGGGGAGTTCTTCCTCCTAATCATTCTCTGATCCTTTGTGTTTCATTAGGCTATATTATATGATGAAGGACAAACTAATTGTGTTATATCATTCCTTAATCTCTTTATTTTCCTAAGTACTTTCGTAGGGATCATTAGCTAATTATCTGTTGCAGATATAGATGAAGTTTCCATATTTGCAGAGATTCATAAGTGGCAATCAATGTCTGCGGATTCAGTGCTACTATTATGGAATGTTGTAGTGACTTTTCTTGACCTTACAGATGAAAGATCAGATCAAAATAATTGAGAAAATCAAGCAGCTAGCCGTTGGAAGCAAGCTATTGAGAGTCAAAGATCTCTGGAGGATTTTTAGGGACTTCTGTTTGAAGTTCATATATATGCTGCAGCTCAAAATTGACAGAACAAACAGATTGTGAGAGATTCAGAAATACAGAGCATTTCACAGGCATTCAAACACTCTCACGGATAGACAAGCATCACTGAAGGAGAACAAACAATCACTCGATCCATTCCAGTTTCCAAAAGAACACTTCAAGCTTAACAGCTTCACTGTTTTACAGTGTTCTTCATCTGGGCTTTATTGTATATATTTTTGCTATACTTCTCAATCATCTTATTTTCGTGAGTTGTTCTAGAGGAACAACATAGTTATTTTTTTAAATCCACTCTTTTGGAAAAAAAATTCATACTATATTCAACCCCTCCCACCCTTCTAGAGTATTTGATCCTGTATTTGTTACCTGCATTACAGTCTTCAATTGGTATCAGAGCATGTATCACTCCATAGATCTAACAATCTGGTGATCATGAGTAATTTAGGTGAAGGTGGTTTCTCACAGGGAAGAGCTGCTAACATACCTCCTTTGTTTTGTGGAGACATGTACACTGGAAGGCCTTGATGAAATTTTTTATCATTGATCAGGACATTGAACTGTGGTCTATTATCCAGAATGGACCTCACGTCTTCTACACAGAAAGGGATGTGATTAGAACTCAAAAACCTGAAAACTCTCTCTCTACTTCTGGATTATTACAGCTTTCAAAGAATTATAGAGCCATGAATCTTTTGTATTGTGGTTTGAATGCAGATGAATTTAACAGGATATCTATCTGCAACACTGCTAAGGAGATTTGAGACAAGCTGGTGGTTACTTTTGAAGGAACCAGCAAAGTGAAGCAAACCAATATCAACTTATTCCTTAAACAGTATGAATTGTTCACGATGAATAGAGATGAATCCATCCAAGACATGTTCAAGAGATTTACTGACATTGTCAACAATCTGGAGTCCTTGGGGAAATAGTTCTCCAATGAAGAGAAAGTCAGAAATATCTTGAGAAGTCTTCACAAAGACAAATGGGAACCAAAGACAACAGCTATTGAAGAAGCTCAAGATATATCCTCTCTCCAACTAGATGATTTACATGGAAAGCTACTTGAACATGAGATCTCCTTGAGTGAAGCTGATGGATAACTACCAGAGAGTGTCAAGAATCTGGCACTCAAAACCAAAGAGAGTGAACAAACTCAAAGCGTTGTAAAAGAAGAATATGATGAAGAAGATCATTTTGCTCTCATTCCAAATCCTTGACAAGGATTCTCAAGATGAAAAAGAAATTTGGAATCAAAGACTTAAGCTGAGACAAATTCATATTTTCAAGTAGCAAGGACTACAAGGGTAACTCTTCTTCCCATAAATTTAAAGTAATTAACTGCTTTGAGTGTGGTGATGCAGGATACTTGATCAGAGACTGCCCTCACAAGAAAAACAAGAATTTTCAAAAGAAGGACCATGACATAAAGAAGAAGGCCATGGTAGCTTCATAGAGTGACTCTAACTCCTCAAGTGGATAAGATTCTGAAGAAGATCAAGCCAACCTTTTTCTTATGGCCAAGAATGATGGAAGTTCACAAAAGAACATTGAGATAATGGTGAATAGTATTATTTCTAAACCTGCAAAAGTACTTTATGAGATTTTAAAAACAATGCTTCAGAATGATGAAGATTACTTATACGAAATCAAATTTTTAAAGAATAAATTTCATGAGCAAGCAAAAGAAAATTTGCAACTAGTTTGCCAGAACAAGAATCTTTAAATTCTTCGGGCAAAGACTGGCAGAGATTTCAAAGATTTGGAAACCAATTTCAAAGCCTTAAAAAATCAATTCAAATAATTTGTAACATATAACTCTCTTTTGAGTGAAAACTTTATTGCTCTAAGACATCAGCACTATGAATTAGAGGTACAGAAAACTCTTTTGGCTGAGAAACTTCAAGAATCAAGGAATGCTTTAACAAAACTTGCTGGCTCTGAACATAATCTCAACTTAATTCTTGGAGGGAGTTTTCATTCTGTTCACAAAACTGGTATTGGATATAATCCAAATTTTCAAATAAAAAACAATACCATATTTGTAAAATCAAGTAGTAGACATATCCAAAATTTCAGTACTGTGGAAATATTGGTCATGTTAAGATTACTTGTCCCTTTAGAAGAAGAGAACCTCATATCATGAGGAATGCATTTCCATTCCATCTTAAGGGACAGGTGAGACATATTTGGGTTCTTAAAGGGGTCAGACCACCTAACATGGTTGATCCTGAATATGAATTCAAATATCACACTTGGTCTAACAATTGGGTAAGGCAGTGAATGATTTTATTCACTGAACTTGCCACCTAACAGTTGAGTGGCAAGAGTTCTTTATTCACTGAACTGAAAGAACAATCAGGAGAAACAATCACACTTGGTGACAAAGGCAAATTCAACATCACAGGAATTGGTAAAGTTGGTAATAGTGTTGAAAGTTTAATCTTCTTAGTGTATCCCAACTCTTTGATAAAGGTAATAAGATTATTTTTAACAAGGAGAAATGTGTTTGCAAGATGAAAAATCTAGCAATTGAATCCTCACTGCTTCAAGATCAAACAATGTTTACTCCTTGAATACTTAAAAAGTTACAGGAGAAATTCTGAAGAGTCTCAAGGCTTTGAAAGAGGATTCAAAGCTTTGGAACAGAAATCTTGGACATATCAGCTTACATAAACAGAATAAACTCGTCTCTAAAGACCTAGTCAGAGGTCTACCATCCATCAAACTTAAAGAGAGACAAGGAGCTCATTCAATTCTAAGAACTTTGTAAGTACAGCTAGACCTATTGAACTTCTTCATATGGATCTTTGTGGTCATATGAGTTCCAACTCCAAAAGGTAAGAAGTATATACTGGTTGTTGTGGATGATATCTATAGATTTACCTGGGTAATGTTTTTAAGAGATAAGTCTGAGGCTCTATCTGAATTTTCCAAACTTTGTGAAGAGCTTCAAACTTTGAAAAACCTTCCAATTGCTTCAATAAGAGTGATCATGGTGTGGGATTTTGATACGGATTTCACAGCGGAATAACAATAAATAGATTTCGTTCAAGACTCTCCATGAATCGCAGATCTATTATCATAACAATGTTGAGGGATAATAGTTTGTGTATCTTGTTTGTCTGAATTGATCACTTTACGTAGAATAGCATCCACGTCTCTATGAATATCCACACCTAGGATTGCTCTGAATCCTCCTTACGCGTATGTGCTAGCTCACGGCAAGAAGGATGAAGAAGATTATCACGCACAACGAGGACCAGAGGATCGCGCCTCTTAGTGGCCGACAGTGTGAGGGGGCGGACGGCTTAAGGTTTCTCCGCTAAGTCTCTATCTCTCTCATTGCTTTGTTTCTCACTCAATAATGAATGCAACTTATGAGAAAATAAGCTTGGAGTGCCCTTATAGAGTTAATAACTCCTTATAAACTACATATTTTCCCCAATACTAATCATGTCCATACACGGTTAGTCCACTTTGTAAATTAGTCTTACTAAGTTTGCATTTGGTTGCGTATTGATCCTTCTATTTTATTAGTCCTACTAATTAATCTCAAAGTCCGATTTAATTCATAAGGTGTGTGACCCCATAGGTTGCTACTTAGTTGGTTGTAACAATTACTAACATAAAGTGGTGTGTAGCAACACATCTGTGCCTTCCAACTAATAGAAATAGTCAGTGATCCAACAATCCATAGTTTCTCGATCGTGGGAATAGTCGTATTCATGCAGATCATGGGAATAGTAGCAACACATCTTAGTCTGGCCAAACATTCTATAAGCACTGCCCCACGAGTGGTTGTGGATATTTGCTAGTTGGAATAGATGCCCTAGAGGCAATCTAGTTTAGTATGAACAATAATTGACTAGAATATTCATTATATTATTTATGGAGATATTTATTATAACGAATTCCTTAGATTTACAATCATGTTGTTTATCTTAAATATCCCTTGTCCATTATAGTGATTAATAGGACAATCATTTATAGACTAGTATGGGGTTGGATTGATATAGAGATATCACGATCCAACACATGGATATGCATTAGGGGTGATGGCATATGAAGGGAGGTGAATCCCAGGACAAGTTTGATTGCATGTCTGCTATACCGATTAAAATTTTGTTCGTTTATCAACAAGAACACCATAACCCTACTAGGCGGAATTAGGGTTCATACCTGCGTCCTCTAGTTGATGTAGGTATGAATCACTCCGGATCTTCTCCTGTATTCCTGAAATTCCTTCTGGATGCAAGTGTGGGCTTGCTGCTTCCAGAATCCTTCTTGGCCTCCAGACGAATTGCTCTCACTGTCGAAACCCCAGATTTCGGTGTGTATCTCTAGAATCCAAATTCTGAAGGCTAAGGAAACTTATATAGGCTACAGGAGGGACCTGGATGAGAAAATACGAATCAGACTCCTAACTTTATTAGGAATTTTGGTTCCACCCGAACCTAGCCCGAATAAAGTTAATAGCAGTTAGTAACTGTTATTGCACTCCTGTCCATATTCTCAAAAATTAATATTTCGAGCTCCTGTTGTTAAATACTTATTATCTCCCCATGTTAAGATTACAGATATGCGTCGATTAAATTAATTACTGGCTAATTCATTTAATCGACATCTTCCCAATTCCTTGATCCTTACCACTTAACTTATTTGATATGTCCAGATTACCAAGTAATCTACCTACAGGGTTTGACATAATCAAAACTTATAAGCTTCATCAAGGGGATATCATCAATCCCATAACCGGGACATGAATTCCTTCGATATATCAATTTACACCATGGACTCAATAGTATCACCCAACTCATCGAGGTTATTGACTCCATAGGAATCTCACTCACTTGACTTGTCAAAGCAATAACTACTAAATACATGTGCACATTGACTATCTAAGGATTAAGAGCATAAGTAATCATAATAACCATGAGACATAGTTTGTCTTGTTATGTGAGTACAAAGACAATGATCTCAACTTGGTCATGTTCAATATACACAAAGTATACTAGTGTAGATAGTGCTTTCTGAGCTGACAGATCTTGGCCACGTGGCAACCATCCAGCACACCATATTGTGCTCCACACACACTGGATCACCAGCCGAGCTGATCCATGTGGGGGCTGCGAGACAGAGCCCTCGCATACCACCGCACGGGACTTGTAGGGACTTAGTGGTTTGGAGGCTAGAGTAAGCCCTGTCGCGTGCGAGCCAAGCCCGCGCGCGACCTTTAGTAACTGTTTTGAGAGATTTATGTCACGAGCTCCATAAACCCGGTCAATCCGGTCAAACCCGGTCAACCTCGTAACGGTTCCGGTATTCGCGCATAACGTGCTGTAACGGTCCCTATATATGAGGACGAACGTGCCGTTGTGGTTAAGCTAATTAAGCCGCCATTAATGGGCGCATTAACCACACTACAACGGTCACGTTCCCTGCTATATATAGGACGTTAACCTTTCCATAAAAAGGAGGACACTAGCCATACGCGGAAGCTCTGCCAAACCTCTGTCTCTCTCTCAGGCATTACTACTGCCTTACTCTCTCCCTACACACAACCCAACTCTTCATGTGCCATCTCTGATCCTCTACATACGGTGTACAAGGAGGTCTCCCCGCCGGAATCTCTTGTGCACATTTTGGTGAACCCGACGTGAACATGCGCTGGATTAAGAAGTACTATCCTTGACTTCTCTCATTTCATGCGTTTTATTATAACGTTGCTTTATGTCTTGTATGGCTATGATTTACAAAATCTTCTCTCCCACATGAGAGAATTGTAAGCTCATCTCTCCCATATGAGAGCATTATAATAAGAGAATTCTCCCAAATGAGAACTTCATATTTCTAGCTGTTAATTTTGCTTCATTTAGTTTGTTATTACTATTAACAATGGGCTATCCGCCACAATAGCGATCTATGCGAAATACGATCCTAATTGATCTTCTAAGCCTATCTGCTACGATAGCACCCTTTGCGAAATACGATCTTAATTGATCTTCTAAGCCTATCTGCTACGATAGCAGCCTATGCGAAATGCGATCTTAATCGATCTTTTAAAAGCCTATCTGTTACGATAGCAGCCTATGCAAATACGATCTTAATTGATCTTCTAAGCCTATCTGCCACGATAGCAGCTCATGTGAAAAATGATCTTAATTGATCCTCTAAGCCTATCTGCCGCGATAGCAGCCTATGCAAATGGGATCTTGATTGATCTTCTAAGCCTATCTGCCACGATAGCAGCTCATGCGGAAAATAATCTTAATTGATCTTCTAAAAGCCTATCTGCTACGATAGCAACCTACGCGAAATGATCTTAATTGATCTTCCAAAGCCTATCTGCCGCGATAGCAGCATATGCGAACGTGATCTTAAACGATCTTTCAAAACTATCTGCCGTGATAGCAGCGTGATACGAATGCGATTTAAAATTCGTCCTTAAGCCTATCTATTGTGATAGCAACGTCATACAAAATGATCTCAAGTGATCTACAAAGGTCCATCTGACGTGATAACACTTGCATTTGAATCTGAAAGCAAATCACAAGCCCGTCTGCCAAGATGGCACAACTGCGCAAAAACGATCTCGAACGATCTAATAAGACATTTGCGAATGTATACGGCAGATAGCAAATGCGAAATATGTATATAGCATTATACAAGGCGAAATATGCCAATACGCATGCAAAATTGTATTTTGTTGTAATGAGATAGCAGATAATACAAAAGCCATTTATCATTATGAGTCAAAAAGACTTACAATTTATCTGTCTAGATAGCAGCTTACAAGCGAAAAAGCTCAAATCTAACTACGCAGCCAACATGGCTTACAATGCATTCGAAAAGTAACTGACAAGCCAGCAGTGACACACCGAGGGAATCCTAACTGAGAAAGGATGAACCCAACGGTCCTAACACAGGCTATGCGATACACAGATCTGCGGCCAAACATCTATCGCAGTTAGGGTCTTGCTCCAAAGAGCCACATGAAGCCATACGTTCAAGATCCCAGTATTTGACAAGGCCCTTGTCTGATCAACATCCCATGAGATGTGCTTGAGGAACCACCGGTTCCGGCGTTCAACAGGCAAGCAGAAGCTCCGAAAGGCAAGGGTTCCTTGTAGACGGGGATGAACGCAACGGTTCGCCACCCTGAGCTCACGAACGTGGGGGCAGTAAATTCTCCTCCAGGGATGCTGGAGGAGAATTCCGCCGTTCATTACGAGTCGGTAGCACGGTCACTACGGCGCTGCACCTCTCCGGGAGGCGGCCGGAAACATGACCTGCAAACATAATAGACGAAGAAAATTCTTCGAACACACATGAGATATCATATCCATCTTCTTTATGATGGCTATAAAGATCAATAAGCCTCATAAAGCGGATCTTGGAAACTATTTCTATAGCACAAAGCGCAAACTCAGGATTCACAACTTGGAGTTGCCATGAATCAACGAAAAACAAGCGTTGAAGCCAGCAGTCGTAAGGACTCACGACAAAGCACATTTTTGGGATGAAGAACCCAAATGACAAAGAAAGGGTTTATATAGACCCTGTGGAGACTCTTCAGTTGCCAAGATGAGTCAGCAGAATTTGAAAAGAGGGTAAGGTCAATCACTTACGCCTTGAAAAGCGGTAACGATCAATTACCCTACTAAAGACTACGACGATTCAATTGCGTATCCTAATTAATGACGGATGGTCATGATTCGGATGGACTTCCCAAGGAAAAAGTGTTTATCTTACGAGAAATTAGCGCGAAAATCAAGCAGAATATCAATTGCTGATGTCATAATTGGATATGCACAGAGATATCCCATCAAATCCCGGAAAGGGCAAAACGGGCATGTCGATTCTTTTGTTAAAAAAAAGGGGGAGAAACCCTAGCAACATTACATTAATGTTTCAGCATTACATTAATGTTCCAGCTATTTCCTTGCTACTTTTCAAATTCAAAAAGTCAAAGCAAATTCTTGATCAAGGAGTCATGAGGGGCGAACTGATGGCTCAGATTCTCTACCTGCTCCACTTCCTGCTTCAATTGCTCGCACTTGGCATTCATCTCATGATAGAGCTTCAGAGCCTCTTCAGCCTTTTGCTTTGCTTCTCCACCTTCTGCTTCTCAGCTGCGAGGTTTTGGTGGCCGAGTTTCAAAGTTACGGCTGCGCGAATCAGGGTAACTCTTTTCATGAGAAATCTGAAGCCCAGTCTGCCTTGGACTTTGGCAAGAAGATTTTGGCACATGCCAAAAAGCAGTTCGGCACTCTGGACAGAAATGGTCGCAGGCGTGGCCGCAGACAGCTGCTCCAAAATCCAAATGGCTTCGGTAAGAAACAGCCTCCTGTCAAAGGGCCCTATCTCCAGAGATCTTGCAAATGATTGGGGGTAGGTGAGGCGCATCCGAACTAGCCAGTCCACATCAGTTTGCTTCAAACCTAAAGCAATGTAAAAAGCTAAGTTATGCTATCGAACTTGTGCAAATGAATAATGCGAGATGCAAACAGCAAACCTCTACTTACCAGTTCCTTCAAGGATCTCACGAAGAGAAGGAATGCGAGTGGCAGGAGTGCTCGAAGACTGTCCCCGCTCCATAGCTCTCCTGTGAGCTGCGAGCTCTAACCCCTCATAGTTAGGAGGAAGAGTATAAGCCGCACCAGCTGCGACTGCATTCCCGACCTGCGAGCCCCAAAAGCTCCACGCAGGAAGAGGTGCCGCCGACCCATTCATCGCCGGAGGCGAAGTGACAACCGAAGTTGCTTGGCGAGGGACACTTTCAGATGCGGAAGCATCAACAGTACTTGTTCTTACTTCCTCAGCACCAGTATGGGCATCTTCCTCCATTAGCACAGCGTCAGCTTCAGCATCATCAGAAAGTTCGATGATGTCCTCAAGAGGCTCTCCTGCATGTTCAGCAGCTGCGACGGGCTTCTCGGTATGGGAGCTTGGAATCGGGACATAGGACGCAGAAGGTTGACTTCTTTGCTCCCGCACCGGTTCATCAGCATCGCCTGCGATACAAAATGCGATAGTATGAGGTAACTCGTATTGTACGTTATTTTACTATCTTTGCTAAAGCTAAGAGCAAGCACCTCCATGCGAAGGTGGGATTGAAGTATCCTCGTCATACACTAAAGACGTGGAACCATGCCCTATTAGTGTGTCCTCATTACGCAGGTCCTTAAAATGAGCGTGACCTGGGACGCGAAGAAACCAGTCATGATTTTGTTTCAAGTTGCTAAGATCTAGTACATGCACATGGTTCAAATGATTACCTGAAGGTTCTCCGCACTTGCCTACTAGCCAACGGCGAATGTCAGCTTTTGACACACCATGCTTTAATGCGCCCACTAAAACATCTCTATAAGTTACTGCGAGATTGAAAATCTCACCTTTATCGCCGCCCGCGATTTCTTCAAAATCTGCTTGGGCTTGCTCCAGAGCTGCTGCATCCTCTTATGGAGCCATATCCTCCTCTTCTGCTTGAGGAGCCACCTCTTCGGGAAGCACATCTTCCTCATCAGTGGGACGCACTAAGTCGTCAACATGTTGCTCTTCGAGGCTCCGCTACCTCACACGCTCGAGCTCCTCCTCTTCTCGCTGCCTTCTCCTTTCAGCAGCTTCTGCGGCTGTCTTCCTGGACTCAGCAAGAACGTCCTCGCTTATGGGTTCATCTGGAATGCTAGAATGAGCATTCCTCTTTTGTCTCTTGGCCAAAAGGCCACCGATGGTCTCATCATCATCATCATCTGCGAAGAAACGATTGGTTTAAGAAAGAGTTGCAAAAGAATTACGATAATGAGAAGGGAAACGCGATGGAGGTACCTCCTGATTCTTCCTCATGTATCACATTTGTTCTTTCTTCTTCTTCTTCATCACCTTCTCTGGGCTCCTGCCTCTCCTCTTCTTCCTCCTGGTTGAATGGAACGAAGGTCTCGATTGCGAGCTCCTTCCGCGCTCTACTGGGCATGCGACCTTTGCCCTTGTCCTTGGCAGAAAGGGACTTCGCTGGAGGGGAAGTTGGAGCACTTCTAGGGGAAGAAATTGTAATTCCCTTTTGCCTGGGTCTATTCGCTCTCGGCGCGGCAGTCGCTGGAGGAGACGGATTATCTCTGGGTGGAGACGAGGTCGGAGCATTATCTATCAGCGAGTCAGCAAAAGCATTCATGACTGCGCGAATCCTGGTTTCGACCTCGGGGTCCATCCTCGATGCTAGCAGGAACGACTGTCCTTGTCTTCTGGTGGCAACAATGGTGTTAACCAACGACTTGGAACGATCACCAGATGCGAATCTCCGCACATGACACTACAGTAAACAGTATAGAATAAAGACATCAACATGTGGAAATCAAGAAGCTTAACGCACGCAGAAAAGTTGCTTACTTTAGCAAATGTCTCGCTATATCTGATGAAATGCGAGTCGCCCTTCTTAACTGCGGCAATCTTTTCATTCAGAATGACGTCAGGGCACAAATGGTTCTCATGATCCAACAATGAGTAGCAACCATATTCAGACTCGCTCAGACTGCAATTGGGACGAAACGGAAAAGAGTTTCTTTTGATCAATGGAGCTCTACTTGGCTGGGGGGCCGACTGTGTCTCAATCCTCGTCTGCTGAGCGATCCAGTATGCGAGCCAGTTCTTGGAACAACCGCCCTCGCGGTTACCTGCAGGCTGCTCAAAGGGAAGATTATTCATAAAGACTGTCTTACACTCCTTTGTTAGCAAGCGCCTATAGCAACCTCTGATAATAGACTGTGGCCAGATTGATGGTGCCACTGCATCAAAGCCGAACTGGGGAGAAACGCGAGTGGGATCGACATCCACGGTAATCCTCTCGTATCTGGGCGCGAGCTCACGAATATGCTCTGCGAGAGCAGGTAGGGAACCTCGCAGGCACCAGCAAAAGAATTCGCGGTAGCGTTCATGGAAGCGCGGTCCCTCTTCAAAGAGGAGTTCTTCTGAGAAGACAACACTCTTAGAAGGGTACAGCTTTGGAAACCATCGCACGTTCTCAATGCGCATGGCATAGGGCCTGGCAGTGAACTCTTGCCGGTTGTCGCATATCAGGCTCCAAACGCACTTGGTATTGTTCGCTCCGAACCACCTCGCAGCTCTGCCACTGTTACGCTCCTCCATCTCGCCTGGGGGACACCACTTGTTGGGCTTAAAAGCGGTTGGGGCATAGGACGGCCATCGCTCAAAGACCCACATCGTCAAGAAGGCAATGTTGACGAAAGTCAGTATATCGAGGCGGCCACGCGACTCTTTCATGGCCACAACTAGCTGATCCAGTCTATAGTACAGCGTGCCCAAGACCAAGGGTCCGAGTGCGACTCTCTGGCCAAAGGCGAGCTTCACAGCAAGCGGCAGAACGTGATAGAAGACCCCATCATGCGGGTGACCATCGATCAAGTACCTCGACAGCCAGGCACAGAGGAAAGCACAAAGGGTCAAGTGATAGCCTTTACCCTCCATATAATTCTTGGCCTCTGGGTCCTCACTCAGAAGCTTCTTGGTGATGCTGCTGTTCGCATAGTCACGGAAGAAGTACTGCACCCATTCGCAGACGTATCAACCAACTGCCAGTTCGGAAGGGCTTTGGTAGTGGTCCACCGGGTGGAGATTTTCTTTACCTCTGATAGGCACTCTTCCATCTGCGTGTACAAAGCGATCTCCGCATCCGTCCTCAAGGGACTCAAAGGGTCCACCTCACCCATGGGAGATAGATCATACAGCATATGCACATCCTCGAGTGTGGGGGCGGCCTCAAACTCAGCAAAGTGAAATGTGTGAGTCGCAGGCGAATAGCGGGAAAGAAGGTTTAGAAGCATGGACTGGTCCAGCTTCACGGCAGCACCCTTCATAGCACGAACGGCGAAGTATACGCCGGCCTCGTTGAGGATCGCAGCATGATCGGTCAACACGTGGTCAATCCACTCGTCCATGTAGTCCAATTTCTGGAAAAAAGCTTGCGTGGAAATCGCAGCATAGGGGAAGTACCCATTTTCGATTCCCAATCGAACCACGTCCTCGGAGCCAATCAACTCGAGCAAGGCTGAGTTAACTGGGGGAGTCAGTGTTAGCAATCCCTCATTGGGGACAGAAGCAGGCAATTTCTTCGCCTTAACCCTCGCGTGGTAGAAATCTTTGCCACCCAGATAGGGGGCTTTTCGCCACAAAGCTTGCAGAAGATCCGGTATCTCTTCGTCCTCCTTGGTGGGTTTGGTTCCTTTTGTCTTGGCCATTCCTGCGGAAGAGCAAGAAAAAGGGGGGGAGAAATATGCCACACTTCAGTTTGAATTTCGAGATTCAAGATCTATGGAAAGAAAGATGAACAGTTTCTGGTATCAATTTCAGAAATTAGAGGGTTGCATTATCAGGGATTTCAAAACCCTACATCCAAGATCCTTATCATCGAAGGATTAAGCCAAAATTGGGTCCAAAAGCTTGAAGCTTCTTCACAACTTTCAACAGATTATACGTCATGGGTTTACAGATTCAACGCATTTTGAAGCATATACTAGTATTCTAAATTGAAATTGAACAAGGCCAACCTTGTTTTCCAAAGCCTGCTTGGATACACACAGTTGGAGAAGACGATTTGCAGTTCTGAACTGGTGATTGATTATCTGAATCTGCTCTCGAAGACTTCCGGGTATCATTCACTTTAAGAGAAAGAAGTGATGCTTTGCAACCATGGAGAGTACAACGTATTTATCCAAAAACAATGAAGGGTTGCGTCCTTTCAGTAGTCGAATCGCAACCGTCACCGTCGAATCGCGCAATCACAGGACAAGCTGACGTCACGCCTAAAACCCTAAAGGCCATACGGCACGACTCTAGGGGTTTTAGGTCATAATGGCACGCACGGGGGCTGAACTTACCCGTATTTGAATTGATGCGTGGCGGCGACGCGTATGTTGGTTTCCGCGCATGGAAGTCTATACAGCTATGAGTCTTCACGCGCAGAAAGGGGGCTAATGTAGATAGTGCTTTCTGAGCTGACAGATCTTGGCCACGTGGCAACCATCCAGCACACCATATTGTGCTCCACACACACTGGATCACCAGCCGAGCTGATCCATGTGGGGGCTGCGAGACAGAGCCCTCGCATACCACCGCACGGGACTTGTAGGGACTTAGTGGTTTGGAGGCTAGAGTAAGCCCTGTCGCGTGCGAGCCAAGCCCGCGCGCGACCTTTAGTAACTGTTTTGAGAGATTTATGGCACGAGCTCCATAAACCCGGTCAATCCGGTCAAACCCGGTCAACCTCCTAACGGTTCCAGTATTCGCGCATAACGTGTTGTAACGGTCCCTATATATGAGGACGAACGTGCCGTTGTGGTTAAACTAATTAAGCCGCCATTAATGGGCGCATTAACCACACTACAACGGTCACGTTCCCTGCTATATATAGGACGTTAACCTTTCCATACAAAGGAGGACACTAGCCATACGCGGAAGCTCTGCCAAACCTCTGTCTCTCTCTCAGGCATTACTACTGCCTTACTCTCTCCCTACACACAACCCAACTCTTCCTGTGCCATCTCTGATCCTCTACATACGGTGTACACGGAGGTCTCCCCGCCGGAATCTCTTGTGCACAACTAGCACATTGAGTTGAAACTGTAGTATGAACTATACTGTTTCCTGTAGCCAAGAAAGACCTACTAAAACAATGTTCTGCAATCGTTCCGATGGTTTGTGTAATTCCATCTAGATTGTGAACTCACAATTTTCATTCCACAAGAACCGAAGATAAGATCTTCTGTGTGTAAGATAGACTCTACACACCAGATCTTCTACTATGTACAACAATAGATAACTATGCACAATAATAATATAATGTAAAAACATTGCCCAAAACCATTCTCATAAATATCAAATTCATATAATCCAATACAATAAGCATGTCTTTTAGTATTCAATCCAACAATCTCCCACTAAGACTAAAAGCCATGCAGCAACACCCCTCAAACCCATTCCCTCTACGTGACCATCAAAAGCCTTAGCTGTCAAACACTTTGTAAATGGGTCTGCCAGGTTATCCGCTGATGCAATCTTCATCACTGCCACATCAACTATGTGCACGAATTCTCTAATAAAATGATACTTACGCTCTATGTGTTTTCCTTTCTTGTGAGCTCTTGGTTCCCTTGAGTTTGCAACCGCGCCGCTATTATCGCAATAAAGCGTCATAGCCGGTTGTGCACTCCGTACCACTCCAAGATCCATCAGAAAGTTTCTGAGCCAAACAACTTCCGAAGCAGCCACATATTCAGCTTCCATGGTGGAATCAGCAATGCAAGATTGCTTGATGCTCCTCCAACTAATGGCTCCACATCTTAAAGTGAAAACGTATCCAGAGGTAGACTTCCTCGAATCCTTATCTGACTGAAAATCTGAGCCTGTGTACCCAATGGGTACAAGACTATTTTCATGGTAAACCAACATATAGTCTCGAGTCCGTTTCAGGTACTTCAATATATGTTTTACCGCAGTCCAATGTTCTCTGCCAGGGTAAGACTGATATCTACTAATCATGCCAACGACAAAGCAAATATATGGTCTAGTACATAACATTGCATACATGAGGCTTCCTACTGCAGAAGCATAAGGAACTGTCTTCATGCTTTCTATCTCATCAGGTGTTTTAGGACACTGATCCTTAGATAGACTAATTCCATGTCTTAAAGGGATTAACCCTTTCTTGGAATCCTGCATGCTAAACCTTGCAAGAACAGTATCAATATAATTGTCTTGTGACAAGCCCAACATCCTATTTTTCCGATCTCGCATAAGCTTGATCCCTAGAATTTATGCTGCTTCTCCCAAGTCTTTCATATCAAATTGACTTGATAATCATAACCGCACAGTAGATAATACAACCACATTATTTCCAATGAGCAATATATCATCAACGTAAAGTATCAAGAATACCACCACGTTTTCCTGACACTTCTTGTACACACGGCTCATCCGGAAATTGATCAAAACCAAAAGATTTGATTGCTTGATCAAAACGGATGTTCCATGATCTAGATGCCTGCTTAAGTTCATAAATTGACCTCTTAAGCTTGCACAACTTGTGCTCTTGGACCTTAGCTACGAATCCTTCTAGTTGCATCATATAAATGCACTCATGAAGACTTCCATTAAGGGAAGTTGTCTTGACATCCATTTGCCGAATTTCGTAATCGAAATGAGCTGCAATGGAAAAGAGAATCCTGATAGACTTAATCATGGCTACTGGCAAAAAAGATTCTTCATAGTCGATCCCTTCTTTCTGAGTAAAACCTTTCGCAACAAGCCTTTCTTTGAAGGTTTAAACCTTCCCGTCTACCCCTCTCTTTTTCTTGTAAATCCACTTACACCCGATGGGTTTTACCCCATTTGTTGGATCTACAAGATCCCAGACCTGATTGGAGTACATAGACTCCATCTCAAAAATCATAGCCTTTTTCCACTTTTCCGCATCCGTACTTCCAACAACTTCATTATAGTTACTGGGATCAGTATCATGTTCATCAGGGACCTTGTCAAAAGACTCTCCCAAGTACATGTATCTTTCTGGTTTACGAGAAACCCTCCCACTACGACGAGGTTGTACTTGTGGTTCACTAGCAGTAACATTTTCCCCACTGCTCGGTTGCGGCGGAATGTCACTACTATCTTGTGGATCACTAGTATTGTCATTTCCCCCACTGCCCTCTTTCGGTGGGATGTCAACACTATTTTGTTGTGTATCACGAGTATCTACATTTCTCCAACCACCCAAAGGTAGTTGAATGTCGATATCATTTTCTTGTGGTATTTCTTCTTGTACAGTTGGTTTATCAAGACCTTGGACTACTTGATTAACTCGCATTTCTTCCAGAACAATTTTACATTTAGGCTTGTGATCCATAATATAGTCTTCCTCTAAAAATCTCGCATTGGTGCTAACAATGACATTCTGATCCTTAGGACTATAAAATAAACCACCCTTTGTTCCTTTCGGTTATCCTAAAAAGACACATACTTCTGTCCTTGATTCCAACTTACTTGCGTTCCCCTTCAGCACATATGCTGGACTACCCCAAATCCGAACATGTCATAGACTAGGCTTGCTCCCAGTTCAAATTTATGTGGGTTTAGTTGGTGCCGACTTAGAAGGAACCAAGTTCAGAATATATGAAGTTGTCTCTAAAGCATGCCCCCTAAAGTAGGTTGCTAAATCTGAATAACTCATCATGGATCTCACCATTTCTAAAAGAGTCATATTCCTTCGCTCTGCCACACCATTCTGTTGTGGCGTACCTGGAGCGGACAACTGGGATTGAATCCCTTGTTCCTCCAAGTAATCCCTGAATTTTCCCAAGAGGTACTCGCCACCTCGATCAGATCGAAATGACTTGATATATTTTTCCTAGACGCTTCTCTGATTCTTCCTTAAAACATTTTAAATTTCTCAAAGGCCTCAGACTTACGCCGCATCAAATAAATATATCCATATCTTGAGTAATCATCAATAAAAGTAATGAAATACTCAAAACGTCCCCTCGCTTGGACATTAGTTGGTCCACAAACATCTGAATGGATAAGCTCCAACAGTTGTTTGGCCCTATTACCTTTGCCAAAAATGGCCTCTTGGTCATCTTACCTTCTAAACATGACTCACATGCTGGTAGTGCCTCCACTTTTAATGAACCGAATGGTCCATTCTGAACCTGCCTTTGTATTTTGTTTATATTGATATGACCAACTCGCAAATGCAAAAGATATGTTTGATTTATCTCGCAAGGTTCCTTTCTCTTTTTAGGTAAGCTATCCGAGTTATTCAGTTCATATGGCTGCGCTATGGGAGTCTCAGGATTTATAATGTAAAGACCATCCACCAATTTACCGGAACAAATAAAACGTTTATTTTTCTTAATAACCACAGAGTCAATAAAATAAACTGAATATTCGTTCTTAACCAACTTAGAAACTGAAATCAAATTCCTTCTAATGGAAGTTACATAAAGACAATCTTTCAAAAGTAAAGTCCTATCATTCCCAAATTGTAAGAAACAAATTCCTATTGCAACTGCAGCTACTTTATTCGTGTTTCCCAAGTGTAGATAAACCTCGCCATCACTAAGTTGTCTGATTTCCTGGAACCCCTGAAATGAATTGCAGACATGGTTAGTGGCTCTCGAATCTACACACCAGGTTCTAGTAGATCGAACCGCTAAACATGATTCAACTATTAGTGAAAGAGATATAACTGAGTTGTTCTGGATTCGATGAGTCAGGAACTTTGGACATTGCTTCTTCCAATGCCCTCTATGGTTACAGAGGAAACACTTGACTTTCGGATTTCCCAATGTCCCCTGAGGAGCAAGTTATTGCTGTGACCCACGAGCTATTCTTTGAGGTGCCGGAGCAACCTTTGGAACTACTGCTTGTGCAAATTTCTTCTTCTTCTTAGACCTAGGGTTAGAAGTAGAAGAATTTTCAGCCACCATTAGATTAACTGGTTTCTGTAGGAGTCCCTCAGCTGCTTGAAGCTCCTTTAACAATTTGGCTAAAGAGTAAGTCTTTTTGTTCCTATTATAATTTAGCCGAAAACTGTTAAATGAATTAGACAGCGTCATGAGCACGATATCGACCTGAGTTTCCTCATCGATTACCGCTTCAAGGATCTCTAGTTCACTTAGAAGATTTATCATCTTCAGAACATGATCCCTTACAGAGGATCCTTCAACCATTTTTTTGTTCATGAGGTTTTTCATAGCAACCTGCCTGGCAGCACGATCCTGATCCCCAAACATCTCTTTGAGGTTCTCCATGATCTCAAGGGCAGAGCCCATGTTCTCGTCTTGATGCTGCAACACATTAGACATGGAGCCTAATATGTAGAATTTAGCCATCTGATCGGCTTTCTGCCACCTCTTATAAGGCTAGGCTTCTTCCTCAGAAGCCCCTTCTAGAGGTTCTGCAGGACATTCCTCAAGAAGCACAAATTAATAATCATCAGCAGTTAGAACAATATTCAAATTCCTCTTCCAATCAATATAGTTTGATCCAGTGAGTTTGTTTTGATTCAAGAGAATAGATAGTGGGTTGAATGAGTTCGACATTTTGAACCTGAGAATCATGTAAATAAAACATATAAGGGAAATGTAAACCACCAGTAGTCTAACACACTTAAAAATAGTATGCCACGATGGGTGGACGTCTACCATTCATTCTATAGTTAGACATGGTACCTTTGGTCCTGCAAGCCATAGCAGTGACTCTGATGGGGAGGATACTATAACTTACATCTAAGTGTATACCATCATTTTACTTCTAACCCATTACTCCATTACATGCCTCTCAGATGGAGAGATGACACATAAAAATTAATTAGTAGAAGTATCTTTATAGGAATTTATACCAGTGATACTGTAGTGGTTATGTTCGATAAGAAGGTTAACTCCAAGGCTAACACACACAACCAAATACATCACTTATAAATCAATGATGGAGACCGCGGGATCTATAAGCACTAGACTCCCTCTCCCACTTAGTTGTTTGATCAATTTAATATAAATTAAATTTTATTTATCCATGTTTTCCATGATTTATCATGCAAGCATCCACAATAATCATACACACAGATATAATCAAGCACATAAAAAGAATTCAACCACACACAGCCCAGCTATTATGGTCAGAGCTTCTTTAGTCGGGTTAGCAAGATCCATCTGACCCAGCGACACGGATCTGAAATCTTTCGTCCTTCTGTCTCCACTAAAAGTACAATAACCCTAGTCTCCATGGATTCCGCAAATCAGTCTGTAACAGAGTACCAGAGACTGCTACAGACTTTCAATGCCACCAAGGAGCTCACACGTTCATCTAATACTGGAATAAGAGAACCTAGGGTTTACTTTTACAGAAGGTTACAAATATTTTTCATCCATGAAAAAAAGCGTAGGAATCAAAACCAAATCAAACCACATACATCAAACAATATGACCATAATAAATGGACACTATTCAATCTGTAAAACAGAGTTATGCATCGCAATCTTCCTACTCTAACATGCATAGCCGGTTTGATTATTGGACAACATGGCTATATAGCAGATATGCAGAGTCGAACCTGGCTATGATACCAATTGAAGGGAGGCGAATCCCTGGACCAGTTCGATTGCATGTCTGCTATACCGATTAAAATTTTGTTCATTTATCAACAAGAACGCCATAACCCTACTAGGCGGAATTAGGGTTCAAACCTGCGTCCTAGCTAGTTGATGTAGGTCTGAATCACTCCGGATCTTCTCCCGTAATCCTGAAGTTCCTCCTGGATGCAAGTGTGGGTTTGCTGCTTCCAGAATCCTTCTTGGCCTCCAGACGAATTGCTCTCACTCTCGAAATCCTAGATTTCAAGGTGTATCTCTAGCATCCGAATTCTGAAGGCTAAGCAAACTTATATAGGCTACAGGAGGGACCTGGAGGACAAAATAAGAATCAGGCTCCTAACTTTATTATGACTTCTAGTTCCACCCGAACCTAGCCCGAATAAAGTTAATAACAGTTAGTACCACTAAATAACTGTTATTGCACTCATGTCCATATTCTCAAAAATTAATATTTCGAGCTCCTGTTGTTAAATACTTATTATCTCCCCATGTTAAGATTACAGATATGCGTCGATTAAATTAATTATTGGCTAATTCATTTAATCGACCTCTTCCCAATTCCTTGATCCTTACCACTTAACTTATTTGATATGTCCAGATTACTAAGTAATCTACCTGCAGGGTTTGACATAATCAAAACTTATAAGCTTGATCAAGTGGATATCATCAATCCCATAACCGGGACATGAATTCCTTCGATATATCAATTTACACCATGGAATCAATAGTATCACCCAAATATCGAGGTTATTGACTCCATAGGAATCTCAATCACTTGACTTTTCAAAGAAATAACTACTGAATACATGTGAACATTGACTATCTAAGGGTTAAGAGCATAAGTAATCATAATAACCATGAGACGTAGTTTGTCTTGTTATGTCAGTACAAAGACAATGATCTCAACTTGGTCCTGTTCAATATAAACAAAGTATACTAGCACATTGAGTTGAAACTATAATATGAACTATACTGTTTCCTGTAGCCAAGACAGACCTACTAAAACAATGTGCTACAATCGTTCCGATGGTTTGTCTAATTCCATCTAGATTGTGAAAACGCTCGGAGTTCACATTCATAGCTCATGAACTCATTATCAACAATTAAAGCATGATTTACTCGAAAAGATGCTAAATTCTCCATGATGAGCATACAAAATGTAGCAAAATGTGATCTTCGCGGGGTGTTCGTGTTGTGTTTTTCAGGAACGGAGCACGCGAGGAGCAAGTGGATAGAGGAGACGAAACTTTCATTCCACTAGAACCGAAGATAAGATCTTTTGTGTGTAAGCTAGACTCTACACACCATATCTTATACTATGTAGAACAATAGAAAACTATGCACAATAATAATATAATGCGAAAACATTTCCCAAAACCATTCTCATAAATATCAAATTCATATAATCCAATACAAAAAGCATGGCTTTTAGTATTCAATCCAACAGCATACTGGATTGACCCATCTCCGAGAAGGCTACATTCAAGTTATGTAAAGTCACAAAGGCTTCACGCGGTGACAAAGGTATTGTCACCCTTATATTTGAAGTCACTAGATCATCTAGTTGTAGAATATTGTGTTTTGGTAGCGTCAAACGCTACACCGTGACTTGGTAGCCATAAAAGCTTGTATCGAACCCAATATGAAGCAATCTTAGAGATCGTAGTGATGTAGATTGAATTTGTCTCTCCCACATAACGGGAGCAAATATCTGCGGCCACTCGAGGGATAGTGCCAATGGAATGTCTTCCCAGAATCAGATTAATGAATATGGGATATTGATGTTATCTACATGGATAAGGCTATACGCAGGATCGAGAAACTATGGATTGGATATACGAGTGTGACTTGGTATGTCTCGTTTCCAATCCGGATATAGAGACAAAGGGATGAGACAATACTTGCACAAGGTTTGTCGGATGACTATTTCTATTAGTTGGGTGGAATGGATGTGTTGTTAGACACCGCTCCATGTTAGTAAATAGTTACTACCAACTAAGTAGAAACATATGGGGTCACACGCCATATGGATTGAACTAGACTTGGGAATTAATTAATGATTAATTAGAAGGATCAAAGTGCAACACCTTGCTAACTTAGTAGGACTAATATGCAAGAGGGACTAATCCGAACATGAGTAGGATTAGGAGAGGGCCTTTATGTAGTAAACAAGGAGTTGTTGGAATATATAAAGGATGCTCCTAGCTTCCTTCCTACAACCAATGCTCAAAACATTACTTGTGTATGAGAGAAAGCAAGGAGATAGAGCAAAACCAAAGAGGCCGACCGCCCCCTTGGTCCGCCCCCTACCCGTCGGCCATAAAGAAGAGGTCGAGCCTCTATTTTGGTTATGAATCATTTACTATCGTTATGAATTATGTTCATGTGATCCTTGGAGGGTCTTGTGCGGATATATTATTTTTTATTTCCGCTGTGTAATCCGTTACAAAACCCTACATGGTATCAGAGCCACAAGTCGTAGAGCATAACGTAGTTTATGTGTTATTATTCATGTCTTTTACACCTTAATTGTTAGATTATTGCGTAAAACGGACCAATTAAGCATATTAGATGCATGTTGAATGTGATTCAACCAAACAAGAACTAATTATACATGGGATGTAGGAATTACTGAGTTTGAGAAAATTTTGGATCTTACATTTAGGGTTTGGGCAAAATTGGAAAGGAGTTTTCAATTTGGAAACGTTTTGGACTTGGGGAACAAGGAAGAATTTGTTTTGGAAACAACTACCATAAGGATCGGCCCGCTTAGGTACCGCCCCTATGCTTCCTTGTCGCCCAAGCCACCGAGGCCGAAGGCCTACGCGGTTCGTCTGACCCCACGGGTTGGGCTGACCGGCCTAGGCTCGGCCCAGGCGGCTCCAAGGGGTTCGGCCACTTGTTTGGTTGGGCCTCTTGGACCGTTTTGGCACTAGTACATCCAAAATCAATTAAATTGACTAAGCGCGTTAAAATTGAATTTTAACTGTTTATGTGCAATTCGTATGGTGATTGGATATGGCCTTAGACGTGGTTTGTTGTGAATGTTTAATTTATGTGGTTTGTTTACGGCCTGCGATCTGATCAATTTGATATAATAATTAATTAGGTTTTACGACCTGCGAGCCGGTATTTTTTTCTCTCAACTTGTGAGATTTATTTATTTTGTTTAGATGCTAGCTAGTACTAAATAGGATAGAAATCCAAGATTGGATAAAAGAAGCCCAAAGAATTGAAGGAGTCACAACATGGAGCATGGAGCCTTCGACAACGCTATGGAGGATGTACCAAAAGATGAAGGCACGTGGAGATGGGCTTGCTATTTTAGGGTTCATATATATTCTCATTGGATTGGGAATATCTTATTCTAGGAGGCAATATCCACATCACATTAATTTCTATTTTGTGGATGTTTACTTTATCGTCTTATTATTGTTTTTAGTGTATGAATGATGCATGGAATTTGATAATAAGATAATTCAACCCGGATCTTTTATTTTGAGTCTTACCCAACTCAAATAAGTAGATCAGTTGATATGGATCAACAAGATAATTAATTTAAAGGAAAAATCCCTCAAAACTAAAATATTACGTTTGCCTTTTCGTTACTTAAACACTCATCACAAATCGATTAATCAAGCTCGTGCGTGCAAAAGCAGGGCGACTTGATTCATCATTATGTGGTGCGATGGCACATGTAATGTGAAACTGTTGGAGTAAGAGGTTGGACGTAATTAGGTATTTTTAATAAGGATTAAAAGCCTAGAGGCAAAAATTGGGATTATCTATAGGATAGATAAATAAAGATTTATTTGCCCTATTGAACCAAGAGTTGCATGGGATGTAATTGGAATTGTTCCTACCTAAATAACTGACTTTTGGGTGACTTGCCAAAGCAAGCTCAAAAGAAAGTGAAATATGGATCTTGGCCCACTAGAAAATATAATGATATTTTCCGCATTAATATCTTGAGGGTTATTAATCCGTTGAATCATAGTGGGAGCTGTATTTAATAATATAGCCATTATTAAATATAGTTAATCGTTCACAAAGACTAAAACTTGCGTATTTCCTTTTGTAGAATTCCAATGGCAAACAAACCACCGAGTTCAAAACACTCCCTACGCTATGTCCTTGAGAAGGACAAGCTTTCTGGAACCAACATTCTAGACTGGTACAGAAACTTGAAAATCGTTCTCAAGCAAGAAAAGAAATTGTACGCTCTAGAGGATCAAGTTCATGAAGGTCTGGAAAACAATACTCCTACAGCCCTAAAGGTGTATCAAAAGCGAGTTGATGATGCTAATGATGCTGCCTACCTAATGCTTTGTACCATGTCCTCTGAGCTTCAGAAGCAACATGATAACATGAATGCAGTCAATATGATCGAACACTTGAAGCAGCTCTTCCAAGAGCTGGATAGGGTTGAGAGGTATGAAGTTTCCAAGGTATTTTTCAAATGTCATCTGGCAGAGCGAAACCATGTGGGACCTCATGTACTCTGTATGATTGGGTACTTGGAGAATCTCGCACGTTTAGGGTTTCCAGTTGGTCAAGAGTTGGCCACAGATCTCGTGTTGCAATCGTTGCCTGAGAGTTATGGATAGTTCATCATGAACTATAACATGAACGAGATCGTGAAACCACTGCAATATTTACTCAATATGTTGAGACAGCTTAACAAAGCATCAACAAGAGAAAGGGCGAAGCCATAATGATGGTGCAAAAAAGGAAAGGGAAAAAGGTTTGCCTCTACCTCCAAGGGAAAGGGCAAGGCAGTTGCCAAACCCAAGGAACCTGCCCTTAAGCCTGTTGGTGGTATTGCCAAAGGTGTGTCTAAAGGTGATTGTTACTACTACAGTCAGCCTGGACACTGGAGGAGGAACTGCCCAAAATATATGGAGGATAAGAGGCTTGGAATAGTGATTCCACCACCACCATTTTTTTTTTAGATGTCAACTTAACTTTCTCTTCATCGTGGGTATTGGATGCTGGATGTGGATCTAACATTTTTCGAAATATGCATGATCTAAAGAGAATTAGAAGACTGGCTAAAGGGGAGATAGACATGCGCGTTGGGAATGGAGCAAGAGTTGCAGCAATAACCGTAGGCGTGTACGAGTTGTCTCTTCCTTCAGGATTATTGCTATTTTGTGCCTGCTATGAACAGAAACATTATTTCTATTTCTTCTTTGGACAAGGATGGTTTTACTATTTCAATAAAGAACAAATGTTGTTCCATTTATTTTGATAGTATTCACTATTTTAGTGGGCAATTATTTAATGGATTATATATCCTTGATCTATTCAATCATGTCTATAACATTAATACCAAGTGGATTAAAATGAATAATTTAAATCCTGGTTATCTATGACACTGTCGTTTAGGCCATATAAAATGAGAAACGTGTATCTAGACTCCATAAGAATGGATTTCTAGACTCATTTAATTTCGAACCATATGAGACATCTGAGCCTTGTTTATTGGGAAAAATGACAAAGTCCCCTTTCAGTAAGAAAGGTGAGAGGACTAGTGAGAAATCGGCACTCGTGCATACTGATGTGTGTGTGCCATATGCCACGCCTGCCAGGGGTGGTTACCTCAACTTCATCACGTTTACTAATGATTTCAGTAGATATGGATTTGTATACCTTATGAAGGCCAAAATCCGAGTCCTTTTAAAAGTTCAAAGAATTCAAGAATGAAGTATAGAAGCAGCTTGGAAAAAGTATCAAGGCTCTACGATGGGATCGTGGAGGTGAATACTTGAGCCAAGAGTTTGAAGACTATCTTATAGAGTGTGGGGTATTGTCCCAACTCACTCCACCTGGAACACCACAGTGGAATAGCGTGTCCGAGAGGAGGAATTGAATCCTATTAGATATGGTTCGACCTATGATGTGTCAAACTGATCTTCCATTATCATTTTGGGGCTACGCGCTATTATGTGCAGCTTTCACCATTATCCATGTTCCATCTAAATCAGTCATGAAGACACCACATGAGATGTGTAGTGGGAGTCGTCCCACGTTGTCGTTCATGAAGATTTGGGGCTGCGATGTCTATGTACTACGTTTACAATCACACAAGCTAAGGCCTAAGTCGGAAAAATGCAAGTTTGTGGGATACCCTAAGGAAACTAAGCAATATTATTTCTACAATCCAACTGATAACAAAGTGTTTTTTGCTCGGTCCCGCGTGTTTCTGGAAAGAGAGTTTGTCTCTAAAGAATCAAGTGGGAGGACTGTAGAACTTGAAGAATTTCAAGAAAAAAAAAGCTTTGATCCTACTATGGAACATGAATAGCAACCACAAGAGGTTGTGGAGCAGCCTGTTAAAGTAACACAAGAACTTACTAGGTCGAGTAGAGTGCACCATGAGCCAGAGAGGTATGGACTTCTCGTGACTGAGTCTGGTGAAAAGTTGCTCATAGATGATGAGCCTACTACCTATGGAGAGGCCATAAAAGTTCCGGACTCTCAGAAGAGGCTTTAGGCCATGAGATCCGAGATGGAATCCATGTATACCAACAAAGTATGGACCTTGGTGGAACCACCCGAAGGGGCTCGGCCCATAGGGTGCAAGTGGGTCTTCAAGAAGAAGATCGACATGGATGGTAATGTGATTAGCTATAAGGGCCGATTGGTGGCTAAAGGATTCAGACAGATTCGTGGTATAGACTATGATGAAACCTTTTCACCAGTTGCAATGACGAAATCCATCTGAATCTTACTTGCTATTGCAGCGTACTACGACTATGAGATTTGGCAAATGGATGTCAAAACAGTATTCCTATATGGGAATCTCCTCGAGGACGTGTACATGACACAACCTGAGGGTTTTGAAGATCCAAAGAAAGCCAACGAAGTCTGTAAATTGCAATGGTCCATTTATGGATTGAATCAAGCTTCCAGGAGGTTGAATCAAAGTATTGATGAAGTAGTCAAAGAGTTTGGCTTCATCAAAAACGAAGATGAATCTTGTGTCTACAAGAAGGTTAGTTTGAGCTCTGTTGCTTTTCTGGTCTTGTATGTGGATGACATACTACTCATTGGAAACGACATTCCTATGTTGCAATCTGTTAAAGGTTGGCTAGGAAAGTGTTTCTCAATGAAATACTTAGGTGAATCAGCTTATATACTCGTTATCAAGATCTATAGAGATAGATCTAGAAAGTTGCTCGGCCCTAAGTCAAAGTACATATATAGACAAGGTGTTGAAGCGGTTCAACATGTAAGATTCCAAGAAGGGATTCTTGCCCATGTCTCATGGCCCTTTTGAAGGCTGATTGTCCTTCCAATGAGATTGAGAAGGAACGCTTGAGTAGGGTTCCCTATGCCTCGGCCATAGGATCCATCATGTACGCCATGTTATGTACTAGACAAGATGTGTCATACGCGTTGAGTATGACAAGCAGATACGAGTCCAATCCAGGTTGAGTCACTGGATTGCAGTCAAGAACATCCTAAAGTACTTGATAAGAACTAAGGATGTGTTCTTGATATTTGGAGGTGGGGAAGAGTTGCGTTTAAGGGGTTACATGGAGCAAGCTTCCAAACCGACAGAGATGATTTCAGATCACAGTCGAGATATGTGTTTTGCCTGAATGGAGCAGCGGTGAGCTGGAAGAGTTCCAAGCAAGAGACGGTGGCTGATTCTACAACTGGGGATGAGTGCATTATTGTCAATGGCGCATCAAAGGAGGCTGTTTGGATTAGAAAGTTCATCACTGAGCTTAGTGTGGTTCCTAGCATTGTGGATCCAATAGAGTTGTATTGTGACAACACTGGAGCGATCACACGCTCAAAGGAACCCAAGTCACACCAGAAATCCAAGCACGTACTAAGGAAATTCCATCTTATTCGAGATATTATCGATAGAGGAGATGTTCGGATATGCAAGATTCCTACAGATGAGAATCTGTCAGATCCACTTACAAAGCCGCTTGTTCAGCGCAAGCATGAAGGGCACACTAGGAGCATTGGCATACGAGATGCACCAGATTGGCTCTAGTGTAAGTGGGAGACTATTGGAATAGATGCCCTAGAGGCAATCTAGCTTAGTATGAACAATAATTGACTAGAATATTCATTGTATTATTTATGGAGATATTTATTATAATGAAGTCCCTAGATTTACAATCGTATTGTTTATCTTAAATATCCCTAGTCCATTATACTGATTAACAGGACAATCATCGATAGAATAGTATGGGGTTGGATTGATATAGAGATATCACGATCCAACACATGGGTATGCATTAGGGGTAATGGCATATTGGATTCATCTGTCTCCGAGAAGGCTACATACAAGTTATGTAAATTCACAAGCGCTTCTCGCGGCGACAACGGTATTGTCATCCTTTGACTTGAAGTCACTAGATCATCTAGTTGTAGAATATTGTGTTTTGGTAGCGTCAAACGCTACACCGTGACTAGGTGGCCAAAAAGGCATGTATCGGACCCAATATGAAGGAAGCTTAGAGATCTTAGTGATGTAGATAATTTTTGTCCCTCCCACATAACAGGAGCAAATATCCGCGGCCACTCGAGGGATAGTGCTTATGGAATGTTTGGCCAGACTCAGATAAATCAATATGGGATATTGATGTTATCTGCATGGATAAGGCTATTCCCAGGATCGAGAAACTATGGATTGGAAAAATGAGTGTGACTCGTATGTCTCGTGTCCAATCAGGATATAGAGACAAAGAGATGAGACAATACTTGCACAAGGTTAAAACTTTTTTAAATGGATGTTAAATGCATTTGTGAATGGATATCTGCAAGAAGAAGTTTATGTTGCTCAACCTGGAGGTTTTGAAAATGATGAGTTTCAAAATCATGTCTATAAGCTTGACAAAGCTCTTTATGGCCTCAAACAAGTTCCAAGAGCTTGGTATGAAAGATTGTCAAAATTCTTACTTGCAAATGGTTTCAAAAGAGGCTTATTTGAAAAAACTCTTTTTATAAAGACACGTGAGAAAGATATTTTAGTAGTATAAGTATATGTTGATGATATTTTGTTTGGTGCTACTAATGATTCTCTTTCCAAGGATTTCTCTAGTCTTATGAGCAGGGAATTTGAAATGAGCTTGATGGGAGAGTTAAATTTCTTTCTTGGACTTCAAGTATATCAAATGAAGAAAGGAATTATTCTACATCAGAATAAGTACTCCAAGGATTTGGTGAACAAGTATAATATCTCTCAATCCAAGGTAGTCAAAACTCCCATGAGTTCTACATTTTCCGTAGACAATGATCAAAATGGTAAGAGTGTGAACTAGAAAGAGCTTAGAGGTATTATTGGCTCACTGCTCTATCTTACTACAAGCATGCCAGACATTATGTTTAGTGTTTGTATGTGTGCAAGATTTCAAGCGAATCCTATAGAGTCTCAGTTAGTTGCTGTCAAAAGAATCTTCGGATATCTCAATGGTACCAAAGACTCGGCGCTTTGGCATCCTAAATGTTCTAAGTTTTCTTTGTGTGGCTATCCAGATGTTGATTAGAGTAGACAGAAAAAGCACATCAGGGTGTTGCCAATTCCTTGGATCATCCCTGATAAGCTGGCATTCTAAGAAGCAAAATTCAGTAGCCTTATCCATAGTTTTAAAAACCATACCGGACCGGCCGATTCGACCGGCTGGACTGGTGAACCGGACCATGAACCGGTCAAGAACCTGTCAAAACCGGCCGGTTCTTGCATGAACCGGTGAACCGGTACGACCGGTTCGACCACTCTGTCCATTATTTGTGAAAAATAATTGCATTGATGGGATTCGAACCCACAACCAAGTGCTTGCTCGAATAAAGCCTTAGCCACAAGGCCATAGCAAATTTTGTTTTGATATTGCAAATGAAAAAATATTTGTAAAATCTTTAGTATTAATTACATTAATTTTATCACATTTTTTAAAAACATTTCCAGTTATTCATATTATGAAACGAATTGAGATTTCGAAATTGAGATTCAACTGACATATCTTTAGAAAAAATCTACATTCATTTTTCAAGTAACTATTCCAATTAATTTTTGTACTATGTTAATCATTTATTAAATAAAAAAACTCTTATTTTACATACTCGTGATGATGTTAATGTTATTTCATGAACTTATATTATGTTATTGTTAAGAAAATTAGTTTAGATTAAGTTATCATCATGTTTTTTACCCATATTTCAATAATAATTAAGTTATTCAGTTCACTTTTTACATATTTATTATGAAAATTATTATTATATAATTAACAAAAAAAAGTACAATCACACCGGTTGAACCACCGGTCCGACTAGTCCAACCGCAAACCAGTGCCTCGCCGGTTCGATGACCGGTCTAGTTATTAAAACTTTGGTCTTATCACAACAGAAGCTGAATATATCGCAGCAGGAGCTTGCTGCTCACAATTTCTGTGGATAGCTCAACATATGAGAGATATGGGTTATGACTTCAGTTATATTTATATCAATTGTGACAACACTAGTGCTATCTCAATTACAAAGAATACAGTACAGCATTCGTGGACTAAGCACGTTGATGTTAGACATCACTCCATTAGAGATCATGTGGAGAAAGGTGATGTATCTCTTGCTTTTGTGCCTACTAACATGCAGTTTGCAGATATCTTCACTAAACCACTGCCAGATGATAGATTCACAGCCCTGAGATGATGACTTGGGATGTTGAATAAAGAAGCATTGGTTTAGTGGGAGCATCATGTTAGTTATTCGTGTTTCAATATTTTGAAAAGTTTTTCAAAGCTTAAAAAAGCTTATCAAATCCTTGAAAATTTTATGTGCAGTATTACAGTTTTTCAAGATTTTGAAACCCTTTTCAAAACCTTTAAAATAAATATGTATACTACATAGCCAACGATTGGATCACTACTGCTGGGGTGTTATCTCTGTAGATGATTGCCTAACATTATTTTTACCTTATTAAAAAAAATCAAATCAGAATAATATTATTTCCATCCCAAATGAGTTTGAATTTCAAACAAATTCTCTTTCCTTAAAATATTTTGAGAATATATAGTTTACTTCTTTAACTCAAATTCTTCATTATTTATCTTCTCTCTCTTCTCTCTTTCTTCTATTCTCTCCTGCGTCTCACTTCTTAAAACCCCAAACCCTAATGGACTCACGGAGAACATCTGAAAGAATCAAGATGGATCGAGGCTCAAAGAAGAACACACGGAAGAAGAGAAAGCTAGAGAATAAGAAGAAGTTCAACCCATTAGTGACAAATCCAGTTCCAAGACTGTCAGTGCACCAACGAACCCCTCTCCTCCTTCTAAGAAGAATAGCAAGAAGGACAAGGGGGATAAGACCGCTAATTCTAGCAAGAAGAAGAAGCCAGACCAAGGAGACACTTCTGGGAAGAAAAAGGGTGTTCATATTAGTATTACAAATAAGAAGAAGGTAAAAGATTCTCATTAATCAAGCAAGGGAAAAGAGATACAGACTTCAGAAAAAGACAATGTAAAGAAGAAGATCCATAGTTCTGAAACAGAAAAGGGGAAGGAGATTCAGATCTACTCTTAAGAGAAAACAAATTGTGGTAAGAGATATATTTCTTCTAAATGATTTATCAATCATGATGCAAGAGGTATCAGGTTAGATGGATTTTCATCTGCTCTTGTTTCTTACTGTAATATGATCAGTTCTAGTATGTTGGATTATATGGATTAGGAGTGTATTAGGAGATTGAAACAGACTTCTCTTTGGAAAATCCTAGGTACCTCTGAGCTTGCATACCCTAGGCTTACCAGACTCTTTATCTGAATTTGAAACAAGTGAATGCTTTGGGTTTAACAATCTCGTCTAAGGTAGCTGGTATAGAGATGGAGCTAGATCATTTTGAATTTGCTAATGTCTTGTGTTTTCCAAAGATATAAAATACATAAAACTACCCTAGAAAAATTGATGGTATAAATATGGCTAAGGAAGAGTTATTTTTGCCTGGTATAGCCACTACCTCTGAGTTGTTAACTCAATATGTGTTAACTGTTGAAGCCAAAATCTTGTTTATTATTCTGATGAGGTGTGCGGTTCCAAAAGAAAACTCTAAGGAATTACTGTCTGATAGGGTGTTGTATTTGATGTACTTGGTGATGCATGGGTATGATATTGATTTGCCCACCATTGTTATGGAACACATGCTCTATAGTTGTACCAAGAACAGGAAAAATCCTCTAACCTATGCCAACCTACTCCCACTTTTCTTTCACCATCTGGAGATACATGTTGACAGGGAAGAGACAATCACTGCTGGTTTTGGAATGATAGATGAAAATTCCATTCAAAGGATTGGAATTGTAAAACCAGTGAGGGAGCTTGGAAGTTCTGCTCTGAGCTGTCTTCTGATGAATTGAAAGCCAAGAAGTTCTCTAAACCTAAATCATTAACCACTCCAGTATCCCTACCTTCTACCACTCAAGACTAATATACAGTTCTTCAAAAGCTGCACTTTATTGAGAATGAGCTAGATGAGCTCAAGCAGGGTCAGTATCAGCTGGGTACTGAGTTCAGGCCGATGAAGCATATGATTGAGTGTTTTCAAGAGTATCAACTTGGAACATGTGGAAGAATAGGACCCACCAGTTCAAGAATGCTCAAGGAAGTCAGGGTCTACCAGAGACTTATTTGATGAGCACAGTTTTGGGGATAAGGGTGTTGGGGATAAGGAAGTTGATTCAAAGGTGGCTGAGGACAAGGAACCTGTAATGAAGGAAGCATTGACTCTTGGGAATTACTTACAGAAGGTCTACAGAAGAAGAAACGGGAAAGAAAGGCTCAAGCAATTGTTACCACAGTTGACTTGTTTGAGGATGATGAAATAGCTGATGAGCCTGGTGAAGAAGTTGACAAAGATGAAGGTGCACAAGAAGACGGTCGGGATGATGCTGCAGAGCCTAAGACAACTGAAGATCCAAAGCCTTGAAGCCAGCCTTCTCTTTCTTCTTTTTCAAATCCTTGAACCCTCTCTTTTCTTTCAATACTTCTATTTCTTTTAAAACTTTTAAGTTTTCAATAAGGTTTGATCTAATATTTTCTCACTTTTTTAATGAAAGTCAAAAAGGAGACAAGTTTAGGGGTATTTTGAAATCTGGTTTTGGATGTGTGGCAGTTGTACTACTAAAATTTCTTATTTTCTTAGTTTGCTTTTATCTGATTTTGATTCTGCTTATAACTGTTTGATTATTTAGTTGTGATCTTATATAACTATTTATTCTATGCTACTAAGGTCTATCTTTTGCATAAATACAATTCTAACAGATTAGTGGTTTTTTCTTTCATCAAGTGGGAGATTGTAAGTTCACAGGTGGTTTCAAAATTTAGAAACTGGAGATTTTATGTTCACAGGTGGTTTCAAAGCCTTGAAACTGCACAGACCTTCACAGCATGAACTCAGGGGGGTTCTTCCTCCTAATCATTCTCTAATCCTTTTTGTTTGATTATGCTATATTGTATGATGAAAGACAAACTAATTTTGTATTATATCATGTCTTTATCTCTTTATTTGCCTAAGTAATTTCGCATGGATCATTAGCTAATTCTGTGTTGCATATATAGCTAAAGTTTGCTTATTTGCAAAGATGAATAAGTGGCAATCAATGTCAGCAGATTCAGTGCTATTGTATGGAAGGTTGTCTGGACTTTCCTTTAGCTTGAAGATAGAAGATCAGATCAAAATCATTGAGGAAATCAAGTAGCTGTCCGTTGGAAGCAAGCTGTTGAGAGTCAATGATCTTTGGAGGATTTTTAGGGATTTCTGTTTAAAGTTCCTATATATGTTGCAATTCAAAATTGACAGAAGACAGAGATTGTGAGAGATTCGGAAGTACAGAGCATTTCACATGTATTCAAACACTCTCACATATTGACAAGCGTCACTTAAGGAGATCAAACAATCACTCAATCCATCCCAGTTCCCGAAGAACACTTCAAGCTTAACAGCTTCACTGTTTTTACAGTGTTCTTCATATGAGCTTTATTTGTATATATTTTTGTTATACTTCTCAATCATCTTATTCTCGTGAGTAGGTCAAGAGGAAAAACAGAGATTCTTATTATATCAGTTAGCTAGAGCATGTACTACATAGGTTATGAAGAACCACAAGCTGAAACATAGTAAGACAATTATCTGGGCTTGATATCTAGGGCTTAGATTTTGATAAATAAGAATTTTATTTAAAATTCTAGAGGGATTAGATCCGTCAGACGGAGAGTAGGTCACTTGGGACCGAACTTCGTAACGAATCACTGTGTTCATCATCTTCCATTTATAGTTCTTTACTTGTCCTCATAATTGTTTCAAAACAGGTTTCAGTTCAAAGCTTTGAAAAGCTTTTCAAAGCCTTGAGAACTATCAGTAAATTTTCTAACTGTCTGTTTTGGTTTCAAAGCCTTGAAACTGAGTTCAAAGCTTTGAAATCTTCAAGTTCTTCTCAAATTGTTTTAAATCCACACTTTTAGCAAAAGTTGTCATACTCTATTCACCCCATCCCCCCCCCCTTCTAGATTTGATCATGTATTTGTTACCTGCATTACAGTGTTCAGATATGTTTGTCAACTAATATTCCGTTATATACTGAATGGGTTTTTACCAGTTTTAATAAGTATGATTTATTGCAACTGGGGAATGCAGTAAGTATATTCTAGAAATGGGGGTTGCAATATGTTTGTTTCGGTATACTGAAGGCATGCATTAAGTAATTAAGCCAATAAACGTATCTCTTATATAAGATTGTGAATTCCTTAACTTGTTAATCACTTTTAACTACTTATGGACAAAATTGGACGTATAAATAGTTGTACAAATGTAATGAAACGATTAAGCTACAACTTATTCTAGAATCATCTAAGAGTTCATAGTTACAGAAAAAGAATTGTAACGCATTGCAACAAGAAAAATTTTAGATTAGAAAGAAGGAGCCTAACAAAATAGTGTATTATGCACTTCCTCCGTAACGCCTCTTTTTATACGTTCTGACATTTGTTACTATTCACTGGATCACTTTAACACGGTGATTTTGCTAGCAAAACGATCTAATTTTTTGATAACTTTTCCATGTTTTTGTAGAGTAAGAGTTATTCTATAACATGTTGAAAAAATTATCAAAAATTCGTATCATTTTACGAAAGAAATCACCAAGTCAAAGTGATCAAGATACGAGTTCAAAAGTCGAAGTGTAGAGAAAGAGGCGATATGGTGGAAATACTTCACTCGTGATGTGTTCGACCTTTTACGAATATGTTTGGATAGTAACCGTTTTCTAATATTTATAAAGAAAAGATGAACTCACAATCAAGAAAAAAAAAATCCCACATTAACAGTATGCTACTCCTTAACAATCTCTTGAAAACAATTTGAATGAAAATTACAGCCGAAATCTAAAATAGCTGAAATCTCTCAACCGATTGGCTAAGAGCATCCACAATAGTGTAATGTGCTACTTAGCAAAATATGTTACGAATTCTATTTTAGTAAGTGAACATTTTATGTTTTGCTTCAGTAGTACTAGTTAATTTTTGTCCAAATTATTTTTGAACATACTTAAAAATGATTAAAATTGAACTGATTTCCATCAAGAACATGAGAGAAATTTTAGGAGCCACAAATGTGGGAGAAAAAATGGATAATCAATTTGGATTAAAAAAATGTGATTGCTAGATGTGGCGAGCAAAAAAATAGAAGACCAAAGTAGCAAGTTAATTAGCAAATTTACTCCCTTCCCATTTCCATAAACTCAGCTCTCTGTTTTAGTAATAATTTCTGTTTAACTAGTTTAGTGGGAAAGTTCTAAGAGCTTAAGATATGCAACATGTAGAAGTGTTGCACTGAACATCCGATGTGGGACTACAACCTCAAAAACCAACCAACCAACTAACCTCAACCAAGTTAGGGTATTGAGAACTCATAACCCAAAACAGAAGTACCAATGCGGAGATTAATAATATACAGATTTTAATCCCGAAACAGACTCTTTTTATTGAGTATGCAGCCGGAGCCCTCAAAATATACAAAAGGAGATAAAAACCGGTCTAGATAATGCAATTTTTTTACCCGGTGATTTAGACATCAAACGATGTAATTTTTTGATAATCTTTTCATGGTGTTGTAGATTAAATTTTACACTACAACACCATGAAAAAATCCGACAAAATTACATCGTTTGGCTATCCGAATCACCCAGTCAAACTGCTCCAGTTACGAGTCAAAAAGTCAAATTATAAACTTATAGAAAAACGGAGGCAGTCTGTAGTAAAACGAGTACATGCCTCTTGTGTAGTGGCGGAGCCACATAGAGGCACGGGTGTGCAGGTGCAGCCCTAAACTTTTAAGTAACTAGTACTATACCCCCAAAATTTATTAACAATTTCAACTGTACCCTTCATTAAATAGCAGTAGTGCACCACAAAAATATTTACATTGTGCAGTTGTGTCGGCCCTCTTACAAATTTCTGGTTCCGCCACTACTCTTGTGGAAGAGAGTGAGCCGCATGAACAACACGACGACCCACTTTCTTAATGACGAGCTTCAACTTACATTAGTATTCTACTGATAATAGGGGCATCCTCCTGCAGCGGTGCTAGTCTATTTCCCAAAACAAATTTAAGTGGTCAAATAGCTTTTTTTTTTTAAAAAAAAAAAGGAAATTCATTAAAAAAGGCCTACGGCCCAACCAGGTCTACAAACAGTGCCTCCTCAGTCCAAGTCGGCATCATTGAAAATCTCTTATTACAAAAGGAAGGGTCTAGACCCTTTTTGGCGAAAAGATGGGCAAAGATGTTGTTCTCTCGAGAAGTCCACTCGATCACATGGGTAATATCACTTCCCAAGAGCTCGATGCACTCCTCTATGACATTAACTGCATCAGACACATCTTCACAATCTTCCACTCTTCCGCTTCTCTTCCTTCTTTCCATCCACAGTTTGACCAAGTTCCTTGCATCTGTTTCCAACACTAGGTTGTTGAGATTCAAAGAGATAGCAAGCTGAATTCCTTCTCGGAGAGCTTGAGCTTCAGCCATCTTCGGGGAATTCCCAAACGGGTTTTCTGAGATCTTTCCGGGGATGAAGATTCCCGCTTCATCCCTGATGACGATTCCGGCGGTAGATCGCTTACTCCTGATGTCCCAGGTGGCGTCGGTGTTTACTTTTAGCCAACCGGACGCCCGCTTTGACCACTTTTCGGTCAAAGAAAAGGGGATCTGATCCGGCCTAGCCTCCTTATAGCCGGAGGGTTTCTCCTCTGACACTTTCTCAAAGACGAGGGAAACAATCTGCTTAGTTTTGAGCTTCTTTCCTCTGAAAACAAGCTTGTTCCTCCTCCACCAGAGAGCCCAGATTCCACCCACAAGGATCAGCCTCTGCTTAGTATTGAAGGAATCAAATACTTCTCTGAACCAGATCTGAAAATTGACACTTCCATCTTTTACAAGATCATAACCGAAACAAACTCTCCAGAATTTTTTCGCTTTTCTACATCTCATAAACAAGTGGGTTTCTGACTCTTGTTCTTCTTCACAAATAAGACAGTGAATATCAACATCCACTTTTCTGGTATGAAGATTGACCCGAACAGGGAGACTTTGGTTCGCAGCTCGCCACACCGGATAAATCATTTTTTTTGGGAGAGAAAGGGACCACACCTTATTCCAACAGGTACTATTTCCATCTCTGTCTGAAGACCCTTCTCCAGCACTTGTTTCTTTTTGCAACATTTTGAACCCAGATTTGACCCTATATTTTCCATTCTCTTGGTAGTGCCAAATCAACCTGTCCGGCAAATTAGAAGGAGGAACCTCCATTTTGCAGATAGTGTCTACATCTTCATTCCAGAATACCTGTTTCAACTTCTCAACATCCCATGTACGTGTAAAAACATCTATAAAATCTGCCACTGTTAAATTCTTCTGTTTTGGAGATGAAGCTGGGGTTATAGGTTTGAAGGTAGATGGTCGTAAAAACCAAGGATCTGTAAAAACCTTGATTTGTTGACCATTACCTAGAACCCACCGAGCCCCTCTAAGGAAAACATTCTTCCCTTCCAACACACTTCACCACACAAACGAATATCGCCCATCTTTCTTTGCGTTTAGTAATCCAGAATCAGCATAATACTTGGCTCTCAACACCCGAGCTATAAGCGAGTCTGGACTGTAAAGCAGTCTACAGAACTGTTTAGCAAGCATAGCCCGATTAAAATTTCTGAAGTTTCTGAGACCCAAGCCACCTTCATCTTTTGATTTTTGGAGCATTTGGTTTGAAAGCCAGTGAATTTTATTATTTCCTTCCTTGGATCCCAACCAAAATTTGGCAATAGCTGCATTTAACTTATCGCACAAATTTTGTGGCAGGAGGAAACAACTCATTGCATAACAGGGAACGGCTTGCGCCACGGCTTTGATAAGAATTTCTTTCCCCTCAAAGGAAAGGTTTTTCTCCTTCCAACCTTTTTAATTTGTTTTCCACCCTTTCTAAGATATGATTAAAATTGATCATCTTCTTCCTTCCAATTGTAGTTGGGAGCTCGAGATAGCGTTCGTGCAAAGCTTCCAGTTTCATCCCACAAAGGTTGCTGAGTAGAATCTGCCTTTCTTTCGGTACATTGGATGAAAAAACCGCCGTTTATTTCTCCAAGTTGATCTTTTGACCCGTAGCAGCTTCATAGTGGTTTAGCAGATTGCACAGATTTGTAATTTCTGTTTCGGTTGCCTTTGTAAATAGTAAACTGTCATCAGCAAAGAATAGGTGGGAGACCGAAGGGCCCCCTCTAGACGCCGTAACACCCGATAACAAACATTCCACATATAGTGCGAGAGCGCACGAGAGAGAACTTCCCCACATAATAAAAATAAATAAGGGGAGAGAGGACAACCTTGCCGAAGACCTCTTTGGGGTTTCACGTTTCCAACCGATCGGCCTTTAAAATTGAAGGAGTAGGACGTGGTATAAATACAATCCATCACCAACTCAGTCCATCTAGGACCAAATCCTAGTTTAGAAAGCATTTTACGGACAAAGCACCACTCCACGCTATCGTAAGCTTTACTAATATCAATCTTTAGAGCCATAAAGCCCTCCTTGCCTTTCTTCCTCTTCCTCATAGAGTGAAGTAATTCAAAAGCAAGAACCACATTATCGGTTATTAAACGACCCGGCACAAAAGCACATTGGTTTTCGGAAATAATGGTTGGAAGTATTTCCTTAAACCTATTTGCCATTGTCTTGGTAACAAGTTTATAAATGACGGTACAAAGACTAATAGGTCTAAGGTCCGTCGCTTTACGAACTTGTTTCACTTTTGGAATAAGAGTAATCACCGTGTGGTTAAACTTCTCGACACTACAATTACCATTCAAAATATTTAGGACACAGTTACTAACCTCATCACCAATCACGTCCCGATATTTTTGGTAGAAAATAGTCGGAAAGCCATCAATGCCTGGAGCTTTAGTCGGACCCAATTGCTTCAAACTGGTTTCAAATTCCTCTCTAGTATAGTTCCTGTCCAGAGCATTACTGTCCTCTAGTGAGACTGCTGCAGAAACAAATTGCAGTAATCGATCCATCTCTTCATCCGACGGGTTATTTGTCTTGAAGATATTCTGAAAATAGTCTTCCAAAACATGAATAATATCTTCTCCATTCGTCCTCCAAACTCCATCGTCGTCCTCTAGCCCCCGTATTGTGTTTCTATCTCTCCTCCCCGAGGTTTTTTAGTGAAAAAATTTTGTGTTACGATCCCCTTTTTCGAGCCAATTGACACGGGACCGTTGCTTCCAGTAACTTTCTTCTTGAGAAAGCAGCTCAATAATACCGCTTCGTAACTCCTTAATTTGAGAAAGAACTTCCTTCGTCTGCTTCTGATTTTGGAGCCCTTCCAGAGTCTTCTTTTTAATTGAGATTTTCTTTCTCAAATTACCAAAACTCGATTTTCCCCAGGATAAATAATGAAGCAGCGACCTTTTCCAGTTTCACCTCCGTTGTAGAACTGGATGTGCCATAAGTCCACACTTCTTTGACAATTCCTTTGCGCTGCTCATTTTCCATCCAAAATTCTTTGAACATAAATCTTCTCGGACCATCTACGGTAGCCAAACCACTAACCTTCGCGAATGATATCTCAATAGGTGAATGATCTGAAGTGGAAGCAGTGATATGGGAAACCCTTGCAAAACCGTACAGTTCCTTCCAGTCTCTGTTAGCCAAGTCACGGTCTAAACGTTGCCTAATATTCGTCTCGTCTTCACGGAAGTTATTCCAAGTAAAAGGATTACCCCAGAATCCAAGATCATCAAGCTCACAAACAAATAAAGCCTCTCGAAAGGCTTCTAGCTGGTTGAAATCTACCGTATTTCCTCCATCCTTCTCTTCAACTTTTGTTATGGCATTAAAATCTCCACACACCAACCGTGGTCAAATAGCTAAGTGGTAAAGGAGAAATTTTTGTTTGCTCTAGAGCAAATAAGTGGTAAAGGCTCTAGAGCTTTGTACTCGAGCATTCTAGTCCCCAGACTCACCATATCACCTTAACGGTAAACAAACTGTAAGAAAGAATTAAATGAAACTATTGTCATGTCAATAAATGGATAACAAGGTAAAGAAAGACATCACCCAAAAGTTGTAGAAATTTCACTTCATCTGAAACCGTATCAGAGAATTACAAGGGCCCATCAAAGCGCAACACTAAGAACCCTAGTCGATGCCTCATAAATGCATAATAACCCTAATCGTTCCACAAACTACGTCTCTACATTTCGGTCCTACAATTAAATATTACATAATAACCTTAGTCAGTCCACAAACTGTAGGATTTTGATGCAGCGGAATAACAAAAATTAATCATGCTCAAAGTCCTCCACGGATCGCAGGCAAGCATTCATAACATGATTAGGGTTAACGAATAGTGCACCTTAGTTTGTGTGATCACTACGAAGAATTGTGTCTTCGTCTCTATGAATATCCACTCCTTGGATTGCAGCTGGAATCCTTCTCCACGTCAAGTGCTAGCAAAGGAAGGAGGCAAGAGATCACGCAAAACGGAGCACCGAGCAGCGTGCCACGAAGTGGCAGACGGCGTAGGGAGGGGCGGACGGGTTGGGGCTTCGCCTCCATCCTTGTCTCTCTCCTTGCTTTGTTATTTCTCTCAATAGTGACTTGTCTTGATAAATAATAAGCTAGAGTTCCCTTATTAAGTTAATAACTCCATTTTAACTACATATTTGCCTCAATATTTATCATGTTCATACACGGCTTAGTCCACCTCGCAAATTGGTCCTACTAACTTTGTTGTGATTGCGTTATGATTCTTTTTATTAATTAGTCCAACTAATTAATGTCCAAATCCTGTTTAATCCATAAGGTGTGTGACCCTATAGGTTTCTACTTAGTTGGCAGTAACTATTACAAACATAGAGCGGTGTCTAGCAACAAATCTATGCCATCCAACTAATACAAAAGTCAGTGATCCGACAAACCATGTGCCCAATGTTACCGCATTGTATCTATCCCTATGTCTCTATATCCGGACTGGACATGAGAAATAACTGTCACACTCGTATATCCAATCCAAAGTTTCTCGATCCTGAGAATAGGCTTATCTATACATATAACATCAATATGTCCATATTAATTTATCTGATTCTGGCCAGACATTCCATAACCACTACCCCTCGAGTGGTCGTGGATATTTTCTCCCAATATGTGGGAGGGAAAAATCCTCACTACATCGCTACCATCTCTAAGATTGCTTTCTATCATGCCTGATTACTATCTTTATAGTTACCTAGTTACGGTGTAACGTTTGATAATTTCAAAACATGATATTTCACAGCTAGAGTACCTAGTGACTTCAAGTCTAAGGATTACAACACCATTAGCACTACGAGAAGCACATGTGACATTGACATAATCTAATGTAGCCTTCTCGTTGTGGGTCAATCCAGTGTGAAATTACTCCTAATGCATACCCATGTATTAGAATTGATATCTCCATATCAATCTACCCACATACTAGTCTATAGTGATGGTCCTGTTAATCAATATAATGGACTAGGGATATTTACGGATATAACATTTGTATTCTAAAGACTTCATTCATGTTAACATATCTCCATATCGATAACATAATGAATAGTAAGTTCATGTCAATGTCACCATAAATAGATTGCCTCCAGGGCACAATTCCAATAGTCTCTCACTTGCACTAGAGTCAATCTGGTGCATCGTATGCCTATTGATCCAGCGCGGCCCTCTTGCTTTTGTTGTGCAAGGGGTATGGTAATAGACCCATCCGTTGGTACTTTGCATATGTTCACATCTCCTCTATCGAAAATCGAATGAGATCGAATCTTCTGAGTATGCGCATATGATGCACCAGTATACTCAGCCCTCTGTAGTAGAATCGGCAACTGAATATTGCCTGGAACCTTTCTAGCTCCCAGTCCCTTCCCTTAAGGAAAAACACGAAACTTGGCTATTTTTTGAAAACATCTTTGTTGGATTGGAAGTTCGCATCAGTGTAACCCCTTATAGTGGACTCTTCATCTCCTCCATGTATCAAGAAATTATTCTTAGTTCTTCTCAAGTACTTAAGGAAATTCTTGACACCTATCCAGTGACTCTCACCCGAATTTGACTGGTATCTATATGTCATACCATATGACATGTCTAGCCTATTACATAACATGGCGTGCCCAACTAAGCTTATTCATAGGGTCCTTCTCAATCAATTGGAATGACAATTAGCCTTTCAAATACTAATTTCATGTGACAGAGGTAAGAATCTATATTCTTGCATGTTGAACCGTTTCAACACCTTTGTCAGTATATGTACTTTAAATTAAACCGAGCAACCTTCTTGATCTATTCCGATAGATATTTATAGGTTGCTTCGCCTAAGACCTTTATTGAAAATCGATTCCCTAGCCAATCTTCACCAGATTCAAGAGTGGGGATATTATTCCCAATGATCAGTATGTCTTCACATACAAGACCAGAAATATAAATATGCTCCCACTAACCTTCTTGTAAACACAACATTCATCTTCATTCTTGATGGAACCAAACTCTTTGATTGCATCAGTGAATCGAAGATTCCAACCCCCAAAAGCTTGCTTCAATCCATAAAATGGTTCGTTGCAACTAACGCACATTTTAAGCACGCTCTAGATCTAAAAAATCCCTTTAGATGTGTCATACACATCCTCAAGGAGGTTTCTATATCCATCTGTCAAATTGTGCAAGCTACACGTGCAAGCAACATGCGAATGGATTTAAGCATCGCAACGGGGGGAAAGTTTCGTCATAGTCTATACTATGAACTCGCTGAAACATTTAGCCGCCAATCGCCCGTTAAGAGTAATCATATTAACAACCATGTTAGTTTTCTTAATACCCACTTGCACCTTATGGTTCTTGCGTTTTTAGGTGGTTCCAACAAAGTCCATACTTTGTTGGCATACATGGATTCTATTTTGGATCTTATGGCTCCAAGCCATTTCTTGAGAGTTTGGCCTACTTGCGGCCACCTCATAGGCTGTAGGCTCATCTCCATGAGCAATATATCACCGGGTTATGTTATGAGAAACCCATATTTCTCTAGCCCCTTAACATATCCTACGAGGTTCTTGTGTTACTTGAGCGGTTTCTCCACAAAATCTTGTGATCTTGCTCATGTTCCATCAAAGGATCAATGTTTTATTGTGGTTCCTGAAATCCTTCAATTTCTACTGCCCTCCCAATTTTTCTTTTATAGAAATTCTCTTTCTAGAAACACATCGGTTCGAGCAACAAACACATTGTTCTCGATTGGATAGTAGAAATAATATCCTTTCGTTTCCTCAGGATATCCCACAAAACATATTCATCCGACTTGGGTCCAAGCTTATCTCTGTAAAGGTTTTACATAAACTTCATAGCCCCAAATCTTTATGACTGGCACACTAGGACGCCACATAGTCCATATCCCATATGGTGTTTTTCATAACTGATTTGTTGAAACAAGGCTAAGGGCGAAAATTACTGTAACTAGAGCATGGCCCCAAAAAGTAAACTCGAAGTAATATTTTGACCCATCATGATCGAACCATGTCCAACAAGGTTCGATCTCTCCTCTCATACACGCCATTCCAATGGTGGCGTTCTAGGTGGAGCGAGTTGGGATCATATCCCACGCTTCTTTTGATGATTTTCAAACCCTTGCCTTAAGTAGTACTGTAATACTCCGTATTTTTGTAAGGGTAGTTTTGTAATTTAAACCGTGAAAATTTAGCTTAGAATTTTCGATGAAGTGATTTGATAAACTTCTGGAATTTAAATTTTATTCGTTAAGAAACTCGCGTGAGAATTTTGAAAGCTGAATTAACTCGTGATGAAATAAAATTCGGTCAACTATCGTGTCTTGATATTTAAGTGAATTATTAGTAAATTATTTAAGTAACAAATTATTGTAAGCATTCTTTATTTATATGTCATATTTTATTGGTTAAACTTACCATTAGTAAAACAATATTATGCTTATAATAAATATATACATTGCTAAATTATTTGTAGCGAAAAAATTAAATAAAATAATAATATTGGGTAAAGCTATTGTGTTTTAATTGTGTGATATTAAATAAAACGATGCATCAATAATCGAAAGTTAATACGTACATATTTTCTTATTTTTAGTTATCATCGTGTGTCAAACCACCGCGATACATTGTAGTTGAGCTACACCAAATCAACCAACAGATGGTGTGCCCAACCACACCTAAGAATTTCTCACAACTCCTTTTCCATTTGAATTCTATTCACATATTTGATTTTTTCTTCTTCATCTTTTCTTCTTCTTCGCTTGATATTTTCCGACACCACCACCGAATCCACTGCCTCCTACTTCATATAAAGCCATGCCCTCCTTCAACAAGTCACCCAGCAAACACAAGCACTAGCAACCATCACCATAATCACTTTCATTTCCGACATCATCCTCTTCACGTTCGGCGACACCTCCGGCGAAAACCCACCACCGTGAACAGCACCACCACCTTCACTCTCTGTCTATCTCTCTGCCCCACCTCTGCTCTCCCTCTCTATCTCCTTCTCTCTATTGAACAGAAATGACAAACGCAGCAGGAGCAGCAGCAAAGAGCCACCACTGTCGTTGCCGCCGTCGGGAACAAACACCCGAAGCTGCCACCACCACAAATACAACTCTCCCTACCCCTCTTTCTCATCGTTTCCTCCTCTCTTCCTATATTCCGCGACCAGAAGGAGGAGAAGCAGCAGCTAGAATTCGCCGTAGTAACCAGAGCCGCCATCTCCGGCAAGCTCCAAGCTTTTCGGCGAAGTTCTCGGTCCAATGCGATCGGTGCCACCCATCGCTTGAAACCAGTACGGTTAGACTCCTTAGGGTCTGAATAAGCTATTGGAGGCTTCAAACGAAGCCAAGAACCCCCGGAGAAGCTCCGGTCGAGCTCCACCTCTGGCAACGATTCCGACGACTCGACCAGCTCCGTTTCTTTGCTGTTTCTCGCGTTTTTTGGGTTGGGTAAGTTCTAAATCACCTCACGAGTTTTTTTAGTAATAAAAAACATATTTTTAAGGCCTAAATTCATGTTTTGATCGGAGAATTGAGTAGTGTATCGTGGGTGTTCATCTTGGGAGTCATTTTGTACTTTCCAGAAACTTGAGGGTTGTGACTTTCTTTTAATTGAATTGTTTATAGTAAATAAAAGGGTATGTAGTTGTAATATGGAGAATCTTAAGGGGAGGGGATAACTACAACCCTCATAACTTATTGCTATATACATACATACATGTATGTATGTATGTATGTATGTATGTATGTATGTATGTATGTATGTATGTATGTATGTATGTATGTATGTATGTATGTATGTATGTACGTATGTACGTATGTATGTACGTATGTACGTACGTACGTACGTATGTATGTACATCTAAATTTCTTTAGTGAATACATGTTTTCAAAAAGTATAATTCCAAGTAAATAAAATAAAGTAAATGCTTTGTTAATAAAATATGTCTTTTAGCGATTAGATGAATCTCTTCTTGAGAAATAAGAAAATAAAAGAATTTGAGTATAAATAAGTATTGATTTTATAAAATGTCACCTTACTTTTATCAAATAATGAGTTTCAACTATTTATTTGTTTAAACTAAACATTATTTTATAGCTAGAGTAACCCTTGCTATAGAGTTTCCAAGTTACTGGAAATCACTCTGAAATCATTTAGAGCATGGGCCTCTGCTAGGCCTTCTCTATCAAGCCAAATTAGCAATGTTAAACAGCAAATTGCTTTTCACAAGAACCTTCTGCCAGACCCCCTAGCAGCCTCCAATTTTATTACACTTCATAAGCAATTGCAAGACCTTCTAGCCCAGGAAGAAATTTTTTGGGCTTAGAGGGCCAAATGCAAATGGCTAAAGGAGGGAAACAAAAATACAAAATTCTTTCATGCCTATTGTGCACAAGAGAATCCGGCGGAGAGTACTCTGTGTACACCGTAAGTAGGGGATCAGAAATAGCACAGGAAGAGTTGGGTTGTGTGTAGGGAGAGGCAGTAGTAATGTCTGAGAGAGAGACAGGGGTTTGGCAGAGATTCCGCTGGTGTGTTCTCCCTTGTATGGAAAGGTTAACGTCCTATATAAAACGGAGAATGTGACCGTTGTAGTGTGGTTAATGCGCCCATCAATGGCGGCTTAATTAGATTAACCACAACGGCACGTTCGTCCGCGTATATAGGGACCGTTACAGCACGTTGTGCGCGAATACCGGAACCGTTATGGGGTTGACCGGGTTTGACCGGTTTGACCGGGTTTATGGAGCTGGTGCCATAAATCTCTCAAAAGCAGTTAATAAGGGTCGCGCGCGGGCTTGGCTCGCACGCGACAGGACTTACTCTAGCCTCCAAACAACTAAGTCCCTACAAGTCCCGTGCAGTGGTATACGAGGGCCCTGTCTCGCAGCCCCCACATGGATCAGCGCGGATGGTGATCCAGTGTGTGTGGAGCACAATATGGTGTGCTGGATGGTTGCCACGTGGCCAAGATCTGTCAGCTCAGAAAGCACTATCTACATTAGCCCCCTTTCCGCGCGTGAAGACTCATACCCGGATAGACTTACATGCGCGGAAACCAACGTACGCGTCGCCGCCACGTACCAATTAAAATATGAGTAAGTTCAGTCGCCGTGCATGCCATTATGACCTAAAACCCCTAGATTCGTGCCTTCTGGCCTTTAGGGTTTTAGGCGTGACGACAGCTTGTCCTGTGATTGCGCGATTCGACGGTGACGGTTGCGATTCGGCTACTGAAAGGACGCAACCCTTCATTGTTTTCGGATAAATACTCTGTACTCTCCATTGTTGCAAAGCATCACTTCTTTCTCTTAAAGTGAATGATACCCGGAAGTCTTCAAGAGCAGATTCAGATAATCAATCACCAATTCAAAATTGCAAATCGTCTCCTTCAATTGTCTGCATCCAAGCAAGTTTTACAGAAACAAGGTTGGCCTTGTTCAATTTTGATTTAATATGCTAGTATATGCTTTGAATTGCGTTGGATCTGCAAACCCATGACATGATATCTGCTAAAAACTTGTGAAGAGGTTCACAATCTTTGAATCCCATTTTGATTTAATCCCCCCAATGACAAAGACCTTGAATGTAGAGCTTTTGAAATCCCTGATAATGCAAACGATTCCCATCTCTAATTTCTGAAATTGGTACCAGACTGTTCATCTTTCTTCCCATAGATCTCGAATCTCGAAATTCAAACTGAAGTGTGCATATTTCTCCCCCCTTTTTTCTTGCTTTTCCGCAGGAATGGCAAAGACAAAAGGAACTAGACCCACTAAGGAGGACGAAGAAATACCTGATCTTCCGCAAGCTCTATGGCGAAAAGCCCCCTATCTGGGTGGCAAAGACTTCTACCATGCTAGGGTTAAGGCAAAGAAACTGCCTACCCCTGTCCCTAGTGAGGGATTGCAAACATTGACCCCTCCAGTTAACTCGGCCTTGCTCGAATTGATTGGCTCCGAAGACGTGGTTCGATTGGGAGTCAAAAATGGGTACTTCCCGTATACTGCAATTTCCACCCAAGCTTTTGTTCAGAAATTGGACTACATGGATGAGTGGATTGACGATGTGTTGACTAATCATGCTGTGACTTTGAACGATGCCGGAATATATTTCGCAGTCCGTGCTATGAAGGGTACTGCCGTGAAGCTGGATCAGTCCATGCTTCTAAACCTTCTTTCCCGCTACTCGCCTGCGACTCACACCTTCCATTTTGCTGAGTTCGAGGCTGCACCCACGCTCGAGGACGTGCACATGTTGTACGATCTGTCTCCCATGGGTGAGGTGGATCCTTTGAGTCCATTGAGAACGGATGCGGAGCTCGCTCTGTACACGCATATGGAGGAGTGCTTGGCAGAGGTGAAGAAAATTTCCACCCGATGGACTCCTACGGAAGTCCTCCCTGACTGGCAGTTGGTTGACACATCTGCAAAGAATACTTGGAACAAGTGGGTTCAGTACTTTTTTCGTGACTATGCGAACAGCAGTATCACCAAGAAGCTTCTGAGTCGAAACCCGAAGGCTAAGAACTATGTAGATGGCAAGGGTTATCACTTGACCCTGTGCGCCTTCCTCTGTCCCTGGCTGTCGAGGTACTTAATCGACGGTCACCCACATGATGGGGTGTTTTACCACGTTCTGCCTCTTGCTGTGAAGTTGGCCCTTGGTCAGAAGGTCGCACTCGGACCCCCAGTCTTGGGCACACTGTACTACAGGTTGGATCAGCTAGTTGTGGCGATGAAGGAGTCGCGTGGCCGCCTCGACATACTGACTTACATCAACATTGCTTTCCTGACAATGTGGGTCTTCGAGCGATGGCCCTCTTATGCCCCAGTCGCTTCCAAGCCCAGCAAATGGTGTCCCCCAGGTACGGAAGAGGAACGTAACAGCGGCAGAGCTGCGAGGTGGTTCGGAACAAACTACCCCAAGTGCGTCTGGAGCCTATTGTGCGACAATCGAGAAGAGTTCGTAGCCAGGCCCTATGCCATGCGTATTGAAAACGTGCGATGGTTTCCAAAACTGTATCCTTCTAAGGGTGTTGTCATTTTAGAAGAGCTCCTCTTCGTAGGTGGAGAGCATTTCCACGAGCGCTATCGCGAATTCTTTTGCTGGTGCCTGCGCGGTTCCCTTCCTGCCCTCGCAGAGCATGTTCGTGAACTCGCGCCATGGTATGAGAGGATCACCGTGGATGTTGACCCCACTCGCGTTTCTCCCCAATTCGGCTTCGATGCAGTGGCACCATCAATCTGGCCGCAGTCTATCATCAGAGGCTGCTATAAGCGTTTGTTGTCAAAGGAGTGTAAAACAGTCTTGCTGAGCAATCTCCCCTTCGAGCAACCTGCAGGTAACCGTGAAGGCGGCAGTTCCAAAAACTGGCTGGCATACTGGAACGCCCAGCAGACAAGGTTTGAGACGCAGTCGGTCCCCCAGCCAAGCAGAGCTCCTGTGATCAAAAGGAATTCTTTTCCTTTTCGTCCCAATTGTAGCCTGGACGAGTCTGAATATGGTTGCTATTCATTGCTAGATCGCGAGAACCATCTGTGTCCCTCCATCATTCTAGATGAAAAGATCGCTGCGGTTAGAAAAGGCGACTCGCATGTCATCAGATACAGCGAGACTTTTGCTAAGGTAAGCAACTTCTTTTGCACGCGCTAAGCTTCTTTATTTCAATACACTGAAGACTTCATATTACACTTCTTGCTGTAGTGCCATGTGCGGAGGTTTGCATCTGGTGAGCGTTCCAAATCGCTAGTTACCACCATTGTGACTTCAAGAAGGCAAAGACAGCCGTTTCGGCTGGCGTCTAGAATGGATCCCGAGGTCGAGGCCAGGATTCGCGAGGTCATGAATGCTTTTGCCGATTCGTTGATAGACAATACCCCAGCCTTGTCTCCGCCTAGAGATGATCCGTCTCCTCCGGCGACTGCTGCGCCAAGAGCGAAGAGGCCCAGGCAAAGAGGAATTACAATTTCTTCCCCTAGAAGCGCTCCGACTTCCCCTCCTGCAAGGTCCCTTTCTGCCAGGGATAAAGGTAAAGGTCGCATGACCGGTAAAGCGCGGAAGGAGCTTGCAGTGGAGACCTTCGTTCCATTCGGCCAGGAGGAAGATGAGGAGAGGCGGGAACCAAGAGAAGGAGATGAAGAAGAAGAAGAAAGATTTGAAGATGTCAGAGTCAGAGAGGAAGATGCGGCATATGAGGAAGAATCAGGAGGTATCTCAATCGTACTTCTCTTCTCATTATCTTAACTCTTTTGCAATCTGGTTTGAACGAATTGCTTCTTTAACAGATGATGATGATGACGAGACCATCGGTGGCCTCTTGGCCAAGAAGCAGAATAAAGGTTCTCACGCTGGCGTTCTGATGAAACCATAAGCGAGGACATTCTCGACGAGTCCAGGAGGACAGCTGCGGAAGCTGCTGAAAGGAGAAGGAAACGAGAAGAGGAGGAGCTCGAGCGTGTGAAGCAGAGGAGCCTAGAAGAACAACACTTCGACGACTTAGTGCGTCCAACTGATGAGGAAGATGTGCTTCCTGAAGAGGTGGCTCCTCGAGTGGAGGAGGAGGATGTGGCTCCAGAAGAAGATGCGGCAGCCTTAGAGCGAGCCCAAGCAGATTTCGAATAAATCGCAGGTGGCAATGAAGGTGAGATTTTTAATCTCGCAGTAACTTATCGAGATGTTATTGTTGGTGCATTAAATCACGGTGTGTCAAAAGCTGACATTCGCCGTTGGCTAGTAGGCAAGTGCGGTGAACCCTCAGGTAATCATTTGGACAATATGCGTGAACTAGGCTTAGCAACTCAAACATAATCATGACTGGTTTCTTCGCGCCCCAGGTCATGCTCACTTTAAATACATGCTTAACGAAGACACGTTAATAGGGCAAGGTTCCACGTCCTTAGCGTATGACGAGGATACTGCAATCCCACCTTCGCGTGGAGGTGCTTGCTCTTAGCTTAACAAAGATAGTAAAATAACATACGATACAAGTTACCTCACACCATCGCGTTTTGTATCGCAGGCAATACTGATGAACCCGTGCTGGAGCAAAGGAGTCGACCTTCTGCGTCCTATGTCCCGGTGCCGAGCTTTCATACCGAGAAGCCCGTTGCAGCTGCTGAATATGCAGGAGAGCCCCTTGAGGACGTCATCGAACTTTCTGATGGTGCCGAGGCTGACACTGTGTTAATGGAGGAAGATGCCCATGCTGGTGCTGAGGAAATAGGAACGAATGCTGCTGACGCTATCGCACCTGAAGGCATCCCTAATCAAGCTGCAACTTCTGCTGCTGCCATGCCTCCAGCAATGACTGAATCGGCAGCGCCTCCTCCTGCGTGGAACTTTTGGGGTTCGCAGGTCGGGGCTGCAATCGCACCTGGTGCGGCTTATTCTCTTCCCCCCAACTATGAGGAGTTAGAACTCGCAGCTGATAGGAGGGCAATGGAGCGAGGACAGTCTTCAGCTACCCCAGCAATGCGCATTCTTTCTCTGCGCGAGATCCTTGAAGGAACTGGTATGTCGTGGTTTGCTGTTCGCATCTTGCATTCTTCTTTTGTGAGTTTGATAGTTTAACTTGGCTTTGGCATTACTTTAGGTTTGAAGCAAGCCGACGTGGACTGGCTAGTTCGGATGCGCCTCACCTATCCTCAATCATTTGTGAGGTCTCTGGAGATAGGGCCCTTCGACAGGAGGCTGTTTCTTACTGAAGCCATCTGGATTTCAGAGCAGCTGTCTGCGGCCACACCTGCGACCATTTCTCCTCAGAGCGCGGAGTTGCTTTTTGGCATGTGCCAAAATCTTCTCGCCAAAGTTCAAGGCAAGCTGGGCTTCAAGTTTCTTGTCAAAAGAGTTACCCTGATTCGCGCGGCCGTGACTTTGAAACGCGGCCATCAAAACCTCGCAGCTGAGAAGCAGAAGGTAGAGCAGCAAAGGCAAAAGGTTGAAGAAGCTATGAAGCTTTTTCATGAGATGAATGCCAAATGCGAGCAATTAAAACAAGAAGTGGAGCAAATAGAAAACCTTAGCCGTCAATTTACTCCTAACAATTCCTTGATCAAAGGCTTGTTTTAAAAGTAGCAAAACATTATTGTAATGTTGCAAGGGTTTCTCCCCCTTTTTTTAAAAAAAAAATAATTGAAATGCCCGTTTTTCCCTTTTTCCGGGATTTGCTCGAATATCTCTATGTATATCAATTTATGACGTCTGCAATTGATATTCTGCCTTGATTTTCGCGCTAATTACTCATTAGATAAGCACGCCTTCCTTGGGAAGTCCATCCGTATCATGACTATCCGTCATTAATTAGGATACGCAACCGAATCGTCGTAGCCTTTAGTAGGGTAATTGATTGTTACCGCTTTTCAAGGCGTAAGTGATTGACCTTACCCTCTTTTCAAATTCTGCTGACTCATCTTTGGCAACTGAAGGGTCTTCGCAAGGTTTATATAAACCCTGCCTATTGCTATTTGGGTTCTTCATCCCAAAATGTGGTTTGCCGTGAGTCCTTACGACTGCTGGCTTCAACGCTTGTTTTTCGTTGATTCATGGCAACTTCAAGTTGTGAAACCTGAGTTTGCGCTTTGTGCTATAGAAATAGTTTCCAAGATCCGCTTTATAAGGCTTATTGATCTTTGTAACTCTCGTAGAGAAGATGCAGATAATACCTCACATTTGTTCGAAGAATTCTCTTCGTCTATTATGCTTGCAGGTCATGTTTCCGGCCGCCTCCCGGCGAGGTGCAGCACCGTTCTGACCTTGCAACCGACTCGTAATGAACGGCGGGATTCTCCTCCAGCATGCCCGGAGAATAATTTCTTGCCTCCTCGTTCTTGAACTCAGGGTGGCGAGCCAATGTGCTCGTCTTCGTGGACGAGGAGCCCATTGCCCGAGGAATAACTGCTCCCCTGTTTTGTATGGCTACATATGCCGGAACAGGTGGTTCCTCTGGCACATATCTTGATCAGACAGAGGCCTTGTTAGATCCTGAGATCTTGGACGCAACGTCACCCAGGTCTTGCGGTTGTAGACATAGCGAATGGCGGGCTGATCTTCTCGCAGGAGCGCCCTACTTGCTACAGATCTTGGGCCGCAGATCTGTGTATCGCATAGCTTGTGCTAGGACCGTTAGGTCCATCGTTTTTCAGCTAGGATTCCCCCGATGAGTAACTTCTGTATGCGAGTTACTATGTAGATGCATTGTAAGCCATGTTGGCCGCGTAGGTAGCTTGAGTTAAGCCTTTTCGCTTGTAAGCTATTATCTAGACAGATAAATTGTAAGTCTTTTTTACTCATAATGATAAATTGCTTTGTATGATTTGCCGTCTCGTTACAACAAATTACAATTTCGCATGCGTATTGGCAGATTTCGCCTTTTGTAGTGCTATATACACACTTTGCATTGCCGCTTTGATATGTTTTTAGATCGTTCGAGATCGTGTTTGCGCAACTGTGCTACCTTGGCAGATAGGCTTGTGATTTGCTTTAGATTCAAGTGCAAGTGCTATCTTATCAGATAGGCCTTTGTAGATCACTTAAGATCATTTTGTATAATGCTGCTATTATGGCAGATAGACTTAAGAACGATTTTAAAATCGCATTTGTATAGCGCTGCTATCGCGGCAGACAGGCTTGAAAGATCATTCAAGATCATGTTCGCATAGGCTGCTATCATAGCAGACAGGCTTTAGAAGATCAATTAAGATCGCTCTCGCATAGGCTGCTATCGTGGCAGATAGGCTTAGAGGATCAATTAAAACCGTTTTCGCATGAGCTGCTATCATGGCAGATAGGCTTAGAAGACCCATTAAGATCGTTTTCGCATGAGCTGCTATCATGGCAGATAGGCTTAGAAGATTAATTAAGATCGTTTTCGCATGAGCTGCTATCATGGCGGATAGGCTTAGAAGATCAATTAAGATCGTTTTCGCATGAGCTGCTATCATGGCAGATAGGCTTAGAAGATCAATTAAGATCGTTTTCGCATGAGCTGCTATCGTGGCAGATAAAAAACAGCTAAAAGCCCAAAGTTCTTCTCATTTGGGAGAAGTATTTTATTATAGAACTCTCATATGGGAGAGGTGATATTACAATTCTCTCATATGGGAGAGAAGATGTGCGAATCATAGCTATACAGAGCATAAGGCAACGTTGTAATAAAACGCATATAATGAGAGAAGTCAAGGATAGTACTTCTTAATCCAACGCATGTTGACTGAGCTTGGTGTTGTGGTCGTTCCGTTTAACCTCCGTATGCTGCAGTAGCCACTGTCGAAGACTTCTGTGACTTCAAAGGGTCCTTCCCAATTGGCTGCGAATTTTGGGTGAGCCGCCTCTCGCATGCAATGGTCAGATGCGCGCAAGACCAAATCTCCAACTGCGAAATCTCTACGTTGGACTGTTTTATTGTACGCACGAGCAATCCTTTCTTGATATCGTTTGTTGGTCCTTTTAGCTTGCTCCCGCTTTTCTTCTAGCAGGACTAAGTCATGATCACGCTGATTGTCGTACAATGCGTGGAAAGCCAATCTTGCAGAGTTAACCTTTACTTCCGCAGGTACCACAGCCTCAGCTCCATAGCATAGAAGGAATGGTGAGACCCCTGTGGGTGTCCTTGGAGAAGTCCGGTAAGCCCAAAGGGCTATGCTCAAAGAATCAGCCCACTTCTTGTGGTCATCTGCGACCATCTTGCTCAAAATTCTCAACAGCGTCTTGTTGGTCGCTTCTGCTTGCCCATTCCCCTTTGGGTAGTATGGGGTGGAGCATATCTGCCTGATGTTGTATTCTGCTAGCTTCCCATCCACTTGGCGATTAACAAAAGGAGTGCCATTATCAGAAAGGATGGTGTTGGGAATTCCGAACCTGCATATGATGCTTTCTTGGATGAAACGGACCACAGCTAGCGCATTTGCCGTCTTCAGTGGTATTGCTTCCACCCACTTGGTGAACAACTCAGTCGCGGTGAGAATGAAGTGATTCCCATGTGAGGTTGGTCGAATGGGACCAATAAAATCCAGAGCCCATGTGTGAAACGGCCATGGTGTTCCCAATGCACGTAGATCTACGGCAGGAGCGTGCACTAGATTACCTTTAAATTGACACTCCTGGCAGCGTCGTACTTTGGTGCGGCAATCAGCCTCCATAGTGGGCCAGAAATATCCAATTGAGAGGAGTTGTCTGCATAATTTCGCACTTCCCTGATGTTCCACCTGGTGAGAAAGGTCCATCACTTCTTGTGCTTCCCTGCTGTCTAGACATCGCAGCAAGTTGCCTTCATGGCCCTTTTGCCAAAGCAAATTTTCTCGCACCACATACCGAGATGCTTTCCTCTTTAGCTTCTCATCTTCTTTTCTCGACTCGGGTATAGTTCCCTGGGTAAGAAAATCGAAGATGGGCTTCCTCCAATCCGCATCGTTGTCGGTTAGAGCAATGAGTAAAGAGTCTTTGATCAGTGCGCAACTCTCGCATTTTCCTTGTATCAGTGCTGCGGCCGTTGACATGTCCGGCCAATGGATACCGTATCTCTGAGCTTTCCGATAGATTGACACCTCACTTTCCCCGCAGGCATGTTGGTGAATCTTTTCTAACAGTATCTGTCCTTCTTGCTCGGAGACGCACCGCATAAGTATTCCGCCAGGGCCCTTATAATAGAGGGTGTTGTCATGTATGCAATAAACTTTTGTGGATGCCTAGTTCTCGCTGCTCGTTCCCTCTGCGATGGCCCGTAAGATTGACTTTCTCCAGTCCGCTTCGTCCATGTATTCATCGTCGCACGCGTCTTCTGTCAACGCCGAGGACGTTCGCACTTCAATGAAGATCCTTGCAGGACATTTGTCCGCACTGACCTTGGATCCCAAGGTAGCTAAAGCATCAGCATGCCTGTTGTCCGCTCGAGGTTTGTGCTCGTATCTGACATCGCAGAATTGTTGCACCAATCTCTGCACTAGGGTCCTGTAGGGCAATAAGTTTATTTCCTTCAAACCGTACTCGCCCGAGGCTTGTTTGACGATCAGCTTGGAATCCCCCATAACCGTCGAGTTGCTTACTTCCAAGGCCCTTGCTGCGCGGAGCCCTGCGATGAGAGCTTCGTACTCTGCTTCATTGTTGGTTACTGCGAAGTCAAGTTTTGCGAACATCTGTATGACTTCCCCATCTGGTTTGGTCAAGACTATCCCAATGCCTCCGCCTTTCCTTGTGGACGAACCGTCGAAATGAAGCGTCCAGTAAGGCAACTCAACTGCGTAAATTTCAGGTCCCTCCAATTCTTCTTCGATCACAGGCTCGTGACTGTTATCGGGGAACTGCGCCAACAAATCCGCTACCGCCTGCGATTTGATCGCCCGCGGTCAAACGCAAGTGATGTCAAATTGGGAAATGGTCATTATACCATTTTGCCAATCTTCCTCCAGGAGTAGTGTGAGTTAGCAGATATCGTATGGGATCATTCTTTGTGACCACCACTACTTTGTGCGAAGCAAAATAGTGTCTCAACTTCTCTATTACGAATAATAAAGCAAGGCAATGACGTTCGATGTCTGTGTACCTTGATTCTGCAGGCTGCACAATGCGAGAGATATAGTAGATGGGTCTTTCTTGTCCCTCGTACTCCTGGGCCAGAAGGGCTCCTATAGACTTCCTTGTGGACGTCAGATACAGCAAAAGCGGTGATCCTAGCTGAGGTGCGATCATCACTTTTGAAGACATCAACAGCTCCTTTAGTTTCCCGAACGCAGCTTCGTGCTCCGGAGTCCAGTTGTATGCAGCGTCTTTCTTGAGAAGATTACTGAAACAAAAAGTAATCTCGGCAATCGCTGGGATGAATCTTCGCAGATACGATAGCTTCCCCAAGAATGTCTTCAAGGCACTCTGGTTATGTGGCGGAGTCATGCCGGTGATGGCTGATACTTTCGCAGGGTCAGGCTCGATTCCTTGGCGATGCACTACGCATCCCAAGAACTTCCCTGATGTCACTCCGAATGCACACTTCATGGGGTTCATCTTCAATTGGAAGCGTCTGCATCTATTGAACACTTTTCGCAAATCCGCCAGATGATCTGCCTCCTGTTTGGATTTAACCACCAGGTCATCCACATAAAATTCCACTTCCTTGTGCATCATGTCGTGGAACAGGGTCATCATGGCCCGCTGGTAGGTTGCACCTGCGTTTTTGAGACCAAAAGGCATCACCGTGTAGTTGAACACTCCCACTGGGGTGATGAATGCGGTTTTCCGTGCATCTTCAGGGTCCATCTTGATCTGATAGTACCCACTGAAGCCGTCCATGAAACTGAACATGCGATTACCCGCTGTCGAATCGATAAGCAAATCGATGTTGGGGAGCGAAAAATCGTCCTTGGGGCAGAAACGATTGAGATCTCGGAAATCCACACAGATGCGAAGTTGCCCATTCTTCTTTACCACAGGCACAATGTTAGCTAGCCACGTGGGATGATGATTTGGCTCTATGAATTTAGCATCCAAGAGTTTGATAATCTCCTGCTTTATCTTCATGTTGAGCTCGGGCCTAAAGATTCTTGTGCTCTGCTTTACCGGCTTGGATCCCGGTATCACATCCAACCGGTGCGTGGTGATGCTCGTGTCGAGGCCCGGAATTTCGTCGTACTCCCACGCGAATACATCCTTGTATTCGGTCAAGAGCTGTAGCAGTGTTTCCTCCTCTTCGCTCGTGAGTCCGCACTTAGAAATACCGGTTTTTTCTTTTCTTCGCTTGTGCTCAGGAATACCTCCTTCAGCTCCTGCTTTTGCGGTCTGGGTTTGTCTTCCATGCATTCGGTGCTTCCTTGAGCTTCTCTTCTTGAGTGCTCTGCATTGGTCTTTCTGTCTCCGCAACCTGCTCGATTTGGTTGATTTGCTCGGGGATATCCCCATGCCCGTGTGAGGACACCCCCGCGCACCTTCATATGCGATAGCATTTCTTCCCATTGGCGTAGAAACTCTCTATCTCCTTGCCTTCAGGGTCATGCTTTGCTATTCTTTTCAGAGTGTACACGTTCTTTCGCTGGTAGGCAATCCGCGGCGCTTCTTCTCGCGTGGGCGGCTTTTCCTTGGCGTCCTCCCTTGTCACCATCACTCCCGCAGGTGACTGATCTTTGATATCTTCCCATAGGGGTAAAGGAGTGGGATTGAATGGTCCCGGTGTTTGCTCATCTGCCATCTCGGTGAACCACACCGCCTCGCTGAGATGCGCTTCATCCATGTTGAATGGATTTGTCGAAGCCGGTATCTCGACTATTCTGTCATTCCAAATAGCCTTCATCACTTGGTGAACCGTTGAAGGGACAGCATCGAAGCGACGAATCCAGGCTCGTCCTATGATCATGTGATACGTAGTGTTCGCATCTATGACATAGAATTTCGCTGAGCACTTGATCTTGCCGATCTGAATTTCCAGGCGGATCCATCCTATCGTCATTCTTGAGTCGCTTCCAAATCCCATCAGCGGAGGTGGACGCTTGACAATCTTGTGTTCTGGAATTCCCGCTAGTTTCAATGTGTGGAGCGAAACAACGTTAACCGCTGCTCCTCCGTCAACGAACGCTCTTTTGAACTCGACGCCATTGATGATGGCTATCACATACAGAGGCCTCTGGTGGCTCGCATCTGGTCCTCTTGTCGCTGGCGGAAAAGGTGATGACCTTCTTTGTAGGGCGAAACGCCCTAACAACTTTCCCATTGGAGACTACGAGAACCTCCTCGTAGTCTTCTGTTATCCTTAAGATCGCTTTTGTCATCTCCGTCCGGCATTTTTCTGAGAAGTTCATCTCGTCGAAGAATCTGCTGAAGCTGTGCGACCCCTTCATCCGGTCGGCACGCTCGTCCTCCGTGTCTATGCTGTAGTCTTCATCATCATGGACTTCGGCAATAATGGGTAGACCATCTTCTGCGACCTCTTCAAGATCCACAATCGAGATCATAGCGACCGCTTTGCCCTTCCATTCTTGCTCCGCATGGACAGGGAGTGGATTGTTGCGCACATCCTGCCTTTGGTCGCTAACAATCAGTTCGCCATTCTTCATCTTTTGGCTAAACACAATTCTGAGCTTCTTGCAGTCCGCCGTCGGATGCATGACCTTGTCGTGGTATTCACACCACTTCGGGTCCCTCACCATCTCCTTGGAGGGTCCCACTCGAGCGGCGGTAGGACGCCATCCTTGCGCCATTGCCTGCACAGGTCGCTTGCCTCTTCCACCGAACATGGCAGAGGTGGTGCATCAAAGTTCACAATCTTCGCCTGCTTTTGGGGTGAGGCCACATTCACTTCGGCCTCGCGCCCCCTCTTGTAGCTGAATCTCCCGATCTTGAAAGTAGTACCACCCGAGGGTCGCTCAGGGGCGTTTCTCTTCTTCTGCCTCTCCACTATAGGCTCGATGTTCTTCGTGCATTCGATTAGCTTTGAAAACGTAGGCGTTGCAAGTTAATAAGCATACCTCTGTACTCGTCTCGCATGCACTGCAAGCATATCTCCACGAGTCTGCTTTCGAGTATCACATCTTTGCATTCCAAGGACTTGGCCCTGAACTTCTTGATGAAAGTTATTCCGTCCTCCTCGCGCTTCTGATACATCCGCGAGAGGTGTATCATTGTTACCTTTTCCTCCATCTGGAAAAACTTGGTGTAGAAATTTTGGACCATATCGTCCCAGGTCTTCATGGATCCGGCTTCCAACGTCCTATACCACTTGTAAGCCACGTTCCCCAGGGATTTCGGGAACTCGCGCATCAGCAGCTTGGGATCGGCTCCATATGGTCCCATCACATCAATGAAACGCATGACATGCTCATGGGCGTTCCCATTGACGTCCTCGAACTTATCCCATTTAGGAGTCTTGTACCCAGCAGGGTTAGGCATGAGATAGATCTCTCGCGGGATAGGTGGATCGTTGTCGAGCTTCGGAATGATGGTATCTGCGAACGATTGGTGAGCCAGAATGGTGTCTATGCGCCGTTGGAGTGACGTCATACACTCCGGAGTACTTCCCTCGGCAACGGGGGAAGGATTTGTCGCAGGTGGTGGCGACACATACGCCGCAGGAGGGCTAGGGACGTATTGCGAATTCACGTTACCCCAGATTGCCGTTGGAGGAGGCAAGAGATACTGTGAGGCCGGATTAGTTACCAAAGCCGGAGGCTGAGGAGTGTGAGCGGTGAGAGGCAACATTTGAGCTGTTGACCCTTGAATTGAGGGTAGCTGCGTAGTCGCCGGTGGAGTTTGCAGATTAGGGTTGGGTGGTGCGGTTGACACCCCCACTCCTTGAGCGGTGGATACTCCTCCTCCCTGAGAGACGGCGGTGGCTGGTGCAGGGTTTGGAGCAAGAGTCCCCAAGACAGCCATGATCCGTTCTAGCTGCACAGATTGAGCTTTGAGAGCCTTCGCCTGACTTTGGATGGTGGCGTCCAAGGCTTCTAGCGTCGGAGCTTCACCGGGGGCTGTAGGGGTACGGCGAATCTCCTCTCCTGAAGCGGCCTCCGTGGAAGGCGATCTGTTGCTGACATCATCCTCCTGAGACATGGCTGCTTAAGATGGTAAGTTTCACGTCGGGTTCACCAAAATGTGCACAAGAGAATCCGGCGGGGAGTACTCTGTGTACACCGTAAGTAGGGGATCAGAAATAGCACAGGAAGAGTTGGGTTGTGTGTAGGGAGAGAGTAAGGCAGTAGTAATGTCTGAGAGAGAGACAGGGGTTTGGCAGAGCTTCCGCGTATGGCTGGTGTGTTCTCCCTTGTATGGAAAGGTTAACGTCCTATATAAAACGGAGAATGTGACCGTTGTAGTGTGGTTAATGCGCCCATCAATGGCGGCTTAATTAGCTTAACCACAACGGCACGTTCGTCCGCGTATATAGGGACCGTTACAGCACGTTGTGCGCGAATACCGGAACCGTTATGGGGTTGACCGGGTTTGACCGGTTTGACCGGGTTTATGGAGCTCGTGCCATAAATCTCTCAAAAGCAGTTACTAAGGGTCGCGCGCGGGCTTGGCTCGCACGCGACAGGACTTACTCTAGCCTCCAAACCACTAAGTCCCTACAAGTCCCGTGCAGTGGTATGCGAGGGCCCTGTCTCGCAGCCCCCACATGGATCAGCGCGGATGGTGATCCAGTGTGTGTGGAGCACAATATGGTGTGCTGGATGGTTGCCACGTGGCCAAGATCTGTCAGCTCAGAAAGCACTATCTACACCTATACTAGAGTCAAGAAAAGTTTTAATGTGATTTGGAACCTCCAGCTTCCTGATGGCAGTCATGTGACTGATCCCAATGTAATTATGCACAACTTTCTTGATCATTTTCAGAAAATTTACTCTAAACCCACGCCTAGCATTTCTACTCTTTCAGCACAAAACAATTATCTTTTCTCCTTTTCTATGCTGTTTAACATCACTAAGTTTTTGTCCCCTGAACAACTACTACTTCTATCTAACCCTTTCTCAGATCAGGAAGTTTCTAAAGCAGTTTTTGAAATGTCTCCACTAAAAGCACCAGGGCCTGATGGATTTCAACCTGCTTTTTTTCAAAAAAATTTGCCATTAATTTCAACTACTATTACTACTGCAGTTCTTTCCTTCCTCAACTCTGGACATCTTTTAAAGGAAGTTAAAAAAACCCATATCATTCCAATTCCTAAAATCAACAACCCACGGAAAGTTGGAGATTTCACGCCTATTAGTTTGTGTAATGTTTTCTATAGAATTATTGCTAAAGTTTTAGCTAATATACTTAAACAAGTTCTTCCTTCTCTTATCTCAGTCTACCAAAATGGTTTTATTCCTCATAGAATAATCCAAGATAATATTTTTATTGGACAAGACCTTGTCCATACTATTCACAAAGCTAAGCCAACAATCAAGTTAAATTGGGAGCCCTTAAGCTTGATATCTCTAATGCTTTTGATCGTATCAGATGGAATTTCCTAGAGCAAGTTATGATCCAAATGCACTTTCCTTCTCATTTTCTAAAACTTATTATGCAATGTATAACTACTGTCTCTTATTCTATCATTTAAATGGCTCCCAATCTAAATACTACAAACATAATAGAGGTTTAAGACAAGGAGATCCTTTATCCCCCTTCCTTTCTGCTCTGTGTGCTGAAGTCCTCTCTAGTTCTCTAAAGATGGCTGAGGATGATGGTTTAATCCAAGGAATTCCGTTCTCTAGGAATCAAACTATTTCTCATCTCCAGTTTGCAGATGACACTTTGCTTTTCTTCCAAGTGAAGCCACATACAAGTACTAACATTAAAATCATCCTTGATGAATATGCTAGGCAATCCGGACAATCTATTAATTTAGATAATTCCTCCCTTGTTTTTAATCCTAACTGCTCCTCCCTAGATAAAGAACTCTTCATTAATAATCTTGACATTGTCCCTCATGAGTACATAGGGAAATATTTGGGAATCACTTTAGACAAAAGAGGCACTAACCAAGACCTTGTTAGAAACACAGTTGCTAAAGTTGTTAACAAATGTGCAGGGTGGCAAGGACTTTTACTTAACTCCCTAGGTAGAGCCACTTTAATTAAATATGTTCTTAACAGCTACCTTGTGTATCCCATGTCTATCTGTCAATTTTCTAAGAAAGATTGTGATGCCATTAAATATGTTTTTTCTAGATTCTTTTGGTCAGGTGATTGTAATAAGAAACGTATTCATTGGCTCTCTTGGGACTTTCTGTGTAATAAACGGCGATATATTGTCTTGCCGCGCGAATTTTAGTTCATCTTTGTCATTTTTGTGTTCATTTCTAGTAGTGAATCCATAGTTTCTCGATCCCGAGAATAGGCTTATCTATACATATAACATCAATATCTCCATATTGATTTATCTGAGTATGGCCAGACATTCCATAAGCACCACCCCTCGAGTGGCCATGGATATTTGCTCCTATTATGTGGGAGGGACAAATCATCTCTACATCACTACCGTCTCTAAGCTTGCTTCCCATCATGCCCGATTACTATCTTTATAGTTACCCAGTTATGGTGTAACGTTCGATAATATCAAAACATGATATTTCACAACTAGAGTATCTGGTGACTTCTAGTTTAAGGATTACAACATCATTAGCACTATAAGAAGCACTTGTGACATTGACATAATCTAATGTAGCCTTCTCGTTGTGGGTCAATCATGGATGTCATTACTCATAATGCATACTCATGTGTTAGACTTGATATCTCCATATCAATCTACCCACATACTAGTCTATAGTGTTCCTCATGTTAATTAATATAATAGATTAGGGATATTTAAGAATATAACATTTATATTTATAAGGACTTCATTGACGTTAACATATCTCCATATTGATACATAATGAATAGTAAGTACATATCATTGTCACCATAAATAGATTGCCTCTAGAGCACAATTCCAACACAAACTACATATGACCAAGGGCCAGTTTAAGAATGTTGTTGCGGTACTAGAAGTTGTTGTGTGAGAACTAATGTGTGAAAGCTGTTGTGAATTTTAGATAAAATATTCTTTGGTATATATTACGTGAAAGCTACGGTCATATATTAATATCATAATTTCATGTTTGGTAAATCAATTGTAAACCGGTGAGAGAGTAAAATGAGAAAATATATGACATATATAATTTCGAAAAGATAAATATTGAAATTTTTAAAAAGTATAAGTCCAAATCAGTTGTTGATAAATTAATCAAACGTAGGATTTGAAAAAGCAACTCGCCTGCTTCGTGAAAACCATTGTGGGACTGGTGAAATTGCCGAAAAGCGAATTTTTTTTTTATCAAGGCACAAAAAATTAATTTTGCTGTCAGAAAGCAGTTGTGCTGCCTACATAAATATTCCGACTCTAGCCCCAAGACCAGGCTCCACCCACCCAACATGATATATAAATATTGGTAGGCAGCTTGTGACACCTATAGCTCCTCAACAGGGGCGGATCCAGAAATTCCTTGCAGTGGGGGCTAAATTTGAAAAATCAAATAGAGTAAGGGGTAAATAAAATTGCAAGAAGGTGAGTGGGGACTGTAGTGAATTTTTGTTGGGGTTAAACTGAAAAATCAAAAATAAGGATAAAATTAAATTTTATGAAGTTAAGTGCGGATTATTGTGAATTTTTGTGGGGGCTAAACTGAAAAAATAAAACAAAGTAAAGGCAAAATTGCGATTTAAAAAATTTGAGTGGGGGCTATAGTCCCTAGGTAGGTCCGCCACTGCTCCTCAATGCGTGATCTATCCAAGAATTGCGTGAACAATACCGCTAAAAGGTATTACCTCCGTAACTCTTCTTTCTCTATATTTTGACGTTTACCTCTATTTATTGTATCACTTTAATCTGGTGATTTGAATAGCTAAGCGATTCAATTTTTTAATATTGTTTTCATTATGTTAAAATTTAAAAGTTACTCTACAACAATCATGAAAAAAATATCAAAAGATTGCATAGTTTTGCTACTCAAATCACCTGACCCAATTACTGATAAAAAAAGGCAAAAGTGTAGATGAAGAGGCTTACTGTAAAGGAAAAGGCTAAATTGCACCGGAGGTACCCCAATTTTGCAAAAAAACAGGCAAGTGGGTACCCAAATTTCAAAACCGATCACCACGGATACCCAAATTTGATTTTTCGAGCAAGTAGGTAATTTTTCGTTAACTTTCCTTTAATATTGGACGGAAAAATATGAGAAGACTATTGTACCCCTTATTTCACCTCCAACTTTTTTTAAAAATACAAGTTTCACTAAAATCTAAAAGAAAATAATAATTTAATAATTTGATATATGTAAGATAATGTAATATATTTCATTAAAATTACATATTTTACTTCATTTTATTTTTTATTAACATATAGTAGTATCCGTCAATCTTAAAAAAAATTAACTTTTTTTAGCAGTTTTGAAAAAAATCTCAAACTTCATAATTTTACATGTATGTTTTTAATAAAACAATAACATACGGGTATCTTTCTGAATTTTATACTATAATCTTTCTTACATTTGCATGAAAAACACAAATCATTACAATTGCAATAAAAAAGTATTCAAGAATGTCAGATACTCTTGTGTCCGTTGTTAAAATGCACAAAGATACTGATATGTTATTGTTTTATTAAAGACATACATGTGAAATTATGAAATTTGATATTTTTTTTTTTCAAAACTGCTAAAAAAATTAAAGATTTTGAGATTGACAGATATATGTTAATAAAAACATATTTCATATCTTGAAATGATGTAAAAAATGTCATTTTAATGAGATATATTGCATTATCTTACCATATCAAATTATTAAATTTAAATTTTATTATTTTTATTTTTTATTTTTTTATATTTGTTAGTGACACTTGTTTTTTTTTTTTTTAAATGCAGGTGAAAATAAGGGATAAAATAACCTTTCTATATTTTTTTCCGTCCAATATTAACGAAAAGACAACGGAAAGTACCTACTTGCTCAAAAATCAAAATTTAGATACCCGTTGTGCTTGATTTTTAAATATGCGTACCCACTTGCCTGTTTTTACAAAATATGAATACCTCCGGTGCAATTTAGCCAAAGGAAAAATGAAGATGTTCTCTCATTAGATTAAACATTATATGTACAAACATAGTACTATCTTTTTGTGTTGAATCCCAGAAAGAGAACAAAGACTAACATCTCCAACAACCCAAACTATGTCTTTGCATACATAGTGTACTTCAAACTTATTGCAATACAAAGCTATGGCAATGGTACCAGCAGCAGCAAAAGGCTCTATGAAGAAGAATTCCCCGACATATACATACAAAAGTGGAAACCTTATTTCTCACAATCAACAATGTAGAGGCCTCTCGTAAGTTGGCGGCAGAGATGGGCAATTCTCGTTCATGTTCGCGTATGCGTCCAACGTGTTGTATTGTGGCAATTCCATCTTGTACTCGCCGAGGATCTGGCAAAACGGGAGATTATCAACCTCGTTGTTGCACCAACTAGGTAGGCGTGTTCGGTTATTCTCAAAAATCTTGAGCATATATGCATCACGAATCTGCAAAAGAAGAATAGAAAAGGCGCTAAGCGACTAATGAAGGGATAAATAGGAATTAATTTGCTTGCAACGAGTTCTGACAGATAAACCCATGCAGTATTACAGTATATGTTCGCTGACAGTGCGATACACTAACTATGAGAGTTGACATATAACCCCCAAGGAAGTATACATTTGCTTCCTCAGGGGTTATCTGTTAAGTCAAAAGTTCTATTTTTTTACTTACGGTGAACTCGGTTACTTGAATAGAGCTGGAAAGAGGTCCGAAAACCCCAGCCTCTTTGTACATTTCGAGAATGAAGGCTACGCATGTGGTTGATTTGCCATCACTGTAGACCCAATCGTCTTGTTCTGGAATCGTGAGCAATTGATCGAAGGTTATGCCACGTCTTTCAGTCTCGTCTAGAATTCCATACAAGTCCAAATCCTGATAAAAAAATATTGCATTCATTAATCGCCCAATTTTGCAACTCATGATGCAGGAAACAAAACATTGCCAAGTTATGCTTTGCAACTCCTCTATCTAACAACCTCTCTAACTAAATAACAAACTCCTCTATCTAACAACCTCTCTAACTAAATAACAACCTCTCTAAATTAACAACTCTTGTGTTTTCAAATTAATCCAACAGATGCAAGGGAAGGACCAGGGGCGGGAGCAGAAGTGGCCTCGCAGGTGGAGCAGGAAACTTCAGGACCTGCAGATGATTAGTTCCAGATTATGTTGCTTTTCTTGTAAGCTTTTGAATCAAACTGTCATGAACAGCTTGTAGTTTTGGTTGTGGTGGGGTGCTTTTGGCTTCTAGGTTTACCCCCTGGTTGTTTGGTTTTATGATATTCTCTACTTCATCAAAAAAAAATAACAACCTTCTAACTGATTATCATGTAATTGCAATGGCAGTCCTTCTTCTTTGTACAATATTGCATTTTCATCCTTTCTTCTAATAAATATCTCAACCAAGGGATGTTCCACTTACTTGCCACCAACAATCCACTTATTAATTTATTAATTTCCTTTGTGACGTCCTATCGTTTTACTTTTAACCCGAACTTGAATTCTTTCCCCCTTTCATGTCCCAAAAAATCTTCTACAGAAGTAACAATTAGTAGGAACATGAGTTGCTTACAATTTTCCTCCTGAATACTTCAGTTCTTCTGCAAGACCACTCAACATAGAGCTAAAATGATATGACAAACAATAATAGCCTGCATCACATAATACTCTCTTCAAAATTCTAGTCTACAAGTGAAACTGATCATGGTTTAGGGTTGGTGGGCTCAGAACTCGTTTGAGCTTGGCATGTTGAGCTAAGAAGTTGAACTTAAAGCTGTGATTAGGTAAACTAGAGGGAAGCTTTGATCACGTGGAGACATGCTTGTTAATTCTTGTAATATCTTTTATGAGTAGTTAGTGAACTAGCGTGTCTGTTGACTCATGAAATAGCTCAAGCCACAAAGAACTATCTACTGCGGATGGTATGTCATAGACAACATACATACCCACCGATTTGAAGACACAATTACTAGTGTCAGTGCTTAATACGGTACTTGACTTAAAAGAGCTTGATTATACGGAAAATATGCAAGTTCTTATAGTTTACACCCCATGTCTGAGGACAACCGTCGAAACTTTTTAGAAAGGATGAACTTTCTTTAATATCAAGCCATTAGACTTCTAGTAAGTTTCAAAATGAGATCTTAATTACACTCTCTAGTCTCTCCATGAGGACAAAGCATTTAATTTTGGGTCCAAAAGGAAGACATACACACTAATACACGGTGGCAGATACACAAATATTTCAGTTGTAACAATTAGCACAGGAAAGGAAAGTATCTTTATGATCTTTATTCGTTTCTTTTTGTGCCAACATTATCATATGGTCTCTCTGGTGGGTACACAGCCGGGTTCAGAACTGTCTCATACATGTACATGTGTCATGTGTGTGCATAGACAGAAACGGAAATTAGTAATGTAACCTCCTAGCCGCTCTGGACACCAAATTATTTCAATAGACACTATCGGAATATTAGAAGTTAATCAAGCCTGCACAATAGATTGTGACCAAAGCAATATACTAAGTTCGATGAAATGAACTAAATACCTCAGTTCCGAGTCGCTTGTTCAGAGCCTCATTCCACATGTTGGCAGCATATGCTGGCTGCACTCTAGTCCACATAGACATGACAGAAATAACCTGTGTGCAGTAACAGATATGAGAACTCTTTTCTCTAAATAACACATGGAAAGTTTCCTACACAATCCTATTTTATCTTTACAAGTAGATAAATGATGCTGTGGGAATTAGTAAACATTCGGTCATACCAACAAATAGAATCATTCTACAGAACTCAATTCCGTAAATTCTTTCCAAATCACAGAGTCACTTCTCTTCAAGCAAAGGGCATGCAATGACAGAACCTCTAGCAGTTTTTTTCTAAAATTGTAACTACTTGTTGGTTCTATTTTATGTCTTCATCTAGAGTCTTTTCTTTTTCTATTACACTGGCCATTCATCGTAGCATCTCATTTTGGATACACAAATACATAAGTTTTGTCATTCTCATAGCACCTAACAGTGTCTTACACTTGCACGATATTAGCCCTCAAAACGCTTAGCACTGCATCTAAACTGGAATCACAGGGTCCAACAATATTCCTTATGGGTCTCCACTCCATCAAGCATAGTTCTGTTCTCTACGCCACTTCTTTCTCATTTTTCAATAATGATCATGTGTAGCCTTGTAGATATATCTAATTTTCTTAAGGTAAACTTATGTAATGCCTTTAGTTTATACCTAGTTCGAACTCCTCATATTAAAGTGAACATTTGACATATAACCCCCCATGTGGTAGATGTTCACTGACAGTGCGATACATGCACTAGGAGTTGATATATTATATGTCAAAAGTTGTATTTTAGTGCCTTTCTCGACAATTCAATGTCAAAGATTACTACCCCCTTATCGTCTCAGCCACAAACAAACTAATTCCAAAAACAATGAATGTATCATTGCCAAATAATAAAGATGACGGAAGCATAAGTCATAAACAAGTTATATATTCACCAAGGAATAGTATACAGCAATGAATATCAAATGAATACATGCTCATGGTATAATATTTGAGGAATTTATGAAGACCACATGCATACTAACACATATCAAATCCCGGAAACACACAGTTAAGGCACTTGTATACATAACCTTACAGAGGACTTCTGACTAAAAAACAAGAGTTCTACTTAAATAATATAAAAATAGGATGTATCTACATACCAAGTGAGCATCAAGAGGTGGTGGGTAGTTATCAGTAACTGTGTCAATCCAGCTAAATATCATGTTATGGTAACCATATGGCTTCCCAGACATGCTCCGAGCATACTCCCATGCTGCAGTCACGTTGAATTTAGCACGCACGTCTGGGTGCAGAGGTAGTAAAGCTATCTGGGGATTGGAACTATCCTTAAGGGACAATTCCCACCACTCATCCCATGGAATTACCACAATGATTTCTTCACCCTGAAAGACAAATTATATGATCCGTTAACATTCCCATGAAGCGAAGTACACAAAAGTACAACGATATTTACGATGCTTATGAATATGGGCAACATAAAAATCATCTAATCTTTGACTATAGGAATCCAAACATCATTAGTCATATGTCGGCACTTCCTGAACCATAAATAAATGAGAAAGGACGATGTATGCTTTCCAAACATATCATACAAACTAAACAGGCCTACACATATTGCAAAACAATTCAGTATGTCAACAAATCCTTTAATCCCCACGATAAGTTTATTCATGTTAAGGTGAGTTTGGTGGAATGGCTTTTGGTGGAAAAGTGGTTTTGGATTATAGGATAAAAAATTGGTTTCTTTTTGGAGATTGTGTTTAAACCAGTGTGTTTGGTGATTGTTTTTTAAATAGATTAAAAACTATAGAAATGTGTTTGGTGATAGTTTTTAAAATAGATGCAGTTGATGAAATGATATGTTTGTCCTTGTATTACAATAGGTAATAATGGCTTATACAAATAATACTAATAGATCAGCAACTACAATCATAAATCCACGTATAATCCTTTTGATAAAAGTTGAGTGAGGGATGGCAAAAATATAGTCAAGAAAAGAGCACCAAAAATAGTTGATTCTAAATAATAATAGCATGCAAAGTGCAAAATATGTGAGAATTGGGTTTAAACAAAAGGCTCGTGGCTAAAGCATAGAAGAAAAAAGTTTTACAAAAAATAATATTGACCTCTATAACTAAAAAACCAAACAACTATTATAAATGAAGACCCATTTTTTAATTTAATATGAAGATAATGTGAGGATAATATTGTCTTGGTGCGTTATAAAAATAATCCAAAAAATACACCACCAAAAGCTGGCTGAAACAAGATTAAAATCTGGTTTTTAAACCAGTTTGAACGAACACTTTCAATACTCCATCTGGTTTTCAATCCAAAAACCAAAAAAAATCCAACTTACCAAACAGATCCTTAGCTTACTGATGTATAAAAAGTGCCTTCCAAAAGATAACTTAATTAATTCTAGCAGAGGATAATGAACTTTGGGGTATTGCGTAGGTTAAAAACATTCAAGTGCCATTCGCTCACCTTTTCATTCTCATGTCCTGATTCGCCAACCCAAAGGTTACCCGATTCATCCTTCAAACAAACTGCTGTATGACCAGCAAATGCGCCGGTTACCCATTTCTCTAAGGATTCAAATCCACCCCACCGACCGCGAATCTTCGAAACCGCTAAAAAGTCGCCAGAATGAACATCATCCGGATTAATAGTGGCGCGTGAAGGCCCAGAGCGCTTTACAAAAGATGCTCCCATGTGTTTTTTCAAGAACTCTAAATTAGCATTCTGACCCCATCCTGTGTTTGAGAACAGGGGCAAAACATCTACCAAAGAAGCTAACGTCCCCAGCATTCCAGATGGCATTAGAAACACAGAGATTCCGTGCTGCTTCACCTGCTCAATGTTCAAAAAATAAATTCATCTTAGAAGTCTGCCAATCAAAGAAGCAAGAGAAAAAAAAAAAAAAAAAAAAAAAAAAAAAAAAAAAAAAAAACGTACATATTCCAATTCTGCTGGTTCTTCCCAAGATTCAAACTTCAAAGTATGTTCGCGAGCAGAAAAGTAATAATCCCACGTAACTCTGTATGGGGTGGCAAAGACATAAAGATCCATACATGTCCAGCTGTGAGCTTCAGAAGTCTGAGGAAAAGAAACAATGAATGAGAAATTCAAGATATCGAAATATCAAATAGAACCAAAATAAGCATGAACCCATCACATTCATCCAATGCCCTAGCTTTTGTGAAGGAAAAAATGTGCATAGACTTTAAAATATAAAATCAACTCATCTGAAAAAGCCTTTTTTCCTAGTTTAACCGACTTTGAGTAGTTCTGACTTCTGTCCACTCAAAGCCATATGTTCACTTAGGTTTAATTTGACTAAGCATTCTAACTGTCCCTATCCAAATTCATATTGGTCTACTTCTCCCTCTTTCACCACCGTCAATTTTGGATTTGGACCGTGAATATTCTTCTAATCGGTGCATCCAAGGTCCTACAAGACACATAACCAAACAACCTCAATAGATTCTCTCATTTTTATGTTCAATTGGTGCAAACTTACAATTCTTCCTAATTTTGTCATAGTGCATCCTATCCTTCCCAGTTACACCACACTATTCAACGCAACTCAGAATCCAAATTGCACTACCCGTGCCCATAACTACTAGTAGTAACCATATGTGTATCCCTAGTTTTTTTGGGGAATTCTTCTACTGCATTTTCAAGAGCTTCCTCTGAGGACCCATTTGCAAGCATAGTGAGAAACTAGTCACTAAAAAGCGCCATAATGAACATGATCCTAGCACATTCATCCCATGCCTGACTTTTGTTACTGACATAATCTGCATGGAATCATAAAATTCTTCACATAAAAAATAACTGAATCTGAATCATAAACTCTAAGATTCTTAAGTGCCATTGCCTCCTATACACATCTGTCAAAGATCCAATTTTCTCTCAACTGTTTTCAGGAAGCTTGTATCATCATTTGTTTTCATGATCCAGTTGCCTTGCCTAAACATATCATCATAACAAGCACGAACCCAACTCGTTCATCCAATGCCTAACTTTTGCGACTGACATAATATGCACAGAATCCAAGAAGGCTTCACCGCAACAAATACTAACATTGAATCATAAACTTCAAACCAAGGTCACTCAGTAACTTATAAGTATGGTTCTAGCACCGGATTTTTAGCTTCCTCCACAGCCCCAGAACTTGGCAAAAAAGGCAAACCCTAGCACATCTTATTAGAATCAGAATAAGAGGCTCCGAATAAGCATCCCGCCCTAACACATTCATCGAATACCTCACTTTTGTAACTAACCTAACGTGCATACAATTCAAGAAGTATCCACAGTAACAATTATCATATGCTTCAAACCACATAGGAGTATCTCCTAGTGATCATAATTTGTATCTTTACTCTATTCCAGCACAATCTTTTCAGCTTCCTCCACAAACCCATTTGTAAACTTGCCTTATAAATCAAAACCCAGTATCAAAAACAAAGGGAAGCAAACCTTGAGGTAAAGAACACCGCCACCAATGCCACGATCATCGCCGGCGGTGAAATCCATCCTGGCCTCGTTGCCGTAAAAGCAAGCGCCTTTCCACTCAACCGACCCGTTAAACGGCGTCACCGTACCAACAAAGGACGGGAGCAAGTCAACGGCGCTGTGAAGGTTATTCATCACCGGCCAGGAAACTTGTCTGAGGAGTACAGGGAGGAGGTCTTTGGGCGTGAAGGGCATCTTCAGAGCTAACCCAGAATCGAAACCAAACCCAGAAGAAACTAGGAAGAAGAGGACTAGAAGCCTCAGAACCCACATGATTGGAGGCGATTTGACCATCGTTGGGGTGGGATTTGAGTGGAATTGGGGTTTGGGGTTATGGGTGAAGGAGGTGGGTTCGATTCATGAGTTGGGGTTTCTGGGTTTGGATTGATTGGGGGAAAGATTGAAGAGTGTTGTTCTGTTGTTGGATTGATGAATGAAGATACCAACGGTGACCAAACTTTATCAGGAACAGTTATTGAGGGTGAGACTACACACTTGTTCAGTCTTCAGGGACCAGCAATAAAAGAGGCAAACTTGAATTTTAATTTATCAACTTCTTTTTAATAATCAATATTTATATTTGGCCGGGTGTTTTCTTAATTTTAATGAAGTCTTTTATTAGCATGTTTGTAGTTCAAAATCTAAATAATCAGCTAAAAATTAATCTCAGTGAATGATATTTTAATGAATAAAATAGATTTTAATTTTAATTACAGATTCTCTCACATTCTGCAGATTTTTCAGTTCATGTCAAACAACTTTAATTACGAGAGAAAAGGTCTTAGGGTTTTTATGCTCCAACTTTTTTGTCGGAGAACTCAAAGTGGCCGTCAATGGCGAATCGGGATCCAGCTTACGGTGGTCGGAGACTGCCACACTTCATTGCGATCGAGGAGACTGTCGAGAACTTCAACGATGACCATTGTATGGAAGCGATACAACAACTGGGGCCATGTCTTGTAGGCTCGTTCGCTCTTCCGATTAGCTTTAATACTTGGGCTATGAAGAACGTATTCTCGAAAATCTGGAAGGAAGAAGACGGTTTCGCGATTGATCATGTTGATTCAAACGTGTTTATTTTCCAGTTCGCTTCCAAAGCCAATCTGGAACGAATTCTGAAAGGTGGGCCTTGGTCTTTCGACGGCAACTTGATGTGGCTAAAGCCATGGGTTCCAAGACCAAATACAGAGGAAATCATCTTCGACACCCTTCAGCTTTGGGTACAGGTGAAGAACTTACCGGTTTATCTGCGCAAGGACAGTGATCATATCTTTTGCTATCCAAATCACCCGTTCAAAGTGTCCCAGATACGAGCCAAAAAGTCAGAATGAGAACAAAGAGCAAAGACGGATTGATACCCAACTGTAGTTCCGGATGATGTATTTTGCCCCGCCTTTGGTTTAGTTTTTGTGTTTTTCTGTTAAAAATAACACACTCTAGGAGAAAATTTCACTTACAGTCTTTTCATTGAGGCTAAGTTTGGTCTGGTTGGTGCTGAAGAAGAAAAATCGGTGTCACTTCATGGTTTTGGGTGAGATTAGTCGGGGGCCAAGAGTGGGGGCGCAATTTAAACGGATTCGAACTTATATTCCTAAGCTAGCAGATTATGATGCTCGTTTAAAGAAAACAAGATACTCAACAAAATGTTTTAAGGGGTAGGTAGTTGCAGTTTTAAAAAAGTTGTCTAATATTTTTATGATCACAATTTTAACATAGTGGCTGAAAAGGTGATATTTGCAGTTACGTGGCATAAATATCAACACATGGTACTATGTAGGGGCACAGTTTAAAATATCAACCAAAACAGATGAGGTAATTATATTTATTGGAAAATTTGGGGGGGGGGGGGGGGGGGGGGAGGGAAATGCCCCCCTTGCCCCCTAAAGGCTTTACCCATGTGACACGACAGACGGTTGTAGATTGAGAATTCTGACGAGTTTGGGCGGTGTTGAGTTGAGATTTAGAGAGAACAAAGAAAGAGATAAGAGATCACCGGAGAGGGAGATGAATTCTTCAATTTGATAGTTCATTCAATACAACTCACCTCCTTTTATAGTTCACCGTATAAAACATAAATAAAAGAAATAGGCGGGGTCTGGAAGTAATTACTCATACTCGGGTGAATGACAACTATGACATTAACATGGACCAATAAGAGACTGTCAAGGTGTAAAGGACGCCAGTTAGTTTTAGCATAACGATAACTTTCCACTTAAAACATAACATCGCCGTTGATTACCAATATTTGGTAATCGGCGACTCGGCGTGGGGAATTTGTAAACTGGCCGGAATCTTCGCCGGTTTCTAGAAATGATAAAAGGATCATGACGCCCTGGGATTAGTAGGAACGATGGTTCTTGGTGAGGGCGAGGGAGACGAACGGAGGTGCTGCTCTTGTGGAGCTGAAGTCAAAGAGGTGTGGGATTGAATATAGGTTTGATGTTTAGGGCTGCTTGAGATCATTTCTCTAAGGTCGTGTTCTTCATATTTTTTCTCTCTTTCGATGAATAATGGTATTTTAGGTTTTTCTCAAACATCTAACAGAAAATTACCGGATAAAAGACACTTTCACCCCCTTAGGTTTTGATACAAAGACACTTTCACCCCTTCTAGTTAGGGAAAAGATACTTTCATCTCTTTAATGTGCTAAACTACATGACATTTGCATCCCTAAAGTGCAAATTTGTCCCCAACTCTACTATTAGTGACAAGACCTACCCTCAGACTAACTGCATGACAAATAGGGAGTGCATATGTTCCTGAAACCGGCACATTAAAGGGGCCAAAAGTGTCATTTACCTAACTAGAAGGCTGAAAGTGCCTTCTCATCAAACATGATGGTGTGTTCATAGACCGACTGCACCGGCAAAACCGGACCGCACCAAACCGTACCGTACCTAACCGATAGTTCAACAATTTTTTTTCTAAAGAACGGTTTTATTATTTTGAAAACCGAACCGGGCACTAACCGAACCGAGACCGAACCGACAAAACCGACAAAAACAGCACCGCACCGAAGAAAATTTGTTAATATAAATTTTAGTATTTTGCATACTACCTCCCATTTTCTGACTCACTCCTCCCTATTTTAGTTTAAAACTTTAAGTCGTACAACCACACCATAGTCTTAATTTACTAAACAAAAAATTATTTTCACTCCAAGTTGAGATAAAAGAGAATTAGAGAACCACTATTTTTTTCTAAATGTTGAGTTTATCTCAGTTTCTAGATGTATTCAGTAAGTAACAAAGATATATGTAAAAAAATCTTTTTTTTTATAGTTAGTTAACTTTCCGTCGAAGTTAGGAATTAATACATAATATAATGGGTTCCAAACCGAATGGTTTAACCGGACCGAACTGGAATTTATGTGCGGTTATTTAATTTCTAAGTTTCAAACCGAATGTATTTCGGTTTCGAAAATATTGAAACCGGTTTGGGTGTATCATATCCTCTAAAACTGACCGAACCGGACCGTGAACACCCTAGTTAAAGTGTAACTACTCCATCTTCTATATTATGAAATAACATGGTTTAACTAACTATGATTTGTCAACCGTTAGATTAAATCAACCCCATCTCCACCATTAGATGTCACCTACTTATTACATCTCTAACTACCAACTCTCCTTGGACATCTCTAACTTCCCACTCTTTTTGGACATCCCTAACTAAGAGCATCTACAATAGTTATGTAAAAGATTTAGTTTAGTTATAATTTACATAACTAGAAGAAATAATGAGCTCCAATGGGCTAGCTAAATGACTCAATATTTTACATATTATGTATCCCACTCAATAGAAGTAGCTAGCTAGAATGTAGCTAGTTAAATTTTTTGTGTCTATCTCTCTCATACTTTAATTTAATAAAATATTTTATTTATAATTCAATACTCACAAACTTATGTAAAATACATAACACCACTGGAGCAAACAATAAGAAGTCATGTTAACTTGAGTTCATACTAGTTAAAATTTAGCTAAATAGTAATTTTATTGTTGGAGATGCTCTAATAGGAGAGAGTTTTTCTCAACTACATCCCTAACTAATAGGAGATAGGTTGTGAGTGATTCCCACGTAATGCTCATCGCATACTTGGAAGTTTTTATTTTTTTATTTATTTTCACCACATTTGTAAATATAATTTTTGGATAATACCTCTAAATTCATTTAAAGAAAAACACTTCTAAATTCAAAAACTATCCAATTTAGGGATAGTGCCCTCGGGCACGGGCAGTACTCTAGTCATATTTAAATCAAAATGCAATTAAATTAATATTGTAGAAATTGCTCAGAGTCTATTCAGATTACTCTCTTTTACTTAATCCACTTATCACCCTTGTATTTTTATCTAAACGCAACATTCTGTTATTAGAACTTCAATGATATGAAAAGTGCTTGCAAGGATCTCATCCGTCCTAAATTATTTGTCTTACTTGCATTTGCACAATGTATAAGGAATTTATTTTTGGGTTAATTGCATTTTACCCCCTGTGGTTATGTTCATGTGCGAAACACCCTCTCAGGGTTCCAAATGATGCAAATCACCTCCTCGTGGTTTCATCATTTATGTGCACGAGGGGGTAAATTTATGTAAAGTATATATCAAAAGACTAAAATGCCCTTACTTATATACCATCACTCTCTTATTTTCTTCTCAATTTCCTCCCACACTCTTTCTCTCCAGAGTTGTCTTCTCTTCTTCTCTCTCTTCTCTCCATAAGACGAACCATACAAGATAAGAAAAATATGGTACACCAATGAAAAACTCGTAACAAATTGAAGAAGATGAACAAGAACGGAGAGGACGACCGTTTACCATGTCGTTGACGTTGGTGGTCATACTCGTCGGCAACAGGGGCGGCGACGACGTTCTCTCTCGCTAGTGAGGCGACGTTCTCACTTGCGCCTGAAATGGCTCAGGCGGCGGCCTTAGGTGGCAACGTCTTGCTCTCTCTGCTTTTCTCTCTCTCTCTCTCTATCTCTCTCTCTCTCTGACTCCGTACGCGATCTGTATAGATGAGAAGGGAAGAGGAAGAACAAGATAATAAGTTGAAAAGGAAGGTCACGATCTTGGTTTAAAACACATTAAAATGTCGTCCTCTTTTAATTTCTTCTTTGTTTCGGCTGGAGGTGAAATTTTATGGTTTTGATTAGAGACAAAGAACCAATTTTTTTGGTCTGATTGATAGACCTGGTGAAAGTTTTGAGTTCGATTATTTTACTGAGATCAATTATACATTGCGTCATTGCCGAAGGAGACTATAGATGGAGATGGATGTGGTTGAGGGAGTTGGAGGAGTTTTTGTGCTTTGGATTTTTTAGTCAGAGTTTATCGATTTGATATGAGATCAATATTTTTTCTTAACAAGAATTTGATATTTAGAAAAAGTTTTTTTTTTTTTTTGAGAAAAATATTTAGAAAAATTTGAATATGGGTTCTGTTGAAGTTAAGGAACAAGATGGAGAAGACTATGAAAATACAAGTAATTTGGGTTTTGCTCCCCCCTGTGGTTAGGGCTATTATAACAAACTGCTTCCATGGTACTATATATACTGTTAGGGGTAAATTTGACTTTCCAAGTGATGATTTGGACGGCTTCTGTTAAGCTAACGGAAAATGCACATAAACCAAACAACAAGGAGTTATTTTACATCATTTGAAACCCCTAGGGGTGTTTCACACATGACCCTAACTACAAGGGAGTAAAATACAATTAACTCTTTATTTTTATCACTCACTGGGTGGGTTTGGTCTGGATTTTTTGAGTTTCAAGATGTCTTTTAAAATAGTGTGAAAAAATGTGACATAAAAGTTCAAGAAAAAAGAAGTACATGTTTTGATAAAAAAAGTTGGTGTTGTTAAGAAATAAATGATGCGATCTTTGTTACTAATCTCAAAAATAGTATAATTATAATTGAAGAATGATTACAATATTGTCATTTATTGTTTTGAGGAAAAAATATACAAAAGATCTCATCAACCCCATGGGTTCGTTTGTTTTTGGCTTAAATGAGGGATTTGGATCGTCTCCAGCCCCTCCTTCCCTCCTGCCCCTCCAGCCCATATCTTGACTGTTCATCTTGGTTGATGATGAGATATTGACACTTCATCTCAGTATTAGCTAACAGTGTTAGCTCATTCCTTCTCTCCAGTTAATCTCCAAATCATGAGTATACCCTTCAAACAATCGCACAGTGAATACAAATCTCAAAATGCAAATTCAGGATCTCGAACTATGTATAATCAAAAGCAATACTTTGTGAACCTGTCTTCTCAAACAGAATGATCAGAATGAGAAGAAGTAAAGCATCAAGCAACAATGAACATCAACGCAATCCCAATGCGACGTGGTGATATGTGTGTTTTCCGGTGAACTTCGTAGAGGGTTTGCCATGGCGTGAGGTTTAAGAGCTAGTCGTTCATCCAACTTGTAGTAACCCCCATATTTATGTTACATGTTTATTTATTAAGTGATGTTAGTAATACCTAAATGTTTGTTAAGGTAAATATCGTGTAAAGAATGCTCGACTTTTGTTAAGAAAATTTATAATAGCTAAAGTAGAAGTCAAATTGTATGTTTGTTCTATTTGAAAACAATAATGTCTTTTTAAATAAGTTTAAGGTATTTTGTGCAATAATTGTATGTGAAATAAAATATATCATTCTAGATTTAATTGAATGTTTTGCATACACCAAGTATTTGCATCAATATTAAAAAGATAGTGTGCATTATGTGATTTGAAACTCACATGTTTTCACTTATTTTGGTGTGACCATCACACTCTATTATTTTGGGGACTATATAAGGCACTAGTTGCATCTTCCTCATCATTTTTCTCAATATTTTTCTCTCTCTATGGAGTTCCACAAGCTCCCATTTTTCTCATCTTAGCCTCAAACCCGGTTTTGTTTCTCACCCATCAAAAACATGACCCAAACATCAAAATTTTGAGGTTCTAAGTTATGGAAAGTCATCTTGTGTGTTAGTATATCAAGTGGGTAGCACGTTTTGAGAATCTTCTTCAACATTGAAGCCCCTAGTACCCATAAATCATCACTTCTCCATAACCCTTCTCAAGAACTTCATGAGTATGATGGGTAAGTTCAAGTCATTGCATATACATCATGATTTTGGTTCTTCACATCTCATACTTGTGATTCCATGTCAAATCTTTAGTTGCATGTTAGTGGATCATCATTCTAAGACAATATTTTAGCAATGACCATCTCATTTGTATGCTAGCATGGCGAATTTCTAGTTGCATGTTCTTGATTCATCACCATCTTCATGATCTATATACATGCAAGAAAGAAATTAGGAAGCAAGATCACCAAGTAGTGTAAATCAAGTTTTACAAGTTATATTCATGCTATGTCTTTGAATTATCTTGCATATAGGTCTTAGGGTCTTAATTGGGGCTAGAGGTATGAGTTTCTTTGAAAAAGTTTGAATAAAAAAAAAACAATAAACAATAATTTTTCTAAGTGCTTGACAGATTTTATGCCATGTTTGGTAATCAATTTGAGATGCCTCCAATCCATGAAATATCATGAAAATAAGCATGCATATGATTGAATATGTCTATTTTATGGTGTTTAAAACTTAGAAGTTCATAAGTTAGAAGGTTACATGAAAGTAAGCAAGTTTGTCAAGCTAGTTTATGTAAGTTTTATTTTTAGCTCATAATATGTCATCTTGCATTTATGTGTTGCATTAGACATCTCATTTGCATCCAATAAAGAATATAAGGTACATGAAGTATGTGAATATAGTAAAATTTAGTCCATATGCATGTAAGAGATGAAGACATGTGCTATGCTTTGATTGAATTCATGCTGAGTGATTACATGTGTGATTTGTAGCACTCTTTGCTAGTTATATGACAACAGCGTTGATGATCACGTGCTTTAAGTTGGTTGAAATTGGACTAAGGAATGTTAAGTAAATTGCTTAAGCTCGCAAGGTGAGTTACCCTACCTCCCGAAGTTTGTACCGAACATCAAGTTTCTTACAAGCTTATGTATGTTCATGTTTCCCTATTATGTGTGTATGTATGCTTTCGAATCAAGTAAACGTTTTATGCCCCATGGATGCTAAGAAAAATAAAGGATGATTCATAAAATAAAATACGCTTTCAGAAAGGTCACGGTATCTGAGTGAAACCCCCTTATGGGTATAGGCAGGCTACGACCCTTTTGTCGGGGCAATATAAGCAGGCAACGCGTCGCCTCACGAGTCGTCGCGATGAACATGTCCCTACGTTACGTTATGTTAAGTCACTAAGGTTACACGGGCCATAAGATAAGAAACTAAGCAAGTATGTTCAAGTACGTTATGGTATCCACGTGAGACAAAGTAAGGTTCCTACTTGGAACTATATGATTTCACACGATACAAGTTATGCTTTACGTTACGCTTTCTTTACGATACAAGTTACGCTTTATGAGTGTCATGATATTTCAAGTATCACAAGTATATGTATGTATGTATGACTATAATTTATGTTCCCGACGCTCCATGGAAAAGTTAGCCATTTTTGGTTTTCCAAACCTACGGAGGGGCGTAGATGTAACTCACTGAGCTAGTTGAGCTAGCCCTTTCACGTTCCTTTTTTTTCAAGTTTAAAGACACGTAAGAAGCAAGAACTAGCAATGTGTTAAGTTGATATGTGGAAACGTGCTTGGTGAAGCTTATGTGCTTAGATGTTGATACTATTCTAGACGACTTAGAGATTTTGTGTAACTCATGTTCGTAAATTGTTTAAGAATGTAATAGTTAAGTATTTATGTATAAAAGACTTTATTTGAGCCCTTGTATGATACCTAGAAACATTCTCGAGATATGCTCTGTTTACGTTATGAGTCGAGATGGCTAAATGTAAATAATTTCCAAGTTGTAACATTCTTTCCTTCCAAAGTTTTCATTTATGTTACAAGTCAAGTTGTTTATCATGACGAACCCAAAGTGAATTTGTAATTTACGCTTCCGCAAAGTTTTTTTTTGAATAACTTTAAATACCGACTTTTATAAATTACTCGTTTAGCCTCTCGACGACTCAAGGCCTCACCGACATGTCGCGCCCTCCTCCCGTTAACGCAAAGTTTTATTAACCGCTAGTCAGGGTCGGCGACAGGGGACGTGACATTTGTGGTATCAGAGCACTAGGTTATAGATACGTAAGATTAGTAAACCTTAAGGACCCATTATGTGCTTACTTATGTGAAAGTTTATTTGTACGTATGTTATGTGTATGATTATATGCTATGTTAGTATGTCGCTAATAATTATATGGCTTAAGATAGTAAGTTAGATCCCATGAAAGTATGGATCTTTATGTGACATACGTGCCTAAGAGTTTCCTTTAATGCTTAAGTGAATTATTTGTAATGTTTTATGTTCGATCATGTTTGAAGTTAAAATGATCCTTTTATGGTATAAGAGCCCATGAATCAAGTATAGTATCATGTTTTTTGATTAGTTATGTAATTTTAAGCATACATATTATGTGAATGATACATGTTGTAAACCGTATGACTAATATTTTAAGAGTATGACCTGTAAGATATGGAAAGTGAAGAAGCATGTTCATGTTATGCGATCACGAACCAAGTGTGATATTAGATTTACATTCTATAAAACTGTCATGACAATATGATAATATTAAGTACGTGGAGTGCTTTTATATGTTACGGTATGATAAGTGTGTATATGCGATTTATATGCTATCATGACGTCTCTTTCATGTATGTAGGGTGCTATATATGTAAACGCATGTACTTGTTATGTGAAGATCATGAAAATTAAGTATGCTATGTTTCTTGATTATGCATGATTTAAAAAAAAAATTGTGAAAATTAAAAAGTATAACATGCTTTGAACTATGTTATTGGTTGTTCTAATTGAAGTGTTTATATGCGACGAGTGAAATTTTCATGTCCAAATTAAATTTGTGAGAAGTACGTTTGTTTAGTTATGTCATGAAACGTTATGTTATGTCCAGGTTATGTGCTTGAAGTATGTTTTTATTTTTAACGATTGAGAAAATAAATTTTGTGATGTATTATGTGTGAGATATGCATGTCATGTATGTTTTGTGTCCGATAAGCGATTTCCATATAACATGTATGTTATTAAGTGAATTAATTATAATCCGAGCATGTCGGAAGTTTAACCGATGTGCGAATGTCAAGTGTTTCGTCCGCTACACGTGCAAGTTGGACGAGTAGCTATAACATTATGATGGTATAAGTTGTTCCCGCAATGTTGTTTGGTCGAACGGGAACTTTTGACACAATTACAAGCTTGCTGGAGCGGTACAAAGTGTGACGACATGATGTATTGGTTCCCTCTCGTAAGCGTGAAAGACAGGACCTCTGAAACAATTACGAGCTTGCTGGAGCGGTACAAAGTGTGACGACACTTCGTATTGTTCCCTCTCATAAGCGTGACAGACTTCATCCACTTGCTATCCCGAGTTAGAGGGTAAGATAACCTATAAGGGTAAGTTGTGCATTGATGTCATATTAGTTGGAATATTATATCATTTCATTCATGTTTGAAATAAGTGAAGCGAGTTCGAGGACGGACTCTTTATAAGGTGGGTAGAATGTAGTAGCGCCCATATTTATGTTACATGTTTATTTTATTAAGTGATTTTAGCAATACCTAAATGTGTGTTAAGGTAAATATCGTGTAAACAATACTAGACTTTTGTTAAGAAAATTTATAATAGCTAAAGTAGAAGTCAAATTGTATGTTTGTTCCATTTGAAAACAATAATGTCTTTTTAAATAAGTTTAAGGTCTTTTGTGCAATATTTGTATGTGAAATAAAATATAGCATTCTAGATTTAATTGAATGTTTTGCATACACCAAGTATTTGCATCAATATGAAATAGATAGTGTGCATTATGTGATTTCAAACTCACTTGTTTTCACTTATTTTGGTGTGACCATCACACTCTATTATTTTTGGGACTATATAAGGCACTAGTTGCATCTTCCTCATCATTTTCCTCAATATTTTTCTCTCTCTATGGAGTTCCACAAGCTCTCATTTCTCTCATCTTAGCCTCAAACCCGGTTTTGTTTCTCACCCATCAAAGAACATGACCCAAACATTAAAATTTTGAGGTTCTAAGTTATGGAAAGTCATTTTGGGTGTTAGTATATCAAGTGGGCAGCAAGTTTTGAGAATCTTCTTCAACATTGAAGCCCCTAGGACCCTTAAATCATCACTTCTCCATAACCCTTCTCAAGAACTTCATGAGTATGATGGGTAAGTTCAAGTCATTGCATATACATCATGATTTTGGTTCTTCACATATCATACTTGTGATTCCATGTCAAATCTTTAGTTGCATGTTAGTGTATCATCATTCTTAGACAATATTTTAGAAATGACCATCTCATTTGTATTCTAGCATGGTGAATTTATAGTTGCATGTTCTTGATTCATCACCATCTTCATGATCTATATACATGCATGAAAGAAATTAGGAAGCAAGATCACCAAGTAGTGTAAATCATGTTTTGCAAGTTATATTCATGCTACGTCTTTGAATTATCGTGCATATAGGTCTTAAAGTCTTAATTGGGGCTAGAGGCATGAGTTTCTTTGAAAAAGTTTGAATAAAACAAAACAAGAACCAAGAATTTTCAGACAGAAAAATCTGATCTCGGATAAAAGTTCTGACCAAACTTTAGAGGGTCATAACTCACTCATCTGAACTCGGTTTTTTGTGTTTTCGGTACCGTTTCAAAACTATATTTGTGTACTATCATTTTCAGCTAGTTTTATGCTAAAATACCCTCTGAATTTTCTATAATATAAAAAATACTAAAGTGTGTCCAATCTGAATTTTTCTAAGTCCTTGACAGATTTTATGCCAGATGTCTTGAAAATAAGCATGCATGTGATTGAATATGTCTATTTTATGGTGTTTAAAACTTAGAAGTTCATAAGTTAGAAGGTTACATGAAAGTAAGCAAGTTTGTCAAGCTAGTTTATGTAAGTTTTATTTTTAGCTCATAATATGTAATCTTGCATTTATGTGTTGCATTAGGCATCTCATTTGCATCCAATAAAGAATATAAGGTACATGAAGTATGTGAATATATAAAAAGTTAGTCCATATGCTTCTAAGAGATGTAGACATGAGCTATGCTTTGATTGAATTCATGCTAAGTGATTATATGTCTGATTTGTAGCACTCTTTGCTAGTTATATGACGACGGAGTTGATGATCACGTGCTTTAAGTTTGTTGAAATTGGACTAAGGAATGTTAGGTAAATTGCTTAATCTCGCAAGGTGAGTTACCCTACCTCCCGAAGTTTGTACCGAACCTCAAGATTCTTACAAGCTTATGTATGTTCATGTTTCCCTATTATGTATGTATGTATGCTTTCGAATCAAGTAAACGTTTTATGCCCCATGGATGCTAAGAAAAATAAAGGATGATTCATAAAATAAAATACTCTTTCAGAAAGGCCACTGTACCTGAGTGGAACCCCCTGTCGGGTATAGGCAGGCTACGGCCCTTTTGCCGGGGCAATATAAGCAGGCAACGCGTCGCCTCAGGAGTCGTCGCGATGGACATGTCCCTACGTTACGTTATGTTAAGTCACTAAGGTTACACAGGCCATAAGATAAGAAACTAAGCAAGTATGTTCAAGTACGTTATGGTCTCCACGTGAGACAAAGCAAGGTTCCTACTTGGAACAATATGATTTCACACGATACAAGTTATGCTTTACGTTACGCTTTCTTTACGATACAAGTTACGCTTTATGAATGTCATGATATTTCAAGTATCACAAGTATATGTATGTATGTATGACTATAATTTATGTTCACGATGCTCCATGGAAAAGTTAGCCATTTTTGGTTTTTCAAACCTACGGAGGGGCGTAGATGTAGCTCACTGAGCTAATTGAGCTCACCCTTTTACGTTCCTTTTTTTCAGGTTTAAAGACACGTAAGAAGCAAGAACTAGCAATGTGTTAAGTTGATATGTGGAAACGTGCTTGGTGAAGCTTATGTGCTTAGATGTTGATACTATTCTAGACGACTTAGAGCTTTTATGTAACTCATGTTCGTAAATTGTTTAAGAATGTAATAGTTAAGTATTTATGTATAAAAGACTTTATTTGAGCCATCGTATGATACCTAGAAACATTCCCGAGATACGCTCTGTTTACGTTATGAGTCGAGATGGCTAAATGTAAATAATTTCAAGGTTGTAACATTCTTTCCTTCCAAAGTTTTCGTTTATGTTACAAGTCAAGTTGTTTATCATGACGAACCCAAAGTGAATTTGTTATTTACGCTTCCGCAAAGTTTTTTTTGAATACCTTTAAATACCAACTTTTATAAATTACTCGTTTAGCCTCTCGACGACTCAAGGCCTCACCGACATGTCGCGCCCTCCTCCCGTTAACGCAAAGTTTTATTAATCGCTAGTCAGGGTCGGCGGCAGGGGATGTGACATTTGTGGTATCAGAGCGCTAGGTTATAGATACGTAAGATTAGTAAACCTTAAGGACCCATTATGTGCTTACTTATGTGAATGTTTATTTGTACGTACGTTATGTGTATGATTATATGCTATGTTAGTATGTCGCTAATAATTATATGGCTTAAGATAGTAAGTTAGATCCCATGAAAGTATGGATCTTTATGTGACATACGTGCCTAAGAGTTTCCTTTAATGCTTAAGTGAATTATTTATAATTTTTTATGTTCGATCATGTTTGAAGTTAAAATGATCCTTTATGGTATAAGAGCCCATGAATCAAGTATAGTATCATGTTTTTTGATTAGTTATGTAATTTTAAGCATACATATATGTGAATGATACATGTTGTAAACCGTATGACTTATATTTAAGATATGGAAAGTGAAGAAGCATGTTCATGTTATGCGATCACGAACCAAGTGTGATATTAGATTTACATTCTATAAAACTGTCATGACAAGATGATAATATTAAGTACGTGGAGTGCTTTTATATGTTACGGTATGATAAGTGTGTATATGTGATTCAGATGCTATCATGACGTCTCTTTCATGTATGTAGGGTGCTATATATGTAAACGCATGTACTTGTTATGTGAAGATCATGAAATTAAGTATGCTATGTTTCTTGATTATGCATGATGTTTAAAAAAAAGTTGTGAAAATTAGAAAGTATAACATGCTTTGAACTATGTTATTGGTTGTTCTAATTGAAGTGTTTATATGCGACGAGTGAAATTTTCATGTCCAAATTAAATTTGTGAGAAGTACGTTTGTTTAGTTATGTCATGAAACGTTATGTTATGTCCAGGTTATGTGCTTGAAGTATGTTTTTATTTTTAACGATTGAGAAAATAAATTTTGTGATGTATTATGTGTGAGATATGCATGTCATGTATGTTTTGTGTCCGCTAAGCGATTTCCATGTAACATGTATGTTATTAAGTGAATTAATTATTATCCGAGCATGTCAAAAGTTTAACCGATGTGCGAATGTCAAGTGTTTCGTCCGCTACACGTGCAAGTTGGACGAGTAGCTATAACATTATGATGGTATAAGTTGTTCCCGCAATGTTGTTTGGTCGAACGGGAACTACTGACACAATTACGAGCTTGCTGGAGCGGTACAAAGTGTGACGACACGATGTATTGGTTCCCTCTCGTAAGCGTGAAAGACAGGACCTCTGAAACAATTATGAGCTTGCTGGAGCGGTACAATGTGTGACGACACTTCGTATTGTTCCCTCTCGTAAGCGTGACAGACTTCATCCATTTGCTATACCGAGTTAAAGGGTAAGATAACCTATAAGGGTAAGTTGTGCATTGATGTCATATTAGTTGGAATCTTATATCATTTCATTCATGTTTGAAATAAGTGAAGCAAGTTCGAGGACGGACTCTTTATAAGGTGGGTAGAATGTAGTAGCGCCCATATTCATGTTACATGATTATTTTATTAAGTGACTTTAGCAATACCTAAATGTGTGTTAAGGTAAATATCGTGTAAACAATGCTAGACTTTTGTTAAGAAAATTTATAATAGCTAAAGTAGAAGTCAAATTGTATGTTTGTTCCATTTGAAAACAATAGTGTCTTTTTAAATAAGTTTAAGGTCTTTTGTGCAAAATTTTGTATGTGAAATAAAATATAGCATTCTAGATTTAATTGAATGTTTTGCATACACCAAGTATTTGCATCAATATGAAATAGATAGTGTGCATTATGTGATTTGAAACTCACTTATTTTTACTTATTTTGGTGTGACTATCACACTGTATTATTTTTGGGACTATATAAGGTACTAGTTGAATCTTCCTCATCATTTTCCTCAATATTTTCCCTTTCTATGGAGTTCCACAAGCTCTCATTTCTCTCCTCTTAGCCTCAAACCCGGTTTTGTTTCTCACCCATCAAAGAACATGACCCAAACATTAAAATTTTGAGGTTCTAAGTTATGGAAAGTCATATTTGGTGTTAGTATATCAAGTGGGTAGCAAGTTTTGAGAATATTCTTCAACATTGAAGCCTCTAGGACCCTTAAATCATCACTTCTCCATAACCCTTCTCAAGAACTTCATGAGTATGATGGGTAAGTTCAAGGTCGTTGCATATACATCATGATTTTGGTTCTTCACATATCATACTTGTGATTCCATGTCAAATCTTTAGTTGCATGTTAGTGTATCATCATTCTTAGACAATATTTTAGCAATGACCATCTCATTTGTATTCTAGCATGGTGAATTTATAGTTTCATGTTCTTGATTCATCTCCAACTTCATGATCTATATACATGCATGAAAGAAATTAGGAAGCAAGATCACATAATAGTGTAAATCATGTTTTGCAAGTTATATTCATGCTATGTCTTTGAATTATCGTGCATATAGGTCTTAAAGTCTTAATTGGAGTTAGAGGCATGAGTTTCTTTGAAAAAGTTTGAATAAAATAAAACAAGAACCAAGAATTTTCAGACATAAAAATCTGATCTCAGATAAAAGTTCTGACCAAACTTTAGAGGGTCATAACTCACTCATATGAACTCGGTTTTTGGTGTTTTCGGTACCGTTTCAAAGCTATATGTGTGTACTATCATTTTCAGCTAGTTTTATGCTAAAATACCCTCTGAATTTTCTATAATATAAAAAATACTAAAGTGTGTCCAATCTGAATTTTTCTAAGTCCTTGACAGATTTTATGCCATGTTTGGTAATCAATTTGAGATGCCTCCAATCCATGAAATGTCTTGAAAATAAGCATGCATGTGATTGAATATGTCTATATTATGGTGTTTAAAACTTAGAAGTTCATAAGTTAGAAGGTTACATGAAAGTAAGAAAGTTTGTCAAGCTAGTTTATGTAAGTTTTATTTTTAGCTCATAATATGTAATCTTGCATTTATGTGTTGCATTAGACATCTCATTTGCATCCAATAAAGAATATAAGGTACATGAAGTATGTGAATATAGGAAAAGTTAGTCCATATACATTTAAGAGATGTAGACATGAGCTATGCTTTGATTGAATTCATGCTAAGTGATTACATGTGTGATTTGTAGCACTCTTTGCTAGTTATATGACGACGGAGTTGATGATCACGTGCTTCAAGTTGGTTGAAATTAGACTAAGGAATGTTAAGTAAATTTCTTAAGCTCGCAAGGTGAGTTACCCTACCTCCCAAAGTTTGTACCGAACCTCAAGTTTCTTACAAGCTTATGTATTTTCATGTTTCCCTATTATGTATGTATGTATGCTTTCGAATCAAGTAACGTTTTATGCACCATGGATGATAAGAAAAATAAATGATGATTCATAAATAAAACACGATTTAAGAAAGGCCACGGTACCGGAGTGAAACCCCATGTCGGGTATAGGCAGGCTACGGCCCTTTTGCCGGGGCAATATAAGCAGGCAACGCGTCGCCTCACGAGTCGTCGCGATGGACATGTCCCTACGTTATGTTATGTTAAGTCACTAAGGTTACAAGGGCCATAAGATAAGAAACTAAGCAAGTATGATCAAGTACGTTATGGTCTCCACGTGAGACAAAGTAAGGTTCCTACTTGGAACAATATGATTTCACACGTTACAAGTTATGCTTTACGTTACGCTTTCTTTACGATACAAGATACACTTTATGAATGTCATGATATTTCAAGTATCACAAGTATATGTATGTATGTATGAATATAATTTATGTTCACGACGCTCCATGGAAAAGTTAGCCGTTTTTGGTTTTCCAAACCTACGGAGGGGCGTAGATGTAACTCACTGAGCTAGTTAAGCTCACCCTTTCACGTTCATTTTTTTAAGGTTTAAAGACACTTAAGAAGCAAGAACTAGTAATGTGTTAAGTTGATATGTGACAACGTGATTGGTGAAGCTTATGTGCTTAGATGTTGATACTATTCTAGACGACTTAGAGCTTTTGTGTAACTCATGTTCGTAAATTGTTTAAGAATGTAATAGTTAAGTATTTATATATAATAGACGTTATTTGAGCCCTTGTATGATACCTAGAAACATTCCCGAGTGACGCGATTTCTTAACGCGTATGCGCATGTGCACGGTCAAGTAATATAGGGGTAGTATTTCAACCCCGAGTTATCGATCCCACGAGGACAAACTTTAGATTATTTAATTAGTCGATTAACTTAGAGTACGGTACAAGGAGGAAAATTGATTGATTAAAATAGTTCGTCACCCACAAACAAGTGACTAAAATTTAAAGAAACAACTAATCTAATATTTTTGTATTTTTTTTATAAACAAGATATGGAGAAACTAGGCGATCTCTAGATCACCTAGGGCTGCAGACGATTTCCCGATTATCTGAGTAACATGTTAATTATATCCTAATCAAGCTGGGTAATAAGCTATGACAATCTCCTGTCGGTCTCATGTCATTTTACGTCTCGGTTGACTACAATCTCCTCTCAGTCTCATGTTGTCTACCAGTCCATTCTAGCAGGTCATCTACTGGCACGATAACGGGTCCTCTCGGTCCACCGTTTCACGAAACAGCGGAATAATCCTACCGAATCTACCCACACTAGGCCAATCCTAACACTTATCCTTTTCGGTCCCGGTGATTCGGGATTGATGCTCATATCTCATCCTAGCTAGTTAAAGTCTCTGTCGCGCACTTCACTAGCCAACTAACGGTTCCGGTTAACTACTCCATCCCCATTAAGAATTAAGCATATTGTTCGCGATAATTCCCAAGTATAGGAATATCGTTCTAAGTAGTACCCGAGTAAGAACGGGGTCGAATCCACGAGGAGAGGAGGATTAGAGAATGACTTGCAAAACTAGAGTAAACGACTAACTAAACGATAAAAACAACTTCTCTCAATGGCTTTAGAGCTTGCCAAGCTATCAAATCCACCACAAAATGTGATGGAGCAAGTTTGAGAATTCAAGTAAGAAACAAAGGAAACGACTACTATACTACGATTCAAGAGAGTGAAGTTGGGTTAATTGACTTCGCTAGAAAACTTGCAAGTGAAGTTCAACACCCAAAATATGTATGAAGCGACGAAACATGGATTCTAAAGCACATGGAATCGTCTAGCTCACGAATTCAAGAGCGAAACCCAAAATCGAGTTATGCCAAGCATCAAGGATATGTACTCCGCCAAGTGAGTCCACATACAAGATCAAGCCACAATTCGGATTTGTCTTTCGACACAAGAGTTCAATGAATTCGACATCCAAACTTGTGAAACTTGAAGAACAATTGAAAATCTCACAACAAGCCATCCAACTTCATCAATTAACCCAACAAATGAACTAACTACTCATGATATTGAGTTGAAGAAGAGATTTCACTAACATATTCAAATGATATTCCATATATTTCAGCCTCAAAACCAAGAATACACAAGCTAATCTCTATATTCAACCCCAAAACACAAGCTTTAGTTCAAAGTGAAGAGCAAAACAACCCAACTTGAATCAAGACTACACTATATGAAAATAACTAACAACTAGAGCAGTTTATAGCTGCTGCTAGCTACTGCTGCCACAGAACACAGCCACAAAATCACCAGCAGCAGCCCAAAACAGAGCATAAGCAGCTCAAGAACAGAGCACTGCAACACAGTGCATTACAGACCCAGAAATCCACCTCCTCTCTCCCTCTCTTCCTCTTTCTCTTGTTCTTGGCCCTGAAGATGCTCAAGATAGAGCTCAGGAGCTCAAGAACAAGACCAGAACCTGGTGAAATCGGAGAGAGAGAGAGGAGAACAACGAACCCCAAAAACAGAGGCGTCCTTAGCCGACGGGTCAGAGCCAAGATTCCGAAATTCCTTCCATATTTGGTTTATATAGATGCTAGGGCTGGTTTCGTAACCTCCAAGGATCAATATCCACCCTTTGATTCACCTATTTCCACCTCCATCGTCGATTTTCATCTTGTCTTCATGAACCCTAGAAATTAGGGCTTTTTCATTGCTTTGTTCTTGGGCCGATTTGAGGGCATGGGTAGATAGAGGATGGGCTGGGGAGCGTTTTGGTACCGGGTTTGTGCGATTTGGTGGTGATTTGGGTCGGATTTGAGGGTGGAGGAAGCTTCGCACGAAGCTTTCATGGCTTCTGGTGGGTTCCTGCGTGAGGAACGACGGGGAAGAGAGAGAGACGCGCTGGTGTGTTTGAAGTTTAGCCGAAATTTCACTCGGCTCCCCCCTAGTTGCTGTATCCTTTTAAAACATCCCGTTCCTTCTTCAAAAGGTTTGGAAAATATCAAAAACACCCCAACTCCGTTAATAACCCTTCACTGCAGCCCTTTAGACCTTTATAAATTTGCATTTAGCTCCCTTTTTCCGTTAAATTGTCTTCAAATAAGCCCTCCGATGTAACTTTGGCTTCTAGATCTTCAATAATGGCCCCAATTCTTCTCTTGTCTTCTCAAATTGGCCCTTAAATCTTCAACTATTCTTCAAATTAGGTCATCCAAGTCCCTTCTTCATGGCTCTTGAGCCGCAAATCCTCTTCAAATTCATCGTTTACGGTCCCCTAGCTCGCCTCTTGCGTTTTAAAGCAAGTTTTCACCTACAAAATTAGGGAAAAACAACCAAAACTACGAAAACAAGCATAAGTCTAGAAAGAGAGATAAAATAGATAAATTACACATATTAGCAAGTTATGAAGAGTTCGTTAACATACTAAAATATGCAATTTACGATCCTTAACACATATATTATGAACAACTGATTTAGAACTTAATCAACTTTAAGCAGGATTCATCCTATGAGCAAACCCTAGTTCATTGATTATCAATTCCTATCTTAGTCGTGTCAATATACTAAGATCGCTAACAAGATTCAAGAACTAACATCCAGTCAGTAGAAGAAATCAATAAGCAAGAAACAAAGATTAAAATCTGGAAAACTTCATCATCTACATAACCCTAGGCTCTCTATAGAAGCCCAGCAATGGAGTTTAGCTAATAGTAATCAACCAAACAAAAATTACAAGTTTCTCCATAACAAGATTGAGAGAGGAAGAACAAGAAGAAGAAGAAGAAGAAGAAAAACCTAGATCTTCAATGGAGGAGCCCTCCTCTTGAACCCTAGCCTCCTCTTGTTTCTCCAACGTGAGTGTTCTTTTCCTCGCGTGAGTCTTTCTTTCTCCCTTCTGTGCGTTCTTTTTTCTCCTTCTTTTAATCCCACACCAGATCTACTTTGTGGTCTTGTGATCACCTTTTGTGATCATAGGATCACATTTTGTGGTCTTGCGGCTGATCTTGTCTTCATAGGATCACCTTTTGTCATCATAGGATCACATTGTGGTCTTGTGGGTGATCATGTGATCACAATTGTGATCCTACACTTCCAGTGAGTTGCACTCACGTTGGCCACCAAATTCGACAAAGTGTTTGGCCATTTTTCATCTAGGGGGGTTAAAGTGCCATTACATAAACTTCATTAAATTGCATTTGCCTCCCTTATTTATGTATATTCACTGTTTCTTCACGATTTCTTCTTCGTTTAAGCTATCGAGAAATCTCCAAAGCTTGTTTCTCTCTCCGCTTAATCTATCAAGCTCCGTTTCCTGTCAAAACAACATGAAACACAACCCGTGCGATCAAACGCGACAAAAATCCATAAAATATTGCGAGAAACGCCTGGATTAACAATATAATGCCTAGAGCTAAGATTCTACGTTTTCTCTCTAATCATAGTGTAAAACTAAGATTATTAACCCGAAAAGCACGCAAAACGATATAAAACATTCAAGAAATATAACTCTAATAGAGAGTTATCACCGAGATACGCTCTGTTTACGTTATGAGTCGAGATGGCTAAATGTAAATAATTTCCAAGTTATAAAATTCTTTCCTTCCAAAATTTTCATTTATGTTACAAGTCAATTTGTTTATCATGACGACCCCAAAGTGAATTTGTTATTTACGCTTCCGCAAAGTTTTTTTTCGAATAAATTTAAATAACGACTTTTATAAATTACTCGTTTAGCCTCTCAACGAGTCAAGGCCTAACCGACATGTCGCGCCCTCTTCCCGTTAACGCAAAGTTTTATTAATCGCTAGTCGGGGTCGGCGGCAGGGGATGTAACACAACTAATCTTTTTCCTAGGAATTAGGATTTCAGATCTATATTCAATTCTATGCTCTCAATTCTTCATCAAAGTATTGACATACTCTTTTAGGGTTTTTAATTTTGCTTGCAGGTATCAAAGGTCTATGAATAACTCTCCCTTTATCTCTCCTCACAACGCCTAAAACCCACATGTCGATATTTTGTGAGGCCGTGTCACTCTATGAAAACAGAGGAGGCAGAGCCCTGTTCTGAAAATGGGTTGTCATATGTGCCTTTTACTTCTCTCTCTTCTGATTTTGACGGCGTAATCTTTTATTTTTAGTTTGAGAAGGAAAACTTATAAGCCACGTGCATCGATCCTATGTTTTAATAGAACGGTCAATAAAGGACTGGAGGGGCTGGAGGGAAGGACGGGCTGGAGAGGATCCAAACCCGAATGAGAGGGATATATAGTGTATTATTGATGGGATTGATTGTACTTGATGATTTTAAAGACATTGTTTGTTTGATACTAGGATTTATAAGTATAAATCTTGATATGATAGCTTTAGCCCTCTTAAAAGAATTATTTCTCCTCTGTTCCACAATTAAACTACTAGAAGAGATAGCTAATTTAAAGAGTGGAGACATCCACTTTTAGTTTCCTACTAATGAACTATCAATGGTAAAAAAAATTACCAACAACTAAACAACAAATTGTGTAATGTCACCGGAACATGGACAGGGAGAGAATGTAGGTGATGGGGGCAAAGTAGTCATCATATATCCAAGACTTACTAATACCTGGAGGGTTGAGGTATTAAATAGGGGTAAATGACACAAACCACCCCCGAGGTATGGTAATTTACCCCACTACCCTGAGGTTTGGAGATTATCAGTAACCACCCTTCTGTTTTACCAAACACATGATAGAAAGCACCCTCCATCAAAGTCAGTTAGTTTTATATGTGGGGACCATTTATGATCATTTTCTTGACTATTTTACCCTCTTGAAAGATAACTTCATTTCATTTTACATATACTCTCTTGTTCTTCTACCATTTTTTCAACTTTTAGTACACAAATTAGCATTCAACAAGGATTCTAAGTGTGGGCAAAGGTTTCAACCCAAATTCTTGTTCCATTGCATCAACAACACCAATATCTTCTACGTACAGATCGAATTTTGCATAACTTTAATGAAAATGGAGGAAGTGACCATACACCAACATCTTCATATCCTCCCAGATTTGCCTCGTGTAATTAAATAAACCCACTTGCCTGAGCTTCCAGTAGGTGTGAAATTAGGTTTTCTTTCAGGCCCAATCCAAGAGATGGAGCGTCGAAGTCTTGTCCTTTGGCGACGAAGTCAGACGTAATTGGTGGGTTGAGAATGAATGTGAAATCGAAGTAACGCTAAATGCGAAGTGAAACTCCCTCTTGCGGCAACGATTTTCATACCGGAAGACACAATTTACACCGACCTTTAGACGGGCAATTCAGCGAACAAACCTGAAATTCAGGAGCCGAATTCGGGTACAAGACTGCCGTTGGCGGTTCTGGATCTGCACCTCCTCCTTCGGATTGGTGTTCTCGTGTGAGCAATTTCAATGGTGGTGTGGGTGAGAGAGAGAGAGAGAGAGAATATGTAAATTAAAGGATTGGAATTTTTGTGAAGTGCAGGGGATAAATTCGACTTTGAGATGTTCTGTCAGTCCCTATTAGCCACAAGGGTGATTTTATGATAATGTCCAAACCTCGGGGTAGTGGACTGGTAAATGACCATACCTCAAGGGGTGGTTTTTGTCATTCAGCCATTAAATAGTCCCATGTATGGGTTCATAGTTGTGGACCCAAGATTCATTATACTTTGTTTGGTGCGCCAATTCCCTAAAAAAAAAAGCGCCAATGCATCACTAAAGCAGTCCAAGACTATTGTAAGAAAGAAATCAAACAATGCACAACTTTTTCCTTTCACCAACGCAATACTAAAAATCCAAAATTCAGAAAACACTCAAAATAACTCATACCAAACCTTTAGAAAAAAGTCTAAAAGCCAAAAAAATAATTTTAAATTAAATTTCACAAAAAAGCTCAACCAAACCCACTCAATTTCTCAATTATTTTATGTCCTTTTGCTAAAAGATCTGTTGAACTTGGACCCACTTTTAGAATCCGAAATTCAGATTCTAATAGGAGTACCGTGAGTAAGTGTGCACAAATGCAACCAATTTAGAAAGGGTAGATGACTCTTTTTTTTATCAAAGGGTAGATGACTCTGACATCCCAAAATAGAATACAGTCAATTTTTTATTGGCAGAGAGAGTAACATGTAGATATAGGGTCTAGGGTACTGACTAATGAATTATGAACGACACATTATTTTGTATGCAACAAATGGAAAGACTTTGTAATCTGTTATAATGTAGCAATTGCTAGAAATTCTCGTGTCAGTACTATTTTCTTGTACGCAAAATGCTAGCAACAATGTGCCAAACATCCTTCATCTTCAACTTTTCAGTTATACGTGAAAACATTGTGCCAAACGTCATTCATGTTCATGTAGACATATCTCCATTGAGGTACTTGTGAATCACATTCTTTTTTTTGATAATTTGTATGTACATAAAGGAACAAAAGAAAACTGCTTACAAAGAGCAACCATCCTGAACTATGCTAGGCACACAGTCTCTGGGAGATCCTCCACTCTACTACTCTAGCCCAGAAATCTAATTCATGAGCCACCCAATTGCAAGTTTTGGGCTTAAAAGCAAGTCCAATGTGACTCAAGCTAGCTAACTAAATTTCTAATTACAATAGCTCTACTACACCAAGCTCCTCTGGCTAAATCTGGGTTAAGACAGGCTTCAACCACTATACTATACCAAACCTGATAAGGATTTTTCTCTAGTGAAGCATAATATTTCCTTACACTTTTGGGGAAACACAGGAAAACAAGAAGCTCGAGTGGAGGCCTGGAAGAAGCGACAATGCTTTTATTTGAAGTCTAAGAAGCTATGGAAGAACAATTCGACAACTGCATACGAAACCCTAAACTATCCTATTCTGGAAATTCTGCAAGTATGTTCTCTTAGAGTTTCTTGCCCATTCATACAGGCGGTTCTTCGCAATATTCGTACCATTTTTTTTGCTCAACACATTAAATTTATGATGTGCACTAGAGCGTGACAACTTAGAAGTTCTTGGGCGTGAGACTGATGAGCCAACATATACTTACATGCTACATGTTATATTTGAGGCCCTCTATTTTTGGTGGCCCTAAGCGGTTGCCTTAACCGCTTAAAGGTTGAGACGGCCCTGGTGCCATGCTCTTATCTCCCTAGACGATTGTATTCCCCATACCCTCACCCGCAATATTATATTTGTCTTCTCACGTGGGATATATATGTATTACCTATAAAGTCCCGCCGTAATCTTGATTGTCCATCTCCTGAGACTGTGGCTTGAATCACATATGCAATGGTGGTGTACTTCCCCATACCATGCTTGTGTGACACCACTACATTGTAGTGGTCCAGTGGCTTTCCAGCCACATGCCATAGGGAGATCACTTGAAGAAGAAGATGAAGAAGATATAATGAGAATTTCATGTTGAAGGATGAAGCTGAAGTGGTTCCAATGAAGCTTGGATGAAGTTTTAGAAGGAGTGGTAATGAAGAAGGAGAGTTGCTTTCTCATTTCCTTATTCAGTGCAGTCAATAGTTGCTGCGAAAATTTCTCGCCTGCCTGAATTTGAACAGATGTAATAATGCACCTAGCTAGACGACCAGAATTTTGAAATGGTTTATACATCAGCTAGCTATAATGTACATGTGATCATTCTGATTTTCTTTTGTTTTTTTTACTTAATTTGTTCTCTACCTTCTTTGGCTTCTTGTTTATGTTCTCTGTTGTTCTTTTGCACTAAGTGTTCGTGTGATATTATATGTACTGGCAACATGAGACTTTAAGTATAGGCATAGATGCTCTCTAGCAACCTTTTCATAAGTTTGCCAAAATATTTATCATAGAACAAGCTGTCATCTATCTACACCCTCCAATCCCCTGTTACTAGTTTTATGGTTTTATCTGTTACAAATTTCGGTAATAAATGTATTTTCTTTTTATTGAAATTTTTTAATGGTTTTTACTTTTTTATGTTTACCAAACAAATTATGGTCACCTATCTGAGAATTGTGAATTGTACAAGGATGACAGTTTTTTTCAAGTATATGAGACAAACTGTCATCCTTGTACAACTCACCATTCCATGTGATAACTTTTTAAAAAATATAATTTTGATGAAATTCATCGTCTATTGATTACTTGACCCTGCCTATCTATGTTATAGCTGAAATTTGGCTGAATATGATCATCTCCGCCAAAATCACACTGTTTGACACTCTTTGTAATGCTACAAAGACTGGAAATGGTTTATACATCAGCTAGCTATAATGTACAAATGATAAAGCCTAAAGAAGTTAAAGGATAAAATCCAAAGTTAATACAATGAGTCGCATTAGATTGTGAAACTAGAAATGAGAGTTTGTGACTCATAAAGACAATCGTCTGACACATAAGGAAACTTACTGAGCTTAGCAATACTATTATAGCTCTATGCAGAAGGGTGCCAAAGCATCATGTGCCAAAGTGAAGGAGCATGAACGCCATTTTGAATTGCATTGCCAAAGAAGGTAAGAAGTATTGGGTGAACATGATGATGACGATGAATGGAATGCATAAAGTCCTCATCTGGAGAGTAAACAAAACTAGAAGAGGGATTAGTTTCATGCCTAATGTAGCCATATCGTATGCCCGAATATGTTGGGAGGCACTTCTGTTTCCTCAGATCACTATCTGTCCGGCGCCTTCTCCTACTAGCATTAGGTTTGGTTTGTCAGCTGGAACTATGAGATTTTCTTTGTACACTCCCCGCCTGATTAGTACGGTGTACCGAACCGAGCTTTTGCGGGGAGCAGCCATATGGCATCACCTACCCTCTTGTAGTTTCCAGAGCTTGGAGTATGGTCGACAACGACATTGTAGTGAACTGAGCTCACTGCCACCCCCATAGAAGAAGAAGAATAAGAGGTATAATTAGAAGACTCAGGTTTGGGGTTTTCATGAGAAAATAAGAAATGTTCTTTGTGTTTCAACTTACAGAATTGAGGCTCATCATGGATAGAAAGTGAACAATCGAAAAATCTAAATCAGGTCTGACATTAAATTGAGAAAGCTAATTCATGAAGTTGCAATTGGGTGGCTAAACCTGGCTAATTCATGCACAGGTATATCATGGAACCTTTGATGATTTGAATAAAATTTGAGATTGAGAACAAATAAAAATAGTATAACTAAAATAAAAACTTGAAGCGTGCGAGCCAACACGAATGTAGCACGTATATTGCACGTACACTGCACAACAGATTCCCACTCAAGTTCTTTGCAATAGAAAGCACGTTTAGAAAATATTTGAGGGTCTCAAATTTATTGTTTGCTTTAGGCCACTGTTAAGGATTGTAAATTGCACATTTTAGGAAGTTATTTAACTATTCTTAACTTGATTTTAAGTGTAAGTTATTCATTATATCCCTATTTCTCGACTTTTGGTTGTTATTCTCTTGTTTTGTAGGAAATGACATGCTTTGGAACGCAAGAGTCTAGCTTGGGGGAGATTTAAATATGAACGAAAGAGATCTAGAGGGAAAATAGACACGAAGAAGGTATTTGGAGTGCTTGATCAGAAGAGTATTGAAGATTTGAGAGGCCAATATTGAAGACAAACCAAGTTAGAAAGCTAAAGTTACATTCAGGAAGAAAAAGAATTTAACGGAATGAGGGTGCTTAGTGGAGTTTCTAAACGTTCTAAGGGATGATTTAAAATGATTCTAACATCAAGGGGTCATTGTAACTTAATTCTATGCGCTGGGGGGTATTTTAAAGGCCCTCAATAAACTTGAGGGTTCCATTTGGCAAAATCGGTAAAACAAATAAGCAACAGCGGGTGTTTCTCTCTCCCCGACGCAGCAATACACGGAAGAAACCAGCGCTACCATTGAAGCTTCGTCCAAGCTTGAACTTGTCTTCAAATCCAACCCTAACCTTCACCAATTCGAATGAAATCGGTCCAAAATTGATCATTAGCCCACGTTCTACCTTGCTCTTTACTCGATTCGGCCCAAGAACGATCCAAACAAAAAACCCCAATTTGACCTAGGGTTCATAAAGGTCTAAAAATCAATGAAGGAGGAGGTTTGGGAGGAATTGGAGGGACGGGATGAAGCCTTGGAGGCTACGAAAACCTCTCCCGCCGCCTATATAAACTGATGATGAAGAAATTTCAGGGGGTCTCTCCACAGTCCTTCAGTCGTAGTACACCAGAGGAATTCTATATTTTTCTCCTCTCTCTATCCGATTTCACCCACCTCTGGGTTGTTCTTGAGCTACCTAAGGTTAATAGAGAGAGAGGAGTGACGAATTGAACAAGTTTCAGTCGATTTTTTGGGTTCTTACGGACTGTTCTTCAGCTGATGTTCATCCTCTCTTCAGCTGCTGTTTTGCTGTTTGCTGCTGCTGTGTTCTTAACAATAGCAACAGTAGCAGCAGTTTTACGTATCAGTTTCTTCATTTTCTAGCTTAGTTTTGTGTATTTCAATCAAGTTTTAAGGAAGAATTGGTAATAACTTGTGTTGGATTCAAGTATAATGAATGAAATGATAATTCACTTTACCTCTTTTGAATTTATTATCATGTTTAGCTAATTCACTTGCTTGGGTGATTTGGGATTATCTAGTGCCCTAATCTTCCTATTAATTCAATTTGAACTTCAAGGATGAATGGCTTGAATTGGGTTCACTTGAATGCTTAGTGCAATGTTTATATTTCTCATGTTGATATCTTTGATCATGCATTGAATATGTAGATGTGCAAATATACTTGACGTGTTTGATTTGGAGCTACATTTGAGTGAGAGGAACTCGAAAATCCTAACTTTGAGAAATTTAGTACTAGTTAGGCGATTTGAGTGAGAATTTACAAATCTCATGTGTTGCTTGATCTTTCATGTGAAAACACCTATGTGTGTTTATATATGTTTGATGCTCGAAACACTTGAAATTTAGAAATCTTATTTGAATAACCTCTATAGTGCTTGATTAACATGTTGGATTTACATACTTCATTTATCTCGAGTTGGATTGCAATGAGCAATCTCTTCTTGAGATACTTGTCTTGTGGATTGACACATGGGATTTGAGAACCGGGCTTGAATATAATAGGAGGATTGGTCACTAATGAAACCGATGATCCCTAGCCCCTCTCTACTTGGTATTTTACTTATTTCTTAGTTATTTACTTTAGAAAAATCACAACTCTCAACTTGCTCCATCACCTGAGTGGTGAATTTGATAGCTTGGATAGCTTAAAGAGCCTATGATAATTTGCTTTAGTCGTTCTAATTAGTTGCTCAGTTACTTTCTATTGCTAGTGTATTGAGTCATTTTCTAACCCTCCCCTCCTAGTGGATTCGACTCCGGACTTATCCGGGTACTACTTAGAACGATATTTCTATACTTGAGAGTTATCGCGAACAACCAGCAAAATTCCAGAGATGGTCTTGACTACTGCTATGTCCAATGACCCAAACTAGCCCGTTACATAGGAGAAAACGTGTTTACAAGAACAGAAGAAGACAAGAACTAGAGAAAAGACTTTGTTTCATCAAAAATGAGAAATTGTAATACAATGGGAAAGAAGATTATAACTATTACAACTAAATGGAAAGCCAAAACCAAAAACCCTAGCACCACTGGACAAATTAACCAAACACTCTAGGCACATCTTCAGTGAAAACAAGCCACCATAGAATCTGTTATCCAGAAGCAGGGGTTATGTTGAATTTCCCAAATGTTGCAAGCTTCCGTAATTGGTCCACATAATGATTTAACTTTCTTTTAATCCATGTAACTATGAATTCTGTTCCTCAGCAGACACAATATGTCCTCCTGGACCCCTTTCAACGACCAGTTAGCTGCAGATGTTTGGTTCACTTCTTGGATAAGACTTTGCAGTCACCTTCAAATTCACAGACCTGATAGATTCGATTTAGCACTAAGCTAAAGTTGGCCTTTGACAACTCTTAATTTTATTTTATTTTATTTTATTTTATTGTTTTTAAAAAAACATTTACGTAGCCCATACAAATCTCAAGCAGTAATCACAAATAAATACTACAAACAACATAAAGTGATCCACTAGATTCAATTATCACGAACTTATAAAGATGTAACCCACACATAGTATATGCTCGCTGACATTTCATATGCAATTATGCATCATGAGAACATAACGAACCCACTTGGTCAACTACCCATTTTCATGGAAAATTTAAGGTTACAATCTTAAATTGGGAAGGAAATAAAAGGGAGATTAGAAAGAAAGAGTGAAACATAGATTAAACAAAAGATAAAAAAGGAACAAAAAGGAGATTAGAAAGAAAGAGTGAGGGATAGATTAAACAAGAGATAAAGGGTTTAACTGAGAAAAAATATAAAGGGAGCGAGCGAGATGAAACTCAAAGAAATAAATTCATCGTATGACATTATTGTCTTCTCAAGGTGAGAGAGATACATGCATACAACTCTAGTTCTAGAAATTACAATTCAATCCCAAAATTTTAGATATTATGATTATGATTAATAAATTTTATTTTATATTATTTTTTAAAATTAATAATGTATTCACGGTTGTTGGAAAATATATTAACGAAAAGTCTTCGTTATCTTACTTTTTAAAAATTTAATAAAACTTATTTTTTATACTGTTAACAATTATAATTTCAATAATTAAAAAACACAGTTAAAAACGTCAAATTTATTCAATGATAACGATACAAAATATAGCATTTAGATACAAAGCAAATGACGCATCACTCATAATTTTTCCCTTGTGCATTCAAAACATGTCCAACTAAGTCATCATGTAGTTGTTGATTGGCATCCACTGAGCGTATTTGGCAACGACGCATCATATAGTAATCAAGTGATATGTTGCCAGTTCTTGGTTCAAAATTTATCTCATTCGATGATTGTGGATAAATACTTGATGATTTGTTAATATTATTTTAATTATTATTAGTATTAATATCATTTTTATTATTATTAACATCTTTTTTTGTGTGTACGTCTGTGTGTATATTGGTAAAAAAATTTGCATTTAATTTTTTTGGTATTAATAATTTATTTTTAAATCGTTAAATATATATTGCAAATTAATTTTTAGGGTGGGGGGAAAGAAATGGGTTGGAGACGATTAGTAGTTTGACGGAAGGGGAAGGGGAGGGGGAGGGGGAAAATGGTGGGCCCGTGGGGAGAGGGGGAGGGGGAAGTGAGGGGAGGGGGGAAAAGTCATGGGTTGGAGATGCTCTTACATGCATAAATCAATTACAATAACTAGAGAAAAGGCTGGTTGACAGCCCAAATAACCACTAGCCTTGAGCTTCAATTTTCTAGCCGACCCACTTATGCGTAGAAACTTGATTTAAGTATGATTGGGGCTGACCCAATTACACATATATATATATATATATATATGGTAAAAACAATAACCACCCCTATAACATGGTGAAAATACACTTTGATCCCCTGACGTTTGAATAATTCCATTTTGCACCCCTGAAACGGAAAAAAGCTAGGACACATTGCACCCTTCTGTCATTTTCAGTTAGAAATGTGGATGATAAATTTTTTTCGGACCATATTGCCCCTGTGTATCTTTTGTGTTCTTACTCAATTTCACCACAACTAAATTATCCTTCACACCACCAATCCACTACTAACAATCAAAATGCCCAAACAACATCACTCACTTTTTTTTTGTTCAATTCAGGAACAAAAAAGAAGGAATATTAACTCTTAATTTTACAATATCATGAACAAAATAAATAACAAGAACAAACATAAGATGAATATAAGGATCCAGAACAAGATAAAAGAAGGGGGCAATTCATCAAAGGTTAAATTGGAGCAGCCATCACGGCAAAACACACAACAAGAGTGAAGGACGAACATGATCTATCACATACAGATCTACAACATGAATTATAGCGGAAGATTCATGTGTTTACCTTGTCTTCCTTAGCTCCTATGCACAGCCGATGATCGTAGGATGCTTGCTTTCACGTGCCCTTCTTGCTCCCACAGTCTGGCTCGAATCACTAGTACGAAATCTCTAATCCACACCAAGTTCCACCAATGGAGGCTAGTTAGAGAGAGAGAGTCTAGGGTTTACTGTATAATGATCAGCACAAGATCTCTACAGTAGTGTGTATAAAATAATAGGAGGTTGTCTCCTTATATAGACAGACTTATACCCAATTGCAACATTACCCCCTAGGGTTTATGTCCTTGCTACTAACCCCATAAGGTTTGAGCTTGTCTCACCTAAACCCATAAGTTTAGGATAATTGCATTGGGCACCCCACATGGGCGCACCAAATGCTAACATCTCCCACTCGCACAGTGGGGTTGCACAAATACAGTAGGTCTAGTCTCCCTCAATCTCCAACTATTATCATCTGCCAAAGTGTTTTGTGGCCTTGGTGTGTGACTGTGAGAGAACCTGCATTTCGGGAGTTCCATACTCTAAACTCATACGAGACGAGCTAGCAGCAGGCGCACTCAACCTCAAGAAATAATGCAATACATATATATATCTCTCGTATACCCCAGATTCTGTCAATTGTCATCTCATAGACCATGAGCACCTACCTTGTCCCGAAGGTCGTGCATCAATGAGTCTACATCTCCTTTATTACATTCATATCCTACATGATCCCATAAGATCTTGTAAGTGGGCCCAACGAAAGTGATAAAGAGCGATGCAATGAGAATCTTCCTTTCCATCCATTGTCGATTTGATTCGGAGTCAGTTGCTTTCCTAGCAATGTCCTGGTAGGCCAAATCATTCATAGCCGTGAGGTGTCACGCTAAAGTAGCATCACCTAACCGTCTCTCCCCGACATGGATAAAAGTACTAAGGGTATACTGTGTCAATCATTCTTATATGATCGACGAGGCTCACACGGCGAGGAATCTCAGGGACTAGTTCTACTCACCACCTCATGTCACTCATCAGCACGCGTTATCTCATAAGATGTGCGCCACAGTGTTTGGACTCTAATCAGAGCACATGTCCTATCCCATAGGGACCACTATACAGATGTAAGTCCAACAGCCCATATGACTACTAACCCGAGTACTGAATATTGCACATATGCAAGTCGAAATCAGTTCTCTCATCTGGCTTTCTCTACGCAGACTATACATGGTTCGGGGTAGTAACCATGTTCGAATGGCCATAAACCAATCTCACCTTGGAACTTCTTCCAATGCGACAAATGAATCCGTCTGACAGGGTCTTGCACTATTGATAGATGTCCAGCTCTTGTCATAGGCCATGCGCCTCATATGACAAGAGTCATCATATCATAGGCTTTTAGAACTTATCGAGATTTTGTCTCATCTTCTACTCACCTGGACTATCCAAGATATCGTAAAGGCGGTTGCTCGTGTGAGGGAGACAACCTAGTGTCCACGGGACATGTTCTATGCTAGTACAGGATATGTAAACGTATCATACACGTATCGAAACAACATGTAGCATGAATAAACAAATCCAATTAAAATCCAATTATCAATGTCTCGTATGCTTATCAATCATATTGCCAGTGATCGACTACCGAGTCCCAATTTTCTAAAGCAATCCACAAAGATGATTCTTATGTGATTTAGGAATGGGAGGAACCTACATTTTGTCCCGTAGTCGATCTAATCCAAGATTACTCTTCAGGTAGTCATTTCACCTTTTGTGAAACGGTACCTTTTTCTACATTTTGTCCCATAGTCATAGTACGTGATCCTGCGTATAGAGTATCCTTTTGGTTTTAATATAGTGTCTTTAATTAGATTTCCTGAAATCCACTCTTCCGAATGCATAAGGTTTGTGCGGTCTCAGTATATACCATAGTATATAGCATACTCACACTGCATCGGGCACTTTGGTCATTTGGTCAACCTAGTATGGTGTCTTCTAGGGAACATATTCAGGATCATAAAGTTCTGCAGCGAGGTATAGGAGTATCACATGGCATTTGGGTCCATAACATGGAATCGTTCAGAGTATCTTCTTGTTGTCCGCCTTATGCGTCAATATAAGAAGTCCTCTTGAACGAACGAGAATGCATCTCGCCCTACTAATATCATTCGTCACAAATCGAAAGGATAACCACCCTATAGTGGATGTGAAATAGTTCTTCGACTCTCCTGGAAAATAGCGTTTCATCGATAATAAGCGACGTAATCAAGTACCCTCTTCTACTGAGAGTGATATGCAGCGGTTTTTCATCAATTGATAAAATACTGCTGACTTAGAGGACTAGTTAAGACCACCATAGGCTTAATTAGCTTGCACCTATTTGTGCATTTGATCATACATCTCGAAACCCTGTGGTCGAGTCATACAGATCACCTCTCTGATTTCTCCATTGAGAAATTCAGTCGTCACGTTTATCGAGAATGGAGCCTTATTTCCATCATCACAACTATTACCAATATATCTGCAAGTCGTATGCCTTACTATGTTTCCGTCTGTGTCACTCTGATTGAACTTGGAAATCCATCCATTTCCAATAGTCTAATATCCAGTCGGAAAAGTCAACCTATCCTAAAACTTGGTTGGTCCCTTACAGACTCTAACTTTTCCTGTAAAGGCTACTTTTCATTCTTCATAATTAGGGAACGATAAGGCATAGTATTCTATCCTATCGTTTATGCAAGGTGATCCTTAAGATCATCCCTTCGATCTCAAACAGTCGATGGGGTATGCTCCTATGAGAAATTCCTTTTCATAGGAGGATCATAATTTGCTCTCACCCCTATGGATGGGTACCTCGCTTAGAAAGTCACTCCCACTGTCCGAAGGATCCTTGAGGGACTAATTCATCATAATGGGCTAAGGAACAGGGTATTTTCTAGCGGTTCCTCCATGCTCGCGGAGATCATCATCTCTACGAACATTCCCTTAACTATGGTCATCTCCTAAGAGAAAACATATATCTTGTGAATCCATTTGCGTTACAATACTAATTGGCTGTTGCGTTTCGAATACGCAACTCCCTAGAGTACTCCAAATAGTATGTGAAGATATGTTACTCCATGAAGATACATTTCTTCCATCTAGGGTCTAAATTCCTTCTTGTCAGGTGATGAGATATCCTGGGGCAATATCCTAGGTTCATCATCTTGCGTGGTGACTATCATGTCTCCCCTTTGATGTCAAATCGTCGACGGGGTACGCTCCAACGAGCGCTCCTACGCAAAGAGGGTTCTTCTTCAGCATTATCGTCATATACGATAGGCTGCTCGCTAGATAAGGCACTCCCACTGTTGCCAAGATCCATAGGAACAAATTCCTCTTGAGTAGTGGTGAATTGAGTGTCATCTAGTGGTTCCTCTTCCTCGTAGAGAATGCCATCTCCAAGAGCTTCTCCCTGACTAGGAAAATTAAGTTAGCTCATAAGCTGCCAATCCCTATGGCCTAAGGTGACCTCATATAGGTTTCCTTTTGGTCCACATCTCGTAGGGCGTAGTTTCTACAGACTTGGTGGATATTTGGTTGAGTACTTCGACAGCCGTTTAACAAAGCGTCTCCTCAAGATAGGGAACATGTACTTTGAACGTGCTATCATACATCAAACCATCTTCAGGCTGTATCCTATTCCTCCTATCCGCCACAGCATTCTGCTGCGGGGCATGGGAATAGCCAACTGCCTTACTACTCCTCTCCATCACATAGCTCTCGCTAAGATAGATACTCGCAGTCTCATTCCGGCTAAGCAGATATCCTTTTGTCCAGACGGTTTTCTACCTTTTGTAGATACCTGTCTGAAGCACCCTTGTGCCTCTGACTTATGTGGCACAAGCACACATAGTTGAGATGCGTACAATAATATAAGAATGTGATGGAACAGTAAGCACCATGTCTTTAGCTATTAACATTTAATGGAACACAAATACAACATAATGAATTATTTGTAAAGACTCAATAATCCTTACTGCTTTACTGGATAGTTTGCCTTTCGCCTTTCATGTAAGGCAAGAATCACACACAGGTAAGGTTACCTTGGGCATATTCCAAGAAGGCCTACCTTAGCTAGCCTGAACATCCTTTCCTGACACAGTGTGTCTCAATCTAGCGCGCCACATATCAGAATCTTAAGGCACAACCCTAGAGGTGATATCCAAAGATCCTGAGGCGTTATTCATGCTAGAAATCAAGAGTGCAAAACCACACATAACATGACCAATTCCAAAGTAAAACTGTAACCAAAACAACCTTTGGTGGCTACTCCCTCAAAGTTAATCTTATGGATCCTTAGACGGGAAGTTAGTGCCAGGTCTGGCCTTCTTGACTTAGGAAAACATCCTTTTCCTCCTTTGCGTTTGCCAATCTTGAGCTATTGGTCATGTACCAATATTGCGCCCTCATTCCCTTATCATTGCCCCCACCTGTTCCTCACGGTCCTAATACCGGGGTAGGTACTAAATCTGCCGATCACACTTCATTCACAGTATTTTAGAAATCATATATTGCTTAGACTTCAGAAGTATGCTGAACTAGTATTCTTAGCAAACACTTGGTTGCTTAGATCCTAGGACGGAGCGATGTTTGGTATTATCCAAGCATCTTGACACTCTCAAAGTGTGTCATATAACGTTTTCATGGAACTTTCATGAAACGTGGCAGAGATAGCAACAATTTGCTAATTGGATAACTTAAAACATCTCATCATAAACGGTGTGAATCTCATATGCTATAGTTGAGTACTAATCTCATATACTATAGTCGAGTGCCAATTTTGATAGTTTAAGGCGGGATTTATGAGTCACTACTCACAATTTTAATGAGGCAAATGGTTAAGGTGGATCCAAGATTCTTCTTTGGCTCATTCCTACAATCTTTGAATCTTAAAGTGGTCTTTGAACTTGCCGATGAGGTCACTTCCCCACCTTGGCATAGCATGCTCTATAACATTATCTTGACTGCCTTCCGCTATTGGTTAACCTAAAGATAATTTTCATGTGCTGCTGTGACAACTATTCGTCACAGGTTCGACCATACTTGTAGGTGGTTTGACAAACTATGTCCAACGATTTGGTTACATAGTACGATGACTTGTCATATCGTTTATTGTCACTATTTCAGCATCTACAATTTCGATTTAGACACGATTGATCTTGATACATTGCATAGGAAATTAATACTAGCATTGTTTTTTAGCTCCTACAAACATTTAGATAAGATTAAAATTTCATAGTTCTTCATAAGGAATCCACCAAAACCTAGTAGAAATTCTAGGAATCAAATATCGTCACTCATGATTCCCCATTAATTTTAATCCTCTCTTAATGTGAGCTCTTTCGTTTTAGTTCTTTAGCATGCGAGGTTATACAGTTATATCCAATCACACGCAGTTATAACATAAAACGAGCATAAGCATAAAATAAATATGCAATGGATGTGGCCCCTAAGGTGCACTCCCACTATTGAGAGTACGTCTTGAGCAATTCTTGAACTTCTCGCCTCATGGATCTCGCCTATCTCGAGTGCTCCTTGAAGCTTCATTGTTCGTCTTTTTGCTCCATGCATCTCGCGCCATAGCTTTTGGTTTGGCCACCTCTCTTGAAGATTCTAGCCTTCAATCTTCACTAACTATCTTATTTCTAATAAGAAATAACCTCTAATAGGCGATTTAGATGAGAAGAGAAGACAATAGAGTATGTAGAGAGGCACGACACGCAGGCCGTATTTTAATTGATTACATATTCAAAACCAAAACCAAATATAAAACCATCTCAGCCACATCCATGCATCAAACACATCCATTCAACCCAAAACAGCATGTATAACTATAAAATAAACATACTGAAATTTTCTGGAAATTTCCAGAATTAAAGAATAATTACTGGAAATTAATAAGCAATAAAACAATCAACTAATAAGATCGAAAAATGCTCCCAACTTCCTAGGATCTCACCTCCTATCTCATAAGGTAGAGAAAAATGTCATAAGTCTCCAGAAAAAAATTGGGCTCAAAACAGTGTGTTTAAGGTCGTCTAACTGCCTCGGGAAGTGTGCTAAACACTAATTAATTAATCTGAAAAATAATAAAATTTTATATTTTTCCAAAAATTATGAAAAATTCCCAGAAAATAGGAAATTTAATTCTGAGCATACAGAAAAAAAAATTGGCAAGAAATGGTGTCCGGAGGAGGGGCACCAAAAATGTTTACCTCCGGCGAAAGTCCAAACTGACAGCTGATTAACTCTATTTAATCTCATAAATCCATTCCAAAATAGTCACAGCAAATTAAATACCTTTTCCAAGACTCCATCAAAGTCCAGTCCCCAATATTCCATTACCATGAAACCAATTCGCAAACGCCTGCGTGAAGAGGAGGTCACCAGTACTTTCACAGGGCTGCCAGGGTCCAATAAGTATGCTCCAAGTTTCATCTCTGATTCATAGGATGAAAATTCAAGGAGCGAGGACTCCCCTTCAGTGAGGTTGTATAAGAAGAGGCAAACTGCATTGGAGGAAATCCGGAGGAAATACAAGAGACTAAATGGAGAATCCAGTTAATTGAGAATATGAAGATTGAAAATTATAGGTTGGTTGTGCCTCTCGAATTCTAGAAGAAACCGGTGAATCCGTTTTCCCGATCAAAAAGAGATACATGGGGGCTACCGGGAGAAAGAAACCAATATCACCACCATGAAATCCATTACCTACAACCTCCAACTCCTCCAAACTTCACTTACAAACCACCTTCACACCCATGAACCAACAATTAGCCATACAACCTAATTCCATATTAATAACCTAGCAAAACATAACCTGACAATCTCCTCTATTTGCCTCTAAACCACACCATCATACCACCATTGTTATTCCACCTCCATTGTTCTCAGACCAACCTTAACTCCATAAATACCTGAATCACATCATCATCTACCTCCCAAACACCATTGTAACTACCTATAAACAACTTCCTTTCTCCACCATTACATCAACACCCACTCACACTACTAGCCTAATAACCTTCCCCAGTACCATCTCCATAGCTACATAACCTCAACCAAAACAATCATCACCAAATTCCCATACCTGCAAATAAACAACCATAATCAACAACCTGTAGCTATTACCAATCCCCTGCACCACTGTTAGCCAACACCAAAGACCACAATTTATCATTTCATCCACCTGAACCCAGCACCTTCACCTCCACAGTTACCACCCTAATATCTACCACTTCACAACCAGTACATCCTTCACCATGAATACACAGTACCCATGGCCAAACTCAATAAAACCTCCACTGTACCAATTCCCTTCTCCTAACCACCATTTTACCTTCAATTCAATAACCAACACCATTCATCACCAATTTAACAAACCTCCATCAACACCTCACTGTTACACCATCCTGACACTCCAATAAACCCAGACCCAACCTTTCACCAATTGAAACCATCACTATCAGACCATAACCGAACCTTTAAGCCACCAGAATACTGATCCTAACCATCCCACCTGAAGCAACCACAATCAGACCTGCAACAGAGATCACATAAAGAAGAAGCGGAGAAATAACAGAGAAGAAATAAGAACGCAGAGAATAAGAAATTGAATCGTTGGGTTCCAGGGGTGTTCGTGCGAAGAAATTATCTCTTCGTGCGAACACAATTCCTTAGCAAATTATTGAGATTGATCAAATTGTCTTCGTGAAACCACTTGCAGTATCATTATACGAACATCCTCGTACGAAGGGGACACAGTCTTCGTGCGAACAGAGAGTTCCAGCGACTGATTTGGTTATGAGAAGTTGGGGATTTTGTGTAATAAACCTAAATATGCTTTAAACAATTAGGAAGGGTATAAAAGCCCTAAAATAACGTGATTTGCTGGGGAGATCAGTTAGGAACGCAGGAAATGCAGCAGATCATCGTGGAGTTTTGGATTCGACGATTTCCTCAAAGATCACGCGTTTGAATACTCTTTCTCTCTCGTCTATCATGAACTTTAAGGATTTCTGTATTGTTTGTGTTACAATGAGTAGCTAAACACTTTATATCGGGATTTATGAAACGGTAGCTAGGGTTTGAAGTCGTGTTTGGCGAATTATGAGTTGGATTCATGTTTGAATGACTTATTTGATGATGATCTTGTTTGCTATGTTTAATTCTTGGTCATAATCTATCTTCGTATTGTTTGGTCAGCAGTATAAATATCATAGGTCGTGTGTTAGTAAAAGCAACAAACTACCTGGATAAGTGAATTAAGCACGTAGTCGCATGTTAGAGAAATCAACCATTGACTGTGAACTTTGAGTAAAATTATTCGTCATTATATATTTTAGGGATAATTAGAGCTTGGTTACTCGGTTGTAATTTGACCTAGGCATAGAAAGCTAGCTTGGTAACTCGGTAAGCATTATTGCTCGTTTGGAAATAAAACATCGTCTATGTTTTAAAACATAATTCGTAAACGGTATTCACCTAGTGATCCTAGAGAAATCCTGATACTTGTCTCTCTTATTAATTTCAACATTTAAATTTTTTTTTTGTCTTTTCAGTTCATTAGTTTAGTAAACAACTCAAAATAATTGCCCACGCAAAGTTAATCATACTAATTAATTCACGACAAGTCCTTTGGGATTCGACAACCCTATCTTCCACATTTATTACTAGAGCGATAACTATACACTTGCAGAGTGAGCTCGTCTTTCTCGGTCAAGGGAGCCAAGGGGTCGACACTCCCCATGCTCGGCAGATGGAGAAATGCCTCCACATCCTCTAGAGTAGATGCGGCTTCAAAATTGGGGAAATGAAAGGTATGGGTCTTCTTGGAATACCTGGAAATAAGAGCCTGCAACATTACGTTGTCAACCCTAACACTGAGGCCCTTTGTCGCGCGGATGGCATGAAAAATGTTGGCCCGCTTCAGTTGCCTCTCGAAGGTTTCAAGAATGAACTCCGTCCACTCCTCCATCCATTCGAGTACCTCCATGAAGGCCTGGGGAAGGACATCTGTGAAGATGTACGAACCAGTTTTGATGTTGAGTCTTTGTACATCCTGGGTACTCACAACATCCCAGTCTGAGTGCTCCGGTTCTGGCACCAATTGTAGAAAGTTCTCTGGTTCTGTCGGAGACGCTTGTGGAGTGGTCACTTTGACAGTAGCCATAAAGAAATCAGCTGCACCCGGATAGGGGGTTTTGCACCAAAGGTCCCTAGGGAGTTCTGAAAACTCAATGGCCCCTTTGCTAAATTTCTTGGGATCCATTCCTGTAAACACAAGAACATCAGATGTAAATCGGGCCGCATGCAAAGAAAATAAGGGGGAGGAGTATCAGCCAGCAAAAATTTCGAATTTTTGCTATGAAAAAAAACAAGAATCACTAACCTTGTTGACGGGGTCTGAGAGTCTGAAGTACTTGGGAGACTTTCTCAAGAATCTGATCAAAGGTTTCTTCCTGAAGATCTTCTCTCTGGCTCATAAAATTTGAGTTTTAAACGACGGTGAAAAAGTTTCAATTGAAGAGGCAAAAGAATTTAAATAACCTTCAAAAATTGAAGAGTCACGACTACTAACGTCAGCTGAGTCAGCAACGCGTCGATATCCGGCGAAATTGGCGACCTATCAGATCATTCTGAGGAGGTCTTGCCTCGAAAATCGGCGAAAATCCGTGGGTGGCATATGTTTAACTTCGCAGAGGCCACACTTCATCAAGGGATAAACGGCGTCTCTAAACCCTAGGAAATCATGGCTATGCCCGGGGGATAGGGATTTGAATATTATTCAAATTAGTACAAGGATCCGCGTGGGGACCACGCACGACTGGTTTTACGCGACTGCACGACAAACGCGCGCGTGACGTGTTGTGAAAAGATTGTGGGACATCGTCGAGACAGATACCAGGTTATTTTCCAGTGCAGATGGAGATTATTTGAGAGCTAAAGTATCGATCGACCCAAGATTACCTCTGAAAAGAGGAGCTCACATCAACTCTCTCGGCTCAAAGCGATGGCTAGACTTCGTGTATCAGCGAATTCCTGTAGGGTTTTGATCATGGATGCGCAACGGAAAAACAAATATAATCCATGCAATACCCTCCAAGGATCACAAGTCAAGATACATAACGATGGTAAGCGGATAAATCAATAACACACCTTAGGGTTTCTCCTTTGATGACTTCAAACGAATTGTGTCACGTTCTCTATAGTTGATCCACGCCTAGAGTTGAATTCTAGATCTTCTTACTCCTTTGTGCTAGCCCGGAATGAGGAAGAGGAAGAAGAAATCATGCAAAACGAGACAACAAGGAGGTTTCGGCCTCCTTGTGGGGCCAACGGGGACGGGCGGCGGCAAGGGGGGCGGGCGAGCCTCTCTTGCTTGCTTGCTCTCTCATTTTTGTTCTCTCCCACTCAAGTTATGATCAATAATGTCATAAGTGTGTGAAGGAAGGAAGGAGCATCCTTTATATAGTCCAACAAATCCTTGCCAACTACCTAAAGGACTCATTCTAGTCCTACTAGAGTTCGGTTTAGTCCCTTCCTTGCAAATTAGTCCTACTAAATTTGCAAGGTGTTACAAAGTGATCCTTCTAATTAATTAATTAAATTAATTAATTCCCAAATATAGTTCAACTCTATATAGCGTGTGACCCCATAGGTTCTATCTAGTTGGTAGCAACAATTTGCTAATATGGAGCGGTTTCTAGCAAAACATCCATTCTAGCCAACTAATAGAATAGTCATCTTGATAAACCTTGTACAAGTAATTGCCTCATCCCTTTGTCTCTATATCCGGATTGGACACGAGAAATACAAGTCACACTCGTATATCCAATCCATAGTTTCTCGATCCATGGGAATAGCCTTATTCGTGCAAATAACATCAATATCCCATATTGATTTATTTGAGTCTGGCCAGACATTCTATAAGCACTATCCCTCGAGTGGCCTAGGATATTTGCTCCCGTTATGTGGGAGGGACAAATTCTATCTACGTCCATTACGATCTCTAAGCTTGCTTCTTATTGTATCCAGTACACGCCTTTATAACTACCCAGTTACGGTGTAGCGCTTAACGCTACCAAAATCACAATAATCCACAACTAGAATATCTAGCGACTTCAAGTCTAAGGATGACAATACCATTGCACCACGAGAAGCACTTGTGACTTAACATAACGTGTATGTATCCCTCTCGGAGATGGGTCAATCCAGTGCGTCATTACCCTTAATGCACACCTATGTGTTGGATAATGATATCTCCATATCAATCCAACCCCATATAGTCTATAGATGATTGTCCCATTAATCATTATACTGGACTTGGGATATTTAAGATAAACAACACAATTGTAGTTCTAAAGAATTCATTATATTAAATATCCAATAAATAATACAGTGAATGTTTTAGCCATAAATAAATTCATACAAAACTAGATTGCCTGTAAGGCATCAATTCCAACAGTCTCCCACTTGCACTAGAGCCAATCTAGCGCATCTCGTATGCCCATGCTCCTAGTGTTCCCTTCATGCTTCCACTGCACATGCGGCTTTGTAAGTGGATCTGACAGATTCTCATCTGTAGGAATCTTTCATATCCGAACGTCTCCTCTATTGATAATATCTCGAATCAGATGGAACTTCTTGAGCACGTGCTTGGATTTCTGGTGTGATCTGGGCTCCTTTGATTGCGCGATCGCCCCAGTGTTGTCACAGTACAACTCAACTGGACCCGCAATGCTAGGAACCACACCAAGCTCAGAAACGAACTTTCTGATCCAAACAGCTTCCTTTGCTGCGCCATTTGCAGCAATGTACTCAGCCTCTGTCGTAGAATCAGCCACCGTCTCTTGCTTGGAACTTTTCCAGCTCACTGCTGCTCCATTCAGGCAAAACACATAACCCGACTGTGATCTAAAGTCATCTCTGTCAGTTTGGACGCTTGCATCAGTGTAACCCCTTACACGCAACTCTTCCTCACCGCAAAATATCAAGAAAGCATCCTTAGTTCTTCTTAAGTACTTTAGGATCTTCTTGACTGCAATCCAGTGACTCTCACCTGGATTGGATTGGTATCTTCTTGTCATACTCATGGCATATGACACATCTGGTCTAGTACATAACATGGCGTACATGATAGATCCTATGGCCAAGGCACAGGGAATTCTACTCATGCGTTCCTTCTCAATCTCATTGGAAGGACAACCACTCTTCGAAAGAGTGATTCCATGTGACATGGGCAAGAATCCCTTCTTGGAGTCTTGCATGTTGAACCGCTTCAGCACCTTGTCAATATATGTACTCTGACTTAGGCCTAGAAGTCTTTTAGATCTATCTCTATAGATCTTTATACCAAGTATATAGGCTGCTTCCCCTAAGTCTTTCATTGAGAAACACTTCCCTAGCCAATCTTTAACATATTGCAGCATGGGAACGTCGTTTCCAATGAGTAGTATGTCGTCCACATACAAGACTAGAAAAGCTACAGAGCTCCCACTAACCTTCTTGTAGACACAAGACTCATCTTCGTTTCTGATGAAGCCAAACTCTTTGACTACTTCATCAAAACGTCGATTCCAACTCCTAGAAGCTTGCTTCAATCCATAAATGGATCGTTGCAGCTTACAGACTTTGTTGGCTTTCTTTGGATCTTCAAAACCCTCTGGTTGTATCATATACACGTCCTCGAGGAGATTCCCATAAAGGAATGTTGTTTTGACATCCATCTGCCAAATCTCATAGTCATGGTATGCTGCAATTGCAAGTAGGATTCGGATGGATTTGGTCATAGCGACTGGTGAAAAGGTTTCATCATAGTCAATACCATGAATCTTTCCGAATCCTTTAGCTACCAATCGGCCCTTATAGGTAATCACATTACCACCCATGTCGATCTTCTTCTTGAAGACCCACTTGCACCCTATGGGCCGCGCCCCTTCGGGTGGTTCCACCAAAGTCCATACTACATGGATTCCATCTCGGATCTCATGGATTCTAGCCACTTCTGAGAGTCTGGGCCTTTCATGGCCCCTTAATAGGTAGTAGGCTCATCATCTATGAGCATCGTGTCACCGAAATCGGTCATGAGAAGTCCATACCTCTCGGGTTCCTGGCGCACTCTACTAGATCTACGAAGCTCTTGTGTTACCTGAACAGGCTGCTCCACAACTGTTTGTGGTTCCTGTTCATGTTCCATAATCGGTTCAGTGATTTGTGGTTCTTGAACTTCTTCAAGTTCTACAGTCCTCCCACTTGCTTCTTTAGAGACAAACTCTCTTTTTAGAAACACGCCGGTCCGAGCAACAAGCACTTTGTTCTCGGTTGGATTGTAGAAGTAGTAACCCTTAGTTTCCTTAGGGTACCCCACAAATTTACACTCATCCGATTTTGGCCCTAGCTTGTCTGATTGTAAACGTTTCACATAGACATCGCAGCCCCAAATTCTCATGAACGACAGTGTGGGACGCCTCCCACTCCACATCTCATGTGGTGTTTTCATGACTGATTTAGATGGAACACGGTTAATGGTGAAAGATGCACTTAATAGAGCGTGGCCCCAAATTGATAATGGAAGATCGGTTTGACACATCATAGATCGAACCATATCCAATAGGGTTTGATTCCTCCTCTCAGACACGCTATTCCATTGTGGCGTTCCGGGTGGAGTGAGTTGGGACACAATCCCACACTCTCTAAGATAATCGTCAAACTCTTGGCTCAAGTATTCTCCTCCACGATCCGATCGTAGAGCCTTGATACTTTTGCCAAGTTGCTTCTCTACTTCATTCTTGAATTCTTTGAACACTTCAAAGGACGCGGATTTGGCCCTCATAAGGTACACAAATCCATATCTACTGTAATCATCAGTAAATGTAATGAAGTAGACATAACCACCCCTGGCAGGCGTGGCAAATGGCCCACACACATCAGTATGTATGAGCGCCAATTGCTCACTAGTCCTCTCACCTTTCTTATTGAAAGGGGACTTTGTCATTTTTCCCAATAAACAAGCCTCACATGTCTCATATGATTCAAAGTCAAATGAGTCTAGTAGTCCATCCTTATGGAGTCTAGATACACGTTTCTCGTTTATATGGCCTAAACGACAGTGCCATAGGTAAGCAGGATTTAAATCATGTATTTTAATCCTCTTGGTATTAATGTTGTAGACAGGATTGCTTAAATCAAGGACATACAATCCATTAAATAATTGCGCACTAAAATAGTGAATATTATTCAAATAAAAGGAACAGCAATTTTTCTTTATTGAAATAATAAAACCTTCCTCGTCCAAACAAGAAATAGAAATAATGTTTCTGCTCATAGCATACACAAAATGGCAATTATTAATTCTAAAACTAATCCTGAAGGCAGAGATAGCTCGCACACGCCTACGGCCAACGCAACAACTTTTGCTCCATTCCCAACGCGCAGATCTATCTCCCCTTTAGCCAATCTTCTACTTCTCTATAGATCCTGCACATTTCAAAAAATGTGAGATCCACATCCAGTATCTAATACCCATGATGTAGAGACAGTTAAATTCACATCTACAACAAAAATACCTGGTGGTGGTGGAATCACTATTCCAAGCCTCTTGTCCTCCAGATATATTGGGCAGTTCCTCCTCCAGTGTCCAGGCTGACTGCAGTAGTGACACTCACCTTTAGTCACACATTTGGCAATGCCACCAACATGCTCAAGGGCAGGTTCCTTGGACTTGGCAACTGACTTGCCTTTGCCCTTGGATGATGAGGCAAACCTTTTTCCCTTTCCTTTATGCACCATCATAATGGCCTTGCCCTTACCTTGTTGATGCTTTGTTCAGCTGTCCTCAACATATTGAGCAAATCTGGCAGTGGTTTCACGATCTCGTTCATGTTATAGTTCATGATGAATTGTCCATAACTCTCGGGCAACGATTGCAACACGAGATCGGTTGCCAACTCTTGGCCGACCGGGAACCCCAGTCGGGCGAGATTCTCCAGGTACCCGATCATACATAGTACATGGGGTCCCATCGGGTTCCCTTCTGCCAGATGAGACTTGAACAATGCCTTAGAGACCTCATACCTCTCAACCCTTGCCTTCTCTTGGAAGAGCTACTTCAGATGCTCGATCATATCGACAACATTCATGTTTTCGTGTTGCTTCTGAAGCTCAGAAGTCATGGTGCATAGCATCAGGCAGGCCGCATCATTAGCGTCAACAACACGCTTTTGATACGCCTTTAGGGCTGCAAGTGTTTGGTTCTCTGGACCTTCTGGAACATGCTCCTCTATTGCGTACAGTTTCTTCTCTTGCTTGAGAACGATTCTCAAGTTTATGTACCAATCAAGGAAGTTGGTTCCAGAGAGCTTGTCCTTCTCAAGGACAGATCGTAGGGAATGTTGTGAACTCGATGAGTTGTTTGCCATTTGGAATTCTACAAAAGGAAAATACGCAAGTTTTAGTATTTGTGAATTTTTGACTATATTCAATAATGGTTAGTTTATCAAATATAGCTCCCACTATTTTTCCACGGATTAAAAACCCTCAAGATATTAATGCGGAAAATATCCTTATATTTTCTAGTGGGTCAAGATCCATGTTTCATCTCCTTATGAGCTTGCTTTGGCAAGTCACCCATAATTTGACTACTTTAGGTAGGAACAATTCTAATTGCATCTCTTATGCAAATCTTGGTTCAATTGGGCAAATTAATCCTTATTTATCAATCCACATGGATAATCCCAATTGATTGCCTCTAGGTTTTAATCACATTAATAGCCTAGTTGTGTTCAACCTCTTATTTAAACAGTTGCACATTACTAGCTTGTGCCATCACATTCCATCATTATGAACCAAGTCGCCATGCTTTGGCACGCACGAACTTGATAAATCATGATATAATGAGTGTTTAAATAACGAGAAGGCAAGAACACAATATTTGAATTTTGAGGGATTTTAATTCAATTTTTAATTTTTTTGTTGATCAATATCAACTAATCTATCTATTTGAGTTTGGGCACAACTCCAAATAATAGATCCGGGTTGTCTAATTATATTATTATCCTAATTGCATGCATCATTCATACACCAACCACAAAATAATAAGACAATAAAATAAACAACCACAAAACAAAATAAAACGTGATGTGAATATGGCCTTTTCTAGACTAAGATAATTTCAAGCCAATGAAATTATCTATGAACCCTAAAAGCAAACACATCTCCATGCGTCTTCATCTTTTGATCCATCATTCATAGTCATGTGGAATGCTCCATGCTCCATCTTTTGTGGCTCCTTTTGGCTTTGGGATTCTTTTCTTCAATCTTGGCTAACAATCTACTCTATTTAGCACTAGCTAACAACTATACTAAATAAAATAAATCTCACAAGTTCAGAAAAAAATAGCTCACAGGCCATAAACCCTAATTAATTATTACAATTAATTGATCTGCTCGCAGGCCGTAAACCAAACCACAAAAATTAAACATTCACATCAAACCACATCCTAAGGCCATATCCAATCACCATGCGATTTTTACATAAACAGTTAAAATCCAATTTTAACGCGCTTGGTCAATTTTAATTGATTTTAGGATATTCTAGGGTTAAAACGGTACATGGGGCCCAACAATCAAATTGCCTGAGTCCAAAAAGAGAACCGCAAAGGCCTTGGGCCGACCGGCCCCTAGCCCACGCGGCTAGGCCGCGGGCTAGGGCTGCCCCGGCCCCTAGGCCGTCCCTTGCTTGGGCGGCAAGCAAGGAGGGGCGGTCCTCTAGGGGGCCGAACCTCCTTTGAGAGTTTTTTCAACTCCCTTGCTTGGTGTCCAAGTTTGGTTGTTTCCTTGTATGGAAAGAACTCCTTCTTTCCATAGGATGCCCAAACCCTAGATCTAAGATCCTAAAATTTCTCAAACTCACTAATCCATGCATCCAATGCAAAAGCTAGATCTTGTTATGATATATTATTGAAAATTGCATCACATGCTTGATTTGTCTTGTTTTACGCGATAAACAATAATTTTAAAGTGTAAAACTATTAAAACGTAACACATAAACCACGTTTATGCTCTACGACCTGTGGCTATGATACCATTGTAGGGTTTTGATCATGGATGCGCAACGAAAACACAAATATAATCCATGCAATACCCTCCAAGGATCACAAGTCAAGAGACATAACGATGGTAAGGGAAGAAATCAATAACACACCTTAGGGTTTCTCCTTTGATGACTTGAAACGCGAATTATGTCACGTTCTCTATAGTTGATCCACGCCTAGAGTTGAATTCTAGATCTTCCTACTCCTTTGTGCTAGCCCGGAATGAGGAAGAGGAAGAATAAATCACGCAAAACGAGACAACAAGATGGTTTCGGCCTCCTTGTAGGGCCAACGGGGACGGGCGGCGGCAAGGGGGGCGGGCGAGCCTCTCTTGCTTGCTTGCTCTCTCCTTTTTGTTCTCTCCCACTCAAGTTATGATCAATAATGTCATAAGTGTGGGAAGGAAGGGAGTAGCATCCTTTATATAGTCCACAAATCCTTGCCAAGTACCTAAAGGACCCATTCTAGTCCTACTAGAATTCGGTTTAGTCCCTTCCTTGCAAATTAGTCCTACTAAGTTTGCAAGGTGTTGCAAAGTGATCCTTCTAATTAATTAATCCAATTAATTAATTCTAAAATCTAGTTCAACTCTATATAGCGTGTGACCCCATAGGTTATATCTAGTTGGTAGCAATAATTTGCTAATATGGAGCGGTTTCTAGCAAAACATCCATTCTAGCCAACTAATAGAATAGTCATCTTGACAAAACTTGTACAAGTAATTGTCTCATCCCTTTGTCTCTATATCCGGATTGGACACGAGACATACAAGTCACACTCGTATATCCAATCCATAGTTTCTCGATCCATGGGAATAGCCTTATTCGTGCAAATAACATCAATATCCTATATTGATTTATTTGAGTCTGGCCAGACATTCTATAAGCACTATCCCTCGAATTGTCTAGGATATTTGCTCCCATTATGTGGGAGGGACAAATTCTATCTACGTCCACTACGATCTATAAGCTTGCTTCTTATTGTATCCGGTACACGCCTTTACAACTACCTAGTCACGGTGTAGCGTTTAACGCTACCAAAATCACAATAATCCACAATTAGAATATCTAGCGACTTCAAGTCTAAGGATGACAATACCATTGCACCACGAGAAGCACTTGTGACTTAACATAACGTGTATGTAGCCTTCTCGGAGATGGGTCAATCCAGTGCGTCATTACCCTTAATGCACACCTGTGTGTTGGATCATGATATCTCCATATCAATCCAACCCCATACTAGTCTATAGATGATTGTCCCATTAATCATTATAATGGACTAGGGATATTTAAGATAAACAACACAATTGTAAATCTAAGGACTTCATTATATTAAATATCCAATAAATAATACAATGAATGTTCTAGCCATTAATATATTCATACTAAACTAGATTGCCTCTAGGGCATCTATTCCAACAATTCCCACATCTGTGAATGGTGTGGAATGATTGACCATCTCACTGAAGTATGTACTGCAAAGTCCGCAACGGATAAGCTTGAAGAGAACCCAGGTTATGGAATTTGGCTAACATATTGTCCACCACAAAAGAATAAGGATGCCACTAGCTTCTTTGCCGATTTACCGACATAAAACCAGAGTAAGAAGATGGACGATGTGCAGATGACAATGGGAGTGAATTTTTAGAAGATCATGGCTCGGATATCAATAGTGATGTGGGAGATTATATGGACTAGGTGGACACCCCAAATTCAGTCGGTAATGTCACCATATTTAACAATCCTTTAACCTATGTTGATGCTCGAAACCCTTCTCTATCGAGTGAAAAGACGAAGCATTCACTGCAGCATAATAAAAAGGAAGAATATGGTGGCTGATACATCCATTTTAGGGGCAAAGCGACCTGCTACTACCACTAATTTCAGTCCGAACCCACGAGATAAATCAGAAGGAGTCGGACGGGGCAAAGGTACCGCCGTAGCAGGGGTGGTAATAACCCCACAACCTTTAACCATGGTCGTGGGTCCTTTAATAGCTCAACCACCAAACCCACGGTAGGAGCACATGCAGGAAGATTTGGTGTTCAAAATAATAGTGCGACTGCTTTGAGAAATTCTAAGAAGGAGGAGGCCAGGCGTAATGCGGAGAAGGAAAAGATTTCGACAGTCTCACACACTCATGTTTCTGTAACAATGATTCCGACCGCGAAGGGGGAGCCCTAAAGAACCCGACATCTGAAGCGGCTAAGGCTGGTGGTCAACCTGGCCAAACGCAATGAGTCTTTTGAGCTGGAACGTAAGGGGACTTGGCAACCCCCGTATCCTTATCTCTCTTCGCGATTTTTTGAGGAGACACAAGCCAAACATCGTCTTATTAACGAAGACAAAGCAGTATGCAACGGAGATGAAGCGTATTCAAGATATGTTAGGTCTTCAAAACGTTGTTCTCAAAGACTATGTTGATCGTCGTGGTGGTCTAGCTATGATGTGGGATTCGGAGGTTAGATTTAAACTTATTAATTAGTCTGATTTTCATATAAGTGGTTACTTTTCAGTTATGAGTGATGGTAAGCAGGGTGTTTTAACTGGGTTCTACGGTGACCCGGTTAAAGAAGAAAGACATAACTCGTGGTCTTTGCTTGAGAAGATTTGTCCAGCGAACCAGCCCTGGTGTGTGCTTGGAGATTTAAATTCGTTCACTTGAATGTCCGAGAAGGAAGGGGGAAGACCAGTTCCCTTCAAATAGATTGAACGATTCCGTAACATAATTGACAAGATCCATCTACGAGACATGGGTTCGCAAGTTCACAATTCACATGGACTAAAAATCAAGGGGATGATGCGTCTTTAGAGAAAGATTAGATCGATGTCTCGCCACAGATAGTTGGTATGATCTCTTTGGTAAGGAAACATTTCAACACCTAGTGGCAGAGGTGTCTAATCACGTGCCTCTGGAGATTTTGTGGAATCTTAGTATTTTGCGAAACGTACAAATGATGGCGCTCAGACTAAAACGCTCAGTGATAGCCCTCAGACAGGCGGGGTCATTGCCGAGATCAAGGAAGTCTGCGGAAGCATTCTCCAAATCCTATTAAAGGAGGAGGAGATGTGGAAGCAACATTCTCAAGACACTTGGTTATGGAAAGGCGACATGAATACCGGTTTCTTTCACGAGAAAAGCTTCTATCCGACATAACAAAAATCGCTTGATCATGGAACATGAGCATGGAATTTGGGTTACGTAACCACACCACATCGTTGCGACTCTGAAGAACTATTTCAGAGATATCTTAACCTCGACCAACCATGGTCGTGGCCAAATGGACTCGGTTTGGGGGGGGGGTGTTTCGTACATTCTCACAACCGATCAGAGGAGTCATATGGAGCAGGCTTACACTGTTGAGGAGATCATAGCCTCAGTTAAACAGATGGCTCCAGTTAAGGCTCCAGGTCCAGACCGTTTTCCTGCAGTTTTCTACCAGCGGTTATGGACTATTGTGGGTCCTAAAGTGAAAGAAATCTGCACCAGATTTCTGAGCGGAGAGGATGATATAACCAAGTTCAATCATACCCGTATTACACTTATCCCAAAAGTTAAACAAGTTCGTAAGGCCAATGATCTTCATCCAATCAGCCTTTTCTCAACAATCTACAAGATTGTAATAAAAACTCTGGCTAACAGACTGAAAGGAGTACTTGATTCGTTGATTGCTGAGAATCAGAGTGCTTTTGTTCCAGGAAGACTTATCGCAAATAATATTCTGACAGCTTTTGAGCTTCTGCACACTATGAAAAGCAGGAAGAAGGGTAAGGATAGCTATCTAGGTCTCAAAGCACATGAGCAAGGCCGTATGAAAGAGTAGAGTGGGAATTTTCGCAGGCAATGATGGAACGTATGGGATTCGGTGCAAAGTGGGTTTCGGCTGTGATGAACTGTATTACAACACCCACCTAGAGTCTAATTGTGAATTGGGAAGTACACGGCTTCATCAATCCCGAGAGAGGCCTTCGACAAGGGTGTCCACCATCTCCCTACTTGTTTCTACTGGTTAGCGAGACTCTCTCTCTCGACGTCTCTCGGCAGCTGTCCAGTCATGTAAACTTTTGGGTGCAAAGGCATTTATAGGGGGGGCAAACGTTTCTCATTTATTTTTTGCTGACGATAATTTGCTTTTTGCTAAAGCTACTATGAATGAGATAACAGTTTTGCGATCTATTTTATAGGATTACAAAGTAGCCTCTGGTCAGAAGCTGAATTTGGATAAATAATCATCTGTGATTTTTCCGGATAAAGTAGATGTTTATGATCATGTCACCTTCAGTCATCTTTGTGGCGTGCAGCTGGTCAAACAACATGATAGTTACCTAGGACTGCCGACAACTTTCGGAAGAAGGAAGATGATAGATTTCGATTATCTCACTGAGATGATTGGCAAGAAGGTAAAAAGTTTGAAGGCCAAGTTCTTATCAGTTGCGGGAAAAGAGATCTTAGTCAAAGCCGTTGCTCAGGCAGTTCCTAATTATGCAATGGGATGTTTTATACTTCCAAGACAAGTTTGTCAAGATATGGGAAAGCGCATTCGTCAATTTTGGTGGGGTGGAAGCGAAGAGAAGAAGAAAATGCATTGGGTCGCATGGGATAAAGTAAAACAAACAAAATTCGTTGGAGGGCTGGGTTTTTGCGACTTTCACGACGTTAATGTGGCCTTACTAGTAAAACAGGCATGAAGACTTCTACGTTTCCAAACAGCCTCCTTAGTCGCGTTCTCCAGGAAAAGTATTTTAAACAGTCCAATATCATTGATTTTACTCCCACTAACAACTCTCAAATCTCATATGCTATGAGGAGTATGTTGGCAGGCAGAGATCTTCTGGAATCGGGACTCATGTGGAAGATTGCGAATGGCAATAACGTAAAAAAAATCAGAGTCTGTTGGATTCCCCGGCCTAGCACACACAATGTTATCGCGCCTTGTTCGCAAGGTCATGAGAACACCAGAGTCAAGTCTCTCATAGACGAAGAAACGCGAGGGTGGAGCATCGAAAGCATTTGTCAGCTCCTATGGCAGGTAGACGAAGAAATTATACTCTCAATCCCAATGAGTCACTCTGATTCTCATGACACTTTTCATTGGAAGCATTCGGACGATGGTTTGTATACGACTGCTAGTGGCTACAAAGGTACAAAGTAGACGGTCTACCCCATCGCCAAGTACTTCGTATGCTTTAGTAGATCACCCTTGGCTGAAGGAGATTTGGTCCCTCAAACTTTCCAGAAAAATGATATTCCCAATTTGGAGGCTTTTCCACAACTCTCTGCCGATCCTTTCAAGAATTGCTCAAAGGGGAATGGAGGTTGACACAACCTGCCTTGAATGTGATAACAGACATGAGGATGGAGATCATTTGTTTTCTACATGTGACAAAGCAAAAAAAGGTGTCGGAGATAATAATGGGGAAATAGTTTTAGAGAAGAAGAAACTACCATTCCAGCAGTGGCTGAGCGAGATTTTGAAAATTCTCCAGTTCATAATTGTGAAACAATAGTGGTTGGGTTTTGGTCTCTCTGACGCTGTCGCAAATCCAGAAGATTTGAAGGTAAAAAATGCTCAGAATAACACATAGCCGGAATAGGAATCAATATGCTCTATTAGTACAAGGAGTGTAATTTTACAGGATTGTTGGAGGAAAATTGCCAGCCAACCTCTGAGTCAGCGCGTAGATGGATACCACCTCCGGCCAGCTTCGTGAAAGCTAATACAGACGCTACTTGGACTGATTTTGGACCGGCCATTGGGCTGAGTTTGGTCCTTCGCAACAGCTTCAATGGATTTCTTGGAGGTCGCATGTGCAGGATCCCCCTTTGTCGAACTCTACTCATTGCCGAAGTTGCTGCCATGATTGTCGGCATGGAGTTTGCTCAAAGCATTAAAAATTTGTAATCTGGTCCTTGAGTCCGACTTGTAGGTCAAACGAAGGAACTTGATGGCAAAGTTTGATGCGGTGGAAGTGAAACATGTTTACCGTTAAGGAAAATATGTCAGCCCACACCTTTGCTAGCAAAAGATTATTAGAAGGAGATACTAGTTTTTATTCTGAAACGCCATTTTGTGCCAACGATGTAATTCGTGATGATTTTCTGGGTGTGACTAGCCCTTAATACAAATCGTTAATTCTTCAACAACCTTGGAATTTTAAATGTCTTATCTCTATCAAATAATTGAAGAAAATAAATCTCAATTTTTGATTTCCTTACACATGAGGGTCCAATGAATCCAATCTTCATGCCTCAATATGCGTGCCACACCTTACACCACATTAATGAGTTTGGAGCAACAACAAATCAGGAAAATGCTAAGCTCATCAACCCTGTTTTGGATACACAATGATAACGACGGAAGACAAAGGACTCAGTTCATCGTTGTCACCGTCGAACATCAAATAGGGTCATTGCTTTATTAATGTACCAGTAGTTTATACAAAATAGGCAGTAACAACAAGAATTTTGCAAATACCATAAAAAAGAAAAAAAATATATGTTTTGTTGTTAACAAAGGCCGGTACATGAATACCAATGGGAATTGGTCCAAGTGGTAAGCAACTTGGTTCTGTTTAAGCAGGTCTCGGGTTCGGGGTTCGAATCCTTGCGTATGCAGAAAATTCTCAATGAGAGACTCACCTGCTATACCTAGGCATGCGACCCGAGTCGGACCGGATTACGGTGCGAAGCCCCGGGGCCGGTTGGGAAACCAAAAAAATTCGCCCCGGAACCGGTTGAGAAACCAAAAAAAAAGGCCGGTACATGAATCAACGTAAGTCAAACAGTGGCAAAGCTAGGAATTGTCCAAAATAGACTACCATTTCTTAAAAATGATTGTCTTCCAACAAAATTACCAAATTATTACATTCATCAAAAGAAAACAAGATACTTCATAACGAAATTTACAGATATTAGAAATTATATGTACTACTTGTAAGGGCACAATTTAGAATATCAACTACAAGAGTTTTAATAAAATACGGTGCGATGTCGGTAAAAGCAAAACTGCATAGGAGTTTCCAGATATAATTAGTATTGATGATAGCTAAGCGTCAGGTTTGTGTGTGCGCGCGCACTATTTTCCAAAATACCCTCAGTCCCCCAATCTCTTATCCTCCCTAGGTGGTATAAGGTTGTAGGAAAAAAAATTGAGTTCTGTACTAAGGGATAATGAACCCAGGTTCGTACATGCTCCTCATAATGCACACAACACACGGGATTAGGAGCTTGAGGGTCGTGTAATCAATTTCCATCCACTTGTGACGTTAGCCTTAGGTACCTAAATGCACGGTTTTGAAAGTGTGGGTGATGTGTGCATGGTTTTGAAAGTGTGGGTACCCTGAGTGCACAGTTTTAAAATTTGAGTACTCGCTCTGCGAAAAAAGTGAACTTTTTTTGATTAAAAAAAAAAAAAAAAGTGAACTTTGAATAAATAACTGCAATGCAGATTTTGCCTAAAATGAACTCAATGATTGACTTCGAAACAATCTTACAATTCAAAGGACAACAAGTGGCTTCTGCAAGTGGTCTACGTCCAAGTTCATCACCAGGGTTGAAACCCTGTGGCACAGACGTAATTAAGTTGTTATTTAGTTTGATTATTTGTAATATGATGGTTTCATGTATGGCAAAAATTCAATCTGTAATATGATGTTCTATGTATGGCATAAAAAGTATGAAAATTCATATTCCCGATAACCACACCATCCTAATTTGTTATTCAGGTGTATTTAAATATATTATTATAGAGCTCTTCAGATTTTATCAAATCGAACAATTTTTTTCAGCTAAGTTTATCATCCAGATTAATTTTAAGCTAAATTTTCAGATTCTAAGCTCATAGCAAACAAGCTTAATTTCTGAGAAAAAAATCAACAAAAGTCCTTCGGGAACATTTGTATTAGGGAGACAAATCCTAATTAAGAAACCCTAATAAAGAATAATATTTTGTGTTTCCCATCGTATTTTCCGAAAGTACAACCGGACATAAGTTTGGTTCAACAAAAGTATTTTCTCTCCACGCCACATATGAAGTGAAAATGCAAATACGTCAAAAATGCGGCAGTGAAAACACGGGTTCAATGGAGTCAAATGAAATCTTCTTGTAGCCATTGCAGATGCGCGGACCTGAGAAGATGCAAATAGTAGAGAATATCGATGTTTGATCCGCGGGTTTTAAATCCCGAAGAGAAAGCAATTGGAGTAACAAGGAAGACATAGAGCACTGTCTTCAACCGCCATCGGTTGCCTGAACGGATTTAGTTGAACCTGCAGAGAGGGAACAACATTTCCATTTCAATCTGTTTGACAGGTTTCTGGACTTTCAATAAGAGATTCTAAGAACTCACTGGAATGGATGGAGGGTGGCCTGTAACAGAGCTTATGCAAGCTGAAGCCAAATGGCAAGCTTCTTCGCAGTAATCCGAGAAAACTGCTGGGATCTTCGTCTCCTTAATTAGCTCCTGAAAAAAGAAAAGCTAATTAGGGTGGACCGGGAAAGCTTATTACGACTGTAAGGCAAGTTCAGTGAGTCTTTTTTTGTTTTTTTATTCTGCGATGTTTTAACTAGCTAAAAAAAAGTTTGAAATGCTAGTTAAAAGAGGTTGGTGCAGTGAAGAAAAAGTATCTGATGCGACAATTGTGTTATTTAGTTAAAATTATTGATGTAAAACTGAGGAAGAGGGTATTACGACACACAGTTAGTGGACCAAAAGTACAAAAAAACTACACTTCCCTAGCTTCATTTTTTCTCCCACTTTAGACTACTAAGCTAAAAGTTCGGAAAAATCGCATTTGAACTTGAATTTTAGCTTCATCCAGAGTAAAGTCCAACGAGTTAAAAGTCACTGAAAAAAGTCACTCCAAATTCTCCCTATACTTACAATAGTTGGCAGCCAGCTCTTGTAAGCAGCAACACCGGCATTTGGTGCAACAACTATACGAGGCAATGCATCCTGTTGCATATAACAGGTATCATCAGAATCTCCAACAGAACCAACAATGTAAATCGATATATTAACTTTTCACGTGAAAAATTATTCGTGGGCAACCTTGGTTATATCTTTGTATCGGTCATGATAATAACCTTTGTGAAGCCTTAACCTAACAGCTGATTTTTGAGCTCCAGAAGATTTGCAACTGCAGCCTCCCTCTATACATCGGGCATAGCTATAAAGGTCGACACTTTCACCATCCCTGCTCAACAAAAGCAAACCAGTCAAAGTCGTAACTCCATGTTCTCCGTCAAAATTAAGCAAGAGAAGTAAAACGAAGCATTCACTCAAATCCACAGATGGTAAAAACATGTGACGACTAATCCTCGTTTGGGTAAGTTATAAGAAAGAGGGGTATAAGCATATGCAGGGATATGAGGTAGGATATGATTATACCGGGATAAGGTATGATAAGAAACTTTTATTTTTCAGTGTTTGGGTGGGGCATGATATGAGGAGGATAAGATGCTATATGTGAACTGGGAAGTGCCAGGACAAATGAGGGTATTGACTATTGAGGTCACTTCTAGATTTGTTAGGGGAGTATTTAGCATTTCCCCACCACCCAGTTTATCCCCCAAACTCCTTATACTGGATCATACCACCCAAGGATTTAAATAACGGTATCGGCCGACGTATCGGTTTCGGTCGCGGAAAGCGGTTTTGGACTGTATCGGAGAAACCGTAACGGGAATCGGGAACCAAATCCGTGAATGTTAAATAATCGTCAAAAGATGCAAAAATATACTTTAAGACAATGTTTTGTGTATTAAATATATTTATAGTCTTCTATTAATAGTTTATGGACCAAGTCTAATTAATTTTTAGACAAATAAGAAAAACATAAACAAACACAACCTAACCTAAGGTAGATACTTCAGGTGCACCCAATAACTATTCTAGAGGAGCAGATAAGGTTTGCAGATAAGGTTTTACAAACCCACACCACAGCCACACGACTCACACGACAGAGAGAGGAGAAAGATATAGGGACGAAACGAACGGGATAGAGAGACAGAGAACGGGTTAGCTTATGCGCGAAGATCGGCGTGAGATCCGTGCGATCGGCGACCTGCTTCTGTTTCTCTCTCCTTCTCGCACTTTCTCTGTCGATTTCGAGGCTTTTGATTTGGGATTTCTTCGGATGGAAAACGGGTATGTCGATTGCACGCGCTTTCGATTTGGGAGTCAACTTCTGTATTCTTCTTCCTCTGGCAGTTCCAGACCCGTTTTTTGCCATACCGGGGCGTATCGCCCGAAATACGACCGTATCGGACCGTATCGGACGTTATGCCTGTGATTCCAGTTCACATGTACCGTACCGGCCGAATCGGTTTCGGTGCCCACCGTTACCGTTCCGAATCGCCCGGTACAGTACGATACGGACCGATATTTAAATCCTTGATACCACCTAGTTCTTAGGCAGAAATGAGAAGGGGAGAATAAGGTGGGATAAAATGCACATGTTGCTTATACCGCACCCAAACGTGGTATATTAGACAACATATAAATTTATTCCTATACCTCCCTCTTTATATCTTACTAAAACAAGATTAGAATCCTAAACAAAAGTTTGAACCACACGCGCACACTCCAAGAAACCCATAAGGACAACATATAAATTTATTCCTATACCTCCCTCTTTATATCTTACTAAAACAATATTAGAATCCTAAACAAAAGATTGAACCACACGAGCACACACTCCAAGAAACCCATAAGGCTTTCTTCATTACTCCATTCCAACCAAGGATTTAAATATCGGTCCGTATCGTACCGTACCGGGCAATTCGGAACGGTAACGGTGGGCACCGAAACCGATTCGGCCAGTACGGTAACTGGAATCACAGGCATAACGTCCGATACGGTCGTATTTCGGGCGATACGCCCCGGTATGGCAAAAAACGGGTCTGGAACTGCCAGAGGAAGAAGAATACAGAAGTTGACTCCCAAATCGAAAGCGCGTGCAATCGACATACCTGTGTTCCATCCGAAGAAATCCCAAATCAAAAGCCTCGAAATCGACAGAGAAAGTGCGAGAAGGAGAGTGAAACAGAAGCAGGTCGCCGATCGCACGGATCTCACGCCGATCTTCGCGCATAAGCTAACCCGTTCTCTCTCTCTATCCCGTTCGTTTCGTCCCTCTATCTTTCTCCTCTCTCTGTCGTGTGAGTCGTGTGGCTGTGGTGTGGGTTTGTAAAACCTTATCTGCAAACCTTATCTGCTCCTCTAGAATAGTTATTGGGTGCACCTGAAGTATCTACCTTAGGTTAGGTTGTGTTTGTTTATGTTTTTCTTATTTGTCTAAAAATTAATTAGACTTGGTCCATAAACTATTAATAGAAGACTATAAATATATTTAATACACAAAACATTGTCTTAAAGTATATTTTTGCATCTTTTGACGATTATTTAACATTCACGGATTTGGTTCCCGATTCCCGTTAAGGTTTCTCCGATACAGTCCGAAACCGCTTTCCGCGACCGAAACCGATACGTCGGCCGATACCGTTATTTAAATCCTTGATTCCAACTCGCCTTTCGAACCTTCAATTCGTTACCCTTTTTTCACCTCTCCACTTTTTATGGCGTAAGGGAGTGGAAGGAAGATCAAGGACTGGGACCTGATCTACACAAGTTATGTTTCGCACAATTTTAATTTCCTCCAAACCCAGCAAGGTACAGGGAGAAAATGAAGTATTGACGAGTTTATTTTTTGACTAGTCAGTGTGATCCATTTTAATTTAAAAGAGACACTACATAAGTCCGAATCAAATGCGACAATAAAGAGGAAGTTGTCAGCTCGAACCAAACAAGAAGGACATAAAACTTATCCAATTCTGTTGGTTAACAAAAAAGAGAAGTGAAAGATGAACTTTCACACTTCCACACCAAACTCTTTTATACTGAACTGATCCTCTACTTCCTCTCGAATCCTTGACCCAAACAATGTGTTATGTAGAGAAGCCCTAGAAATACTCTAAACCACTTTCAAACTCTGGAAGAGATTTCATCTGATTTGAACTCTGTTGAATGCATTTCATGTGATACGTCAGCAGAACTGCATAATCATATCAAATTTGCAATTTGAAATCTACGTCTTGACATGTAGTTGGGTCATTTTTCTGGTTTTTCACCTTTCAATTATGAAGTTCAGATTTCTGTGAAATTAGCATTAAACCCAAAGACCATTGCTAATGCTTGGTAGTTGGTGCTAAGAGTCCCATCATTACACTCTACTAGTTTGTTCTTCTTTTCTTGAAAATAAAAAGCTTAGTACTGAGACCACTACAAGTGAAATCAGAGAACGGTCAACATCCTGCTACAAAGCCTAATTGCTCTATAATAGCCGACTCATTAAACCGGGCCGGATCAAGCCCAAACAGGTCAAACTACGGCTTGGGCCTACCCTTTGCTCCATCATGTTTCCTTTTTTCTCCTTTCGGGTCGTAGCATAATATGTGCCAGTCAGGTACATAAAACCGGTTACCAAAACCAGGCTCCACCCAACAATTTATGCAAGCTAACTGCTGTCTGAGTCAATCATGAAGTTGGTACACTAAACACCAATCTTACATTCCCCTTTTTAAGCCTCAGTTTCTTCTTCCAACTAATCAAGATTTGAATCAGTATCCATGGTGATAACTGAAGGTCCAATTATGGGAATCAGTCAGACCAGCCACAGACACGTGATTTCCAGAATCGATATTGAACGAAGGAAAAATAAATAGCACAAGGGTAGCATCAGAAAGTTCCAGTGCTTTCTGAATATATTTGATTTATTTATTTATTTTTAAGTTTGGTGGAACTACACATATTTTATTTTCTTACCTAATATAATCTATAAAAAGCGAGTCAGTGACACAATTGTAAATCCGTTTTGCTATCGATGAATTGAATAAAGCTGAGCTTTAAAAGAACTGGGTTACACATGTGTTTTTCTGGCTATTGGTTCTTCACCGCCAAGTCTTGACTTTGCCTATGTTTCCTTTGGCTGAGCAATATTGTCATAAATATTTCTTCCTTCCTTAGGCCTTTCTTTCTCTTTAAATACCATCTGGTATTCACGTCGTATTTTATCCTTTGCCATTCTTGTTTTAGCACTTCATAGCTCCCCACTTCATGGAATATCTCTAGTGATAGCCAAATAGTGGCTCCTCTTATTGATCACATTTGTCCACGAAGGATCCTTCATGTCAAAGAAGCAACTCCATGTGGACAGAAACAAATTACAAGCCTATAGAATAGGCATATGGTAAAATTGAACTTATTGATATGCATGTTTGGCTTAGGTATATTAGGGATTGGATATGATTCATATGCTGCTAGGTAAGCCATGTGGGTCGTTTCGGTTGGGCTTTGGAGTGACCGATCCTCAATTTATAACTAAAAACTTTTACCCAAGTTAATTTGTCATATCCTTCAATCAAAACTCCGTGCTAATTTTTTTTACTCAACCTCGTAATCCCCTATTCCCATTACAAAAATCGAATCTTATTAACTGTGAGCCCCCTTATAAACACCTTGTTCTGTCCCAATCCCAAACATGCGTTATAGGAGAAATCTAATAGTACATGTTGGACATAATCAATACCCTAAGTCAATAATCTGATACACGTACTAGGTCACATATGAAAGATATCACAAGCCACTGAATATGAAAAGTTGAGAACAGGTATTGAAGACAATGAATTGCTGGAGATGCCACACTTTTTCCATCATTCTTCCTTTTTCGGAGTTTCATGAATGTCCTACATGCAAAAGCTTAATCAATTTATCATTTACATACACCATGTTTGCAGACAAATTGAAAGGGCGATCATAACCCAAAGATGGGTTCCGAAGGAGTGTGGTTTCAGTGCATGCCAGGTTGCTTTAGCACATACTCCAAACAAGCCTAGTCTTTCAGAGTACTAAAATTGCTTGAATAATCGGATGTTCCAAAGAAGTGCACTATTGCCACAATTCAAATTTTCAAATTCAGATTCGTGGATTCATATATTAATTGAAATAGTTTTCCTACGAAGTTTAATCAAAATAAGTCACAGAGATCAGAAGTCATAAATATTTTTGGTGCCATAAGAGTCCAACGATGCACATAATGAAGTGGAGGGCGTGTAGAAGTAGGAAAATACAACAAAATAGTGCAACAAGTGATAATCAATAGTGATGAATACAACACCTCTATTTCATTAAATATCAAGCAATCATGATGCACTTTCATTTCACAAAAACATTCAAGCATACAAGTCCACTTAAATATATTCTAGTTATCCAGATTTGACTTTGTTCACAAGAATCACAAAAAAAAAAAAAAAAAAAAAAAAAAAAAAAAATCAAATATGAGATCAGATTTGGACAAAAAAGTGGAGCACATTCGGATGATGATGAAGAATCAATTTACAAAATATTACTTAGGCTGCTCAGAGACAGAGTTACGGGATAGGAAGATTCAATTTTCCTCCGCATTCGGAAAGAAAACACACTCTTAGCCCTCTAAATGAGGAGAAAGATGAAATGTATCATATACTACAGATTATTACTGGAAGACAAAACAATGGACCAGGGAGATTTGTCAGTTATTGATGGATCTGCAAATGAGAGAGGCCTTAGCAAAGGACTCTGGACTCTAGCAAATAGATTGCTATTAATCATTGCCCTCCTGTCTTTCTCAATCTGATATTCTTAATCCAGAGCTTAAAAGGATGACTATTCTGACAAATGACTTCTACGGAAAAGATGTTCTAAACAATGAGTAGACTCCTAACAGGTTCAGGAATGAGAGGGGAAGGTAACACACAAGTCCTCAGCATGTATCTTCAGCACAGGTTTCAGTGTTTCCAGTACAAGTTTGGTTGTGTTTCCATATCCGTGAATCTTGCGCATGTACACAATGTTCATGGTGGATGTAAAACAATCAGTTTTTAGCTCATGGTTCGGGATAACACACTTGACGGGCTCAAATTCCCAGATTAATAAAACATCCAATTCATACTTGCATATTACAAGAAGTGGCGTGACTTACCTACATTGAGGAATCTCAGGTCCTACAAGCTCTAGATGCACTTTGACTTCAGGAAAAAGTGCATGCATTTCTCCGAAGACAGCAAGTTGAGAAAGCTCTTTATCAGGCCCTTTGTTTGTGCAGCAAAACTGATATTCAATATACAATGATAGACCATAAATGATAATAACTACGCATGAGCCATTGCTGGAAACAGTAAAAGAGAGACTAGTTTTCAGCATATCAACTCCTAATCAAGGTGAGTTGTGACACTAATAAACTTGCACCTCGATTGTGTTAATCCAATACACTTAGTCAGATTTGTCATGCAGATCACAATCATAGGGATGGTGGTAAAGATCAGCGACAGGGTGATTCTCGCAGGACTAATCAATGAGGAAGAGATAATTTATCAACTATTTCTCTCAAATTTTCATTTTATTCATTCTTATTAGAGTTTGGATGAGGCATGTCTGTCACGTCGTTATCTCTTCGAGGTTATCGTATGCTAGAACTCTTTCCCTGTTCAACTGTAAATAGGTGGCAATCCTCACAATTGGAAATCAGTTTTGATTAATGAACGTGTGAACTTTTCATCATATTGAGAGTGATATTTTCTTTGAGTAAGGAATTGTGTTTCCAGTCATTTTCAGGTCCTGCACCAGTTGGTATCAGATCCCAACCTCAATCCACAGTCCGCTCAGAATCAATCATCAGCTGCCGCAACATAGCAGGTTGCAGCCAGAAAAATCGTAGCCAGAGGCCCTTCCCTCCCCTCAGGTTGCTGATTGCCAACGAAATAAGCAAACCAGAAGGAAAGCAACGAGTATGGAGTAGTTTTAGCCTTCGTGACTAATGGTGTTATGTTTACTACAAGTGATCAGAGTGTGATCAATCTGGTTCCACAACGCTTGTCCCTCAGAGCTTGCTGAGTCCTTTGCAGAGCGCATGCCTAATATTCGTAGCCAAATTCTAACAAAAGATCGCAACGGGACCTACCATCTTAATGCTAACGCATAGAGCAAAAAGTAGACTTCAATGAAGGAGATAATATATTAGAAATTTATCTAATAAAAACTTCTCCCAATTTTTTGCATATACTCTTGCTTTTATTAGAGTTTGGATGAGGCATGTCCAGTACAGCCGTGATCTCTTAGAAGTTGTTGTAGGTTATAAAGTTTATGTGAATTCATTTCTGATTGTGTAAAGTTGAGAACCTTCCATCATATTGAGAGTGATACTTTCTGTGAATTTGGCAATGTGTTCTCAGTTATTTGCAGGTCCGACACCAGACAAACTATCGAAGCCAATCATGAATTGAGATTTTAAGTTAATCTCATGAAAGAAAGAATCATATGGTATCCAGTATCCCATCGAGAAAGTTATTGTAACAATGTTGTTCTTTACCATTTTACTTGGTTAACAACTGAAGATGACAGGAACATGAACAATGTCTGGGACGCATACATATATAGCCTGGGGGCTGCAAAGGTTCAAAGTTCAAACCTCTGTTATATAGGGGTAAGCAGATACCCTATGGCATTGGAAGGCAAAACTGTTTAGATCCCAATTTCACTCTGTCTAGAACATGTTGGGTTTTTACTACCATGTATTACATAAGTATCAGTTGCTGGATCTTATAGCTAACATATAGTCCTTTCAGTGATGTGGGAAACATTTGTTATCTCTATAGTGTGGGAGTAACTAGCATGGGTATGATGAAACAATGGTTATCCAGCTCATTCATGGCTGGATACAAACGTAAACACAACCAAACAATTTAGATATCAACTAAAAACCCAAATTGCAACTCATATTTAAGTAAGAAAATTTACCTAGGTAATGTATGTAAAGGTCAGCACCAATTTCACGAATCAAGTTCTTACTGACAGCAAGCTGGATGGCTTGATACAGGGTAAGTGGCTGGAGAAGAAATGAATAAGAAAAAGTACTACAGTTAGCACATGCAAAAACACGATGTGATATGAGCTTGAAGAGTTCTAAATCTAGGGAGAGATTCTTAAAGATGAACTGAAGTATTCCCTTTAAAATAGACGTCTATTTCCTTATACCTTAACTATATCCAGTGCATTTCTGTAGCTCATGCCTTATAAAATGGAACATCAAACTATGTAACATGAATAAAGAAAACAAAATTTAATGATCTTTTTATAAGATCTTCAATCCGTAAATATATTATCACCCTAATCCCTGAATGGATAATCAAGGCTGCCATAAGTTCTTCAAAGCAGTATAATATGATTAAGATTTTCAGACCTTGGGAAAAAAATGTATTAAACATTTTGATTGGATAGGGGCTACTATGTGTACGGATATTTCATTTAAGAATATAGAAAGGCTTCAAAGAAGCAATCGCCAAATGATATCATTAAGTCATAGATGGGTCTAAATACTGGTAAGTGGTAACGGTTGCCGTAATGGTTGCGGTGTAATGGCATTGGCCCATATCAAACACACGGTTACAGGAGCCCCCGATCAAAGGTGTTAATTTTCTAAAATCTTAAAGATGCAAAAGAAAGCCTTTGTAACCTTGTTTTGCGCATGTATTCATGTCTAAACATTTTGCTACTTGTTAACTCATATTTTGAATTCACAAGTGTACGTTCAACTTTAAACTAGTTGTCAATTTGCATTATTGACTAAATTAAGTAATTATCCATGTCCAAACTGGGGCTTTTTGTTGTTATGAATACTTGGAAACTGTAATGTCAGATAGAAGCCTTATGAGTCTTGATCTCACCTCTATAATTAGACTTTTCGATTACAAGATTCTCCATTTTGTATCATTAGTTACCGATAGATATAATCTCCATACCACATTTTTGCATCCATATTTCATCTCTGTAACCATTTCTTCCACATTTTGTGACCTACCTTCTCCCATTTTCCATTGTTGTATCTTCTTATTGTTAAGGTAGAGAATCAGTCCTTTTTTATGTGAATGGGGTTGACAACGTAGGTATCGGCAGTAGCAGTAATGGAGGCCTAAGATACAATTGTGTAATGCCGCTACATAATGATATTGCCTGATTTTCAGATGGTTGGGAGGTTCAGCTGTAGGATACAAACTCGTACCCCAATTCGAGTCAAGAATTCCATCAGCATGCTACTTAAATGCACGTACCTAGTCCGGTGGCATACCTAATATTGAATATATGGGAATACCAAAAATAAACAAAGAAAAAAAAAGGTAAACATGTGCTTATTCTTACCCACTGTAGAAGCAAAGCAACAGGAGAATGCAGCGGGATACATCTCCATTCATAGTAGTCCTTCCAATTACTTAATCGCTTCGGTATTGAACATGGCGGATCTGCATAAATAATCCAACACCAAGCTAAACTTAGAAACAGAAAATGGAAATAATACTTCTCAATGCTTTGTAAGAAATAAATACCTTTGCATGGACATAAATTACTGGCGAGATTCCAATTTTCAGTCAACCTACCAACATTAAATGAAATGGTATTAACTTGGAGAAGTTCATTTTTCTATTCTCACAGTAATCAACCAACATCAAATCCATCATCTAACCTCGAGCGGGTCAAAGAAGTGTGAGTTGTCCCACAGTTACACTCGTTCATCCACATTCCGACTCCATGAATTCCCCGTTGGGTAAGGAACGAACACCGAGTTTCCTCCTTTTCGCACACCTAAGAGGAACCCCATTATTAAAAACTTGACTCAAAAGGAGACATCCAAACCATATTCAAACCAAGTATCACTAACCTGAGATGTAGCTTCTTGAGAAAATTCAAAAGGAAAATCACTCAAGAGATCTGCTTGCTCCATTTGTTTCTCCAATCTCTCGCATTCTTCTTTGTGAACATTCCAGTGTGAAATCTAGGTAACAGCATTGAGTAACAAACGCATTCTTTACAATCAACAAGAGCTTGTCTTAATATATTCATACTTCAATTAAATTCAACATGAACATTACATATGCATGATCCTATGATGTTCCCTCTCAATCTTTCCTACTTGTAAGAAACAAAAAGCTTATTAGTTCATCTCTTGTCATTCAAATCAGCGTCTCTAGTGTAATTAGAAGCTAGACACATTGAGGTCAAAAATGAGATTTATCTCATTATATTTGGGTACTGCTTGATCAGTCAAAAAAACATACTTCCTCCGTTTCTTCTAGAATGTCCTGGTTTGACTTTTCAACCGGTAACAGGGTCACTTTGACTCGGTGATTTAGATAGCATAACGATATAATTCTTTGAAAATTTTCTATGGTGTTGTAGAGTAGTGTTTACGCTACAAGACCATGCAAAGATTACCAGCCTTGTATCATTTTGCTAATCAAATCACCGGGTCAAAGTGACCCGTGAATAGTGAGTCGTGTCTAAAAGTGAAGTAGGCTGAAAGAGAAGAGACAGAGGTTGTACTAAGTTCATCAACACTAATTTTTCTGGGAAACTTTAACAGTTAGCATACGTACTAGCTTCATAAACACCTCATCAATACACCTGACTGAAACTCAGTATGTAATCATTGAAGAACACTACCATTAAGTAAGTAACCATAGAAATTTCATTGCATTTTTCGACTAGAAATGCCTAGTAAATCAGAGGAAACTGGCAAGAACTCAATTTCGAAGCCAAAGACTACAACTGTACTGCAGATATATTTGAAAACCCCAGTTCAATTCAGTACAAAAAGACTATGGGTTAATTTCAAAGCCAAAGACTACAACTGTACTATAGATATAGAAGAGAGAGACCTGGTGGGAGACGGAGCAGTAAGCGACGGCGGCGCAACGAGCACATCGCCGGATGGGTGGTCCGACGCACCGGACTCCCCCTCCCTTGCCGGCGCATTCCATCGCTGTTTTAATAACTGGCGAAGGAGACGATCAAAAGCTCAAATTGATGTTCTTCACTCTTCAGGTCGTGGCAAAAGTTGTTAATCCGGGTCCAGCATTTTCTTTTTTGAGATCGGCATTGAGGAAGAAAAGTTAGAAGGGTAAAAGCGTCTATGTAAGAAGTATTGTGATGTGAACATTGTGCTGTAATTATCAGCACCATTGGCAAAATTGCACTAGCAGTACCCATATCATACATTTTGTTACACTTTGACAGCCAGTTTTACAGTGATACATTTCGAAAAGTTAAAAAAGTCTCAAGAGTGCACCTATAGTACATATTTAGGAGTAATTATTGCTTCCTCCAAGAGCAAATATGACGTGGTGCTCTAATCAATACATCACAGGACACGTCAGGAACATGTAGGAATCCATTTTCTTTTGTCTGGCACTCATTTTCTTTCTTCCTGACGTGTCATGTGTTGTATTGATTAGAGCACCACGTGTATTTGCTCTTAAAGCAAACAAAAGTTTCTCCCTATTTAGGGCAAGTTTGGATATGTTTCTATTGCTAGTCAACTGTTTTCCGACAGCATAAGCAATTTAGTGCGTTTGGTACAGGTAAAATTTCTGTTTCTTCGGACAATTTCTGCTGACCCACAAAAGTTTTCAGGAGGAAAGGAACAAAATGCTTTTCTAGAAAGTTCTTTTAAATAGTTTATTTAGAACCGATTTTAACCTTACATACATTTTTTAGAATATCAATAGTTATCTTTACGAAATGACTTGTGTCACATATTTTGGTCATTTTACCCTCACAGTATATTCATAGTTAATTTTACCAAACACAAAATTACCATTTTAATATTTCACAACAGATTTTACGTAATATTTACCGAACAACAGCTTTTCACCTTGTTTTTCACATAGCAGCTTCTAACACCGCCACAGCATTCCCAAACTAGCCCTTAGAATTTCGTTATAGTTTGGAACTCATATTTTTTTTTATTTCAGCAACTTTATTACCCTTTTTCACAAATTTCATGTAACGGATTTTTATGAAAATTCCAAAACTTTTATTAAATTATTATAATAGTCATTATTCTAAAATAGCATCAGGGAAGTTGGTTACTACCTATTTGTAACTCCCATATTCTTAGAGTATTAAGTATGAAATATTTAGTGTAATGGAGAATTAGTTAGTGCACTATATGAGTATTTATGTTTCATTCCGTTACAATTCAAAGGCTCTTTATAGCCATAATGTCTATGTTATTACAAGGGACTTACTATTAGTAAGTCTATATATATGAATGTATTTTGTGTGGAAGATGTGTATGTGAGAGTCATATAAGATGATGGAAATAGTTAGAGAACTTTGAAGACATCTTCATCGTATACACATATTTATTTAGTCTTGTATTTTCCATATGTTTGGTTTGGGCAACAACGGTTCGTGACGGTTCACAAGTCCTACAACCGGCGTGACGCTTGTAGGAGCTGGCCCGAGTGTGGGTTAGCATACCGGTAGCACCCTCGCGTGGGGAGGATCTACGTTGTAGGACAATGTCCTGCATAACATGCCTCTCACACCCAGGCCAGCGTTATTATATCATTTGTTATTGTGTTTTATTCTTTTTGATCATTTTATGAGTTATCTAAATTATTTTAATTGATAATGCTAATGGTTATTTGTGTGTTTTTGGTCGCAGAGGACTAACAATCTACAACGTAGATTATTTAACAATATGTGTTTACAGTTAAAGTTGCTATGTAGAGATATCGATTAAAGGAGTGCTACGATATTTTCATAACAATTTTAGAGATCTTTTCTAGGCTTGATCGTATACCTCTTCTACGTTAATTATTAGTTTAGTTATCTTTTTGTCTTATATAACAACATGATTTATGTGAAATGCATCATCTTATGATCACTTTACCAACATGAGACTTTTGCGGTACTGACTAGTTTAAAGTATAAAAAGTGATTATAAATATTTATGCATAGGAAATGTTGGGGTCTTGTTAGATCTCCTATCAACCACTGAGGTAAAGGAGCTTCTTTTGCTTTTCAATTTAGAATTGCCTAAATATATATTATGTTAACTTTGATGTGTTCATAATCAAGATTTGTTTCTTTTCTTGTTGCATACTAATGATTGTTTTATTTCTTGTTCTAATAGTTGAACGTAGAAACACATTCATAAATTAGTATATCCATCATATATCAACTTTATCTTTTTTAATGGAAAAAAAATGGATACTCTCATACTGCTCTTTAACCTATATAAGTAGGTAGCTTCTATTTTATTTTGAGAGATAACAAGTCAAACACTTCTAGAGCATGTAAATTTTCTTTTAATAAGATAATTGCATATAGAGTATTGCATAATTGATTTCTTACAATAATTTTGTTGTTAGTTGAAATTAAGTTCTCTTCCAAATAGTATGGCTACTCGGGGTTGATTTATGTTTTGAAATGTGATACTCGAAGCACTAGAGTTTAATTTTTAGTTCCTTGTTTATGTAAGTTTCTTGTTTGATACAAGTTTCCATTTAATTTTTGATGTAGCCTAGTAATCTTGCAGGTTTCTTCTTGAAATTATTATTCGAATTACATATTGGAGCTCCATCAAGCTACTGGAAGTAAATTTCTATTGATGGGCTTTATATGTGGAGATCATCCCATTATTTTGGACTTATTATTCTCATATTATTAAATCCTTCCACTTATCGGATCAAGCCGCATGGATGTCTAAGAAGAGTAGTATTGTTCTTGCTATTTGGGGCTTATGAAGGAGTACACTGACTACGAATCTATTATTTCTTGGAGATCGATCATCGAATATCAACATTATTGGCTTACAATTATATGGAGCGTCCACGATTATTTATGTTAATTTATATACAATCTTTGGAGAATTCTCTACAAGTATGGGATGACGCTCCATACATTCTTGCAAAATATGGAGAAAATTCTACAAGCGGGATTTGACAGGCTTGTTTTCTTTGACCCCTCGTCCATGTTTATTTATTTATGTTATTTGATTACAATATTCTATAATAGTGGGGGTTAAAATATTCAATTATATTATTTTTGGTGTTTGGTTATAAAACGTGGAGTTTTCACTTGACTGAAAATTATGTTGGTATATTTTATATAATGAGAAATTATAACATAACTCTTGGAAGTGAGAATGAAAAATGGGGATTGACATAAAATTGAAATTCAGTAAATGGTTCGTAATGAAATTTCACAAGTTAGAAATGATTTATTGGAGGATGGAATATATTTCTGTAACTTGACAAAATTGTGTTTATTTTCCTTCTTGAGTATCATTGCTTTAAATTTTTTTATGTCCATTCATGAGGTTTAAAATGTGGGGATTACTTGATTACACTTAATTCTACATTTTTGTGAGCAATTAATACGTGGGGGTTATATGAAAAAATGTATAGAATATTTTTTTTGTGCATGCATGAATTTAGTGTTGGTTTATTTTGATAGTATAACATACGGATACCACTTTATAAAAATAATATTGTGGTCAAGTAAAATATTGCTAATTTATATTGTGATTCCTAACGTCATTCTCATTGACTTGTTGAATCTTATATTTGCATTAAGTGCGATTTATGTGACTCGATGGATAAGGAAATATATGGGGGTTGTATATGAAAATTGTTCATAGTGTTATACACGTGTGACTTAACTAATAGCAATATTTTGGAGGTGTAACACGATATTCTTTTGTGTAATTATATAGCCACCCCTTATTATTTATTATTTTACATTAAGTATAATTAGGTGTCTTAATGAATGTTAGATAATGTGGGGGTTATAAAAGAGACATGTGTAACGTGTATCTTAATTATGTGCTTTTGAATAGTGATGTTATGGATGATGCGATAATTCTTTTATGAGACTCATGTTTGTAACCACTAAAATTACTATTATTGCATTTAGTGCAAATGTTGTGTTTCACAGGTTCAATGTTTGGTGTACACCATATGAAAAGGAAAAGATGATGTGACAACTTGAAGAGGATGCAAAAAAATTGATACGAGAAAAAATTATACAAATAAAATTGTATTGGTTCCATAGTCCCTAAATCTTGGGATGGGGTTTGTAAACTCATGATGGATTCCACCGTTGATAAACGAAAAAGAGCTTGTTGACCAATACGCATATGGTTGAAACAAAATAAATGACCATTGAGGGTCTAAACACTAGGAGTTGAATTCCTAGATATGTCGAGGGGAATGGGCTAAGCCCAAAATATAGTCACCGCTGGAGGTAACCCAATCTCTGTGACTGGAGATCTCATGAAGGAGATTCAATGGGTGACGAGTGACTGTGAGTTTCAGAACTTTTAGAGGAGTAGTCTTAGAATCTCCTCCCATCCCTATGGCATAGTGATGTGATGAGAAAAGTGTGACGTCTAGGATGGGTGTTAACCCTTAATGGATCCAAGGCGAGTAATTTGTCGCAAGGTATGGGTAACACATACCCTTGGAGGATTCACCTAAGTGAGAGTCGCCTTGAGGCCGGGGCTTTGGGATTGGGCTACTTCCCTAAAGGCTCTCATGATTTGATTCGAGTGCATGGCCGTAACGCACTAACCCGCGAACCATGTCCAATGCCGGTATTGTGTGTGTTTCAGTTGAAATCGGGCTCAAAGGGTCTAGTTCAAGGCCTAGTCTACTATGATCCTTCTGGGTGAGACTGTTATCACTAAGTGGTGTTCAAGTCGGAAGACACCTCACCTACTGCACAGTATGAAAGTTGCCCGTTATTATTTTTATATATACATATATTATATGTTATTTATTTTATCTCTATTTGAGTTTGTGGTCATTTTAAAGTTTTGAAACTTTGTGGGGGATTGTAAGGGATTTTTATGAAAATTCCAAAACTTTTATTAAACTATTATAATAGTCATTATTCTCAAATAGCATTAAGGATGTTGGTTACTGCCTATTTGTAACTCCCGTATTATTAGAGTATTAAGTATGAAATATTGAATATAATGGAGAATTAGTTAGTGTACTATATGAGTATCTATGTTTCATTCCGTTACAATTCAAAGGCTCTTTATAGCCATAATGCCTATTGTTCGACAAAATCCCAAGTATAGGATATTGTCTCAAGTAATAATCCGGTAAGTCCGGAGTCGAATCCACAAGGAGAGGAGGTTTAGACAATGACTTACTATCACTAGGAAACGACAAACTAAAGCAAGAAACACAAACTCTCAATGGCTTTAAAGCTTGCCAAGCTATCAAATCCACCAAAATCAATTGATGGAGCAAGTTGAGGTTTAAGTTTAAGAACAAAGTAAACGACTACTAGAGCTACGATTCAAGAAACTAAGTGAAATGACAAGTAGAGAGGGGCTAGGGATGATCGATTTCTCTAGTGACCAATCCTCGTATTACATTCAAGCCCAGTTCTCACATTGCATGTGTCAATCCACAAGACAAGTATCTCAAGAAGTGATTGCTCATTGCAATCCAACTCGCGACAAGAGAAGTGTGTAAATCCAACAAGCTAATCAAGCACTAAAGAGGCTATTCAAATGAGATTCTCCAAATTTCAAGTGTTTCAAGCATCAACCATATGTAAACACACATAGATTTTTCCACATGAAAGATCAAGCAACAAATGAGATTTGTAAATTCTCACTCAAATCACCTAACTAGAACTTGATTTCTCAAAGTTAGGATTGATGAGTTCCTCTCACTCAAATGCAACTTCAAATCAAACACGTCAAAAGTATTCGCACATCTACCTATTCAATGCATCAAATACTTCAACAAGAGAAATCTAAATTTTGCACTAAGCATTCAAGTGAACCCAATTCAACCCATTCATCCTTGAAGTTTAACTTGAATCAATAAGAGGATTAGGGCACTAGATAGTCCCAAATCACCCAAGCAAGTGAATTAGCTAAACATGAGTATAAATTCAAGAGAAGTAGAGAAAATTATCATTTCATTCATCATACTTGAATCCAACACAAGTTATCACCAATTCTTCATCAAAACTTGGTTCAAATTACACATAACCAAGAGCACAATAGCCACAAACACAAAGCAATAATCAACTCTAAATACAAAACTAAGCTAGGAAATGAAGGAAGATGAAGAACTAAGCTTCCAAATCACTCAACCAACTGCTGCAGGCTACTGCTACTGCTGCTGCTGCTGTTGCTGCTGATGAACACAGCAAGAACACAGCACAACAGAGCATAACATATCGAAACAGAGCAACACTATCTATTCTTGACCTCCTCTCTCCCTCTCTTCCTCTTTCTTGTGATTCTTGGCCCTGAATCTGCTCGAAACGAGCTCAGAAGCTCAAGAATACACCCAGATTGGGAGAAAACGGAGAGAGAGAGAGGAGTGTAAAAACCCAAAACAGAGCACTGTTTTCAGAACCGACGGTTGTGTGAGAGAATACGCTGCTGGTGGTGAGCTGTTTCGGTGAAATCTCACCCGGCTCCCCCTAGCTCCTGAAACGTTTTAAATACCCCCATTCCTTCCGTAAAACATTCTGAAAATGGCATTAAAACCCCCACGCCATTAGAAACAATATACTTGATCCCTTAAAACTTTTAGAAATCCACACTTTAGCCCCAATTCTGTTAAGTTCTTCTCTATTTTGCCCTCCACTTCAACCTTTGACTCTCATTTTGACCTCTTTTTTTTCTAAATCTTCAATAACGACCCCATATTCTTCTCTTGTCTTCTCAAATAGGTCTTCATATCTTCACTTTAACTTGCAAATTAGTTGCTTTGTCTTCAAATTTAGCCTCTTTATCACTTGACTCCTTCAAATTAAGCCTTCAAATTCCTTCTTCACTTCTCTTGGCCCCCTCCAAAGCCTCTCAATTCCTCATTCAAGCTTTCCCAACTAGCCCCCTTGCGTTCTAAATAACGTCTTTGCCTACAAAATAAGATAAAAACAACCAAAACTACAAAGACAAGCATAAGTCTAGAAAGAGAGATAAAATAGATAAATTACACATATTAGCAAGTTATGAAGAGTTCCTTAACATACTAAAATATTTAATTTAAAGTCTTTAACACACCCCCCAACTAGCCTTTTGCTCGTCCTCGGGCAAAGAGAGCGATATGAGTAGAAATTTAGTGTAAAACCAATCATGAGAGACACACACTCAACTAGACAAGGCTTGAATCAATTCTAAACTAGACTCTAAAATTTACAAGCACACACACACATTATCTATCCTAAGTGAGAACCCAAAGAAAATAAAATACTAAGTGTTACTAATTAATTTTAATTTTTTTTTGGTGGGAGAAAAAAGAAGAATGCACAAATGTTTCCTCAAATAAATTCTCAAAGTCCAAGAAGATTGAGAAAGAAGCCTATGGACGTCTAAGCATATACTCATACAAATGTGGGCGGTGTTTGGTAGAAGGTGACTCATGCGAACCACAAAACTTGTTAAATTAAGTCTTGCGAGAAAGTATGCCTTCAAAAATAAGGATCACAAGAAACTAGACATTCTCATACTTATTCAAAAGCACTCATTTAGGATGGACTTTCAAAGCTTTGAACAAAATTTTTTAAGAAGGGGAGATGTGGTTGTGGGCTTGTATGATCCTTTTGTGGATTTTTTGGTAGATGGTGCGATTTATCATAATTTCATTTTTTTTAACCTCAAATACAAGGCTCTCCAAGAGCCACAACAAAATAGAGGAATATACAAGCGACTGGGCTTTTTAAGCTAAACCAAGGGAGCTATCTAGGTGGTGACGTAAAATTATCCCCGGACACCCCTCTATTTCTTAGACATCGCATGGGGTGTCATTGGTGACCACCACTCCAATGGGCTACAAGTTTCCACCGCAAAATAAAATCTCTTTATGAAGTTTAAATAGCTTTAGAAAATGCACCCTTTATCAAAAGTAGAAGACGTCAAAGTTTATGTAATCAACTTAGCTTGAAGGACTTAAACATGAAACGTAAATTTAGTGTGTCGCCTTGTGAGAACGCATGATGTCGCGGAATGTGGGATATTGGTGTAGATGTATTGAGTATAAGAAAATAATTCCTTTCTAAAATAAAAATAAAAAGAACATGGACTAAGAAATTTCATTATTTTAAAACATCTAGCTTTCCAAAATTCCACCTTTTCACTTTTTCTCATTTTTTCTTCATTTTTTTTTTCATTTTTCAATTTTTTTTCAAAATAAGTGACTCAACTAAAACTTCATAACACTCAATAAAGCTATCAAATAAGAAAATAAAATATAGACTCAAGATGAAAGGTGAAAATAAATAAAACTACCAAAGAAAGAAGAATAAAAAGTCTATGGTTTGACACGGGGAAAGCGTGATGCTTCTCATGAATGGTTCACACACATTTTTTTTCAAAATTTTCAATTTTTTTTTGGATTTTCATTTTTTCATTTTTTTGTATTTTTCATGTAAATCACTAATGAAGAAAAATCATGCTTGCAACCATTTAAACAAGAAATAAAATCTACTCCACCCCCAACTAAAATATCACATTGTCCTCAATGTGTGAGATCAATGGAAGAGCATACAAATTCATATAAGAGAAAAGGGATAGATATACCTCATTTTTCGCTTTCTTGGCCACCAAGCATAAGTCCTCCTCCAAGAGCAACCTACAAAATAATCAAGAGCAAAAGAACTACAACTAATATTTACAAAGGTGATACTTTTGGTGAACACTAGTTAGTATAGGTTGGGTCCATAAGAGAAATGGACTCAACCTTGGCCTCAAAATTTTCAACATATGGTTTCAATCTTTGGCCATTCACCTTAAAACTTTCCCCACTTTTGGGGTTCAAAATTTCAATGGTCCCATAAGGATATACATGCTTCACAATATATGGACCATTCCATTTTGATTTCAACTTTCCTCCAAAGAGTTTCATCCTTGAGTTAAAGAGAAGAATTTTTTGATTAGGCTCAAAAGACTTAGGAACAATATGTTTATCATGATAAGCCTTTGTCCTTGCCTTAGAGATCCTAGTGTTCTCATAAGCCTCATTTCTAAGCTCTTCTAACTCATTCAAGTTTAACTTCCTTTCTTCCCCCGCTTTTGCAAGATCAAAATTCAAGAATTTGATGGCCCAATAGGCCTTGTTCTCTAACTCCACCGGAAGATGGCATGCCCTTCCATACACTAGTCTATATGGAGACACACCAATGGGAGTCTTGTAAGCGGTACGGTAAGCCCAAAGAGCATCAACCAACCTCAAAGACCAATCTTTGCGATTTGGGTTTACCTTTTTCTCCAAAATTTTTTTAATTTCCCTATTAGAAACTTCCACTTGCCCACTAGTTTGTGGGTGGTATGGTGTGCCAACTTTATGCACAATCCCATACTTTTTCATGAGGCTCTCAAAAGGCCTATTGCAAAAATGTGTCCCTTCATCGCTAATGATAGTTGGGGGCATGCCAAAACGAGATAAAATGTGGTGTTGAAGAAACTTAATCACAACTCTATGATCATTGGTTTTTGAAGGTATGGCTTTAACCCACTTTGACATAATCTACCGCCAAGAGTATATATAGGTTGCCAAAGGATGATGGAAATGGACCCATGAAGTCAATACCCCAACAATCAAATATTTTAATAATTAAAATGGGGTTCAAGGGCATCATATTTCTTTTTCCAATATTTCCTCCCATCCTTTGGCACCTATCACATGCTTTGCAAAAATGAAATGCATCACTAAAAAGAGTAGGCCAATATAAACCACTTTGCAAAATCTTGGCGGCGGTTTTCCTAGCCGAAAAATGGCCTCCACAAGCATACCCATGGCAAAATGAAAGAACATTATGAAACTCTTCATTTGGGATGCACCTTCTAACAATTTGATCCGGGCAGTATTTAAACAAGTAAGGGTCATCCCAAAAGAAACTCCGGCATTCTCTCACAAATCTCAACTTCTCTTGTCCTTTTAAATTTTCCGGAAAAATTCCACAAGCAAGATAATTAGCAATATCGGCAAACCAAGGAACATTTAAAAGGGCAAAGAGATGTTCATCCGGAAAAGTTTCAAGAATAGGCAAGGAGATTTTTGGCTTAGGAATGTCAATCCTAGACAAGTGATACGCCACAACATTTTCCACACCTCGTTTATCCTTGATTTCAATATCAAACTCTTGAAGCAAAAGTACCCAACGGATTAAATGAGGTTTGGAATCTTTCTTTGTGAAAAGGTATTTCAAGGCGGCATGGTCGGTGTAGACAAGTACTTTTGAACCAAGCAAGTATGGCCTAAATTTTTCAATAGCAAAAACCATGGCCAAAAGCTCTTTTTCCGTAATGGAATAATTTAATTGAGCATCATTCAACGTTTTACTTGCATAGTAGATAACATGTGGTTTCTTATCTTCACCTATTTGACCCAAAACGGCACCAACCGCATGGTCACTAGCATCACACATGATTTCAAAAGGAATAGTCCATTTGGGTGGTTGCATGATAGGGGCCGTTACCAATAAATTCTTCAACTTTTCAAAGGTCTCTTGGCATGCACTAGACCACTCAAATGAATTTTTCTTTTGAAGGAGATTGCTCAAGGGCTTTGCAAGTGAGATAAAGTCCTTGATAAATCTCCTATAAAATCCCGCATGACCTAGGAAAGATCTAACATCCTTAACACATTTAGGAGGTGGAAGATTAGAAATTACATCTACTTTAGCTTTGTCTACACCGATACCATGAGAGGAAATAACATGACCCAAAACAATTCCTTGCCTAACCATAAAGTGACATTTTTCCCAATTCAAAACTAAATTCTTTTCTTCACATCTTCTCAAAACCATCTCAAAATTTCTAAGACAAGTATCAAATGAGTTTCCATGCACCGAAAAATCATCCATAAAAACTTCCATGCATTTTTCTACCATGTCCGAAAATATGCTTAACATGCAACGTTGAAAGTAGCCGGGGCATTACACAAACCAAAAGGCATCCTCCTATAGGCAAATTTTCCAAATGGACAAGTGAAAGTGGTTTTCTCTTGGTCCATTGGATCTATGGCAATTTGATTATAACCCTAGTAGCCATCTAAAAAACAATAAAAATCATGCCCCGCTAACCTTTCTAACATTTGGTCTATGAATGGAAGGGGAAAGTGATCCTTCCTAGTGACGGCATTTAATTTTCTATAATCAATGCACATCCGCCACTTAGTAGGAACTCTAGTGGTCACAAGTTCACCCTTCTGATTTTCAACAACGGTGACCCCCGATTTTTTAGGGACCACTTGGGTAGGACTTACCCATTTACTATCCGAGATGGGGTAAATCATACCCGCATCCAACAACTTGAGCACCTCGGCTCTCACAACTTCTTGCATGTGAGGGTTTAACCTCCTTTGAGGCACCCTTGAAGTTTTGGCATTTTCCTCTAAATGAATTCTATGGGTGCAAACAGAAGGACTAATGCCTCTAATATCATTAATGGACCATCCTATGGCACCCTTGTAATCCTTCAAAACTTCAAGCAACCTCTTTTCTTGCTCAGCATCAAGGGAAGATGAGATGATAATAGGATAAGTATCATTAACCCCAAGAAATACATATTTCAAATCTAAAGGAAGGGGTTTCAACTCACAAATTGGTGGAACCCTCACAATGGGAGGTATCATCTCACTTCCATGCAACTCACTATCAACACTAGAATGCCCATGAGTCGACTCAATGACTTGGTCAAGTTGGCCAAAGAGTCTCTCCCCTTCATCAAAATCAAATTCTTCTTCCATAAGAAGAGATGAAAGGGGAGTGTTATCATCATACAAAAACTCCAATTCTTCTAAAGTAAGCTCACTTGAATCTTTGGAACATGTAGCTAGAGTATAAACATCTTCAATACATGATTCTACCCAACTCACTTCACACACATCATCATCATCTTGTGAGCTTGGGTGAATACATGCATTAAAAATATTAAGCTCTAACGTCATGTTCACAAATGTAATATTCATCATACCACTTCTACAATTTATTATTGCATTAGAAGTAGCAAGAAATGGTCTTCCTAAAATAATAGGAATAGATGAGTGCCACTAGCCAAAGGGGAGGTGTCTAAAACTATAAAATCCACCGGATAATAACATTGGTTCACTTGAACCAAGACATCCTCAATGATACCTCTAGGGACTCTAGTGGACCTATCCGCCAATTGTAGAGTCACTCTTGTGGGTTTCAACTCACCCAACCCCAACTTCTCATACACCGAGTATGGAAGAAGGTTTACACTTGCACCCAAATCTAATAAACAATTATGAATTTTATGATCTCCAATGGTGCAAGTAATAGTAGGTGAACCTAGATCTTTATACTTGGGAGGGAGATTATTTTGGAGAATTGAGTTCACTTGCTCGGTGAGAAAAGCCTTCTTTCTCACTTGAAGAGTTCTCTTGAAAGTGCAAAGATCCTTGAGAAACTTGGCATAAGCCGGAATTTGCTTGATAGCATCCAAGAGCGGGATGTTTATCTTGACATTTTGGAATGTCTCAAGGATATCTTGGTTGCTAGCTTTCTTGGTAGAGGCTAAAAGTCTTTGGGGAAATGGTGGAGGAACCTTAATTTCCTCACTTTCTTCCACTACTTGTTTCCCCTTGTCAAGACTACTCTTTGACTCTTGTGAGTTGACAACTCTCTCTTGGTCATCACTCTTCTCACACTCCTCTTCTCCCTCATTTTCAGTGGACTCCCCACTTGGAAGTCCATTCTTAACAACCTTCCCACTTCTCAAAACGGTGATGGCCTTAGCATGTTCCATATGGTTAAAGCTTTGGCCCTTTGGGTTTTGTTGAGGTTGAGATGGGAATTTTCCCTTCTCTTGAGCATTTATGGTAGACTCCAACCTAGCTAATGCATTTCTCAACTCTTGGTTAGTTTGGTTTTGGGAAGCCATAAATTGCTCAAAAGTCTCATCCATACTCCTTTTTTTAGGAGGAACATAAGTGGAGCTTGAGGGGTTTACTTGGGTGTCTTGGCCTTGTCTCCATGCAAAATTTGGGTGATTCCTCCAATTGGAGTTGTATGTCTTCGAGTAGGGTGAGTTATTATAGGACTTCCTATAATTGTTAGAATTTAACATATTCACTTGCTCACCCATGAGCTCTTGGGCTCCTAGAAAATCGGGACATTTGCTCAACTCATGAGAGTTATCACTACAAAATGAGCACAATGCCTCACTCTTAGCCTTTAGTTTATACATGGTACCTTTAGACTTAGAGTTAGCATCTTTAGAAGGCTCATTAATGTCCCAAGATTGGACTTTTTCACAAAGTTCATCTAGACAATCCCAACTCATCTTCACCTTTTGTAAAAAAAATCTCCCCTACTCATGGATTCAATTGTGCTTATGGTCGCATGGCAAACCATCATAAAAGGAGCTAATTAACCTCCAAGTCTCAAATCCATGGTGAGGGCAAGCAATGAGGATATCCTTGAAGTGTTCCCAAGCTTGGGGAAGTGGCTCTCCCTCCTTAACACAAAAAGTAACAATTTGCCTTTTTATGGCATTTGTTTTGTAAGTAGGGAAAAATTTCTTAAGAAACTCTTTCTCTAATTCTTTCCATGTGCCTATGGTCCTAGGTCTCAAGGAGTGAAGTCATGCCTTGGCTTTGTCCTTTAAAGAGAAAGGAAACAACCTAAGCTTTATAGTGTTACTAGAGACACCATTGCAATTAACCGTTGAGGCAATATCATTGAAATCCTTAAGATGAGAGTAAGCACTCTCGGACTCTAGGCCATGAAACTTGGGAAGAAGTTGAATTGTGCCCGGTTTGACATCAAAGTTTCTTTCATTTAATGGAAACACAAAGCAAGATGGTGAACTTTGTCGAGATGGATGCATCAAATCTCTAAGTTAACGAAATGGCATCATCTCATTGTTGCTACTATGCCCATCCTCTCCATCCATGAATTCAAAGCTATTAAGAGAGCTAGAATCGTTGGATTGGGCTAAATTACTACTACCACTAGTAGAAGTATTTTCACTAAAGGGATTTCTACCCTCTTCTTCAAGTAAAGTGCGATGCAATCTATGAGTACTATCACGTTGCCACACACTCATGCAACCAAAGCTCAAATAAAGTTCAAGAGGGTTGCCTAACATAAGCTAGGAGTATGTTTTTGTGATTTTTTACTTTTCGCTTTTTTTTGTTCCAAAAGTTCAAAAATGAACCCGGAATTTTCTTCAAGCGTATCTAAAAAAATAAAAACAAGCAAAACAAGAAAGTAACTAAAGAGTGAGTCTCTTAGCACCAATCCCCGGCAACGGCGCCAAAAATATGTTGATGTCGATAATCCCAAGTATAGGATATCGCTACAAGTAGTACCCGAGTAAGAACGGGTTCGATTTCCACAAGGATTGGGAAAGAGAATAAGCACTCTAGAGCCAACTAGTAAACTACTAAGCAACTAAATAAATTGAAAAAGCGAGTTTCTTAAAGGCTTTAGAGCTAGCCAAGCTTTGAATCCACCACTCAAGTAATGGAGCAAGAGTTGTTGATATTGCTAGAGCAAATGACTAAGAAAGAAAACAAACAACTACTAACACTATTACTAGTATGATTCAAACGAGTTTATCAATAAGAGAGTAAGTTGGGTCAATCGATTCCAATAGAGGCCTTGTGTGTGAGCATCAACACCCAAAGTTTATGTCAAAGGAAAGCATGGATTAAATAGTAAGAGGATTTGTCTAGCTCTTGTATTCAAGAGTGAAATGCAACATCGAGTTATGTCAACCATCTTTCATATGTAAACGAGAGCGTTTCCATATGAAAGATCAAGCCACAATTCGGATTTGAATTCAACAATTGAATACTACAAATTCGACATCCAACTTATAAGACTAGAAGAACAATTGAATTTCTCACACACAAGTCATCTATATTCATCAATCAACCCAACAAGTAGCTTAGTTGTTCATATTCAAGAGCAAGACACAGGAATCAAGAGCATTCATAAAAATATTCATTATATTCAAGCTCAAATACTCTTCAATTCAACCAAATAACACCAACTTGCTACCAAATGATGAACAAACTAGTAGTATTTGATTTAAACTACACTTAAACCAATCTAACAGCAGCTAACAACCCAGAAATCAAACTTAACAGCAGCTGCAATCACAATCCAAAAACAGAGTAAGAAAACAGAGCCAAAACAGTGCTCCAAAACATAGCAGATCGAACCCAGAATGAACCCTCTCTCCCTTGGTTGTTGATGGCTCCGTAATAGCTTAGGACGAGCTCGGAATCACCAGAACGAACCCAGAAACCGGAAAGTGCCGAGAGAGAAGAGAGAGAGACAGAGCTTCGGCTAAGCCAAAGTGTGGGTCAGAGGTTCTTCTTCATTTCTTCAACCCATCTTATATAGACTTGTATTTGAGCTTCCTTGGCCTCCAAGAATGTATCCCCACCCTCCAATTCATCTCAGAGCTCCTCCTTCGTTGATCTTCAGAAGCTTCACGAACCCTAACTGATTTGGGGCTTTTCTCTTCACTTCGGTTTGGGCCAAGTTGAGGGGTGCACTAGAGAGGAGATGGGATGGGGATCGTTTTGGTATCATTGTCTCTTGATTTGGCCGCGATTTGAGGATGGGCTGAGCTTTTTTCGAAGCTACGGAGCATAAAAATGGCTTCCTCTTTGTGTTTCTTCGCTAATGACCGACGGGGAGAGAGAAAACACTGCTGGTGGTGAGCTGTTTCGGTGAAATTTCACCCGGCTCCCCCTAGCTTGCTGAAACGTATTAAAATAACCCCATTCCTTCCTTAAAACATTCTGAAAATGGCATTAAAACCCCCCACGCCGTTAGAAACAATATACTTGAGCCCTTAAAACGTTTAGAAATCCACACTTTAGCCCCAATTCCGTTAAGTTCTTCTCTATTTTGCCCTCCATTTCAACCTTTGACTCTCATTTTGACCTCTTTTCTTCTAAATCTTCAATAACGACCCCATATTCTTCTCTTGTCTTCTCAAATAGGTCTTCAAATCTTCACTTTAACTTGCAAATTAGTTGCTTTTTCTTCAACTTTAGCCTCTTTATCACTTGACTCCTTCAAATTTAGCCTTCAAATTCCTTCTTCACTTCTCTTGGCCCCTCCAAAGCCTCTCAATTCCTCATTCAAGCTTTCCCAACTAGCCCCCTTGCGTTCTAAATCACGTCTTTGCCTACAAAATAAGATAAAAACAACCAAAACTACAAAGACAAGCATAAGTCTAGAAAGAGAGATAAAATAGATAAATTATACATATTAGCAAGTTATGAAGAGTTCCTTAACATACTAAAATATGTAATTTTAAGTCGTTAACACCTATGTTATTACAAGGGAGTTACTATTAGTAAGTCTATTGTAGATAGTGCTTTCTGAGCTGACAGATCTTGGCCACGTGGCAACCATCCAGCACACCATATTGTGCTCCACACACACTGGATCACCAGCCGAGCTGATCCATGTGGGGGCTGCGAGACAGAGCCCTCGCATACCACTGCACGGGACTTGTAGGGACTTAGTGGTTTGGAGGCTAGATTAAGCCCTGTCGCGTGCGAGCCAAACCCGCACGCGACCTTTAGTAACTGCTTTGAGAGATTTATGGCACGAGCTCCATAAACCCGGTCAATCCGGTCAAACCCGGTCAACCTCGCAACGGTTTCGGTATTCGCGCACAACGTGCTGTAACGGTCCCTATATACTCGGACGAACGTGCCGTTATGGTTAAGCTAATTAAGCCGCCATTAATGGGCGCATTAACCACGCTACAACGGTCACGATCTCTGATTTATATAGGACGTTAACCTTTCCATACAAAGGAGGACACACTAGCCATACGCGGAAGCTCTGCCAAACCTCTGTCTCTCTCTCAGACATTACTACTGCCTTACTCTCTCCCTACACACAACCCAACTCTTCCTGTGCGATCTCTGATCCTCTACATACGGTGTACACGGAGGCTCCCCGCCGGAATCTCTTGTGCACATTTTGGTGAACCCGACGTGAACTTACCAACAAAAGCAACCATGTCTCAGGAGGATGATGTTAGCAACAGATCGCCTTCCACCGAAGCTGCCTCAGGAGAGGAAACCCGCCGTACTCCCGCGACCCCCAGCGAGGCACCGATGCTATAATCTTTGGACGCCACCGTCCAAGGTCAGGCAAAAGCTCTCAAAGCCTAGTCCGCGCAGCTAGAACGGATCTTGGCCGTTCTGGGCACCCTTGCACCAAATCCTTCAACAGCCACCACCGTCTCTCAAGGAGGAGGAGGCCCTACCGCTCCAGGATTGGGAGTGTCCACCACACCTCCCAACCCTAATCTGCAGACTCCATCGGCGACCACGCGGCCGCCTTCAATTCAAGGGTCAACAGCTCAGATGTTGCCTCTCACTGCTCATACTCCTCAGCCTCCAGCTTTGATATCTAACCCGGCTTCGCAGTACCCCTTGCCTCCTCCAACGGCGATCTGGGGCAATGCGAGCAGCCAATATGTCCCCTATCCTTCGGCGGCATATGTGTCGCCTCTGCCTGCGGCAACCCCTCCTCCTGCTACCGAGGGAAGCATTCCAGAATGCATGACGTCTCTGCAGAAGCGCATGGACACTATTCTGGCTCACCAGTCATTCGCGGATACCATTATCCCGAAGCTAGACAACGATCCACCCATCCCGAGGGAGATCTATCTCATGCCTAACCCGGCGGGGTATAAGGCTCCTAAATGGGACAAGTTCGAGGATGTCAACGGGAACGCTCATGAGCATGTCATGCGTTTCATTGATGTCATGGGGCCATACGGAGCTGATCCCAAACTACTGATGCGAGAGTTCCCAAAATCTTTGGGGAACGTAGCGTACAAGTGGTACCGAACGTTGGAGGCCGGATCCGTGAAGACTTGGGACGGCATGGTCCAGAAGTTCTACACCAAGTTCTTCCAGATGGAAGAAAAGGTGACAATGATCCATCTCTCGCGTATGTATCAGAAGCGCGAGGAGGACGGGATCACTTTCATCAAGAAATTCAGGGCGAAGTCCTTGGAGTGCAAAGATCCAATGCTCGAAAGCCGGCTTGTAGAGATATGCCTGCAGTTCATGCGAGACGAATACAAAGGTATGCTCATCAATTTGCAAACACCTACGTTTTCAAAGCTAATTGAATGCACGAAGAACATCGAGCCTATAGTTGAGAGGCAGAAAAAGAAGAACGCTCCGGAGCGATCTTCGAGCGGCACCACCTACAAGATCGGGAGGTTCAGTTACAAGAGGGGACGTGAAGCTGAGGTCAATACAGTTTCATCCCAGAAGCAAGCGAAGGTTGTGAACTTCGACGTACCACCTCTGCCATGCTCGGTGGAGGAGGCCAGCGACCTCTGCAGGCAGTGGCGCAAGGACGGTGTCCTACCGCCGCTCGAAAAGATACCCTCCAAGGAGATGGTGAGGGACCCTAAGTGGTGCGAGTACCACGGCAAGGTCATGCACCCCACAGCGGAATGTAAGAAGCTCAGGTTTACATTCGACCAGAAGATGAAGAACGGCGAGCTGATCGTCAGCGATCACAGGAAGGATGTGCGCAGCAATCCGCTTCCTGCCCATGCGGAGCAAGACTCAAAAGGCAAAGAGGTTGCCATGATCTCGATCGTGGACTTGGAAGAAGTCACAGAGGATGGTCTACCCATCGTCGCCGAAGTCCATGATGACGAGGACTACGGTATGGACACAGAGGATGAACGTGCCGATCGGATGAAGGGGTCGCACGGCTTTAGCAGATTCTTCGACGAGATGAACTTCTCCGAGAAGTGCCGGACAGATATGACGAAAGCAATCTTGAGGATAGCGGAGGACTATGAGGAGGATCTTGTAGTTTCCAACGGGAAAGTCATCAGGGCGTCTCGCTCTACAGAAAAGATTATGACCTTTTCTGCCAGCGACAAGAAGACAGATGCGAGCCACCAGAGGCCTCTGTACGTGACAGCCATCATCAATGGTGTCGAGTTCAAGCGAGCATTTGTAGACGGAGGAGCAGCGGTCAACGTCGTTTCGCTCCACACACTGAAGCTAGCAGGGATCCCCGAGCACAAGATTGTCAGGCGTCCATCTCCGCTGATGGGATTTGGAAGCGACTCTAGAATGACGATTGGATGGATCCGCCTGGGCGTGCAGATTGGCAAAATCAAATGCTCAGCGAAATTCTATGTCATAGATGCGAACACTACGTATCACATGATCATAGGTCGAGCCTGGATTCATCGCTTCGACGCGGTTCCTTCCACGGCTCACCAAGTCATGAAAGCTATCTGGAACGACAGAATAGTCGAGATACCGGCTTCAACGAATCCATTCAACTTGGATGAAGCACATCTTAGCGAGGCAGTGTGGTTCACCGAGATGGCGGACGAGCAAACACCGGGACCATTCAACCCTACTCCTTTGCCTCTCTGGGAGGACATCAAGGACGAGTCACCTGCGGGAGTAATGGTGACAAGAGAAGATGCCAAAGAAAAGCCGCCTACACGCGAAGAGGCGCCGCGTATCGCATACCATCGAAAGAATGTGTACACTCTGAATAGAATCGCAAAGCATGACCCCGAAGGCAAGGAGATAGAGAGCTTCTACGCCAATGGGAAGAATTGCTATCGCATATGAAGGTGCGCGGGGATGTCCTCACACGGGCATGGGGATATCCCTGGGAAAATCAATCAAATCGAGCAAATTGCGCTAACGGAAAGGCCAATGCAGGGCACTCCGGATGAGAAGCTCAAAGAAGCACCCGAGTGCATGGAAGACAGGCCCAGACCACAAAAGCAAGAGCTAAAGGAAGTGTTCCTCAGCCCGAACGAGGAAAAGAAAAGGCCAGTCTTTCTAAGTGCGGACCTCACAAGCGAGGAGGAGAAAGGACTGCTACAGCTCCTAACCGAATACAAGGATGTGTTCGCATGGGAGTATGATGAGATGGCAGGACTGGATACAAGCATCACTATGCACCGCTTAGACATCATTCCAGGGTCTAAGCCGGTAAAGCAGAGCACAAGAAGCTTCAGGCCAGAGCTTAACGTGAAAATCAAACAGGAGATTGTCAAACTCCTAGATGCCAAGTTCATAGAACCGAATCATCATCCCACATGGCTGGCCAATATCGTGCCAGTGGTAAAGAAGAACGGACAGCTTCGCATCTGTGTGGACTTCCGGGATCTCAATCGCTTCTGCCCAAAGGACGATTTTCCACTGCCCAACATCGATTTGCTTATCGATTCAACAGCGGGTCACCGCATGTTCAGTTTCATGGACGGCTTCAGCGGGTACAACCAGATCAAGATGGACCCCGAGGATGCGCGGAAAACTGCATTCATCACTCCGGTGGGGGTGTTCAACTACACAGTGATGCCGTTCGGTCTCAAAAACGCGGGTGCGACCTACCAGCGGGCCATGATGGCCCTATTCCACGACATAATGCACAAATAAGTGGAATTTTATGTGGACGACCTGGTGGTTAAATCTAAGCAGGAAGCAGATCACCTCGCAGATCTACGGAAAGTGTTCAATAGATGTAGACGCTTTCAACTGAAGATGAATCCCATGAAATGCGCATTTGGGGTAACATCAGGGAAATTCTTGGGATGCGTGGTTCATCGCCAAGGAATCGAGCCTGACCCTGCGAAAGTATCAGCCATAACTGGCATAACGCCGCCCCATAACCAAAGTGCCTTGAAGACATTTTTGGGAAAGCTATCATATCTGCGGAGATTCATCCCAGCGATTGCCGAAATCACCTGCTGTTTTAGTGCTCTTCTCAAGAAAGATGCCGTATACAGCTGGGCTCCGGAGCACGAAGCTGCATTCGAAAAGCTGAAGGATCTGCTGACGTCTTCAAAAATAATGATCGCACCTCAACTGGGATCACCGCTTTTGCTGTATCTGACGTCAACAAGGAGATCCGTAGGAGCACTCTTGGCTCAGGAGTACGAAGGCTAGGAAAGGCCTATCTACTACATCTCTCGCATCGTGCAGCCTGCTGAATCAAGGTACACAGACATCGAACGTCATTGCCTTGATTTGTTCTTTGTAATAGAGAAATTGAAACACTACTTTGCGTCGCACAAAGTGGTAGTGGTCACCAAGAGTGATCCCATACGATATCTGCTAACCCACACTACTCCTGGAGGAAGATTGGCGAAGTGGTACATGACCATCTCTCAATACGATATCACATGCGTGCGACCTCGAGCGATCAATTCGCAGGCGGTAGCGGATCTGTTGGCACAGTTCCCCGACAACAGCCACGAGCCCGTGATCGAAGAAGAACTCGAGGGGCCTGAAATCTATGCAATCGATGTACCCTATTGGACGCTCCATTTCGACGGTTCGTCAACAAGAAAATGCGGAGGCATTGGGATAGTCTTGACCAAGCCGGATGGAGAGGTCATACAGATGTCCGCCAAACTCGACTTCGCAGTCACTAACAATGAAGCTGAATATGAGGCTCTTATCGCGGGACTCCGGGCAGCAAAGGCCTTAGAAGTAAGAAATCTGACGGTCATGGGAGACTCCAAGTTGATCGTCAAGCAAGCCTCGGGCGAGTACGGTCTGAAGGAGATTAACCTTCTGTCTTACCGGACTCTAGTACAAAAGCTGGTACAGCAATTCTGCGATGTGAGGTACGAGCACAAGCCCCGAGCAGACAACAGGCATGCAGATGCTTTGGCAACCTTGGGATCTAAGGTCAGTACAGACAAATGTCCCGCAAGGATATCCATCGAAGTGCGAACGTCGTCGGCATTGACAGAAGATGCGTGCGACAACGAACACATGGAGGACACGGACTGGAGAAAAGCAGTCCTACGAGCTATTGCAGAAGGCACATGCAGTGAAAGCTGGGCACTCACAAAGGGGTACTGCATACATGATAACACCCTCGACTACAAGGGTCCCGGCGGAATACTCATGCGATGCGTCTCCGAGCAAGAGGGACAGCTGTTGTTAGAAAAGATTCACCAACATGCTTGCGGAGAAAGTGAGGTGTCAATCTATCGGAAGGCTCAGAGATATGGCATTAATTGGCCAGACATGTCAACACCCGCGGCCCTGATACAAGGGAAGTGCGAAAGTTGCGCACTAATCAAAGATTCTCTACTCATCACTCTAACTGATGATGACACGGATTGGAGGAAGCCACTCTTTGATTTTCTCACCCAGGGCACCGTGCCCGAATCGAGAAAAGAAGCCGAGAAATTGAAGAGGAAAGCATCTCGATACGTGGTACAGGAAAACCTGCTTTGGCCAAGAGGTCATGAGGGCAACTTGCTGCGATGTCTAGACGGCAGAGAAGCACAAGAAGTCATGGACCTTTCTCATCAGGTGGAACACCAAGGAGGTGCGAAATTATGCAGGCAGCTCCTCTCAATTGGATATTTCTGGCCCACGATGGAGGTTGATTGCCGCACCAAAGTGCGACGCTGCCAGGAGTGCCAATTCAAAGGAAACCTAGTGCACGCTCCCGCCGTGGATCTACATGCATTGGGAACACCATGGCCATTTCACACATGGGCTCTGGACTTCATCGGTCCCATCCGACCAACGTCACACGGTAATCATTTTATTCTCACCGCAACTGAGCTATTCACCAAATGGGTGGAAGCAATACCACTGAAGACGGCAAATGCGCTAGCCGTGGTCAACTTCATCCAGGAAAGCATCATATGCAGGTTCGGAATCCCAAACACCATTCTTTCAGATAATGGTACTCCCTTTGTTAATCGCCAGGTAGCTGCGAAGTTAGCGGAGTACAATATCAGGCAAATATGTTCCACCCCCTACTACCCGAAGGGGAACGGGCAAGCCGAAGCGACCAACAAAACGCTGTTGAGGATTTTGAGCAAGATGGTCGCAGATGACCACAAGAAGTGGGCTGATTCTCTAAGCATAGCTCTGTGGGCCTACCGAACTTCCCCAAGGACACCTACGGGGGCCTCACCGTTCTTACTATGCTATGGGGCCGAGGCCGTGGTACCTGCGGAGGTGAGAGTCAATTCGGCAAGATTGGCCTTCCACGCACTCTACGAAAATCAACGTGATCATGACTTAGTCTTGCTGGAGGAAAAGCGAGAACAAGCAAAAAGGACCAACAAGCGGTATCAAGAAAGGATCGCTCGCGCTTACAATAAGACAGTCCAGCGAATAGATTTCGCAGTTGGAGATTTGGTCCTGCGCGCGTCTGACCACTGCATGCGAGAAGCGGCTCACCCAAAGTTCGCAGCCAATTGGGAAGGACCCTTCGAAGTCACAGAAGTCTTTGACAGTGGCTACTGCAGCATACGAAGGTTGCACGGAACAACCTCAACCCCGAGTTCAGTCAACATGCGCTGGATTAAGAAGTACTATCCCTGACTTCTCTCATTTCATGCGTTTTATTATAACGTCGCTTAATGTCTTGTATGGCTACGATTTACACAATCTCCTCTCCCATATGAGAGGATTGTAATCTCATCTCTCCCATATGAGAGCGTTATATTAAGAGAATTCTCCCAAATGAGAGCTTCATATTTCTGGATGTCAATTTTGCTTCATTTTAGTTTGTTATAACTGTTAACAATGGGTTATCCGCCACAATAGCAATCTGTACAACTGCGATCTTAATTGATCATCTAAGCCTATCTGTCACGATAGCAAATTGATCATCTAAGCCTATCTGTCACGATAGCAGCTCATGTGAAATGCGATCTTGATTGATCATCTAAGCCTATCTGTCACGATAGCAGCTCATGCGAAATGCGATCTTAATTGATCATCTAAGCCTATCTGTAATACCCCATCTAAATAACAAGGGTAAAATAGTAATTTTAGAATTTAAATGAGAAATTAATTGGGGGAAAAAAAGGGTTGGATAAATTATTACAATTTTATAGCTAATAATTTATTTGTGCGAATTTTAGAAAACATTCTATTAGAAATAGTGAGCTAATTTTAGAAGGCTAAAATGAGAATTTTAGTTGCAAAATAGTATTCGGGTAATTTATCAAGTTAGATATGTCTAGTTATTAAGGGTAAGATAGTAATTTAGGAAGTTGAATGAGTATTAAGTTCTAAATAATAATTTTAAAGAATATCTAATATTTTACCTAAGAGAAAATAGACAACCTGTAGTACACATGAATCGTTAAAAGAATATTTAGTTTGATAAGTTTTGAAATCGCTTGGGTAATAATATTAATTTTATAGCGAATCGTTACATCTAAATGCAAGTAATAGTTTGTGATTTAGCTGAAGAATTCGTATAAAAGTTTTAGAAATTTCAAAGATATTATTTTCCCGCACGGAGTATTTTTAATGTACCTTAGCTCACATTTTAACACTATATAACTTGTGCACCCGCAACACTAGATAAACCAACCAACTAGTGCACCCAATACACTAGAAACCACTAGCAAAGTGACACAACAAACCCACCTTATAACTTCTCCCCCAACCTCCTTCAAGCTTTGCCTTCACGGCAAATTCATCACCACCGCCCCAACAGGTTCGGGAGAAATATCACCGCCTCAACAAGTTCACTTCTCCAAGTAAGATCAGCTATAAAAGCTCACCAGTCACCTCCCTCCTCATCACCAGCCGCCACCACAACCATCATCACCGTCAACATCACCAACCACCACCACCGAGCATCTCTCGGCGAAGAAGAAGAACCACCCACCACCATCACCCCTGCTTGCTCTCTCTCTCTGTCTCCCTAATCTCTCTTTCTCTCTGTGAAGATAGAAACAGCAGCCACAAGGCAGTGGTGGCAGCAGCCTCACCCACCACCGCACCCGCCATTGTTGCCGGCGGCAACACCACCAACCCACCTCCCTCTCTCTATACTCTCAGCCTCTTTCTCACTCTATATCCATGATCTTTCAAGGCAGTAGCATCAGCAGCAGCAGAGCCGAGTGGCAGCAGCCACCAACCCCGCCACTGCCGCCGTAACCATCGACGGAGACGCCACTGTGGGTTTCTCTCTCTGTCTTTCCTTCACCCATAGGCTGGTGCTCTGTTTCATACTCTAATCTGTCCAGAAACAGAGGCCAAAGTGACAGGACCAGCAGCTAACAGAGAGCTTCCTGCCGCCGCCGAAGCTCCATTAAAACCGGCCAAAGCTCCGGCCAAGCTCCGGCGAAGAGTTCCAGCGCCACCCACTCTCTCTCTTTGCTTCCAGTAGACTCCTAGAGGGCCGACCAGATCAGTGGGAGGCTCAAACCAGGCCTGAGAAGCCATTAAAGCCGGCGGTGAGCTTCAACTCCGGCGACTCCGAAGTGAGGCTTCGACCCGACTCATATCTCGACGATTTCCGGCCGTTTTTGGCCTAGGTACGTTCTATACCCTCTGTTTAGTCGTTATACATAATTAAAATCAAAGCTTGGTAGCTGAATTCATGATTAGAAGAGCTAAATTGAGTTGGTTGTTGAAAAGGGGTTAAAGTGTAGTTTACATAAACTTTATAACATGACATAGGGGGGGGGGGGGTTGTTTTGTATTTTCGGAAACTAGAAGGTGGACTAGTGACTTTTAACATAACTATTTTAATATGAATTAGGTATTTGTTGATTTTTAATATAAATTAGAGTTTATATAATTAAACCACACTTTTAGTTAAAAATAATAATAATAATAATAATAATAATAATAATAATAATAATAATAATAATAATAATAATAATAATAATAATAATAATAATAATAATAATAATAATAATAATAATAATAATAATAATAATTTTGGGTTAACAATGATTTCTAAAATAGTAGCTTTTGTTCTCGTCTCGAAAATTTAGTCGGTTGAAATAATTGTAAACGGGTTGTTAAAAATAAAAATAGAAACGTTTTTGTTAAAAACTTTTAATAAACATAGTTTAATCACGTAGCTTATAAATTGGTTGTTTAAAACTTGTAAAATCGACTTTTTAACTAGTTATAAACATTATGGTGTCGTATAGAGATTTTTCTAAAACATAGTAGTCGAAAATATCATTTTTACCGTTAAATTTCGATTTAGTTCTTAAATACAAATACTTGTTAGTTATCATTTATTCTTAAAATAATTTTCTAGTCAATTAACCACCTTTAGATAGTAATAATATTAATAGTGCCAATTAATAGTCGTTTAAAAATAGATGTGTTGTTTAACTTCGACGATACGCTAAAGTAGTAATAATAATATTTATTTTCATAAAAATAAACTAGTTTTCGCTTTTACTATTATATCAAGTCTTTTAATTAGTTAACCACTTTTAATCAATAATAATATTAATAATAATAACAGTGGTTTAAAAACAGACACATTTTTCCTAAATAATAAAATGATAGGAAATTAACTAGTGGGGTTGGGTTTATCTAAAAGACTAAATAAGTGTTCCTGGTAGGATTTGTAGCGTTATATTTGAACTCGTGATTGAATAAGAAAACATAATTCATAAGTGACAGGTTTGTAGACGACGACAGAGTGCATTTGCAGGAGCTCTTACGTGCTAGTTGCTACGGAAGTAAAGTAAGTGAACATGCCAAGCCTTGCGTGCCAAGCTCCTTTCGTGTCGCAAAGTTGATTTTAGTAATTGTCTCGAAAATTGTGTGCTATTTATTTACATGTTTATTTCAGATTTTCTTACATTTTACAGAAGCTGTTTTGCTTGATACTGTCACACGGAAAATATTAATAATGCGTAATTAACGTAAAGTGGAAAGAGTTGTACGGGAGAAGCGTATTATTGTCGTGTTGACTTTGTTCACTCGGCCTGTGATTAGATTGGTCGTTTTGGCTTCGTCCACTCGACCCGTTTTTATTTTAACCCGGTCGCAACCTGCCGGGTCGCTCCATGTACTCACCTCTCTGGCCGCGAGGAGTCTTAGGGGGGTGCCGGCACTTAAGGTCATGGCAGCTAGTGATAGTATAGTAGATTCTTCCCCGTATCAACACAGTTAATAATACAGTTTCGATGAGATTCGGATATTTAAGAAAGAGAAGAAGAAAGAGATTGGGACTAATTCTCCCCGTTTGAAAGTTGAGAAAGGAAAATCAAAAGAATGAGAATTTTACTGGATGCATCAGGTTCACTTCTTACAGTTTTACAGTTTATATTTGAGTACCTGATTTACTCTGCAAGTTTATATTTTATTTCATCTTTATATTTATTGTGAAAAGAAAGTTATACTTCGTCTTCTGTTTTACGAGCTTGGGTGTCACTTACTCAGTATTTCCATGCTGACTTTGAAAACTGCGGTTCCTATTATCCATCCCACCGCAGGTTTAGAAGCTGAAGACTAAGGGGTAGCTGGGTACGAGACTCACGTAGACGGATTTCATCACGAGTAGAATCTAGTATAGTTTGCAAGAATATTGTAGTAGTTTGGAAACACTTGTGTAATATCTAGAGACCTATGTACAGTTTAATATTATGTAATAAATCAATAAGTTCGGATGTTATGCTTTTGATTTCCGCCGTTACTTTTAGCATCACCCTCCCGGTCTTGTCCGAGCCGGATAAGGGGGTTGTTGCAGGTGGTATCAGAGCGTTCGTTCCAGTATAAAACATGTAGGGTAACTTAAAATGAACATAGGGCAAGATAATTAAAATTGGAAAAGCCGATTGGGTTACGGGTAGTTTAAGTGTTAGTCTTGCTGTTCCTCCCTCAATCCTTAGATATTGTTTGGCATGAATTGAGAACTTCATTTCTATTGATTGATGAATGTTACCACTCTGATAGAATTTCAGAAGTATGGATTAGAATTCGGATTATGGAAGAAGTAATGTGTCATTTGATGAGACAAGTTATTAGCAAGGAATGCTACTCCTGTAATGAGGAAAAGAGATGTGAAATTTGAATTCTGAATTGTGTTTGAGAAGATAAGTTATATGTGTGTGACTAAGAATAGATATATGCTGCGTATTCTGATATGGATTGGTTTGTGTGTTTATTACTGGTTGATTGTTGGATGAATAATTATCCTATAATTGAGTATGAATTATAGAAGTTAGACTGTGAATTGTGAATGACCTGTTGTTTTGATTGAGATTGCCAAGCTTTTTATAAGATTCCTACGTGTGACATACTATGTGATTATTTGGTGGATTGGTTGTCGTGCATTATTAGGAAATTATAAACCCTTTAGACTATGGTAAACTGAGAAATTATATGATAAGTAGAAGCATAGGAATACGACTGGTAGACCATTGTGTTGCTACACGAAGACGAGTCGACAAGAATGGATGGCTGAGGATAATCACAGTATGGTTCATCGTTCAGGCTATTCAGACAATTGAGCCAAGAAAGTGGCAGACATGAGGCCAGTAGACTCCACGGGAAAAGAAGATCCCGTAGAACTAGTACACTTGATCATGGGAATTGACAAGACCCTAAGGGACAATAGAATGTCCTGAAGATCGAAGGGTCAAACTGCGCAGTATCTTATTTGAAGAAGTGAGGTGAACCTCTGAAGTAGGAAATCACGAGAAACTCTGTTGGCAAGGTCCAACTTTAGCTGGGAAGCACATCAGGCTGCTCTCAGATCTTGCTTTTGCCATGGCCAGGTGAGAGCAAGGAAGTATCCAGAGTTCATGAACTCAAAACAAAGCAGAAGCTCGAAGGCAGAGTATTTCAAAAGCTTGTAAGATTTGGTGATGAACAGATAAACCGAGGAGGAGCCACTTCAGCATAACAAACATACGAATCATCAGCGGTATGGAAAATTAGCAACTCGGGGATCGACAGGAAAGGAATACACGTGCTTACAACGTTCTTAGCCCTGACCCTTAGCAAACGAATGAGACTGTGACCACTTGAATAGACAGGCGTGACAGCGACTTTATTTGATATTATGTGCATTTCAGAAGTAGGTTATATGCTATGATTTGTGAAATTACCTGCCGTCTGTATGATCTTCATTCTAATAGATAAATGCGTGATAAATCGTCTGAGTTTCTTGATTAGTTGTGTGATATTAGCTTCGAGGACGAAGCTCCGTTTAAGGGGGGAAGGATGTAATACCCCGTCTAAATAATAAGGGTAAAATAGTAATTTTAGAATTTAAATGAGAAATTAATTGGGGGAAAAAAGGGTTGGATAAATTATTACAATTTTATAGCTAATAATTTATTTGTGCGAATTTTAGAAAACATTCTATTAGAAATAGTGAGCTAATTTTAGAAGGCTAAAATGAGAATTTTAGTTGCAAAATAGTATTCGGGTAATTTATCAAGTTAGATATGTCTAGTTATTAAGGGTAAGATAGTAATTTAGGAAGTTGAATGAGTATTAAGTTCTAAATAATACTTTTAAAGAATATCTAATATTTTACCTAAGAGAAAATAGACAACCTGTAGTACACATGAATCGTTAAAAGAATATTTAGTTTGATAAGTTTTGAAATCGCTTGGGTAATAATATTAATTTTATAGCGAATCGTTACATCTAAATGCAAGTAATAGTTTGTGATTTAGCTGAAGAATTCGTATAAAAGTTTTAGAAATTTCAAAGATATTATTTTCCCGCACGGAGTATTTTTAATGTACCTTAGCTCACATTTTAACACTATATAACTTGTGCACCCGCAACACTAGATAAACCAACCAACTAGTGCACCCAATACACTAGAAACCACTAGCAAAGTGACACAACAAACCCACTTTATAACTTCTCCCCCAACCTCCTTCAAGCTTTGCCTTCACGGCAAATTCATCACCACCGCCCCAACAGGTTCGGGAGAAATATCACCGCCTCAACAAGTTCACTTCTCCAAGTAAGATCAGCTATAAAAGCTCACCAGTCACCTCCCTCCTCATCACCAGCCGCCACCACAACCATCATCACCGTCAACATCACCAACCACCACCACCGAGCATCTCTCGGCAAAGAAGAAGAACCACCAACCACCATCACCCCTGCTTGCTCTCTCTCTGTCTCCCTAATCTCTCTTTCTCTCTGTGAAGATAGAAACAGCAGCCACAAGGCAGTGGTGGCAGCAGCCTCACCCACCACCGCACCCGCCATTGTTGCCGGCGGCAACACCACCAACCCACCTCCCTCTCTCTATACTCTCAGCCTCTTTCTCACTCTATATCCATGATCTTTCAAGGCAGTAGCATCAGCAGCAGCAGAGCCGAGTGGCAGCAGCCACCAACCCCGCCACTGCCGCCGTAACCATCGACGGAGACGCCACTGTGGGTTTCTCTCTCTGTCTTTCCTTCACCCATAGGCTGGTGCTCTGTTTCATACTCTAATCTGTCCAGAAACAGAGGCCAAAGTGACAGGACCAGCAGCTAACAGAGAGCTTCCTGCCGCCGCCGAAGCTCCATTAAAACCGGCCAAAGCTCCGGCCAAGCTCCGGCGAAGAGTTCCAGCGCCACCCACTCTCTCTCTTTGCTTCCAGTAGACTCCTAGAGGGCCGACCAGATCAGTGGGAGGCTCAAACCAGGCCTGAGAAGCCATTAAAGCCGGCGGTGAGCTTCAACTCCGGCGACTCCGAAGTGAGGCTTCGACCCGACTCATATCTCGACGATTTCCGGCCGTTTTTGGCCTAGGTACGTTCTATACCCTCTGTTTAGTCGTTACACATAATTAAAATCAAAGCTTGGTAGGTGAATTCATGATTAGAAGAGCTAAATTGAGTTGGTTGTTGAAAAGGGGTTAAAGTGTAGTTTACATAAACTTTATAACATGACATAGGGGGGGTTGTTTTGTATTTTCGGAAACTAGAAGGTGGACTAGTGACTTTTAACATAACTATTTTAATATGAATTAGGTATTTGTTGATTTTTAATATAAATTAGAGTTTATATAATTAAACCACACTTTTAGTTAAAAATAATAATAATAATAATAATAATAATAATAATAATAATAATAATAATAATAATAATAATAATAATAATAATAATAATTTTGGGTTAACAATAATTTCTAAAATAGTAGCTTTTGTTCTCGTCTCGAAAATTTAGTCGGTTGAAATAATTGTAAACGGGTTGTTAAAAATAAAAATAGAAACGTTTTTGTTAAAAACTTTTAATAAACATAGTTTAATCACGTAGCTTATAAATTGGTTGTTTAAAACTTGTAAAATCGACTTTTTAACTAGTTATAAACATTATGGTGTCGTATAGAGATTTTTCTAAAACATAGTAGTCGAAAATATCATTTTTACCGTTAAATTTCGATTTAGTTCTTAAATACAAATACTTGTAAGTTATCATTTATTCTTAAAATAATTTTCTAGTCAATTAACCACCTTTAGATAGTAATAATATTAATAGTGTCAATTAATAGTCGTTTAAAAATAGATGTGTTGTTTAACTTCGACGATACGCTAAAGTAGTAATAATAATATTTATTTTCATAAAAATAAACTAGTTTTCGCTTTTACTATTATATCAAGTCTTTTAATTAGTTAACCACTTTTAATCAATAATAATATTAATAATAATAACAGTGGTTTAAAAACAGACACATTTTTCCTAAATAATAAAATGATAGGAAATTAACTAGTGGGGTTGGATTTATCTAAAAGACTAAATAAGTGTTCCTGGTAGGATTTGTAGCGTTATATTTGAACTCGTGATTGAATAAGAAAACATAATTCATAAGTGACAGGTTTGTAGACGACGACAGAGTGCATTTGCAGGAGCTCTTACGTGCTAGTTGCTACGGAAGTAAAGTAAGTGAACATGCCAAGCCTTGCGTGCCAAGCTCCTTTCGTGTCGCAAAGTTGATTTTAGTAATTGTCTCGAAAATTGTGTGCTATTTATTTACATGTTTATTTCAGATTTTCTTACATTTTACAGAAGCTGTTTTGCTTGATACTGTCACACGGAAAATATTAATAATGCGTAATTAACGTAAAGTGGAAAGAGTTGTACGGGAGAAGCGTATTATTGTCGTGTTGACTTTGTTCACTCGGCCTGTGATTAGATTGGTCGTGTTGGCTTCGTCCACTCGACCCGTTTTTATTTTAACCCGGTCGCAACCTGCCGGGTCGCTCCATGTACTCACCTCTCTGGCCGCGAGGAGTCTTAGGGGGGTGCCGGCACTTAAGGTCATGGCTGCTAGTGATAGTATAGTAGATTCTTCCCCGTATCAACACAGTTAATAATACAGTTTCGATGAGATTTGGATATTTAAGAAAGAGAAGAAGAAAGAGATTGGGACTAATTCTCCCCGTTTGAAAGTTGAGAAAGGAAAATCAAAAGAATGAGAATTTTACTGGATGCATCAGGTTCACTTCTTACAGTTTTACAGTTTATATTTGAGTACCTGATTTACTCTGCAAGTTTATATTTTATTTCATCTTTATATTTATTGTGAAAAGAAAGTTATACTTCGTCTTCTGTTTTACGAGCTTGGGTGTCACTTACTCAGTATTTCCATGCTGACTTTGAAAACTGCGGTTCCTGTTTTCCTTCCCACCGCAGGTTTAGAAGCTGAAGACTAAGGGGTAGCTGGGTACGAGACTCACGTAGACGGATTTCATCACGAGTAGAATCTAGTATAGTTTGCAAGAATATTGTAGTAGTTTGGAAACACTTGTGTAATATCTAGAGACCTATGTACAGTTTAATATTATGTAATAAATCAATAAGTTGGGATGTTATGCTTTTGATTTCCGCCGTTACTTTTAGCATTACCCTCCCGGTCTTGTCCGAGCCGGATAAGGGGGTTGTTGCAGGTGGTATCAGAGCGTTCGTTCCAGTATAAAACCTGTAGGGTAACTTAAAATGAACATAGGGCAAGATAATTAAAATTGGAAAAGCCGATTGGGTTACGGGTAGTTTAAGTGTTAGTCTTGCTGTTCCTCCCTCAATCCTTAGATATTGTTTGGCATGAATTGAGAACTTCATTTCTATTGATTGATGAATGTTACCACTGTGATAGAATTTCAGAAGTATGGATTAGAATCCGGATTATGGAAGAAGTAATGTGTCATTTGATGAGACAAGTTATTAGCAAGGAATGCTACTCCTGTAATGAGGAAAAGAGATGTGAAATTTGAATTCTGAATTGTGTTTGAGAAGATAAGTTATATGTGTGTGACTAAGAATAGATATATGCTGCATATTCTGATATTGATTGGTTTGTGTGTTTATTACTGGTTGATTGTTGGATGAATAATTATCCTATAATTGAGTATGAATTATAGAAGTTAGACTGTGAATTGTGAATGACCTGTTGTTTTGATTGAGATTGCCAAGCTTTTTATAAGATTGCTACGTGTGACATACTATGTGATTATTTGGTGGATTGGTTGTCGTGCATTATTAGGAAATTATAAACCCTTTAGACTATGGTAAACTGAGAAATTATATGATAAGTAGAAGCATAGGAATACGACTGGTAGACCATTGTGTTGCTACACGAAGACGAGTCGACAAGAATGGATGGCTGAGGATAATCACAGTATGGTTCATCGTTCAGGCTATTCAGACAATTGAGCCAAGAAAGTGGCAGACATGAGGCCAGTAGACTCCACGGGAAAAGAAGATCCCGTAGAACTAGTACACTTGATCATAAGAATTGACAAGACCCTAAGGGACAATAGAATGTCCTGAAGATCGAAGGGTCAAACTGCGCAGTATCTTATTTGAAGAAGTAAGGTGAACCTCTGAAGGAGGAAATCACGAGAAACTCTGTTGGCAAGGTCCAACTTTAGCTGGGAAGCACATCAGGCTGCTCTCAGATCTTGCTTTTGCCATGGCCAGGTGAGAGCAAGGAAGTATCCAGAGTTCATGAACTCAAAACAAAGCAGAAGCTCGAAGGCAGAGTATTTCAAAAGCTTGTAAGATTTGGTGATGAACAGATAAACCGAGGAGGAGCCACTTCAGCATAACAAACATACGAATCATCAGCGGTATGGAAAATTAGCAACTCGGGGATCGACAGGAAAGGAATACACGTTCTTACAACGTTCTTAGCCCTGACCCTTAGCAAACGAATGAGACTGTGACCACTTGAATAGACAGGCGTGACAGCGACTTCATTTGATATTATGTGCATTTCAGAAGTAGGTTATATGCTATGATTTGTGAAATTACTTGCCGTCTGTATGATCTTCATTCTAATAGATAAATGCGTGATAAATCGTCTGAGTTTCTTGATTAGTTGTGTGATATTAGCTTCGAGGACGAAGCTCCGTTTAAGGGGGGAAGGATGTAATACCCCGTCTAAATAATAAGGGTAAAATAGTAATTTTAGAATTTAAATGAGAAATTAATTGGGGGAAAAAAAGGGTTGGATAAATTATTACAATTTTATAGCTAATAATTTATTTGTGCGAATTTTAGAAAACATTCTATTAGAAATAGTGAGCTAATTTTAGAAGGCTAAAATGAGAATTTTAGTTGCAAAATAGTATTCGGGTAATTTATCAAGTTAGATATGTCTAGTTATTAAGGGTAAGATAGTAATTTAGGAAGTTGAATGAGTATTAAGTTCTAAATAATAATTTTAAAGAATATCTAATATTTTACCTAAGAGAAAATAGACAACCTGTAGTACACATGAATCGTTAAAGAATATTTAGTTTGATAAGTTTTGAAATCGCTTGGGTAATAATATTAATTTTATAGCGAATCGTTACATCTAAATGCAAGTAATAGTTTGTGATTAAGCCGAAGAATTCGTATATAAGTTTTAGAAATTTCAAAGATATTATTTTCCCGCACGGAGTATTTTTAATGTACCTTAGCTCACATTTTAACACTATATAACTTGTGCACCCGCAACACTAGATAAACCAACCAACTAGTGCACCCAATACACTAGAAACCACTAGCAAAGTGACACAACAAACCCACCTTATAACTTCTCCCCCAACCTCCTTCAAGCTTTGCCTTCACGGCAAATTCATCACCACCGCCCCAACAGGTTCGGGAGAAATATCACCGCCTCAACAAGTTCACTTCTCCAAGTAAGATCAGCTATAAAAGCTCAACAGTCACCTCCCTCCTCATCACCAGCCGCCACTACAACCATCATCACCGTCAACATCACCAACCACCACCACCGAGCATCTCTCGGCAAAGAAGAAGAACCACCCACCACCATCACCCCTGCTTGCTCTCTCTCTGTCTCCCTAATCTCTCTTTCTCTCTGTGAAGATAGAAACAGCAGCCACAAGGCAGTGGTGGCAGCAGCCTCACCCACCACCGCACCCGCCGTTGTTGCCGGCGGCAACACCACCAACCCACCTCCCTCTCTCTATACTCTCAGCCTCTTTCTCACTCTATATCCATGATCTTTCAAGGCAGTAGCATCAGCAGCAGCAGAGCCGAGTGGCAGCAGCCACCAACCCCGCCACTGCCGCCGTAACCATCGACGGAGACGCCACTGTGGGTTTCTCTCTCTGTCTTTCCTTCACCCATAGGCTGGTGCTCTGTTTCATACTCTAATCTGTCCAGAAACAGAGGCCAAAGTGACAGGACCAGCAGCGAACAGAGAGCTTCCCGCCGCCGCCGAAGCTCCATTAAAACCGGCCAAAGCTCCGGCCAAGCTCCGGCGAAGAGTTCCAGCGCCACCCACTCTCTCTCTTTGCTTCCAGTAGACTCCTAGAGGGCCGACCAGATCAGTGGGAGGCTCAAACCAGGCCTGAGAAGCCATTAAAGCCGGCGGTGAGCTTCAACTCCGGCGACTCCGAAGTGAGGCTTCGACCCGACTCATATCTCGACGATTTCCGGCCGTTTTTGGCCTAGGTACGTTCTATACCCTCTGTTTAGTCGTTACACATAATTAAAATCAAAGCTTGGTAGCTGAATTCATGATTAGAAGAGCTAAATTGAGTTGGTTGTTGAAAAGGGGTTAAAGTGTAGTTTACATAAACTTTATAACATGACATAGGGGGGTTGTTTTGTATTTTCGAAAACTAGAAGGTGGACTAGTGACTTTTAACATAACTATTTTAATATGAATTAGGTATTTGTTGATTTTTAATATAAATTAGAGTTTATATAATTAAACCACACTTTTAGTTAATAATAATAATAATAATAATAATAATAATAATAATAATAATAATAATAATAATAATAATAATAATAATAATAATAATTTTGGGTTAACAATGATTTCTAAAATAGTAGCTTTTGTTCTCGTCTCGAAAATTTAGTCGGTTGAAATAATTGTAAACGGGTTGTTAAAAATAAAAATAGAAACGTTTTTGTTAAAAACTTTTAATAAACATAGTTTAATCACGTAGCTTATAAATTGGTTGTTTAAAACTTGTAAAATCGACTTTTTAACTAGTTATAAACATTATGGTGTCGTATAGAGATTTTTCTAAAACATAGTAGTCGAAAATATCATTTTTACCGTTAAATTTCGATTTAGTTCTTAAATACAAATACTTGTTAGTTATCATTTATTCTTAAAATAATTTTCTAGTCAATTAACCACCTTTAGATAGTAATAATATTAATAGTATCAATTAATAGTCGTTTAAAAATAGATGTGTTGTTTAACTTCGACGATACGCTAAAGTAGTAATAATAATATTTATTTTCATAAAAATAAACTAGTTTTCGCTTTTACTATTATATCAAGTCTTTTAATTAGTTAACCACTTTTAATCAATAATAATATTAATAATAATAACAGTGGTTTAAAAACAGACACATTTTTCCTAAATAATAAAATGATAGGAAATTAACTAGTGGGGTTGGATTTATCTAAAAGACTAAATAAGTGTTCCTGGTAGGATTTGTAGCGTTATATTTGAACTCGTGATTGAATAAGAAAACATAATTCATAAGTGACAGGTTTGTAGACGACGACAGAGTGCATTTGCAGGAGCTCTTACGTGCTAGTTGCTACGGAAGTAAAGTAAGTGAACATGCCAAGCCTTGCGTGCCAAGCTCCTTTCGTGTCGCAAAGTTGATTTTAGTAATTGTCTCGAAAATTGCGTGCTATTTATTTACATGTTTATTTCAGATTTTCTTACATTTTACAGAAGCTGTTTTGCTTGATACTGTCACACGGAAAATATTAATAATGCGTAATTAACGTAAAGTGGAAAGAGTTGTACGGGAGAAGCGTATTATTGTCGTGTTGACTTTGTTCACTCGGCCTGTGATTAGATTGGTCGTGTTGGCTTCGTCCACTCGACCCGTTTTTATTTTAACCCGGTCGCAACCTGCCGGGTCGCTCCATGTACTCACCTCTCTGGCCGCGAGGAGTCTTGGGGGGGTGCCGGCACTTAAGGTCATGGCTGCTAGTGATAGTATAGTAGATTCTTCCCCGTATCAACACAGTTAATAATACAGTTTCGATGAGATTTGGATATTTAAGAAAGAGAAGAAGAAATAGATTGGGACTAATTCTCCCCGTTTGAAAGTTGAGAAAGGAAAATCAAAAGAATGAGAATTTTACTGGATGCATCAGGTTCACTTCTTACAGTTTTACAGTTTATATTTGAGTACCTGATTTACTCTGCAATTTTATATTTTATTTCATCTTTATATTTATTGTGAAAAGAAAGTTATACTTCGTCTTCTGTTTTACGAGCTTGGGTGTCACTTACTCAGTATTTCCATGCTGACTTTGAAAACTGCGGTTCCTGTTTTCCTTCCCACCGCAGGTTTAGAAGCTGAAGACTAAGGGGTAGCTGGGTACGAGACTCACGTAGACGGATTTCATCACGAGTAGAATCTAGTATAGTTTGCAAGAATATTGTAGTAGTTTGGAAACACTTGTGTAATATCTAGAGACCTATGTACAGTTTAATATTATGTAATAAATCAATAAGTTGGGATGTTATGCTTTTGATTTCCGCCGTTACTTTTAGCATCACCCTCCCGGTCTTGTCCGAGCTGGATAAGGGGGTTGTTGCACTATCTGTCACGATAGCAGCTCATGCGAAATGCGATCTTAATTGATCATCTAAGCCTATCTGTCACGATAGCAGCTCATGCGAAATGCGATATTAATTGATCATCTAAGCCTATCTGTCACGATAGCAGCTCATGCGAAATGCAATCTTAATTGATCATCTAAGCCTATCTGTTACGATAGCAGCCTATGCAAATGCGATCTTAATTGATCCTCTAAGCCTATCTGTCACGATAGCAGCCTATGCAAAATGATCTTAATTGATCTTTTAAAAGCCTATCTGCTAAGATAGCAACTCATGCGAAAAACGATCTTAATTGATCTTCTAAAGCCTATCTGCTACGATAGCAACTCATGCGAAAAACGATCTTAATTGATCTACTAAAGTCTATCTGCTACGATAGCAACTCATGCGAAAAATGATCTTAAATGATCTTCCAAGCCTATCTGCGGTGATAGCAACATTATACAAATGCGATAGCAATATTGTGCAAAATGATCTTAAGTGATCGACAAAGGTCTATCTGATATGATAGCACTTGAATCTGAAAGCAAATCACAAGCCCATCTGCCAAGATGGCACAGCTGCGAAAATACGATCTCGAACGATCTAATAAAACATCTGCGAATTCATATGGCAGATAGCAAATGCGAAACGTGTATATAGCATTACGCAAAGCGAAATATGCCGATACGCATGCGAAATTGTATTTTGTTGCAACAGCACAGCAAATAATACAAAAGCTATTTATCATTATGAGTCAAAAAGACTTACAATTTATCTGTCTAGATAGCAGCTTACAAGCGAAAAAGCTCAAATCTAACTACGCAGCCAACATGGCTTACAATACATTCGAAAAGTAGCTGACAAGCCAGCAGAGACACACCACGGGAATCCCGACTGAAAAGGATGAACCCAACGGTCCTAACACCGTCCATGCGATACGCAGATCTGCGGCCAAAGATCTGTAGCAAGTAGGATGCTTCTGCGGAGAGATCAACTCGCCATTAGCTGCATCCATGGCGGCAATGGTCTGGGTGGTCCTATGTCCAAGATCTCAGGATCTGACAAGACCCCTGTCTGATCAAGATATGTACCGGAGGAACCTCCTGTTCCGGCGCACACCGTCGCCCAAAACAGGGGAAGCAGTCATTCCTCTGGTACTGGGTTCCTTGTCATGATTGACAAGGGCATTGACAAGCCTCCTGAGTTCAAGAACGAAGAGGCAAGAAATCCTCCTCCAGGGATGCTGGAGGAGAATTCCGCCGTTCATTACGAGACGGTAGCACGGTCACTACGGCGCTGCACCTCACCGGGAGGCGGCCGGAAACATGACCTGCAAACATAATACACGAAGAAAATTCTTCGAACATACATGAGATATCATCTCCATCTTCTCTGTGATGGTTATAAAGAGCAATAAGCCTCATAAAGCGGATCTTGGAAACTATTTCTATAGCACAAAGCGCAAACTCAGGATTCACAACTTGGAGTTGCCATGAATCAACGAAAAACAAGCGTTGAAGCCAGCAGTCGTAAGGACTCACGGCAAAGCACATTTTTGGGATGAAGAACCCAAATGGCAAAGACTGGGTTTATATAGACCTTGTGGAGACTCTTCAGTTGCTAAGATGAGTCAGCAGAATTTGAAAAAAGGGTAAGGCCAATCACTTACGCCTTGAAAAACGGTAACGATCAATTACCCTACTAAAGGCTACGACGACTCAGTTGCGTATCCTAATAAATGACGGATGGTCATGATTCGGATGGACTTCCCAACGAAAGCGTGCTTATCTTCCGAGAAATTAGCGCGAAAATCAAGCAGAGTATCAATTGCTGATGTCATAATTGGATATGCACAGAGATATCCTATCAAATCCCGGAAAGGGCAAAACGGGCAAGTCGATTCTTGTTGTTAAAAACGGGGGGAGAAACCCTAGCAACATTACATTAATGTTTCAACATTACATTAATGTTCCAGCTATTTCCTTGCTATTTTTCAAATTCAAAAAAGTCAAAGCAAATTCTTGATCAAGGAGTCATGGGGCGCGAACTGATGGCTCAGCTTCTCTACCTGCTCCACTTCTTGCTTCAGTTGCTCGCACTTGGCATTCATCTCATGATAGAGCTTCAGAGCTTCGTCAACCTTTTGCTTTTGCTGCTCCACCTTCTGCTTCTCAGCTGCGAGGTTTTGATGGCCGAGCTTCAAAGTTGTGGCCGCGCGAATCAAGGTAACTCTTTTCATAAGAAAATTGAAACCCAGCCTGCCTTGAACTTTGGCCAGGAGATTTTCGCACATGCCAAAAAGCAATTCAGCACTCTGGACAGAAATGGTCGCAGGCGTAGCCGCAGACAGCTGCTCCAAAATCCAAATGGCTTCGGTAAGAAACAGCCTCCTGTCGAAGGGCCCTATCTCCAGAGATCTCGCAAATGATCGGGGGTAGGTGAGGCGCATCCGAACTAGCCAGTCCACATCAGTTTGCTTCAAACCTAAAGCAATGTCAAAGCTAAGTTATGCTATCAAACTCGCAAACGAATAATGCGAGATGCAAACAGTAAATCTATACTTACCAGTTCCTTCAAGAATCTCACGAAGAGAAGGAATGCGCATTGCCGGAATAGTCGAAGACTGCCCTCGCTCCATGGCTCTCCTGTCAGCTGCGAGCTCTAATCCCTCATAGTTAGGAGGAAGAGTATAAGCCGCACCAGCTGCGACTGCATTCCCAACCTGCGAGCCCCAAAAGCTCCACGCAGGAAGAGGTGCCGCCGACTCAGTCATCGCCGGAGGCGAAGTGACAGCCGAAGATGCTTGGCGTGGGACGCTCTCAGATGCGGAAGCATCAGCAGCACTTGTTCTTACTTCCTCGGCGCCAGTATGGGCATCTTCCTCCATTAGCACAGCGTTAGCTTCAGCATCATCAGAAAGTTCGATGATGTCCTCAAGAGGCTCTCCTGTGTATTCAGCAGCTGCGACGGGCTTCTCGGTATGGGAACTCGGAATCGGAACATAGGACGCAGAAGGCTGACTTCTTTACTCCAGCGCAGGTTCCTCAGCATTGCCTGCGATATTAAATGCGATAGTATGGGGTAACTCGTATTATAAGTTATTTTACTATCTTTACTAAAGCTAAGAGCAAGCACCTCCACGCGAAGGTGGGATTGCAGTGTCTTCATCATACACTAAAGACGTGGAACCATGCCCTATCAGTGTGTCCTCATTAAGCATGTCTTTAAAAGGAGCATGACCTGGGGCGCGAAGAAGCTAGTCATGATTATGCTTCGAGTTACTAATCTTAGTTCATGCATATCGCTCAAATGATTACCTGAAGGTTCTCCGCACTTGCCTACTAGCCAACGGCGAATGTCAGCTTTTGACACACCATGCTTTAACGCACCCACAATAACATCTCTATAAGTTACTGCGAGATTGAAGATCTCACCTTTATGGCCGTCTGCGATTTCTTCAAAATCTGCCTGGGCTTGCTCCAGAGCTGCTGCATCCTCATCTGGAGCCACATTCTCCTCCTCGGCCTGAGGAGCCACCTCTTCGGGAAGCGCATCTTCCTCGTCAGCTGGACGCACTAAGTCGTCAACATGTTGCTCTTCGAGGCTCCGCTGTCTCACACGCTCGAGCTCCTCCTCTTCCCGCTGCCTTCTCCTTTCAGCAGCTTCCGCGGCTGTCTTCCTGGACTCAGCAAGAACGTTCTCGCTTATGGGATCGTCTGGAATGCCAGAATGGGTATCTCTCTTTTGTCTCTTGGCCAAAAGGCCACCGATGATCTCATCATCATCATCATCTGCGAAGAAATGATTGGTTTAAGAAAGAATTGCAAAAGAATTACGATAATGAGAAGGGAAATGCGAAGGAGGTACCTCCTGATTCTTCCTCATGCATCACAATTGTTCTTTCTTCTTCTTCTTCATCACTTTCTCTGGGCTCCTGCCTCTCTTCTTCTTCCTCCTGGTTGAATGGAACGAAAGTCTCAACTGCGAGCTCCTTCCGCACTTTGCTGGGCATGCGACCTTTGCCTTTATCCTTGACAGAAAGGGACCTCGCCGGAGGAGAAGTTGGAGCACTTTTAGGGGAAGAAATTGTAATTCCCTTTTGCCTGGGTCTCTTCGCTCTCGGCGCCGCAGTCGCTGGAGGGGACGGATCATCTCTGGGAGGAGACGAGGCCGGAGCATTGTCTATCAGCGAGTCAGCAAAAGCGTTCATGACTGCGCGAATCCTGGTTTCGACCTCAGGGTCCATCCTCCATGCTAGCAGGAACGACTGTTTTTGCCTTCTGGTGGCAACAATGGTGTTAACCAATGACTTGGAACGATCACCAGATGCGAATCTCCGCACATGACACTACAGCAAACAGTACAGAATAAAGGCGTCAGCATAGGGAAATCAAGAAGCTTAACGCACGCGGAAAATTGCTTACCTTAGCAAATGCCTCGCTATATCTGACGACATGCGTGTCGCCCTTCTTAACTGCGGCGATCTTTTCCTTCAGAATGACGTCAGGGCACAAATGGTTCTCATGATCCAACAATGAGTAGCAACCATATTCAGACTCGCTCAGACTGCAATTGGGGCGAAACGGAAAAGAGTTTCTCTTGATCAAGGGAGCTCTACTCGGCTGAGCGGTCGACTGCGTCTCAATCCTCGTTTGCTGGGCGACCCAGTATGCGAGCCAGTTCTGGGAACAACCGCCCTCGCGGGTACCTGCAGGCTGCTCAAAGGGAAGATTGTTCATGAAGACTGTCTTGCACTCCTTTGTTAGCAAGCGCTTATAGCAACCTCTGATAATGGACTGGGGCCAGATTGATGGTGCCACTGCATCAAAGCCGAACTGGGGAGAAACTCGAGTGGGGTCAACATCCACGGTAATCCTCTCATACCTTGGCGCAAGCTCCCGAATATGCTCTGCGAGGGCAGGAAGGGAACCTCGCAGACACCAGTAAAAGAACTCGCGATAGCGCTCATGGAAATGCGATCCCCCTTCGAAGAGAAGCTCTTCTGAGAAGACAATACCCTTAGAGGGGTACAGCTTTGGAAACCATCGCACGTTCTCAATGCGCGTGGCATAGGGCCTAGCAGTAAACTCTTCCGTTTATCGCATATCAAGCTCCAAACGCACTTGGTATTGTTCGCTCCGAACCACCTCGCAGCCCTGCCACTGTTACGCTCCTCCGTCTCGCCTGGGGGACACCACTTGTCGGGTTTAAGAGCAGTTGGAGCATAGGATGGCCATCGCTCGAAGACCCACATCGTCAAGAAGGAAATGTTGACGAAAGTCAGTATATCGAGGCGGCCACGCGACTCCTTCATGGCCGCAACCAGCTGATCAAGCCTATAGTACAGCGTGCCCAAGACCAAGGGTCCGAGTGCGACTCTCTGGCCGAGGGCGAGCCTCACAGCAAGCGGCAGAACGTGGTAGAAGACCCCATCATGTGGGTGACCGTCAATTAAGTACCTCGAAAACCAGGCGCAGAGGAAAGCACAAAGGGTCAAGTGATAGCCTTTACCCTCCACGTAATTCTTGGCCTCTGGGTTCTCACTCAGAAGCTTCTTAGTGATGCTGCTGTTCGCATAGTCTCGAAAGAAGTACTGCAACCATTTGTTCCAGGTGTTCTTCGCCGACGTATCAACCAACTACCAGTTTGGAAGGGATTTGGTAGTGGTCCACCGGGTGGAGATTTTCTTTACCTCTGATAGGCATTCCTCCATCTGCGTGTACAAAGCAATCTCCGCAGCCGTCCTCAAAGGACTCAAAGGGTCCACTTCACCCATGGGAGAAAGATCGTACAGCATATGCACGTCCTCGAGTGTGGGGGCAGCCTCGAACTCAGCAAAGTGGAATGTGTGAGTCGCAGGCGAGTAGCAGGAAAAGAGGTCTAGAAGCATGGACTGGTCCAGCTTCACGGCAGCACCCTTCATAGCACGAACAGCGAGGTATACGCCGGCTTCATCAAGAGTCGCAGCATGATTGGTCAACACGTGGTCAATCCACTCATCCATGTAGTCCAATTTCTGGACAAAAGCTTGGGTAGAATCGCAGCGTAGGGGAAGTACCCATTTTCGATTCCCAATCGAACCACATCCTCGGAGCCAATTAACTCGAGCAAGGCTGAGTTAACCGGGGGAGTCAGTGTTAGCAATCCCTCATTTGGGACAGGTGCAGGCATTTTCTTCGCCTTAACCCTCGCATGGTAGAAATCTTTGCCACCTAGATAGGGGGCTTTTCGCCACAAAGCCTGCGGAAGATCGGGTATCTCTTCGTCCTCCTTGGTGGGTTTGGTTCCTTTTGTCTTGGCCATTCCTGCGGAAGAGCAAGAAAAAGGGGGGAGAAATATGCTACACTTCAGTTTGAATTTCGAGATTCAAGATCTATGGAAAGAAAGATGAACAGTTCCTGGTATCAATTTAGGAAATCAGAGGGTTGCATTATCAGGGATTTCAAAACCCTATCCAAGGTCCTTATTATTGAAGGATTAAGCCGCAATTGGGTCCAAATCTTGAAGCTTCTTCACAAGTTTCAACAGATTATATGTTATGGGTTTACAGATTCAACGCAGTTCAAAGCATACACTGGTATTTTAAATCGAAATTGAACAAGGCCAACCTTGTTTTCGCGAAGCCTGCTTGGATATACACAGTTGAAGAAGGCGATTTGCAGTTCTGAACTGGCGATTGATTATCTGAATCTGCTCTCGAAGACTTCCGGGTACCATTCACTTTAAGAGAAATAAGTGATGCTTTGCAACAATGGGGGATATAAAGTATTTATCCAAAAACAATGAAGGGTTGCGTCCTTTCAGTAGTCGAATCGCAACCGTCACCGTCGAATCGCGCAATCACAGGACAAGCTGACGTCACGCCTAAAACCCTAAAGGCCAGACGGCACGACTCTAGGGGTTTTAGGTCATAATGGCACGCACGGGGGCTGAACTTACCCGTATTTGAATTGGTGCGTGGCGGCGACGCGTATGTTGGTTTCCGCGCATGGAAGTCTATACAGCTATGAGTCTTCACGCGCAGAAAGGGGGCTAATGTAGATAGTGCTTTCTGAGCTGACAGATCTTGGCCACGTGGCAACCATCCAGCACACCATATTGTGCTCCACACACACTGGATCACCAGCCGAGCTGATCCATGTGGGGGCTGCGAGACAGAGCCCTCGCATACCACTGCACGGGACTTGTAGGGACTTAGTGGTTTGGAGGCTAGAGTAAGCCCTGTCGCGTGCGAACCAAACCCGCACGCGACCTTTAGTAACTGCTTTGAGAGATTTATGGCACGAGCTCCATAAACCCGGTCAATCCGGTCAAACCCGGTCAACCTCGTAACGGTTCCGGTATTCGCGTACAACGTGCTGTAACGGTCCCTATATACTCGGACGAACGTGCCGTTATGGTTAAGCTAATTAAGCCGCCATTAATGGGCGCATTAACCACGCTACAACGGTCACGATCTCTGCTATATATAGGACGTTAACCTTTCCATACAAAGGAGGACACACTAGCCATACGTGGAAGCTCTGCCAAACCTCTGTCTCTCTCTGAGACATTACTACTGCCTTACTCTCTCCCTACACACAACCCAACTCTTCCTGTGCGATCTCTGATCCTCTACATACGGTGTACACGGAGGTCTCCCCGCCGGAATCTCTTGTGCACATCTATATATATGAATGTATTTGTTTGAAAGATGTGTATGTGAGAGTCATATAAGATGATGAAAATAGTTAGAGAACTTTGAAGACATCTTCATCGTATACACATATATATTTAGTCTTGTATTTCCCATATGTTTGTTTTGGGCAACAACGGTTCGTGACAGTTCACAAGTCCTACAACCGGCGTGACGCTTGTGGGAGCTGGCTCGAGTGTGGGTTGAATCCTACTTCGTAGCATACCGGTAGCACCCTCACGTGAGGAGGATATACGTTAGGATAATTTCCTACATAACATGCCTCTCACACCCAGGCCAGCGTTATTATATCCTTTGTTATTGTGTTTTATTCTATTTGATCATTTTATGAGTTATCTAAATTATTTTAATTGATAATGCTAATGGTTATTTGTGTGTTTTTGGTCGCAGAGGACTAACATTTCATACTCACACTAATCAAAAATTAAATCAGCCGTTAGTAGTCCTCGCTAATACAGATTTTGCTTTGTGTTTCTCAACATGAAATAACTAACATCTCTAAAAACATGAAATAATTAAATTTTAAATTTGTATTACAAATATAAAAGGTAAATGCTATTAACATCATGTCAGATCTTATGAAGATTTAAATTCCTCCACCACTTTCTAGACATTTATATGGATCGCCAATAATACAAGCATCTTCAATGGATTATTTATATACTGGTTATCTACAAAATAGATAAGATGAGAAATATATTGTCTACTCTGCTCTTTACTTAAACGGATATTTATCTCGCTCTCTACTTTTAAAGAGCCGGATCAATAACTTTATATTTCTTTAATAATTTTCTTAGCGGTTATGTCGTGAATTCCTTAAAATTCTCTTACAATAAATATTGAGAATGTGTCACGTGTTATTTTGCTCATCATTTAACTAACACTATTGGAGCACTAACTAAAATTTTATAATATATAAAATAAAAATATTCAATTTTCATCAAATTATAAATCACTTTTAGCTAGTATAACTCTAATACCCTCTAATAAAAGTTGCTTCCTCCTTTCCATACCTATCTTCCAATTTGACTTTTTAGGGTCAATTTGACCGGTGATTTTGATAACAATGCAAGAATTTGATAATACTTTTATGGTGTTATAGAGCAAAGTTTATTCTATAACTCCACGAAAAGATTATCAAATTCTTAGATCGTTTTGTTAACCAAATCACCATGTCAAAGTGACCATTGAGTAATTCAATGAGAAGAAATAGGTGGAACCGAGTAAGCACTACGTATATAATTTAATGAAAAAATAGCCATCTAACTATATATTTTAGTTTAGTTAAACTGAAAATTAAAAATAATAAAGTTAACGAGTGTTGTTGAACGTTTGTCTTTAGTAACAAATGCTTTTTAGAAGAAAGACAACTTCTTATTAAACAGAAATATAGGGGATGGTGTCCCCTATTACATCGTTATAAAGAAGCTGAGTGCCCCAACTTAGGTTGGTGTTGCTGAACTTTCGGTAAGACAGAATAGAGAGAGAAAACGTTACGTCTAACTAACGAATTTTGTTTTCTTTTCTGTTTTTTTTTTATTTAGTGGAGTAAGATATTCTTCAAACACCAAAATTACACGTTTAATACATTTCAAAAAAACCACACGTTTAATTGCAACTTTGCAAGTGTGGCCGGGAAAGATAGTATAAATATAGTAGTATTAAATAGTATATATAAATTAATAATAAAAGATATAAAAGTGATGCTCTTAGACGTGAGATGTTTTAAAGGGTTCGATTGTAGATGTAGAGTATGTTCACCTGTGCCATTTGCATATGCATCGCCCAACTCAGTTGCAGAGGCATTCAGAAGTTGACATTCTTCATTCCACCCAGAATGTGGTGGCTAGGCCTGACGTGTCGAGGGGCACAAGCTGTGGCACTCCGCGCCACCCCATATCACTTCAACGTGTCACAGTACCTCACTAGGGCGCTTACATGTCCAAAAGTCTCAAAATAACCATCGTAAACCGATGGGATGCACACTGAAAAGCCGATTAACATTGCATTGTACTAGAATTTCAGTGCTCAAGAGTTACTCACCGTAGCTCTAACAATACATGTTGTTTCTACCTTGTGACCTAGATGCTACTCTCAAGATCGAAATAGTAGTCACTCCTTCCATTGATACAAAATAGACAGTTAGCCTCTCATTTTATGTCCAACCATAATTGCAACTTTGCAAGTGTGGCTGTCTTGCGTTTGAAGCCCATGTTAGCACTAAATGCCCTCTAATACAACCTAAAGTCTAGACTATTTTTTTCTCATCCAATTATCCTGCCTCCCCTTTTCTTGTGTTTGTAGACAGGGAGTTAGATATCTGTTGATTGATTGCCAGTTTGGTAAAGTGGGAAAGAAAAGATTTGAGGCTTTTGCAATCTTCGTCAGCACATGAAAACACAAGTCGAAAAGATTTGCTCTAGAATCCTGATCACAATTAAAGTTTTCAACCAAAGAGATTGATGCCAATTGCTTGATAAATTTGGTCATTGACGTTTTCATTACGCATTTTTCTCTGTTCTTTCCAACGTGATATGATATGAAGTAATCTCAGTCTCTCTCAATTAGTTGTAAGTGGTTTACGCTTTTTTTGCTATTCTTTTCAGATATGATATGATATGAAGTATTTCAGTCTCTTTCAGTTAGTTGCAAGTGGTTTACATCGTCATTTAACTATACGCTTTTAGCTCACATAGTTCTATAACTGAGTACCTATAGGATAGGTTGGGATCGCACATGTACAAGGCATAAGCCAAAGAAGGAAATGAGACATTTGGTAGACTAAGTAGTTTTAACGTAAAAGTAAATGGTGCAATTTAATGATGAACTTGCGTAATGAGTTATAGTGTTTCTTTGTTTTTCCTTTCTTGGAAGAACGATCCTCGGACTATATTCGCCTTTAGAGGTTGCTATATTCGCCTTTAAAGTAGGTTTATGTTACTATTAACTATGAAAGATTACTCATAAACTAGTGGTTCAGATTGTGATTTTTATGAAGCGATATGTTACTGTTAATCGATTTGTCATCTTCTTGGCAAATTCATAGTTGCAGGAGTAGACTATGGGGTTGACCTATCATTATCAAATCTTCTGGTATCCTACTAGCAACTTAATATATTTGATAATTCAAAGAAGTCAATTATATTGTTTGCTACGTGTAGGAGAATAGTTCTCTTCGAGGTCAATTCCAAAGTTCAGTATTTCTTATACTATCTTGTTGGGACTTCCTTTTCTTATCTTGTAGTAGGGGTTGATTTTCTTTCTTCTTAAGAATTGTTTGATTTTTGTGGTACTTAGAACAAAAAAAAAATAAAAAAAAAAATAATAAAAAAAAATATAGAGCCTGTTTCGTATCCGTTTGATAAAACAGGAAAAACCAAAAAAACATTTTGAAAACACCGAAATTAGTGTTTGTAGAAAAACATGTTTAAAAGAAAGTAGGGGTAAAATACAGTTTCTACACTGAGCTGCTAAAGCCTATCATCCAGGAGCTTAGTACTTCTAAAGCCCATCGTCCAAGCCATCCTAAATATTAGAATCATCATAAAGTAAATGTGGGAGGAGAAAATCTTATATGTCGTGGGGAAAGAAGTACTTCTAAAGCCTATCTTCCAAGTCAGCATAATTTTACAATGAGCTGCTTCTACTTGATTCCTTCAAAGAATAGAACATTATAGCAAATTGCTACCGGGTTGGAGCAATTTGAGAAACTCTGAACCTCCACCCACACTGAAGGAAGGACATGATCTATCACATACAGATCTACAACATGAATTATAGCGGAAGATTCATGTGTTTACCTTGTCTTCCTTAGCTCCTATGCACAGCGGATGATCGTAGGGTGCTTGCTTTCACGTGCTCTTCTTGCTCCCACAGTCTGGCTCGAATCACTAGGACGAAAGCTCTGATCCACACCAAGTTCCACCCAATGGAGGCTAGTTAGAGAGAGAGTCTAGGGTTTACTGTATTATGATCAGCACATGATCTCTACAGTATTGTGTATTATTATGTCTCTAGCACACATAATTGAAATACCCCGTTTTGTGACTACGGGTATTTTGTGATATTATTATAAGTGTTGGGAAGTTAAAGTAATTATAGAGAGTTAATTATAGTGCTTTGAGAGTTTGGGGGGAACTTTGTGACTTTAATCAAAGGTTTTAGTGTCTTTTACTTGAGTTGGGGGAGGTGTTTGTCTCTTGGCAAAACTAAGGGGAAATAAGTGTCTTTTGACCTAAATTTCTTCCTACAATAAAAGTTTCCTAATCCAAGAGGGTTTCCTACTTATGAAGTTAATTTTAATTCTAACTCTCATAAAAACCCTCATTCTCCTATTTTTCCTAATCTCTCTCACTCTCCCTACTCTACCCGTCCCTCTCTCACTCTCTCTCTCCCTTGTGACCGACGGCCACCCCACCGCCGCCGCTCTCTCTCTTTTCCGGCAAGGTAACTCTCTCTCTCTCTCTCTTTTTTTCTCTTTTCTTTCTTTCTTTTCTCTTTTCTCTCTTTCTTTCTCCCTATCCCCGTCCGCCTCTCTCTCCGTCCGCCTCTATGGGCGGCGGGTTGAGCGGGTTGGGTTGTTTTGTTTCTTTTTCTCTTTTCTCTTGTTGATCTCTTGATCTTGTGATCACTTGTTCATGATTCATGTACGTTGCATGCAATCTCTAAATTTCAGTTTTTTATTGTTAGGATCATTGTTCATGGATTCGTAGGATTTATTATCAAGTTTTAGGGTTTATCATGTTCTTGAGTGTTGGGAAGAAACCCTAGTTTGAAAGGGAAGTTGATTGAATGATTTGGGAGTTTGAATGATCATATTAGGTGGATAACAATCTGATTTGAATGTGGGAATCATGTTATGTTAGGTTTAGTATGATTATAGGATGAATTAGATGCTTGGGGGAAAAGTTTCATGAAGATTGACAATTCCCGTATGGATATTTTGAATGAAGTTGGAAACTTGAAACTAGTGTAACTTTTGATTCAGGAATCGAAATTAAGATCCGTTTGAGGCTAAACTTATTATTTCGAACGTTTTGAATTCAATGGAACTGTTTCTAGACCATGATCTGTTTGGGAAACTGGAGTAATAAAATTGGTGGAGTTATGATGGATTATGCATACTTTAGGATAAGGGATTTTGAGGCAAAGCTTTAAGCTTATTTTGGAGTATGAATTGAATGAGATGTTGGGGAAGTGTTAGAACCCTAAACCATGGACTATCATATGCATGTAATTAGTATAGCAAGTATATATTGCTAGAATATTGGTTTGATTAGCATATTGTTATGTGTAGGTAACGAGTTCGTCGACGACGAGTACGTAGAGTACGTTGATTGATTGCTATTGTTGGAATTTGCTTTGAGGTAAGTAAATGTGCCAAGCCTAGTGTGCTTATCTCCTTCGTGTCAAACGAATATTTGATTTATTACGTCTCAAAATGTGTTTACATGATACATGACTTGGAATATGTGATTTCTACTTGATAAATGTTTTTCTTGGAAATATCACACTGTTAATGATAATGCATTAATACGTAAAGTGGAAGATGTTGTGCGGGACGTTATTATTTGGGCGGTGTTGGCTGCGGTCCCGTCTCTTTTTAATCCGGTTGCAAGTCCCCGGACAATAACATGTACTCACTCCTCTAACCGGCGTAGTCTTTGGGGGGTGTCGACACTTAAGGTCATGCACGCTGTAGTATTTGGTTTTCCCCGTCACAACAAAGTAATAATGGATTTGTTTGGTTTTGTTAACGGAACGAAGTTAACACTGGATTTGGATTTTCCTAATAATATGGAAATTGATTTGGAAATATATTATGGAATTGGGAACTCTTATGTTTTGAAACAAGAGTCAACTTTATTACCGCTGTGTTTGCGAAAAACTCTTACTTACAAATGAGTCTTGTTTTATAACTATCCATCATCGTTTTACATGTTTGGATGTTTGCTTACCAGTATTTCAATGCTGATTTTGTACTGTGGTGTTTCTTTTTCATTCCGCACCACAGGTTTAGAGGAAGGTTATCGGGCGTAGAAAGGGACGCGCATCACATGGGACGACATTAGTAGTATTGTTTTATTCGAATTGAACTCTCTAGTAGTTTAAACGCTTTAGTTGTTTTTGCCGGTTTGTGGCTAGGACGAAGGTTTATGATAATACATTATTTTAATTGGATTTAATTTATTATTGTGGATGTGTGTGCTTGTGAACCATGTTATAAAATCTCCTTGTATCCGGGCTCCTCTCGGGTACGGAGTGACATCCCCGGGTCTCCGGCTTGGGCCATTTGGGGGTGTTACAGGTGGTATCAGAGCCGGCATTCTAAGAATAAATTTGAAACTTGTTAGGGCAACTAAAATGAATATAGGAGAAAATAACTTAAAATTCGACAAGCCGTGGGAATTTGGGTAGTATGGATAGGATTGTTATGTGTAAGTGTTTAGAAAATAGGATAGAGAACAAGTGCCCATCCACCCATTCGAATTCTTGGAGTATCCCAATTAGAATCTAAGTTAGGCCTACTTTAAGAGACTTCGTTGGGAGATTTCTTCAAAAAGTCTTGTAACCATCGATTTGGAGTCTTGGGAATAATTATTGGTCTGCGAAGAGTAGTTATTTGGATTACAGTTTATACCTTTTAAATTAGAGATTTATTAAGTTGTTTCCTCTTGTAGATGGCTAGAACTAAGCATACAGCAAGGAAGCGTGTGTTGCCAGTAGAGAAGCATCCTGTTGTGACACGTTGGGTTGAAGGTGAAGATTTTCCAGATTTTCGTGACCGTGTGGTTCAATATTGTGAAGATAGATTCCGAGCCTTAGAATTCCCTCGATATAGAAATCCAGCTTTTCAGGCTTACTGTATGGTGAAGGCATTACCTATGAAACCGATGTTTGGGGATATTATTACAAAATATAGCAACATCATGGGCAGGATGAATCGTCTGAATGATAGGGATTATCGTTGCCAAGGTGAATGGACGGTAAGTGCAGATTTTATATGCAAGTTGTTGATAATGACTTACCTTAAGTGGCAAAGTTATACAGTTATTGAGATAAAGTCCAGTGATGAAGAAGACGTGATCTACATAAGCTCTAGTGATGAAAAAGAGGTGATTATTATAGATTCTAGTGACGATGAAGAAGTAGAAGAAGATCCAATGGAAGATGTCGATGAATACCCCGAGATTGAAGAAGATCCCATGGAATATGAAGAAAGTGAAGAAGACCCTAGTGAAGATGAAGAGCACGAGTATGATTCCGATGAAGAGGAAGAGATGGACGAAAGCGATGAGGACGACGATTAAGCTTATTAGAGTTCTTTAGATTTCTTAGACTAGATGCTTTAAGTTTTATTTATTGGTTTGAATAAGGCTCCATAGCCAAGCAACATTTGAAGTATTAGAACGATTCTTGAATAGTCACTTTTGGGCTAGAGTTAAATTCTTAGCGTTTTGCTTTGGGACGAATAATGTTTTTGTTTTGAAGACCCGATTTGGGAAGTTTTATAAATTTAGATTTCTGGAATTTTGGAGTATGATTGGATGAATTAAGGTTGTGTTATGCTTGTTATCATCAATTATGGGCTTAGAAAGTGTTCATGGAGTTAGAACGCGAAAACTTTGATTTTTGGTGCTGTTGAATCTGCGCAGCAGTGAGTTTTCGTTGTAGCATACGTATTTAACTTTGGAGTTATTTTTCCCTGAATTTTTCCCAGAAAGTAGACATACCCAGGTATCTCCCATAAAAATTTCAACCCCATACGAGTTCTGGAGAATTAGCTACGAATTTCCAAAGTTGACGGTTCGGTAGCAGAATTGCAAAGTGACTAGCTGAAGCATTTTCGATTGTTACCTATCTTCCAGATCTTGTTTTGACCTCAAAATTTTATGGCGACTATTAGACACGTTTGGCTAACTCCCAGAGAAAGCCTAGCTCATTTTGAGAATTTTAAAGTCAATTTAAGTCTTTTCAAAGTCGGTGTTTCTGTTCTGGTGGGCTGTGACAGCAGCTGTAGAGTTTCCTTTATATCTCGAGTTTTACAATTTATTTTGAATTGATTCTTCTTGATTATGAAAGTAGACTCAGAGAGGGTGTTGCACACCAAAATTTGCAATTTTTGCTTGATCGATTGATCCTTTTTCCAATTTTGGAAGTAGATGAAAAGTTGAGACGTGATCAGTCTATGTGGAAATACATGAGTAATTAAGTTAAATGATAGTCAATGTGTGACATTACTTGCTTAATTGTGCACTACATGCCGTATATGCGTGATTGTTTGTACTTCTTGGTACTTTATAAGTAATACAATAGGCTATAGTGTAGGGATTATGACTGATAGACCACATCAATACTACACCAGGAGAAATCGCCAAGTACCAATGGCCGCACCAAACAACAACAACAACAACAACAACAACAACATGGAGCAGTTCTTCGCGCAATTTGCTCAGATGGCGCAGAACGCAAATCAGGGAGAGCAGAATAACGCCAATTGGGCCAAGAAAGTGGCCGATATGAAGCCAGGGAACTTCATAGGCAATGAGGACCCTGTTGAGCTCGAGAATTGGATCGATGAGATGGATAAGATCCTTGAGCTAGTTGAGTGCCCCGAAGACCGCAAGGTGGTTTGCGCGGCATTCTACTTGAAGAACAAAGCTAATATATGGTGGTGGCATTCCTGTCAGACCTTTTTGGCTCAACCCAATTTCGATTGGGAGGCTCTAAGGAAGAGATATTATCTTTTAAGGTTTAGTATTTATTCGGTGCGCCCCAAGGCCAAAGAGGAGTTAGCTGGCGCCGACACCATCTTAGAATGAGACTCTAGGTTTAGATTACCTTTAGTGCACCGGTACTGTTTGTGAAGAAGAAAGACGGAAGCTTGAGATTGTGCATTGACTATAGGGAGTTGAATAGCGCAACAATCAAGAACAAGTACTCTTTACCCCGAATTGACGACTTGTTTGATCAATTACAAGGGGCGAGTGTTTTCTCAAAGATAGACTTGAGATCAGGGTATCACCAGCTTCGAGTAGCCGAGAAGGACATACCGAAGACAGCCTTTAGAACGAGGTATGGACACTACGAGTTCACCGTTATGCCTTTTGGTCTGACCAATGCTCCAGCAGTATTTATGGATCTAATGAATCGTGTTATGAGAACGTTTCTAGACCGTTTCGTGGTCGTCTTTATTGATGACATCCTTGTTTATTCAAAGAGCGAGGAAGAACACGAAGAACACCTCAAAGAAATGTTAGAAACTTTGAGACATGAGAAGTTATATGCTAAACTCTCGAAGTGTGAATTTTGGCTAAAACATGTTCCATTTTTGGGTCACATAATTTCCAAGGAAGGAATATCCGTGGATCCAGGAAAGATATCAGCAGTGAAAGATTGGCCTACTCCGAAGAATGTGTCCGAAGTAAGAAGTTTTCTCGGATTAGCAGGATATTACAGACGTTTCGTGAAAGACTTCTCGAAGATCGCTAGACCGCTTACTACGCTAACCAAGAAGACGGTAAGGTATAAGTGGAGCGAAGATTGTGAAGAAGCATTCCAAACGTTGAAGGAAAAGTTAACGACCGCACCTGTCTTAGCTTTACCCAATGATTCTGGCGAATTTGATGTTTACAGTGACGCATCGAAGAAGGGTTTAGGATGCGTGCTTATGCAAGATAGACGAGTTATTGCTTATGCTTCAAGACAACTGAAAACTCATGAAGAGAACTATGCTACGCATGACTTAGAGCTTGCAGCTATAGTATTTGCATTGAAGATATGGAGACATCACTTGTACGGATCTGTGTGTAGATTGTATGCGGATCATAGCAGTCTCAAATACATTTTCACGCAGAAAGAGCTAAACAACAGGCAAAGACGTTGGTTAGAAATCATAAAGGATTATGATTTGCGTATCCAATACCATGAAGGGAAGGCAAACGTAGTAGCTGATGCGTTAAGCCGAAAGTAGAGCCATACTTTGGATACTATGCTAGTTTTACCAGATCGGCTATGCCGAGAGTTCCGAAAACTTGGAATTGAAGTAGTGAAACAAGGAGGAGTAAAGAATATCCTTGGGAATATGACAGTTGTGCCAGATGTCTTAGAAGAAATAAGGAGTAACCAGCCAGGAGATGTGAAGCTGGAAAGGATAAAGAAGAAGATTGCAGAAGGCCAAGCAAAAGATTTCAAAATCCATGAAGATGGAAGTATCCGTTACAAAGGAAGATGGTGTGTACCACATAAGTGTACGGAAACTAAGGAAAAGTTGATGCGAGAAGCACACAACACACCCTACTCAGTACATCCAGGAGGTGACAAACTTTATAAGGACATGAAGAAGATGTTTTGGTGGCCTAAAATGAAGAAAGAAGTGGCAGAATTTGTGGCGAAATGTCTAACTTGTCAAAAGGTGAAGTTTGAACATAAAAGAATGGGAGGCTTAGTACAACCATTAGATGTCCCAGTTTGGAAGTGGGATTCTATTTCAATGGATTTCGTAACTGCGTTACCGACATCAAAGAATGGACTGAATCAGATTTGGGTCGTAGTTGACAGATTGACCAAGACAGCAAGGTTTATTCCGATGAAAGACACATGGAATATGGAACAAAGAGCTGATGCGTATATGAAGAACATTGTAAGGTATCATGGAGTACCAAGCTCTATAGTTTCCGACAGAGATCCCAATTTTCTTTCTCACTTCTGGAAAGCACTTCAGGAGGCACTAGGAACTCAGTTGAAGTTTAGCACGGCATTTCACCCGGCTACAGATGGACAAACCGAAAGAACAATACAAACATTGGAAGATATGCTAAGATCGTGTGTTATGGATTTTCAAGGTTCATGGGTTGATAGATTACCTTTGATAGAATTCTCCTACAATAACAATTATCACGCCAGTATTGGAATGGCACCACATGAAGCGTTGTATGGAAGAAAGTGTAGGACACCGTTGTGTTGGAACGACATAAGTGAAACGATAGTAATTGGTCCACAACTTATCGAAGAGATGACAGATCAAGTGAGACTTATACAGCAGCGAATGAAGGCAGCGCAGGATAGACAGAAATCCTACGCGGATCAGAAAAGAAGACCGTTGGAATTTCAAGTTGGAGAAAAAGCATTTCTTAAAGTATCACCAACTAAAGGAGTCATGAGGTTCAATCAGAAAGGGAAATTGAGCCCGAAATTCATTGGACCATATGATGTTATAGAAAAGATTGGAGAAGTGGCTTATCGATTGGATTTACCATCTAATTTAGGTCGTGTTCATAACGTATTTCACGTATCGCAGCTGAAGAAGTATATGCCTGATGCATCTCATGTATTAGATCCCGAACCAGTAGAACTGGACCCGTCTTTGAGTTATGAAGAACAACCTGTCAAGATTTTAGACACCAAGACAAGGAACACCCGTAATAAGAGTGTCAAGATCGTAAAAGTCTTATGGACTAACCACCTCACTGAAGAGGCAACTTGGGAAGCGGAAGATGATATGAGGAAGAAGTACCCTCACTTGTTTGACGAGGTACCTTGAGTTACGAGGACGTCACTCCTCTAAGGGGGAGAGGATGTAATCCTTCGTTTTTCTTTAATACAATACTACTTATAGTATATTGCATATCATTCATGACCTTAGGTTGCATTTAGTAGTCGTACTAGTGAGGGAAGGTGTATATCTTTGTGTGGCTAAAGTTTAGTTTAAACTTCAAGGACAGTTTCTCTTTTAGGAGGGAGGTTTTTGTTTAAATTTCGAGGACGAAGTTCTCTTTAAGGAGGGAAGGATGAAATACCCCGTTTTGTGACTACGGGTATTTTGTGATATTATTATAAGTGTTGGGAAGTTAAAGTAATTATAGAGAGTTAATTATAGTGCTTTGAGAGTTTGGGGGGAACTTTGTGACTTTAATCAAAGGTTTTAGTGTCTTTTACTTGAGTTGGGGGAGGTGTTTGTCTCTTGGCAAAACTAAGGGGAAATAAGTGTCTTTTGACCTAAATTTCTTCCTACAATAAAAGTTTCCTAATCCAAGAGGGTTTCCTACTTATGAAGTTAATTTTAATTCTAACTCTCATAAAAACCCTCATTCTCCTATTTTTCCTAATCTCTCTCACTCTCCCTACTCTACCCGTCCCTCTCTCACTCTCTCTCTCCCTTGTGACCGACGGCCACCCCACCGCCGCCGCTCTCTCTCTTTTCCGGCAAGGTAACTCTCTCTCTCTCTTTTTTTCTCTTTTTCTTTCTTTTCTCTTTTCTCTCTTTCTTTCTCCCTATCCCCGTCCGCCTCTCTCTCCGTCCGCCTCTATGGGCGGCGGGTTGAGCGGGTTGGGTTGTTTTGTTTCTTTTTCTCTTTTCTCTTGTTGATCTCTTGATCTTGTGATCACTTGTTCATGATTCATGTACGTTGCATGCAATCTCTAAATTTCAGTTTGTTATTGTTAGGATCATTGTTCATGGATTCGTAGGATTTATTATCAAGTTTTAGGGTTTATCATGTTCTTGAGTGTTGGGAAGAAACCCTAGTTTGAAAGGGAAGTTGATTGAATGATTTGGGAGTTTGAATGATCATATTAGGTGGATAACAATCTGATTTGAATGTGGGAATCATGTTATGTTAGGTTTAGTATGATTATAGGATGAATTAGATGCTTGGGGGAAAAGTTTCATGAAGATTGACAATTCCCGTATGGATATTTTGAATGAAGTTGGAAACTTGAAACTAGTGTAACTTTTGATTCAGGAATCGAAATTAAGATCCGTTTGAGGCTAAACTTATTATTTCGAACGTTTTGAATCCAATGGAACTGTTTCTAGACCATGATCTGTTTGGGAAACTGGAGTAATAGAATTGGTGGAGTTATGATGGATTATGCATACTTTAGGATAAGGGATTTTGAGGCAAAGCTTTAAGCTTATTTTGGAGTATGAATTGAATGAGATGTTGGGGAAGTGTTAGAACCCTAAACCATGGACTATCATATGCATGTAATTAGTATAGCAAGTATATATTGCTAGAATATTGGTTTGATTAGCATATTGTTATGTGTAGGTAACGAGTTCGTCGACGACGAGTACGTAGAGTACGTTGATTGATTGCTATTGTTGGAATTTGCTTTGAGGTAAGTAAATGTGCCAAGCCTAGTGTGCTTATCTCCTTCGTGTCAAACGAATATTTGATTTATTACGTCTCAAAATGTGTTTACATGATACATGACTTGGAATATGTGATTTCTACTTGATAAATGTTTTTCTTGGAAATATCACACTGTTAATGATAATGCATTAATACGTAAAGTGGAAGATGTTGTGCGGGACGTTATTATTTGGGCGGTGTTGGCTGCGGTCCCGTCTCTTTTTAATCCGGTTGCAAGTCCCCGGACAATAACATGTACTCACTCCTCTAACCGGCGTAGTCTTTGGGGGGGTGTCGACACTTAAGGTCATGCACGCTGTAGTATTTGGTTTTCCCCGTCACAACAAAGTAATAATGGATTTGTTTGGTTTTGTTAACGGAACGAAGTTAACACTGGATTTTGATTTTCGTAATAATATGGAAATTGATTTGGAAATATATTATGGAATTGGGAACTCTTATGTTTTGAAACAAGAGTCAACTTTATTACCGCTGTGTTTGCGAAAAACTCTTACTTACAAATGAGTCTTGTTTTATAACTATCCATCATCGTTTTACATGTTTGGATGTTTGCTTACCAGTATTTCAATGCTGATTTTGTACTGTGGTGTTTCTTTTTCATTCCGCACCACAGGTTTAGAGGAAGGTTATCGGGCGTAGAAAGGGACGCGCATCACATGGGACGACATTAGTAGTATTGTTTTATTCGAATTGAACTCTCTAGTATTTTAAACGCTTTAGTTGTTTTTGCCGGTTTGTGGCTAGGACGAAGGTTTATGATAATACATTATTTTAATTGGATTTAATTTATTATTGTGGATGTGTGTGCTTGTGAACCATGTTATAAAATCTCCTTGTATCCGGGCTCCTCTCGGGTACGGAGTGACATCCCCGGGTCTCCGGCTTGGGCCATTTGGGGGTGTTACAATAATAATCTAGGAGGCTGTCTCCTTATATAGACAGACTTATACCTAATTGCAACGTTACCCCTAGGGTTGATGTCCTTGCTACTAACCCCATAAGGTTTGAGCTTGTCTCACCTAAACCCATAAGTTTAGGATAATTGCATTGTGCACCCCACATGGGCGCACATAATGCTAACATCTCCCACTCGCACAGTGGGGTTGCACAAATACAGTAGTTCTAGTCTCCCTCAATCTCCAACTATTATCATCTGCCAAAGTGTTATGTGGCCTTGGTGTGTGACTGTGAGAGAACCTGCATTTCGGGAGATCCATACTCTAAACTCATACGAGACGAGCTAGCAGCAGGCGCACTCAACCCTTAAGAAATAATGCAATACATATATATATATATATATATATATATATCTCGTATCCCCCAGATTCTGTCTATTGTCATCTCATAGACCATGAGCACCTACCTTGTCCCGAAGGTCGTGCATCAATGAGTCTATATCTCCTTTATTACATTCATATCCTGCATGATCCCATAAGATCTTGTAGGTGGGCCCAATGAATATAATAAAGAGCGATGCAATTAGAATCTTCCTTTCCATCCATTGTCGCTTTGATTCGGAGTCAGCTGCTTTCCTAGCAATGTCCTGGTAGGCCGAATCATTCATAGCCGTGAGGTGTCACGCTAAAGTAGCACCACCGAACCGTCTCTCCCCGACATGGATAAAAGTACTAAGGGTATACAGTGTCAATCATTCTTATATGATCGACGAGGCTCACACGGCGAGGAAACTCAGGGACTAGTTCTACTCGCCACCTCGTGTCACTCATCAGCACGCGTTATCTCATAAGATGTGCGCCATAGTGTTTGGACTCTATCAGAGCACATGTCCTATCCCATAGGGACCACTATACAGATGTAAGTCCAACAGCCCATATGACTATTAACCCGAGTACTGAGTGTTGCCCATATGCAATCGAAATCAGTTCTCTCATCTGGCTTTCTCTACGCAGACTATACATGGTTCGGGGTAGTAACCATGCTCGAATGGCCATAATCCAATCTCACCTTGGAACTTATTCCAATGCGACAAATGAATCCGTCTGATAGGGTCTTGCACTATTGATTGATGTCCAGCTCTTGTCATAGGCCATGCGCCTCATATGACAGGAATCATCATATCATAGGCTTCTAGCGCTTTCGGGATTCTGTCTCATCTTCTACTCACCTGGACTATCCAAGATATTGTAAAGGCGGTTGCTCGTGTGAGGGAGACAACCTAGTGTCCGCGCGACATGTTCTATGCTAGTACAGGATATGTAAACGTATCATACACGTATCGAAACAACATGTAGCATAACAAGTCCAATTAAAATCCAATTATCAATGTCTCATATGTTCATCAATCATATTGTCAGTGATCGACTACCGAGTCCCAATTTTCTAAAACAATCCACAAAGACGACTCTTATGTGGTTTAGGAATGGGAGGAACCTTCATTTTGTCCCGTAGTTGATCTACTCCAAGATTACTCTTCAGATAGTTAGTTCACCTTTTGTGATCAGTACCTCTTTCTATATGTTTGGCCTTATCAAAGTACTGTAGCCGTACGCTAGCACTACAGGTTGGTTGACAGCTCATAAGCTTATCAGAAACCTTCTTATCCAAGCATGTTTCTGTCCAGTGACAGAACAGGCAATCGTGCTTCGCTTCCATGATGGAGCGGTCTAATACGATTGTGCAACACTTATGCTGCAGTTCCATGCGATGTCATCTAGCATGGACCATAGCCTGAGGTGGATCCACGTGCATCTAGGTCCCCACCCTAGTCAGCATGCATAGCTGGCTAGTCGAAGCATCATCTCCGATAGTCATAGCACGTGATCCTTCATACAGAGTATCCTTTTGGTTACAATCTAGTGTCTTAAGTTAGACTTCCTGAAATCCACTCTTCCGATTGCATAGGGTTTGTGGGGTCTCAGTATATACCATAGTATATAGCAAACTCACACTGCATCGGGCACTTTGGTTATTTTGTCAACCTAGTATGGTGTCTTCTAGGTCACATATTCAGGCTCATAAAATCTTGCAGCAAGCTATAGGAGCATCACATGGCCTCGGGTCCATAACATGGAATCGTTCAAAGTATCTTCTTGTTGTCCGCCTTATGCGTCAATATAAGAAGTCCTTTTGAACGAACGAGAATGCATCTCGCCCTACTAATATCCTTCGTTACAAATCGAAAGGATAACCACCCTATGGTGAATGTGAAATAGTCCTTAGACTCTCCAGGGAAATAGTGTGTCATCGATAATAAGTGACATGTCACCTACTCTCTACTATTGAGAGTGGTATGCAGCGGGTTTTTCATCCATTGACAAAATACTGCTGACTTAGAGGACTAATTAAGATCATACATGGACTTAATTAGCTTGCACCTATATGTGCATTTGATCATACATCTCGAAACCCTGTGGTCGAGTCATACATATCACCTCTCTGATTTCTCTATCGAGAAATTCAGTCGTCACGTTTATCGAGAATGGAGACTTATTTCCATCATCACAACTATCACCGATATCTCTGCAAGTCGTATGCCTTAGTATGCTTCCGTCTGTGTCACTCTGACTGACCTTGGAAATACATCCATTTCCAATAGTCTAATATCCAGTCGGAAAAGTCAACCTAGCCTTAAACTTGGTCGGTCCTTACAGACTCTAACTTTTCCTGTAAAGGTTACCTTTCATTCTTCATAATTAGGGAACGATAAGGCATAGTATTCTATCCTATCGATTATGCAAGGTGATCCTTAAGATCATCCCTTTGATCTCAAATAGTCGATGGGATATGCTCCTATGAGCAATTCCTTTGCATGGGAGGATCATAATTTTGCTCTTCACCCCTATGGATGGGCACCTCGCTTAGAAAGTCACTCCCACTGTCCGAAGTATCCTTGAGGGACTAATTCCTCATATTGGACTAAGGAACAGGGTATATTATAGCGGTTCCTCCATGCTCGCGGAGATCATCATCTCTACGAACATTCCCTTAATTATGGACATCTCCTTATGAGAAAACATATATCTTGTGAATCCATTTGCGTTACACTACTAATCGCCTGTTGCGTTTCGAACACGCAACCCCCTAGAGTACTCCGAATAGTATGGGAAGATATGTTACTCCATGAAGATACACTTCTTCCATCTAGGGTCTAATTTCCTTCTTGTCAGTTGATGAAATATCCTGGGGCAATATCCTAGGTTCATCTTCTTGCGTGGTGACTATCATGTCTTCCCTTCGATGTCAAATCGTCGACGGGGTACGCTCCAAAGAGCGTTCCTACGCAAAGAGGGTTCTTCTTCAGCATTATCGTCATATACGACAGGCTGCTCACTAGGTAAGGCACTCCCACTGTTCTCAATATCCATAGGAACAAATTCCTCTTGAGTAGTGGTGAATTGAGTGTCATCTAGTGGTTCCTCTTACTCGTAGAGAATGCCATCTCCACGAGCTTCTCCCTGACTAGGAAAATTTAGTTAGCTCATAAGCTGCCTATCCATATGGCCTAAGGTGACCTCATATAGGTTGCCTTTTGGTCCACATCTCGTAGGGGGTAGTGGCTATAGACTTGGTGGGTTTTTGGTTGAGTACTCCGACAGACGTTTAACAAAGCGTCTCCTTAAGATAGGGAACTTATACTTTGAACGTGCTATCATACATCGAACCATCTTTAGGCTGTATCCTTTTCCTCCTATCCGCCTCAGCATTCTGCTACGGGGCATGGGAATAGCCAACTGCCTAAATACTCTCCATCACATAGTTCTTGCTAAGATAGATACTCGCATTCTCATTCTGGCTAAGGACATATCCTTTTATCCAGACGGTTTCCTACCTTTTGTAGATACCTGTCTGAAGCACCCTTGCGCCTCAGACTTATGTGGCCCAAGAACACATAGTTGAGATGCATACAATAATCTACGAATGTGATGGAACAGTAAGCACCATGTCTTTAGATTTGACTTTTAATGGAACACAACAATAGAATGAATAACATGTAAAGACTCAATAATCCTCACTGCTTTACTGGATAGTTTGCCTTTCGCCTTTCGTGTAAGGCAAGAATCACACACAGGTAAGGGTACCTTGGGCATATTCCAAGCAGGCCTACCTTAGCTAGCCTGAAAATCCTTTCCTGACATAGTGTGTCTCAATCTAGCACGCCACATATCAGAATCTTGAGGCACAACCCTAGAGGTGATATCCAAAGATCCTGAGGCGTCATTCATGCTAGAATTCAAGAGTGCATAACCATACATAACATGACCAATTCCAAAGTAAAACTGTGACCAAAACAAATTTTGGTGGCTACTCCCTCAAAGATAATCTCATGGATCCTTAGACGAGAAGTTAGTGCCATGTCTGGCCTTCTAGTCTTAGGGAAACATCCTTTTCCTCCTTTGCATTTGTCTGTCTTGGGATATTGGTCATGTACCAATATTTTGCCCTTATTCCTTTATCCTTGCCCCACCTGTTCCACGGTCCTAATACCGGGCTAGGGACTAAATCTGCCGATCATACTTCATTCACAGCCTTTAGCAATCATATATTGCTTAGACTTCAAAAGTATGCCGAACTAGTATACTTAGCAATCATATATCGCTTAGATCCTAGAACGGAGTGATGTTTGGTCTCATCCAAACATCCTGACACTCTCAAAGTGTGTCATATAACGTTTCCATGGCATTTTCATGAAACGTGGCAGAGATAGCAACAAATTGCTAATCGGATAACTTAAACATGATAGTTTAAGGTGGGATTTATGATTCATTAACCACAATTTTTTTTTAATGAGGCAAATGGCTAAGGTGGATCCAAGATTCTTCTTTGGCTCATCCCTACAATCTTTGAATCTCAAAGTGGTCTTGAACTTGCTGATGAGGTCATTTACCCACCTTGGCATAGCACGCTCTATGACATTTATCTTGACTGCCTCCCACTTATTGGTTAGCCTAAAGATAATGTTCATGTGCTGCTGTGACAACTATTCATCACAGGTTCGACCATACTTGTAGGTGTTTTGACAAACTATGTCCAACTATTTGGTTACATAGTACGATGACTTGTCATATCGTTTATTTTCATTATTTTAGCCTTTACAGTTTCAATTTAGACACGATTGATCTTGAGACATTGCATAGGAAATTAATACTAGCATTTTCTTAGCTCCGAAATAACATGATACATGATTAAAATTTCATAGTTCATCATAAGGACTCCACCAAAACCTAGTGGCAATTCTAGGAATCAAATATCATCACTTATGATTCCCTATTAGTTTCAATCATGTATAACCATGTGAGCTCTTTTGTTTTAGTTCCTTAGCATGCGAGGTTATACAGATATATCCAATCACACGCAGTTATAACGTAAAACAAGCATAAGCATAAATAAATATGCAATGGATGTGGCCCCTAAGGTGCACTCCCACTATTGAGAGTACGTCTTGAGCAAGTCTTAAACTTCTCGCCTCATGGATCTCGCTTCATCTCGAGTGCTCCTTGAAGCTTCTCTGTTCGTCTCTTTGCTCCATGCACCTCGCGTCATAGCTTTTGGTTTGGCCACCTCTCTTGAAGCTTCTATTCTTCAATCTTCACTAACTATCTTATTTATAATAAGAAGTAACCTCTAATAGGCGATTTAGATGAGAAGAGAAGACAATAGAGTATGTAGAGAGGCACGACACGCAGGCCGTATTTTAATTGATTACATATTCAAAACCAAAACCAAACATAAAACCATCTAAGCCACATCCATGCATCAAACACATCCATTCAACCCACAACAGCATGTATAATAATAAAATAAACATACTGGAATTTTCTGGAAATTTCCAGAATTAAAGAATAATTACTGGGAAATAATAAGCAATAAATCAATCAACTAATAAGATCGAAAATTGCTCCCAACTACCTAGGATCTCACCTCCTATCTCATAAGGTAGGGAAAAATGTCCAAAGTCTCCAGAAAAAATTTGGGCTCAAAACAGTGTGTTTAAGGACGTCTAACTGCCTCGGGAAGTGTGCTAAACACTAATTAATTAATCTGGAAAATAATAAAATTTTCTGTTTTTCCAAAAATTATGAAAACATTCCAGAAAATAGGAAATTTAATTCTGAGCATATAGAAAAAAAATTGGCGAAAAATAGTGGTCGGAGGAGGGCTCACGCGCCCACACGCGCCGCCGCGCGTGGGCGAGTCCGCCTCCGTCACGCGCTGGCGTCGGCCCGAGTGCCACGCCAGCATGCCACGTGGCATGCCACGTCAGCCACGTACTGACGTCAGCTGCCACGTCACCATGCCACGTCAGCAATCGCGCGGTTGCCACGTCATCTGCCACGTGAGCAATTGCTGATGTGGCACCGCCACGTCACTATGCCACGTCAGCCCTAGCCACGTCAGCAAGCCCGTCGCCGCCCTTTGGCGCGTGCGGCGCGTGTAGGCGGCGTCGGTGGCGAGTGAGGCCCACGCGCCGCCTTCCCGGCCTCCGTTTCCGGCGATCCATATATCGTTGGAATCGTCTTTTCACGCTGATCAAGATTATGTATTCAAAACCCAATTTTAACATGTTTTGAAAAAATCTTTTTACTGCTCAGATCTATCATTCCAGATTTATACAGTTCCGAATCTTTAAAAAATCATAACTAATTCTCTGTTCGTCCAAAAATTATAAAATTTATATTTATGGAATCCTCGTGAAAAACCCTATATAACTATATAGGTTTCACTAACAGATTATGAAATTTCAAAAACTCGAATTTTTTAACTGATTCGGGAACGCACAACGATGCACGAAAAACAAGCCTAAGGCTCTGATACCAATGAAGGAAGGACATGATCTATCACATACAGATCTACAACATGAATTATAGCGGAAGATTCATGTGTTTACCTTGTCTTCCTTAGCTCCTATGCACAGCGGATGATCGTAGGGTGCTTGCTTTCACGTGCTCTTCTTGCTCCCACAGTCTTGCTCGAGTCACTAGGACGAAAGCTCTGATCCACACCAAGTTCCACCCAATGGAGGCTAGTTAGAGAGAGAGTCTAGGGTTTACTGTATTATGATCAGCACATGATCTCTACAGTATTGTGTATTATTATGTCTCTAGCACACATAATAATCTAGGAGGCTGTCTCCTTATATAGACAGACTTATACCTAATTGCAACGTTACCCCCTAGGGTTGATGTCCTTGCTACTAACCCCATAAGGTTTGAGCTTGTCTCACCTAAACCCATAAGTTTAGGACAATTGCATTGTGCACCCCACATGGGCGCACATAATGCTAACACACACTAAACACAACTAAACACGACCAAACTTCAACTTTATTGATTGATAACTGAAATTGTGAAATTACAAATACTTAAATAGATAAGACTGACATAATCTTAGACCTAAACAGTTCGACTATACGAGCCGGGAAAGAACCATTAAAAGAAAGCCCGGTCCAATTATTTTGACACGCTACGTAACTAAATTTTGAAAAACTACGTTTTCTTGATGTAATGCGTTAGGTATTTGGGCGGGTGACGTTCCCGTGTACTCCGTCATGGAACTGTGACGGTTGAAATATGTATATCCATATCAACTCAATCATACACCCCCTCCCCCCGCGTTGACAATTACCTTGTCCTGAAGGAGGAACATGATCGATGACAACCCATTGCGGCTTCGGTTCACCCCTTCAATATCAAGCGAGTGCCGTCCCATATGAAATTCCATCATCATATGTGAGAAGTCGGTTTCCACATGTTCGCGCTGCTTGAGCTAGTCCATTCCTAGAACAATTTGTGATCCGTGAAACGCCAAAATGAATAGCTCGACCTCAACTATATGCCCTTGAAGCCATATATCAACTGAATCCCGTGTTGTATCACAGTGAAGGAATCCCCATAACCGAATTTAAACTTGAACGTGGTCGTCGCTTAAGCGGAAGTTGAAGTTGTCCGGCCAATTCCGGCTGAATCAAATTATGAGTGGACCAGTGTCAATCAAGACGAAAACCTCCTGACCTGCTACAGTGTGCAATAGTCGCAAAGAATAATATTGGTCAGTGCTGGCCATAGAATACAGACGGGAAACATCATCAGCAATAACGAACTCCTCTGTTGTATAGGATCCGTGTCCTCGTATCCCATAATGTAAGATCAATCCAGTTTCATAAGTTTCAAAGACTTGAAATAGCTAGTCTATTTCAAGGCCTTGAAACAGCTTTCGAAGCCTTGAAACTGACTGAGCTTCAACTGCATATTCTTAGGGGGAGTTTTGATCTTGATTGAACTCTTAATCTCCTACGCTTGATCTATTACTGCTTGATGATGAAAGACAAGGAATTATTACATGTTTTTACTCCATCTAATTAATCTGTTTGACTTAGATTTGCAGGAAAATTTTGTTTCCTATTTTACAGGATTCATGTCCTAACCTGAGTTTTGCTAGAAATGAAATACTGAGAAGAATTGATTCTGTGATCAACCAAACACTTATGAAAACTTCTCAAGTTATTTAAAAACAATATCAGCTCAATATCTCTGAAGATACTGATCAACTATCCGTTCGAGAGGACTGTTAGAGAAGTCAAAGTTGTTGCCTACAAAACAGGAAAGTTTATTGTTGAAATCAGGGAGATATGCAGATCATGTGTGCTGTATAAATGGAGCTCATTTTGAAGCATCAAAGACACAACTCAACGGGCAAAAACAGATACACATTCAAGGATTGAAAAACAACAGAGAAGCAGATCATCCTCTCAGTCCATTCTCAGAAGAACACTGCACTTTCACAGCAGTTTCATACTCTATGTTCTTCTGTTCTGAACTTCATTTTTATATCTCTTCTGTTATACTTCTAGTTCTTATTCTCAAGGATTTTTCAAGTGAACAATAGAGAATTCTTAGTTAATCAGATAGCTGGAGAAGGTACTAGATAGGTTAGTGAGAACCACAAGCTGTAACAGAGTAAGGTATCTCTCTGTGCTTGAGATCTAGGGCTTGGATGTGGATTAATAAGAATTAAGTTGAAAATCGTGCAGGGAGAAGATCCTGAGGTAGAGACGTGGGTCCAAGTGGACTGAACTCTATATATCTTATGTCACTTGCATTTACTTTACAGTTGCATACTCAGTTTATTTGCAGCACTCAAACAGTTTCATTTCAAGGGTTTGAAAATCATTTCAAGGCCTTGAAAAAGGCTTATTCTCTTTATACTAAACTGTTTTTATTACAAGGGCTTGAAACTCAATTCAAGGCCTTGAACTACACTTACTCATCACAAACTCTCTTGAAATCACTTCTCTTGCAAGTTTTAGCAAAAGTTGGCATACTCTATTCACCCCCCCTCCTTTAGAGTATTGATCCTGCATTTCTACCTACCGTACACACTTTCACATAAGATAGAACTTGCCTTCACACTTGTGACCCCTGAAGTACATCTGATCGCAGTTGTAACACAAGCCATGTCGCTGGTGTTCCTGCTGCTCGGCAAGAGTAAGTCGTCGTATTGGTGGAGTGGATGAAATGATGGAGGAAGGTGTTGTAGGGGTCAATGTGGTGGCACGAGGCGGAGCCGCTACGAATGTCATCGAAGCTACCAACGACAATATGATTGCCTCTAATTCTCTTTCCAATGAAAAGGCCTCTGCCAGTGAGGAAGGATGGCATAACCCCAACTCGCGTCCTTGCGACGGCGTGAGACCCAATAAATAGCGAAATAATTTGTCGGCCGAATGTTGTCCCAACTTTATTCAAGAGGTTTTCAAAATCAAACTGATAAGCTAGAAATTTAGATTGCTCTTTTAATTGGAAAATTTTCCAAAACAGTCGTGGTAGTAGTAAGGGTGAAAACGAACCGTGAGCTCCTAAAGAAAAAAATTCCATATACGAAAACCAAAACTGCGTTGCTGATATCGAAACTAATCGGTGGCTTCGCCATCCAACAACACTCTCCCACTAACTAAGTCGTTCTGGCAGAATATGGAAATACTGAAAAACTTGCTCGAATTTAAAAAGCCAAGTGTGAGGATCGCTACCTGAAAATTTGTACTCGTCGACGCGCAAGTTGTGATTGCGTGAATCATGACCTCCATAATTGGGGGGAAGACCTGGCTATTGAATACCGTAAGTGGGGTACCCATAATTCGTCGACCTGACGAGTTCGTGATTGTATCCTTCAAGAAAACTCGAATGTGCCAGTGGGTTGCCGGGCCGGTGACGAACAGGATGTACGAGATTACATCCCACGGCGGAAGCAAGAATGAAGTCGGGTCTGCCATGGTTAGGGTTCAGACCTGAATAGACTGGAGACTGGGTTTGTGGCCTGAAACCCATCGCGAATTGCAGCTGAGTGCTGGTTGAAATCTGAAGCCTTTTGGCGCCGACAGCGGGATGTCGTTGCGGCGTATCCCGAGATTGGAGGGTCTGGAAGGCATTGGTGGTGGCGGCGAACGCAGCTTGGAGCTACTGGCTTGGCGACAGAGCTGGGTGTGCCGTCAGAAGGATCCAACCACGAACTAGACCGAAGCCTAGAGTTGGGTGGCGCCGACGCTGTCAAGGTTTGTACCCGCGACTGTGGAGTGTCCCGCTGTGCATGATTGGTGGTGGTGGTTGCTGGTAGGAGGCCACTAGTGCTGGCGGCGCAGGAGGCAAATTCTTATCAGGATTCCACGCCCCCAGATTTGCAATCGTCGATTCCACCACTGTTAATCGATCGTCCATGGCCCAAGGGTGGTCGGTGCTTGCTATGGTGGGTTCCCAGCAGTTGGCGTGCCTCCATGGCCGCCAATCGGGTCCTTGATGTTCCGCATCGTGGTCGGAAGATCTTGGATTATTGTTACCCACTCTGCGTCGCATCGTCGTATTTGTTTCTAGTGTTCGTCATTGAGAAATTCACCAGCTGACAGTGGTGAAAACTCAATGAAAGCACCAGTTGATAGCAGATTGCTATTGGGTTGGAGCAATTTGAGAAGCTCCGGATCTCTACACACATTAAACACACATAAACACGACTAAACTTTTTTTTATTGATAACTGAAATTTTGAAATTACAAATACTTAAATAGAAAAGACTGACATAATCCAAGACCTAAATGGTTCGACTATACGAGTTTTGAAAGAACCGTTTAAAGAAAATCCGATCAAATTATTTTGACCCGATACATAACTAAATAAAATAAACTATGTATGCTTAACGTAATACGTTAGTTATTTTGTCAAGTGACGTTCCGCATACTCCGTCGTGGAGCCGTGACGGTTGACGGGTGTATATCCGTATCAGAACATCATATGAGGAGCTTTTGGTGGAATAAATAGGTATCCGTTTAAAACAAAAAGGGGGTAGAGTAACATGTTGAATAAACAAGCTTAAAATCAAAATTAGAAAACTATTTGGTATGTGTTTAAAACTATTGTTTGAATCAAAACACATCTGAAAAAAAAACATTGTTAATTTATGATAACATCATTTTGTACATACAACAACATAATTGTTGTTTTATTTATTTAATAAGGGTTAAAAAAATTAATCACCAATAATACGAAAACATCAAAACTTTTGTCTGTATGTTTTAAGTCTGTTTTTATTTTATACAAAACAAAAACAGATACTGCGAAACTATTTATTAAACATATTGTATTTTTAAGTAGACTCATTTAAATATAAGGATACCGAACAGGCACTTAGATACTCACGGGCGCAAGTGTCGTCTAGTTTCGCACTACAGAAATGGTGAAACCGCAAGTATCTTTACCGAAACTGGAAGGGATCAAAATCACAAAGTGTCCTTGTGTCAAACTTGAGGGGGTGAAAGTGTCTTTTATCCTAAAAGTCACTGGTAGTACTGGTACCGTCTTGTGTGGGGAATTTGATTGGAGGCAGTGAAGGTTCAATCAATCAATGAATGTTGGAAAGACAAATTGAAAGCTGACTGACAGGACAGAGTCTAATTACTGCTCCTGATCTTCGAGAGATACGATTTCTGTTTGCAGTATCCTTATAAAATTGTTTCCCCCAAGCAAAATCCAAAAGTAATCAAAAAAGAAGAAGAAGACAGGGAAGACGAGCCCCAGTGGGACCCACCTGAAAAGATTTCAATAGCGACCTACAAATCTCTTGTGTCTCCTACTTGCCTCCTCCTCTCTTTGGAGCCAGGGCCCGCCCTAGACTTTCATGGGCCCTAGGCGATAGTTGAAAGTGGGGCCCCTTTTTACCATAAACATAATTGTGAATAAAAAAACCTACTCAAATGTAGGGCGGCATATAACCAGTTCGTGCTTTTAGCCCGTAAAAAAATGTGAGGGACATAAAACTTACCCACTATAAAAAAAGATACAACATGTATATAGACGTTAGTAACCACATTTAATCCTAAACATTAGGGTAAGTTGTTGATTATGGTTACCATGAAAGTAAAATCATTCCTAATTCAATGCTAAAAATTAGGATAAGTTGTGATTATTGACACGATCAAATCCAGTTATCATTCTTTTTTTTTCTCAAAAAAATAAGTTCTGTTGTCATTCTCACCTAATTTCATCTTCTAAATCGGTTGGTTTTCTTCCGAATCTTATCTACATTTTTTTTTATTTTCGCTATGTATTATAAATTTACGATATTACACCTACTCCTGAAAAATACTACAGGGCCCCTTGAAATTGGGGGCCCTAGGCGAACACCTAATCCGGCTAGTGGATGGGCTGGCCCTGTTTGGAGCAGATCCTTTGTTGCCTTGCACCAAGTAAGGGCATGTCCACCCGCACCAGGGGAGGAGTAAGAGCATCTCCAACACGAGGAGCAAAATCAGTTTTGGACAAAATTTGGTCCAAATTCATAAAAAACCTAACTCCAACAGGTGGAGCATTCAGTGGAGCAAAAGTTAGGATATTTTTTTGGAGGAGCAATTCTGGGTGGGTTTGGTGTGGACTTTTTGGATTTTAAGCTGCCTTTTAAGATTGTGTGAAAAAAGTTCGTGACACAAAAGTTTAAGAAAAAAGATGTATGAGTTTGGTAAAAAAAGTTGATGTTGATAAAAGTTAGTGATGTGACAGTTTTGTTGTTTAGTGAAAGTTACCATTATACCCATTTTGTCTTTTTGTTAACAGTCATTGATGTGATATTTTTGTTGTTTAGTGAGGACATTATTGTCATTTTAAGGATTGAGGAGAAAAAGACACAAAAAATTCACCCAAACCCAACTTTTTTCTTCCACCAATTCCACACTACAAATTTAAAATCCAAAATCCAAAATCCACTCAAAAAAGTTCATACCAAACCTTTGCAAAAAGTCCAAAAAGTAGAAAAGTTGATTTTGGATTAAAATCCATGAAAAAGTCCATACCAAACCCAGTTTTGGGTGATGAGCAAAAATATTAAATTCAAGTTTAATGAAAAGTTGTTTCTTCCATTTGAAACAACTCCAACTAATATATCAAAAATTGAAATCCTACTCTGTAATTGAAAATAACAATTTATTAAAAAAAAAATAAATTTAATTTATATATATACAAATCAATTTAGTATTACATTACTAGTGAAAAAAACATATTTTATTTAAATAGACTTTGCTAATTTACTTTAGATTAATTAATATGAAACTATTTCAAATAAAAATTAATATGAAAAAAAATAGTTAATAACAAGAAAATTATAAAATAACAATAATGGAGCAAATTTGCTCCTCACTGATGGAGCTCAAGCACTAAACTGGAGGAGCAAATTTTGCTCCAGGACCAAATTTGGTCCAAGGGCATTTTTTTCGCTCCTCGTTGTTGGAGATGCTCTAAGCGGTTCTACGATTTTAGGACAAAACATTGTTCTCTATTTTTTAAAGTGTGTTTTTACCTCTTGGGGGGTAAGTAGAGAGGAAAGACAATATTCACTACTTAAAAATTTTAAAGTGTGTTTTTACCTCTTGGGGTAAGTAGAGAGGAAAGACAATATTGACTACTTAGAAAAAAAACAGTATTTTGTATTTTAATATTGAGATGTTTTTGTTAAATTTGTATATTTATATATATAGTTATAAAATTGAAATGTTTTTGTTAAATTTGTATAATTTACACCACTCTGTCCCAGTTCTTTCTATCAAAATTGACTTTTTGACTCGTATCTTGGTCATTTTGACCGGATTATTTGGATAGCAAAATAATACGATTTTTTGATAATTTTTTCACCGTATTATAGAGAAACTTTTACTCTACAACACCTTGAAAAAATTATCGAAAAATTGTATCGATTTGCTATTTAAATTAATTGGTAAAAGTGATCAAGTGAATAGTGGCAAAAGTCAGTTTGGGTAGAAAGAGCTGGGACGGAATGGTATATTTTTTCATGTTGATTTCAATACAAAATTATATTACGCCGTTCCCTCTCTTTCTCTCCCTTTCTATATTGGTACGTTCCCTTTTTCTTTATCTCCATTTTCTCTTTTGGCATGTTTAATGATGACCAAGTACATATTTAGCCTCACAAAAAATACCCCACTTACCTTACCCAACCCATCACTATCTCACACTTTTCAATTGCTACCACACATTTTTTTTTTAGCGAGTTCAATTTTAGTGGAAGATCTGAGAACCAAGGTCCAATTGAAGATAGAATTTGAAGAATCAAGTGCGTACTCCCTCCGTTTCGCCAGATTCTTCAAAATTTCCATTTTGGGCGTTTCGCCAGATTCTTCAAAATTTCCAAATATGGAAACTTTGAAAGTGGCAAAATACAACTATACCCCTAATCAAAAAACCCAACCCCACTTTTTAATTGGACTTAACTAATCTCAATTGTCAAATTAATCAAGCTAAATGTTAATTATTTAACACCATCAGCCCATTTCCCTAAATCTAATCAGCCCAACCCAAAATATCCCAACCCATGTGTAATGATTTTAACCTAATTCTAACACCACCACCCAACATTTCTCCAGAAGCCTCCATCCTCACTCATCCATCTCCCTCACTCATCTTATCCATCTCCCTCACTCATCCCCTTTCATCTCTCGATCTCCTCCACCCATCTCTATCGATTTGAGTAACCTCCAAGAGATGAAGAGAAAGAGAGAGAGGGAGACGGAGAGAGCATATCGTTCTCCCCCATCTCCATCGATCTGCTCCATCTCCATCTCTCTGTCTCTCGATCTCCTCAAGTCCCCCGCTGCCGCCGCTGCAGCCGGACCAGAACCTCGGGAGGAAGAAGACGAAGACCAGAGAGAGGGCAAGAAGTAGATCGGAGGCTCTCATATCCATATCCCACTCTCTGTCTCTCGATCTCCTAAGTCCTCCGCCGTCGCCGCCGGAGCAGAACCTTGGGAGGAAGAAGACGACTTCTCTTATGTTCTTCACCTCTCAACAGCCGCAAGAGAGAGAGAGAGAGACGGAAGCAGGAGAAAGAGAAAGAGAGGGTGAGAGAGAGGGAGACGAAGGCAGAGGAGAATGGCGGTGAGGCGGTGAAGGGTTCGATGGCGGTGAGGCGGTGGAAGCGACGGTAGTTTCGAACAGATCTGAGAAATTAAAGGGTCGCGACTTCTTGATCTGTTCATCACCAACTCTGGTCAGAAGCATTCTTCTTCTTCTTGATCTGTACTTGTTTCTTCTCCATAGCAGATCTGTTCTTGTAAGACTTGTTGAAGTTGTGATGTTGTTCTTGTTAATTTGGTGTAATCTGTTCTTGTTGAAGTTGTGATGTTCTTGTTAATTTGGTGTAATTTGTTCTTGTTGAAGTTGTTCTTGCTAATTTGTTAATTTGGTGTTACTGTTCTTCTCAAAAATCAGAGGAGAGAGAGAAAGGGATGAAAATAGTGTAGAATTAATGAAATGAATAGGGGCAATTAAGTCAATATGACACTTTTCTTAATTCTTGTGCCCAATTTTTTTTTTGAAGTATCTGATGAAACAGAGGGAGTACTTTAGAAGAGAATCCAAGCGTCAGACAGTTCAAATGGAGGATGGCACAAGACTGGGCAAAAGATCAAGCATGGAGGTGACTGAAATTGATAACATGGATCCTGATACAGGTACCATCTTTATATATCTCAGAATGATAACAGCAAGAAGAATGTACCACACGGATGCGGGTGGAAACTTCAGAACTCAGAAAGAAGGTATGGCTACTAATCTTGGCAGCAAGTTTGATAGCAACAGTTTCTCTTGTCACCCTGAGGCTGAGGAGGCGGGCCTAAGCACTCCCCCCCCTCCCACATCTCCATGAGAGGCCTCTATTGGAATTGCAGAGGGTTGGGCCAGACCTGAAGATCCTAATAAAGCAAGAAGCTCTAGATCGGATATGTCTTGCAGAAACAAAAATTGATGAGAAAAACTACAAAAAATATCTTGTTAATGCTGGTCTTAGTAAAGTGCATACTGTTGAGCATTGTCGGAAGAGTGGTGGCTTTAGTTTTGCTTGGAGAAATGACTTGGATATGTAAATTGTCTACATCAGCAAGCATTTATTTACAATTCTAGTCCATAGGAATGATAAAGATGACAGTTGGATATTACATTGTGTTTATGCACCATGGTGCTATAAAAAGAGGGAAGCCTTATGGAATGAAGTCAGGTACATCTCCAAAAATTTCCCTATTCCCTCAGTTATGATAGGAGATGTGAATGAAGTTTGTATTCAAATGGATAAGCTGGGTGGAAGAAGAGTAAACCAGAAATCTCACTGTGGTCTCTTAAACCTCATTAATGAAATTGGTTGGTTTGATATTGGTTTTATTGGTGCTCCCTACACTTGCTGCAATGGGTTGCAACAAGGATGTCTAATAAGGGAAAGAAATTGATAGGTGTTTTGCAAATCCTGACTGGAGAAAACTTTTACCTGATGCCATTACTATCCACAAGATAGTTGGGGCCTCTGACCATATTCCTATAATGCTAGAACTCTCAAAAAGAGTAAATGTTGGGAAGAAGCCTTTCAGATTTGAGCCAATGTGGGCTAGAGATAAATCAAGCAAAGTGGTGATCAAACAAGCCTGGATTAGAATCTAATGTAAAAAATTTGGATCTAAATGGGGGAGTCAAATTAAAGCTACAAAACAAGCTCTGAAGAAGTGCAGTAAAGAGGAATTTGGTCATCTAGAATCTCAGATTAAAGCTACTAAAGCTCACCTTTTAAAGATTCAGACTCAAGCCAGTTTGGATATTGCTGAAAAGGAACAATTGGTTAAATGAGTTGTACACAAGGCAGAGCATTACTTGGAGGAACAAATCTAGAGCTATTTGAATCAAAGAGGGGGATGCAAATACAAACAAAAATCACACCATGGCTACCATTAAAGGAAGAAGAAACAAAGTGGATGCTATCATGGATGACAATCAAACTTGGCACTCCAACACCGAAGGTATAAACAAATAATTTGAAGAATACTTTATAAATATTTTCACTTCCTCCTCTAACTCTTGCCCTGAATGGCTCAAAGACCTGTTACCTTCACAATTGACTACCATTGAGGCGGAATCTTTACTTGTTATTCCTGATGATGGTGAGTTCTTTGAGACTCTCGGTCAAATGGGGAGCTTCAAATCCCCAGGCGCAGATGGGTTCTTTGTCCTATTCTATAAGAATTATTGTCACACAGTGGGGAAGGATCTTTGTGGGTTAGTCAAAAGAGTTTTTGTGCAAGGGAAACTCCCTCCAAATTCCAACAATAACTTCATAGCCCTAATCCCCAAAACCCAAAGCCCTTCTAAAGTTGCCCATTTTAGACCAATCTCTCTGTGCAATGTCTCTTACAGAGTGATAGCAAAAATTATCTCTAATAGAATCAAACCCCTCCAAAATAATATCATTTGCCCTTTTCAAAATGCATTTTTTCATGAAAGAAACATTCAAGACAATACAATCCTCTTACATGAAGTTGTTCATACCCTCAAGAGGAACAAGGAAAGGGAGGCCTAATTTTTGTGAAGTACTATATTGAAAAGGCCTATGATAAAATTGAATGGATTTGCATTATGAATGTGATGAAGTGGCTGGGTTTCCCCAAAAGTTTTTGTAAGCTAATCTTTGAGTGTATTAGTACAGTGAAGTTATATGTCCTTGTCAATGGTATCCTAGTGGGATACTTCAATGCAAGTAGAGATTTAAGACAAGGAGATCCCCTCTCTCCTACCCTCTTTACTTTATACACTGAATTGCTCTCCAAAATGATCAACTTTGCTGCAAAGAATAAATGGATTTCTTGAATTATGCTTGCACGGAACAGTCAACCCATTACCCACCTCATGTTTGCGAAAAATTTGATTATGATGGCCAAAGAAGATGAAGAACAATATGTGCATTTGGATATCTGTCTCAATTGCTTGAAGAGGTCCAGAGCAACGTGTCAACAAGAAAAAGGAAATTATATTGGCAATGGTAATGATATTGATATCTAGCAAGATAGCTGGGTTCCAAATTGAGAAGATACAAAACCCAAACCCCCAGATGATCTCTAAAGAGCTCCAAAGAGGGTAAGTGAGATGATTGATTGGAACATATTAGAAACAAGATTTACTTCAACAATGGTTTAGCCCTGAAGAGAAACTAGAAATTGAAAAAATGAAAGTTCCAATCCAACAAGGTCAAGACAAATGGAGGTGGTGCTTGAGTAAGAACAGAAGTTTTGCTGTCAGAAATGCTAACCATTGGAAGATGAAGAACAGAAATAATACTACTACTCCAGTTGACAACAAGTGGGCTAAGATTTGTAAGATGAAATTCCATAACAGACATAAACTTCTTGTGTGCAGAATTTTGGCAAAGGCTCTACCAACAAGATGTAACAATAAGATCATAATTTCCTCTGCTGACACACTCTGTCCAACATGCGGTGCTACTTATGAAGACGAGCTTCACAGTTTCTTCAATTGTCATCTGGCGAGAAATGTTTCACAGTTCTGGGAATCATAACTAACTTTTATGATCCAACGAGCATCAATGACTGGTTCAAGTTTCTATTATTTGAAAATAGGGAGGAAGTTGTCAGTGGTTTTCACAAAAAGCTCATTGTGGTGATTATTCTGGACCAACTGTGGAAGGAGATGAACAAGAGCTGGAGTACTCCCTTCCACAAAAAATATAATAGAATGTCTACAGTGGTGGCAAAAATTAAAGATAGTTATGTGGATTTCAATCTTCAAAACGATCTTGTGTCTGAGATGTCTGAAATGCCTGTTCACATCCCTCCAGAATACGGGATTGTTCCCCCTACTGATCACATCAAGATTAATGTGGATGCAAGTGTTAAGAATAATACTTTTCGTATGGTTTGTGTGTGCAGAAACAATGATGCAATTCCTAATTTGGTAGAAGGAAAACATGGAGGCAATCTGAGTGTCTTGGAAGCTGAATTACAAGCTATTGAAGTGGCCATAAATGTTGCAGATTTGAAAGGATGGGTGAAATCATCATAGAATCTGATTGCAAAATGATAGTAGATGCTTGCAAAAACCCTGCCAAAGCAAATTGGAGCTGGAGAAAAAGAGCATAAGCTATCAAGGAATGGTTATGTAAGCATGCATTTTGTGCTGTGAAATTTTGTAATAGAAATACCAAAATTATGGCTCATGAATTAGCCAATTGGATTAGGTTAAATAGGTTTACTAGTAGTCTATATTTGGATTTGCTTCCAGATAGTGTTTGTAAGGCTTTAAATCTAGACAAGATTTTTTGCTCTTCTTAATACAAAGCATGTTTATAAAAAAAAGAATACATGTAGAGAGTGAGAGAGGGAAAGATTCTTTTCTTGACACCATCCATGGCTTCACCTCCCGTGGAATGAATCAGAAGATGAGGAAGAAGTGGTGGGAAGAAGAAAAAGAAGCATATCCGATTGCCGTCGCCGTCGTCCTCCCTCCCATCGTCATCGTCGTCGCCTCCCGTCGCCGCCATCGTCGTCTCCCTCCCGTCTCCGCAGCCGTAATCGTCATCTCCCTCGTCATCATACAAAAAGGCATATTGGTGCATCTCCATCTCCCCCTGTCTGTCTCTCTCCGTAAATCGTCTTCAATCTCTTCGCCTCCTACCCTTCAATCTGTTCGTCTCCTCCTCCTCTTCCTCCTTCTTCTTCCTTCTCTGTATATCGCCGATGCTCCTGGTGGTTCGATTTATAATTTTGTTTAAACTTTGTATGTTTGGATCTGTAATTTTTAGGTGGTTGTTCTCCTGATGGACTGGTGGCGGTGGTTGTGTTGGTGTTTATTGTTATCCAGCAAGAGAGAGGAGAAGATAGATAGGAGGATAAGGAGAGAATCTTTGTGGAAGTGCAGGGGTAAGATGATAGAACACATGTTTATCTTAATGTCCGTACCCTCTCCGGGGGAGGGGGGGGGGGAAGAGAGGGAACAGACTGGTAGTAATCAAACATATTTTATAGTAAATATAAATTTATTATCAAACAATATTTTCAAAGCTATTCTTGCCCAAATAATTTTCAAAACCGTTTTTTATATTCAAACCTCTTTTTTTAAAAAATTTCTTTTTTCATAGCATTTTTTTTTTCAAAACCGTTTTTTCTCATGACATTTTTTTTTCAAAATCGTTTTTCTTCAATAAATTTATTTTTCATAACAGTTTTTTTCAAGAATATTTTTCAAAACAGATTCTTAGTTCAATATAGTTTTTTTTTTTCAAAACAATTTTTTTTGAAAGAATTCAAAACAGCTTTTATTAAACAAAATTTATTTTTTTATATACAAAATTACTATTGTTTTTTATGTTATGCAAACTAGTATTTGTGGATGAATAATTGGGAGAAATTGCAAGACAAGAGGCTAGAATTGCCCAAGCTCATCATCACTCCATTTACCATATGGAGAAAGATTAAGAGACATACCTGGTGAGATATCAACTGTGTGAGAGATGGCCAAACTCCTTAGCCATTTGTGTTTGACTCCTCGGCTTGAAGCAATCTCACTTAGTCGTACATTTTGATCATTCTTATAGGTATTTATCAGAATGTTCCATAAAGCCTTTGCATGATATGCTTCATTAATCAACTCCCGATCCATAGTCGTGAGGGTACGACGAATATTTCTTCAGTGCTTCTCGATCATCTTCTGAAGTTTCTGTTGTTGTGAATAAAGAGTCATAGATGTGCCAACCTTAACGCAACATGAATCCCTCCAGTTTTCTTGACCACCTGGTATAACCCACATGACCATGAAGCAAAAACATAGGAGTAGAGGTACTCCCAAAAAGATTACTCGCCTGTAACTCATACTACATGTGGATTTTCCGTAGTTTAATTAAATATATAATATGGTAAAAGACAAAAATCACCCACTATGTATGACTTACATACCAATCAGCCCCTCGTGTTTGGGGATACACAAATATACCCCATAAGAGGATGGAGGTAACATAGCCCTAAGGGAGGGAAAAAGACCTCTTTACCCTAATATTGAAGAAAAATGACACAACATAAATACTCTTTTTATCTTCCCATTATTTTTAATATTTAACTCTCTCTCTCTCTCTATCTCTCTCTCTCTCTCTCTCTCTCTCTCTCTCTCTCTCTCTCATCTCTCGCCTCTCTCTCTTCACCTCCCAAGAACTACCGATCATCCATTCGCCTATCTCTCTTATTCCACTCAACCAAACCCCCCCTCCCATAAGAAATCTCTCATCTCCATCTCCCTCTCCTCCTCAACGACTCCTTCACCTCCCTCTCCTCCTCCCTGAAGAAATCCCTCTCTCTCACCCATTACCCACATCAGCAGAAAAACCCACCTCAGAGCCGAAAAGTGAGACTCCTCTCAAATTCCATTAATTTCCTAGACGGTTTCGGTGGTGGTCGATCTTTTTAGATCTACCATTATTAGAAGATCTCTCTCTCTCTCTCTCTCTCTCTCTCTCTCTCTCTCGTTTTTTATTCATCTCATGAATGAATCCCTTTGAATGATTGAACCATCTATGGTAGCTACTGATTCAACCGACTGTTGACCTTTGGGTTGTTATGGGTTGAGCGGATATGTTTGCAGGGTTGTGGGTCACGATTGTTCGATGAATTTGTGAGTGGGTTTTAATCAAAACAAAGGAATGATGATTTCTGGGTTGTAATATGGATCTGGGTTTGGGTATTGTCTTCATCGGTTGAACATAGGTGGGCGTGGTTGTCTCGGTTGAAACATGGTCTTTCTTCTACATCCTTCTACCGTTGAAGGCCCTTCTGCTGTTTCCATTTGATTTGTGTTGGAAAGTAGATTATTGGGAATGCTCTAACAATGAATCACGGCTTTGATTTGTTTATGTCTCTTGATTTTCCCCATTTCTTAGGTAATGATGAACTCTTAGGCGATGATGAACTTTATTGAATATAGGTGTTGAGAAATTGCGACTTTCTTGGTGGGGCAATTAGTTTTGCATCCATGGTAGGTGCAATCTTCTCTGCCTCCTTTTCAATTAAAGATATTAGCCTCTTGTTAGTTTGTTTTGTTGTTGTATTGTTGTTGTTGTTGTTGATGATGATGGTGGTGTGGTGCTGGTGGAGATAGTGTTCAAGAACATCAAGTATGGTGGTCAAGAACATCAAGAAAACAACATATAAATACACAAATATGGGCAAAGTGGTCATAAAATTTTTGATTGTACCATTCACTAGATGATGCTAACAGAAGGGTGGTAATTGTCCAATGTCCATCCACTGACAGGGGGCTTGTTTTCTCTGAAAAGGGTATTTGTATATCCCCAAACACGAGGGACTGAGTGGTATTTAACCCATACCCAGGGGGTGTTTTTTATATTTTAACCTAAATAATATAAAGTAAAGTGAGCGAAGCTCCTATGCTAATTGAGACTGGATTTAGAGCTCGAAAGAGGATATAACACACACGAAAACGAGCGTGAATGTCGTTCCACCACTAATTTGCACAACGGGTATCACATAAAATGTAGACACAGGGAACTATCTAGCTACTCAATAGTATGACAGATTAACAAAGTAATAAGGTCTCAACTATCCGAGCTAGATTGAGTAAAGATCCTCAATGATGCTAAACGACAACATCAAAGTAAAAGGGTAAAGTAAAAGTGAACAAGTAAGGATTCAAGACACATCATATCATATTTTTACTGTGTGAAACGGGAATCACCACCTAAGAATTCCTGTAAGGATAAAAGCCCCACATGCTAGCACCTACTAGTTCTAGACCAATATACTGTCAGAAATCGCCAAGTACAGATATATGGAGCTAAATACCGCTATACCTTACTTACCTAAGATTCTACTAGAATTATATAGCACCCCATACACGTTAATCCAAACACTCCATGTTATTTTGTAGAAATAGAGATAATATATTGCATTAACCACACAAAACAATGAGTATCCGAAGTATCTAGGAGACTAGAAAACATTCGAGCAACAGAGAGCCCCAAGCAACCTACCACAAAACTACACCTTCTTTTTAAACTTGTTACCAACCAACACAAAAGATGAACAACAAATCTTAGAACTAATTGTCTGCAAGTCTTGAAGCTTCCTTCTCCACTTCCTTGGCCACTTCTGCTTCCCGCCTTGATTCGTTTCGTGCATCTGATTAATAAGATTGAAAACACGAAAATTATTAATGTACACCTTCAAGTGTAAAAAGTTCCTATTATGCAGGGAATCAAAAGCAGTTGCAATGGCATCCAAAATAGCATTGGGAGTATCCTCCGTGGTAGTTCTCTTATGAGAACAAAGTCATCGTCCCACAATTCACAGCATTCCAGTGCACTATTTTACTCTTCTTGATCTTGGTAACCCAAACAGACACCTCCGTTTGCTGCATTGAGCAAGTGGTTTCACTGATGCTGATGACATCATTCCCATTCTCCTTCTTTGAACCTGACGTTTGGTCCTGAGTTTGCCAAGCTTCAAGGAATTGGGACACAAGCATTTTTGCTATGAAGATGGGTGAAGTGGTGTCCAGATCATCCTCAAAGCCATTACTGTTAAAGACCAAAGAGTTCCTATACATCCAAACTGACCAGGTGATTGCACCTAGCCAACAGAGTTTCCTAGGAATGTCCTGCATGCCTGTGCTTTTCAAAACTTCTAGGACGAGTTGTGGGAAAGTGAAGTTTGCAGGGATACAAATAGGAGATATAGACCATAGAGTTTGAGAAAACTTGCAGTGCAGTAATAGATGATCAATACTTTCTTCATGAGATTTACAAAGGGTGCAAAGCTTATTTGAGGAGACTCTGATCTTACTAATTTTAAGATTTGTGGGAAGTTTCCTATTGATGGTTTGCCAAAGGAAAAAAAGGATTTTGAAGGGTAATTTGAGGCGCCAAAAACTTTTCCATGGGAAGTTCAGGTTGATACCTCTCCACCCTATCTCCTTTGACATTGCAAGCTATATTCATTTGGAAATTAACACACTACCTCGGTAAGTTGAACTAGTGACATGAACACAAGGAACCTTGCTCGACTTCATTCTCTGGATCTATTCACCTGAATCCATACACAACGGTCACACTTGGAGTATGGAATAAAAACAAATGACTCCACACACATCGGTCAAACTAACATTGTGAAAGAGAATAGTTTATAGAGTGAACGACTCCATAGGTTACTAGTAAAAAGATAAACAACATAACAAGTATGAAGACGAGACTCTAGACGAGGCTAAGGATCCTAGACATACAAGTGCAGCGTAACCACTCTATAATAATATTTAAGAGGTTACTAAAAAATATCTTATCCGAAAGGGCACACAACTAACCCTAACACAAGAGGGTATATACTAAAATCTGATGTAATATCCCGTCCCACATCATACTAAGTCAGAATGTTCCTCAAAGCTTGTATCTCATTGATTGATGCCTTTGTCAAGAGAAGACTATCATCTGCGAAAAATAAATGGGAAACAATTGGGCCTCCTCTGGATGCAGCTAAGCCTGAAAGTCTTCCATCCTACACAGCCAGAGAAAGACTACGTGAAATGGTCTCACTAACCATGAGAAATAAGTATGGAGACAAATGGCATCCTTGTCGTAAATCCCTCTGCAGTATAATATGTCCCTGAATATTAATAATTCAATATACCTTATAATACTGTAGGACTTCATAGACACCCAATTTGCAATCACAGCACCAAACATGTTTTAAGAAAAAAAAAAAAAACCAAACCGCATGCATGCGTAAGGTCTTGAGTGCAAATCCATTAGACTACAACAAGTCTCTAAAAAACATATTTTTTGAGAAAACTAAAATACCAAACACGCATTAATCACACTTTCGTTGCTAAAATCCAGCTCTAGGTAAATTTGGTTGTGCCTAGACTTAGGGGCGGATCTACCATGGGACAGGTGGGGGCTATAGCCCCCACTCAGATTTTTCTTTTTTAAATTTCACCATGCATTTTTGAGTTTAATACAATTTAGCCCCCACTGACCTAGCACAAAAACTCCCTGAGTAGACATATTTTTTCATTGAAGCCACTATAGCTGGATCAATTTTGACCCCCTAAGTTTCCTAATTCTAGAAACTGACCCCACCTATTTAAACCAAAAAAAGACAACAATTATTTCTCCGTTCGTTCGAGAGGAAAGAGAGAGAGAGAGAGCGCGAATACGCAGAAAAATGAAGAGACGCAAAGAAGATAAAGAGGAAGACAAAGACAACGACGGGGAAAAAAAGAGGAGAAGGGACGGATAATGATTCTCAAGTTCGTCGGCGCTCATAGTGAGCGGAGCTGCCGTCAGAAGCCAGGCGTCGTCGGAATTAGGAGGAGCAGCGGCGATTGGTGATTCTGGCGAACCCAACGGCTAAAAGGCAGTGTCGACGCTGCCATTGTGTTAGTGGGTTCCTGAACTTGCCAAAATCAAAGTTCAATTTTACCCAAATTTGCAAGTAAGAAACCCTAGTTTCCCCCTCCTTCTCATTCACTTTGTTCTTGTATCTTCTGTCTATTTTTAGTAGAAAACAATAGTTTCTTTTGCCCCATCTGAACTAGATAACATGAATAGGGAAATTTTTGGGCTAGATTTTGAATAAATTCTTGAATATTTTCTTTGAACAAAATATTGTTTTGAATATGATTATACATGAACACCCAATTTGAGCTGTTATAACAAAAAATAAAATAGCTCCAAGCTGGCATGTTCCCTAATTTTTCTAGATAGATTCTACACCTATCTATTTAACGATGAATGTGATTATGCAAACCATAGTTTTTTTCCCATCTGAACTGGTTAACATTTTAGCACAACTTCTTAGCTATTCAATTCCACTCCTGGGTTTGAAATAGTAGCACATTAAAAAAAAATACAACACTTGTATAGTGGTAAATTGGTGATCTTGCTAGGAAAATGGTTGCTACCAAGAGGCACATAACATACTCATAGAATTGACTCTAATTTTACCGGTAGTAACGGTCACGGTAGAGAGGGCTTTTTCGACCATGAAGATAGTGAAGAATCGACTTCAAAATTGAAGGTGGTCAATTGTTGAATGATAGCGATGCTTGTTATGTGGAAAAGGGCATATTTAATAGCGTATCATATTTTAGTAGTTGTTTAGCATACCCAAAATTCACCATTTAGAGTTTTTATTTTATTTTTTTTTTTTTGGTATTTTTTGTAGTAAAAGGAGTCGTTTGGTTGTCTTTTCTTTGTGAAAACATTATCGTTTTTGAATTCTCTTATATTATTAATGATGTATTGGATATATTTTATGTATACTGATTATCAAAGTTTTGAATTTTACCAATGTGAATTGGTTATATTTCCTATACACTGGTTGTCAAATTTGTTGTTTCATTTTAGCCCCCACTGACATGAAATCCTGGATCCGCCCCTGCCTAGACTAGTGTACCACTCCGTCCCACCTCTTTTACACTATTTGGACTTTTACCACTATTTACTGAGTCACTTTGACCCGATAATTTGGACAGAAAAAATTTACAATTTTTAAATAATTTTTTCGTAGTGTTGTAGAGTATTTCTTATTCTACAAGACTATAAAAAAATTATCGAAAAAATTACATCGTTTTGCGATCCAAATCACCGGGTCAAAGTGACCCAATTACGGCTGAAAAAGTCAAATTGTGCGTTAGAGGTGAGAGTGGTAGTTTAACAAATTTCCTTCAAATCAATGCACCCACAACTACCAGTCACACTCACCTCTGTTTTCCTCTCTTTTCAAGCAGTAAATTCTCTTGTCCCGATAGTCCACTCTCTGTTTGACGGTTAGGGAACCACGTAAAAAGTCCTTTCTTCCGATTTGACGGCGGCGCCACCGATTGACCTCCAGTCAAACCACCAGTCCACCTCCACAGTACTCCAACAATTACCCCAACAATCAAATCAAATCCCTTTTCTTCATTTTTTTTCACCATTACCCCAACAATCAAATCAAATCCCCCGAAATTTAACCCCCTTCGATTTCCCTCATTTCCAACACAAACATATTCGTATCGTCCCATGTGCAATAGAAAAATACCAATATTCAAAAAAGAGCTCACACAGCAAAAGGTCAAACACCCAATTTTAAAATTTTTTATTTTTCTAGAGAGAAGAAACAGAGCAAGAGAGTGGATATGGAGATCGCACCAAAGTGGATTTCAGAATCTCAGCTCTTCTACTTATTATAAGTAAAATCCCGCAGATTTCCCCAGATTTCCTAGAGAGAGAAACCACCAATCTCCTTCTGCTTCCATTGCCTTTTCTTGTTTGTGTAGATTTAGAGAGAGAGAGAGAAAGAGACATCCCCGACAGAGACCCATGAACATGATACATTTAACAGCCTATGTATCTGCTTCTTAACGCATCATCTTCCTTCTATTTATTTAATCCACTCTCGCCAGCAATAAAAGCTCTGTTTTCTTCTTCTCTTTTTTATTGATCTCCTCCTCTGTTTCATTCATACCCAGTTGGAGATGTTTGATGATGTCCATGTTCTTGCAGTCGATGACAGCCTCATCGACCGGAAGGTCATTGAGAGATTGCTCAGGATCACTTCATGTAAAGGTACAATTTCTTTTTATTTTTTTAAAATCTCATTTCTCTCTGCAATTTATGAGCAATTAGTGGTGAATGAGGGGGTTTGAATTGCAGTGACAGCAGTGGATAGTGGGAGAAGAGCACTGCAGTTTCTGGGTTTGGATGAAGAGAATGACCCAGTTGGATTTGATGTGAGTTTATTGATATTTTGGTTTACATTTGTTTTTTGGAAACTTTGGAATTGAAATTGATTGGTTTATTGGTTTGGGGATTAGGGATTGAAGGTGGATCTGGTAATCACAGACTATTGCATGCCTGGAATGACTGGCTATGAATTGCTCAAGAAGATAAAGGTATTCTTTTTTCTCTCTCCCTTTGTTCTGTTTTTAAATCTCAATTAAATTGAATTGAATTTAATTGAATCAAATTAAATTTGGACAAAACAGAATTAAATTAAATTGAAATTAGTTAGATTTATGGAAATTGAAATGGTTGTTGTTTTTCTAATTAGGAATCGTCCACCATGAGAGAAATTCCGGTTGTTATCATGTCGTCCGAAAATGTTCTGACTCGGATCAACAGGTAACCTCTTTCTTCTAGTTGTATTCCATTTCTGTGGTTGACATGCGGCATTGTTGTTGTACTGCTAAAATCTCGACTAATCTATTTATCGACATTATAATTTAATCATGTTTTCTATCTATTGATGTTAATTATGCTATGGCCAGTTGGGTAATTATGTCAGTTCTCAATAGAAATACATTTGGTTTGTTGTTTTCTCTTCCTAGTTTTATCATGTTTTAATGTGAAAAATAATTGTTTAAAAAATATTAGTGATTTTGGCATTTTAAACTTATGTTCGTGTATTTTAAACTGATACTTCGTGCTATTGATTTTGAAACTTTACTATGTATGCATATTAATACAGAGAAACGACTTCTGTAGAAATAAGAGTGTTTGGTACAGAAAGACAACTGAATTCAATTGGCAACCTTGTTCTCAAACATATGCTGAATTGCTGACACTTGATTAGCTAGCTACTCCTTTAATTTTAATATTTCAAGGTTATCTCCTCGCTTAATTGCAATTTTGGAATATTGCCTACCACCTACTCTACTTAATTGTTAATTAGGGCTCAACTTGAGAGGTTATAGCCCCCATTTCTGAGTAGGCACTCCCTTGGTGGTTAGCTCTTTCACGCGTATTTGCTTATTTTTATCGGCACGATTTATTGGTGCTAAAAACGATGGGCGGCTCATTAAGTTCATCATTGTAAATATAATCGTATTCATATGATCTTGGCAAATAAACTGTAAAATTCTAGCTAAATAGCTTATACATTTTGGTATGTAATTCTATAGGTGTTTGGAGGAAGGGGCAGAGGATTTCATAGTAAAGCCTGTGAAATTATCAGATGTGAAACGCCTCAAAGACCACATGTTTGGAGATGTCAAGGTGGGGAGACAAGGTAGGGGACTCAACAAGAGGAAGTCGCCCGAGACGTCCGATCGGTCGCTATCGCCATCTCAACCGTTCATCACATCTTCTTCGCCGTCACCGCCTTCGTCTCCGATGCGATCCTCGTCGTCCCCTTCGTTGTCGCCAGAGCTGCCATCGCCTTCTCCATCATTGTCGCCAATATCAGCATCACCCTCAGTGTCATTGTCGCCAGAACCGCTGTCGCCGCCCAACTCGTCACCGCTGCAGTCGCCGATGAGGATTTCACCGTCGCCGGAATCGCCTCTGCTGTGTAATCCCGCACCAGAGTCGGAGTCTCCGGCAGGGCGAACGGAAAAGAGTACTTGTGATTAAGGTCTAGATTAGAGTCAAAGTCATTTTGAATATCCTATTGGGGGGTCAATGGAAATGCCAATTATTAAGTTACACCACTTTTTTCCCCCTTCTCTAATGAAATACTAGAAAGTACTTTGGTTTTGTTGCTTTGTCTTAAATTAACTTTTTTTTGGGCTCTTAATTTGTCTAATATACTCTGGATTGAAGAATCTTTACTGTTTTAAATTGGTCAAACTTTGTTTGATCTATATTATTCCCATTTATTACATTTTGACCATGTCTACTTGTGGATCACACTATCATTATACTAATTAGAATAATCTTAAGAGAAAGATCACACTCTATCCCTTTTGACGTGACTTTATGTTGATTCTTGACTTTAGAATATATTTTTATTTTCAACGATACGCGATCTTCAATGAAAAGCTACGTAACCTTGCGAATTCCGAACAATCACCTCTCGACAAGTCGTTGAGCTCAAAAGCTTGAAAATGAACGCTCGATAACATCGATTAAACTCTTAATCGTTAGGTAAAGCGTCTAATTTGGACGTGCAATCGGATGGCGGAGATCGAGGCACGTGGCGAAGTTGAGGGAGGGGCAAGATTGGAGTTTAGGTAGAAGTTAATGAAAAGATTTGGGAAATCTCTAAAATGGTTGGAATTAGGCTGGTGTTGTGTGATTTGAGAAAGAAAAAGGATCAAAAAGAGATTGATATGGTTGGGAGGATATGATATGTGAGTTGTAATGATTCTAATTCTTGTCTGTTAGAAAGGAATATTTGGAGGTGGGATTTGGATTTTGGGGATTGGACATGTTTGATATGGTTTCCCTTTTTTGTGGGGGGAAGGGGGTCTTTAGGCATATGAGAATGAGCTGTTTGTGTTGGTCTCCATTTGTCATCATGTGTGTTCAACAATGACTTTACCTAGTGATTTTCTCATGGTCCAGCATGAAACAACAATGAGACGTTTCTTTTATGATGACGAGGGAAATCTGAAGCTGTTATTCGAAGTTGCTGCAGTAGCATTCGTTTAAAAAACAGAATGTAAAAAAATGTTTAAATGTTTTGAAAAATCACTGTTTAAAATGAACAAACATTTGAAAATAATACTATATTTCAATATTAATTTATTCGAATATGATCTTACGTACAACACAGACATATATATGTTAATTTATCCATTCAGTCTGGTTGAATTTTTTTTATCCATTCAATATATGAAGGAAACACAAAAGAACACCAAATTTGATATTTTATAAGCATACATTTTCAACATGTTAAGTTTTTAAACATGCATAAAAAGTACACTACCAAATACGTTTTTCCAAAAAAAAAAAAAAAGGTGTGTCTAACCAATCTTATTTAAAAACATGAACACCAAACATACACTTAGTTATTCATAATTGTGAAATTCACAGTTCAGACACCCATCTCGGACCCATAAAATTTTCAATAGGGGGCTGTGTGCATATTTAGTACTTTTTCTATTTCGTAAAAAAAAAATGCAGTCGACTTTCCAGATGTTACTTTGACCGACTAATTAAGCTAACGATATGATACGCAAATATATTGATTTGTCATAATATTATAGTGTTAAGAACGGCAATGCTACCTCCATTTCGCCAAATCAATAAATTTGTGTATCATATCGTTAGCTTAATTAGTCGGTCAAAATGAAATGAAGAATAGTGCACTGGGAAGCTTCTGGTGAAATGGAGGTAGCTTTACAATTTTCAAAGATCAAAATGAACTGAAGAATAGTGCACATAAAAGATTCTGGCGAGATGGAGGTAGCATTACCGTTCAAAGAGTTTATTTAAAGCTGTAGGGGACATGGCCCTAGCGGCTTCACACAGTGCCATCCCTGTGGGAGACGTGGTAACCGTATTTAGAACCTCTTGATCACTTAGAATGACTTCTCAATCAACTAAAACAACTCTGAACACTGAAGTTTTTCGCAACATAAGATCATGAAAAGTTGCACTTGGTCTGTTTCAACATGATCTTCTCAACTGGCTTTTTGAAAGTTAATTTGGGCTGATAATTTAGTAGTCATCAAAACAATTCAGGAATTTGACAATAGTTTCATGATATTATAGAGTAAATTTTACTCTACAACATCATAAAAATATTATTAATTTTTTCAATCGTTTCACTAACTAAATCACCGGATCAAACTGATGAATAAATAGTGCATTGGGAAAATCCTAACGAAATAGAGGTAGTATATTTTATGGTTTTAGATATTTATGTAATTACAATCGTAACTGTAACATTTTGAATGGCTTTATATGACTTCTAAATAGTGAAAAATCACCCATTTATTTTTGGAATGCCTGCACATGCCTACCCAGAAATTGGGATAACCCTAGCTCAAGATAAAAGCTTTGGACCACAAACTTGAAAGGTTTTGCATGATGACTTTGGTTGAGAAGAGGAATGAATAATAATTAGGGTTGCCCCATGGTGGATTTGGTTGGTAGAATAAGATATTTTTCAATTACTTCTACTAATAGAAAGTCCTTTCTATTTCCCTTTTATGTTAAAGAGAGTGTAAAATAAATATTTGATGAGGACTGATGACTAAAAGATCAAATTGATACTATCCATATTCCAAAATATTTGTCTCAGTTGGCTTTTTTCACATAACTTTAGGAAGAGCATCTGATTTTTTCTACATAGTTTTATGATGATTATCCGATTTGATAGATTTATAAAATGTTCTTTACATTATTTAAAAAACTTGTACAACAAAGTGAAAGTTAAAAAAGTAATGTTACATGGACATAATTTTAGACATACTTTTCTACTGAGGTAAAACTAAACTTATTATGAAAATACTAAATTCTTAAGATACATCGACTCATAATCAAAATAACTAAAAATTAAAATTATGTTTAAAATTTTTTCCGTTTAAAATTATTCAAAGTAAAAATTCTAAAATTTAAAAGAGAAATAAAGTGAAAATGCGTTTCAACTTTTAGAGTGGTCTAAATCCGAAAGTGATACTTAATTTTTGATAAAAATGAATCTTCAATAGTATCACAAGAAAATTACATTTGTTGTTTAGGGGAACTATGAGTCTATGATAGTGCTACAAAAATGGATCTTCAATAGTATTACAAGAAAAATGCTTTTTCATGTCCTAAAAAAGTTACATTTCCAGAATGCACACATGCGAACAATATTGGCTCTTCCAGAATATCTTCCTTATCCCTCGTCTCCTTATCCAACCTTCTGCCTATTAAATCATCTAACAAGATTGGGCTTGCTGTTTTACAGCTTGGGCTTATGTTACTTGCTTTGGGCCTTCATGTGTGATTGTAAGCCCATTTACTATTCTCACCCCATTAGTTGTGTATAGAGTTTCTTCTCTGTTAGAGATAGGTTCAGCTGATTCCTCCCGTTGGGAATCCAGCTGTTGGGTTCATTGTATTTAGCCTCTCTTCTTCCCAAGCGTTTCTCTTCAATTAATACGATTAATTACTTTCTCTTTCTATTATTTGTTGTGTTCTTCGTATTATTCATCTTCTTTATTCACAGCCCTGATTCACCTTTATGTATCAGAGCCAGGTTAAAAATGCATTTTTCGCATAGAATCTAGAGAAACTGTGTTTATGAAGCAACCCCAAGGGTTTGAACACACTATTTATCCTAATCATGTGTGTGTACTTAAGAAATTCATATATTGGCTTAAACAAGCCCCCTGACACATGGTTTGAGTGATTTACAATATTTTTACTATCTCTAGGTTTAAATCATCAACTGCAGATTCTTCCTTGTTTATTCGTCTTGCTTCAAATAAAATTACAATTTTACTCTTGTACGTTGATGACATTATCTTAAGTGGTAATGACACCTCTTTTATTTCCACCCTTGTGATCAAACTCAATTCTGAGTTTGAAATGACCAACTTTGATCCTCTAACATACTTCTTAGGTCTTCAAATACATAGATCTTCTGCTGGAATTTTCATTCACCAAGAAAAATACATTTGTGATGTTTTGCCTCAATTCAGCATGGCAAATTGCAAACCATGTTCAACCCCTCTAGCTGCTGATGTTAAATACCATTTACTTGACAGTCCTCCTTTGCAAGATCCATCTATATTTCGCCAATTGCTTGGTGCTCTCCAGTATCTGACATTTGATAGACCATATATTGCTTTCTCTATTAACCATTTATGCCAGTTTATGCATTATCCCACAGAGCATCACTTAAGTGGTGCTAAACGCATTTTAAGGTATCTTCAAGGTACCAAACACAATGGGGTTTTCTATCAAAAAGGACATCTTCCCCTTCATGTTTTCACCAATGCATATTAGGCTGGTAACACATCTGAGAGACGTAGCACCACTAGGCTTGTTGTTTTCCTGGGCCCAAATCCAATCATCGGGTTTCTAAGAAACAGGCCACTATGGCCATATCTTCTACAGAAGCTGAATACCGGGCTTTAGCCACTGCAACTTCTGACATTTCTTGGTTTACTCTTTTAATAACAAATTCGAGACAATTAATCGACTTCCAGTCTTGAACTCAATTATTATGAAGGTAATAGTCAACAACCCATCATTCAGTGAGTCACGTGTGATGCACCCAAACAAATTCGGCCCAACTAAGAATGGTGATTTATCTTTTTTTTAGACTTACCTCTTTGTTGACTACCGGGTTTGAATCCAGGTCTTCATGCAAGAGCTTTTTAAATGCTCTAGGCCCAACTTAGAATGGTGATTTAACATTTTATTTTAGTATTAGTACTAATGAAAAATCCAGACCCTTGCGACGAATAATGCCCTTGCCCACCAACAGGCACAAATGGGCCTCTCTTGTAATTCTGTTTTGTTTTGGGTCATTGTTTGCCCAGTAAGCTTGTATGACTTATGGGTTACTGACTCAGCCCAGTATTAAATAAATCAAGCTTATTTACAAAAAAAAAAAAGAAAAAAAAGTCTTAACCACTAGGCTCGTATTCCATTTGTGCCTCAAATAAGGAGGGATTTGTATATATTAATAGGGGCACAATTAAAAAATATTATAAAAATAAGAGTATCTTAGGACCATTGGAATTTTTTTTAGGCCCATGCCCACGTGCCCCTTCTAAGCTCCGCCCCTAATAACAACAATGTAGTCCACACCCCTGTATGTATATCACTTAAACGGTCAATCAGGTTTAATCTCTTTGTAACTTAAATTGTAAGGTTAGAGCTTTTCCGAAAACCTAAACCGATTCAGTTCGGTCTAAAGATGAATGTTGACGAAACTCCCCACAAAAATAAATGATGAGTACACTCCGAACTCAACTCTCGAATGAGAAAGGTAAAACAAAATAGAAGTCTCCCAAATTAGCCCGATACTTCAACATTTTGACCACAAGATTCGTTTTCTTAAATTGACAGAATTGGTCTAAGAGAGAGTCTAACTCATAGCATTCATGAATGCAATCAAGAGTGCTATGCCATGATAAAAGGCACTTTCACCTCTCAAATTTGATAAAGGACACTTTCACCCCTCCTAGTTTGGGGAAGGACACTTTCACACTTTGAGCGTGTGCCAAACTTCAAGACATACATATCTTAATTGTGAAACCACTGGTTTGGAGATAAGCGTCTGTCACTGACAGTCGTTTTTTGGATAAATTTACCCTAATAACACAATCAGTGGATGTTATGTCCTGAAGTTTGGCATACGGATGGGTTGAAAATGTCCTTTCCTAACTGAAAGGGGTAAACATGTCTTTGTGTCAAACTTGACGGGGTGGAAGTGTCTTATACCCCGCCATGTCATGCAGCAATTTGCGTGAAGACCAAAAGTTTGACAAAATTTTGTTGACATTCTATTGTTTGAATAGCAGCATGTAAGATCACATCATGATCAGTGTTAGAGTTTGGAATTCAACTGAAATGTCACATTTCGTACCATAAATGGCCAACATGAGTTTTTGGTTTCATGTGATGGTTGAGTAGTTGCTCTTTCAATTTCAACCACTACTACTACACTACTTCATCACGGTGGTAGATGATGATGAAGAAGAAGTCAATGCATTAGCTAGAGCTTCTTCATCAAGCGTTTTAGGTGATCCACCTTCTTTCAATTTCTCATATCTCAACCATTTCTCTCTTTCTCATAACCATTTTTATTATTCAATCAACTACTAATTTTCTCTAGAAGCTTTACCATTAATTAGGCCGGCGGATATAAATAATTAATCCATTAAAGAGGTTTAATATAAATTAATCTCTGGAATGGTTTAGGTCAACTAAATGATTTGAAAACGCCTTTACTTTTCGTTTACCTTTTATTTTTTTAGTTCATCAAGCTCCATCTTTATATAACTCGAAAACTTTTTGTGATGCGTCCGTAGTTCACAAGTTCGAATTTGAACCTAAATAGCCAAATTTACAATAAGATGTTTTTATGGCAAGAAAAAAAAATGTCAAAAAAAGAGTATTGTGTTTTACGAGATGCATTTTCTTCCCACGTATCCCCTTTCTGTTCTGGTATCTTACCTATTCAGAGTTCTGAAGAGCAAAAAGAAGCAATTTGTTCGCTTATCATTCTCGTTTTCCGTTATCGTATCATTTAAACAACTTCAAATGTTATTTTTGCAATGTAGCAAGATTTTTGTTCATTAAAGGTGTTTGGATGAGTTGAATAATTATGTTCTACTTTTGAATGTGTGACTATGATTCTCTTTCTTTCTTCACTCTTCAACGAGCCGAACATTGAGAAATGTTACACTTATTTTTTATGTCAAAAATAAAATACTATAATTTAATTCAATATATCCTAACACACTTGGTATATTGGCAATAATACTGGATTCACGCAGAAAAATTATAATTGGTACTATTTCTCGAATGACCGCGTAGCGGAGTAAATCAACAAGAAATCGGCAGTTAAAGAAGGGGTCTCCACGAGACAATTTGTTAATGCTAGTGGATAATCTGCGCCATATTTTGACATTTTCAGCTAGAAATCCAAACAGTAAACTCAGAGGCTGATGAGGCCAAATCATTGACTTTGTCCAATTATTACTTCGTGCAAAGGATCTAATCTACCCATTTACAAATATTAAAATTTAGTTATATTTATTAACACAATTATTTAAGTAAACCGAATAAACCAATTCAACGATTATCAACGATTCCAGGTTGGAGTCATGGACATAGTAAACCACAACGTTTCTTGCCCTTCACAATGAACAATAATAATTTAATTCCACTGTGTGTATAAAATTATCTAAAAGTTCGAAACCACCCTTATTAGGCCTCAAATTTGGTGTTTGGGTATGAACATTGCACTGAAAAGTCATGACAAAAGAAAATGGACGAATGGAGTCCAGAATGCAACGCTCCATATTTTGTTTAATTTTCATTCAATCAAATCCTACCTCATATTCCAGGCTAAATTGTAATCTTTATTATCTTATTGCGAACCCAAACCAAACGAGGCTTAAGCGAAGCAATTGGAACTTTGTTTAGTAGGAGAGGGCATTTTCGTCATTGAGACAAAGCCCGGGAAAGTAACTAACTACTCAACTCCCCCTTTTGAATTTGTCAACCACCACCAAACCCCCCAAAGAAACCTCTTCCTTTTTTCAATTCAGTTCATACCAAGAAAAACACAAAAGATCATTTTCTTCATCTTCTTCTTTAATCCATTCTCTCTCTCTCTCTCTCAATCTCTCTCTGATGGCAGAGAGGTTGCATCAATGGCTTGTTCTGTTCCTATTCCTTGCCTCAATCTCCTCTGTTCCACCCTCTTCCTGCCAATCCAATCTCCAAAACATCCAAGTCTTCTTCCCATCACTAATCCCTCAAGTCCCTATTCCCTTAATCCCGCCGCCATCGCCGCCACACCAACCCCAATCGCCGCCGCAGAACCCTCCCCACAAGCCAACATCCAACGGATCAAACGTCGTCAAGGCGGTTGCCGCCACCGCCGCCAGCACCCTAGTGGTATCAGCCCTCTTCTTCTTCATCCTCCAGCGGCGGTCACAGCTCAAGAAGAAGAACGCCACCCCGTACGTGAACCCTTACACCAATCCCTACAGAACCAACCCCGCCGCATCACCGCCACCGCCACCGCCGCCGCCAGCGGTCGTGCCATTGAATGAGTTCACCAGAGTCAATGGCAATTTCAAGGGAGTGATTGTGGATGAAGATGGACTTGATGTGCTGTATTGGAGGAACCTTGAAGGCGAGACGAAGAAGGAGAGCTTTAAGAAAGAAGCCTTCTTTGATGATTCGAATGATAAGAAGACGGTTGAAGACAAAGAGATGATTGTTGATCATGTGATGATTCCGATTCAAGAGCGTCCGCTTTTGGGGGCTAATTCATCTTCATCCGCCTCGCATCTTGATGTTTGGTCAGAATCCCAGAGAAATAACCCTAGTGCATTTCCTCCACCACCATCACCGCCGCCACCGCCGCCAACTCTGCCGCCACCACAAGTATCTTTCTTGGCTGTCCCCAAAACTCTCGCCCCAGCACCACCACCTGCAGCACCGGCACCACCGCCACCAGTACCACCACCCAAAAAGGGTCCTGCAGCGCCGCCTCCACCACCACCAACCAAGGCATCATCAAAACCGCCACAACCGCCGCCTAGAGGGAACTCGTCTCAGAATAAACAGTCTGAAGCTTCGGGCTCAGGTGAGGGAAGCGATAAGGTTAAGCTCAAGCCCCTGCACTGGGATAAGGTGAATCCTAATGTTCAACACTCCATGGTGTGGGACAAGATTGACAATGGTTCTTTCAGGTAACAATTCTCATCATTTTATCTTCTCCTTTCAGATTCGATTAAGTCATTTTGCTATTAGAAACCAGCATTGAAATCGAAATGTTTAGAGCATCTCCGGAGCATGTTAGGAGTCTAGGACGAGAAAATGAAGCCAATGTGAGAAATGAGTGAAAGAGTGGATGTGGGGCATTTTCAGCTCAGTCACCTCAGACCTCCTATAAACACAAATATTAACCTGTAGGATAAATGACACTAAACTCATATGCACTTTTGACATTTGCGACATTAAATCTTCTGCATTTTTAATTTCATAGAAAGAAGAAAATTTGCACTTTTCATTTTAGGCCAAATAACCTCTAATCATTAACATTGTTAGATTAAATTAACGAAATCTATTATAATACCCCTCACGAGTTGGGTATTAGAGCTCATTAAGTGATAGGTATTACAGCAAATTTCGTGACATCGAACCCTCTTTAAGATTCAAGGCTATTTGTTTCAAAATAAAGAGTGTGGGTGGTTTTCTATGAAATTTAAAGTACTGGATCTTTAGTGTCGCAATTGTCAAACTGAATATAGATTTAGCGTCTTTTGTCCTAACTTATAAACATTTCTGAAGCTGGATTAAGTAGATAGACAGGGGCACGAGTGAACATGATCTAAATCTCCTAATTCTTCAGTTTACTGCGAATCTAACCCGATTCTGTATTTCGTAATCTATAGATTTGACGGCGATTTGATGGAAGCGCTTTTTGGAACGGTCGCAAAGTCCCCGAAGAGACCGAGCAACTCGTCGCCCCCACGGGCCGAACCGTCGAACCGTCCGACCCAAGTCTTCATCCTCGATCCCAGGAAGTCCCAGAACACCGCGATCGTGCTCCGGTCCCTCGCCATCACACGGAGAGAGATCGTGGACGCCCTCACCGACGGGCAAGGCCTGGACACCGACACCCTCGAGAAGCTAACGAGGATTGCCCCCACCAAGGAAGAGGAAGCCGAGATCCTGGCCTTCGACGCGGACCCCGCTAGGCTCGCCGACGCCGAATCATTCCTCTTCCACATCCTCAAAGCGGTCCCCTCCGCGTTCACGCGGTTCAAGGCAATGCTGTTCAGGTCAGGCTACAATTCCGAAATTGCCCACCTGAAGGAAACCCTCGAGACTCTCGAATCAGGATGCAAGGAGCTGAGGACTCGCGGGCTTTTCGTTAAGCTCTTGGAAGCTATTTTGAAAGCCGGAAATCGGATGAATGCTGGGACTTCAAGAGGAAATGCTCAGGCTTTTAACTTAAATTCGCTTCTGAAGCTCTCGGACGTGAAGAGCACGGACGGGAAGACCACGCTGCTTCATTTCGTGGTGGAAGAAGTTGTCCGCGCAGAAGGTAAGAAGTGCGTGATCAACAGAAGCCGCAGCTTAAGCAAAAGCACAAGCCAGAAAAGCAGCAGCATTGAGACAAGTGCAGCAGAAAAGGAAGAAAAGGAAAGGGAGTACATAAAGCTGGGCTTACCTGTGGTTGGAGGTCTAAGCACTGATCAGTTCACCAATGTGAAGAAGGCGGCGGCGATAGATTACAATTCTTACGCCAAGACTTGCGCCGCCCTTGAAGCCGCCATCGCCGACACTTTTAAGCTACTGACACAGTTCAGAGATGAAGAAGAAGATGGGTTTGTGAAGGAGATGAGGAGTTTTCTTGAAGTAGCGGTTGAGGAAGTGAAGGGTATGAAAGAGGAGCAAGCGAGGGTGATGGCGGTTATAAAGAGGACTACGGAGTATTACCATACACAACCAGGGAATGTTAAGGAGAAGGATAAGGATTTGCATCAGCTGTTTGTGATTGTTAAGGATTTTTTGGGGATGGTTGATAAGGTGTGTGTTGAGATTGCTAGGAATCTGCAGAAGAGGAAAGCTGGAAGTCCAAAGGTTGGAACACCGTCGTCATCGTCGTCGCCAAAGACGCCGGGAGGTCGGGTTTCGGTGCGGTTTCCGATGTTGCCGGAGAATTTTATGTCGAAAGGCAGTTCGAGTAGCGATTCCGGCAACGAGTCTGAGTAGAGGAAAGGGGGGTTTTGTAAATAGGTGGAGTGATTGAGATGTGTTTATTCTTTCCCGAAGTGTATGTTGGCAAACTTATGCAAATTTATTTTACTGTGATTTAGCATGAAAGCTTTCTTTTTTTCCCAAGAAGGCATTGAATTGAAGTGTGATAAAATCCAGTAGCTACAATGTGCAGAAGAAACTGAATTCCCGCAATATAACAGGAAATAATGATGTATAGAAGCATCTGATTGTGTCATTACATGCTTTAAGATGACAAATCTGTCCAAAAGATTACTGTATGTAATAGACACCACCTCCAAACTAACAATGTCACAATTAGGAGTTAGTCATTAGTACCGACACCTGATTTACTCCGGAGTATCTAATAATTAGCCTGCAATTAGGGTGTGTGGAGGTGTACAGTATTTTGACACACCAAACGGTATAAGTGTCATTTCTAAACTAGAAGGGGTAAAAGTGTCTTTGCATCGAACTTGAGGGGGTGAAAGTGTCATTAAGAACAAAAAGGTTAATAGAAGGGTAAAAGACACTTTCACCTCCCTTAGAGCATCTCCAACAATGAGGAGCAAAAAAAATGTCCTTGGACTAAATTTGGTCCTGGAGCAAAATTTGCTCCTCCAGTTTGTTGCTTGAGCTCCATCAGTGAGGAGCAAATTTGCTCCATTATTGTTATTTTATAATTTTCTTGTTATAACTATTATTATTTTTTTCATATTAATTTTTTTATAAAATATTTTCATATTAATTAATCTAAAGTAAATTAGCAAAGTCTGTTTAAACAAAATATGATTTTTTTACTAGTAATGTAATACTAAATTGATTTGTATATATATAAAATAGATTTAACATTTTTTTAATAAATTGTTATTTTCAATTACAGAGTAGGATTTCAATTTTTGATATATTAGTTGGAGTTGTTTCAAATGGAAGAAACAACTTTTCATTAAACTTGAATTTAATATTTTTGCTCCTCACCCAAAACTGTCACAGAATTGCTCCTCCAACAAAATGTCCTAGCTTTTGCTCCACTGAATGCTCCACCTGTTGGAGTTGGGTTTTTTGTGAATTCGGACCAAATTTGGTCCAAAACTGATTTTGCTCCTCCTGTTGGAGATGCTCTTAGGTCTGACACAAAGACACCTTCAATCCAGTTTGGGAAATGGCACTTTCACCTCTTTTACAGTACCAAGCTTCAGAACACTCACACACTCTGGTAATGTTATTCCGTACTCTAAGAGAGAATTTGTAACTGTTATTTCGTACTCTAAGAGAGAATTTGTAACTACTATCAGTGACAGAATCCACCCGACTATAGGGAGAGTACATGTCCTGAAATTTTGGCACATGAAATGGTGAAAGTGTCATTTCCCAAACTAGAAGGAATGAAAGTGTTTGCATCAAACTTGAGGGTGTGAAAGTGTCTTTTACCCTCAACAAAATTGATACTTCTTGTTATTCTGCTTAAGAACAAGGAAAAAACTTATAGGTCTCATACCATTTTAAGTGCCCTCCAACTGAGTAAACTACGACCAACTCGTTCTTCAGAAGAACAAAAGAATGCGCTTATATACATCTATAATCAAGGGATCACGTTAATGAAGCCATCTCCAGATTGATAACACGGTACACATTACACCGATAGCTAACAATATATATTTGAGGATTACAATTACATGACTTAATTTTCTTCATGAGTGTCGTTTAGACTTTATTCTAACACTTAGTTTCGAGGCTAAGAACTCGTGAATTTTTAACTCATCCCCTTCTTTAATAAGGTTTGAGCCTCTTACAAACTCAGCAATGCTTCCGCTGTCCACGGTGTTAACAGCGTGGGATTCGTCCAAAAGCTTCTGAGCTGCGAATCTCTCATCTGTGCATCTCCGGGCAATGAAGACGTTCACTCTTCACACCACCCTGCAAGTGCGAAGCAGGGACAATAAGAATCAGAAAGGAAATGTGAATGTGTTCTGTGTAAACTAGAGTGTGGGCATTTTTGAACAAATCTTGAAACTATTGGGAAGTAGTGGTATTGATTTTTTCTTAAAGGGCCGTGAGCGCAAAAGGATTCTGGAGAAAAATCCATTCAGGAAAATTGTGGTTAAGCCGTAACTGGTTTGGGTGATTTCTTTACCAAAGCTTGGAAAATGTTAATGCAAGTGTATAATATTTCATTTTCGTCTCCAGGATATAATAATTTTACCTGAGCCCTTTCTCCCTTCACAAAGTACTACTTCCGTCCCATAATAATTGTCCACTATTCTATTTAGGATGTCCGAAAATAATTGTCCACTTTTTTATTTAGTATGTCCAAAAAATAATTGTCCACTTCTATTTTCATGCTTGAAAGTAGATACATTGACAAGAATGTCCTTTAAAAGTAATTGTAGTAGTAGTTGTGTTGGAAGTGCAGACATGAGCACATTTGTGCCAATATCGTTACCAGATTCAATGCGTGTCCCTTTAAAAAGTTGGAATTTCGAAAAACTACATTGATTATGGGACGGAGGGAGTACCTTTTACAATTCTTATGGATGTGTTCATTTGTCAAGTGAAGGAAAGTGAACATTATAACCGTTTAATTTTTCCGTATGTGTGTTAAATTGTTGCAGGAAACTTGTGGGACTACACCACGATCATTTTGCAGCAGGAAAGTTTATCTTTCAAACCGTGTCCTACAATATCGTTACCAGATTCAATGCGTGTCCCTTTAAAAAGTTGGAATTTCGAAAAACGACATTGATTATGGGACGGAGGGAGTACCTTTTACAATTCTTATGGATGTGTTCATTTGTCAAGTGAAGGAAAGTGAACATTAAAACCGTTTAATTTTTCCGTATGTGTGTTAAATTGTTGCAGGAAACTTGTGGGACTACACCACGATCATTTTGCAGCAGGAAAGTTTATCTTTCAAACCGTGTCCTACAAAAAGGATTTTGCCGATTTGTTTTTAACCCCCCCCCCCCCCCCACCCCAAAAAAACTCACTTTCTTACCTATTTTCCTATAAAAATGAAAACGTGTAGGGGAATAAAGTTCAAGATTTTTCACTTTCCTTTTCTTCTAATTTTCTCGGGAAATATTTTATCACATCTCTTTCTATACAAATGAAAATAGCCATAGGATTTCTCAAGGGAGGGTAAACAAAGTGGTGTCAAGGCATAATTGTAGGTTTTTCACTATGACCAAATCTGTCCAGTCCAGATTATGTCAAATTTGTCAAGTGTTAAGTTCATGTTTAGCAACCCTTTTTCAAAGAGGTTTGCTAATGATATTTTTTTTTTTATAAAAGCTGGTTTAGCGAGGCATTTTTCCATGATTCCGGAGAGTGTTTGCCTTAAAAGGCCTATTTTTAAAAAGACATGGAGTGTGGTGTTTATTGGAGTTGTTTATTTATACAGTTTCTTTCTCCTTCTACCTCATGTTTATGGCATGCCGAACCAACAACCACTGCCATGACATTTTGTATCAGGACCAACCAGTGGCGAAGCCAGGAATTGGCCAAGAGGGGGGCACAATTTAGAATTTTTTTATTATATATTCCCACTAAGCTACTAAATCATGATATTCATCTAAAGAAAACAAGATACACAACATGTTTATTACAATGGGGAGGTATGTGTAGTTATTAGAAAGTTGTCTAACATTTCAAGGGGCACATGCTAAATTAGCAACTAAAACGGGGGAGATATTTGCAGTTTCAGGGGTATAAATATTGACATTATCTACTATATAAGGGGCACAATTTAAAATATCAACTAACAGAGGAGAGGTATTTGCATTTGTTGGAAACTTCAGGGGGGGGGAGTGACCCCCCTTGCCCCCAAGAGGCTCCGCCCCTGGGTCCAACATGGACAAAGGCGGCCCTCAAAAGACAACACCTCGAAGAATAAAAGTTTTCAAGTCCTCTACTACCATACATGCCAAACATTCCCTTAAGCTCTAGAACATACGGTCTCTAGAATAAGGTAATCAACTTGAGCAGCAATATCTTAACCTTTGTAGCATGCTTTCACTATCACCGTAAATCCTTAGGTGCATGATTGAACAACTACCGGAACCGTACAGATGAACTTAGGGGCTTCTTTGGAAGGGCGGTTTTTTGGATAAAACTTTAAACCAAACTTCAAATGTGTGGCTTGTATGAAGATAACCAATTCCCTCACTTCATCATAGCCACACATACAAATTATGGATTATAATTTGGTCCTAACCAGCGCAGGACCAGACCAGCTGAGAGAGGACCACCGGTCTTGGCTCGGTCCCTGTCCGGCCCTGGACTCAACCGGGTCGGTTACGGGCCGGTCCTACGGTCCGCCAAATCTCAAACCGGCCTGGACCACTACATACTTGGTCCTGGGCTGGTTTTGGACCACACCGGTCCCGGTTCAGTTCGAGGGTCAACGGGCCGATTCGTCCGGTTTGGCGGTCCGCCTGCCCACTTGATAGCTCTATTCCTGGGCAGAGCATAAGAAACATGCTCAGCGACCAGTAGGATCAGAGCCAGATTGTACTATATTCAGAACTTTGAGAAGGGCCCAAAGTCTCAAAAGAGAATACCATTCCCCAAAAGGCCCACATCGTGCCCACCCTTTCCACTATTTAACCGACTTTTCTTTTTCTTTGTTGGTTCAGAAGATATTGATCATGCAATTCCAGGTCGGGCTGCGCATTGAGAAGCCCTCCTCATCTCAGTGAGGCAAGCCACTTACCAGTTACCACTTGGTTTGACCATCTTTGGGTTTTAATCACGTTTTCTGGGAGTGAAAGACACAAATAGCCTGGTTGGTCCACCATTGCTAACTACCTCATTTATTTGCCTTTAAAGCCAAGCCCCCATCATTTAATATACTACTTCCCCTTTTTTTTTCCTTCAGTTTGACTTTACCACTATTCACAGGGTCACTTTGACCCGGTGATTTGGATGGCAAAACTACGCAATTTTTTGATAATTTTTTCATGGTTTTGCAGAGAAAAAGTTACTCTACAACAACATGAAAAAATTATAAGAAAATTGAATCATTTAGCTATCCAAATCACCGGGTCAAAGTGACCCTGTTACGAGTCAAAAAGTCAAACTGTAGGGAAAGAGAGGGAACGGAGGAACCATTTTCTTTCAAATAAAATGGGCAGCAACTTAGTATTTCTTTAGGAGCAAAACTATATATCATGTATAAGGCGCAGTACTAAATGATATTTAACATTTATCAACTTAGGTAAGAAGATTGGTATTCAACCGAAGAAAAATAAAGAATATCATCAGTTATACCTTATCTAAAGGGCTCTTTTTTACCACTGGTCCGTGACCGAACCCAGGAAGTGGAGAGGCTTTTGATTTTAAGCTCCGTGTTAGCTTGCTCGAATCGGTTTCCTTTTCCTCCTGAGTCAAGCATAAGGGTTTCAAACCAACTATCAAGTGTGCACAAAATTTGAAAACTAAAAACCAAAGGTGCATGATACGAAAATAGACATTGTGGTTATTTTCACAGCTTTACCTTTGACTTTGAAGCAATGCGTGTTTTTTCTGACCCCTTAGTACGTGGTTTTTCCTCGGACATTTTTACTGCCTGCAAACAAAATGTAAAAAAATACAGACATCGTTACAAGAAGTCAAATTACATCTTCCCGACATGTCATACCATATGAGAGAAGATTAGCAGGTAGTAGAAGCACCACCTCTTTTCTGTTTTCAGCTCGTTCATCACTTCTTAGACCAGAAGAGTATGGAGCAGGCTTTGCACTCTTTTTATCCATAGCAATTCCTCTTAGTGACCTGATTTTAAGTTACCTAGGCTTAGTAGCACTCAAGATTGACATCAAAAATTACTTCATATGTAGAAACAATAAACCACGGTAACTTTCAACTAACAACTACATCCCACGGTTCTTTTGTTTATGCAATTAGTTAAAAGGAGAGAAGATTCAGTTTCCCGATTTGGTCGACTAACTCAGAACAATTTCATCGTAGTATCATTCTGAAAATCATACAATCTGGCAAACAAGGTCAACACCGAGGCATTATTTGGATCATGCGATCATTTCAATACACACTGTCTCACCACCTGAAGAAGATATGATAATTTCATCACTACTTTTAACCTGTTATTGTTGTTGGCTTTTGAGGATTCCAATTTTGAATACACATGGGCCTAGGTACATTTCCTCTTTAATATCTACACTGCAACGCATCTAGTAGCTATTTCATCAAGGTGAAGTAAAAGAGTTAATGTTCTGATTCTCAAAAAAGTAATCAAACTTCTGGGATGCCACATGAAAGAGTGACAGATAATTCTAAAGAGCAGGATAAAATGATAGCAATTTAACAAAATGATTGCATGCATTCACTCTGTCCTCTCATATCATTCAAATGCTCAAAGATCGAAAAACAATTTTATCCAATGACTACTCTGTGTTACAGAATATTAACCCATTGTTTCTGTATCACGTCTTTCGCTTCTTTACAAGCCAAGTGTTCCAAATCTAACCCTAGACAATATAATATAACGCTCGAGTTTATAGTTTTTTTCCCAACTACCTCTTGGCCCAGCAGGGCATGTGGAGCGAGTGCTGCATCCAATATGGGTCTGCGACTTCTTGCATCTAAAGTTTCTCAATCCCCTTTAGTTAGGGTTCTGAAGCGTCTTGCCTCCAAAACCCACATCCCCTTTTACTTCAGTGTCAGATAGATTATTATGTAGACTTTTTCTTAGCTCAATATTGTAGTAGTTCTTCTAAATGACACTATCGTAGTTATTTGTTGATCTCTCGGATCAAATATTCAAAGAATGATAGTAAGAGAAATCCCAGCAAGTCAAATTTCCGGATGAGGACACACTCATGTTGTAGTTCTTCTCTTATTACTTCTACATTTCCGTACATTCAAGTGGAGGATGTAACCAGAGTCTGGTCTTTTGTTAACCACCAGCAGTTGATCTCCTCATGGCTATTCAGTAGATTTTCATAGTGGTACTCGTAGAGAGAGTTAGGGCTAGAGAGACTGTGCAGTAAAGAGATGCCACATTATAATCTAAGTAGGTATGACCAGACTCAGATCACTGAGGTTATTTATCAAGTACACTATTATATTTCAAGAAGGACAAATTATCATAAACCCGCTTGCACTTTGCCATTTGTTACTGAAAAACTACGACAATTTCAATTTTGACTCCAAAACCAACCTGCAATTTGCCATTTGTTATTGATAACCTATTGCAGGTTTAATTTAACCTCAAAAACTGCCTACGGTTTAAAAATTGATACCAAATAACCATAAATCCTCTTTGATATTAAAAAAGCCTTAGCGCCATTTACATGGTTTTTTCTTTGGGACAATTATCATTCACATTTTACAAGACATACTATTTACCCCATCACGTAACAATCATCGTTTGACCCGTTTAGTCACGTGATGGGGTTCCATTAACTCTAAGGTTTCTCCAACTTTGTAGGGGATTTCTGCTTACTGTTGTAATTTGCAAAGTGCATGTAGGCTTTTAGTAACAAATGGCAAAGTGCAAGTTGGTTTATGGTTATCTGTCCTTTCAAGCATAAACTTTTTTGGTGAATTCACTATTCAGTACTTTGAGTTTTGCATTACCAAAGAAGGGACGTTTCGCACTACATAAACACCCCAGTTAGGAATAACAAATGACACAGCCCAATGATTTGATCTCATGAAATGTAGTACAAAGAGTATATACTTTGACTCCTTTGACTCCAGGATAGTAAACATGTAGTATGGCCCACATAGATACTCAGAAATTTCGAATAGGAACTAAAGAGCCATACCTTACTGAGGTGGTGTTCCAGCTTCTCCCTAATTGGGCTCTATGAACATCCATCTTCTCCGCCGTTTTCCTCACCCTAAGTACAATATATGATACGTTAAATGTGAAGGTCAAATGAACATCAGAAGCCAAAAAAAAAGAAAAAGGAAACAAAAAATGAAAAGTTCTCCATATCATTAACTCCATCCAGTAAATGAGTAGAGTATTTTACTTATAGTATTCAAATATTATACTAATGAAATAAATCTGAAATAAATAGTTAACCTAACCAAAGGATTTCGTTACACAAATACAGGATATAGTTACACAAATACAATGGACCTCAATCCTAAGAGTTCGAATTATAGCACTTGGATATTTTGGAGAATAAGGGACTAAACTTGTAAACTATTTTGTCTTGCATCCAAAGAAATGAGGGAATTAGGGAAATCTACAAATGTAAGAAAATGGAATTTCTGAACTACAAAGACAGCTACTTCTTCTCTTCATGTTTCAAGATAGGAGAATAACGGAGGAACGAAGGAAAATACATTTTTTCATTTCTGTTTCCTTCACCAAAAGTTGGTCAATTCGTAAAGAATCCATCGGGTTCCACCTCAAAACCAATCGGCAATGAGGGGAGTAATCTTATTAAGTGAAGAACTATATTGTAAACTCCCAATGTGGAACTTATCAACATTTTCGGATAACTAAAAAGTAAATGCGGCCAAATCATTTGTTTGAATATGCATTTCAAAAACTTGTCCATCCAAAATGAAAGAGACAATTAATGAACATCAGTACATTACCCTTGATTTTCTTTTCTTGGAGTCAATGAAGTGGATAGATTTTGTCCAACCTTTGTACTTGACACCTGCAAAGAACGCCTCATATCAAAACGGAAAATGATTTCGCAAGACAAGTATAAGCATGGACAAAATATATGTTTACATCAAAGAAAAACATTAACCTTCTGTCCAGTAGACCTCTCATCACCACCATCTCCTTTTTGGTTGAAATTATTCTGGAATTGTCTAAAAGCGCGCTTTACAATATCTTTGTCGCCCATGCTTTCCATAATGAGAGACTTCCTAGTTGTGGTTAGTGGGGTGGCTTCAGAATTCGCAGGGTCAAAATTAAGGGACATGTGCATTGCTGATGGAGCTACTCTCTTGCTCACACCAGTAGAATTCGGTTTGCTCCTCCCGGATGGTGAATCATTTCCCTTCTTCATTGAGGATTGAGAAGAAGACAATGAAGTAGAGGCTAGTGTTGGTTTTGATGTTTTTGGAGTTGAAAACACCGGAGAAGCTCTGGGTAACGGCGATGCGGGTTTCTTTTTAGCTGCGCCCAAATTCCTCTCCTTTGTAGAGGCATTCATCTAAACAGGGTCGTAAAAAGTATGTAAGACACCAAAGTAACCTAATTATAGAAGCAAACATGGTTAGACCGAAAGAAAACAGCGGTTGATGAATGTACTGACTTCACCTTTTGAGCTGTGTTTGGTGCGACCAACTTCGCTTTCTCCTTTCCATTACCAGTGAACTTTCTTGTTTCCTTCTCGAAGTTAATGGATGACTCTAGCTTCTCTATAGATTCATCTGAATGAGAATCCCCTTGAATTAAAACAGGTGCCGATTCAACTTTCTCTTCATGAGCCTCATTTACATGCTTGTCCTCTAGAACCACAACAGGAGGCACTTCAACATTCTTTATCAGACACTTGTCTGTACGAATATACTCTTTCGCCGAAGCCGATACTTCTAGTTTTTCCTCTTCAAGGTGGCTATGTAATGAGTTATTGATTTCTTCCATTGAACTTTCAACTGGCGAGATCATTGCCGCAATCTCATTGGATTCTTCAGAGTGGCCGGATACTTCCTCATCTCTTTGAGAAGAGTTCTCATTGACTACACCAAGCTTATTATCATCCCCAGGGACTTCCTCATCTCTTTTAGATGAGTTCTCATTGATTACACCAAGCTTATTATCATCCCCAAAGACTTCCTCATCTCTTTCAGAAGAGTTCTCATTGACTAAACCAAGGTTATTGTCATCCCTAGAAGCACTTTTTGTGGGAAGAACTCCATCATATTGATCGCCATTTGCTGATGTGTCATCTACCATTTGCTTCTCCTCCTGTTCAGTTTCTTCAGCCTTCCGAGCGGCGATTTTCTTGTAATGAGCTTCAAAATAAGCCTTCTTCTGAGCTACTGATCCAGGAGTGGAACACTTGCCCACCTCGTCCAAGTATTTATTTGGGGAAAACGTCGACCATTTCTCCCACGAGAGCGAATCATTCTCAAACCGACCGAACGAAACCGATACTTCGAGGGAAGTTTCCTCCCTTTTCTGTATAACAAGTGCAAAAATCTCCACAATCAACTAGAAAAATTACACAAATGACAACTCATAACAAGAAACATAATAAGGAAAGTTCTGCAGTTAGGGTTTGGAATGAATGCATAAATCTAACAGATGAACCTAGTTTCAAAATTGACAAGAAAATAAATAACTGGGTGAGATTGTGTGATGAACATATTTTTACCTTGTTTTCAAGATTTGGGGCTTCAACCACAGATTCACCCATCAAATTCTCTCAAATCTCAGCCTTCAAGTCCAACCCTCATAAAACCACACAAATGTCTTTCTCAACAACCTGTAACATTCATAGGAACAACCCATGAGTCCTATGAACCAGATAAGAATACTAGTACAAGGATAAGGAGAGATCAAAGTGAAGACAAATACAAAAAAACAGAATATAATGCAACCAAAAAACCAATCATGTGCTATGTTTTCTACACTCTTGACTTTGCTTCAATAAATTACACAACCCTTTTGCTTCAATTAAGCAAAACCCTTGTCAGTTTCTGAACTTCTGGAAAACACCCAAAGGGTAAAAAATCCCAATCATCACTGAGAGCAACTCATGATGGCCAAGCAAGATAGAAAGAAGAAAACACAAAAGTTGCTCATAATTCACAAGAACCCCCCAAAAGGCGATTCATCTTTTTGTGGGTATGATTGGGTTCAAAGTACCACAGAGGAAAGTAAGTGATTTTATGTGATCAGTGAACTAAAAGAATGAACAGAGGAAGGCGAATCTGAGTAAAGAACTGCATTTTAGTGGAGGAAATTGGTACCTGAAGATTGGTAATTGTTGGATTTCAGAGAGAACCCATCTATGTGTTGATCAGATCAGAGGCATGAGAGTAGAGAAGGTAAAGTAGGACCAATTGAAGAAACAGTACAGTGTAGAGAGAGAGAGAGAGTACACGTGACAGTTCAATAATGGAGACAGGGGAGGCCATGTTTGGACCCGCTAATTTAATTGGTTGAACCATTTGATCTCATAATAGTTATTACATACTCATGAGTAAATGACGGGTCCGTACTCCAGTCTATACTGCACATGACACGTGAGAACTCCATATCATATGTGTCATGTGTTGTACTACCTCTGTTTCTTCTCTTTCACCTTACTTCACTTTTTGACACTATTCACTGAGTCACTTTGACCCGGTGATTTGGTTAGCAAAACGATATACGAATTTGGTAATCTTTACATGATCTTGTAGAGTAAACTTTACTCTACAATAATATGAAAAAATTGTCAGAAAATTACATCATTTTGCTATCAAAATCACCGAGTCAAAGTGACCCAACTACAGGTAAAAAAGTCAATCGAAGGGGAAAGAGAAGAAACAGACCTAGTACTACCTTTGTTCTTCTCTTTCAGCTTGCTTCACTTTTTGAGACTATTTACTGGGTCACTTTGACCCGGCAATTTGGTTAGCAAAACGATACACAAATTTGGTAATCTTTGCATGATCTTGTAGAGTACTTTGAAAAAATTGCCAAAAAATTACATCGTTTCGCTATCCAAATTGTTGAGTCAAAGTGATCCAGTTACGGGTATAAAAAAAGCCAACCCCATTGAAAGAGAAGAAACAGAGGTAGTATAAATTAGAGTATGGTACGAGTTGTGCAGCTCTTCACAGTTGTGCATGTGCTAGACTGGTACGAGTAATATACTCGCATGTCATTTAAATTCCAGACGAAATATCACTCATCCCAGTCTGGCAGGTCTTGCAATTCCCAGTTGTGAAGTGCTAGACTGCTGATAACTCTACTTTAGGAGTTATATTCTTATAGGATTCACCATCGATTTGCGTGCGTTTAGAGAGATTTGTATGAGAAATTGACCAATTCTTATATGTTTTGAGCATACTTGAGTATTTAGACTCCATTGTGTAATCCGGGCGTTTTATGCATGTTTTAGACTTTATTTGTCGCATTTGATCTTCCGGTATTTGTTCGTGTTGTGGATTTCATGAACCGGAAGCTTGGAGTGCGGATTTTGGAGCGGAAGTGAACTTCGGAAATAAAGAAACTCAAGGAATGCATGAGAGAATGGACGAAGGAGAGTAGAAGCTAAAAGGAGAAAAAGACTTGGCCAAAAATTCAAGAGGAGTGAAAAGAAGCAACTCACTGGAAGTAGAGGATCACAAATTGTGATCACAAGATCAAGTGCAAGACCACATGGAAGATCAACGTGATCCTACAATTAAAAACAGGTGATCCTATGATCACAAGATCAAGTGCAAGACCACATAGAAGATCACCGTGACTCTACAACTAAAAAAGGTGATCCTAGGATCACAAAAGGTGATCACAAGATCACATTATTGGATCTGGCGTGAGTAGAAAGGGGTAAAAGTGTTATTTCTGAAAACTAAAAAAGAAGAAACGGGTTTAATAGTAGAGAACGACCTAGGGCTGAGGATATTCATCAAGGGGACGCCATTGGAGAGGAGAGGAGCTTTCTTGGGAGCTTGGAGACCATCGTTTGATTTTCTATTCTCTTCTCTTCTCTACTTTTTGTTGATGATCAATAAACTTTGTACTTTGATCATGTGTTTTAGTAGCTGAATCTTCTATTCGGGATATCTCATAGGGAACTAGGGTTTTGAACACCATGTTTTGGTGATTTATGGATTATGCTTCATGTTTATTGACTTAATTGGATGTTTATGCTTAGTTATGCTTGATTCATACGCGTAATTCTATCTTTCATATTGTTTGACGTCACAATAAGATTGATCTAGGTGATAATTATTAGAGGAATCAATAGTTATTGCTTGAACTTGAATCTTGCACTAGTCGAATCTAGGGTTGAGGAATCTTGCTAGTTAACTAGAACTAAGAGTGGATATCAAGATCATAATGCATATTTAAACTTAAGTAGGCTAGAGGAATCAGGTACAAGAGTTTAAATATAGACTTTGGTTGAGGAATCTTCAAAGTGAAGTTGCTCGTTTGGCTAAGTAGAAAATATCTGTGTCGCATGAACGTAAATCATAAGTGGTGTGAATTCCCTAGTGAACCCGTAGAGATATCCTGAACTTGTCCACTTGTTAAGTAACTTAAAAATCATTCTTCGTTAATCGTGAAGGTTTTCACCTGATTAATTGAGATCTTTGTCTTTCAATTTCAGTAGAGTTAGTAGAACAAACCACTGCGCTTTGCCCACACAAGGTTAAGAACTAATAGCTAATTTACAAAGAAGTCTCTTGGGATTCGACAATCCGGACTTTTCCGATTATTACTGCACCGACAGCCATACACTTGTGGTTTGGACGTGTCAAGTTTTTGGCGCCGTTGCCGGGGACTTCGGTTGAATTGATTAGAATTATTAACTTCGGGAATTTTATATTTTGTTTTGTTTATTTATTTTATTTCTGAACTCATCTGCTTCCTAGAGATTAATTGTGCAGGTATCTTGGTGATCATGTGGGGGAATAATTCTTATGTGCAATTTCCATGCTATTCACCATACTACTCCTATGGAGATATGTACACCCCTCCTCCTTGCAATCAAGAAGATGAGGAGATGAAAGAATTATTGAAGCTCCTGGTAGCTAGTATGGACAGAATGGAGGAAGGAATTAATAGGATGGATGAAACTCTCCATCTGAAGGGACAACACTTGGCAGAACTTTCGAGTGCATTGGCATATGCAGATAATAACGATGGGCCAAGTAGCATCATTCCTGACTTAGTTGAGGAGTGTGAAGAGGAAGACGAAGAACCCCCAGAGGTCTATGTCTACAATGTTGTTCATCATGAAGTAGTAGATCATCGGGCTGCTTCAGACTCAGATTCAGACTCAGATTGGGATGATATTGTGAAGCCTATACAACTTATGCCTCGCATAATTCCGGAGTCATGGCATGAATGGGAGAGTGTGGACATCGCAATCTTATGGCCCACTGAAGATATTTGCTTTGAGGAAGAAAGTCATGAAGCTAAGGAATTACTACATGGAGATGTTTGCGAGGACATGTATCGTGAAGTTTCTCCGCCTAATCCATATCTCTTGGAGATCATAAAATTGGGTGAATCACATGAGAAAGACCAAATACCCCAGTTTTATGCAATCCAAGATTTACCACCCGTGATTCCAAGACAAGAACGAAGAAAGGAAGTAGGAAAGGAAGAACGCATGGTTGTAGCCGTTCCACTTGAGATACTAGATTCGAAAAGTCAATCCTCGACGACTGGAGTTTTGAAGAACTGGAAGAAGAAGAAGAAAAAGAAGACGAGGAAAGGTAGAGTGAGGCATGTGGCGGCTAACAACTTTTCTTTCTTCTTGCCATTGTCTTATGCATGCTCGCTTGAGAAGAGACAGAGAGAGAAGCGATGGTGGAAGAAGAAAAAATGGAGAGAAAAATCTCCTTAACATCTTTTGAGGTAACGGGGTCGGGTCGTCGACCTTAAATTACAAGGCGCTTGTTGGGAGGCAACCCAACCTATTAATTTGCTTTAATGTAATTATGTTTTTAAATTTAGTTATTTTATTATGTTATTTGGAGAGATGAGAGAGAGAGAGACACTAATGATGTTTCCTAGTGACATATTTGAGCAGGATATGGGAGAGTCTACTCCGGTGTGCCCCGATACACACGGCCTTTATAGGGGATCGTGTATGCGAGTTGGGGATTCTCCAAGACACAGATTTTAGCAGAGGAGGGCAGTCTACCCCGGTGTACGAGAACACACTGACCGTTGGGAGCATGGTGGCGCCACTACTGTGCTTGGGGACTGCTTGGCGCGATTTCGTCCCCACCCTTGAGGTGGTTGTGAGTATCTTTTCTTTTGCTGAATTATGTGTTTATTTTATTTAATATATGTCATGCTCCATCTCATCTACTGGCCTACGCATTTGATTGCTGAGTTCTCTACTTGATCTCTAAATTCGTTGAGGACAACGAAGTATTCAGTGTGGGGGTGATTTAACTATCTACTAGCCAATTGTGTCTTGCATAGCCAGTTACATGTAGAATATGTCTAGGTTGTATTGTGTGTAGAGTTTGTGGTTTTTGTTAAGTTTTTAATTATATTGTCGTATTGTGTAGTGTAGATTTATATACAGTTTGCACTTTTAAATAATTGAGTCTACCCACCAAAGAGTTAAATTGTGTAGAGTCAATTATTTTTCGTGTCAAAGCCTTGCATGTGGAGTTAAGACTTATGAAAAAAATTTAAAAAAAAAAATGAAAATTTTGAGAAAAGGCAATTGAAAGAAGCTTAGGCTTTGTTGATATAGTGTGATGTGAAAACTTTAGGCATAGGGTGTGAATTTTGACCGAGAGTGACACATTTAGTTCCCCCTAGTAAGTATAGAGAGAATCTCATTACGGGAGTGCCTACCTATTTTCAAACTACGTGAAATTTTAAAAGCTAAAGTGTGTGTTGTTTTTCTCTACAAGAGTTGAGCTTGGTGTTTGCTAAACAAGCCGAATGTTCATTTTGTCCGTCTTTGGTAGTCGCCAGCCCGCCTCGTAGTGGCACACAGAACAGCTGTGCGAGGATGTGTATTAGAGCACTCTCTGCTTTTTAGATCTTACCTTGTAGGACCACTAGTAAACCCTAATTGATCCTTGGATTTATTGTTAGCCTATATGACCTAGGGAGACGATTCTTGGTCTTCATCATATATCGTTTAGAATTACCTTTCTAAAGCGTCACGAGGGAGCAGTAGTTGAGAGGGTTAGTTGAGGGAGTGCGTAATTACATATTTCTGTGAGTTCTGTAGATCGCATATGCTTCATTTGATATCTACGAGGGGATGTGAGGGTGAGTGAGTCGGCTTGCACACTAAAGTGTGGCGGTGTTCCATGTCATTACACCATGGACACAGTGGTGGAGAGCCTAAGTGCGTGACGTCTAATCCGCACAAAAATGGGATTGGTTGTTCTTGATTGGTGGAACGTGCTAGGTACTGGATTTCTATCATCTTGGTGTAGGAGGTTTGGTTGGATTAGGCACGTGACATATATCTTATTTGACTACTTGAGAGGGAAATATGACTGCACTCTAGTGTGGGGGTGTCGACGTTTGACTACGGACATAGACATTGTGCATTGACGACTCCACCCCCATACACGCTTTGACTTTGACGATTTGTGGCATCGCGCTTCATGGAGTTAGGGGAGATGTATTATTATTGTGATACACATTCATGGATTTGTTTATTTCCTTTCCTGACACTATTATACTGCTAGATTCTTGAAGGAGGACCACTCATATTTATTTGATTGTATTGATATTTGATTGAGAGAAAGAAAGAAAAAAAAGAGAAAAAATAGAAAAAAAAAAAAGAAAAGAGAGAAAAAAAGGAGAGGGATAAAGAAAGAATACATTTGTGCTTATTGGAAAACGAGTGGTGAAAGTTCCTAGTTCCAAATTAAAGACAAAGATGATTTTTGCATATCATTCGCTTTGATGGCTAAGGGATTGACATGGTACCGGGTTTTAGGGGATTGAGGGCCGGAGTCGGTGAGATTCGGGTTGTGGATTCCTATCATCATGGTGAGGGTGTGTGACATATGATGTTTGGTGAGTTTGTGTGACTCTTTAGGATTTTCTGCTTCATAGAAGTTATATCCTTTTTGTCCCTAAGCCTCATCATATTTGACCGTTAGCGGAATAGGAGCTCGTACTATGAACGTGGCTTAGCCTTGATTAGCCTCTTATTTTTATCGGCACACATGAAGAGGTAGTTCATTCTTTATAGTAAAGTTAAGCTTTCTATACTAACTATGGGGATTTACTTGTTGTCGAGTTTAGTTGCGCTTCACACCTCTTATCTAATTTTTTTTATCATCCATGAGCATCAGTCTATGTTATTGAAATTGCCTGACTCACAAAAACAAAGAAGTTAAAAGCTTTTATGTGTTCAAGATCGAGTCTAGATTTTCATAGCATCATCTTGCTGCATTACTTGTGTCGTGAGTCGTGTTAGAGTCGTTTGAGTCGTGTCGGCTAGTAGACAATTAAATGCAGTAGATGAGACTTTGCTCGGGACGCGCAAATGGTAAGTGTGGGGGTATTTGATAACTCTACTTTAGGAGTTATATTCTTATAGGATTCACCATCGATTTGCGTGCGTTTAGAGAGATTTGTATGAGAAATTGACCAATTCTTATATGTTTTGAGCATACTTGAGTATTTAGACTCCATTGTGTAATCCGGGCGTTTTATGCATGTTTTAGACTTTATTTGTCGCATTTGATCTTCCGGTATTTGTTCGTGTTGTGGATTTCAGGAACCGGAAGCTTGGAGTGCGGATTTTGGAGCGGAAGTGAACTTCGGAAATAAAGAAACTCAAGGAATGCATGAGAGAATGAACGAAGGAGAGTAGAAGCTAAAAGGAGAAAAAGACTTGGCCAAAAATTCAAGAGGAGTGAAAAGAAGCAACTCACTGGAAGTAGAGGATCACAAATTGTGATCACAAGATCAAGTGCAAGACCACATGGAAGATCAACGTGATCCTACAATTAAAAACAGGTGATCCTATGATCACAAGATCAAGTGCAAGACCACATAGAAGATCACCGTGACTCTACAACTAAAAAAGGTGATCCTAGGATCACAAAAGGTGATCACAAGATCACATTATTGGATCTGGCGTGAGTAGAAAGGGGTAAAAGTGTTATTTCTGAAAACTAAAAAAGAAGGAACGGGTTTAATAGTAGAGAACGACCTAGGGCTGAGGATATTCATCAAGGGGACGCCATTGGAGAGGAGAGGAGCTTTCTTGGGAGCTTGGAGACCATCGTTTGATTTTCTATTCTCTTCTCTTCTCTACTTTTTGTTGATGATCAATAAACTTTGTACTTTGATCATGTGTTTTAGTAGCTAAATCTTCTATTCGGGATATCTCATAGGGAACTAGGGTTTTGAACACCATGTTTTGGTGATTTATGGATTATGCTTCATGTTTATTGACTTAATTGGATGTTTATGCTTAGTTATGCTTGATTCATACGCGTAATTCTATCTTTCATATTGTTTGACGTCACAATAAGATTGATATAGGTGATAATTATTAGAGGAATCAATAGTTATTGCTTGAACTTGAATCTTGCACTAGTCGAATCTAGGGTTGAGGAATCTTGCTAGTTAACTAGAACTAAGAGTGGATATCAAGATCATAATGCATATTTAAACTTAAGTAGGCTAGAGGAATCAGGTACAAGAGTTTAAATATAGACTTTGGTTGAGGAATCTTCAAAGTGAAGTTGCTCGTTTGGCTAAGTAGAAAATATCTGTGTCGCATGAACGTAAATCATAAGTGGTGTGAATTCCCTAGTGAACCCGTAGAGATATCCTGAACTTGTCCACTTGTTAAGTAACTTAAAAATCATTTTTCGTTAATCGTGAAGCTTTTCACCTGATTAATTGAGATCTTTGTCTTTCAATTTCAGTAGAGTTAGTAGAACAAACCACTGCGCTTTGCCCACACAAGGTTAAGAACTAATAGCTAATTTATAAAGAAGTCTCTTGGGATTCGACAATCCGGACTTTTCCGATTATTACTGCACCGACAGCCATACACTTGTGGTTTGGACGTGTCAACTGCTACAAGTAAGATACCCGTATCTGTCTTTTCTGAGAAGACAGAGACGATCATGGAACTCGTCTCGGTGTTCTGAGAAGGCAGAGACGCTGAGATCACTCGTCCCAGTCTCAGCACAAACAATCAACACACATACAGAAACGAGCATACCCTAAACCATGAAATCCTCTTATCATGAAAAAATGGTATTCAATATTGTTAAAAATGTTAATTGTAAGTCCTAAACCATATAATCATGTAATCTAAACTTTAAACTCAAAATCATATAAGCATCATCTCTTAATCATGTAAAGCCTAAACCTTACACCATAAACCATATATCATCCAACATAAACCCTAAAGTTGTAGAAACTAAACACTTAGACCAACTAAGTATATCATTACTATGACAACTAAAAGTTTTATTCAATCATGTTAACCCCCTTAGATCAATAAACCAATAACATCATAAATCCTAACGCTAAACCCTAAGTCATGTAATCCCCTAAACTCTAGATCATCAAACCTAAACCCCAAAATTGTAGACAATAAACATTAGAACCAACTAAGGATCATTACTATGGTCCCCTAAAAGTGTTATTCAATTATATTGTCCCCCTCAGATCAGTAAACATGAGTCCCTAGATCATAGATCATCTTAACTAAACCTAAAATTGTACACTAAAAATCCCGACTAAATCCAAGACAGGGACGAGTGTGTGCTCGTCTCAGTTGGATATACCAAACGAGTTAATCACTCGTCCCAGTTTTGGTGGTCCTGCTCGTCCCTGTCTTCACTGAAACAAGGAAAGAATGAAAAGAACATTCACCAAGACTGGGACGAGAGAGTGCTTTGAGTGCTCGTATCTGTTGAAAGAACCAGACGAGGGAGTCACTCGTTCCAGTGTTGGCGGCCCTTCTTGTTCCCGTCTTCTCTGAAAAGTAAAAGAACATTCTTTTACTCAAAAGCAGATGGTGGGGTATCGTGAGAGAAACACCTCTTTACTTTCTATGACAAAAGTTAAAAACATTCTCTCCTTACCAAACCCTAAAATCATCCAAACCCTAAAATCATCTGAACCCTAAACCCTAAAATCATCTATACACTAAACCCAAAAATCATCTAACCAATGTGATTTATTCACATGTAGAAATTGTGAGAAAATTGATGTTCCGTGTTGTTTGGAATGGTGAATGAACGGTTGTCAAAGGCAGACACATATACATAGGTCAGGACGTGAAGATGGCGGTTTTCAAGATAATCCACGGCATTACCGTAGATCGTTTGGAGTACGAAGTTTCGGATAGAATGGATACATATAGCCCGCCAACCAAAGACGTGGTCTTACGTTATCATTTCAAATTTCAAGATGCGAACTTGATCCCGCCTACTATCCTCACTAAACATATAGAAATCAAAGATATCTTTGATACTATGGAAATGGGAACTGTTGTAACAATGTACGTCACATTAAAGGATTTGGTGGATCAACTAGACATAGATATTGACTTTGTTGATCAACCAGACATAGAAGTTGACGTTGCTGGCCAGGATTTGGTTGATCAAAATGAAACCATAAACAATCAATTGGTTCCTTTGAGTTCCCCGCGTAAATACCGCGAGGATTACTTTCAGGATGTCGAGATAATCGTCAAGGATCATGACATAGACTGTAGTTGTAGGATCATATAACGAAATTAATCTCAATCCAACATTTTCGGTTCACCGAGATATGGTTGGTACTCGTGAATCAATGGAGCATAACAATTTTGCACTGGCCACTGTTGCGGTAGACTGTTCAGGGAGTCGTGAACAATGTGGTGTGGGAAGGTTTAACGACCCGGGGATAGAGATGAAAGGTTTGTATAGCGCTACAGCGTTGTCCGTACATATCAGAAAGGTTGGGGGTGATAAGAAATGGACTTTTTACATTCATAAGCGAGACCAGGCTCGAATAATACTGTGCTGCGAGAATGAGGAATGCAAGTGGATGGTTGGGGCGTACAAGCATAAAGACGTCGTGCACTATCAGGTTAAGAAACATAACCCCATTCACACATGTACCGCAAGCAGCGTAGATGGGAAGCACCGTAACATTACTAGCGCGGTCGTCGCGCAGGTATTGATGGGAATGATGGGTGAATCAAAAAAGACACCCACAATCACTGAAGTACATGAGGTCGGTGACACGCTCCAACTGAAAGTGTACAGTTGTCGGTGTAGTGATAAAATTTCGGAAATTCGGGTTGTCGAACCCAAGAGACTTCTTTGTAAATTAATATTAAATCCAATCCTTATGTGGGCAAATCACAGTTGTTGTTTTTACTAATTCTAATAAATTAAAGAAAACACGAATCTCAATTAATCGATTAAATTGATTCACGATTAATAAAGACGAATTGTTTTAGGTTTTTCTCAAAGTTTGAAAAAGTCGGGATATCTCTACGGGTCACTAGGTATTTCACACTATGTTGGATTTACATCCTACTAACACGATGATTCTTTGTTCTAGCTAAACAAGCACGTTTATGTTGAATATGTCTCAACCAACACCTATACTTAAACTATCAAAGGTGATTTCTCTAGTCTAATCAAGTTTAAGCACGCTTTACGATCATTAATCCACTCTTTGTTCTTAGCTAACTAGAAGGATTTCTCAATCCTAGATACGGCTAGTGTGTATTTCAAGTTCCGGGCAATAAACGTTGATGTCTCTAACGTTCAGGACCTAGCTCAATCCTATTGATACGTCTAACAATAGAAAAGAAGAATGATAAGCATAAAAGACACATAACTAGATAAATAATCATCAATTAAGCCAAAACGCGTAAAAGCAAATCCATGAATCACAAAACATAGTGATCAAAACCTAGCTCCCTACGAGATATCCTGAGACAAAAGTTTAGCTACTCATAAACATGATCACAATACAAGTTTTCATGATCAAAATCCAAAAACTAGAAAAGAAACAGAGTTTTAGAAGCCAAACTAATGATCCAAGTGCTCCAAAGTTCTCCCTACGATCTCTAGCTCTCCAACCCGTCCAAAACAATGTCTAACTCCACAAAAACACGTCCCTAGGTCACCAAATACGTTTCCCAACGTTTCTAAATAAGTTTTAAGTATTACAAATGAACCCCCAAGAATTTGGCTGAATTTTCAGACTCTGTTCGTGTGAACAGTCGAGCTGTTCGCACGAACACCCTCCATTGAACCCATTTTCTGCTCCTGTGAACATGCTCCTGTGAACATGTTTGCTGCTCATGTGAACAACTGCTTGAGCCTTGAAAATATTCTAAGTGTTGTTGTTCTTGTGAACACCTATAGTGTTCATGAGAACACTTTTCTCCATGTTGCTTTTTCTTCACTTTTCAAGCTCTTCCCTTTCGTCCAACTTCCCGAACATGTCTCTTGACAATTCCTCGCTTCCGAAGTTCGCTTCCGCTCCAAATTTCCCGCTCCAAGCTCCCGATTCCTGAAATCCACAACACTAATACATACCGGAAGATCAAACGAGACAAATATAGCATAAAATACATGGAAAAGGGCCCGGATTCAAAAATTACGCTCAAATGCTCATACATGCTCTAAACTAACAAGAATTGGCTCAAAACTCATGTAAATGCATCGGAATGCACGCAAAATGACAAGTAATCACATAGGAATATAACTCCAATTATGGAGTTATCAGTCGGCAAAAGGCTGAGATCTAAATTATCGTACTGGGGGCATGGTATGCACGTCAAAGGACCAAACAGATGATCCAGGGTTCTCGTGCTCAAAACTACGTCGATCTCCCCGCGTTCATGTATCTTTGACAGGTCTTGAACCCTGGTACATTACGGGATATGGGAGTGGACAAATATGGTGTTTTCATGTACTTTTTCCTTGCTTTTAGCACGCAAATTGAGGAGATACCATATATGCGATTCCAAATTGTGATCTATATGGCACACATGAAGAAAGAACCACAACGATTGGTCGTATGCACAATGATTGATAGCGAATAACGCTGCTGTCTCATTGCATGGGGACTAGTGGACAAGGAGAACACCCCTGCGTGGACCTGGTTCTTAACCAAACTGGCGTACATTGTCAAGGACCACAATGAGTTGACATTGGTTTCAGATGGGCACCATGCTATCATCAATTCAATTAAGGCGGTGTACCCCTTATCCAACCACGTCCACTGCTACCACCATTTGAAAATGAACGCGTTGTCACATTACAATTCAACGAAGTGGGTGCCACATTTTTGGCATGCGACATACACATGACAAAATTGGGCGTTGAGTGCGACCATGTAAACAGCGTTAACAACAAGACCGTCGAAGGTTACCTACAGGACACCGGTCTATAGAAATGGGCAAGGTCACATTTTAAAACAACACGGTTTGAGCAGCTTACATCCAACCATGCAGAGTCTATTAACTCGTCCTTGCTGGCGCCACGATCTGACAAAGCTCTTACAATGTTCTCCCAAATATGCGAACAACAGTGTGCGTGGATCCTCGCAAAACGAATGAAAGATATTGACATGGAAAACCCCTAATTGACTGCAAAAAGTGAGAAAAGGCGAGGAGCCATGGGGGCTCTGCTGTAGGTTGTTGGTAGGAGTGGGAGGTGGGTGGCGGTTGTGGCGGGCTAGGCGGGGTGACGATGCCATAATAGGCGCCTGTTGATATCCTGGCGACCTTGGGTGGTGGTGTTGTTGGTGCCAACGATGAGAGAACGACCGGAAGAGAGGCCGGTGGTGATGAAGGATTCGTCAGCTTGGTTGGCGTGATCGCTTGCTTCGCCGGCGTCAGGGAAGAAGGCAGTTACGGTCAGCTCATGGTCGGGAGATGCACGACAAAGGATGCCACTGTTGTAGGGTTCGATTGACGGTAATTGGACACCGGTGGCGCCGTTTTGTCGGTTGGGGCCTGTTTTGGCTAGGGAAGTAACGGTGGTGGCGGATCGGGTGAAAGCTCTGGGCACTGAACATCCGGCGAAACCAGGGGCAAATCCATCGGTTTCTGTTACGGCGTAAGCGGTGGGTCAGGCGAGGTTGTTGCTGCTACGGGAAGGGACTTCGAATCTGGTGGTTTGGGCGGCGATGATGCAGGTTGTTGCGACGACGAGGTGAACATCGGCTGTGTGTTAGGCGGCTGTAATTGCACATGTTCTGGCTGCTTCTGTGTAGGACATGGTTTTAGTCGCGAGTGATTTGTGAAGTGGGTGGAAGGATGGATGGTTGGTGGGTTGGGGTGATTGTCGGTGGGAAATGATTGGAGCAATCATTGGCACAATGATGGGGCTGAGGGATGGAAATTTGGCTTTGGGCAAGCAGCTGCTATGACGATTGTTGTGGAGTCGGCGGCGGGGCAAGAGTTTCTGGCTGCCGCTGGTTTTCTTGTTTCTGCGGTGAGGATCCATGTTAATTGTCAAGGACTGTCATTCGTTTTCAAGATCTGTGAACCTAACCTCCAGATTCGTAACCCTGGACTCAAGGCGTTCGAACTTGGCCATCATCTTTTCCGTCAATTGTGGGATTAAATCTTCCACGTTCATCATGGTTTCACCAGTTGATTGGTGTGAAAACAATGAAAGCACCAATTTGTTAGATTTTACCTAACATGTACTAATTCTATACACTATCAAGTCTCTACACACACGACAAGAGGGGTTTTAACCCAACACACAAAAATTTTCTTCTTGATTCTTTGATAATAAAATAATGAAACTACATATAGGAGTTTTGTTAAAGATGGAGATCTTGGTGTATCTCTGTGAGTTATGGTCCTGATTGCTGTGGATTTTTGTCCTTCATTGGCAACGATTTCCTGAATCACGGAGATTTAGTTGGAGAAGATGTGGAGTCTATATATTCATAGATGAGTTTTTTCGAAGCTAAGGGTTCGAGTGTTCCTTTTTCGAATCATGGCTGCTTCCACTTCTACTTTGAGAGTCATCAATGACGAAGAAGAGCTCAATATCGAGCTCGGCGATCTTATTTGTCAGAAAGAGGAAGAGGCCTATGCCACGAGCTTAGTTCAAAAATTCCTTGCGAAAGAACCAATTAAGGAAAGGAGTATGATGGAGGTCCTAAAACGGGTGTGGAAGATGAAAAAATCTGAATCGATCACAAAAGAGGGGCATAACTTGTTTCTCTTCAAGTTTGATTCACTTACTTTTATGGAAAGAGTCTTGGAAGGGGGGCCTTGGTTCTTTAATGATATCGTTTTGGTTGTCAAGAAGTGGGATCCTACTATCCCAATAGCCAATTACGATTTCTCAGAGATTGATGTCTAGGTTCATGTACTTGGACTCCCAACCCACTAAAGAATTCGGATTTGGGCAAGCTGGTAGGTCGTCATCTTGGCCATGTTATCAAATTTGAAGCCTTAATTGATGATGGAGGTGAAAAGATTCTGCGCACCCGAGTCTGTATTCCTGTTGCCAGACCGCTGAGGGTGTCAGCTACGGTGGCATTGGGAAGAGGTGAGAAATGCGAGGTCAAGTTCTGCTACGAATGAATCCCCACCGTTTGTTATCGGAGTGGGATTATTATGCATCAGGCCAGTTCTTGCCCCCCAATAAATTGGCGAAGAAGATATCCGGTACGGGTTTCTGAGTCCTCATGCCAGAAGGTTTGAAGCAGCGGCACGGAGGCAAGAAGTTTAGTCAAGGAAAGTCGACGGTGAAAGGGCGTCCTGTGTTCTCCCGTCCGACGAACCGAACCAATCGCCAATTACCGGCGAACGTTTCGGATCCTGTTGGGGTAACGGAGGATGACATTGATTCTGAACTAGAAGACGCCTTAATGGTGGAATCTAAGGGGAACAGTCGGTTAACGATGCTTCCTTTGGATAGTGAAGATGGCTTTCATGAGGGTTGGTTAATTGGTGATCCCATCGTGATTCCAACGGATAAAGGTAAGGATGTCTTTAATCCAATTTTCGAAGCTGAAACTGGTGACAATTCCAATGAAGTGAATTTTGTGGGATCCACGGTTACGACAATGAAGGTGGCGTCTTTGGAGGGTGAAGTTAATGCTCCGACCACTGATCTGGGTAAGCAGAAGGATAAGGTAGATGATGATGATGGGCAAAAAGACATTTGTACCCCTGTGGGGAAAAATGAATTAATCGGAAACAAACTAAAAGGCTTGTCTCTCAGTCCAAAAAAGGCTCTACCAACTTTATCTATACGCAGCCCAGACTCTGTTTCAGGCCCGTTAAAAGTTAGTGGGTTGTCAAAAACGCCGATGGTGTTCTCAGCCGAAGGTGATGTGGTGGCTTCTCCACGGTTGAATCGAAAGTTGCGGTCTTCGGAGGCCTCTCCACAGACGGATGCTGGGAAACAGAAAGGAAGGAATATAGCATAGTTGAAGGCTAATATCAAACAGGAGAAACAGAAAGTGGAGGAAAACGAAACAGTGCCAGAGAAGCGGAAAGGTGAGTTTCAGGCTATGGACTTCACAGTGGAGCGACAAGGTCCGATGAAGAAATCCAAACCCGAGGGTGCAGTGGTTACCGACGATCAGAATTTGGTCGTTGAAAAGGAATTTTATGAGATTGTGCAAGACTCAGGTGAAACTTTAAATATATCGACTGTGAGTGCGGAGCACCACCGCCGGGCGCAATGATTACATTATCTTGGATCGTGCGAGGGTTGGGTAACCCTTGCGCGTTCCGTTCACCCCGTGACCTTGTTTCAATGGAACGACCAAATCTTATGTTCTTGATGGAAACGAAGAAGAAATTTGAGGAGATGGAGAGGATCCGGAATAAGTGTAATTTTCAGTTTGGTTTTCATGTTAATTATAGGGTTCGTGGTCGTAAAGGGGGCTTATCTATATTGTGGGATCATTTTATGTCAGTGTCAGTTTTGTCATCTTATTGTTTCCACATTGATGCAATAATAAAGCTTGAAGATTCTAGTTTGTATTGGCATTTAACGGGATTGTATGGCGATCCAATAGCCTTAGAATGTGACAGTACTTGGAAGCTTATCGATCGTTTGAGGAGAAGGGATGTTAAACCTTGGGTATTTGTTGGTGATTTTAATGCTATCATGAATAACAACGAGAAGGATGGAGGTAGTTTTGTTCCGTTTTCCCAACTTTGTCCGTTTGTACAAACGCTACATCAGAATGAACTTCGAGATCTTGGTTTTGCCAGTCGAAGTTTCACTTGGTCAAACAACCAAAGTGGGGAAAATAATATTCCAGAACGATTAGATCGAGTGGTGGCTTCACCTGAATGGAGGGAGGCATTTTCGGGAGCTCGGGTTTGCCATTTGGAGAATCTTTCGTCAGACCATCTCCCGTTGCGTCTTTCTCTTACTCCACTTCGTGATCAAATTTTGGAAAAAGAGAAATAAAATATTCACTTTTGAAACTGCTTGGCAGCAAAATGATGGGCTCAAAGGAATCGTGGTTGAAAGTTGGCAGGAGGGAAATCCAGACCTGGGTGCTTTGCTGTCACGGGCAGCGAACTCGCTGCAACAGTGGAACCGGAATGTTGTTGGAGAGTCGGTAGTCAGGAAAGCGCGCGTGAGGTTGCAGGTTCGCAATCTTCTTCGACAGCCACAAACAGGAGCGAATTTGGAAGCTTTGAAAGGGTTGCGGTCTGGATATGGCGACATTTTAAAAGAAGAGGAAGTGAGATGGTTCCAACGTTCTCGAGTTAATTGGCTTTCCTTCGGCGATCGTAACACGTGGTTCTTTCACAACAAAGCTTCCTCGCGGCGTAGACGTAATTTTATCTTCGGCTTGGAGGATCCCGATGGTGTTCGGAAAGAAGGAGATGATGAGGTGACTCATATTTTGGAGAATTATTTTACTCACATTTTTACTTCACAAAACCCATTGTCACAACAACTTCAGTAAGTGATTGGGAATGTCCCGTGTCTCATGTCAATAACGCAGAGGGAGGCTATATACATACCTTTTACCTCTGAGGATGTGTGGACTGCCCTTCAGAATATGGGGCCGTACAAGTCACCATAGGTGGACGGCCTTCCACCGGGATTCTTTCAGCAGAATTGGGATATTGTGGGAGAGCGGATTATTGAAGTTTTTTTGGGTGTTCTAAACGGAGGTGCATATGTCAATATGTTTAATAAAACCCTCATTGTCCTCATCCCGAAGAATAAGCAACCTCGGAAGCCGACATATTTTAGACCAATCGGCCTCTGTACGGTAGTCTATAAAACTATTGCCATGGCTATAGCAAATCGGCTTAAAGGGTTACTTGATGGTTTGATTTCATCCTTTCAGAGTGCATTTTTTCCGGGTCGGCTGATCTTTGACTATGTAATGGTGGCTTAAGAGGTTATTCACTCTATGTCAACGAGAATTAAAGGAAAGCAGGGGTTTATGGCTCTAAAAGCGGATATGGGTAAAGCATATGACATAGTGGAATAGGATTACTTGCGCGCCATGTTGTTAAAAATCGGACTCAGCCCTAATTTTGTCCATCTTATCATGAGGTGTGTTACGACGGTCAACTTTTCTTTTTTCCGAAATGGTGAGGTAGTGGGTGATGTGGTTGACACGCTTTCTTACGTGTTACCGCAAGTGCACGGTTCAAGTAATATTGGGTATTATTTCAACCCCGAGTTATCGATCCCATGAGGACAAGCTTGAGATTATTTAATTGGTTATTAGCCGAGAATACAGTACAAGGAGGAATGAATGATGATTAAGATGTTGCCACCCTCAAACAAGTTATTAAAATGAATTAACAACTAATCTAATATTTTTGTATTTTTCTGATAATATGGAGAACAACTAGGCGATCTATGGATCCCCTAGGGTTTTAGACAGTTCCGGATAATGTACTAAAACACGCTATCATCTTATTAATTGTGTCGGGTAATAGCACTGACAATCTCCTTTCGGTCTCATGTCGTTCTACCTATCAATCGACTACGGGTCCTGTCGGTCCACCGATGTATACCGATATGGTTCTAACCGCCTAACGTTAAGCCGATCACTAGGTCCTGTCGGTCCACCAATGCCTAACGCTACACAACTGAATCTAACCTCACACGACTAGTCCTATCATCTCACCTCTCAATCTCAATGATTCGGGCTAATTTCTTGCTCTTGTTCATATCTAGGTAAAGTCTCTCTCAAGCACCCACCTAGAACGCTAGTCTAACCGGTTCGCGGCTCCTTTTAGACTAAGTATTAAGTTCAGAACAATCAATCCAACTACCAAGATTATAGTCTTTAAGCTACGATTCAACTAACCTATTGATCATCTTCCCAAAGTTGTTCTTGTTACCCTAGACGTGTCAATAGTCCTAAGTAGTCAAGATATACGATAAACAAAGAAGAACAATATGATTAAAAGAAACGAAACGTGAATCAATCTCACAATCCAGAAACAAATCTAGTTTATAAACCCTAGGTTCATCTCCATAGAACCTAGCAAAAGTATTTAGCTACTAATAGAGTATAAAAATAACAAGAGTTTCTCCATACACATGATCAAAATAGAAGAGAAATGAATCAAACGGTGAAATCGCCAAGCTTTGACGAATCCAGGCAATCTCAAAACTCCAAGCTTCTCTCCAATGGCTCCCGTCCGTCTCTCTCTTCCCCCGTGCGTGTATGATATGCCCCTTAGGTCTTCTCACGTTTTTTTAATCAGCTGGGGCGAATTTTTAATGTACTTTTACTGAAATTGCATCTCAGCCCCTCTAGTTTGTAATTCTCGTCCAGAATTGTAAGCTGACCTTGCGCAGGCCATATCTCTCTCATCCGGACTCCGTTTAAGCTCTGTGACATATCGTTGGAAATCTCTTTGAGTCTACTTTCATTTGGGACAGGTATCACTCCAAAATTAATTGTATAACTCAAGATATAATCAGATTATTTCAGATTGGTCATCTTAGCTTCTCCATCTTTGCTTCTCCTCGTTACACTTGTGCTCCCGTTGTTTCCGAAGTTTGTTCCATGCCTCCTATCAACCGATTAGCATCCGTTCCTGTCAAGACAACATGAAAAAATATACCAAGCGATTATATTTGACAAATAACAACTAAATATACATAGAAACGCCAAGAATAACAATACAAAGCATGTGAAGCATCAAGTGATAAAACGACTCAAATTCTTTAACATTAAGCTCAAATCACTCGTGATAATGTGGTAAAGTGGAGGTAATAGATAGCTCCTAAAAGGCACTATCAGTGGTCCCACAACGGGGGCTCTGTCAGGGATGCCCTTTGTCTCCTTACATGTTGCTAGTTTGCACTGAAGGGTTGTCGCATTCTCTTGTAGCGGCAGGGAGAGATAATCGGATTACACCAGTTAAGGCGTCTAGAAACGGTCCACCCATATCCCAACTCCTCTTTTCCGATGATAGTATCTTCTTCACTAAGGCGGATGAAGGGGAGATTTCAGCTCTATTACAGGTGCTGAAGAATTATGAAGATGCCTCCGGTCAGATGATCAATTTGCAGAAATCGGCGGCTAAGTTTTCTACCAATGTCTCGGAACAGAGACAGATACATCTTTATGAACCATTGGGAGTGATGCGTATAGCTTCTTTTGACACATACTTGGGTTGTTCGACGAAGACTGGTTGGTCAAAGAGAGGAGATAGGTGTGTGCTGGCTTGCTTGGGAGAAAGTCAAAAGAAGCAAGACCAAGGGGGGCCTGGGTTTCCGAGACATCCATTCCTTTAACGTTGCCCTCTTAGCTAAACAAGGGTGGCGTATCTTAACAAAACCAGACTCCTTACTGGTCCATGTCATGAAGGCACAATACATCCAGAGATATGACTTCTTCGACGCAAACTTGGGTTCCAATCGAGGGATCATGGCAGGACGGGCTATTCTTGAAAAGGGGGCCTACAAGCGTGTGGAAAGATGAGATTTTGTGGATGTTTTCAAATATAAATGGATCCCTAGACCTCACAGTTTTAAGGTTACTACCCTTGCTCCGAATCAAGATCCAATTGAGGTGCGTAGCTTAATTGATCCCTTCACGAGGCATTGGGATATGGCACGGGTTAAGGCGGTGCTAAATTGTGTGGATGTGGATGTCGTTCATTCAATCATTCTGCCCTTGACGGACCAAGTGGACAGTGGGCCTGGTTTTACGACGATAAAGGGGATTACACAGTCAAATCCGGGTATTTTGTAGCGGAAGAGGATATGATTGAAAAGATGTCCGATGGTAGACAGGACGGTCAACCGATTAATACAAGTAAGTCTCCTCTTACTCGGCTTTGGCATCTTGACGTGTCAAGAAGAGCGATGTTCACAGTTTGGAAATTATACCATTTCTCACTTCCTTCAAAAATGAACTTAGCGTAATGGGGTATGGCTAATAATCTAGTGTGTTCATGGTGTGGGAAGGACTGTGAAACGGAAGCCCGTATTTTCACAAACTGTAAGAAAGTGCAACCAGTTTGGAACGAACTACTTGGCCCTGATTTTCTTCATAGGGACAAGTGCTGTCATGTACAAGATTGGGTTATGACGTTTTAGGAGAAGCTGGAGAACGCAAAGAGAAGCTATTTCTTCTCGGCATCTGGGCGATTTGGCGTGGGCAGAATATGCGTATTTTCCAAAATAAGGAGTGCCATGCATCGGATATCATTGTCAATTTCCAGAGAAGTGTTGAATCTTCAACTATCCCAATCAACACCTAATCATGTTTCAACTCCAGGAAGGTCAGAGGCGAATACCAATGACATCGAGCAGCAACGGGTGGGAATTACCCGCTGGGCAACGCCGGCTGTCGGGTTTCAAAAATTAAACATTGAAGGCGCTTGGCTAGAAGCGGACCGCTCGGGGGGTTTGGGTGTTGTTATTCGGGACACCGGGGGCAGATTTGTTACGGCCATGGCAGCGCCTATGCATGGTAAGATATCGGCTAAAGTGGTTGAAGCTATCGCCATGAGAGAGGGTTTGGTATTGACAATACGCTTAGGTATTCAAAACATTGAGATTGAAGCGGACCTCTCGACCCTCATCAAGGACCTAAAGGATGATTCGCAGGTAGATTCGAGTCCCTACGGACTAGTTATAGAGGACTGCAGGTGGCTAATCAAAGACTTTTCGACAAATCAAAATCAATTGGTGCTCTCTGAATGCCAATAGAGTTGCACATCAAGGTGCTCAAATAGGTCGAATTGTAGAAGTTCCTAAAGTCGGGATTGCATGTAACCCAAACTGGGATGATAATATTGATGTAATGGGTTCGGGTTCTTCACCCGTAAATCAATTAAATATCATTTTTCTCAAAAATAAATAAATAATGAAACTGCATCTGTTAAATACCCTAGACAGTTCTACCAAACGGGCCAGGCCCGGAACTAATTAAATAAACAACTAATTAAACTAACTAAAGAAATAAACTAATTAACGAAATCAAATAATTAATAACTAATCTAATTAGGGTAGTAATAATTGTAAAGTTGACCCGGATCATAGGGTTGAACCGCATCAACTTGTTAGGGTTTAACTAACACGATAGTATTTCTAGACACTATCAAATCTCCACACACTAGAACAAGAGGGTTTTTAACCAACAACATACACAATTTTTCTTCTTGATTCATTGATAATAAAATAATGAAACTACATATGTTTAAATAGAAATACAAACCCTAGACAATTCGACCTAACGAGTCTGGCCCTGTCTACTAATAATTAAATAAACAACTAATTAAACTAATTAAAGAAATAAACTAATTAACAAAATCAAATAAGTAACAAATAATGTAATTACGATAATAATAATTATAATGTTGACATGGATCATAGGGCTGACTTGTATCAAATCCCGCGCTGTAGAAAAAAGGCTTGTCCTCAAAGCGGTTCGGAGTTGTTGAGCACGTCCAAAAGAATGGTGCACATATGGGTCCAGAACTAGATCACCTAAAACGTGGAGGTGGGTCGTCGCTCCTGCTACGGAAATGCGCTTTGGCGCTTTAAGAACTAAAACACACGAAATCCGCGCTCCATGAAGGAGCAGAGCGCGCTCTTTCCATAACCAGAACGCGCTTTTATAATTACTATTAAATCAGGGCTCCACTGCAAATAGCATAGAACACCTACAGACTAAATGACCGCATGCCCACTTTTCCAACAGGCCCAAAACATTAAATGAAAACTGTAGAAGCCCCACGCCTTTTTATAAGCAAGGTTCATGTTATTGCTTATGGAAAAGGACGATGTGGGACACAAATCTTTTTTCTAGCATGAGTATAATGCTGTACTTGTAACTCTTTTATATCAAACACTTGACACTATTTCACCCCACACCTAGGATGTGGGACTTTTCTACTCCACACCTACGATGTGGGACTTTTCCATTCATCTTTGCAATTCAACAATTGTATGATTTTTACGTTTCTGATAGCAAAATTACAACAAATGTAATACTTCAACAAATGAATTGTCTGATGATTTTGCATTATTTCACTCATCATTTCAGAATCTGAAACTTAACATTGAATAGACTATGTTGTTCAAAGTAAAAAATGAAGAACGATGTGGGAAAATACCTTGAGTGAAACATCGTAACTATTTTATATCGTGATAATATTCCATCCCCACACCGATGATGCGGGAGTCTCTCCCATTTATGTTTGCAACTACACTTATACTACAAATGTCAGCAGATTCAAATTCTCACATGCATTTACACTAAAAAATTCATTATTTCCAAGTTCATACATAAAATCCTAAATATATATTAAATATATTTTTATATAGGCGCTCTCATCACGCTCCCAAAATCAAACTTTTTCAAATTTTCCGCTCTCGCGTTCCTGCTCCTGCTCCCGCTCTAGGTGACTTAGGTCCAGAAGCCCATTGTGAGAATTAGGCCCGTTGTGATAAAAAAAAAAAGTATTTTGAAAAGAAGACCCAAGAAGAGAGTGTGGGCTGTTATAATGAGTCTGGCCCAAAGGTTGGCCCAAATGTTGGCCCAAACTTTAACCCACACCCACATGCTGGACCACCAAATGGTAGGGCTCGGTTAAGATACAATTTGGATTCCCCAATTGTGCTGCTTCTCCAAAATGCGCGGGAATGGCGCTTCCATGGACAGAGGAGCCGTTGTTCGTCGAAGAGGTTGTGAGAGGAGAGGATATGGAGTTCGCGACCTGGAACACCTGTGGACGCATCGCTTGGATTCCGACCAAGATACCCTGGGTGAGAGCCACGATTGTGTCCTGTTGCGGCGGGTCCGGCAGCGTCGGATTTGGACGGAAGTTCTGGGCGAGGTGAGTTGTCGTTGTGGTGCCAGACGAGTCAGATGATTGCGACGGGGCTGTGTTCGTATATGGGGCCTTTTTCGATGATTTTGACGATGATGGAGGGTCGGATGGCTCCAGGGAATTGAGTAGGTAATTGGTAGGGTTCGATGGTTGGGATTTTGGTGGTGGGGGCGCCAGAGATGGCGGTGGGGGGTTCAAACGGAGGTCGTTGGCTTGGTCATGTGGTTCGGGTGATGCTGGCGAGGAGAGAATGAACTGGAAAGTGAGTGGCGGCGGTTGAGACGGGGAGATTTCGCCGGGGACGGGGTGAATCTGGGTCTGTTGTGGGTTCGCCGGAATCACGGTTGCTCACTGCAATAGTCGCGGATGCTGTTGTGCCCAGCAGCCTTGGAGGGTTGTTTTTTAAGCGTGGCTGCGTTTGCTGGCGTTGTGGATAAAGATCGGAGCAGAGGTGGACTCGCCTGTGGGAGTTGTGCCAACTGCAATTGCAGCGCCTACTGTTGTTGTTGTTCCAGTGACGTTGGTGACACCTTTTCTTCCAAAGCCACGAAACAATTCTCCAGGTTGGCGAAACATTCTCTAACGCAGATAATGGGGTGTTCATACCCATTATTGCCGCCATCAATTGCGTGAATTGATCGTCGGTAATCGCGGGTTTGGTCGTCATGACTTTCACCAGTTGAAAAATCTATTAAAGCACCGATTTGTTAGGGTTTACCTAACACGGTAGTAATTCTAGACACTATAAAGTCTCCAAACGAACACATGCGAACACGAAAAATAAAACACGACATAATTTTACTGTTTTCTCTTGATTGATTAATCAAATACTGTAACTACAACTGTTTAAAAAGAAAACTAACCCTAGACAGTTCGACCTAAGGGGGTCGGCCCGGTCTACTAACTAATTAAATAAACAACTCATTAGAAAATTAAATAAACAAACTAATTAACAAAATAAAATAAATAATTAACAGCTAATTTAAATAATCAATAACGATAATAATTATGCGGCTGATCCGTTTGATATTGTTGACCCGTATCGGTGGGCCACAGTTCCGATGGGTGGGCTGGAGGTGTTAGTATCCTACTCTTAAACTAAGCCTAAGTTGTGATTAGGGTTTCTAGACAGCTTGAGTTCGAGGTAGAAATGTAGTCAGCTCGTCGAAACTCAAATTCATGTTGACAGCTCGGGCTCCTATTGAAGTTAGGCTAGCTGGTCAGAGTCACTACATTTGACGTGGTTATAAGTTTTACCTAAATATAATCTATCAAATTTGAAATATCATGATTTTTGTGTATGAGTTATTTCGTAATTATATAAAATATATCGGTTGTTTTGTAAATTTTCTAAAGTTTTGGGTTGCAGCAGATTTCTCAAATATGGGGTCGAGTGGATTGTTTGGCTTGGTCATTCTTGGAAAATGGTTCCATGTCTTGTTGCTTCTCCGCGGGACCTACTGGTCAGTAGGCCTCCGAGATAGTCCACATTGAGTCGAGGCTGAGAGCATCTTGCAAGGACTGGCACAAATCTTCTAGATGCGTGCCACCAAGTGCTTATCTATTTCTGATAAGTCATTCCTGGAAATTAACTGGTAGAAATCGGCATTGTAATTATCCAATGATTTTGTTCCCTGCCTCAACATATGGAACCACTGGAATAGGGTTTGGGTGGAACCGAAGGGAAGAAAGTGAGCATTCATCTTCTTCTTTTATCTTCTTTCAATCAGCGATCTTGACATTGCCCTGCCTCTCACGGGAACAGCGCAACTACTGCCCCCATGCAGAGAATCCCTTCAGCTTGATAGCCACCAGTTTCCACCTTATCGCGGTCCGAAAACTCCTTATACTCAAAGATCCAATCCACCTCATTCAGTCAATTGATGAATCCTCGGTTTGTTGTGTACCCGAAAAGTTCAATAATCAAGCTATTGAATTATGTCCACAAGCCGAACAGTTATAGCCAAAACCCTCATTTATGCCAAAATGGAAAAATCTCAAAATTTACCCAAAATATTGGCATTACTTAAAGAAACATGCAGGAAAAAGTTTTACCCAAACCGGTCTAAAATTAGGTTCTAATAAGCAAACGATATATTACTAAAGATAGTAAAATAAATAACTAAAAATGTTCACTTGATTGGTCAAACAGTGGAATTTGTGGATGAAGATGGACCTTGATGGAGTGCAGATCAATCGGGCCCTCGCGCGTCTCGTCGTGGGCATTCCTACTTGGGTTCGCAATCATAATTCTAACTCCCGTAACAAAAATTACAGATGAAACTAAGAGATGACCCCAATTCGTTTCTCTATTTCCGGGTGTTACGCTCGTCTTCCATCTCGTGGTAGTTAAGCACCAAACTTGTCGCAGGAGACAATTCTTCTTCATCACGATCATCCGCTCTTGCATGAGTTCCCTAGCATTTCTTTTCACACTGAGCAAGTGTTTGTTCTTCAAATACAAGTTGTGCCCAAGAAAATTTTGATGTGCTCATTTACTCACCAGGTTGATATACATCCTTAAGGTTGTGATAATTACACAAGTTATTTTGATGCTTAGCCTAAGCTTGGTAAAGTGGTTTTTGATGGAAAAACTGGATTTTAGATAATGGATTAATCAAAATTGTAACAGTATAAAACTTTGTATAGGGTCAAACTACAATGAATTAAAGGATTGAGTAGGTTGCGGATGCAACAACCCCCTTATCCGGCTCGGACAAACCGGGAGGGCGATGCTATAAGTAACGGCGGAAATCAAAAGCATAACATCCCAAAATATTTATTTATTACATAACACAAAAGTTTCTAGATATTACAAAGCGTTTCTGAAACTACTACAGTATTCGTAACTAGCCAAAACTAGATCATACTTAAGGTGAAATCCAACTACGTGAGTCTCGTTCCCAGCTACACCTTAGTCTTCAGCTCCTAAACCTGCGGTGGGAAGGAAACAGGAACCGCAGTTTTCAAAGTCAGCATGGAAATACTGAGTAAGTGACACCCAAGCTCGTAAAACAGAAGATGAGGCATAACTTTCTTTTCATAAAATATACAGAGGAAATAAAACTGTAAATTTGCAAAGTAAATCAGGAACTGTAAAACTGTACATGATGCATCCAGTAAGAACAATTATAAAATTCTCATTCGTTTGAACTTCTTTTCTCAACTTTCAAACGCGGGGGATTAGACCAAATCTCTTTCTTCTTCTCTTTCTTAAATATCTCAAATCTCATAAAACTGTATTATTAACTTTGTTGACACGGGGAAGAATCTACTAACTCTACGCATCCAAGACCTTAAGTGCCGGCACCCCCCTAAGACTTCTTGCGGCCAGAGAGGTGAGTACATGGTGCGACCCGGCAGGTTGCGACCGGGTTAAACTAAAAACGGGTCGAGAGGACGAAGCCAACACGACCAATCTAATCACAGGCCGAGTGAACAAAGTCAACACGGCAATAATACGCTTCTCTCGTACAACTCTTTTCACTTTAATTAATTATGCATTAATGTTATTCGTGTGACAATATCAAGCCAAATAACTTCTTTAAAATGTAAGGAAATCTGAAATAAACATATAAATAAATAACAGACACTTTACGAGACAATTATTAAAATCAACTTGCGACACGAAAGGAGCTTGGCACGCAAGGCTTGGCATGTTCACTTACCTTACTTTCCGTAGCAAAAGCACGTCCTAGCAGTGGCTCGGGCCTACAAAGACGTCACCTACAAACCGTGTCTTCTACGTCAACAAATATCCAAATAAAATGCTATAAGTCCTTAAAGAGTATTTATATCAACTTGAACCCCACTATTTATATTTCTATCGTTTTATTACCCATTTATAATTTCCTAGAAATGCTACAACTCATCTATTTTTAAACAACTATTCTTATTATTATTATTATTATTATTTAAAAGTGATTATTTAGATTAATAAAATTATGAACAAAAGAAATTATACTTAAGAACTAATTTGAATTATAATGACAAAGTAATATTTCGACTATTATGTTTTTAAGAGAAACTTCACACGATACTATATTATTTAGAAATAGTGAAAAGTCTAATTTTACAAGTTAACAACTAATTTAATATGCTAAGTGATTAAACATTATTTATTGCATATTTTTTAACAAAAACGCTTCTAGTAAAATTTTTAACAAACCACCCGTTTACTATTTTCTTCACCCGAATCAATTTTTCGAGACGAGAACAAAAACTACTATTTTCAGAAATTATTGTTAATCCAAAAACTATTATTATTGTTATTATTATTATTATTATTATTATTATTATTATTATTATTATTATTATTATTATTATTATTATTGTTATTTTAACTCAAAGTGTGGTTTAAACACTAATTCATATTAAAAAAACAACAAATACCTAATTTATATTAAAACAGTTATGTTAAAAGTCACTAGTCACCCCCTAGTTTCAGAAAATACAAAACAACCCCTATGTCATGTTATAATAATTTCTGAAAAATTACACTTTAACCCCTCTTTCAACAACAACCTCATTTCAGCTTCTCTAATCATGATTTTAGCTATCAATTCTTGATTTTGATTGCGTACGGGTCGAGAGGACGAAGCCAACACGACCAATCTAATCACAGGCCGAGTGAACAAAGTCAACACGGCAATAATACGCTTCTCCCATACAACTCTTTTCACTTTAATTAATTATGCATTAATGTTATTCGTGTGACAATATCAAGCCAAATAACTTCTTTAAAATGTAAGGAAATCTGAAATAAACATATAAATAAATAACAGACACTTTACGAGACAATTATTAAAATCAACTTGCGACACGAAAGGAGCTTGGCACGCAAGGCTTGGCATGTTCACTTACCTTACTTTCCGTAGCAAAAGCACGTCCTAGCAGTGGCTCGGGCCTACAAAGACGTCACCTACAAATCGTGTCTTCTACGTCAACAAATATCCAAATAAAATGCTATAAGTTCTTAAAGAGTATTTATATCAACTTAGACCCCACTATTTATATTTCTATCGTTTTATTACCCATTTATAATTTCCTAGAAATGCTACAACTCATCTATTTTTAAACAACTATTCTTATTATTATTATTATTATTTAAAAGTGACTATTTAGATTAATAAAATTATGAACTAAAGAAATTATACTTAAGAACTAATTTGAATTATAATGACAAAGTAATATTTCGACTATTATGTTTTAAAGAGAAACTTCACACGATACTATATTATTTAGAAATAGTGAAAAGTCTAATTTTACAAGTTAACAACTAATTTAATATGCTAAGTGATTAAACATTATTTATTGCAATTTTTTTAACAAAAACGCTTCTAGTATAATTTTTAACAAACCACCCGTTTACTATTTTCTTCACCCGAATCAATTTTTCGAGACGAGAACAAAAACTACTATTTTCAGAAATTATTGTTAATCCAAAAATTATTATTATTGTTATTATTATTATTATTATTATTATTATTATTATTATTGTTATTTTAACTAAAAGTGTGGTTTAAACTCTAATTCATATTAAAAAATCAACAAATACCTAATTTATATTAAAACAGTTATGTTAAAAGTCACTAGTCACCCCCTAGTTTCAGAAAATACAAAACAACCCCTATGTCATGTTATAATAATTTCTGAAAAATTACACTTTAACCCCTTTTTCAACAACAACCTCATTTCAGCTTCTCTAACCATGATTTTAGCTATCAATTCTTGATTTTGATTGCGTACGGGTCGAGAGGACGAAGCCAACACGACTAATCTAATCACAGGCCGAGTGAACAAAGTCAACACGGCAATAATACGCTTCTCCCATACAACTCTTTTCACTTTAATTAATTATGCATTAATGTTATTCGTGTGACAATATCAAGCCAAATAACTTCTTTAAAATGTAAGGAAATCTGAAATAAACATATAAATAAATAACAGACACTTTACGAGACAATTATTAAAATCAACTTGCGACACGAAAGGAGCTTGGCACGCAAGGCTTGGCATGTTCACTTACCTTACTTTCCGTAGCAAAAGCACGTCCTAGCAGTGTCTCGGGCCTACAAAGACGTCACCTACAAATCGTGTCTTCTACGTCAACAAATATCCAAATAAAATGCTATAAGTCCTTAAAGAGTATTTATATCAACTTAAACCCCACTATTTATATTTCTATCGTTTTATTACCCATTTATAATTTCCTAGAAATGCTACAACTCATCTATTTTTAAACAACTATTCTTATTATTATTATTATTATTATTTAAAAGTGACTATTTAGATTAATAAAATTAGGAACTAAAGGAATTATACTTAAGAACTAATTTGAATTATAATGACAAAGTAATATTTCGACTATTATGTTTTTAAGAGAAACTTCACACGATACTATATTATTTAGAAATAGTGAAAAGTCTAATTTTACAAGTTAACAACTAATTTAATATGCTAAGTGATTAAACATTATTTATTGCAAGTTTTTTAACAAAAACGCTTCTATTATAACTTTTAACAAACCACCCGTTTACTATTTTCTTCACCCGAATCAATTTTTCGAGAAGAGAACAAAAACTACTATTTTCTGAAATTATTGTTAATCCAAAAATTATTCTTATTGTTGTTATTATTATTATTATTATTATTATTATTATTATTATTATTATTATTATTATTATTATTGTTATTTTAACTAAAAGTGTGGTTTAAACTCTAATTCATATTAAAAAATCAACAAATACCTAATTTATATTAAAACAGTTATGTTAAAAGTCACTAGTCACCCCCTAGTTTCAGAAAATACAAAACAACCCCTATGTCATGTTATAATAATTTCTGAAAAATTACACTTTAACCCCTTTTTCAACAACAACCTCATTTCAGCTTCTCTAATCATGATTTTAGCTATCAATTCTTGATTTTGATTGCGTACGGGTCGAGAGAACGAAGCCAACACGACCAATCTAATCACAGGCCGAGTGAACAAAGTCAACACGGCAATAATACGCTTCTCCCGTACAACTCTTTTCACTTTAATTAATTATGCATTAATGTTATTCGTGTGACAATATCAAGCCAAATAACTTCTTTAAAATGTAAGGAAATCTGAAATAAACATATAAATAAATAACAGACACTTTACGAGACAATTATTAAAATCAACTTGCGACACGAAAGGAGCTTGGCACGCAAGGCTTGGCATGTTCACTTACCTTACTTTCCGTAGCAAAAGCACGTCCTAGCAGTGGCTCGGGCCTACAAAGACGTCACCTACAAATCGTGTCTTCTACGTCAACAAATATCCAAATAAAATGCTATAAGTCCTTAAAGAGTATTTATATCAACTTAAACCCCACTATTTATATTTCTATCGTTTTATTACCCATTTATAATTTCCTAGAAATGCTACAACTCATCTATTTTTAAACAACTATTCTTATTATTATTATTATTTAAAAGTGACTATTTAGATTAATAAAATTATGAACTAAAGAAATTATACTTAAGAACTAATTTGAATTATAATGACAAAGTAATATTTCGACTATTATGTTTTTAAGAGAAACTTCACACGATACTATATTATTTAGAAATAGTGAAAAGTCTAATTTTACAAGTTAACAACTAATTTAATATGCTAAGTGATTAAACATTATTTATTGCAAGTTTTTGAACAAAAACGCTTCTATTATAATTTTTAACAAACCACCCGTTTACTATTTTCTTCACCCGAATCAATTTTTCGAGACGAGAACAAAAACTACTATTTTCAGAAATTATTGTTAATCCAAAAATTATTATTATTATTATTATTATTATTATTATTATTATTATTATTATTATTGTTGTTGTTGTTGTTGTTATTTTAACTAAAAGTGTGGTTTAAACTCTAATTCATATTAAAAAATCAACAAATACCTAATTTATATTTAAACAGTTATGTTAAAAGTCACTAGTCACCCCCTAGTTTCAGAAAATACAAAACAGCCCCTATGTCATGTTATAATAATTTCTGAAAAATTACACTTTAACCCCTTTTTCAACAACAACCTCATTTCAACTTCTCTAATCATGATTTTAGCTATCAATTCTTGATTTTGATTGCGTACGGGTCGAGAGGACGAAGCCAACACGACCAATCTAATCACAGGCCGAGTGAAGTCAACACGGCAATAATACGCTTCTCCCGTACAACTCTTTTCACTTTAATTAATTATGCATTAATGTTATTCGTGTGACAATATCAAGCCAAATAACTTCTTTTAAATGTAAGGAAATCTGAAATAAACATATAAATAAATAACAGACACTTTACGAGACAATTATTAAAATCAACTTGCGACACGAAAGGAGCTTGGCACGCAAGGCTTGGCATGTTCACTTACCTTACTTTCCGTAGCAAAAGCACGTCCTAGCAGTGGCTCGGGCCTACAAAGACGTCACCTACAAATCGTGTCTTCTACGTCAACAAATATCCAAATAAAATGCTATAAGTCCTTAAAGAGTATTTATATCAACTTAAACCCCACTATTTATATTTCTATCGTTTTATTACCCATTTATAATTTCCTAGAAATGCTACAACTCATCTATTTTTAAACAACTATTCTTATTATTATTATTATTATTATTTAAAAGTGACTATTTAGATTAATAAAATTATGAACTAAAGAAATTATACTTAAGAACTAATTTGAATTATAATGACAAAGTAATATTTCGACTATTATGTTTTTAAGAGAAACTTCACACGATACTATATTATTTAGAAATAGTGAAAAGTCTAATTTTACAAGTTAACAACTAATTTAATATGCTAAGTGATTAAACATTATTTATTGCAAGTTTTTTAACAAAAACGCTTCCAGTATAATTTTTAACAAACCACCCGTTTACTATTTTCTTCACCCGAATCAATTTTTCGAGACGAGAACAAAAACTACTATTTCAGAAATTATTGTTAATCCAAAAATTATTATTATTGTTATTGTTATTATTATTATTATTATTATTATTATTATTATTATTATTATTATTATTATTATTATTATTGTTATTCTAACTAAAAGTGTGGTTTAAACTCTAATTCATATTAAAAAATCAACAAATACCTAATTTATATTAAAACAGTTATGTTAAAAGTCACTAGTCACCCCCTAGTTTCAGAAAATACAAAACAGCCCCTATGTCATGTTATAATAATTTCTGAAAAATTACACTTTAACCCCTTTTTCAACAACAACCTCATTTCAGCTTCTCTAATCATGATTTTAGCTATCAATTCTTGATTTTGATTGCGTACGGGTCGAGAGGACGAAGCCAACACGACCAATCTAATCACAGGCCGAGTGAACAAAGTCAACACGGCAATAATACGCTTCTCCCGTACAACTCTTTTCACTTTAATTAATTATGCATTAATGTTATTCGTGTGACAATATCAAGCCAAATAACTTCTTTAAAATGTAAGGAAATCTGAAATAAACATATAAATAAATAACAGATACTTTACGAGACAATTATTAAAATCAACTTGCGACACGAAAGGAGCTTGGCACGCAAGGCTTGGCATGTTCACTTACCTTACTTTCCGTAGCAAAAGCACGTCCTAGCAGTGTCTCGGGCCTACAAAGACGTCACCTACAAATCGTGTCTTCTACGTCAACAAATATCCAAATAAAATGCTATAAGTCCTTAAAGAGTATTTATATCAACTTAAACCCCACTATTTATATTTCTATCGTTTTATTACTGTTAACGAGATAAAATTGCATGTTTTAGTATGTTAATGAACTCTTCATAACTTGCTAATATGTGTAATTTATCTATTTTATCTCTCTTTCTAGACTTATGCTTGTTTTCGTAGTTTTGGTTGTTTTTCCCAAATTTTGTAGGTGAAGACGTGCTTTAAAACGCAAGAGGCGAGCTAGGGGGAGTTTAAACGATGAATTTGAAGAGGATTTGCGGCTCGAGAGCCATGAAGAAGGGACTTTGAGGACTTAATTTGAAGGGATTTGAAGATTTGAGAGGCCAAGATTGAAGACAAACCAAGTAAGAAGGCCAAAGTTACATCAAAGGGGCTTGATTGAAGTCATTTTGACGGAATTGGGGACCTAAATGGAGTTTTTGGAACCTCACAATGGCTGCCTTGAAACATTTCTAACGGATCTGAGGTCTATTTGTAGTATTCTAAAATGTTTTAAGAGGAGATGGGGGTATTTTAAAAGGTATCAGCAACTATAGGGGGAGCCGAGTGAAATTTCGGCAAAAACATTTAACAGCTCACGCACTTCTCTCTCTCTCCCCGGCTGAAACACCCGAACCCAGCTTCCTCCATGGCCAACGACGAAGCTTCTTCGAAAGGCCCTTTCTCTCTCGTTTCTTCACCAAATCGCACAAGATCAAGACCGAAACGCTCCCCAGCCCAAGCTCTATCTACCCATGCCCTCAAATCGGCCCAAGAACAAAGCAATCAAAAAGCCCTAATTTCTAGGGTTCATGAAGACAAGATGAAAATAGACGATGGAGGTGGAAATAAGTGAATCAAAGGGTGGATATTGATCCTTGGAGGTTACGAAACCAACCCTAGCATCTATATAAACCAAAGATTGAAGGAATTTCGGACTGCTTCGGAGACCCGTGGGTTCATACGACGCCTCTGTTTTTCTTTCCTCTCTCTCTCTCTGATTTCGCCCTAACCATGGGTTGTTCTTGCTAGAACATAGAAAGAGGAAGAGAGGGAGAGAGGAGGTCGAATCATGCGCTTTCTGGACTGGTTTTGACGAATTCAGTACTGTTTTTGAGCTCTGTTTCGTGCTCTATTCTTGAGCACTGTGTATGCTTTGCTGCTGCTGAGTTCTTGCTGTAGCAGTAGCAGCAGCAGTAGCAGCAGTAGCTTGTTAGGGTCGTTCATCATTAGTTGATAGTTTAGCTTGTGTTTTGGCTCTTTTGCTTGTAGTTTTTATCAAGTGTTGAGGTTGAATTGACAAAAACAAGTGTATGACATCAATTGTGATTCAAGTTTTGATTATTGAAAGTAAATTTCTCTCAATCTCTCTTGAATTTCTTATAATGTTTAGCTAATTCACTTGCTTGGGTGATTTGGGACTATCTAGCGTCTAAATCTCTCTATTGATTCAAGTTGAACTTCAAGGATGAATGGGTTGAATTGGGTTCACTTGAATGCTTAGTGTAATGTTCGGATTTCTCTTGTTGAAGTATTTGATGCATTGAATAGGTAGATGTGCGAATACTTTTGACGTGTTTGATTTGAAGTTGCATTTGAGTGAGAGGAACTCATCAATCCTAACTTTGAGAAATTGAGTACTAGTTAGGTGATTTGAGTGAGAATTTACAAATCTCATTTGTTGCTTGATCTTTCATGTGGAAACATCTATGTGTGTTTACATATGGTTGATGCTTGAAACACTTGAAATTTGGAGAATCTCATTTGAATAGCCTCTTTAGTGCTTGATTAGCGTGTTAGATTTACACACTTATCTTGTCGCGAGTTGGATTGTATGAGCAATCACTTCTTGAGATACTTGTCTTGTGGATTGACACATGCGAATTGAGAATCGGGCTTGAATATAATAGGAGGATTGGTCACTAGAGAAACCGATGATCCCTAGCCCTCATTACTTGGTATTTCGCTTAGTTTCTTGAATCGTAGCTCTAGTAGTCGTTTACTTTGTTCTTAAACTCAAACCTCAAACTTGCTCCATCAATTGATTTTGGTGGATTGAATAGCTTGGCAAGCTTTAAAGCCACTGAGAGTTTGTGTTTTATTGTTTTAGTTAGTCGTTTATTCTAGTTTTTCAAGTCACTCTCTAATCCTCCTCTCCTTGTGGATTCGACCCCGTTCTTACTCGGGTACTACTTGAGACGATATCCTATACTTGGGATTTTGTCGAACAAGTTTTTGGCGCCGTTGCCGGGGAGAGGCTAGGCTTTAGATTTGATTTGCTTTACTTTCTTAGTATTTTTTTGACATTTTCTCTAGTTGCTTGTGGTTAGTTAAGCTTGTGAGATTCAAGAGGGCTTGTGAAATTCATCAAGTACCTCTCATCTACTTGCTTGAAAAAAAAATGTCTCATGAACATTTTGGACTTGGTGAGAGGCCTAGTGTTCCTTATTACTATGCATTTAATAGTCATGGAAATCATTCTAAGGAATCAATGCGTTCCATACGTGAACGTGCGATTAAAAATGGTGATTATTTTCCTAAGAATGATTATTCTTGGCATGATAGTAGGACACTAGATTACACATCTCATGCTTCTTGTGCACAATCACCTCCCTCAAACACTTACATGTTTTTGAACTCTCATGATTCTTGCACTTATCAATATAATGATATTATGTGTGAATCAAGAGAAGTTAATCATTTTGAGAGGGAATCACTTGTGAATGATGAGCTAAATATGCCTATAAGTGATTCTCTAGAGGAGACATTTCAAAAATATCTCCAAGGCACAAAAGAACTAAGAGATTCAATAAGAGAACTAAGAGAATCACAAAGTAAACTTGAAGGCTCATTTAGAGAAGTAGAAGGATCGTTTTGTCACTCGATTGATAGAGTGGAATCCTCATATTCACAATCGCATGATAATGAGTCTCTTGCATATAGTACTTACTCTTCACAAAAATCGCCATCATATGAGTCTCAAGTTCTTATTCACACACATCACGAGCTTGCTCAAGATCAAATTTTGGATGATGTGTTTGATGATGGAGTTGTTGCCACTAGGATAGGTGATTGTATTCATTTCTCATTTTCACAATCTAAGGAAGCATGTGATAGTGATATTGGTAGTGAGATTGATATTTTTGATGATGACTCTTCAACCCATGACATGAGTGAAGCCATTTTCGATGACTCACATAGTGACACTTGTGAGGAGGAGTCGCAAAATGAAAATCACTCATGTGATGAGTTAGGGGTCAAATTTGATGCTACCACTAGTGAAGGGAATGTAGACTTGTCTTGTGCTCAAGAAGAGCCTAGTACTTACCGGAGTTCCTATGATCTTGATAGTGACGAAATTGAAGTTTTATTTGGAGGTACTCCGGTTAGTATTGACATGTCCAATGAAGATCCGGGGAGCTATGCTCGTATTTGTGACGAAATTGAATTTTACTTGAATGCTCCCTCGGATTCTATCATTATGGAAGATGTGCCTAAGGGTTTGGATGAGGCTTCAAGTTCTCAAATTATTTTAACTCCCACTTGTGAAGCCCCATCCCCAAATCCATATGACTTATTTAAAAGTGATGAGATTGAGGATTCACAAGTTGCCACCATCTCTCAAGTTTTGATTTCAAGTAAAAATTTGGCGACTTATGAAGACCCATTCTATGATTCAATTAGTTTAAGGACTTCAAACCCTTTTCTTAAGTTGATGCATGATATAACAACTTGCCCTAACTTTATTGTTAGATTTTGCTTGCATCTCTTATTCATCTTTTGTGTCTTGCCCCTACTTCTCCTTTCTATTCTAATTGATGAATCAAACTTTTTAAAGGAGAAGTACTTTTCTAAGAATGAAGTAGGGTCATGGCATGGAAAGAAGTTTCCAAGATTGGGGGTGGGATAGCATCATTTTCTTTGTTCCACCTCCGTAGTTGTAAATAAATAAATTAGTTTATCTCTATTTTTTGCATTTCTTTTCTATTAACATTTTGTAGGTTGCTCTTGGAGGAGGACTTGTGCTTGGTGGCCAAGAAAGCTAAAATGAGGTCTCTTCTATCCCTTAATTCTTGCTAAAATTTGTATGATCTTCCATTGTTCTCACACATTGAGGACAATGTGACATTTTAGTTGGGGGGTGGGAAGTAGATATATTTCTTGCTTAAATGGTTACTAGCATGATTTTTCTTCATTAGTGATTTACATGAAAAATACAAAAAAAACGAAAAAAATTAAAAATAAATATATATATAAAAAATTGAAAAATTGAAAATTGAAAAAATGTGTGAATCTTTCATGAGAAGCATCACTCTTTCCCCGTGTCAAACCATAGAATATTTATTCTTCTTTCTTTGGTAGTTTTATTTATTTTAACCTTTCATCTTGAGTCTAGATTTTATTTTTCTTACTTGATAGCTTTATTGAGTCTTAGGAAGTTATAGTTGAGTCACTTATTTTGAAAAAAAAATGAAAAAATGATGAAAAATGAGAAAAAGTGAAAAGGGGGAATTTTAGGAAGCTAAATGTTTTCAAATAATGAAATCTCTTAGTCCATGTTCTTTTTATTTTTATTTTAATAAGGAATTCTTTGCTTATACTCAATACATCTACACCAATATCCCCCCTTCCGCGACATCATGCGTTCTCACAAAGCGACACACTAAATTTACGTTTCATGTTCAAGTCCTTCAAGCTAAGTTGATCACATAAACTTTGACGTCTTTTACTTTTGATAAAGGGTGCATTTTCTAAAGCTATTTGAACTTCACAAAAAGATTTTTCTCTATTCGTTTTTGCGGTGGAAACTTGTAGCCCATTGGAGTGGTGGTTACCAATGACACCCCATGCGATGTCTAAGAAATAGAGGGGTGTTCGGGGATAATGTTACGTCACCACCTAGATAGCTCCCTTGGTTTAGCTTAAAAAGCCCACTCGCTTGTATATTCCTCTGTTTTGTTGTGGGTCTTGGAGAGCCTTGGATTTGAGGTTAAATAAAAAAAAAAGAAAATGAAAAAGAAATCATGATAAATCGCACCATCTACCAAAAATCCACAAAAGGATCATACAAGCCCACAACCACATCCCCCATTCTAAAACTCATTTTTGTTCAAAGCTTTGGAGGTCCATCCTACATGGGTGCTTTTGAATAAGTATGAGAATGTCTAGTTTCATGTGATCCTTATTTTTGAAGGCATACTTTCTCGCAAATTGGACTTAATTTAACAAGTTTTGTGGTTCGCAAGAGTCACCTTCTACCAAACACCGCCCACATTTGTATGAGTATATGCTTCGACGTCCATAGGATTCTTTCTCTATCTTCTTGGACTTTGAGAATTTATTTGAGGAAACATTTGTGCATTCTTCTTTTTCCCCCACAAAAAACTAAAATTAGCTAGTAATCTTTAGGATGTTATTTTCTTTGAGTTCTCACTTAGGATAGATAATTTGTGAGTGCGTTTTTGTAAATATTTGAGTCTAGTTTAGAATTGAGTCAAGCCTTGTCTAGTTGAGTGTGTGTCTCTCATGATTGGTTTTTCACTAAATTTATACTCATATCGCTCTCTTTGCTCGAGGACGAGCAAAAGGCTAGTTGGGGGGGGGTGTGTTAACGAGATAAAATTGCATGTTTTAGTATGTTAATGAACTCTTCATAACTTGCTAATATGTGTAATTTATCTATTTTATCTCTCTTTCTAGACTTATGCTTGTTTTCGTAGTTTTGGTTGTTTTTCCCTAATTTTGTAGGTGAAGACGTGCTTTAAAACGCAAGAGGCGAGCTAGGGGGAGTTTAAACGATGAATTTGAAGAGGATTTGCGGCTCGAGAGCCATGAAGAAGGGACTTTGAGGACTTAATTTGAAGGGATTTGAAGATTTGAGAGGCCAAGATTGAAGACAAACCAAGTAAGAAGGCCAAAGTTACATCAAAGGGGCTTGATTGAAGTCATTTTGACGGAATTGGGGACCTAAATGGAGTTTTTGGAACCTCACAATGGCTGCCTTGAAACATTTCTAACGGATCTGAGGTCTATTTGTAGTATTCTAAAATGTTTTAAGAGGAGATGGGGGTATTTTAAAAGGTATCAGCAACTATAGGGGGAGCCGAGTGAAATTTCGGCAAAAACATTTAACAGCTCACGCACTTCTCTCTCTCTCCCCGGCTGAAACACACGAACCCAGCTTCCTCCATGGCCAACGACGAAGCTTCTTCGAAAGGCCCTTTCTCTCTCGTTTCTTCACCAAATCGCACAAGATCAAGACCGAAACGCTCCCCAGCCCAAGCTCTATCTACCCATGCCCTCAAATCGGCCCAAGAACAAAGCAATCAAAAAGCCCTAATTTCTAGGGTTCATGAAGACAAGATGAAAATAGACGATGGAGGTGGAAATAAGTGAATCAAAGGGTGGATATTGATCCTTGGAGGTTACGAAACCAACCCTAGCATCTATATAAACCAAAGATTGAAGGAATTTCGGACTGCTTCGGAGACCCGTGGGTTCATACGACGCCTCTGTTTTTCTTTCCTCTCTCTCTCTCTGATTTCGCCCTAACCATGGGTTGTTCTTGCTAGAACATAGAAAGAGGAAGAGAGGGAGAGAGGAGGTCGAATCATGCGCTTTCTGGACTGGTTTTGACGAATTCAGTACTGTTTTTGAGCTCTGTTTCGTGCTCTATTCTTGAGCACTGTGTATGCTTTGCTGCTGCTGAGTTCTTGCTGTAGCAGTAGCAGCAGCAGTAGCAGCAGTAGCTTGTTAGGGTCGTTCATCATTAGTTGATAGTTTACCTTGTGTTTTGGCTCTTTTGCTTGTAGTTTTTATCAAGTGTTGAGGTTGAATTGACAAAAACAAGTGTATGACATCAATTGTGATTCAAGTTTTGATTATTGAAAGTAAATTTCTCTCAATCTCTCTTGAATTTCTTATAATGTTTAGCTAATTCACTTGCTTGGGTGATTTGGGACTATCTAGCGTCTAAATCTCTCTATTGATTCAAGTTGAACTTCAAGGATGAATGGGTTGAATTGGGTTCACTTGAATGCTTAGTGCAATGTTCGGATTTCTCTTGTTGAAGTATTTGATGCATTGAATAGGTGGATGTGCGAATACTTTTGACGTGTTTGATTTGAAGTTGCATTTGAGTGAGAGGAACTCATCAATCCTAACTTTGAGAAATTGAGTACTAGTTAGGTGATTTGAGTGAGAATTTACAAATCTCATTTGTTGCTTGATCTTTCATGTGGAAACATCTATGTGTGTTTACATATGGTTGATGCTTGAAACACTTGAAATTTGGAGAATCTCATTTGAATAACCTCTTTAGTGCTTGATTAGCGTGTTAGATTTACACACTTATCTTGTCGCGAGTTGGATTGTATGAGCAATCACTTCTTGAGATACTTGTCTTGTGGATTGACACATGCGAATTGAGAATCGGGCTTGAATATAATAGGAGGATTGGTCACTAGAGAAACCGATGATCCCTAGCCCTCATTACTTGGTATTTCGCTTAGTTTCTTGAATCGTAGCTCTAGTAGTCGTTTACTTTGTTCTTAAACTCAAACCTCAAACTTGCTCCATCAATTGATTTTGGTGGATTGAATAGCTTGGCAAGCTTTAAAGCCATTGAGAGTTTGTGTTTTATTGTTTTAGTTAGTCGTTTATTCTAGTTTTGCAAGTCTTTCTCTAATCCTCCTCTCCTTGTGGATTTGACCCCGTTCTTACTCGGGTACTACTTGAGACGATATCCTATACTTGGGATTTTGTCGAACAATTACCCATTTATAATTTCCTAGAAATGCTACAACTCATCTATTTTTAAACAACTATTCTTATTATTATTATTATTATTATTATTATTATTATTATTATTATTATTTAAAAGTGACTATTTAGATTAATAAAATTATGAACTAAAGAAATTATACTTAAGAACTAATTTGAATTATAATGACAAAGTAATATTTCGACTATTATGTTTTTAAGAGAAACTTCACACGATACTATATTATTTAGAAATAGTGAAAAGTCTAATTTTACAAGTTAACAACTAATTTAATATTCTAAGTGATTAAACATTATTTATTGCAAGTTTTTTAACAAAAACGCTTCTATTATAATTTTTAACAAACCACCTGTTTACTATTTTCTTCACCCGAATCAATTTTTCGAGACGAGAACAAAAACTACTATTTTCAGAAATTATTGTTAATCCAAAAATTATTATTATTATTGTTATTATTATTAGTATTATTATTATTATTGTTATTATTATTATTATTATTATTATTATTATTATTATTATTATTATTATTATTATTATTATTATTGTTATTTTAACTAAAAGTGTGGTTTAAACTCTAATTCATATTAAAAAATCAACAAATACCTAATTTATATTAAAACAGTTATGTTAAAAGTCACTAGTCACCCCCTAGTTTCAGAAAATACAAAACAACCCCTATGTCATGTTATAATAATTTCTGAAAAATTACACTTTAACCCCTTTTTCAACAACAACCTCATTTCAGCTTCTCTAATCATGATTTTAGCTATCAATTCTTGATTTTGATTGCGTATAACAATTAAATAGAGAGTATAGCACGTACCTAGGCCAAAAATTGCCGGAAACCGTGAAGATATGAGTCGGGTCGAAGTCTCACTTCGGAGTCGCCAGAGTTAAAGCTCACCAGCCGGATTTAATGGCTTCTTTGGCCGGTTCTGAGTCTACTACTGACCTGGTCGGGGCCTTAGGAGTCCACTGGAAGCAAGGGAGAGGTTGGGTGTTGCTGCTGCACTTGGACGGAGTTGGTCGCCGGTTTTAATGGAGGCCGGAGGTGGCGGGTGACCTCTGCTACTCCTGCTGCTGCTACTACTTGGGTTCTGGAACCTCTTTCGATTGGAAAGAGAGTGAAACAGAGGCAGAGAGGTGAATGAGAGAGAGAGAGAGAGAGAGAGAGAGGCGGTAGTGGTGGTGGGTTTACTTCGCTGCCGGCGAGGGTGGCGGCTATGGAGCTGCAAATGGTTGATCCTACTTCTGTTGCTGTCTCTGTTTACTCCTGGTGACAGAGGTTTCAAGTGAGAATGAAGGAGATGAAGTTGGTAGCAGTGGGTTTACACTTTCGGGTTTTTGGCCGCCGGTGAAGATGGCGGTTGTGGTGGTGGTTGGGTGCTGCCACCACTGCTCCGCTGCTGCTGTTGTTGTCTTCAAAACAGAGGGTGAGAGAGGGAGAGAGAGAGAGAGCTGTGTGGTGGTGGTGGGTTTCTGCCGAACAACAACGATGGTGGTGATGATGATGTTGACGGTGGTGAAGGTGGTGGCGTTGGAGGTGGAGTTGTAGGGCTGCTCCTGCTGGTGGTGGCTGGTGAGGGCTTTAAATAGTGTAGGTTACTTGGTGGCCAAGTAGTAGAAGGCGGTGGGAAGCCTCCCGAAGGTGTTGGGGCGGTTTGAAGGTTTGAAGGCGGTGAACCTTTGTTTTGCCGTGAAGAAAATGTTTGGTGAAGATGAGAGAGTGAGAGAAGTTGTAGTGTGTAGGTGGAGCACTACTACTTATAGTGATTGGGTGTGACAAGCACACCTAGTCTCGCGGTGGTCGGGTACGCGTTTAAAACTAAGATTTTAACTAAAATTTACGAAACGATTACATATTATTTCGCGATTGTTAATCTATTATTTTTCTAAAATTTTCTACAATACAAAACTCAAAAATTTTATTCTCATATTATTTTGCCAATAAAAATTATTATTATGCTTATTTAATGACTATTTTACCCCTACGGATTAAACGGGGTATTACAGCGGAAATTTATTTCTCAGTAGTGTTTGCCGAAATTTGTTCAGCAGGAGTGTCTGGATATGAGAACTCAAGTTGGGGCAAATGTGCCATTATTGAGAAATTGGACGTGAATATGTAATTTCTTTCAACTTATATTTAGGGATGAGAGCTGGCCAGCCATTGAATACTAGAGGATCTTGGATGATTATGTAATAGTTTTAAGAACTGGGGTAGGTGTGTAGAACTTTAAAAGTCTAAATTTCCTATAATCTTGTTTTTTTACCCACAACTTTTAGAAAATACATCCTTTGGTGCCTAATAGCCACTTGTGACTCTTACGCCATGCCACCTCACCTCTTGAGTTGGCATTCCCTCTTCTTCTATCTCCATTTCTCAATCGTAATAATTTTTCTTCACCAACATCATCATCTTTATCACCTTTCAATAGAGCCAGCGAAGCTACCACCTACCCTTTATAAGAAACACAAGGATAAAAATACACTTTCACCCCCTCAAATTTAATTGAAGGACACTTTCATCCCTATAGTTTGGAAAATGACACTTTCACCCCTCTAATGTGCCGGACATAGAGTGATTTATAATCCCTAGTTGTGACACCCGTAGCCCGGGAGTGGTGTCTGTAACAGGAAATAATTTTAGAGACAACTTTGACACACATGTCATGCAAAAATTCTAATATAATATACCATTGGGTAATCCCTAGGGGTAGCTCTGGGGAGAAAGGATCAAGTTTATGAACAACCCGGTGGGATAGAGTTTAACTCTTTTTTTACTTGAAAAAAAATAGACAAAGGATCTTTGACTCCGCGTTCGATAGCCTGACCGCAGTGATGTTAATTGTGGTTACATTCATAAGTAGCGAAAGAAGGCCCGAAAAGGCGGATTTGTAGTCCTGCTCGCTTTCTACTTCTACAAAAGTAATTCCATGTCAAAGGAGCTACTTCGGTTACGCCTTTGTTTGAATCTATTCTCCACGATAGGCCTGCTGCTCATATATGAAAGGAAGCCCCATTTTTCACTGACAAATCCCAAATTCCAGACTAATGGTGTAGCAATATATAGGGTGAAAATGTTTGGAAGTTCATCTATCATGAAAGGTAGAAGAGGAATCAAAAATTGAAGTTGATCAAATTACCAAATGAATTCATTTTGTCATCTTGCAACTGTTTCAGTAGCCGTAGGATTAGATGTGAGAGATATAATCTTGACCATCCAATCTCTATAGCCGTTGGTATTATGATTTTAAGTGGAATGATGCCGTTCTGCTATTGTCTTAGTCAGTGTCTTCTCATTGGTCCACCTCAGCTGTGCAACGGTCATCCTTGCCAGCTCGGTTATCTACGTGGGAAGGTAGTTATTTAGTTTTGCTATTTCTAATTGTTACCCCTTAGGTTCATTATTCACATTGTAACCTCGCACTATATAAAGAACTAGGGTTCAACCTTGTTCTTCATGAATGAGAAAATTATCAATTCCATGTCCTTCTTCCCTACTTCTTCTTCTACTTCCCTCCTGCAAATCCCATTCCCTCTCTCGTTAATCACTCTTTTTCAGGTCAGAATTCTTCAGATTCTGACAAATTGGTATCATAGCTGACTTCCCCTGCCCTCTGAATTCCAAAATGGGACATAGAAAAGCACCATATGGACACCTAGACCCAATCTATGGTGTACGAGACCACCTCCAAGCAGTAGACGATGCAATTGACGAGATCCGAAGTGGACACGACTTGATCCATAGCCGATTGTCACAGTTGTATATTGGACTAGATCCAATTCATGCCAAAATTTCTCAATTGGATGAAATTGGGGGTTTGAAGGAGGAGATCCGGAAACTCATGAACTATTACAATTTGTTGGCAAATGAAAAGGACCGAGCACACAGTGATTCCATTCTAGGGCAGCCAAAGGAATACTCCACCATCACAACCAGCAACAAGGGAAAGGGGGTACAAGGATTTACCAGCCAAACTCCTACTCCACCTCACGCATCTGCTGGAGAAGGTATAAACCCTGGTTTGAGCAAATTTTCTCACTATGGTAATTTACCCCTACATAAGATAGAATTTCCAAAGTTTAATGGAGATGATCCCCTGGGGTGGCTTGTTAAGGCTAATAGATATTTCAAGTGGCACCAACTTACTGATTTGCAGAAGCTAATTTTGGCATCACTCAACTGTCAGGGAGATGCTGAAAGTTGGTTTAGGGTGGAGTTTGAAATTCTAGAAGATGTCACATGGGAAGAATTTAGTACCAAGTTGTGTGAAGAGTTTCTGGAACCTGGACATGAAAATGTATTAGGTGGTTTCCAAATAATTAATCGAGAAGGAACTGTGCAGGAGTACATGAGGCCATTTGACAAAATGAGACCTAGGGTCACGACTCTATACTCTTGGGATGATGACACCTACTTCCTCAAAATCTTTTTAGGAGGACTCAAGACAGAGATTAAAAGTGTTGTGTATTTGTTGGGACCCAAAACTCTCTCAGAAGCCAAAGTTGTGGCTAGAATGCAAGAGGTGAATTTCAATGTGGGTAAGAAGGAGGTGATGCATGATGTGCAACAAATGATGAAGGGATGGTGTAACACCCTTGATTCCCGAGAGTGTTCCTAAGTGCAATATAGAGTCTTCGGGGGCGAATTTGTAAATAGTTTGTCACGGCTTTAACATTGGAATTTCGGAGTGTTAGCAATATTTGGACGTTGTTAGAATGATTTTGAAGCACTAGAAATATTTGGGGCGGTTGTGCAAATCTCTGAAACTTAGTAGTTATCCAATTCTAGTTATACCCAAAAGTTTGTAAAACTACACTTCTAACCCCTATTCATGATGGACACTTGTCCTAATTGTTTTGACACAATTTCTATGAGTTGGCAACACCCAACAGCTCTATTCATCATTTTTCAGCCGAAAATTTCATTATACTCCCATCATCATGTGTTTTTCCCCCCTCTCCCTCCTCAACCACCAAGAACACCACCATCTCCACCATGAAACCACCACCACCACCACCAAGGCAACCACCTCTCCCTTCATCTAAATAAAAAACTGCTCCTACCGTAGTACCCCCTCGGTCCGCTGATCAAAACGCACAAAACAATTTGAAGTTTCATCGGATATCGAGAGAGAAATCGCATTTGAAGGTGAAGAAACCTAGGTTGATCTTGATGAAAATTCTCTCACCTTGTTGTGATTTGGTGAGTATAACCACTTGATTCGTGATCCCCATCTCCGGGCTAGCTCAAAGACACCAAGAACACGCTGTAACTCGCCGTATTCGCGACCATTCGCCGGATTTTTGCCGTTCCCGTCGCCGGCGAAGAACGGGATGGAGGAAGAGAGGTAACTCTCTTGTTTCTTCGTCGTTTCTAGCGATTCTTGCGTCTTTGTGATCCCCTGACCTTCTATAATCCTCCTAGGACTCTGTAACCAACCCAGAAATTGATATGAACGCGTTGAAGTGCCGGAAACCGAGCAGCTGGTCGCCGGATTCCTCCATGGCCGCCGGAGAGTGATGCAACAAGGTATCTCTCTCATTTCTTCACCGTTTTTCGAGTTTCTTGCACCAAAATCATCCCTAGAGAATCTAGAATGCATTAGAAACATTCAAACCTGCCCAGAATTCTGTTATATTCGAGTTTGATTTCACTTTTCACACATGGTTCGTTTTTCCGTCATGCATAAACTGCCCCCGTTCAAATGCTTGTAACTCCCTCGATTCTTGTCCGAATCATTCAGGGTTTCTTCCTGTGTAATCCTGGGTATGTTGGCTACAAGTTTCGTTTAAATTTCTTGGTTCAATTTGATATCTAAACCCCCTGAAATTGGGATTGAACATGGCTAGTTAGCGAAGTAGTTGATGTGTTCTTGGTGTTCATGTGTTTTTGGTACAAAAACTACCCCTGTTCAAACGCTTGTATCTCCCTCGTTTTTGGTCCGTTTTGAATGATCCTTAGCTTTCTGGAATCATTGGAGAATTGGCTACAACTTTCATGTTGATTTCTTGGTCCAATTTGATCTCTAAACCCTTTGATTTTGGCTCCAAAGTTGCTGTGATGTTGATGTTCTTCGCTAGCAAAAACTCAGAATTTTCTAAGTATAAAATGTTATGGTGAAACACCCATTTTCTAACCCTTGTATCTTCTTCAAAACTTACTGAAATTTGGATTTGCTTTCTCCTATGTAAAGATGATACATAATACTTCAAATCATCGTCTCTGGGTCATGTTCAAATTTGTAACGGATTTCTCACAAATCAAGCCTAAAGTTGCTAGTTTGAACTCAATAAACTTTCTTGAATTTTACTAAGTGTTGATTCAGAATTTTTGTCCAGCTTTGACTAGCGATATCTATTTGAATACTTGGAGTTCTTAGGAGTTCAAATATGTTCTGGAAAGCTTGGAATACTCTCTTCAATACCCCTCCTTCATATTTCCCAAACTCTCCCACATTTTACCACAAATCAGCTCCAAAGTTGACTAGTTGAGTCGATTTCTCTCAATCTTTACTTTCAAATTCGATGTCGTAAACGACATCTTCAACCTTAGCATCCTTCACGGAAGTTGTTCGTAATGTTATTCTAACCCTAAATATCAACCCTAACCAAGTTTTACTTTCTTTAAACCCTAGTTTGACTGAACTGTATAGGAGGGGCATAATAGTAATTTCACTTAAACTTTGAATTAAGATTAGTTAAGTAACTTGGAGGTTGTAAGCATGTATTGTATGTGTATTTGGAGTACTCGTATTTAATTCTCGGCTAATGTTCACCAAGTCAAATGTTGGGGTCTTTTTGCAGTTTTAATAAACTTCGGGGGCCTATGTGCATTTAATTAAAACTTCACACTTGAACTACTTGAGACTAAGTTAATGTTTTGAGACCGACCACCTGACTTAGAAGGATATTTGGAGCCTTAAGAAGGAAGTATTTGACTCGGGAGTTATCAAATCAATGGTGGGGGTCTTTCTGTAATTTTAGCAAACTTTAGGGGTCTAAGTGCAATTTATTAAAAGTTGTATATTTCGACGCTAAGTTCATATGGGAGAGTTTAGAGCCGTTATTACATGTTTTTGGAGCAGTATGAGTATAGTCTGGGGTCCGTGCACAATCAGAGTCGGTACTAGAGAGTTTTGAAGTATCAGGGGCATTCTAGTCAAGTTAGCTTGCATGACCCCCCATTTCATTGCATTCTTGCATAAAACCTCATATAGAGGATATATGCTAATAGGTTGTATACTTTACTTGTGTATATCCACCCGTTATTAAGGATCGTTCGAAGTAGACGTACGTATTCGTGTTGCTGCATTTACTGTGAGATTCGGAGACGAGCGTTGTAGGAGTGCTAGCGTTGCTTTGCGCCTTTCATGGCTCAGAGGTAAGTACATATGTACGGCCTTTTCATATCAAAATGTGCGTTTGTGTTTGATGTTTCAAATGAATGTTTGTTATATGAAATAGTATGAGAATGCATGTTTTCCACTCGAAAGTTGTTAAACTATTTTATTCATCTCCTTTGAGAACTCACGGAAATTACTTGTGAAATTTTGATATCCTGATTATGGTTATGTGAAAGAAAAGAAATAAAATACCTCTAATAGACTTAGGACGATGTACAGAGTATTGTATTTAATGGGAGGCGTCAAGCGATCCTCCATTTTCTTATGGCTAAGACCATTGAAGCAATGCTTCTTATTATTCGATAGAACGTTAATGTTCACAAATCCGCCCCCGATGAGCCAAAAGGTATCAAGATATTGAGGCCAAGGGGTTTATAGAGCTATAGAGTGCTACTTATACTTGTAAGGGTCACTACAGTATAGGGGTTTCGACACTTAAGGCCTTTTAGCTAATGTTGTGAGCGGGGTTGACGAATGGGCTCCCTTAACGCTCTGGTGAAATAAGGTTTGATAGACCCTAGAAGGAACCCTTAGTGATTATTTCGTGATCACTCTGTTTACATCGATCCTGCTGGTGGCTCTTGACACGCCTCAGCTAAATTAAACTGTTTATTGAAGTCGAAATTAAAAATTGACTGCTTATTAATGTTGTTTGTGGCTCTTGATATGCCCTAATCGATTGAAATGAATTGTAAATCTTGGCTACTCATGAACTACTATCGTTATCAGTTCAAATGAACTTGTTTACTCTGGATATTTTACCAAGTACTCGCGGTTTCTCAATGTTATTAAATTCATAGGTTTTTGTTACTCGGTTACTTCAAGTTGATCCAAATTCTCCAATATGATAGTTTTACTGTTTAAATCTTCTGATTTGTTTCAACTCATGCTTCCGTGCCACTCGTTGTTTTACATGTCGTAGTGTGTACTTACTCAGTTTTTACTGATCAATTTCTTCAAAACTGCGTCGGCTTTTCCCATTTTAAAACCGCAGGTCGTCAATCAAAGTGGGGCATGGGAACGCTGGAACGAGACGAAGAAGTATAGCTTAACTTAGATCACTTAGTAGATCACAAATGTTATGCTTTAAATTGTACTTATTATCGAAATTTTGTTATGTACATTAAGCGAAATGTAATCTTAATAGTATATTTCTACTTTTGGTTGTCGATTTTTCTCTTTAACCCTGAACCGAGATCTCGGGTCGTTTCAGATGGAGTAAACCAAGTTCCAACCAATACAAATTTAAGAGCAATGCTGCAAATTGGGATCCTAAACAAAAACAAAAAACCAATCCCACTCAGAGCATCTCCAACCCATTGCTTTTCCCCCTCCCCTCACCTCCCTCTCCCCCTCCCCCTCCCCCTCCCCTTCCGTCAAACTACTAATCGTCTCCAACCCATTTCTTTCCCCCCACCCAATAATTTAATTTGTAATATATATTTAATGATTTAAAAATGAATTATTAATACCAAAAAAGTAAATGAAAATTGGTTTACCAATATGTGTGTGTGTATATATATACACACACACAGACATACACACAAAAAAAAGATGTTAGTAACAATAACAATTATAATAATACTAACAATAATTAAAATAATATTAACAAACAAAACTTTTATTCGAAAAAATAACGATTACAAGTACGAAAAAGTCATTATTACAAGAAATAAAATTAAACACTAATACAAAAATGTAACGAGTAGAGCGATAAAACACACAAATTGAAATAAACCAACCTAACAACGATTACAAGTTCTTTCGTTAGTTGAAAGGATTAAATTTCAAAAAAATAAGATAACGATGACTTTTCGTAAATATACTTTCCAACAATCGTGAATACATTATTAATTTTAAAAAATATATATTAATTATAATAATAAAATACATAATATAATCACAAAATATTAGTATGTGTATTTAAAATTATCAAAAATTCAATTAATTAATCATTCCATGTAGGGGGAGGGGGAGGGGATGTCCATGGGGAAATCCCCCCTAACTATCCCTCACCCAAGGCAAAATTTATCCCCATAGCATCCCCTCCCCTTCCCCCTCCCCCCGTGGGGTTGGACATGAATCGTATTTTTATACGATTTTCCCCTTCCCCCTCCCCCTCCCCTCATGGGGTTGGAGATGCCCTCAGTTCTCCTCTTAAAAGAGATTAACCTCAGTTGAAATGCAAGAAAAGAGAGCCAACAAACAGTCTACTTCTTCGAAGAACAATACACTCCTGGCCACAAATGCAAGAACCACAACTATTTCTCATAACTAGTGGTGAGAGTGAAGACCGTGATAGTTTAAAAAGAGCTCAAATGCACACAAGAAGAAAAGGAGACTGAAGTAATGACAACCACAACAGAAAACCCAAGTAAAGCAGTAGCAGAAATCTCATTACATGCCATCACATGCAACACTGGTCACCAAACAATTAGGGCACCAAGCTACATTGGCAAACATAAGGTGAGTGTGCTAATTTATACATGAAGCACACATAACTTCATTGACAAATCAACTGCAGCTAAGCTCAGTGGCCAATGCACAAAAACAACACCACTTAAGGTGGTGGTAGCTAATGGTAATCACATAGACAGTGGCCAAATTTGAAAAAATGTGGGAATCAACATGCAAAAACAGAAAATGAAGGATGACATGCATGTCATTCCCCTAGGAGGGTGTGATGTGGTGCTTGGGGTGCAGTGGTTACAAGAGGAGTCCTTTGTGTTTAGACTTCAAAGACAGAATCATCACCATTGTGTTGGAGGGAAAGAGCATTAAATTGGTGGCTGAACAAGAAGGGTATCAGTTTAAGGCAGCCAACTTTCAGTCATTACAGGCATATTGCAACCAACAAGAAGGATTTATAGTGGGGCAGCTATTCAGCATTCAAGACGCTGGAGCAGATACATAAATGCCTCCAGAGATCCAACCACTACTCAATCATTACTCTACAGTATTTGCTGAGCCTACAACTCTACCTCCAAAAAGAGTTCAGGACCTCCACATACCTCTAAAACCCAGCTCCACACCTGTGTTTTTAAGACCATACAGATACCCACATGTTCAAAAGAATGAGATAGAAAGGCTGGTGAAGGAAATGCTAGAGAATGGGGTTATACAACACATCACTAGTTCCTTTGCTTATCCCGTATGGTTGGTCAAGAAGAAGGATGGCTCTTGGAGATTTTGTGTTGTTACAGGGGGCTCAATGATCTCACAATCAAGAACAAGTTTCAAATTCCTATCACTGATGAGTTCCTAGAAGAGTTACAAGGTGCATTCTTCTTCTCAAAGCCGGATTTGAGATCAGGTTACCACCAGATAAGGATGGCTGAAGAGTACATGTATAAAACATCATTTAGAACACACGAGGGCTTGTATGAGTTCAGGGTTATGCCATTTGGCCTCACTAAAGCCCCAGCCACCTTCCAGGCCTTGATGAACCAGGTGTTTCAACCCATTTGAGGAAGTTTTTACTTGTGTTTTTTGATGACATTCTCATCTACAGTAAAACTAAGAAATAGCACCTACAATACTTACACACTACACTGGAGTTACTACTTAAACATGAGTTGTATGCCAAACTATCTAAGTGTACTTTACTACAAATCATTGTGGAATATCTTGGGCACTTGATATGTGGTGAAGCGGTTAAGGAATATCCCAACAAGATACAGCCATGAAAGGGTGGCCTACACCTACAACACTCAAGAGCTTGAGAGGGTCTCTAGGCCTCACTGGCTATTATAAGAGGTTTGTGCAAGGGTATGGAGTAATTTCCAGACCTCTTACTCAACTACTCAAGAAGGGAGCATTCAATTTGAATGAGGAGGCACACACGTCCTTTGAAGCTCTCAAGGAAGCAATGTGTAAAACTCCAATATTAGCACTCCTTGATTTCACCAAGAGCTTCATAGTGGAAACAGATGCTTGTCACATGGGATTGGGTGAAGTGTTGATGCAAGAAGGAAGGAAAATTGCTTACTTCAACAAATCTCTAGCTGATAAGCACTTGGGTCTCTCCGCCTATGAGAAGGAATTACTGGCTTTAGTTCAAGTAGTGAAGAAGTGGAGATCCTATCTGGAAGTAATAAGTTTCAAATAAGGACATACCACTACAACTTGAAATTTCTATTGGGACAGAAGGTGAGCACTTTGATTTAGCAAAAATGTCTAAGTAAATTGATGGGTTTAGACTTTGAGTTCACCTTCAAACCTGGCAAACTCAATACAGTAGCTGATGCTCTATCAAGACATGAACAAAGTTTTGAAGAGGGGGGAAAGACAGAGTTGGCATTATGCACAGATGTCACAGCCATCACTCCACATTGGGTGGAAGAAGTCACTAAATCTTATGAGGAGGATGAATGTTCTCAAGAAATGTTAGCTCAACTCACAGTAGACCATGATTCAGGTGGGGTGCTACAAGTTAAAGATGTCATGATAAAAAAAAGCGGACATATTTATGTGTGAAGTCAAGGCTCATTGAGACAAGACCTTATCAAGGAAATGCATAGCAGTTGCAACACCCCGTGGTCCCTAAGCCTTCCGTTCCGGACCGGAAAGCCCAAGAGGGCGATGCTAAAGTGTTGGTGGAAGTCAAAAGCAACACATCCATATGCTACATTACTATTAAACATTACACAAGTCTTTATATATTACATCATATTAGACATCACATGTTGTTCTAAAGTTTTTCACACGTCACTACCAAAACATTATGCTAACACTAGACATACTAGCTTACTTTACTATTGGTGATGATATCCTTCTTAGTGCGTCCCGTACCCAGCTACATCGTAGCCCTCGGCTTCTAAACCTGCGGTGGGAAGGAAAACAGAACCGCAGTTTCTAAAGTCAGCTGTGAAATGTTGAGTAAATAAATACCCTAGCTCGTAAACAGATGATGAGGCATGTCTTATTCTCAAAATAGTAAGAGGAGGAAATAAATCTTTAACAGAGTAAACAAATCACACCAAATTTATAAAGACGGAAACCAGAGTAAGCTTGAAGAATGGAGCACAAACTCGAATAAAATCTTTTCTTCTCGATTCTCTTCCTGAAATCTCAACGGGGAGTGTTAATCTCCATTCTATTTATTCTTTCCTTTCCATAAACATCCTTGTCTCAGAGAAACCACATTTTAACTTAGTTGATACGGGGAAGGAACTACTATACCATAACTAGCAACCATGACCTTAACTGTCGACAGCCCCCTAAGACTTCTTGCGGTCAGAGAGGTGAGTACATGGAGCGATCCGGCAGGTTGCGACCGGATTAAAATACACAGGCCGAGTGACAGAAGTCAGCACGACAATAATCACAGGCCGAGTGACAAAAGTCAACCCGACAATAATCACAGGCCGAGTGACAGAAGTCAACTCGACAATAATAATCACAAGTCGAGTGACAGAAGCCAACCCGACAATAATCACAGGCCGAGTGACAGAAGTCAACTCGACAATAATAAGCTTCTCCCGCACAACCATTTCCACTTTACGTTCTTTACGAGTTATTATTCTTCGTGTGACAGTTTCAAAGTAGACATCTCCAAAATGTAACAAATCTCGAGTGAACCAGTAATAGCACAAAATAGATTTTGAGACAAGTCCAAAAATCATGTACGACACGAAAGGAGCTAGGCAAGCTAGGCTAGGCACATTTACTTACCTTAGTCCAGAAGTGTCTGAAAGTTCTAGTCGTAGCCCTTGCCTATGTAAACTTCACCTACAAATCGGAGCTTCTAGATTGTCACAATCCGAATATAGTATTTCAAGTCTTATAGAAAATCCTATTAAGCGATTTTAGACTAACCCGAACTGAACGTCTTCTTTCTCTGGTTATTTTCTCAATAATGACAATATATAAATCAACGCGTCTTTTCTTTAGACAACTATTAAATTTTATGATTTTATAAAATCGATTATTTATCTAAAAACTTTGTTGACATTAGAAGACACAAAATAATAGTAAAACGAATACTAGTTATACTTATGAAAATACTTATTGTAGCTATAACGATTTAAATGATGTTTAGAATATTACGCCGTCAACAAAATCCTTTAAGACATGACACTATAACGTTTATAAATTAGCTAATATCAATATTTACAAGTATTGGACAAAATCGATTTGAAGACTAAGTGATTAAATCAAACTTTATTTTAAATTTTAACAAAACGTCACTGTTTAATTTTTTAACGAATGACTCGATCACTATTTCAACGCCCGAATCACTTTTCGTAACTGGGACGAAAACTATTATTTTTAGAAAATATTTTTAATCCAAAAATATTATTTTTATTTTTCGTGAATAATATAAAGTTTATATAAACTACACTTATAACCCCACCAGTTATGTCAAAAGACAGCAGGATCCCCCATACTACTCACATGGAAGTTGATTTAACATGCAATACTACCTACTATGTTCTCACAATTACAAACAGCTACCCCCTTTAACATAATGGTCATGCTATAAACAGTTTGGGGAAAAGACACTTTAACCCCCCTTTTACATGAACACAACTTTGCTTGATCTATTCAAGGATTTAAGCTAGCAAGGTATGAATTTGATTGTTTAAATGGAATCTAGACGAGATTTAGAGCATACCTAGGCCAAGAATGGCCGGAATCGGTCAAGAAACGAATCTATACAAATTTGCCGACGGTGGGTCACGGCGGTGCTCTTCGTTGCCGACGATGGAGGAGCTCCTTGATTCGGTTAGGACCTGGTTTGATCTCATGGGACCTTTAGGAGTCGCTTGGAGGTGATTTGAAAGGGTGGGTGTTGTCGGGTCGCTTGGGCCAAGCTCCCCGTCGGCAAAAATGGTGGCCGACGGTGGCTGCTTCGGTGCTCTGTTCTCTGGGTGTTGTTGCTGCTGTTTTCAACTCCTTCTTGGTCCAAGATAGGTGGTAGCAGAGAGAGAGGGAGAGAGCAGCAGAGGTGAAGAATTTATGGTGGAGGCCCCGGGTTTCTTCCCGACGGCAGCAACGACGGCGGCGGTGGCAGCGTAGCTGCTGCTGGTTGTTGCTGCGGTTGCTCTGTTTCTGGGCAGAGAACAGAGAGAGGGAGAGAGACTAGAGAGGAGATGGAGGTGGACGGTGGTGGTGGAGCTCTCGATGGTGGATGGCCGGAGATGGAGAAGATGAAGATGGCGGTGGTGATGGTGATAAGCTTGTGGGGGAAGTGAAAACCCAAAGCTATTTATATAGGAAGTGAAAAAGGCTTTCAGTGGAAGAATTGTGAAATCTTGCTAGAGAAGATGGATTTGTTGGAAGCTTTTGGTGGAAGAATGGTGAAAGCTTGCTGGGGAAGATGAAGTTGTTTTAAGGTGTTAAGGATTAGGAGAAAAGCTAGGGTGTGGGTGGCACACCAAGTTTTAGGGTGATTGAGTGTTTTTCACACACTAACTTCGCGGTGGTCGTACACGCGTGAAGGATAAAATAATAAAGATAAATAAAACGTCGCGCATTTCACCTACGAATACTAACTTAATATCTTCTAAAATCTTGCGAGTATTTCTTCTCAGTAAAATACTATAATTAAAGCGACTTTATTTTTCCGCAAATTAAATTATATATTCACCTCTTTATATTACTATTTTGCCCTCACAATTCTACGGGGTATTACAGCAGTGGTGTGGGTGGCCATTCTGTCATTCAAGGGACTTACAAGAGGTTAGCTGTTGTGTTATTTTGGGAAGGCATGCATAAGGTTGTCAAGGAGTGGGTGCAACTCTGTGATGTGTGTCACAGGGTGAAGATTGAGCATGTAGCCTACCTTGGGCTCTAACAACCTCTTCCCATCCCTACAACTCCTTGGTCTCACATTAGCACAACCTTTGTGGAAGGTCTACCAAAATGAGAAGGCAAAACCACAATCATGGTAGTGGTGGATAGGTACTTAAAGTATGGGCACTTCATTCCATTGACTCATCCTTATACTGCTTCTGAAGTAGCTCAGCTCTTCCTTGACGATATACACAAGCTCCATGGCCTACCAGACACCATTGTGAGTGATAGGGACACTATATTCCTAAGTCTTTCTGGAATACCCTATTTAAGGCTCTGGGCACTAAACTCCACTTCACAAGTGCATACCACCCTCAGACTGATGGACAAACAGAGAAGCTCAATTAGTGTCTTCAAAACTACCTCAGATACATGACTTCTGACAGGCCACACAGGTGTGCCAAATGGTTGCCATTACCTGACTATTGGTAAAATACTTCACATCATACAAACCTCAAAATGTCTCCCTTTGAGTTGTTGTATGGCCATGCTCCTAAAATTCTCTCATTTCACCAACTAAACGCAAGTAGCAATGCTGACATTGACACTTTATTTGAGGACATAAAGAAGGTCATGATACTCATCAAAGACAACCTAGTGAAGGCTCAAGAGAGGATGCAACATTATGCAAACAAACACTGGTCAGACAGGAAAATTCAGGTCAGTGATATGGTCTTTCTCAAGCTCCAACCTTATAGGCAGACAAGTGTGCAACTGAGGAGGAATTTGAAACACTCTGCCAAATTCTATGGCCCATTCCAAATAATTCAAAAACCAGGTAGCTTATAAATTACAACTTCCACCAGAAGAAAAAATACATCCAGCCTTTCATGTGTCTCAACTAAAAAGAGCTAAAGGCAAGGCGTTGAACCAAATTTTACAGAACCGGACCGACCATGGAACCGCTGAGACACTGGTTCACGGTCTGACCGGCTGGACTGCACATTTTTTATAATATTATATAAATATTATTTTCATTTGTGTATGTAATAAAAATACAATATAGAAGGTGAAATTTATCAAGAATAGCTTATTCATATCTTTTCCTAAAGTTGAGGGGTCCCTTGTGTATTTTGCATCACCCTTTGTGCACTAAAAACACCCTAACCTATTTCTCTAACCTCTCAGTGCTCCTTATGCACCATATCACAATTCCCTGACAACCTAAACCCAGTAACCCACTGCCCACCCCTATCTCTCTCTCTCTACACGAACGGAAAACACAACAAGATAACGCAAAATCAGCAACATCAATCTCTTGCCAATTCGATCGGTAAACTCCAAACAACCCAACTCGATATCAAATTCAAATCAATCTCATATATCCCACTGATCCCTCACATATTCACTCACAAGTCACACCTTTGCTCCGTTTCCGATGCCCTATTTTACCGAGAGAACACCACCACCACCGCTGCTTTGTTTTGGCCGACGCACCACCACCACTTCGTCCTCCACTCCGACAAAACCCAAAGCTCCAACCGCCTCTATCACCGTCGCCACCTACCTGCTTCCTCTCTCGGTTCTCGTAGTCGACCCAGAAGAAGAATTTCAAAAAACCGGCCGGTTTTGGGCCGATCGGTTCACCGGTTGGACCGCAAAACCGACCGTTTTTTGACCGATTTTGACCGGTTTATGCATTTACGGTCTGATGATCGGACCGAACCATTCACGGGCCGGTTTACCAGTCCGACCTGTCGAACCTGCAAGACTGGTCCGGTTTTAAAAGCTATGCCTTGAACAGTTCTGTCACACTGCCTAAGGTTGGCCTTGAAGGTCAATTATTGGTAGAGCCTATGGCTATACTAGAAAGGAAGATGATTAAGAAAGGAAATGCTCCTCTTGTTATGGTTTTAGTGCAGTGGACTAACACTGCCCCGTCTGAATCAACTTGGGAGGAATACCACTAACTGAAGGCACAATACCCTAATTTCGATTCATGAGGACATGGATCATGTGAGTGGGTGCATTGTCATGAAAGGTAGAAGAGGAATTGCCAATTGAAGTTGATCAAATGTTTGGTCATCTTTACTGTTCATTTAGTCATCTTGCAAATGTTTCAGTAGTCGTAGGATTAGATGTGAAAGATCTAATCTGACCATCCATTCTCTATAGCTGTTGGTATTATGAGTTTAAGTGGAACGATGTCGTTCCGCTGGTGTCTTAGTCAGCGTCTTCTCATTGGTCCACCTCAGTTGTGCAACGTTCATCCTCGCCAGCTTGGTTATCTACGTGGGAAGCCCGTTACTTAGTTTTGCTATTTCTAATTGTTACCCTTTAGCTTTATTATTCACATTGTAACCTCGCACTATATGTTCAGCCTTGTTCTTTCATGAATGAGAAAATTATCAATTCCATTTCCTTCTTCCCTACTTTTCTTCTACTTTCCTTCTGCAAATCCTACTATTCCCTCGTTAATCACTCTTTTCAGTTTTCAGGTCAGAATTCTTCGGATTCTGACATCATCACACGAAAGGGGTGAGAGTGTCTTTTCTCAAGAAGGGGTGAAAAGTGTCTTTTACCCCAAAACACAATTGTAAAACTTCATCCGATCAATCCATGGGGAGAGCCAGGCTTGGCCGCGTTCGTACTTGTTGGTCCATTCGTAGCAGGCATGTAAGAGCATCTCCAATGGTTATGTAAAAGAATTAGTTTAGTTATTATAATTTACATAACTAGAAGATATAATGAGCTCCAATGGGCTAGCTAAATGACTCAATATTTTACATATTATGTATCCCACTCAATAGAAGTAGCTAGCTAGAATGTAGGTAGTTAAATTTTTTGTGTCTATCTCTCTCCTACTTTAATTTAATAAAATATTTTATTTATAATCCAATACTCACAAACTTATGTATAATACATAACACCATTGGAGCAAACAATAAGAAGTCATGTTAACTTGAGTTCATACTAGTTAAAATTTAGCTAAATAGTAATATTATTGTTGGAGATGCTCTAACGCTTGGGGGTTTCCAATCGAAACCCACAGGGGTGAACTGAAAAGGGTGAAGAGCAAGGAATTCAAATCGAAGGGAAATCGATACAAGAACCCTAACTACGAAATTGAAGAACAACTCCCTCCGTCCGATTCGTAGCAGGTAACCTCCGTGTTTATACATATATGTGTGTGTCTTTATCATTCTGGTAAAGTATTTTGCAAAAGAGTAGACTCGATCTGTCAAATTTTACCCACACAACAATTTATTCTGCTATCATGTCTCATCGTCAAGATGAGGAGAGAGGTGAAGTAGTAGTAGAAGAGGATGGTTTTGGTTGGATATCATCAAGTTCTGGAGATGAGGGTTTTGGGTGGATATCAAGGCCTGGGGAGGGGGAGGAAGAGGAGGAAGAAGGTTTAGGGTGGATATCAAGGTCTGGGTTATCATGGGTACCTAATGAATTACCTAGGATATCGTCGGAGCGATGCGTGTATCTTCGTGTTGCAGAAGAAGAAATAATCGACAGAAGGACTAGAATAACCCACATCCATTTGTACGCCATTACTGTCAAAGAGTTGTTGGAAGGACTCTCGAACGATGATGATTTGGAAGGGGATTTGTGGGTAGGAGGACTCCCCCCGATTCTTCCGCTAGCGCTGGGAGGGAAGTTGCCTTCTGATGTTCCCCGCAATTCGAAACCAGTTGTCTTGTTTCCCCGTATCTACCTTCTCGGCGGTTTACTCGACAACCACGGTCATCGATCATCTGATGTTTTCTCCTACGATGTTACCTCTCCGGAGAGAGGGTGGGAGAGACGATGCAACATGATTTGTCCCAGGAATTACCAATCAGCATTCCCTCTTGACGGAAAGATTTATGTATTTGGAGGACTGGAACGCGGTTGGGAAGAGCTTTCTCAGACTTTTGGAGAGGTGTATGATGCCGAATTAGACAGGTGGGAAGCATTGCCCTTGACGGTCAGGGATGTGGATGTGTATGGTTTCGGTCTGGATCAAGGGCAGGCTATGTTCATCGATGATTGCAGCAAGAAGAAGCACCTCTTGCTCCACACTTCTTCCGTTGGTTGCCTCACTTACGACGTATCCACTGCTTCTTTAACCCAGCACCACCACGTTCTCCAACAATGTGGCCCACACCTGTCGTCAGCGGTCGTCGACGGTATTCTCTACACTTTCGGACGCAATTGCATCAACGTCTACGGGTATGATTTGGTCCACGGGGAAAGCTTTTCAGGACCTGTCCGCGGACTGGAGCTTCCTAACCACATGTTGGGTCTCAGACCCTTCCTTTTTGATATTGGCAGCGGAAGGCTATGTGTTATCCGGCATTCAGCGGTCCAGGTCAAGCATGTAACCTATGTATCTATTCAGTGTTCTGCAGTTCGAGTCACCCGGTCAACTTCTTCTTCTTCTTCGCAGAGGATCTTGCATGCATCCGTCGAATTTCACAAAGAATATTTCGTCCCTGGCTATAGCCTTCAGGAAGGCTGTTTTGTTTTCTAGGTTGTTGAATTTCACAACTTCTTCCTACGTACATGATGAGTCTCAGACCCAATAAATAATGGCGTCGCTTCTTCTTAGCGGGTTTGCTTTTATTATGTCCTTCATCGACTCAAGTCATTCTAATTTATTTACTCTGGTTTGTCATTGTGGATGTTGCCTAGTCTATAAAAGGTGTTTTCTTTTACTCTGCAACCTTTTGCGCTCTCTGTTTCTCAATTTATGGGGTTTCTTTTTTCTTCCTTGGGCGCACTTATGTGTCATCTCTGTTTGAAAAAAAAAATGGCCATACATGCATCAAACAATACAAACGACAGAACGTGTTCACCCTTTAAGTTATCTTGTTCCAAGCACCATGAGCCTGCTTGGCTCTCTTGTCTGCTCACCTTCTGGATATATGTAGTCAGCCTTTTGAATCTCCGCTTTGACTTCCCTTAGAACACTACTACAACTTTCATCTCAGATTCGAGCACCCCATAATTAAACTGCTCCACAGTGTAAAAAAAGAAACCATGTGAATATAATTCCAGCTTTGAGTTTTCACATCCCAGTAAGAAAGATTGCTTTGACTGCCCAGAATGCAAGTTGTAAACTTTTCCCAAAATATATATATGTGTGTGTGTGTCTGAAGGAAACTGCCGTCGTTCCAATTTCAGTAGTAGCAGCTCTAGGTGTACTAAGTAAGTAAGTATGGCTGAAGGATAAGATCCTGACTTCACACTGCAGTTAGCGACGGAGAGATAGATGGTGATGGTACCCATAGGTTAAAAGCTGTTTGCTGCGCACAACACAATGTCATCAGCATCTCTGCACATGTCATAAGATGAATTGCCAGAACCTTTTGCGAAGACAACTGGAAGCGCACGTGTGTGAACTTGTCCTTATTCCATTATTGATACCTAGTTCCCTTGAACTAGGATACAACCTGGTACCTCAGGAACAATCTGTCCTTACACATTCCTAGACAGAGAGGCATGTACTACTACTATGACGCAAAATCAACACGGATTCCGAAAGGTCCTATCTACTCAAACTGTAATCCGCAAAAGATTTTTCACAGATTCAATACGACACCACTGAACTAAGTGGGCCACAGAACCGACTCCCAAGCCCTGGTCTAAAGAATTTTAAAATTTCCCTAATTTCATAACCACTTACAAATTACAATATCAAGAGAGTGGGTTATTTCTTGCCTGAAGACGAAGAGAATCAGCTCGAAATTAATCTTCATTGGAGGCAGCTTTAGTTTCACGGGAAGTTCAATAATATCTTGGATGTAGCTTGGCCACAGCGATTCCCGGAAGTGATAGAGAGACCGAGAGAGTGATGACTGATGGCAATAACAGCAAAAGGAAAATTGGCAACGAAGCCTATTCTGAAACAAAGGATACACTCAATGAACAGCTCCTGAAAAGGATATATAGCTGTTCTATTTATCGTCAAAGCTCTTTTGATTTTATGTCTCTGTGGTTCCTTTTAAAAGTAACAAAGATATTCATCTATCTTTAGTTATACGAAATTAGCCAAGGCATCTTTAACTGCATATTGTTTTACCAGTGCTTGCTAAATATCCAGTTTGAACCACTTTTCTTATGTAGCTTCACGGCCTCTCCTTTGTTCCGAGCATCGGAAAGCTTATATTGGTCATCTGTTGTTTTTGCCTGACACTTTACAATGGCTCTTAATAAATTATACAATGCTAAAATGGACTGCAGGAAGATTCTGTGTTAGCATCACTGAGAATTCTACACGGTCTGCATAAGATATTTCCAAATATGCCAGGACTAGGTGGGAATGCTCTATATTTGAATAACTTTTGGCTCTACAATATCAATGTACCTACCTCAAGTACCAGAGTCTGTTTCTGCACCAGTAACCTACTTCAAGGCCTAGGCCTATCTCTCCTTGCGGTTCAGTGGTTTCTTTTGTCTTTTCATAATCTGGGATTCTACTTTTGTTTGCCTTGGCGGTGCTTGAATTTTCAGGTTTTCCGTGATCCAATTGTCTTCTTTGTGTCTTCGGTCAATCACTGTGTATATATTCATATGTTCAATTGCAATTTTCTTTCAGCAGTATATTTTATATGAATTTTGGTTTAGTCATGCAGACTGTGCTATTGATTCTTTGTATGTGTTAGAAGGAAAATATCATTGTGTTGATGTGCTTTGAACAAGTCAAGTGATTCATAGGCTTACTGTTGATTTGGTTTCTATAGGACTGTGAATGTCTTTAACTTGTTCTGGATTTGAGTATTTGACTTTTATTTATTGTAGTGATGTTGTTTTCTTCTTTAGTAGACCTTTCTATTCGGTTGCTTCTGACACAGTGAATATTCCTTTTATTTCATTCAGTTGTAAACACACATTAAAGTAGGAAATTGTTTTTCATGGAGTCCTGACCCCTGACATCTGTCAACGCTTATTTGTTCCCTCGCCAAAGTAACCCATCTATAATCCGTCACTTCCTCTCAACGTATCTCCTTCAGTTCATTCTACATTGGTGGGGAAAACATGTAGTACTTCTTAGTTCTTAGAACTAAAATACTCCTTACGGTTGGTTGTCGACATGCCTGACATTCACAAATTGTGTGCTCAACTATTTCTTGAAAAACTTGCGGGTTTTTAAGAATGACACAAATTTAGAAATTGACTTCAGGATGCTATTAACTTCATTTATTGGTCTCTTTTCTGATGATATGGTTAATTTTGCTTTCATCGGCAATGAATGGTATTTACAGAGCTTTTTATGTAAACTCAAATTAATTTCTCGCTTCAATATCATGAGGTACTTTTTTTGTTTTTTCTTTGACGAGTTTTATATTAGTGTTGATCTTTAGGATTTTATATTTTTCAAAACATCATATGCTCCAAAGAATTAGTATATCATTCATACTAGGCATACCTATAGTGCTCCGTAGGGGCTTGATTTGTTCATTGTTCATGTTTCGTTCCTTTTCAAGAAAGCCGGCACCGTGGGGTTTAGATTTCATTCATATTGAATTGGTTGAATTAGGTAGTTTGAATGGATCTTAAAATTACATATTCAGCAAGGTCTAACAGTATTTCTTCCACCAATAAGCAACAAAAAATGTTGAAACTTTCACTTCATGAAGACAGAATGTCGATAAACAAAAAATGAAGACAACGACCCTTAGAAGCAAGTTTAATGGTGACGTATCTTCCCTAGACGGGTTTTTTAAGAATGACACAAATTCGTGTAGAATGTCTGATTTTCAAGAGATCATTATTTATTTTACGACATATTTTGTTCATAGGAAATTCTACTCATAAGAAAATACTTAAGAAGTGATTACATGATCAAGTTTGGACAACATTTTACATGACTTGTGTATTGAAAGTTAGTATGGTTGGGGAGTGTTTTACTGGTGCAAATGATACGCTCAGTAAGCACGGGCAGATTAAATGGAGTCCAGATTCTTTTTCTTTTTTGCTAGCTCTCAGTAAAACGTGTTCTCAGTGGTAATTGTTTCAGACCTTTTTTTGTCTATATATATGGTAAATGGGGGAATGAACTCATATTGTAATTTAAATTCAGCCGAGGGTAGCTGCAAAAACCTCAAAACCAATTGTAGGATTCCTACAATTGGTTTTGAGGTTTAAGTTTTCTGCTGGGTTTGTTTTGTATCCGGAGTAGCTTCAACATGCTCAGCTCTGGTTTATGACTGTCATACTTCGTTAATTTTTAATGTTGGTCAGTTCCCGAGTCGGTTGAAATGAAGTTTCATCTCTCTTACATGTAATTGACTTCTCTGTTTAAATAACGTGTCTCATTGGAGCTAACCTGTTGGGGGGTATTTCTGGTCCCTATGATTGGGTTTTGATCAATGTGATTGTTAGATTTGCAAATCTGTTTGGGGGCATTCTTGCTTTATGCAGCTATCAAAATATCATCTATGTAATAGAAGATTGTAAAAGCTGGTACTATATATCTTTAGTTACAGGAAATTAGCCAAGGCATCTTTAACTGTATATTGTTTTACCACTGCTTGCTAAATATCCAGTACTTTTCTTATGTAGCTTCGCGGCCTCTCCTTTGCTCCGAGCATCGGAAAGGTTATTGTTAATCTATTGTTTTTGTCTGACACTTTAATGATGGCTTTGTTCACATCTTTCTTCGCTGATATTTTGTTTCGTCTACTAGCATCCAAGGCGGTAGTCCTTTGCCCTGTTTGTCGTTCTTTTAAGGGAGGCTTTGTTCATATATATGAAATTCTGATACTTAGAATGAAGCTCAAAATTGTGCAGATTGTGAAAAAAAAAAATCGTTTGATATTTGCGAACTAACTTCATGCACTCACATTTTTCTTTCTTGAAGAAGTACCAAATTGAATTATACTTTTTGACGGACTGATTTGCATTTCCTAATATTTCCTTTTAACGGGTTCAATAAATTAAACGATGCTAAAATGGACTGGAATTGAATATTCATCTTGTTCCCGGTTGATTTAGTATGAACTTTTGGCAGATATTCCTCTGGGATTGGAGAATGAGGAAGCAGATTGCTTGTTTAGAGGAGTCACTTATGGATGATATTACACAGGTGCAATTTTGATTACTTATGGATATGCATTTATTTTTCCTTGAAGTTACTGTATTAATTTGTTTCTTAAGAAAATTGTGCAGCTGCAAGCTTTCTTGGATGTGATTCTGAGCTTGTTGAGGAAAATTGTGACTGACTGACTGAATCCCTTGTAAGTTCACTTTGTGCCTCATCAACAAAACAAGCTATTGTCCGCTTCTGTAGATGGCTTGATGTGTATCTTTGACAGCACTGGGAATATCAGTGATGATGATCATCTGGAGTCAGCAAGTATTGAAGTCTCTCGTGTCATCTAATTTAATGCATTGTTGTTTTCAGTATGGTTTTTCAATTGATTGCAAAGAGAAAGAACCAACTGCACAAGCTTCATAATTTCAGCATGATCGGTCTTCAAAATAGTCTCTGAACTGTTTATTTAAGCAATTGGCGCCTGCTAGCATTGCTTGAGTCCATGTAGCCTCTTTCCTTTTCACACTTGCAGCTGAGTGGCATGGCGTACTATGATTTAAAATATAAACAATTGCATAACCCAAAATTAATTAATTCCTGTTTTTGCGTCTCGCTCTCACCAGAATTTCGTGGAGGTGGCTCGTGCTCCATGATGTATGCAGGTTCAGAGCTTTTTCCAGGTGTCACACCTCCAACGCTCTTCCTGCTGCTCCATTTGAAGTATCCGGTCTGTCACTCGCTTCTTTCACGAGTAAGCTGCTTCGAGGCTGTATGTTTTGGTACCTAATAGTTGGTTTTGGTTTAGTGTTCTATTGTTGGTTTTAGCTTAGTGTTCTTCTATTGATTTTGGTTCTGTGAATGGTTGGAGTGTATGCAATGCTGATGTAACATGTTTATGGCTTTAATTTGCTGAGATTGTTTCAAAACATAGTAGGGTCAGAAGGAACAAGTATAGATTGGTGTCTTTGTGCCCTATATATAGAAAATCTGTAGGTAATCAATCTGAGTTTCTCGAAAATCTTATTGAAAGCAACACGTGGTTAATAGACAGTTTTCCTACCAGTGGTGTAAGACTCTGAAAACCCCTATTTCAGGCTTGGATAGAGGCTATTTGGGAGATGAATTTATAGTATACATTAGGGTTATAGTCTGTTTGTTAGTCATTGTTATGTTGTTTTGGATTAACCAACTCACCATGTGCTGTGTTACCTATGAGTTGATATACTCGCTTTTCCCTCAACATGAAACACAATGAGCAGGAAGAAATATTTTGGAAAATGGATAAAAAATGTTTTTCAGAACTGAAAGGGCCATTCATCATATGCAAGATAATTGTGTGCATATGTATGAGGTTCTATCAGACGTTAAGACTTGAGAGGGGGAGTTCAAATGGATTTGTGATCGGTCTTTCGTCACATGCTTTTTATTGAGCATTGTTGTGTTTGTAACTAGAAGACTGGAGGCTATTACATAAATATCAGAGATGCGAGGAAGGGACATGCCCATATTTCATGACCACCTCTCATCAGCCTGCGGTGGAACTCCCTTTCCCAACCCATTTATTTGCTTTTTTAAATCTGTCATATATATCAGGATTGACTCACTTTGCTTATTGCTAATTTTTTTGGGTTCATTGTATTGGGCGATGGCTATTGCGATAATATAAGAGTTATCTTGTTTCCTTTATTACATTCTTCTTCTTCTTCTTCTTCTTCCTCGTCCTCGTCCTCTTCTTCTTCTTTTTGCCTGTATAAATTAACTACTTTGCTTTTTGTAACGTGTGTTTCTGGGTTGCAGCACCTGCGTTGCTGTGGTTGCTTCTTCGCACGCTACTATGCTCTCTTCACTGGTCTGTGGTTCTCCTGCAGTCTCTGGTAAGTTATGGTTTGATACGTATTTCGGAATCATATGCTTACTTTATTTGCTTGCGCCGTCTTCTGCCTGATGTATCTCGCTCTAGCTGCGTGTTTAAAGTTTAAACTATGAAATTACGTTTCAATGCATATAAGGTTACATTTACAGTTTACCTTGAAGTTGCCTTCAGTTACTTATGATTATAGCTATCTATAATTTTACTTCAGCTTGGTGATTTTTATAAAAACATTGGTTTGCCTTATCTTTTACAAGGTACAAGAACCTATAGTTATTGTGTGGCTAAAAAATTCCATACCTACTTTATTTCCTTAGACGATATTATCTCTTGTTAGACAAAAATCTAGGGGAGATACATCAACTTGTTAGACAAAAATCTAGGGCGTATCAGATATTCATAAGGATTTTTACGGTAAGTTTATCATGGATGTTGCTTAAATGCCTTTCGGTAGATGCGAGGTTAACCAACGTCCTGCAAAACGTATACAATCAAGCAAAGAACCGACGTCACCGTGATATTGGGATTCAAGACATTCTGAAACCTCAGCACCAATTTACATAATAAGCTGCTATGGGGAATAAGCTATCCCCAAAATGTGACATGTGGAATAGCTTATCCCCATCATACCCTAAGAACCAAATTCTTCATGATAAGTCAATCTCATCCATTCAAACTTAGGAAATTATCATACTATTTTTGTGGTTGTGACCTCGGGCACGGGATATGCACTAGTATATAATAGGCCTCGTTTGACCAGTACAAACATAAGAGAGACACCTAGATATTTTGCAGCATAGTTGTTAAAATCGAGCGATTCGCGATTCGGTTCACACGATTCGGTTCGATTCATACCTTACAGATTCATAATCGTGCATAGAATCGAGGTATAGCTGAATCGTGCCTTTGAATCGTGAATCACGATTCGATTCGCTGAATCGTGAATCGAGCGATTCGAAATCGTACTGGTTCGGAGGTAGGTTTGGGTTAGAAAAGCAGGTAAAAACGTAAAACGATATGGGTCAAGACCAAAAGCGTAACGTCACTACTTGAAATCCTAATCTACCGTCTCTTTTCTTAAAAAAAAAATAGTTCATCGAAACGATTATGGGGGCTGTAGTGATCATGTGGATGATTTTGAGTCCTTTAGGAAGGAACCTCTTTGTGTTTACATGGAACTGATGTATTTAGATGCTATTTATACTCAGCCACTTTTGCATGGAACTTATTTAGTTAACCTTTTTGGATGCTATTTATGATTTTATGCTCGTATTCATTAGTTTTGGAGCAAACTTATGCAGTTTCTCACATGATTATAATTATGATTTTACACTATTTCGCACTCACTAGTTTCGGATGGAACTTACGCAGTACTCTCACTTGGATGCCATTCATGATTTATATAATTGCATATTTACCACCTTAAATTATTATATATTGCTTCAAAATAGAGGGTTGATGATTGGAATCTGAATGACTGTTTTATTAGTAAGAAAATAATAAGAACGAATCGTTACGATTCACGATTCGAAAATTGAGGTTCCGATTCACGATTCGAAAATTGAGGTTTCGATTCACGATTCGAATCATAATTTGACAACTATGTTTTGCAGTACCAAACACAACTGAAACTTCTTTACTGTCCGTTTGGATTTGCAGGGAATTTGAGGTGGAGGTGGAGGCCGCAGACGACGCCAAAGGAGGAGGACCGCGACTTCGCCGCCACCGCCGAGGGCCTCCGCTTCTGCTGCTTCTTCTTCTTCTTTCACTCGGCCATGTCTAGGTTTGATTTCAGGCTGTGGAAATTGCAAACGCTGGCGAGACGAAGGAACGGCTATTGGTTCCGTTCTCCTACCGGAACTTCAGTTTCTCCGCCGGCTGCGGCTCAGGTACGCATCACCTTCACCATCAAATTCTACAATTCATCTCTCTTCCTCTTTCTTAAGAGAACCTAATTGTGCTTTCGCTCGAGCTAATTTCAGTGTTGCTGCATTTAGCGAGTTTCTTAGTTGTGTTCGATTCGATGAAGGTGATGGTGAATTTCTGCTTTGGGAACGTTGATTCGATTAGAGCTCAACGTTTTGTGTGTTATTTGGATTGTAATCGGACAACTATGGATCCCAATTCGGGTATTCGTGACAGAAAACAGATTTTTGAATTGCTTCCACTTGTTTCTGAGCTGCTGCACTGTGAATTGCTGAATGTGAACGTGTTCTACCAAACCAAGGGAAACGACTAGAATTGAATTTTGAAAAGTTCTTATTAATACAGAACTATTACTGGATTAAAATGTCCAGTTCGTATGCAAGTACACGGCCAACCTAATTAGCCTTTTTAGTCGAATAGTTTCATGCATCTCCGGAAAAGCTGTGTCAAGAATGGGATTTCTGTCTGTTATTTAACCTGATTTTTCCTTCCCTTCTTGTATCAGCAATTTGAGGTGGGGAGGTTGTCACCACCGTTGCCGGAGTCTTCAGGAGGCTATTCGGTTTGGGAAACGAGAAGAAGAAGAAGGTTGATGAACCGTGTTGGTGGGTTTGATTTCGATGTATATAGCACAGCACTGTCTTCTTCTCTTTCATAATTTGTATTATCGGATGAATTGGGAGTTTGCTTACGGGATGCCATTTGTTCCTTGCTGCCGTTTATAAGCACATAGTAGTAAGTACAAACTCATACATATTAGTATATTACTTGTGTCGTTTAGTGAACTGGTTGTAGATTATCTAATTTGATGTATATCAGGAATTCTCGATGAATTTGTGATTCGACTGGCTAGCTTATGGAATTCGTGCATGGCATGGAAAACAGTTCCGGTGAAAATCTCAAATTGATATGATTAACATATTTGTTGAGGTATTCTTATGCTTTTTGTTGTGATGATAGTTCAGATTCTAACCCCCCCCCCCCCCCCCCCCCCCCCTCGCGTTAGTGCTTCTTCCACTGCCAAAATCATCCCGAAACAACTATTGATCCAACTTTACAAAGATGCGCCTTTCCTATCTTTGGTGATGATTCCATTTAGATTCTTGGGTATGAACTCAAGCTCTGATCCTCCGGTTTGAACCGAAGCTGACATGTAGTTAAAAAAATCACATGTTTTGCTAACAAACAAAATTGAATTGGCAAGGTACTAACTAGCATGTTTGATCTAAATCTAAGGTAGTTTTTCACTTACCATAGAAAAGAGTGATCCACCATTCATTTATCATTTGGTTCAAAGAGAGAACCGTGACCAATATGGAACAGTAAATTCACTCCATGTTTATGTGCAATAGCTTTCAGAATAGACAATTTATTGCAAACTGTCACAGTTGTATACATAAAGATAACCTAAGCTACAGAACCTTCCTTTTAGAAGTTAACTCCAACTGAATTTTGTCTAAGGATCACGAATTCTCCGTGCAATTGAAATAATAGAGCCGGATAGCTCCATTGCTTAATGGCTGAAGTAGTATAAGAGGGATTATGAAGAATCTTGATCAAGTTTTGATGATCTTGATAGGACAACTTTTCCGCCTCAGTTTTCCAGCGCTCTTGATGATCTTGATAGGACAACTTTTTCGCCTCAGTTTTCCAGCGCTCTTATAACTGGTAGCCCTATCATGTAATAATATATTGTACCATACGCCCTTTTTTGGGTTCCAACATCTGAGGCTCATATGATCATAGTTCCTGAGGTCAGTTTGGTCCTAATTACACTATTCTCTCTTCCAAAGCTTCCAAGATGTGTATCCTTTACACTCAGTTGTCAAACAGAGTACTAAGAGGGTGAAAACTTTGATTCATTTGTAGTAAGAAACAGCTACGGTGGCTTATTTTTTATGATTTACTGTAACTTGATCTTGTTATGCTGCTTTTTAGATTTAATCAATCGTGACCGATTCCTATTGTATATGAAAGCAAGGAATATCTAACTGATCTTACTCTATGAGACTAGGGAATTGCAACCTCAACCTCAGAGTTTTCACAACCTTAACAAATCGATTTATACATCTTTAAATTTCTTTTCGCGTTTTACTGTTGCATAAGAGGCTTCATCTCCAGTGTTTTTTGGGTTTCGTACACGCAATGTTTTTGAGATAGAATGCAGCGAAAAACTAGCACTTAGCAGTCCCTCTTCTTAGCTAATGATGTGAAGGATCACATAGCATTTGTAACATTATTTGTCTGAACAAAGATTAAAGAATCCTGACGATGTACCAGAGAGATTTGACACAACTAAGTAACGTTTCCTTCTATGAGAAAATGATACCGTCGACAAGATTCAAGTTTCACCATGTGAACCACCAGTAAACATGCCAATTTAGGGGTGTACCACAGATAAATGATATTCTGTTAATGGACATAAATCTTCCGGATTAAGCAAAGAGGCTGGTTGAACCCGGCAAAAGAGACGGGTAATGCTTTAAAAGAGCTTCAGCATATCTTCGTTTTGGTCCTCTATTAAAAGAGCTTCAGCATACGTCATCCTAATGTCTTCTTCTCTTCCCCGATCTTAGGAGGACTTTGAGTTATGGGTTGTCTGTTAGCCTTATAATTATTCAGTTTTTGGTAATAACTTTTGATTTTCTGCATAGGGTGAAGGCAAACGTGTCAAGCCATATAAGCACCGTTTTCCGGTGCCATATAGAGCTTCTCAAAGTATATCTCCGTTTTTGTATTCTTATCAAAAGAGCCGTCGTGTGGCCTGGCATCTTGGCGTTGGCGAGATATAATTTTGTACTTGATTAGTAAATTTGGCATGGGCACATTGTACTGGCATTTGAGTTTGGTTTTCATCTAGCCCCTTGTGCAATTCAGTTGAATTTGTTGGCGGAAACTGGATATTTCTACATTTCTTTATGGTGTCAATTCAATTTGGATGTGGCACAACAAGATGTTGCATGAACCTTCCTTTAAATTTCGTGAAAGCCCCGAGTTTTGTCTCTGGGCTCAAGGCAGATACATTGACAAATCTCTGGGTCCGATCCCTATGGCATGGATTTGGATCCTCTCCGTCGTGCTGCGTTTCCAGCCCGCAGATCTGATCCATTGAATACAATAGAGGCACACGATGGTGCCACGTCGTAATTTGTCCCGTTCTCCCAATCACACTCAAACTTCTTCTTCGTTGTCTTTCTCCGCCGTAGAATAACTTCTCTCTTTAAACTAATTTCATTCTTCTGCAACTCCATATTCTCTCCCTTAATCGAAACCACAAAACCATGATCACTAAATTTAACTACTGGAACGATGTAAAGATCCATCGCAGCAACATGATTCTCGTATGCGCATCTTGCTTCTAAAGTTTGGTGAATACATCATGAGATCGATGGGCTCCCGGCGATCATCTATCGTCATCGAGCGGCACAAAAACATGAATTAAGGTCAGAAACAATTCGAGTTCAACATCTTGAGGGAACTTGAATACATATCCAAAGAGATATGAAATACAATTCAATACTATGATTGAAAAAACTCGGGATCTCGATTCAGGGTTAAAGAGACAATCGATAACCAAAAGTAGAAATATGTTTACGAATATTACAATTTAGCTAATAAAACAGTCTTTGAGAAGACAAGTTTACAAGATCAATATGTTAAAAAAAATAATGTGATCTAACTTAAGCTCAACGTCTTTGTCTCGATCCGCGTTTCCGTCCCCCACCTTGATTGATGACCTGCGGTTTTAAAATGGCAAAAGCTGACGCAGTTTTGAAGAAAATGATCAGTAGAAACTGAGTAAATACACACTACGACATGTAAAGCATTGAGTCGCACACAAGCATAAGTTGAAATAAATAAAGAGATTAGAAACATCAATAAGCAAAAGAGTTGGGAAAAGTTGGAATAATTATGAGTAAACGTGTAGGAAAATTTCTCAGCTTTAAAACATTTATAGGTCACGAGTAGTCAAGATACTCTGAAACCATTGCATGCCCATGAGAGCAAATTATGTTTCACTGAAGAACATTTAATTCACGAGTACCGAATTTCTTTTAATTTCATATATTCTGGATGGGGCATATCCAGAGCGACTAGAGTAAGAAAGTTTCTTTCAACTTCAATTAACAGTTAAGTTTAGCTGATGCATGTCCAGAGCCACCTGCAGGATCGATGTAGACAGAGGGATCGCGAAGTAATCATAAAGGGTTCCTTCTAGGGTCTATCAAACCCGATTTCACCCAAGCGTTAAGGGAGCCCATTCGTCAACCCCGCCCACAACATTAGCTAAAATGCCTTAAGTGTCAACATCCCTATACGTAGTGACCCTTACAAGTATAAGTAGCACTCTATAGCTCTACAAACCCCTTGGCCGCAATACCTCGGTACATGTTGGCTCGTCGGGGCGGATTTGTGAACATTTAAGTTCTATCCTATAATATGAAGCATTGCTTCGAAGGCCATAGCCATAAGTAATTGGAGGATCGCTTGGCGCCTCTGGCCATAGCCATAAATAAACACAACTATGTACATCGTCCTAAATCTATTAGAAGTTTTGTAATTCTTCTCTTTAACATTACCAAATCAAATTTCACAAGTAATTTTCAAGAGTTATCACAAAGTATTCATGAATATCCAAACAACTATAAATCATGCTTTTCATACTTTTTCAATCAAAAAAATATAAATTTAAGAAATCACACAAATACTCACATTTTGATAAGTAAGGATCGCACATATGTACTTACCATTGAGATAAAGCACAAACAAAAGCAAGAAACTAATCCTAGCACTCCAACGACAACCGCTCTCTCCTACGAGGTCGATGTCTACAATCACACGTATAACGTACTCGTTACAACCAATTTACACATCGCTAATCCAAATGCAACCCTACATGAACCATGGTCATATATGTCACAAATTCACGTATAATGATGTTCACATGTCCAAATAAATCCAACATAACACTTAGAACTTCAAAAACTCAAGATTTCTAAAAAATGTGAAACAACAACTCTGAACAGATTTGTAGCTATGAGTTTAGAGTCCAATTTACCATATTAAAACATCTTCTAAAATCATGAAATTAATTTAGGATCAACTTACATATGTATATTTTCAGAAACATCAAGAATATCATGCATAGCTATTATAAATCTCAAGTTACAAAAATAACAAACACTGTTATGCAGAGAAGAGTTTGGCAAAACATTTCCAATTTGAAGGACAATTACTACTACTTGGAGAATAGGAAAAATGCCCATCTTCTCCAGAATGAATCCTCTATGTGTCTAGTTTAATCACAAGAAATATTGGGTGCCATACGTTTATGGAAATGGAGTTTTTAACAAAAATTGCAAGACTTGTCCAAAAACTGAATTTCAGAATGCAACTTAGAATGAGCTTATCTCCCTAACCAAAAAGGCCGTGGAGTATATTTTTCTCTCAAAATGACCCTCCTTGAGTCTAGTTTCAGAATATGAAAGGGTTAAAAAATGTCACAGTGACAAAATTTGTAGATAATCCATGCTTTTCACAAACTGGTCAGATTGTATGAATATGCAATTTTTTCAAAAATCCACAAGAATGGTTCTAATAGTACATACAACTTAAGAATATTTGATTTTCACCCAAATAACATCATTTTAAACATGAAATAAGACTTTTACATGCTCTTGACACAACTTATAATTTTTTTTTTTGAGATTCACATGCAACTAACAAGAAATTCACAAAGTGTACTTGGGTTCTAGTGTGAGTTTCATGAAATAGTTTTAATTTTGATGTCTAACACATTATCTAACCATAAAAATGGAGATTAAAGAATCTAAATGAAGAAAACTAAGATGAAATTTCATCAATCAAAGTTAAACATAGACATGCAAGAATGAATTGAAGGCTAGAAGAAAACTTTACCCCAATATTCAAGAAGATGGGGAGGAAGAGAGTGAAATTGGCCTTCAATCCTTGAGAAGAATGGTGAATGAGCTCCCCTCCATGATCATACTATCATTGAATTCAAGTTTTTGATGATTTGAAGAGAGAAAATGGATTTTTGATGGTCTTTATGTGAGGTTAACACCCAAAAACGGAAATGAGATTTTGAGAGAGAGAAGAAAGCATGTATGGGTGTTCTTGAAAAAAAAAGCCATATGAAAAATTAAGGGAGAAAGAGATAGGAAGTTGTGGAGATGAATGGAATGAGTGATGGTGAGTTGGTGTAAGTATACGAGTGTGTGTATAAGTACATGTGTAGATTTTCATAAGTGGTGTTATTTTAATAGGAGTAGAAATGAAAATGAATTATTTTATTGGTGCTGACCAAATGATGGAGAGAGTAGTTGGTTATAATGAAAAAATATATAGAAGAGTTGATAGATGGGGCTAAAGAATGATAGCCAAGAGTTGAGGGGTAAAATACAAATTCCAATTACTAGCTAACACATAAAAGTCAATTTTATAAATTATAAAATTCTCAAATAATTTGAAACAAAATACTATGTGTATAAATGTCAAAATCTACTTTTACGAATATGTTCCAAATATATACATTTCAAATAGTATAACTCAAGTTTTCAAAATTACAAAATGACTAGAACGAAGTTCTAAATTATTGTAAATGTCAAATGACGCCCTTAAACTTTAAAACCAAGAAAAAGTCAAGAAAAAATTTGAAATATAAATTTATTAAAATTCTCAAATGCTTTTTCAAAATTACCAAATAACCCATAACTTAAACATGGGGTATTACAATGATAACTTGACTTCACATCAAGAGGACGGTTATCAAGAGAACGGTTATTCTTCCATTTTAGAACTTGAATTTATTGTATTCGTCGCATGAAGATGTAGTTCAATAGAGGATCTTCAGAACGCTGAATGAGATCCCTATTTAAGTTGATGACTTCTGTTTTATAGAGAGAGTAACCGATTAGATGTAGAGGAAGAAGAGAATGGAGATGTTAGGGTGTCACTCGAAGCATGGTTCAAAATATGACGTGGAGCAATCACATGCCCCCATAATGATCAACGAACTGAATCTCCCAGCTGCAGAGGATCCAAATCCCTGTGGTACATCCACATGGACGTTGTTTCCCTCTGATCCTTGAGGACAATTTTAATGGGGGGAGGGTTGGAATGTCACGATTAGAATGTGAATGATAGTAAGGGAAAGTATGGGGCCTGTTTCATAATAATAAAGATGATGTGGATGTGAAGTACTCCCTCCGTCCCATCCAATTCTTGAAAACTGGGTGGGTTGATTTATTAAAAACGGTATGAAAAGTCCATAATACCCCTTACCCTTCAAACAGTTACCTTGTATCTCTCTCTCTCTCTCTCTCTCTCTCTCTCTCTCTCTCTCTCTCTCTCTGATCTTGATTAACAAGAACCACAAAACACCCACAACCACATCCGATCTGCCAAGGCAATGGCCACCGGCACGCACTGTTGCCGGAGATCTGCCATCGCCACGCCTTGTTGGCGGAGATCCGCTATCGCCACCGCCACGAACGCCGCCTGTACCAGATCTGCAACTTTGGTACAGAGAGATGGGATGACGCCTCACGGAGATGATTGAGGCACCAAGAACAATGTCAGGCCGATCTTTGTGTAGATCCGCCATGAACGTCGCCTCACGCTAGATCTGAAACCTTACCGATCTGTTGCCGCCGACGAACCTCACCATGGCCGCCTCTTGCCTTCAATTTGCAGAAGAGGAAGAGAGATAAAGAGATGGATATAGAAGAACTGGTAGATAATCGAAGGCGAGAGGATGAGATGAAGAACAGGAAGAAGATGAAAATCCACCCTATCTGAATCGCCTATCCCTCTCCCTCTCTTTCTCCTACTTTCTCTATCACTCTCTTTCTCTCTCATGCGGCGGAAATGAAGAACAGGTAGAAGATGAAACGAAATGGGGATGTTTGATGAATTAGGGTTAGGAAAGAAGGGTGAAATGGGATGTCAATTGTTTTAGTTGACTTTATTAGTGATAATCTAATATGTTTTGGGCCTAACTAATTGGGTTATTTTGCGAATCCAATTTGATTAGACCCAACTGATTGAGTTGGTGTATTTTTTGTTATTGGCAAGATGGTATTTTGTAGACCTGGCAAATTAAACCCGGACCCGTCAACCCGCCCGTTTCCCCGTAAGTTGGTCGGGTTCGGGTCTCATTAAAAACATAAACAGGTCGTTCTGGGTCAACCCATTCAACCCATGTTGTGTTAAAGGGTTAGGCGGGTCAACCATGTAACCCTTCTCTACCCGTCGCCTCCAAACATAAACAGGTCGTCAGTCTCTCCCTCTCTCAGATCCATCCATGGTGGTATCGATGGAGGAGCAATCACAAGCAAACAAGCCATCGATCTCCTTCTCTCCCTCTCTCAGATCCGCATGTAGTCTCTCTCTCCCTCTCTCAGATCCGCTCTTTCTCTCTCCCTCTCTTTCTCACGCACATCTCGATCTCTCTCAGATTCGACCGGAGTTCTTGGATTGGGTTTTTGGGTTTGCTCAATTTGAGATTTCAACTTGTTCAGCTTTCTGGGTTTTTGGGTTTCTTCTTAATACATGAAGGGTTTTTGGGTTTCTTCTGTCCTGATCGCAGGTATGGTCTTATGTGAATTTGTATCTTCTGTGAATCTGATTGAATGGTAGAATTGAATTAGAAAATGAATCGAAGATTTTTGCTTGAGACAAGTACATGGTGAATTCAATCTCATTCTGGCACCTGGGTATTGTTCATTCTGGGTAATGTTCATATGGGTACTTGTTCTATGTTGGTTTACAGTTGGTTATCTAAGTATATACCATAGATGGGTCCGTGAATTTTATGAATTCAGAGAGTCCATACTGGAAAACTTCTTGAGTGACTAACTTAGATAGTTGTATGATTGGTGTATGACCAAGGATTACACATGTTACTAATTCATATTGTGGCTGCTTATATAGTTGAGAATCTCCTTTGATAATTACTTGTTGCGAATTTGGTCGTATCAGTTCTGGCGGATTCATTTAACCTACTCTCTATTATCTTTCATTGGTTGGTACACCATGTTTCAGAGATAGTTTTTTGAGTGAGAATCATGCTCTCTAGTCTATTAATCTGGAGTTACAAAAAAAATCAATTATGAAGTTAATAATCATTTAAGTGAACATCTATGAATTAGTAACATGTACTTGTTCTTATTAACACGGTGAACATCTATGTACTTGTTATTATTGACAATTCTCAACCTCCATCCCATTTCACTGTTACAACTTGTATTCAGAATTTCTTTCATGGCTGTTCACATTTGCATTTCTGTCCCACTATTTCTAAGAGACTATCCAAACTTGCACTCATCCATTTTTACCTATTTGGTATAGCTCTTTGGTTACTTGTTGCTACCATGTACTGGATGATTTTCGGGTTGGTATTACTGAGCCTACATCATCTAAATTGGGATTTATCTTGATAAAAATTGGGATTTACCTCGATATATTCACATGGTTTAATTATATTGTACATGCTTTTGCTTATTTGGGAGAGTTGCATGTTTACACCCTAACCTTGTTTGATTGCCTTTCATTTTTTGAGATTGGTTTGTTCTGATTCTAGGGCTGAGCTGTTTTAGATTTTTATTGAAAAATGGAGGAAAGTAGTGGTGACCATGTAGGGGAGAGTGTTTCTGGTAATAAACGACGTAGGAAATCAACTTCGGCAGTTTGGGGTACATTTGAGAAATTTATTGGTGAAGATGGGAAAAAAAATGGCTAGTTGCTCAAAGTGTAAGCAAGAATATCTTGCAGATTCAAATGCAGGCACTAGTAACATGCTTCGGCATCTACTTGTTTGTCCTTGTTGCCACACTCATATTTGATCAAAGCATGTACCGTGAGAAACTAGCCCACACAATCATCGAACACAAGTACCCATTTCGATACATGGAGCATAAAGCGACCAGAAATTTGCATATCTATTTGAACTCTAATGTAAAAGTCATATCACGGAATACGGCAAAGGCGGATGTTTTGGCGATTTATGGTAGAGAGAAAGAGATCCTGAAGAAAGCATTAGAAAAGGCTCGGAGTAGGATATGTTTCACATCTGATTTATGGTTGTCATCTACTTCAGATGGACACTTGGATCTTACAGCCCACTATGTAGATACGAGTTGGACACTACAAAAGCAGATTCTGACCTTCCATCATGTACCTCCTCCTCACAATGGTGCTGTCTTAGCCGAGAGAGTTATTCACTTTTTAAAAGAATGGGGTGTTGATAAGAGGGTGTTTACAATTACACTGGATAATGCGTCATACAATGATGGGCTTATAGGATCACTTAAACAACATATTCGTTTGACAAACTCACTTTTTTGTGATGGCAAGTTCTTACATGTTCGTTGTGGGGCACATATTTTAAATTTGATTGTTCAATCAGGGCTGAAAGTCATTGGAGAAGCTGTAACTAGAGTTCGAGAAAGTGTCAAATATGTGAGAAGTTCTGAGGCGAGAAACAAAAATTTGCGGAATGCATGTCAAGGAATGGGGGTAAAATATTGAGGCAAGATGTTGTAACTAGATGGAACTCAACATATCTCATGCTTGAGTGTGCTATAAAGCAGCGCCCTTCATTTTGTAAATTGAAGTTGGTTGACACAAACTTCACCACATGTCCTTCAGATGAAGAATGGGGCCTAGTTGAAAGGATAGCCGAATTTTTGAAACCATTTTATACTATTACCACACTTTTCTCTAGTCATCGGTATCCCACAGCCAATTTGTATTTTCGAAATGTGTGGAAAATACAAATGCTTATTATGTAGGAGGTCAAGAATCAACATGATGTCATAGGCTCCATGGCTGTAGAGATGAAGGAAAAGTTTGAGAAGTATTGGGACGACTACAGCATGGTACTATCCTTTGCAGTGATTTTGGATCCTCGTTACAAATTGCAGTTTGTGGAGTTCTGTTTTAAAAAGCTGGATGTTTATACTTACCTCGGGAAGGTTGAAAGTGTTCGTGAAAAAATGAAGGTGTGTTTTGATAATTACATGGACTCTTCAGTGAATCAGTCTTCATCTCATACAACCAGTGAAGACTTACGCGATAATGTTATTGATGAAATGGATGTAAGTATCATGCTGTTACTTTTTATGATATATTGACTGTTTCTTCTTTACTGTATTTATATAACATACTTTTTTTTATAGGAGTTTGACTTATATGATAGTCAAGAGTACTTGTCAAATAGGTCCTTATCTCAATTGGACATGTATTTGGTGGAGCCTCGGATTAACCGAAAGGAAAATGCAAAGTTAGATATCCTGAATTATTGGAAGGTGAATGCTCAAAGATATCCACAACTTTCTACCATGGCTCTTGACATTTTGAGTATTCCAATCACCACTGTAGCTTCCGAGTCAGCTTTTAGCATAGGTGCTCAGATCATAAGCAAATACCGAACTTATATCTTACCAGAGAATGTAGAGGCACTGATATGTGCTCGGGATTGGTTAAATTGTTATGGAGGTCAGTTTGTTGGTGGTTTATTTATCTTCTTGTTAGAGACGTATGATCCTTCTTAGTAATGTATTATTATTTTCGTAGGTGATTCAGATGACGAGGAAGACGAGCTTCTTGTGGAGAACTTTGAAGCTTTACTTGAAGAAATAGGTAACCAAAGGAACAGTTTCGATGAAATTTGACCAGCTACAAGGTAACTCTTGCGAACTTCACTGTGACTTGATTTTCTTATGTATTATATTTCCCTGTTGCAATTTGTGAATATGTTCGATCTATTGTTTGATGATACCTGTTGCTAATTGCATATGGTTTTGACTCTTCCTGAATCATTTCAAGCTATTATGATGCTAGCATGCCATACGAGTGTCTGCATTTTGTAATGTGACTTGATTTTACTGCATTTTCACAAGAGACGCAGCTTTGCTTCTATAGCCTCAAACTTACTACTAAACTTGCAGTCATATTTATCAGAATGAAGAATTCTTTCTGCTACTTTTTCTTTTTGCCAAAATTTGTTCTAAACTTTTAGACTTTCTACATCGTCATTTGTCTTTCAATGTAGTGCTTGGATTAAGTTATTTTTAGCTTCAGTTTCATCTCATTAAGAGGGCTCAGTACTAGCAATCATGGTAGGTACGCTATTTTTAGGTTGCTGCATTATATATTGAAGAAGATATCGTTTATCCACAGACTTATTTGGTTATGATGAACAGAGTGTTTAGTAATGTCATTATCATCTGGATGGTGACGGTGACAATTCTTCTTTAGTTGAGAGGGTATGAGTTCAATAATGTTTCCATTGCTTTCAGTGTAGACTGTAGACTTAATAGAATGTAAATTCCTTTCGAAATTCTGTAGATTAGTTTGTGAAGGTGGTCTGCTGTACATCTGAAAAAGCTACTGAAAGAAGTAAATTCTGGCAATAGGATGTCTTTTGGTTGCACCATAGAATTACTAATTAAAAAACTCATATTTACTCCATTTATCGCTAATGTTGGCTTTCTAAAATAAGTGTTTAATACTGCTCAGCCACTTTGGGAGATCTTAATTCATTTTTTAAGATTTGATTACTATAGGGTGACGTTTGAAGTAGTGAACTCAAAAGTAAGCGCTCTGATAAATTTCTTGTTTAATGCACATAACCATTCTCTCTTATGGTTCTATTACTATATCATCATTTCTTTGTTATATGTGGTTCTTTGTTTCTGCCTTTGGAGCGATGTCTATGCCGCATGTATCACTGCTCACTAGTTTGATTAGCACTCCATTTTCCTCTTCACTCTTGCAAATTTATCATCTTGAAGTAAATGTTGATCAGTTTGCAGCTGTGCACATACATACAGATATGATAACATATCTGACTTTATTTCTTGCAAATGAAAGTTATAGTTTCTGGGTCAATAAGAATGTTATTAACTGATAACTTATGGACTATTTGGTTTGGTGGCATATGCTATTTGATGATGCAAACTGCAGCTGATCTCTTGGAAAGCTACAAGTTTAGCAAAACTTAATGAGTTCTTCTCGTTTGTTCATCAATGGTTTAGCAAAACTAGGAAAATGTTATCAAATGAGAGAGGGCACAGAGGGTTGATGAGTGTAAGAATCAGTTCAAAATCGGGATAATCTTAACCATTCATATATTCGAATCCAATAGCTAATATTAAAACAACGCTACTACAATAAATGGTAAAACCCCTAGCTTGGTAGATTTCTGCCAATAGTAGTACTCTCCAAATAATAAAGTTCAAAAAATAGGATGATACCTTTCTCTTAGTTTTAGGTTGTAGGAATTTGAGTAGTAACAGACAAGGAGTAGCAGTAGGGGTTAGCATGGTGGATGTTGAAGCTTGTGGATTTTTGCTACTAATAAGTTAATTGCACTTGCGAATCTCGCTAGTTGGTTTCAGAAGTGAAGTAAAGAAACTGCTATGGAAGTAGTAGTTATTAAAATTACTGATTTGTTGCAAATTCACATTTGTGATTGTCTTGACGTCAAAACATGGATGCAGTTTTTCATATTTTTCCCTAATAGTCCTTGTCTAATTTTTACGGATGTTGATGTTTCAGGTACATCCAGGTGGGAAATGCAGTTGCTTTTTCGGTGTCCATTGCACTTGGCTATATGTTTGCAAAGGCTAGTAGAGGAGAGACAACTAAAGAACCTGTGACAACTATACCCATTACGTTTCCTCAATGTCTCTCAGAATTGTCCGGTTAAAGAAATGCAATCCGAGTTGGACCAAGATTTGGCGATCTGGTGATTGATTCATGATGTACCTTTGTTTAAGAGCAAACAATTTGAGCTGTATGTAATGATTATTGTCGGCTGGATGTAGTGATTGTGGAACATAACAAGTTCTTACTATTTGGATTCTAAAAATGTCCTTACAGAGCTGGTTCTGTCCAATTTTATAGCTAGTAGTAACAAAACTGGTTTCTGTTTCTGCAGGTTTTGCAATCCCAGTTTGTAAATAACCCATTGTTCTTCATGGGTTGAGATAGAACTGTTCTATAGTCCTTGTGCTGTTACAGTGAATTTGTAACATACTGAGTGTATGCAGCTTGCAGGTTATGAGGGTAGTGGTGGTGGTGGTAGAGTCATTTGTGGTAAACGGGTCATAAATGGGTTAACGGGTTACATTGACCCGTTTATGACCCACCCATGCCAACCCGAATGTCTAAACGGGTTGAGCGGGTTGAACCCGTTTATGAGGGAACCCGTTTATAAATGGGTTGAACCCGCCCAACCCGTCAGTTTGACACCTATACTATTTTGTAGTCTAGAAACTTTTCATTTTAAGAAAGTTTAAAAAATTGGTTGAAACGTCCCAAAAAAGAAAAAATTAGAGAATTGACTGGTACGTAGTATTAGCCATTAGGAGAAGTAGGGGTGCACACGTATCCGTCAATCCGCACCGATCCGCAAATCCGTCTGATCCTTGACGGATTGGGTCCGAACCGATCCGTAACGGATCGGACTATGATCAAGAAATATAAATCCGATCCGGTCCGTCAATCCGTTTGATCCGTTTATACTCATTATTACGTTATTTTTACTAATTTGATCAATATGATTTGTTCTAATGCTAACTTTAACTTAGTAATGTCATTACTCATCAATATTGTGTTGAATAATTTTGATTTTTAATGATATAAAGAGAAAGATATTTTATCCGTTAACTAAAAATTATACGAAATGATAATTGCATATTAGTGTTTACTTTGTTATTTGAACATATTCGAAAATATTTGAAATATTTGCGATCCGCGGATTAATCCGGTCCGATCCGCGAAACCGTGGATCCGATTGGATCCGTTCCGTTTCGATCCGTAAACCGGCGGATCGGATTAACTCAACCTCAGTCCGGACCGATCCGATCCGTGTGCACCCCTAAGGACAAGGGCTTATTTGCTATTTTTGAATAGTATAGTAGTCGCATTTGGGATTATGAAAATTGAATATCAAAGTTTCTTCAATCTTCACTCTTCTTGGGCTTCTCATCTTCTTCTTCTTTGTTCTTCAATTCACTGGAATTTCTGCAGAATCGAGCACGATCCCTAGCCTTGGATCGTCACAGTGAAGCCTTGGCCGACTCAAGTTCGTACTCGTCGGTCCACTCTCCGTCCGATTCGTAGCAGGTAACCTGTTCGTATATATATACACATATGTGTTCATCTTTCTGGTAAAGTATTTTGCAAAATAGTATACTCGATCTTGCAAATTTATTCTGCTATCATGTCTCATCGTCAAGAGGATGAGAGATTTTCTCAGAGAGGTGAATTAGTAGTAGAAGAGGAGGGTTTGGGGTCGATATCATCAAGTTCTGGAGATGAGGAGGGTTTGGGGTCGATATCATCAAGTTCTGGAGAAGAGGGTTTTGGGTGGAAATCAATGCCTGAGGAGGAGGAGGAGGAAGAAGAAGAGGAAGGTTTGGGGTGGATATCAAGGTCTGGGTTAACATGGGTACCACCTATTGAATCAGAATCATCACCTAGGATAGAGTCCGAGCGATGCGTGTATCTTCGTATTGCAGAAGAAGAAGAAATCAACAAAACGACTAGAACAACCTACATTAAGTGGTACACCATCAATGTCGACGAGTTGGTGGAAGGGGCTCCGCCGGCCTCGACTGGAGGACTCCCCAAGGAGTTGCAAGTGGCTCTCCGGTCCACTGGAGGACTGTATAGGTATCTTCCGCAACCGCTGGGGAAGTTGCCTTCTGATGTTCCCCGCCAATCGATGGCAGTTGCCTTGTTTCCCCGCATTTATCTTCTCGGCGGTACAGTCACCCGGGAGGGCCGCTATCACCGAGCCTCTGATGTTTTCTCCTACGACGTTACCTCTCCCGAGAGAGGGTGGGAGAGGCGATGCAGCATGATTTGTCCGAGAAATTACCTTTCAGCATTCCCTCTTGACGGAAAGATTTATGTATTTGGAGGACTGGAACGTCATGGGGGGGAGCCTTCTCGGACTTTTGGAGAGGTGTATGATGTCGAATTAGACAGGTGGGAAGCATTGCCGTTGCCGACCGTCAGGGACGGCATGGATGGTTTAGATCTGACCGATGATGAGGTGGTGCATCATGTGCAGGCTATGTTCATCGATGAGCGCAGCAAGAAGCACCTCTTGCTCCACACTTTATCGAATGGTTGCCTCACTTACGACGTATCCGCTGCTTCTTTAACCCAGCACCACCACTTTCTCAAACAATGTCGCCCACGCGAATCGTCAGCTGTCGTCGACGGTATTCTCTACACTTTTGGACCCGATTCCATCAAAATCTACGGCTATGATTTGGTTCATGGGGAAAGCTTTTCTGGACCCGTCCGTGGACTTACTGAGGGATTGGAGGTTCCTATCGGCACGATAGGGCTCACACCCTCCCTTCTTGATATTGGCAGTGGAAGGCTATGTATTTTGTGGCATTCGACCTTCATGGTCAACCGTGTATCCTATGCATCCATTCGGTGCTCTGCAGTTCGAGTCACCCCGTCAACTTCTTCTTCGGACTGTAAGCAGAGGATCTTGCATGCATCAGTCGAATTTTTCCAACGCTATGTGGTCCCTGGCTATAGTCTTGAGGAGGGCTGTTTTGTTATCTAGGAATTAATAAAAATAACATCTCTTCTCTTGCGTCCCTTGCGCTACGCTTTCATCGATTTAAGCCATTCTTAATTTAATTTACTTAACTCAGGTTTGCCATTGTGGATGTTCAATTGCAATTTTCTTTCAGCAGTATATTTTAATTTAGTCATGCAGACTGTGCTATTGCTTCTTTGTATGTGTTAGAAGAAAAATATCATTGTGTTATTGATGTGCTCCGAACAAGTTTACTCAAGTGATTCATAGGCTTACTGTTGATTTGGTTTTTCTATAGGACTGTGAATGGCCTTAACTTGTGCTGGATTTGAGTATTTAACTTCTATTTATTGTAGTGATGTTGTTTTCTTCTTTGGTAGACCTTTCTATTCGGTTGCTTCTTCACAGTGAATATTCCTTTTATTTCATTCAGTTGTAAACACACATTGAAGTAGGAAATTGTTTTTCATGAAGTCCTGACCCCTGACAATTTGTCAATGGTTATTATTCGTTTCCTCGCCAAAGTAACCCATATATGATCTGTCACTTCCTCTCAACGTATCTCCTTCAGTTCATTCTACATTGGTGGGGTAAAACATATATAACTTCTTCGTTCATAGAACCTAAAATACTCTGTACGGTTGGTTGTCGACATGCCTGACATTCACAAATTGTGTGCTCAACTATGTCTTGAAAAACTTGCGGGTTTATTAAGAATGACACAAATTTAGAATTGAGTTCAGGATGATATTAACTTCAGTTATTGGTTCTCCTTGCTGATGATGTGGTTAATTTTGCTTTTATCGGCAATGAATGGTATTTACAGAGCTTTTTATGTAAGCTCGGATTAATTTCTCGCTTCAATATCACGAGGTACTTTTTTTTTTCTTTGACGAGTTTTATATTAGTATTGATCTTTAGGATTTTATATTTTTCAAAACATCATATGCTTCAAAGAATTAGTATATCATTCATACTAGGCATACCTATAGTGCTCTGTAGGGGCTTGATTTGTTCATTGTTCATGTTTCGTTGGTTTTCAATAATGCCGGCACCGTGGGGTTTAGACTTTAGACTTCATTCATATTGAATTGTTGAAGTAGGTAGTTTGAATGGATCTTAAAATTACATATTCAGCAAGGTCTAACATTATTTCTCCCACAAATAAGCAACAAAAAATTGTCGAAACTTTCACTTCATGAAGACAGAATGTTGATAAACAAAAATGAAGACAAAGACCCTTAGAAGCAATTTTAATGGTGACGGACCTTCCCTAGACGGATTTTGTGTAGAGCTTTTTGAGTTTTTGATGTTTGATTATATCGTGTGTTTCATTAGACACTTTATTACCTAAACCTTCCAGCCCCACCCGTCTCACACCATTGCTTTGTATGTTCAGAGGGATTCGTGTGAGTACAGGGCAAGACAAGGGCAAAGAAACTACATCCTTTTGTATATATGTTGCTACTAATGATGCAAAAATTGGTATTCTACACATTGCCAGACACATAGTAATATCCTCATTACTATGGTGATCTTTACATGCACCAAATTACTATACTGATCTTAGTTGACAACTCGTGTAGAATGTCTGATTTTCAAGAGATCATTATTTATTTGTACAGGACATATTTTGTTCATAGGGAATTCTACTTGTAAGAGAATACTTAAGAAGTGATTGCATGATCAAGTTTGGACAACATTTTACATGAGTTGTGTACTGAAAGTTAGTATGGTTGGGGAGTGTTTTACCAGTGCAAATGATACGCTCAGTAAGCACGGGCAGATGAAATGGAGTCCAGATTCTTTTTCTTGTTTGCTAGCTTTCAGTAGGACGTGTTCTCGGTGGTAATTGTTTCAGACTTTTTGTCTATATATATGGTAAATGGGGGGAATGAACTCATATTGTAATTTAAATTCAGCCGAGGGTAGCTGCAAAAACCTCAAAACCAATTGTAGGATCTCTAAAATCCTACAATTGGTTTTGAGGTTTAAGTTTCCTGCTGGGTTTGTTTTGTATCCAGAGTAGCGTCAACATGCTCAGCTCTGGTTTATGATTGCCATACTTCGTTATTTTTTAATGTTGGCCAGTTCCCGAGTCGGTTGAAATGAAGTTGCATCTCTCTTACATGTAATTGACTTCTCTGTTAAATAACGTGCATCATTGGAGCTAACCTGTTGGGGGTATTTTTGCTCCCTATGATTGGGTTTTGATCAATGTGATTTTTAGATTTGCAAATCTGTTTGGGGGCATTCTTGCTTTATGCAGCTATCGAAATATCATCTATGGAATAGAAGATTGTAAAAACTGGTACTATATTCATTTATCTTTAGTTATAGGAAATTAGCCAAGGCATCTTTAACTGTATATTGTTTTACCACTGCTTGCTAAATATCCAGTACTTTTCTTATGTAGCTTCGCAGCCTCGTCTTTGCTCCGAGCATCGGAAAGGTTATTGTTAATCTATTGTTTTTGCCTGACACTTTAATGATGGCTTTGTGCACATTTTTCTTGGCTGATATTTAGTTTCTTCTACTAGCATCCAAGGCGATAGTCCTTTGCCCTGTTTGTCGTTCTTTTAAGGGAGGCTTTGTTCATATATATGAAATTCTGATACGTTGAATGAAGACAAAATTGTGCAGATTGTGAAAAAAAAGGAATTGTTTGATATTTGCAAACGAACTTCATGCACACACATTTTTCTTTCTTGAAGAAGTACCAAATTGAATTATACTTTTTGACGGACTGATTTGCATTTCCTAATATTTCCTTTTTAACGGGTTCAATAAATTATACGATGCTAAAATGGACTGAAGGAAGATCCTGTGTTAGCATCACTGAGAATTTTTTAAAAATACGGGTGTCGGATACGATACGGGAATGGACACGGGATACGACATTTTCTAAAAATGAGGATACGACCAGGCAGCGATACGTCAACATTATTATTCTTTTATATATATTTGAATTTTTATATCAACAGATTACATAGTAGTGGTTCCAACTTTGTTGATATTTTATAGCTTAAACATCACGGGTAAAGCGTAGATGTAACTCCTATATATCTAGAAGGCAAGCCATTTAAGCGAGGCCGCCAATGCCTTCTTGCCACATGAGCACCTGAGGTGATGTGGATGATTTCAATTGGGATTCTTTTTCATGAATGATATTTACCCTGCTGTCCCTCTTCCTGCTGCTCCATTTGAAGTATCCAGTCTGTCACTCGCTTCTTTCACGAGTAAGCTGCTTCGAGGCTGTATGTTTTGGTACCTGATAGTTGGTTTTGGTTTAGTGTTCTATCGTTGGTTTTAGCTTAGTGTTCTTCTATTGGTTTTGGTTCTGTGAATGGTTGGAGTGTATGCAATGCTGATGTAACATGTTTATGGCTTTAATTTGCTGAGATTGTGTCAAAACATAGTAGGGTCAGAAGGAACAAGTATAGATTGGTGTCTTTGTGCCCTGTATATAGAAAATCTGTAGGTAATCAATCCGAGTTTCACGACAATCTTATTGGAAGCAACACATGGTTAATAGACAGTTTTCCTACCAGTGGTGTAAGACTCTGAAAACCCCTATGTCAGGCTTGGATAGAGGCTATTTGGGAGATGAGTTTATAGTATACATTAGGGTTATAGTCTGTTTTTTAGTCATTGTTATGTTGTTTTGGATGAACCAACTCACCATGTGTTGTGTTACCTATGAGTTTATATACTCGCTTTTCCCTCGACATGGAAACACAATGAGCAGGAAGAAATCTTTTGGAAAATGGATAAAAAATGTTTTTCAGAACTGAAAGGGCCATTCATCCTATTCAAGATAATTGTGTGCATATATATGAGGTTCTATCAGACGTTAAGACTTGAGAGGGGGAGTTCAAATGGATTTGTGATCGGTCTTTCGTCACATGCTTTTTATTGAGCATTGTTGTGTTTGTAACTAGAAGAACTGGAGGAGATTACATAAATATCAGAGATGCAAGGAAGGGACATGCCCATATTTCATGACCACCTCTCATCAGCCTGCGGTGGAACTCCCTTTCCCAACCCATTATTTGCTTTTTTAATTCTGTCATATATTTCAGGATTGACTCACTTTGCTTATTGCTATTTTTTTTTTGCTTCATTGTATTAGGCGATTGCTATTGCGATAATATAAGAGTTATCTCTTGTTTCATTTATTACATTCTGTTTTTCTTCTTCTTTTTGCCTGTATAAACTAACTACTTTGCTTTTTTGTAATGTGTGTTTCTGGGTTGCAGCACCTGTGTTGCTGTGGTTGCTTCTTCGTACGCTACTGTGCTCTCTTCACTGGTCTGTGGTCCTCCTGCAGTCTCTGGTAAGTTATGGTTTGATATGTATTTCGGGTTCATATGCTTACTTTATTTGCTTGCGCCGCTTCTGCCTGATATATCTTGCTCTAGCTGCGTGTTTAAAGTTTAAACTACGGAATTACGTTTTAATGCATATGAGGTTACATTTACAGTTTACCTTGAAGTTGCCTTCAGTTACTTATGTATAATTTTACTTCAGCTTGGTGATTTTTATAAAAACACTGGTTTGCCTTATCTTTTACAAGGTACAAGCATTCCTTTGGGAAGAACCTATAGTTATTGTGTGGCAAAAAAATTCTATACCTACTTTATTTCCTTAGACGATACTATCTCTTGTTAGACAAAAATCTAGGGGAGATATATCAACTTGAAATAAAAAGATGCATATCAGATATTCTTAAGGAATTTTACGGTAAGTTTATCATGGATGTTGCTTATATGCCTTTCGGTAGACGCGAGGTAGTAGCCTGTTTCATCTAAATCTAAGGTAGTTTTTCACTTACCATAGAAAAGAGTGATCCACCATTCTTCTATCATTTGGTTCAAAGAGAGAACCGTGAACAATATGGAGCAGTAAATTCATTTCATGTTTATGTGCAATAGCTTTCAGAATAGACAGTTTATTGCAAACTGTCACAATTGTATACATATAGATAACCTAAGCTACAGAACTTTCCTTTTAGAAGTTAACTCCAACTGAGTTTCGTCTAAGGATCACGAATTCTCCGTGCAATTGAAATAATGGAGCCGGATAGCTCCATTGCTTATGGGCTGAAGTATTATAAGAGGGATTATGAAAAATCTTGATCAAATTTTGATGATCTTTGATAGGACAACTTTTTCGCCTCAGTTTTCCAGCGCTCTTGATGATCTTGATAGGACAACTTTTTCGCCTCAGTTTTCCAGCGCTCTTATAACTGGTAGCCCTATCATGTAATAATATATTGTAACATATGCCCTTTTTTGGGTTCCAACATCTTGGCTCATCTGATCATAGTTCCTGAGTTCAGTTTGGTCCTAATTATACTATTCTCTCTTCCAAAGCTTCCAAGATGTGTATGCTTTACATTCAGTTGTCAAACAGAGCACTAAAAAAACTTTGATTCATTTGTAGTAAGAAACAGCTATGGTGGCTTATTTTGGATGATTTACTGTAACTTGATCTTGTTGTTATGCTGCTTTTTAGATTTAATCAATCGTGACCGATCCCTATTGTATATGAACGCAAGGAATATCTAACTGATTTTCCTCATGAGACTAGGGAATTGCAACCAGTTTTCACAACCTAACAAATCGATTTATACATCGTGAAATTTCTTTTCACGTTTTACCGTTCCATAAGAGGCCATCTCCAGTGTTTTTTGGGTTTTGTACACTCAATGTTTTTGTGATAGAATGCAACGAAAAACTCGCACTTAGCAATCCCTCTTCTTAGCTAATGATGTGAAGGATCACATGAAAGCATTTGTAACGTTATCTGTCTGAACAAAGAGTAAAGAATCCTGACGCTGTACCGGAGATAGTTGACACAACTAAGTAACGTGTCCTTCTATGAGAAACTGATACCGTCGACAAGATTTAAGTTTCACCATGTAAACCACCAGTAAACATGCCAATTTAGGGGTATACCACAGATAAATGATATTTTGTTATGGACGTAAAATTTCCTGATTAAGCAAAGAGGCTGGTTGAACTGGCTCAGTTGAAATTCACTTGTTGGAGCATTTCTGCAGGCGATCTGGGCCAAACAAGAGATTCAAACAGAACACTTACTCATAATGAGATGCACCCGGCAAAAGGACAGATAATGCTTTACATCGGGGACCTCTCTTATGCAGAGAGATACCCTTTTCATGATAACACCAGATGGGATACATGTGGAAGATTTGTAGAGAGAAATGCAGGTTATCAACCTTGGATCTGGACCGCAGGCAATCATGAACTCGACTTTGTTCCAGAAATCGTAATTTCTGACTTCTCTATTCCTTCTCCATTGAAATGTGATTGGTGTACATAATAAAATCAGATAGTCTTGTCATTGTGATTAGAACTGTGATCATTCCTTTTTCCTCATATTCAAGTTCTCCCTCTACATCAAACTGATGCGGCTATGTTATTGCAGGGTGAAGGCAAACCTTTCAAGCCATATAAGCACCTTTTTCCGGTGCCATTTCCGGTGCCATATAGAGCTTCTCAACGTATATCTTTGTCTTGGTACTCTATTATAAGAGCTTCAGCATACGCATCCTGATGTCTTCCTATTCAGCTTTTGGTAAGATACTGCACTTCTCTTCCCCGATATTAGTAGGACTTTCAGTTATGGTTTGTCTGTTAGCCTTATAATTATTCAGTTTTTGGTAATAGCTTTTGATTTTCTGCATAGGGTTAAGTCAAACGTTTCAAGCCATATAAGCACCGTTGTCCGGTGCCATATAGAGCTTCTCAAAGTATATCTCCGTTTTTGTACTCTTATCAAAAGAGCCATCGTGTGGCCTGGCATCTTGGCGTTGGCGAGATATAATTCTGTACTTGATTAGTAAATTTGGCATGGGCACATTGTACTCGCATTTGAGTTTGGTTTTCGTCTAGCCCCTTGTGCAATTCAGTTGAATTTGGATTTTTCTGCATTTCTTTCTGGTGTGAATTCAATCTGGATGTGGCACAACAAGATGTGGCATGAACTTTCTTTTAAATTTTGTCAAAGCCCCGAGTTCTGTCTTTGGGCTCAAGACAGATACATTGACAAGTCTTTGACTTTAAACCCCGGTTGTATGTTGGCTAAGCCATTGGTTGTTAAATGGCAGAAACCCCCTTTCCCTCAGCTCAAAATAAATGTTGATTGTGCAATGTTGGGTGGTAGTTATGTTGCTGATGTTAGTGTAGTTGCCAGAAATCATATGGGAAATGGCTTTCGGGTGCCAGAAGATGCATATGCCCTATTTTGTATGCACTAAATGGAGAATTATGGGCAATTCTTGAGGGCTTTAATTAGAAGGAGTCAAAAATGATTTTTTGGAATCATATTCCCAGGATGTTGAAACTGCAATTTCCTAGGGGGTGGGAATTAAACTTTTCGTTCAAATGCTGCTAACTGCTACTTCTAGCTCGGTGATAAAGTTTTGGAGGAAAGCCAACTTAGTTGCTGATCTGATTGCAAAAAGTTGTTCTTTGGCTATTCGGTCTGGACACTTTCTGATAAGTCCTCAGTTTGTATATCTGTGTTGGAGCAGGATAAGCTGGGGACTGGTTTGCTTGTAAGAATGATTTCGTCAGAGCTTTGGCTCTCAATTTTTCATTTTTTTTTGAAAAATTGGTTTTTGGTCGTCAACGGAACTCATGCAGGGGTTTTCCACGCTCTACTCTCTGCCAAATGAATTTTAGAAGAAGATAAAAATAGTATTTTTAAACATTTTCGTTCAAAAACAGAAACCAAAGATGCACTAAAGTTGGGAGGCAATGCAATTTGTAACGAGCCTAGTAAGAGGGTGATCTCTCCACATTCTGGGTCAAGGGCCCAAACTTCTCAATTAGTCAAACCCAACAGTAAAAATCCAACAAGTTGCTTCTAATCCACTGTTTCAGGGTCTCAATCCAAACATACCCTTTGATGGGCCCAGATTTGTCCCGTGTCTTTGTCAATAATAATTAGTCCTTGCTTGCCTTGTACTATCTTAAAACTTGATATGCTCTTAAGCTACTCTTTCACCTTTCAAAAACAATGACTTATTTATCACGAACATCACATCTAGTTCCCAAACAAGGCTCTATTTATCTCACTTCTTCCTCATTTGAGATCAACAAAAAGAAAAAGAAAAAAAGCATCATGAAAACTAGTTATCTCTCCCTCAAATTCTTCCTATACCTAGCCTTCTTGTTGGTTAGTGTCAAACCTGACCCGGACCCGCTTCAGGACTACTGCATTGCCGACCCAAAACCCGACAAGTCTTTATTCGTCAACGGAGCACCGTGCGTAGACCCGACCCGGGCTACGTCGGCCCATTTCGCAACTTCAGCACTGTCGAAGCCCGGGAACACTTCGAACCCGTTGGGCTTCAGCGTAACCCTCACCAACACCAGGAATCTGCCTGGGATGAACACCCAGGGCCTGACCCTGGCCCGAGTGGACCTCGCCGCGAACGGCGTGGTCCCGGCCCACTCCCACCCGCGGGCCTCAGAGGTGACCACGTGCCTGGTGGGCTCAATCCTTGTTGGGTTCGTGAACACCTCGAACTATCTTTACACGCAAACTCTGAGCCCGGGCGAGTCGTTTGTGTTCCCAAGAGGCTTGGTCCATTTTCTCTACAATAATGACCCGGAGAAGCCCGCATTGGCTTTGTCCGGGCTGAGCAGCCAGAACCCTGGAGCCCAACTCGTGTCGATGAGCATGTCCGGTCCGAAACCGGCTGTGAACGACGAGGTTTTGAAGAGGTTGCTTCAGATATCTAATCAAGACCCAGCGATGATCCGTAAAGTTCTTGGAGGGTGATGGGAGTCATCAATCTTAATTTTGCATTTTTTTCTAAACTTGTTTTTTTTAATATATATATATATATATCTATATTAATGTGAATATTTCTTTTTCCCCATATTTATGTAACTGGTCATTGAGAGGAAAATAAAAATAATTGTGTAATTGAGAAATGCTGGATGGTGCTCGAAGATTAAGTTACCTGCAGATTCAGGCTGGAGCCCTGCACACTTACAGTTTTTCCGTAATAGTATATGAGTTGTAATTATATTTTAAGACTGGGTAAATAATAGCATTTGCTGAAAAGAAGTAAATAACATTTGCAGGCATAATCCTAAAAATGATAGAACAATTTGCAGGGAGGCTGAGGCTTAGGACAAGGAAAGCAAAATATTACGAGAACTTATGTTCTTATGAGAATAGGAACATAGCAAGTAGGTGTGCAATCGAGTCGAGTTGTATGGTAGTCAAACTTGCCTCATTTCGACTTTCCACGAGCTAAGAAATGGAGTAAAAGTTGTAATATCCGGTTTCACATCAAGATATTGTGAAAGAGATCTACATATCAATCAGGTATATAGTACACTTTTATGTATTCTATTAGCATCTTCGATGCTTAAAACATTTTTATTCGGTGATACAGGTTGTTACAATGATTCGCTCATCATAGCTCATGCCATGGTGGCTGGTTTGGCAATTGATCCTAACTCGAGCATATTCTTTTTTTTTTTTTTTGAGAGAAATGTTGGGGTAATTAAGCAAAAAATATAAGTTGACTATTGCGATTTCATATGTTTAGACGCATATGATGATTAATGGAATTTAATAGTCATGTTTGCATATAGACTGCAATAAATTAAATATCTAAACATCTTATTGATGATTCCGATATAATCTTCAATTGTACGTATGAAACAATATTGAAGTTGTAATAATTGTGATATCATACATTTAAATCATAAGGTCTGGGGTTGAGATTTTGTCCTCACATTTTTTTTTTGTTAATAAAAATGCACAAATTTAAACTACTAAACAAGCATGTTCATAAGCACCTAACATAGTTTATTCTCGAGTTATGTTCAGAAACATGATTAGTGAATGATTGTACAAGTTCAACTCACGAGTCAATAAACAGGAGAATAAGCGAGCATCACTATGCTCATACTCAACTCATTTACAAGACGAACTCTGAAATGAAGTTCAAGTTTGATTCATTTAAAAATCGATTCGATTAAGAATCAATTTTTTCTCGAGCTAACATCAAGCTACTCTTCGATTTGACTAGTTATTAGTCATAAGTCTTATTCTAAGCTTTGATTCTTCTCTCTTTAATTTCTTATATATATAAAAAGGAAATATCTAAATAAAGACTAATCAAACTTTATGATTAATTAGCAAGTAACTTAAGTAGTAAGTCTTTAGATAAAAAGAAGGAAAAAGGGGATTGGTAAAGGTGCAATGTCTCCCCAAAAGTGTCATGAAAGAAACAAATGTAGCAGCCAATTAGTTTAGCAGAAAGTTTAGTGTATAAATTATATCGGCACGCTCCTCTAGAAGTGGGAGAGCCTCGTTTTTGCGTTTTAGGTTTTAGGTACAAATACGATGTAGAGTTCCATTATAACAAAATATTATATAAGTTTCCTCAAAAAAAATATTATATAAGTTTGATATATTTCTTGTTATGCATACTTAAAAAATACAGAAAGAATTACAATTCTGTTTCGACGTCTACCACAGAACAGAAGAGGCAAAGTTCAACAGAAAAATAGCAGTCACAAAAACCCTAGAACACAAAGTGTGTTGGTCAAAATTAAAAGAAACGTTTACATGTATTTATCATTAAATGATGATACCAACTCCACCTATATTAACTTCATCTACTTTCTTTTTTGTTTTATTTTATTTTTGTTGAGAAACTACTTCGTTCGTTGTTGGTTTGTGCTAAAAGTTACTCAAATAAATGTATCAGTCACCCAAGAAAAATCACTTTCCTCAACATCATAAAATTGATAGTAATCTAAAAATAAAGGATATTTCATTTACAATGCTCCCAAAGTTTAATTGAGAGAAGAGGAAAAGAGGTGAGCATGTGAAACTTTCATATGTCAATGTCATTTTCCAAATCCATGAGTAGTCACATGAACCTTCAGTTGTCTAACTCTAATAACTTGTGATTGTTGTTGTGATAATAATATTTGGTTGAAAAAGGGAATATGCTATTCCTAGGCAATCACCATATGTGGAGAAATTCCAATCCCTCCAAATAGAGCAACCAATATGTGAGAACACAATTGAGATTTGATGCAAGTTATGGTAAATGGAAACAGGAAAAAGAGACCCAGAGACTTGGTTTTGGAACAATCTTAAATGTAAGAACATATACTAGTATATAAATGGTTATAGAAGATTCACGAGTGACATAATAGAATCTAAAAGTTTAGCTCCAAGGTATTACAGATTTAGAACAAATCGTGGAGCAGATACGTACAACATTAATATTTCACATGTTATTTTCAAAATATTGGATAGCATGCTCCGTCGCAGATTCATTCTTAACGAATACTCTCTTTCCCGAAGAATTTAGTATTCTCCCATAAAAAGTACCCATGTGTAAATCTGTACTAGTAAGAAAAATTCTAAGAGTGTCCCACACAAGAACTCTCCACAAAAACAAATTGTGCAAGGCAAGTATGTGTAAGCCTTAGGTATACCAAAAGTGATTGATAACAACTTTCAAACCACGGGAACTAACCGAAGCCCTCATGACCTGGACACCTTCCAAACACTTTCTTCCCAATCACTCTAAATATACATTATCTTTATCCTTTTCTTAATGTCATTTATCAATCATAACATCATCAAATTGCCCAACCATCAATTTATCATTTAAAAAAAGTTATTGTCAACATCAACTGAAAGCATGCAATTAGAACAAAACAAATGGCAAGAAAATAAAAATCAGAGCTAATTACAATGAAACCCCTAAACTATTCACTAGCCCTCTTTCAAGCACTCCATCATCCAAAGAAAGGCCACTAGTTCACCATTGTGCTCTTAGTCATACACTATCAAATTCCACTAAAATAACATACATAAAAGATTGAATATTTCAATTGTTCTTTATTTGTAATATCAGTCATTTAAGAAGACAATTTCGAGTTAAGCAACTTTCAGCCTCTAGATACGACTTATGAGAGTGAAGGGAGACAGATAACAAGCTAACAACTTTCAGCATCCAGATATGAGATTATCAAAATAGATAAGTTGACAAATTGCAGCACCTTAGGGTGAATAGTTGGGAGATAAGTAAGTTAACGAAGGAGTTGGAAATTCTCAGCATCAGAAGAGAGTAAGGAGATAAATAAGTTTACTAAACAATATTTAGCATCTAGAGAGGAGACAGATGAGGCACGAAATAAAAGCTTATAAACAACAACAGTGATTAATCAGATGTTAATAACCATGACAACCCTAGCAATGCACTACAAGATAGCAAAACAATTGGATAAAACCGCGAGACATATACACACAATGTTCTCTTTATTGGATAGATAAGTTGACAAATTTCAACATCTCTTAAGAGTATCGAGATAAATAAGTTAACGAATAAGTTGACAATTCTCAGCATCTTGTAAAAGGAGTTACATAACTACATAAGTAGAGTAAACAATTTAATCATGTAAAGAGGAGATAGATTAGTGACAGACTAAATACTTTCTGAACTGTAATATTGATGACAAGTCTAACAATGCATGACACGACATCGAAACATTTGGATAAAACCGCGAAACATAAAATAAACACAACAATGTTCTTCTCTTTATTCCGAAACTATGAATCCACCAATTATTTCAATCCAAGGAATATCGCGACATGTATAGTGAACGAAATTTGGTATACTAAAAAGAAGAAGGGGGGAGAAATATCTGTAAATCAATTTCCAATTATCCCAAATCTCTCTGTACACAAAACTATCAAAGAATGTCTCAATCACATATCAATAAACCCCCTCCCCATCTAAAATGATATATTTAAAATTTTAAATGAAGTAATTGGAGTAACCAATCAAATTCGAATTCGAGATCGCAGACAAAACCGACGGCTGACGATTCCGCTGCTTCATCTGATTGGGTTTGAACAGATCGTAGGGCTCCCACAACGAATCCAACGGACACGGTTGCTTCATATCGAGCCTCACCCACGGCTTCCCTTTGCCGCTCCAGTGAAGCAAGCTCACCGGACCGGGATGAAGCGACCGGCAACTCCCCCTCACGTTGTCCCCACCCAGCCCGTGCTGGTTCCACCGGTGGTTCACCGGTTCAACGTCACCGGCGAACACCAACAAGAACGGAGGCAGCGAACCCAGATCGTAGATCCGTTTCTGCTTCTGGATCTCCATCCAGTTCTCGATCCTTCTTCGGTAGCTCCCCGCCCGCCACTTCTCCAAGTCCATCACCATCACTCCGGTGTTGAAGTAACACGGTTTTCTCGACCCGGACCCGGATCCGGATCCGAATACACGGGAGAGAACCGGGTCGGACCAGAAATTCTCGGTGAAGTAGGTCGTGAAGTTGGCGTGGCAATACTCGGGTGCTCCGATGACGCGAGTTCCGTTCAGGGTGATGTCCCAGAGCTTGCGGATGTCGTCGACCAAAACGACGTCGGAGTCGAGGTAGATGACCCGTTTCACACACGGGTCGAGTATGTCACCCAGATAGTTCCGGGCGTAGTTTAGCGGGTTCTCCAAAGCTTGTCTTATCGAAGACGAGATCAGGTTGATTACAGTGTCTTCACGGAAGATGTACACCTTGAAGTTCAAAGATGGGAAGGTGGTACGGACAATCCGGGTCAGGACCCGGGGACTAAGCGGGTCGAACTCGGCGGCGATGAAATGGAAGAACATGTTCTCCGGGCAGGAACCGTGGCGGAGGACGGAGTGCACCGCCGCGATGGACCCACGGAGGTACTCCGAATCGAGGGTCATCGCTATGTGGACGAGTCGGTGGTCGCACGACGATACGACGCCGTTTCCGTTCGCCGGAGAAGAACACCCATCTCCGTTTCGGTACTCCGGCGCTTCGGCGAATCTGAAAAGCGCCTCCTCCCCCGTCGGAGCTCCGTTCGGGAATGTACGAATCCCGAAACAAACCGAAACCCAACCGATTAAGAACACGACGGCGGTGATCGGCCGGAGAAGACGACCACCGGAAAAACCCATCTCTGAAATTAATCCAATTCGATTGGTCTCCGATTAGAGCTACAGCACCATTTTGGGGGAGAGATAGAGAGAGAGAGAGAGAGGGGTCAACAGAGAGTGTCTCTGTTTTGGGGTTATATACAGAGAGGGATTGATAAGAGTGTGAAAATGGGGGAGGAAGGTAAATAGTTGCAGATTTTGGCTAATGCCACACCTAAACCCACACGCCGATTTACGTACCCCGAAGCTGTTATTTTTTTGAGAGAGAGAGAAGAAAACAGTATCGTGTATAGCTGTCAATGTCTGTATCTGGGCGGAGTAAATATTTAGTGGTGTCCAACTTTTTACCGTTGTGGAAATAATGGATAGGAGTACATTTCATTTACCATTCCATCATTTCAAAAACTGGTGTTATTAGCTAGCACTTTGACCTTATCATTAACTTTTACTAGTATGAATTTTATGATCTTATCTCTTCAAATCAAGGTTGTGGAAGTTTGAAATGAAATTATTGCACCCGAAAAATTATCTCAAATTTCATCTTTTTAAAGTTCAAAATTAAACAGTTTAACCAATGCATGAGTATGAAGAGATTTGTGCTAGAGAGAGGTTTTTATTTGCCGATCAGCAAGCGTATGAGTTGGTAAAGAAGTGCGTTGCGAGCTTTGCACTGGTTGGCAGAATTAAGGAGATTACGATTAGATTTGTACAAGAGTGAGGTTTTCACTTTTTGACTGTAGTAGTCGTGTGGGATTTTAAACGATATTTGATCCTCTAGTAAGATTTTGTGTTGGTTGGCAAAAAGAGAACAATATCTGCCGTCACACAATTAAATTTGTACTATGCCAAGATATTTTGCTTGTTGAGCACAGTACGAGAGTCTGGCTTAGTTAAGAGAAGGTTTACTAGATTTACATGGTCGACTTTAACAAGATCATAGTAGGTGTGCGAGTTATCGAAGAGTTGACCTACATAGTCGTTGACAGAATTAAGATATCAATCCATGTTACACCCGAATTTTTACTTGTTGACCTTAGTAGGCGTGCGAGTCTGTTAAGGGATGATTTGTGGGACTTACATTGTCGTTGACAGAATTAAGAGATTAATCTATGTGGTTGCACGACCGAATTTGTACCGTAGCGAGGTTTGCACTTGTTGACCATAGTAGGCGTGCGAGTTAGTAAAGAGTTGATTCACAAGAATTGTACCACGTTTGAGGGAGAAAAAAGAGATCAAACCATGTAACCGCACGACCATATTTGTACTGTAGCGAAGATTTCACTTGTTGCCCACTGTAGGGGCGTGTGACATAGTTATGATTAGATTTGCACGACTTGTACCGGATGACAAAAGGAGGTCAACTTGTGCAGTAGCACGATCTAAGCTTGTATTATAGCGAGATGTTTTACCTATCGACCATTACAGAGGTGCGAGTTAATGAAGAGTAGATTTTCGGGGCTTACACAGGTTTGAATTTATAACGTTTTGTCGCATAGGAAATAAATTGATCATAAGGATACATATTTTCCTCGAATAGCAATAAACTAAACTATATGGTCGAGAAGGCTACGATAAGTGCTTCCCAAAGAATCTCATGTCACTATGGAAGTAACCACGTTATCTGTTACTAGAATTTAGGATCGTGAGATCTTTATTAGACAACCAGAAATCGCCTTGGGTGCTCTTATTACAAATGCTCATAAGGATATAGTTATCTCCACATCAACAACACTTGCAACCTCCCTTTGCAACAAGGCGGCTATAAGGGTTCCTTAGGACATACCCCGCTGGAATGAGTGTTGTTGTGGGTGTCGAGCTGACGATTTGGAGTGTAGGAGTTAGAACTTGGTCTCAGCAAAATCCAATAGCTTGGGCACAGGCTCCTTTTTAGTTGATTATTTGACAGTTCAAACATTCTGATTGACTGAGGTAAACTCTCCGATTCACCTCATCTACTACATCTATTCTAGTGGGGAACCCTAAGGATTGGAATTCAACATTTTTCTTAAGGTAATTGTAAGGGTACAAGTTTGCAGTGTTATTGTGACGGCATCCTCTCCCTCAATATAAATTCCTAGCCTGTCTGGAAGGAGTGATATTTTTTAAATCCAATCCCAATATGCGAACACATTCGTATAGTATCAGGAGGTTTTGAGCATATCCACTGACTTGAAATCCTAATAGTTTTGGGAGGCAAGAGAGAAAACTAACTCCCGAATTTCATTTGTACCCCCTCGAGCTCAATTGCGTGCACTTTATATATTCCAAAGTAGCGTTGTGAGGTGCTAGATACGTTCTTGGTCAGATTGAAACTACGAGATTATCCATTGTATAAGCCACTTGTGTTAGATAATCAAATGTGTTTACCTGATTTGGGTCGAAGATATTAGGGTGGGATAAGATAGGATACCCTTCCCTTTTATATCACGTGGTTGGGTGAGGGGGTATGGGGTCCAACCCATCTTAGACTAAAATCATACTCAACTACCATCATATACAACACGAATGCTTTGGGCTCAACAGGTATAATTTAGGATTCTCTTTATTGACTAAAATTATCTCATCAATATAGTTACACGATATAAATATCCATTTCATGACCATCGTTCTCCTATTCTCGCTCTACCTTATCACCCTCACTTCTCACAGGCGAACCCTTCCATCTCTCCGTCTCTTATGTGCGTTTGTCAGTAACTCCACCGCCGACATCCACCGTACCATCACCACAATCATTCTCATCCTCCAACCCCTCTATATCGTTCTCCTACCCTTTTCTGTTCGATTTTCTCAATCGGTTCGAGATGCGATTTGGTGTTTGGGTGGTTTCAATTGGAGCTTCAATCGAGGTTGGTGTTCGTGTGGTTTCAATGGGAGATGAATTACATCTTAATATACGTGTGTATAGAATACAATTGAAACAAGTAATCATAACAAATCTCTCAAATTTTGTATAGTATCTTTTCAGGCTCTTCATTAGGATAAAATTCCATTTATTTCTTCTTGACTTGACAATTTGCTTCTGAAGATGGTAGTATAGAGCGAAAGTTCAGTGAATGTTGCGACTATTTTACATTTTCTCTGGCTTGATTATGCGAGAATGTGAAATAGGAAGGAAAGAATGAATTAGTTTGAGTTCACGACTCTGTTGGAGTAGATGCCCTAGAGGCAATCTTATTTTAGTATGAGCATTGTTTTTGATAGAACATTCATTTATCATTTATGGAGATATTTAATATAATGAAGTTCTTAGATTAGAATTGTTGTTTATCTTAAATATCTCTAGTCGAGTATATTGATTAATAGGGCGATCACTATAGACTAGTATGTGGGTAGATTGATATAGAGATATCAAGTCTAATACATGGTTATGCATTAGGAGTAATGAAATACTGGATTGACCCACCCCGAGAAGGCTACATATAAATTATGTTAATGTCACAAGTGCTTCTTGTAGTGACAATGGTGTTGTAGTCCTTAGACTTGAAGTCAAGTCACTAGATACTCTAGTTGTGAAATATCATGTTTGATATTATCAAACGTTACACCGTAACTGGGTAACTATAAAGATAGTAATCAGACATGATATGAAGCAAGCTCAGAGATGGTAGTGACGTAGAGAGGATTTGTCCCTCCTACATAATGGGAGTAAATATCCACGGGCCACTCGAGGGGTAGTGCTTATAAAATGTCTTGCCAGACTCAGATAAATCAATATGAGATTTGATGTTATCTGTATAGATAAGCTTATTCCCAGGATCGAGAAACTATGGATTAGATATATGAATGTGACACTTATGTCTTGTGTCCAATCCGGATATGGAGACAAATGGACAATGCAACACGGTAACATTGGGCGCAAGGTTTGTCGGATCACTGACTATTTCTATTAGTTGGGTGGCATTAATGTGTTGCTAGACACCGCTCAATGTTTGTAATAGTTAATGTCAACTTAATAGAAACCTACAGGGTCACACACCACAAGGATTAAAGTGGATATAGATGTTAATAGGTAGGACTAATTAACAATTATATGGATCAAGGATCAGAACGCAACCACCTGTAAAGTTAGTTGGACTAAGTTGCAAAGTGGATTAATCTGTTTATGGACATGATGAGTATTGGGACAAGGTTGTAGTCAATAAGGAGTTATTGACTATAAAAAAGGAGTCATAGCTCTATTATTGAACAAGAGTTGTCATTGAGTGAAATACCAGAGCAAGAAGAGAACCCAAGAGGGCCGAACACCACCTAGGGCCGACGGCATCATCAAGGCCGGTCCTCACTTTCCTCGTGTTGCGTGATTGCTTCATCCCTCCTTCGACGTTGCTAGAATAAGGCGTGGAGGAGATCCTAATTCTCAATCCCAACGTGTGGATACCATAGAGACGAGAACATCATTCTTCGTTGTGATCACAAAAACTCACAATGTATACAATATCTTCCTTTATCACGTTATGATAGATTAACATGCAATTCATGGAGGGTCTTGATCAGAAATCTGTTATTATATTTTCACTGCGTATCCTGCATCAAAACCCTACGGACACTGCAGGGTAATGTGGTCATTTTCACACAAATCCTTCATCATATCCTAGAACACTCAAACACAATATATAACAAGATATCATATCTTGTTTTATCCAACAATGTACACATCCCACGTTAAATCGCACCATATATCATATCCCAGTGTATCATATATGTTGAGGGTTCAGAAACAACTAGAATTGCCTCCCTTGTCAATTTAATGAATCACAAACCGCATACTGCACATTTCTAGATCGTGTTATATTGAGAAATTATTTTGTAAATATTTTTGCTTTGAAATTAAGTTTGTGAAAGAGAAAAGAAGTCTCCAGTGATCACAATAGTCAATTATGTATAATGTAACAAACAAGCACGACAAAAAAAGTTCTGAATTTTACCTATTTTAAAGATTTTTTGTGACATAAACATATTTTCTCAAGTTTTGTATGAAATCAATGAATTGTTTAGTTTTTAGATTATCTCTTAATCTAGTAGTCACAAACAAATTGTGTATTCAATACTGGAGTGATCTACAAATTCGCAAAAACATATACAATGTCATTAGTTTTCAAAATTTGCCTAAATTTCTCTCTCTACAAGATTTTCAAAAAAAATCCATTATAGGAAAAGTTCAATTGTTGTTGACATTTAAACAACCTGATGATGAGAAAGACATTTTAGAACCTCGGTAACCACATCGTTCTAATTTGTATAGATAAGTAAGGGTTTTAGGTTTGTACTTAACGAGTCTTATGTATTCTTATGACTTTAGAGGTGCAGGGCATTATTAATAATTAAAACATACACCGTGAGTTAATATTTTATTTTTTTTAGAATCAATAATTTCTTGAACTCTATGAAATACTAATGAAAACATACTCCGTCTATTAACAAGTTAGTGATTAAAAAAAAAGCATGTACCGAAACTTTACAAGAAACAAAGCATCAAATCGTGACAATGTAATACCACTCTGTCTCACCTGTTCCTCCTCATCTTGACTTTCATCACTATTTACTGGGTCATTTTGACTCGGTCATTTGGATAGTCAAATGATGCAATTTCTGAATAACTTTTTATGGTGTTATAGACTAAAAGTTGCTCTATAACACAACGAAAAAGTTATCAAAAAAAATGTATCATTTTGCTATCAAAATCACCCGATCAAAATGACACAGATACGAGTCAAAAAGTTAGGATGGAGAGGAAGATGTGAGACAGAGTGGTTCTATGATCCATGCAATCAGGAGTAATTGTACTAATTATGAAGGCCATGATTATGCACTTGTCAAATCAGTTGCACTTGATTGGGCTTAATTAATTTAATAATTCAGATTAGTTAAGCCCAATTAAATAAAGTTAGTGTTTTTCTTTTTCAATAAGGGTAAGATGGTATTTTGTTAGTAGAAAATTTTTATATTTGAAAATTTTACAGAATCAAAAGATACGCCCAAAATAGTTTTTTTGAAGAATCAGGTGATACGGAGACGGAGGGAGTAAGTCATGATACATAAATGTTCACATAATCTTCTTTTATTAGAATAATATTCACATAATTTTCTAATTTAGTAAAATTAAAATTTACAAAGAAAATAATTATCTCTAATATCTAAAATTATGTCTGTTTTGAATCATTGTTGCTTATGAGACTAGTTTACAACAAAACAGCACTAATGGTAACCGTTTTATGAAAAAAAAAAACAAATGAATGACAGTCACTTGGCCCTTCCCTTTGCTATCTAGAATAACCATGTTTAATTTATGGGTAAAAGACACTGACCACCCCTGGGTTTAGGGAAAATTCCATCCCGCTACCCTGGGTTTTGGATAAAGACACTCTGCACCCAGTTAACGGAATATTCCGCGGACAATGACCACCCTTCTGTTAGGTTCTGTTAGAATAGTTGGAGATAGACTTTTTTCAGACCATTTTGCCCCTAATTATTTTTTCAGACTTTTTATACCCATATGCATCATCAAGAACACCAAGAACATGCCCACAACAATCCAATATCAGAACACCAAAACAGGCCAAGACCACCAAGAATATATTCTTTTTTGATGAACTGTAACCATATATTAAAAACATAATTCAAATGGGGTTATCACCCCCTACAATGAGATCAGCAAAGCTACAAAATTCTAACTTAGAGTAGTTAAAATACTCTTTACATCCATACTCTCTACTCCAGCTAACAAGCTTGTGAGCAATAACATTAGCGGATCTGGGAACAAAAGACAGCTTACATTGAGATGTTATGATGATTTGCTTACACGCAACTCTCCTGGCATTCCACTTCCAAGGACCTTCACTTTCTCCATTTAGACTGTTTGCCACCGACTGAGAATCAGTCTCTAAACAAACACAACACCACTTCTCCTTCTTAATCTTCCATAAAGCAAGTTCTATAGCCATAAATTCTGCTTCTACTATATCAGCATTACACCAAGAATATCAAACTCACACGATTTTGTTTCCAGATGAATGAAACCCAATACAACATAGAAGAATGAAACCCAATACAACATTAGAGGGTCGAAAATACCAGCAAGACCTTAGTGAAAAGAGCAAAACATATGTTGTTTACATCTGAAGCTGCAATACCAATCCCTCCAATGTCTTTACCTGTTTACTGAGCATCAGTACATAACATTACACAGCTCCAGCACTTTCCTCCTCTTACTAAACCCAGGTTTGATACAATCCAGTACCCCAAGTTCGATTTATTATCAAACCCAAATTCAGGTTTCAGTTCGACATCCATTCAATTACCCTCTCTCAACCAATTTCGAACCCAGGAAAGGAAGACCTATGGATTGTATTGGTTGAGAGTTGAACTAATCACTAACAGACCATGTCAGCAAGCCCTAAAATCCGATCGACTGTGAGGGGGAATCAAATGCCTCCGCCGCTTACAGCAAGCCCGAAAGGCAATTTCCAGTGACAGAGACATAATTTAACCCTACCTCTGCTGCTTTGGGACACGTCTCTGGCCTTGCCGCTTTCTATACCTCCGAGTTTGGCGCCTTCGTCGTCGTCTTCCTCCGGATCGATTCAGTTCCCTCCTCCCAGAGCTGGACCGCCGACCAATTTCTATCAGCAAACGCCGTCTCCTTCAGATCCGTCGAAGAGAAGAAGAAGATGATTGGTGCCGATCTATGTTCTTCATCGGATATCTATTGCCGCAGAGAGAGATAGAGGAGAAGAAGGGGAAGAGGGCGGCTAAAGGGGAAGAGAGAAAATGGGGGAAGAGAGATAAAGATTAGGTTAGAAATGAGGCAGGGGGAAAGGTTATGATATATATAGGGGTAATTTTATTACATGTCAGGGGTAAAGTAGTCATTTTTGTCTTGCTGTTAGTCAAATGTTAGTCTCCATCTAAAAAAAGGTGCGGAGTGTCTTTATCCAAAACCCAGGGTAGCGGGATGGAATTTTCCCTAAACCCAGGGGTGGTCAGTGTCTTTTACCCTTAATTTATTTGATATAATGATTATTTTTTTTAATTGAATAAATTAATTATTTTGAATCAATGTATTGTAGAAAAAGTTATTACTAATAATAATAATAATAATAATAATAATAATAATAATAATAATAATAATAATAATAATAATAATTTGACATAAAAGTACAAACTAGCTAAAACATACTCCCAAAATTTGTTGTCGGTACAATGCTTTTGATTAAAGAAGTCGTAGTCCGACTTCATCTTCTTAATCAAGCTTTAGAAGATGATTCATCATTTTTCACATATATAATAATAATGTGGTAAATATACATCTATTATTTGATACTACAACTTGATTTAAAAATGAGATTCAGTAGTTGGTAAACCTAAAGTGAATAATGATGATAATTATAATATGAACAATCAGGTTGTTATTACCAATCATATTTAAGTGCATTATGTTTGCTTTATTGGCAAGGTTGTCACCAACAAAGTTTCCACTTCTTTTCCCTCCACTTTTAAAACATGGGATTTAATCACAAAGCAAATATAAAATAATTGTGCAGCTAGGGTGGTAGCTCAAGTGGTAGAGCGTTGGAAGTCCCTACATGAGGTCGCGAGTTCAAGTCTGTTGACGACAAAAATAATTTCTCAAAAAAAAAATAAAAATAAATAAATTATTGATGGTAGCTCAAGTGATAAAGTGTTGGAAGTCCCTGCATGAGGTCGCGGGTTAATGTCGCGTTGACGACAAAAACAATTTCTAAATAATAATAATAATAATAATAATAATAATAATAATAATAATTGCACTAACTTGCCATAGTTGGGATACTGGTAGTATTTATAATAAGAGCCGTGCTAGGGGGACAAAAAATCAAACATAATCTTCACTACGGAGTTCTATTTATGACATGTTTCCATACACATCACTTTATGTTCAACTTTTTGTACGAGTTTTTGTTCACTTAGACTTTTCCTTATAATAAACCCCATTCTCTGAGCATTCAATAAAGGTGAGTATGTAAATTAGTCATTTCTAAAACAAGTTTGTTTTGTTATCAAACTGACACTAAAATCCGGAGTTTAAAGATGAATTTTTCTTACGTATAATTTTTACGAGACCTCGGTTAAAAAAAAACGGTTACAAAAAAAATTACGAGACCTTGGGACCCGTGGACTGCATATAAACCTTTTACCCCAAGTATAATGGCTAGTCCGTCACCCTAACAACTCAAATATAGTTATTTGGGTTGGTTAATTAAATTAAAATAAAGTGAGAGAAAAGAAACAAATAGTAGTACTTTGTGTGGGTGATGTTCTTTTTGCCGTAATGAGAAAAATCCATGTTAACAAAATTGTGGCAACAAAGAATCAAAATTGACTACAATCATAAAAGAGGAAAAACGCATACGAGGAAACATGCCTAAGAAAATGTTGAGACGAAACCGGTAGCTTACTTACACTTACGTGGTGCAACTTTTTGAGGCTGTTTGGATGAAACATATTATCACAAATTAGATAATTATCATTTCCTTAAACACGAGGTGTTTGGATAACAAAAATATTAATTTAAGATTATTTAAGACTGGGATCATTTTTAAAATTTTAGGCTTCTGGTTATTATTATACTGCTCAAAAGTAAAAAAAAAAAAAAATAAATAAAATCAAAACTTGTCCACAATCCGGAGGTTCAATATTTAAGGGACGGTCAAAAGGCCAGTCACAATTGAACACTTAGTATGGGCAATAAACAGTTCATCCGCAATAGGTAAAATTCAGAATCATGTCAAATGTCTCGCCAAGGAGCACGAGAAGTTTTTTGTTTTTAGAAATCCAATACCTTTCTTTCTGTCCTTTCAGTTGTGAAGTTGAATTCCATACCTTTTTGTAATGTCTTTTTTTAGGAACGGAGTTAGTATAAAAACCTCAAGGAAAGAACTGGAAATTACATCATCTATCAAAGTTGCACTATGCCAAATACGGTGGAACTTCCGACCAAAATATATCTTCTCAATTCTTCTTTCTGAAATCTGCTAATTGGTGAGCCGCCTTGTTGCCATCTCGCTTGATGAAAACAAGCGGAAAGCTGCTAGCATTGCCCAAAACATTAAAGATTTCATCGATCACGTCTTCAACTTCAGTAATGTCCTGGTTTACATCCTAAAAAAGATAATACTAGCTCTCCTACAATAGAGAAGCATACAAATAGAAATAGTTGATGTACAAATGAAACACATTATAATTGGCTATTCAAGTCTAACATCGCTCTCACCTTCACATCAATATTCCGTGTTTTGCAATTTTCTATCTCTACAATGCACTCATATTTGTCACAAGGTTTTCTTTATTGATAAAAAGAGCGCACATCTCATACTCTTTGTTTTATGACGTGTGATCCCGCCAATAGACAACCATTTAATTGTCCCAATGTTTGAACTCGAGACTTCAAGATAAATGTCCAAAATCTAACCCGACTAACTCAACTACACCCTGAAGGCTATCTCATGCTCACTTCAGCTTCAAGATTTATAGTCTCAAAGAACAACCATGATTCTTCTTAGAACATACTGGCAAGTAGGGCGGCATAAGTCCACGTATTATCCCACACTAAAAGAGAGGACTTCTAACTCGTAATGATAGGCTGGGTGATACGGGTTGCGTATCAATATTATCTAGTTATTTATTTATTAGTTATTTAATGATAATTACTATTTATTATTTATTGTTTAGTTAGCATGTAGAGTAGGTCCGTTAGGTTAGGGTTATGTGTATCAGTTTATCTATTTAAGCACTGTAATCTTTTAGTATTATTCAATCAATGAAGAATATTAAAGTTTAAGAGTGTTTTGTGTTTGTGTGTGTGAATACTTGTTAGTGTCTTACTATCACGTTAGGTAAACTCTAACAACCAATACGTTCGTGTAGCAATTGGTGCTTTCATTGAGAGAATTTCGGATATGGGCGATCTCCCTTGCGCTGTTCTCGTTCTCGAAGACATCGATGACATCCCAACATTTGCAGGCCTCAAAACAAGTGGGAGACGAATATCTCTAAGTGGAAGACGATGCCGATTAATTTCGACTGATGAATTTTGTCGCCTCTAGGACATTGCCATAGCCCAAGAACATCCTCAACCGCCACTGCCGCAGGATCAAGATCAGTCGCTGCCGCCAAAGTCGCAAGAGCAACAGCAGCCGCAAGTCCAGATCAAGCCAGCTGCACAGCCGCCTCCACTGCCGTTTGCTCCAAGTCTGGCAACCCAGGACCCGAACGCCTACCTATCAACCGACCAGCAGAAGGCCATCCCACTGCCACAGTCCCCGACGTCCGACCATCCTCTCTCCGCAACAACAGCGGGCGTAAAACCCCAACAGACGCCACCAATCGACCTTCAAACAAACGCGCCAGCCACCGACGAGACTGCGCCTATGCCGGGAAACTCCCAACTGCCTCTTTCTCCGGCGCTCCAGACACCGGTCGGACCAAACCAGGCCTCCACAACCTCCTCACGGCCACCAACGGCCTCAGGCGCTCCCATCCGGCCGCGAAGCACAACATTCAACCCTCCATCCATCGTGAGGGGAAGAAACAAGCAATCAGCTTGATTTAGCCGTGAGTGTGAAACCAGCTCGAATTCGGCTCGATCCAGCCGATTCTTTGTACCCGGCTCATTTTGAGACGACAACTTCCTTTCGTCTCAACTTACCTTCCGGCTTCCTTTCGGGTTGGACTGAGCCATCGGCTATCAGACGGCTCCAAGTGAGCCAAAAAAAAAAATTTGGCTCATTTTTTAGGCATGGCTCCGAATTTTTTAGTTCTGGGTTGTTTTCTAGGGTTTTTTGCCCTCTCGACCACTATTACGGCATCCGTTTTTCCAGATTTGGCCTCCAAAGTGGTGTCCTTAAGTTTGTTTGACGTCAATTTGATCGGAGCAAGAGGATTAACGATTCTTCAACATCCACCTTGAGGACAAGGCGATTTTCAAGCATGGGAGAGTTGATAAGGTTCGTATATCAACATTGTCTAGTTATTTATTTATTTAGTTACTATTTATTATTTATTGTTTAGTTAGTCCGTAGAGCAGGCCCGTTAAGTTATGATTATGTTTATTAGTTTATTTATTTAAGCACTGTAATCTTCCAGTATTATTCAATCAATGAGAATATTACAGTTTAAGAGTATTTTATGTTCGTGTGTGTGGAGATTTGATAGTGTCTAGAATTACTATCACGTTAGGTGGACCCTAACAACCCGATACATTCGTGTATCAAAGGAAATTATTGACACAAAACTTGAACATTGCGTGTGAATCATCAATCAAACAACAAAAGCCGATGTCATTTCCTCTCTTTCTCTGTCGCCCCTGCCGTAGCTATTAGAAACAAGTACCAAGAGATATGAACAATTTTTTGACTGAATACTCAGAAATTGTTACCCGAGGACCCAACGAGTAAACATGCAGGTTCTCTCACAGTCACACACCAAGGCCACATAACACTTTGGCAGATGATAATAGTTGGAGATTGAGGGAGACTAGAACTACTGTATTTGTGCAACCCCACTGTGCGAGTGGGAGATGTTAGCATTATGTGCGCCCATGTGGGGTGCACAGTGCAATTATCCTAAACTTATGGGTTTAGGTGAGACAAGCTCAAACCTTATGGGGTTAGTAGCAAGGACATCAACCCTAGGGGGAATGTTGCAATTAGGTATAAGTCTGTCTATATAAGGAGACAGCCTCCTAGATTATTATGAGTGCTAGAGACATAATATACACAATACTGTAGAGATCATGTGCTGATCATAATACAGTAAACCCTAGACTCTCTCTTCAACTAGCCTCCATTGCGTGGAACTTGGTGTGGATCAGAGCTCTCGTCCTAGTGATTCGAGCCAGATTGTGGGAGCAAGAAGAGCACGTGAAAGCAAGCATCCTTCGATCATCCGTTGCGCTTAGGAGCTAAGGAAGACAAGGTAAACACATGAATATTCCGCTTTAGTTCATGTTGTAGATCTGAATATGTTAGATCAAGTACGTCCTTCATTGGTATCAGAGCCTTAGGCTTGTTTTTCGTGCCTAGATATGCGTTCCCGAATCAGATAAAAAATTCGAGTTTTTGAAATTTCATAATCTGTTAGTGAAACCTACATGGTTAGATAGGGTTTTTCACAAGGATTCCAGAAATATAAATTTTGTAATTTTTGGACGAACAGAGAATTAGTTATGATTTTTCTAAGATTCGAAACAGTATAAATCTGGACTGATTAATCTGAGCAGTAAAAAGATTTTTTCAAAACATGTTAAAATTGGGTTTTGAACACATAATCTTGATCTACGTGAAACGACGATTCCAACGATGTAAAGATCGCCGGAAACGGAGGCCGGGAAGGCGGCGCGTGGGCCTCACGCGCCACCGACGCGGCCTCCACACGCGGCCACGCGCCGCACGCGCCAAGGGGCTGGCGGCGGCTGCTGACGTGGCAGATGACGTGGCGGATGACGTGGCAGCCACGCGGGCTGCTGATGTGGCAGGTGACGTGGAGGGCTGACGTGGCTGCTGACGTCAGCACATGGCCGACGTGGCATGCCACGTGGCACGCTGACGTGGCACTCGGGCCGCGTCGGCGCGTGACGGAGGCGGACTCGCCCACGCGCGGCGGCGCGTGTCGGCGCGTGAGCCCTCCTCCGGCCACTATTTTTCACCAAATGTTTTTCTATATGCTCAGAATTAAATTTCCTATTTTCTGGGATTTTTTTCATAATTTTTGGAAAAACAGAAAATTTTATTATTTTCCAGATTAATTAATTAGTGTTTAGCACGCTTCCCGAGGCAATTAGACGTCCTTAAACACACTGTTTTGAGCCCAAATTTTTTCTGGAGACTTAGGACATTTTTCCCTACCTTATGAGATAGGAGGTGAGATCCTAGGTAGTTGGGAGCGATTTTCGATCTTATTAGTTGATTGATTTATTGCTTATTAATTTCCAGTAATTATTCTTTAATTCTGGAAATTTCCAGAAAATTACAGTATGTTTATTTTATTATTATACATGCTGTTATGGGTTGAATGGATGTGTTTGATGCATGGATGTGGCTTAGATGGTTTTATATTTGGTTTTGGTTTTGAATATGTAATCAATTAAAATACGGCCTGCGTGTCGTGCCTCTCTACATACTCTATTGTCTTCTCTTCTCATCTAAATCGCCTATTAGAGGTTACTTCTTAGAAATAAGATATTTAGTGAAGATTGAAGAATAGAAGCTTCAAGAGAGGTGGCCAAACCAAAAGCTATGGCATGAGGTGCATGGAGCAAAGAGACGAACAGGGAAGCTTCAAGGAGCACTCGAGATGAGGCGAGATCCATGAGGCAAGAAGTTCAAGACTTGCTCAAGACGTACTCTCAATAGTGGGAGTGCACCTTAGGGGCCACATCCATTGCATATTTATTTATGCTTATGCTTGTTTTACGTTATAACTGCGTGTGATTGGATATATATGTATAACCTCGCATGCTAAGGAACTAAAACAAAAGAGCTCACATGGTTATACGTGATTGAAACTAATAGGAAATCATAAGTGATGATATTTGATTCCTAGAATTGCTGCTAGGTTTTGGTGGAGTCCTTATGATGAACTATGAAATTTTAATCATGTATCATGTTATTTCGGAGCTAAGAAAATGCTAGTATTAATTTCCTATGCAATGTCTCAAGATCAATCGTGTCTAAATTGAAACTGTAAAGGCTAAAATAGTGACAATAAACGATATGACAAGTCATCATACTATGTAACCAAATAGTTGGACATAGTTTGTCAAAACACCTACAAGTATGGTCGAACCTGTGATGAATAGTTGTCACAGCAGCACATGAACATTATCTTTAGGCTAACCAATAAGTGGGAGGCAGCCAAGATAAATATCATAGAGCGTGCTATGCCAAGGTGGGGAAATGACCTCATCAGCAAGTTCAAGACCACTTTGAGATTCAAAGATTGTAGGGAAGAGCCAAAGAAGAACCTTGGATCCACCTTAGCCATTTGCCTCATTAAAATTGTGAGTAATGACTCATAAATCCTACCTTAAACTATCGTGTTTAAATTATCCGATTAGCAATTTGTTGCTATCTCTGCCACGTTTCATGAAAGTGCCATGGAAACGTTATATGACATACTTTGAAAGTGTCAGGATGTTTGGATGAGACCAAACATCATTCCGTTCTAGGATCTAAGCAATATATGATTGCTAAGTATACTAGTTCGGCATACTTTTGAAGTCTAAGCAATATATGATTGCTAAAGGCTATGGATGAAGTATGATCGGCAGATTTAGTCCCTACTCCGGTATTAGGACCGTGAGGAACAGGTGGGGCAAGGATAAGGGAATGAGGGCAAAATATTGGTACATGACCAATAGCCCAAGACAGGCAAATGCAAAGGAGGAAAAGGATGTTTTCCTAAGACTAGAAGGCCAGACCTGGTACTAACTTCTCGTCTAAGGATCCATGAGATTATCTTTGATGGAGTAGCCACCAAAATTTGTTTTGGTCACAGTTTTACTTTTGGAATTGGTCATGTTATGTATGGTTATGCACTCTTGATTTCTAGCATGAATAAACGCCTCAGGATCTTTGGATATCAACTAGGGTTGTGCCTTATGATTCTGATATGTGGCGTGCTAGATTGAGACACACTATGTCAGGAAAGGATGTTCAGGCTAGCCAAGGTAGGCCTGCTTGGAATATGACCAAGGTACCCTTACCTGTGTGTGACTCTTGCCTTACACGAAAGGCGAAAGGCAAATTATCCAGTAAAGCAGTAAGGATTATTGAATCTTGACAAATAATTCATTCTGTTGTATTTGTGTTCCATTAAATGTTAATAGCTAAAGACATGGTGCTTACTGTTCCATCACAGATTATTGTACGCATCTCAACTATGTGTGCTTGGGCCACATAAGTCTGAGGCGCGATGGTGCTTCAGACAGGTATCTACAAAAGGTAGAAAACCGTCTGGATAAAAGGATATGTCCTTAGCCAGAATGAGACTGCGAGTATCTATCTTAGCAAGAGCTATGTGATGGAGAGTAGTTAGGCAGTTGGCTATTCCCATACCCCGCAGCATATTGCTATGGCGGATAGGAGGAATAGGATGCAGCCTGAGATGGTTTGATGTATGATAGCACGTTCAAAGTATAAGTTCCCTATCTTGAGGAGACGCTTTGTTAAACGTCTGTCGATTTACTCAACCAAGAACCCACCAAGTCTGTAGCCACTACGCCCTACGAGATGTGGACCAAAAGGCAACCTATAAGAGGTCACCTTAGGCCATAGGGATCGGCAGCTTATGAGCTAACTAATTTTCCTAGTCAGGGAGAAGCTCGTGGAGATGGTATTCTCTACGAGTAAGAGGAACCACTAGATCACACTCATTTCACCACTACTCAAGAGGAATTTGTTCCTATGTATCTTGAGAACAGTGGGAGTGCCTTACCTAGTGAGCAGCCTATTGTATATGACGATAATGCTGAAGAAGAACCCTCTTTGCGTAGGAACGCTCTTTGGAGCGTACCCCGTCGACGATTTGACATCGAAGGGGAAGACATAATAGTCACCACGCAAGATGATGAACCTAGGATATTGCCCCAGGATATTTCATCGCCTGACAAGAAGGAATTAAGACCCTAGATGGAAGAAATGTATCTTCATGGAGTAACATGTCTTCCCATACTATTCGGAGTACTCTAGGGGGTTGCGTATTCGAAACGCAACAGCCGATTAGTAGTGTAACGCAAACGGATTCACAGGATATATGTTTTCTCATAAAGAGATGTCCATAATTAAGGGAATGTTCGTAGAGATGATAATCTCGGCGAGCATGGAGGAACCGCTAGAAAATACCCTGTTCCTTAGTCCATCATGAGGAGTTAGTCCCTCGGGGATCCTTCGGACAGTGGGAGTGACTTTCTAAGCGAGGTGCCCATCCATAGGGGTGAGAGCAGATTATGATCCTCCTATGCAAAGGAACTGCTCATAGGATCATGTCCCATCGACTATTTGAGATCGAAGGGATGATCTTAAGGATCACCTTGCATAATCGATAGGATAGAATACTATGCCTTATCGTTCCCTAATTGTGAAGAATGAAAAGTAGCCTTCACGGGAAAAGTTAGAGTCTGTAAGGGACCAACCAAGTTTAAGGCTAGGTTGACTTTTCCGACTGGATATTAGACTATTGGAAATGGATGTATTTCCAAGGTCATTCAGAGTGACACAGGCGGAAGCATACTAAGGCATACGACTTGCAGAGGTATCGGTAATAGTTGTGATGATGGAGATAAGGCTCCATTCTCGATGAACGTGACGACTGAATTTCTCGATAGAGAAATCAGAGAGGTGATCTGCATGACTCGGCCACAGGGTTTCGAGATGTAAGATTGGATGCACATATAGGTGCAAGCTAATTAAGCCCATGTATGATCTTAATTAGTCCTCTAAATCAGCAGTATTTTATCAATGGATGAAAACCGCTGCATATCACTCTCGGTCGTAGAGAGTAGATGAACACGTCACTTATTATCGATGACACACTATTTCCAGGAGAGTCTAAGGACTATTTCACATCCACTATAGGGTGGTTATCCCTTCGATTTATGACGAAGGATATTGGTAGGGCGAGATGCATTCTCGTTCGTTCAAAAGGACTTCTTATATTGACGCATAAGGCGGACAACAAGAAGATACTCTGAACGATTCCATGTAATGGACCCAATGCCATGTGATACTCCTATAAATCGCTGCAGGATTTTTACGAGCCTGAATATGTGCCCTAAAAGATACCATACAAGATTGGCCAAATGACCAAAGTGCCCGATGCAGTGTGAGTCTGCTATATACTATGGTATATACTGAGACCCCACAAACCTCATGCAATCGGAAGAGTGGATTTCAGGAAATCTAACTTAAGACACTAGATTGCAACCAAAAGGATACTCTGTACGAAGGATCACGTGTTATAACTATCGGAGATGATGCTTCGACTAGCCAGCTATGCATGCTGACAAGGGTGGGGACCCAGATACACGTAGATCCGACTCAGGCTATAGTCCATGCTAGATGATATCGCATGGAGTTGCAGCATAAGTGTTGCAAAATCGTATTAGACCGCTCCATCGATCATGGAAGCGAAGCACGATTGCCTATTCTGTCACCGGACAGAAACATGTTTGGATAAAAAGGTTTCTGATTAGCTTAAGAGCTGTGAACTAACCTGTAGTGCTAGCGTACGGCTACAGTACTTTGATAAGGCCAAACATGTAGAAAGAGGTACTGGTTTCACAAAAGGTGAACTAACTACCTGAAGAGTAATCTTGGAGTAGGTTGACTACGGGGCCAATAATGTAGGCACCTCCCATTCCTAAACCACATAAGAGTCGTCTTTGTGGATTGTTTTTAGAAAATTGGGACTCGGTAGTCGATCACTAGCGATATGATTGATGAGCATATGAGACATTGATAATTGGATTTTAATTGGATTTGTTATGCTACATGTTGTTTACATATCCTGTACTAGCATAGAACATGTCGCGCGGACACTAGGTTGACTCTCTCACACGAGCAACCGCCTTTACAATATCCTGGATTGCCTAGGTGAGTAGAAGATGAGACAGAATCCCGACAAGCGCTAGAAGCCTATGATATGATGACTCCTGTCATATGAGGCGCATGGCCTATGACAAGAGCTGGACATCAATCAATAGTGCAAGACCCTGTCAGACGGATTTATTTGTCGCATTGGAATAAGTTCCAAGGTGAGATTGGATTATGGCCATTCGAGCATGGTTACTACCCCGAACCATGTATAGTCTGCGTAGAGAAAGCCAGATGAGAGAACTGATTTCGATTGCATATGTGCAACACTCAGTACTCGGGTTAATAGTCATATGGACTGTTGGACTTACATCTGTATAGTGGTCCCTATGGGATAGGACATGTGCTCTGATAGAGTCCAAACACTATGGCGCACATCTGATGAGATAACGCGTGCTTATGAGTGACATGAGGTGGCGAGTAGAACTAGTCCCTGAGTTTCCTCGCCGTGTGAGCCTCGTCGATCATATAAAAATGATTGACACTGTATACCCTTAGTACTTTCATCCATGTCGGGGAGAGACGGTTCGGTGGTGCTACTTTAGCGTGACACCTCACGGCTATGAATGATTCGGCTTACCAGGACATTGCTAGGAAAGCAGCTGACTCCGAATCAAAGCGACAATGGATAGAAAGGAAGATTCTAATTGCATCGCTCTTTATCATGTTCATTGGGCCCACCTACAAAATCTTATGGGATCATGCAGGATATGAATATAATAAAGGAGATATAGACTCATTGACGCACGACCTTCGGGACAAGGTAGGTGCTCATGGTCTATGAGATGGCAATAGACAGAATCTGGGGGATACGAGAGAGATATATATATGTATTGCATTATTTCTTAAAGGGTTGAGAAACGCCTGCTGCTAGCTCGTCTCGTATGAGTTTAGAGTATGGATCTCCCGAAATGCAGGTTCTCTCACAGTCACACACCAAGGCCACATAACACTTTGGCAGATGATAATAGTTGGAGATTGAGGGAGACTAGAACTACTGTATTTGTGCAACCCCACTGTGCGAGTGGGAGATGTTAGCATTATGTGCGCCCATGTGGGGTGCACAGTGCAATTATCCTAAACTTATGGGTTTAGGTGAGACAAGCTCAAACCTTATGGGGTTAGTAGCAAGGACATCAACCCTAGGGGGAATGTTGCAATTAGGTATAAGTCTGTCTATATAAGGAGACAGCCTCCTAGATTATTATGAGTGCTAGAGACATAATATACACAATACTGTAGAGATCATGTGCTGATCATAATACAGTAAACCCTAGACTCTCTCTTCAACTAGCCTCCATTGCGTGGAACTTGGTGTGGATCAGAGCTCTCGTCCTAGTGATTCGAGCCAGATTGTGGGAGCAAGAAGAGCACGTGAAAGCAAGCATCCTTCGATCATCCGTTGCGCTTAGGAGCTAAGGAAGACAAGGTAAACACATGAATATTCCGCTTTAGTTCATGTTGTAGATCTGAATATGTTAGATCAAGTACGTCCTTCAGACTGAATACTCAGAAATTGTTACCCGAGGACCCAACGAGTAAACATGCTCTAGCACTAAATAACCTTGAAAGTAGGAGTACTATCCAAGTTAGGTTGGGGTTAGCAATGAATGGGGCTTCTAGAAAATTGTGGTTTGATCTCCTCGTAATCCTCAAAAAATGAATGGAGTATTTCCGAAGTCAACCAGCTCCAAAGTAGGAGTACACTAATGTTAATAACTCTCTACCCTAAATAGTGGATCAAATCCATGTTATATTGGTCTTGCATTCTCGTTAGGGCCAAAAAAATGACAATGCCTAATCCTTTCATGGCTCCTCAATCTTTTCTTTAGTGCTCAATAATCAATAGCTTTGTTTGCGCCTGCATGGTCCTGGTCGAATAGTACGTTTGATAATAACTCTGGTGTTGTTTTAGACGCATTTCATAGTGGGCAGCCGACCATGCATAGAAACCTCATTTTAGAGTTGAGGAGCCGAGCATGTTTAAAACCTCTTGTTCAAGATGAGGTTTATGCCAAAAAAAACCTCATGAACATGAACTTTCAAAATCTCTCAAATTCTTTTGAAGGAAAAAATATATCATATTTCAGTATTATTATTATTATGAACAGCCGCGTTTTGATACTTTTAGGAGCAAAGTCCCTGATATCTTTATCCAATTTTCTGTTTGGAACGAAAAAATAATTACATATCTATGTAATGTGCACAAAAACATTGTAGTAAGCTAGATACAAATAGTACCACTCCGTCCCACCTTTAACGCACTATTTGAATTTTTTTCACCCGTAACTGGGTCACTTTGACTCGGTGATTTGAATCGCAAAACAATGTAATTTTTTGACACTTTTTAATGGTTTTCTAGAATAAGAGCTACTCTACAACACTACGAAAAAATTATCTAAAAAATGTAATATTTTGCTATCCAAATCATCGGATCAAAGTAACTCAGTGAATAATGATAAAAGTTCAAATGGTGCGTTAGAGGTGGGACGGAGTGGTACTAGTGATTACACACATATATATTTAAATATGTTTTAGCACATAAAATTATTTTTTTATTAATTTTTGAAGAAGTTCTCAACTATTTTTTACTTCCTCCATATTGTCAGAAAATATTATGTTGACTTTTTACAGTAACCATGTCATTTTGAACAGATAATTTAGCTTGCAAAACATAAGATCTTTTGATAATTTTTTGATAGTGTTGTTAAGGCTGGGTTTGATATGACTTTTTGGACTTTTAAGTCGACTTTTTAAGTTGTTGTGAAAAAAGTTCGTGACAAAGAAGTTGATAAAAAAAGATGAATGGATTTGGTGATTGTGCTGTAAAAAAGTTAGGATGTAACACTTTTGTTTGTTAGTACAAATTATCATTTTATATTTTTTTATATTTACTAATAAAATTATAGTATGTCTAATTAGATGTCATAGTATGTTGGTACAAAAAAAATAGAGGTAAATTGGTCATTTTTTATTGTTTAGGAAGAAAAAAGTCCAAAAAAAGTTCATGAAACCCAACTTTTTTCAGAATTCAGTTTTACACTACAAGACAAAAACCAAAATCCAAAAACTGACACAAAAAAAAGTCATACCAAACATTTCAAAAAATCTCAAAACAGATTAAAAATCCAAAGTGGATTAAAAGCTGGAAATAAGTCATACCAAACCCACCCTAAATTAACTCCTCAATATCATGAAACTATTACTCTGACCTTATTCCATCGATTTGCTAGATGAATTGCGATAAAAGTAAAAAAATGGGTACTTTTTGACAAAAACCAATCAATCAGAGTGTAGTGCATGTGCCAGATGTCATATGGAATCGACAACGGAGAAGTGATCTGGCACAACAATTTTTCGGTCAGATCGTCGTTCCTTGAACAAAAAGCAGGAGTTGGGCCCACCAAATGGCTTTATCAGTCCACTAGTGCAGTGCCAGCTGTGATTATCGTGAGCCCAGCTGTGTTTGACGATGACGGCTCCGATAGCCCCCTTTCCCCGCCCTTCACCACCTTCTCTCCTGTGATTCTTGTTCCCGACATATTATTATGGGGTAAAAGGCACTTTCACCCCCTCAGGTTTGAAAAAAGACACTTTACCCCTTTTAGTTTGGGAAAAGACACTTTCACCATTTCAATGTGCCAAACTTCAAGACACTGGTGCTGTTTGGATGACATTAATACGAGTGGGGAGAAGTGGCCCAAAATCTGGAAACATTTGGCAAAGATTCTCCAAATGGGGAATTATGTTTGGTAGAATGCGACTGCCATTTTAATTCCAGAATTTCGGTTTGTGGAAAGAGAATTCTAAGAATTCTAATTTCGGAATGCTCTAATCTTTTTCGAAATTCCGGACGGTCGAATGATACTTCTCCTCCACATAAGTCAACGTGGGTCAAACTTCTCCGTAGTTCTCAACCAAAAGTCGGAATCCTCTTCTCACTCACGAAGACAAGGGGGTCTTTGCACAAGGACACCTCACAGGAAGACAAGTGCGAGAGGAGTCTTCGTGGAATAGCATGTTGTCTCAAAACAGGAAGTTGTTCGCACAAAGACAGAGAAATGTTCGCACGAAGGAAATGTGTCTTCGCACGAACACTTCCTGGAGGTGGCAACTAAGGAAGGATATATTTCCTTAGGGCATTGGGGCAGTTTTGGGGGGTATAAGTCGATCCTTTGGGGTCCTATAATTCTATGTAAGCATCTTAAGACGTTCTCCTCAGTTGAATGAAGGTTCTTCATGCCCGTGGACGTACTTAGCATATATTGTGCTAGCGAACCACGTAAATTGTATTTTTCATCGTTCGTGAGGCGTGAGTGATTGCGAGTGACATAACAAACTGGTATCAGAGCCAAGGTTTTGATCACTCCACCAAGAATGATGTCCGGAGCGATTGATGTTGAAGATCGACAGGTTCACAGGAGGGAACAACTTCAGTCTGTGGTAGATAAAGATGGAGGCTTTGCTCCAATCGCAAGGTTTATGGGCAACTTTGACCGCGGACAAGGGAGGCATTGATTCTACAATATCGGAGAAGAAACACTCAACAATTAAGTTGTGCTTATCGGATGACGTGATCATCGAGGTTGTAGATCAGAAGAAGGCAGCAAATCTTTGGATCAAATGGGAGAGAACCTACATGACGAAGAGTCTCACAAGAAAGTTGATGCAAAAGCAAAGGCTATTCAGCATGCGGATTCTCGAAGGTACGGCTCTCAAGGACCATCTTGATCGATCTAATACAATTTTTTTAGACTTGCATAATATTGAAGAGAATGTGGATGATGAGGATACTGCACTCTTGTTATTGGTATCGTTACCTCAATCATACGAGAACTTCATGCAGTCTTTTATTGTGAATAAGAACACCCTAACACTAGAGGAGGTCAGATCAACGCTCCATCTAGGGAACTGCGCCATAAGGGTGCAAGCACATGTACAAAGGATTATGCTCCCAGATTGATGACGACGGGGGGAAGCAAGAAGTGTAAGAAGAACAAGAAAAAGTAGTTTTATAGTTCTAAGTTGCCCAAGGATGTATTTGCTTGGTACAAAGAGAAGGGGCACTGGAAGAGAGATCTCGAAACGAGGACAAATGGACATAATGGCTCTGCAGCAGTGGTAGAGAAGGGAAACTCGTCCGAGGACTACTTCGTTCTACTGGCAGATGATGTCGCGTATCAACCCGATGCGTGGTTTCTTGACTCAGGGGCTTCCTATCACATATGTTCTAACATGTAATTATTTTCAAGCCAGAATCGTGCAGGTGGAGGATCCGTTCACATGGAAAATGGACTTGTTTGCAAGGTCATAAGAAAGGGTTCAGTCAGATTAAGGACGTACGACGAGAGGACATGCACATTGAATGAGGTTAGACACGTACCACTTATAACAAAGAATCTGATTTCTTTGAGTCTACTCGATAGCAAGGGATTTAGCTTCAAAGATGAAGGTATATGTATGCGTATACAAGGGTTTGGATGTTCTACTCAATGGATTCAAGTATGGGACTTAGTACATACTACAGGGTTCGGCCATCACACGGTTTGTCGAAATTGTCTCGACCGAGATTAAAGAAGCTGATCAAACCAAGGTATGCCATATGAGGCTTGGTCATATGAGTGAACATGGAATGAAGGAACTTCACAAAAAAGGCTATCTCACTGGGCATGCGCCCAAGATCCTAGGGTTTTATGAGCACTGCGTGTATGGGAAGCTACATCGTAGCAAGTTCCCTAACACGGTTCATAGAACGAACGATACTCTTGATCATATCCATTCGAATTGATGGGGTCCATCTCGAGTTGAGGCGATTGGCAGGTACAAGTATTTTCTAAGCATCCTAGACGAATACTCAATGATGACTTGGATATCCATGATGGAGCACATGAGTGAAGCCTTCGCAAGATTCAAGGAGTGGAAGACCCTAGTAGAGAATCAGGTGGGAGAGAAGGTGAAAAGGATGCGCACGGATAACGACTTGGAATTGTATTCACTGGAGTTTGATGGATTCTACAAGGATCAGAGATTTGCTCGCCATCACATCATTTGGCACACACCACAACAGAATGGTGTAGCCGAAATAATGAATAAAAATCTTTTAGCTAAGGCAATGTGTATGCTTTCGAATGCAGGTATTTATAGGGGTTTCTGGGGAGAAGCAGTTTCCATAGCATGCTATCTCGTGAACCGGAGCCCACACACATGTATAAGATGCAAGATTCTTATTGAAGTATGGTCCGGAAGAGCAGCAGATTACTCAAACTTGAGATTCTTTGGTTGCATTGCCTATTACCACGTTGATGATGGAAAACTATAAGCAAGAGCAAAGAAGGGAGTATTCATGGGCTTCACGAAAGGTGTGAAGGGATACGAGATTTGGACAGACAACAAGATTATACTTAGCAGAAGTGTAATCTTTGATGAGAGTTCAATGCTGAAGAATTCCGTGGAGATGGAGCTTGGAGATGCAGAGAAGAAGGTGGAGGAAAATTCGGATCCTACTGATCCTAAGGAGTCGGAAATGTAAGGTTTTGATGCAGAATACGTAGTGAAGATACAACTAATATTTCCTGATCAAATCCCTCCATGAATCGCAGGTTAAGCTCTCATAATGTGATATAGGAAGTAACGTTTACCTTGTGGATTTGTGATCACAACGAAGAGTAGTGTCCTCGTCTATACCAGTATCCACACCTTGGGATTGCGAACAAGGTTCTTCTCCACGCCTAGTGCTAGTAATATCAAAGAAGGAATCAAGCGATCACGCAAAACGGGAAAGGGAGGTTTGGCCTCCTTGTTGTCGTCGGCCCTAGGGGGTTCGACCTCCTTGGGTTCTCTCTCCATGCTTTGTTATTTCACTCAATGACAAATCTTGTGAAATAATAGAGCTAGGACTCCCCTTTTATGGTCAATAACTCCTTATTGACTATAAACTTGCCCCAATACTAATCTGTTCATACACGGATTAGTCCACTTTGCAACTTAGTCCAACTAACTTTGCATGTGCTTGTGTTTTTATCCTTGATCCATAAAATTGTTAATTAGTCTAACTAATTAACATCCATATCCAGTTAAACCATTTTGGTGTGTGACCCTGCATGTTCCTTTTAAGTTGGTAGTAACAATTACAACCATTGAGCGATGTCTAGCAACACATCAATGCCACCCAACTAATAGAAACAGTCAGTGATCTGATAAACCTTGTGCCCAATGTTACCGTGCTGTATATGTCCCTTTGTCACTATATCCAGATTGGACAAGAGACATAAACGTCACACTCGTATATCCAATCCATAGTTTCTCGATCATGGGAATAGGCTTATCTGTACAGATATGATTCTGGCCAGACGTTCCATAAGCACTACCCCTCGAGTGGTCGTGGATATTTGCTCCCATTATGTGGGAGGAATAAATCCTCTCTACATCTCTCATCTTGCTTCCTATCATGTCCGATTGTCATCTTTATAGTTACCCATATATGATGTAACGTTTGATGATATCAAAACAAGATATTTCACAACCAGAGTATCTAGTGACTTCAAGTCTAAGGACTACAACACCATTGTGACTACGAGAAGCACTTGTGACATTCACATAATTCATATGTAGCCTTCTAGTGGTGGGTCAATCCAATATGCCATTATCATATATCTCATACCCATGTGTTAGACTTGATATCTCCATATGAACCTACCCACATACTAGTCTCTGATAACTCTGTATTAGAGTTATATTTCTTACACGATTTTTTATCATTTTGCGTAATTTCCGGGTTGAATATATTATAAATACACTATAAACTTGAGGAAAATTAATAAGTGTAGCTTTGAGCGATAAATTGTTAATCCGGGTGTTTTTCACATTATTTACATTTATTTTGTCAAATTTGATTGCACGGGGTGTTTTCGTGTTGTGTTGGACAGGAAACGGAGCTCGTGGATCAAAAGGAGGAGGAAAACGAACTTTGGAACATATGCAGAATCTTGGGAGAGAAAGAAATCGGAAGAAAAAAGGACAAAGATGGAAAAAGGGGGTTAAAGCGTCATTTCAGAAGTCTGGGTAGCGACACTTAGCACCCCAATGAAGAATAGAAGAAAAGACTTAAAAAACATGAGCGGAAGAAAAGTAGGGAAACTCACTGACTTGTAGGATCAAAAGTTTATCGCACGACCATAAGTTGATCGCAGGATCAGAATCTGTGATCGCACGATCAGGCAGAGGAGCAAAGACACTCTTCTCAGCAGATCGCACGATCAAATTTTTCAGATCGTGCGATCAGAACCAATACTTGGACGAGTCTTTGAGCGACGAAAATATTGAAATTCCCTGACTTGTGCGATCTCCTCCTCTGATCGCACGATCAGCAGCCAAGGAGGCCACATATCGCACGATCAGAGAAAGGAGATCGTGCGATCTCCTGAAGTAAAAACCACACGGATGAATAAGAAAAGGAGGTTAGGCATTCTCATCAAAACTACGTCGTTTTTTGGTTATTTCATTCCTAAACCTAATGTTGGAACTAATTCATGTAAGAAAGGATGATTTATTGAGGGGGGTTGAAGCAACCCAAGTGAGAAGAAAAGGGAGGAGACGACGAAGAACAAGAGTTTCACCATTGAAGCTTCTTTGCGTTTGATTTCTTCTACTCTTATTATTAAATTTTAATGGAGAAACTCATGAGTATTCTTATTTAGTTAGCTAAGCGACTTTGGCAAGGCATCTCAATTTGAGAGCCTAGGGTTCATGTAAACGATGTTTATTTTCCGGATTTGATCTTTGCTTCATGGTTTATTGATTTCATCTTTTGAATCAATTCTACTTTCTTGTTTATTATGTTAGTAATCCTACTCGAGTGACACGATTAGGAGATAAACTAGGGTTCAATAACTAGGGTTTCATTCAATAGTTGATTCATGCTTAAAGTTATCTTTATTCTAATTCAATTGTTCATGTATTGTGCGTAATACTCAGCGTTGATGGAGTAATTAATCGGAACCACTTCTTAGTTAGCGAATTCACGACAGTGATTCTAACTAACTAGGATGAGACTTGAACATCAATCCCGTATCCATGAGACTGAGAATAGACGTGTTAGGATTGGCTAGTGTGGGTAGATTCGTGATAACTCTCTATTAGAGTTATATTTATTGCATATTTTATATCGTTTTGCGTGATTCCCGGGTTGAAATATGAGTTGTACACTATGAATGTTGAAAAAACGTAGAAAGTTGAGTTTTTAACACTTTATTGTTAATACGGGTGTTTCGATGCATATTTCGATGTTTTTTGTCAAATATAATCGCTTGGTATGGTTTTTCATGTTGTCTTGACATGAACGGATGCTAAACGATGACTAGGAGGCATGAAACGAACTTCGGAAACAAAGCAAACTCAAGAGGAAGCAAGAGAAGCAAAGTCGGAGGAGCAAAAGTGACCAATCTCCACTATTTTGATTTTATCTCGAGTTCTACAATACATTTTGGAGTGAGACCAGTGGCAAATGAAAGTAGACTCAAAGATCTTTCCAACGATAGGTCACGGAGCTAATATTTTTGTATTGTTTTATATTTAAGAAATAGATATGGAGAAACTAGGCAATCTCTAGATCAACTAGGGCTGTAGACGATTTCCGGTTCAGCTATGTAACACGTAAATTCTATTCTAGTTCAGCCGGGTAATTGCACTGACAATCTCCTATTGGTCTCATGAACTACAATCTCCACTCGGTCTCATGTTGTCTACCGGTCCGTTCTAGCAGGTCATCTACTGGTACGATAACGGGTCATGTCGGCCCACCGTTTCAAGGAACAGCTAAATAATCCTACCGAATCTACCCACACTAAGCCAATCCTAACACTTCTAGTTTTAGGTCTCGGTGATTCGGGATTGTGTTCAAATTCTCTACACAATTAGGTTGAGTCACTGTCGTGCACTCATCTAATTAGCTAGCCCGTCCGGGTAGCTACTCCATTCTTACTAAAGATTAAGCATAGAACAAGAACGTGTAACTGGAACGAATATTAACTTTAAGCAACGAATTGATTCACAAAATAAACCCTAGTTTCTTTTAATATCAAATCATATCCTAATCGTGTCAATAGACTAAGATCAACAACAAGTTCAAGAAACTAACATTCAATTGAAGAATCAAATCCAAACGCATGAAACAAAGTATGAAATCCGGAAAATAACCGTCTACATAAACCCTAGGCTCTCGTAGAGATTCCTAGCAAATTATTTAGCTAAGAATAATCAACCAAACACGGTGCAATAGTTTCTCCATACAAAGATTGAGAAAGAAGGAGAAGAAATAAAAAACCTAGCTCTCCAATGGTAACTTTTTGTGTTCTCTTCTTCCCCGTCTTCTTTCTTCGACTCCTCCCTTTGTTTCCTGCTCCAAATATGCATGAATACTCCTAAGTATCGTCCTAATACATTGGAAATAGCTTAGAGTCTTCAAACTTTCAAGAAATTACCAAAAGAACCCAAAAAATTGCGTTTGGCCGCTCTGTTCGCACGAACACCCGACTGTCCGTGCGAACAGTGTTCGTGTGAACATAAATTTTGTTCTTATTTTCCAGCAGTCCCTTTTTCACTTCTTTTGGCCTTCAAAAAATTTTCCTAAGGCATTTTTTCGTGCGAACATAATTTTGTTCGCACGAACACCCCTAAGAATTTTCTCAGATTTGCATCCTCTTTGTCGGACCATATCTTTCTTGTCCAATCTCCGTTTTAGCTAAGTGATCTATCGTTGGAAAGATTTTTGAGTCTACTTTCATTTGACACTGGTCTCACTCCAAAATGTATTGTAGAACTCGAGATACAATCAAAATAGTGGAGATTGGTCACTTTTGCTCCTCCGACTTTGCTTCTCTTGCTTCCTCTTGAGTTTGCTTTGTTTCCGAAGTTCGTTTCATGCCTCCTAGTCACCGTTTAGCATCTGTTCCTGTCAAGACAACATGAAAAACCATACCAAGCGATTATATTTGACAAATAACATCGAAATATGCATCGAAACACCCGGATTAACAATAAAGTGCTAAAAACTCAACTTTCTACGTTTTTTCAACATTCATAGTGTACAACTCATATTTCAACCCGGGAATCACGCAAAACGATATAAAATATGCAAGAAATATAACTCTAATAAAGAGTTATCAAATTTCCCCACACTACCTTTTTGCGCGTCCCGAGGAAAATCAATCCTCACACTACGTTTTAATCCATCGAATTGCAAACAACTACACTAGCCATGTGACACACACAACACACACACCCAATGCAATCTACATGACTATAAACAATGCAACTCGATTATTTCACAATGCAAACATTTAAACAACACAACCTTTCTTTTTCCTTTTCTTTAGAGATTGGGCAATCTCGTTATCACTAACCAAAATCATCAAGTTCTCACAAGCCTCTTTTGAAATTTCACAACCACTAGCAAGAAATTGAGATAAGATGATCATACACACAAGTTCACTAAGGGGTCCCCAAACACCCACCATAAACAATCCAAGACTTGGGCACGTCCTTTAGCTCAGAGGGTCTAGGCATCGCAAATTCTAAGATAGTATTTCGTCGCCAAGTCATTTGAGGTTTTCAGACCCTCTTAGCCGCTATTGCATTGAATGCAAGTTGTCCCAGTGACGGGAGACACAACTCCGTGTAATACGGCTTGACTTTAATTTTCCCTAGTTTCTTTAATTGGATTGAATTCAAATTCTCCACATGAATGGAGGCACATTAGGTTGTTCACTGTATCTAATCCAATAGAAGATTTTGATTCATTTTTTTCTTTATTCTCTTCTATTTTTTTTCAACCGTGCATTTAGAGCTACTAAGAGTGGGATTTTTTGGTTAGCTCTTGAAACCACCTTAAGGGATGGTGGTGTACACTCCTTAACTTCACTTAGGCTAGAGCATCGTACCACATGGAACCGACTCTACACGAAGGTCTACCCCAGATTTACAAGAGGCCACAAGTTTCCACTCGAAAACAGACTATTCAACTCCTTAGGACTAAATCCTCCTAGCACAATATAGGAACTAAAGGTATGCCCTCGTCTTCTTTTCACTTTTCCCTGAATACCCGGGACTTCCTTTCGTGAAACTAGTGCGCAAGATACTAAAAATTAAGGTTTTCCCCACTACGGTGCTTCATATTCATTGAGACTCTTTCATTGAACTCTCTCTAGTTTCAAGCATCATCAATTGCCCAACTCAAAATTTTTAAATTTTTATGGATTTTTGCTTTTTTATTTTTTTCAATTTTTTTCCCTAGACTCTATATGGTTTTGGCCAACTCGATTAACCTCACGTTTGGGTTAGGGGACTCAATAAAGTAAAAGTGCTAACAAAACGCATACTAACAATTCTAACACAATACGACACAACTGCATGTAACTAGCGATGCATAACTGACATGGCTAGCAAAATGTACACAAACCCCCCCCCCCCACACTTAAGCGTTTCGTTGTCCTCAACGAATTTAGAGATATAATAAGAGAACTCATCGCTTAAATGTGTAAGCGGTGGATCTACACAATTATCGCTCAAAACGTAGAACAGAGAGAGTTAAAGGTACATGTGGTGCCCGGACCTACATGTGCACCGTTGACGCGAAACTGCAACAAGAAGGGGTCTTGTGGACTGTTGACAGTTTCCACAAAAGTCTCACCTCGCGTCCGGATTCCGATGCGCCTACTCACATTCTCTATCACACGCATCAAGAAGGGGAAGCCGGAGCGTCTTTTGTACCTGTGTCCCTGCACACTGATTGAAAGAATTAAAGCAACTCTCTCTCACCCCTCAAAATCATATATGGAGAACTAAATGAAAAAAAAAATAGAAATAAATAGCATCCTACTCTACATTGGGTTGCCTCCCAAGCAGCGCTTGTAATTTAAGGTCGACAGCCCGACCCGGTTACCTCAACCGAAAAGGATTGTGGAGGCTGCTTTATCCCTCCACTTCTTCTTCTTCCACCATCTCTTCTCGATAAGCCTTTTCTCACGAGCACCCATCTGCTCTGGCGATGGTGGACAGCTGTGAAAGCTAACTCTTTTCATCTTGCAATTTATCTTCTTTATCAGCTTCCACCAAGTACCACTGGGCTCATATGCGTCGCTCTCCATAAATTCATCCCAGTAATACCTCTTTGGTGCTAGATGCTCATCAAATGACCCATGCAATTCATCCACACCCCACACTTGTTGATTTCCAACTCCTTGGCTATGGCATATGGATGATCAATAGAATCGCCCATAGAACAAGAGATTGGAAGTTGCTCATCACGTTCTTCCCCATAAGAATCTCCATCCAGTAATTGTTCCAGCTCGTCGCAGACTTGCGTGACATAGGATATGGAGAATTCATCATTAATCAAAGTTGGGGCTTTTACCTCAATAGCACTTAGCACAAGTGTTTCACCAGCTTCATCGTCGACACACCACAGACTTCCAATGTCGGTTTCTTCCCATTCATGCCAAGGATGTGAGGGCGCCTGCAGTCTTGGCTCGTAATACGGCAGATCTTCCCATCTTGGGCACACAGGTCCACCCCAGTCTGAATCAGAGTTTGAGTCCTCATAAATGGCAGAGTCCACCAATGGTTCATGGACACTTCATTCTTCGCTCGACTCAGGTATCTCTTCTTCCACTTGTGGTGGTGATGATGAAGGTTCAATATGAGGCTCACTATCATGTGGCAAGGGCTCTTCTTGTGGTTCTTGAATACTAGATTCCCCTGCTGTTGACAGTCTTTCTACTCGTTTCTTTGTCCTCTCCAACATCTCCCTCACATATTCCCTACCTTTGGCTGAATCCTCTTGTGATAATTGTGCATCTATGGACAAAAATTTGGCGCACACTTCGATGTCATTCATAATACTACGCCGTTCTGCCATAATTGCTAATGAGTCTTGCTGGTGCTGATGAAGCTGGGGGGCATGTACTCGACATGAGTCTCTACGTTCGTGCCAAATGCCGCATACGTAGCAGCAAATTATGCATGCGTCCTCGTCTTCGTGGTTACCCCTGCAGTGGAAACAGTAGGGGGGACCCGAATAACAGTCTTCGCTCCACATGCTTATATTGTCTCTTGCTTCCTGCGTTCCTGAGAAACAAACTCACAAGACACCCGTGAAGCACAGAGATATAGAATAAAAAATAATAAAACTAAAACTAAGATAAAAGTACTATAAACTAACTCCTAACAAAATAATCTACCGATGTCCCAGACAACGGCGCCAAAATCTTGACGCGATTCTTTAACGCGTATGCGCAAGTGCACGGTCAAGTAATATAGGGGTGGTATTTCAACCCCGAGTTATTGATCCCACGAGGACAGACTTGAGACTATTTAGTTAGTTGATTAACTTAGAGTACGGTACAAGGAGGAAATTTGAGTGATTTGAGAATTGAAATAACAACTAAACTAATATTTTTGTATTTTTTTTTTATATTTAGGAAACAAGTTTGGAGAAACTAGGCAATCTCTAGATCACCTAGGGATGTAGACAATTTCCGGATTATCTGAATAACACATTAATTCTATCCTAATCAAGACGGGTAATAGGCTATGACAATATCCTGTCGGTCTCATGTCATTTTACGTCTCGGTTAACTACAATCTCCTCTCGGTCTCATGTTGTCTACCGGTCCGTTCTAGCAGGTCATCTACTGGTACGATAACGGGTCCTGTCGGACCACCGTTTCACTTAACATCGGAATAAACCTACCGAATCTACCCACACTAGGCCAATCCTAACACTTCTCCTTTTCGGTCTCGGTGATTCAGGGTTGTTATTCACATCTCATCCTAGCTAGTTGAATCACTGTTCGCGCATTCTCTAGCTAAGTAGTATTTCCGGGTCATGACTCCTTCAAAACTAAGAATTAAGTGTAGCACGTGAACAATTGACTTAGAACGATATTAAATTTAAGCAAGACAATGATTCAAGAACAAACTATAGCTTCAATAACAATCAAATCCTACACTAGTCGTGTCAATAGACTAGAATCATTAATTAGATAATGAAACTAACAACTATTCATTGAATCAAATACATAGGCATGAAACAAAGACTTGAATCCGGGAAATAATCCGTCTACATAACCCTAAGCTCTCATAGAGATGCCTAGCAATGGAATTTAGCTAATAGTAATCAACCAAACAAAGCTTACAAGTTTCTCCATACAAAATTGAGAGAGAAGAAGAAGAAAATCAAAAACCTAGCTCTCCAATGGTGGCTCTTGTGTTCTCTTCGTCCCCGTCTTCCTCTAGCTCTCTAGACTGTGAATACTCCTAAGGATCGTCCCAATACATTGGAAATAGGTTAGAGTCTTCAAACTTTCAAGAAATTACCAAAAGAACCCAAAAAATTGCGTCTGGCCGCTCTGTTCGCACGAACACCCGACTGTTCGTGCGAACAGTGTTCGTGTGAACAGAAATTTTGTTCTTATTTTACAGCAGTCCCTTTTTCACTTCTTTTGGCCTTCAAAACATTTTTCTAAGGCATTTTGTTCGTGCGAACAAAAGTTTGTTCGCACGAACACCCCTGGGAGTTTTCTCAGATTTGCATCCTCTTTGTCGGACCATATCTTTCTTGTCCGATCTCCGTTTTAGCTCCGTGACCTATCGTTGGAAAGATATTTGAGTCTACTTTCATTTTCCACTGGTCTCACTCCAAAATGTATTGTATAACTCGATATACAATCAAAATAGTGGATATTGGTCACTTTTGCTCCTCCGACTTTGCTTTTCTTGCTTCCTCTTGAGTTTGCTTTGTTTTCGAAGTTCGTTTCATGCCTCCTAGTCATCTTTTAGCATCCGTTCCTGTCAAACCAACATGAACAACCATACCAAACGATTATATTTGACAAATAACATCGAAATATGCATCGAAACACCCAGATTAACAATAAAGTGCTAAAAACTCAACTTTCTACGTTTTCTCAACATTGATAGTGTACAACTCATATTTCAACCCGGGAATCACGTAAAACGATATAAAATATGCAATAAATATAACTCTAATAGAGAGTTATCAATTCGGTAGGTGAGATTCGACCGTTTCGTGCAACGGTGGACCGGCATGACCCGTTGTCATGCATGTCGTTAGCCTACTAGAACGGACCGGTAGACACAAGAGGCCGATATGAGATTGTAGTCTACTGTGAAGTAGAATGACTTGAGACTGATGGGAGATATTCAGCGCTGTTACCCGACTTAGTTAGAATATAATTAACGTGTTGCTCTGATAATCTGGACATCGTTTACAACCCTAGGTGATCAACGAGATTGCCTAGTTTTCTCTATTTATTGGTTAAGAATTCTTCTTAATTCCAGTTTACTATTATTTCTGTCTTTACTATAGCCACCTTTTGGGGGTGGCAACACCACAAATCACACTTTTCCACCGGTTACTCAATGAACTGCACTACTTTGTTAGCTGATAAACTTGTTGTGAGCCTGTCCTCGAGGAATTGACAACCCGAGTACTGAAAATACTCACTCTTACTTGATCATACGCTTGCGTAATACGTGCTAGTAATCCGCGTCAAGTTTTTGGCGCCATTGCCGGGGACAGCGGTAGATTATTTAGTTAGGAGTTATTTTAGAGTACATTTATTTTAGTTTTTATTTTGTTTCTTTTCTATCACTGTTCTTCACGGGTGTCTTGTGAGTTTATTTTCTCAGGAACACAGGAAGCAAGAGATTCTACTAAGCATGTGCATCGAAGACAATTATTCTCCCACCCCCACTGTTTCTATTGCAGGGATAACCATGAAGAAGAGGACGCATGCATAATTTGGTGCTATCGATGCGGCATTTATCATGACAATAGAGACCCATGCCGAGTTCATCCGCCCCAGCTCCATCAGCAACCACAAGAGGATTTAGGGACAAGTATGAATTACTTGAGGGATATGGTGGATAGGAACACGAAGCAAGTAGAGGAACTGACGCTGTCAGTGGCAAAGTTATTAGATACTCAAGAGCCACAAACGGAATCCCTTCCACATGAAATTGTTCTTTGTAGATCTCTCTTCGTCTTCTCCAGATCGAAGCGAGCGGCGGCAGAGGCAACGAGGTGGCGACTCCTCTCCGTACCAAAGGTAGATCTTCTTCTCTCTTTCTCTCACTCTTCCTATATTCTTCTTCTTCATCATCTCTTCTTCATGCTGTTATTGTTTTTTATTTTAGATCTGATTTTAGATTGTAGGCGGCGACTCCTCTCAATGTACCAAGGGTGCAGATCTGGTAGATGCGGCGTTCGTGGCGGTGGTGATGGTGGTTCTCCGGCAACAGGGTGCGGTGGTGGTTGACACGATTTCTTACGTGTATACGCAAGTGCACGGTCAAGTAGTAAGTGGAGTATTTTACGACTCCGAGTATCGAACCCAAGGGAAATAGACGATTATTAGCTAATTAAGAATTAAATTTATGATACCTAAGTAACCGGTAAGAAGTGGTTTGATTTTGAATGTTCGTCGCCCACAAACAAGCGACTAAATAAAATGAATGTAGAGACAATATTTATGTATTTTTCAATTAAAAGAATTTAATCAAAGTATGGAGAAAACTAGGCGATCTATGAATCACCTAGGGTCTTTAGACAGTTCCGGAATTTGTATTGAAACACATTACTCACTAACTGATTATGCCGGGTAATAGCACTTACAATCTTCTGTCGATCTCATGTAATTTTACGTAACAGTTTATTTTGGGTCCTGTCGGTCCACCTCCATCTACCGTTACGTTCTAGCTGGCTAGTCAACTTCGTTCACCGGGTCCTGTCGGTCCACCGATTCACTCACCTAACTAGTTCAACCGAATCTACCCACACATGACTACTCCTATTCATCTCACCTATCGGTCTCAATGATTTGGGAATAAAAACATGATCTTATTCGTAACCGGGTTAAGTCTCTGTCGAGCACCCACCTAGTTCACTAACAACTCCGGTTCGCGACTCCCTTGTTGCTAAGAATTAAGCCTAGATCATGATTTCTAATCAATTAGTTTGTAACTTTAAGCTATGAATTCAACTAGTTCATCATCTTCATCTAACATGGTCATTCCATTCATCACTAACACGTGTCAATAGCCTTAGCTTATGGATTCACAATACAAGATGAAGAATAATAAACACTAATTGGATCAAACGCATGAATCAATCAACAAAATCCGGAAAATAAGTCTAAGTCATAACCCTAGGCTCTCCATAGAGCCTAACAAAGAAATTAGCTACTCATTGTTATGCTAAAATCACAAGTATTCTCCATAGGATGATAAAGAGAGGGTAAGAGAAGAATCAAACGATGAAATCGCCAAAGCTTTGGCGAATCCGTGCAATCCCCAAGCTCCTAGGTGCTCTCCAATGGCTCCTGTACCTGAATCTCTTCCTATTAGGTCTTCTCTGCCCGTTTTTTACCAGCTGAGCACGATTTTTTATGTTATTTGGTCGAAATTGCACTTCAGCCCCTCTACTTTGTAATTCCCGGACAGAATTATTTGCTGATTTTGCGCGGGCTGTATCTCCCTCATACGGACTCGTCTTCGGGCCTACCATATATCGTTGGAAAGCTACGGATGTCTACTTTCCAATGCCGCAAGCCTTGTTTCAAAATTCTTTGTAGATTTTCCTGGGCATCGAAAAGAGTGCAAGCTGGTCCTGTGTGACTTTTCCAACTTTTTTTCGTTTGTGCATCTCCTTTTCTCCTCTTCATCTAGCTCCATTCCAAGCATATCCAAGCCTCTCATAAGCTCCATTGCACCTATTTTACCTGAGATACACAACACTAAACAACCCGTGCAATTATCATAGCAAATATGAGAGAAAACATGCACAAATAGGCTAGAAACACAACTTTTCACTCTTAGGCTTAGACATAGTCACATTCACATATTTGTGCAAATATAACATCTAAATCATGTGAAATAAGACTAATACAAGTACTAAGAAAGTATAATAATAACTCCTAAAAGAGAGTTATCAAATACCCCCACACTTAGCTTTTGCTCGTCCCGAGTAAAACCACTATTTACTAGCCGACTCAAGACGCAAACGACACAAGACTCAACAATGCAACAATATGATGCAAATGCAAACTACGACTCGATCCTACACAAACACAAATATACACAAAATACATTTTTTATCTTTTTGGTTGGGATCGGGCAATCTCCATTGACTTAAATCGGGTATCATGAAGTGATGAGAATCCTAGGAACAAAGCATGAGTTGAAACTAAACTCGACAACGAGATTCTCCCCTAGTTAGTATAGAAAGTCTAACTTTACTAAGTACAAGAGTACGCTACCTCTTCGCGTGTGCCACGAAATAAGAGACTACGCTAGGCAAAGCCACATCCAAGGTCCGAGCTCCTAATCCGCTAACGGTTTTCACATGATGAGGCTTAGGGACATAAAGATAATCTCGTCGAAATCAAGTCCTAAGCGTCACATTCTCACATCAAATCCCACATCTCACACACCCTCACCACAATGATAGAAACCAAAACCCAAAGCTCACCACCTCCGGCCCTCAATTCCCTCAAACCCCGGTACACTAGTGATCTCCGTGGCCATCGTCGTTTGTCATGCATGAAACATGAACCGTCGTCGTCAAAGTAGCTCCACCACTCGTTCCAATTCAAATTCAACTCAACTTTATTTCATCTCTCCTTTTTCCTTCTCTCTCATTTGTTTTTCATTTTTTTTTATTTTCTGTTTTTTTTTTTCTTTTCTTTTTTTTTCAAATTCTCTCAAAATCCCATCAAAATCCAACAATAATATCCGAATGGTCTTCAAATAACAATCAAATATGCTAGGAGAAGGAAACACGTAAATCGATGAATGAATATCACATAAAAATATCATCTCCTCCTACTCAATCAAAGTCCATGTCAAATCCAAGCCGCAAAATCAATAAAATAAATGTGTGGGAGTGGAGTCGTCGCAAGCTCACACTCAATGTCCGGAGTCAAAAGTCGACACCCCCACACTTGAATGTAACTATATCCCCTCTCAAGTAGTCCCGAAGATGAATGTATCTCGTGCCTAATCCAACCAATCCTCCTACACCAAAGTAATCAAAACCGGTACCTAGCACGATCCACCAATTAAGTTCACCCAAACCAATTTCGCGTGTATTGGATTCACGCACTCACGGCTCTCCACAACTGTGTCCATGATGTAATGGCATGGAACACCGCCACACCGAAGTGCGCAAGCCTACTCACTCACCCTCGCATCCCCTCATAGATAATTAATGAAGTGCAAGCGAGATGTAGAACTCAACGAATTGTATAATCACTCCCTCATCGAACCCCCTCAAATACACAACCCCCTCGTGACGCACTAAAGTGGTGATTCTAATCAATTTGTGATGAAGGCCAAGAATCGTCACCCTAGGTCCGAAGGCTAGCAAAGAATCCAAGGTTCAAATTGAGGCGTCTAATGGTCCTACAAGGTGAGTTCTAAGAGCAGTGAGTGCTCTAATACACGACCTCGCACAGCTGTTTCGTGTGCCACTACGAGGCGGGTTGGCGACTACCTAAGACGTACACATGGATGTTCGGCTTGTTTAGCTCACACCTAGCTCAGCTCTTGTAAGAAAATAGGCACACACTTTGGCTTTGAAAATCACATAAGTGTTAAAAATAGGTAGGCACTCCCGTAAAGAAAGTCTCTCTATACCTACTAGGGGGGACTCACGTCGTCACTCTCGGTCGCAAATCATGCTCTACGCCTAAAATCCTCACACTTCGCGATTTATCAAATTTTAGCCTCTTTCGATTGCCCTTTTCTCAAAATTTTCTCTTTTTTTTTTTTTTTTTTTTTTTTTTTTTAATAATTTTTTTTTATAAAGTTCCTACACTACATGCAAGCCGACACGAACGAAACTACACAAGACATTCGACAGGGTAGGTAGACTCAAATAAGAAAACGTGCAATATTAAACACAAACTCAAACAAGTATATACACTACACGACTAACATATCACAATACGATACACTATCACAATATCACGACACTGACTACATAACTTGACACAATACGACACAAACAACTATATGCAGACATGGCGATGCAGACACTAACTGGCTAGCAAATAGCTAAAATCCCCCCACACTAGACTGCTTCGTTGTCCTCAACGAATTTAGAGATCAACCTAGAAGACTCAGCATTCAAATGCGAGGGGCGGTGGTTCTACTCGGAGTCAAAGTCACGGCACAAGAAGGTAGTTCAACAAATTTAGAGATAATTCAAGCTACGTGCACGTGAACGAGTTGTGTGTACCGAAATTAAGCAAGTACTCAAGTAATTCCCTAGAATTCTAAAAATAAAATCCTAGAGCAAGTACGATGTGCCTAAACGGTAAGTAAAGAGAGAGAAGAATACTCACAACCGACACAAGGTCAGGGACGAAATCCGATAGGTGCTGACTGAGTTAGCAAGAACAATCCCCGAGCAAACATTGTGCGGAACAATGCACGCTCCCTTGCGGTCGAGTGTGTGAAACACACCGGGGTCGATTGATCTGCTGCTGACAAAAAGAGAACGAAGAATCCCCGAACTCGTGAGAGCTCCCGTAACGGTCAAGTGCGCTGAACACACCGGGGTCGATGTCTTCGTCAAACTTCTCATCCAGATTTCGAAGTCGGACTAATATGTAAGAGCTGCACCCTTTTTTACATTTCTTTGGACCGATTTATGGTTGTACTGATTACTATTCCCATATTAATCCCAATATCAGGCAATCCCTTCGTCAAATCTCACTTTGGTAGCACCATCACCAATATTAAAACTGTATCAAGAAATCTGAATTCCCACACATCATCGTCAACAACCAGTCAAGTAAAGTCACAGTCTTGAACTCCACCAATACGCCACTGCCTCCTTCACCAACACCACACAACCACAACACTGTAACTTTCACCATTCAACCAATTCAGGCCACAACCATCTCCATTCAACAATCACCACCATTGCTACCATTACAGACCATAACCTGCTCCCAATTCTCCCCCTTCACAACCTAAATCATCCGACAAACACCCACGACCACTACCACAAGCCACGGCCGCGACCAAACCCAGCAGCCATGGCCGCCAAATTCACCCGAACCTCAAACTCACCGAACAATACCACCGCAGCCTCGGCCAAAACCCAACAACCTTCACCATTCTCCATTAAACCACTGAAACAAACCTTCACAAAGCCTCCCCAATTCATAGCCACCAGAACCTACCACAACCTGCTACCATCTTCCACCCAACCACCGATTAACCCACCTAATTCTCCGGCCAAAACCTCCACAAAACAAGGACAATTAAGCAGCGACAAGGAGGCAACTGAACCCAGCCAAGCTAAGGGCAAAACAGAGCCAAGAAGAGAGATGAAGAAGAAACAGATGCAGTGAAGAAAAACCCAGCGAAGCACGACGAAGGAGCGCAGCAAGAATTGAGAAGCAACGGTCTGCAAGAACCCAGCGAACAGAGCAAATCGCAGAGAACAAAACAGCAGAGAAAGTCGAAGCAATTGCCAGGGGATTGCGAAATAGAAGCAGCCCTTCTGCTTTCGTGCGAAATAGAGTTCCAGGCGGTGATTTAGGTGTCAAGTTCTATTGGAGAGGAGGGCGTGGCGGTGCTGGGTTTCGATTCGCGGTGAACGGAGGCGGAGCAGAGGTTTCGCCGGTGTAATCGGGAATTAGGGAGAGGGCGGTGGAGGATAGGGTAGGTGGTTTTGGTCGAGGTCTGGGTTTCGAATTGGACTGCGGAGAAGGGTCGGCTGTTGACAGCGGTTGGGGTGGCTGTCTGGGTTGTTGCCGAGGAGGGCGGTGATGTGGTTTTGGCGAAGAGGGAAAAAGGTGGGTTCTGCTGGGGTGTTGTGGAGCTTTGCAGGTCTAATGGTTTGGGCGTGGTGGAGGGTTGGTGGCTGGGTAATCTGAAGAGAGGATGGTGGTGGCGACGGCTGGGGTTTACAGAGAGGAGGAAGAAGATGAACGTGCCCCGTACAAACTTTCCCCATTTTCCAAATTTACCCTCAAAAGCCTCTGGAACTGCCCTTTTTGCCCCTGTTCGCAGGAGCAATTTTTGTTGTTCTTAATATTCAACAGTGGGCTTTTGCCTTTCTCTTGTTCCTGCGAACACAGGGCGAACACCCCCTGACTCCAACTTTTTTTTTTTTTTTTTTTTTTTCGCTTCGTTTGTCTTCTAGATTACGTCTCCGGACTCCGATGCACGCATATTACATACCGTCGGAAAGCTCGTTTCGCGCACGTTCTGATTTCGCAATAGTGACTTCAAATTTTCCGGAGTAAACTTCAGAATTCCTGACCTCAAATTCCGTGATCATTATGTCGCTTTCTCGGTTTTTCTACGTTTCCTCTTTTCACGCATCAAGAAGGGGAGTCCGGACCGCGTCTCCAACCTGAATGCCTGCACGACTCAATTCAAATATAAGATCCTCACTCTCTAACCCCTCATATAACAAAACGGTATGAAAAACGCACACGACAGTATTTAAAAACACACTCTCTACACTAAAGCATAAAAATACGTTGGGTTGCCTCCCAACAAGCGCTTGTAATTTACGGTCGACGGCCCGACCCAGTTACCTCCGCCACCTCACGAGGGTGGTCTGGCACTTTGTGCCGCTTCCAGCTTTGCTTTCCTGTGCTGAATTTGAAGCACTGCTTCGTGTGCGTGCACTGCTGATGGCTTATTTCTTTCCCAGTAATCAGGTGGATCCCCTTGCGATAACTCTGGGATTTGGCGCTTCACTTGTACAGCAAATGGCACACCTGGTTGATACTCCCATGAACACTGGGGTGACGGTTTGAAGACCCGAAAAGTCTCCATGTCATCATGTACCCTCATAATCAGTTCTCCATTCTCTACGTCAATGAGAGTACGACCAGTTGCCAGGAATGGCCTACCCAGAATTAGCGGAACATCACCTACTGGCATATCCAATATAACAAAATCAGCCGGGATGATCAGACTTCCGACCCTCACCAGCACATCTTTAACCATCCCACATGCTTTCTTGGATGACTTGTCTGCAAATTGGAGTGTTATCCAGGTTTTCGGGGGCTCCCCCACACCTAACTTTTTGAATACCGACAACGGCATCAAATTCACGCTCGCTCCCAGATCACAGAGAGCTCTTCCAGTGTAGGAATCACCCAATGTAGCCTCAATGACAAAGCTACCTGGATCCTTCTTTTTCTTAGGTAACCCATGCAAAACACATGAACTAACCTGTTCATTTAAGTTTACTCTCTGAAATTCATCCACCCCTTTCTTTCCAAGAACCGCATCTTTAATAAATCGAGCATACTTAGGCATCTTTTGAAGTGCCTCAATCAATGGGATATTGATATGCAGTTTGGAGAAGACATTCAAAAAGCGTCTGTATTCTTCTGAATCATCCTTCTTCTTCCTAGTACGTAATGGAAATGGTAGTTCTGAAGAAGAAGGAGAAGATGGAAGTGGTACCTCGGTAGATTTCTCTGCATCCTGGTGAATCATGCCCTTTGATTGGGGGATCATGACAGGTGTCTTCTCAGAATCGAAGACTTCATGTTCCTTCGCCTTTGAGGCTTCCGCTCTGGCATGACTCGGATATGGAGGATCTGTAAGTGCAATACCACTTCGAGTGGTGATGGCTTGAGCCTGTCCCTCTGATGTGTCAACAAAGCTACCCAATGCCCTTTGTTCAAGTTGTTCCTTTAGATCTTTTATTTCTGCTTGAGCAACTTGAAGTGCAATTGCTACAGAGCTGACCTGTGTGGACATGTCTGTCATGTGCTGAGCCATCGTCTTTATTATCCCTGTCATATCGGTCAACTCTAATGGTGGTACTGGCTGCTGCTGATGCATCTCTGAAACATTTGCTTCATGCACTACCTCTACCGCATTCACCTGAACAGTGTTATAAGCCATCTTTTCATCTCTTACCAGTTCCATGTGCCTGTACTGGTAATCCATGCTCTCTTCCTGCTGAACCAAGCATCTCATCAATGCATATGCCCCTTCATGATCACAGTTAAATAAGAAGTTTCCCCCAGCTTCTATATCCATCTTGTCTCTATTGGGCTGTCCAAGTGAATCATAGAAGACCTGGATTAACTGTCGCTTGTCAATACCATGGTTGGGACATCTACGTAACAAATGATTGAAGCGATGCCATGCTTTGACAAGTGATTCATCTTGCTTTTGCCTGAACATCCAGATCTCATTCTGAAGCTTAATCACACGTGAGATAGGATAGAACTTACTCATGAACTGTGCGACACACTCTTCCCACGTTTTGATTGAACAGGATGGCATAGAGTCCAGCCAATCCATAGCAGCTCCCTTGAGACAATGAGGAAAGAGAATTAGTTTGAGCGCTTCAGATGTGACCCCACTATATCGGATTAGCCCACAGTGGCTCTGAAATCTCCCAATGAATGCATGTGGGTCTTCCTCGTCTGTCCCAGCAAAAGTGCACTGATCCTGAGCAAATTGAATTGTGCGCAGCTTGAGACAGAAGGTTTCTGCCTGAATTGGTGGCACCACAATTGCTGGCTCCCTTCCTTTAAGATCCGCCTCAAATGCCTGGATTATTGGTTTCCCTGATCGATTATATGGCATTGAGGTCGGGCGCGGTATAGATGTTGCTGCCAATGCTTTCTCTACAGCTTCAGCCACCAAAGCTTGTAGCTGCTCTGTGGTGAGGCTAATCTGTCCTTGACCTTCCGCCATAGCTACCTGAAAAAGCAACACTAGCACACCCGTGAGGTAAACAAATAGTAACAAAAAGAAACTAAAAGAAGTATCCTAAACTAATTTTTAATTAAACTAATAAACCGTTTAATTCCCCGGCAACGGCGCCAAAAACTTGACGCGGATTTCTTACGTGTATACGCAAGTGCACGGTCAAGTAGTAAGTGGAGTATTTTACGACTCCGAGTATCGAACCCAAGGGAAATAGACGATTATTAGCTAATTAAGAATTAAATTTATGATACCTAAGTAACCGGTAAGAAGTGGTTTGATTTTGAATGTTCGTCGCCCACAAACAAGCGACTAAATAAAATGAATGTAGAGACAATGTTTATGTATTTTTCAATTAAAAGAATTTAATCAAAGTATGGAGAAAACTAGGCGATCTATGAATCACCTAGGGTCTTTAGACAGTTCCGGAATTTGTATTGAAACACATTACTCACTAACTGATTATGCCGGGTAATAGCACTTACAATCTTCTGTCGATCTCATGTAATTTTACGTAACAGTTTATTTTGGGTCCTGTCGGTCCACCTCCATCTACCGTTACGTTCTAGCTGGCTAGTCAACTTCGTTCACCGGGTCCTGTCGGTCCACCGATTCACTCACCTAACTAGTTCAACCGAATCTACCCACACATGACTACTCCTATTCATCTCACCTATCGGTCTCAATGATTTGGGAATAAAAACATGATCTTATTCGTAACCGGGTTAAGTCTCTGTCGAGCACCCACCTAGTTCACTAACAACTCCGGTTCGCGACTCCCTTGTTGCTAAGAATTAAGCCTAGATCATGATTTCTAATCAATTAGTTTGTAACTTTAAGCTATGAATTCAACTAGTTCATCATCTTCATCTAACATGGTCATTCCATTCATCACTAACACGTGTCAATAGCCTTAGCTTATGGATTCACAATACAAGATGAAGAATAATAAACACTAATTGGATCAAACGCATGAATCAATCAACAAAATCCGGAAAATAAGTCTAAGTCATAACCCTAGGCTCTCCATAGAGCCTAACAAAGAAATTAGCTACTCATTGTTATGCTAAAATCACAAGTATTCTCCATAGGATGATAAAGAGAGGGTAAGAGAAGAATCAAACGATGAAATCGCCAAAGCTTTGGCGAATCCGTGCAATCCCCAAGCTCCTAGGTGCTCTCCAATGGCTCCTGTACCTGAATCTCTTCCTATTAGGTCTTCTCTGCCCGTTTTTTACCAGCTGAGCACGATTTTTTATGTTATTTGGTCGAAATTGCACTTCAGCCCCTCTACTTTGTAATTCCCGGACAGAATTATTTGCTGATTTTGCGCGGGCTGTATCTCCCTCATACGGACTCGTCTTCGGGCCTACCATATATCGTTGGAAAGCTACGGATGTCTACTTTCCAATGCCGCAAGCCTTGTTTCAAAATTCTTTGTAGATTTTCCTGGGCATCGAAAAGAGTGCAAGCTGGTCCTGTGTGACTTTTCCAACTTTTTTTCGTTTGTGCATCTCCTTTTCTCCTCTTCATCTAGCTCCATTCCAAGCATATCCAAGCCTCTCATAAGCTCCATTGCACCTATTTTACCTGAGATACACAACACTAAACAACCCGTGCAATTATCATAGCAAATATGAGAGAAAACATGCACAAATAGGCTAGAAACACAACTTTTCACTCTTAGGCTTAGACATAGTCACATTCACATATTTGTGCAAATATAACATCTAAATCATGTGAAATAAGACTAATACAAGTACTAAGAAAGTATAATAATAACTCCTAAAAGAGAGTTATCAGTGGTCGTGGCCTTGGCATATCAAAGTGTTTAAGCTGGTGGTGCTTGTGGGTTGTTGTCGATGTTTTGTTGTTATTTGTTGGGTTTTGACGTGCAATCAATTTTGGAAAGTTTGAATTAGGGAATGGTCAAATTCAAAGGTGGTGAGGTGGGTCGGCTATGTTTTGTTTTGGCTTGGAGGCCAAGTTCTTTCCATAAAGGGACTTGTGACTTACAACATGAAGCACCCTCTACACCACTATATATATAGTTCACATGTTTTGGTATTGGGCATTAACACACGGTTTGGAGCAGTAGCTCTTTGAGAGCTTTGTTAGTGTGTGTGTTCGGGTGGGTTGTTTCGGGTCGCCGCCGTGGCCGTCGCGGCCACGACGTGCATTGTAATCGGGTTCTCTTCTCAATAAAATGTATGGTTCTGGCCGTGGATTAGCTAGCGGGTTCGTTACGAATCCGTTACTGAACCACGTTCAATATCTGTCTCGTTCTTGATTTGCTTTCGTCGTTCTTGCTGGAATACCCACATGTTATAACAAACTGGTAACAGAGCTCTGAAACAAGAGTTATGTTACAAAAAATTGGTATCAGAGCCGGGGTTCCAAGATCATGGTGGAGCCAAGAGCTAGGGTTTCGCGTTTTGGTGGAACTCAAAGCTAGGGTTTCGCGATTCAAATGCAGCAGGCTATCCGGAGTTGGGTTTCGAGATTTCGCCAAGAACGGTGTTTGGTTTGGCGATCAAGATCGATCTGTTCGTGAGAGAGAAGCAGGTAAACCCACCATCTTAATCCCCTTGGAGGGGGCTATCTGGGCTCCTGTCGGATCAATCTGGCGCGCATCTGATTAGGAGTGCAAGGGATCTGGCAAATCCAACACACATTCGGTAGTGGCGCGAATCTGGCAGTTCACGCGCATCTGGCGTTCTGGCGATTGACGTTCAGGCGCAACAGCATCTGGCGTGTGAATTGAATTTGGTTCTGGTTCATGCGTTGCAGGAACTCGTTGGAGTTGGAGCAACGACATGGAGCATCTGGCGCGTGAGATTTCTGGCACGCGCATCTGATCCTGGTTCTGGCGCGCACATGCATATGTTCTATTTTTTGGGCGTGTACCATGACACGCAATTAAGCTCGCATCTGGCGCGATCTGTTTCTGGCGAGCATCTGGCGCATCTGAGGCATACGGGGCGCATCAGGCACGACAAATCTGTTTGGGCACTTGTGATTAGGTGCATCGGGTCTGGTAAGTAATCACATCTGGGCACTTTTCGTGGTGCATCTGTCTGGCGCAACTGGGCGCTTCTGGAATACATTCGGTCCTGTTTCTCAGTGAATGTATTCGAGTCTGGTTCTGGGTGGAGCACTTGTTTCTGTTTCTGGGAGTGCAACAACATCGAGGCGCATTCGTTGCATGAACTCATCGTGGTTGGAGCAACGATTTGGCGATTCGGGTTTCGCATCAACTGCGAAATATCTGTCTGGGGAGGCGTGCTCGTTTCTGGTTCAGGGAGACGCATCCGTTTCGGGTTTGAGGAGAGAACATCAGGTTCTGATTTCGGGTTGCTGAGTTGATTCAAGTCAAGGTAGAGATTTGTTGGCTTTTGACTTGCAATCAATTTTGGAAAGTTTGGATTAGGGAATGGTCAAAGTCAAAGGTGGTGAGGTGGGTCGGCTATTTTTTGTTTTGGCTTGGAGGCCAAGTTCTTTCCATAAAGGGACTTGTGACTTCCAACATGAAGCACCCTCTACACCACTATATATATAGGTCACATGTTTTGGTATGGACATTAACACACGGTTTGGAGCAGTAGCTCTTTGAGAGCTTTGTTAGTGTTTGTGTTCGGGTGGGTTGTTTCGGGTCGCCGCCGTGGCCGTCGCTGCCACGGCGTGCATTGTAATCGGATTCTATTCTCAATAAAATATCTGGTTCTGGCCATGGATTAGCTAGCGGGTTCGTTACGAATTCGTTAGTGAACCACGTTAAATATCTGTCTCGTTCTTGATTTGCTTTCGTCGTTCTTACTCGAATACCCACAGGTTATAACAAACTGGTACAAGACTCTGAAACAGGAGTTCTGTTACAACATTATTGTTAATCAAGGTCAAAGTGATGATAGAGATGGGGACACAGAGGGAAATTTGTTTGAAGAAGGACTTTTCACCATGTTTTTAATAAATCAACACCCCCCCCCCCCCACCCCGTTTTTCAAGAAATGACTAGGACGGAGGGATTATATTTTATGAAGAAAAAAAAACAACAATCTACCCGTAGTAATTTACTAAGCAATTAAGGACAAAAAGAGCTGATCATTCAGAGCATAATGGTTGCATTTCCATATAACTGTCACTTTACTTGTATTTTAATAAGATCTAATTATCCCTCTGAACTGTCAGAAATCTCAGACTAAGATTCACGATATTACTATAAATATGATGTTATTGGAGGTTAGTAGGAGTACCTGATTACTGTATTTCAATTACAAGATTCGTTTGGCAACTTGCCACAAAATAGAAATAGTAGTAGAAGTACCTGATTACTTTCTTCAAGGCCTCGTTTGGCACACAAGTAATGGGTTGTCTCTCTTTGTTTAAACTCCCAAAAAACACTTGCAACTTTTAGGGGGTATCAAAATACCTCAAATTTAGACTGTTTTTTTTTTCAGGTAATTGTCTCACAAAAAGTTGCAGTTTCTTCTTATTTTGGCACTTCTTTTTTATTCTATTCTTAAATATTTCATAATGATCTGACACTAGCTTGAAAATTGCTCTGTCCCTCCTGAGGGACGACGACGTGAACTATTAATGTCATATTACCTGATTTAGCATCCCCTTGCTGATCAAGTGAATATTAGATTAAATGTGTTTCTTTATTAGTTTTTTAGGCAAAAACAATATGTTTATTTCGCTTGGAGCAAACAATATTTTCATATTTCCCAAAAAAGAAACAATATTATTCATGAGATTAACACATTTTTCCAGATTAAATTCAATGTTACAATTGAATAGTGTTGTCTAAAATATAGAGTGTAGTAATAAGCTTTAAATGGCAAGTTGGTCAAAGTAAATATTTTAATAATATTTAATGTTGGGAAAAATATTTTAAGGGCATTGACTCGCAATTTGCATAATCACATGCATGCCAGAAATCTGCTGAATATTATAATTTCTCAAGGGTATAAATAAAGGTATATTTCCAACTACCAAAATAATAGTAGTAGTAAGAATTTTTTGAGTCATTCAAACCGAAAATTAAAGAAACTGTGGACGGTGGTGGGATGTAATCGGCTACCAAAGTTGTACTTACAAAAGATTAAAGACATAGGCGGACGCGGAATTCTAAGCTAGTAAGAGCCAAGCAATGACTAATGTGAAAATTTTACATTTTGAATGGGTCAAAATGTATTTTATTTAAATAAATACTAAAAGTAACTTTTTAACATTTTTGCAGGGCCGCGGCTCCGCTCCGCCCCTTTGTCCGGCCGTTGAGTAAACGAAAAAAATCTTCTTATCATATATTTTACAGTTATTCTTTAAACAAAGAAGTATTATTACGACAGAAATAACAAAATATACTCTATTATTTATATTTACGTGGGATTGCACATGAGACTATTAAGAACATTGCATGTAATTTGGTCCGGTTCCACTAGAGCAACCCAGAACATTTGGTTTGGTCATAAACAAATTGATACGTTTGTTATTTGTCTCGCAACTCGAGCTTACTCAGGTTATAATTCTCGGCATTTTGGAGCAACAATTAGCATAATTAGTTTATGTATGTTATAAAATATAAATCCAATAAAAGACATTTAAAAAAAAGAGACACATCGTATGTAAATATTAAAGTTGATGTTGTTCCAATAGAATTTCGAAACGTTTGTTTGTAAAATAAAACAAGTGATCAAGAGCAGAATAACAATCATAAATATATTCTACTACTACATAGTAGAGTCATAAGTACTTATATAGAGTGATTCATACGACGTTATGTGATTCATACCATGTTATGTAAGAATGTTAAAAATATTTGAGAGCATTTAACTTATTTCATTTGTGCCACTACATGAGCATGACAATTGTATCCGATACAAGCTCCGTGGTGGTGGTGGCAGGTTGTTTGACAGTGGGACATTGGATTCTCTGACTGGCTTACTGAACCAATGAAATGCTAGTATTTTAGGGACATTGGGTGATTAATTATGTTGAGAGTATCCCCATCCCAACACCACACGGGTAACGGGTTTAATAAAAAACCCTAAAAGATACGCCTACTAGGAAAAGAGAAAATTTTAAAATATTAGAAAGATCAGATGCCAAAAGACCTGTCAGATGGTGCCATTTGTCTGTTCATGACATTTCTTTTTTCTTCTACACTTTCACCTCCTACAGAATAGTACAGTTACGGTCAGACTAGAAAATAAAAGAGCATGGGAGGGGAGAAGAGAACCACTCTGTTCGTGTAATTTTGAATATTCCTCTATTTTAGAGAAAAATATATATATATATATCATATTTTTTGAAGCTGTCAAGTGAGCGCCAAGATGGCCGAGTCGGCCCGTTTCAAGGTAAACTGTCCCGCTCCAGGACCGGGCTACTGCCTCTAGCCCGTCTATACAGTGGTTCGTTCTGGAAGCTCGGGACTGGATCAGAACTTGCCGAGAACTGGACGACAATCCAATATATTAACATAGTATGTATACATATAATTTTGAAAAGGCCCATAGGCTTAGAACTTACCCACCCTGAACCGGCCCATCCATAGGTGTCTAGTACTATGGGCTGAGCCGGTCCTACGGTTCTTGTTTATAGGCCCGACTTGGGACCAAGCCGCCTCAGTACAGGTCTGGTGGTCCTCCTTCAACCAGGCCTTATACAATTCAAACAGTTGTAAGATTTTTTATGTTATGCATTTACATACATGTGTGTACGCGTGTGCGAGAGGGGTAGTGGCGTCAAGGGTGACACGTGTTTCAAACCCCCCCCCCCCCCCCAAGGTAGTGGGGGTCAAGAATTGTATTAGTCTGAGCACAATTTTATGTAAAGTCAATAACAAAAGTATTAGTGCAAGAAATTAAAACCAGCTAGAGCACTTGTGTAGTTAATCAAATTATACAAATGCAAAAGAATCACGATTTTGCGGGTTTTAGTGACGGCTTTGAAACCTCAAGGGTTGGTTGGCTCCTTGGCGGCTCTGCCCCAGTCTGCTACCAGAAATTTGCTACTGTAGAATTAAAATAGGGTGAGATGCCGCTTTAGAGTAACTATCTGAGCTATCAGAAATTTGCTAATGTGACCATGTTGAAACCAAATAAACTTGCTACAACAAGACCTTATCGGTGAAAGAGACTTATGCATAGAAACCAAGATGTCACGCAGACTCCACTATCCACGGTGTAAACAGCACTTCCCGATGGTCCGACTCAATATTGCTAGATCGGTTAGAGAAGTAGGCTCTTGCGCTTAAATAACTTTCCCTTCAGCTATCGGTAATGCTACCGACGGTTATGCTGTTTCCCAAAAGAGACATAAATTTCTCCTAATCCAAATCCCTGCATGCTGTGTATATACTTGGCCCTAGTTCTTACAAAATACTGGTATAGCTTATTTCATCCAGACATGACAAATGAAAAGTTTCACAATTGTGCCAAACAATAAATAATATCCTACTTGTGACAGCACGAACAATGAATGGCTCTTCACTTTGCAACACATCTGGCTACATATAAAATGACGCAGTCATGAAGAACCACTTTCACAACCCAGGAATTTTCATGAAGGATCTTGTTTGCAGGGTCGAAAAGTGGCAAGACACATGAAACCTCGAACCGATTGCAACTTGGAGGATGCCTTATGGAAGTGCAATGAAAAATTCAATTGTAGCTCATGATTGAACTTCAGGATCAGGCCTTTTATTGTTTCATCCGGAAAATGACTGGAATCTCCAGAGCCTTCAATATCGCTGATCATGATTGAACTTCTCACGATTCACTAATGTCAATTCAGATTCCCTAATGTCAGTTGGTCATCACCTCACCCAAGGATAGCAAACTCAAGCTCTGTACACTCAGACATGGTATTAGAGAAGATGCTAGCTCTTTTCTTTTAATCGAATATGATAGTCAGGATATTATCCAAGGGATTTAGGATAAAATTCGGGGGATTACAACTTACCTTGATAAAATTATATAATGTGTACTTCGAAGAAGAAGAAAAAATCACAACCCTCGTCACATAATAATAGTATGTGCTACTACCAGACAGATACTAACACTAAAACTTACGCCAAAAGGCGTATTCAATGGTATATCAAAAAGGTTGATGAAGTAAATGTGACGAGTAGTTTCTACTACTTCAGGTAGAAAATATCAGCCGAGAACCCAAATAAACAAAAAGAAAAACAAAACTACACAAAGATTTACCCAGAAACCTGGATAACCACACCCGCCGAAACCCCCAAAACACAAAAGAAATATAAAAACTGGAAATGAAGAGGAATTTGCAATTCAGCAATCGGAATGGAGGGCGGGGATGCCATTTTTCAATCCAATCTATTATTACGTTTTCAAAAGAATAATCCTGCCAGTTGCTTGCAGCAGGTCTTTGATGACTGTTTCAATCCTCAAGGGAGCACTGCCCTGAGTTCTTTCCTATCTGCTCCGTACGACTGCAAAAAACATCCACCAACATCTTCCATTAAGATTATGTCCACAATATGATAGAATGCTACTTAGTATACAACTGAACCACACTATAATGTTCATCACTTGATGTATTCATGTCATGCTACAATGAACATAGTAGTTTGTTTCATCCCATTATTAATTAACACTTGGAAGCAGAGGGAATCACACCTCACAAGGTCTTCAAGAATTGGTGGAGGAGCCTCGGAATAAGCTTTTGAGCATGGGACCATATACGTTAGTTATAACTAGGACATGAACTAATTTGATGTCTTTTTATTATTCCGACAAGGAACAGATATCACCGTATAGAACACTGAATTATCATTACTTCACATGACTGTCGGGTCGGGTTCTTTGTACAATAGAATATCTCAATACTGATACTCCTTTATTCTAAAATTAGAGGAAGGGATTAGCAGTAAACCCGTAGGAACAACACGGCTGAAAGCAGTCAATGATGCTCAAGAACACTTTTACAAGAAGTATTCTCCATTGCAGGATTTCAGTGAGGTGTTCTCTGTTCAAAGAGAAGTCGTAAATCGTAGGCAGATTAATAATTTGACAAATTTCGTAGAACACTCGCCCCTAATTTCCCTTCTATTTCTTGTCGACAATGGCAGACAAGGAGACATGCCAATCTGTGATTTCCCCAGTATCCACACAGTGCTCTTTTTCATTTATAAATAACTTGTGCTTCGTTTCCGCTACTTGGGGAAAGAATTACACAGATTCTAACATTCATGAAACCCTTTATCATCTCCCACTTAACACACTGCCTCAGCCAACCATTCTTCGCATCAGTCTATAACACATCAATTGTTCCTACCCATATCATACATTTTGACAGAGCTGTTCACAAGTGCAAACTTCATACTGTAATCAACCCCAGCCTACAACTACATTTTTCTAGGAGGTGCCATGGAGACATACTTGTTTGACATGTTAAGAATGGGGATATAACTCAGTAGAGAAAGTATGTGTTTATGCTACCATACGAAAAAAGAACAAACTAAAAGAAGATGGTTTACCTCAACTCCAAAGCCTTTCACATACACATTTGTGAAGAGTTCAGACGAATCTGGCATTGGGCTCTCCTGTAATTGCAAAAAGAGTGTCAGTGGAGTCTAGATTGCAACTGTATTTTACTAAAACTACTAAAAATTGCAAAAAATCACAAAGCTTAAAGAAAATTGCACACCTTAGCTAAAGCAATAGCTTCATCAACCTCTTTCCTGATTTCCTTCTCCATATCCTGCACATTAATACAAGGTGATGAAACCCTTGTTATGCAATTATGCTTTTATACGTGGAACAATTATACTAATAAATATCGAACTGATAACCTCACAAACTACTCAATGTTGTTCAAAAGACCATAAAGAATAGTGAAGACTCCAATTTCTAAAATACCTTTAGCTCCTTTTCAGTAGCCAGATCATGCGCTAGTACAAGCTTTCTTATTCTTTCAAGTGGATCTCGCTCCTGGAATAATTGCAAATTATAACAAATTACAACAAACCACTTAATCCATACATTCGAGAGAAATTCCACAGGCAGCAGAAAACATTTTACCTGTCTTACACCAGAAATTTCATCACGGGTACGGTAAGTGCTCCCAGGGTCAGACATAGAGTGGCCGTGGTACCTATAGGTGTCCATCTCAAGCATCTGAAGACAAAATCACAAACGGACAGAAAGATGGTCAATGTTTGAAATAAGAATTGGAGTATGTAAGACAGGATAATGTTAACAACTAGGGTTTGTACGCATCGCTCAGTAGTGACCCACAAATTTGCGCTTGATGGTTTTTCCTTGGGTGGGACCTCTCCACTTGCACTTAGGCAAATATACTGGAGAGGAACCATTCCTGGTAGGAAACATTAAAGGGTCCAGGCACTAAAAAACTGTATCATGCAAGAGGACTGGTCATTTATATATTAGGAAAAGAACTCTTGACATTTTGTTTTCCCTTGCATGATACCGCCGAATATTCTCAATATGGTTTACACACATTCACGGCATTCGGACAATTGTGCCTCAAATGCATTAGTAGAGATGACTTTGGACTTTAAACAAAATGGGTCGCACAAGAATCTATTCCAGGGCCCTCAAAGCATAACTCAATGCTGTCAAAAATACAATATGTAATTCTACATGGGCCAGAAGGAACTCACAATTGGTCCATTCTTCAGAGCATGCTCCTTCGCAAATTTGCAAGCTTGTTTCACAGCAAATGCATCCATACCATCCACCTGTTTCAATAAGCCAAATATGTTATATTATGCAAAGGAATAGTATGGAGAAAAGATACATGACCAACTATAGTAATTTCGATCATCAATATGTCACCAGGAGATTTTACATAGGTGGAGATACAACATGTGCACTAGTTAATGGAGCACAATTTAGTCACTTGTTAACAGAAGTAGCAATTCATTGCAGGAGTATATGCATATTAAAAAATGGTTATAGAATCATATTATCATAAACTGCCTTTTTTAATTCATCAAAACATAAAAATAAACAGTCTTGTTAACCAGTCCGGGGGTTCAAATGTTCAACCCAAACTCCAGTTTGAAGATATTATGTTTCGGACAAGAGAAAGTAAAAGAAAATATATTTCTAAAAAAAATGAAGTGACGGCGCTAAATCACAGAGGGGGTAGTGTGGTTTGACATGTCTGTTCAATAAATCTTGAAGTGTAAGAAAATGCAGGAAGAGTGGAGGAAGAAAAGTAACACCAGTGCCTTTATTTAAGAACAAGGGAGACATTCAAAGTTGCTCTAATTATTGAGGTATCAAACGTAAGAGTCAGGAAGGTTTGAGAGTACAATAACCCAAAATCAATTGGTTTTATGCCAGGGAGATCGACCATACAGAGCATATTCTTGCTAAAGTGTTTAATGAAGGAACACAGAGAAAATCAAGAAGACCTCCATTTAGAGTTCATAGATTTGAAAAGCACGTGATAGAGTTCCTAGATAGCTAATATGGGAAGTCTTGGGGATAAAGGAATACACATTCAATATATTGAGGTGGTTAAGGACATGTACGAGGGAGCAGTTAATAGAGTGAGGATAGTGGGAGGAGGAACAATAGAATTTCCAATAGCAATAGGTTCACACTAAGGGTCAGTGTTCAGTGCATACATGTTCACTTTAGTAATGGATGAGGTTACAAGGAGTATCCAAGATGGTATACCGTGGTGCATGTTATTGCAGATAACATGTAGTTTTGTTTGATGAAACAAGGAGTCGGGTAAATGGAGTGATAATTTAGAATCTAAAGGTGTAAGGATTTGTCGACAGAGCATATGAAGTGTAACTTCAGTGGCCATCAAGGGGTAGGAGACGAAGCACTAACTATTGGTGGGCAAGAGGTGCCAAAGAATGATCACCAACACTAACATAATGTGTGAAGACGGCAATTTGGTGCAACAACAAAATGAAGCTCTGCAACCTTTTCCTTCTCAAAAATGCCCACTGTCACTTTTACTCCTTAATTTGGGACGAAGGGTAAATATATAACAAGCACCCCACAACCTTAGTCCCCACATCAATGTGTAAAAACCAACCCTTACCAACCTCCATCTAGTACTCCATGACTCCACAATGTCCATCCACTACATCATACCCAGTTCTAAATATTTGAATTTACCTTCATCTTTACCTATATGAATCAACTTTCATCAAAGGCCGCCTCTGGATATTTCACCATCACTCAAGCTGATTTCTCCAGCTAATTCGTCTCAGAAGCTCCAAATTCATTCAGTTTGTTCTAACGCAAACCGTTTCCCGTTGTACGCATACATAATTTCCAGTAGTTCTTACATCCGTCAGTTAATGGTTGAGTGGTTTGCGTTTTGGTGGATTGTTTTCAGGATTTACAGTATCAATCAGTTTAAATAGGCAGATTATTGAACGACAAAATACATGGATAAATTGATAGAAAACTATCAAAAGGATATGATTTCTGTTGTCTACATTTTGCATTTGATGGAGCCAACAGCAACAATCCTGATCTATATTAGTTTGTGTATGAGGTTGGATTCTTCATGGTTTCAAACTATATATTTGTAATTTATTTTGACACATTGAATGTCTCATTACAATTAGATTTTTTTCCTTCTTGAATTCATTTAAATATGCAATCTTGAACACAAGCATTGTGTGGGCCACAATTGCAAGTTAAAGATTTCCTGGGTCAGTTTTAATTGGTGATGGAGAGGCAGAAACCCATTGGATAAAAGTAGAAAGCGGTGAAGAGGAGGAGTGCATCTGGAGTGTTGAGTGGTAGTAGGACTAGGTAGAAGGATAAGTTCTATAGAACTTCTATATGACCTGTTTTGATGTATGAGATAGTGTTGGGCAAAGAAGGACAAAGATTGGTGTAGCATAAATGAGAATGCACGATGACATAGTTAGAGAACAATCTAGACTTGCCCCTACAGAGGACAAAATAAAAGTTAACAGTCTGAAGTCATTTGGTCAAGTTAATCATAAGCCATTGGATGCACTGGTTAGGAAAAGTGATACGCTTCATATTGACGATGGTTGACAAGGACGACTGAGACCAAAACGAACCTGGATAGAGCCAATAAGTCGCCACTTAGTCAAATTGAACCCAAGGTAGGAAATGAGTTTGGAGCTACAGAGTCTTGATCCATGTAGCCGACCTGGGTTAATCTCAGAAAAAGGCTTGTTGGAACTAACGCAAAGACGCCTATGAAACAATGTCTTCGTTGATTTAAGTACCTTGACGCTTTGGTCGCACTAATCAGGTACATATTATCACATCTGACGGGGACTTTGGGCTGTACATATCCACTTTTGTAGGAGAGGATTCTTTTCATGAAAGACGCATAGAAAGACCAGAGTTCGTGTTCAAATCCACTGCAGTAAATATACCGGAAAGGATACTTTCCATGACATGGGTGGTTCAGGTGGTACATACCCACTTCGATAAATCTACCGGATGTGGCTTGCTTTTGCATAATACTAAATCCTAAATATCATTACTGTTTTACACATTCAAACCATTTAAATAGTTCTACTTATAATGTGCTTGTAGTCGAATTTTACGTTTTAAATTCTAAGATGCATGGGCTCTTCTAAATGATTGCAGTACAATCTTCATCAAGCTGAGGCACATTCCAACAATGTATAATAACAAAACAAAGGAACTGTGAATGTGTGAAACACTCGTGCCCTTTCTAAATCACGTGTTTTATTATAATATAACAGAGTTACTCTATTCCAGTGCCCAGATGTCCTTGAAAATTAGAGTTAGGAAAAACATGTCATCAGCGACTCTCATAATCGAGCCCATGCAACATACTCAGTTTACAAAAAACTATCAACGAGACTTGCACATCTAGTTTAGAATTCTGAAAAGGGCCCTTCTGAAAACATAACTTCGTTGCAAACATAAGCTGTTAATATAATGAGTAAACTCAGGTTTTGATGACTGAGGAACAATATTATAGACCAAACATATCTTCGACAAAATATTGTTGTAGTTTTCTCACATCAGCCACTCAGATATAAAATAAAAAGGTGCATCGAACAACTCTTAATCCATGTGTTTTTTGTATATTTGGCCAGAATACTAGTTTCCTTTGTAAGGTTGTAACATGATAGACTATTACCAATCATTTGGCTTTCCACCATTATATGCTCTGCTTTTCCTTGTTTCACTCTGAATAATTTGTTACCAATTTTCTTTTCTAAAACATATTCGATTGCTAAATGGGAGTCGTGCAGACACTACAGTTGTTACAGAGCTTAGCCAGTTATTATTGGTGGACTTGTTTTCTTTTTTTTGAGGGAAGGTGGACTTGTTTTCTAATTTCAACTTCTTCTGGGTTAATTTTATTTTGCAACACCAACTACCAACACTAAAGCCATGTCTGCAGATTCAGCAGTAGAGCACGTTTGTTTGTTTCTTAGACATGTGGTATAGGATCTCAAGCCGAGATTGTCTAAGGAGGGTGTTCATTTGCAAAAATTGGCAACCTCTTACCATTTGTCTGTCCACCACCACCATTCCGACATATGCAAGAACTCTTTACTGCCTTATCCCATTTGGCATTGATAAGGAAGGATGCATAACGAACACAATCCCTTAATGGCCACATATTCATCTCTTAACTAATCCTTGGGTGAATTGGGTCTAACATTGGAAAAGGATAAATTGGGATTTAGGCATTGATAAGGAGGGATGCAATAAGCAATACAATCTCTTAATGGCCACATATTCGTCTCTTAACTAAACCTTGGGTGAGTTGGGTCAAATGTTGAAAAAAATAAATTGGTATTTTCATCACTAATCCCACTCCAATTCTATCATCAAATCAAACAAACACATTATTGAACTCCACTCAGCACTAACAATCGCAGCACTCATAAAGTCATAATCCCTCAAATAAAAGGCGAAAACAAGGCTTTGTGGTATGTAAAACTTAACTATTTGTAGATAGAGAGCCCTGTAAATTCCTGAATTCCTTGTTGAGACAATCCCGTGAGATCAGCCAAGTTTTGTACTAAAATGAATTACGGCTAGGAAATGAACAGACAAAATCTTCCAGTAACAATCTGGATACACATCCTGCAAGAGGATCATTCCGAATCCAAAACTACCCAATGAAGCAACCAGTGATCGTCACAACCAGGTCAATTCATGAGACCCAATTCAATTATTTCCCCCTTAATGATTAAATTTTAAATAGCTATGAACGACTAACAAGTCAATTTCAAAAACCTTTACTTTAAAATGACAACAACAAAATAACACCACTGCAAATATTGCATTCTCTACAAACTATGAGCCAAGTCCAACATTTAAAACTCTCAGACCGAAAGAACCATTCAGCATGCTTGGCAACCAAAAATATTGACCAGACAAGTTTTCTCCACCATTCTTCATCTTCCGTCCAGCAATCTATACGCACCGTATTATCTATTTGCTCAACTCAACCTAGTTACTCCCTTTATTTGGAACCTTCAAATATTCAAGATACACTGGGGACGACCATACAACTCTGTCCTCTCCAAGACTTCAAAACATGTAGCCTCGTTCTTAAAACCTGCAATGCAATTTTCATGAAACCACACAATACCAAGTTCACATCAACTTAGGCCAAATCCTACAAATCAGCATTATTCAATCCTGACACACATTTTGCTTTCTCTCGTGGATGCCTCATGACAAGTATGGAGAATTGGAACTCTAGTAATATTTAGTAGCCATAGGCAACCAAGGCTCTTCCCGGAAATAATACAAATTATTTTCCTGAGTATCACTCATCACGGAGCAAACTACTGGTAAAACCTGTCCTCACCAAGTCTTCTTGCCATCTTGTCAACATTAGAGAACAGTAGATCATGGCCCTCTTCATAAGTGCAGGGTAAACAATTGCCCTGGTGATTTGGATAGCAAAACAATGCAATTTTGTTGATTTTTTTCATGGCGTTGTTTACTCTACAACACTATGAAAATATTATAAAAAAATTGCATCGTTTTGTATCCAAATCACCGGGTCAAAGTGACCCAGTGAATGGTGGTAAAAGTCAAACCATGGACTTAGAGAAGAAACGGAGGAAGTAATTTATACACTAGTAATCTCTATGCCTCAAATGAGTAAATAGGTTCACCACAGAAAATTGCATCACCCTACCGATCATATAACATGGTCAAGATAGAATGTAGAAAAAGTTGATATAGGATTATGGGAGCTTTTTATTAGACGGAGATAGAGGAGACAAAATAAAAAAGATGCAGCAGTGAAGGGCATAAAGGATATTCTCGAGAATTCATGAAGAGCAACAGGTAGTCTTTTACAAACATCTTTTTTGTCTAATACAGCTAGAGAGTACAGTAATGGACTAAATAGGTAGATCAAGGTACAATTAATGGAAAGCTGTAAAACAAGAAAACTCAGATTGTCCCAGATCGTGACACTTCTAATTAACCTACAAAGGTAAAAATGCTAGAATCCGAAACAATACATAAAAGCTGCAAGCGAGTTCCATACTAAGAAGCAAAAAAGAAGTATCTATCATAAAGGATTGAGAAAAGTTTTCGCTTGTCAGGAAAAAATAAAAAGGTAATACAAACCGAAGTTGAGAAATTGAAGAACATGGGAAAAGCATACTTATTATGCTCACAGACCAACCATTACATGTTAGAGAGCAAAGTAGAAAACTCAAGTGATGAAACATGAGTGTCAAGAAAGAACCCCAATGAACACGAGATACTAATGGAAGAAAAGGGGGGAACAATAAGCCCGTGAGAACAGGGGAATTATATAGCAGAGACTTGACAGCGTTCCTCTACGCACCACCTTCACAACTGATTGAGAACATGAACTTATTATCTTCTTATCCAGTCGCTACAAGAGAACTAGCTTAGGCTTGTGTGTGTTGTCTCTTCATTATTCAACCAGTTCTAACCTAGGACACGACGGCTTGGGACCATTTCTTCTAGCACTATGAAATGTTTGGAAGTGTAATCAGACTAGTTTAAAAGTTAGAACCATTGTGAACCACACTAATTTTTTGAACAAAATTTTATTTCTAATACCAACTCTTTCACAAGCTAATGAATTTCTCACATAATAAGTGATGCTTGTATTCTTTAGTTTGACCACTCAATTGATCGTGTCTTTTCGTAATTAATCCCTCACAAAAAGAACTGAGTTCATTTTCATTTCAAAATTAAACGTGTTCCCTCTGTCTCTCAAATAATCACCTAAGGTAAGACAAATTCCTATCCAATTGCTTGTTCTCATTTCGAGCATCTCCCGTACTTTTCAGATTGAAAATGTTGCATTCAACCATTTTTAGCTACGTGTGACTTTAGACCATCTTAGTGAACAACGTCATTTTGTGCAATGAGCAACATTCCAACCAAATAGTAATGGTAACATAACAAAAACAGAAAAGAAATGCGGCAACGAATCAGATACACTCTCAATTAATAAGAAATCAAACACCCACATGAAAACCCTAAATAGTTTTTGTATCACCTTCAAACCAGGAACATAATCTCCTCTCTTGTAATACGCCGGACTCTTGGCAGCTCTCCATTCAGCCGTACCCATACCATCTGCAGCAAAATCCCAAACCATTAATACATGAGAAAATGAACAAAACGATAAGACAGTAGATCCAAGTTTGTTCTCACAGTGATTGTTCTCGCAGACGAAAATGGCGGGGAGATCCCAAAGAGCAGCCATATTAAGAGCCTCAAACAACTGCCCCTGATTAGCCGCCCCATCGCCATACATAGCAAAAGTCACATTCTCATCTTTGGAATACTTCTGAGCAAAAGCCAAACCACACCCCAACGGCACCTGAGCCCCAACAATCCCATGCCCTCCATAAAACCCCCCTTCCTTTTTATAAAAATGCATCGACCCCCCCTTCCCTTTAGAACACCCCGCTTGTCTCCCCATCAACTCAGCGAACGACTCCAATAGAGTCCCACCACGACCTAGAAAAATACAGTGATCTCGATACGCCGTGATGATGCAGTCCTTTTTGTTGATCGCCGCCTCCATGCCGACGGCGACGGCTTCCTGGCCGTCGTAGAGGTGGCAGAAGCCGCGGATGAGTTTGGATTTGTAGAGCGAGTCGGCGGCGATCTCCATGCGGCGCATGGTGGCCATGTCGCGGAAGAAGGTCATGAGTTCTTTGGGGGTGGTGGTGATGGTGCGGGGTGGGGGGTCGAGTTTGTGGCCGGTGAAGGGGACGCTGGTCTCGACGGTGATGACGGTGGTGTCGTCGGTTGAGAAGGGGCGGCGGAGGGAGGCGGAGGAGGAGAGGGGTTTGAGGAGGATCGGAGATCGGCGAGTGAGAGCCATCGATTTGGGAGGATTCGATTGAGATCTCTCTCTGTGTTGGACTGAGTTGAGAGTTTATCTCGAGAGAAATGGTGGAGAGGAAAGGGTTTGGTGAGGGTTAGAGAGAGAGACAAAGAGATCCGAGAGTTTGATGATACCACTTTTGAAGCGAATTTTACGGGCGGGGTGAGTCAACTCAGCTCACAGTAATAAGTTAGGATTGGTGTCCATCACTCTGTGTGTTTTGATTCGGTACCACTCTCCTTCTTCTCTTCCCGATCATCTTGACTTTTTTGATTTGTACGTATCTGGGTCTTTTTGACCGAGTGATTTGGATTGCAAAACGATGCTATTTTTTGAGATTTTTTTCACTGTGTTATAAAACAGCTTTTGCTCTACAACATCATGAAAAATTTGTCAAAAAGTTGCATTATTTAACTATACAAATTATCGGGTTAAAGTGACACTGTGATAGTGACAAAAGTCAACTTGATGGGAAGGAGAAGAATCAGAGTGGTAGGTATGCCTTGTGTTGACAAAGTGTGGGTTTGGTATGACTTATTTTCAGCTTTTAATCCACTTTAGACTTTTAATCTGTTTTGAGCTTTTCTGAAAGGTTTGGTATGACTTTTTCTATGCCAGCTTTTGGATTTTGGCTTTTGTCTTGTAGTGTAAAACTGAATTGAGAAAAAGTTGGGTTTCATGAACTTTTTTTGAACTTTTTTCTTCCTAAACAATAAAAATGACCAATTTACCTCTATTTTTTTTTTGTACCAACATACTATGACATGTAATTAGACCTACTATAATTTTATTAGTAAAATAAAAAATATAAAATGATAATTTTCACTAACAAACAAAAGTGTTGCATCCTAACTTTTTTACAGCATAACTTTTTGCACCAAACTCATACACCTGTTTTCATCAACTTCCTTGTCACGAATTTTTTTTACAACAACTTAAAAGTCGACTTAAAAATCCAATAACTCATACCAAACCCACCCAAAAGAAGCCATGGGCAATATTTCTCATTCTTTGCTAATAACGCTTTTAATCCCTCGAGTTTGACAATAAGATATTTTCACCCCTTCTAGTTTGTGAAATGACATTTTAACTATTTCATTGTGCCAAATTTCATAACACTTGCACATTGCGACACTGTTAACCTGAGGTGGGGTCTGTCACTGAAATTTTAGGAAAGATTTACCCCTTCAAGTATGCAATGTCCATGAATGCATTCATTAATTTTAAGACAGTAACACAAATGAACTCATATTAATGTTTGAATAAGAAGTCTGTTAAAATTAATGATATTTGGCAGAGCGATGGTGCTGCGAGTGAAACAGTCAAGAATTTTGAATTTTCAGGCAAACCTCTATAAATTCGAAGACACGTTTTAAGAAAAGAAGCCCATAATTTTAATGAAATGGGTCCTATTTTAAAAATTGGGATTTCATTTTTTCTAAAATGGCGCTCTGAATTAGTTTTTGAAGTGTTAATGGCCATGTGTCATGCGGTCACTGGTTCTTTTGACCAAATTCGAACTTTCAATTTTTTTTAAAAAGACCCACGATTAACCAAATTCGGGCCTCTTTATTCGGAAAAAGGGCTTCCGAATTTCGAGTCCGGACCCCTAGATGTTAAGAAAGACCTCTGTGATTTTCATGTTTTCAATAAAGTAAAAATGTTAAACCTAAAACTCTGTAATTGATGTAAATGCAAAATAGAGTTCTAATTTCTGAAAGCTACACAATAATCTACTCTTATCCAAACACTCAAGATTAAATGAATGTTTCAGCTCAAAAAACCACTTAATCTAGCTCACTCAAACGTCGCTCAATTAACAAGCTTAGCAGAGTTGTAATTATACATTCATTAGGGCTTTCACGGTCATTGCTTACTCTAAAATGACTAATATTGTCTCAAAAACTACTACTACTTGGTAAATGAAGATGGCTAGAAACATGGAGGTAGGTAGCCCAAAGAAAGAAGTCTCAATTCCACTTTACTTGACTTCATTTTAGCGAAATTGTTAAGATTGGCATATGGCCTTTTGTTGTAAATTCCTTGCATTCAAGTTTTGGGTATAATTGAGCCAAGAAAGAACAATGCAGTTTATTTGCTTTTCTTCACTGTATTTTTGCCAAATCTAGAAAGTAAAACTTCTCACTAACGGTAGTCATCTTTCAACTTAACAAACGACGTGTGATATGAACCAGCAATTAAGCACAATTTATTGAGGTCTCAGTTTCATTTTAATATAAGTTAGAAGGGTATGGTGTTTTCTTGAATGCAATAAAAAGAGCATATGATATTATGATCAGCTTACGTAGTTGACTTCAAGAAAATATAGCATTTGACTGCTTTGTTTTTAGGGTAAAAAACAAAAACCACCCCTCAAGTATGAGTTATATACAAAAACAATCCTCTTTTTTGGGATATACAAAAACAATTACTGTCTCCGTTAACATCTAACGACGCACTAACGGAAGTGTGAAAAGACAAAAAATATCTTTCCGATCAAAGCAACTTACACAACATAAATATCAATTATTCTCTTTCTCCTCTCATTTCTAACCCTAAAGGTATGAGAGGAGTGGGATTTAGGGTTAGAAATGAGAGGAGAGGGAGAATAATTGGGATTTATGTGGTGTAATTTACTTTAATATGAAGGGTATTTTTGTCTTTTCACACCTCCGTTAGTTGCCATTAGTCACCGTTAACTGACAAAGGTGGTTTTTGTATATCCCCGAGCAAGGAGGTTGTTTTTGTATATAACTCATCTAAGGAGGGTGCAATTTGTCTTTTACCCTTTAATATAACTACGGTTATATAACATTTAGACTTTTGAATAAAAATAATCAAAATTTACTTATTATTATGACAAGATTTTTTTACATATATATATATATAAATCAGTTAAATATTATATAAAAACTATTTACAAAATTGCAGGGATAAAAATTAGGGGCGCACTAGTCTTTTTACGTATTTCCATCCAACATACGGATGGAAATTAAAGGTGGGTAGCACTGTTGCAACAAATTGAAATTATAGTTACCGCATATGCTGCAATTGAAACTATGTGTACCAGATTCACACAAAAACTAAACTATAGGTACCACTAATGTAATTTAGCCAAAAATTTAATACAACGTTTTCCTTTTTCTAGCTTAAAATTTAATATGTAGACTGCAAATCAGTTCTTTCGCTTAGAGCCATTCTATAGCTCTCACCAAGTGTGTACTTGTCTTTTTTTTTATGACGTGAGAAGTCATAGTCGCTTGCTGTGCACACTAGATAAACTCTCGCTCCAGTGTAATAATCTGCAAACACACTAAAAAAAACTCAAACATATAGATTCGTAGTTGAGCAGGCAAATAAGCAACCTTGAACCACCCCAAAGTATCAACTCAAGACCCCGAAACAAATATACCATGACCAACTCAACTACACAAGGGATGCAACTAGCATAAGCAAACTTCCTAAGCCACTTAAATAGAAAATGGCATTAAATATATCAGAATATTTTCAGCTACTATTAGATCTGGCCTTTGAAATTACAAATGGTCACCCTAGTTATGGCTTTTTCAGTTAACAAACGAAAGGTCAGATCATCATTTTTCCACTTCATCACTATACTATATTCATATCATTAGCGTTTAAATGCTATACGGTCTACGTGCATTAGCGTTTAAATGGTGCAGTTCAGTTTAATAAGTAAAGCAAACCGTAAAGAATTTTCCAAAACCTAAACTGACAGTAGAAAAAAAAAGACGCATAAGAGTTTAAATGGTGCGGTTCAGTTTAATATGTAAAGTAAATCGTTTAGGACTTTTCCAAACCTAAACTGAACAGTAAAAGATCCACCAAACCAAATCTAATTCAGTCCGGGTTGTGGTTTTACCCTATGATACTGATACATACACATCAAAGATTAACAGAACCAAAAATAGAGCCGGAACAGCATCAATCAACTAGAAAGTTATCATTGCCGATTGTCAGAGGCTCAACCCCAAATGTACGAAAACAAACCCAATTGATATCGTCGATTAAAAACCCAAAATACTTTCAAAGAAAAAAACTAAAACCCATAATAGTCGGTTGAAACAGAACCCTAAGACCACAATGCGTCCAAAAGTCTAAAATAGACTCATTATTATTACTAGAGAGGACAATGGAAGGAAATAACTACGGATAGACGGCTCAACAACGGTAAAGAGCTTTTTATTCTGAGTTCCCTCTCTATGAAGAAGAATCGAGCTGGAAACGAAATATGCCAAAAAAACCTTATTTTTACTGGAGTTCCCCAACCAAAACCTTCAACTCAAGTTTCTGTATCAGAGACGAAAGCCTTGAGCAAGATCGCTTCTGAAGGATGGTGATGTATCATATCTGATACAAAAGTGAACACATAGCTAGTCATGAACCTTGAGATCATCCTTCAGAACTGATGACTTAGCTTGGCTCTTTTGCGTCTATGAGGATGATTTGATGAGCTCGCTTGGCCAGGGCATGAAGCAATTCGACGCAAAGCCTTCCTTCTGCTTTTCGGGCGGAACATGAAGTCTTCTGTATCTAAAACATAAGCGACCTGCCACATTACCAAGGGAAGTACTCAGTATAGACTGACCTGCTTTACTGTATACTATGAAGTAGAAATAACAGGAAAATTAATATGAATTCCTGTATGGTTGTGTTACCACAATTCACTCCACGCCTGTGAACTGGATCAAGCGTTCCGGAACGTGGAAAACCATCGATCCAGATCGCTTAATTGGGCGATTCCAAAAAATTTCACTATTTTCACCTAAAGCGTCTATGTAGAAGGGGGATTAAATTTAGATTTCCCAGGTTACATCCATTTCTAGAGTATTGACTTTTAAATATTGCATATATTGAGCAGTTTTACACTTTATGATTTGCGACTAATGACAAAACTCCTATAAAGGTATCCAAATTCTAAACAAGCCTACCCTTGGCATACCGAATTCCCTGGGGTATGGCATTCCGCGATCCCATTCTTGTACCACGAACCGGAACGATCCGCGTTCCAGGTACCTTAGGGTTGGCCTTTTAAAGAAACAGGTATAGGGGTAGTTTGGATTTTTTTTCCAAAAACTAAAAGCTGGTTTCAAAAACCGAGAAAAACCAAGGTTCTCTAGAACCAAAAAACTGGGAAAAAATCAAAGATATCCAACCACCTTTGTTTCTGTATACAAAAAACTAAAAATCAAGTCATCCAAACACACCCATAGTATCGGTTAAAGAGCTACGATACCAAGGCGTGAACGGGCTCAAGCCCGGCCTAAACGAGAATTTACCTTTTTTATTTGAACTGAAGCCCAGCCCATGATTAGATATTTTTTGTACAGAATCAGACACATGATCCATTAATCCAGAAGGGGGAAAAAACGAGGTCAAATTTATGGAAAATAAAGAACATACAGCATATAACTCATTTTGGAAAGGATGCTTCTGCTTGGCAAAGTGCTTTGAGACTGCAAAAAGCAGTTTGGACACACACACGCACATAATGTGGTAATTGTCCATTTATATGTTACTAGGACAGCAAGTGCTGTCGCACTGAAGCTTTTGAGAAGCAGGTCTTTTTATTCATTCTCTTACTAAAGGTTACAACCTATGTTACACGGACTCGGGTGCGGGTATCGGATCTGATATGGATCCAGGGATCGGATTCACAAACTTGCTCAAAAGTGGGATACGTTGACTCGGCTAAAAAGTACCCAACATTTAGACACGGGTGTGGGGATATGGTAGAAAATAACTGTTTCTAAATATATTTATAAAGTGCCATACATGATAATGCAGAAAATAAAGAATTGCTATCTGTTTATGCAAGTTTTAGTGAATTCAACTGTTATATAGCTAAACTACAAGGAATATATTGAAATTTCGTGCTAAAGATTATTCTTCTTTTGAAGGCCTGCTGAAATATAATTAAACCCTTGGCCAGCCGAATGTTTTGAGAAAGCCTAAAACTAAACCTAATATTAGATAACGACCAAGTCTTTGTCGGAACAAGAAGTCACCGTAGTCAAAGCGTCCGGTGAGATTCAGCCACACCCGCCACACATCCCATACCCACACCCATGTCGGATCGTATCGACACGGGTACGGCGGCAATTTAGAAGAGTCCGGGTAACATAGGTTACAACCTTGAAGTTTCCTTTAATTTTCAATAATTATCTTTAGAGAACCTACATATGTCATGTATTTTGGTCAACTCTTGTTTCATGGAAGGCGTTCACGGTCGATTTAGAACACGTTTGGTATTGCTTGTAAGCATTTTGGGACAGCGGAAAGCAGTTTTCTGACGTTTACCAATTTCACCTGCATTCCAGAGCAACTGCTGTTCACAACTTTTGAGAAGCAGGTAGGGGTTGCTTTCCCAAAACTACTTTTGGGAGAATTCTCCTACAACTGATTTTGACCTAACGATTTTCAGAAGTGTCGATGATATAGTCAACTCATATAAGTCCTTAGGTAATTGTTATTTTACTTTCGCGCAGCTGGTTAATTTGAGGTTTTACAAAACATCAAATCACACTACTAACCTTCCACCGCAGCTTTTAAGTAACATTTACCAAAACAACAATTTATCCGTTATCCACAGCAACTTTTCCACAGTGATTCTCAAACTTATTCCTCGAACATGTGAGAATCACAGTGGAAAAGCTGCTGTGAAATTCGGTAAATATTACGTAAAAGCTACAGTGAAAGATTAATTGTGTGATTTATTAATGTTTGGTAAAATTTACAATGAACAGTGCGAAAGTAAATGACTAAAATATACTATAACATATACTGTATCAGCTCTCTTTAGATAATTATTCGAAATTTTCGAAAAAGGCTAGGTACAAACCAGTTGTAGGATAATTATTCGAAAAGCAGGTTTAAAAAAGCAACCCCCTTCCAAACATCTAAAAACTGCTTTCCAGTGTCACAAAACGCTTTTGACGAAACAGGAGTAGTATCAAACGGACTCTCTTCTAGCTTGTTCACCGCAGCCCTTACATAACAATATTTACCAAACTACATCCAAAATTCACAGCAGCTTCCCTTCCCCACAGTTATTCTCAGACAACAGTTTCCTGCTGTCCTGCATAGGTTCAACATTCCTAAACAACAGTTTCCTATACAGCTACAACATTCCCAAAATGACCCTAAGTTATTTAATCTTTTTATACTACATGAACATATTTTGTATACTAAGGCTCCGTTTGGTTGGTGGTAAAATGTTTTCCTGTAAAATGTTCTCTCTTGTTTTGGTGTTTGGTTTGCCATTTGTCTCGTAAAATGTTTACACTATGGACTTGTAAGTTCAAATCCAAAATTTCATATTATAAGTTCAGATTATAAGCTGGCTTCAACTTATAATCCAAAACTTGACTTATGAGCTGCTTATAAGTCATAGCAAACTCACTCCCAGTTTAAGGATGTTAACGAATATCTATTTTACAATCTATTTCTAGCATCATCAGTGCGCCCATGTAGAATCTGAACAAATATCTATTTCATTAATGATAGATTTTTTGATGATAGAAAGAGCACATCATTCATACCGCGTATGAACTGCCAGATGACCTTGACAGGAGACCATTTAGCATGAGGAGTCCCTGCGTGGTTTGGCATGTACCTTCGTCTTCGAATTCGTATTTGCGTTTATTTCTGCAAATAAATTTGTAGGCATTCACTAACCAAACAACAATAAGGTCTCCATACAAATTTATACCCATCTCCAATGTCATACCTTCTCAAGAAGACATCACAATCCTTCATCACGTCAACACTAGGTGCCAAGAAATCATCAAGAATGTCCTTCAGAACCACACCACCTGCAGGCCTATCTTGGTCATGTTCCAAAAGACGTATGGACAGCTGATTTGGTGCAGACGACTGCAGAAAGTTCAAATCCAATCCATATATCAGGTTTTTGTTCAGGATCTCTATTTATACCGTCAAACAAACAGTTCTAGAAAGATTTTAACAGAAATGCATGCATCGAAAGACTTACATACTCAAACCGGTATATATTCTCGTCATAAAGAACAAAACGGGCATTAGCATGATAAACACTATCAGCAAATCTTCCAGGTCCCCTTGATTTTTCATATGCATACAGTTCGACAATTTCTCTGTCCGTCTCATTAGCTGCAATTGCTTGAAGCTGGCACCATGAAAGCAAATCAGAAGACCAGGAAAGGAAAACAAATTGGGATATATGACAGAAACTACCCCTACATTTAGGCAAAAGGACACACACTACCCATATTGTTTGGGAAAGAAAGAGAGAAGAAACCCCCAATCTCAAGCTCTCTCTACCCATATTGCTTGGGAAAGAAAGAGAGAAGAAACTCTCTCTCTCTCTATCTCATAGTTCTGTTAATTATTAATTTAAGGTTAAAGTAGGGGTAGTTTCAGTCTTTTACCCCAAAAATTGACGCCTAGAGCACATTAACTAAAGTGTAACAATTATACCTGTTTAACAAGTTTGTATAACAGCTTGTCCAAAGTGAACAGTGTGTATGAGTGTGTTCCAATCGCATCTCGGCAGTCATCCTCATATTTTGTATTATCAATCGAACCATGAAGTAAGTCGTAAAGCGCGTTCATGAACCTATATAACAAAAAAAGACCTTGTTGATGACTTCTTGTTAACCATTTGAATGCTATAAGACAGTAGAGAACTTGAAACAGTACACCACCTTGCATACTTTGTTCCGGTAGATGAAGCGGTGACCTTTGCTGAAAGAATTCTATCATATAGCATCTAGAAGTTCAAGTGAACAATTGAAATTAACAGAGAAAGAATAAAGAAAAATTAATGTACTCACGAGTCACAACTGTAATAATAATAATAATAATAATAATAATAATAATAATAATAATAATAATAATAATAATAATAATAATAATAATAATAATAATACTTACTTGATGGAGCCTAAAAAGCACATAAAATGAATCACTCCCGTAAAACACACGATAGTCCTTCTCTATCCCATGTGATATTGCAGGAACATACTCTGCAAGAGGCTTCGCTGCTGTCATAAGATCAACCGAGCGTTCCATTGGATTAAACCTTATATCTTCTTCAACTTCGACGGTATCAGCCACTCTTTGAGCCTTGGCTTTACTTTCCCCCTTAAGACCATTCTCCTGCTCATTTTCGTCAAGCTGTCCATCAGAGCAATCTTCAGCATTGGCAGACTCATTCCTCGAGATATCTTCATTCTCAGAAGCACTTCCGCTGTCCTCTGCTGACTTTTGAGCAGTTGACTTGCCATCTTCTCCACCTGCCTTGAATATGTGAGTGGAGTCCACATCATCATCCCCACACGCTGCAAATTTTTCATCATCATCATCATTATCATCATTTCCATCTGGAGATAATTCACCCTCCTCCTTTTCAGTTTTGAACTGACTGGCAGATACTTCATGGGACTTGCCAGCTCTAGTACCTTCTAGAGTTGCTTCGTCTGAAGGCATTACTGCAATTTGAGTATCACCAATCTGTATCACCAAGGTGAAAACATAAGAAAACAAATCATGAAAGTTAAACATCCATATCGGATTGCAAAACTCCTTCATAACTATACCATCTTACACAATCAATGGAACTCGTGGATTAATAAAAACATTTGATACCTAAGTAGTTACATACGTTCTCTTATTACAGGCTCCAGGGCTCATATTGAGTTGAAAGACCGACACATTATCACGTAACTGATTAGTACGACAATGATCTCCCTCCGCAATAAAATAAGTATCTCACTTCGTTTTTGGGCTGTCCCAAAATAAGTCTCTCATTTAAATAAGTATCTCACTACAGAAAACCAAATGTGCTTCTTATAAATGAGGGAGTATAAAAGACAGTTGGGTCACTGGGCTGAAATAGGGCAGGGGGCAGCAAGGCGGGTCCCTAGTTGAAGTGCCAGTTCGCCAGATTATCAGCAGTCTTGTAGAATTCGTACAGCTTTTCATATTTTCATTTTTTTTTTCTAACAGCTGAAAAACCTTTTTAATCATGCACATGCTGATGTGGCATAAACCGGTGACCAAAAAAAGAGCAGGTTTTTTAATAAAGATAATTGCCCGGATACCCGGACCATATAAAAGGCACCCATTTAACCCCAAAAACTAAAAATAAACCAATCTGATCCAAACACCTAGGTCTGAAATAAAATTCGAACAAAAAAAAACAATGTATCCAAACACCTCCATTGCATGACGAATGTAACATGATCACGATTACCAGAACACCGACAGGGTACCAAAAGTCCGAATGTCGAAAAAGTCATGAACAATTGAAGTGTTAGTTATCCACTTATCCTTCACTATAATCTGATAATGCACAACTTGATATTAATGTATGAAGTGTTTTAAGAAGATTAACTTGAAGGCTTTGCAATTAACACCAAAGAAAATATTGAAATTCTTTTAGCAGACATGTTAGGATCTTTTACTTCGTTTGAAAGAGAGGTTGATGTGATCATAGAAGTGTATGTTTTGGGGGGAAAATTGCAATGGCCATAAATCTTGGCAAATTTCAGATTTTCAGTACAAAAATCAGTGATTAAATGTTTGAGCGGTAGAACTAGTGATAAACATTAGAGACAGGGTACTCAACTTTCAACTTAATGAAGGGTCAGTAAACTTTGATTTACAGGATGCACATATGAGTATCATGACAAGTTTAAGGAAGAACTATTCTGCAGGCAGGGAAGTTCTGTACTTCTGTTACCAAGTGATTAACATGATTGGTAGTGTAAGAATCCATGGGGTTCCACCTCAAAACCAATTGGCAATGAGGGGAGTAGCCTAGGAGACTTATTAATTCTTTGTTCTGTTCTTGAACTCCTGATGTGTGACTTCTCAACAGGTAGCAGAACAATTATGCACCATAAATCTATGCAGTGGCCCTGTGTGGGCACACGTGCTTTGTGTGTTTGTGCGTGTTTTGATCTTTAGCAAAAGCCAAGACAGTGTTTGGGGACACTTGCTTTTCTTTTGTTATTTCTTGTTTTTGTTTGCCTGAAACCGGAGCAATGGATGGATATACCTGAAATACTGGATGGATGGAACAAGGAACAAAAAAAGGTGTACGAAAGTGTTGCGCAGAATCCGTTTTTTCTTTTGGTGTTGGCTGTAGCACCAGATGTTAGACATACGTTCTTTTTGGCTTATTTTTATTTATATTTTTTGCCAAAATTGCACCAGTGGTACCCATATTTCGACTTTCGTTACAGTTTGATACCCAACTTTTCAATTTCGACAAAGGTGGTACCTATATTTTGTTTTTGTTGTAAATCTAGTAACCATTGACCATTTTGCCCTTAAGATTTCCCTCTCTCTTGCCTACAACTATTTTTATTATGCTTTATCCCCACAATATTTTATAAAATTTACGCTACACCACTTCTTAAACTTAAATCAAAATTACTCATCTAACTTCAATTGAGGGCAGAGTTATCAGTAAGAAGTATAATATCAAATTAGAAGGAAGAAAATAGAATGATAAACAGAGAAGAAAAATAGGAAGAATAAACCTCGGCCGATCTCTCTACCTCCACCAGATTCGCAACTTAGAATCGAAACGCAAACACCGGAATGCGATTCAAATCACTTTCTAACAACTCTATCTTTCCCAGATTAACCGCCACCAAAACCACAATTAATATTGGCGATTAACACAATCGAGCAACATCTGCTCATCACCGCCACCGCTACTGCCACTGTCACCATCTCCTTTGTCACAGACCAGTCACCACCTCCATTGACACAGGAGAACAAACTGACAACTCACCACTTCCAGTAACACAGGAGAACAAACTGACAAGTCACCACCTCCATTAACACAGGAGAGCAAACTGACGCGATGTTGGTGTTCGAATCAAGAAAACAAATTTTGAAAGCAGATCATGACGTGACGAAGTCCAGAACCCAAATCCCTCAACCCCCAAACCAAACCAACCTCCACGATGCAACACAACCAAACTCTTCACATATGAATCCAGAGAGCACAACCCATTATCACCACAACCACATATACCACCATCTAAACTGATACCAATTGAAGTTCCTATCATATACAGAGTCCAATTGCAGAACCCTCAACCACAAATTACCATTTGAACCTGATTTATGTACAAGTACACCCATTATTATAATGTACGTGAGCTCGGTTTGCCCAATTTTGTGTTCCCGTCTGGGTCTTATAGTGGTCAGGTATGTTGATTCAGGCATGACGAAAAGGAGGAACTACTATTAGTGTTTGATTAACTCCGACTGGTGGAGGTTCGGGGGTGGGTTGAGCTGCTTAGCGGTGGTTGGGTCGGTTAGGGATACGGGTCTTATCGGGGTGATCCATAGTGGTGGCTGGTTGCTTTTGGATTATGGTGAGAAGACGATGATGAAGAGGAGGTCAACAAATTTACGCTCAATTAAAATTTTAGTGGTGGTAGCCGTGGTGGCGGTTTTTACAAGAGAAGGGATAGGGAAAATTTTACAAAATATTCTGGAGATAGAGCATAATAAAAAAAAAAATGTTATGGGCAAGAATGAGGAAGAACATAAGGGTATAATGGTCACTAGGTACTAAATTTGCAACAAAAACAAAATATGGTACCACCGGTGTTGAAATTGGAAAGCTGGGTATCAAATTGTAACAAAAGTCTAAATATGAGTACCACCGGTGCAATTTTGCCTTGTTTTTTTGTCATTTGCAAGACAACTAGATCCAATCAGTCTTTCTTCCTATTGAGGTAGGTTATACTTTTGTCTAGCAAGGAAGGTGAGAACCGGGAGCAACGAAACCCATTGCAAAGCCATCTGCAACCAAAGGGTGCTGGCCACATGTACCAAACAATTTAACCATGTTGAAGATAACAAAATACTAACCCAAAAGACCTATGTCCGCAAAATAAGCCATTGTGAGCTTAATTTTTAATAATTGAAACATACAATATGACTCCACAGGCAGATTTTTTTTTTTTTTTTTATTAATTCCCTTTAAATTACCAGGATACTTATACTGAAAAAGCAGTTGACGAAACCACTACAACATCTACCAGCAATGAACCACAACGAATGAAGTTCAAAGGCTGCTCTGTCATTCAAACACGAATAAGCTAAAAGGCTCTTGTAGTCTATTCAAGATGAGAGAAGCCCCGGAAAGAGTCACTCAGTTTTGGCCAAGGCTTTTAGATCAATATTTGACAGAATCAAACAGACCTAAATTATAAAGCAATAGCAGTTCTTTTTTATAGGTGATAAGTTTTCTTATTACCTATCAAGAAAATGTGAAGCACAGAACAAAAGCTTCATAGAAAATCATCACAGGTAAACCGAGAGAAAATGAGCAGAAGATTATGAAAATCCGTCAACTATTCTCAGCAATTTCATCAACTCATTTTCAGAGAGTCCACATACTCCCTACCTCTAATGAAGAGATCATTTCATCAGTGCCCTTCATTTTTAAATCTCCATCAACAGCTGCATCCGTACGCATGGGAGAAGCGGAAAGTCCTAGCAAGAAAAATTGCATCTTAGAATTGCAGGAACAATTAAAGAAAAATATGGCAAAAGAACAGCCTGCAGATTCTACATGATGTGGATAATCATCTATAATGAGCACAGCGGAAGCACCAACATCCACAATAATAAAACAGTTAATAAGATACTGGACCGAGTTCAAGTTCACAGAATAGTAAGCAGCAAACCAGTAATGAAATGATCTAGATCACACAGTCCGTCTTCTTTGACTCCTCCATCGATCAAGGAAGATCCAGCTGAAGTTAATTCTTTTGGTGGGATGTTTTCATCCTCATCATCTCCAGAAGGATTTGATTCTTTAGTGGTGATGGAAGTTTTACCACCAACAGAAGGTTCATATGTTTCTCCAACATCAGCAACAACTCCTTTTGACAAATGGTTAATCGCTTTCACGACATCTTTTGCATCCGCTACTCCATTAGCCCGGCAAGGCATACCGAACACGGGTTCCAATACAGTCGTCCAGATTTTCATTAGTTTATCAAGTTCTTCGGGAACAGCTTCCTTACAGGAGTACCGGACGAGTTTGTGCAAGTCTTCATGGATGCCTGAATCGGGATATTCGTATGTGAGATGATTCACATTTGGCAGTCCATTTCCAGAAATAAAAGCACGCAGCACATCATCATCCTCGCACATGCTTTCCTTCACTTCTTTGATTTCGGCCAATAAAGCTGTTCAGAGACGTCAAATATGAGATGTCATCAAGTAACAAATGCATAACATAAAGGTCCTTTCAGGTGGTCTATCTCGAGTGAAAATATTATCTAGAGTGCAAATAATCAAGCAGATGAAGATATTAAAATGTTTCAATTTAGATGGTCTATATTTTGAATCCAGGGTGTTGGTTGTTTGATTACCTAGGATTGAGCTGGGTCAGTAAAAGTGTGTAATTCATTATCCTGCACGCTTAGCTTGGTCAAAAAACTAAAGAGGAAATGAACACAGAACAAGCCACAAGGACATAACTACATCACATGCCATCTCTACTGACCATTGAGTCATCAACAGATCTTAAACTCGTAACCTTTTTTCTCAAAGAATGAGAGAACAACAGCCACCACCTATCTTGTTATTTTCTCAAATCTTCAACAGAAATTTAGCTAGAGCAACGTTGGCAAAAAAAAATCAAATCAAATCAAATCAAGGAGCCAAGTTGTCAAGAATATCAAACCATCGAATTAATTAGGAAGATAGAGAAACGCTTTGATAGATGCAGAAACCCTTAATCTAAGCCCGGAGCATCGTACCATGAAAATCAATGTCAGTGAACTATAATTTCACTTTTTTTAGACATAATCTTTTACTGTAAGCTTAAAGGTAAATTCTAGAAATCACTGGTGGTTATTGAGAAATAAAATTGGCTCTCATGTCACACTAGACAAAAATATAAAATGCTTTGAGTGTCAATTCAATTTCTGAGAGATGCACAAGCAGAATCATATGGATTTTAAAATGCATCCAGACCTTAGATCTATAACCTGGATGAGGAGAATACCGCATTAGTAAACAGCTATCTACTGATAGGTTCAGCAAAATCTAACTGATAAATAAGCATTTTGAACCGAGTAAACAGCTATCTACTGATAGGTTCAGCAAAATCTAACTGATAAATAAGCCTTTTGAACCGATCTCTTATAGAAATCTTCTGATCAATACCGACGACCAGATCTAGAAAGATCAGACAAAACCTGTAAAAATCAATTGATTTGTTCTAGAAGGAAATGATTAAAGAAAAAACATCACAAATTGTTTTTGCAAAAAAGGAACCATGACAATCTCCATATCTGTCTTACAAACGTCTGTTACCGGAGTTTAGGAGATCTAAACATCCACCATGGATTTGGGATTCTTCCTTACCTTTTTGATCCATTGTTGATCTTACGAAGCTTGCCAAGACGTTTACAAGAAAGCCAAGTCTCGGAAAACAAATGTTTGTCAAGACAAATAGGGATAAGAGATCTGAGAGAAACAATGGATGAGTAGAAAAGAAAGAGAAGGAAAAAATCGGACGTGAGGTGGAAAAATACTAAATCAGCAATGCCCTTTCTCTGTTGCTATCATAAGATCACTTAAGATCCAACAGCTAATATGTGATGACTGGAGATATTTTGCATAATTAATCTTCATAAATAGACGTTACTCTAATCGAAATGTGCGCCATTGGATCAAATAAACTTAGACAAAGCCGTCGGCCCATTGAAAAATAGATTTCGATCAAGGCACTGACTAATGGAGAAAGGTTCATAATTCAACTTAAGTGATCATATTACTAAGAAATTACAATTAAGCTAAGAGACAAAATTAAAAGCAAGCATAAAAAAAAAAGGGGGGGGGGGGCATAAAAGACCTGCCTATGGCCCAGGGTCTTTTTCTACATAAAGAGGTGCTCCACAGATAATTCACTATCAAAAGTTCAATAGCACGAACAAATACGACACTTTTTGTGATTGTTTTAATGGAACAAGTGCAAACTAGCTTCATATAACTATTACTATAAGTACAAACCCATTCCATTAAAAAGAATCATAAGTGCCGTATTTGTTCGTGCTATTGATCTTTTGATAGTGACCCTTCTCTACTAAGAGAGGTGCCCCGCAGATAATTTCACTATCAAAAGTTCAATAGCACGAACAAATACGACACTTCTTGTGATTTCTTTAATGGAACAAGTGCAAACTAGCTTCATATAACTATTACTACAAGTACAAACCCAGGGCATTGAACTTGTTCATTAAAAAAATCATAAGAAGTGTTTCGTGCTATTGATCTTTTGATAGTGAAATTATCTGCGGAGCACCTCTCTAAGTAGAAAAAGACCCTAGGCCATAAGCAAGTCTTTTATGCCCCCCCCCCCCCCCCCTTTTCTTTCCCGCTATGCTTGCTTTTAATTATGGCTCTTAGCTTAATTGTAATTTCTTAGTAATATGATCACTTAAGTTGAAATAGGAACCTTTCTAGATTAGTCAGTGTCATGATCGAAATCTATTTTTCAATGGGCCGACGGCTTTGTCTAAGTTTATTTGGTCCGATGGGGGTAGATTTTGATTAGGGTAATGTCTATTTATGAAGATTAATTATGCAAAATATCTCCAGTCATCACATATTCACTATTGGATCTTTAGTGATCTTACGGTGGCCAGGATTTTCTTTAGAACAGACAATGTAGTTCGTATACTCAGACAATTTTTTGACCATTTATAAATTATAGTAGCAGATCATAAACCATCAAATCAATTTCGATTGCATCAAGGACACTATTTAGACACAATATCACCTAGTTAGAAGGTGAAATGTATTAAAATGTTCACTGTCACTATTAATGCAGCCAGAACTACCTTTTGTACTTAAGCTCCTTGTGTCCTGCTGCTTGAAGTAAAAGCTTCGATGATCAAGTGATTTCTGATAGTTCTTAGCATAAATTTCAGCCCAGATTTTGTCAAAATCAGCACGGCACCTATCCCATTCCTCTTTCTTCTGCTTCAAGCGAGATAGTATAATTGGCAGCGCATGAGGTGCATCCTTCCGCAGCAAATCCATCACATCGAGGCCATGGTCACTATATATTCGTTCTATGCACCTTAGACTCCGAGCTACAATAACAGAACAGATGAAATCATATAACACGATATGAAAAAATATAAAGTAGACAAACATAAATTGTATCAACTTCAACCTGTAAGATAGTTCTCAACAATTATAGGAGACTCTGCTTTAACTATATTATTGATGATCTTATTCAATAGTTCCTCTGCTTGTACAACTGTTCCATTAACAGACTCCAATAGCAAGTCCAGCTCAAACCTAACATCATAAACAATAATATCATCTAAAGTTTTACCAGAAAATTCCAAGTGCCTCCGCTGGCCGATGCCCAGCAGATGTGCAAGAACTAGTGCAAATTGTCATGGAAGAAAAAGATAAGTAACTTTTTTTCTTGTTTGAGGGGAAATTGGAATAAAAAGACTAACTAGTTGCAAAACTTGCTTCAAAGTTTACACTTCAGAAATACAGCATTGTAAAATAAGAATAATCGCTAGTGAGAAAACAGAATAGATGTTTGTGGTTCCCAACTCGTATTGGATTAAGTTGATAATAATAATTAACAACAACATATCAGTAGTAAGAGCCCGAGGGGTTCAGAAACCTGTCATCTTCACATCGAAACAAACTTTCTTCATATTGGTTTTTGCGCATGTGTTTGAAAGAATAATCCTCACTTCCAGAAGTGACGGAGACCCAATGATCATTTAAAATCTCAGCTCCAATCGGAGTTCTGTGGCTGGTGGAAGGTAGTGGGTACTGCTTAAAGGAAACAACAGGTACACGTGAACATAGGAATCCATAAGAGGAATGCCATAGTAGTCAGGAGCTGAAAGAACTACTCACATCCACGGGTAGAAGTCGATAACTAGGAGTGCACTGTTCACAGTTAGAGAGGTCAAGTTCTTGAATTGGTTTGGCAATATACTTATCCTTGCTTGATAAAAAGGACATTCTATGGTTTAGTAAGTCTTTGCTACCAAGGGCTAACCGATCCCTCTCTCTGTAACGACGGTATATATCCTTATTTTCTCTTGAGCTATCCTCGACATTCAGAGGCCTCGAAAATTTTCCAGCATTCTGCAAGGGTCCTCCTGTGTTGAATAAAAAACAACTCATTACAGATCATTCAAAAAGTTTAGCAATATCCATAATATTTTCACATCTAATCATACAAATACCAGAAAACTTCAATAAGTTAACGCAGGCATCTAATTCCCAACATATCAGATGTTGGTGCTACATCTAGCAGATTAAAATATCAAAGGAGATGGTTCTAACTTACTTTTGCTTATAATACCAGCAACAGCAAGAAGACCATCTGCAGGTGAGATCTAAGTTAGAAACAATATGATAAATTCAAATTTTCAATCAGATATAACATCAGAAAATAGAGGTAAATAGACATAACTCTATTTCCAGGAAAATAAAGAACTCGCAAGAGTTATATTTTCATGTATATACACGTGCTCGGTACATTTGTACGCGGCCTAACAAGAAGACTGTGATGAACATATAGTAATTACTCAATTTAAAACTTCGAGAAAGAACTCCAGGACGTCCCTCATGAAAAGTTCATTATAAAATGCAGATAACTGAGACATGCTTCCTGATCTGACCTAAGTTATGAGAAAATGACTGAATAGAAAACAAATACTGAGCAGCAGCCAACACCAATTAACCATTACCGACACTTTTATGGTCTTTTAGGAAATCATTGAGCTGCTCCACTAGGTCAGGATAAGCCCCTAGCAAATCATCAACCTGGCAAAACAAAAAAGGGTTCCAAAAAATCAGGACCATATCCAGTATTCCCCAATTAATGAGTAAGTTAGAGGAGATGTGAGGTGACCTTCTATAACTTCTAAGACAACTTTTATATCTAATGTAAAAAATCAAGGAAGCAAGATGAGTGCCCTGTTAAAAAATATGGGCCTTCTAAAAGTTACTTGACATTCTTGTTTCTTAATGCAACTAACTTCCATACCTTTAATGGTGTACTTCTTATATAGTTACTACGGACATCTAGGCCTTTTTGCGAAAGCGAGACAAAAGTAAAGAGAAAGCTACCAATTTGCAAAAAATATCTTCCCCTTCACATAACTATGACTTGAAAGTATCACAATCACTTTGATTATAAAATGACTCATGAGTCCTACCATAGTCTCTCTAACGAAATGGCTTCAATATCTTTATGAAGCCCAGAGATTAGAAGTACCTCGGTGTTCTCTCCCTGCTATGTGGTACTCCTAGCTCTTAAATACTCAATTTGGCGGAAAATAATATTAGTTCTTAGATTCTTCAAATCTCTGCACTTGCATGTTATATGAAGGTAAGTTTAAATTACTCTATGGAGAAGTTTACTGGGTTGTGACGCTATGACAATATGAGCCTTAGATGGGTATGTAACAGCGGTTGCTGAAGTCTTAACCTAACTCCTTAACACATGACTAAGCGCGAGGATTTGTTTTTATGGTGGTATATACATCCTCCATCACTTTATGTCTATTCCCTTTTCTTTTACAACAATTATGGAGCCAATTATCATGCTAAGAGAAGATGGAAAAACTCATCTAGGCAAACAAGAAATGTGTTTGAGTTCCAATTTCTATTGGAAAGTCACCGTGACCATATAGTGTTGATGGGGTGAAAGGAGAAAAAATAAAACAAGTGACCAAAACACGTCGATTTCTATTGGAAACTATTAACAAGTTGATATTCCCTGTGATGTTGTAGGTATGGATGATTGTCAATTATAACTTGGAAGACCATGGTTGTAATGCTTTCTATAGCAAACATCATGATGTGTTCATCTTTTCGTGGCAATACGGGAAAGTTGCTATGACTAGAAGAAAGGATAAAGCACATTCGAGTTGTTATGTGAAGAAAATTTGAAACAAAAGGAAATACAGACATTTAAGAAGAGAAAGAGGCACAGGTTGATTGTTCCAAAGTGATTGAAGAAATTGCATGAAAAAGAATCAAGCCAAGAGCTCATAATGGAAGAGCGATCACCAATTGGGCAACCTAAGTCCATTGAGAAACATCTAACTCGGCGTAGCAATGCAGAAGAACGAGCACTAATAGTAGCACCAATGTTAAACAACAAACATGTTGGTTTTCTCATTTTCTTGGAGTGAAATATTGGGATTTTGTTCACAACCCATTATTAGTTCATATTGTCAACAAGCTGAAATATTTGGAGAAAAAACACATCGAGGAGAATAGCAATGTCATTGGTGGGTTGAAGGTCAAACATGCAAAATATTCGAATCTTTTCATTTGGTATGAGTGATCTGAAGTTTTGAAAATGAACGTGATGACAAGTTCTTTTCAGAAAGGGGAACCTCGTGTGAATTTGAGAAATGAAGTTTTTACAGGCAGGGGCAAGTTCGTCATTCTCCAGTGCAGGAACTCTAGAAGCAGCATTTTGATTACAGTTAGAGACTTTAGTCAATTATTAATATGGGTATAGCCACAAGTTCAAGTCCAATGATTAATATAATTACAAGCTATGACACTAATCGCTTGCAACTCCTAAGGTTAACTTTCTCAATTTTTTTACTTTTTGGCACCCATCAATCAGATGCTTAGAAACACCAACTTTTATGATCTCAAAAATTAACAAGTAACTACCGAAAGAAAAAATGTAACTTTTAACATTTTCTCTATTGTTTGGAGTCAAAGCAGGTCTAAAACAGTACTCATTAATGTGTATAAATTGCGACCTGAAATTTAACTCTGATTTGGACAAGCAAACTTTATAAGAATACAATGAGAAATAAACTGCAATATAATTTTACATAAAATGACCTCTGGTTAGTATTAGCATCTACAAGAACTGAAAAAAAGAGAGAGAGCTCTGAAGTAAACGGGCTCTTTGTTTCTTCATGCAACACCTTCCCAAGCAACGCACCACATGAAATAATGAAGTTTGGTTACCAGTTAGAGAACAGAAACATTAGAGAATAGAAAAAATATGATGTACCAAATTCCGATATTGAAGTCTTGTAATTATTTCTTGGCTGTAATTGTGTAGGCCGTTCAGAAGTTCCTCATAAGCATCACCGTCACATAATCTTTCCTTCACTCTCTCACAGAAAGCAAGCTCTGTGCCATACATACCTGCAACAACTCCAATTTTTCAACAGTAACTCAATAATACAAACAAGTCGAAAGTGATGTTTGAACATTTAAATCAAAACATAAGTCTTTTCTAAGAAATTGCAACCATACACTTGATGGATTCCGTTTTCAGTCAAACTTGTAAACTTGGCAGTGTACTATAATAAAACTACTTCGTACATATACCAAGTGCATATATTGATGAAGGATAGTTCCAAAGGACGGAATGCAGAACTGTCAAATGAAGTTTGAACATTTAAATCTATGAGTTGCATAAGAACATTACTTTTACCTCCTCAATAGCTTCATAAATTATAAAATGTAAATCAAGAAATGACCTTTCCCAAATCAAAAATCCGAGCAACATGAATGTTATCCTCGTTAATTAGCAAATCAATGTTCATTTGATGTTTTCGGCATCAACTCACCCTGTTGTAACTGGTGAGCAATGGAATCTTCCATCCTGCTGAAAGATCTTTTCCGAGGGAATGGCTGCATTAGATCTCTCTCATAATCTTTGCTATCCCCCTCCCATTCATTTTCTTCTATTCTCTCCTTATCTCTTTCCCTGCACCTTCGCTGCTCTCTGTCAGCCCTCCGCAGTGCTTTATCATATTTCGAATCCTGCAAATCAAAACTAAGGACATGATATGCATGTGCAACTATACAGACCGGGTAGATTTACCCAAAATGGGGATTTGGGCTGATGAGCAAAAGTGAAAACAAAAAGGCATGCAAGCAATTCAGATGGGAGTATACCTTTCCAATATGCATGAGCCTCCCTGGCGGCAATGGTGAGCCATAATCGTCATGCAACATACGACTCCTTCCAGACAGAGTACTAGGAAGAGAGACAGCCGCGGGTTTATCAGGCAGATAATGAGTAAATTCGACAAGCAGGTCTGGATGCTCAAATAAAAGGGCAACAACCTGCAAATGGTGAAAAAAAAAACATCTAGTTTATGGCTCAATGATGACACAATACATGCAAAAAGTCGATAAAAGCAAGCTGGCGGGAAAGACTGTTATGGTGCATGTCCAAAGTCCAAAATTGGGACAGTACTCAATGATGAAGACACGATGGCGGCAGACCAACTGTCTCTCCTTCCTCCCTCCCTTGCTCTCTCTCTCTCTCTCTCTGTACATTGATCTATTATACTTGAGTAGAAAAAGATATTGAAAAGAATATATAGAAATGCCAAAACATGTCTGGTTACGCTGACTGAAGAAATACACATTGTATTATTTCATTGAAATACATGCTTAAGTTTGTGGATGTATGTTTCAATTTGTTTTACCACTTGTTACAACACATAAAACTTCAGACAAACTGGAATAAATGGACATACTTTGATTAGATTGAAATCAGTGTGTTCTCTGGATTTGGCCCGAACAACAAATACGTGTTTTACATTTATTCATATATATAGGGACTACGTCCGTCCTGCGACGTTGCTCTTCTCTCAGATTTTGATGTCATAAAACAAGATTACTCTTTCTAAAGTATCTATTGATTTACTTAAACTACATTGAAGTATGCATTGTTGCAACAAAAAATAGAAAAGAGCTAATAGTGAAATGCTACAAGTCTATAACTCAAATTTGAAAAGCAGAATAATCATTGTATGGTTCCTCAACTTGTTATTTATCCCAGAAGGTACTAAAAGTTTGAAACTGAGGGAGTACGTAATATAACTGCGAATCCAGAAGTATACGAGTCAACATGTTGCATTGGTTGATTGGAAGATGAGACCTTTTCATTTATGATTTATCAAAATTACAACTTTTTTTTAAAAAAATTTAATTGCTTCCAATATTTGTCATGTGTGAAAATTTGAAACAAACTTATTGATCAGTGTGTTGCTTCTTCATTGAGGAATGCTTTGGGCAATGCTGCATAGAAGCCTTGTTAAAATTTCACTATTTCTATGGACCTGGCCGATTGCTTCGATTGTGTTAATTATTGTGAGAGAGAGAGAGAGAGAGAGAGAGAGAGTTTGAACCTGGCAAGGATGATAAGATCATGAACCTTGCAACTTTAGGTTCAATTTTATCTTGGAAAGAACCTCTTTTTTAGTATAGGCAACTGTGAGCACCCTTCCCAATAGGGCCTAGTTGTCGTGCAGTGGTACGGCAGTCTGCTGGCCACCAGTTTCCTATAGTGCTCAAATGGTAGCTTATTTTGGAGGGAAGGAAAATATGCGGTCTTTTACAAATTAAAAGTCTGATCCTCTGAAGGCTGTTTTCATTATCGTGCAGCAGCAGTTCTTTAGCATAACAAAGGGCTTTACTCCATTTTTTTAGGTTTCTATGATTTTCAGAAGAGTATTTTATTCTTAATCCCACTCTTCATAAGATAACCATGCTTTACCACTTTTTTTCCAAAATTGTTGAACACAAGGTTGGTGCTCTTTCATCTAATTTTTGTTTCCTACTTCAGGGAAAGGGAAACACAAGGAAAATCATCCTAGAGCCAGCAAATACATAAACAGACAACATGGAAGTGACAAAGGCTATCATAGAAGCTAATACAAGAAAGATACAAGAAACACACCTCCTGGTACACTTCAGCAACCGATTTCTCTCTGTTTCTGTACATCTTCAAAACGTCAAGAAAGGCTTTGTACGCACGTTCGTTGTCATGAAACCTTGACTACAAAGAAAGCATTGTTAAACCCATGGATTTCGATGTTAAATGGAAACTTCAGTGAAGTTCCTATTCTGACCTTAACTTTGTTGACAAAACTGAAGGCTTCGTCGAACTGCGGCTTCCTGACTCGAGGAATTTCTTCCTCGGATGGAAGGGAGATCTTGTAGCCTTCCGGCAGAAAGGTGTTGAAACCCAAAATAAGGTCTCTGTGCCCTTTAAATAACTCCTTTACTTTTGCTATGACACCAACCGTGTCAATTCTGCATCATGTGACATATATAACAACCAGTGTGTAAATAAGGACTCTTTGATTGCAAGTAGGGAAAAATTTACAATGATAAATCCGTGGATCGATATTTTTCTTGGTAACTTACCTTTGAGTCTTGAATCCCTTCATGATTTCGAGGAACTCATCGTATTTATCTTTTCTGTCGTGAAACAGGTCTTTGATTGCGGTAATATATGTCAATGCATCATTTGTAGTTAGTTTTTTTCTGCTCATTCCGTCTGCCATTTCTTCTTCCCCAGAGAGCTACATCAAAGACAAAATTTGTTTAAATAGGGATTTGAGAGATTCAACCTTTCTAGATAACCTAATGCAAATCATATTTCAATATAAGACACTGTCAAGTGCTCAATGAAACAATAATTCCTCTCCCCATCTTCAACTCCATCGCTTCACAAACTTCAAAGATCATAAAGATTTGGCAAGTAGGGCTGAAGTTGCCCTCTTTGTCCATTAAATGCCTTATATTAACAAGTAATCGCACTTCAGCAGAAACGACAATTCAACCATTAAATGCGTAAATTTACGCAATTTTGGCGTGCGGTAGTCATACTGTTGAGAATTGAGCTTAACATGAGTGATTTCATAAGATATATATCGGTCACAAAAGGATTAAAATGACCACATAAGCAATAACTATTGAACACCAACCATCTCAAAATCTCCCCCAAATTGACAACACACATGTATATCCATCAAAATCACCTATTTTTCGATAAACTGGGTAAAAACAGGTGACAATTCACAGCTCTCTCGATCAACAGATAACTCCACAGCAGATCTGAACCAAACCCAAATTTCAAAGAAAAATAATAATCACTGAAACCCCTCAAACAATGTCCAAAAAGGAAACAAATTTTGAAGGTAAATATCAATGGAAAAATAACGTCATTGCATTGCATTTACGGAGATGAAAGAGCAGGTGAGAGAGAGATACTTACTGCGCAGAAGATTTGCCGATTCAGCCACGAGCAAAGCTTCGTTTATTTCAGAGAGAATCAACAATGAAGAATGGGGAAATCGTTGGAAAATCTATAGTTTCTGTACAACATTTGTGTGTGTGTTCTTATGTACGCGCGTATCAAAGGTTACAGAGAAAAAAGACTTCATTCATATAAATGCCAGAGACAGAGAATGAAATACGTGTAGATGATTTGATTTGGTCTGTAATCGGGTCGGGTCGGGAAGGGGAGGGCATTCATTTCATCTTTTGTGGAGAAAGACCGTTCGTTTGGTACTCAAGGGGCAGAGGGAATGACATCTCTACCCCTGGATTTTGCCTAAATAACGAAACGATTCAATTCCACTGCCGCCGCCAAAGAAATCGAAGGGTGTTACCTGTGATGGAGAGTCACAATTGGAAATGAAATCGTTAGGGGTTAAAAACATATTATGGAATCAGGCGGTGATGGTGAATCTGTAATCGTGGTTAGAGAAGAAGGATTTGGAGGGAGAAACGACAAGTAAGGGGGAGAGAGAGGTCGGTCGGGGCGAGGCGGCTCTAGGCTGGCTGGGTTGGTTTCATTCGTCGGATTAAAAGAGGCAGAGACCGGTGCGTGGGTTGGGTTCGCCGAGTGTACTAGAGCGCGGTGGTTCGTTCGGCGGGAAGCGTAGCGGCGGTAGAGGAAGAGCTGAAGGGCGAAGCATCTTAAATTCTATAGAGATGACACGAAACATGCCAACAAATGTAGTGATTCTTACCAAACAAAATTGTATTCCTTACAAAGCCACTAACAAGACTTATACTGCAAATCACAACTTTGACCTCCACTTAATTCACTTCATCGATTATTTTGAAACAATCACTTCACTGATTTATAGTTTTTGGTCAGAGCTTAGAAGCACTACCAGTCTATTTTTACCATATCTCTCTATACTCTATCCGAACAGAGTTCATGTCTCTGTTTTCTTCCTTTTGATCGGCAATTCAAATTACCATATCAACTACTAGGGCGGCGACTGTGATGATTCGCCGCCGGTTAGAAGATGATTATTTTAGGGTTAAAAGACAAAAACCGTAACACCACGTACTTTTCTGAGTATAATTGACATCTTTTACGTATAGTTTCCATGTTATTTTCGAAAAATTAATGGCTAGTGGGGAGGAAGTTGTATTTTTAGATAATAATAAACAAACATGTTGGGGTTGTTTAATAGGATATGTAAACTAAGGGGGGATGTTCTTGTCATTAGCTAAAAAGTTTCCTCAGGAACTCAATTGTGTTTCCCTGTTTTCTCTCTCTCTCTTCCCGTACATCTCTCCCTCCCTCTAAATCTCCCTCTTTCCTCTCTTCTTCGGCAGACGCACCCAGCACCACCCCCCGGACGCCATCACCACCATCACCACAACCTCCACCTCCCTTACTTCTCCTCCTCCACCTCTCTGCCCCTCTCTGTTTCTCCTTCTCCCTGTTGCCTCCGGCGAAAACCCAGCAGAAGCAGCAGCGACTCAAGCCGCTGCCGTCTCCGGCGAAGACGGCAGAACCGCCGCCACCACCACCTGCATCTCTCTCCAACCCTCTCTTACCACATCATCTCTCACCTCCCCCCTCTGTTTCGATCCAGGAAGGAGAAACAGAGGCAGCAAGTCTCTGCAGAGAAGACCCAGGGCCACCACACGCCGCCGGCACCCATTAACGCCGGCGAGAAGTTCGGCCCGAACTACCCGGCGCTACCCACTCCCTCAAATTAATCCCAAATGACTCCCTGAGGCCCGAGGAAGCTATAGCCGGCGCCAATCGAAGCAGAGGACACCGGAATCGCCGGATTCGTTCATCACCGCCGGCCACCATCGACAGCGAACCCAACCGGACCCAAATCTTGACAGTTTCTCGCAATTTTTCGCTTGGGTAACTCCTAAATCACCCTCTGGTTCATTATTGATCATCAAAACTTGATTTTGTTAGCTCTAAATCGAATCGGGTTGTTGGATTGTGAGATTTATACGTGTGTTCATGCTTGGGGGTATTTTGTACTTTCTGAAGTGTTGAGGGTATGAACTGTCACATGTGAAAACTGTAAATATTAGTGGGAGGTGATTATATGTCATTTATGTGAACCTGGGGGATCCACTTGTTGTTTATATAAACTGCATATATATATATATATATATATATATATATAAAATAAAAAATGCAATTTTTGTATTAGAATTAATTTCTAACTTTTCTAGTTATTGTTTTGATTATGTAAAGAAGTTTTGGCTATTAAAAATTATATATGTATTATTGTTACTCTTAAAAACAGGCAAAATAAAAATATAACTTGTTGGATAAATATTTCAAGTACTTATAAATTAGTGTTTTGAGTAAAATATGTCATTTGTTTAATATTGATAAAATAAAAGAAGTTAAGGAGCTAATTTATGATATATTTAATAGTAAACTCCTCTATTTATAAATAGATAAAATTTAATTACTATTTGTAGATATTAGAAATTATTTCTCCAAAAATAAAGTTATAATTATCTATGAATAAACACTTATTTTCTTAGAATAAATATTTTTGTGAATTTAATTTATGAATCTAATTATTTTATAATAAATACATTTTTTTCATTTTAAATAATTAGCTTTAATTAAATTAGGTCGAATTAAATTTTGTAGTCATTTACAAATAAATGTGTTGCAAAATAGATTATGATTTTCTAAAAATATGAGAGTGTGTAAGTTTAATATATGATTTCTCACTTGATAATTTTAAAGATTTAGTATTTATATAAGTAGTGATTTTTATGAGAAAAATACAATGGTTTACGTCATCGGTTTATTATATAAATATTACATGATAATAATTAATGGGATAATGGGGGAGGGTAATTTAAAATGAGACTTGAGAAATTTTGCATAGCATACTTGCACACTTTGGACTTGTATTAATTTAGAAATTATACATGTATGTGATGAGTTCGTAGACGAGGGCTACGTTTACCCGTAGGAGCTTTATCGTGATAGTTGTCGTGCTCTCTAAGGTAAGTAAATATGTCTTACCTAATGTGCCCGTCCTCCGTACGTGTCCAAATATTTTTATGATTTATGTCTCAAAATGTGATTTGCTATATACGTGCTCGACTTGAGATTTCAAATATTTGTCTAAGTAATTCTTTTGGAAACTATCACGTCGAATTAATAATACATAATAACGTAAAGTGGAAACAGTTGGGCGATGGAACCATATGCGGATTCTTATATATCGTGATTGTGATATTTTGCTCGGTTGCAATTAGCCCCGGGCTGCTCCATGTACTCACCTCTCTGGCCGCAAAAAGTTTTAGGGGGGTGCCGACACTTAAGCTCTTGGATGCATGGGATATGGTTGGTTACTTATGAGATACTATGATGGATTATTGCGATGGATTGGTTCGTTCCCCGCTACAACTAAATAATAAATGTGGTTTTTCATGTGAAAGATGGAAGAAATTGATACTTTGAGAAATCCCCAATTGTGGGAAGGATGAGAATTGAGAATGATACCCTTATTGTATACATAAGAATGGTTTGAGAATGCTAAGTAAAAAGTTGGGAAATTTATAATTCTCGAATCTGGTCATTTGCAACACATGTTTGGTTACTTCTATATTATCCTCTTTTATTAAAAGAAAAACCTGCCTCTTATCCGATTTACACGTTTGGGTGTTTACTTACTCAGCATTTTGTACTGACTTTGGAAAAACTGCGGTCTTCTTTCTTTCCCCCGCAGGCCTAGGCGAAGGAAGCTCAGCTTAAGGGATCGCGGACTCACCTAGTTATGATAGTACTAAATAAATGGACCACCTAGTCAAGGTTTATCATGTTTAATAGTATGTTATGTTTCATGTTGAAGACAATTATGGTTTGTAATGTATAACTATGGCATGTTTTGTTCTTGATTTCCGCCGATTCATTTCGAGTAGCACCCCTCACCTCAAACACCAACATCCCCCTCCCCACCTCTAACTCACCACATCAACACCAAAGCCCTGAAATTCTCCATCCCAGAAGCACCCTTTGCACCTTCAACTTAGGGTTTTGTCATTTCAAACCACCCCGACTCGATTCCTAGCCTCCTACAACTTCCCGACGCCGACGAAGAGGAATAAGACGACAAGGAGGATGACGAAGGCGAGGAAGCAGCTGATGAGTATGAACAAATCTCCGACGAAATCACCGAAGAGTATGAGGATGAACTTGACAGCTCAGGGGACGAGACCACGGATGAGAAGTCTCGGTTTGAGGAATTCAAATGGAAAAGAGTCGATAGGTTTCGTAGTGAAACCAGATTCGAATCCAAAGTCTCTCAAATCACTCCTGGGATTAGAAATCCAGAAACCCAGATTGTCCAAGAGAGAAAAACGCAAAAAAGACCTCTCTTTGAAAGGACTTGAGGATGTGAAGAGAAATTTTGTGGTGGCGATGAGAGATGTTTGATAGTTGTGGTGGGTTTGGGTGCGACGAGAGAGGTTTTGGGTGCGTCGACGGCTGTGAGCAGAAGCACGCCTCCGTCTTTGCTGAACTGAACCTCTTGACCTTCCCCTTCTTCACAGCGTTTAGAAACTCGCTGTACCACCATTGGGTCCCGTCCAGGATATCAAAAGCGTTCTGGGTTTGAGGTTTTGGGGCATTCAGTAGAAGATTCTGCGAAAAGGGCGATGAATTCGAACTGGGTTTTGGGGTTTCAACTACAATTGTGGGTGGAGGATTGGGTTGAGTTGCAGACTTTCTTCTGCTTTCATTCTTGATTTGTGTATCAATTGGTCAATTTGTGTTTCGAATCGGATGTACTTCTATTGTGAATGTTCAGAGATTCAGTGATATGTCGAATTTGTTTTTTACTGAAAAATCATGAGAATGTTCATGCTTTTTTATAATGTAACTGGGTCCGGGAGTTGAGGTTGTTAGTGGTGGTGGCGGTGGCGGTGGTGTGGTGGCGGTGGCCAAGAACACCAAGAACATTAATAAAATATACAAAAACATACATATAAGGGCAAAATGGTCAAAAAAGTCAAATTGCACCCCTATACTAACTGATTGTAACAGAAGGGTGCTATTTGTCTAACGTCAATCCACTGATAGGGGTGGTTTTTGTCTCGACAGGGGTGGTTTTTGTACATTCCCGAACACGAGGATTGTTTTTGTATATAACCCATACTCGAGGGATGGTTTTTGTCTTTTACCCTTATTTTAATGTGAAAGTCGCCAAAGAAAACAAGAGCGTGTGGGTTTTACAAAGCCTCTATTTTCTTCTTCCGTGAGTGACATATGCCATTTGCCAACCACTAACTCTCTCACTCTTCCATCTCAACTTAAATTTCAAAATATTGATTTACAACTTTTCAAAATTTTGAATTATGTATATGATTTTATCTTAACATATTTGAATAAACACACGTTTCTTAATCTTATTGAAATTTGGTACCAATTCAACAATTTTATGGGTCTAATTTCCAGAATATGTTTCACTTGTTCCGTAATTGCCTCATTGGATTTTCAGGCCAGATATTATATTTTAGAGTTCGTTCCCACTTTTTGCAACAAGTCCCAATTCCACATCTTCGTTCATTTATATGCCAAAACTTAATTCAATTCATCGATGTCTCAATGAATTACATTGTATACAACACACATTTGGGCTTTAAACCGAACCGATTCTGCAACAACTATTATTATTGGTCACTATATAGAATGCGAAAATAGAGAATGCACGACCAACTCAGAACTTCAAACCATAACCAGATGGAAATCCCAACTTGACGGCTTAAATAAATAAACTACTCCTGCAAATGGACAACAAGTTAGAGATAAGTTGTTCCCCAAGTTAGAGTATAAGGGAGTAATGTAATACCCCGGTATTTTGGGGGTATTTTTTGGATGTTTGGTGAAATTTTGGGGTAATAATTTGAAATTTTAAAAGTAATCTTCCTTTATTAATTAGTTTCTTCTATTATTATTATTATTATTATTATTATTATTATTATTATTATTATTATTATTATTAACAATTTTATCAAAAAGTATTTTTTTAAGGTAGCATTTGTTTTTAGTTAGTTGTGTGTAAAATAGTGGATGAAGTGGTACGTGTCGTTTAATATTTTTAGCAAGACCAAAAGTGTAGTTTTTGATTAATGTTACATAGCAGACCACTGCGTGGCTTGGTGCTCCAGCAACATAGTAACCATCCACCATATTATTCCCCATTCTCCATTTATGAGCCCGTGAATACTCTCCCCCAATTCCTGCGAAACGTCCCCCACGGCAAGAGCAAAAAAAAAAAAAAAAAAAAAATGACCTTCCCTTTCTCGATTTCAGTTCTGATTCACCCTAATCGCGCTATGGATCGAAATTCTCACATCAAGGAAATCGATTTCGCCAAATTTATTCCCTAATCAAAGCAGGAAATTTTTTTCGTCGAAGCTTTCAATTTCCCGACCGGGTTCCGAAACCCAAGCTCTCTCACTCTCTCAATTTGTAAGGGTCTGCAACCCTTACCCAGAGATCCGGCGAATCTCTACGGAATTGAACACTTCCGGTGATCAATCGGAAGCCAGCGAGGAGCTGGTTCCGATAAGGAAAGATGGGGTTCGATCTAACGAACCGATTCTACAAACAACCAAAATCAAAATACGAGAAAATTGAAAGAGAAATAATATTCATAGATAGATCCATCCGAATTGATACAAACCCTTATATATCTCTAGGGCCAAAACAAATTATGCGAAACAGCGGGGTCAAAATGAAATTAACTAAAGTTGGTAACGGCCAAGCGGAGTCAGCAATTGGTGACCGAGAGGAGCCGACGTGGACCAATCAAACTTTGCTGACGACGCGCCAAGCAAAACGACCCCGTTCAACTTAAATATTTAAAACCCTAACGTCCAAAAAAGGATCCACGGTCAAGATTAGAGTTCACATCTCTTAATCGGACGGCTGCTGAACTAAATTGGAGATGACCAAATGAACAGTAATTCTACTGTTCATTTGGTAAGTAGGGAAACTTTGGATCTTCATAACTTCGCCGGAGAAAACAAAAATAGGCAGAAAAACAGAGGACCACGACAATTCCTACCCCTTAAAATCATCCATGTCCTCATGGATGAAATGTGGGTGAGAACTTGGGCTACTTGGGCTACTTTGGCACCAGTCCTGTCAATAACTCTTTTATCCAACACAGCCACAGATTCTACCAACGATTGTCCTTCTGGGCTTTGAAAAGGAAGGATGGGTTGAACAGGGACTTGAACCCCCAATTTCTTCTTCAAAAGTGAAACATGAAAGACTGAGTGAATTTTGGAGTGTGCATGTAGAGCTAGTTTATAGGCAACTTTACCCACCTTTTCTAACACCTGAAATGGTCCATAAAATCGGGGAGTGAGTTTATGTGATCTGGAGTGGAGGAGGGAAGTCTGTTTATAGGGTTGAAGCCTTAGATACACCCAATCCCCAATCTCAAAACTTCTTTCACTTCTGTTCTTATCTGCATAAAATTTCATCCTAGCTTGAGCCTCCTTAAGATTACTCTGAAGTAGAAGCAACAACCTTTGCCTATCCTGGAGGAATTGATTGGCTTCTTCACATGGTGAATTATTGATTTGATGAAAACTCAGCTGAGGTGGGGAATAGCCATACAATGCCATGAAGGGAGATGCCTTGAGAGATGTATGGTAATTAGTATTGTACCAATACCCAACCATCTACTCCACTGTGATGGTCTATCCCCTGTCATGCATCTGAGATAAGCCTCTAAACACTGATTCACCCTTTATGTTTGTCCTTCTGATTGGGGGTGGTAGGTTGTGGAGTGAGCTAGGGTGGTGTTGAGTAGTTTAAATAGGCATTGCCAAAAAACACCCAAGAACACAGGATCTCTATCAGATACTATGGTGGATGGTAAGCCATGCAGTTTATGAATGTGATCAAAGAACAATTGAGCTACCTTGGCAGCAGAAAAAGGGTGAGAAAGGGCTATGAAGTGGCCATATTTAGTCATTCTGTCAACCACAACTAGAATTACATCCTTACCCTGGGATTTAGGTAATCCAGTGATGAAGTCAAGGCTGATATCAGTCCAAGGAAGAGAAGGGATGGGTAAGGGTTGGAGTAAACCTGGATAGTGTACATGCTCATGCTTCATTTGCTGGCATATGTCATAAGTCAGCACCCAATTTTTTACTTCCTTTTTCATACCAGGCCAAAAGAAATGGTGGTTGACCCTCTTGTAAGTGCCTAAAACCCCCAGAGTGCCCTCCAACACCAGTGTTGTGCCCCATCTGTATCAGTTCTGATCTCAGGTCATTACCAGTACCAACATATATCTGGTGAGACTTCCAAAGCATGTCATTGGAGAGAGAATACACACCATTGCCAGCCTTTGAGTCCACCAAAAGTTTTTGAATCCAAGTTGAGCCCATGCATCACCAATGTAAGACTGTGTGACTGATTGGGCCCATTGTGGCTGTACTACAGTAATGGCTTAGCACTGACCTTCTTCTGCTTCCTCTTGTAATCTTGACAAGGCATCAGCCACCAAGTTGTCCTTTCCTTTCTTGTAAGTGATGGTGTAAGTGAGTCTAATGAGCCTGGAAATCCATTTGTGCTGCATGCTAGTATTTAGCCTTTGTTCCAAGAAGTACTTGATACTTTGATGATCTGTTTTGATGGTAAATGGCACACCCTCCAAGTAGGACCTCCACTTAGAAACAGATTGTGCTACAGCCATTAGCTCCTTCTCATATGTGGAGAGAGCTTGGTGTCTTGAGTTCAAAGCCTTGATGTAGTAAGCTATAGGTTTATGGTTCTGCATCAATACAGCTCCAATACCCACATTGCATGCATCTGTCTCCACCTCAAATGGCTGAGTGAAGTCAGGTATTGTCAACACAGGGGTGGTAGTCATGGCTGTCTTGAGTTTCTTAAATGCCTCTTCTGCCTCAGGATTCCATGTGAATTGGCCCTTCTTGAGAAGCTCAGTGAGTGGTTTACTAATCCAGCCATACCTGTACACAAATCTTCTATAATAACCTGTAAGACCCAGAAAACCTCTTAGACCCTTAAGGTTCTTTGGTGGTGGCCATTGCAGCATACATTCTATCTTCTTAGGATCAGCAGACACCCCTGCAGCTGATATGATATGACCCAAGTACTCCATTTGACTCTGGCCAAAAGCACACTTTGACAATTTGGCAAAGAGCTGATGTGCTCTCAAGGTCTCCATTACTTGTGTTAGATGCCTAGCATGTTGTTCCATGTCTTGACTGTAAACCAATATATCATCAAAAAACACCAAAATAAATTTTCTCAAATAAGGCCTCATGACTTCATTAATCATGGCTTGAAATCTAGCTGGAGCATTGGTGAACCCAAATGGCATTACCTGAAATTCATAGTGCCCATCATGAGTCCTGAATGCTGTTTTAGGGATATCTTCCTCTCTCATTCTAATTTGGCGGTACCCTGACCTGAGATCAACTTAGAATACACTGAAGAGCCCTGTAAATCATTCAAGAGTTCATCAATATTGGGATGGGGTATTTATCCTTGATGGTCTTACTGTTAAGCTCCCTATAATCCACACAAAACCTCCAACTTCCATCCTTCTTCTTCACTAATAGTACTGGTGAACAAATGGGCTTATACTGGGTTTGATCACCCCAGTTGCTAACATTTCTTGTATCATTATATCTATTTCATTCTTTTGGAAATGGGGATACCTGTAGGTAGGGGTGAGCACGGACCGGTTTGGACCGGTTTTGTCGAAAATTTCTACCCGACCCAATAGGTTCGGGTTGGAGAATGTTGTACCCAAACCCACCCACTGTTTTGTAATACCCAAATCAATCGTAACCTATCGACTCGGTCTGATTCGGACTGGTTAAACGGGTTGGAAAATGTTGAAATTTCACTCGAAAATATATATTATTTTGGTTATCTTTTTCTGTAATATACCTTTGTATAATGTTTAAAGTGGAAAAGGTAACGTAATTTCCCGTGAAAGAGGAATAGTTTGAGGAAAATCAATTATATTGATGGTGTTAACTATTAAAAAGCTTAATTATAAACCATTATCAAAAATAAAAATTACAATTATTACATATGAAACATTAATCGGACCGGTTTGGTTTTAAGCGGGTTTTCCAAATCTCAAGCCATGATCGATCGGACATCGTTCGGGTTGAGAAATCTATAACTGTAATCAATCATATAGCATCGATTTATGCTATATTCGGACCGGTTTGATGCGCGGTGGTTCGGGGAGGCGGGTTGGGTCGGGTTTTGCTCAGCCCTACCTGTAGGGTCTAATGCTGACTGGTTCAGCTCCTGGCTTAAGAGGGATGGCATGATTTTGGGTTCTTCTGGGTGGCAAGTGGGTTGGCTCTTGAAAAACATCAGCAAAGTCAGTAAGCACCTTTTGGATCCTTGGTGGAACTGGTTCTGGTGGGGCACCAGCAGGGTTGAGGGACTGCAAATAACCCCAGGGTGCATTGACATTTGTAGAAATGTAGTTCAGAAACCCAAATACATTGATCATACTCAGAGGAGGTGTATTTTCTTCAGAGGTAATGCCCTTCCACAATACTGGTTTGTCTTGATACCTCAATCCCAGTGTAAGCTTGTTGAAATCCATTGAGACTGGGCTAATGGTCTTGAGCCATTGAGTGCCAAGAACAACATCACAACCCCCTAACGGCAGGATTCTCATTTCTGCAGAAAACTCTTGTTCCCCCACTTTCCAAGTGAAGACATGGCATTTGTGTGTGCTAAGTAGGGTGCCTCTATCTTCAACTTTCACTAACATGGGTTTGGTCTCATGGAGTTGAAATCCCACCTTCTTAGCTGTACTGGCATCTAAGAAGTTGTGGGTACTACCACTGTCTATTAGTATTGTGACTTGATTCTTTTGCACTTTTCCATTCACTCTAAGAGTCTCATGTGAGGGGTTCCTTGAAAGTGCATTGAGTGTGATCTGCATGGTTTCATGAGTGTCTTCACCTTCCTCATCAGTTTCTAAGTCTCCTTCCACTTCTAACAGAGTGGGGTCTGTTTGATCTTCTCCTCCAATAATCATAAACAGCTGATTCCTTTTACACATGTGTCCAGGGATAAATGTGTCATCACAGTAATAACAAAGATTTTTTCCCCTTCTAGCTTGCATCTCCTCTGCAGTGATCTTCTTCACAGGCCACTTACTAGTGGTGGAGCTGGTAGGAACCACACTTCTAGTTGTGGTAGCAGGGTTGTAACTGTTTGAGTGGTGAGTGGTGGAGCTGGACTTTGTCCATGGAGATGGGGTTGTATTCCATTTTTGTTGCTTATTATTTTTGTGAGCAAGCTCCACCTTGGCCTCAAACATTTTTGTCAATTTGATAGCTTGTGTCAATGTGCTAGGATTAGATATCGTAACATCCATTTGGATGTCTTTTTTCAATCCACTAATAAAGCTTTCCACATACCATCCTTCATGTAGCACCTGTCCCCCTTGTTCATAACAAGAGATCTAACTTTTTCAAACTTCAATAAATATTCTGAGACACCACCATTCTGTTGAAGCTTGTTGAAGGTTCCTATGACATTGGTGAATCCATAGTCATTGAACCTGACTACCAACTCATGTGTGAATAGTTCCCATTGGATTCCCCAATTAGATTGGATGAAAGTTTTGAACCAAAACTTGGGTAGTCCTTCAAAGTACACAGAAGCCAACAATACCTTGTTCTCTGGTGGCACATTGCCAATGAGGGAACAAACCTCACATTGGTGCAACCATCCGTGAACATCCTCACCTGTGAACTTGGGTATTTCTAGCCTCGGTACTTGATATCCACTTAACTAGGCTGGTTTAGGAGATCCACCTCCTTCAGCTCTGCCATAACCTCCTTGGGAATTGGTGTACATTGTTGTTGGGGGCTGATGGATGTTATAATAGTTTGGAATGGTGTTTTATGGTGTTTGATAGGGTTGTGTTGTGTGAAGCCAGGGAGGCAGACTGGTAGATGTGCTAGTCTGATAGATGGGTGGAGTAAACAGTGAGGGGTTGGTTGAATGGATTGGAGTGTGAATGGTGGATGTGAACATTTTTGGAAACACCAAATTAGGGTTCATGGTTGTGGGAATTTGGGGGCTTTGGGTTTGAGTGGTTTTGGTGGAGGTGGTGTCAAATTGGGTGGCGGGGGAAGCCCAGATGCCGGTGTGCGGTGCTCACTGGTCCCAGATTGTTGTGATAATCCTGGGTGCATCGGTTCTTTGCCTTTTTCTGTAGCTGTTTTTGCAGTAACATAGAGGAGTTCTTCAATTTTACCTGAGAGATCCGTCAGAGTGTCCCTCATTTCTGTTTTTTTGGCTCCTAATTCCAGCACCAACGAATCCGTCCGATTCAACTTTGCTGCGACCTCATCAACTCGGACCATGGTGTTGGCTGATTTGCCATCGAAGCTCTGATACCACTTGTAAGGGTCTGCAACCCTTACCCAGATATCCGGCGAATCTCTACGATATTGAACACTTCCGTTGATCAATCGGAAGCCAGCGAGGAGCAGGTTCCGATAAGGAAAGATGGGATTCGATCTAACGAACCGATTCTACAAACAACCAAAATCAAAAATACAAGAAAATTGAAAGAGAAATAATATTCATAGATAGATCCATCCGAATTGATACAGACCCTTATATATCTCTAGGGCCAAAACAAATTATGCGAAATAGCGGGGTCAAAATAAAATTAACTAAAGTTGGTAACGGCCAAGGGGAGTCCGCAATTGATGACCGAGAGGAGCCGACGTGGACGAATCAAACTCTGCTGATGACGCGCCAAGCAAAATGACCCCGTTCAACTTAAATATTTAAAACCCTGACGTCTAAAAAGGATCCACGGTCAAGATTAGAGTTCACATCTCTTAATCGGACGACTGCTGAACTAAATTGGAGATGACCAAATGAATAGTAATTCTACTGTTCATTTGGTAAGTAGGGCAACTTTGGATCTTCATAACTTCGCTGGAGAAAACAAAAATAGGCAGAAAAACAGAGGACCATGACACAATTTCTCTCTCGTTATCTCTCTCCCTCACCTCTGTCTCTCGCTCTCTGTCTCTCTCGCACCCTGCTTCTCTCTCTCTCTGCGCTCTGTTTTGCCGGCGAAGAAACCGAACCCCGGTCCGGCGAAGAGCCGAACTCGGGCCGGCCCTCTGCGCCGCCGTCCTCCTCCGCTCAAATCGCCGTCGCCACCACGGCCACTCTCTCCAGTTTCCTCTCTGTCCGGCGTTTACCACCAGCAACAACGCCACCGTCGCCCCGTCGCCTTTGTCTTTACTCTCCGTCCACCAGTTCAGTAATGACCGATCCTTTGATTTTGGGTATTAGTCTTCAATTATTGCCTCTGTTTCGCGCGATAGTGTTGTTAGTCGAATGTTTTTGGTGAGCTTGGGTTGTGTTAGAACTGTTGTTGTGGGTTCATTTGAGGAAGAAAGTGAATTGAAGGAGGTTGTTAACTTTGGGGGTTTATCTTGTACTCCCTCTGTCCCGTCCAATTCTTGATTTTTTTTTTTTTTTTTGGGACGTCCCAACCAATTCTTGAAACTTTGCTAAAATGGAAAGTTTATGCACCCCAAAATACCATCTTACCCTTTATAAGAAAATAACATATCATTTTTAATTGGACCTAATTACATAGATTAACAAACTAATCTCTATGATTATATCCTAATACAAACTAAAAGACTAATTAAAAGAATCCAACACAAAGAAAGCCCAACCCAACAAATACCTAACCCTAATATATCTAACCCCTCTCATTCTGAATGTGAATTTCTTCGCCCCCATTTCTTCACAAGAGCTGCGTGGAGAGAGTGAGAGAAATCGACGGTGTTGGCGGTGGTTGAGCAGCTTTCGACGACCTCTCTCTCCCATCTTTACAAGGAATCGACGGCGTTCCATCTCCATATCTCTTCTTCTTCTTCTGCAATCGATGGTGATTGGCGGCGATGGCGGTGGTTGAGCAGCTTTTGTGATAAGGAGGAGGGAGGGGGAGAGAGAGAGGGAGAGAGAGAGGCCGACGGTAGAAGCCGTCGTCGCCTCCATCTCTATCTCTCTATCTCTCTTCTTATTCTTCTGCAGATCGATTCCGGCGGCGACGGAGTCAGCGCATGCAGGCGGTAGAGGCTTTGACCGTGGTGAGGGTTCGACAGATCTCCGGTCGATTTGTCATTCCAGAAGGTAGAATTTGTATTTGAGATCTGGTTTTAGATCTTCTTCTCTGTTCCTCTTCCTCTATTCTTCTTCTTCATCATCATCTAGGTTGTTATTAGATTTTATTTGAGATCTGATTTTGATTTGGAAGTGTTCTTGATAGTGTAAAATTCTGTTCTTGATAGGTTTGATTTGGAAGTGTTCTTGATAGTGTAAAATGACAGATTCATCAAATGGATGAGAAATGCAGAGATAATTGGAAAAATTTATGTTGTTGATAGTGTAAAGTGTTCTTGGTTTGATTTGGTTTGAAGCTATCATCATAAAGATCTGTTATGTAAGTTTGTGTTCTAGATGGGGAGAGAGATTAATCCTGTTACATAGGGTAATTAATGGAAAAACACAAGGGTAATATCGACTTTTTGCACCGTTTTTATTAAAGCAACTCCACCCATTTTTTAAGAAATGGGTGGGACGGAGGGAGTACGTTCTGAAACTTGTGGGCGTAACTCTTAGGGCATCTCCAACCCCATGGGGGGAGGGGGAGGGGGAAGGGGAAAATCGTATATAAATGTGGTTCATGTCCAACCCCATGGGGGGAGGGGGAGGGGGAGGGGGTGCTATGGGGATAAATTTTGTCTTGGTGAGGGATGGTTAGGGGGGATTTCCCCATGGACATCCCCTCCCCCTCCCCCTACATGGAATGATTAATGAATTGAATATTTGATAATTTTAATTACACAAACTAATATTTTGTGATTATATTATGTATTTTATTATTATGATTAATAAATTTTATTTTGTATTATTTGTTAAAATTAATAATGTCTGAACAAGAATTCAATCCTTTCAATTAACGAAAGAACTATTTTATGTAATCGTTGTTAGGTTGGTTTATTTCAATTTGTGTGTTTTATCGCTCTACTCGTTGCATTTTTGTATTAGTGTTTAATTTTATTTCTTGTAATAACGATTTTTTCGTACTTGTAATCGTTATTTTTTGGAATAAAAGTTTTATTTGTTAATATTATTTTAATTATTATTAGTATTGATATCATTGTTATTATTATTAACACTTTTGTGTGTGTATGTGTGCGTGTGTATATTGGTAAGAATTTTGCATTTACTTTTTTTGGTATTAATAATTCTTTTTTAAATCATTAAATATATATTACAAATTAATTTTTTGGGTGGGGGGGAGAGAATTGGGTTGGAAACGATTAGTAGTTTGGCGGAAGGGGAGGGGGAGGGGGAAAATGGTGGGCCCGTGGGGGGAGGGGGAGGGGGAGGGGGAGGTGAGGGGAGGGGGAAAAAGCAATGGGTTGGAGATGCTCTTATAAGATCTGAAAGTGTAAGGATTGGGTTTGTTTGATAATGAATCGGTGGGTTTATTATTGTCTTTTAACAATATGTTTTTCTTTTCTTTTAACACAATATAGCTTTTTTCTTTTTCTTTTTCTTTTCTTTTTTTTTTTGTCAAAACACAATATAGTTGGAAGCTATTTTATAACCTAGTGTAAACTAGTCTTTTTTTATATATATATATATACATATATTAATAAATATAATTATCATCTTTTTCTAAGATATGTATTTTCACCTTTTGTTCAACTAAAATTGTGTGTATTATTATTACAAGTATATAATACTTATATTATATTTTTCCTAACAACTAATTAGCTCGTTTTGTAAATATCGAAAATTTGTACTCTGGTCTCTTAATAGCATCGTTCTCGTTAATACGAATTTTATAATAAAGTTAGTTTTAGATTCTAGTAAAAATTCTCCTTTATTAATCTTATCGTTAAATTAATACTAGCTACCTTTTATTTATATAAATATACTTTTTTAAACAAATAAAATTATATAATTTTATTTAAAGTTATCTTACCTCAATTATTACCTTTATAATTATAAGCCACTATTTTCTTATTTAATGTATATTCCAAACGTGAAATTATAGCTAAGTACAATATATTTTGTTTGGGAATTAATTGGGGGGTTCACTTGCATTTCGTGTAGGACAATTTAGTTGCTATCTGTCATGTGATGTATGTGTGTTAATATAGGATTATGTGATTATTGTAGATACCGAGTTCGTAGGAGGCGAGTTCATCAAGGACCCCTACTACTAGTTCAGTGCTAGCTTGTGTGTGTGAAGTTCTCACTTCATTTCTAGGTAAGTCATATGTACAACACCTTCATCTATCAAAATGTGTTGTTTTCGTGTGAGTGTCTGAATCTGAAACTTCAATTCCGTTTTGCAATATTTGGAGTTTTCTAACAAAATTTTATGAAAGCATGTGGTTATCTTTCAAACTTCTAGTTCATTGCACGTGATACAATAAAGGGCAAATGGATGATAATGGAAATAGGACGATGTACAGAGGATGTGCGTAAAGGCTACGACCGGAGACACACGTGCGTTGATTCTCCTCAGGGATTATACCCATTTGTTTATCGTGGAATCTATGAGTACTACCTATGCATGTTTAGGTCACAAATGTATAGGGGTGTCGACACTTACGGTCTCATTACAATGGTTAGGACGGGATAGCGAAGGGCTATCTACTAACGTCCGGGGACAATTGGTATATTCCAAGAAGCGCCCCTATTATTATGATTTATTGCATCGTGACCTCTCTGTCCACATCGTATCTGTTGGGGCTCGTAGGCTACGCCTCAACCAAAGAAACACTTAAAATGTGGTTACTGTGATTGTCTATCAATATTTCTTTCAGCCAAAACTCATTCTTTACATGTTGTGGTATCTATTTATTTAGTTTTCACTGACAAAATGTTTTTCTGCGTCGGCTTTTGCCATTTGAAAATCCGCAGGTTATGATTAAAGATGGGGGAACACGCACACGTAGCTGAAGGCGAATAACAAGATAGGAATCACCTATTTAATTTGTTAGCATTAGCTACATTTGGAAATTCAAACTTTGTCGTCTTTATTTCGTTTTTAAACTTTTTTGGAGGTTTCTCTTTTGTTTCAATAAAGTACTCTTTGGATATTGTTAAGTTGTACTAGCAAGGAACCATAGGTTCCGGGTTGTTTCAAGTAAAATTCAGGAAATCGTTCCGATAACGATGTTCACGTCCTGCTCCTCTAACTGAAATCGTCATAAGATACCTCGACCTTTTGCGCATTTGAAACCTCATTCCGATCGATCCTTCCACTATATACTGTGTAAAGACGATGCATTGGGAAAAAAAATAAGATCAATGTTGGTAATGGAAGAGCCCATCAGATTGGATCCAACATGTCTACATAGAATTTATCAAAAATGTTCATGCGTGGTTAAGAACATATATGGATGGATAATAAAAAAATAAACAAATATGGATGGAGTACATAGAGATGGTAAAAATAGACGGGTAGTGCTTCTAAGCTCTGTAAAAAACCATAAATTGATGAAGTGAAAATTTTAAAATAATCAATGGAGTGAATTAAGTGGAGGTCAAAGTTGTCATAGGGAGTATAATTCTTGTTAGTGGCTTTGTAAGGAGTAATTCTTTCTCTGTAAGAATTAGTACCCAGAAAAAATTGGAGAAGAAACCATGTCAGGAATTGCAATTGGACATTTAACCTTGGCTAATTTTAATTGAAGTGATTTTTAATATACACAGACAATATAATAATTACTAACAGCTCAGAAGTCAGACCCACGTAACATTTCATTTATCCACATTTGAGAAAACCCTAGGAGAACAAAGTAATGCCCACCAAACAGCAACCACTGCTTGGCAACCCACCACCGGTCAATAACCAGTAACAGGAGCTCGGTAAGTGCAGATTGAGTCTCTAATTGTTTTATTATGATTGGGTGGGATTAATTAGCCCCACTGATAGTCGACGCTCATATGTGTAAATCCTCGCATATTTTGCTGAACTACTTAGTTAACTATGTTGAATCTGCTCAGATTGGACCACACTCGATGCGTCTATTTCTCATTAGGTGCTCATTCGGTGCTTAGTGTCATGGGCCGTATAATTTTAGTAGATAATTTTCTTGGTGGATGCCTTTTGGCTTGCCCATGACACTTTAGTCCACATGGAGATAGGCTACTTTGGGCCTAGGATATGTCCTGTCCCACTTAGCACATCGTATTGCTTCTTTTCTAGAAGCTTCTCATGTTGTAAGGATTTAATAGTGTGTATGAAGCTCTAGAATCCTCACTTGTAAATATATTAGGCCATTAGGGACAGGAAGGTTCTAGCCATTAGCTCTCCATGGTTAGATTGACAGATCTCTAGATCATTTCTTGGGGGAAGGCCTTGTATAAATAGGGACGGGCTCATTTGATCCAACACATCCACATATCCAAGAGTTGTAAGCTCTCTTATTTGTAATTTGTTAACGACTTAAAATTACATGTTTTAGTAGGTTACTGAATCGTCATAACTTGCTTTTATGTGTAATTTACATATTACTGGGTATTGCCCGTGCCTAAAGGCACGCCAAAAAAAATAATCATAAAACACGTTCACGATCATTCAATCTGACCTAAAATGATAGAAAAGTTTATTTATTAATATGAAAAGGCACTCCGAAAAGAATAATCACAAAACACGTTCACGATCATTCAATGTGACAAAAATAATAGAAAAGATTCTCTATTCGCCTTTATTAATATGAGAGAATATAATAACATTGACAAATCAAAAAAAACTTCGACAATGTAACACATTCTTTTTAATTTATACAATGAGATAGATAAGATAATTTTTCTAAAATAGAACAAAAGATCTGCCGAGTTGCACTCCCCTGTACACCATAAACACTAAAGCTTTCCTTTATGGTATTTTCAGAATTAAAAGAGAGATTCATTAAAGGAAAACTGGTTTAAAGTTGTAAAGGTAGATGCCGGTGGTGGTAGAGATTTCTTGAACGCCCACTCTCAAGTCCATGTGGTATGTCAAATGTATACAATGGAATTTCACCAAGAGCAGCTACATTGCGAAGATGTAATATTCCATCTAAAAGAATCTCTTTCAATAGCAGTGGTTGCAATTACACCATACCACAGTTAGTCAAACTTGCAACTCGAACTAAATATTATAATTTGGGTTTCCCCTATCTTGATAATTCTATTCTAATAGACCTCAATAGATTCACAAACTATTAAAGAATTTAGAAGAGACAACAACAACTCAGATTCAAACATTTTCTCATTCTTTTCATTCAAAATCAGATTTAGAATTCTATCTATTCGAGGGATATCAAAAATGGTATCACATGTTAATGTCTCAAATAGAAGAACAAAATATAATTCTTTGTAGCAAGATTCGAGAACAAAAACAATTAAAAAAACGAAAAACCAGAACGCTAAGCTGCTATGTAATAATCAGCGAAGATCACTACCCTTTAACTATTTTTGTGTGAAATTGTAACTCCTGTGTTAATGGTTGCTTCTTCTCTTACAATGTTTCGTTATTAACATTAATTGATACACTTAACAACCCTAATGGTTGTAACTTCAGATTCTAAGCAATTAAAAGCTACAATTTGGGCATTGAACTCACCAAAAAAATTGTCCATCATGGTACTCATATGAGAAAATAAATTGTTCTGAATAAGAAATTGAAAGTAGCACCGTCTAAGAGTACCTGTAACAAATGATGTGGCTGTGAAGTTAAAGTTGATATCCACTGAAACAGAAAAACAATGGGTCAAACTCAGAGTACCATGAACAGACGACATAATTAAACGTAAGCTTCATTAGAATACAGACTGGTCAGACTCAACAGATTTTTAACACATAACGTACCAATCTGAATAGATGAATTAACTTAATTGTAACATCAGCGTATCTCCTTACCTAATTAAAATCCATAGTAATGCACACCAAGCCAGAAAAGGATTGAAATATTACCTTCTCAAGGCACAAAACTAACAGTGGTATACCAATAGGGGATTGAATCATTCCAAACGGATGGATGGGTGAGAGAAAAACCCAGATGAGCAAAATTGGAAAACTTTCACCACTGAACTATCAGAAACAACACGCCACCAAAATAAGACTGTAGATAAATTGACAGTCAAAACGGAGCATGGACAACTACACCACAACCAATACCACCCTGTCCATTTATTCTTCAGACTTGTCCATTATTTCTTTACATCTAATCATCGTCCTTAGTTTCTGTAAGTCAATACTCTAATATAAATAGTACCGTTTTACTGAAATGAGAGAAAACCAAAGAAGAAGTATGTGATGTAGACTGACCTGAGCAGTTGTTGAAAATCAGCAAAATCGAATAAGAACCTAACAAACCTGAGACGAAACCTGTAGCGCAACTGATGATTGAAGAGCCCTACCAACCTATGGTTCAAATCGCACTTGTAGCAGAAATGTTGGACAATGCCGATGGTGGAACCGGGGGCGCGATATCGCCGGTGCCGCTGTTTTCTGGAGGCGTTTAGAGGGAATCGTGTTGCTTCGTTGTGCTACTGTATTTGCCAGTACCGCTGTTGTTTGGCGTAGGGTTTCGGAGAATCGTGGTGCGTCAAGAGCGGTTCATGGGATCGTGGTTTTGTTTGAGGGATGTGAGGGATATAAAATCCGACGGGTGAGATTAGGTACTTACTCAATACTAAAATCCGACGATTGAAAATGTCTCATTAAAATGTCTCTTAAAAATGTACCCCCTATCTTATTATATAGATATCCCTATTTCCAGACTTATGCTTGTTCTTTGTAGTTTTGATTGTTTTACTCTTTTTTTGTAGGCAAAATGTACTTTAGAACGCAAGGAAAGTGGTATAAGGAAGGGTAGGGGCAGAAGTAACAAAAGCCTTGGGTCTCCTAACAAGGATGATTGGAAAAGAGCATGGTTCTTTAATCAATATTTGGAAGTTTTTTATCATACAACTTTGCGCTTTCCCGGTTCATTCTATGTGAGAATTTTTTTTTATGAAATTGTGGGGATTCAATAAATTGATTGAAATGATTGATAGCGAGGAAACGATTTGAAGGTAATGGCTGAGAGAATGAAAAAAAAGTTTAATAAGTATTGGGATAACCTCGATAATATGAACTTTCTACTTTACATGACTGTTGTTCTAGATCCTCGATACAAATTGAAGTATGTGCAATTTTACTTTGGTCAAGTACATGATGATGCTAAAGCATTGGAGATGACAAAGAAGGTTGTGGCTACTTTGCTTAAAATGTTTGAATGTTATTCGTAACGCGATGATTGTAGTAGCACTTCTCCAATGACTGAGGCACAATGGAATGCCATAACACTTTCTCCGGAAAAAAAGTGAAAGGCAAGCAACTTAAATATAAGTATGCGAAACAATTGGAAGATGAAGGGTGTATGGAGATGAAAACTGAACCGGCCTTTTTGCATTCTTAGTTGGTGGAAGCTGAATGAAATGAAGTATCCATTTGTTTCTAAAATTGCTAAGGATGTGTTGGCTATCCCCATATCAACTGTTGCATCTGGAACTACATTTAGGACTAGTAGGCATGTTCTCGATTATTTCAAAAGTTCAATGTCTTCGAAAATGGTGGAGGCTCTTATCTGTAGCAAAAATTGGTTGAAAGCTGACATGGAACAGATTGATATACGTGATTCAATGGACAATGTCTCATCTTACGATGAGATAGAACCTGGTTAAGGTATTATTTTATGTTAATTCGCAAGAGTTAATGCTTTTGTGTGGCTTAGTGGTGTATAATAATGCACTAAAACGTTCCAATTTTGCAGATCCGGATGGTCCTAGCTATATTGTCGTTGACGAGTTATCAGCTTGGTATAAAGTATTGTCTGTTTTACATTTTAATGTGAGAACTGATTTATTTTATCTCGGTAAAAATTATAAATGTGTATTAACTCAGTGAATTAGCATTGTAGGTCAGTATAACTTTTTGGGATTATCTATTTATGTGGATGTTTTTGTCTGGCAAGCAATTTTCGGAAGGAAGGCCAGTATAATTATCATAAGTACTATGTTGTACTTATAATCTGGGCGATGTTGATTCTTAATTTGTGCAACTACAACATTTTAATTCTGATTATATTATTATTATCAGGTTTTGGTGTCTGTCTCGCTTTTTGTTTCTACCAACCACTTTTTTGTGTGTGTATTCTACTGGTCTAGTATTGTCTTATGATCAGATTGTGTTGCAATCCAGGGTATTTAGTATTTACGGTAAGAAACTAGTATTGCCTTTTTTCTGCTGGCCTAGTATTGTCTTTTTCCTGTGAATTCTACTGCTTTATAATTATGCTTCTTATTTATTTTAGATAAACCAATCATACCCAAGTCAGTAAGCGATGTCAAACTGATACATTCTAGGAAGGTTTTGGAAAAATGGCAAGATACTTGTAGAGTCTAGAGTATCTTTTGGTAACCTCCCCGGTGGATTTATTACTGTGTATGTGGTGCAGCTTACTGTTACAAATAAGAAAACAGGTTTGTTCACCTTCTTCTTTGTTTACCTAGACAAGTGGGGAGTCGGGGTAGTTATCTAGCCTTGGACTTTCTTTAATTCACATGCATGAATTGGTTGCTTCCAGAGTCTATACCGGTCATCTTTGTAATTTGACTGCATACTTTTATTCATGTTGTGCAGATGCTTTTTTGTAGCCGAGAGATCGGTTAATCGTATGCCCGTGTACTTGGAATTCAGCCGATTCATGATGAGAAAGATATTCACTCACACTTGGAGAGCTAATTGATACAGACGGAGGTGGAAGCTCAATGAAGGCTGAATTTACTACAAGATATATCAAGGTGGAAGCCGGGACTAGTATTCTCACTCTTTCGTTTTCTTGTTGAATTTGTCACCTTCTTTACCACTGCATCGTTCCGATATCTTTGAACATCTTCTTCATACAATAACTTGCTACTTTTTGTTCCTTTCATGTAGGTAATACAATAGCTGCAAATTTCTCAAAGGACGATGTTGATTCTCCTGCTAATTGTTGTTTCATATCATGCTGCGAAATTCCCAGAGGACGATGTTCCTGTCATGTAGGTAATACAATCCCTGCAATACCTCTACATATCATCTTCATACTATAACTTGTTGCTAATTGTTATTTCCCAATTCCCATGACCAGATTATGTAATTTTTGTTTCATATCATGACTTGGTTGCTGTCAAGGAACATAATCTGTTCATGGGAAGAGGACAACAACTCAATTGGTTTTAGACTGCCAAATCTTCAAGGACGGGAAGGATTTCGCCAGGACGAGATGTATGATGTTGTGGATGACCAGGACATATTTGACTGAACTGATGGGCTGGCTAATGAATACAAATGTTGATTATCTTACTGTTGTACACTTTCATGTCTTAAGTAAGCAGGTGTGACTGCAAACTTGTTATGGCTCATTGTAATTGAATGCATGATGTTGGCTGTTGTCAGTTACAACTTTGTCGAATGATTGTAGTTTGCTACAGTCAATGGATGATGGCTTTTCTTTCTTTTATAATGTAATTGTTGTACTTAATTTGCATTAGTTTGAACCGCCCGAATCGAGCCAAACCGATCCGAGCCGCAATGTCCGATCAGGTTCGGGTTTGGAAGTTTCTTGATCAGGTTTGGGTAACGACTTATCCAACCCGAGCTCATTGTGTAGCTGTGGAATTGTAGCAAATCAGGGGATATTGCTATTAAATAAGCATTAGAATTGAAATTGTAACAAGTAACCGAACCATTAAATTGGATATTAATTCAGCTGAAGCACATAAGGCCCAGCAGGAACGATGTATACAGAGAGGTCACGATGCAATAAAAACATCAAATGGGGGTACGTCTTGGGATATCACAAATCCCATTTCACCCCGAGCGTTAACGGCTACCCATCGCAACCCCGCTCAAACCACATAGCTAAAAGACTTTAAGTGTCGACACCCCTATACTGTTGTGACCCACACTAGCATAGGTAGTACTCTATAGCTTTCACAATAAATAACCCCCCGCTACCTCAGCACATCGGTGCATATTGGCCACCACAGGGGCGGTATGTAACCACTATAGGGTTAGACTCGAGGAGGTTCGCGTCCTAGCGCCTCCAGCCGTAGCCTCCACACGCATCCTCTGCACATCGCCCTATTTCTATTATAGTGAATTAAACTCCCATTGTTTACAACTCGAACCATTGATTTCTAAACAGTAGTTTCCACAAGTATTTTCCAAATCAGGGGTTTTACTAAATTGAGAACAGGAGTTATGTAAAACAGGTATAAACACAGTTCGCAAGTAAACACATTTTGATAGTAAAAGCTGCAAATATGAACTTACCTGAATTTCAAGGGAGCACTACTGCACGAGATGAAACTGAGCCTAATAGTCGTGGCCGATGTAATGTCTCCTAAGAACTGGGTGACTACAAATAACGCAAACAAGTTTCAAATCAATACACATATCATTATGTACACCCTATGTAATCATATAAGATATGCATGCCGATACGACTCTCAAGCATACGTTACTAAAGGAGTACCCATGCAAAACCTACCTAGATTATGAGACAATATATTAAATAATAATAAAAACGTTCATCTGAATAGACCAAAGAAACTGTACTTTTAGTTATGAAAACAAAACTTGTTTTTTATAAATAAAGATAATATGCTATGTTACTCAAATATCAAGGTTTGAAGAAAAGATTTTAACTTCGATATGGTAAAGAACGACTCATTGTTCCAATTGATTATAATTACGACTATAGCCAAAATTCTATAAATTGCGATTTTAAAATGTTGGCGGTTTAATCGAATAATATTTTATATTACATATTCTAATAGTTATTCAAAGATAAAACAAAATAAATTAATAATAAAAGAAACGAAACCAGAAATTATTTAAGTTATATAGACTATCAACTAATCTGACTAGCACCTTTTTTTCCCAAACTTCTGAAAGTTGATGAAAAATAATAACAATAGTGAAATTGAAATGAGTTTCATAAGGAAAAGAATAAAAGACACATAATACCACCACTACTCCTACTGCTACCTACAACCCACACACCATGCACACTCTCACTTACCCACATGCCCACATATATACTCACACACGCAATATATGAATAATACCCACACATACACTCTCACATACACACACCTATAGATATATGTATATGTAATATATATGTATATGCACATAATAGAACAAAACTAAAACAAGGCTGAATATCGAATTTTCAAAGTCGTGAACACCATACAGATACGGAGCACGAAAGGGAGACGATCGCGGTCAGAGGAAAGATAGTGGTGGAGGAGGCGAGTGCTAGTCGGTTTCTCTGGCCAGTTGCCGTTGTTGCTTCTAGCATTATGACAGAGCGAGACCGAGAGGGAGAGATGACGAGACAAGGGGAATGATGGAAACTAGGGACTCGGTTTGTAGGAAACGGAGAAGAAGGATTAGGTGGCGGTGTTTTCGGCGACGGTGAATTCGCCGATGGTGGTTGTTTGGGTGTTTGTTGCGGCTCTGCGAGGGGAAGAAATTTTAGGGTTTGATAGAGTTTGGAAGTGAGGAAATGGAGAAGAATGGTGATGATTCCATGTATATACCCATTGCTAGTTGAGGGGATTACTACCTTGTCGTGGGTGAGAGTTGAGGGAAAAATGGGTTCAGTTGAATTGTTCATGGTTTTAGTTTCGTAACTGAGGGAGGTGGAGGTTTGTTGGAGGGAAAAATAATCAGGTGAAATGCGAGTACTAGTTAGATCAGGGAATAATACAATTTACACCCTTAGAGTTTAGGAAATCGAAATTAACAACCCCCAAGATTTAGGAAATAACAATTAATAGTTTAGAAAAATATATTTATAGTTTAGAAAACATAATTAATAGCCCTATTAAATTAGGGGTATTACATCACATTCCCCTTAAAACAGTGATTCGTCCTCGAAGCGTAAAACGAAACTCCCAGCCAGAACATTGTGACGACGTGCAAGATGCAAGGATGCTCAATCTAGTGCAAATGGAACATGAAGAGTAAACGACGACACAACACAAACGAACCTCATACGGGTTGTCTCAACCTAATACATAAACGCGCTTAAGTGCAACACGGGAATAACAGTGCATGAACGCAACAACTAAAGTCAACTGAGAAGGCCTGAAATGAGGCGGGTTGTCAAATCCTCTTCCCCTTAGAGAAGTGACGTCCACGGAACTCAAGTCAGTACATGCTCGAACAAGTGGGGGACTTCATCGGCATTACCTCATCAAGTTTGACACTCTACAACTTAGCAAGAATTCTCACGATTCTAGCATATTTTTGGTTCACTGGTAACCACGGTAACACATTGGGCAATCCGTTATGGATGCAGTAACACCACATTAGCGGGTTTCGGAAACTACGTACGGTAACTCGGATTCAAATCTATTCTTGGCGGCGATCAACCACTCGCTCGTAATAATTATGGATCCTTTCACATTCTTGGTACTTTATAAGCAGCAAGAATCCTCGTCTGGTGCAAGGGTGGGGAAAAGGTAGGTCGTCAAATATGAAAGAAGAGAGTAAGGAGTCTCAGAAAGTGGTTCCGACCTGTCACTCATCGGGATGATAACATGATAATAGTGATCACATGCTACCAATAGAATCATGACAATAGCAAAATCACATGACAAATAGTGCAATAAGCAACTAACACAACAATTCTCATACTACTCAATGATAAGTCCATATTCGCGTAACTAATCAGTTAAGAGACAAATATAGGATAAGGACAACACTACCCAAAACCACGGTTTGCTTAATTTTATTACCATTTTAATTGACCTGAGTAAATTTTAAATATTATTTGAAAATGTTTCCAAAATTTAAATTTCTCCTTATTAAGCGAATTTTGAGAATCGCACTAGCTTAGAACCGTCGGCTCTAATACCACCTGAAACAGCCCGAGGAGGACCACGGTTCACAGCTAGTACAAATCAACCAAAATTCCACTTACATTATTCATAATATAAAAAGGAGAAACCCTCCAAAACGTTTGGAAACAAAGAAATAACAATTACTAACCTGATTAAGTGATAAATTGACACTAAACTTTATTTGCAGCTAAACCCAAGCTTCAGCATATGTGCGCGTTTCCCCCACCTCAATGCCAACCCGAGGGTTTTAAAATAGCCACAGCCGACCACATAAAACTTTTAAGTCAGTAAAAACTGATTAAGATCATACTACAACACGTGGAAACAGATGATTGGGCTCTAACTAGTATAAGTTTAAAAACAAGATTTAAAAAAAAAAGAATTAGAATTGTAACAAGTAACCGAACCATTGAATTGGATATTAATTCAGCTGAAGCACATAAGGCCCAGCAGGAACGATGTATACAGAGAGGTCACGATGCAATAAAAACATAAAAAATGGGGTACGTCTTGGGATATCACAAATCCCATTTCACCCCGAGCGTTAAGGGCTACCCATCGCAACCCCGCTCAAACCACATAACAAAAAGAATTTAAGTGTCGACACCCCTATACTGTTGTGACCCACAATAGCATAAGTAGTACTATATAGCTTTCACAATAAATAACCCCCCGCTACCTCAGCACATCGGTGCATATTGGCCACCACAGGGGCGGTATGTAACCACTTTATGGTTAGACCCGAGGAGGTTCGCGTCCTAGTGCCTCCGGCCGTAGCCTCCACACGTATTCTCTGTACATCGCCCTATTTCTATTATAGTGAATTAAAATTCCATTGTTTAGAACTCGAACCATTGATTTCCAAAACAGTAGTTTCCACATGTATTTTTCAAATCAGGGGTTTGACTAAATTAAGAACATGAGTTATATAAAAAAGGTATAAAGACAGTTCGCAAGTAAACACATTTTGATAGTAAAAACTGCACATATGAACTTACCTGAATTTTAATGAGAGCACTACTGCACGAGATGAAACGGAGCCTAATAGTCGTGGCCGATGTAATGTCTCCTAAGAACTGGGTGACTACAAATTACGCAAACAAGTTCTAAATCAATACACATATCATTCTGTACACCCTATGTATTCATATAAGATATGCATGCCAATACGACTCTCGAGCATACGTTACTAAATGACTACCCATACAAAACCTACCTAGATTATGAGACAATATATTAAATAATAATAAAAAACGTTCATTTGAATAGACCAAAGAAACTGTACTTTTAGTTATGAAAACAAAACTTATCTATTTTATATATAAATAGAATATGCTATTTTTACTCAGATATCAAGGTTTGAAGAAAAGATTTTAACTTCGATATTGTAAAGAACGACTCGTTGTTCCAATTAATTATAATTTACGACTATAGCAGAAAATTCTAGAAATGGCGATTTTAAAATGTTGGCGGTTTAATCGGATAATATTTTTTTATTACATATTCTAATAGTTATTCAAAAACAAGACAAAACAAATAAATAATAAAAGAAAAAGAAACCAGAAATCATTTTAGTAATATAGACTGTCAACTTATCTCACTAGCACCTTATTTTCCCAAACTTCTGAAAGCTGATGAAAATAATAGCAATAATGAATTTGAAATGAGTTTCATAAGGAAAAGAATAAAAGGCACATAATACCACCACTACTCCTACTGCTACCTACAACCCACACACTATGCACACTCTCACTCACCTGCATGCCCACATATATACTCACACACGCAATATATTAATAATACCCACACATACACTCTCACATACACACACCTATAGATATATGTATATGTAATATATATGTATATGCACATAATGAAACAAAACTAAAACAAGACTGAATATTGAACTTACAAAGTCGTGAACACCATACATATACGGAGCACGAGAGGGAGACGATCGCGATCACAGGAAGGATAGCGGCAGGGGAGGTGAGTGCTAGTCGGTTTCCTGGCTAGTTGCCGTTGTTTCTTCTAGCATCTTGACAGAGCGAGATCGAGAGGGAGATATGACGAGACGAGGGGAAGGATGGTAACTAGGGACTCGAGCCGCTGGAAACGGAGAAGAAGGAGTTGGTGCGGTGTTGTCGGCGACGGTGAATTCGCCGATGGTGGTTGTTTGGGTGTTTGTTGCGGCTCTGCCACGGGAAGAAATTTTAGGGTTTGATGAAGTTTGGAAGTGAGGAAATGGAGAAGAATGGTGGTGATTCCATGTATATACCCATTGCTAGTTGAGGGGATTACAACTTGGTCGTGGGTGAGAGTTGAGGGAAAAATGGGTTCAGTTGAATTGTTCATGGTGTTAGTTACGTAACTGAGGGAGGTGGAGGTTTGTTGGAGGGAAAAATAATCAGGTGAAATGGGAGTACTATTTAGGTTATGGAAAAATGTAGTTTACACCCTTAGAGTTTATGAAATAGAAAATAACAACCCCCAAGATTTAGGAAATAACAATTAATAGTTTAGAAAAATATATTTATAGTTTGGAAAACATAATTAATAGACCTATTAAATTAGGGGTATTACAGCCAACCTCTGCCAATCAATGTGGAAGGGGGAAAGTCTCAACCTCCACGGGTTGAAGTTTTTTGCTACTGCAATTACCATCAGTGTCATCATCACTATGCTTTTTTTATTACCTTGATGAGAAACATTTGAATACAGGTTTTCCTCAATGATTTTGGATCCGGAGGATTCACTTAGACGCCCTCAGTTTTGGTTTGCCTTCACTTATACCCCTTCTAGTTTGGGAAATTTCACTTACACACCTTATGACCACCAAACATTGTGGTCACTTACACTCCCTACGTGTATTTACACTGTTAGTTGGTACAGTAACTTTTCAAATTCACTGTTTTGAACATATTTACCTTTGCAAAGGCTATATGGGTCAATTCACTCTTGATTTTGTAAACTCTGCCTCGAGCTAATCCTAATTTTTGGTTGTAGTAACTGAACCATGTTCATAAAACAAATGAAACATGTAATAGAATAGAAATATTTTGCATGTGTTAAGAATATACATTGGATTGGACTCACCGTTACAACCTTTGCAAATGTAAGTTTCTCCAAAAAAAATTATTCTCGGAAGTTACCATAAAAACTAACATAGTGAATGCATTGAGTGGGTGTAAATGACAACAAGTTTGGTAGTCATAAGAGGTGTAAGTGATGTTTTCAAAACTAGGAGGGGTATATCTGAAGATTGACCAAAACTGAGGGGGTGTAAGTGAATTTAATCCATTCTACCCTTTTTTTTAGGAAAACCCCTTTACCCTTGTCAAAAAACACGAACCTTTGTTAGGTAAAAAAATTATATATTTTTTTCTAATATGTTAAATTTATAACATCATTGGAGCAAAGACTGAAAAGTCGTGTTAGTTAGAATTCACACTAGTTAAAATTTAGTTCACTAGTGATTTTATTGTTTTTTTTTCTACAAAGAACTAGTGATTTTATTGTTTTTTTGAAATAAACAATAAAATTTTATTTTATTGAATTAGTTAAAATTGAAATTAACTAGTGATTTTATTGTTGGAGATGCTCTTACATCATTCTCTTTAATTAAGATACCTTTTTTTGATTGATCTCTACTATGTTTGGATTACATGATTTGGTCAGAAAGGAAAAGAATTGGTGAGAGAATGTTTTCTCATTCGTGTTTGGATTACATTTTAGGTGAGAATCAATGAGAATTCGTGAGAAAGCACGAGAAAAGAAATATCACATAAAATATTGCCTTATTATAATATTAATGAGATTTGGTGAGAAAAGAAACTAGACGAGTGTTAATATTTTCGTTGTGGCAAAATTAACCATAAACAATTAAATATTGCCTTATTATAATATTAATGAAGGTTATTTTGGTAATATCTTTAAAATAGTTTATTTTCATTTCCATTAATATGCTAAACAAACAAGGGATGTGAGAAGTTTGCAAAAAAAAAAAAAAAAAAAAAAAAAACAAGAGATGTGAGAAAGTATAACATTTTCTTATCATTTCTCAACGAAGTAATCCAAACAAGTATGTGAGAAATGTAGATCATTTCTTATCATTTATTTTCTCACATAAATTAAAGTTTCTCATCATAGTTTGTCAGTACACTTGTTGTACACTTGTAGGGTACAACAAGTGTACTGACGAACTATGAAATATTGAAGTTAATTGGTGCCAAGCAAAAACGCTCCCACCTCTCTCCAATCCCTTAAAATCCGGTGATTAATTACTACTTCAGTTTTTAGCTGTTTCCTTCTTCCGAAGGAGATTGCTAATCTCCTTTTTATTCGGATACTCATCCAAATCATTGATACTTAGCCTTTTTATCCCTTAATCTTCGGGAATTGGTCAGTTAACGGCGGTTTCCTACAGTTTTCTTCATCAAAATTCTGCTGTTTCAAATTACATCTTTTCTTTTCTCAGAACGTAACCATTCTCAATCAAACTACTGTCTCAACAATGGAGTCAGGCCATACTGTTGATATCGCAAATCTTGACCTCACTTACCTTCTCAACCATCTACAACTTACCGAACAAGAGAAATCTGCTACCAAACTATCTATCGAAGCTAGGGAAGAAGCAAAGAAGGTGTTTTCTAAAAGCATCTTTGGGAAAATATTCTCGGCAAAAAATATCAACCTAGGGGTGTTGCAGATGCAGATGGCGAAGGCTTGGAAAGAACCCCCTGGAATGACTGTGGTTCCTAAAGGGGACTATGTTTACCAATTTTCCTTTGACTCGGAGGAAACGGTAAATATGGTGTATAACTCCCAGCCTTGGTTCCTCTACGGCGATTTGATTGTCATGAGGAAGTGGGATTGGTGGATGGAAGACATCTCGGATCTTCATTTCTCCGAAACAACCCTCAAAGCCCACATGTGGGGCTTACCAACTGGCTGTCAAACATATATGATAGGAAAGGAGATCGGACATAGCTTGGGAACAGTGGAGGACACTTGGGTTCAGAACAAAGGAGTGTTAGCAGGAAAAACTATCAAGATGCAGTTGGTACTTGATGTTAAAGATCCGTTGCCAAGAACCAAAAAAGTCACCATTGAAAAGGGTAGAGACATCCACGTTTGGATCCGATATGAAAGGCTTCCAAATGTTTGTTCATACTGTGGACGCATGGGTCACGATGTCAAAACGTGCCCTGACGTGAAGGACAACAACCTAAACCATGATATAGTACCCATGCGTTATGGACAATGGCTTACCAACAAGGCCATGATTAACTTTGCACTTGGGTTAACTAAAGACGTGACCCATGCTTTTGGACCGGAGGCTGCACCATCTGCGAATCTAGGGGACATGAGGCACAACCACGCTCAAGGATCAACCTACACAGGGGGCTCTCATGCCGATGATGAAAATGATATAGGAATGTCAGTGGTGGAAAAGGAATTTCATGACAGGCAACAACGGAAGGACTCCAGAAGGGATATGATGCACGAACTCCAATATGTTGACAGGGGCGAAGATGAAGAATGCGACATACTCGAGGAAACCAGACTCATACGCAAGAAATACGACCTTCCATACCCTCGAGGTGATGCAACGTCTTCTTCAAAACACAAGGCCACTAGAGTGAAAAGAAAGCAGAATCATATTGTTTTGGATGAAGGATATTCTACTTCTACCAAACCTGCTGCAAATCAGATCATGATGACAGATACAGAGGCAAAGAAACAAAAGTCTGATGGCGACTCTAGCACTTCGGATACATCATCGGGTAATCGAGACTTTTCTCTTACCCACCACACGACAGAGATCGGTGAAAACCGGTCCTGCCGATCGCAATGAAAATCATCAGTTGGAATGTGCAGGGTATGGGAAAGCCCTGCACATTCCACTCTGTTATTTCCCTATGTAGAAGCAATCTGCCGGATATTTTGTTCTTACTGGAAACAAAACAGACTCTTCCTCAATCAGAACGCTTAAAGTTTAAACTGGGTTTTTCACAAGGGGTTTCTATTCCTAGAGAAGGATTTTCTGGTGGTTTGTCTCTATTTTGGAAGAGAGAAGTAGATATAAGAGTGCTAAATATCGACAAGTACTTTGTTCATACTTTCGTACGTCCGCCTGACGATATAAACAAACATTTCTTTGCTACCTTCTTCTATGGAGATCCTGTCACCTCCAACAGAAGGTATTCATGGGAGGTATTGCGGCGACTGAACCCAGGTCCTTCTTCACCGTGGGTTGTATTAGGCGATTTCAATGAAATATTATCCCAAAAAGAGAAAAAAGGTCAAAGACTTCGCAATTGGAGACAAATACATGACTTCAGATGTGCTTTGATGGATTGTAGTTTGCGTGATATGGGGTTTCGGGGTCAATCTTATACCTGGAATAATCGCCGAAGTGGAGCAGCGTTTGTGGCAGAGCGTATTGACAGAGTGGTGATGAACCACACGCTCGAGAATATGTTCTGCACTCTCAATGTTGAAAATCATCTAACCACTGGATCTGACCATCTCCCGTTGATTTTGCTGTTTGATTCAGTCCACCCTCAACAGCTGGGACCGCGAAGGTTTCATTTTGCGGCAGAATGGGCGAAATCACCGGATTGTAGACAAGTTATACAGCAGGTATGGCACAATAATCCTATTACTAGTTTACAAAATTTACATGCTTTACATAATAAAATATCTGCTGTTACTAAAGAGATCCAGGTCTGGGGTCGTAGAAATCATAAAGAGCATATGCATCTTCGTTGTCTTTTGCACAAAAAACTTAAGTTTTTCACTAATCTTGCACCAACCACTGCTAATCTGCAGGAAATCAAAAAAATCACGAGAGATATTAATACTTTAAATGCTAATGAAGAACTTAAGTGGAGACAACAGTCTAGAGCAACTTGGCTTCGTGAGGGTGATAAAAATACTGCCTTCTTTCACAAGGTTGCTTCTAACATAAAGGAAAAATTGTATTTCTAGTATTGAGAATGATGATAATTATGTTATAAATGATCCTGTGCATATTGGACAGCTTTCCACCGATTATTTTAAGAAACTTTTTACTAGTAAAAATAATAACTTTGAAACTGTTCTTAACTCTATTCCTCCAAAAGTTACTGTTGATATGCATAATAACCTTAATAGGCCTTTTACTCACGAGGAAATTTCTGATGCTTTAAATGAAATGCACCCCCTTAAAGCCCCCGGACCAGATGGTCTTCCTGCTCTTTTTTATAAAACCTATTGGGATAAAATAGGGGAGGACATTATTACTTGTTGTCTAAATTTTCTCAACAATGGAAGCGACATTTCAAAGTTAAATGAAACCTGTATTGTTTTAATTCCTAAAAAGAAAGACGCTAAAAAAGTTACTGATTTTCGTCCAATCAGTTTGTGCAATGTTGTTTACAAAATTATTTTGAAAACCATAGCTAATAGATTGAGAGTTGTTCTTCCTTTTATTATTGACGAATCCCAATCTGCATTTATTAAGCAAAGACTTATAACTGATAATGCTATTATTTCTATGGAAAATTTACATACTATGCATAATCAAAGAAGCTCTACATGTTCTTTTTCTTTGAAGCTTGATATGGCTAAAGCCTATGACCGTATCGAATGGGCTTATCTTCATGCTGTTATTCAAAAATTGGGCTTTCCTTTAGCTTTTATAGATAGAATAATGAAATGTGTTACTACGGTCAGCTTCACTGTTTTAATTAACGGTAAAAAAACCCCTAGTTTTCAGCCTACTCGTGGTTTGAGACAAGGAGATCCTTTAAGCCCGTATTTATTCGTTCTTTGTACTGAAGGTCTTTCCAGTCTTATTAACCAGGCTAGATACTCTAGACTTCTCAAAGGGGTTAAAGCCAGTAGACATAGCCCTAGCATTTCTCATCTTCTTTTAGCTGATGACTGTCTACTTTTTGAAAAGGCCACTACCAACAATGCCACCACTTTAAATTCAATTCTTCACACCTACTGTCAAGCTTCTGGCCAGCTTATTAATAAGGACAAATCCTCTCTAGTTTTCAGTTCTAAAGTTCCTAGCAATGTTAAGAGGGACATCTCTACCATTTTTCAAATTCCTATATCTTCTGGATATGATAAATATTTGGGCTTTCCTGTTATTCTAGGTAGAAATTGTACGAGCCTTTACTCCGGCCTTAAGCAGAGAATTATGGACAAAACTTGTGATTGGAAGAGTAAATTCCTTTCTTTTGGTGGTAAAGAAACCCTTATCAAATCCATTGCCCAAGTTATTCCTACCTACATCATGTCTATGTATCTTCTACCAACCTCTTTATGTGATGACATTCATAGGATTCTTTCTAAATTTTGGTGGAATAGCAATAGTGATACTAAAGGTATTGTTTGGAGAGATTGAAATAAGATGTGTATTTCCAAAAAAATGGTGGTATGGGCTTTCGCAATTTTTACTCTTTTAACCTTTCTCTCTTGGCCAAACAAGTTTGGCGTTTATGGGAAAACCCTGATTCTCTTGTATCAAAGGTCATGAAAGGCAAATACTACCATAATTCTAATCCTTTAGCTGCCTATTCAACTAATCGTTCTTCCACAATTTGGAAAGGTTTTGTGTTTTCTAGAGACACTGATTTTAGAGGTTTTAGACACGGAATTGGCAATGGGTGTAATACTCTGGTTTATCAACATAGATGGATTCCTATAGGTTTTGGGCGAGCCTCAATGTCTACTCCTACCTTACCCCAAAACACCCTTGTCCGAGACTTATTCAATGATGATGGCCAATGGGACAAAAATCTCATCAGCAACATTTCTCCGCTGATGAATCTGAAGCCATACTGAATATTCCTAGAGCTAACCCTACTGGTAACGATTCTCTGGTTTGGACCCAAACAAAGGATGGGATTTACACTGTCAAAACTGGGTATCAGGTTGATTTTTCTATCCAAAACGAAAGCTTGTTATCGAACATCACTGGTACTAGCAGAAACTTAAACAAAAATCAAATTATTTGGGATTTGAAGGTTCCTCAAAAAATTAAAATCTTTCTTTGGCGTGTTATTAACAATTTGATTCCTACGAAAGAAAATATGCGGAAAAAAGGAGTCGATGTACCTGTTAACTGTATTTTTTGTATGAATCATCCTGAGAATCTTATGCATATGTTCTTTCTGTGTCCTTGGATTGCTCAGATTTGGAATTCCCATGATTTGCCTTTTGTTATTTAGCCAAAAAATCTTCCTCTATCCATATGGGTTCTTGAAATATTACGAATGCTGAGTACTGAACACAGAGCTTTGTTTGCCTTCCTCATCTGGGAAATTTGGAACTCTCGAAACAAAATAATTTTCAGATCAGAAAAAAGTACTCAACAAATTATAATCTCAAATAGCAAAGCTAACTGTTCAGAATTTTTGGAATCGACTTACACTTGGGGTTTTTCTTCTTGTGTAGACCTAGATCCGAGACCTTCAACATGGAAAGCTCCACCTCCAAGTCTTCTCAAGTGCAATATTGATGGAGGTTGCTGCATGTCATCACGAACCGCGACAGGAGCAGCGGTCATCAGAAATTCAGACGGCCAATTTGTTCGGGCTTGGACGTTCCCAATTCCGTTCAACGAGAACTCGATGGTGATTGAAGCGGAGGCGCTGAAAATTGGTTTAGATCTTGCTTATCAATTTGGTTTCAGATCGTTGATGGTGGAAATCGATTCCAAGCGTTTGAAAATGATGGTGAACAAGGTGTTGAAGATGAAGAGCAGTTCTCCACCTACTCACCGACTTGTGGGTTCAGAAATGAATCAATTGATTCACTGTATCTCTCATAAACTAGTAACTCTAAAAGTCAGCTATGTTAGTTGGGTTTCTCGGGAAGGAAACCAAATGGCTGATAGATTATGTTTTTATGGTTCTGAAGCACCAAATGTATTAACTTGGTGTGTAGTGTGTCCTGAATTTGTATGTACTGAATATTTGGCAGATAAAAATCTGTCCTAAGTCTATGGGTCTGTTTGGATGAGCGGAAGTAAGTGAGCGGTTTGGCTAAAGATCTACTTTTACCTGGAGTGTTTGGATAGGTTATATTAAATTAGATTTTTGTAATTTTTTATATAAATAATAAAATAATAATGAAATAGATTTTAATCGGTGAAAAGTGTTGAAAAGGGGAGTCCGGAATCCTCAAAGGAATTGGGAATTCCGGGTCTGACCCGAGTCCGGAATTCCGGATTCCTTTGGGAATTTCGGCCTCCTTTTTTTGGCTTATAAATACCTTGTTTGGATGTTAGTTTCTTCACTCCATCGTTTGCAAAATATTTTGGTACTTGCAAGAAGCCTATTCTCTATCTCTCGGGGTGAAAGGTTAGGAGAAATATTTTTCTCAGTTTTACAAGTTTTTTTTGTTATGAGTCTACTCGTTAATAATTTTATTTTAACTTATGTTTTATTTGTTATAGCATGCACGGCGGGGGAGGAACAAGCCTAGGCCGTCGTAATGCTCGTATGAGCGTTATTGTCTCAATGTTTTGGTCTCGTGAAGATTGGGAACTCTTCATCGAATTGATCCTTACGGCGAAACGTCAAGGCCAAATGCGCGTGAAACACTTAACTAACCATGCGTTTAGACAGATTAGCGAGACGATCATTACACGCACTGGTCGTACGCACACGAGGATTCAGCTACAAAATCAGTTTGACAAACTTCGTTTCCAAGTTAAAGAATGGACCAGGACACGAAACGGTGGGCCAAACGGACAAGGTGTAATTGAACCCGCCGAACTTCTTAATTGTAGACTTCATGTAGTCTTGGACAACTTGACCGCTCTGCGCGAGATTTTTGACCTCGTCGGTGATGTGGACAACATACTCCAACCACCCGTGCCTATCATTAACCCCGATCCTAACATGGACGTAGTTGATGTTGTTGGAGAATTGATAACTCTCTTTTAGGAGTTATTTTTATACTTCCATATTAATTTTAATAGGCTTATTTCACATTATTTATATGTTATATTTGCACAAATATGTGAATTTGACGATTTATAAGCCTAAGAGTGAAAAGTTGTGTTTCTAGCCTACTTGTGCATGTTTTCTCTCATATTTGCTATGATAATTGCACATGTTGTTTAGTGTTGTGTATCTCAGGTAAAATAGGTGAATTCGAGCTTATGAGATGCTTGGATATGCTTGGAATAGAGCTAGATGAAGAGGAGAAAAGGAGACGCAAAAACGAAGCAAAGTTGGAAAAGTCACACAGGACCAGCCAGCACTCTTTTCGATGCTCAGGAAAATATACAGAGAATTTTGGAGAAAGGCCTGCGGAATTAAAAAGTAGACATCCGTAGATTTCCAACGACATATGGTAAGCCCGAAGACGAGTCCGTATGAGGGAGATACAGCCCGCGCAAGATCAGCAAATAATTCTGGCCGAGAATTACAAAGTAGAGGGGCTGAAGTGCAATTTCGGCCAGATTTCATTAAAAAGCGTGCCCAGGCAATAAAGGACGTATTCTTAGACCTAAAACACAGAAGAAGCTGCTGGGGAACGAGGGAGGAAGGCTAGGAGAGACGAGGATCATGGAGAACAACGTCGGAGTTGCCGGAACGCGAATTTCGTCACGAGATTGACTATCCCTCCTATCTTTTCTATTGTTTCTCAATACTATGAACTTGTTAGCTTCTATTTTCAGATTATTTGAGTAGTTTTATTGGCTAGGCTCTATGGAGAGCCTAGGGTTTTTTTAGACACCATTCCGGATTTGTTTGTCGATTCACTCTTATGGATTCACGTTATTGATTAATTTTCTTCTCTATTGATGTATTGTTGACCTAGAACTATTGACACGTTTTAGGTAGGATATGAATGATTAATAGAGATGTCTTTGATCCTTAACGTTTATCTTAGCTTAAAGTAACATTGAAATTGCATCTTCTAGTAATCTTGTTCTTAATTTTATGCTACCTTAGCGTCATGAACTAGGGTAACTACTTGGTGAAAGATTGATGGACTGAGAGGTGAAGATTAATTAGCTTGTGAATTTAGGATTGCTAGCAACCCCGTATCATGATGGACCGAAAGGCGAAATGTTAGGGTTTGGATCAAAACGTAGGATTATTCTTAATGCTTGTTAGGTGATATAGTTTATGGATCGACATATGCAACTATTGAATCTAGCATAGACTTACATGAGATCGAATGAAGATTGTGAGTAGTTAAACGTGATCAAGAGCATATTCGTCATTACGTGTTTCAAAGCAATATCCAGAATTGTTTACTGCCCTAGGTGATCCATAGATCGCCCAGTTACTCTCCATATTTGATAAAACGTTGTTTAATTCAGAAAATACAAAAAAATATAGTATTCTAGTTAGTTTAATACAGTCACTTGATTGGGGGTGACAACTTCTCAAATCAACAACTTTCTTCCTGTTATTTCAATTACACTCTTTAGGTTTAATCTCTAATTAACAATAAACCTACTATTTGTCCTTGTGGGTTCGACAACCTGAGTTTCAATACTCACTCTTTATTACTTCGACCGTGCACTTGCGTATACGCGTTAGTAATTCGCGTCAAGAATACCCGTCAAGTGGTGATTCTGAATGAACTGTGTTCTCAATTGTATCTCGTACCACCTTGTGTTGTTGCTTTAAGTTGTCTTATTTGAATGATATAAAAAGTAATTTATTTTAAATGTGGCCTCATATTTTCTTCTTTGTCAAATAGTCCGTAAATATTTCGTTCATTTTTTTGTTCTCTGTCAAATAGTTTACATAATAAAATGGATACTACTAAATGCGCTTAACTACGTTTACTATTTTTAAGACACATTTTTAAAATTTCTTAGAAGTACAAAACATTTTTCAAACTTTTTAAATCTCAAAAAGCATAAACAGATTGCTAGTGAACAAAAGACCTCATCATAAAATTGGTTAAAAATTGCAAATAAAAAAAGGTAAAATAAACAAAAAAATTGTTGTTCCAAAATATATAAAAAGTGAAGATTGAGCAAACAAATCATGTAAAAGTGAAAGCTGGCAAAGTGCATGGTCACTCATCACTCACATAAAAGTTAGATTTCAAACAATTTAAAAAAAGTTGTCCAAACGTGGTAGAAGATATAGGTGGTAAAAAGATAAACACAAAAGCTTGGAATTTGGAAATCCGGACTCCTTTAGATGTTGGGAAATCCGGACTCCTTTAGATGTTGGGAAATCCGGATTTGCATGTATCACAGTCCGGATTTTATTGGTTTACAGTCCGGAAATTTTGTATTTGGCCAATGCGATGTCTCATTTTTCTGCTTTTTCAGTGAAATTTCAATCACCCATATTACTTTCGCAGGGACACGTCCATCATACCTGTAACAAAATTTACTGTAATGATAACAGTTCGTCCAATAAACGACTGCAATTGTTCATCGAAATGCTGAATTACAGCAGGCGTTATCGCGAAGCAGAGAATTGAAATGTGCGCCAACGAAGATAAGATGTTGAATAGTGTGCCTTCTTGTTAATAGTCGTTTACAAATGTGTCTACAAATATTGAAGCTTGTTTCTCCATGTTCCACAACGCAGTGAAGTTACAAACAGTTGGAAATAAACTTCATTCACAAAAGCAGGTATGTTGTGTTTCATGTACTCTTTTACAGTTTTGATTTGTCGGTTATAATTTTAGTATGGTAAGCCATTTCATTTGTAATTGTTGCAGGAAAATGTCTGGCAATCGTGGAAGCAGCTCTGTACGAGATGGCCGCAACACTGGTAAATCTCGCGCCTCAAATACTGGAAAAGCGTCCATGTACTATGTCCCTGAAGGGGCCGTCCTGATTGATCGGGCGGATTGGAGTCCTGAACAAACTGAGATTTTGTTGGTTTTAATTATTGCTGAAAAACATAAGGGCAATTTTAGAGGTAAGGAACTATCAAAAACATGCTATAGCAACAAAATCAAAGCATTCCATGCAAAAACAAATTTGTATTACTGTCAGAGTCAAATTAAGAATAGATTCAACGCACTTAAACGAGAGTTCAAATGCTGGATGCAAATTCAAAAGACCGTTACTGGCTTGGGCTGGGACAATGACAAAGAAACGTTTGCGCTAGATGACTGTGGTTGGGCCAAGCTGACAGGGGTAATAATCATTATTATTATAAACACATGTAATTTGTTTATTAATGTATGTTTACTTACAGTTATTTTTAATAATGCAGATTTTTCCACTAGCTTCAAAGTTCAGACAAAAGGGGCTATTGCACAAAGCACTGCAGTATGAAGCATTCTCAAGCCTCACCAAAACCGGGGAGTTCGCGTGGACTCCCTTAGCCGAGGAGTCGCCACACGAGCGGTCGCAAAACAATAGGTACCACACACCCCCGCGTCCTGAACGCGATGCTGCTAATTTGGAGGACACCCAAAGCTCTCCCCAGCAACCACAGAGTGATTGGGAAACTCCAACCAGTCAGACTGAAGGCGGCTCTAGTGACTCGTCCAGGAAACGAAGACGTCGTGACGACGACAACTCAACTAAGAACACAACTATGGCCAACCTAACGGCGGCCTTCCAGGCTCAACAAATTAAGCATGAGCACGCCTAACTCACTGTCAATCATGTCCATGGTCGTACAACAGATGATTGCCTTGATATTGTTGTCACGTACCCGGGCATGGACTACTCAACGGACTTGTTTGCCGAGTGTGTTGACTTCTTTCAGCTACGCGAAAATAGGGACTCATTCATAGCAGTTCGAGACAGAGATGCTCGACTCAAATGGCTCACTAGGCGCCTGGACAGGGCGAGGAGGGAGTGGATGTCTCCATCGAGTTAATAAACCTAATTAGTTGTTTTTATTTGATGCACTTCATTTAAACGTGTACTACCTAATTGAGATATTTCCTGCACCATTTTATTTGTCCTGGATATTTGTTTTATGTAATCGTATTTGTATGGTTTGATAAATGTAATTATTTCCATGTGTAAACTATTTACACTGCAAATTCGACGAATGGAACAGAGGACAACGTCGAAGTGTTTGATGCGATACTTTCCAATGCGGTGCAGGTGCAACCCTCTCTAAGTGCCGCAAATGTGATGTTTGTTTTCGCACAAAACTTTTTGATGGACTACAAGGAGCCGTGTCGCACATCTATTCTAACTGGACCGATTTGGGTCGACGAGGTTCTGCAAGGCCACTGGAAGCGGAGTGTTGAAGCTTTTCGTATGAGGTCGGAGGTGTTTTGGAAGCTCTGCGACTTGCTTGTATCACAGTATGGATTTGAACCGACTAACCGAGTTAGTGTAGAAGAAGCCGTCGGCATCTTTCTTTACACTCTTTGACACAAAGTTAGCAATCGAGACCTGCAAGAACGTTTCCAACACTCTGGAGAAACCACTAGTCGTCAATTCTACCGTGTATTTGTTGGAATAGATGCCCTAGAGGCAATCGTAGATTTGGTATGAACAATGTTTTTGGCTAGAATATTCATTTATTATTTATGGCGATATTTAATATAATGAAGTCCTTAGATAAATTGTGTTATTTATCTTAAATGTCCCTAGTCCATTATATTGATTAATAGGACAATCAAATATAGACTAGTATGTGGGTAGATTGATATGGAGATATCAAGTCTAACAAATGGGTATGCATTAGGAGTAATGGCATACTGGATTGACCCACGACGAAAAGGATACATTAGATTATGTGAAGTCACAATCGCTTTTCGTAGTGCTAATATTATTGCAATCCTTGGACTTGAAGTCACTAGATACTCTAGTTGTGAAATATTGCGCTTTGATGTTATCAAAAGTTACACCGTAACTGGGTAATCATAAAGGTGGCTATCGGGCGTGATAGGAAGCAAGCTTAGAGATCGTAGTGATGTAGATAGGATTTGTCCCTCCTACATAATAGGGGTAAATATCCACGGCCACTCGAGGGATGAGGCTTATTGAATGTCTGGCCAGACTCAGATAAATTAATATAGAGATATTAATGTTATCTGCAAGCATAAGCATATTCCCAGGATCGAGGAACTATGGATTGGATATACGAGTGTGACTATTTATGTCTCGTGTCCAATCCGGATATGGAGACAAAGGGATAATGCAATATGAGATATTGGGCACAAAGGTTTGTCGGGATCACTGACTATTTCTATTGGTTGGGTTGCATGGATGTGTTGCTAGACACCGCTCCATGTTAGTAATAGTTACTACCAACTATATAGAAACCTATGGGGTCACACGTCAAATAGAGTAGAGCTAGATTTGGGATTAATTAATATGGATTAATTAATAGAAAGATCATTGTGCAACACCTTGCAAACTTAGTAGGACTAATTTGCAAGGAAGGGAATAGTTCTAGTCCTACTAGAACAAGAAAACTCTTTTATGGAAACAACAAGGAGTTGTTGGAGTATATAAAGGAGGCTCTAGCTTCCTTCCCACTACATGAGTTATTAGTCATAACACACAAAGAGTGGGAGAGAGCAAAAGAGAGAGCAAGACAAGAGCTAGGGCCGAAACCCTAGCCCCGTCCGCCCCCCTACCCGACGGCAAAAAGGGAGGCCGCCCCTCCTTTGTTGCCTTGTTGCTTTGTGCCTTTGATCTTCATCCCTCTTCCTCCAAAGCTCAAGCTAGCACTTGATTGAAGGAAGAATCTAGATCTCACCTCTAGACGTGGATCAACCGTAGAGACGAGGACATCATTCTTCGTGTGATCTCACAAACGAAAAGGTACACATCTTCTATGTCCTTAATCATGTTATGATGTCTCTTCCTGTGATCCTTGGTGGGCTTTGAGTAGGATTAATTTTTGTTATTCCGCTGCGTTACCTACGTCAAATCCCAACAGTGGTATCAGAGCCACAGGTCGTAGATCATAACATGATATTATGTGTTTACGATTTCAGTTCATACACCGTATTATTGTTTATTACGCGAAAACTGAAAAATTGGCATAGTAGATACAATATTGAATTTGATTCAATCAAACAAGACCCAATTTAACATTGGATGTTAGAATTGGTGAGTTTTATCACATAGGATGTGAATAATTGGGTTCTTGAAAAAAATTAGGGTTCATGGGCACATGATTGAAAAGGGGTTTTCAATTATGGAAACAAAATTATGGAAATTTAATCCATAAGGAAACAACCTTGCTTGGGCAACAAGGAAGGAGGAAGGGGACTAGGGCCGAAACCCTAGCCGCCCGCCCCTCCCTTGGGCGCCAAGCAAGGCCGCGGCCCCCTTAGGCGTGCGGCGGTCCTAGGGTTCGGGCCACTTGTTGGCTTGAACCCTTTGGACCGTTGTGAAACCCTAGTTACCCAATTTCATTAAAATTAAACAAGCGCGTTAAAAATTGGTTTTAACTGTATTATGTGCTTTATTGCATGGTGGATGGATATGGCCTAGGATTGTGGATGTTTATTGTTTTGTGGTTTGGTTTACGGCCTGCGAGCTGATCAAATTAATGTAATAATTAATTAAGTTTTACGGCCTGCGAGTCGTTCTTTTTCTCCTCGACATGTGAGGCTTTTATTATTTATTTATTCTAGATATTAGGCTAGAATTAGAAATATTTAGATGATAGCCAAGAGCATGGAGAAGAAGACTGGAGAACCAAAGGAGCCAAAAGACATCCCTAGGCGCGCAGCTATGGTGGAGCACATGGAGATGAGCTCGGCACTTTAGGGAAATTAGATATTATCATTGGCTTGATAATATCATTAGTCTAGAGGCCATATCCATGCCACGTTTTTTTATGGATGTTTATTATTCATGCCTTGTTATTTATTTTGTGTGTATGGCGCTACAAGCAAAACGATAACAAGATAATAATAAACAAGGTTGGTCTTTTATTGTGGAAAGCCCAATCCAAATAAGTAGACCATGTTGATAAAGATCAACCAAACAAATTAAAAGAAATCCCTCAATTAAATATTGCGTTTTGCCTTCTCTTGCCAAAACACCCTTCATGATCATGGACTATTAAAATTCGGGCTTGCCAAAGCAAGGCGATTTTAATTTTTCATGATGTGTTGCGGACGACGCAAGCTAGTAATGCGTGTATGTTGAAAACAAGAGGTTGGACGCAACTAGGCAAGAATCAATTGGATTGATGAGCTTAGAGGCATGACAATTAGGAGTTATCCAATTGGATAAAGAATAAAAGAAATTTATTCACCTAATTGAACCAAGAGTTGCATGGGATGCAATTGGAATGGTTCCTACCTAAATAACCAATTCTTGGGTGACTTTCCAAAGCAAGCTCAAGAAGAAGTGAAATAAGGATCTTGGACCCACTAGAAAATATAAAGATATTTTCCGCTTTAATAGTGAGGGCTATTAAACCGAGAAAAATAGTGGGAGCTATATTTAATGATCTAGCCATTGTTAAATATAGTTAAATTGTTCAAAATACTAAATAGCATATTTCTCGTTTTGTAGAATTCCAAATGGCAAACAACAACGCATCGAGTTCATCCCTACGATCTGTCCTTGAGAAGGATAAATTATCTGGAACGAATTTCCTTGACTGGTACAGAAACTTGAGGATTGTCCTCAAGCAAGAAAAGAAGCTGTACGTCTTGGACACTCCAATTCCAGACCCACCACAAGATGAGTCTCTATTAGCGGAAGTAAGGGCACGTCAGAAACATATTGATGATTCTAATGACGTGACTTGCCTCATGCTTTGTACCATGACTGGTGAGCTTCAGAAGCAACACGAGAACATGGAAGCCTATGATATGATCAGACACTTGAAACAATTGTTTCAGGAACAGGCAAGGCATGAGCGCTATGAAGTGTCTAAAGCATTGTTCAAAAGCAGTCTTGCAGAGGGGAATCCAGTAGGCCCTCATGTACTCCGAATGATCGGGTACATAGAGAACCTTGAGAGACTGGGGTTCCCACTCGGCCAGGACTTGGCGACTGATCTCGTCTTGCAATCGTTGCCTGACAGTTATAATCAGTTCATTATGAACTATAATATGAATGAGATCAACAAGTCTTTGCCAGATCTATTGAACATGCTAAAGACAGCTGAGCAAAGCATCAATAAAGGCAAGGGCAAAGCCATAATGATGGTGCACAAGAAGAAGGGCAAGTCAGTTGCATCTACTTCAAAAGGAAAACGCAAGAAAGTTGCGAAATCCAAGGATGCCCTAAAGCCTAGTGGAGGCGTGGCTAAAGGTGAGTGTCACTACTGCAGCCAGCCGGGTCACTGGAGGAGGAATTGCCCTAAATATCTGGAGGATAAGAAGCTTGGAATAGTGATTCCACCACCACCAGGTATTTATGTTATAGACGTTAATCTTTCTATTTCATCATCCTGGGTATTGGATACCGGATGAGGTTCTCACATTTGTCGTAATGTGCAGGATTTGAAAAGAAGTAGAAGATTGCGAAAAGGGGAGATAGACTTGCGCGTCGGGAATGGAGCAAGGGTTGCTGCATTAGCTGTAGGCGTTTATGAGCTATCTTTGCCTTCTGGACTTATTTTAGAATTAGACAATTGCTTCTATGTGCCTGCTATGAGCAGAAACATTATTTCCGTTTCTTGTTTGGACGAGAAAGGTTTTTCTATTTCAATAAAGGACAAGTGTTGCTCCATTTATTTTGATAGTATGCACTATTGTAGTGCGCATTTGTCTAATGGATTGTATATCCTTGATCTAAATAATCCAATCTATAACATAAATACTAAAAGGATTAAAACTAATGATTTAAATCCTACATATCTATGGCACTGTCGTTTAGGCCATATAAATGAGAAACGCATATCTAGACTCCATAAGGATGGACTTCTAGACTCATTTGATTTGGAATCATATGAGACATGTGAATCTTGTTTATTGGGAAAAATGACAAAGTCCCCTTTCAATAAGAAAGGCGAACGGACTAGTGAGTTATTGGCACTCATACATACTGATGTATGCGGACCATTCCCCACGCCTGCCAGAGGTGGTTATACCTACTTCATCACATTTACTGATGATTTCAGTAGATATGGATTTGTATACCTTATGAAGGCCAAATCCGAATCCTTTGAATTGTTCAAAGAATTCAAGAGTGAAGTAGAGAAGCAACTTGGCAAAAGTATTAAAGCTCTACGATCGGATCGTGGAGGAGAATACTTAAGCCAAGAGTTTGATGAGTGTCTTAGAGAGTGTGGGATTGTATCCCAGCTCACTCCACCCGGAACACCACAATGGAATGGTGTATCCGAGAGGAGGAATCGCACTTTATTAGATATGGTGCGATCTATGATGTCTCAAACAGATCTTCCGATATCCTTTTGGGGACATGCTCTAATGACGGCAGCTTTTACCATTAACCGTGTTCCATCCAAATCAGTCATGAAGACACCATATGAGATATGGACTGGGAGGCGTCCCATAGTGTCGTTTATGAAGATTTGGGGCTGCGACGTGTATGTAAAACGTTTACAAACAGACAAGCTCGGGCCTAAAGCGGATAAGTGTAAGTTTGTGGGATATCCTAAGGAAACTAAAGGATATTATTTCTATAACCCTACCGAGAACAAAGTGTTTGTTGCTCGGACCGGCGTGTTTCTAGAAAGAGAACTAGTCTCTAAAGAAGCAAGTGGGAGGGTTGTAGAACTTGAAGAAATTCATGAACCACAAACCACTGAACCGATAATGGAACATGAACAGGAACCACAAGAAGTTGTGGAAGAGCCTGTTCAGGTAACACAGGAACTCCGTAGATCAGGAAGAGTGCGTCATGAGCCAGAGAGGTATGGACTTCTCGTGACTGAGCCCGATGACGTACCACTCATGGATGATGAGCCTGCAAACTACGGAGAAGCCATGAATGGCCCAGATTCTAAGAAGTGGCTGGAAGCCATGAGATCCGAAATGGATTCCATGTACACCAACAAAGTATGGACTTTGGTGGAACCACCCGAAGGGGCTCGACCCATAGGGTGCAAGTGGGTCTTCAAGAAGAAGACCGACATGGATGGCAAGGTAGTTGCCTATAAGGGGCGATTGGTGGCCAAAGGTTATAGACAGATTCATGGTATTGACTATGATGAGACCTTTTCACCAGTCGCCATGACTAAATCCATTCGAATCTTACTTGCTATTGCAGCATACTACGACTATGAGATTTGGCAAATGGATGTCAAAACAGCGTTCCTTTATGGGAACCTCCTTGAGGATGTGTACATGACACAACCAGAGGGTTTTGAGGATCCTGAGAATGCCAAAAAGGTCTGTAAGCTGCAAAGATCCATTTATGGATTAAAGCAAGCTTCTAGGAGCTGGAATCGACGTTTTGATGACGCGGTCAAAGAGTTTGGCTTCATCAAGAACGAAGATGAGCCTTGTGTTTACAAGAAGGTTAGTGGGAGCTCTATAGTATTTCTGGTCTTGTATGTGGATGACATACTAATCATTGGCAATGATATTCCTACTCTGCAATCTGTTAAAGATTGGCTAGGAAAGTGCTTTGCAATGAAAGACTTAGGAGACGCAGCCTATATACTGGGTATAAAGATCTATAGAGATAGATCTAAAAGGTTGCTTGGCCTAAGTCAGAGTACATATATTGACAAGGTGTTGAAGAGGTTCAACATGCAAGATTCCAAGAAGGGATTCTTGCCCATGTCACATGGAGTCACTCTTTCAAAGAATGACTGTCCCTCCAACGAGATGGAGAAGGACCGTATGAGCAGGATACCCTATGCTTCGGCCATAGGATCCATCATGTACGCCATGCTATGTACTAGACCAGACGTATCATACGCGTTGAGTATGGTGAGCAGATACCAGTCCAATCCGGGTGAGAGTCACTGGATTGCTGTCAAGAACATCCTAAAGTACTTGAGAAGAACTAAGGATGTGTTCTTGATATTTGGAGGAATGGAAGAGCTAAGTGTAAAGGGTTACACTGACGCAAGCTTCCAAACCGACAAGGATGATTACAGATCGCAGTCTGGATACGTGTTTTGCCTAAATGGAGGAGCTGTGAGCTGGAAGAGTTCCAAGCAAGTCACAGTTGCTGATTCTACAACAGAAGCTGAGTACATTGCTGCTGCGGAAGCGGAAAAAGAGGCAGTATGGATAAAGAAGTTTATCACTGAGCTCGGTGTGGTCCCTAGCATAGTGGATCCCGTAGAGTTGTACTGTGACAACTCTGGGGCAATCGCACAAGCAAAGGAACCAAGATCGCACCAAAAGTCAAAGCATGTACTTAGGAGATTCCATCTTATTCGTGATATGATCGATCGAGGAGATGTGAAGATATGCAAGATTCCGACAGATGACAACGTGTCAGATCCGCTCACGAAACCTCTTGCGCAGCGAAAGCATGAAGGGCACGCCAGATCTATAGGCATACGAGATGCACCAGATTGGCTCTAGTGCAAGTGGGAGACTGTTGGAATAGATGCCCTAGAGGCAATCGTAGATTTGGTATGAACAATGTTTTTGGCTAGAATATTCATTTATTATTTATGGCGATATTTAATATAATGAAGTCCTTAGATAAATTGTGTTATTTATCTTAAATGTCCCTAGTCCATTATATTGATTAATAGGACAATCAAATATAGACTAGTATGTGGGTAGATTGATATGGAGATATCAAGTCTAACACATGGGTATGCATTAGGAGTAATGGCATACTGGATTGACCCACGACGAAAAGGATACATTAGATTATGTGAAGTCACAATCGCTTTTCGTAGTGCTAATATTATTGCAATCCTTGGACTTGAAGTCACTAGATACTCTAGTTGTGAAATATTGCGCTTTGATGTTATCAAACGTTACACCGTAACTGGGTAATCATAAAGGTGGCTATCGGGCGTGATAGGAAGCAAGCTTAGAGATCGTAGTGATGTAGATATGATTTGTCCCTCCTACATAATAGGGGTAAATATCCACGGCCACTCGAGGGATGAGGCTTATTGAATGTCTGGCCAGACTCAGATAAATTAATATAGAGATATTAATGTTATCTGCAAGCATAAGCATATTCCCAGGATCGAGGAACTATGGATTGGATATACGAGTGTGACTATTTATGTCTCGTGTCCAATCCGGATATGGAGACAAAGGGATAATGCAATATGAGATATTGGGCACAAAGGTTTGTCGGGATCACTGACTATTTCTATTGGTTGGGTTGCATGGATGTGTTGCTAGACACCGCTCCATGTTAGTAATAGTTACTACCAACTATATAGAAACCTATGGGGTCACACGTCAAATAGAGTAGAGCTAGATTTGGGATTAATTAATATGGATTAATTAATAGAAAGATCATTGTGCAACACCTTGCAAACTTAGTAGGACTAATTTGCAAGGAAGGGAATAGTTCTAGTCCTACTAGAACAAGAAAACTCTTTTATGGAAACAACAAGGAGTTGTTGGAGTATATAAAGGAGGCTCTAGCTTCCTTCCCACTACATGAGTTATTAGTCATAACACACAAAGAGTGGGAGAGAGCAAAAGAGAGAGCAAGACAAGAGCTAGGGCCGAAACCCTAGCCCCGTCCGCCCCCTACCCGACGGCAAAAAGGGAGGCCGCCCCTCCTTTGTTGCCTTGTTGCTTTGTGCCTTTGATCTTCATCCCTCTTCCTCCAAAGCTCAAGCTAGCACTTGATTGAAGGAAGAATCTAGATCTCACCTCTAGACGTGGATCAACCGTAGAGACGAGGACATCATTCTTCGTGTGATCTCACAAACGAAAAGGTACACATCTTCTATGTCCTTAATCATGTTATGATGTCTCTTCCTGTGATCCTTGGTGGGCTTTGAGTAGGATTAATTTTTGTTATTCCGCTGTGTTACCTACGTCAAATCCCAACAGTATTGAAGACGGCAAGCAAGATGGTGGCTGACTGGACGTCACCAACATACAATGACCAAATCCATCCCCACATAAGGGACAACCAAATGTACTGGCCAGCGTTCAAGGTAAAAACTCGTTCTCATTATTAATTATTTTTGTGGCCGATTATAATCGTTTATAAACAAAATGATGTCTTGCAGAACTGTGTTGGCGCTATGGATGGGACTCACGTACAGGTTCGAATAGCAGAAGATAAAAATTTGAACTACATTGGGAGGAAGGGTTATGCCACCACCAACGTTCTTGCAATATGTGATTTTGAGATGTGTTTTACTTACATATCTGCTGGGTGGGAAGGATGCACGCACGATAGTCGTGTGCTCTATAACGTGCTCAAATCACCGCATATGAAATTTCCCCTACCTCCGTCCGGAAAATATTATCTTGTTGACGCTGGATATCTGAACATGCAGGGGTTCCTAGCTCCCTATAAAGGCGAGTCGATGTACCACCTTTCACAATTCTGTCAAGGTGACCCACCTCGTAATTCTGAAGAGCTTTTTAACCGACACCATGCTTCGCTACGAAGTGTTATTGAATGGTCTTTTGGAGTTTGGAAAACCCGATGGCAAATACTGGAAGCAATGCCCCCATTCAAGTTGACTGTACAAGTCACTATCATAGTTGTGACTATGGCACTACACAACTTCTAGCGCATGTTCGACAAACGAGAGCCGTGGTTCAATTTTGCTGAGAGGTATTGTGCACGTCACCGTAGCAGGCAAGAAGAATATAACAATAATGAGGCATCCACGTCTAATTTTCGAACTTATGACCCAGCAATGATGGACGATGATGCCACAATGTTAGCAGTTCGCGAGCAGATCAACGCTGCAGTTGTTGCCAACAATCACTAGCTTTATATCATCTACTTTAAATTGTTTGTTACGTTTATTTACGAATAAATTATAACCCACGTTTATAACTTTATTTATGTTTCTACTATGTTACTTTTTAAAATGTGGATTACTAAAGAAAAATAGATGCTAAGTTTTTACGCTTTTAATATTTGTAGTAGTGTTGTTTCTACTAGTGTCGAGTTTCTACTAGTGTTGAATTACTAAACAAATGAGATCTACGTTGGCATCCACATCTACGTTTTTTATGTTTCTACCAGTGTTTTTTATGCTACTAAAATAATATATAACATTAAAAACAAAACAAAACAACACTTCAAATTACATAAGAAAAATCATAAAAAACAAACAAATACTTAATACATAAAATAAAAAATGCAAATAAAACCTATTCGACTGCCATGCTACTGTCGGGATCATCATCATCTTCATCGGGAGAAGTTGTTGGAGTTGAAGAAGACGACTCTTGCTCTTGTCGACGACCCGCCCACACCTGAGAGAAACGTCCCTTAATAACATTCTTAATTTTCTTCAACCATTTCAATATTTTTTTATTGTCAGCATCTGTTTTGTCAAACCGCCTGTGAATCTGTTGCATCTCAGCATTGAATTCCTCGACACTTATTGAGCGGTTGTGTTGCGGGTTCGTGATATGGACACTAGGACGAGGGAGGTCAGAGGTGCTAGCAGGGGGTGCACCACGGGCAGATGATTCACCAACGTCTGCAGGTGCAACCCCCTGCGGAAAACCTTTAAGCAAACGTACACATCTTTCGTCAATGGGTATTTCAGTGAGCTCGACATAACGTCACCTGCGTGTAGTAACTGACTGCTTTCAAAAAATTTAGTTAAAAATGCACCATATGGGATGCATTGAGGAGTGTTTTTACTACCACGACGAACACCAAAACCAACTCTCCTAGCCATCACTCGTTGTATTATGTATGGCAAACATAAATAACGCTTGACAGGAAAGCAGTGAATCATGAAACCTAAGAAAGGTTCTATCTCGTCGGTATGTCCCAAACGAGGCAATATTGTGGAAGCCAGCCAGTGCTTCAACAACCTGTATTCCGGTTTTATGTTGTTCGATTTCACTTGGCCATCAAACACAGGATTTACGCAGAAAGATCGGTAATAATCACCGATGGAGCAGTTGATGTGCTGAGTGATTTCATCAGCAGTAACAAAAAAAATTTTGTCTCCATAATCACGAATTTGCAATGAGTTTGAAATAAACTCAATTGTCAAATCAACCCGCGCGCTGTCCGCGAAAAATACAACATGGCATAATATCACCATTCTGAAGGGTTAGGATAGTGAGATTTGCTTAAAATATCATTACCAAAACAGTATGGACAACATGCGCTAGCTCCATTATATTAAGCCACCCCGCCAGCTCGAGATGAGCCTCCAAGTAGGGTCTGTATTGTGCCGGGAGTGTAACACCGCGAGCCGAAGAAATAGAGCAACAACATAAGTTGTCGTAACGATTTTCCAAGTTGGGAAAATTTTCAAACATAGTGCAACTAGCAGGTAAGTGAAATGATGGGCGTCTCGGATCATTGGGAAGGAGGTCGTCGAAATTTTTACGTCCCGACATTTTGAGGTGATGGTAGGCTGAAATTTGGAGGTGGTGGTGGTGGTGGTTCGAATGTTGGTGGTGGTGGTGGTGGTTCGGTTGGTGGTGGTGGTAAGTCGAATAGAGTGAGAGAAGGAAGTTAATTGTGGTGTGAATTGTTTTGGTGATGAAGTGTAGAAAAAAAGCATCAGACTAAATAGGAAGTGAAGATGTGAAAGTGATCACATAAAAAAATAAGATAGTGCCTATTTTATAGGGACTTGGTTTTGTTTACTAGTTGAAAGAAGAAAATGTGGTGTGGATTGATGGGTGGTGTCTGAAAAGTTGTTGTATATTTCAAAAAAGTAAATTGTTTTGTCTTGAGGGAATCTCACGGGTTCATAGAAATGGACTAACACCTCATACAAAAACAAAATCAAGTGGACCAACACCTCATACAAAAAAAAAAAAAAGTGACACGTGTAGTTTGTGTCGGCCAATTAGTGCATGCATTGTCCGGGCATGGACTACTCACATGTCAATGGCAACTTTACTCCAAATACTCACATGTCCGGAGTTTCCAAAACCTACCCGGAATTCCGGGTCAAAAATGAAATCCGGAATCCTCCACCCTCGGGAATTCCGGAATTTTGCTAAAGGTTTGACCACATTTTCAAATTATTGAATCTTTAGTTCCTCGCTACTTCCTCGCGTCCAAACAGCCCCCTATGAATATTCCCTATTTCAAAAAAAAAAAACTAGGGGCTTCCTTCACCTCTGATCAATTGTCAATCACTTTAACAAAAGTCAGCCACGGTTATGTGTCCAATTGGAGTTTCTTGCCCCCAATTTGTTTTCTTTCTGGTCATAGCCACCGCGAAGCCCCGACCCACGGCTGCTGCGGACGGCCTCACGGTTCCGGTTGACTTTTACTTCAAATGTATCCCGTTTGAATATCAATTAGTCATCTACCCACTAATGGGTATCTCCAATCACAGGCTCAAGAAGTAGATTGACGACTGTTCTTTGGGTCTGATTCGAACCCATCAACGGAATTCATATAAACATACGTTTTTCTGAAGATCAAGCAATGGCTGCTCAAAACCCACTCGAGCTGTTGAAGCAATTCGAGGATATACTCGATTCTGACCCTCTAATGTAAGATTTCTAATCTCAGTTAAGCTCATATCAACTCTCTACAGTCCAATTAGGGTTTATTATTGTTATATTCGATAAGCAACATTGAACCCACAAAACAGTAGTTGAAACACTAGTGAAAATGCAATTAACATTGTTTAGATGATATTAGGGCCTCCGAATGAGATTTTATTCGGTCAATCACATGTTACTGTCATTGGATAGGCTGTTGTCCTCATAAAATATCGATACTTATTTATTGGTTAATTTTTCTTGATTTTCGTTTAACATGTATTGCTCTTGATTATGTATATGGAGCTGCATAGGGTGAAATGTGAATGACCCTCTTGCATTGCATTTCTGCTAGTTCATTTCTTTTACATGTCAACTGGTAATCTAGGGTTCAGTGTTCAGTCCATAGTTGTCAAATCGGGATTCAGATCATGAATCGAAATTTCAGTTCACTGAATTGTGAATCGAATTGAATCGTGAATCGTAAATATTCAATTCAAATTTACTAAAGTATATAGAATACATGTCCGTTAAATCTGTAAAGCATGTATGAACAATACATTCATATTTCAAGAACAAGTAAACACAAAACTTCAGAAAATTGCTGCCAGAATGAGTGACTACGAGCCTTATGCATCTACTATCTAAAACATAATAAGGGTGAAGATATAAGAAGGTATGTATGTAGAGCTAGGATGCATAAGAATCCAAAATAAATGAAAATAATATGGAAATTATGAGTCTTGGCTGAAAAAGTTGTACAAGTTATTTTGAAATGAACATCTGTAGCAATACGGACAGAATAGGAAAAGTATGACTTTATTGACGGACTCCAACTTTTTGCATTGATCGGTCTGAATTGCTACGAATCGCAAGATTCAGGCGCTTCGGATTATTTTTGTTCCATATAAAATTCATAGAGGGATTCACATTGTTTCATGGGTGACTCAATCGAATCATATGAATAGAATCGTGAATCGTAAGATTATGAAGACTATGGTTCAATCCTGTACGCAAATCGATATTTGAACTGATTGTGCAAACTAGGTGGCTGAATTTTCAGAAGTCTGTTTGAGTTTCGCAAAGACAACCCGTCACATTATCAGCCGCCCTAACTATGCTTTTGGGGCCTTTTTGGGTAAGGTATGAGGAGAGGGCTAGAAGGATATGTTATACCTGTGGTCTCATATCCGTCGTTTGGGTACGGTATAAGAGACTTGTACAATTTATCCTACCTTACCCTACTCCTCAATTTTTGGCTAAAAAGGTGGTATAAGCAAGGATAAGAGTTTGAGGTATAAGGGTGGGTGTTGAAATGACTTACATGTCCTTATACAATTAAGAAAAAGACTATCACAATAAAATATATTATTTTATAAATATTATACATATAAATATGTATCATATTCTAGCTCATAGGCTCATATCCTGCTCTAACTTAACACTAAAAAAATTTCATGTCCTGCCTTATCCTAGTGCAATTATATCCTACCTCATATCCTGGTATACGCCATATACCCTCTTTTCCTTGCCTTTTCATATCCATAGGTTAAGATAATTTCTCAAATTCCCTTTCGGTTGTGAAAAGATGTACCCTTTTACGGTGTGGTCGATTAGTTAAGGAATTATGTTGACGACTTAATTAGCAAAATTGATGTCTAATGAAATGTATGTGCACTAGAGAAGAGGTCTTCAAGTCAAAGGAGATATCAGAGTTGCGATATTAATTGAGAAAAATTCCGAAGCAAATATGTGGTATTAGTTACAGCTGGTGACGCAGAATTTGAGTCATATGGTATCGGAAAATTTATATCAGACGGAGATGAGCGTTGATAGGTTTTAAGGTGTCAAAGGGAGACGAATGTTGATATTTTTAGATGTAAGGTACCCCTTTAGGTTTTTCGTGAAACCCGTACCATGAAATGAGTATAGCTGTACTGAGCAATCATAAGATATAATCGCTCAACTAGGAATCTAGTAAATCATTTAACTATAAAGAATGCAGAAGTTCCACACAGTGGATAACATGAAAGAATTCCTTTAGAGGTAAAAGCCTATTCCAACTTGGGTGCGTATGTTAGAAAGACCGGTGTCATTCAAGTTGGCAGTGGAAGAAGAGGAAGATCAAGGAGAAACGAATGACAGATTTTTGTGTGGTTAGGTCAGGTTCATCAAGATAGCTATTCTTCTAGATCAGTTATTCTTCAACTGCTTCAATGCGTACAAAAAGCATAGCCTGCTAGCAAGGGGTTGCAGTCGAGACCCTCGATGATGCACACTCCACTTTTTAGTGGATCTCTGTCCCATCAGTCAAATAGGCAATGCAAATATATACCACTATGATCTGGATTCATTGCACCTTTCTGAAATAGGTGGTCTCCAAGGTGATAGCATTAGTGAATACTGTTGCTCTCTCTGCTTGCTATATTCTGCTCCCCCTTATTTGGCGGTATTTGTACTTTCCTCTTGGTCTCCCTATTGCTTCTCATTAGGTAGGACTTATGAGTTTTATATGAAAGAAAGTCAAGCTATTAATACAGTTGAGACGTGCTTGATCTCTAGAATTCATAATGCTTCGTTTTCATACAGGAAAATTTATAAGCTTAATTGATGAGAAATTTTTTGGGATGTCTTTTTGAAGGATTCCTGTACTGCCACTTTTAACTGTATTGTTGTTGCATTATATGCATTTCCAGTGATGAAGTGGGATTTATTCACCCATCCCAGTTCGCTGCACTAGATGAAGATGCTGGCGATTCTCTATCCTCTTCCGGCACCGGTGTTCGCTTTTCTGAGAAAGTTTACTGGTGCAGAGACCACAAGTTGGGTATCTCAACTGAGATTCTTCGTCCAGTGTATGATGCCGCAAAATACTCATTTATGACTGCACTTGAAAGATACAAAATGCAGAGTGGTGAAGCTGGAGAGAAATGTGAATCTGGAAGTGATAATATGTCCTTACCATCATCGCTTGATGTTTTTGAAACTGAAGTTATGAAGCACAGCAAGGCTCTTTTGCTGCTGAGCTGTGATTTTGGTACGGCATGGAACTCCAGGTCAGTTTCTTTCTGTTTTGTCAGAATGATACCCTTTTACATGGTCTTTTATGCTTCTTTATTAGCGGCTTCGTCTTTTGGAAGTTTGATTATTAGACGTCTTCAGCGTTGAAATGCTTGTCAGCTGCATTAAAAAGCCGAGTTATCTGCATCAAAAAGAGTTGTGATCTATGTAGAAGAATACAAAGAGGTTATCTAACAACGAGGGGCTTCCTTTTTAAATGGTTTTGAAGCTTTGTCACTTGTTCAGAGTAATATGATCGATGTTTTGAGGTGGTAGAAGAAATTGTAAGAAGTTTCAAGCTTGAATTTCGCTTTCTCATTGGGGAAATCATCAAGGTGTCTCGCTCTATTGGATAGGAAGCTAGAAAAATTAGAATTGTGTGATTCAACGAGTAGTTTGTTAGATTCATTGATTGTCATAAAAGGCTCTTTTTATCAATATATTTTTATTACACATAAAAAAGAGATTTCAAGAAAGCGTGGAAGCACACAACTACTAATGGGAATGGTAACTAATGCTATTATTGGATACATATCTGGAGTCGAAAAACCAGAAAATATAACAAAGTATGCAATGAAAGCAGCCAATAGCGCATATCTGAATAAAGCTATCCGGGAAATGCCTCTGTGCTCTGATCAATGCTAGACGGCTTATGAATCAATTGGGATTGAGAGAGAGACCTTTACATGACACTTAATCTACTTCTTTCCAATGTGCTATTTAGCAGCTCTTTTTGGTTAAATGGCGCAGTGGACAGTCCTTTCTTGGTACTTGTGGCTTTGACTCGTATGACCATATTTCCCTTCGACTATATGGAAATAATTTTTGTTCCTCGACTGCTTTTTGATATTGTTCATTGCTAGAAGCACCTTAACCAGTACAAATATCAACACAGCTCATCTAAAGCCACTCGAGCTACTAGGAATAGGTGCTTACTCTTCGTGTCACTGGATTACCAACAACGGTGGTATAGTAGAATATAGCTAGACTCCTGTCTCAGTTTTTGCTACGGTCATTTTAATTTCAGAACGTAGGAGCTGACACTTGTTTATATTTTCTTTCTGTCGTGTTCTTTGACGTGATTTTTCTAGGGTTCTCTCAATCGACCATCTGATCATCATGACGTCTTAGTAGCTGATAAATGTACATTGCAGGAAGCTGGTCTTGTCAGATAAGCAACAATTACAGATATTTTTCGAAGAACTATCAGTAACGTCATTGGTTCTTTCGTATGCTCCTAAAAGTGAGCGCTCATGGAGCCATAGGTAATAACTTTGTTACTATTGAAGTTTCATATGCACTTGATTTTTTATTTAGGCATATGAAACTGCATATGTTTTCGTTTGTAGTGGTAAACGAACATTTTGTCTCGGAGAACATAATTAGGTTACTCATATATGTAGTGAGATTATCCACCAGTTAGTCTGGTTCAGTCTGAATAAATCTATCTTATTCGACAGTCAGAAACATCTGAATCTATCTTATGCTTGCTTTTGATGAACCTGATTTTTCTGTTTAATAGCTCTTTGTTTTGTCGTGCTATTTATTGATTCTATTATGTCTGTATTGGCAGGCGTTGGGTGATCCAGATGGTTGCTGGAAGGTGTTCAAATTTGCAGGAGATTTTGGAAAAGGAATCCGAGTTAGTGAAAAGAATAGCTGAGGTTAGCTTCAGCTCTAGAACTGGTTTGTGTAGAAGCTTAAATAACCGAGGCTCCTCAACTTATTGACTTGTTCTGACTTTTGATAGCTTTGCTTTTGAACAATATAAATCCCGTTAGAATCCTCTATAATTTAGCCTTCTTATCTTGTGCGCTAGTCTATTTGGCATTTTCCTTTACTCTTTATTTTTTCTATAACTTGAGACGTGTACATGATTCTTGCACATAATAGATCTAAGTTGGATTAATCGTTACTTGCATGATTTTTGTGAATATCGTACTGTTATTTTTGTTGGGATCACACTGGATAATAGTCACGCTAAATGGTTTTTGGGTGATGCTGTCATTCTACTCTTAATATGCTAACACTTTCTTAGTGATATAATGTAGGATTTTGTTTACTTGTAAGATGACAAGTACATGTAGGAGGTGTCTGCTTAAGTCTTGTCCAGAGTTACTAGAAATCGCTCAACAGGGTGCGATCCGCTGTCCAGATTGCGGTATCCCAATCAGGGGTCCTTCGCTATCAAGATTGTTGATTATGGCGATCCCTTCTGTTTTTACACAGAGAGCTAAATATTTTAATATTGTTACTCTCTTACCCCATAATTCAAATATTTCACGTCTTTGCCTCAAACTTTCCTTTCTTAGGATAGAAGTCCTTAAATTTTTTTACCTGATAACAAATTGATATTAGAAATGCGAATACGAGTATTTTTTTACTCTGACATTCCTACAAAGCATTCCGCGAACTAGACAAGTGAACCTCGATCCAACTAAGCGACCCAAAGAAGCATACCCCCAAACGGACCGCATTCCTCCCAGACCGCGTACCGCGTTCCCGATCCCGTTCCGCGTACCACAGCGTTCCGCAATCCTGGTAACCTTGGTCTTGTCTCTGTAATGCAAAGAGTGATATTAGGGGCCTAAGAGTTTACCCAATTCATGAGAACTTGGCCAGGCTGGCTTTTTTGTGGAGAGGATGATAAGCAGTTGTTTCTTAAGTCTAGTCTCTGTAGAGTAAAGAGTGACAGCTGTTGCTAGGTTGAGGTATGCCTGTTTCAGCTAAAATCAGAAGTATGCCAAAGCTTCAATTATGCCATTTATCTTAGCTGTGGATTCTGTTTCTTGATTGGGTTCTAGAAGCGTTTATTCATGTTTCAAATATAGTTGTTCAGCGCTTAAACAAAATTTGAAGGATTTTAGTACCATTGAGCTTGTATTGATATGTTGGGCGGCATGTTGCAAGTTTCAATGACACTCTGGATGTGAACTTCTACATCTTGTTAAAAGTTCCAGTTCTTTCTTTTTTATGGCCAGGGTATTGTCTTTGAGGAGAAGAGAGTAATAGCCCTTTTAAGGAGTTTGACATGGGGATTGATCAACAGAATTCCTCATTTATGTAACTTCTACACTTACTCTTCCTCTAGAGGTTGCTACATTATTTTTGTTGAAGGGTATACAAGTATATGATATCAAGTGGTATTAGTAAGATATTGGTGGTGGCCTGGTCTGGGAAATCAGCGATCTCGTTTTTCGGCCAGGCTCATCTGCAGTTTATCTAGGACTTAGCCCAATGAGTTAGGTAAATAGTGGATAGCTTTAGAGATCTTGTTGGTAATTTCTGATACCTACATTTTTGCTTTCCATTGTACTGAATGAGAGTCGTGATTCATGTAACCGCCATCTTGGAGGAAGTCCAAGAGAAACTAAATAAGTGTTGAGTGTGTATATGTTGGCACTTGGGAGTGGTGCAGTTTTTAGGAGTACGTTAGTGTGTTCGGATAGCAGGTTTTTTCCGTTACTGTTTTTTGGTGAATAATACTCTCTCCTCACCCGGACCACTCATTCACAACCAGAAGAAAAAGGAAAAATACAAAACTAACTATCCAAACTACCCCCGCCTTTTCATTTTTCCTAATAAGTAGAGCTTTTTATTAAATGTCCTTGTACTTCTTTTTTCCTGTTGACCATAAATATACGGGTAAAAGACAATAACACCCATATCTTTTGATAAAAATACACTCTGGTCCACTGACGTTTGAAGAATTCCACTTTGCACCCCTGAAGCGGAATGTTCTGTGGACACTTAGCACCCTTTTGTCATGTTCCGCTAGAAAAGTGGGTGATAAACTTTTTTCGGACCATATTGCCCCTGTATATTTTTTGGACCTAATTGCCCCTGTTTATCATCAAGAACACCAGGAACATCTAAAGCACCAAGAACATCACAAACACCAAGAACATCACAAACACCAAGAACCTTTAAGAGTTCACATTTTTTTGTCTCTGAAGGGGATAATTCCATTACAGAAGAAGAACAAGAAGATACAATTTTCCCCAGAAGTTTGCTTGATTCACCAAGAACACCAAGTCCATAAATTTACTTGATTCACACCCATATAGTTCAACTGAAACTGATAGACAATTTATTCGAACCCGTGAAATAAAAAAAGAATGGAAAGAGCAAGATCCCAAAACATGAGAAGATCCCTAAACATACTACTAACATTAGATAGTCAAGTCAGAAGAGGAATCAGAATGAGCAAAGTGTTTTGGAGAAGAGGGTGACATAGACCCAGAGAAAACCGAAATTTGTTGCTGATTCCAGAACCTGCCTCTTGTAATTCATCTTCCTCCTTTAAAAGTCTTCAGCTTCAACATCTGCTTAATCTTCAGAATCTCCAGCTTCAGCATCTGCTTCATCTCCAGAACTTGATATTCAGCAACACCAGAAAGTTTTGAATCGATTTCATTTTGAATCAAACCCTAATCCACCTTCACAAAGCAAGACTTGTACTACGACTATGTCTATGTACCCATTGACATGCTTCACCATTTGAATCGAACCCCAGTCCAGCTTCAAACAAATTTGAACTAGACCAACATCGTCAAGCCACAAAGCACCACAAATTCGACAATGGTAAACAATCACAATGGCGTCTGGGCACAGAACACCCAAAACACCCATTAATTTGGAATTCAACCCAGAAATTGAGATCGAATTCGGTTCACAGAGCACATACCCATGAGAGTTCTGGAGAGTTACAGAGTTATCGGGACCGATGGGTTGAGGATTTGCTCGCTGTCGAACCCAGTCGGTTCAAGGCTCTGACATGCGCCTTCCCGTAGGCTGTCCTGTTCGATTGCGATGCCTCCTGTTGTTCGACAGAGAGGCAAACCAAGGCCGAACCGGCTTGGTTTCGATGCCCGAGAGAGAGAGAGAGGGAGGAAGAGAGAGCGAAGATGTGAAACAGAGAGTTGCATAGGATGGGTAGAAGGAGGCGGTGGTTTGGGGAAGAGAAGAGTACAGAGAATTGATGGGCGGCCAGGGTTAGAGAAGATGATGAAGGAGAAGGAAGGTCATTTATAAGGTTGTAAATTTACTTGAATGTTAGGGCTAATATCGTCTTTTCGCTAGAAACGTTAGGGTCTGTCAGTTACAAGGGTGCATTGTGGATTGTTTCAAACGTCAGGGGTGCAAAGTGTATTTTCTCCATATTATCAGGGTGGAAATTGTCTTTTACCCTAAACATAGTTCTTATCGAGCAGCAAATGCACAAGTTCCTTTATTTTTCTTCTTAAAAGTATAATGCTTTTTGCCTGTTTTTGGAATGTTAGTTACTACTAACTTCCACACAATGGCCCACTGTCTTATGCAGCATAGGGATCCAGATGTATTTTTGAAGTAGTTACTTTGGAGGCTGGCTTAGTTTGAGTTTTTTTTGCCTGTCCGGTTTAGTTTTTCTCTAAAAACTCATAAACAGTAGTAAGGGAGGAGAAAGGAAATACCCTAGCAAATCTGTCAAACACATGAGGCCACTGCTTGGAAAGTTTACAATTTTCTGAAGTGTAGGGTATGATGGACACGAGGCAAGTTTTGTATGAGCTGCCGTCGGCTGCGTTGCAATGGTATCACTGGCCAGTTTGCTTTGTTTTTGCAAACCGTTTTGCCGGTTAGGTCACATAGTTGCTCGGGATATGCTATTTTCCTCCTAAAAACTAGGTGTCCTCACACAGATTTGGGTTTTACTAAATAATCTCAAAAAAAAAAAAACAAACAAACACAAAGCTAGTGTCCCCAAACACACCCATTGTTGATTGTTGATTTGTTGCTGGAAGAAACCATGTGAAGTCTTTGATGCCTGGAAGTATGAATATGTGAATGGGGACAAGCAACAATCCTGCCCACAACTTCTAGTCTTCCATTAACTTGATGTTTCGGCAACAGGTTTACCGTGTTTTTTTCCCTCTCTCTCGCTTTGTTCTTCAGGGACAATGCTTGTGGTATACCAGGTTATAAGTAATAGTCTTTGACTTAAAAAAAGCAGTTCTCCGTATTTCATTTAGATTGATGTCCAGTGCCATTGTGTATGAGTGTCCTTGTATTTATCTACACAAATACCTAAATTTCAGGGAATGTTACATGATCTCTCAAGCTGTCCTGTTTGTTGAAGGATAGATATGCTACCTTCCGGCTTATAAACAACAGATGAGGGGTGGGGGCGGTCGGGGTTGTGGTGGATGGGTAAGAGTGTGGCTGGTCGAGATTATGTTTCCCAAATCAATTTTGGCAAGTTTGAACTCGTTTTTGTAACCTGATCAGCTGTTTAATTTAAAAAATCTAGATATTGTCGTGCCTAATATCTAAATAATTATGAGTCATAATACAAATTGTACAAAGTTTTGAGGGATATACCATAAGTTTGTGCTCTTAATATAAATCCTATAAATTTGAAGGGTCATAGTGTATTTTTATGAAACTGTGGGTTATAATATAACAAAATATCTCATTCAATGTATGGGACCCAAACCGCTCTATCTTATTATATAGATATTTTAGTAATGCTATTAGGCTCATCTCCATAATAGGTTTTGTTCGTTCGTAGATTTTTTTTGGGTCAATTACTTACTAGCCACTTCGAGTATGGAGTAATGATCCATGTCCCACCTCCAGTTTCAAAACCCTCTTATTACCCCTCCTAGTTTGTGATTGCTAGCAAAGTTAATGTCCGTCCAAAATTTTCTGTTAGTTAACGGTTTTAGGGGGGCAAGGTGGTCCAATATAAAAACTATGAACACAAAGAATTCAACCACCAGCGCTGCTGTAAAACCACCATCACTGCCGCCACCGTCCTTCAACAAACGAAATCACCACCATTGCTACTACAGTCCTTAAACAAACCAAACACCGGTTCGAGACTCAGCAAACCCAGCCTTTCATTCGACAACCTAATTCAATCCATACCAACAAAACCCCAAAATCACTCTTAGAAGCCCTCTCTGACTTCACCCAATCGAAACCGACCAAAAAAACCCCGACAACGACATTCGAGGGTGAATCAAACCCCATTCAGCTCTGTCCCGAAACCCACAAAATTAGATTTCTGGGTTGGTCCAAGGACTGAGAGAAAGAGAGAGTAGCTAGAGAATTCAACATCTTCTCATTTGCAGATCTGGAGAGAGAGAGAGAGAGAGGCAAATCCAGAAAGAGAGAAGGAGAGAGGAAGATCGATTGAGAGAGATAGAAGATGTAGATCTGAAGAGGCAGCTCGAGAAAGCCTTTATGAACACAGCAACCGAATCAAACCCAGTATCCGATCACCATGGTTGCAACTCCATCGAGCCAGATGTAAACCTTCTGGTTGGAGCACCGCCGTCTGCAAAACACCACAGCTGACCACCATTGACGCCGGCAACTTGTTCACAGAGAAAGAGAGATAAGACTGAGGGAGAGATCGAGGGAGAAAGAGAAGAAATCGAGTGAGAGAGATGAAGCAGATCGAGATTAGAGAGGGAGAGATTGGAGAAAGAGACACCGGATGCTGATACCAGTTTTCTGCTCCACTGACCTCCTGTATGTAGCCAAGTCTTTGGTAGCAAATATTGTGGCCTCTCGCCGGATGCCTAGAGGGTTTACTGTCCTAGGACTATTTGGTGGCTCCTTGTTTTCCATATTGCTATATAATAGCTAAGAGTATATTCTTTCTTGTGAAGATTTAAGCTTGTACAACCATGATTTAAGCCAGCATCGGTCAATCTCTGATCGTGTCCGAGGCTGAAAGGTGAATTAAACCAAACACAATGGGCATTAGTTCGGTTTAGTAATTGTAACTGGAGCTAGGGGCATAAAGCTTTGCGATTCTGCAATGTGTAGTATACTGCTTGTAGTATCCAACTAGTATACTGTTTGTAAAAGCATGCATTGTCACATCCCACTCCATGAGGTAAGAGAATGTATGACTAGCATTTCAGCTAAGTATCCTGGGCTTTTGGTGTCAGTTCACAGGGCCTAGGGGTTCCGAGCGATTCAGCTAGTGGTCTAATGAGATACGACCCCAACTAAAATGTTCAAGAGTATACTGTTTCTTAAACCAAACGCATCATCACCGTATAACATGTCTCGACTGACCACTCACGTTAGGAGAAGTGGACACCCGGAACTTATTTCTAGCTACGAAAGTCTGGAGGGAGCATATGAGATGCCACAATCCTGCCATGAAGGGTAAGTCTAGTATGACTGACTTAAGTGGAAAGTTTTAAGTTAGAGCCTTGAAGGCAAAACTAGTAGGAAAACTACGAGATAAAACATCGCAGTGTTAGGTTTAAGAAGTAGGTGTGGCTTAAATAAAAAAGGTGTTGAAAGGGGCTTTGGCTATATTGCCAGTATAAAAAAGATAGGAACAATGCTATGCAAACGAAACTTCTTTTGCTACCTTTTACCTTCACTGCAGCTTCTAGATCATGTGACTGAATAATAGCAAAAAAATTACGTGTCAAACTCTACACCAATGCTGAACCTCTTTTAGTGTCATTTTAACTAAGAGACAGTGAAGTAGTTCAAGTGATACAGGTACAAACTTGGTATCAGGACACGGCTCAGGATACTGTGAACAGTGGCCGTGAACAGTAAGTTTAGGGTTTGCTGATATTAAATTATTATTTATTAGTTCTTTATTTTTTCAGTAAGTTAGTTTAATTGTTTGGGGGGGGGGGTTATCGTTTTTAGTTAATTGTTTAGGGGGGTCTTTGGGTAATTATCAGTTAGTTGCATTGATATTTATATTCCTGTCAACTTAGTCTTTTGATTTTCATCGAATGAATGAATATGAATTAAGTTGGGAGAAAGCCTAGTTTTGGAGAGCACAGCCTCTGGAAGTGCTGTAATTGGAGACTGTAGCTTCTCGAATTGCTTCTCTATCGATAGCTTAGGCTATCATCAAGCTTAAGCATTCTGGTCGTCTTGACTATTCCCACTGTAAGTTTCATGTTATAACTGCTACCGGCCTCCTTTTTGCTGTCACATAGGTGACTAGGTTTCATGTGATAACAGATATAGGTGTCACACATCGTGTAGGAGAGATTGTAACCAATATTAGTCAATGTAAGAACCATTGTTGGTATGAGAGGCCAAACACTCTACAACAAGTTGAGCTTGCTAAGTGGGTTTCCACATATATTGTATACATAGATTACCAAGGAGGAAACTCTTGAAGCTGTTTGTAGAGGTTCTTTGAGACTTGTATATCCCTATTATGGCTTCGTGTAATTGGGGTTTATTAATTTCATTTTCCACCTCTTTACTTGTCATCCGCATGTTTCCTCGTAAAGTTTCTGAATTACCTAAATAGTCCGGGTGAACACTCTCATGTCTATTATTATGTTTCTACAGTGGTTGTTATTTGTACCTATATGATTCTTGTTGGCTGGTGTTTGATATGGAACCAAAAGTTCTGAACAACTGTTTCACTGATTATGTCTCTTCTGCTTCAGAAATCAAAAATGAATTATCGCGCGTGGTATCACCGCTGCTGGTTGGTTACCTATATGTCAAAGAAACAGGTCAGGTCTCAACTTTACTGGTCTCTCACTGTTCCGAAGCTGCTGCTGTATATTCTGTGATTTGTGTTAACTGATTGTTATAAGTCCTCCGGAGAGTTTGTATTTGTAAGTTATAGTATTTCAGTCCTCATGTTCCTAGAAGCATGGTAGTCCAGACTCCAGTGTGCACTCTTGTTAATTGTTGTTTATTTCCGTTTTGTTCCGAGGCTTAGTAATTTTCTGTATACTTGTTTCTGCTAATTGTCTTTATCTATTATGATTTAATTTCTTATTTGGCCCTTCCCATCTATCTTCTTTCATTCAGATACTGCATGAGCTAAACAGTTCCAGAGATTGGACAGGATTGCACGTTGCTGATAACTCTTGCTTCCATTATCGTGTGGTGAGATTTGGTCTACATCAATAAATTTAGTTCTTGCCTTTTCCGGGTCTCTACATCTGATTTAGACTTGCAAACGTAGACAGTCGTTCAACGGACTAGGAGCTTCTGAGCTGGTTTGCTACCTATAGAATCTGGATGTGAGCTCAACAAACAAAAATGAACCATGTAGGATGAACAGGTGGAAATAGAAGTGTGGAAATCAACCATACAGTATTAAGTATATACGATAAATTAACAGATTGAACAAGTCATCATGTCTCATTGTCCACATCCTAAATGCACCCTTAATCTTGCTTCCCTGAATGAAGAGAAACTCTGTCAAGTTATCACAAGCCAGCCTAAACACAGAAGGGAAATTCCCAAAGAGATATTCTTATTTTTACTTCTGCCTCCATTACATTAAGTCAAGGGAAGACGTGCAGTCGAAGAATTTTACTCTCTTCATTAATCATGCAGATGCTATTAGATAGATTGCTGAGTGAAATTTCCTCTACTTACAGATTCTACTGATTTTCAGCGGTTAATGCTGAGGCTGCTGGAAGAGTCATGTGAAAAGAAAGAACTTCATTTAGTTTGGAAGGTACCAGTGATTTTCTGTGTTTGTTTTTTCCGCTGATTGTCCACTTCCCAAGTATGGTTCTGACATAATATGGTGCTATTTTTTATTACAATATATATATATAGAGAGAGAGGGAGGGAGGGAGGGAGGTATTCATATTTTTTTACAATAAAAAATACAGCTAGTAGATGTTTGCACATGTTTCTATGCCCACTGCGTGAGGCCATGCATACAGAGTTCCCAGAAATCGCCCAACAGCGTGCGATTTGCAATCCAGATCGCACGATCAAATTAGGGGTTGTTAGCAATCCATTGTTGATTCTAACGTAGAGCTAAATATTTAATTTTATTACTCTCTTACCCCCATAATTTTATCAAATGCTTCTTTACCTCAAACCTTTTTTTTAATGATGGAAGTTCCTACAAAATTTTACCTGACAACAAATCGATGTTACTAGGAAATGCTAATACGAGTACATTTTTAAACGACATTCCTAAAAAGCATTCTTCGAACCAGACAAGGAAATCTCAATCCAACTTCCGGGTACCACGGCGTTCCGAGATCCTGGTAATCTTGTGCATACATTAGCAGCCTTCTTCACACAACAAGAAGCCAGGGCATTAGAAAATATTAGAGATAGCTGGGTCATCCTAGATTCGTAGTAGGTTTCCGTTTTTCTCTCTCCTGCAAAGACGATATAGCATTAGCAATGTCTATAAAAATAATCATTTTTGCCTGTTGAGAGAGATGCAGTAGTTTTTCCTGCTTTATTTCCAGGAGTTGTGGTTACATGCACACAACCTTTGCCCCTTTCTCGTCAAGGACCTCAATCCTATACCACTATGAAGTGATTATTTTCGCCATGATCAATCGACTGTGATAAGCCAACCATCTGGTCTTCATGTTGGAGGGTCTTAACGAGAGTCGTCTTACTTTACTTACCATTTGCCCAATGCTTGTAAAATTGTGGGGACTGGGAATGCATATTCTATGCTTTTGAAAGGTCGAATCAAGTCTGAAATCATGATCATCAAGAGCTGTTTGATTTCTGTTAGTCCCAATTAGCCAGAAAATACTAACTAGCTGCACAACCTTCTCATGGTTTTCTTGAGAACCTGTGAGTGCCTCAATAATCCAGTCATTGAAGTTTTGACCCCTGTTGTAATGGGAGAAGAGTTTACATATCAATAGTCTCATAGTTGCCTTGCTTGTCACGTTGCATGTTAAATGGTTTCGGACTCCGCATTGCAGATGGGGCAGTGCTTCAAACTTTTCCTGTTTCGAGTCCAAAAGTGCTTTAACTTAAAGGGCCTTGTGTAGGAGAAATTTTTCAGTGCTCATTAGAGCACCACATGGTGCTCTTAGTCCAATTAAAGTGTGCAATTTATACAAACTGCTTGTGGAGCCTACCACTTCTTAAGTGATTCGCACACACCCATTGGATATAGAGCACCACGTGGTGCTCTATTGGAGCACTAAAAAAATTTGCTCTGTGTAGACTTTTTTGAAAAAATCCCCACTTCTCTGGAATTCCCAGCCCCCAAATTAATCCCCACCTCAAATTATCTACCTTTAGTAGCTCCTTACCGGAGAAGAAGGATTCTGGTTGAAAGAAAGATTTGTCCTCTTGAGCAAGGAAGTTACAACCTAATCTCGAGGTGTAGTCCCTGGTTCTGGTACAAAGCCATATCTGCTTATCATCATCAGACTTTTTTTGTGTGTGTGTGTGTGTTGGGGGGGGGGGGGGGGGGGGTGATGATGAGGTAAATTTGGAGATCTACTCAACAAATGACCCTTTTTACCCAAGTGAAAAATCAGCTTTATCACTTAGTTACCTGGAACACGGATCGTTCCGGTTCGTGGAACGGCATCTCAACGCCATCAGCCATACCCTATGGAATTCAGTACGCCGAGGGTAGGCTTCTTTTGGATACCTTTATAGGAGTTTTACCATTTTCCGCAAATCGTAGAGTATAAAACTGCTCAATATGTGCAATGTTAAAATGTCAATACTCTAAAAATAGATGTTACTTAACATATCTACATTATATTTTCCCTTCTACATAGATACTTTAGGTGGAGACAGGAAAAAAAGAATCGATTTATAAATAATATGTTATAACATCGGTTTATTAATAATATGTTATAACTTTGATTTATAAATAATATGTTATAACTTCGATTTATTAACAGACAGACCTCATGGGATAAAGGGAACCCCGTCACGGAAGATTATCTTAGAATAGTAACAAAAAAGAATCGATTTATAAATAGTATGTTCTTCTAGTTTAAAGTCTTCATTGTTCGGTTCAAAGCTCCTTTTGAATGCGGGAAAATGGCACTTCTTAAGATAGTAGTTCATCCACTTCGTCTTTTACATCCTAACATCAGATCTCTCGAATCTTTCTGATTTACATTTAAGTTTTCTTAAACTAGTTTCTGCCTGTTCATTTTAACGGCGAACTTCCAAACTTATTATGCTTTATATTGTCAGGAGGAGCTTGATTGGAATGAGATACTAATAAAACGGTATAAAGGAAGAGAGGTAAACTGAACTATCCTGGTTGTTTTTTACTGTTCTTGGATTTTCTGATTGCGGACCTTTCTCATTGTCTTCCCTGTATGGGTTAATAGAAGTTTTACCCTCAGCTTCTTGTGCATCTCTTACTAAAGCAAAGATTTTAAACTCTTATGCTATCCCCTGAAGCTATACTCCACAATATTGCTCTCTTAAACCTAATAAGCTTCTGTTATGAATCATTGAGTTTTCAATATGGATGATTTTTTGGTTGAGTTTAAGTATCCATTCTTCCCTTGGTGTTCTGTTTCGCAGTCACTATGGCTGCATCGCCGCTTCCTCTCCTTTGGCTGGATAGAGCATTTTCTAAATGATACTCGTGATTACTCTCACCATCACAATCATAAAGCTCCCGTAAATCATGACATTAGTTTATTTGTGGACAAGGAGTTGGGACTTGTACGCTCCTGCTCAACTATAACAGTCGAAGATTTCGAAGATTTCCAAACAGATGCAGTGTTTTCGGCAACTTACATACTCTGGCTAACAAAGGTTATAGGAAATATTATCATAGTTATTTGAGCTGCTCCGTTCATATTTCATTTACGTTCGTAATTTTCCCTAAACCCTTTTCCCATTTCTAATGTGCACGTCAGCAAATGTCCATGGTTCTGGAAATTGAAACACGAGATAAGTTACCCATGGAGGAGCTAATGACCATTTTGAACAAGATTTGTCCAGACAGGATGTCTCTTTGGAATTCTTTTCAGGGTATACGCGAACATATGCACTGCGCATTGAGAATATCAAAATCTTCAACTGAAACCTGAAAGTTACTGCTCGGTCTTTCCTTTATTGGTGGGTTCGGCATTGTTAATCAGACCTTGGTCTCAGCTGGAGATACATGGTTGGAAGTCACCCCGAATGTTACACGGCCTGATGAGTGAAGATCATGAAAATTGTGATTCTTGTTTCGTCCTTATGTTTTCGGATAATGTTGTAATTCATAATAGTGAACTATTTTAGCGCTGTAACTTTGTTCATGCCCTTCATTTCTTCCCAACGTTGTCCAACTTGAATGTGAAGGTAAAGTTAACTTCTCGACCGAAAGATTATAGCTCCTTTCAAAACTCAAGGTGTCAGTTTTGCTAATGTTCTAATTGATCGAAGCAATAATTCCAGTGGTATGTGATTGTTTTATTTATAAGCAGATAAAGATTGAGTAGACTTTTTGTATTTTTTCCCTCTACAATTAGGATTTCCTCCCACACCAGTTGGGTCTAGAAGTCGACTTTCATTAACATCAATATTGACAATCGAGCAGTAACCAAACAAATGCATGCGCTACGCAGCTTCCTCTGTGTGTGCTTGAAATTGTGTGACCAATTCATGAGTTCAAATTTCAGCCAAGTAGGGACGCTAGTGGTTTATGCTATGATAATTGATTCTTTACTCCTTTGAGGCAGACAATGCTAGTTTTGTTTAGGATGAGGTCAAACTTCACAGTCACAATTATTGACCAAATGGCGATGCTGATGACTTATGCTAAAATAAGCTATGTCGTTACAATCTAATATATTTACCATCATGCTGTTCAAATCCCACCACACGTAGTAAAGACAATGAAGGAAGAAATTAACGTAAACAGAACCGATATGTTGGTATGACATATTTTGGTTTCCTCCCATATCTACGTGAACAACTTTTACAAAGATTATACTCTATCGTTAGTCTATAACTTGATGTGAGTGATGAACTCTCCTACAAACAATTTAAATTATAATGTCACACATGAATGCATGAATGTGCAAATACTTTCTAAATGACAACTTCATTGTGTAATATATCACCACTACTCCAATCTCGGAGCACATTTGGGTGACACACACATATATATACACATACATGTTTACAATTTTGATATTTTATCTTACGAGACTAAACTTCGGAGTCACTGTTATTATCCAAATGACAATGGCTTATGCTATTACGGTAATTGTTGGGAATAACTCAAAGCGTCTAGTAAATCGGGCGAGCAACAAGCGGGAAAGATAAGAGGAAGCAAAAAGCAAGCAGCAGCAACAACATGAAACTCTTTGCTGGTCGTACGACTGCGAGGGCTGGTCGTACATCAAGGGTAGGGGCTGGGTTTTTTTGCTTTGTTTCCTTGTCCGTTTTGGAAAGTTTTTAGGTTGCTTTACGAGCAAGTTAGGGTCTCTTAGGTCATATAAAGGGTATATGTCGTAGTTTAAATTGTGTGGGTTGTAATCGGGTATTTTCTCATAATAAATTGAGTTTTCTGGTCGTTGAGGTACCGAGCAACTTTGCTAGTGAACCACGTTAAATTCTTTGTGCGTTATTGATTATTTTGTTCATCGTTCTCGCTCATTAACTCCATGCTATAAAAAATGGGTATCAGAACTAGGGTTTTGAGAAAACGATATCATGTTCGTTTTTCAAGATCAATCAGTTCACCGGGAGAAACAGCTTCAATCTGTGACAGATCAAGATGCGGGCTTTACTGAAGCAGCAATGTCTTTGGTTCCGCTGGCAGCAGACACGAAGGGCACGTATACAACCACCGCTGCATATTTGACAATGGAGGAGAAGGCGCACAAAATGATCATGCTATGCCTCGTGGACAATGTGATCACCAAAGTCCCATATCAGGACACGACAGCTGCCTTGTGTCAAGCTGGAGAGCCTCTACTTGACTTAGTTGCTCACCAAAAAGTTGATGCTGAAGCAATGATTGCTCAGTCTTCACATGTCCATAGGTACGCATATCGGGGATCACTTAGACAAACTAGACACTATTTTACTTGAATTGTGCAATGTTGTAACACCCTGCAAGTTTAAGGGAGCTCAATTTGAGATATCTTTCAAATTTTGGGGCTAAAATTCAATTAATCAAAATTTGAGTCAGTTATATAATTTTTTGATTGGCAGCGTTTGTTGACTTATGATCTGACAAGGATATGAGGAATATTAGAGTGGGAGTAAGGTTGGAACTAATTGGGGTCAAAGGGGAATTCAACAAAACTTTGAGAGACAGTTTAAAAAATAGCACTAAACTTTCCCTATTTGCACTTGGAGCCTCCCTATGTGGCACACATGCAAGCTAGGCATGTGGTACACCAATGACAAGTGTCTACAGACCTATACAAGGCTGGAAAATTGTCTAGAATACCCCCTCTTGGGCATGCAAATTTCCTCTTCTCAAGACATCGCCAATCTTAGAGCTATTGCTACCGGAGCTAGCTGCTGAGGAGGGGAGGAAAAGCCCCCAACCAATTTTGGAATCCATCGAGCAACGAATCCATAAATTGTATTTGAAGGTAATGAACCTTAACTTTGTTTTCGCCAAATTCTCTTTCGTTGCTACGAGAATCCGGAGGAAGCGACAAACCTGTGGGTACCAAGCATGTGCACTGAATCGAAGCAAATCGTCGCCGCCCCGGGCAGCAACCCGTCTCCGAAAAACACCATGGATGGCGAACTTGTGAAAGGCATCGTTTATTTTTTCCTGTGTGCTTAATGATCATAACATGGCACCGATTTATGTCCAGAAAGCGAATTGGAAGCTGTTGATTCATGAAATCACCGTTTTTCCGGCGTGATAATGAAAACTCCTTAATAAGAGTTATCCTACGTACGTTTCAAATTGTTATTTGTGTGCGTTTCGGTGCAAAGGGATGGATTTGGGGCTAATTTGAGAAGAAAATGCACTTTTGGATGTTTTTGAGCTTAAATGCACAATCCGGGCGTTTCTTATTTAGTTTTTAGTATGATTTTGATAATTTATCACATTTTATCTCATCGGTAGTGTTCATGTTGTTGTTTGACACGAATTACGTATGCGGGAATCAAGTGGAGAGAAGAAACGAGCTTCAGAATAGAAGAAAGAGGCGAATTTGGTGCGTTTTGGATGTTTTCGCCAGAATTGGGCAATAATTGAGAGAAACGAAAAAATCATCCGGAAACGGGAATTTCTCTACATGGATGAAGTCTACGTCACAAAAGGAATCCAAAGGTACAAAGATCACATTTATCGGAGTGCGGATGAAAAAGTTATGTCAAAAAGGATGCTCAAAGAGATAAAACGCGGCCGAAAGCATCGGGAAATACCAAACATGCCTTTCGAGGAGCTAAATTGACGAATGAAGGGTTCCCCAAAATTCGGGAATGTTTTATAGCATAAAAGGAGTCTCGAGGTCGAGGAGATACTTAAGATAGCATAGGCGCGGGCAAGAAATCGGAAAAGAGTCGAAAAGTGATGTTTTAGGCGTGTCCAGGAGTCTCTTAGTACGAAGACAAAAGTCTTAGTACGAAGACTTAACAACTTAACCAAATTTTGAGTTGCTGAAAATTTCTTCCCGAAACAACTTGCAGTACTTATCTGGAAAGGCCTTCGTACGAAGAGAAAAAGTCTTCGTACGAAGACTCTTCCTACGAAGAGAAAAAGTCTTCATACGAAGACTCTTCCTACGAAGAGAAAAGTCTTCCTATGAAGACACTGTGCAGAGGCGGCCAAAATTAAGGAAACGATGCCTAAAACTTTCCTAATTGACTCGGGAATCTTAGGGAACGTATATTAGACATATTAGGTCATATTTTCAGAGGGGAGACGCAGTATTGAAGGACGGGACATGAACTTGGAGCTTGAACATCATCGTGGAGCTTGGGAAACCTTGTTTGATCTCTTTTCTCCTTCGTTTCTTTGTTTTTGATCATGATCACACAAACTCTTGTCGTTGTGATCATGAATATGCGTAGCTAAACTTCTTAGATCAGGACCCGAGTTTGGGGTTAAGGTTTTCACATTGATTATGCGTTTTATGAATTGAGATTCATGTTTTGATAAAACCTAATTGATGATTTTACGTTTGCTGTGATTGTTTTGTGATCTTCATCTCATCTTGTTAATTGGATACGTCTTGTTAGCTAGAACTCAGTTTGAAATTATTTGGTAACTCGGTAATTGATAAGCCGGAAAACCAAACAATCATCCGTTCATAGGCTTGGTAACTCGACTACGTTGAATGGGATCGTTAGAGTAGAATTCATCGTTAATGCATGTGTAGGGATAATTAGAACTTGGTAACTGAGTTTTAATTTAACCTAGACATAGGATGCTCACTTGGTAACTCGGTGAGTTAGTATTGCTCGATTAGCAAAGTAAATTTTGTCCGTGTTTCACGAATCATAGAACGTTATCAATTGAAAGTCCTAGCAATTCCCCAAATGAGGTGTCTTGGTTGTTTCTACCATATTAAACCTCAGTATTTAAATACTTGTTTGGTCTTTTCACTTATTTAGTTTAGAAAAATTCTCTCAATTGCTTGCCCACACGAAGTTAATAGTGCTAATTGGTTCACGACAAGTCCCTTGGGTTCGACAATCCCAGATTTCCGGATATTACTACACATGACGGCCATACACTTGTGGTTAGATCGTGTCAGATAACTCGCCGTGTTCTTGAGACCATAATTTTGTCACTAGTTGATGAAATTGGCTGATTTTTGGTCCTATAAACTCCCTTCATGTAGTACTATAATCCTTGTGTTGAGCAAGTGGTCTGTAACCAGATCAAACCAGGCCACATTTTTGCTCGACTTTGAAACCCAATATACTCTCATAATTCCTTGGAATGAGATGATTCTTTCTCCTGCGTATTCTCTACATGTAGATCTGCAACTCCATTTGAATCTGATCTTCCAAATCACTCTCTAAACCCTCTCAAATTGAGCTCAGATTTGCTGCATGTTGTTGTTCTTCCGTAGCAAAAACTCTAAAGTTTCTGCGAGTGTTTTAAGCTTGATTTTCACTCAACTTTGACCAACAATAACTTCTTGAATACTATGAGATTCTAGGAGTTACAATACGTTCTAGAATCCTCAAATAAACCTCTTCAAGGCCCTGTTCCTGAATTCCCAAACCCTCTCCCCATAGATCACAAACCAGCTCTGAAGTCGATTGTTTGTGTTGATTTTGACTCTAGCTTTGACTTTCAAATTGTCATATCAAATGACTTTCTAGCCTTCGTAACCTCGAGCCTAATTTTTTTATATTGTTGTACAGAATCCAAATATTAGATTTGACAAAAGTTGACCATCTAGAAAATCGTAGTTGATCAAACTGTGTAGGAGGGGCAAAAGAGCAGTTTCATAAAAAAATTTGGTGTGATATCAAATCATTGTCTTTGAGTTATGAACATGTTATTCATCAGTATTCGAGTGTTAGTAAGCCATTTTATGTTAACGTTGACCAAGTCAATTGATGGGGATTTTATGCAATTTCGCTAAACTCCAGGGGCTCAAATGTAATTAGCCAAGAGTTGTAGTTTTCAACCCTATGACTAATTGGGAGTATTAAGAATGTCATTCAATACTCTTGAACATAGTTTGACTTGTTTGGGAGTTCTGGCTCAGTCATGGGATAAAGTGCAATTTAATCAAACTTCAGGAACTTAAATTGTAAATAATCAAACATTAGAAATTTTTGGAGATAACTGGGGCAGCCTAGTATATTGCAATTCTACTCTCTTGCAAAGCCAATAAATCATTAGTATTGTCGTGTAAAAATAATCCTTTTGTACTGTTGAAAGCTATGATGTACGGGAATTCCATGTAGGGCGACGTCCCCGTTCCGGGAACGTCTCAAACTTCTGAACTCCGCCGGAACTCTCGGGAACACCACACATGGCTTTCTTGTAAAAATATTGAGTCGGAACTTATGAGGAACTTCCCAAGGACGTGTTTCCCCTTTTCGAAATCTTTTGGAACATCAGGTTGTCTTTTAATAAATTAACAAAGATAAAGGATGTTACTTGTAAAATAAAATATGACAAATATCACTAAACCTATAAGGTTCCAGACCCCCTTCTATACTCTAGCAGGAGGAAATTAATTTGGATACTTTCAAGACTTCCACACAACCTCAAAGAATGTGACGACCTTCGATTTCTCAACTACCTCCACCTTAGAATAAATTTGTCTTCATCCTAATTATAGTCTTTCAAGTTCAGTTTCATCTTATATATATATATATATACTAGAAAATGACCCGTGCCCGTAGGGCACTCACAATAGATATTATTTGACTTATTAAATTTATTCTTGAGATGATAAATGAATTCGAGTCTACTTAGTTTCGTGTCATTAGATAATTAAATATTACATCCAAAATAGAGATGTGATAGAGATTTTTTGAAATAGAGATAATATCTCATCTCAGATTTATTTTAACTAACTTGAATTTTTTTAACTTGTGTAAGAAAGAGAAATCTATATAATAAATCAGCTAGGTGTTGAGAAGATCCTAGCCATCTAATTCCTAAAAATGTCTTGAGACATTCTGGTGCGTTGATTTGAATGTTTTTTTTTCTTACACAAGTTCAAACTTTTTCCCTCAAAAGATCCCTCAAAAAAAGAAGTTCAAAGTTCAAATCAATTAAAGTAAATCAAGATATTGTTTATATTTTCAAAATTCCGGTCTTATCTATTTAATCAAACCTTAGATATCATCTGACTAAACACAATCTTCATTAATTTTATTTTCATTAAAAAGTGTTTATTATCTAAATTTATTTCAAGAAATTAAGTATAAATCAAATTGTATATTTTATAAGTGTCCTATGGACACGGGTCATTTGCTAGTAATTAATCAAATCAACGCACCAAAATGTCTCAAGACATTTTTAGAGAATGAATGGCTAGGATCTTCTCATTGACATTTTTTGGAGGAAAACACCTAGGTAATTTATTATATAGATATATATGTATGTATATATATATATATATATATATATATATATATATATATATATATATATATATATATATATATATATATATATATATATAAATATGTTGTTCCCATTTCAGTGCTACGTTGGTTGAGAGTGATGCCCCCGGCTTTTCGTCCCGGGCTCCCGGCATCGCCGTTTCATCTCGTTCTCGTTCCCGTTCCGTTTCGGTGCTACATAGATTGAAAGTGATGGAGTAGTTATCCCCGTTTTAATTGCCATGATTTTAGCCTTTAATGAAGAGGCTGCTAAAGTTGCTCTCACATAGTCAGATGAGCAACCGTTGCCCCTTTCTTGTCAAGGATCCGAATCCCTTGTCAAGGATCCGAATCCCTATACCACTTAGGGCTAAGTCGAGAGTTGGCTTACTTTCTGGCTGTCAAGTAACTTCAAAGTCTTTGCCATTTCTTTTAGACTGCCAATGATACATATTGCATGCTTTTGAAATGTTTCGTCAAGGCTGAATACATGATCATAAGAAGCTCTCTTATTTCTTTAGTCCATATTGGCGAGAGAATACTAACGAGCTGCACAACCTTCTCATAGTTTTCTTGAATACTTGTGAGTACCTCAATAACCCAGTCATTGAAGTTTTGACCCCTGTTGTCAATAGGAAGAAGAGTGTGCGCACCAATAAAGTCTACTAGTAGCTAGGGATGGCAATGCAGTCCGATCCCATTCGAGATCCGAGTGATTCAATCCGAATGGATGAAGTCCAAATTCGATCCATTTCCATATCGGTCAGATTTAGATATTGAAACAAGGATCCGAGCGGATTTGGAACAGGATTAAGATCCTCTAGTAATATCCATGGGCATCCAATCCGATTAATTATTACTTGCATAAATACCCCCGGGGTTAATATATCTACAACGTAACCTACCTTAATTTTTTTTTTCCTAACCTGGCCATTCAGCTCTTACCAGGAATCATGGACTCTCAACCAGGAAGCCTATCCTACTCCTGTCTATCTCTCAAACTGCTCAGCGAAGCTTCTAGGCCTGCAAAAATCATGTACTCTCAGCCAGGAAGCCTAGCTGTTCCTATAAGCTTGGAGCCCTAGAGTGTCGTTGGAGTGAGTTCTAAATTTTGATCGATAAGTAAGAGCAGTTGTTGGGACATGGTTCATGTAATTGTTGAATTATTTAATGGCCATATGGTTTTCTAAAATGGTTGCTAAAATCTTGTAATTTGGCCTCTTCGATTTGGTTTTAATTGGTATGCAGTACGCCTTTGGTGTGTTTTCGATCTATCGGTCTGAATGCTGATTTCTTAAAATTTAAACTCATATTAACAACTTAGTACAAGCTGACCAGATATCCGACTAAAGAGTTCAGACTCTAATGGATCAGCGGACCGGATTTGGATCTGATGACTTGCATCAGATTTGAATACAATAATTATCCAACCGGTTCTGGATCGGATACGAATCATTCTCTTTCTAGTCAGATCAGATTTGGATAAGGTACGATCCGATCTGAATCCGACCAGGTGCCATCCCTAATAGTAGCCTTACCTTGTTACATTGCCAGAACACATGCTTATTTGTCTCAGACTTGGCGTTGCAGATGAAGCAATTCCCATACTTCTGCTCATATTTGCTGGCTTTAGCAGCTCCTTACTAAAGAGGCAGAGAGGTGTAGTCTCCGGTTCTAGTACGAAGCCATATTCGCGTATATTCAATAGCCCGATTGGGGAGGTGCATAGGGTGGGGGTGAGGGGGGTGAATGGAGTGAATATTCCAATCCAAAATCCGAGTGGATTAAGTCCGAAGCCAATCAATTTTTCAGTGGATTGGATATGGATAGTGAAAACAAGATCCTGTTTGATCTGGATCACACAGGATGTACGATGAATATCCGCCCCGATCCGGATATGAGTTAATTTATTGAAATACCCCTAGGGTTATATGTTACCACAAATGAACCTACTTATATGGACATTTTTCAGTAAGTACTGCCTTAACCACAACAGTCAGTCCACGCGTCTCTCAGCCTGTATGATGTGTGAAGAATTTACGCATTAAAAAAAAACATTATTGGGAAATATTATGGGCATGATTGTGATGGATTGAAGTCTTTTTAGCATGTATTTAGTAGATAGTTAATTTTTAAATTTTATATAGAATTCGTGAGAAATCTGAACTAATTTGCATAACCGACCCGTTTGACTTGCTAAATGGATGTGGATCGTATGTATATGTGTTTTGGAATTCGATCTGATATCCCATACTAAGTGGATCCGTGGATCAGATATGTAAATGTATTTGGAAGTCCGACCCAAGTCTATGCGGTTCCACTAGAATTTTTCCATCTTGAAATGTGGTTGCAGGTCCATTTGGTTACCTTAAAAGCTGAAGCAAGTGAATTCAGAGGGACGGATGGACCAATTTAGAAAGAACTAGCCAGCCTCCCCAGTTTGAAAGTTTTCTATCTCTTGTGAAGTTAAAGATTTCTATGTGGAATAGCTGTTGACCAACATCTTTTTGCCGGCTCTAGTGTTTTCCTTCTCCGCTCTCTTTGTGGGAGCAAATGATGGCAATTTGGTCCGATTCGATCTAAGATCCGAGCGCTCCGAGTCACCAAATCCGATCCAATTGAAAATGGATGGATTCGGAAAGCCAGATCCAATCGGATTTGGATTTGGATCGGAGGGTAGATCCACCGGGTTCCGACCCGATCCGGTCCGACGTATATGTGTGCTTTATAAATATACCCCTATTACCTCCCCACTTACACTTCTAAGAAAAATACAATAGTAACTCCAACTTGTAAAGCCATTTCTTTTGTGTTTATGCTCCGTAACTTACAAACATGGTTTAGCGTATGAAATAGTGTTTATTTTCTATATTATTTTTTATATTTTATTGAAAATCTGAGCCTGATCCGATCGAATCCGGTTCGACCACGTACTATATGGATCTACGGATCGGATTTGGATCGGCTGAATGAAACCCGATCCAATCCGATCCAAACCCGGTGATGATTCGAACGGATCTGGATCCCATTTCTCCTGATCGGATCTGGATCGGGAAGTGCCTGATCCGATCCGTTGCCATCCCTAAGCAAATCTCACTCCCTCTCTGTCCTAGTAACGCAGTGACCTCATGGGAATAAACCGTGTGCTACAGTTGTGAGACTACCGGTAAAAGACACCGTTGACCTCATGGGAAGTAGGGTACTTTACGGTTATGGCAGATTATCGTAGAATACTAACAAAAGATAATCGGTTTATTATTAGTATGGTTTCTCTAGTACGAACTCTTATTATTAGTTTCTTTTGGAGGAGACTCTTATTATTAGTTTCGATTCTCTGTTTAGAATACTAACAAAAGATAATCCACTTCATGTCAAACACACACTTTTAACTTATTATTAGAATTGCAGCTTTATTTTTTGTTTTGTCCGTACTTGCAATTAGGTCTTGTTACAAAGGTCATGTTTGTCTTTTCCAGTACTTAATTTAGGTCTCAGTTGGGTAGGAGATTGGTCTCGGGTCTGTGTGATGATATAAACGGATCAGTCTTCATCTCCCCCTTTTAGCACTGAGTAACCTCCAAGAAATGTAGCTCTCTTCTTATCCAATGAATTGCTTTCGTTAGTCCTTCAATCTCTTCTTCTTTCTTTCGTAGAAATCTGCAGATTCAATATGGTATCAGAGCAAGGTTCTTCGCGAGCCCTTTCAATTTCATCCTGATTTTCAGGTCTCTGATTTTTTACCTCTATCGTCTTCTGCTTTCTTTTTGATTTTCGATCTCTAAATCTGAATCATGTCGGACGACACTACTGGTAATTCTAGAGTTCGCCAGGTATCTTCTGGAGCTAGCATAGATGCAGCTTCTCCCTATTTCATATCTAATTCTGATAGCCCAGGAGCTTTGTTGGTTACCCAGCTTCTGACTGGAGATAACTTCAACACATGGAAACGGTCCATGATTGTGGCCCTGCGAGCTAAGAATAAGTTAGGGTTTATAGATGGAACAATTATTGAACCCAGTATTGATGATGAACTATATCAAATTTGGGGTAGATGTGACAACATGATTATGTCATGGATTTTGAATGCTGTCTCCAAGGAAATTGCTAGCAGTATTGTTTATCGATCAACATCTAAAGAAATGTGGTCTGATCTCTCTGAGAGGTATTCCCAAAAGAATAGACCTCGAATTTTTCAGTTGACAAAGGCCATTTCCATGTTGAAACAAGAAGGTTCTACTATAACTACCTATTTTACCAAGCTAAGGTCTCTATGGGATGAGTTGCTTCAGTATAAACCCTTGCCCGTTTGTACTTGTGGTGCTCTTAAAACCTGCAAGTGTGATATTCTGAAATCTATCATGAATGCTTATGATGAAGAGTGTGTGCTTCAATTTTTGATGGGATTAAATGATGTTTATGTGCCTGTACGGGATCAACTTTTGTTGACAGATCCTTTGCCGACTCTAAATCAAGTGTTTTCCAAGGTGGTACAACAGGAGAGACAAGGACAATTGAATCAACCGTACACTTCTGATACACAGGCTATGGCTATGATGTGCAGAAGAGATCAACAAAGGGGCTATGGTATGCACTATGATTCTCAAGGAAAGATTTCTTCTCAGTCTTATCATCCTAATTCGTGCTTTGGCAGTCAGTATAATGGACAGTTTGGAAATGTCGCACCGAATAGCGATGTGAAGTTTAATAACAAGAGGGAAAAGCCTTCTTGCACATACTGCGAAGGTACTGGCCACACTAGAGATAAATGCTGTAAATTAGTAGGATATCCACAAGGTTATAGAAGCAAAAATAAGTATGCTCACAGTGTTGCTTCTGAAGTAGTATGCATAATCCTTATGCGGATATATCAGGAACGGATAGGAATTTGAATCCTGGCTATCAATTTTCTCAAGCTCAACATGCCCAGATACTCTCTATGATAAGCTCGCAAAATGCCTGTCACAGTCATGCTGCTCATACAAACGACAGAGGAGGAGCATCACCAGTGCATGTTACTAGCTCAGATAGCTCAGTCTCAATGCCTCAACACTTCATGGGAGGTGTGACTAGCTCATATTCTCTAAGTACTACTTTTCCAAAAGAAAGTATCCTGGGAAAATTCATGGATAGTCGATTCGGGGGCGACGGATCACATGTGTAACGCTATTGAGCTATTTACCCAAGCGAAGCCAGTCTTGAACACTTCTGTGCACTTGCCTAACGGCGACACCGTCAAAGTGAGTCACATTGGGACAGTGACCCTTAGCACAGGACTTGTTTTGACAGATGTGCTTTGTGTACCAACTTTCCATTTCAATCTAGTCTCTGTTACCAAGTTGACCGATGATTTAGGCTGCGTTTGTATTTGCTCCAAAAATAATTGTATCATCAAGGATACAAGGACTGGAGCAAATTTGGCGGTTGGATCAAAAGTTGGAGGGCTGTATCTACTTGACACTACAATTGTAAAAGGGAATGCTAGTACAATACTTTCAGCTCAAAGATACAAGGACTCGGATGCCATTTGGCATCTCAGATTGGGGCATTTATCAAATCAAAAGCTTAAAACATTACTTCCACTGTTGCATTACAAGTCAAGTAGCAACAATTCTCCTTGTTTGATATGTCCGTTAGCCAAACAAAGAAGGTTACCATTCCCTCAGTTCAACCATCTGTCAGACACCCCCTTTAGGCTTATTCACTGTGACATATGGGGTGCTTATGGAGTGCCGACTGCTGAGGGACATCGCCATTTCCTCACTATAGTTGATGATTGCAGCAGGACTACATGGGTTTATCTCATGAAGCAAAAATCAGAGGTTATCCGAATTATCCCTATCTTTTATGCTTTTGTTGAAACTCAATATCTTTGCAAGATAAAGATGGTTCGAACAGACAATGCTCCTGATCTTGGATTTGCCCAATTCTTCACATCAAAGGGAATTATTCACCAGTTATCATGTGTGGAGACCCCTGAACAAAATTCTGTTGTGGAGAGGAAACACCAACACTTGTTGAATGTAGCGAGAGCGCTTAAATTGCAGTCCCAAGTGCCTTCAAAATTTTGGGGTGATTGTGTTTTAACAGCTGCCTACATAATCAATATAACTCCTTCTTCACTTCTAAGAGGTAAATCTCCGTTTGAAGTGCTGCACAACAAAGTCCTAGATTATAAACACATGAAAGTGTTCGGGTGTCTTTGTTTTGCTTCGACACTCAAACAAGGCAGAGGAAAGTTTGATCCAAGAGCTTTGAGGTGCGCTTTTATGGTCTACGTTTTCGGAGTTAAGGGCTACAAATTGATTAACTTGGATACTTCTGCTTATTTGATCTCAAGAAATGTTGTTTTCCGTGAAGACGAATTTCCATTCTCTGTTAATTCAGTACCTCAACAAGTGGATGTCTGAGACTCTGTTCTTCCGCGAGAGGTACCAGAGAATATTGTTGTGTCACCGATAGATGACTCTTCTAGTCAGAAAAACCAGGTTGTGTCACTTTCTCCAAGTCCTGCACCTGAAAACAATGGGGTTATTGAGCCCATTCAACCTTCTAATTCAGTGCTAATGCCAACAAGAGTCTCTACTAGACCTAAGAAGACTTCAGTGTGGCTTCAAGATTATATAGTTCAGCCATCAAAGACAATTCCGCATCCTTATGATTCGGGTAATGATATTGGTGCGGCCAATTTATCGCATGCCTATGAAACTTATGCAGCTAGTTCGTAACAAGTCAAGGAACCTCGTAGCTATAAGGAAGATTGTAAGGATCCAGTTTGGTTGCAAGCAATGGCTTCAGAAATCAGTGCTTCAGAGGCGAACAAAACTTGGGACATCGTAGCACTTCCAGCCGGCCACGCTCCAGTAGGTTGTTGATGGGTTTACAGAGTTAAATTGAAGGAAGATGGTTCACTTGAAAGATGCAAAGCTAGGTTGGTGGCGAAGGGATACACTCAAACAGAAGGCTTGGATTATTTTGAGACTTTTTCACCAGTTGCGAAATTGCCCACAGTCAAGTGTCTTCTAGCCTTGGCGGCATGTAAAGGATGGCACTTGTTACAGCTTGATGTAAACAACGCCTTCTTCCATGGTGACCTACACGAGGAAGTGTACATGGAACTTCCTCCTGGGTATGACGTTTCACTTCCCGCTGATACGAATTCAACTCCTCCGGTATGTAAGTTGCTGAAGTCACTCTATGGTCTAAAACAAGCATCTAGACACTGGTTTGAGAAGTTCACTAAAAGTTTGCTTGCTCTTGGGTTTAAGCAATCCAAGTCAGATTATAGCCTTTTCATTAGAGCTTCTCGTTCAGATTTTTGTTGCATTATTAGTATATTTCGACGACATTATACAAGCTGGTTCTCTTCTATCCTCCTTACATGATGTTAAGGTTTTACTGGACAACCAATTCAAATTAAAAGATTTTGGGATTCTAAGGTTCTTTTTGGGATTTGAAGTAGCTAGAAGCTCTAGTGGACTAAGTATTTGTCAACATAAATTTGCCATGGATATCCTGAGTGATGTTGGATTTTTGGAGTGCAAACCATCCTCCGTTCCCATGGATTCTAATATGAAGCTTAGTGTTCAAGATGGCGATCCACTTTCCGAATCAAATGCAAGTCTCTACAGAAGAATCATAGGCCGTGTGCTTTATTTTTGCAACACTCGCCCTGATTTGAGCTTTGCAGTTTCTAAGCTCAGCCAATTTGTTTCTAGGCCAAGTACTACTCATTTGCAAGCTGCTTACCAGATACTACGTTATCTCAAGGGGACTTCTGGACAAGGTTTGTTCTTCTCTAGTACTTCGTCTTTGAAGCTTCGTGCTTATGCCGATTCGGATTGGGCTGGTTGTGTTGATTCAGGCAAATCAACTTCAAGATATTTGGTTTACCTTGGTAACTCCTTGATTTTTTGGAAGTCTAAGAAACAAAGTATTGTTTCACGTAGTTCAGCTGAAGCGGAGTATCGTTGTCTTGCTTTGGTTGCTTGTGAACTTCAATGGCTACAATTTCTCTTTGCTGATCTTTATGTCAAGTTCGACTCGCCTCCAATTATCTTTTGTGACAGCCGGTCTGCTATTCAAATTACCCAAAATCCTGTGTTTCATGACTGTACCAAGCACATCGAACTCGATTTCCACTTAGTTCGCGATCTTGTTCAAGCTGGACGTTTGGATCTTGAGCATGTTCCTTCTGCGAATCAGGTTGCTGATCTCCTCACCAAAGCATTGCCATTATCTCAATTCAGGCCATTATTGCTCAAGCTGGGTGTGGTGAATATCCACAATTCAGCTTGAGGGGGGGGGGGGTATTAGAATTGCAGCTTTATTTTTTGTTTTGTCCGTACTTGCAATTAGGTCTTGTTACAAAGGTCATGTTTGTCTTTTCCAGTACTTAATTTAGGTCTCAGTTGGGTAGGAGATTGGTCTCGGGTCTGTGTGATGATATTAACGGATCAGTCTTCATCTCCCCCTTTTAGCACCGAGTAACCTCCAAGAAATGTAGATATCTTCTTATCCAATGAATTGCTTTCGTTAGTCCTTCAATCTCTTCTTCTTTCTTTCGTAGAAATCTGCAGATTCAATACTTATTATTATGCTTAATATTGACAGGAGGAGCTTGATTGGAGTGAGATACTAATAAAGCGGTACAAAGGGAGAGAGGTAAACTAAGCTATCCTGGTTGTTTATTGTTCTAGGATTTTGTGATTGTTGACCGACAATGATAGAAGTGTTACCCCTTGCTTCTTGTGCATCTCCTATTAAATCAAATATTTCTACTCTTATGCTAGCTTAAGTGATTGTACAATCAACTTATTATGATCCTCTGAAGCTACACTCCACAATATTGCTCTCTCAAACCTAATAAGCCTTTTTGTTTTGTATCCTTGAGTTGGTCAATTATGGACTTACGGAGACACTACTGTAATCTTAAAGTTTCTTATGCACACACATGCACGCCAATGAAAATATGGATGAAAATTTGGTTAAGTTGAATTATCCACTCTTCATTTGGTGTTCTGTTTCGCAGTCACTATGGCTTCATCGCCACTTCCTTTCCTTTGGCTGGATAGAGCATCTTCTAAACAATACTCTTGATCATTATCGCCATCATAATCGTAAAGCTCCTGGAGAGCATGACATTAGTGTATTCCTGGACAAGGAGGTGGAACTTGTATGCTCCTGCTCAATCATAACAGCTGATGACTTCCAAGATTTCCAGGCAGATGCAGTCAGGGACGGACCAGAAATTTTTCAGGGGGGGGGGGAAGTTAAAACAAGATCCACAATAAATCTCCTACAAAACGTGTCAATTCTAGTAGTTTCTCCATTTTGATTCCAATATAACTGCACAATAACAAACATGAATATTGATTATAAAAAACATGAATATTTTTTAAATAACCAAGTTTTACATAGCATTGTTGTTAGACACTGCCGTCTATTTTGCGGAGTTAGTACAAGCACATGGGTATTGGGTAGGATTTTTGAATTGAAATAAAATTCAACTGCTTAAATCTCTATAATCCTAATTTGTGTCAATCTAATGAGATTTGTTAACTTTAACAATTGGTCACCTTTTGATTATGACAATCATCTGTATGAAGCAATCAAACTTGACTTTCATGTAACTAAATGTCAAATTAACAGTTAGGGGGGCCGCCTAATAAGGGATTGAGAATAAATGAAGAACTATAACTAAATTTCTACTTCTAAGCAATATCCTAGGGGGGGCCACTGCCCCTGCCAACTGTACTACAGTTCCGTCTCTGGATGCTGTTATGACAAACCACTTCACGAACAATAAACGAATAAAGAAGAACACGAGTATTTTACGTGGTTCGCAAGCAAAATATTTGATAACTACCTCCACGGCGGAAAAGCACTCTTTATTTCACAAGAGGAACAATTACAATGATGTTTGCATACCTAATAATGTGACTACTAGGTTCTTTATATAGTTCTAGGAAATCCCTAAAGTTTCCAAATCCGATTTGGAAACAAATTGTTTCCTAACTAATCCTCCACCGCCTTTGACTTCCAATGTTTCCTAATCAAAGTTGGAAACAAAGAGTTTGACTGCCTTTGACCAATTCAAGGCACCAACTCAACAAATCTCCACCTTGACTTGAAATGTCTCGTCAACAGCAGTTGCTCCTCTTCTCGTAAATAAAGTTACGTCTTCTTCGCACCGAATTGTCTCTCGTCACAGAGACTCACTGGACCCCCACCGGGTCCGACATGGCCCCTAAGGGCCTCACTGGCTCAAGATGTTGAGCAATTCCAGACAATGCTGGAACTTGCTCTCAGGAACCGGCTTGGTGAACATATCCGCGGGGTTGTCTGCAGTCCCCACCTTCATCACCTTGATCCTGCTCTCGTTTCTCAGAAAATGATACCTGACGTCGATATGCTTGATCCTTTCATGATGAACCTGGTCCTTAGTCAAGCAAATCGCACTCAAGCTATCACAGTAGACTATCGTTTGATCTTGATGTAGCCCTAGATCATTGACCATTCCCTTTAGCCAAATTGCCTCCTTTGCTGCTTCCGTTAGAGCCAGATACTCCGCCTCCGTGGTGGACAATGTCACCGTCGGCTGTAGCGTCGCCTTCCAACTCACAACAGATGCTCCCAGAGCAAATACGTAGCCTGTCATTGATCTTCTACTGTCAATATCCCCTGCATAGTCCGCATCCGAGAAACCAGCTACCAAGATGTTTTCACGTGACCCATAGCATAGGCCAATGTCTGACGTACCCTTAAGGTACCTGAATATCCGCTTCACCGCCTGCCAATGGTCCCTACCCGGATGAGCCATAAAAAGACCACACTAACAGCGAATGCTATGTCCGGTCGAGTGCAGACCATAGCATACATGAGACTTCCAACTTCGCTAGCATATGGAACCTTGGACATGTACTCCTTCTCCTCCTCGGTCTGAACGGTGTACATTCCTAGCTTGCTATTAGTTGCCATAGGAGTATCTATAGCTTTAGCTGATAACATCCCGAATCTTGCCAAGACCTTCTTGATATATCCCTGTTGTGAAAAGAAAAGCTTCTTCTTCTTCTTATTCTTCTTCTTCTTCCTGTCTCTATAGATCTCAACTCCTAATATCTTCCGAGCAGCTCCCAGATCCTTCATCTCGAATTCCGCACTAAGGGACCTCTTCAGTTCTCTAATGTCCTTGATATTTCGAGTTGCAATCAAAATATCATCCACATATAGAACTAGGTAAATACGTGATCCACTATGCAACTCTTTGTGATAAACGCAGCAATCATACTCGCACTTGTGGTAACCAATCTTCAACATGAAGCTGTCAAACCTCTTGTACCATTGCCTCGGCGACTGCTTAAGTCCGTAGAGAGATCTCTTTAGCTTGCACACGTGGTTCTCTCTTCCGGGAACTTGGAACCCCTCCGGTTGGCTCATGTATATTTCCTCCTCCAACTCTCCGTGCAGGAAAGCTGTCTTGACATCCAATTTCTCAAGCTCTAAGTCGTGGTGTGCCACTAAAGCTAGTAACACCCGGATAGAAGTATGTCTGACCACCGGTGAGAAGATCTCGTTGTAGTCAACTCCCTCTTTCTAACTGAACCCTCTTGCAACTAGCCTTGCCTTATACTTGACGCCCTCTCCAGATGTAGTTCCTTCCTTTCTTCTGAAAACCCACTTGCAGCTGACTATCGTCCTTCCCGCTGGCAATTTAACAAGCTCCCAAGTCGAGTTCTTGCTAAGAGACTCCATCTCTTCTTCCATCGCGGCAATCCATTGTGCTGACTCATAACTAGATATAGCGGCCTTGTAGGAGGATGGCTCGTCCTCTACCTCTTCCGCTACCTGTAATGCATATCCCACCATACCATCATCTATGTATCTCGCCGGAGGCTTTATGACTCTCCTTGGTCTTCCTTCAGCAATACTTTGATGAACCGGTTCCTCTGGTGTAGACGCATCCTCACTATCAGACTCTTTTGCTTCTTCCTCTTCTGCTTCTGGCGGCGGTGTAGGGATTTCAGAATCCTTAGGATAAGTAGGATCCGACTCTCCCTCCACCTTCTTCTTTGCACCTCCAAGCTCCACTTCCACGGAGCTCTTCAACATATGAGTCTCATCAAAGACTACACTTCTGCTAAGTATAATCTTGTTGTCTGTCCATATCTTGTATCCCTTTACACCTGTTCCGAAACCCATGAATACTGCCTTCTTAGCTCTTGGTTCTAGTTTGCCATCATCAACGTGATAATAGGCAACACAACCAAAAACTCTCAAATTCGAGTAATCCACTGCATTACCGAACCAGACTTCCATAGGAATCTTGCATCCTATACCTGTGTGCGGGCTCTGATTTATGAGATAGCATGCCATGGAAACTGCCTCTCCCCAGAAACCTCTAGAAAGACCTGCATTCGAAAGCATGCACCTTTCTTTCGCTAAAAGTGTCTGATTTATTCTCTCGGCTACACCGTTCTGCTGCGGTGTGTGCCGAACGGTGCGATGGTGTGCTATTCCCTGATCCTTGCAGAATTCATCAAACTCTGATGAATAGAACTCTAAGCCGTTGTCTGTGCGCAGCCTCTTCACCTTCTTTCCCACCTGATTCTCTACTAGTGTCTTCCACTCATTGAATCTTGCAAAGGCTTCACTCTTGTGCTTCATCAAGAATATCCAAGTCATCCTGGAGTAGTCGTCTATGATGCTTAGGGAATACCTGTATCCTCCAATCGCCTCGACTCGAGATGGACCCCAACAATCCGAATGGATATAATCAAGAGTACATTTCGTTCTATGAACCGCCTTAGGGAACTTGCTACGCTGTAGCTTCCCATACACGCAGTGCTCACAAAACCCTAGGCTCTTGGGCGCATGCCCGGTGAGATAGCCTTTCTTGTGAAGTTCCTGCATTCCACGTTCACTCATATGACCGAGCCTCATATGCCACAACTTAGTTAGATCAACTTCTTTAATCTCGGCTGAGACAACTCCAGCAGAACCTGTGATCGTCGAACCTTGCAACATGTACAAAGTCCCATTCTTGACTCCCCTGAGAATCACCTTAGAACCCTTGCAGACTTGTAGATCTCCACCTTCACCTTTGAAACTGAATCCCTTGCTGTCGAGTAGACTCAAAAAGATCAGGTTCTTATTAATAAGTGGTACATGTCTGACCTGCTCCAAGGTACATAACTTCCCTTCATTTGTCTTCAATCTAACTGAGCCTCTCCCAATCACCTTACAGATGGCTCCGTTTGCCATGTAGACAGACCCTCCATCCGTTTGGTCGTACGTCGAGAATAGCTTCCTGTTAGAGCAAATATGATAGGAAGCTCCGGAATCAAGGACCCACGCATCTTGAGAGTGCGTGACAACATCCGCCATTAGAACGTAATCATCCGCGGACGAGTTACCTTGTTCTGCTACGGCTGCGGATCCATTCTTCCCCTGTTGACCTCGTTTCGGGCAATCTCTCTTCCAGTGCCCCTTTTCCTTGCAAAAGGCACAAACATCCTTGGGTAACTTAGAACCTGAGAACTGCTTCTTCTTGTTCTTCTTACCCTTCTTGCTTCCCCCCTGTTGCCATCAGTCCGGAAGCATGGTCCTCTTTACTTGTGCCTGCACCCTTATGGCGCAGTTCCCTAGCATGGAGCGCCGATCTCACCTCCTCTAGGGATAAGTCGTCCTTGTTCACAATGAACGACTGCACGAAGTTCTCATATGATGGAGGTAACGAGATCAATAACAAAAGTGCAGCATCCTCATTCTCCACCTTCTCGCCAATATTACGCAAATCTAACAGAATTCTGTTCAATTGATCAAGATGGTCCTTGAGAGCCGTACCTTCGAGCATCCGCAGGGTGAAGAGCCTTTGCTTTAGCATCAACTTGCTAGTGAGACTCTTCGTCATGTAGAGACTCTCCAACTTGGGCCAGAGCTTCGCTGCTTCCTTCTGATCTGCGATCTCGATGATCACGTCATCCGATAAGCACAGCATAATCGTTGCGTGTGCCTTCTCCTCCATCGCCTTGAACTTCGCTGATGCAACACTCATGCCTCCCTTGTCCGCGGTCAAAGGTTCCCACAAGCCTTGCGATTTGAGCAAAGCCTCCATCTTTATCTTCCACAGACTGAAGCTGTTCCCTCCAGTGAACCTGTCGATCTTCAACATCGATCCGGACATCGTTCTTGGTGGATCTTGAACCCTAGTCGCGTGCTCCACCTAGATCGCAAAACCCTAGCTTTGATTTCACCAAGCTGTGAAACCCTAGCTTTGGTCCGCCTTGATCTTGATATTGAAACACCGTCAACCTTGGCTCTGATACCAGTTTGTTATGACAAACCACCTCACGGACAATGAACGAATAAAGAAGAACACGAGTATTTTACGTGGTTCGCTAGCAAAATATTTGCTAACTACCTCCATGGCGGAAAAGCACTCTTTATTTCACAAGAGGAACAATTACAATGATGTTTGCATACCTAATAATGTGACTACTAGGTTCTTTATATAGTGCTAGGAAATCCCTAAAGTTTCCAAATCCGATTTGGAAACAACTTGTTTCCTAACTAATCCTCCACCGCCTTTGACTTCCAATGTTTCCTAATCAAAGTTGGAAACAAAGAGTTTGACTGCCTTTGACCAATTCAAGGCACCAACTCAACAGATGCAGTGTTTTCCACAACATACATACTCTGACTGTCAAAGGTTACATGAAATATTCTCATTGTTATTTGAGCTACTTAGTTCATATTTCATTTAAGTTCGTAATTTCCCTAACCATTGTGCCAATTCTAATGCTCATACCAGCAAATGTCCATGGTTCTGGAAATTGAAATACGAGATAAGTTACCAATGGAGGAGCTAAGACCATTTTGAGCAAGTATTGTCCAGAGAAGATTTCTATTTGGAATTCTTTCCAGGGTAAACACGAACGATAGCATATGAACTGCGTGTTCAGAGTAACAAGATCTTTCAACTGAAATACGAAAGCATCACTTGGTCTCTCCTTTGTTAGGGTGACTTGGACATTGTTAATCAGCGCTTTGGCTCCGCTAGAATTACATGGTTGGAATGCCTGCCACACATGTTATATGCCATGTGTAAGTGTTCTGATGGGTGATAATCATGAAAAAATTGTGATATTTCTTTCATTCTTATGTGTTCGGATAATGTTGTAATTCAAATAGTGAACTATTTTTTTAGTGCTGTAACTCTGTTCCTGCCATTTCTTCTAAACGTTGTCCAACCTGATGCTACTTGAATGTGAAGAAAAATTTCTTAACTTTTTATCATAAGATTATAGCTTCTTTCATAGATAACGGTACCAGTTCTGCTCATCAGACTGAATCAACATTCTGATGATTTGGTTATGTAGTGGGAGACGAAGCGGCTTGACCCTCTCTTCCTTCGTAGTCAGATTGCTACTCTGATTTAGGACTTCAGTCGACCGTCTTCGGATTCATCCACCTCTGCATTGATTCCAAAAAAAGATCAGCCATGGGTAAGGAGAAGGTCACATCAACAACATTGTTGTCATTGGACATGTCGACTCTAAAAGTGGACAACAACCGGACACCTGATTTACAAGTTGGGTGGTATTGGCAAGAGGGTCCGCTTCGAAAAAGAAGCTGCTGAGATGAACAAGAGGTCCTTCAAGTATGCGCCATCAATATTTCCCCGTGGAAGTTTGAGACCACCAAGTACTATTGCAGTCATTGATGCTCTCGGTTATTGTGGTTTCATTAAGAATATGATTACTGGAACGTGTCAGGTTGATTGCGCCGCTCTCATAATTGATTCCACCCCTGGTGGTTTTGAGCCTGGTATTTCAAAAAAGGATGGACAGACTCGTGAGCATGCTCTCCTTGCTTTTTACTCTTGGAGCCAGGCAGATGATTTGTTGCTGTAACAAGATGGATGCCACCACTCCCAAGTGCTCTTAAGGCAAGGTACGACGAAATCATCAAGGAAGTTGCATCCTACCTGAAGAAGATTGGATAAAATCCCGAAAAAGTTCGTGCCCATCTCTGAGCTTTATTTTTTTATAGTGGTTACCTTTTTCTTTCTACTGTTACGCGGTGGCTTATTCTTCAAATAACCTAATAAAACATCTTGAGTTTTATAGCATTTAAATTGATTCTAGAAACCAACACATTCACTAATATTCAGAATTCAATTTATTTTTGGTGTAACTATTTTCATTTTCCTTTCACTAAATCTTAATCTTATCTTAATCTTAATCTTAATCTTAATCTATATTATTATTAATAAAAGCTAGGAGGTGAGCTTAAACTCACTCTCCATATGCCATGTGTATTTACAGTTGGACCAATACAAGCTTCACACGTCAGTTTAAACAGCCACGTAAATGCCATGTGTAAATTGCTAAGGCTTAATTGCATCTGTTACAAAAGTGTGGGCCTAATGGGCAATTAATTATGTACTCTGGCTTAAACGGCCCTCTCTCTTCTTTCAGGCAGTTTCTCTTTCCCTTCTTCTTCCCGTTAGATCTCACTTCCTCCTCGCGCCGATGGGAGAAACGGCCGAAGCTCAAGCGGCGCTTCCAACGCGCGTATTCAATTCTGGATTAAATTCCGTTTTGCCAATAGCCTGGAATTCGATAAAGCTCCCCTCTGTTGCCTGGCAAACGATCAAAGCCCTCCTGTGTTGCCGATTCGACGTAGCGAGTACCACCCAAGATTCTGTCCACTCTTCAATTCCGCCCCCAGTGTGTAGAGGTAACCAATTATTTCATTTGATTCCTCACCTATTCTCCCATTCCATGTTCGTTTCGTGGCTGGGAACTTCATGTCTGTGTAGGTTAGAGTACGCGATTTTGTGATTTCTTGATTCAATTTCGCTCCACTGTGTATTGACAACCAAGTAGGCTGCTCGATTCCTCAACTATTCTCCCATGTCCGTGTTTGTTTTTTTCCTTCGAACTTCATATATGTTTATGGTAGAGTATGTGATTTTTTACCTTATTGCTTTAAATGTTTAGAGTATAGAGCCATTATCCATTGTCGTTTGAAGATTCCGATAGTCGTAATTTCAGAATTTGATTTTGGAAGAGTTTTTTTTTTTTTTTTTTTTTTTTAAATAGTTGACAATATTTTTAAAGCCCACCATTCATCTGTTTAGGGGAAGCTCATCATAACAATATTTTGTCTAATCAAAGAGACATCTTTACTGCAACATCTATTTACCATTTTTCTGTCTTTTCTGATTCCACGGCTTAGATGTCCAAATTAGCAGTCGAAAAGAGTGGGTGTAATTTAAAAAGAAACAAAATTTTAAATTATGTTAAAGTAAATGAAAAATCCCGATAAACCAGTTTTATAGTTGACCTTATTTGTTTATCACGAATTTTGATTTTTCATCGTATTGGACAACTCATGATCTTCTTGGAGTAAGAGTTGGAATTTAAAGATGCTTCTCGAAAACTTAATGTTAATTAGCCCTTTCCGATTTTTTTAGAAATTTCTTGGACATATCTGAGGCACTCGGAAAATAAGCCATGTACCACTAATCTTAATTTACAAGATTCGATCGAAACTTTGAGCCTGTAAAGTTGGCCTATTGCACTGTTTGCCACCCATTCGGCTTATGTAACATATTGAAAGTCCAAGTTGATTTGCTTACATGTTGGTTTGGAAATTGGCTTTTCATGTGATACATGTGATACATTGCAGAAGCCGCATGGATATATGTGAAAATAATAGACTTGATCAGTTTAATGATGGACGAGAACATTTGAAAGATTGCAAAGGCGTTTGTTTATAATACACAGTAATTTAATTTTGAGGATTATTGAAGTTCGTTGCAACTATTTTTTTTGAGGGATTTGTTGTTTCTATGAGTTAACAGGATTTGAAAACTCTACAGTACAGAGTGCCGCAGAGAGGTCACCGCCCATCATCCCTTCTGAGTTCGCTGATTATTATTGTAAGCCTTCTAGACGGTGTCTCTACTTCTGTATTTTATCTTCCTTACTTCCAGATAAATTATGTGTGATGCACATAAATTGTTGGATGAAGCTGTTTCCAGGAGAGACATTACACAAACTAAATATTTTCTTTGTGTGTTCTTGATTTGCTGAGTGAACAGCTTCACCTAGCAGGGGTTTCTTTTTCTCAAGGTTGTTCTTTGTGTCTTCAGATATGAATGAACACTATAAACGGAGTTTTATGTTTATTGTTTAACATAAAAGCCTTGCTGGCCCGCTACCAATCTTGCGTGGCTGTTGGATGAAAATACTACTGACATTGCATAGTACGAGGATACAAGATCAAACGATTGTTGATTGCGCAAAGGGGATTACTACATATTTGTAAGCCCCAATCTTCCCCACTCTCCTATATTGCTCATCCACATGTCTTAGTTATAATTGCAGTATAATGTTAATAGTGTTTTACAAAGAGAGGTAAACACAATTATAAATAGAAAGCTTGGCATTCATAGTATGCTTTATGTGAAGGTGCTAATAAATTACTTTAGTAAAGATACTAACATTATGAAGACAAACATTCTACTGAATCTATAGGTCAGAGGCGGTCCAAAATGCCTCAAAAACACCAGCATGACGAGTGTTTCAAGGGTCGGGCCTCTACAAGTTTGCCTATACTACGCTCTAATGAAACTTCACCAGGACTACCTTTAATACCTGGAGAAATTTCATGTTCGAAGCAAGCCAGATCGAATAGGCGTACGATACTTTCTCAAAAGCAGAAACGTAACGGCCTTCCTGTTTATTCAAGATTTCAAAATGGAGAAGGTAAATTTAGAATTATTCCATATGTTATCATCGATGTCCAAAATTTCAAAACAGTTTTATTGCTTACTTTTCTTATTGTTTTTTTAGGCCATTCCAAAAAATGTAATAAATGCATTCAGGCTGAACCCTCACCATCATCTTCAACTTTAGCAAGTAAGTCTTAAGCTTCAAGTTGGTTTTATTTAAAATGTAAAGTAGCGGTTACCATTCATATTCCATCATCTTATTATATTATTTATATTCTCTTACTTATACCAGAGCGAGTTACTCAACCATGGGACTTTGGGCCGCCTTCTTTTTCCTGCAAGTTCTGTGGTGCTATCATGTGATATGAGGAGAGATGTAAGAAGTAATGGAATACAAAGCAACCTACTTTCTCTATTTGTTGCTCCGAAGGAAAAGTCAAGCTTCCTTTATTGAAAAAGCCACCACCCACTCTTAAGAATTTGCTACGGTATGATGGAGGAACTCTTGCGACGTACTATCAAAATAATATGAGAACTCTGAATGCTATGTTCTCCTTCACATCGATGGGTGGAAACATTTATTATTCCATCGCGAACGGTCGTGGCCCATATAATTTTAGATTAAATGGCCACAACTACCATCGTATCGGCTCTTTGCTTCCACCAGAAGGGCAAAGTGCTCGCTTTGCACAATTGTACATCCATGACACAGAAAATGAAGTCACTAATAGAATGTGTGCTCTTAGTTGTGATGATTCTTCCATGGAGCAGAATTCTAAGATTGTGGATTTACTGGTCAAGATGCTAGATGAGCATAACGTGTTAGTCAGATCATTTCGGATGGCAAGGGACCGGTTTAGAGACTCAGCCACTCGACCTTTGCGGTTGCGCCTAATTGCTAATCGTTGTACAGATGGTAGGCAATATAATTTGCCTACATCGCCCGAAGTAGCAGCACTTATTGTTGGAGACTTTAATGTGGAAAATAGCCACCGTGATATCATTGTTGAAGAAAGTAGCATGGGTTTAAAACGGATTAGCTCGACACATCCTTCATTTATGGCCATGCAATATCCTCTCCTATTCCCATATGGAGAAGATGGATTTAGATTAGGGATAAAACACAACACAGTGGATGGGAAGGTACGTAAGAAAGAAAGTTTTGTTTCACTTAGAGAATACTATGCTTATAGGATTCAACAGCGCCTAGCTGAAGGTGACACATTGCTTCGTGGGAGGCGGTTATTTCAACAGTACGTGGTGGATGCATATACATGCATCGAGGAGGCACAGTTGATGTGGGTGAAGAATAACCAGAAAAAGTTAAGAGCTGATTTGTACCAAGGGCTAAAAGATGCTGTTTATAGGGGTGATACAGAACCAGGTTCTGCCGGAAAACGAACTTATCTACCAGCAACATTCACCGGAAGTCCTAGATATATGGTGCAAAATTATCAGGATGCCATGGCCATTTGTAGATGGGCTGGATATCCTGACTTATTCCTTACCTTTACTTGCAACCCAAAGTGGAAGGAGATTGAAAGTTTCGTTTCTTAAATCCCCGGGGAGAAAGCTGAAGACCGTCCTGACATTGTTGCACGAGCATTCAAAATCAAACTTGACCAGTTACTACGTGATCTAACAAAAGGAAAACTGTTTGGACGGGTCATTGCAGATATTTCTTACACGTCTATCCAATTTAGCTTGAATTGTTACATATATATTTGTGAAACCTTGGTTATCCATAGCAGCTTTGATCTCTCATGTGTCATATTACTTTTTGAAAAATTAAAATTGCATCCTGCCACAAGATTTTTGCAATATCAACATGTTAGCATAGTGGCAGTTGAATCTATTAGTACATTTGTCTCTTTCAGGTAAAACTCTGGTTTTCACCAGAAAACTAATTTCCTCTAAGCGTGAAGAATGTTATTTAAAATTATCACCTATCTGCTTATTGAACTTGAGACAGAGTAGTATCAGATTGAACATTGGAAAGTTCGATGGGATCCCTCTGAACAAACGACCGTTTCCTCTAGGGATTTCTCTTTGGAGTGTCTTGCATCGAAAGCTTGGATCTTATGAATTAATCTATGCAAAATTTTGTTTCTACTGTAAGGGTATTTTATATTTATCTGTCAATTCTTGTGAGTTGTTCTATTTAAGTTGTCAGATAGAGCAACTATCTATTTGCTCTGACATTTTCCAGAAAAAAAAATTAATTTATTGTAATATTTTGATCTTTTTTCATTGTAATTCAGTAAATTTATATTTCTTTCATTCATTAACATCGAAAATATGTTTTCCTTCATTTGTGAATGTTATGAGAACATATCCATTATCGTTATGCTTATGGTAATTTTTAGAGATTAACTGGTCGAATGTAATTATTGTATTTTTCATTTGAAGAAAATGTCTAGAATTTGATACTGAGTAGTGTCTAGAATTTGATGGGATGTCTCTGAAAGGTAGTTTTCCTGTAAGCTAAATAAATGACATTTTCTAGAGGGATTTCTCTTTGGAATGTGTATATCCATTGAAAGCATAATGATTAATTGGGCGAATAGAATGATTATATATTTCGTTTGAAGCAAATGTATTGGACCTATGTTTGACTGGATTAACAAAATTTGTTAGTAGTATATGTCATAGAATTAAAAGGAGAAAAATACGACGAAATAATGTGTTAAACCTTGAAAGATGACAAAACTACATAGGAATAATGAATATTTTGAATGTTTAATTTTCTAACTCACTTGTACGTAATAAATCCTCATAACTTTTTGCAGTGGTGTATACTATTGAGTTCCAAAAAAGAGGCCTTCCACACGCTCATATACTACTATTTCTACATCCTGATGACAAGAATCCTGGGACATCAAAAATAGATGAGATAATATCAGCTGAGATTCCTTATTTTGATTCTGATCCAGTGGCTTATGAAGCTGTGCAACAATTTATGATGCATGGTCCGTGTGGGGAAGCAAAACCAACTTCGCCTTGCATGATTGACAAAAAATGCTCGAAGCATTTTTCAAAGAACTTTAACAATGAGACCACTATGGATGCCGATGGCTTTTCTATTTACTGTAGAAAAGATGATGGACGGTACGTAGAAAAAAATGGCATTAAGCTTGATAATAGGTATGTGGTTCCTCATAATGTTCATCTCCTGGTGAAGTACCAAGCGCACATAAATGTGGAGTGGTGCAATCGCTCAAGATCAATCAAATATTTGTTCAAATATGTTACCAAAGGACCTGACAGAGCCACATTTGTTTTGCAAGAAGATAATCTTGAGCACGGCTCACAGATTGATGAGGTAAAGTGTCTTATTCATGAAATTGAACATGTGATATCTGACTGTGCTAGATGCTTATGTTTCATTACTAAAATAACCTATTAACCTTAAAGTTGATAATATAGGTCAGAACAGAATACATGGAATTAGAAATTTTATAGTAAAAACTAATTGTATCCAAACTATTGGAAATGTGAAAACCATCAGTGCGGTTTACATGAAATATTGTGTCACGTTCCATAAATTGAATGTTAGTATATAATTTTGTTGATGTGTTAATGTATTTAACTATCTACTGTACAATACTTCCATAACACTAATCTATGAACACATGAGTTAGCCAACTGAATTTCTATCTGAGGTGTATCAATAAAGTTCCTAATATTATTACTATTACTGTAGTGGTAGAACATAATTTTCATTCCAGGTTTTCTATTAAAAATAATGGAAATTAATTCCAAGAGCAATTCCAACTAACATTTTATACAAACAAAACCAATGATTTAAAATTTGAATTCAGCTAGCAGCATCTTAGACTTTAGAGATTGACAAATTAGACATAGAGGTTGCTGGTCCAAAGATCTGATTGTATATAATGAATGTAGCTAGAAGCATCTTAGACTTTAGAGATCGAAAAATTAGACATAGAGGTTGCTGGTGCAAAGATCAGATTGTATATCATTAATGTTAACAGAATGGCATCTTCTTTAACTATCAATGTTTTGGTAGTTAACTGAGTTTAGCCTTCGAAATAGCAGGAAAAAATATATATTCTGAAATTAAAAGAACTTCCGAAAAAAATTAAACACGGATTGGTACTACTTTTAGGTTTGTAAGCATAAAATCAAGTATTGAGCCTTTCATATTAAAACTACTATACCAACACTTTCTAATTATATGTTCCCTCTTCCCCTTCCTGTCTATCCAACAGGTGAAAGAATTCTTACAATGTAGATTTGTTTCTGCATCGGAGGCATGCTGGAGAATACTAGGATTTGACATTCATTACCGAGACCCTGCTGTTAAAAGATTATCATACCATCTCGAGGATCAGCAACCCATCACCTTTGAAGATGACGAATACTTGGATGATGTTTTGGACAGACCAAACATTGAGAAAAATATGTTCACGGAATGGATGAAAGCCAATGAAACTTACGAATCTGCTCGGGAACTAACATATATTGATTTCCCTACAAAATGGGTATGGCATAGAGATACCCAAGAATGGAAACCAAGAAAGTCAGGGCGCTGCATTGGTCGTGTTTACAATGCACATCCAACCAGTGGGGAAAAGTTTTACCTGAGGATGCTCCTGAATGTTGTCAAAGGACCAAGGTCATACAAAGAGATAACAATCGTAAATGGCATTCAATATAAAACATACAGAGCTGCATGCTATGCTCTGGGACTTCTAGACGATGATAAATAATGGGATGACGCTCTCAGTGAAGCTTCATTTTGGGCATCCGGAAAGCAACTACGGGAGCTATTTGCAACACTCCTGATGTATTGTGAAGTGGCCGATCCTTGCGCTTTGTGGGAAAGGAAGTGGAGATTATTGTCTGAAGATATCTTGCATAGAAAAAGGCGTATATTGCAGCATGACACTCTGCAGCTGAACGACCAACAGTTACAAAATTATGTTTTGTATGAGATCGAAGAGGTATTACTGCAAAATTGCCAATCGCTTAAAGAATTTGAGCCAATTCCGTTTCCCGATATGCTTCTCCTTAGAGATGGTGGCAATAAGTTAATCCAAGAAGAACTGCAACATGATAGGGAAGCATTGGGAATGGAACACATGAAGCTATTCAGTGGCTTGAACTCTGATCAAAAGGAGGTATATGATGCCGTTGTGAATGCTGTAACAAAAAACACAGGAGGTTTGTTTTTTGTTTATGGCCATGGAGGAACAGGAAAGACTTACCTGTGGAGAACCATAATTGCACGCTTTCGCTCGGTAGGAAAGATTGTACTAGCTGTTGCATCTTCTGGAATTGCAGCATTGCTGATGGACGGAGGTAGAACTGCCCATTCAAGATTTAGTATTCCATCTTAGTGATGAATCGACGTGCCATATTAAGCAAGGAACACAACTTTCTAATCTCATGATACAAGCAAGTCTTATAATTTGGGATGAGGCACCCATGGCACATTGATTTTGTTTGGAAGCGCGGGACCGGTCGTTAAGAGATATACTTCAGCTTGCAGACCCTGATAACCAACAAAAACCGTTTGGAGGTAAGACGGTTGTTCTGGGAGGAGACTTCCGCCAAATACTTCCGGTCATACAAAAAGGACGTAGAGAAGACATTGTGAATGCAACAATTAATCAGTCCAATTTGTGGGAGCACTGCAATATTTTTAAACTTACAAAAAATATGCGACTGCAACAACAAGAAGGTGACGATTTAACTGCTGAGTTTGCTGAATGGATACTAAATATTGGAGAAGGCAAGTTTTCCGATGAAAACGGCCAGTCATGGGTAGATGTTCCTACAGATTTGCTGGTTTCTGTGTCAGAAAACGCAAACTCAATCGAGGCAATTGTCAAGGATATATATCCAAATCTTCAAAGCAGGTATGTGGATGCTACATATTTGGAAGAGAGAGCTATATTGGCCCCAAAAAATGATATAGTACAGAGCATCAATGACTACGTTACAAACCTGATTGATTCCACAGAAGAAACATACCTCAGTGCTGATTCGATCTGCAAAGCGTCCTGCAACTTTGAAGGACAAGAGCTCCTTTATCCGGTAGAGTTTCTAAATTCATTAAGTACTCCAGGATTTCCAATGCATAAGCTTCGTCTGAAGTTAGGCCTACCGGTGATGTTACTACGGAACCTAAACCAAAATTCTGGTTTATGCAATGGTGCTAGAATGGTAATAACACGGTTGGCAACCAGGGTGGTGGAAGCAAAAATTATAACTGGTACGCATATTGGAAAGAAGGTATTCATTCCTCGCATAGTGCTTTCACCTACTGAATCAAAATGGCCTTTTGTCATGAAGAGAAGACAATTTCCTCTGTCGGTTTGTTTCTCTATGACTATCAACAAAAGCCAAGGACAGTCTCTAAAACGTGTAGGTTTGTTCCTCACCAAATCAGTATTTTGCCATGGACAACTATACGTGGCAACTTCAAGAGTTACGAGTAGGGAAGGTCTTAGAATTGTAACATTAGATAGTGACAGTGAGAAGAAAGTACGCGTGAAAAACATATTTTATCAGGAAGTGTTTTCCAATTTACCGTAAACATTTGAGTTATAAATTATTGCGAATAAAATTACTTTCTATGGGTGAATATTAGTTAACCAGATAATTGGGTATGAAAATCATCAACTTACGAATTAAAACTGCGATTTCAATTTGCTTACATAGGTATTCAGAAATACATGAGTGATTGTTGATTGGAATTACTAACAATTTGTTATGAACACAACCCCTTAAGTAGGTAAGGAAATATAAAAGGAAACATATGTTAACATGGTTTCTTTGGACAATAAAGTGGATGCATACATTCCATGTTCCTCAATTTTATTTGAATATCATTAACTCATATTTGTGGAACTCTTCAACCTCTCTGCCGTTTAAATTTAAAGATCTGATTCGTTACTGTTCTCCAGGCGCATCAGTGAACGCAGAAAGTTGGAATACATCCTCCGCAGTGTTAGTCATTTTACCCATCTCCAAGCCACTCTTCGCAGAGTTATGTAATAAAGTTAATATAGTTCAGTTAAAGTTCCATGAAGTCAATCCCAAAATGGTTTGGACTCAAAATTTTTATTTCTTCTACTGATGCAGGATCAGGACGTTGCTTCCTTAGAGGTTTCACCAAACCTGGGACTAAAAGCACACAAAGGAGTGGTAAAACATAAGGTATGCGCGACAACAAATAACAGGAATGACCTATTTCATACTCTGAGCATGATTTTGTTTTCTTTCTATTTGCCTATGTATTTGTCGGACATCAGAGGACATGAAATTATGCTAATCATCACATTCAGTGTAATGTCACAGAACCAAGATATTGCTGTTTGCATTTCTTTTATAAACTTTGATTGTATTAATTTTTCTGGATGTATACAACAAACGTACATTATTTCTCCTCTTCCTCTTTCAAAGTTCCTTATGTTGAATGAACGAACTCTATTATAATGCTTTATTGCAGGCATCGAGCAGCACTTGATTCAATTGCTGTAAAAATTATGTTGGTGGCTTTGATCGTGTCTGTTAACATGACCAGGATATTACTGAATCACTAAGAGGTTTGATTCTATTTTTACACTATCATAGTTTCTTTTCCCCTACTTTTTCCTTTTCTTGCCCTAGATGTTTTAAATTGCTTCATTGAAGGCACTAAGAACAGAAAGATACAACTGTTGTGACGTCATGTTTTGACTTTGTTCGCTCTAATGTCTCAGAACCAGGATATTACTGAATCACTAAAAGGTTTGCATCTATTTTCACACTATAATTTATGTTTTCTGCCGCGCCACTGAAATCTATGTCTATCATATTTTTACGTTCATTTTGTTTTCCAGATTTACGGACATAAGGGGACTTACGACAAAAAGTTAAAGACGTCTCAGTGGACGGAATTTATCGTAATAGAAAGGGTAATGCAATCTTATGCATTTTGTTTTTTTACCGAGTGTTCTATGCGTGTTTCTTTTTGAAGACATCGCGAAGACTTAGTCTATGTGGTAGGTTTTCTATTGGTGCCATTTCAGTTGCACGCGAAGTTTCAGCCTAAGTGCCTCTATTTCATGATAAATTATTCAGTTATTCCGATCATTGTGGGACACCGAAAACATGTTGTGCTGTTAGAGTTGTACAAAATTGGTAAGTGATTTATGCTACAATTTAGAAGATAGAATTGAAAACATTGTGTCTACGCCATCTTTGGGGGTCTGGAGCTGAAAACCCTTGCATTATGTTATTCTGGGATTGGGTTCCTTATGTTGGCCGCATTTGTCCTCGACTTACCATCTGCCACTGTCATTTATCGGTAGAACCGGTAAAAATGCATGGTGATTATGAAACTATGTATTACATAATCGATAAATTCTATTTAACATTTCCGGTGAAAAAAAAGCCACCATATTTTTAATATTCATATCTTGAAAGGACTAACCTATTCTAAAAAAAATAATACCAAACCTGATAGTGAGAGAACTAAATGCAGTATTTAACATTCATAAAAGCCCATGATTAGGTGGTTGACTTGACTACTATGTTTTGGCATAGGTTACATGGTTTCAAACCACTAATGAGTGCAATCAATAGATTTTCATTCATTTTCTGTAACAGCTGGCTGTTACAAATGATTTTCCTTCATTTCCATTGATGAATTTAAATTTGAATGAAAAAACGGTCAAAAATTATTTTATATTCGGCCAAATTATTATTACTGTGAGCTATCAATACCTTTCATACATTGTGGTGCAATTGAAATTCACACATCACCTCTTACATTCCACGGTTCTCTATAAATACAAGTTCAGGTATCAACACAATGATACACCCAGATGTTACTCTTCCTCTTCCCAAACAGGAGAACAAACTCTGAAGCTACTACACTGGGTTGACCTTCATTCTTTAAAATAAGCGACTTCAGATATATTTCATCATATATATATATATATATATATATATATATATATATATATATCTTATTGCTCTTGCTTCTGGTTCAGTGTGCAGGTACGAACGGCCATAATACGATGTCTAAAACATTGTTGAGCAACATCAACCCTGACAAAGAAACTTGGAATGTGAAAGTCAGAGTAGCAAGAATGTGGGACTCTAGGAACTTGAAGACCAATGAACTTATCAGCGTTGACATGATACTTCTGAACGAGGAGCGTTGACATGATACTTCTGGACGAGGAGGTACAATTTTCCACAAACAGTGTGTAAGTTACTACAAAATGAAAGATGGTAAACACAGTATTCTTATTCTTCTTACTTTTCGTACTTAGGAAACGGCTATACATGCCTCAATATAAAAAAATCAAATAGCTCGATTCAGACATCTGGTTTCAGAAGGAGAGGTCTATGAAATGCGAAATTTCAAAGTGGTGGAACTTGATACTACTAGCAAGTACCGTCCACTATCTAACCACTTGAAAATATTCTTCATGCCGACAACCTCGATAACACCAAAAAATAGCGGAAAATAAACAATTCCCCTACACTATTTTGATTATGCTGATTACAGAAAGATAGCAGATCGATGCAACGATAACACACACCTCACAGGTACATATTATTAAAGATCATCTTTTATAAATCCATTTACAAGCATTGGATCTAACAAACTTTTTATTCCCGTCACAGATGTAATCGGCCTTCTGCGTCAGATAGACACCATCAAAGAAGTACCAGTTGGATCAAGGAAAGCTCCAGTCAGACGAATAGAACTCAAATTGCCACAGTAAGAAACAAAACTTTCAAATAATATATACCTGCGCATCCTTATATCAAGCTACCTTCGGTATCCTTTTCCCCTAACATGGTTTTCTGTTACGATACAAGGAACAACACTGTCAGTGTCAATCTATGGGGTGGAGCAGCAAGCGAGATTGATGATCATACTATAGAAAATTCCACAGGCCCCCATGTTGTCATTGTCACATCAATGACTGTAAAAACATATCTTCGTAAAATCAACTCCATATACTTCTCATTCTTATGCTAATTTTTTATACTAACCTATTCAATGTTATTACAATGCAGGTTAATATACTTTGTCGACTACTAATGCTTCAAAAACTTACGTGAACCTCGACATAAAAGAAGTGTCCAAGCTACTAAAAATGTGTGCCGACTCTGCACCATGTGTGAAATTAACACAAAGCAACCTGCCCTCCATTCAAGATGAAGAATTAGCAAAACAAAACCGAAAGTACATATCAGACATACTACTCATGGATGGATACAGACCCCAGCAGGTGCATATGTTACAACATAGATCATAACAGCCAGATTCTTAGCCATAATATCAATTTTCGCTCCCACTGACTTTCAATTTGTATGGCAGGAATTCAAGTTCACATGTATTGCAAGAATACAAAGTGTAGACCACAAATCTGGATGGTTCTATATTGCGTGTGACGAATGCACAAGGAAAGTAACGCAGACAAAACACAGCACTTGGTGTTCTCATTGCAAATGCGAACCAAAGTTCCCCATGCGAAGGTAGTGATGGATCCCCTCACTTTAAAACATAAGGTTTATATTCAAACACAACACTTGATGACTATTCCTTTCAAAAGTAGATACAGAGTGCAAGTTCAGGTAGCAGATTCCACAGGAAATACCAACTTTGTCATATTTGGTACACAAGTTGAAAAGTTAATAGACAAGACAGCAAAGGAACTTTCTACTGCTGCAATTGAGGTAAACCAATAATCTCTAAGGGAACTTACAAATGCCACGATAGATACCATTTAGCTTAATGTAACATTTTCGCGGATACAGAATAATGATACTACTCAAGTTCCGGAACCAGTGCAAAGGCTATGTGGAAAGACGTACATCTTCCAAGTACATGTAACTACTTACAATATAGAAAAGCAATGGGATAACTTCACAGTGAAAAAAGTTTGGGAACCTACTATTACGGGTGAAGATCAAAGGAAGACCGCATTTGAACCTGAGGTAAGTTGCAAGTTTCACTCATGCAAGTGCTTTCTATATGGTTCTACCTCACAATGCTTAAACGCAGGAAGAAGGAAACATTTCCCACAAAAGTCTTACCACAGTTAGCACAGACTATGGAACATTTGAGCAAGAGGTACACCATCTATCTATCTGACTCATTTAAGCCATTTCCATATATTTATGTCCCCCAAAGTGGTTACATGTCACTAACTCCTCCACAGGACGAACCAATGTGCACTTTTAAACGACGCCTTTCAAAGTCTCAAATGTCAACACAAATAAAAAATCCTACTGTGGTAAGAAATTGTATATCATACAGCTATGCACCAATATGCTTGAAAATTGAGTATGTAAATGAGTTATTATGGGTTCCCAAGGGTTCTGAATTTTCGGAAACTCCCTCCGCAAGTATGCCACCACAATCGTGCTCTCCTGTGTATGCTAACACTACTCTTTCACTGCTGCAGGTTATAAAGAAAGAAAAAATGGATTCAAAGTGGCCTACTAATGAAGAGAACACCCGTACATCAGTAGTGCTGAAACACGACAAAGGAAACCAAACTGCCCGTTCAAAGGGAAAGGAAGTTGTGAACAATATATCTGATAGTGTTAGTATGATTACATATATGTGCAATAAATAACTGCCCGCCATCCTATGAGTCGGGAACCTAAACTGCTATATTAGAAACTATCTATAAATAAACTTGTACGCTGGATGACAGTGTCGATCTGCTCAACGAGGTCCCAACAAGACTCGGAACTACCAAACAAACCTTACATGGAAAGGATATTGTGGATGCAAATGATGCAGACGAAATATCTGATATTGTAAGTAAATTTTACATTTCGTTACATGAAATCATTACACTACATTACTGAGCTAAAAGTTTGATACGGATGCATATGTATGTAGGAGCACGAGGATGTGTTGTCGAAGCCCCTCTCCGATGTCCGTGCAAAAAACACACTACGACAAGGAAGATTGACTCAGAAGGATACTCCAAGAACAAAGATTACAAATGATTCATCTGAAAGTGTGAGTATGCTTCCGCTCTTACTATTTCCCTTATGTCATCAAACAGTATATGTTCCCTCTTCGCCTTAGAGTATGAAACAAATATAACCGAGGATGTTCCACTTTTTGTTCTTAAGCGAATTACCTAGCTCATAGTGTTACAATACTTTTGTCTCCGTAACTAAACATACTAGGATACAATCAATTATGTTGTTACATTTACATGCAGGACGAGGAAATTGCATTGTCGGACTACCTCGCCAAAGCTCGGAACAGAAACACACCAACGTCGCCGACATTACTTCCAAAGTCAAAGGTAATAGCTAAAGATCTGAACGAGATAACTGATAGTGTTAGTAAATATCCATTGCAAAATAGTTGAGTTGGTACTCTAAATATCTTTGGATGAAGCATACCTTAATTACATACATATGCAGGACGACGATGATGCTTCGGCGAGGACCCCCTCCAAAGATTGGACTAAACGCAGGAACGTCAAGCAAACATTAAAGTCAGAACCTATTGTCGCAGCAGGCAACATAGAGGAGATATGTGATGCGTCAGATGAAGTAGACGAACTATGTGACGTTGCCAATAAAGTGAACATGCAGGCTCAGGGATCACAGCCACCAAAGAAAATCCTGGAAACTCGGCCCAAAACCACACAAAGGAAAGGAACATTAACACCAGCGGAAAGTTCAACAAAAGCAAATCCAAAAGAGCTATATGACAATGTGAGTATACTTTAGTTTTTCTAATATGAATCATTACATACACTACACTGTTTGACACAATTTAGGTGCATTCAATCACAGGCTGGAAACACAACCGCTAATCATATCAAAGCCACGGCTACAAACAAGGCATCAATCGTGAAGGGACGCAAAACTCTCAACTCACCGAATCAGAAATCAGACAGTGTAAGAATTGATTCATCTAAAACCTGTTAACCCCAACAATTAAAATCCTGAGCATAACAAAACAAATGTTGCATTTATACATATTCAGGACCAGGAGGTGACTTCTCAGGAAAATACCCCTCAGCCATTGACCAAAAAGGTGCAAAAGAAACGAACACCGACTTCAAAGGCGAAGCCAGTATTGGAGGAAGCAGATGACACATCTGACTTTGTAAGCTTATTGTCCCTTCAATTCGATGACGTAGTTACGCACCAATGCAATGTCTTGCGTAATACAATGCTATTGTTTAGTTTCCATACGTTCCTCAACACCTTGGTATTGAAGATCCACATTTGGTTCATGCAAATGCAAGATAAAACTCAGTGTGACAGCACACTCGAAGGACAACTCAAGCAGCACAAGACCAAAAAAGTCACATCTAGAACACCAAAAAACGCTAATGCTAAGAGAGATGGCAAATCACATGTGGTCGGCATAGACATCGTATTAGAATTATTGTTTGTCAACTTGGAACTCGAATGAACTTACATACTGACTTCACTATTTCATTCATCCAGGTCACAAACACAGAGGAACAAGCCAACTTATACATGGACGCAGAAGAAGATGTTGCCGGCCAACCAACACACAACGCAACAAAAAGGAAACGGACATTAAGTATGAAGGCTCGAGAAGCTCCGAACGGTGTGTCACAACCATCATCGAAGAGAACACCAACAAAAAACCCCAAATCAGAAAATTTACGAGATATTTGATCTTTTGGAGTTACCAATAATGTCATTAGCAGAATGTCAATATTATGAAAACCTTTCAGATCATACATAATATTGACACACAATGCTATGAAATCCAACAGTTTGTTACTTCAGATGTTCATATGTTCATACATAATAAAACAACACATCACCGAGTGGATTCCATTAGATGTAGAAAATGTCAAACTTCTCAGACATAACAAACATTTATGTGATTAAACAAAGTCGAATTGTTTTATACTGTCATGTACATTTACCAAAATTGAGAAAAACAGTTGTTTTATACTATCATGTGAGATTCATTTTTTCACATAGCCCCGCGCAAAGCGCGGGGTAACGTCTAGTATACATAAAAGTTAGGAAGTGAGTAAAAACGCCATTTGTCATCCACATCATGACATACATGTCATGCAATAGCCAATTAAAATGTTCTATGTAATTTCATATAAATCAAGTAGAGTGAGTAATGCAAATATGGTATTAATTTTCACTAATTACCAAAAACGTAACTTATTTCATTAAAGTGTAACTTTTATTGCATTATTAGTAATCTAAATTCCATTAAAATATAATTTATTGAGAAATGTGGTATTAGGCAGTTGAAAATATATATTTTTAAAACCCTTAATTATTTTTACAAGAAAAACCTTACTTTTATGTATGCATATTTTTTAGTTTCAATAAAATTTAAGCATTTTATTTTCAAAGTACACTTCACAACAAAGAGTTCTAAAATTAATTATGAATATGTCAAATTTTTCTATATGAAATGATTTCTTTAGAAATCTAATGAATGACAAATAATATTTACTAAATTAATATAGTTGAAAGGTCAAGAATAGTGAAACCTTGTTTTTATGTTATTTATAAAAATTTAGGAGGGGATCTCACTATTGTGTCGCCAAAATGTAAGAACGGGTAAGTAGTTCTTCTATTTTGATTATTTAATGGAAAAATCGAACACTTCACAAGAACTAAAATAAATAAGTACAAAATATACATTAATCCAAAAAATAAATTATGTCAAATATTATGAGAAAGAGAAAAATTCATAAGATATTTATGGAGAATAAATATCATGTTACAAAATACTTACCATTAATATAAAACAAACCTTTACAACCTAAATATAAATTATTATTATTATTATTTATTATTATTATTATTATTATTATTATTATTATTATTATTATTTCATTCACTTATTTTTCACGGTACATATTGTTTAGTTAAAAGTCTCTTAAGCTTTTGACTCTTGCTAACATAGCTATGTTATTTATTTAATTACTTTTTAAAAGTAACATTCAAAGGAAATTAAAAGAATAGGGAGGAGAGCAGTTTCAAAGTGCCTATATATATTATATATTATATATATATATATCTTTTTAAGAAACATAATGCTTCTCATTTTTACTTACCCACCTTTATTGTGTGCATTTATTTATATATGAAAACTTATGCATTTTATTTCATTAGTACGATAAGAGCAACATAGTTAAATTTATAATGAATATGATTTAATTGAAATAGGCAGTTTTTTAAATTAATCACTGGAAAATGAATAATTAATGAGCTTATATAGAATATATTAACAGTCCATTTAAAAGGTAAGAGGAGATAACTAAATGCGTAGTGGGAACAACTAACATGTACTGAAATATTAATTTACCTTTGATATGAGTTTTTTACAAATAAAAATAAAAAAAAAATATATGTTCTGCTCAGAACCGGCCATTACTTCTTGCTAATGGATTACTCAAGAAATCCGCATTTATTTTTATGTAATATGTTAGTTCAATTTTAATTATCACAATTAGTCATATAGTTTTTAAGTTATATATATTAAGATACATCAAAGTAATTATCACAATTACTTCGATGTATCTTAATATATATATTAAGATACATCAAAGTAATTTTAGTACATGTTAGTTGTTCCCACTACGCATTTACATATATTAAGATACATCAAAGTAATTTTTAAGTTATATATATTAAGATACATAATGCTTCTCATTTTTACTTACCCACCTTTATTGTGTGCATTTATTTATATATGAAAACTTATGCATTTTATTTCATTAGTACGATAAGAGCAACATAGTTAAATTTATAATGAATATGATTTAATTGAAATAGGCAGTTTTTTAAATTAATCACTGGAAAATGAATAATTAATGAGCTTATATAGAATATATTAACAGTCCATTTAAAAGGTAAGAGGAGATAACTAAATGCGTAGTGGGAACAACTAACATGTACTAAAATATTAATTTACCTTTGATATGAGTTTTTTACAAATAAAAATAAAAAAAAATATATGTTCTGCTCAGAACCGGCCATTACTTCTTGCTAATGGATTACTCAAGAAATCCGCATTTATTTTTATGTAATATGTTAGTTCAATTTTAATTATCACAATTAGTCATATAGTTTTTAAGTTATATATATTAAGATACATCAAAGTAATTATCACAATTACTTCGATGTATCTTAATATATATCACAATTTACATATAAAAGCTGGGAGGTGAGTAAAACCTCACTATCCATACGCCATTTGTCATCAACATCATGACATACATGTCATGCAATAGCCAATTAAAATGTTCCATGTAATTTCATATAAATTTATAAGTAGGGTGAGTAATACAAATATGGTATTAATTTTCACTAATTACTAAAATCGTAACTTATTTCATTAAAAAGTAACTTTATTGCATTATCAGTAATCTACATGCCATTAAAATGTAATTTAATAAGAAATATGGTATTAAGTAGTTGGAAATATATATTTTTAGAAACCTTGCTTAGTTTTAAAAAACCTTACTTGAGGGCCGCTATGCTTCACTCCTTTTTCTCCACCTTTCAATTTCACCTCCTACGTGTCAAGATATGATTGTGATAATTATTTATTTTTAGATATTTCTATAATTACATCACTAATCAAAAACACCCACATAAGGGATGAACTTGAAGGGTGAAGAAAAAAGGGTGACTTTTAGCATTTCCCACCTTACTTTGATGTATGCATATTTTTTAATTTCAATAAAATTTAAGAATTTTATTTTCAAAATACACTTAACAACAAAGAGTTCTAAAATTAATTATGAATATACCAAGATTTTCTATATGAAATGATTTCTTTAGAAATCTAATGAATGACAAATAATATCTACTAAATTAATAGAGTTGAATGGTCAAGAATAGTGAAAGCCTGTTTTTATATTATATATATAAAAATTTGGGAGGTGATCTCACTATTGTGTCGCCAAAATGTAAGAACAGATAAGTAGTTCTTCTATATTGATTATTTAATGGAAAAATCGAACACTTCACAAGAAGTGAAATAAATAAGTACAAAATATATATTAATGCAAAAAATGAATTCCATCAAATATTATGAGAAAGAGAAAAATTCATAAGATATTTATGGAAAATAAATAGCATGTTACAAAATACTAAAGATAAATGTAAATTATTTACACACCTAATTATTATTATTATTATTATTATTATTATTATTATTATTATTATTATTATTATTATTATTATTATTATTATTATTATTATTATTATTATTATTAACTTCTTTTATTCACTTATTTTTCACGATACATATTGTTTAGTTAAAAGTCTGTTAAGCTTTTGACACTTGCTAAATAGCTATGTTATTTATTTTATTATTTCTTAAAAGTAACATTAAAAGGAAATTAAACGAACGTGGAGGAGAGCAGTTTCAAAGTGCCTATTATTTATATATATTTTTTAATTCTTATAAGAAACAAAATGCTTCTCATTTCTACTTACCCACCTTTATTGTATGCATTTATTTATAAATGAAAACATATGCATTTTATTTCATTAGTACGGTAAAAGAAACGTTGTTAAATTTGTAATGAATATGATTTAATTGAAATAGATAGTCTCTTAAAATTAATCACTGAAAAATGAAAAAAATAATTAGCTTATATAGAATATATTAACAGTCCTTTTAAAAGGTAAGAGGATATAACTAAATGTGTCGTGGGAACAACTAACATGTTGTAAAATATTGATTTACCATCGATATGACTTTTTTTTCAAATAAAAAATAAAATATATATGTTCTGCTCACAACCGACCATTATTTCTTGCTAATTGATTACTCAGTCATCCACATTTATTTTTAAATTAGTACAAAAAATGATTAGTTTCAAGTTAATAGACTATATTTATGGTTATGTTATAGTTATGTTAAGAGGATATAGTTATGTTATATGTTTGTTCAATTAGTCATAGTTTTTAAATTAGTACAAAAAATGATTAGTTTCAAGTTAATAGAGTGTTTGACATTGACTATTGCTTCCTCTAAGCATAACTATGCTATTCACAACATTATTTACGAAGGTATGAGAGTGAAGTTTAAACAACTATTTTTTTCAACAGACAGAATATGTTTTCTTGAACTTTCAAGAGAACATATTATTTTAATAATTCGTAGAATAAGGAAGAAAACATTTGAAAATTCATAATGAATATGAACCCAAATATTTAGTTACGATTAGAAATATAATTTACAAATGTAATGAATAACAAATCAAAATTTATAAATTACTATAGATAGAATATCAATTATTCTAAAACTGTTTACTTTTTGAAATATGTAAGAGAGTTAAATTGTTTTTCTATTTGATTCTTCAAATTGTAAACTTCACATGAAGTGTAAGTCGCAATATCACAAACTTCACATGAAGTGTCATAAATAAACATGAAATATCTCGAATTAAAACTACTGTTCACATAATACTTAGCATAATTGATTAACTTGAACAAAATTTCTGTTTGCCATAAATGTGAATAACGTTTACAAATTTAAGAATAAAAAATATATACTATAAGTAGTAAGTGGGTTGTTTAGAATCAAAATCTAATAAATCCTTTAACATTCGCTGCAAAATAAACAAATCTATCTTAAAGAGTCTATCATGGATCAACTTCTTTCCTACAAATAAGAGAATACTCTTTTCATCAACTAAAAAGAAAACGTATAAATGTTTTCTGTTACAATTACTAAAATCTAAAAGAAAGCTTATGTTTGATAAAATAATATTAACTGGAGAGATTGTCATGTTCCTGATGATTTATCATATTCAAATAAAATAGCGATATCCATAACTGAAAAAAGAACCAGGATTGTATTATTTTCAATGGGACATGACGGTCACTATTCATTTTACTTCGAATCAACACGATTTAGGAATGGTAAGTGCATAAGAGCCCGCGCAAAGCGCGGGTTAACGACTAGTATATAATAAATTCTAGAGTGTTATTTTTAATCTGTTTTGTTCACGGCAGCCGAATGTATAACCGAGTAATGAATTTTTTTACAAAAGGTAGAAAAAAAGTATAAACTTGTTCATGTACGTGGAGGCCCAGTTTTGACGTTTTTCCAAGGCTTCCAAAAGTCTTAAGACATCCCTACATCTGATGAGTGATGATCATGAAAATGTGATTCTTGTTTCACTAATGTTTTAATTTAAAATATTAATGAACTAATTTTAGCGCAAAAGAAAAAATGAAAAGTGATTTTATTTAATCCAAATAGACTAGTTGTATAAATCAAAAACAGTCTTTTAATAGCATTCTTTCCACTTCTTTGCAATGATCACAAGTCCAATTCCAGTGTAATCCATCTTTAACAACTTTCTTAACTAACCAGCCTACAACTGTATTTTTACTTCTGTTGATCCATGTTACAGTCAAGTTTTTCGCTTGCATACACAACCTGACATCCAAGATGATTGCCGCAATCTTCCAAGGGGGATCTACTTTTTTGTTGGGCAAATCAGCACTTCGTTGCAATCCCTTTCAGTTTCCACTCTACATTCTTGATCGAAAGAAGTAACACAAACACATCTAAATCCCCAAAGGCCCCCTGAAATTGGGGACCGACGTATTGTTCTTGTTTCTATTGCTGGGGCAAGAGGAGCATCGAGGGAAGGGCGGTGGAGGCGTACCCTTACGGTGGCGCAGATGGTTAGGTCAACGCCAAGATGGCGACAACGAAGGAAGCAACCCGCGATTGAATCTTGTCTTAGTGCACAGAGGTTTGCAGCGCCGGCTGTGGTGCACAATATTTCTCGCAGTTGGATCACCGTTCGGGGTACTACCAATTTCGAAGAGCAGAGGGGGACGAGCCGAAGACAACTTGTGTCACGAGGTATGGGCCTTACGAATTTCTAGTTATGCCATTTGGTTTAACTAACGCTCCCGCAACATTTTGTACTTTGATGAATAAGGTATTTCATCCTACTTGGATAAGTTCGTGGTGGTGTACTTGGACGACATTGTGGTCTATAGCTTGACCATGGAGGATCATATGGAGCATTTGCGGACGGTGTTCCGGGTGCTCAAGGAGAACAAGCTCTATGTCAAGAAGGAGAAGTGCTCGTTCGCGTTGGAAGAGGTCGAGTTCCTAGGCCACCGGATTTCTAAGGGTAACTTGATGATGGACGAGGCCAAAGTTCCTGCTATCTCGGAGTGGGAAGCCCCTACTAAAGTGACGGATCTACGGCATTTCTTGGGATTGGTCAACTATTGTCGCTGCTTCATCAAGGGTTACCCGGCGAAGGCGACACTATTGACGGACCTCCTCAAGAAGGGAAAGGCGTGGGAGTGGTCTCCACGTTGCAAGGAGGCCTTTGCGGAGTTGAAGAAGGTGGTGATGGAGGAGCCGGTCCTCAAGTTTCCAGACTTGAGTCTGCCGTTCGAGGTACAAACATACGCGTCGGACTTTGCCATTGGAGGGGTGCTGATGCATGATGGACACTCCATAGCATTCGAGAGCCGCAAGCTCAACCACACGGAGAGACATAGACGGTCCAAGAGAAGGAGATGACGATCGTGGTCCATTGCTTGTGGACATGGAAGCACTATCTACTTGGCTCAAAGTTTTGTGGTAAGGTCGGATAACGTGGCAACGAGCTACTTTCAAACGCAGCCGAAGTTGAGTCCCAAACATGCTCGTTGGCAGGATTTTCTAGCGGAGTTCGACTACAAGCTAGAGTACAAGCCAGGGAAAGGCAACGTGGTTGCCGATGCACTGAGCAGGAAGGCGGAGTTGGCTAGCATCACACAATCCACTAGCACATTGATGGATCGAGTCAAGGAGGGATTGGTCCAAGACCCAGCAGCACGAAGCCTAGTGGAGATGGCTAAGGAAGGAAAGACAAAATGGTTTTGGGTGGAGGATGGTCTTCTCTACGCTAAGGGAAGAAGGATCTACGTGCCGAGGTGGGATGGACTACGACGCGACATCTTGAAGGAGTGCCATGACTCTTGGTGGGCTGGACATCCAGGGATACACCGTAAACTGGATTTGGTGGAGGAGAAGTATTATTGGCCCCAACTTCCGACGACATAGAGGGGTATGTGAAGACTTATCTTGTGTGCCGGCAAGATAAGATTGAGCAAAGACAGCCGAGAGGATTGTTGGAGCCGTTGCCAATACCGGAGAGACCATGGGAGAGTGTCTCGATGGACTTTATCACGTGTCTACCTAAGTCAGAGGGGTACGACACGATCATGGTGGTGGTCGAATGGTTCAGGAAGTATGCTACCTTTGCACCAGCCACGCCAGGGTGTACGGTGACGGAAGCAGCCACACTCTTCTTCCGGAATGTGGTTAAGTATTGGGGAGTTCCACGGAGCATCATGAGCGACTGGGACGTTCGGCTCACGGGGAAATTTTGGACGAAACTCTTCAAACTATTGGGGACGGAGCTGAACTTCTCCACAAGCTTTCACCCTCAGACAGACGGCCAGACAGAACGGGCGAATGCCTTGTTGGAGTTGTACTTGAGGCACTACGTGAGTGCCAACCAGAAGGACTGGGCGAAGCTCCTGTACATAGCCCAGTTTTCCTACAACTTGCAGTGGTCAGAGGCAACGGGGAAGAGTCCATTTGAGCTAGCAACGGGACAACAACCTTTGACGCCGCGCATGCTCGTGGCTTCTTATGCAGGTTCCAACCCAGGGTCATACATGATGACTAAGCAGTGGGAGGAGCAGCGGGACTTAGCTCATGCCTATCTCCAAAAGGCCGCAAAGAGGATGAAGAAGTGAGCGGACAAGAAGAGGCGACGGGTGAAGTTCTAGGTGGACGACCAAGTATTTGTGAAGTTCTTGCCGCAACATTTCAAACACACCCGACCATTGCATAAGGGACTTCTAAGGAAGTACGATGGGCCTTTCCGTCGGCAAGGCTTCCTATCGAGTGGATTGACTCCCAAGTTCAAAATTCATCAGGACTTTCACGTGAGCCAGCTGAAACTGTATCATGAAGACAAGGACAACCCAGACCGTGGGGAGTCGAGGCGAGCACCACCGATGATAGCCACTTCTTTCGACAAAGAGGTGGACGAGATCTTGAAGGAGCGGATGGTCAGTCGCAAGAGCGTGTCGAAGCACAAGTAGTACTAGGAAGGAACGTGGGAAAGCGTGGAATCGTTGTGGCAATTCAGGGACAAGATCGAGCAATTCCGAGCAGACGACGCGATGAGGACGCCACATCATTAGGTGGGGGAGAATGTCATGGGCCGCGTTATTTACTTGGTAATTTTTGGACTTGGTCTTTCCGATGACACTTTAACCCACATAGAGTTAGGCTACTTTGCGCCTAGGGGATGTCCTAGCCCACTTAGCCCACTAGTTAGTCTCATATTCTAGAAGCTTCCCGAGTTGTACGGATGTAACATTGTGTAGGGGGCTCTAGAATCATCCTTTGTAAATATCTTAGGCTAGAACATGTAGGAAGGTTCTAGGCCAATTGATCATAGCCGTTATATCGATAGATCTCTATATCCTTCCAAGGTGGAATGACTTGTATAAATAGGGATGGGCTCATTTGTTCCAACCCATCCAAAGAGTTGTAAGCTCTCTTCATAGTAATACAACTGCTTTCCTTCATAGCTCTTTCACTTGTTCATATTCGTTGCGCTAACGGTTTGGAAAGGCTGACTTAGTGTTTGCAGAGGGAATTCAAGGCACTAAGTGCCGCACGGGAAGGTCGAGAAAGCAGCCCGTGACAATAAGTTATACAAGTCTGCCGTGTCATTTTCAATCCCTTCTGCAAAAGGAAGTCTTGGTAGGTTGCTGGGATTTAGAACCTTCACCTTACCGTTAGGCTTTATAATGACATTTTCACAATAGTCAAATCCTCCATACAAATTTCCTTTCGCATAGGATATCCTGCTATTCTCGACATATTTCTATATAAAAACAAACATAAAAGAGTTAACGTAGATGGCTATGTGAAACCAAATAATGGAAAGGTGATGTGCAAAACATAAACCCTAAGATGAGAAATACCTCCTAATATGCAGTACATCCCCCTCAATGTACTGCCACAAGGATTGGTGGGAGTCTTGGTCTTGTAGGCTTTTTAGATTTTTCTTTCAGAGGTCCAATTTCCTTATAAAAATTGGTTGACCCTGAAGAAGATGTTGACGACAAATCCGAAAAGGACAAGTAAAGAACAAAGATTAGAAACTGAAATTGAGTAACGAGAAATCAAAAGAAAACAAAACACTAAAAAAAAGTACCTGAAGCCTGTACATATCTTTCATTGACGTGAGGAATGCCAATTCACTGGCGCTACAGTCTGGGAGACTTAAAAAGTCTTTGTTGATGTTGAATAGTTTTTCACCATCTTGAACAGACTTACTCCTAATGGACGCCGGTATCTATGAAACAACGAAAACCCCACAATACATTATATAATTTATCTATTCTTTATTTATCCGTGTTAAAGTATTATTTTTCTTTGTTCTATCTATCTATCTATCTATTGTTTATTTGTGGAATATAGAATTCTATGTTTCAGAACTGGAGCTTATTGTTCTATAACAATTAGTCTAATAGTACCATGATTACACCATGATAGTTGATAAGTGCATGTAATCTTCTTGTTCCATCTATTGTGGTTTACATCCCTCCTTTTGTAGGATTATTGAAGCCAAATAACTACGTACATAACACGAGATTGTATTATAATTCCAGTGTTGTCTACTCCAAGTCGTTAGGAGACCTAAAATCACTTGCTAAACCCTGTGGCATATATGAAAAACAGTGACAACAAATTGTTCAAAGGCAAGTAACAGTCATCGTGTATAAGATTGTTAAGAAAACAAAGTTTCCAAAAATACTAATTTTTTTTAGGGAAAAAATACTAATTTTTTCGGAGTAACTGAAAGTGTATAGAAACTATGTCCAAGATATTTCCTAAAGGGTCGTTGACATAAAACCTACATGCACTATTAAATTTGTGACACAAAACTGTCTGCACTTTCAATTTTCCGCACCAACCTCCAACAACTTACTATTCTGTGACACTTAACCCAAAATCGGTAACGTCGTTAAGGAATTGGATGGACCGAAGTCACGTGACCAACACATGATGGACTTATTGATAATTTCTCCTTTGGTCACGTGACTTTATTCCGTCCAATTTATCAACGACGTTTTTCGTTTTTGAGTTAAGTGTCACAGAATAATAAACGACGGGAGGTTGGTGTGGAAAATTGAAAGTGCAGATGATTTTGTATCACAAATAGTGCAGGTAGGCTTTATGTCAATTACCCTTTCCTAAATTATGAATAGATAGTTAAAGTTATATTACTTTAATAAATAAAGGTTACAAAATGTAATATGTAGAAATCTAAACTTAAGAAAAAAATCAAATAGAGACCTTAATGCCATATTTTATTGCAGCTAGGGTGGTAGCTCAAGTGGCAGAGCGTTGGAAGCCCTTGCATGAGGTCGTGGGTTTAAGCCTTGTTGACGACAAAACAATTTCTCAAAGAAAATGTCATATTTCATCTGTACCAACAACAAAAACTACCAAACGATTTTCATTTGTTGGTTCATTTTCTATAAAAATAATACAAATCAATTCCTTTTCTCAATTGTGAATTCACATCACTATATTGATTGAATATGATAGTGCCTGAGGAGCTTGACATAACTCTTTATTTAGTCTTATTTGACTTCAGTGACTGTCACGGAAAACATATACATTTTTCTTGATAAAAAGAAAATTTATTTATTTAGAATTTATAATTTGTAAAATAATTATTAGAAATTATGTAAGAACAAAAGTAATGTTCTGGGTAGTTCGAGTAACAATGCAACTTATTATTTGTATTAGGTCCTATATAACATAGCTTGTTTAGAAAGATAGTAGCCATTTTCAGAGGGTTTACTAACTTTTATATCTAAGAAACCAATTTCTAACTTATAAAAATGATAATATAATTAATTTTAATCATTAAAATTAAAAAAAAATGTAACATAGAAATTTAGTTTGGATAATTTGAGTTAACCAACTATTAAAAATTAAGAAATCGTCGTGTGTGATTAAAAATTATTTTGTGTTCGTCATTCTTAAGTATAAAAAAAAAAGAAATTTTATGTAACTATATATTTTGTACCATAATAATTGTTCTCAGTTTATATTTAGTGCAATTTTATTTTTAACTTTGAAGATATGATATATTTATTTATTGTGACTTTTGAGATTGATGTGTACTATTTATTTTATGAACTGTAGATATCTTATGTGTAGTAATTTTGTAACATTTTTTTTTTTATTTTAAAAAATATTTTCTTATTCACTCTCCAAAATATAACCCTTTGTTCCTTATTGTACTAATGAAATATAACAAAAGAATTTATACATTATAGAAAAAAAATACTTTATTCTAAAATTCTCTCCTTCATTCTCTTTAATCTCCTTTAATAAGTAGTTTCTATATAATCAACGCAATGACGTAACTATGCTTAGGAAAATAGTAACCACTGTCAAACGCTTTACTAAATCTTTTATGTAATTATTTTCTTATTCATGAAATTTTTTTATCAATTTTGATAAATAAAATTGAAAATGCACATTAAAGACTGTAACATTTGGATGCATTGAGTAAACACCTAGTTAACGTATAAGCAATGGCATGGTGTTACTAAGACGAATATTTTATTATTCATTCTTAAATTTTTTAAATTTAGTTTCTCACTTCAGACAAGTCAAAATTTCGTCTTAGTTGATCGTTCTTGCTAAACATTTTGTGATATTTATTTTTAACAATGAGAATATTTTATATTTATTCATGGAATTCGTTGTGAAGTGTACTATTTAAATAGTCAAATAGAAAAATTATGTTACTCTCTTACCTTTTATATAAAGGTAATTTATTTCTAGAATTATGGATATTTTTATATAACGATTTCTAAACTTTGATTTGTTAGCTTGAAGTCGTATTCATTATGAATTTTCTAACTCTTTGTTCATTTTATTACGAATGAATAAAATGCATAGGTTCCCTTGAAAGGAAAAGAAATCCGGCCGTAGAAAAATTTTATTTCAACTCCCCTCTCAGGATATATTTTAATTAAATCTTAATTATATATTATTTTCATTATTAATAATACAATAGATAACCTAGTTATGTTTAGAAAAAATGCAACAGTTAATGTCAAACACTTTACAAACTTCTTTCCAAATAACAATTTCTACTAATAAAAAAAATCATATAATTAATTCGGATGATAAAAATTGAACATATGTGTAACATAAAAAATAAATTTAGGACTTTGAATAGCAAGCGTTAAAGGGTAAGAAACGGCCTAGTTTAACTAAATTATATGTATACACACTCGCGCACATATATTAATTTCTATATTATAAAACAAAATCATATCAATGGTAAGTCAATATTTCATAACATTTTAGAAGTTTTTATTACGCATTTAGTGAAATTTAATTTTAACTTTGAGCAGGTTTTATATTTATTCAATGCGCTTTCTGTGAACTGTACAATTTCAACATTCAATTAAACAACTATTAATCTCCACTTACCTTTTCAATAGATCGTGGATATTTATAGTAGTAGATGACAGTTTAATAATTTTATTTTTTGTTGATCAACATTAAAAAAAAGTATTTTCATTCAATTAAACCATAATCATTATGAATTTAGAACCCTTTGTTCCTTAGCGTACTAACGAAACAAAATTAATATGTTTAAGTTTAGAAACAAAATGCATATAATGAAAGCAGGCATGTAGAATAAATAAGTATTTTAAACTTACACCTACCTTATCATTTTGTTTCCATTGAATGCTGTCTTTTATAAATAATGAAATAAATTGTATAGCTAAGTTATAAAATGTTAACAGACTTCTAATTCATTAGAAAATAATCCGTGCCCGTAGGGCACTTAGATATTATTAGACTTACATTTAATTTATTTAAAAATAAATTGATATTATAAATGAATACGAATCTAATTTTTTGTGTCAATAGATAATAACGAAGATTACACCAAATACTTAATAAGATAAGAACATATTTTTAAAACATACTTGTAAACAATCTTATATCGGATTTACTTTATAGTAGTTGTTACTTTGGAGATTGGCCTAGTTTGCGGACAGAGAGTTTGTTTTCTTTTTATGTGTCATTTTTTTCTGTTAAAACTCATAACAATAGTAGGGGAGATGAAAGGAAATGCCCACTTGTCACCTTATTATTTGCCAAAATAGCAAATCTGTCTAGCACATGAAGCTACCGCTTGGAGAGTTGACAATTTCTGTAGTGTGAAAATGGGTATGGACACGAGGAGGAAGGAAATGCCCACGTTTCACCTTGTATGAGCTGCCATCGGCCGTGTTGCAGCGGTATCACTGGGCGGTGCTATGTTTTTGCAAACCGTTTCGCTGGTTGGGTCACGTAGACATGCCATTTTCCCCCTAAAATGTAAAAACTAGGTGTCCTCAAACACAGATTTGGGTTTTAATTAAAAAATGTCAAGAAACACAAAAAGCTTGTGTCCGCAAACTCACCCATTGTTGATTTCTTTCTTTAGAACCCATGTGCAGTCTTGATGCCTGGAAGGATGAATATGTGAATGGAGACAAGCAGCAATCCCACCCTCCACTTCTAGTTAGGGCTGTAAATGAACCAAGTCGTTCGTGAACAACTCGCGTTTGATTCGGTAAAACCTCGTTCGTGTTTGATTCGACTTATTAATCAAACAAACTCAAACATGAAAATGTGTTCGTTTGTTAAACGAGCCGAACACGAGCCCAAGAAGGAGCTCGTTCGTTAGTGTTCGCGAACAAGCTATAATAGTATATATGTATATATAGTTGGAAATAATTAAATTATTTTTGTCTTCTTTATATGTAATTTCTTAAATATAGCTTAATTAGCATGGAATCTCCATTTAATAAGACTTTGACCTCTTAATAAGGATTTCAAAAGGTAATTCTATAATTTGTAATAGCATAAATATTTACTATATAAGAATAAAATTGGATGCTTTGAATCTATCATTACCACAAATAAAACATATCTCTATGCCACTAAATCTCATGTTATTTGATTCGTTTAAGTATTTTATCTTAAGTAATAACACATGATATTTTAATTCAAGAATTATATATTATCATACCTATGCGAGAGAAATAAAGTTCGTTGAGCCGAATTCGAGCCTGTAAATGAGCTAGTCAAACGAGCCACGAGCCGAACAACGAACAACTCGAGCCCTAAACGAGCCAAACTCAAACAAGGTTTTTTTGTTCGACTCGAGTTCGTGTTCGACTCGCTTAATAGCCAATTTAAACGAGCCAAAGTCAAACAAGTGATATTCGGTTTGATTCGGTTCGTTTACAGCCCTACTTATAGTCTTCCATTAACTTGATGTTTTGGAAATAGGATTCTGCTCTAAAGATCATCGAGGCCGATGCTTGTGGTATACTTGGTTATTTATAATAGTCATTGACTTAGAAAGAGCAGTTCTCTGTATTTTACTTAGATTAAAGGCTAGTGCTATTATATACAAGTTTCCTTGTATTCATCTACACAACACCTAAGTTTCAGGAGAGGTTACATGGCCTCTCAAGCTTCCCAGTTTGTTAAAGGATCGATATGCTACCTTCTTGCTTATAAACAACAGATGAGGGGTGTGGCTGGTTGTCGAGATTATGTTTCCCAATATTAAACCATAAAATGATTTGGGCTTAAATCTATTGGACTTAGATAATGTTTCTTCTGCTTTTACACTTTGGGCCTTCTCTAGCTTATAAGCCCAATCCTATGTAAGCCCATCTATGAGGCGTATTAGGGTTTAGACTAAGATAAGCACGGATTCATCCGTCCATTAGTTTCCACCCGTTAGGGTTCTCTGTATTTATTCTTCTTTCTCTTCCCAAGCGGCGCATCGATTGAATACATTCATTCACTGTTTTCATCTCTATCGTTTTCTATGCCTTTGATATTATTCATCTTCATTCACAAACCCTAAATATCCGTTTATGGTATCAGAGCCTCTGTCTCTGTTATGCTTTCGTCTCTCACCATGGCCACACCACCACCACAAGCCAATCCATTGGCTCTTCTCTCCAATATTCACAATCTCATGCCACACAAACTTGATGGTGACAATTACGTTCTTTGGAGGCATCAATTGACCTCTCTTCTGCGCACACAAACCTTGTTTGGTTATCTCGATGGCTCTCTGCCATGTCCGCCGCAATACCTTACCGCCGATGATGGATCTGTCTCAGCGACGGTTAATCCCGCCTTCTCTGCCTGGCAAGTTCAAGATCAGGCGATTCTCACTTTAATCAACGCAACCCCTCACTCAAGAAGCTTTGACGCATGTTATTTGGGTTTCAGATTCCAGATCCGCGTGGGTGACTCTTGAATCTCGGTTTGCTTCTCTGACCTGTTCTCATATTTTGCAACTAAAATCTGATCTTCAAAACATTAAAAAGCGATCTGATTCTATAGATCTTTACATGCAAAAGATAAAAACCTTGTGTGATAAATTAGCTGCTTCTTCTGTGGTTATTGATGATGAGGACATGTTGCTATACACCTTACATGGTCTTTCTGTTGAATTTAACCCTTTTCGGTCATCGATTCGTACTCGTTCTTCCCCTTTGACCTTTCAAGATCTACATGTTTTGTTAAAATCAGAGGAACAAATGCTTGAATCTCAACACTCTGCCTCTGAATCTGCTCTCCCTTCTGCTTTTTACACTCAACACTCAAATTTTTCACCTAATCATGGTCGTGGTGGTCGGTCTGGTTTTATGTCTGGTCGTGGTAATGGTAACGAACCTGGTCACATGTTTGGTCGTTCACGTGGTGGTCTTTTTGACCAAAACAGAGGTCGATCTGGGCAAAGAAATGGTGGTTTTAGTCAAAACAGAGGTGGAAGAAATTTTTCAAACAACTACAACAATTTTGGTAGTCAAAATTCTTATAACTCTGGTTCAAACAGAAACAATCACAGCAAACCTCCTATCAACTGTCAAATATGTGGAAATGATTACCATTTTGCGCTAGATTGTTGGCACAGAATGGACTATGCTTATCAGGGTCGCACTTCTCCTGAACAATTAAGTGCCATGGCTGCTGCCTATTCTACATCTCTCTCTCCCTCCCAATTACTGGTTAACTGATACTGGAGCTTCTACACATATGACTGGTGAATTCAGAAATTTATCTCTATCTGATCCTTATGCTGGCACTGACAATGTAATTGTTGGTAATGGTTCTGCTCTTCCTATTCAAAGTTCTGGTACAACTCTTCTCTCTACTCCAAATTGTGTGTTTAAGTTATCTGGCACTCTTCATGTTCCTGATTTAACTGCTAATTTATTATATGTACATAAATTATGTGAAGAACGCCATGTTAGATTCATCTTTGATGCTAAGTCATTCTGTATCCATGATCTAACCACGGGCAAAATTTTATACAAGGGTTTGAGTAAAAATAGTCTCTACCCAATACAGACTCAGTCTCTATCTCATCACGCCTTCTTGGGTCAAAAAGTCAAGTCTCCTCTGTGGGATGCTCGTCTTGGTCATCCAACAAATGAAGTTCTACCTAAATGTCTTTCTTGTTCTAATTCTGTTAATGTTTCTTCCATATGTGAATCTTGTCTTGCTGGTAAAATTACCAGACTACCTTATGAACAGTCTAATACTGAGATTACTAGACCTTTGCAACTTATACATTCTGATGTTTGGGGTCCTGCTCCCCAGAAATCTTTTCATGGTTTTAGATACTATGTTTTATTTATAGATGGTTATTCAAAGTTTACTTGGTTATTTCCCTTACATAACAAGTCTGAAGTTGCTAGCACTTTTCCTCAATTTAAGCTGTTTGTTGAAAAATTACTTAACTGCAACATGCCAACATATCTGTTTTTAGATCTGATGGTGGTGGTGAATATACTTCATTTATTTTTCAAACCTTTCTTAGTTCTAATGGCATTCAAAATCAAAAATCATGTCCTTATATCCCACAACAAAATGGGGTTTCTGAAAGAAAACACAGGCATATAGTGCATGTTTGGTATCGATGATTTTAATCCAATTGGATTATAATCGGCCACTTTTCAACAATCTTGTTTGTTATGCCTGCAGATTTTTAATCTGATAATCTACAGATTAAAATAATCTCTGTGAAATTCTAGAATCTCCAAAATTGGGGATTATACAGATTAAAATCTCTAAAAAAATAATTTTAATATTTTTTTTACATTAGCATAATCACAGTTCGGTTATAAACATGTGTATTCAATTGCTTGACTTAGAGCTCCTTAAATTTTGTGAAATGGATAAATTTAGTGATCTATAATTTCAGCTCATACCAAACATATTGTGATTATTAGTTAAGTTGGATTTTCTTTTCAGATTATATTCAGCTGATTATTGAGATTTTCAGCCGGTACCAAACAGGCTCATAGTTGAAACAGCAAGAACTTTACTTGTTAATGCTTCTTTACCTCATCATTTTTGGTATCATGCAGTAGCTACTGCAACTCATTTGATCAATAAATTACCAAGTTCCAATACATCAAACAAATCTCCCTATAAAATTTTATTCTCTAAGAAACCTGATTATAATGCTCTTAAGGTTTTTGGCTGTGCCTGCTATCCTAGACTTACACCTTATGTGAATTCAAAGTTAGATGCAAAAACAAGACAATGCATCTTTGTTGGTTATGCTGATGGTTACAAGGGCTATCTATGCTATGACAAGACTGCAAATAAATACTTCATTAGCAGAGATGTTATATTCAATGAATATCTCTTTCCTTATAGTGTTAAAAATGACAATACTGCTTCTAGTTCTTCAAATTCCTCTACTGACTTGTTTGATTTTGTTTCAGGATCATCTTTGTCCCTTCAACTGTTTTTATTAAACCATAAAATGATTTGGGCTTAAATCTATTGGACTTAGATAATATTTCTTCTGCTTTTACACTTTGGGCCTTCTTTAGCTTATAAGCCCAATCCTATGTAAGCCCATCTATGAGGCGTATTAGGGTTTAGACTAAGATAAGGACGGATTCATCCGTCCGTTAGTTTCCACCCGTTAGGGTTCTCTGTATTTATTCTTCTGCCTCTTCCCAAGCGGCGCATCGATTGAATACATTCATTCACTGTTTTCATCTCTATCGTTTTCTATGCCTTTGATATCATTCATCTTCATTCACAAACCCTAAATCTCCGTTTACCCGAATCATTAACACATGTTGGTAACATGATCAGCTTTTTATTGTAAAAGAATATTTAGTAATGACTGAATTTTTAGTGGCAAGTTTTAAGTTGGAGCCTTGAAGGGGAAATGTGGTAGGAAAAGTATGAGATGAAACATCACAGTGTTAGGTGCAAGAAGTAGGTCTGGCTTAAATGAAAAAGGTGCTGAAAGGGGCTTTGACTATTTTGCCAATAAAAGAAAAGATGGGAAAAATGCTATGCAACTGGGACTTTTTTTTTGCTACCTTTTTATCTTAACTGTAGCTTCTAGATCGGGCCTGTTTGGATACGTTGGTTGGGGGGGGTTGGGTTAACCAAACTTGGGTGGTGTTTGGGTAGAGTAGTTTAGTAACACTATTTATCCGGGCACCGCTACTACCCACCCGGACACCGGTCCATTCTCTCTCCTCTCTCTCTCTTCTTCACCTTCACGTGCACTCACTTCAATCTCTCTCTCCTCTTCACCAATTTTCTCACCCGGCCCCACTCTCTCCTCTCTCTCTTCTTCACGTGCTCCCTTCACTTCTCTCTCTCTCTCCTCTCCTCTCTCTTCTGCTTAGTAGCCGGGCACCGTCCACATGGGCGGTACCCGGGTAATTATATTTTTTTTTTATTTCTTGTGGGTGGGTTGTGTTTGTTGACGGATGTAATATTTTTGAAAAAAAAAAACAAACTCTCAAACCTCTATTTAAACACAGCTTCACCCTTTCATTTTTTGTGCTACTATCTTCTTTCTCAAACATATTTGACCTTTCAGAAGAAAATCTTGTACATCAAGGTTTGGAAATTTTTCTTTCATTTATTTATGTTCATTGTTTAAGAAGTGATTTTGCTATGTTGTACAAAATTTTTCATAACATCTTCTACATTACGATTTTGTCAAATTTTCCGTCATATATTTGTTCATATATTACGAAATTATTTTGCTATTCTAACTAATTTTTCTTCGTAGGCCTGAGTAATGGACAACAATGGTGCGCCTCCTCGACTGTCCAGGAACGCAAGAATGAGGGTGCACGCCTACCGCGATCGTTGGGGCCGGGATGAATGGTGTTTGTTCATCATGCTATTGATCGAGGAGAAACAGCGTATGAACCTTCGCAGAATGTTACAATCAACTCTGGCTTACAGTCGTGTTAGTGAAACCTGGTTCCTAAACACCGACGAGTTCATGACTCGGACCGTTTATGATAACCAGTTCCAGTTGCTCACTCGTGAGTTTAAAAAATGGGTTCGTTCGGTTGCCGCCCCTGAACTGCTTGGCGAAGAAGATAACGGTGCCGATGTCGAGGACAGGCGGGCTGTGATAATTGTGGGCAATGAAGCTCGCCTGTGCGATCTCTTCGATATGCCGTATCATGATGGTTTGCCTCATCCCCCGACCCTGAATCGCAATGTCATCCCGGACGAGACTGTCCCGAACCCTAATGGCGACTAAAATTAGCAGGAAATATGTGGAACAACATAAACTGTAATACGGTCAACCTCGTATCGTGACGCTACTTATTTTTTTCTTAATATGTATGGTTGTACTTTACTTTCATCTGTAATGTTCAATAAATAGACCGATTTTCTGTGTTAGAAATAAACGCCTTATTGTGATCAACGATTACTTTATGTACTATATTTTTATTTAAAATTCGTGTCACATATAAAGCAACTATTAATAGGGTTTAAAGTCTTAATTATATCTACACAGGCGTAAATGTAGATGACGTTACAATCTAATTCAAAGTTTACGTAAAATTTAATACAATCTGTTATCATGTCATAATTTAATACAAAGTTTACGGTATATAATGCCGCTATTTCAACGACAGGAAGACCAGAGACTCGCGTGCAGCAATAATCTTAGAAGATCAGAGATTCGCCTGCAGCAATATAATTTCATTGAAGCAATAATTGTTGGAGTGGTGAGTAGTCCACATCATGGTGGTCAAGATGCAGCACCATTTATTTGGACAGAGTTGCAGAGTGGATACAGTAATACAATAATGCACAAAGTTGCAGAGTGAGTAGTGAGTAGTCAATATCTGTCAGTGAGTAGTAACATTTATTTATCAGAGATGCAGTTGGCGTGCGAATATGTTTTTGTTTTTTTACTTTTAAAAAGCAACATCATGTAACATCACATCAATCTTTTTACTTTTGTTTTTTTGCTTTTATCATATCTGACATACTGCAATTGGGTTGCTTTTGCTTTACCCCGTTCAAATAATTCACTTCTCAATAATTCATCTGGTGCGTTTAAAAAAATAGAGTAGCAAAACCAATATATAGAGGTTCCAAACACATGACTGTTTTCAATTCACAGTCTCCCTTTCCAAACACATCACACATTCTTCCTACACCCACTGCAAGTTTGGTTTGTAAGTATGAATCTGATTTTTCTGTTTACAATTAATATATGTTTAACGATATTGTTATTATAACTTCTATGTTCTAATTAGTTGTCTCTTCTCCAGAATATGTCGTGGAGCAACAATCCCGATGACGAAGAGCCGCCACCGCCTGCTTATCCAGCAGGTACTCTCGCTGACCTTCACAAGTTCTTCTGGCCCCCAGGCGCGATACCCCAAAGTAGAGTAGAATGGGACACTGACAAAACTGAATTATTTCTGAACCTTGTTAAGGCTGAAAAATATAAAGGCAACTTTAGGGGTAAAGATTTGAACCAGACAGGTTATAACAACATAATTGCTGAATTTTATGATAAGACTGTTTTATTTTTCACGCATCAACAATTTAAGAATAAGTACGAGAATATGCGGAAATTGTTTAAGGTTTGGGTTAAGATAAACAACACAGAGACTGGTTTGGGGTGGGACCCTCGTCGAAATACGTGGTCGCTGTCTGATCAACAATGGGCTGCACTCATTCAGGTACGGACGGTATATTTTGTTCATAACTTTAATATTTTTGAAACTGTGAACAAATAATGACTTACACGCGTGGTATTTTTGGGTTGTTCAGAAAATTCCTCTGGCGAAGAAATTTCAACAAGGTGGTCTGCCACACCGTGAGCTGCAGTTTCAAATTTTTGGAGATATCACGGAGACTGGTGAACACACATGGACTCCAGCTGCCGGACCCCCTCCAGGAGGTCGGGGCCGTCGACCAACCGCTCCTCAAAGAGCGTGGTCGCAACCGACTACTTGGGATCATGGGCAGGGCTCAGGTTATCGAAACCCAACCATGTCGCAGCCTCCGCCAGGTTACGAGAGGGATGACGGCACCGGAATTCGGACCCCACTGCACCCAGATTCGCCTCCGCCGGGATTTGAACGAAATGAGGGTGTCGGGTTCAGGACCCCACCTAGGACTCATCGCAATGAAGACGATTTGGATGACACAATGAGCTCACCTAATGCGCCTCCCCCTGGTTGGGAACAAGGGAGGATCGATAATTCTGGGCCATCAGGTGTCCGGAAGCGTAGGTGCAGGGAATTCACTAGTGGGACTATGAATTCAGTCATGGAGAACTTGACCGAGGCGTTTCGCGATCAACACGTCACCCACCGTCACCATGAGGTTCTAGTTACACGAGACCGCCAAGGGAGGACTATCGATGAATGCCTGGAGATAGCCTCGACCTTCTGAGGCCTTAACCCTGAGGAGGATGGATACGAAGAATGTGTTAACTTCTTCCAGTACCGGGCTAACAGAGAGGCGTTCATGGCGGTGAAGAATTCGGTAGCCCGCGAGAGGTGGCTCAACAAATATATGAGTCGGGCAAGAAATGGATGGGTTCCCCCCTTCGTGATGAAGCAATCTGTTATCATGTCATAATTTTTAATTACCGTTGTAATGCTTGTTTAGTTAACTCACTCCACAGTCGGACGTGATCTTGGTATTAAATATGTACGCCTTATTCAGTTAAAAATGTTATAATATTTCAGATTCAGATGACGAAGATGTGCTAGAACCAATGGTGGAGCCAATACTCGTATCGGCCATAAATGCAACCCCTAACGGTAATGCTGGACAGGTGATGTTAGTTGCAATGCAGATGTTGTTTTCACTCGGACCGGAGCCTTGTCGAACTTCATCATTAACGGGACACATGTGGGTAAAAGAAGTTTTAGATGGACATTGGAAGAGATCAGTCGAATCGTTTCGGATGCGAGCATCAGTATTCCGTCAACTGTGCGAGTTGTTACAGGGGTCTTACGGATTTAGGCCGTCAAGGCGTATGACAGCCGAGGAATCTATTGCCATATTCTTGTACACCCTCGGACATCGTTCATCCAATAGGGATTTGCAAGAACGGTTCCAGCACTCCGGAGAAACAATAAGCAGACAATTCCACAATGTTCTTGCAGCTGCGACTCGTATGACTTCAGACTGGACAGCGGCAGTTTACTCTGATAGTGTGCACCAGCACATTCATAACAACGCGATGTACTGGCCGGCATTTAAAGTAAGATCCTAATTTTGTCCGGTGATGAACAGAAGATTGTATTTGCTAACGATTTGTATGTTAATAATGCACAGGATTGTATTGGCGCGATGGACGACACCCACGTCAATGCGCGCGTTCCGGAGAATCGTAACATTAATTATATTGGCGCAACTCAAAACATTTTGGCGATATGTGATTTCGACATGTGCTTCACATACGTTTCCGCGGGGTGGGAAGGTTGCACTCATGACAGCCGAATATTGCAGAATTTGATGGAAAACCCAGTAATGCATTTTCCGAGGCCGCCCGCTGGGAAATATTATTTGGTGGACGCAGGCTACCCTAACATGCAAGGTTTTCTAGCACCCTACACAGGAGAACCAAGGTACCACTTATCTGCGTTCCGGCAGGGGGATCCACCGCGAAATGCACAAGAAGTGTTCAACCGACGCCATGCATCTTTGCGCAGCGTGATTGAGAGAACTTTTGGGGTGTGGAAGACGAGGTGGCAGATACTGGAAGGAATGCCACAATTTTGCTACGACGTACAGGTTTCGATCGTTGGGGTGACAATGGCACTCCACAACTTCGTAAGGTTGTGCGACAGGGGCGACACCTGGTTCATGTTCGCGGACCGGTACGGAGCTAGGCATCTTGCAAGGAATCATGGTGCGAGAACCTCCAACGAAGCTTCAACATCTGGGGCTGCTGCAACTGCAGGAGACATGACAGATGACTACACTATGGGGGAGCTAAGGACACACATAACTAATGTTATGATGAGTACGCACCAATTATAATAAATAGTAACGGTCATTTTCTCCATTCACGTTTGTTTTATATGAAATAATATTTTAGTTTCACAGGTTGTTAGTGTCATTAATATTATGTTGGCGTTCCATGGTGACGAAACGTACCTTTTTTTAAATCATACGTTTGAACAATAGCATACATTCATAGAATTTTATTACATCAAACATTACAAGTGCGTACAAACAAGTGATTGAACATGAACATTACATTAGCATTACAATCTAGTTGCGCCGGCCCGACAGCCTTGCACCAATACTGCCGCCCGATGAGGATGGTGATGCAGAGTTACTATCACGGTCACGCTGACTAACTCCATTGTTATTGCGTTGACTACTGCGAAACATGTTGCCTAGTCGACGGATAAGGCTTCGCGATTGTCCATGTGTCGTTGCAATGGATTCTTCTCGGAGCTGACGAATATCCTCCCTAACCTGACGAATCTCCTCCCTGGTCTCACGAATATCGTCCCTGGTTTGACGGTGGTTGACTTGAATTGTCGCCTCAATTCGGTCTAGGCGTTCGTTAGCTTCATTTTGACCAACTTGGTAACCCTCCCTCAACTCGGCATCAGCAGACACTTGTCGGACATGTCGATTACCTCGGCCCTACGGGTTCCCACGACGTGGAACATCAAAAACACTGGCACGACGCCCCATCGACGGTTCTGCCTCTTCTTCAGCGCGTGCAGGGGTTTCGGGAGGGAATCCCTAGTTTTTAATGCGGAAACACGTGTCAATGGGCCAAGAGTAGGTTGGTACAAGTCCATAAGTTGGATAATCGGAATTTCGCAATATGTGAATAGTTCGGTGATTATCGCTCCGTAGGGTAAACACTTTATCACGTTACTGTTTGTCCTGGCCTCGTACATGACATTAGCAATGATAAATGAGATACTTAACTTACGACGAGTGGCGCAACAGTATATCATGAACCCCAGGAACGTATCAACCTCGTCACCGTGTCCCGTTCGAGGCAGTGTATTCGTCGCCAAGTAGTGCTTAAGAAGGCGAAATTCCGGCTTAATGTCACTACTCGTAATAGACCTCCCAAGGTCCCTCGACGTACAGAACGCGCCATAGTAGTCTCCAAGATTTTCCTCCCCCCAATGTTGGCGAGAAGACCTTCGAAGTGCCTGAAGTAGGTAAATGATCCTTCGGGGGATAGGCGTAGAGCTTGCACGAGGTGATAGGGGGTAGAGAAAACAGGCCTTCCTTTCACAACACCGAAAAGTTGTTGTTCGCCGTTATACATACGCCACTCTAGGGTAGCGTAAAATAATTTCACTAAAACTGGGAAATACATCGTTGGTAGGATGGTGAGAGACTCACAACCAAGGAATACCAAATGATCGTAGAGATACTCCTTGAATTCGTCACCGAGGAGTAGCGACCTCCCGGAAGCAATTGGAAGGCGCTGCATTCCATCAAATCTTGCGGCGTCTATAGTATTTGCGAACGGTTTTGCGCCCTCAGTGATGTGTTGCGGTAGTTGATTGGAAGGACGTCTCGGATCGTCAGAATCAAGACCTTCGTATGAAGGAATAAGACTCGACATTTTTGTTAAAAATAAATGGTAGAAGAAGAGAAAGTGTGAAGATGAAGTTCTGTATTGAGGAGGAATGAAAGTTGGGAAGACAGCAAATGATAGTTGTAAAGACAGGAGAAGAGAAAAATGTGAAGGAAGATGGTAGAAAAGATTACTCAATTTAAAGAATTGTTGGGGAGAGTCACGAGCAAAAAGTTTGACGTGCACTGCATAAAAAAACAAACCATCTGACAAATAATTTTGTCTCCTCCTTCACGTGACAATTACAAACCCCACAATCTTTTCTCTCTCACACTCACGGGAAAAAACTCTCTCTCTCTCTCCTGCTACACCCGTCCACCGCCCCCCATTACCCCCATCCCTCTCTCTCTCTCTCTCTCCTGCCACACCCGGGCACCGCCCGCTTCTCTCTCCCTCTCTCTCTCTCCCTCTCTCTCTCTCTCCTGCCACACCCGGGCACCGCCCGCTTCTCTCTCCCTCTCTCTCTCTCTCTCTCTCCTGCAACACCCGGGCACCGCCCCTTCTTCTCTCTCCCTCCCTCCCACTCACTCTCTGCACAAACACAAACCCGGACACCGCCCTAAACCACCCGTCCACCGGCTCTCTCTTTCCCTCTCTCTCCCACATGTTTCTTCTCTCTTTCCCTCTCTCCTCCATGCACCCGGCCACCGCTACAACCACACCCGTCCACCGCTTGCTTCAACGAACCAAAAAATAGTTTGGTTTGGTCAGGGGTTAACGAAAACGGGCTATCCAAACAGCCCCCATGTGATTGAAAATCGCAAAAAAAATTATGTTTCAAACTCTACACCAATGCTGGAACCTCTTTTTGTTTCATTTTAACTGACAAGACAGTGAAGTAGTTCAAGCTTAAGCATTCTGGTCATATTGACTAATCCAAATGTAAGTTTCATGTTATAGTTGTTACCAGCCTCCCTTTTGGTGGTGCCACATAGGTGACTAGGTTTCATGTTTTAACACATATAGTTGTCACACGTCAATGTAAGAACCATTGTTGGAATGAGAGGCAAAACACTCTAGAACAAGTTGAGCTTGCTATGTGGGTTTCCACATATATAGCATACCTAGATTGCCAAATAGGGAACTCTTGAAGCTGTTTGTAGAGATTCTTCCAGACTTGTATATCCCTGTTATGGCTTTGTTTAATTTGGATTCATTAATCACATTTTCCACCTCTTTACCTACCATCCACTTGTTTCCTCGTAAAGTCTCCAAATGACCTAAATAAGTTCCGGCTGAACACCTTCATGTCTATTTATATGTTTTTATAGTGTTTGTTATTAGTACCTACTATCTGATTCTTGTTGTCTAGTGTTTGATATGTCACCGAAATTTTAGAGCTACTGTCTCATGGATATTATGTCCATCTGCTGCAGAAATCAAAAATGAATTATCGCGCGTGATATCACCGCTGCTGGTTGGTTCCTTACATGTCACAGAAACAGGTCAGGGTCTCAAGTTTACTGTTTTTTTCAGCGTTTCGAAACTGCTGCTGTATATTCTTTGTGATTTGTGTTAATTGATTGTTATAGTATTCCTGGGAGTTTGTATTAGGAAGCTACAGTACTTCAGTTCTGCATGGCAGTCCAGTTTGCACTCTTGTTGTTTATTTGCAATTTGTTCCGAGGTTTAATCATTCTCTGTATACTTGTTTCTGTTAATTGTCTCCATATATGCATGCTTTAATTTTTTATTTGGTCCTTCCCATCTATTCTATCATTCAGATACTGCATGAGCTAAACAGTTCCAGAGATTGGACGGGATTGTACGTTGCTGATAACTCTTGCTTCCATTATCGCGTGGTGAGATTTCGTCTACATCAATAAAGTTTATTCTGGTCTTTTTTGGGTATCCACTCGCTGTATTGCCTCTCTTAATTTTGGAAGGAAGAAAATCGATGAGTCTACTCAGATGAACCAAGTAGGATCAAGAGTTGAAAATAGAAGTGTGGAAATCAAGCATACAAGTATGTATCTATATATATATAAAAGCAAGGGAAATGGCTTCTCTTTACGCCACATAGGATTTAAAAAATGACTCATTATTTGCCATTTGTCATATTTTTCTTCCATGTGGCATCTACATGTCAAATGTGTGCCAATAAAACTTTGCCAACTCAGACAAGGTTACATGTAATATTTTGAGAATCTAAATTTTGACTTATAAATGCATTGGAGATTACAACATTAACCTAACTTTTGATTTCTCTATGTAATATTTTGATTACATGAATCTGAAGAAATGTGTCTTTCCCACAATTGAAATACAATGAATCTTAGTTTAGATATGCTCAAAATTTTCACAGAAACATAGGTAGCCCCCTCATCTACTTTTCTTAGTTAAAAGAAACAAACACATATCCTCCTCATGAAAAACTACTACTGCCACTAATAGTCAACAACATTGACTACCTTCCATCTTCCTTCAACGATCTGCCTTATGCAACAATAAGCATATTTTCAACTTTTCCCCTTTCTATCTCCGATTGAATGTTTTCATAGCTTCCAGTTCTTGGTAGACTCCAGATGATACAAATGAATCAATATCATGGCAAATAAGTTGGTATCATTCTCGCCTCTCTAGTCTCTATACACATCTTAGATATTCACTCTGTAATTGCTAACAAAACCATTTTGGTCATAGAACTATTTTCGTTCAAGTCTAATATTTATCTACATTTTATTCGTTTCCGAAAGATATGTAAATATATTCATCTTCTACTTTGTCTGAATATTGTTTTACATGATGCAAACAAGACCGAAAACTAATGCATGTATTGTTTTTTGAGGTAAATGTACAGGGTGTTTTGTGTTAGCAAATTGTTCGTAAATTACACTCCAGTCAATTAATTAGGTAGAACTAACGCCTAAATGAACATTCCAATTTTATAAATAGAACACCAAGGTCTTGATTCCACTGTCAAAATATATATTCTCAAAGTCGAAAGCTCAAATGATACTTTGATTTGATATATGTGATCTACAAGCGCTCTTAAGATCAGAAAAGTCATAGTTACCCAAATGATCACTAGGATTTATGAAAGGACCCAAGCTAAATCGACTTCTATATGTGAACTTCTGAATTTATAAGTTTTTTTGTTTCCGACTTATAAACTGATTTTTTCTATTCTAACTAATAACTTCTTACGGTAAAGTGGAGTACAAAGAATGTTGGGTGTTACCAACTTCGGCTTTTGAATTTTCGTGCAACTTAAGGGTTTAAATGTCTTAAGACATTAATCTTTGCTTGAAGTAAAAATGTTAAGTTATGCAATTTTTATATCTTATTTTTGTAAATTTTTCACACACCAATAGAAAGTCTAATATATATGATCAAAATTTTGTAGCCCCTGAATTGCCAATGCCAGGATGTTAGAGCTTCTTTATCTCCAGTGCAACCCAAAGCAAGAGATGGTTGGTGATATATACAATCGAATGTGTTCAACTAAATCTACTATTGCCACTAAGATTCAACAGGTTTCACTACTTTCCATTAGACATATTTTTCATTTTTTCCCTTTCTGTCTCTGATTGAATGTTTTCACAGCTTCCAGTTCTTGGTGGAACTTCAGATGGTACAATGCGATCAATATCATGGCAAATAAGGTGGTACATTTCATTTTACTCGGAAATACCTTTACCTGCTTCTATCATTCCCGCCACTTCCTTGATGTAAATATACTATATACATCTTAGACATTCACTCTGTAATTACTAACAAAACCATTTTGGTCATAGAACTATATATGTTCGAGACTAATATTTATATACATTTGATTTGTTTCCAAAAGATATATCAACTATTCATCTTCTACATTGTCTACAAATTGTTTTAGATGATGGAAACGAGACCAAAAACTAATGCATGTTGGTTTTTAGAGGTAAATGTACATAGTGTTTTGTGTTAGCAAATTGTTCGTAAATGATACTTCAGTCAATTAATTAGGTAGAACTAACGCCGAAATAGACCTTCCAGTTTTATAAATTGAACACCAAGGTCTTGCTTCTACTATCAAAATATATTCTCAAAGCTGAAAGCTGAAATGATACTTCAATTTGATATATGTGATCTACAAGCACTCTTAAGATAAAAAAATCCATAGTTACCCAAATGATCACTAGGATTTATGAGAGAATCCAAGCTAAATCGACTTACAGGTTCTCATGAACTTATAAGTTGTTTTGTTTCCGACTTATAAACTGATTTTTTCTATTCAAAGTATTAACTACTTACGGTAAAGTGGAGAACGAAGAATGCTGGGTGTTTCCAACTTCGACTTTTGAATTTTCTTTCAACTTAAGCATTTACATGTTGTAAGACATTGATCTTTGCTTGAAGTAAAAAAAGTTAATACATGAAATTTTTATATCTTATTTTCTTAATTTTTTCTCTCTCCAATAAAAAGTCAACATATATGATCAAAATTTTGTAGCCACTGGATTGCCAATTGCAAGATGTAAGAGTTTCTTTATCTCCAGTGCAACCCAAAGCAAGAGATGGTTGGTGAAATATACAATCAAATGTGTTCAACTAAAACTGGAGCCAAAATTGGATTCCTAAGAATAAAAAAACAATAGATTGTAAAATAAAAAACCTCGCAAAAGAACAAATGACTAATATTTATACCACAGTAGCACTTAATGCAAAAAGCTTTTCAGTCAATGTGCCATAAACTTCTTAATCAAATTTGTATAAAAATTTTAAAATATAACTATATTTACTCCAATCGGCTTAATCAATCAATCATTCATGCCATGCTCTATTAGACACACAAATGGTAGAGGGGATATATTTAACTGATCCACAAACATATTTTATTTTGACTACGTATTTTGAATTATTATAATTTTTTTCGATAGCATCGATTATTATAATTGAAAGTAAAATTACCACATAAGAATCAGAATGATTTGTCAATTGTGATATGCACGAAAAGAGAAGGCAAGAGATATGTCAATGAATGTATCCCTCTACTCTACTAATACTAACTTAATTCAAATAGAAGTATCTAAGGAGACTGATATCTTTTTCTTAAGAAGTCCTCACAGTGTTCATACCACCTGAGTTCGTATGGATTTTTAAATATTCAATTCACACGATGATATCATCCCTTCAATAGTTGTTACATACTTTATGGTGTGAAAATTAATAATACCTCACTGATTCATTCTCCTAACCAAATGTTTTTCTACCTTTTGACAATCATTAAGTATAATTTTATTGATGTAATCCCGCGCCATGGCGCGGGCTAACGACTAGTACAGACTAAATTAACAGGTTCCCTCTTCTCTGTCTATTTATCACAAGCCAACCCAAACACAGAAGGAAAACCCTTTCCCAAATAAATGTTCTTATCATTATGCTGCCTCTATTTTACATTAAGTCAAAGGAGAGATGTATTCTAAGAATTTTACTATCTTCTTTAATCAAGCAGATGCTATTAGTTACATTGCCGAGTGTAATTTCCCCCACTTACAGATTCTACTGATTTTCAGCGGTTAATACTGAGGCTGCTGGAAAAGTCTGGTGAAAAGAAAGAACTTCGTCTAGTTTGGAAGGTACCGGTCGCTTTTTTATATTTACTAGTTATGTCGATGTGCGTTGCACGTGACATTTTATTTGTTACAATATATAAACTCACATGGTGTTAGATATAAAAGAAAATCAACAACAAATAAGACTAATGAGAAATATAACTCAAACAGAAGAAAAAAGTAAGAGTAGAAGCCCTGTAATATTTCAAAGTCAAGGAATAATTTCTTTTCAACATTTAATACTCAACTCAGAAAATAAGTGAGAAATGAAATACAGATGAATCAATATTTGACATAAAAAAGTGATTTTCTAAAGACTTATATCCATAGTCTTTAGCTGCCATCCGCTTGTTTCCTCGTAAAGTCTCTAATGGGCTTTCTAGCGTGCTATTCGCAAGTATACGAATCAAGTAATATAGAGAGTATTTTTGACTCGGATTATCGATCCCACAGGGACTTTGCAGGTTTTTCTAGTAATCAGTTTTAAAGAACAGAGTATAAAAAGGAGGAATATTTTGAGAGTTTGCTTACTAACTAAGTACTAAAAGTAAATAACTGAAACGTAAATCTTTTTGTGAGAATTTTCAGAATAATCTTAAGGTTGTAAAACTAGGGTTGAGATACTACATTCCAAGATCCCCTATGGTCTCTTCAGATTTTCGTTCTAGTTTGATATGAAAACACACAGCAGTCACGTTATCCGTGCCACATACCAATTGTGCAGTATCTTTTCTTTTCCTGCACGCTATCACGATCCTGCAGACTGTCGGATTCCTGTTAAGCTGCCTAAGTCTGCAGTCTCGTTCTAAGTCTACTAGGGTGTCTAACCTATCCTGATGGCCAGGGTCAGATTCTCTACTAGTTGGTCTCAACAATTTCATGCTAGTCCTAACTCCCCTTCGCTAGTCGGCCCATCGGGGTAAGGTGCTAAATTCTGTCTTCTCTTCCTAACCCTAACCGGACGTTTTCACCTACCGGCTCGGGTCTGTAGCAATTCTGGTTAGCTACTCCGATCATGCATAAACAGTAAAATTCAAAGACAGAATAACTGATAAAACTGCTGAATTAAGATAGTACGATCATGAATTCATAGTCAAAACGTAGAACTAATCTCTGAAAACAAAACCCTAGGTTCACCGAGAACCTAGGTAAAAAATTTAGCTACTAAGATTCATAACGAAAATAACACAGTTTTTGAACAAAGAGAGAATAAGATCAAACTAAGTCTTCGGATCTGGATTCGCGCTTTCGTGCTCTCCCGGGATGCTCAGACTTCTCCTTGGATGTGTTATTGTTGTGTGTTGAAACGAGCCTGGACGAGTCTTTATATAGTGCTGAAGACGTTTCTGGAACTTGCCATAATTACAAAACTGCCACTGGGCCCGGAACTGCCGCGGAATACGCGCTGTCTGCGTACATACTCAGCTGTCTGCGTATATACTCAGCTGTCTGCGTATATACTCAGGCAGCAACTTTTCAACTTCCAATTCTTCTCTCTGTCTGCGTATATACGCAGCTGTCTGCGTATATACTCAGCTGTCTGCGTATATACGCAGACAGTGGCATACAGTTTTCGTTTTCTCTCTCCTCTTGTGCGGATTGAAGCTCTGTGTGCATATAAAACCCCCCGTAAGCGTATATACGCACGCACACCAAAACTTGACCCGAAACTTGTCAAAATTACCAAAATACCCTTGGGTCAGAATTGTCCCGGAAATCGTCACGACTCTGAATTAGCTGCTCACGACTCCGGGCACCGGGGACCGAAACTTTGTACATGGACGTAGCCTGTCTGGGACCCAAACTTGACGGGAGTCGGGTTTTTTGGCCGGACTCCGTTTCATCATTATGACCAGTTTCGGAAAGCCCTTGACGTCTCCGTTCTTTTGCCCCTGGTTTCACTTCAAAATTCCAAGTCAAGCTCAAGATATTGTCAACCGAGCATATCCCGGTCATTCTCGGTTTTGGAGTTTTCAGCTTCCTCGAACGGTTTTCACTGCCCGTTTTTCCAGTCTTTCCGTTTTCCATTCCGCTCTCCCTTGTACCAGCCTCGGTCAAATCCTGCCCTAAACTTTTACTGCACGTTTCCCGAGGTGAACCCAGTTCTGTCTCGGCACGCATCCTAATGCACTTCCCGAACCCGTTCCTATAAAGACAACATGAACAAACCCGCGATCAATATCAATAAATGTACTAAACATGCAGAAATTTACGAAGAGCTAATAAACATCTCGTTCCTTAAACCGAGGCTTTCCGAGGGTGAATTCTGGCTAAAACGCGGCTTTCCGACACAATGACACGTCGATTCAGGCTAAAAGATAACCTCTATTTGGGCGTTATCAGTCTCCAAATGACCTAAATAATTTCCGGCTGAACACGCTCACCTTAAGCTGAACACGCTCAAGGTCTGGACCCGACCGGCCGGTTCGACCGGTGAAGCAGTGGGTAACCGGTCCGGTTTAGCTAGCGGACCGGGTATGCAGAGAACCGGTTGTCAGAGAGGAATTTCAGAGAAAACTTGGATAATTTTATTGAATGAAATACAAGTCTTTATATAGACTTTACATGAACTAATTGTTCCTAAAATAGTGCTCAACTATCTCCTGAATATACTCAACTACTAGCTAACAAATAGTCCAACCTTGGATAATGCTAATACTATCTAAACTAACTCCTAAAGACTAGGACATAGCTAACAACTAAACTTGACCAAGTCCGTTCTTATCTTAACACCCTCCCTTAAATTGAAAGGTCACATTTCAGTTTAATGAGATAAAAAAATACTAATTCTCCAAGCAAAAAAAAAACAAGTTCTTGCTTGTTGCCCATTGCTACCAATCATTTTTTTTTCTTCTTTTTGTTGTTGCTGATGATGCTGCTACTTCTGATTTCGTCGATGCGCTGCTGCGCTATCTCTGCTGCTGCACGCTGGAGCTGCTGTCCAGATTATGTGCTGATGTCGCAGCTGTGTCCGTAGCGGCTGTGCTGCTGCACTGCTGCCGCCGTTGCTGCGACTCTGCCGCAAGAGCTGTTGTACAGTGGCGGCTTTTGTTTTTCTTAAACTTTTCCAACAATTGCTGCTGTCTAATTGCTGTTGCAGCGTTCATCTTGTTGTCCAACTCCTGCTACTACAACCTTCTTCTCTGTCACCGGCAGCTGCGACTGCCTTTTTTTCGGTTGCTGCTGCTCACGAGTCACGACTAACTCTCAGACTCTCATCTCTTTCACTCTTGTGATACGTTCTTTGTATCCAATGGAAACTGTTGTTGCTACAACTCATAATTAACTCTCTAAACTCTACTAAAGCATGACCCAGCGCGCGGCTAATGACGGCACCGCCCGCCGGTTGAGCGGAAGCTAATATTTGGTCACCAAGAGCTTAAGGCTCTGATACCACTGTTAGAGAGGAATTTCAGAGAAAACTTGGATAATTTTATTGAATGAAATACAAGTCTTTATATAGACTTTACATGAACTAATTGTTCCTAAAATAGTGCTCAACTATCTCCTGAATATACTCAACTTCTAGCTAACAAATAGTCCAACCTTGGATAATGCTAATACTATCTAAACTAACTCCTAAAGAATAGGACATAGCTAACAACTAAACTTGACCAAGTCCGTTCTTATCTTAACACCGGTGTGAACCGCTAAGAACCGACGCTTTTAGCGAACCGTTGGGTTGGCTGGTTCTGACCGGTTTTACCGGTTTCTTCATGTCGCCGATTAAATTACAGACGAAGAAAGAGAGAGATGACGATATTTCACAGTGAGAGAGATATGTTGAAGAGGTATTTCGAGAAAGAGACGTTCAAATCGAATTACAGATAGAGAGAGAGACGATAAAGGTGTTGGAGAAAAATATGGCAGAGTTAATGGAGATAATGGATACAGAGGGAGGGTTGGTGCTTATCCAACCACCACCAGAGAAGGTTATTTGTTCAATTTTATTGTTTTTCTATATTATTTATTACTAAATTTCATGCAAATTTTGACTTTAAAAATTCGATCTCGCTAATTTGTTTCGAAAATATAGCCTCTTTAATTCCAAGAATGACTCATGATTGTTGGGTGTTTGATTAATATTTCGGTCATATTCAAATGTATTTTATTTTAATTGCATATTTTTATAAAATATAATTATATATTAACAATTACTTCATATGTGCGGTTGAACCGGTTGAACCACCGGTTGAACCGGTCGAACCATAAATGAGTCCCTTACCGGTTCGATGACCGGCCCGTTTTAAAACTTTTCTTATATCCCTCAACAATGCAAATGGGTTTGGAAAAACGTCTCCGATAATAGCTGCTTCATTCTCCACTTAAGTCGGATAGTGCGGTCCTCTTAGGCCTTGCTCAGCTGCCAATGTATGGTACAGTCTCGAAAAATGTCAACGAATTCCTCAAAGAAGACAGTATATACTGAAAGAAAATGAGGGTGAGAGAGAGAGAGAGTTGGCAAGATAAATTGAAAATTTTGGGTACTCAAGACTTCTTTTTATAGTGGTGAAGGTACCCATTCGAAAAGGCACAAACTGAATAATCACAACTATTCTGGTATGATGAAGATATGTACCCGAAAAGGCATGAACTGGATAGTCACAACTATTGAGGTTTAAACTCCGCTAAACATGAATTTTAGATTACAATTCTAATTTGAATAGCACAACTCTTCGGATTTGTAAATATGTCAATATTTCAAGGGTAATTTAGGAAATTAAGTAAAACACTAAAATATTAAAACACTCACACTTTTAGAGAGTAGCATGAATTCTTTTTAAATTCGCTGTTCTCCACTTCCCAAGTATGGTTCTAACACAACATAGGCATGTTCTCTTTATTAACATAATATGGATATATAAAAGGGAAGCCCGGTGCACGGAGCCCACTATGCGCCGATCTGGGAAGGGTTGACCCACTGTGGGGTCTATTGCATGTAAGAGACTGTTTCTACGACTCAAACCTGGTCAGGCGGCAATTTTACTGTTGTGCCAATGGCCGCCTTCAAAATATATGAAAATGTAGTATAAATTTTTTTAACAAACAAAATACTAGTAGATATTGCACATGTTTCTACGGAAACTGCGTGAGACTCTGCAGTCTGCATAGTGCATACATTAGCCCTATCAACTATGAAACCCTAAAAGGGTTAAGGGAATAGTGAACACAGAAGAAAAGGAGAATGATAATGAAACGAACCGTTTTGGTTAAATGCATTAAATAGAGATGATGAGTATATATACAATGTATGCAACGGTTCAATATTGAACCGTTGGGCTGAAGAGATAAGAACGAAATACTATTGGGTATTTTCATAATAGCCCTTACGAACTGTATAATTGTAAAATTTTCCAAGTACTATAACTTCTGGATAATGCAATTCTGCCCCTTCTCTTTGTATCTTCTGCTAATACCCCCTGCAAACTCATGGTGGTTCTGCAAGTATCATGAGTTTGTTCTTTAGCTCCATAAAATGTGGTGTAGCATGTCCTTTTGTAAATATATCAGCAATTTGATGAGAGCTTCCTACAAAAGAAACACATAAATCACGACGAAGTACTTTTTAACGTACAAAATGGTAATCCAACTCAATATGTTTTGTACGAGCATGCATAATAGGGTTGTGAGACATTGAAATTTCAGAGTAATTGTCACACCAAAGAGTGGGGGGGGGGGAAGAAATGAATTTTTTTTAGATATTTAAAAAGCATTTTGATCCAAGTCAATTCTGCAGCTGTGACTGCTAATGAGCGGTATTCAGCTTCTGTTGAAGAACGGGCCACAGTGGGCTGCTTCTTGGCATTGGGTTGGGCCCAATATAAATAACAAATCCAGTTGTGCTTCTCCGATCAGTAGGGTTGCCAGCCCAATCTGCATCAGAGGAGGCCTCAATTGGAGAATGCCTAGATTGGTAAAACATACCATGATCATGTGTGCCATGTAAGTATCTAAGGATACATTTGGCACCAGTAAGATGGACAAAGGTAGTTTGATGCATAAAATGACACAGGTGGTTAACAGCAAAGGCTATATCAGGCCTTGTAAAAGTGCAGTATTGCAGTGAACCAATTAATTATCTGTAAATAGTAGGATCTGTAAGAAGAGTCCCATCAGAGATATGCATTTTTCCAGTAGAAGACAAGGGTGTAGGACAAGATTGACAGTTTTGCATATTGTATTTTGCAAGAAGATCTTTGATGTATTTAGATTGATGAAGAAAGATACCTTTTGAAGTTCTTTTGACTTGTATACCCAAAAATAATGCAGAGGACCAAGATTGGTCATTTGAAATTGAGAGTGAACAGATTTTACCAGATCAGCAGTGTAGACATGATCATTTCATGTGACAATAATTCCATCCACATACAAAAGAATAATAGTGATTCTGTCATTAAAATGTCTAACCAAAAGAGAGCTACCTGCTCCAGATTGGGAGAAACCCAGATTTAACACATAAGTAGCGAATTTTTCAAACCAAGTTCTAGGTGCTTGCTTGAGGCCATATATGGATTCGTTGAGTTTGCAGACAAAGTGTGGATAATGAGGATTAGTAAAACCTTGTGGCCGTTTCATAAAAACAGTTTCTCTGAGATTGCCATGTAAAAATGCATTTTTCACATCAAGTTGCTGTAATGGCCAGTTAAAACTAGCAGCTAAAGCAATTACAGTTCTAACAATAGCATGTTTTACCACAGGGCTAAAGGTTTCATCATAGTCCACCACTAGAGTTTGATGAAATCCTTTGGCCACAAGTCTGGCCTTATATCTAGCAATAGAACCATCAGGGTTAAACTTTGTTCTGTACACCCATTTGTTGCCAACAATGTTGGTATTGGGTGGTGGCTCAACAAGAGTCCAAGTATGTTGATTAATGAGGCTCAAATACTCATCAGTCATGGCTTGCTGCCACTGTGAGTGTTTTTGAGCCTCAGTGTAGCTAGTGGGATCAAATGAAGATGTAGAAGAAGTAAGACAGAAACCAGGAGTAGTAGTGCAAGTTTTAGTTTTATGTATAGGAGGGGAGGTTGTGTTAGGATCAGATATACCATAATTGCAAGAAGTTGCAGCAACACCAAGAAATTTCTTTTTGAAAATTCCAGATTTGCTTCTGGTTTGCATGTGATGCCCCTCAGCAGGTGGTCCTGTAGTTACCTCTGGTGCCAATCCAGAGCTAGGAGAGCCCATATGTATCTGTTCTTGTATATGTTCTGAGGGACTTGGGTCTGGGATAGCTGGATGCAACACAGAAGGAGAACTAGGAACACCTGGTGCATGGGATACATCAGAAATTGCATTATCCTCATATCCAGGGAATGGTGGAGTGTAAACTGGAATGGAAGCTGCATCACAAACAGAAAAGGTGTTAGAATTAGATAAAAATGCATAAGGAAACACAGTTTCTTCAAAGATAACATCCCTACTCCTAGTTAGTAAATACTCCGAATTTTTCCGTTTAATACCCGTCCGTACGTATAAATGAAAAATACTTCCGTATTTCGTATTATTGCTGGACCTAATGAAAAATACTCGAATTTTTGAGCAAAAAAGTTTAATACTCGTATTTAACGTTTTAACGTATAATACTTCCGAATAAAACTTCTTGCATACAATATTGCAGTGAACAAATTATAATCCAAAATGTTATAACTTATAATAATGCCTTATTATTAAATATTTTTTTTACTATTTCTATATTTTAAATATTTATTGTTATAAATATTTACAAGTATTATTATAAAAATTGAAAATATTAAGTTTAAGTAGCTATATATATATATAAATATATGTATGTATGTACGTACGTACATGCATCTTCAGTCTTATGTGTTTTATTATTAATTTTTTAAATAATCAGTCTTAAGATTAGGAAATGCGTAGTAATTTTTCTTTACAGAAGTTTGCAACTAAATAGTTTGATATTATTTTACATAAGTAATTAGATATAAGTAAATAGAGTAATTATCTGAAATGATAAATAAATGAGTACATCTTTATATTTTTAAATATTTGATAAAAATATGAAAATATGGCACTGTGGGACCCAAATAAGTCATTATGGATGCTAAAATATTAAGAAATCCACCCGTATTTTTAATTCCGAATGAATAACTAGTTTACGAATTATACAAGTACGTATAAAAAACTCGAATTAATCAAATCGCGTACTTTTATGCCGAATTTTTACTACGTATTTTTAACATAAAATCGTATAATACACGTACGTATCGTACCACGTTTTATTTCCGTCCCGTATTTTACTAACTATGTCCCTACTAATATAGAACTTGGATGCAGTTTTGTCAAAACAAATAAACCCTTTATAATTTTCTGTATATCCAAGAAACACACAAGTTTTTGTTCTAGGATCTAATTTAGATGTAGAATAAGGTCTCAAATTATGAAAACAAGCACATCCAAATACTTTTAAATTATCATAATCAGGTTTCTTTTTTAATAATATTTCAAATGGAGATGCAAGATTGGTAGTTCTACTTGGCATTCTGTTAATTAAGAAGACAGCAATAGCAAAGGCATGAAACCAAATTTTTTTTGGCAAAGAATCTTGTTGCATCAAAGTTATGGCAGTTTCAACTATGTGCATGTGTTTCCTTTCAGAAACACCATTTTGTTGAGGTGTGTGTGGACATAATTTTTGATGAGTTATACCACTAGAAGACAACATGTTTTGAGAAACATAAGAAACATATTCACCTCCACCATCTGTTCTTATTTTTTGTTCCAAGTAAGTTTTCAATTTGCAATTTGAACTGAGTAAACACAAGAGGTACATCCGATTTATGATAAAGAGGGAACAACCATGTATATCTAGACAAGTCATCAATAAACACACATAAAATTTATAGCCATGATAAGACTTCACAGAAGCAGGTCCCCAAACAATAGAGTGCTAAAGATCAAGTGGAGAATAGACAGTAGAAGTAGAGTGCTTATATGGTAGTCTTGAAATTTTGCCTTGTAAGCAGTATTGACAAACAATACTATCAGAGGAAGTAGATAACTTATAAGTTGAACCAAAAATTTTATGCAAAATTTCATTGGTGGGATGACCCAGTCTAGCATGAAGAAGAGAGAATGTTAATCTTACTACCCAAAAAAGCTTTGGGTGTAGAGATATGGTGAGAAAAGGGTGAACTGTAAATAGGGTATAGACCATTTTCACTCTGTCCTTGGTAAAGAGTTTTGCCCGAATCCAGATCATGTATATAAAATGAATGTGCATCAAAGATGAATCTACATCGATGAGTTTTGCATAATTGATAAAGAGAAAGTAAATTTGTTGCAAGTTTTGGAACATGTAAAGTGTTTTGAATAAATTTTTATGCAGGGGTGTTAAGATATGCAATACCAGAGTGAGAGATTTGTGCAGTTTGACCATTTCCCAGAGTAACTTGATCAGAACCATAGTAGTTATCAGCCAAAAAAAAGAGATTATCTAGATTTGCAGTCATATGATTAGCTGCTCCAGAATCAGTTAACCAATACTCAGACATAGAGGGCACAATGTGTGATGAAGCAGCATAAGCAGATGTCAAATTATCGGAAGGGGGTTTTCCCTGATAGGCATGATCCATCCTATGCCAACAATCGAGTGCAGAGTGGTAATCATTACCACAAATCTGACAAGTAATAGGTGCATGTGACTTAGATCTACCTCTCCCATTGCCAGGATTAAAATAACCTCTTTGAAACCCAGATCTCCCCCTCGGATTTTGAAATTCAGAAGAACGAGAAAACCCTTGACCATATTGGGATTTTTTTTGACCAAAACTAGAAAAACCTTGTCCATCAAAACGACCTCGACCAGAATTGCCTCTACCAGGCTGGCCACCAGCTCTATGACCATAACGACCACGACCACGGTTGAAACCACCACGGTAAGTGGAAACAGAAAAGGCAGAAGAACCAGAGACATCTACAGACTGGGACTCAAGCATTTTTCTTCAGCACGCAATAGGACATGTAAATCCTCAAAGGTAATAGGCTCAGATTTGATGCGAATAGAAGAACGAAAAGTATTATAATCTGGGGATAATCCATTTAGAGCATAGAGAAGCATGTCTTCATCATCAATGTGAACCATAGAAACAACAAGTTTAGCACGAATACCCTTAAGCTTTTGCATGTATAGATCGATAGAATCAGGTCGTTTCTTTAGGGTTTGCAACTCAGATTTTAATTATAACACATTCGACCGAGTGAGAGATGCATACCTATGATCCAACGCAACCCAGATCGAGCGCGAGGAGTGCTTACCAATAACATGTGTGAGGGCATCGGGGGTCAGAGTAGCGTTGAGAAGCGTTCGGAGAGCTTGATCTTGATGGCACCAGTCATGATACGCCGGATTTGGAGTAGATCCATCATCAGAGGAGAGAAACTCAGGAGGACAGGTAATGGATCCATCGATGTACCCAGATAACTTATGGGTTTTGAGAATCGATGTTAACTGATGTTGCCAACGAACGTAATTGGTGTTATCAAGTTTGTGTGGCATGAGATTGTGTATGTTGGAGAGCAAGAACAAAGGATTCGTGGGAAAGGAGATCGGAGAGAGAGCCATAGAGGCGATCTAGAGGCTCTGATACCATATGAAACCCTAAAAGGATAAAGGGAATAATGAACACAAAAGACAAAGAGAATAATAATGAAACGAACCGTTTTGGTTAAATACATTAGAGAGATGATGAGTATATATACAATGTATGCAACGGTTCAACGCTGAAGAGATAAGAACAGAAGACTATTGTCTATTGGGTATTTCCATAATACCCTTACAAACTGTATAATTGTAAAATGGTCTAAGTACTATAACTTCTGGATAATACAATTCTGCCCCCTTCTCTTTGTATCTTCTGCTAATATCAACCAACTTCACACAAGAAGCCAGGACATTGGAAACTTTTGGAGATAACTGTGGCAGCCTAGTAGGTTGCCATTCTACTCTCTTGCAAAGTCAATATATCAGTAGCACTGCCTTGTAAAAAATAATCATTTTTGTACTGTTGAAAGCTATGATGTACGGGAATTCCATGTTTGATGACGTCCCCGTTCCGGAATGTCTCGAACTTCGGAACTCCACCGGAACGCTCCCAGGACACCACATATTCCTTCCCGTAAAAATAATGAGTCCGGAACTTATGAGGAACTTCCTGGGAACGTGTTCCCCCTTTTCGAAACGGTTTGGAAACATCCATAGGTTAAAAATAACACTCGGGTGTCTTTTAATAAACTGAAAAAGATAAAGGATGCAACTTGTAAAAAATATATGGATACTTTCAACCCCCTTCTAAACCCTAGCCGCTTATACTTCAATGAAGAGAAAAATATTTGGATGCCTTCAAGACTTCCATACGACCTCAAAGAGTTTGACGACCTCCGATTTCTTTACTACCTCCATGTTAGAATAAATTTGTTTTCATCTTAATTATTGTCTTTCATTTTCAATTTCAATTATATATATATATGTTGTTCCTGTTTCAGTCCTGTTTTAGTGCTACATAGGTTGAAAGTGATGCTCCCCCGGGTTTTCTTCCCGGGGTCGGCGTTTCATCTCGTCCCCGTTCCGTTTCGAGTGCTACATAGGTTGAAATCGATGGAGTAGTTATTTATGTTTATAATTGCCAGGGTTTTAGCCTGCAATGAAGATGCTGCTAAAGTTGCTCTTACATGAGCAACCTTGGCCCCTTTCTCGTCAAGGATCTGAATCCCTATACCACTATGAAGTGATTCTTTTCGCCATAATTGATCGACTTTGATAATGATATGCCTATAGTCTCGTGTCCATGTCCGAAGGGTCATTAAGGACTATGTCGAGAGTCGGCTTACTTTCTGGTTGTCAAGTAACCTTAAAGTCTAAGCCATTTCTTTTAGACTGCCAGGGACACATATTGCATGCTTTCAAAATGTTCCGTCAAGGCTGAAATCAGGATCATCAGGAGCTGTCCTAAGGCTGAAATCAGGATCATCAGGAGCTGTCCTATTTCTTTAGTCCCCATTGGCGAGAGAATACTAACGAGCTGCACAAACTTCTCATAGTTTTCTTAAATACTTTTGAGTACCTCAATAACCCCTGTTGTCAATGGGAAGAAGAGTTCGCGCACCAATAAAGTCTAATAGTAGCTAGGGGTGGCAATGCAATCCGGTCTGATCCGAGATCAGAGTGAATCAATCCGAATGGATGAAGTCCGAATTTGATCCATTTACATATTGGTCGGATTTGGATATTGAAATAAGGATCCGAGCGGATTTGGATCAGGGTTAAGATCCTCTAGGGTATCCTATCCGATTAGTTATTACTTTGCATAAATACCTTCGGGGTTTTATATATCTACAACATAACTTACCCTATTTTAACTACTTTTCCTAACTTGTGTATTCAGCTCTTACATCTCATTTCTCTCTACCTCCTGTCTATCTCTCAAACCTCTTAGCGAATCTTCTAGGCCTGCAAAAAATATGAACTTTCAACCAGGAAGCCTAGCCGTCCCTGTAAGCTTGGAAACCTAGAGTGTCGTTGTAGTGAGTTCTCAATTCTGATCGATGGGTACGAGCAATTGTCAGGACATGGTTTATTTGTTGAATTATCTAATGGCGTTCCAAAAACTGAGTGGATTAAGTCCGAAGCCAATCAATTTTTAAGTGGATTGAATATGGATATTGAAAACAAGATCTTGCTCGATCCGGATCACACTGGATATAAGATGGATATCCGACCCGATCCGGAAATGAGTTATTTTACTTAAATACCCTCGTTTAGGTAGCGGATAAAGAGGGCGGATGAGATAAGCTATCCCCTCCCTCTTTTTATACGGTGTTTGGATGCGGGATATGGGAGGGATAGCTTATATCTTCTCTTATGCTGGTGGTGTTTTTTTGTGCACAAATTTGAGGAGAGGTGGTAAAAGCTCGGATAAGAAATAGGGTGCAAAGGAGAAATTTTTGTTTGCTCTAAGAGCAAATACACGTGGTGCTCTAATCAATACAACTCATGACACATCAGGAAGAAAGAGAATGAGTGGCAGACAAAAGAAAGTGAATTCCTACATGTTCCTGACGTGTCCTGTGATGTATTGCTTAGAGCACCATGTCATATTTGCTCTTGGAGCAAGCAATAATTACTCGGTGCAAAGAGGTTGATGAAAATACCCCCACACAAATACCAAATTTCCTACCCCTAGTCCCCAATTTTCTTGCTTGACTGTGATTTGTGGTGGTTCTGATCTGTTTCTCTATGATCGTCGCCGGCGGCTCTACCGTCGTTGGGGAAGAGAACCTCCGTCTTCTCACTTCGACCATCACACCTAGTTCGTCCGTTCCCTGAATCATGTCCCCACACTGGGTAATGGGACCAACTGGACCAGATCCGCTCTGGTGGATGACATCCCATCGTTCATATTGAGGACAAATCGTATCTCACGGCCGTGAGTTCTTGATTCCACTCGAAGCATCGTTCTTAGAAGCCACGATGGAGAGAGACACAAAGACTGCGGAGAATACAAGGACCAGTTCCAGAAGGTGTAAACACAAGCCAGTGGTGTCTGAGACTCCACTAGAGACACTACAAACCACACCCGCAAAATGAGCTTGTTAAAGGTATCTGATATTGGAACAGGTTAAGAAACTAATTGAGCTTGTTGAAGAATAATCTGAGTACACCATTTTTGTTTGAATCTGCTTGGCTCATTTTGAAATTGATAGGCTTTTTTCATTAGAATAAGATACTTTCAGATGATTAATGGTGTATATCGATACTTGATAATGTTGATTTAGGGTTTTATTGACTGAGGAATACGAACAATTACGAATTATAGTGGCTAAATTAGTTACTTGGTGTGTTTTACGCACAAATTAGAACACAAACTACAAATCCAAATTCATGACACTACAGGGCAATGCGGTCATTTTAACATTAACCCTTCATCTTATCTTGCATCATATCCAACAGCACGCAAACACAGACAACCAAACATATCGTACTAGAGCTTATCCAAGAGCATTCATATCCTTGCTCTTATTCCAGCATAAGCCTTATCCTTGCATATTTTATCCATTACCCAAACGAGGCTCAGGGTTAAATGTTACCACAAATGAACCTACTTACATGGACATTTTTCAGTAAGTTCTGCCTCTAACAATAGCAGTCAGTTCACGCATCTCTCAGCCTCGTATCACGTGTGGAGAATTTAAGCAATTTAGCATTATTTGGAAATATTATGGGTATGATTGTGATGGATTGAAGTCTTTTTAGCATGTATTTAGTAGATAGTTGATTTTTAATTTTATATAGAATTAGTGAGAAATCTAACTAACTTGCATAACCGACCCGTTTGACTTGCTAAATGGATGTGGATCGTATCTGGATATTTGTTTGGGAATTCGATCCGATATCTGATGCTAAATGGATATGTGGATCAAATATGGATACGTATCTGAAGTCCGTCCCGAGTCTATGCGGTTCCACTAGAACTTTTCCATCTTCCTTGACATCTGGTTGAGGGTTGATTTGGTTAAAAGCTGAAGCAAGGTGAATTCAGAGGGTCGGATGGACCAATTTAGAAAGAACTAGCCAGTTTCCCTAGTTTGAAAGTTTTCCATCTCTTGTGCTTACAGTTGTAGGACACCATTGACCTCATGGGAAGCAGGGAACTTTGCGGTTATGGCAGATTATCTAAGAATGCTAACCAAAGATAACCAGTTTATTATTAGTATGGTTTTCTAGTACGAAACTCTTATTATTAGTTTCGATTCTCCTTTTAGAATACTAACAAAAGATAATCCACTTCATTTTTCCTAGCATCACATCTCTGATTTTCTTAAAGTTCTCAGGAACTGGTTTCTGCCTGTTCATGTCAAATGCGAACTTTAATTTATTATTATGCTTAATATTGACAGGAGGAGCTTGATTGGAACGAGATACTAATAAAGCGGTACAAAGGGAGAGAGGTAAACTTACCTATCCTGGTTGTTTATTGTTCTAGGATTTTGTGATTGCTGACAGACAATATTAGAAGTGTTACCCCCTTGCTTCTTGTTCATCTCCTATTGAAGCAAATATTTCTACTCTTTTGCTATCTTAAGAAGTGACTGTACAATTAACTTGTTTTGATCCTCTGAAGCTACACCCCAGAATATCTTGACATTTTGAACTCAAATGCTACTAAATAAACACAGTTAATAATTGTGTTAAAGTTTTAACAACGTAGTTATCAGAAATTTCATGTGTATAATTGTGTGTGTATTCTTTTACCAAATTTGAACTTTAGAATCACATGCTTTTAGAACTGTAAAATCACATGTTAAATAGATTAATTGATATAATTATAATTTGATTTGTACTAAGCAAATCAAGATTGAAATGTCAATCAACATTGAAATTTTTTAGAAAATAATATATTTTGATGTTGCTATCGGCGTCACTAATGTTTTATATATTATGTATATTGTATATATATAATAATATACTAAAAAAGCGGTGAACACGGAAAGGATAGCCATTCCGTCAGAATCCCGGATCGTTCCGATCCACACGGGCAAAACAAAACGGCGACCGGAACGGAATTTACAATTATGAATTGTTATGATAAAAAATGTGATTAGTAAAATTTAATCTAGTTTCTTTTTAAATAGCATCCTTGTATAAGATCCTATGTGGCACTGACATGTCAGCTCAAACCCCATAATGAGTAGTTTATATGGAACTCTAGATTAGTAGTTATTTTCTACGTCACCGGACTCGGGTGCGGGTGTCATGTCGGGTGTGGATCTAAGGATCAGATTTGCCTAATTATTGAAATTTAGGATCCGGGGACTCGGCTAAAAATTACCCAAATTTTGGACACCGGTGCGAGGATATGTCATATTTTTATGTTTTATATGTTTGTCTGTGTAAGTCATGCATCCATTTTAGTCTTGGTAAGAGGTTCGATGACATTTTCTATCATGTGTAGGAGTATTATGAATTAAAATATTTGTTTAAAGGGCCTTTTATTAAAAAATTGTGTTTTCTTGGGCTGTAAATTAAGAATAACAGTGGGCCTAATAATATATTGTACACTTGGGCCTTCCTCAAGTATTAAAAGAGAAGAAGACGACGACCAGTTGCAAAGAAACGCAGAGGAACTGCGAAGAAAGTTGGACGGTTCAAAGAGAAGGGAGATCAAAGGAGGAACACATAAACATTCAGCGCGTCCAAGATGAAATCGCCCGGATCGACGCGGATATCATACCCGCACCTGGATCGGGTTGTGTAGTCTGACAATATTGACGAGTCCATGTAACGTAGGTTATTTTTACAACATTATTGTGTTTAAAAACTCAAATAAACATGGCATATATATGAAATACAATTTATTATTTCTAACATGAAATAACATCGAACGAACAAACAACTTATAGGGTTTTTTCGTTTGCGCTCTTAATTGTGTCTAATTGTTTACGTGAGACCAATTGTAGGGCTGAAATTATCGGTCAAATTACAACACTAGTGGAATATGCTATAATAAACGACCGTTGTTTCATCTAATATGTTTACAATTTTTGTACTGTTTCTTAGGATACCAAACTTTAGGGCCACCATTATTGACCGGAATGGCAATGGCAATGCTAATGTCTTATGATGTAATCAGCAATGACAATATCGTCTCAAAAAATTACAATCATGGTACCCAATCCCACTGTATATGGCAAGCCCATAAAAAGAAGCAAGAAGTTTAATGCAAATACAACCAATATATCGATATTACATTCTTTGATTTCCTCCCATACCTCCAGCGTACATGAACAACTTCTACAAAGATTACGCACATCTCTTAATCTATATACATGATGCATAGTGATGAATTCATACAATTTAAACCATTAGGTCGCATATGAAACATGATTGATTAAATTCTTTCTAAATGAACGTAACCTCATATTTCTCTAAAATTGTGATCCACGGAGCGTGTAGTTCTTTTCATGGTACACGCGAATGATAGCATGCGAATTGCATGTTGAAAATAGCGCGATCTTCGACCGAAACATGTGTGGTATACTTTGGTCTTTCCTCGGTTGGGGTACTCCAGGATTTGGTACATGGTTGGAATTTCCGGCACATGTATTTTGAGGCTGTTTGAATGAGCTGAAATAAGTTAGCGTTTAAGCTTAAAAGCTCATTTAATAAGTAGTGTTTGGATGCGGTAGATTATATAAAATATTTTTAGGAAAATATCAAATGATATTAATCAGCAAGTTGGCTAGAAGAGCCAATTACATCATGTTGGATCTGCTCTTCGGCCCATAGTGAGGGATCAGTGGGACAAATATGTGTATTGCTAAGCCCATAACGTTTTTGTGCTATCCTGGTTGTTTATTGTTCTAGGATTTTGTGATTGTTGACCGACAATAATAGAAGTGTTACCCCTTGTTTCTTGTGCATCTCTTATTGAAGCAATATCTACTCTGTTGCTATCTATTAAGAAGTGATTGTACAATTAACTTATTATGATCGTCTGAAGCTACACTAACGATATTGCTCTCCCAAACTTAATAAGCCTTTTTGTTATGAATCCTTGAGTTGGTCAAATATAGAGACACTAGTGCAATCTTGAGGTTTCTTATGCCCGCACGCAAGCCAATGAAAATATGGATGAAATTTTGGTTGAGTATAATTATCCACTCCAACTTCAACTTCTGCCTCTTTGACTTGTATGATATGATCAACAATTGTGTTGATCAATCTTGTACTCTTGCCGTTCTGTTTATAATACAATATTTACTTATCAAAATAAAATAAAATTATGCACTCTTTATTTGGTGTTCTGTTTCGCAGTCACTATGGCTTCATCGCCGCTTCCTCTCCTTTGGCTGGATATATCATTTTCTAAATGATACTATTGATCACTATCGCCATCACAATCATAAAGCCCCTGAAGTGCATGACATTAGTTAATTCCTGGACAAGGAGGTGGAACCTGTATGCTCCCGCTCAATTATAAGAGCTGATGACTTCCAAGATTTCCAGGCAGATGCAGTGTTTTCCGCAACATACATACTTTGGCTGTCAAAGGTTACAGAGAATATTTTCATTGTTATTTTAGCTGTTTAGTTCATATTTCATTTAAGTTCGTAATTTGCCCCAACCTTTGTGCCGATTCTAATGCTCATATAAGCAAATGCCCATGGTTCTGGAAATTGAAATACGAGAGAAGTTACCAATGGAGGAGCTGAAGACCATTTTGAGCAAGTTGTGTCCAGAGAAGATTTCTCTTTGGAATTCTTTCCAGGGTAAACACGAATGATAGCATATGAACTGCGTGTTTAGATTAACAAGATCTTTCAACTGAAATACGGAAGCATCGCTTGGTCTTTCCTTTGTTAGGGTGTGTTCGAAGTTGTTAATACCGCTCGGGCTCCGCTAGAGTTACATGGTTGGAATGCCCGCCACACTTTTATATAACCATGTTATATAACAATGTGTAAATGTTCTGATGGGTGATAATCATGAAAAAAATGTGATATTTGTTTCATTCTTATGCGTTTGGATAATGTTGTAATTCAAATAGTGAACTATTTTTTTAGTGCTGTAACTTTGTTCCTGCCATTTCTTCTAAACGTTGCCCAACCTGATGCTACTTAAATGTTAAGAAAAATTTCTAGCTTTCGATCGGAAGATTGTAGCTTGCTTTCACAGATAAAGGTACCAGTTCTGCTCATCAGATCGAATCAATATTTCCTAGTGAACAAAAGCTAAGGTGCTCAATGGCCGTGGTTATACATTCTGATGATTTGGTTATGTAGTGGAGATGAAGTAGCTTGACCCTCTCTTCCCGATTTATCCACCTGGGGAGAAGTCAGCTTCTGACTCTGATTTAGGGCTTCAGTCGATTGTCTCCCAATTTATCCACCTTTGCAGGGATTCCAAATATCAGCTGTGGGTAAGGAGAAGGTTGACATCAACAAATTGTTGTCATTGGACATGGCGACTCTGGAAAGTTTGAGACCACCAAGTACTATTGCACATTCATTGATGCTCCCGGTCATCGTGATTTCATTAAGAATATGATTACTGGGACGTCTCATGCTGATTGCGCCGTTCCCATCATTGACTCCAAAACTGGTGGTTTTGAGGCTGGTATTTCAAAGGGACGGACAGACTCGTGAGCATGCTCTCCTTGCTTCTACTCTTGGAGTGAGGCAGATGATTTGTTGCTGTAACAAGATGGATGCCACCACTCCGAAGTACTCTAAGGAGGCAAGGTACGACAAAATCATCAAATGAAGTTGCATCCCTACCTTAAGAAGGTTGGATAAAATCCCGAGAAAGTGCCATTCGTGCCCATCTCTGGTTTTGAGGGAGACAACATGATTGGGAGGTCAACAAACCTCGACTGGTACAAGGGACTAAACCTTGTCGAGGCTCTTGACGCTCTATCTGAGCCCAAGAGACCATCAGACAAGCCGCTTCGTCTCCCACTTTAGGACATACAAGATTGGCGGTATTGGAACTGTGCCCGTTGTAAGGGTGGAGACCGGTGTAATCAAGCCTGGTTGTTACTTTTGGGCCTAGTGGACTCACCACTGAGGTCAATTCCGTTGAGATGCACCACGAATCTCTTTCAGAAGGTCTCCCCGGGACAATGCTGTGGTCAATGTTAAGAATGTATATGTACAAGGGATCTCAAGCGTGGGTATGTTGCATCCAACTCTAAGGATGACCTGCCAACCAGGCTGCCATCTTCACCGCGATGTGGGTAATGCTTGGTGACAGTTACAAGTAAGCTACTTTTTTTTTTTTGTTCTCGAACTGTTTGGTTAATTTTCTGTCTTGCTACAGTTTAGTGTCACTGTCATCTGCTAATTCTTTCACCCAGAATCGGGTGCTTGATCCGCGGTGGCAATAAGGTTTTGGTTTGATCTGGTTTTATGTTTGTGGTTATGGTAGTTTGATTTGAAGAAAAAGAGACCATTGATGCGCACAAGTTGAGTCTTGAAGTCGTCTTTCGTTAACATCAGCCTTGAGCAGTAACCAAACAGATGTCATATGTATGAGATAAACTCTTATGTGATGCTATGCACATTAGAAGCCTATTTTTAAGGCCAACCTTTTCAATCCCGCCTTAGTAATCTCGAGCCAATTTTCATAATAATCTCGTGCCAAGTTCTAAGATCAAACGTGTTAATTACTCGGGATCCGTTGTCATTGTACAGTTTTTCTGCACATTTTCCTACTCCTACTCCACAAATCTATAATACCTGTTGCAAACAAATGCCTTCACGTCCATGGTTTCAATATCTTCACGGCCCGTGAATCTTTTTGTTTGGATCAATCCTGGTATATTTTTTCGTTTGGGTGAACACCGGTATACAAGGTAATCTTTGCCTATGTATAGTTGGAGGGCCGCAACTTTGTTGCAGTTGGACACTATGCTGTTGTTCTGGGGACGCCAATCACAGTAAAGGCTAATGAGGAGACGACCGAGGTTGTTTATGTGAAGGTACCTCAAATGTCCACAAGTCGCCGCTTTCTTCATTTGTGCTTAGTATTATGTCCATTTTATGATGCGTTGTTAATCCATTTGAGGGATGAAATTATCAGCCAAATAACAACACTAGTGCGTATGCTATGATAATTGTTGATTGTATGCGGACAATCTTGGTATTGTTTCCTATTATGCCAAACTCAAGGGTAATCATTATTATCCAAAGATCAATGCAAGGGTAATCATTATTATCCAAAGAGCAATGCTAATCATAGTTGCAAAATCCGTCCTGGTCTTCCTTCCGTTTTGCCCTAGTGGGAAGGAACGATCCTAGATTCGTACGGAATGGCGATCCGCTCTGGATATATCTCACATTTTGCTATATTATACACACACAATATACATAATTTGTATTTCAAATAAATCTAATAAATTTAAATAAACCATAAAATAATGTCTGAGTGTAACTAATTTACAATCCATCAATAACATCACATATGTTATGAAAATAAATAATTGCTAAATTTAGTGATTGAATTAAGGTAAGGAAATGGTAAGAAAAATAGAATAACAATGCAAGAGTAATAATTGATAAATTATTTGTACTTGATATGAACTTTAAGTATTCAAATAATTAAGCCGTGTATAATTTATACAATAATTGATTATGTCATTATGCGTAGTTATGTTAAATAAAAACGGGAAAAAATAATATATGCGATACAAGAAATACAGCCAGATAATTTTATATATCAAAATATGAAATCTATAACAAAACCAAGAGTTAGTTTTGCTCACAATTAAATTTTGAAAATTAAATATGTTACCGAATCAGAACGAGCAAAAATGATCGGAACACGTGGAATTTTCGGAACAGACCTGATCGGGGCCGGATCGATCGCAATGCGAGTTGGTACGGATCCACGGAACGTTCCGGCCATTCCGGGCCGAAACGAAATGGTATTAACAACTACGATGCTAATACCTTTAAATGTAATAAACATTTATGATGACATCATCTAATATATTTACCATCATCCAATCGTAAAGCCACCGCGATTGGTAAAGACAATGATGTAACATTTAAATGCAATTTCAAATGATACATGGATATACCATTCATTTGTTTCTTCCCATACCTTCAACATACACGAACAACTTCGACAAAAATTACACTCGTCTTTAATGTATAATAACTTGATGGGAGTGGCGAACTCCACTATTAACAATTTAAACCATAAGTCACCCTTGAAAGCATGACCGAGTGAATGCTTTCGAAATGAAAACTTCATTGTAAGTGTAATAATTCTCTATTACTCCGGTTTAGAGAGTGTGTTGTTCTTTTAGGATACATGTAGATAATAACATATGAGCCGTGCGTTGAAAGTTGCAACATTTTTGACTAAAACATGTATGGTATCCTTTCCTCGGTTTGGGCACTGCAGGCGTCGTTACACTATGCTTGGCTCCTCTAGAGTTATCTGGTTGGGATTTTCGCCCAAAGTTGTATACTATGTTTATACATTTTGATGAATGACGATCTTGTAAAATAGTCGCATTCTTTTTTCACTCTCATGTATTTGGATAATGCAGTCATAAATCGTAAACTTATATGCTACACATCAAGTTCGGAAACTCCAACTAAAACAAAGTGAGTCAAATGTGGTAAGTTGATCAAATTAGTTCAATATATGGTCAGTATGTCAGTCGAAAACGAAGCAAGTGCTACCCCAAATCATGGAATCAGGTTTGAAAAAATTAAGCTTGTAGTACGTAGAAGCAATATTTAGAAGTGAAGGTAAGTTAAGGTGCCACGTGTCAGGTGAGCATTTTATTTACTCGTATATAGAGATAACGAGCAAGGTTTTGCAGACTGGATGATAAATTACAACATATCCCAGTATCTGGAGCGCAAGATCTTTGACATGACTTGGTTGAATATAAAAAAAATATCCCAATGAATCAACTCCGCATCCTATCCATTTATAAAAGGATCGGATATGGATATAAAAAACAAGATCCGACCAGACCTGAATCCGGATCACATAGGATATCCGTCCTCCCTGATCCAAATGCAAGTTATTTTACTTAAATCGCAAAATAACCTATATATATATATATGTAGACATTTTCTAGTACGTTATGCCTCTACCATAGCAGTCAGTTCACTCATCTCTCAGCCTCGTATGAAGTGTGAAGGATCTATGTGATTTAACACGACTCGGAAATATGATGGGTATAATTTTGATGGTTAGAAGTCTTTATAGCATGCATTGAAATAATTTAAATTTCAATTAGAATTTGTGAGAAATCCTAACTAATTTGAATATCCGACCCATTTTACTTGCTAAATGGATGGGGATCGTATCCGGACTTGTGTTTGGGAATCCGATCCGATATCCGATACTAAATAGATATTTGGATAAGATATGGACATGTATCTGAAGTCCTACCCAAGTCTATGCGGTTCCACTAGAATTTTTTCCATAGGAAGGGACGGGTTGATTTAGAAAGAACTAACCAACCTGCTGAGTTTTAATAGTTTTCCTTGCTAGCTTTGAAGTCTCTATCCACACCTCTTGTGAAGTTCAAGATTTCTTATTCACTTTTTCCCCTGCGACCAGAGGGAGGCCAATGTAGGATCATGCATATTTGCACTGTAAGGGTTGACTTATCTTGATTCATCTGCTCTCTTGTTGACAAAATTATCATGAGATAGGACTCCGTAGATCAAGTAATCTTCCTATGATGCGGCATGGGGATGGACAATAATAGAAGTGTTACCCCTTGCTTCTTGTGCATCTCCTGTTAAATAATTTTTTTCTAGTCTTATGGTCTTAAGAAGTGAAATCTCTCTAAACTTATTATTATCCTCTATACTCCAATATTGCTCTCTCAAAACTGAATAAGCTTTTGTTATGAGTCCTTGAGTTAGACCAAATATAGAGACACTACTGTAATCTTGAAGTTTATCATATGCTCGCATGCATGCCAAAAAAAATATGGATGACACTTTGGCCAAGTTGACGTAACGTTCTTCATGTGGTGTTCTGTTTTGTCACTCTGGCTTCATCGCCGCTTCCTCTCCTTTGGCCGGATAGAGCATTTTCTAAATAATGCTCCTGATGACTATCGCCAAACAATCATAATGCTCCTATGAACCATAACATTAGTGTATTCGTGGACAAGGAGGTGGAACTTGTATGCTCCTGCTCAATTATAACAGCTGATGACTTCCCGTATTTCCAGGCAGATGCAGTATTTTCCACACTTGCGTTCTCTGGCTGTCAAAGGTTATAGAAAATATTCTCATCTGCATTTGAGATGCTGAGTTCACACTATTTCATTTTAGTTTGTTATTTCCCCTAACCCTTTTTCTGTTTCTAATGCACATATCAACAAATGTCCATGGTTCTGGAAATTGAAATGCGAGAGAAGTTGTCCATGGAGGAGTTGAAGACCATTTTGAGTAAGTTTTGTTCATAAAAGATGTCTCTTTGGAATTCTTTCCACGCGAATGATAGCATATGAACGCCGTGTTGAGAATAACAAAGTTCTTCATCTGAAATTTGAAAATTATTGTTCGTTCTTTCCATTATTGGGATGGGTTCAATACTATTAATCAGTGGCCGCGCTCCTCTAGATGTACATGTTTGGAATTCCCGCTACATGTTATATACCTTGTTCATATGTTATGAATGCGCAACACACATGCTCCGTGCTAGTACACAAATGTGCATAATCAATGAAGTTTTAAAATATTTCCCATCCATGCTTTGTTGGAGAATAAGTTGAATTGGGAAAAACGCATTTGTTTTTTGCGAACACTTGAATATGGAGCTCTTGTCATTTATAAAGTATTCACCTAAGTCGTGCTTTCAGACATGCTTTCATGCATGACTCAACGATATAAATAGTCACTAACAAAGCTCATTATTATATTAATGAAATTGTAGATTTAAAGAAGTGTGCAGTCATTGAAGAAGTTAGTTGATCATGTGATAAGGTATGAGAGGGAACCAAATTAGAGATAATTAAGGGATATTTTAGATTCAAACATAAGTATTTATCTGAATCAAAATGTAAACCCATGTTAACCGTTCTGCAATGTGGTTGCCTGAGACCCTAGTGGCAGAGCAGGCTCACCCACTATGTGGGCAACTTAGGCAATTGTCTAAGGCCTCCAAAAAGGCCTAAAAATGTAGACCCCAAATTAGGAAGTGACTACATATTACATATCTACAATTCATGCATAGTCCGCTAATAAGTAGACGAGAATGCATGACCAATTTGTTAGTTGTGATAGAAGGGAACAAATCAGCTAACAAATCGTTGTGATTTGCTTGGTAAGGAGTTAGAGAGGAAATGAAGGAATAATTCATTTTTCTTTTTCTTCTACTGACGAATAATTATCACATTATTGTGAACTCTATTTGGACAAGGGATCACAATTGAGAGAGACACACCGATCTTTTTCGTCCCTTTAGAAAATGGTGCATTCACTTATATTCCGAATTCAATTTGTTATTGTTGAAACTATTTTTCTGTCCCTTTTACTAGATATTTAAGAAAAATAGGGTGATAGGGTGTATTTATTTTGAATCCTAGTTCACAATATTTCGAATGTATAATCGAGTAATGACAAATTTTATAAAAGGTAGAAAAAAGTATAAACTTGTTCATGTATGTGAAGGCCCAGTTTTGACATTTTTCTTGTCACTAACTGCTACTTGGAAGTGACCATTTTTTTTTATTGTCACTAATAAAGAGTTGACAGTGACAATATTTTTTTATCACTAACTGTTTCGTTTTTAATGAGAAGTTATTTTGTCACTAAATTATAAAAATTTTAGCAATATCTTGTCACTAAGATGTTTAGTGGCAGATATTTAGTTACAAGACAGTGACGGAATAATTTTTGTCACTAAATGGTTTAGTGACAACATAATGATCTTTAGCGACAATTTTTTTTGCCACTAAACACGGAATCTGTTGTAGTGTTTCCAAGGCCTCCAAAAGTCCAAGACGACCCTGGTTCTGATGAGTGATGATCATGAAAAATGAGATTTTTGTTTTACTATTTGTTTGGATAATGTTGTTATTCAAAATAGTGTACTAACTTTAGTTCCCAAAAAAAAGGAGATTTTTTTTTATCCAAACAGACTTGTTTTATAAGTCAAAATCAATCTTTCACGAAGATTTTTTCCACTTCTTTAGGAGGATCACAATTCCAGTTCCAGTGTAGCCCATCTTTCACACATTTCTTAACGAACCAGCCTACAACTGCATTTTCACTTATGTTGATCCATGTTACAGTTAAGTTTTTCTCTTGCATATACCTCCTAATATCCAAGACGATTGCAGCTATCTTCCAAGGGGGATCTAATTTTTGTTGGCCAAATCAGCCACTTCTTTGTTATATGTTTCAATTCAACTCTACATTCTTGATCCAAAGTAGCCACATATTGGGTTTGTCTTGATTTTGCGTATTGGAAATATTTGGAACTTAATGTTTTTGGAAACTAGTAGAAATACATAATCAACTAGTATTCCTAATTGGGATTATTTCCTAATTGGTGATAGTAGGATTACTTGGAGAGCAAGTAACCTGGCCTATTTATAGGTGGCTCTACAAGAGTTCTAATTGACAGAGTCGAGTTGAATAGAGTAGATAAATTTTTAGAGATATCTCCGAGCGGATGTGAGAGGTTATGATTTCATAGATGTAGTCTATGAGAATGAGAGTACCGCATCGACGTGGTCCGCAGATTGTGTTGTATCTTCGTACTATGTATTCCTTAATTGATATAGTGAATCCTCCTCCCATGGATGTAGGCGGTTTTGTCGAACCACATTAAATTCATGCGTGTGTTGAGTGTGTGATCGTGTGGCGCATATTTTTGCTTCCGTTGAAGCGGGAATTCGGATTGACGAATAATTCCCAACTAGTGGTATCAGAGCCAGATTCACGATCCGAGTGGAGCACGCTGAATAATGACGAAGAAGAAAATTGGAAAAGAATGAAAATAATAAATATCGCACCACACTGCACTACACCGCACCAAATAAAAAAGGAAGCCTACTCAGTGCTTGGTTCGTTAGGTTGCTGCACTGTTCTTGGATGGATGTCGAAGTACCATTGTTACCTTGATTTGGTTTACACATTGAGGTAAGAAAAGGTTGGTATAAAAATAATTGTGTTGTTGACTTTTCTTACCACTTGTGAGTTGTCAAATTGTTTTGTGAGGAAAGTTTGGTGCGTTCCACGTACACGTGCAACCAATCCAAGTAGGAAGATAAAATCTTGAGAAGAATCATTTGTGCGGCATTGGGTACCTGCTGGGCACATACAAGATCTGGTGTGACAGATCCATGGTGCTCAGCGCGGTGATGTGGAAATTCGGTGGTCCAAATTGTTTTGGGTGTTTTGAGCTGCCTGTAAGTCCGATTGGGCTCGAATATGAGTCAAACCCTAGGTTTTTAGAAGCTCCCTCCATGATGGTAAGGTCAGATTATACAAAAAGTTTACGAAATTTGTAGATTGCTGACGGGGTAGCGTATCGATGGGAATCGGCGATCCACACTTGTTCGAGTGGTTACAGCATGCCTGCAGATCGAATCGGGATGTGTCAGGAGTCACATCCATTGTTTTTGGACGTTGCAGATTCATCGGTACGGTCAAAATCTTGAGATTCTGATTGGATTTAGTAGATCGGCATCTATTGATATTGGTAGGTGAAATCGAAGACGACGGGATGCGATCATGGTCAAATAGTTCAAGTCCAATCATGTGGGGTCAATTATAGGAATTTTCGTAATTGAACGTTCAATTGAAAACCTATGAAATCTTGGGAGTCTATTAACAGTTGGAGCTTCTATTCAACATAGGCAAGAAGCATAGGCTTTGTGTGATTGTGAGCACCAGAAGCAACAGTTGCAAATGAGGCTGGTAAGAGACGTGGGCAGCTATTGCAAGTAAATTCACAAGAAGCTCCAGGGCAGAAATCTAGGTAGTGGACGCAGTTGACGAGGCCATGGAAGAGGTGGCGTCCTGATATCTCTGTGTTTGGTTCGTGACGAGAACTCTTGAGCAACTCGAGGCAAGAAGAGAGGTAAGTCGCGACGGGTTCGTAATGCAGCGGCTTTGAAAGACGTCTTGGTGAAGGTGACACGATCTAACCCAAAGTGTATGACCTTCGTGTGTAGTTATAATCGGAAAGTCCGGAATGTCGATCCTAAGGGACTTGTCGTGAATCAACTAGTACTATCAACTTCGTGTGGGCAAGTCATTGAGTTTGTTTTACTAATCTAAGAATTAAAATAACAAACTGATTATTAATTTTGAGATTTAAATGAGAGACGAGTATCAGGATTTCCCTAGGATCACTAGGTGAATACCGTTAACGAATTATGTTTTGAAACACAGATAATGTTTTAATTTTCCAAACGAGCAATAATGCAAACCAAGTTACCAAGCTAACTTTCTATGCCTAGATCAAACTACAACCGAGTTACCAAGTTCTAATTTCCCCTGAAACTTATTATGACGATCATTCAATTCTACTCAAAGTTCATAGCCAGTGGTTGATTCCTCTAACCTGCGACTACGTGCTTAATTCAATTATCCGTGCAATTCGTTACTTTCACTAACTTATTACCTATAATCTTCATATTGATGGCCAAACAACACAAAGATGGATTAAGAACGAGAATTAATCATATCAAAAACATTCATCATCTATTAAGTTCAACCAAACATGAATCAAACTCATAATTCGCCAAACACGACTCCAAACCCTAGTTACCGTTGAGAAATCCCGATAATAAACTTAGCAGCTGCGATACATGATCAAAACGATGAAGTTTATATTGATCATGATCAAAAACAATGAAAAATATAGAGAAGAGAGATCAAACGATGGAATCCTCGCTCTCACGACGAACTCCAAGCTCCAAGGCTTCTTCCAACGTGTTCTTCTTTTTCTCCAGCAGCCTACTCTGCCTTTAGGTCCTAAAAATCGTGATGTATAGGACTCTGCACGATTTTTAATGTATTTTGGCCGAGATTGCGATTCAGCCCCTCTAGTTTGCAATTCTCAGACAGATCTCATAAGTTGATCTTGCGCGGGCCTTTTCTCCTTCATATGGACTCCGGTTTGGGCCTATCTTATATCGTTGGAAATCCCCGGATGTCTACTTTGTAAAGGAGTAGGCCTTGCTCCAAAAATTTATATTTAAATCCAGATACAGCCCGAATACTATATACTGGTCAGTGAACTTTTCCAGCTCTTCTTCGTTATTGCGTCATATTCGACGGAACATATCTTTCTCATCTAGCCTTTGATTGAGATCCGTGACCTACCGTTTGAAATATCTTTGAGTATATTTCATTTGGAATTGGTCTCACTATAGCAGGTCTTGTATAACTCAAGATATCATCAAAATAGTGAAGGTTGGTCAATTTTGCTCCTCGAACTTTGCTTCTCTTGCTTCTTGTTGACTTCTGAAGCTCGTTTCTTTTCTCAACTTGCTCTCCTCATGAAATGTTCCTATAAATCACAACACGAACACTACCGCAAAGATAAAATGTGACAAAATCACGCAAATCATACATAACATATTTAAGAAATGCCCGGATTGTACTTTCAAGCTCACAAACATCCAAAATCTATTTTTTTCTCAAATAAGCCCGAAATTCATCACTTTGCACCAAAAACATATAGGGTTTTGATTCATGGATCGCGCAACGGAAGCATAATCAAACAAATAGCCATGCAAAACCCTCCAAGGATCACAAGTCTAGATGCATAACGATAGTGAAGGTAAGAAATCATAAACACACCTTTGGGTTCTCCTTGATGACTTCAAACGCGAATAGTGTCACGTTCTCTATAGTTGATCCACGCCTAGAGTTGATCCTAGATCCCCCAAACTCCTTGGTGCTAGCCCGGAATAAGAGGAGGGTGAAGGAATCACGCAAAACGAGACAAAAGAGGGGCTTCGGCCCTCTTTTTGGCCGACGGGGTGAGGGCGGCGGCAAGGGGTCGGGTTCGGCCTCCTTGTTGCTTGCTCTCTCTCCTTTGTTCTCTCCCACTCTTGTTATGTTCACTAATGAGCATAAGTTATAAGGAAGGAAGGAAGGAGGGTCCTTTATATAGTCCAACAACTCCTTGTTAACTACCTAAAGGACTTATTCTAGTCCAACTAGAATACAATTTAGTCCCTTCCTTGCAAATTAGTCCCTACTAAGTTTGCAAGGGTTTGCAAAGTGATCCTTCTAATTAATTAATCCAATTAATTAATTCCCAAATCTAGTTCAACTCTATATAGCGTGTGACCCCATAGGTTCTATCTAGTTGGTAGCAACTATTTGCTAATATGGAGCGGTTTCTAGCAAAACATCCATTCTAGCCAACTAATAGAATAGTCATCTAGACAACCTTGTACAAGTAATTGTCTCATCCCTTTGCCTCCATATCCGGATTGGACACAAGACATACAAGTCACACTCGTATATCCAATCCATAGTTTCTCGATCTATGGGAATAGCCTTATTCGTGCAAATAACATCAATATCCTATATATTGATTTATTTGAGTCTGGCCAGACATTCTATAAGCACTATCCCTCGAGTGGCCTAGGATATTTGCTCCCGTTATGTGGGAGGGGCAAATCCTCTCTAGATCCACTACGATCTTTAAGCTTGCTTTTCATTGTATCCAGTACACGCCTTTATAACTACCCAGTCACGGTGTAGCGTTTAACGCTACCAAGATCACAATGATCCACAACTAGAATATCTAGTGACTTCAAGTCTAAGGATGACAATACCATTGCACCGCGAGAAGCACTTGTGACTCAACATAACATGTATGTAGCCTTCTCGGTGATGGGTCAATCCAGTGCAACATTCCGTAATGCACACCTATGTGTTGGATCGTGATATCTCCATATCAATCCAACCCCATACTAGTCTATAGATGATTGTCCCATTAATCATTATACTTGACTAGGGATATTTAAGATAAACAACACAATTGTAAATCTAATGACTTCATTATATTAAATATCCAATAAATAATAAATGAATTTTCTAGCCATATACAAATTCATACTAAACTAGATTGCCTCTAGGGCTTCTAGTCCAACAGTCTCCCACTTGCACTAGAGCCAATCTGGCGCATCTCGTATGCCCATACTCCTAGTGTGCCCTTCATGCTTCCACTGCGTGAGAGGCTTTGTAAGCGGGTCTGACAGATTATCATCTGTAGGAATCTTGCATATCCGAACGTCTCCTCTATCGATAATATCTCGAATCAGATGAAACTTCATGAGCACGTGCTTGGACCTATGGTGCGATCTGGGTTCCTTTGATTGCGCGATCGCCCCAGTATTGTCACAGAACAACTCCACTGGATCCGCAATGCTAGGGACCACACCAAGTTCAGAAACAAACTTTCTGATCCAAACAGCCTCCTTTGCTGCGCCATTTGCAGCAATGTACTCAGCCTCTGTTGTAGAATCAGCTACCGTCTCTTGCTTGGAACTCTTCCAGCTCACCGCTGCTCCATTCACGCAAAACACATATCCCGACTGTGATCTAAAGTCATCTCTGTCGGTTTGGAAGCTTGCATCAGTGTAACCCCTTACACGCAACTCTTCCTCACCGCCAAACATCAAGAAAGCATCCTTAGTTCTTCTCAAGTACTTTAGGATGTTCTTGACAGCAATCTAGTGACTCTCACCCGGATTGGATTGGTATCTGCTTGTCATACTCAAGGCATATGACACATCTGGTCTAGTACATAACATGGCGTACATGATAGATCCTATGGCTGAGGCATAGGGAATCCTACTCATGCGTTCCTTCTCAATCTCATTGGAAGGACAACCACTCTTTGAAAGAGTGATTCCATGTGACATGGGCAAGAATCCCTTCTTGGAATCTTGCATGTTGAACCGTTTCAACACCTTGTCAATATATGTACTTTGACTTAGGCCTAGCAACCTCTTAGATCTATCTCTATAGATCTTTATACCGAGTATATAGGCTGCTTCCCCTAAGTCCTTCATTGAGAAACACTTTCCTAGCCAATCTCTCACAGATTGCAGCATGGGAATGTCGTTTCCAATGAGCAGTATGTCATCCACATACAAGACCAGAAAAGCTATAGAGCTCCCACTAACCTTCTTGTAGACACAAGACTCATCTTCGTTTCTGATGAAGCCAAACTCTTTGACCACTTCATCAAAACGTCGATTCCAACTCCTAGAAGCTTGCTTCAATCCATAAATGGATCGTTGCAGTTTACAGACTTTGTTGGCTTGCTTTGGATCCTCAAAACCCTCCGGCTGTATCATATACACGTCCTCGAGGAGATTCCCATAAAGGAATGCTGTTTTGACATCCATCTTCCAAATCTCATAGTCGTAGTATGCTGCAATTGCAAGTAGGATTCGGATGGATTTGGTCATAGCGACTGGTGAAAAGGTTTCATCATAGTCAATACCATGAATCTGTCTGAATCCTTTAGCCACCAATCGGCCCTTATAGGTAATCACATTACCATCCATGTCGATCTTCTTCTTGAAGACCCACTTGCACCCTATGGGCCGCGCCCCATCGGGTGGTTCCACCAAAGTCCATACTTTGTTGGTATACATGGATTCCATCTCGGATCTCATGGCTTCAAGCCCCTTCTGTGAGTCTGGGCCACTCATGGCCTCCTCATAGGTAGTAGGCTCATCATCTATGAGCATCGTGTCACCGGAATCAGTTACGAGAAGTCCATACCTCTCGGGTTCCTGGCGCACTCTACTAGATCTACGAAGCTCTTGTGTTACCTGAACAGGTGGCTCCACAACTGCTTGTGATTCCTGTTCATGTTCCATAATCGGTTCAGTGATTTGTGGTTCTTGAACTTCTTCAAGTTCTACATTCCTCCCACTTGCTTCTTTAGAGACAAATTCTCTTTCTAGAAACACGCCGGTCCGAGCAACAAACACTTTGTTCTCGGTTGGATTGTAGAAGTAGTATCCCTTAGTTTCCTTAGGGTACCCCACAAATTTACACTTATCCGATTTAGGCCCTAGCTTATCTGATTGTAAACGTTTTACATAGACATCGCAGCCCCAAATCCTCATGAACGACAGTGTGGGACGCCTCCCACTCCACATCTCATATGGTGTCTTCATGACTGATTTAGATGGAACACGGTTAATGGTGAAAGCTGCACTTAATAGAGCGTAGCCGCAAAATGACAATGGAAGATCAGTTTGACACATCATAGACCGAACCATATCCAATAGGGTTCGATTCCTCCTCTCGGACACGCCATTCCATTGTGGCGTTCCGGGTGGAGTGAGTTGGGACACGATCCCACACTCTTTAAGATAGTCGTCAAACTCTTGGCTCAAGTATTCTCCTCCTCGATCCGATCGTAGAGCCTTGATACTTTTGCCAAGTTGCTTCTCTACTTCATTCTTGAATTCTTTGAACACTTCAAAGGATTCGGATTTTGCCCTCATAAGGTACACAAATCCATATCTACTGTAATCATCAGTAAATGTAATGAAGTAGACATAACCACCCCTGGCAGGCGTGGCAAATGGCCCACACACATCGGTATGTATGAGCGCCAATTGCTCACTAGTCCTCTCTCCTTCCTTATTGAAAGGGGACTTTGTCATTTTTCCCAATAAACAAGCCTCACATGTCTCATATGATTCAAAATCAAATGAGTCTAGTAATCCATCCTTATGGAGTCTAGATACACGTTTCTCGTTTATGTGGCCTAAACGACAATGCCATAAATAAGCAGGATTTAAATCATTTATTTTAATCCGCTTGGTATTAATGTTGTAGACAGGATTGCTTAGATCAAGGACATAAAGTCCATTAAATAATTGCGCACTAAAATAGTGAATATTATTCAAATAAAAGGAACAACAATTGTTCTTTATTGAAATAATAAAACCTTCCTTGTCCAAACAAGAAATAGAAATAATGTTTCTGCTCATAGCAGGCACAAAATAGCAATTATTTAATTCTAAAACTAATCCTGAAGGCAGAGATAGCTCGCACACGCCTATGGCCAACGCAGCAACCTTTGCTCCATTCCCAACGCGCAGATCTACCTCCCCTTTAGCCAATCTTTTACTTCTCTTTAGATCCTGCATATTTCGACAAATATGAGATCCACATCCAGTATCTAATACCCATGATGTAGAGACAGTTAAATTGACATCTACAACAAAAATACCTGGTGGTAGTGGAATCACTATTCCAAGCCTCTTGTCCTCCAGATTTTTTGGGCAGTTCCTCCTCCAGTGTCCAGGCTGACTGCAGTAGTGACACTCACCCTTAGTCACAACCTTGGCAACGCCACCAACAGGCTTAAGGGCTTGTTCCTTGGACTTGGCAACTGACTTGCCTTTGCCCTTGGAGGAAGAGGCAAACCTTTTGCCCTTTCCTTTCTGCACCATCATAATGGACTTGCCCTTACCCTTGTTGATGCTCTGTTCGGCCGTCCTCAACATGTTGAGTAAATCTGGCAGTGGTTTAACGATCTCGTTCATGTTATAGTTCATAATGAACTGTCCATAACTCTCACGCAACGATTGCAACACGAGATCGGTTGCCAACTCTTGGCCCACCGGGAACCCAAGCCGGGCGAGATTCTCCAAGTACCCGATCATTCGGAGTACATGGGGTCCCACCGGGTTCCCTTCTGCTAGATGACATTTGAACAGTGCCTTTGAGACCTCATACCTCTCTACCCTCTCCTGCTCTTGGAAGAGCTGCTTTAGATGTTCGATCATATCGACAGCATTCATGTTCTCATGTTGCTTCTGAAGCTCAGAGGTCATGGTGCAAAGCATTAGGCAGGCCGCATCATTAGTGTCATCAAAACGCTTTTGATATGCCTTTAAGGCAACAGGTGTCTGGTTCTCTGGACCTTCTGGAACATGCTCCTCTATTGCGTACAGTTTCTTCTCTTGCTTGAGAACAATTCTCAAGTTTCTGTACCAATCAAGAAAGTTGGTTCCAGAGAGCTTGTCCTTCTCAAGGACAGATCGTAGGGAATGTTGTGAACTCGATGAGTTGTTTGCCATTTGGAATTCTACACAAAGGAAAATACGCAAGTTTTAGTATTTGTGAATTTTTTTGACTATATTTAATAATGGCTAGTTTATTAAATATAGCTCCCACTATTTTTCTACGGATTAATAACCCTCAAGATATTAATGCGGAAAATATCCTTATATTTTCTAGTGGGCCAAGATCCATCTTTTCATCTCTTTATGAGCTTGCTTTGGCAAGTCACCCATAATTTGACTACTTTTAGGTAGGAACAATTCCAATTGCATCCCATATGCAACTCTTGGTTCAATGGGGCAAATAACTCCTTATTTATCCATCCATATGGATAATCCCAATTGATTGCCTCTAGGTTTCTTAATCAAATTAATAGCCTAGTTGTGTTCAACCTCTTATCTAAACAATTGCACATTGTTACGTGCCATCGCATTCCATCATTATGAACCAAGTCGACATGCTTTGGCACGCACGAACTTGATAAATAATGATGATAATGAGTGTTTAAATAACGAGAAGGCAAGAACACAATATTTAAAATTTGAGGGATTTTAAATTCAATTTTTAATTGTTTTGTTGATCAATATCAACTAATCTATCTATTTGAGTTTGGGCACAACTCCAAATAATAGATCCGGGTTGTCTAATTATCTTATTATCCTAATTGCATGCATCATCCATACATCAACCACACAAATAATAAGACAATAAATAAACAACCACATAACAGAAATTAAACGTGATGTGGATATGGCCTTTTCTAGACTAAGATAATTCCAAGCCAATGGAATTATCTATGAACCCTAAGCAAACACATCACCATGCGTCTTGATCTTTTGGTCCATCCTTCATAGTCATGTGGAATGCTCCATGCTCCATGCTCCATCTTTTGTGGCTTCTTTAGCTTTGGGCTTCTTTTCTCCAATCTTGGCTAACAATCTACTTTATCTCGCACTAGCTAATATCTATACTAAATAAAATAAATCTCACAAGTTGAGAAAAAAAATGGCACGCAGGCCATAAAACCCTAATTAATTATTACAATTAATTGATCAGCTCGCAGGCCGTAAAACCAAACCACAAAATTAAACATCCACATCAAACCACATCCTAAGGCCTTATCCAATCACCATGTGATTTGCACATAAACAGTTAAAATCCAATTTTAACGCTCTTGGTCAATTTTAATTGATTTTAGGATTTCTAGGGTTAAAAACGGTCCATGGGCCCAACAATCCAATTGCCCGGGCCCATTAAAGTGAACCACAAGGCCCTAGGGCCGGCCCGGCCCAAAACCCGCAAGCTAAGCCCGCGGGTTAGGGCCGCCCGGCCCCTTAGGGCAGCCAAGCTTGGGCGGCAAGCAAGGGGGCGGTCCCCTAGGGGGGCCGAACCTCCTCTTGGGGGTTGTTTCCAAAACAACTCCCTTGCTTGGAGCCCAAGTTTGGTTGTTTCCTTGTTTTGAGAGAACTCCTTCTTCCCCAAGGATGCCCAAACCCTAGATCTATGATCCTAAAATTTCTCAAACTCACCAATTCATGCATCCAATGCAAAAATTGGATCTTGTTATGAGTAATTATTGACAAATTGCATCCCATGCTTGATTTGTCTTGTTTTACGCGATAAACTATCAAATTAAGGTGTAAAACAACAAGAATGTAACACATAAACTACGTTTATGCTCTATGACCTGTGGCTCTGATACCACTGTAGGGTTTTGATTCATGGATCGCGCAACGGAAGCATAATCAAACAAATAGCCATGCAAAACCCTCCAAGGATCACAAGTCTAGATGCATAACGATAGTGAAGGTAAGAAATCATAAACACACCTTTGGGTTCTCCTTGATGACTTCAAACGCGAATAGTGTCACGTTCTCTATAGTTGATCCACGCCTAGAGTTGATCCTAGATCTCCCAAACTCCTTGGTGCTAGCCCGGAATAAGAGGAGGGTGAAGGAATCACGCAAAACGAGACAAAAGAGGGGCTTCGGCCCTCTTTTTGGCCGACGGGGTGAGGGCGGCGGCAAGGGGTCGGGTTCGGCCTCCTTGTTGCTTGCTCTCTCTCCTTTGTTCTCTCCCACTCTTGTTATGTTCACTAATGAGCATAAGTTATAAGGAAGGAAGGAAGGAGGGTCCTTTATATAGTCCAACAACTCCTTGTTAACTACCTAAAGGACTTATTCTAGTCCAACTAGAATACAATTTAGTCCCTTCCTTGCAAATTAGTCCCTACTAAGTTTGCAAGGATTTGCAAAGTGATCCTTCTAATTAATTAATCCAATTAATTAATTCCCAAATCTAGTTCAACTCTATATAGCGTGTGACCCCATAGGTTCTATCTAGTTGGTAGCAACTATTTGCTAATATGGAGCGGTTTCTAGCAAAACATCCATTCTAGCCAACTAATAGAATAGTCATCTAGACAACCTTGTACAAGTAATTGTCTCATCCCTTTGCCTCCATATCCGGATTGGACACGAGACATACAAGTCACACTCGTATATCCAATCCATAGTTTCTCGATCTATGGGAATAGCCTTATTCGTGCAAATAACATCAATATCCTATATATTGATTTATTTGAGTCTGGCCAGACATTCTATAAGCACTATCCCTCGAGTGGCCTAGGATATTTGCTCCCGTTATGTGGGAGGGGAAATCCTCTCTACGTCCACTACGATCTCTAAGCTTGCTTCTCATTGTATCCAGTACACGCCTTTATAACTACCCAGTCACGGTGTAGCGTTTAACGCTACCAAGATCACAATGATCCACAACTAGAATATCTAGTGACTTCAAGTCTAAGGATGACAATACCATTGCACCGCGAGAAGCACTTGTGACTCAACATAACATGTATGTAGCCTTCTCGGTGATGGGTCAATCCAGTGCAACATTCCGTAATGCACACCTATGTGTTGGATCGTGATATCTCCATATCAATCCAACCCCATACTAGTCTATAGATGATTGTCCCATTAATCATTATACTTGACTAGGGATATTTAAGATAAACAACACAATTGTAAATCTAAGGATTTCATTATATTAAATATCCAATAAATAATAAATGAATTTTCTAGCCATATACAAATTCATACTAAACTAGATTGCCTCTAGGGCATCTATTCCAACAAAACACCCAAATAACAATGTAGAATGTACGTAGGATAACTCTTATTAAGGATTTATCAAATACCCCCACACTTGCCATTTGCGCGTCCTGAGAAAAGGCTCATCTACTGCATTCATCTGTCTACTAGAAAACAAGACACAAACGACTCAAACACGACTCACGACACAACAATGCAACAATATGCTGCAAATGCAATTCGAGACTCAATCTTAAAAAAATTATTTAAAACATCCAATTTCTCTCTTTTTTTGCAAGAATAGACAATCTCCCTCTCATCAGCTGAAAATCATCAAACTCTCACTAATCCTATTTGAAATTCACATACACGTAGCAAAAATTTGAAATAAATAATTCCATTTATCAGCTCACTAAGGCGTCCCCTTTCTGCCACCAATTCAAAACCAAGACACAAGCACGCCCTAAGCTTCATTGGGTCTAATTCAGCTCAAATTTCATTGTAGCCTTTCTTCGCCGAATCATATGAGGTTTTCCGACCCTCTTAGCCTTTATTGCATTTTTAATGAAAATTATCCCGGTGAAGGGAGTCACAACTCCTGTGAAATAAGGCTTGACTCTAATTTTCCTCTTTAAGCTCTACTTGGATGGAATCCAAATTTTTCTTGTGACCGGAAGCACATTAGGTTGTTTCCCCTTGAAGAACAATTTTTCTTTTTTTTTCTTTTTTTCCTGATTTTCTCATTTTCTTTTCTTTCCTCCTCTGTTTTTACAACCGTGCAGTAGAGCATAAAGAGCGTAGACTTTTTCGGTTAGCTCTTGTGACTACCGTAAGGGATGGTGGTGTACGCCCCCCAACTTCACTTAGGTTGAGGCAACCATACCACATAAATCAACTCAACACGTAGGTCCACCCCAGATCAACAAGAGACCACAAGTTTCCACTTGAAAACAGAATATTCATCTACAATAAAAATCAATCTAATTAGCACACTATAGGAAACTTAGGTATGCCCTACCGTGTCATTCTTTCCACAACTTCCAAAAATTCCCGGGACATCCTTTTGTGAAACTTCTACAAAAAATATTTAAAGAATAAAATTTTTCCTACTACGACACTTCCTACTCAAAAGTATTCATTCACTAAGCTCTCTTCATTTTCAAGATCCTCATTTTCCTTATTCTCATATTTTCAATTTTTATGGTTTTTCTATTTTTTTCATTTTTTTTCATAATATTGTAACTCTACATGCAAGGCTTTGACTCAAGAATAATTTGACACTACACAACTCAACCTTTTGGTGGGTATACTCAATTATTGAAAAGTGCAAACAGTAAGTAAATCTACTCTACACAATACGAAAATATAAGTAAAAACATAACATAAACCACAACACTGACTCGCCATACAATCCAACCACCATACATGTAACTGGCTATGCAAGACACATTGGCTAGTAAATAGTTAAACCACCCCCACACGGAATGCTTCGTTGTCCTCAACGAATTTAGAGATCATGAATAAGACTCATCAATCAATATGAAAGGCCAGTAGATGAGATGGAGCTGACATATAAATTAACACAAATTTAGCTAGAGGGAAGAAATACTCACAACCACCTCAAGGGAGGGGAAGAAAATCAATGCCAAGCAGTCTCCAAGCAGTGGTGCGCCACTATGCTCCCATCCGGTTAGTGTGTTCTCGCACGCCAGGGTCGACTGCCTTCCTCTGCTGCAATTTGTGCCTTGGAGAATCCCCAACTCGCATGCACGAGTCCCCATGAAGGTCACATGTGCCATGACACACCGGGGTAGACTCTCCCATAACCTGCTCAAATATATCACTAGGAAACAAACGTCAATCCCTCTCTCTCATCTCTCCAAAATAAATAAATAAAACACACACAACTGTACTAAAAGCGCACTAATAGGCTGGGTTGCCTCCCAACAAGCGCCTTGTAATTTAAGGTCGACGACCCGACCTAGTTACCTCAAAAGATGTTTAAGGAGATTTTTCTCTCCACTTTTTCTTCTTCCACCATCGTCTCTCTTTTTGTCTCTTCTCAAGTGAGAATGCATGAGACGCATATGGCGCAAAGAAATTGTACAAGACGACCTTAAAAAATGTCTTCTTTTTGTTTTTCCACTCCTTGATCACCAGCCTTCTCGAAAATTCATTCACCATATCTTGACCCCTTGTACCATTCCTCTTCTTCCATTTTTTCACAATCAATGTCATTGAGGACTGGTCATGTGGAAATATAATCCCAAGTGGAACAGTAATGGCAAGGAGTTCCGTCTTCACTGCTTCCTGATAACTCTCTATTAGAGTTATATTTCTTGCACGTTTTACATCATATTGCATGCTTTTCGAGTTGATAATCTTAGTTTCATGCTATGAATTGGGAGAAATATAGCATGCTTGAGCGTTTGAGCATTAATGTATAATCCGGGTATTTTTGTGTAAATTTCAAGCTTTTATTGTCACATTTGATCTTCCGGAATCTTTTTGTGTTGTGAGTTTCAGGAACCGGAGGCTCGGGAATGTGAATGAGAGGTGGAATGAACTTCGGAAGGACAAGAAGGCTCAAGAGCATGATAGAGTTGAAGACGGGTAAAGAAAAGACTAAAGAATCAAAGAAAAAGAGGTTTTTTCACATACTGGTCTACTGGTCTTAAGACCAGTCTATACCTAGAATTCTGGGGAAAATCCACTTAAAACCACCCGCTGCTGGTCTTAAGACCAGTCAGTCTGATGCCCAATACACGAAAATATGGTGTTTCAATGCAATTTTTAAGAAATTTTGGGCAAGAAGTGAGGGCAATCTTGTATTAAGTTACCTAGGAGCTGGGGAAAAGGAAGATTCACGTTTGGAGGATCATTCTATGAACGTGGGAAGAGAAAAGAAGAGGGAGACGACGAGGAAGACGAAAGCTTCACCATTGAAGCTTCTTTGCGTTTGATTTATTCTACCCTTCTTATTCAATTTTAATGGAGAAACTCTATGTTATTTCATATTTAGTTATGAGTAGCTAAGCAACTTCTGCTAGGCATCTCGATTTGAGAGTCTATGGTTCATGTAAACGATTAATATTTTCCGTATTTGATCCTTGCTTCATGATTTATTGATTTCTTCTTTTGAAACAATTCAAGTTTCTTGTTTATGCTAGTAATCCTACTCGAGTGACACAAGTAGGAGATAAACTAGGATTCAAGAACTAGAGTTTGTTTAATAGTCGATTCATGCTTAAAGTTAGCAATATTTTAATTCAATTGTTCTTCTACTGTGCTTAATTCCCAGTGTTAATGGAGTAATTACCCGGAAACACTGCTTACTTAGCAAATGCACGACTGTGATTCTAACTAACTAGGATGAGACTTGAACATCAATCCTGTATCACTGAGACTGAGAGGAGAAGTGAATAGGATTGGCTAGCGTGGGTAGCTTCGGTAGGATTGTTCAAATGTTTCGTGCAACGGTGGACCGACAGGACCCGTTATCTTACCAGTAGATGACCTACTAAAACGGACAGGTAGACACAAGAGATCGATAGGAGATTGTAGTCTACCATGATGTAGAATGACATGAGACCGATAGGTGATGGTCAGTGCTATTACCCGACTTAGTTAGAATATAGTTAACGTGTTGCTCAGATAATCCGGACATCCTTTACAATCCTAGGTGATAAACTAGATTGCCTAGTTCTCTCCATTTATTGATTAAGAAATCTTCTTAATTTCAAGTTAATTTTGCTATGTCTTTACTACATCCGCTTGTTTGGGGGTGGCAACACCACAAATCATACACTTTTTTTTACTCCGGTTACCTAGTGAACTGCATTAAATTGTTAATTATAAAATTGTTGCGAGCTTGTCCTCGAGGGATCGACAACCCGAGTACTAAAAATACTCACTCTTTACTACTTGACCAATGTAGATAGTGCTTTCTGAGCTGACAGATCTTGGCCACGTGGCAACCATCCAGCACACCATATTGTGCTCCACACACACTGGATCACCAGCCGCGCTGATCCATGTGGGGGCTGCGAGACAGGGCCCTCGCATACCACTGCACGGGACTTGTAGGGACTTAGTGGTCTGGAGGCTAGAGTAAGTCCTGTCGCGTGCGAGCCAAGCCCGCGCGCGACCTTTAGTAACTGCTTTTGAGAGATTTATGGCACGAGCTCCATAAACCCGGTCAATCCGGTCAAACCCGGTCAACCCCATAACGGTTCCGGTATTCGCATATAACGTGCTGTAACGGTCCCTATATATGCGGACGAACGTGCCGTTGTGGTTAAGCTAATTAAGCCGCCATTGATGGGCGCATTAACTACACTGCAACGGTCACATTCTCCGTTATATATAGGACGTTAACCTTTCCATACAAAGGAGGACACACCAGACATACGCGGAAGCTCTGCCAAACCCCTGTCTCTCTCTCAGACATTACTACTGCCTTACTCTCTCCCTACACACAACCCAACTCTTCCTGTGCCATTTCCGATCCTCTACTTACGGTGTACACAGAGTTCTCCCTGCCGGAATCTCTTGTGCACATTTTGGTGAATCTAAAGCAAATCACAAGCCTATCTGCCAAGGATAGAAAAGCTGCGCAAACACGATCTCGAACGATCTAAAAACGTATCTGTGGATTTATACGGCAGATAGCAAATCATAAGCGACAATGCAAAGTGTGTATATAGCACTACAGAAGGCGAAATCTGCCAATACGTATGCGAAATTGTAATTTGTTGTAACAAGACAGCAAATCATACAAAACGATTTATCATTATGAGTCAAAAGGACTTACAGTTTATCTGTCTAGATAACAGCTTACAAGCGAAAAAGCTCAAATCAGGCTAACTACTCAGCCAACATGGCTTACAATGCATCCAAAAGGTAACTTACAAGCGAGAAGTTACACATCAGGGAAATCCTAACTGAAAAGCAATGGACCTAACGGTCCTAGCACAAGCTATGCGATACACAGATCTGCGACCAAAGATCTGTAGCAAGTAGGGCGCTCCTGCGAAAGGACAGCTCGCAGCCCGCCATGTCTACAAGATCTATGCGACGCTACGTTCAAGATCCCAGCATTTGACAAGGACCTCGTCTGATCAACACACCAAGAGATGTGCCTGAGGAACCACCGGTTCCGACGTACAACAGGCAAGCAGCAGCTCCAAAGGACAGAGGCTCTTTGTCCACGGAGACGAGCACAATGGCTCGCCACCCTGAGCTCACGAACGTGGGGGCAATAAATTCTCCTCCGGGCATGCTGGAGGAGAATCCCGCCGTTCATTACGAGTCGGTAGCAAGGTCAGTACGGCGCTGCACCTCGTCGGGAGGCGGCCGGAAACATGACCTGTAGGCATAATAGACGAAGAAAATTCTTCGAGCAAACATGAGGTATTATCTGCATCTTCTTTATGATAATTATGAAGATTAATAAGCCTTATGGAGCAGATCTTGGAAACTATTTCTATGGCACAAAGCACAAACTCAGGTTTCACAACTTGAGGCTGCCATGAATCAACGAAAAACAAGCGTTGAAGCCAGCAGTCGTAAGGACTCACGGCAAACCACATTTTGGGATGAAGAACCCAAATAGAAGGCAGGGTTTATATAGACCTTGCGGAGACTCTTCAGTTACCGAGATGAGTCAGCAGAATTTGAAAAGAGGGTAAGGATCAATCACTTACGCCTTGAAAAGAGGTAACAATCAATTACCCTACTAAAAGGCTACGACGAGTCGGTTGCGTATCCTAATTAATGACGGATGGTCATGATTCGGATGGAATTCCAAAGGAAAGCGTGCTTATCTAATGAGCAATTAGCGCGAAAATCGAGGCAGAATATCAATTGCTGACGTCATAATTTGATATGCACAGAGATATTCTAGAAAATCCCGGAAAGGGCAAAACGGGCATTTCAATTTTTCCTTTTTTTCAAAAAAGGGGGGGGAGAAACCCTAGCAACATTACAATAATGTTTCAGCTACTTATCTGCTACTTTTTCAAAAAAATAAAAATAAACCCTTGATCAAGGAGTCATGGGGAGTAAACTGACGGCTCAGATTTTCCACTTGCTCCACTTCTTGCTTCAATTGCTCGCATTTGGAATTCATCTCATGAAAGAGCTTCATAGCCTCTTCAACCTTTTGCCTTTGCTGCTCTACCTTCTGCTTCTCAGCCGCGAGGTTTTGGTAGCCGCGTTTCAAAGTCACGGCCGCGCGAATCAGGGTAACTCTTTTGATAAGAAACTTGAAGCCCAGCTTGCCTTGAACTTTGGCGAGAAGATTTTGGCACATGCCAAAAAGCAATTCCGCACTCTGAGGAGAAATGGTCGCAGGCGTGGCCGCGGATAGCTGCTCCAAAATCCAGATGGCTTCAGTAAGAAATAGCCTCCTGTCGAAGGGCCCTATCTCCAGAGACCTCGCAAATGATTGGGGGTAGGTGAGGCGCATCCGAATTAGCCAGTCCACGTCGGCTTGCTTCAAACCTAAAGCAATGTCAAAGACAAGTTAAGACTATCAAACTCGCAAGTGAAGAATGCAAGATACGAACAGCAAATCACGACATACCAGTTCCTTCAAGGATCTCGCGCAGAGAAGGAATGCGCATTGCTGGGTTAGTTGAAGACTGTCCTCGCTCCATTTCCCTCCTATCAGCTGCGAGTTCTAACTCCTCATAGTTGGGGGGAAGAGTATAAGCCGCACCAGGTGCGATTGCAGCCCCGACCTGCGAACCCCAAAAGTTCCACGCAGGAAGTGGCGCTGCCGACTCAGTCATTGCTGGAGGCATGGTGGCAGCAGAAGTTGCAGCTTGACGAGGAATATCTTCAGGTGCGACAGCATCAGCAGCGTCCGTTCCTATTTCCTCGGCACCAGCATGGGCATCCTCCTCCATTAACACAGTGTCAGCCTCGGCATCATCAGAAAGTTCGATGACGTCCTCAAGAGGCTCTCCTGCATATTCAGCAGCTGCGACGGGCTTCTCGGTATGAGAACTCGGCACCGGGACATAGGACGCAGAAGATTGACTCCTTTTCTCCAACACGGGTTCATCAGTATTGCCTGCGATACAAAAGGCGATGGTGTGAGGTAATTTGTATCGTATGATATTTTACTATCTTTGATAAGCTAAGAGCAAGCACCTCCACGCGAAGGTGGGATTGCAGTATCCTCGTCATACGCTAAGGACGTGGAACCTTGCCCTATTAATGTGTCTTCATTAAGCATGTCTTTAAGGTGAGCGTGACCTGGGGCGCGAAGAAACCAGTCATGATTATGTTTAAGTTTCTAAGCCTAGTACACGCATATTGTCCAAATGATTACCTGAGGGTTCACCGCACTTGCCTACTAGCCAACGGCGAATGTTAGATTTTGACACACCGTGCTTTAACGCACCAACAATAACATCTCGATAAGTTACTGCGAGATTAAAAATCTCACCTTCATTGCCGCCTGCGATTTCTTCAAAATCTGCTTGGGCTTGCTCTAAGGCTGCCGCATCTTCTTCTGGAGCCACATCCTCTTCTTCCACTCGAGGAGCCACCTCTTCGGGCAGCACATCTTCCTCATCAGTTGGACGCACTAAGTCGTTAACGTGTTGTTCTTCTAGGCTCCTCTGCTTCACACGCTCGTGCTCCTCCTCTTCTCGCTTTCTTCTCCTTTCAGCAGCTTCCGCAACTGTCCTCTTGGACTCGGCGAGAATGTCCTCTCTTATGGTTTCATCAGAAACACCAGAATGAGCACCCCTCTTCTGCCTCTCGGCCAAAAGGCCACTGATGGTCTCATCATCATCATCTGCGAAGAAACAATCTGTTCAGACCAGATTGCAAAAAGAGTTAAGATAAGGAGAAGGGAAGTACGATTGAGATACCTCCTGATTCTTCCTCATGTATCACATCTTCCTCTCTGACTCTGACATTTTCAATTCTTTCCTCTTCTTCATCTCCTTCTCTTGGCTCCCGCCTCTCCTCTTCTTCCTGGTTGAACGAAATGAAGGTCTCCTCTGCGAGCTCCTTCCGCGCTTTACTGGTCATGCGACCTTTACCTTTATCCCTTGCAGAAAGGGACCTCGCAGGAGGGGAAGTTGGAGCGCTTCTAGGGGAATAAATTGTAATTCCTCTTTGCCTGGGCCTCTTCGCTCTTGGCGCAGCAGTCGCTGGAGGAGACTGATCATCTCTAGGGGGAGACAAGGCTGGGGTATTGTCTATCAGCGAATCAGCAAAAGCATTCATGACCGCGCGAATCCTGGTCTTGGCCTCGGGATCCATTCTCGATGCCAGCCGAAATGGTTGTCCTTGCCTCCTTGTAGTAACAATGGTGGTAACCAGCGATTTGGAATGCTCACCAGATGCAAACCTCCGCACATGGCACTACAGCAAGAAGCGTAGTTTGAAGTTTTCAATATATTGAAGTGAAGAAGCTTAGCGCATGCAAGAGAAGTTGCTTACCTTAGCAAAAGTTTCGCTATATCTGATGACATGCGAGTCGCCTTTTCTAACCGTAGCGATCTTTTCATCTAGAATGATGGAGGGACACAGATGGTTCTCGCGATCTAGCAACGAATAGCAACCATATTCAGACTCGTCCAGGCTACAATTGGGACGAAAAGGAAAAGAGTTCCTTTTGATTACAGGAGCTCTGCTTGGCTGGGGGACCGACTGCGTCTCAAACCTTGTCTGCTGGGCGTTCCAGTATGCGAGCCAGTTTTTGGAACAGCCGCCTTCACGGTTACCTGCAGGTTGCTCGAAGGGAAGATTGCTCAGCAAGACTGTTTTACACTCCTTTGACAACAAACGCTTATAGCAGCCTCTGATGATAGACTGCGGCCAGATTGATGGTGCCACTGCATCGAAGCCGAATTGGGGAGAAACGCGAGTGGGATCAACATCCACAGTAATCCTCTCGTACCTCGGCGCGAGCTCACGAACATGCTATGCGAGAGCAGGAAGGGAACCTCGCAGGCACCAGCAAAAGAATTCGCGATAGCGCTCGTGGAAATGCTCTCCACCTTCGAAGAGGAGCTCTTCTAAGAAGACAACACCCTTAGAAGGATACAGTTTTGGAAACCATCGCACGTTTTCAATACGCATGGCATAGGGTCTGGCTATGAACTCTTCCCGATTGTCGCATATCAGGCTCCAGACGCACTTGGGGTAGTTTGTTCCGAACCACCTCGCAGCTCTGCCGCTGTTACGCTCCTCCATCGCGCCTGGGGGACACCACTTGATGGGCTTAGAAGCAACTGGGGCATAGGAAGGCCATCGCTCGAAGACCCACATTGTTAAGAAGGCAATGTTAATGTAAGTCAGTATGTCGAGGCGGCCACGCGATTCCTTCATCGCCACGACCAGCTGATCCAGTCTGTAGTACAGTGTGCCCAAGACCAAGGGTCCGAGTGCGACTTTCTGGCCGAGGGCCAACTTCACAGCAAGGGGCAGAACGTGATGGAAGACTTCATCATGCGGGTGGCCATTGATCAAGTACCTCGACAACCAGGCACAGAGTAAGGCGCATAGGGTCAAGTGATAACCCTTGCCATCCACGTAGTTCTTAGCCTTCGGGTTTTGACTTAGAAGCTTCTTGGTGATGCTGCTGTTCGCATAATCACGGAAAAAGTATTGCACCCACTTGTTCCAAGTGTTTTTCGCAGATGTGTCAACCAACTGCCAGTCAGGAAGGACTTCTGTAGTGGTCCATCGGGTGGAAATTTTCTTTACTTCGGACAAGCACTCCTCCATCTGCGTGTACAAAGCAATTTCCGCGTCCGTTCTCAAGGGACTCAAAGGATCCACCTCGCCCATGGGAGACAAATCATACAGCATGTGCACATCCTCGAGCGTGGGGGCAGCCTCGAACTCAGCAAAATGAAATGTGTGGGTCGCAGGCGAGTAGCGGGAAAGAAGGTTTAGAAGCATGGACTGGTCCAGCTTCACGGCAGCACCCTTCATAGCGCGAATTGCGAAGTATACGCCAGCATCATTCAGAGTCATGGCGTGATGAGTCAATACATGGTCGATCCACTCATCCATGTAGTCCAATTTCTGAACAAAAGCTTGGGTGGAAATCGCAGTATACGGGAAGTACCCATTTTCGACTCCCAATCGAACCACATCTTCGGAGCCAATCAATTCGAGCAGGGCCGAGTTGACTGGAGGGGTTAATGTTTGCAATCCCTCACCAGGGACAGGGGTAGGCAGTTTCTTTGCCTTAACCCTAGCATGGTAGAAGTCTTTGCCACCCAGATAGGGGGCTTTTCGCCATAGAGCTTGCGGAAGATCAGGTATTTCTTCGTCCTCTTTAGTGGGTCTGGTTCCTTTTGTCTTTGCCATTCCTGCGGAAAAGCAAGAAAAAAGGGGGGAGAAATATGCACACTTCAGTTTGAATTTCGAGATTCAAGATCTATTGGAAGAAAGATGAACAGTCTGGTACCGATTTCAGAATTAGAGATTGGAATCGTTTGCATTATCAGGGATTTTAAAAACCCTACATTCAAGGTCCTTATCATTGAGGGATTAAATCGAAATTGGATTCAAAGATTGTGAGTTTCTTCATAAGTTTTCAGCAGATAATATGTCATGGGTTTGCAGATCCAACGCAGTTCAAAGCATATACTAGCATATTAAATCAAAATTGAACAAGGCCAACCTTGTTTCTGTAAAGCTTGCTTGGATGCAGACAATTGAAGAAGACGATTTGCAATTTTGAACTGGTGATTGATTATCTGAATCTGCTCTTGAAGACTTCCGGGTATCATTCACTTTAAGAGAAAGAAGTGATGCTTTGCAACAATGGAGAGTACAGAGTATTTATCCGAAAACAATGAGGGGTTGCGTCCTTTCAGTAGTCGAATCGCAACCGTCACCGTCGAATCGCGCAATCACAGGACAAGCTGACGTCACCCCTAAAACCCTAAAGTCCAGACGGCACGACTCTAGGGGTTTTAGGTCATAATGGCACGCACGTGGGCTGAACTTACTCATATTTGAATTGGTGCGTGGCGGCGACGCGTACGTTGGTTTCTGCGCATGGAAGTCTATCCGGCTATGAGTCTTCACGCGCAGAAAGGGGGCTAATGTAGAGAGTGCTTTCTGAGCTGACAGATCTTGCCACGTGGCAACCATCCAGCACACCATATTGTGCTCCACACACACTGGATCACCAGCCGCGCTGATCCATGTGGGGGCTGCGAGACAGGGCCTTCGCATACCACTGCACGGGACTTGTAGGGACTTAGTGGTCTGGAGGCTAGAGTAAGTCCTGTCGCGTGCGAGCCAAGCCCGCGCGCGACCTTTTGTAACTGCTTTTGAGAGATTTATGGCACGAGCTCCATAAACCCGGTCAATCCGGTCAAACCCAGTCAACCCCATAACGGTTCCGGTATTCGCGCATAACGTGCTGTAACGGTCCCTATATATGCGGACGAACGTGCCGTTGTGGTTAAGCTAATTAAGCCGCCATTGATGGGCGCATTAACTACACTGCAACGGTCACATTCTCCGTTATATATAGGACGTTAACCTTTCCATACAAAGGAGGACACACCAGACATACGCGGAAGCTCTGCCAAACCCCTGTCTTTCTCTCAGACATTACTACTGCCTTACTCTCTCCCTACACACAACCCAACTCTTCCTGTGCCATTTCCGATCCTCTACTTACGGTGTACACAGAGTTCTCCCTGCCGGAATCTCTTGTGCACAACTGTACGCTTGCATAATACGCGCCACTTCCTTCCCTAGCTCTTTCCGTGGAATCAAAGGTGGCAATTCATGAACCACATTCTTTATCTCCGTGCAACAATTCCTTATACCCATGGCATGCTTCATCTAGGCATAGATTCTCAACGAGTGGAACTATCACATCATCGGCGCACTCATGAGCTTGTTCTTCAACAAAAATAGCTTCAATATCAATAGGCCATAATCTTGCGATGTCAACACTCTCCCACTCATGCCATGACTCCGAAATTATGCGAGGCACAAGTTGTATAGGCTTCACAATATTATCCCAATCTGAGTCCGGATATGAGTCTGAAGCAGCTCGAGGATCTACTACTTCAGGATGAACAGTATTATAGAAATAAACCTTTAGGGATTCTTCGTCTTGCTCTTCGCACTCCCCAACTAAGTTAGGAATGATGCTACTTGGCCCATCGTCATTATCTGCATATGCCAATGCACTCGAAAGTTCTGCCAAGTGTTGTCCCTGAAGCAGGATAGTTTCATCCACCCTATTGATCCCTTCTTCCATTCTGTCCATACAAGCTATCATAAGCATCAATATTTATTTCATCTCCGCATCTTCTTGATTGCAAGGAGGAGGGGTGTACATATATCCATAGGAGTAGTACGGTGAATAGTGTTGAAATTTCTCATAGGAATCATGCCCCCACATGATCACCAAGATGTCTGTAAAATTATTCACTAGGAAGCAGGTGAGATCAACAAATAAATAAACAAAATAAAAAATAAAATTCCCTAAAGTTAATAATTCTAATGAATTCAACCGAAGTCTCCTGCAACGGCGCCAAAAAACTTGACACGATCTAACCACAAGTGTATGGCCGTCATGTGTAGTAATAATCGGAAAGTCCGGAATGTCGATCCTAAGGGACTTATCGTGAATCAACTAGTACTATCAACTTCGTGTGGGCAAGTCATTGAGTTTTTTTTACTAAACTAAAATTAAAATAACAAACTGATTATTTAAATTGAGATTAAAATGAGAGACGAGTATCAGGATTTCTCTAGGATCTCTAGGTGAATACCGTCAACGAATTGTGTTTTGAAACACAGATAATATTTTAATTTTCCAAACGAGCAATAATGCCAACCGAGTTAACAAGCTAGCTTTCTATGCCTAGATCAAACTACAACCGAGTTACTAAGTTCTAATTTCCCCTAAAACATATAATAACGATCATTCAGTTCTACTCAAATTTCATAGCCAGTGGTTGATTCCTCTAACCTGCGACTACGTGCTTAATTAAATTATCCGGGCTATTAGTTGATTTCACTAACGTATTACCTATGATCTTCATATTGATGGCCAAACAACACAAAGATGGACTAAGAACGAGAATATAGCAAAAACATTCATTATCTATTAAGTTCAATCAAACATGAATCAAACTCATAATTCGCGGCTTCAAACCCTAGTTACCGTTGAGAAATCCGGATAATAAACTTAGATACTGCGATAAATGATCAAAATGATGAAGTTCATATTGATCATGATCAAAAACAATGAAAAAGATAGAGAAGAGAGATCAAACGATGGAATCCTCGCTCTCACGACGAACTCCAAGCTCCAAGCCTTCTTCCAATGTGTTCTTCTTTGTCTTCAGCAGCCTACTCTGCCTTTAGATCCTAAAAATAGTGATGTATAGGGCTGGGCACAATTTTTAATGTATTTTGGTCGAATTTGCAATTCAGCCCCTCTAGTTTGCAATTCTCGAACATATTTCATAAGTTGACCTTGCGCGGGACTTTTCTCCCTCATCTGGACTCTGGTTTGGGCCTATCTTATATTTATGGAAATCCCTGGATGTCTACTTTCTAATGGAGTAAGACTTGCTCCAAAATTTTATATTTAACTCCAGATACAGCCAGAATACTAAATACTGGTCCACTGAACTTTTCCAGCTCTTCTTCGTTATTGCGTCAGCTCCGACGGAACATATCTTTCTCGTGCAGCCTTTGATTGACCTCCGTAACCTACCGTTGGAAATATCTTTGAGTCTTATTTCATTTGGAATCGGTCTCACGATAGCAGGTCTTGTATATCTCAAGATATCATCAAAATAGTTAAGGTTGGTCAATTTTGCTCCTCCAACTTTGCTTCTCTTGCTTCTTGTTGACTTCCGAAGCTCGTTTCTTCTCTCCACTTGCTTTCCTCATGCAATATTCCTATAAATCACAACACGAACACTATCGCAAATATAAAATGTGACAAAATCATGCAAATCATACGTAAAATATTCAAGAAACGCCCGGATTGTATGTTGAAGCTCACAAACATCCAAAATCTATTTTTCTTCTCAAATAAGCTCGGAATTCATCACTTTTGACCGAAACACACACAATTAACAATGTAGAATGTACGTAGGATAAATCTTATGAAGGATTTATCATAAGGCGTATGATCGAAAAGGAGAAGCAACAACGAAAGGAGAAGCACTCAGGGCAAGCGTGGAGAAACTCGTGGTTGGCGTGTGAGGATGGTGAAGCATGGAGATAGTGCATGTTGTACAGCAGTTGCAGATTGTTTAAGAGGAAGTTCAAGTGACAAGAACAGTGATGAAAAAACTACTGCAATAGTGGAAATCAAGCGAGTCTCATTTAAACTTGAACTGGTTGTTGGTGATCTCTCTAGCGATGAGCTAGCCGGTGGAGAGATGGAGCCACACTACTCCCCAAAGTAGTAAACTTTGGGACGCGTCCATGTGAGGGTGCGAGGCGGCGCCCTAGGAGGGGCGTAGAGCATCTCGGTAGAGGTGCGATGGCGTACCATGCAGATGGATCATGATGGATGTAGCTGAATTGACATCAACGATGGAGAGAGAAGGCTAAGGATTTCGCCATGTTTTTGTAGAATTCAAGCCAAGGTGGAGTTTGTTGGGTTTTTGCCTTGATTTTGCGTTTTGGAAATATTAGGAAATTATTATTTTTGAAAACTAGAAGAAATACAGAATCTACTAGTTTCCTACTTGGGGTTATTTCCTAATATTGCTGTTGGTAGATTACTTCGAGAACAAGTAATGTGGCCTATTTATGGGTGGATCTACAAGAGTTCTAATTGAGCGAGTCGAGTTGAGTAGAGTAGAGATTTTGTGAGAGATATCTCCGAGCGGATGTGAGAGGTTATGATTTCATAGATGTAGTCTATGAGAATGAGAGTACCGCATCGACGTGGTCCGCGGATTGTGTTGTCTCTCCCGTAATATGTATTCCCTAATTGGTATAGTGAATCCTCCTCCCATGGATGTAGGCGGATTTGTCGAACCACGTTAAATTCATGTGTGTCGTTTTTCTTCTCCTACATTGCGTGTGTTGAGTGTGTGATTGTGTGGCGCATATTTTTGCTTCCGTTGAAGCGGGAATTGGGATTGACGAATAATTCTAAACTAGTGGTATCAGACCCAGGTTCACTATCCGAGTGGAGCACGCTGTAGAAGGACGAAGAAGAAAATTGTAAAAGAATGAAACAATAAATAAATATCACACCACACTGCACTACACCGCACCAAATAAAAAGGAAGCCTACTCAGTGCTTGGTTCGTGAGGTTGCTGCACTGTTCAAGGATGGATGTCGAAGCACCATTGTTACCTTGATTTGGTGTACACATTGAGGTATGAAAAGTTTGGTATAGAAATAATTGTGTTGTTGAATTTTCCTACCACTTGCGAGTTGTAAAATTTTTTTGTGAGGAAAAGTTTGGTGGGTGCCATGTACACGTGCTACCAAGCCAAGTGGGAAGAGAAAAGCCTGAGAAGAATCATTTGTGCGGCATCGGGTTGCTGCTGGGAACATACAAGATTTGGTGTGACAGATCAATGGTATTCAGCGCAGTGATTTGGAAATTTGGTGGTCCAAATTGTTTTGGGTGTTCAGAGCTGCCTGTAAGTCCGATTGGGCTCGAATATGAAACCCTAGGTTTTTGGGTGCTCCCTCCATGATGGTAAGGTCATATTATACAAAAAGTTCACGGAATTTGTAGATTGCTGACGGGGCAGCGTATCGATGAGAATCAGCGATCCACACTTGTTCGAGTGGTTACATCATGCATGTAGATCAAATCGGGATGAGTCTGGAGTCAAATCTAATGTTTCTGGACGTTATCGGTACGGTCAAAATCTTGAGATTCTGATTGGATTTAGTAGATCGACATCAAACGATATCGTTAGGTGAGATCGAAGACGTTGGGATGCGATCAGGGTCAAATAGTTCATGTCCAATCAGGTGGGGTCAATTAGAGGAATTTTTCCTAATTGAACGTTCGATTGACAACCTATGAAAGCTTGGGAGTGTATTAATAGTTGAAGCTGCTGTTCAACATCGGCAAGAAGCATAGGCTTTGTGTGATTGTAAGAACGAGAAGCAACAGTTGTAGATGAGTCTGGTCAGAGACGTGGGCAGCTATTGCAAGTAAATTCACAAGAAGCTCCAGGGCAGAAATCTAGGTGGTGGACGCATTTGACGAGGCCATGGAAGAGGTGGCGTCCGGAATATCTCTTTTTGTGGTTCGTGATGGGAACTCTTGAGCAACTCGAGGAAAGAAGAGAGGTAAGTCGCGACGAGTTCGTAAATCAGCGGCTTTGAAAGACGTCTTGGTGAAGGCGTATGATCGAAATGGAGAAGAAACAACGCAAGGATAAGCACTCAGGGCTAGCGTGGAGAAAAACGTGGTTGGCGTGAGGACGATGAAGCATGGAGATAGTGCAGGCTGTACAGTAGTTTCTGGTTGTTTAAGAGGAATTTCAATTGACGAGAATAGTGATGAAGAAAAATAACGCAATAGTGGAAACGAAGCGAGTCTCGTTTGCACTTGACGTGGTTGGTGGTGATCTCTCTAGCGATGAGCTAGCTGGTGGAGAGATGGAGCCACACTACTCCCCAAAATAGTAAACTTTGGGACGCGTCCATGTGAGGGTGCGAGGCGGCTCCCTAGGAGGGGCGCAGAGCATCTCGAAAGAAGTGCGATGACGTACCATGCAGATGGAGCATGACGGATGTAGCTGAATCGACATCATCGATGGAGAGAGCAGGCTAAGGAGTTCGCCATGTGGTTGCAGAATTCAAGCCAAGGTGGATTTTGTTGGGTTTTTGTCTTGATTTTGCGTTTTGTAAATATTAGGAAATTATTGTTTTTGAAAACTAGAAGAAATACATAATCTACTAGTATTCCTAATTGAGGTTATTTCCTAATATTGGTGTTGGTAGGATTACTTGGAGAACAAGTAATGTGGCCTATTTAGAGGTGGCTCTACAAGACTTCTAATTGAGCGAGTCGAGTTGGGTAGAGTAGAGAAATTGTGAGTGATATCTCCGAGCGGATGTGAGAGGTTATCAGTTCATAGATGTAGTCTATGAGAATGAGAGTACCGCATCGACGTGGTCCGCGGATTGTGTTGTCTCTCTCATACTATGTATTCCCTAATTGGTATAGTGAATCCTACTCCCATGGATGTAGGCGGTTTTGTCGAACCACGTTAAATTCATGTGTGTCGTTTTTCTTCTCCTACATTGCGTGTGTTGAGTGTGTGTTCGTGTAGCGCACATTTTTGCTTCCGTTGAAGCGAAAATTCGGATTGACGAATAATTCTCAACTATTGGTATCAAATCCAGGTTCACGATCAGTGGAGCACGCTGAAGAAGGACGAAGAAGAAAATTGGAAAAGAATGAAAAAATAAATAAATATCACACCACACTGCACTACACCGCACCAAATAAAAAGGAAGCCTACTCAGTGCTTGGTTCGTTAGTTTGTTGCACTGTTCATGGATGGATGTCGAAGCACCATTGTTACCTTGATTTGGTGTACACATTCAGGTAAGAAAAGTTTGGTATAGAAATAATTGTGTTGTGGACTTTTCTTACTACTTGTGAGTTGTCAAATTGTTTTGTGAGGATGAGTTTGGTGGGTGCCATGTACATGTGCAGCCAAGCCAAGTGGGAAGAGAAAAGCTTGAGAAGAATCATTTGTGCGGCATCAGGTTGCTGCTTCACATCCATGGTGCTCAGCGCGGTGATGTGGAAATTTGGTGGTCCAAATTGTTTTGGGTGTTCTGAGCTGCCTGTAAGTCCGATTGGGCTCGAATATGAAACCCTAGGTTTTTGGATGCTCCCTCCGTGATGGTAAGGTCATAATATACAAAAATTTCACGGAATTTGTAGATTGCTGACGGGGCAGCGTATCGATGGGAACTGGCGATCCACACTTGTTCGAGTGGTTACAGCATGCCTGTAGATCGAATCGGGATGAGTCAGGAGTCAAATTCAATATTTTTGGACGTTGCAGATTCATCAGTACGGTCAAAATCTTGATATTCTAATTGGATTTAGTAGATCGGCATCAAACGATATCGGTAGGTGTGATCGAAGACGACGGGATGCGAGCAGGATCAAATAGTTCAAGTCCAATCAGGTGGGGTTAATAAGAGGAATTATTGCTAATTGAACGTTCGATTAACAACATATGAAAGCTTGGGAGTGTATTAACAGTTGGAGCTGCTGTTCAACATAGGCAAGAAGCATAGGCTTTGTGTGATTGTGACCAACAAAAGTAACATTGCAGATGAGTCCGGTCAGAGACGTGGGCAACTATTGCAAGTAAATTCACAAGAAGCTCCAGGGAAGAAATCTAGGTGGTGGACCCAGTTGATGAGGCCATGGAAGAGGTGGCGTCCTGATATCTCTGTGTGTGGTTCGTGACGAGAACTCTTGAGAAACTCGAGGCAAGAAGAGAGTAAGTCGCGACGGGTTTGTAAAGCAGCGGCTTTTAAAGACGTCTTGGTGAAGGCGTATGATCGAAAAGGAGAAGCAACAACGCAAGGAGACGCACTCTGGGCTAGCGTGGAGAAACACGTGGTTGGCGTGTTAGGATGATGAAGCATGGAGATAGTGCAGGTTGTACAGCACTTGCATGTTGTTTAAGAGGAAGTTCAAGTGACGAGAACAATGATGAAAAAAGTACTGAAATAGTAGAAATGAAACAAGTCTCGTTTGCAGTTAACCTGGTTGGTGGTGATCTCTATAGCGATGAGCTAGCTGGTGGAGAGATGGAGCCACACTACTCCCCAAAGTAGTATGCTTTGGGACGCGTCCATGTGAGGGTGCGAGGCAGCACCCTAGGAGGGGCGCAGAGCATCTCGGTAGAGGGAGATGGCGTACCATGCAGATGGAGCATGACAGATGCCGCTGAATCGACATCAACGATGGAGAGAGCAGGCTAAGGAGTTCTCCGTGTGGTTGCGGAAGTCAAGCCAAGGTGGATTTTGTTGGTTTTGTCTTGATTTTGTGTTTTGGAAATATTAGGAAATTATTGTTTTTGAAAACTAGAAGAATTACCGAATCTACTTGTATTCTTAATTGGGGTTATTTCCTAATATTGGTGTTTGTAGGATTACTTAGAGACGAGTAATGTGCCCTATTTATAGGTGGCTCTACAAGAGTTATAATTGAGCGAGTCGAGTTGAGTAGAGTAGAGAATTTGTGAGAGATATCTACGAGTGGATGTGAGAGTTTATGATTTCATAGATGTAGTCTATGAGAATGAGAGTACCCCATCGACGTGGTCCACGGATTGTGTTCACTCTCCGTACTATGTATTCCCTAATTGGTATAGTGAATCCTCCTCCCATGGATGTAGGCGGTTTTGTCGAACCACGTTAAATTCATGTGTGTCGTTTTTCTTCTTCTACATTGCGTGTGTTGAGTGTGTGATCGTGTGGCACATATTTTTGCTTCCGTTGAAGCAGGAATTCGGATTGACGAATAATTCCCAACTAGTGGTATTAGAGCCAAGTTCACGATCCGAGTGGAGCACGCTGAAGAAAGATGAAGAAGAAAATTGGAAAAGAATGAAAAAAAAATATCACACCACACTGCACTACACCGCACCAAATAAAAAGGAAGCCTACTCATTGCTTGGTTCGTTAGGTTGTTGCACTGTTCATGGATGGATGTCGAAGCAGCATTGTTACCTTGATTTGGTGTACACATTGAGGTATGAAAAGTTTGGTATAGAAATAATTGTGTTGTTGACTTTTCTTACCACTTCTGAGTTGTCAAATTGTTTTGTGAGGAAGAGTTTGGTGGGTGCCATGTACACGTGCAGCCAAGCCAAGTGGGAAGATAAAAGCTTAAGAAGAATCATTTGTGCGGCATCGGGTTACTGCCGGGCACATACAAGATCTGGTGTGAGAGATCCATGGTGCTCAGCGCGGTGATGTGGAAATTTGGTAATCCAAATTGTTTTGGGTGTTCTGAGCTGCCTGCAAGTCCGATTGTGCTCGAATATAAGTCAAATCCTAGGTTTTTGGATGCTCCCTCCGTGATGGTAGGGTCATATTATACCAAAAGTTCACTGAATTTGTAGATTGCTGACGGGGCAGCGTATCGATGGGAATCGGCGATCCAAACTTGTTCGAGTGGTTACAGCTTGCCTGTAGATCAAATCGGGATGAGTCAGGAGTCAAATCTAATGTTTTTGGACGTTGCAGATTCATCGATACGGTCAAAATATTGAGATTATGATTGGATTTAGTAGATCGGCATCAAACAATATCGGTAGGTGAGATCGAAGACGACAGGATGCGATCAGGGTCAAATAGTTCAAGTCCAATCAGGTGGAGTCAATTAGAGGAATTTTTCCTAATTGAAGGTTTGATTGACAAGCTTTGAAAGCTTGGGAGTGTATTAGCCGTTGGAGCTGCTGTTCAACATAGGCAAGAAGCATAGGCTTTGTGTGATTGTGAGCACCAGAAGCAACAGTTGCATATGAGTCTGGTCAGAGACGTGGGAAGCTATTGCATGTAAATTCACAAGAAGCTCCAGGGAAAAAATCTATGTGGTGGACGCAGTTGACGAGTCCATGGAAGAGGTGACGTCCTGATATCTCTAAGTGTGGTTCGTGACGAGAACTCTTGAGAAACTCGAGGCAAGAAGAGAGGTAAGTCGCGACGGGTTCGTAAAGTAGCGGCTTTGAAAGACGTCTTTGGTGAAGGCGTATGATCGAAAAGGAGAAGCAATAACGCAAGGAGAAGCACTCAGGGAGAAACACGTGGTTGGCGTGTGAGGACGATGAAGCATGTAGATAGTGCAGGTTGTACGGCAGTTGCATGTTGTTTAAGAGGAAGTTCAAATGACGAGAACAGTGATGAAAACTACTGCAATAGTGGAAATGAAGCGAGTCTCGTTTTCACTTGACCAGGTTGGTGGTGATCTCTCTAGCGATGAGCTAGCTGGTAGAGAGATGGAGCCACACTACTCCCCAAAGTAGTAAACTTGGGACACGTCCATGTGAGGGTGCGAGGCGGCGCCCTAGGAGGGGCGCAGAGCATTTCGGTTGAGGGCGATGGCGTACCATGCAGATGGAGCATGACGTATGCAGCTGAATCGACATCAACGATGGAGAGAGCAGGCTAAGGAGTTCGCCGTGTGGTTGCAGAATTCAAGCCAATGTGGAGTTTGTAGGGTTTTTGTCTTGATTTTGCGTTTTGGAAATATTAGGAAATTATTGTTTTTATAAACTAGAAGAAATACAAAATCTATTAGTATTCCTAATTGGGTTTATTTCTTAATATTGGTGTTAGTAGGATTACTTGGAAAACGAGTAATGTGGCCTATTTATAGGTGGCTCTACAAGAGTTCTAATTGAGCGAGTCGAGTTGATTAGAGTAGAGAATTGGTGATAGATATCTCTGAGCGGATGGGAGAGGTTGGAGTTTCATAGATGTAGTCTATGAGGATGAGAGTGCGGCGTCGACGTGGTCCGCAGATTGTTTTGTCTCTCCAGTACGATGTATTCCCTCAGTCATATAATGAAATTATTCTCCTCCCATGGATGAAGGTGGTTTTGCCAAACCACGTTAAATTGTTGGGTGTCATTTTTCTTCTCCTACATTGCGTTTGTTGAGTGTGTGATCGTGTGACGTATATTTTTTCTTCCGTTGCCGCGGGAAGTCGGATTCACAAATAGTTTCCAACACCACACATGTAAATCCAACACCCAGAGCTTCTACTATAAGTGCACTACTAGTTTTCACTTTATTCCACTGACCTTGTAGGAGGTGACCTTCAATATATTCTTAGCAACCAACCCTCCATAGTAGCTCCAGAGTGTTTGTCCCAGTTAGCATCACAATTGTATTTAGACAGGCAACTGAAGGTTTCTTCCATACCCCATTAATACTCAGATGGCTTGGAGGAGGGGATCAGTTACACGTGCTAAAGTTTTTGTAGCCCTTCTTGATCACCTCCATTGGGTTGAGAGCTTGTTGGTTAAAAATATGCTTATTTCTTGCTTTTCAAATGTACCAACAGCTTTCTCAAAAAAAATAAAATAAAAAATGTACCAACAGCCAAAATGCAGTTTAACCTTACTCTCCATTCAGGGCCGGCCTATCCACTAGCCGGATTAGGTGTTCGCCTAGGGCCCCCTATTTTAAGGAGCCCCGTAATATTTTTTCGGGAGTAGGGGTACTATTATAAATTTATAATACATAGTGAAAATAATTAAAATATGATAGATAATAGTTGGAAGAAAATTAACCGATTTAGAAGAAGAAATTACATGACATAACAACTGAATTTTTTTTAGACAACAAAAAAAATAATGATAATTGTCTTTGATCGTGACAATAATCAAACAACTTATCCTAATTTTTAGTTCAGCTAACAACCTTCATTTACTTTGATGGTAACCATATTCAACAACTTACCCTAATTTTTAGGATTGAATGTGGGAAGATTTTATCTCTTTAAAAAAATTACTAACGTCTATATAAATATCGTAACTTTTTTTTTGTAGTAAAGTTTTATGTCCCCCCACATTTTTTTTACGGGTTAAAAACCCGAACTGTTAATAAAACACGTGGTATATGCCACCCTACAGTTGAATATGTTTTTATTCACAGTTATGCTTATGATAAAAGGGGTCTCACTTTCAACTATCGGCTAGGGCCTATGAAAGTCTAGGCCGGCCCTGTCTCCATGAAGAATGTCTTCTTGCAGCTGCAGTATAATATCATATTCCTATTTATTAAAGTTTTTTAGACCCCCAAACTTCAAAATGTATTCCCATGAAAGGAAACCAAAAGGGTTTAGTCAAGGAATATTTGAAAAGAAGATGCACAATGGATTCAACGCTACCCCTATAGAGGTGACAAGACATTGAGCTACTGCACTTTCTCTTACCATAACCCTTCTTGGGTAGAAATTGCATTGTGGAACAGCTTCCAGCTAGTTGAAAAGTTTAAATTTTAGGAGGCATCTTCAAATTCCAAAAAGTAAGTCACATTTTTCAGAGAAATTGACAGAAGAGTGACACGCATTGCTTTGGGAAGTTTGAGTAATCATTTTCCTCACACCATAGTCTGATTTTACACAGTACTGACCATCTATACTCCAAAGCCACATGAGATCGTCTCCTGTGAAGTGCAAGATATGGGTGTGCAGGATGGCTTGAACAATAGTTGGAGTGAGAGTTCTTTATGAGGTTTACTTTCCAGGGAAGTTTCATTAATCAAACTAGAGACTCTATGTTCAGCTAAATTTTCAGGGATTTGAGCCAATCATCACCTTAAAATGTCTCCTAGTTATCTTCAATTCTCTGGTAAGTGTTTGGGGAGAAAAAAATTGAGATTTTTCTGGACATGAATCTGTATATGAAAAGCATTTTCAAAATATCTTACTGATTGAGCGAAACTGTCCTCTTCTCTTGTGTTAGCTTGAAGAGAAGCAATTTCATCATCAGCAAAAGCATGTCTGAAATAGCTATAGCTGATCTATTGACTTTCACTCATTTTAAGTGAATGTTTGGGAACCATGATTTTAATTCAATTAAAATTGTTCATTTTAATTTAATTCCGTTTCTTATGACACAAAATTTTAATATGAAAATTTGCAGATTAAAATAATCTCATTGCAATTGTAGAATCTCCAAATTTGGGAATTATGTGGCTGAAAAATTCAAAAATAAAACAACAAAAACATTAATGTGTTTTTGACATCATAGCATGATTCTAGTTCATTTATAAGTGGGTCAAGAAATTGATAACATAGCTCTTTAAATTTTGTCCAATAGATCAAATAAGCAATCTACAATTTCAGCACATGCCAAATGGATTCTGATTTTTAGTTAATCTCGATTAGTCACCCAGAATTATTTCAGTCGATTTTTCATATTTTCAGCCGATACCAAAAAAAGCCTAAGTGGCTAGTACTTTCAAAGGATGAAAGCATTCTTAATAATGTGTCCATCAAAAGAACAAAGAGATTGGGTTACAGGGGTCTCCCCGTCTAATTACCCTAAAAGGATGGATAAAATCAAAATTTTAGTACAATTTTTTTAGACTGTAGAGGAACATTGACTAACTATTGGGATCTACGTATCACAAAAGCCCATCTTTTCCATGATAGTTTTTAAAAACAGCAAACTTACCATGTCATAACCCTTGATAGGTCAAGTTTGATTGTTAGGCTGCCTAAGAGCCCGTTTGGTATTGGTTTTGCTTTCTAGAACGCTGTTTTTCGAATCTAAAAGAGGTATTTTTGTGTTTGGTAAAATTTTGTTTATCTGCTTTCTAGAAAGCAACTGCTTTCCCACATCAACTTTTGAAAAGCAGAGAATGAGTTGCTTTCTACGACCTGCTTTTTGATTAATTTATCGTTTGACATCATTATCCATTAATAAATATTAATAATATATTATTGTAATAGTGCTATTTATTATCATGTCTGAAATGGTCGTTTTGACATTAACGAAAAGTCGAAAGCACTAATTACCAAACACAAGATGTCAAAAGTACTTCTCCACGGAAAATTTTATACGGAGTTTACCAAACACTTTTGGTGTAGATTCTCACAGCAGCTTTTTCACAGTGCTTTCTACACAGCAGCTTTCTGAACCGCCACAGCATTACCAAACTAGCCCTAAGTTACCCTGCTTCTTCTTTTTTATACGATGAATAAATTCTTGAGCCATAAAGATGCTATCTTGGATATAATTTTCATGAGATAAAAGTAGCTTGAAATTCGCCAGTAATACTCTCTAATTTGATCTTTAATCTGTTGGCAAGAATGTTTGCAATCACCTTGTACCTGTAGTTGCAGAGGCTTATCGATTTGAACTCCTTGGGATTTTGAGGCAGCTAGGGCTATCAAGGTCTTGTTCCAACTTTTAAGAATATAGCCCATGTTGAAGAATTACTGCACAACTACAACAAGATCGCCATGAATTATGCCCATTATTTTTGAATGAACATGCCATTATAACCATCTTCACCAGGAGATTTAGAGGGACCCATTTGAAAATCCGCAGTCTTGACTTCCTCTACAAAAGGAATAGTACAAAGTTGATCGTTCATCTGTTCAAAACTATTATCGGATACAAGGCGTGGCTTGACAAGTAATAGTTTCCTCCGTCCTTCTAAACAAGTTCTTAAAAATTAAAACAGTCCACTAAGCAGGACATTACCTAATCTTGTGTATTACAGATTCTTCCTTATGAGTTCTGAAGTTGAGCTATCCCATTCCAGCATGTTCTCTGCATAGTAGTGGAATGAATTTTTGTTAGTGTTCAAGTTCGCATTAATCTAGATAATTGTAGCCAGTAGTGTTCTTCATTCAATTTTTATTTAACCACTTGGGCCTTGAGAAGATCTTGCTCTTTTTCTTTAGCTTCCTCACAAGGTTGAAGTTGAATCTCTTGAAGTTGATTCTTGAATTGTTGTATCATCTTCTTTGAATTGACAAACTCCTGCTTGCTGCAAATTCTAAGTCTTCCTTTGCAATTGAATAGTTTAGATTGCAACCTAAACATAGTAGATCCTCTTACATCCAGCTCCAGACCTAACTTGACATCTTCTTTTAATTGAGCACGAGGAAACTATCTGGACTCCAACTCGAAAGAGTAGTTTCTTTTGGCAAAGGTAAGGTCAGTGTTAAGTACAATTGGGCAGTGACCAGACCTCATGAATAGTACATGGTTTGAATTGCTCAGAGTAATTGAAGTTTCAATTAAATTTTTTGAAGAGAAAAGGATGCTAAGTCTACCTCATTTGTCCACCAAAGTGCCACACCCCCGGGAGAAATTGAGGATCAACCAACCATCTTTTTAGCTTTATTCCTCGTCTCCATCAGAAACACCCACCCACGGTCTATGAGCATCGCAAAGCCCTTGTAATTGCTGGCATGTTAGGGGTCGACCTACTCCCTGAAGGTTCCAAGAGATCACTAACATGACTTTTGTGGATGTTTGAGGTCAGCCACCACCACCCTATGTGATTTTTGCTTCAAACCTGTGATTTCCTCTAATTCCTCTATGTATTTGTCATATACACTCTCATCAATTGGGGGAAATGATGAGAAAAGACTTACCTTGTGCTCAATTTTGTTTTTTCTCAATTGTCACTTGGATAGGTTCCCTGTTGTTTACTTCATTACTTCTCTTAGTGTTTTGTCAGGAAGCTGGGGGTTTTGTTGCAATTTAAGTAATAGTAGGGGTACCTTTATAATAATGTAATATTTAGGGGTCTGTTTTGTATTTTCTTAATTCTTCTTCATTGTTATATACATGAACTGTAATACCGAAGGGGGCATTCAATCAAATATCAAGCTGTTTCAGAAACTCTCTCCCAATTCTCTCTTCGATCCTTCTTCTTCTTCGTTCTCTTTCTCGGTAATTCACCGGAGATTTATCTAATTCAGGTCAGGAACTCTCAGTTCCTGACAAATTGGTATCAAAGCCTCACTTCCCCCAGCGCAGTGAAGTCGATGGAGAGAATGAACGACTACCAGATCGGCGTGGTCCAAGCTCGCCTCCGTGCCGTTGATGGAGCTATTATCGAGCTTCACCATGGCCTGGAGTTGATCAACGACCGATTGGCACCGCTAGGTCAGATCGGAGAGCTTCGTGATGAAACGAGAAAGCTGAGGAAACGCCTCCTCGGCAGGGCTAGCGAACAAGTCAGGTCTCAATTCGAGGAGTCCAACGAGGAGAAATTGACGGATTCCGATCAGAGAATGTCTGCTCCGGCGAGCTTAGGCATCGAGCTGCATCAGTCAAGTTGTGAATCGAAGTTGCCTATCACCTATTCGACGAAAGGCCGAAGTGATGAATTGCGACTTGCTACGAGTGTCCCTGCTAAATGGAGCATGTCTGCTAAATGTTCGACGAAATGCCCAACCAAGGACAAACTTAGGAAGACCGTGCTTCTTGTGACAATTCACGACTTAAGGTACTCAATTGATTCTGAAGTTTTGCATCAAGTATTTGCTAAGTATGGATATGTTGAAAGCATCAGTATAATCCAAGAATTTCCGGTTTTCCAAGCTGAAGTACTGTATACGAAGGCACTAGACGCACTTTCGGCTCGATATTCCTTACAAGGAAGAAATGTCTATGATAATTTTTGTACCATGGAAATTAATTTCGCATCACCTCACATGAAGGGAACTTCAAACCATGTTTTCTGCAAAATTCAAGGTGAGGGGCAACAAGTTGAACCTGCAGGTACTGTTAACACAAAGAAAATGGAGTTGCAAGTGCGCAGTACACTAGTCAAGGAAACTCCAGAGCATGAGCGTATCTACCATGAGACTAATATGGATATATGGGATAGTATTCCACCCAAATATGATGATGAGCTAACCGGTACATCAGTGGATCTAATGGGGGGTTCAAGTGAAGCTAAGAGTGACTGTTATTTTGCTGGCCCAATGGAGGATTCAAGTGAAAGAAATGCTTATCATTTTCAAGACCAATTGGAAGATAAACTAGGTCAGATGGGAACTGAATATATAAAGGAAATACTTTTGAATATGTGCTTGTGCTAGCTGAGAGTAGGCCTCGCATTGTGGGGGATGAGAAGCTACATATGATAGGTGATTTGCTGGCACTTGAAGAAATGAGGAATGACATAACAAATGAGCAGTTATTCGAAGCTCAATTGGACCAAATGAGAGCTGCCACAAACATGATGCAACCTACATCTAGTCCACCCCTGAATGAGGTATTACTTAACTTTGACATTATTGCAGTTCATGTTATAATAGTTCAATTTGTGGAATGCTGGACTTGATGGATAATGGGAGCTTGAAGAAAAATCAGATGGTTGTTACCACTGTAGTGGACTCACTTGAAGGACATAGAGTATGGTTCAGGGGGCCAAACCCAGGTGGGACAAAACATCACATGTTGTTTGGACTTGGGCTACGAGAGTTAATTAAGGAGGACAACACTGACTTGCTGGATATTTACAGTGGTGAAATTGAGCTAATGGTAGCTTGGGGTCCTCACAGATATGTATGTGCATCTGTGAAGGGCAATTTGCTAGAAGGGCTTGGATCTCAGGGACTAAGAGTTATCATGGTGCAAAGTGGGACATTGGGTGCACTAATTACACCATTCAAAGTATTCATATTTTATGGTGAAGTTCTCAAAAATATCTTGGAGGGCATTGCTTTCATTTCAGCTCAATCAAGCTGGTTATGCCAAACATTCCTTCAAAGACGCCTATTGTGGTATTGGAAGAATTCGAATCATTTTGGGTTGTCATGGTGAAGTATATCACTTTCTATTCAGGTTCTCGCTACCACAAAGCGAAATGGAAATGCAGAATGATCAAACGGTAATGTCGTTTTCTTATCTAAGGTTAGCTACTGTTTTCTTCATTGGGATTGTTCTTGAAGACGAGCAGAGTAGAAGGGACAAGGAATGCCAACATAGTACCACATGGAGATCTTACATGATTCAGTTTCAAGAGGGCATTACAGGCTCACATTTCATAGCATTCGTTAATGGGATAGCCTTGCAGCCAATTCTAGCCTTATTCATGGAGGCTTTAGAGAGAATGATGTTTTTAAATGCAGAAGTAGGATGGTTAAAATACCATAATTTTGGCTGCATGAAATGGACTTGCAAGATGCAAAATTCTGAAGCTCCTACAGGATGTAACAGTGCCAGAATTAATCAGAATGGTATGTGGCTTTTGGAAGAACATGCAACTTGTGTGGTGTTTGGAACTGACTCATGGGCTGAATATGGAAAATTTATTGGAAGCTTAGTTCTTGAGGTTCGGAAGTATAACAATGGCAAGCTGATTTTAGGGAAGAATTTCAAGGCCTTGGTAGAGCAACAACAGACAAGGAAGGTGACAAATCAGGATATGGAGGACACTCATCATACATCATTTAGGAGCTGGGTTGAAGAAGGTAAGGCAGCCAGCTGCTTAATGTGTTCATACAATGCAGTGAACGGGATACCGACCTATGCTCGAGAAGATTTTCTGCAAAAAACCTCTGACTATGATGCTGTGAAGACCATCTTTGAATACCAAAATTACTCCAAAAGCCCTGAAGATGCTGTTGCCTTTTCACTTAAAGCAAGAAGGGATATGAACTGCGGGATATATCTACTTCAGCACACTCAGTTTGCTATAGATTAGGGAAGGATGTCTGATGTTGTCACATAAAGAGATGACATACTTAATTGAGTTGTGTTGCTGCTGTGAGTTAAGTTTTTCCTACATATTATCATTGAGGACAATGATGTTTTAAGGGTGGTGGTTTGTCATGAAACTAGGGGTTAAGTTGCAATTAAGTAATAATTTGGGGTATCTTTTCAATATCGTAATAGTTAGGGGTTGGTTTTGTATTTTTTTTATTCTAGTTCATTGTTATATACTGGAATTGTAACCTGAGAGGGAATTCAATCAATAATAATCAATTTCAGAAATTCTCCCCAATTCTCTCTGCATCTTCTTCGATTCTTCTTCTTCTTCTCCGTTCTCTCTAAACCCTAATATCGTCGGAAAACTCTCCGATTCAGGTCAGGAACTCTCTGAGTCCTGAAAATTGGTATCAGAGCCTCACTTCCCCTTGCGCAGAGACGTCGATGGCGAGGAGGTTCGGAGCCTACACTGATACGGACCAGATCGGAAGGGTCCAAACTCGTCTCCGTGCCATTGATGGAGCGATTATCGAGCTTCGCCAGGGCCAGGAGAAACTCCGCCATGGCCAGGAGAAGCTCCGTCATGGTCAGGACTTGATCTATGGCCAATTGGAACCACTAGGTCAGATTGGAGATCTTCGAGGTCATATTGGGGAGCTTCGAGATGAAGTGAAGCAGATGACGAACCGCCTCCTCAGTATGGCGAGCGACGAGGTCAGAGCTCGAATTGAGGCCTCCAACCGGGAGGTATCGTCAGCTTTCGATCAGAGAACACCTTCTCCGGCGAGCTTAGGCATTGGGCGGGATCAGACACCGAGTTACGCGATTGCAGGAAGAGGAAAATGGAATCTAATTCCTGTTCAACCAAGCGGTGAATCGCAGCTTCCTGTTACCTGTTCGACGAAATGCCTAAAGGAAGAAGTGAAAGCTCATGCACGTAATTTTTTCGAAGGGACGAGGGAATTCAACACACTCGACAACTGCTTGAAGAAATGCCCAAATGGAGAGAAGAATTTGCGCACTGTGATTCGGGGATCAGTTCACATGCATACTATTATTAATCCATTGTATTTACATAATCACAATGACGAAAGGAGAAGTGTGAAGGAGATGCCCACCAACTGTATGAGAAAATGTCTGAATGGAGAAGAAGGTGAAAACAATGCCACAACAAGCCTGGGCAAGTGCAGCTGACAACTTCTCAATTCAGGGAGGTGAATCAGGCACACAATTTGGTAAACTCGGAAGAGTTGAACCAAGGAAATCAGGTAATAACTATGAGTTCAACTGTTTTAGATGTAGAAAAGAAGCTGCTTAAGAATCTCATTGGCATTAATGAACTGAGGTTGAATGATCACTTGAAGGCTAGTTTATGTACTTTGTCATCTTTGTGGGTAACAAATGGGGAATTTGGTGCTAGATTCAGTGAGCTTTCGGGTTTGGTGGAATTCACAAGTAAGGAATGTGAGAGTTCCCAAGGGGATGTATGGTTTAGAGGACCAAATCCAGGTGGAACTTGCATCACTTTGTTCTTTGGTTCTTGGTTGCAATGGCTAGGTGATGAAAAAAGGTGTGACTCACTTGCCATTTCTGAGGCTGTTGCTAGTGTTACTATTCTCATGGAACATGAGGAAAAAATGAATTTATGCAAGGACGTAAAGAATGAAAATATTGAAGTTGTGGGCTGTGGTGCACTTACATCCAGTTTGAATCTTACAATTGTTACCACTATTTTCAACTGGATGTGTTTGTGTAACCGTGGGGTAAGTCCTGAAGTTGGAAAATGTCAAATAATTTTTGGGAACAAGAGAAGCAAGAAATGGGATTTACTGGATTCTTTAAGAAGGGAAAGTGTGGAATTGGCAGAAATGAAGTCCGTGCTTGGATGGGGTAGCTGGTGCTGCAAAGATGAGACAAGAGAAAGTTATTCTGTTAGGAAGGGAGTTGAGTTTCACAGGCAGTGGAGGTGGTCAAGTGCAGGTCCTGACTCCCTGGTGTTTGATATTGGTGTGATGCATGCATACATAGGTGCAGGTTTGTCTACTAAAAATGTCATGCTCTCCTACATGTCACTGAATAAAGGTTCTGTAACTTGTTATGAATTTGGGTTGATTGCAAAATATCAGATGAAAACTTGTTTCCTTCGAAACTTTACTGAGATGGGTTGGCGAAACAAATTGGAAGTGACACACTCACGTGAAGGGAGGGACACACTGAGGGCTTTTCGATTTGATGTTTGCGGAATAGTTGCTGGATGGAGAATTGAAAATGCTCACTACGAAGAAATCAAGGTTATCAACAAAAAAGTTGTGTCAGGTGATCATGTAATATGTGCTTCATCAGGTGGTATGGACTCTATAGTTGCAGCTACTCTTGTCCATAAGGCGATTGGAGATATGCTTCGTTATGTTTTTGTTGACAACTTGAAATGTTGAAGAAGTGCTCAAAAAATAGCTATGGGGAGTCACTGTATGCAGGAAGCAAATTTATTGAATTATGTGAAATCAAGTCAGTACTTGCAGGGATTATATTCTGCTTCAATGATGAGATATGGGGAACTGTTATTTCTCCATGGTTCAAAACTAGTGTGTTTGAGAAGGGGAGAAGCCATATAGTGACATGGTCTTTTAACATACCTAAGTTCCTGCTTGTGCCGATTGAGGAAATTCTTTTTAAGTGTTAGCAACTTCAAAGAGTGCAGCAGCAGTGTCCTTTCCTTATCAATGGCTGCAAGTTGAAGGACATCACTTGCTATATTCAGGTTATTTCTACCACAAGACAGAATGGAAATGCAGGTTTATCAAGCAGTAATGTCGTTTCCTTATATGAGGTTACCAAGTGTTTTCTTCATTGGGATTGACAATACTCGTTTGCATTGAGTAGCTACTGTGAGTTTAATTTTCTACATATTATCATTGAGGACAATGATGTTTTAAGGGTGGTCGTTTGTCAGGAAGCTGGGGGTTTTGTTGCAATTTAAGTAATAGTAGGGGTACCTTTACAATAATGTAATATTTAGGGGTCTGTTTTGTATTTTCTTAATTCTTCTTCATTGTTATATACATGAACTGTAATACCGAAGGGGGCATTCAATCAAATATCAAGCTGTTTCAGAAACTCTCCCAATTCTCTCTTCGATCCTTCTTCTTCTTCGTTCTCTTTCTCGGTAATTCACCGGAGATTTCTCCGATTCAGGTCAGGAACTCTCAGTTCCTGACATGTTTCCACCACAAAATGGGCGTAATTATGTTCATCTTCCGTAATAACAATCTTCTGGGAGCTTCCTTCTCCATTAGCTCGAGCGATTACTTCTCTGCAACTTTGTTTTGCTAGAACAACGACCTCCTTGGAGAAGTCTTTCAAAAACCCTAGAAAGTCCAATAGTGACCACACTGAACGATGGTGGCATTGCATTATCTTGAAAGACCCAAGCCCTCAAACGTAAATAATAAACCCCGGGGCTAAACTGAAACAATAGTGAAACTTGAGTGGTATATATAGATGCTTGTACTTCAAAAACGTGGAAAGAAATCGTTTTCAAAATCTCAGAGGAATGCTTGGGATCTCTTCGATAAACCCTTGAAAAGATTTCTGATTGATCGCATCTAATCCATTAGCTCGAGCGATCTCTTCGATACATCTCAAGGTCAGAATTTTGAATCTTGCTCGTCGCTCAAGATCTCGTCGCTCCATCTCATTTTGGAGCTCTGGAGGTCTTTGCAGGTCTCTCTATTCACTCTCCAAGGGCGGACCTACATATAGACTAGTGGGGGCTATAGCCCCCACTCAATTTTCAAAAATCAAAATTTTGCCCTTCTTTTTTGAAGTCTTTTCAGTTTAGCCCCCACTCAATATTACAAGAAATTAAAATTTACCCCTAGCTACTATTTTTCCCTAATTTAGCCCCTACTGTCATGAAATTATGGATGGTTAATCGTGAATCTCTCTATCAGTTGCTCCAACTGAGTTGTTTTTGAAGCTGCCGCCATTAGCAGCAAAGACGTCAACTTCAGTGACCTGCCACAGAGGAAATGAGACGAACACTTGATGGGTATGAAGCAATTGATAGGTTTCAAGCACAAATGCTCGGTGGAAGCAAAGAGATTGAGGGATTTTCCGACACAGAGGACATAAAACCAAAATGTACAAAAACAGTGATTTGTTCTAGGATCCAGATCCGTTGACGGAAGGGGATCACCGTTGACGGCACCGGAATGAGGGTTTGCTTTTTTGCCTCTCTATACCCAACCTGAACAGTTATTTTATGTTGAAAGAGTTCAAATTTTAAGGAGGGCAGACCACCAATTATTGATTGGGCTGATCTTCCTTCACACATTAGTGATATCACGGTCGTTTACTTCGCAGTTTACTGTTGATTTTAATCTTCGCTCAACTTGCTTCTTTAGCTAACTCTATACTGCCTACTTTACCGACTCCCCTTTCCACCGAATTTCCCTCATTTTTCTAAGTTTCTATCTAGCCATTTCAGTGTACAGTTGAAGCCCATGTATCAACATTAGCCTCTTGCATGTGTCCATGTCACATTGGCTTCAGCGAAAGGGAGGCAGGCAATCGTAGGGCTATAACCCTTTTGAAGACCATTCATATTCTCATATGGTTTTACCTCTCTTCCTCTTCTGCTGGCCCTCTTCAGCCAATATCTAGAACCCATTACTTTGGCAGAACCATGTTAGGCATTATGCCCGTGAATTCATACCTCTTCCATCCCGCACTCGCACTCCTCCAAAACTATGTGTACCCGAACTAACAAGAGAGTAGATGAAGGATGGGAAAAATTGATTCTGAATTGATTGAATTGAAACTTGTTTACAATTAATGCACATATAGTGCTTAACTATCCAGAACAATTAATTTGCTGCTAATTGACTATTAACCCATAACTATGCACTATTTGCATATTAACCCCAGCTATCTAACTTACCTATATTTGTAATAGGCCCCTTACGTTGGATCATATACATTGTGAACTCCCATTTTTGCAAGTAAAAATGAAAAGGCCCATGAGCTAATGGCTTTGTCAAAATGTAGCTAACTGATGTTTGGAGTCAATGTGCAGCAACTTCATATTTCCTTCTTGGAGTTTATTTATTATCAAATGGCAATCTATTTCAATGTGCATAGTTCTTCCATGGAAAACTGGATTGTAGACAATGTAATTTGCAGATTTGCTATCACAAAATGTCACTGGGGAGTCCTTCAAAGTGACTTTAAGATCTTGATGCAAATACTGAATCCACTGTAACTCACAAGTGACGGAGGCAAGGCTCCTATACTCTGCTTCTGCAGAACTTTTGCAACTACATCCTGTATCTTGGACTGAAATGAGTGGTGATCCCTGATAAACCAAGAACCCTGAAGTTGATCTCCTTGTGTCCAAACATGCAGCCCAGTCAGCATCAGCAAAATCTTTGTCTGTCAGTTCAGTTTTAGCATAATAGAAAAATCATTGAGCATAAGTATTCTTTAGATACCTCAGAACTTTGTGAGCAGCATCAAGATGAGGAATTCTGGGAGATGCCAGAAATTGAGATAATTTGTGAACATCATAGCAGAAGTCTGGTCTTGTATTGAACAAATAGCAATCTACCAACAAGTTTTCTATATGAGAAAGCCTCTTCTCTTCAAAGTTCTTGACCATCAACTGCACTTAGCTTGTTATTGATATCCATAGGAGTGGAAGAAGGCTTGCACTCACTGAAACCAGAATCTTTCAGAATATCCAGTGCACATTTTTTCTCACATTGCACAATTCCTTCAACATTTTTGATAGCTTCAAAACCTAGGAAGAAACTAAGATTGCCCAGTCCTTAAGATAAACAAAACATTATTAGTTTCTTCTTTATAGATTCAAGCATCACAATATCATCCCCAGCTAGAACTATGTCATCTACATAGACTAACATATCAGCAACATGTGAACCTCGAGACATAGTGATGAGAGAGTAATCGGCTTTAGATTGTGAGAAACCCATGCCAATAATGGTGGTTGAAAACTTGCTGAACCACTGTCTAGATGCTTATTTAAGCCCATACAAGGATTTTTTAAGCTTGCAAACTACTGATTGTTGAGAAGAGAGTAAATGCTGCATGTCTGGGGTAATGTAGCACTAGGAGGCATGTCCATGTAAACATCTTCAATCAAATCTCCATGTAAGAAGGCATTATTTACATCCATTTGAAGCATATGCCAATTTCTTACAGCTGCTACACTTAATAAGCACTGATGTTTGGTGATTGGCCATAGGGGAGAAGGTATCACTGTAGTCTAACCCTTCTGTCTGTGTATATCCCTTGGCAACATGTTTGGTTTTGTGTCTTTCAATTGTGCCATCTGATTTGTACTTAGTTCTATATACCCATCTGCATCCTACAGGAGCATGCAGTGGGGGTAAAATAGTAAATTCCCAGGTATGGTTATGTTCTAAAGCTTTAAGCTCTACATCCATGGCTTGTCTCCATTCAGGGAATGTAACTGCTTCTGAGTAGGACAGGGCTCAATAGTTGTAGTGGCAGAAGCAAGGATGGGTAACTGGGTATGGTGAATAGTATCATAAGCTAGATACAGAGAAATGTCCTGAGAAAGATGTGGAGTGATGCTAGCACAAGCATTGTGTTTAGGTTTGGGGTAATCTGTGAGTTTTGGTGGATTTTCTAAGTATGGGTGGCTGAGGTAATGGTGGTGATGGTGGTGGTGGTGGTGGTAATGGTGGTGGTGGTGGTGGTGGTGGTAGTAGTGGTGGTCACCATGAGTTATGCATGAAGGATATGATGAATCAAGAGTATAATAATCAATGTTGAGAAAAGGCAAGCATAATTCAGAGATATTATCAGAAGAAAGAGCACATTTGTATGGAAAAATATGCTCATAGAACATTACATTTCTAGAAATGATAAATGTGTGAAACTCAACATCATAGAGTTGTACCCTTTGATGCCAAAAGGGTAACCAACAAAGATACATTTAGTTGACCTTGGAAAAAAATTGGTTCTACCATGAACAAGAGTGGAATCAAAACACAAGAATCCAAAAACTTTAAGATGATCATGAGGTATGAACAACTTTATGAAGCATTTCAGAAGGGGTTTTCCCTTTTAGAACATAAGTGGGGGTTCCGTTAATGAGATATGCAGCTGTATGAACACATACCCCCCCCCCCAAAAAAAAAGAGATATGAGCATTAGACTGGAACCTTAAAGATCTAGCTATGTTAAGTAGGTGTTGATGTTTCCTTTCAACGGTGGAGTTTTGTTCAGGAGTTTCAACACAAGAAAGTTGATGAATAATACCTTTAGATGCAAAGAAGGTGGTAAAATCAAATTTAGGAGCTTGATCTGACCTGATAATTTTGACAATAGCATTGAACTGAGTATATTGCAAAATGCTGGCATTAAAATAATTGTATCACTTTTGGCTTTCATAAGATAGACCCAAGTAGTCATGGAGGAATCATCAACAATGGTTAAGAAATACTTATAACCACCATGAGATGGAGTCTCGTAAGGACCCCAGGTATCCATGTGAATCAAATGAAATGCAATGGTAGTAAAAGAGGAAGAAATGGGAAAAGAAAGTTTTTTTTTGCTTGGCTAAATGACAAATATCACATTAAGAATTGCTGTCATTACAAGTTTTCAAAGAAGGAAAGATAGAAAACAAAGCAGAATCAGACAAGTGGCCTAATCTGATGTGCCACAAAAGCTTTTTCAGTGAACCACTAGAAGATAATGATGAGGCAACATCTGAGACATTGTTAAGGTGATACAATCTCATAGCAGCAGAAGAAGACAATACATAAAGTCCTCATTTCTTGTGCCCTTCAGCAAGAATATGACCTTCAGTAAGCTCCTGAACAACAGAAGATTCAAGCAAACAAGAAAAAGAGCAATAAGTGTCTTAGAGAAGCTTTGAAACAGAAATGAGATTGAAATGAAAGGAATGAATGCATAAAACATGGTGAAGGGTTAAGTGTTTGTTAAGTGTAACTTGGAAAACATGAGTAACTGGAATGGTGATACCATTGGGGAGGTGACCAAAAAAATTAGTAATTGAAACAAGATCAAGAAAATGGGATAAGTTGTTACACATGTGATCAGTTGATCCAGAATAAAAAATCCATGGGAGGTTATGTTGTGAGCGGGAAGGCTATGCTACAGCCGATGGTAACTTTGTCTACCCAGGAAGCGAGGTACATGGTATTGACGGAAGCATCAAAGGAGGAAAATTAGCTTAAAGGATTAGTCAATGATCTGGGCCTGCATCAAGATCAAGCGATAGTCTACTGCGATAATTTGAGTGACATTGTCTTGACTAAATATTGTGTTCGTCATGAGAGAACAAAGCATATCGACGTCAGGTATCACTTCCTCAGAAACGAGAGCAAAATCAAGATAAAGAAGGTGGCAATGGCAGACAATCCCGCATATATGTTCACGAAGCTAGTTCCTGAGGGAAAGTTCAATCATTGCTTGGATTTCCTCAATGTCACGAACCATTGAAGCCCTTCAGGACATGTCGGACCCAGTAGGGTCCAGTGAGTCTCCATGATGTGAGACAATTGGGTGCGGAGAAGACAAGCTTTGTTGAGAAAAGAAGCGGTCTATTGCATACGAGAGACTTCAAGTGACGGTGGAGATTTGTTGAGAATGTGCCTTGAAGATGAGTAAATTCTATGGAGCATTGGAGAGGACCAAATGAACCTAAACGGAGAGCAAAGGAGCAAGGAGGACAATAGATGAAACATCTGGGATGTTTCAGAGGTAGCACGAGCTCTGGGAAGGTTGCACGACCTGGAGGATGATGCTGAGAAGTTTCAAGATTTTGGAGGAGGTCGCACGACATGCCCAGAGGTCGCACGACTTGGGCTGGGAGGTCGCACGACCTGGTCGCGATCCAGGCGTTTTGTAATTGTTTCCTAATCCATTTAGATTTGTCGTAGGTCGGTTCTAAGCATTATATAAAGGGCATTGTAACAATATTCTCTTGTGAAATAAAGGTTATTCTTCGTCCGTGGATATAGTTAGCTCACTTTGAGCTAGCGAACCATGTTGAATCTTGCGTTTGACTTGGTTTCTTTGTTCCATGCATTATTCTGAGCGGTAGGATCATGCATAACATGTTTTTTGCCTACCCAATCTCTGGCAAGGAAGGAAATTGAGAACTACAAACACTTGATATGGAGCTCTTGTCATTTATAAAGTATTCAAGTCATGCTTTCACGCAGGCTTTCATGCATGACATAATGATTTAAATTGTCTCTAACGAAACTCATCATTTACATCAATGAAGTTGTAGATTTACAGATGTGTGGAATCATTGAAGTAGTTAGGTCATGTGCTAAGGTATGAGAGGGAACCAAAGTACGTAGACACAATTAAGGAAGATTTTAGATTCAAACATAAGCAAATATTTGAATCAAAATGTAAACTCAAGTTTATAAGATGTTACATGACAACGACACTTTTGGTGATTCACGATCATCTGGGGATGGCAGTGGAGGTGGTACAAGCAATGAAGTGAATTGGATTTTAGTTTGGAATCTTGTTATTCAGCCAAAGGTTAAAATGATTTTGTGGAAGCTGCTAAATGGCTGCTTGGCTGTTAATGTTGCGCTAAAGTCTAGAGGTTTGCAAGACATTGATGGAAGATGCGTGTCTTGTGGAGAATGTGATGACCCAATTTTATTTTGAGTATAGTTTACAATTTTAATGTTGAATATGTGATGACTATTTTAGCATGTTTCACCATTTAAAGTGATTAAATCTAAAAGAATGAAGAAGAAGAGAAATAATGAAAACCAAACAAACTTGTAATAACTTGAATAAATTGTGAGTGAAGAGTATAGTATCACATCCCCCTAATCTCACACAACCAACACATGGAGGTCTAGATATGGTGCATGCTTGACACATGGAGGCCTACATAGGGGATAGATGTGTGTGTTGTCACAAGGGAAGGGAAGGAGAGTGTCTCTTGGCACATGAGGGGGGAGAAGGGGGAGATATAAGAGGGGGTATGGCTGCTCCCACCTAGGAAAAAAAATTCATCACCAAGAGAGAAACAAGAGAAATAAAGAGAGAGTAGGAAGAGAGAAAGAAAGGGGAAATGTGAGAAGGCTTGGAGGAAGGGAGAGCATGAAGAGAAGGCCATTGGAGAAGAAGCTTTGCTGGTTTTGAGATCAAGGAGAAGGCATAGAACACTCACCCGAGTGATCAAAGTGGATGGATCACTCTCTAGAGGTAGGAACTTGCCAATACTCTAGCCATGTCCCCCTTGTTCTTGTATGTTCTTGTGAAATTTCTAGAAATTATATGCATGATGGATAAAATTAGTAAAAATAATCAGTAGCATCTTCAAATATACTTGTTGATTGTGTGAAAATAGCAAGGGTTTATTCTTTATGTGTCAAGAGATTTAACCCATTAACAATGAGGCAAAGGAGAAGGCTCTCTGGAAATCTGTCCAAGCAGAATTGCTGTGTTGTAAAATATGAAAGGTGAAGCTATGGTTGGCTATAATTGGTGAAAATTTAGCACAAGGTACTCTAAGGTGTTAAATAGGAGACATAAAATTTTCAAAGTCACTTCTGTTCATCTTGGGCATGAAACATGCAACAACCCTAGGTTGGTCAACTGGGATTCTCTACCTAATTAGCCACTGTAATGACTTGATTTGAGACGCTTAAACACTTCTGATGAGTATGAAAATTTTACAGTAGTTACTTGACTTTCTTATCTTCCTTGTGTAAAATTTTGAGCATCACAGAATACCTCTAACATGTTCAAATAAATATAGGAACCCGCTGCTGAGACAGAGTCCAGATTCTGAAATTAGCCACTGTTTTGAATTTACTTGTGACTCTTCCACTCTTCTGATGAGTATGAAAATTTTACAGTAGCTTCTTGACTTTCTTATCGTCCTTGTGTAAAAATTTTAGCATCACAGGATACCTCTAACATGTTCAAATAAATTTAGGAACACACTGCTGTAATAGAGTCCAGATTCTGAAATTAGCCACCGTTTTGAATTTATTTGTGACTCTTCCACTCTTCTGATGAGTATGAAAATTTTACAGTAGCTACTTGACTCTATTATATTCCTTGTGTAAAATTTTGATCATCACAGTAATCCTATAACATATTTAAATAAATTGAGAAATACACTGCTACGAGTAGATGTGGTTTCTGAAATGAACTAACGTGTTTATTTAAATTGGTGCACTTATCCTCTTTTCCGTATGTTATGAGATTTACACCTCTGAATTTTAAACTGGTAGTGTTTCCTGTACAAGGATATCAAGGTCTTGAGGTAATCGTATTCTTTGAAACAAATTAAGGATTACCCTAGTATCCTAGAACTCTCTTGCAGAGAATCAATAAGGTTGGAATGCCTAACCCTTGAAGATGTTGGAATAAAACTCGGTGGTTAAACATGACTAGAATGAATTGAGAATTCACATAAGTAAGAAGTATTATGTTAATCACGTGTGGCAACTCGTCAACGAGATATGCATCTTGATGATTTATTTGGTGTGAATGTGTGATATAAGGCTATGTGTTTCAAAACCTAGTGAATGATGATGGTATAAAGAAATATGTTATCGATTTTTGAAAATGGATTTAGAGGAATTAAATTTTCATAATGGACTTAGACGAAGGGGACCAGCAAGGAGGGATTGCACATCCCTTGGGTGAAAGACCCTAAACGACACTGCGGCCGAGTGTCCTTAGCACCCGTAGAGGTGTGTGGGCCAGATCGCTCCCTTGTGGAAGCCATAACGCGATTGTGGGTTATCTCGCTCCCAGGTGGAAGCCCGTATGCGAGTAGATTGTCCCCAAGTGATGGATATACGTATAGAATGAATGCATATTTTGAATAGTTGGATTTAGTTGCAGGACATAAAATAAAACGAAAGACGAAACCTGATTATGTGTTTTGAAGTTTATTTTGTGTGAGATTGAATTGAAAATTGATCGATGTGGATATATGAAATATGTGTATGTATGGGTCATGACTTTAGTATTGTCTTGTTCCTACTCGGGCTTAGCCCTATTGTTGAATTTTTTTTTTCAGGACCTAAGCAGGTTGGAGAAAGTAGCTCGGTTCCCGAATTGTCTTAATGCTAGATCTCGGACTGATGATTTACCAGGCGTTTTAGTGTACATAAGTAAATGTGTAGTAGCTTTATGTGACGTGTCATGGAAGTATGCCTTTTGGGTAATGGGACGTTTGTAGTACTGCTCTGAGCACCTTGTAATATATTCTCAAGTAATGTATAATTATGGTTGTTATTATGTTAGTATATGGAAAAAAAATTAATCACCCCCGTTTTGGGGCGTGACAGCTTGGTATCAGAGCCTAGGTTTGCGATTACTTGGGGACGTGGGGTAGTGGGCTAGGTTTCCCTTTCAGTAGTCTAAGATATTGAATATTCTTGTCCTTGTTTGCACCCATATTGACATAAATATATCTTCTAGATGACGACAGAGAATGGCACAAGTAGATCCTCTGGTGCAGCGAATAACAATGGTAATGGTGGGATGAAAGCATTGAAGGAATTCAAGAAGCACCACCCTCCCACCTTTAGGGGTGACCCTGACCCTGTTATTGCCGAGCACTGGGTTCGGAAAATCGAGAAGATTCTGGATGTTATGGAGATTGTTTTAGATGGGACTAGGGTAAAATTAGCAACCTTCCAGCTTGAGGGAGAGGCAGATCAGTGGTGGACTTTGACTAGTTCCTCCAAGGACTTAAAGACAATGACTTGGAAGGAATTCAAAGACTTATTTTTGAAGCGCTATTTCCCAGAAGTCATTAGAGGAGCAAAGGTGCAAGAGTTTCTTAATCTAACCCAGAGGAAGATGACGGTCATGCAATACGAGGCAAAGTTTATAGAGTTAGCTAGGTATGCCTCTAACATCATTCCTGATGAGGATACTAAGGCTAGGAGATTCGAGTGGGGTCTTGTCCCTTCAATTCGTGGGAAAGTTGCTGTTCTGCACTTACCCACATATTCTGCAGTTGTTGAGGCATCTTTGATTGCTGATAGGGAGCTAAATGATAGTAGAAACATCAAGGAAGCAAAGACTCACACTCAGGGTTCTAGGTCTCAGGGAAGTCAACCCCAGTATCGTGGTAACGGTGGAGACAAGAGGCAGAGGATAGGGGGATCACCATTTCGTGGACGTGTCGCGCTACCACCACGCCCACAAGGTCGTGGAGCTTACCTATCGGGACAGAGGACCTGTTATGAGTGTGGCCAACCTGGGCATATTAGGAGTGAGTGCCCACAGCTTAATAGGGCTGTCGAAGGTGGTCGTGGGACTTACCAATCCGTGACAAGAGGACATAATGAATTTAACTCACCAGCTCAGTCGGGACAGTCTGTTCAGCACAACACCGTGCCAAATATGGAAAGGACTCAGCCACAAAGCTATGGAAGGGGCAGGGGAAGGACTGGATGAAACGTCCCGGGATCTCGGTTCAGGGTTAATGTGACAATCGATAACCAAAAGTAGAAATAAGTTACGAATATTACAATTTAGTTAACGAATAAAAACAATCTTGAGAATATAAGTTTACATTTGTAGTGGAATTGAAATAAGCTATGTGATCTACTAAGTGATCTAAGTTGAGCTACACTTCTTCGTATCGATCCGCGTTCCCATTCCCCAAACTTGATTGCCAACCTGCGGTTTTAAAATGGCAAATGCCGACGCAGTTTTGAAGAATTAATCAGTAAAAACTGAGTAAATACATACTACGACATGTAAAGCAACGAGTGGCACGGAAGCATGAGTTGAAACAAATTAGAAGATTTAAACAGTAAAGCTATCATGTTGGAGAATTTGGAACAACTGGAAGTAAACGAGTAACAAAAACCTCTCAATTTAATAACATTGAGAAACCACGAGTAGTTCGTAACATACCCAGAGTAAACAAGTCCATTTAAGAGGATAACTTAGTTCATGAGTAGCCAAAGCATAAAAAATCATTTCAATTGATTAGGGCAATCCAGAGCCACAAACAACATTAATAAAGTAGTCAATTTTTAATTTCGACCTCAATCAACAGTTTAATTTAGCTGGGGCGTGTCAAGAGCCACCAGCAGGATCGATGTAAACAGAGGGATCACGAAACAACTACTAAGGGTTCCTTCTAGGGTCTATCAAACCCTATTTCACCCGAGCGTTAAGGGAGCCCATTCGTCAACCCCGCTCATAACATTAGCTAAAAGGCCTTAAGTGTCGACACCCCTATACCGTAGTGACCCTTACAAGTATAAGTAGCACTCTATAGCTCTATAAACCCCTTGGCCTCAATATCTTGATACATTTTGGCTCATCGGGGGCGGATTTTTGAACATTGACGTTCTATCCAATAATAAGAAGCATTGCTTCAATGGTCTTAGCCATAAGAAAATGGAGGATCGCTTGACGCCTCCCATTAATAACAGTACTCTGTACATCGCCCTAAGTCTATTAGAGGTATTTTATTTCTTCTCTTTCACATAACTAGAATCAGGATGTCAACAATTCACAAGTAATTTCGGAGAGTTCTCAAAGGAGATGAATAAAATAGTTTAACAACTTTCGAGTGGAAAACATGCATTCTCATACTATTTCATATACAAACATTCATTTGAAACATCAAGCACTTACGCATATTTTGATATGAAAAGGCCGTACATATGTACTTACCTCTGAGCCATGAAAGGCGCAAAGCAAAGCTAGCACTCATATAACGCTCATCTCATGTGAATCCGGTCTAACAGTGAATGCAGCGATACGAACACGTTCGTCTATTGCGGAACGGTCCTCAACAACGGCTGGATATAAACAAGTCAAGTATACAGTCTATTAGCATTTACCCTCTATATGAGGTTGTATGCAATAATCGATGGAATGCGGGTCATGCAAACTAACTTGACCAAAATGTCCCTGATACTCCAAAACCGTTTAGTACAGTGTCTGAAACTTCCTAGATCCCAAATTATACTCATATTGATCCGAAAACATGTGAGAATTAACTCCAAACTCTTCCATATGAACTTAGCATTGAAATCTACAACTTTCAATAAATTGCACTTAGGCCCCTAAAGTTTGCTAAAATTGCAAAAAGACCCAAACTATTGATTTGATAACTCCCGAGTCAAATAATTCATTATTAAGGCTCCAAGTATCCTTCTAAGTCAGGTTGTTGGTCTCAAAACATTGACTTTGTTCAAATGCAAAGTTTTAATTAATTGCACATAGGCCCCCGAAGTTTAGTAAAACTGCAAAAAGACCCCCACATTTGACATGGTCAACCCTAGCCCATAATTACATACAAGTACTCCAAACACGCATACAAGACATGCTGACAACTCCAAGTTACTAAACTAACCTCAATTCAAAGTTTATGTGAAATGACTATTTTGCCCCTCCTATACAGTTTAGTCAAACTAGGGTTTTCGGAAAGTCAAACTTGGTCAAAATTGATATATAGACTCGGAATATGAATACGAACAAGTTTCGTGAAGAACGTTAAGGCCAGAAACGCCATTAAAATGCTCAAAACCGAATATCAAAGATAGCGAAAAGTCGTTTCAAGTAGTCAACTTCGCGACTGATTTATGATCAATTGAGAAGGAGTTTTAAGAAACCGGAAATAGGGTTTTGAAGATGACATTGCAAGGATTCCAGAACATATTTGAACTCCTAAAAAGTCCAAGTATTCAAAGAAATATCGCTATCCAAAGTTGGATGAAAATTACGATTCAATACTTTAGAAAAATTCAATAGTGCTTCGCGAGTTCAAACTAGCAACTTTAGGCTCGTTTTGTGAGAAATCCGTTATAAATTTGAACATGACCCAGAGACGATGATTTGAAGTATTATATACCAGCTACACATAGGAGAAAACAGATCTAAATTTCATTGAGTATTGAAGAAGATACAAGGGTTTGAAAATGGGTGTTTCACCATAGCATCCTATACTTAGAAAAATTTGAGCCCTCACAGCCAAGAACACAGCGAGTACCACACTCACTGACCATGTTCAAGCCCGATTTTAGAGGGTTTAGAGATGAAATTGGACCACGAAATTCAAATGAAACTTGTAGACGACACACCCAGGAGTACACTGGAAGAAACCACGCATGATTTGGTCAAGAATTGAGGAAGTTATCGACTCATGAACAGGGCAGGTTTTCAAGTCGGAAAACTCAACATGCACGAATCAAACCTGAATAATTTGTTGTTACAGTCGTGTTTAGGTGATCTAAATGTGTTCTAGACTTGATTAGGAACAGTTTGATGTAAAGAATGCGAAATTTGGTGGAGAAACGAAGCTTACCCAAGCTTCGCCGTCCATGGCGGTTCGCCGGCGACGTAGGGGAGCTCCGGCGACGTGCAGCGTTGTTCCGCGAGCTCCAGGTGATGCATAGGCCAAGTAATGAGCTCCAAATCGACTAGAGACCTCAGGGAAGGCTTGAAACTGAAGAAAACACAGAGAGAGACAAACACCCAGCCTCCCGTCGGCCTTTCTGCCCGTTCCCGTCGGGTTTCAAGCCCAGTTTCCGGCGAACGAAATCCCGCGAGTTAGGGCATGTTCTTGTGCTTTCTGAGCTCGCCTTGGTCTCACGAATACAACGGAGAAAGAATTAACAACTGAGAATCAACAAATATAGAGAATTTGAGGATTGAAGGGTTAGGGTTCTTCACCTTTGAATGGGATTTTCTCTCTCGATACCCGATCAAACTTTGAATTGATTTGTGCGTTTTGCTCCCCCCGTCACCCTCTATCTCCAGCTATAACAGTTTTCGAAATGGAAGAGTGGTGGTGGTGATAGGGTGGTAGTTGTGGTGGTTGTTCTTGAGGGAAGAAGAAGAAGAAGAAGAAGATGAGGATGAAGGATGAGAGAGAGAGAGAAAGACTTTTTTTTTCCTCAGATTGTGCTGTGAAGGAGGGAGTTGGAGGTGTTGACTTCTCACCTAGTGAGGTGTCTAATTGGGTTGAACAAGTGGCATTCATGCAAGGGGGCTGAAAGTGTAGTTTTTCAAACTTTAGTGTACAACTAGAATTATAGGTTCTACTTAATTTCAGAGAATTGCACAACCACCCCGAACATCTCTAGTGACTCAAAATCATTCTAACAACTTCCGAGTATCGCCAACACTCCGAAATTCTAACTTTAAAGCCGTGCAATACTATTTACAAATTTGCCCCCAAAGTCTTGATATTGCACTTAGAGCTCGCTTGAGAAATAGGGGTGTTACAATCTACCCACCTTAAAAGAATCTTCGTCCCCGAAGATCTCATTCTATACTTACCCACATACATAAACTGCAGCACAGTGACTCAGTCTATTTGACTTAGCCAGACAAGTACATAAAGCGCTCTCGTCGGATGTTCTGCTCCCAAAAGATGGCTTCCTTAGATGATCAGCTAGAAACACCTTAACTGGAAGAAATTTCTCATTCTTACTCTCCGCACGACGGGGTCTATTATGAGTCTATATTACTATCCAGCCTAGACTCGCATCACAATAGGATTTCATATATGATTAGTACAAGTAAAAGTTCGAAACAAGATTTTGAAAGTTCGATAACAACATACAAGTTCTCAATTTTAGAAACAACTCAAAAATTTGCTAGAATTTAGATAAATCTCGGAACTTTTAGACAAATACTTTTATCAAGGCTAATATGTCGTTTTGCTTGAATCATCCACGTTAAAAATGTTGTCTTACCTCTATAAGGTTAGATAAACCAATCACCTAAAGTGTTCCACGCATACGAGGGAGAAAGGACACTATGTGTCGTCACACAACGTGCCTCTCTAACACAACTCGCATGTGCTTCAAATGTTCCAACTTAGTCTACACAGCGGGTACAACTTATAGTACCGTCGTACTAAGAGTCGCTCCAGCGGACTGATAAACAAAGCGGTCCATATCACTTGGCATTTGGTAGCTTGAAACGTCAATAATTTTTCAGAAACCAATATTTTTTTTTTTTGTCAAACACTTTCCAATTTTGGGAAGGAACTAAGTCAAATTTAGCTCAAAATAAATCAAAGTCAAACTAATGTTTTAAAGTTCGTCACTCGTAGGTGCGAAAGAATGGTCTCGGGGTTTTCTAAGTCACATCGTTGTTACTCTCTCGTCGAGAAATTACTTACAAAAATAAAGAGTCAAGGATACGCATCACACAACTACGACAAACAATTTGATATAAATAGGCATGTCACATAAATATTGCGCCTGTAAATAGGCAAGTAAACTTTGCATGAACATCTCATATAGTCATTAATATTTAATCAACATACACGGTACAAGTCGAGTTTCATAATACGTAAGTACCCAAACTCCCCGACGGCTTGTTTACTTCTTATTGCCAAATTGGGTTATCCTGATCAATTTTAAATTTTGAAAACGTTTTATCTTTCTTATTATCTACTAATGGAAATCGAAAGGTCACTTTAACCGGAGAACCGATGCTCTGATACCATCTGAAACGTCCCGGGATCTCGGTTCAGGGTTAATGTGACAATCGATAACCAAAAGTAGAAATAAGTTACGAATATTACAATTTAGTTAACGAATAAAAACAATCTTGAGAATATAAGTTTACATTTGTAGTGGAATTGAAATAAGCTATGTGATCTACTAAGTGATCTAAGTTGAGCTACACTTCTTCGTATCGATCCGCGTTCCCATTCCCCAAACTTGATTGCCAATGGCAAATGCCGACGCAGTTTTGAAGAAATAATCAGTAAAAACTGAGTAAATACATACTACAACATGTAAAGCAACGAGTGGCACGGAAGCATGAGTTGAAACAAATTAGAAGATTTAAACAGTAAAGCTATCATGTTGGAGAATTTGGAACAACTGGAAGTAAACGAGTAACAAAGACCTCTCAATTTAATAACATTGAGAAACCACGAGTAGTTCGTAACATACCCAGAGTAAACAAGTCCATTTAAGAGGATAACTTAGTTCATGAGTAGCCAAAGCATAACAAATCATTTCAATTGATTAGGGCAATCCAGAGCCACAAACAACATTAATAAAGTAGTCAATTTTTAATTTCGACCTCAATCAACAGTTTAATTTAGCTGGGGCGTGTCAAGAGCCACCAGCAGGATCGATGTAAACAGAGGGATCACGAAACAACTACTAAGGGTTCCTTCTAGGGTCTATCAAACCCTATTTCACCTGAGCGTTAAGGGAGCCCATTCGTCAACCCCGCTCATAACATTAGCTAAAAGGCCTTAAGTGTCGACACCCCTATACCGTAGTGACCCTTACAAGTATAAGTAGCACTCTATAGCTCTATAAACCCCTTGGCCTCAATATCTTGATACATTTTGGCTCATCGGGGGCGGATTTTTGAACATTGACGTTCTATCCAATAATAAGAAGCATTGCTTCAATGGTCTTAGCCATAAGAAAATGGAGGATCGCTTGACGCCTCCCATTAATAACAGTACTCTGTACATCGCCCTAAGTCTATTAGAGGTATTTTATTTCTTCTCTTTCACATAACTAGAATCAGGATGTCAACAATTCACAAGTAATTTCGGAGAGTTCTCAAAGGAGATGAATAAAATAGTTTAACAACTTTCGAGTGGAAAACATGCATTCTCATACTATTTCATATACAAACATTCATTTGAAACATCAAGCACTTACGCATATTTTGATATGAAAAGGCCGTACATATGTACTTACCTCTGAGCCATGAAAGGCGCAAAGCAAAGCTAGCACTCATATAACGCTCATCTCATGTGAATCCGGTCTAACAGTGAATGCAGCGATACGAACACGTTCGTCTATTGCGGAACGGTCCTCAACAACGGCTGGATATAAACAAGTCAAGTATACAGTCTATTAGCATTTACCCTCTATATGAGGTTGTATGCAATAATCGATGGAATGCGGGTCATGCAAACTAACTTGACCAAAATGCCCCTGATACTCCAAAACCGTTTAGTACAGTGTCTGAAACTTCCTAGATCCCAAATTATACTCATATTGGCCCGAAAACATGTGAGAATTAACTCCAAACTCTTCCATATGAACTTAGCATTGAAATCTACAACTTTTAATAAATTGCACTTAGGCCCCTAAAGTTTGCTAAAATTGCAAAAAGACCCCAACTATTGATTTGATAACTCCCGGGTCAAATAATTCATTCTTAAGGCTCCAAGTATCCTTCTAAGTCAGGTTGTTGGTCTCAAAACATTGACTTTGTTCAAATGCAAAGTTTTAATTAATTGCACATAGGCCCCCGAAGTTTAGTAAAACTGCAAAAAGACCCCCACATTTGACTTGGTCAACCCTAGCCCAGAATTACATACAAGTACTCCAAACACGCATACAAGACATGCTGACAACTCCAAGTTACTAAACTGACCTCAATTCAAAGTTTATGTGAAATGACTATTTTGCCCCTCCTATACAGTTCAGTCAAACTAGGGTTTTCGGAAAGTCAGACTTGGTCAAAATTGATATATAGACTCAGAATATGAATACGAACAAGTTTCGTGAAGAACGTTAAGGCCAGAAACGCCATTCAAATGCTCAAAACCGAATATCAAAGATAGCGAAAAGTCGTTTCAAGTAGTCAACTTCGCGACTGATTTATGATCAATTGAGAAGGAGTTTTAAGAAACCGGAAATAGGGTTTTGAAGATGACATTGCAAGGATTACAGAACATATTTGAACTCCTAAAAACTCCAAGTATTCAAAGAAATATCGCTATCCAAAGTTGGATGAAAATTACGATTCAATACTTAGAAAAATTCGATAGTGCTTCGCGAGTTCAAACTAGCAACTTTAGGCTCGTTTTGTGAGAAATCCGTTATAAATTTGAACATGACCCAGAGACGATGATTTGAAGTATTATATACCAGCTACACATAGGAGAAAACAGATCTAAATTTCATTAAGTTTTGAAGAAGATACAAGGGTTTGAAAATGGGTGTTTCACCATAGCATCCTATACTTAGAAAAATTTGAGCCCTCACAGCCAAGAACACAGCGAGTACCACACTCACTGACCATGTTCAAGCCCGATTTCAGAGGTTTTAGAGATGAAATTGGACCACGAAATTCAAACGAAACTTGTAGACAACACACCCAGGAGTACACTGGAAGAAACCACACATGATTTGGTCAAGAATTGAGGAAGTTATCGACTCATGAACAGGGCAGGTTTTCAAGTCGGAAAACTCAACATGCACGAATCAAACCCGAATAATTTGTTGTTACAGTCGTGTTTAGGTGATCTAAATGTGTTCTAGACATGATTAGGAACAGTTTGATGTAAAGAATGCAAAATTTGGTGGAGAAACGAAGCTTACCCAAGCTTCGCCGTCCATGGCGGTTCGCCGGCGACGTAGGGGAGCTCCGGCGACGTGCAGCGTTGTTCCGCGAGCTCCAGGTGATGCATAGGCCAAGTAATGAGCTCCAAATCGACTAGAGACCTCAGGGAAGGCTTGAAACTGAAGAAAACACAGAGAGAGACAAACACCCAGCCTCCCGTCGGCCTTCCTGCCCGTTCCCGTCGGGTTTCAAGCCCAGTTTCCGGCGAACGAAATCCGGCGAGTTAGGGCATGTTCTTGTGCTTTCTGAGCTCGCCTTGGTCTCACGAATACAACGGAGAAAGAATTAACAACTGAGAATCAACAAATATAGAGAATTTGAGGATTGAAGGGTTAGGGTTCTTCACCTTTGAATGGGATTTTCTCTCTCGATACCCGATCAAACTTTGAATTGATTTGTGCGTTTCGCTCCCCCCGTCACCCTCTATCTCCGGCTATAACAGTTTTCGAAATGGAAGAGTGGTGGTGGTGATAGGGTGGTAGTTGTGGTGGTTGTTCTTGAGGGAAGAAGAAGAAGAAGAAGATGAGGATGAAGGATGAGAGAGAGAGAGAAAGACTTTTTTTTTTCCTCAGATTGTGCTGTGAAGGAGGGAGTTGGAGGTGTTGACTTCTCACCTAGTGAGGTGTCTAATTGGGTTGAACAAGTGGCATTCATGCAAGGGGGGTGAAAGTGTAGTTTTTCAAACTTTAGTGTACAACTAGAATTATAGGTTCTACTTAATTTCAGAGAATTGCACAACCACCCCGAACATCTCTAGTGACTCAAAATCATTCTAACAACTTCCGAGTATCGCCAACACTCCGAAATTCTAACTTTAAAGCCGTGCAATACTATTTACAAATTTTCCCCCAAAGTCTTGATATTGCACTTAGAGCTCGCTTGAGAAATAGGGGTGTTACACTGGAGGTCAGAATCAAGGGACTCAGGGAAGAGTGTTCGCTATTCAGGAGCATGAGGAGTCTTTAGCTGATCATTCAGTTATTCGAGGTACATTCTTGTTATATAGTACATTAGTGAATGTTCTCTTTGACACTGGTGCATCTCATTCCTTCATATCATCTTCTTGTGTTATAATGTTGGGTTTGGAGACACAACCATTGGGTATTCCCTTGATAATAGAATCACCAGTAGGTGGGGGAATTAAAGTTGAACGGGTTTGCAAGTCTTGTCACATAGAGATATCAGGAGTCACCCTCACCTTTGATTTACGGGTAATGGATATGGTAGAGTTTGATGTCATCCTAGGGATGGATTGGCTAAGTACTTATCGGGTTAAACTAGATTGTCATGAAAGGAAAGTAACTGCTTATGCACCTGATGGAGTTCAGTTTCAATTTTGTGTTGACTTGAAGTCTGTTTTGCCATCCCCATTGTTGAATTCTCGATGGTGCAATAGGTCGATGAGGTGGTTGGCAAGTTTAGTGGTGATTAACAGTAATGAAGACAATAAGTGTTTGCCACTTGTGGTGTCGGAGTTTCCGGATGTATTTCCTGAGGAGTTACCTGGTTTACCACCTAAGAGAGAGGTCGACTTTTGTATTGAGTTACAGCCCAGCACAATGCCCATTTCAATTTCCCCTTACCGTATGGCCCCAACTGAACTACATGAGTTGAAAGTGCAAATACAAGATTTATTGGATAAGGGTTTTATCAGACCTAGTGCTTCTCCCTGGGGAGCTCCAGTGTTATTTGCTAAGAAAAAGGACGGATCCTTGAGATTATGTGTAGATTACAGGCAGCTTAATAAGGTTACCATTAAGAACAAGTATCCACTTCCAAGGATCGACGATCTATTTGACCAATTAAGGGGTTCAAGGTGTTTTTCAAAAATTTATCTTCGATCGGGGTATCATCAGTTGAGAGTTAGGGATGAGGACATACCTAAGACGGCTTTTCGTACGAGGTACGGTCATTATGAGTTTGTGGTTATGCCTTTTGGGTTATCAAATGCTCCTGCTGCATTCATGGACTTGATGAATCGGGTATTTAGACCCTATTTGGATCAATTTGTGATTGTTTTTATTGATGATATCTTGATATACTCCAAGTCTGAGGAGGAACACGGGGAGCACCTTCGTATAGTCTTGCAAGTGCTTCGAGATCATCAATTGTATGCAAAGGCTAGTAAGTGCGAGTTTTGGCTGACTGAGGTGAAATTTCTAGGGCATGTTGTCTCTGAGTCAGGGGTTTCTGTTGATCCATCAAAGGTCGAGGCCGTTACAAATTGGGAAAGACCAAAGTCTGTGTTTGAGGTTCGTAGCTTCCTTGGTCTTGCAGGATACTACCGAAGGTTTGTCAAGGATTTCTCTCGTCTAGCATCCCCTATGACAAAGTTAACCCGTAAGGGAGCAAGGTTTATTTGGGATGATGCTTGTGAGGATGCATTCCAAGAACTTAAGAGGAGGTTAACTACTGCCCCTATTCTGGTGATTCCCGAGCAAGGTTTGGGATACACAGTGTTTTGTGATGCTTCAAAGGAAGGTTTAGGTTGTGTTCTTATGCAGTTGTCAAAGGTTGTGGCTTATGGTTCACGACAACTGAAGATTCACGAGTTAAACTACCCAAAACACGACTTGGAGCTGGCAGCCATTGTTTTTTCCCTTAAGATTTGGAGACATTACTTGAAGGTGAGATATTTGAAGTCTTTTCCGACCATAAAAGTTTGAAGTATCTTTTTACACAAAGAGACCTGAACATGCGACAGCGAAGATGGATGGAATACTTGGAGGACTATGATTTCTCACTTCATTATCATCCTGGAAAAGCAAATGTGGTAGCTGATGCTTTGAGTCGAAAATCTCGTTGTTTGGTTGCTAGGATTGCAGTAAAGAAGTGGGAAATGCTTGGAGATGTGTCTAGCTATGGCTTTGTTTTGAAAGAGGAGGGGGTTAGATGTTGGCTAAGTAGCATGATAGCTACTCCGTCACTTCTAAATGAGATTATTGAGGCGCAAAAGCTAGATTCTGAGATGGAACCTATCCTCTCTCAATTGGAAGGGGGTCAGACTGTTGAAAGGTTGACACTCCACTCTGATGGTAGTATGAGACTGGGAGGAAAGATTTTTGTTCCTAAGGGTGACAACTTGAGGGAAAGGGTTCTTCGTGAATTTCATCATTCCCGGTTAGCCGTTCATCCAGGTGGAACCAAGATGTATAGGGCTCTATCACCACTTTATACTTGGAGAGGTATGAAGAGGGATGTTGCAGCATTTGTGTCTAGGTGCCTCACGTGTCAACAAGTGAAAGCTGAGCACCAACGCCCTGCTGGACTTCTTCAACCACTACCTGTTGCATAATGGAAATGGGAGCACATCACTATGGACTTTGTTTCAGGATTACCGAGGTCTCCACGGGGTCACGATGCCATTTGGGTCATAGTTGATCGTTTGACTAAATCTGCACACTTTTTGGGTGTCAATGTGGGTGACTCATTGGATACATTAAGCCGACTGTACGTCAAAGAGATAGTTCGCCTTCATGGTGTCCCGGTTTCCATTGTATCTGACAGAGATCCTAGGTTCACCTCCCAATTTTGGCAAACGTTGCAGCTAGCATTGGGAACGCGATTATGCTTTAGCACCGCTTTTCACCCTCAGACTGATGGTCAATCAGAGCGGACCATCCAAACTCTAGAAGACATGCTGAGGGCTTGTGTCATGGATTTTAAAGGTAGTTGGGAGGAACATTTACCACTAGTTGAGTTTGCCTATAATAACAGTTATCAAGCTAGCATAGGGATGGCACCATATGAAGCCCTATATGGAAGGCCGTGTCGATGACCTTTATGTTGGGCGGAGATTGGGGACGCGCCATTGTTGGGACCTGATTTGGTGCGTGAAACTACGAAGAAGGTGGCCCTCATCAGACAACGACTCTTAACAGCCCAAAGCCGACAGAAGAGCTACGCAGACAAACGGCGTAGACCCCTATCGTTTGAAGTTGGGGATCATGTGTTTCTAAAAGTGGTTCCACGAAGAGGTCAGATCCGATTTGGAAAGAAAGGGAAACTGTCACCCCGGTTCATAGGACCATTTGAGATACTTGGGAAGATTGGTGACGTAGCCTACAGGCTAGCCCTACCGCCACAACTATCGAGAGTACACAATGTCTTTCATATTTCAATGCTAAGGAAGTATGAACCAGACCCTTCCCACGTCATAAGTTGGGAAGACGTTGATGTATCCGAAGACGTGAGCTTTGAAGAAAAGCCAGTAGAGATTCTTGATCGCCAACAGCGGGTTTTAAGAGGTCGAGCTATACCCCTAGTCAAAGTCTTATGGAGACACCGAGGCGTGGAGGAGATGACGTGGGAGCGTGAGGCAACAATCCGACATAACTACCCACACCTGTTTGAGAATCAAGGTATGTTTAAATTTTGAGGACAAAATTTATTTAAGGGGGGAAGGTTGTGATGACCCAATTTTATTTTGAGTATAGTTTACAATTTTAATGTTGAATATGTGATGACTATTTTAGCATGTTTCACCATTTAAAGTGATTAAATCTAAAAGAATGAAGAAGAAGAGAAATAATGAAAACCAAACAAACTTGTAATAACTTGAATAAATGGTGAGTGAAGATTATAGTATCACATCCCCCTAATCTCACACAACCAACACATGGATGTCTAGATATGGTGCATGCTTGACACATGGAGGCCTACATAGGGGATAGATGTGTGTGTTGTCACAAGGTAAGGGAAGGAGAGTGTCTCTTGGCACATGAGGGGGGAGAAGGGGGAGATATAAGAGGGGGTATGGCTGCTCCCACCTAGGAAAAAAATTCATCACCAAGAGAGAAACAAGAGAAATAAAGAGAGAGTAGGAAGAGAGAAAGAAAGGGGAAATGTGAGAAGGCTTGGAGGAAGGGAGAGCATGAAGAGAATGCCATTGGAGAAGAAGCTTTGCTGGTTTTGAGATCAAGGAGAAGGCATAGAACACTCACCCGAGTGATCAAAGTGGATGGATCACTCTCTAGAGGTAGGAACTTGCCAATACTCTAGCCATGTCCCCCTTGTTCATGTATGTTCTTGTGAAATTGCTAGAAATTATATGCATGATGGATAAAATTAGTAAAAATAATCAGTAGCATCTTCAAATATACTTGTTGATTGTGTGAAAATAGCAAGGGTTTATTCTTTATGTGTCAAGAGATTTAACCCATTAACAATGAGGCAAAGGAGAAGGCTCTCTGGAAATCTGTCCAAGCAGAATTGCTGTGTTGTAAAATATGAAAGGTGAAGCTATGGTTGGCTATAATTGATGAAAATTTAGCACAAGGTACTCTAAGTTGTTAAATAGGAGACATAAAATTTTCAAAGTCACTGCTATTCATCTTGGGCATGAAACATGCAACAACCCTAGGTTGGTCAACTGGGATTCTCTACCTAATTAGCCACTGTAATGACTTGATTTGAGACACTTAAACACTTCTGATGAGTATGAAAATTTTAGAGTAGTTACTTGACTTTCTTATCTTCCTTGTGTAAAATTTTGAGCATCACAGGATACCTCTAACATGTTCAAATAAATATAGGAACCCACTGCTGAGACAGAGTCCAGATTCTGAAATTAGCCACTGTTTTGAATTTACTTGTGAATCTTCCACTCTTCTGATGAGTAAGAAAATTTTACAGTAGCTACTTTACTTTCTTATCTTCCTTGTGTAAAATATTTAGCATCACAGGATACCTCTAACATGTTCAAATAAATTTAGGAACACACTGCTGTAATAGAGTCCAGATTCTGAAATTAACCACAGTTTTGAATTTATTTGTGACTCTTCCACTCTTCTGATGAGTATGAAAATTTTACAGTAGCTACTTGACTCTATTATATTCCTTGTGTAAAATTTTGATCATCACAGTAATCCTATAACATATTTAAATAAATTGAGAAATACACTGCTGCGAGTAGATGTGGTTTCTGAAATGAACTAACGTGTTTATTTAAATTGGTGCACTTATCCTCTTTTCCGTATGTTATGAGATTTACACCTCTGAATTTTAAACTGGTAGTGTTTCCTGTACAAGGATATCAAGGTCTTGAGGTAATCGTATTCTTTGAACAAATTAAGGATTACCCTAGTATCCTAGAACTCTCTTGCAGAGAATCAATAAGGTTGGAATGCCTTACCCTTGAAGATGTTGGAACAAAACTCGGTGGTTAAACATGACTAGAATGAATTGAGAATTCACATAAGTAAGAAGTATTATGTTAATCACGTGTGGCAACTCGTCAACGAGATATGCATCTTGATGATTTATTTGGTGTGAATGTGTGATATAAGGCTATGTGTTTCACAACCTAGTGAATGATGATGGTATAAAGAAATATGTTATCGATTTTTGAAAATGGATTTAGAGGAATTAAATTTTCATAATGGACTTAGACGAAGGGGACCAGCAAGGAGGGATTGCACATCCCTTGGGTGAAAGACCCTAAACGACACTGCGGCCGAGTGTCCTTAGCACCCGTAGAGGTGTGTGGGCCAGATCGCTCCCTTGTGGAAGCCATAATGCGATTGTGGGTTATCTCGCTCCCAGGTGGAAGCCCGTATGCGAGTAGATTGTCCCCAAGTGATGGATATACGTATAGAATGAATGCATATTTTGAATAGTTGGATTAAGTTGCAGGACATAAAATAAAACGAAAGACGAAACCTGATTATGTGTTTTGAAGTTTATTTTGTGTGAGATTGAATTGAAAATTGATCGATGTGGATATATGAAATATGTGTATGTATGGGTCATGACTTTAGTATTGTCTTGTTCCTACTCGGGCTTAGCCCTATTGTTGAATTTTTTTTTCATGACCTAAGCAGGTTGGAGAAAGTAGCTCGGTTCCCGAATTGTCTTAATGCTAGATCGCGGAATGATGATTTACCAGGCGTTTTAGTGTACATAAGTAAATGTGTAGTAGCTTTATGTGACCAGTCATGGAAGTATGCCTTTTGGGTAATGGGACGTTTGTAGTACTGCTCTGAGCACCTTGTAATATATTCTCAAGTAATGTATAATTATGGTTGTTATTATGTTAGTATATGAAAAAAAAATTAATCACCCCCGTTTTGGGGCGTGACAGAGAAGATGTGGAATCAGAAGTTCATCTTTTAGCACTATGCTTCTTTTCGAAGTAGCTATGGAGATTATCTCCTTTTAGATGTTCAATTGTCGAATGGTGGTCAACAATAGTATCCCTTCACATTGACATGAAAGAAGCCATAGCTCTTGGTATCATTGCTCAGATCTGTAGGGAGCTATGTAGAGAAAGATGAGATTGAATCTTTAGCAAAATTTAATAGGAACAGGAGCGGATTCTGGATAAAGCCATACAGAAGATTTATGAATTAATTGACACAAAAAAGCAATCCAAGTTAATCCCCCTCTAATCCACCCCCAAAAGAACTTCATGATTTGCAGTCAGATGAGATGGTGGAATTATGTGTGATGCTGCTGTGAATGTGCTGAAAAACGGTGGTGGTATTGGCATTGTCCTTTCTGATCATGTTTTGTTGGAGGATCCTGCTATCCCAATTCCTTTCATTGTTAATCTCTTGTGTTGGAGTGGGCTTGTTTGGATGAGCGGAAGTAAGTGAACGGTTTGGCTAAAAATCTACTTTTTATCTAAAGTGTTTGCATATGATACATTAAATTATATTAAAATTAATAATATAATATTAAAGAAAATGAAGAATGGCCGAACTTAAATTAGAAAATGTTTGTGTTTTTTGGATAAATGTGTCATGAGTGATAGGTGGTGAAAAAAAAGAGATAGTGGGCGATGAAAAGAGGTGTCATAGACAAGAGGTTGCTGAAAAGTGGGTCATGGGGAAGAGAAGAATCGCTTTACTTTTCACAAAATTGACCGGGTATGAGAAGAAATAATCCACGTGTACGGCTGAACTTTGGAGCCATGTTAAAAGCCAGTCCGGAACAACGCATAAATCCGAAAAATCCGAAATTCCGACGTTTTATTCGGAATTACGGGTAGAAAAATCCAATGTCCTAAAATTTTTTCGGAATTCCGGAATTTTATAAATTTGTTGGAGATTGTTTGACCAATTTTTCAGATTTTTGAAACTTCATTTCCATTCAAGAAAGCTTTGATGTTGGCTGCAGAGAAAGATTTCTAAAACATCATCATCAAGTCAGATTCAAAAGCAGCTATTAATAGCTTAAATGTTTGACTTAACTCATTTGCTTCTCTCATAAATCCAATTATCTATGACTGAAAGCAACTTGCATCTAATTTTGAAGTCTGTATGAAATCTGTATTTTTTCTTTTGTAAGAAGAGAGTTAGAATTAGCCAGCTCATTTTTGTGTTAAAAGAGCTGCTTCTTCTCCGTAATTTCTGGCTTTATGCCTTCTGTCTTACTACCTCTGTTTCTTCTCTTTCAGCCTATTTAACTTTTTGTCACTATTCACTGGGTCATTTTGACCCGGTAATTTGATTAGCAAAACGATACAATCACTGAGTCAATGTGACCCAACTACGGGCGAAAACGTCAAAATAAGACAAACCAGAAGAAACAGAGGTAGTATGGCTCTGATAGCCTTTTCAATGATTGCTAAAGTTTCAATTTAGATTAAAAAAACACACAAAAAAAAAACAAAACAAAAACAAAAACAACTCAAGTTAACACTTCTACCATGTGCTGCCGAGAGAACATGTTAGTAGGGCCGGCTCAACTGTTGGGATTTATCACGTCGAAATCCCGCACAACGGAAAAACAAACATGATCACTACACGAACATGCGATATGGAGAACGAGAAAATAAAGAACACAATATTTAACGTGCTTCGGCCAATTGCCTACGTGCACGGGGCAAGAAAGAATTTTCACTAGTACGAAATACCGTACACTCACAATTCTCTCTACAAGCCTCTCAACTCTCCTACACACTCAAATTGTGTGCCGCTCTGAGTTGAACTTATGAAATAAAACAATAGCTAGCACCTCTATTTATATACTGAACTAGAGGAGGTGGAAAATCTCACCTAGCCCAAGCTATCACCTCCTCAAAGATCACCTCCTCAGAAGAGAAATCAGACGCATCGAGTACACCGATTCGTCTTGCGGAATTCGAGACAAACCCAACAAACTCCACTTTGGCTTGAATTCTGCAAGCGACAGCAAATTCCTCAGCCAAATCTGTTGTTGATTTCAATTCCGCCGCATTCGCCATGCTCGTCATGCACGGCCCTTTATAGCACCTCCACCGAGATGCTCCCATTCGCGCCCCCTCCCTGGGGCGCCTCCTCGCACCCCTGACACGGGTGCGTCCCAAAGTCTGCTACTTTGGGGAGCCGTGTGGCTCCACCTCTCCACCTGCTTGAACATCATTGGAGAGACCACCACGATCCAGGTTAAGTGAAAACAAGACTCACTTCCTCTTCACTTCTACAGAAGTTTTCTTCATCGATGTTCTCATCAATGGTGGATCGTCAACTTTTATATGCGTCTCGATCACTTTGGCTGGACAACCTCCTTGAACAACCTGCAACTCTTGTGTAGCCTGCACCTTCTCCGTCTTGCGCTTGAACGCCCTTGCACGTCCACCTCGTGCTCCTCCGCGTCCGTTCCCAGTGCATGTCCTTAGTTTCTTCCCTTGTTCATTCATACGCCCCGCATGCGTATCTCGCCGATCTATACTCCTTGTCTCTTGTGTGACAGAAGATCCACATGTCACAACACTTCCTACAAGTTTGTATAACCATCAACCAATTTCCCATGCAGCACAATCTTGTCTGTTGTAGATAGAACCTCAATTTCTCCACCGTGAATTGAGACTCTACAACCCTTACAGTCCAACATCCCCAATGAGATCAGATTCTTTCTCAAGTCTGGCACATGTCTCACCCCCGTCAGCGCCAAGATCCTCCCATCAAGCTTACAAAACCTTACTGTACCCATACCAACAATTTTACTAGTCGAGTTGTTAGCCATCTTGACAGTACCCCCATCACAAGCTTGATAAGTTGCAAACTGCTCCCTGGCTGCACACATGTGAAACGAACATCCAGAATCTAAAATCCAATTCGACTTCTCACTACCTGAAGTGACTGTCATCACATCCATTGGATCTTCATCATTGTCGGACTTCTCAATGACTGCTGCCTTTGATGGTTGATTCATCTTCCTCGCCGCTTTGTACTTCTCACAATGCTTTCGAATATGGCCTTCCTGACTACAAAAGTAACATCGCGGCTTGTAGTCATCGCCTCTGGATTTGGAACGTCCCCTCCTACGAGCCTCCTTCTCTTGTATCCTTCCACGATCTTGACTTCCCTCGTATGTAGCCATGATTCCATCAAGTTGCGTCTTGTCGCTATCCTTTTTCCTTACCGACTCATGGGAAATAAGAGTAGCAACCACCTCATCTAACTTGATAGTCTCCTTCCCATACATCAATGTAGTCTTGATGTGCTCGTACGAAGGAGGTAGAGAAACTAACAAGAGAATTGCTTGATCTTCTTCTTCAATCTTCGCATCAACCGCATTCAACTCTGTTAGAACCCTGTTGAAATCATCCAAGGGTTCCATAAAATCCTTCCCTTCGGCCATATGCAGCGCATACAACTGTTGTTTCAAGAACAGTCGACTCGTCAAAGACTTGGACTTACACCTGCTCTCCAACTTCGTCCACAGCTCGTAGGGATCCGTCTCATTGATGACTTCCCGCAGTGTACTATTGCCGAGATATAGCTGAATCGTGCTATTCGCCATCACTCGCATCTCCTCCCACTTGTCATCCGTCACCCCCGCTGGCTTTTGGGACTTCTTCTTTGTGAGATCCTTGATAAGACCTTCCCGTATCAACATATTTTTCACTCGTTGCTGCCATAGAGTGAAATCGTTGTGGCCGTTGAATTGTTCAATCACGAAACTATAACTTTTTACCGCCATCACACCAATCTGCAAATTTCCTTCAACAATTTGCAGAATCCGACACGGCCAATGCGTCCGGAATGCCCAAAAACCTAGGGTTTCACTCTTGTTTCAAGTCAAACGGGTTCCTGGAGCCCATGATATGCCCAAAACAATTTGGACCACACAACGCGCGTTTTGGACACGCGCCTAGCAGCGCCCGCGAAGCACCGGATACTTTCTCTGGCCTTCTTCTTCCTCACGACCAAGACAAACCCAGACCTGCGTTTTTCCCCTTTTTTCCGCCGAATCCACGATGCACAAGGCAAAAAACCTTTGATTTCAACACGAAATCAACCTGGACCAGTTTAGGAGTTTACCTCGCCGTCCAAGGACCTTTTTGCCGCCGCCGCCAACCGGAAAAACTTCACCAACGCAGCCGCCGTAACACCGCTGCCCGTCGCCGTTTCTTGCTGCCACTTCAACCTTCCGACACCGGTGCTACTCCGTTCTTTTCTCAACCCACGCGCCACAAGTCCCGTTGCCGTGAGCTCTTCAAGAACACAAATTACCGTCGCCGCAAGCGTCTTGTCGTCGCCGGAAACTTTATTATCTCGTCTCCGTTCTTGTCGCGTGTATAACCCGGATCGTAAACCTGGCTCTGATACCACTTGTTGGGATTTATCACGTCAAAATCCCGCGCAACGGAAAAACAAACACGATCACTACACCAACACGCAATATGGAGAACGAGAAAATAAACAACACAATATTTAACGTGATTCGGCCAATTTCCTACGTGCACGGGGCAAGAAAGAATTTTCACTAGTACGAAATCCCGTACACTCACAATTATCTCTACAAGCCTCTCAACTCTCCTACACAATCAACTTGTGTGCCACTCTGAGTTGAACTTATGAAATAAAACAATAGTTAGCACATCTATTCATATACTAAACTAGAGGAGGTGGAAAAGCCCACCTAGCCCAAGCTATCACCTCCTCAGAGATCACCTCCTCAGAAGAGAAATCAGACGCATCGGGTACACCGATTCATCTTGCGGAATTCGAGACAAACCCAATATCAACCCATATATAGGCAACTTAGGTAATTGTCTAATGCCTCCAAAAACACCAGAAATTTTAGGCCCCAAGTATTACATATCTATAATTCATGTATAATCCGCAAACAATTAGGAGAGAATGTATGATTAATTTGTTAGTTGTGATCGAAGGGAAGAAACTAGAAGAGAACCTGTTGTGATTGGTTATGTAAGGAAGTACAGAGAAAATGAAGGAATAATTCATTTTACTTTTTTTTTTCTTCTATGTAGGAATAATTATCACAATATTAATGAAATCTGTTTAGATAAGAGAGCACATCGGAGAGAGACATCAACCCTCGGAAACATTGAGCTTTATTTTTTTTATCATGATTGCCTTTTTCGTTCTACTATTACACAATTTGATATGGTCTATTCTTTACTAGCAAACCGTCCGTGCATTGCACGGAATCAAATATCATAAAATAATTAAGATATAAAATGAGTTGGGAATTGGAATTTTATGTTACTTGTGGATCGTAATTATCAGATATTAAATAACTATTGCAACAACATTCTGAGAGAATTCTTAAAATTAATATTTTTTCTATTTCTCGTGGATGTATTGCCGCCATGACCTATTATTGGGAGGTATGAACATCTACACACAAATTATGATAGTTCAATTATCAAGAAGTTGAAATGTCTTTGTAGCCTTTGGATCGATTGAATGTTCGCCGTATATATATGCTATATATATACATTTCATATATATATATACATATATGTATATATATACATTTCATATATATATATACATATATGTATATATACACATACATATATATGCATATGTATATATATGTATATGCATATACACATATACATATACACATACATATATATACATATGCATATATATGTATGTGTATATATACATTTATGTATATATATACATATATGTATATATATGAATATGTTTGTGTTCTAAAATAAGTGGGAAATATATTTTAATTCCAAAGAAGTTATATTTTTCTGTGATTATTTTTTAAGAGCCACAGAATTGCTAGTGGAGTGAGTTTTGAGAGTTCTTTTTATAGGATTGAGTTTTGAGAGTCAGCATTCTGGAGTTCCCCTTAAATTTTGCATCCTACAAATGTGAAGCAAAACTTATTTGATGTTAATTTGTTAGAGTCCTGACTCCTGAGATCACGGGTTATTCTCTAGTCTCATATATCATGTCTTTATTATTGCTAACCAACTAAATCATTGTTAACATGGTACCACAATCAATGAATTCATTATAGTAATAACGTTAGTGTCAAATTACTCCCGAAACTTAGGAATAACAACTTTACAACAGAAATAGGAAGAACGCGTCCAATTAGTATGTTTGCTAATTATGCAACATTATCTTAACACGTTTTCATCTTAAAAAATTGTGAAAAGATGAATCCTAGTATATGCTTAACTTGATACTAAAACCTTGTTTTGTCTTTCTAATAAGATCAATCGGTTTTTTCTTTTCAAAAAACCTTATTTTTTGATAGTTTTTTGAAAAAATATTTTTCTATAGTTATGAGCTAACCAAAATACATGTCGGATTATAACTGAAACATTACTCTAAATTGAAATATTAAAAACGTAAGAGTGAATGCTTTCTCCAGAAAAAAAAAAAAAAAAAAAAAAAAAAAAAAAAAAAAAAAAAAAAAAAACCCTCAGAGTGAATGCTAATGTTGGTGTTCACTCTGAGTTTTCAATTTTCATTTTAGCTATGCACTTGGTACCCAAAACGCGTCGATGATGAAGACATAATTTTCTTGATGTTTTTATCAATAAATAAATCTAGATGTCAGAAGAAGAATAAACATATGATTTTCCTTTTTCTTAGATAAGATATTTCATGGAATATTTCATGTGACTCGGAATTGCGTTAGCAGTTTGGGTATACTTTACAATTTATGAAGAAAAATATCAAATACATGCATATGTAAGCTTAATACTAAAGAAACTTCTTATGAAAATTTTGGTAGAAGATATAAGCTTAATATCTAGGAAACTTTTCAGAAAAATTTGATAAAAGATATTTTTATACAGAAAACAAAAATGAAATGAAAACATAAAGTACTCTCGTAACGGTGGTTTTTAAGACGCGGTTATTACTTCTAGTTTCCACCCTAATTTCTAATTTTCATGTTTTTTTTTTGTCAGAAATTTTCATGTTCTTTATTTTCTTTATAAATGTAATAGGTTCATTTTCTTTTACTTAAGTCTGTAAGGCATGAATACTATTTTCCATATGAAACATTTTCCACCTACTTCAGAGAAGAAAGTAGAGGATACATTCCCCTAAGCTTCAGGGATGTTTCTCAAAAAAAAAAAAAAAAAAAAAGCTTCAGGGATGAATACATATATATATATATATATATATATATATATATATATATATATATATATATATATATATATTGAGAGAGAAAATAAAAAAAGTAAACTTTCACCCCCTCAATTTTGACAAAAGACACTTTCACCCCCTTCCAATTTGGGAAAGGACACTTTCGCCACTTCGATGTGCCAAACTCCAAGACTCAAACACCCGTGATTGTTTTGTTGCATAATCTAAGATAAAAAAAAAAAAAAAAAAAAAAAAAAATGACCCATAAACTGTTATCAGTGATGATAACAGTTTATGGTGTAACAATTCGAGAGTGGTATCCTGAAATTCGCCACATAAGATCTGAAATTGTTCTTTTCCATACTGGATCGGAAAGTTTATTTGCATCAAACTTTTTTTTGGGGGGGGGGGATGAAAGTTTATTTTACCTAATGTGTTGTTTGATTAAAAAAATGTGTTGTTTGTATGATTAGCCTGGACACCACTTTATGGAGGTCCAAGTCCTTAAGGTTATTCTATTAAACCATGTACAATGATTAAATTTCAGCAGCTTTCGCAATAAAAAGATTCGGCCCCTTTCCATTTTTGTTCCCCATGGCAACATCTGTGGGATTGAGCGTGATGAATATGAAGGCTCGGAAGTTGTTAAACTCATCATTTCGCATTATGGTTGGATAATGAGTGTTAATATGTGGGAAGAACTTCTTAGCATCATCAATTCAATAATGTCTAAGTAGTCAGAAACTTAAGAGCAAGTGTTTATCCTAGAAAAATGCGAGACAATCTTTTGCTTTGTCGCAAACAAATAAAATTTCAAAATTAAACGTAACAATCTAGTGTTTTGCTTTCAATCACGCCCAACAGATGTTGACGGTAAGTTAATAACGACCAAAATATGTTTGGCAAAATATGTTGACGGTAAGTTAATAACGACCAAAAAAACAATACTTTTTTCCATTTCATTTCTCTCTTCCCATTTATTATTCGGTGGTCCTTTTGACCAGGTGATTTGGTTAGTAAAACGATGCAAGATTTCTATATTTTTTTCACAATATTGTAGAGAAATGTTTTCTCTACAATACCATGAAAAGATTACAGAATTCTTGCATCCTTGTGCTAATCAAATTACCGGGATGAAGTAGAAAACTCCAACACAACCATAAAAAATAAGAACTTGAATTTTTTGGTACTCTATATTGGTAAAATAATGAACAAATGTAAATATTTTGTAGCAGAAATAAAATAAAATAATATCCCACCAATTCCTTCATTTCACATCTACTTGTTTCTGGCCTAACTCATACAGTTTCAATTGCCTTCACATATTTCTCACAAAAATGAAATCAAAATCTTATCCCTCAAATTCCGTCACTTGCACATCTCTTTTCTGGCCTCACTCATACAGCTTCAATTGTCATTACATCACAGTGTTTGTGGCCTAACTAACTGATTGAACTAAATTAAACATATAAATATAGCATTACAAAATTCAGTTGTCTTTACCACCACAGTGGTGATAGAAATAAGTTTGTTTGCCAAGTGGAGCAAGTTTGAACAATCTCGTACGTAGACTTAACATTTTCATGAAATTCAACGTGTCAACAACCATGCGTAGAGGAATGAATTATATGGATAATGGAGAATTGGAGATGACCAACAGTAGAAATCAACAGTGGAAATATAATTTAGAGGCATACGTAAACTTAACATTTGCACGAAAAATGGTTTCTTCTTATAAGCCGAGACCATTAGGTAGGCACCTCAACCATCTCGTGCTCGTGTTTGATTCCTTGCAGCCTCACTCCTTCTTGAGACCTCCCTCAAATCCTCTTGAGTGGAGCAATCATTAAAGGAGGGAGAGGTTCTGTGTATGTGTGCTCTCAAGAAATCATCTTTGTTTGGGCTGTTGGGTTTTAAAGTAGATAACGCAGCGGAATAACAAAATTTAATTCTACTTCAATGCCCACCACGGATCGTCAGGAAGAGACATCATAACATGATAAGAGACATAGTATTGTGTACCTTTGAATTTGTGAGATCACACGAAGAATGATGTCCTCGTCTCTACGGTTGATCCACGTCTAGAGGTGAGATCTAGATTCTTCCTTCAAACAAGTGCTAGCTTGAACCCGGAGGAAGAGGGAAGAAGATCAAAGCAACAAAGGCACAAAAGGGGGCCCGGGCCACCCTTTTGCCGTCGGGTAGAGGGGGCGGACGGGGGCTAGGGTTTCGGCCCTAGCTCTTGTCTTGCTCTCTCTCTTGTTCTCTCCCACTCTCTTTGTTATGTCTAATAAAAATTAACATCAAGTGGGAAGGAAGCTAGAGCCTCCTTTATATACTCCAACAACTCCTTGTTGTTTCTATAAAGGAGTTTCCTAATTCTACATGAACTAGAATTATTCCCTTCCTTGCAAATTAGTCCCACTAAGTTTGCAAGGTGTTGCACAATGATCCTTCTATTAATTAATCAATATTAATTAATCCCAAATCTAGCTCTACTCTATTTGACGTGTGACCCCATAGGTTTCTACTTAGTTGGTAGTAACTCTTACTAACATGGAGCGGTGTCTAGCAACACATCCATGCCACCCAACTAATAGAAATAGTCAGTGATCCCGACAAACCTCTTGTGCCCAATATCTCATATTGCACTTATCCCTTTGTCTCCATATCCGGATTGGACACGAGACATAAATAGTCACACTCGTATATCCAATCCATAGTTCCTCGATCCTGGGAATATGCTTATGCAAGCAGATAACATCAATATCTCCATATTGATTTATCTGAGTCTGGCCAGACATTCAATAAGCCTCATCCCTCGAGTGGCCGTGGATATTTACCCCCATTATGTGGGAGGGACAAATCCTATCTACATCACTACGATCTCTAAGCTTGCTTCCTATCATGCCCGATAGCTATATTTACGATTACCCAGTTACGGTGTAACGTTTGATAACATCAAAGCACAACTTTCTACAACTAGAGTATCTAGTGACTTCAAGTCTAAGGATTGCAATATTATTAGCACTACGAGAAGAGATTGTGACTTCAACATAATCTAATGTATCCTTCTCGTCGTGGGTCATCCAGTATGCCATTACTCCTAATGCATACCCATGTGTTGGATCGTGATATCTCCATATCAATCCAACCCCATACTAGTCTATAGATGATTGTCCAATTAATCATTATAATTGACTAGGGATATTTAAGAATATAACACTTATATTCTAAGGACTTCATTCATGTTAACATATCTCCAGATCGATAACATAATGAATCGTAAATCCATAAACGTCACAATTAATTGATTGCCTCTAGGGCACAATTCCAACAGTCTCCCACTTGCACTAGAGTCAATCTCCTGCATCATATGCCTATTGATCTAGCGCGGCCCTCCACGCTCACGCTACGTAGGGGCGAGACATATGCTGGCACCTTGCAAATATTCACTTCTCCTCCATCAACAATTTGATTGAGATTGAATATTCTGAATAAATGCATCTTATGCATTAATTTACTCAGTCCTCTATGTTAGAATCAGTGACTGAATCTTGCCTGGAACCTTTCCAGCTCACAGTCGCTCCCACTAAAGCAAAACTCAAAACTTGACTTATAATCTGAAATCTTCTTTGTCAGATTTGAAGTTCGCATCACTGTAACCCCTTACAGTAAACTTTTCTTATCCTCCATTAATCAAGATTTCATCCTTTATTCCTTCTCAAGTACTTAAGGATAATCTTTATAATTATCAAGTGACACCTCACTTGGATTTGATTGGTATCTTTGTGTCATGCTTTATGACACGTCTGACCTAGTACATCTCATGGCGTATCTCGTGAATCTAATTCATACGGTTCATTCCCAATCTAATTGGTAAGACAATTAGCCTTTCAAAGACTAATTCCATGTGACATGGGTAAGAATCAATATTCTTTTCACGTTGAACCATTTCAACACCTTTGTCAATTTGTGTACTATGACCTAAGCTATACAACCATCTTGATCTAGCTCAATAGATTTTCACAAGTTGCTTCGCTTAAGTCTACCATTAGAAAGTCAACTCCCTAGTCAATCTACGTAAGACTGCCAAGTAGGGGCAACATTCCCAATGATTAAGTATGTCTCCACATACAAGACCAGAAAAATAACTGTGCTCCCACTAACCTTCTTGTAGACACAAGTATCATCTTCAATTTTGATGGAACCAAACTCCTTTGATTGCATCATTAATTTGAAGAGTCCAACTCCTAGAAGCTTGATTCAATCTATAAACAGATTGCTACAAACAGGATACGAATGGATTTAAGCATCACAACTGGGAAAGATTTCATCATAGTCTATACTATGAACTCACATGAAATCCTTACCCAACCAATTGTCCCTTAAAGGTAATCATATTACCATCCATGTTGGTTTCCTCATAACCCACCTGCACCTTCAGGTGGTTCCACCAAAGTTCATACTTTGTTGGTATACATGGATTCCATTTTGTATCCCATGGCTTCTAGCCATTTCTGAGAGTATGGCCCACATGTGGCCATCTCATAGGTTGTAGGCTCATCTTGATGAGCAATATATCAGGGGTTATGAGAAATCCTTATTTCTCTAGTCCCTTGACATATCCTACATGTCCTACAAGGTTCTTGTGTTATCTGAGTAGGTTGCTCCACAACACCTTGTGATCCTGCTCATGTTCCATCAAACGGATCAATGTTCTATTGTGGTTCTTGAAATTTTCAAGTTCTACTGTCCTCCCACTGTTTCTTTTAGAGATTCTCTACCTAGAAACATTGTGGTTCGAGAAACAAACAGTTTGTTCTCGATTAGGTTGTAGAAATAATATCCTTTTCAGGATATCCCACAAAACATTTATCCGACTTGGGTCCAAGTTTATTTGTAAACTCTTTTACATAAACCTCATAACCCCAAATATTTATGAATGACATACTAGGACACTTCCTAGTCCATATCTCATATGGTGTTTTTCATAATCCGTTTTTGATGGAACAAGGTTAAGGGCGAAATTTGCTGTAATTAGAACATAGCCCCTAAAAGTAAACTGGAAGTTCTGTTTGACTCATCATGGTCCGAACCGTGTTCTACAAGGTTCGAACTCTCCTTTTAGACACGCCAAACCCATGTGGCGTGCTAGGTGGAGCGAGTGTTGGATCATATCCAACACTCCCATAGATTGTTGTCAAACTATTGGCTCAAGTACTCTCCTCTATGATCCAATCGTAGAGCCCTAATACTTTTGCCAAGCTGCTTCTCTACTTCATTCCTGAATACCTTGAACAATTCAAAGGATTCTGATTTGTTTCTTCATAAGATACACAAATCCATATTTCTCTGATCCCATCAGTAAATATGATGAAGTACTGAAAACCATCTTTAGCATTTGTGCTTAGTGGCCTTCATACATCGATATGTATGATTCCCAAAAGATCATATCTATGCCTAATAAGTCTTACATGTCTCATATGATTCAATAATCAAATGAGTTCCAGAAATCCATCCTCACGGGGTTATAGATATGTATCTCTTATTTATGGGGCCTAAACGATAATGCTAAAGATAAGTGAAGTTCATATCATTATATGAAAACCTCTAGGTATTAATGTTATAGATGAAATTATCATGATCATGGATATAGAATCCACTTAGACAAAATTGCATTACAATAATGCATACCATAATAAATGGAACAACATTTGTCCTTTTATTATGATAAGGAGCTTTCTTGTCCAAACAAGAAACTATGATAATGGTCCTACTCATAGTAGGGACATTATCGCTTTTGTCTAATTCATGAACAATTTCTTAAAGGTAGAAATAATTTCCTACGGCTTTTCAGCAACCCTTTGCTTCATAGCCCCACGTGTAGGATTATAATTTCCTTATCCAATTGTCTTCGTCTCTTGAGATCCTCCACATTTCTATAAATGTGAGATCCTCATATAGTATCATGTACTTATGATGATGAGATAGACACATTGATTTATATAACAAAAACACCCAAATCATAATTCATAATTCCTTTATTATTTACTTCCAGGTACTTTGGGTAGTTTCTCTTCCTCTACATCATCTATGGGACTTCAAGGCAACTTGGTTTTAGCAACAAGCTTGCTTTATACCCATGGGGTAGGCGCAAACTGTTTGCCCTTACCCATTCTGTTAACTATTAACAGTTTTTGCCCATGCCCATTATGAGTGTTTTGTTTAGTGATTTTTCAATCATATTGAGTAAATCAACTTTAAAACAAAACTGTAATTGCATCCAATGCAATTCTTGGTCCACTTGGGTGAATAACTGTTTATTCTCTATCTATCTCATTGATAATGCCCATTCACTAATATTTCAATCATATTGAATTAGCTTATTTGCACCAGGCAAAGTGGAGCAATACTTCAAACCTTCATGTCTAGCTCGCTCTTTTGAAAAGAGCTTATTTCAATGTATGATCATATCATACTTCTCCATGTTTTTCTTCTTGCTTCCAAAGCTCAGAGTCCATGGGAGCTTGATATGAGACAAGTTACATCCAAAGAACCATTCTTTGATGTTCCTTCCATAAGGCTTTAGTGTGTTTTGGTAGTTGGTGGGAAGAGAAATTTATTCTCTACAATGTACAACATATTTCCTTTATTTGAGAACAATTCTCAATTTTATACCAATCTAGAAAATAGGTTCCAGACATCTTGTCCATCTCATGGACATAAAGTCGCGTTTGTTTGTTTAATGCGATGGGTATTCAACACTTATAGGATTATGAAAAGCATTGTGACGTATAACTATATTCAACAAGGATTTAAATTATTAAATATAGCTCCCACTATTTTTCTCGGATCAATAGCCCTCACCATTAATGCGGAAAATATTTTATATATTTTCTAGTGGGTCCAAGATCCCTTTTTCACTTCTTCTTGACCTTGCTTTGGCAAGTCACCCAAGAATTGGTTATTTAGGTAGGAACCATTCCAATTGCATCCCATGCAACTCTTGGTCCAATTAGGTGAATAACTCTCAATTCTTTATCCTTTAGATAACACCTAATTGTCATGCCTCTAAGCTCATCAATCCAATTGACTCTTGCCTAGTTGCGTCCAACCTCTTGTTTTCAACATACACGCATTACTAGCTTGCGTCGTCCGCAACACACCATGGAAAATTAAAATCGCCTTGCTTTGGCAAGCCCGAATTTTAATAGGCCATGATCATGAAGGGTGTTTTTGGCAAGAGAAGGCAAAACGCAATATTTATTTGAGGGATTTCTTTTAAGTTGTTTGGTTGATCTTATCAACATGGTCTACTTATTTGGATTGGGCCATCCATAATAAAAGACCAACCTTGTTTATTATAATCTTGTTATCGTTTTGCTTGTAGCGCCATACACACAAAATAAATAACAAGGCATGAATATAAACATCTACAAAAATAAAAAAAACGTGGCATGGATATGGCCCCTAGACTAATGATATTATCAAGCCAATGATAATATCTAATTGCCCTAAAGTGCCGAGCTCATCTCCATGTGCTCCACCATAGCTGCGCGTCTAGGGATGTCTTTTTGGCTCCTTTGGTTCTTCGGTCTTCTTCTCCATGTTCTTGGCTATCATCTAAATACTTCTAATTCTAGCCTAACATCTAGAATAAATAAATAACAAAAGCCTCACATGTCGAGGAGAAAAAGACGACTCGCAGGCCGTAAAACTTAATTAATTATTACATTAATTTGATCAGCTCGCAGGCCGTAAACCAAACCACAAAGCAATAAACATTCACAATCCTAGGCCATATCCATCCACCATGCAACAAAGCACATAATATAGTTAAAACCAATTTACGCGCTTGTTTTAATTTTAATGAAATTGGGTAACTAGGGTTTTACAACGGTCCAAAGGGCCCAAGCCAACAAGTGGCCCGAACCCTAGGACCGCCGCACGCCTAGAGGCCCGCGGCCTTGCTTGGCGCGCAAGGGAGGGGCGGGCGGCTAGGGTTTCGGCCCTAGTCCCCTTCCTCTTTCCTTGTTTCCCAAGCAAGGTTGTTTCCTTATGGATTTATTTCCATAACTTTGTTTCCATAATTGAAAACCCCTTTTCAATCATGTGCCCATGAACCCTAATTTTTCAAGAACCCAATTATTCACATCCTATGTGATTAAACTCACCAATTCTCACATCCAATGTTAAATTGGGTCTTGTTTGATTGAATCAAATTCAATATTGCATCTACTATGCCAATTTTTCAGTTTTCGCGTAATAAACAATAATACGGTGTATGAACTGAAATCGTAAACACATAATATCATGTTATGCTCTACGACCTGTGGCTCTGATACCACTGTTGGGTTTTAAAGTAGATAACGCAGTGGAATAACAAAATTTAATTCTACTTCAATGCCCACCACGGATCGTCAGGAAGAGACATCATAACATGATAAGAGACATAGTATTGTGTACCTTTGAATTTGTGAGATCACACGAAGAATGATGTCCTCGTCTCTACGGTTGATCCACGTCTAGAGGTGAGATCTAGATTCTTACTTCAAACAAGTGCTAGCTTGAACCCGGAGGAAGAGGGAAGAAGATCAAAGCAACAAAGGCACAAAAGGGGGCTCGGGCCACCCTTTTGCCGTCGGGTAGAGGGGGCGGACGGGAACTAGGGTTTCGGCCCTAGCTCTTGTCTTGCTCTCTCTCTTGTTCTCTCCCACTCTCTTTGTTATGTCTAATAACAATTAACATCAAGTGGGAAGGAAGCTAGAGCCTCCTTTATATACTCCAACAACTCCTTGTTGTTTCTATAAAGGAGTTTCCTAATTCTACATGAACTAGAATTATTCCCTTCCTTGCAAATTAGTCCCACTAAGTTTGCAAGGTGTTGCACAATGATCCTTCTATTAATTAATCAATATTAATTAATCCCAAATCTAGCTCTACTCTATTTGACGTGTGACCCCATAGGTTTCTACTTAGTTGGTAGTAACTCTTACTAACATGGAGCGGTGTCTAGCAACACATCCATGCCACCCAACTAATAGAAATAGTCAGTGATCCCGACAAACCTCTTGTGCCCAATATCTCATATTGCACTTATCCCTTTGTCTCCATATCCGGATTGGACACGAGACATAAATAGTCACACTCGTATATCCGATCCATAGTTCCTCGATCCTGGGAATATGCTTATGCAAGCAAATAACATCAATATCTCCATATTGATTTATCTAAGTCTGGCCAGACATTCAATAAGCCTCATCCCTCGAGTGGCCGTGGATATTTACCCCCATTATGTGGGAGGGACAAATCCTATCTACATCACTACGATCTCTAAGCTTGCTTCCTATCATGCCCGATAGCTATCTTTATGATTACCCAGTTACGGTGTAACGTTTGATAACATCAAAGCACAATTTTCCACAACTAGAGTATCTAGTGACTTCAAGTCTAAGGATTGCAATATTATTAGCACTACGAGAAGAGATTGTGACTTCAACATAATCTAATGTATCCTTCTCGTCGTGGGTCATCCAGTATGCCATTACTCCTAATGCATACCCATGTGTTGGATCGTGATATCTCCATATAAATCCAACCCCATACTAGTCTATAGATGATTGTCCAATTAATCATTATAATTGACTAGGGATATTTAAGAATATAACACTTATATTCTAAGGACTTCATTCATGTTAACATATCTCCATATCGATAACATAATGAATCGTAAATCCATAAACGTCACAATTAATTGATTGCCTCTAGGGCACAATTCCAACATGGGCTTCTTCCTTCAAGGTGGGGGCTTCTCTTGGTGCCTTTTCGGCTCAAGGTAATAAGCAAGATTATATAACAAAAATAAAAAGTTGGAATACAGAAAAGAGAAGATAAAATGTGAATAAAAATGATGGCATAACCCAATTAGACGGAATAATCGCGCATTACATTAGGCCGAAGGCCAGATTTCCTTCGTCGAAGGTGTTGAGAATAATTAGGAGTCTTGGTCAATGCTAATTATTCTAGCCTATAATTGTGTTATTTGTTCCCTACTATAGTTATTTGTTTCCTAATCTCTAGGACCTCATACAATGTATCTAGCCAGTATGTCATAGGTAATTGTGTATAAATCATAGTTTTAAATACCGTACCGGACGTCGTTTCGTTTTTGTTACTGGAGTTAAACATTTCGGTACCGGTATTTTTCGGTGATTCGTTTCGGACTAATTTCTTTAAATTATACAATTGCCCATACTTTTTAATATTTACAAATTGACCCCCACTATTGTTTATATTTTCAGCAAAATAACCCTATAACCAGTATATGTATAAATTGCCAATATTCCACAATAAAATTGCTTGTAGTCTCATACTAGTACTAGAAATTAATAATACTACAAGTAAACTAGATACACAATAACGTATTAACATGCAATACACTTACACAAAACATATTCACATAAGCAAAAAATTCTCCAACTCAAAATAAATTACGATTGGTAAAGTTCTTCAATTATTGAAGTGGAACAACTAAAAAAATACGAAATCCGTAGTTTAAAATCCCAATGCCTGAAAATGATAGAGTTGCAAAAGCTAAAATAAACTACATAATGAGTGAATGAAATGAGAAATACTTAGAGAACTATTTATCTTCAAGATCAACATATATGTATGGATCTTTTTCGCCTCCAATGACACCTTGATCATCCAAACCATCCAAACCATTTTGTGTCTCAAGTTGGACATCATCACAATCTACCAATTCAACGGCCTCCGGTTCTTCATCAACCAAGCTTAAACCTTCCATGGCCGGTTCAATATCTTCCCATGAATTGTCCTCTTCAAGATCTTCTGGAGTAAAAAATGCTGGTTCTTCACATACCCATTCATCCAATAAGTCGATGTTGTCAAGACTAATACGATCAAGAGCACTTTTCCCTCTTTTAAGCAACCTACAAAATATTTCAATTAGTACGATAAAAAATGGAACAATGGAAAGAGCTCAAATGTAAATGTGTTATTAACTCACCTCTCACGAAGCTTCAAATTATACCGAACATAAACAAGATCGTTCAGCCTTTTAAACTCCAATTTATTCCTTTTTTTTTTTTTTTGTTTGAATGAAATCAAACGTGCTCCAGTTTCTTTCACATCCCGATGAGCTACAACATTGACTTAGAATGCGGACGGCAAATTTTTTCAATTCTGGCGTGTCATAACCGAATTGTTCCCACCATTCAACTTTGACACAAGAAACAAGTGTAAAAAAATCAGATTTATGTACACAAGAACATCGATATGAAAGTAATCAGTAAATTAAATATTTAGAAGAGAAATAAAAGGATGTTGTACCTGGATTAAGTTCAGTACGTTGACGAATGGCTAGTGAATTTCCAAAGAATCCCAGAGGTTTCGTGTACTGGGGAATTTGCTTACTTATCGTGCTTTGTAAAGCATAATCATCTATTAAGGATGTCACACAAGTCACAAAGCCTCTCTAAACTTCGTCTTGCTTCAAGAATGAGTGTCAGAAGTATATCCCAGGGTTGAGAAAACATCCAGCATCATGAAGATGACTATGAAGTTGCTTGTCCCATCTAGCATCTATAATTCTTGTGAAGGGGAGGTACAATGTGACCTTATTCTTCAACCTTGTCATGATTGCCTGTTTTGCTTTGTCCATAGCCTCAAACAAGTATCCCATAGAAGGCTTCTCATCACCATCCACCATACGAAGAACTCTTACTAATGGTTCACTAACACTCACAATGATTGAGCATTGGTACCAAAATTTAGAGTCTTCTAGTATGATTTTAGCAATTTCTTTCCCCACTTTATCTTTTGCATAACGAGAGCTAACCCATTTTTCACTTGTGAACATTTGCCTTAGCTCATTTCGGAATTTAATAAAGCTACCAAGAGTGAGAAAGTTCGTAGCAAACCTGGTAACACCGGCTCGGCACAACTCTCTTCCCTTAGTGAAGTCCTTCCTCATTGTGTTCACAACCCAAGAGTGATTGTAGATGAATCTGGTTATCCGTTTTGCTTTTTCAATGGTGGCGTGAATGTCAGGAAAGTATTTTGGCTTAGCATAATTCTCTAGCATCAAGTCTATGCAATGAGCAGCACAAGGAGACCAAAAGAAGGTACCATACGTACGAGCAAGCCTCTTTCCCGCAGCTTTGTATGCAGCCTCATTGTCAGTGATAAATTGCACCACGTTACTTGGACCAACATATTGAATAACCTCGTTGAATATCTTAAACAGAGTATCCGCATATTTTGTAAGACATGAAGTATCAACCGACTTTATGAACATGGTTCCGAGAGGAGAATATGCAAGGAAATTAATAAAGGGAACTTGCTTACGATCAGTCCACCCATCACTCATGATTGAGCATCCAGAAGAACCCCATGAAACTTTTATGTCAAACAGGTAATCTCGGATCTCTTGAATGTGACTCTTAAGCAAAGGACACCTCAAATCATAAGCAGTGGGTCCAGCGAATCCTGGCCCAATTGATGTCATTGCGTCTATGGCTGGCTGATAGTAAAGGGAGTTGCCCGCGTTAAACGGAAGCCCTGCATCGTACCACCACCTAGAAACTGCCATCCTTGCTTGGTGAACCTGTTCTTTAGAAGCCATAGCACTTTTTATACTAGGTTGAGCACCCGGTGTGGTTCTAGGAGCAAAATGATTAACATTTAGCCTCCTCTTTTTGGTAGCATCGGGAACATGTTTCCCGCTATTGCTGATTTTGCCAGCATGAGGTTGACTTGTCTCCATCACGTCTTCATCATCTTCATCAAATGAAGGTCCGCGGCCAATGTCCCTGTTAACTTGCTCCTTTCTTTGTTTGTCTTGCTGGTAATCTTCCAACATTGTCTTATATTTGAATCGAACATCAACAGAGACCCTATCACAAGCAGTAACTTGGCCTGGAACCCTAGCCAGATGTTGTTTAAGCCGTGTGATCCCACCACCTTTTATGTGTTTGCTGCAATGAATGCAAACTGTATGGTTTCTAGCTCCCGGCACAACTCTAGCATGCGCCCACGCAGGATCATCTGACTTGGAAGGAGCCGATTGAATAGATGCCGAAGCACTTGCATTTTCAGCCATGAACTGTCACAAAAAAACAATTAATTAGCTTACAGAAAAATATCGCCACATAACAAAAAAGCAAATGTAAAAACAAGACAAACAATAGTTAGCTAATAACATGATATTTTCATGTAATGCTTTAAAGTTTAAAACTTCAAACACCCTTACATTTACATAGTTACTGTAAGTCTGTAACAAATTAAAAATTTCTTCTTTTCACATGTTTTCAATGGATTGCTTTACATTGATTGTATCAGCTTGCTCTTTCACAATTTAGCTACTCTGCTCGCCAGTGGATGTCTATGAAGTCCTTCTAAGTTGGCTCATTGGTGTTATCAAGTCATTTGAGAACAATAACTTGGAAAATTTTGTATATCATCTTTTGTATATATTCAGCTTGCTGTATATATGAAATATTGGATTCTGTGTATGTAAATTCTGGATTGGTCGTAACAGACACGAGTGCACTCAAGATGATTTAATCTCTGTAAACACCAAACGAGAAGCACAAAACAGCATGGAGGGTAAAGATTTTCCTCCAATATATTCAGTCTCCATTTGCTTATAAAATTGTTTTCATTATTCGTACATGCAGCAGAGGGTAATGGTGCTCTTTTCTTTTTAGGGAATTTACACTTGTGCTCTACAATGTAGTTAATTAAATCCACACAAAAAATTCTTCAATGTAGTTAATTAGATCCACACAGTATTTTCTAATTAGAGCCCTGAACAAAGAGAACCCAGAACTCAATTTCAGAAGAAGCTGAGAGGTCATGGCTCTTAGAAAAATTGATGATTGTAGTGATTTGATGATGATCCAATATTCCACTATTCACCCAAAGCAATCTTGTTTACCAAACTGGGATCCAAAACAGCAGCATCAATCAAAACACAAAACTAAACTGCCACAGAAAATGGTGGGAGAAAGAAAGGGTGTAAGAACAGAGAAGTGAGAACTAAAAACGAAGTCTGAACAGAGATGGATATGTTTCACATTCAAGTTTCATCACTTACCTAGTTGATGCTTGAAACAAGAGTGATTTCAAAGCAAAATCACCACTACGGCACCACCAGTTGTCGTCTTCAAAGAGTCGTCGAGAGAACGAACAGAGCCCTTACGTTCTCGACTTCTCCGTTCCTGGGTTTGTGATTATGTTTTTAGGGTTTTTTTTTTGCTTTTTATAAGAGGGGCCAAAACTTTTTATAATTATAAACTGACCCCCGCGCGAAACACACCGGAATTTCGTTAAATTCGCCGAAACACCCCCGAAGTACCGGAATTTACCGAAACAGGCCGAAACAGGCCGGAATTTAGAGCGAAACGAAACATATACATTTCCGTACCGTTTTGACTCCGGAACGGTGCGTTTCGTACCGTTTCGGCCGAAACGGTACGGAATTTTAAACTATGGTATAAATAGCTAGCCTTTGTAAATTGTAATTCATTATTCAATCAATACAATTTTTCACTCTCTACATGGTATCAGAGCGAAGGTCCATTCCTTCCCTGATTTCTTAAACCCAATTCGATCATGTCGTCCGCCACTATCCCCAACTCGGACGAACCATCGAAGCCCCTTGTACTCCTCAATGTGCACTCCGTAGCCAAGTTTGATGGATCCAATTATCGCCAATGGCGCCTACAAATTGAATCCCTCTTCCATGGCTATGGCTTAGTGTCTTACATTGACGGCAGCACTCCCCCATCTGAAACTATTACTGATGCGGATAAATCCGTCTCTCCCAACCCGGCCTACCAAACTTGGTTCCGGCAAGACAAACTATTAGTTGGTACTCTAGCCAGTACCCTAACCTCAGCTCTAAGCCCTCTCCTTAACCGAACCACCACGACCTATGAAGCATGGAAGGCTCTTGAATCGTCCTATGCTCTTCCCTCTCGTGGTCACATCAAACAATTACGTCATAAACTCAAACACATTACCAAAGGCTCATCGTTCATCTCCGATTATATGACCAAAATCAAAACCACCGTTGATGAACTAGCCCTTCTAGGCACCATTATATCCGAGGAAGACATCACTGACCATGTTATTGACGGGTTAGACAACACTTACCAACCTGTTATTGACGCGATCAATGCTCGAGATCAACCCATTTCCTTTCCTGCCCTTGTTGAAAAACTCCTAAATCGAGAACTGACCTTAGCCCAATTCACTCCTACCCCTGCCGTGTCCTTTCCGGCTGTGGCTCACCCAACCTTTGCTCGTCACAACTCCATCACTCCCCGCACTAAACAACCCTCATCCGTCGATGTCACCCAAACCCAAAAGACTCCCTTTAAAGGGAAGTGTCAATGGTGCTCGCATCAGGGACATACCCTTTACTATTGCCCCGTCTTCAAATCGCTTTACCCTAACATTCAAGTCCCTCGCTACACCCATAACCCCACCCCAACACCCACTGCCCAAGCCAATCCCACTGTCCTCAACCAGCCGACCCCCTCCCCATGGCTCCTTGATAGTGGTGCCTCGCATCACGTAACTGCTGACCTCGAAAATCTCGCCCTCCATTCACCTTATGATGGTATTGACGAGATAGTCATCGTTGACGGATCTGGTCTCCCTATTCACAACACTGGTTCTACTCTCTTATCCTCTAAATTTCAACTCTCTAATGTTTTTCATGTTCCTTTAATGCATAAGAACATTATATCCGTCTCCAAATTTTGCGCTGAGAATAATGTATCGATTGATTTTAACTCGGATTCTTTTGTTGTCAAGGAATATGATACCAGTGCCATTCTTTTTACTGGAGCAGCAAAAGACGGAGTGTACTACTGGCCGTCGTCGTCCCCGCAAGTCCACACCCTCTCCACCAATAAAACGGATCTCCACCACCGCTTGGGGCATCCGCATATCTCTGTTTTTAAGTCCATTTGTTCACATATGAATATCAAATCTGATAGTTTGGAAACTTTTTGCAATGCCTGTTGTGCACAAGAGATTCCGGCGGGGAGACCTCCGTGTGCACCGTGTGTAGTGGATCAAGGATCGCACAGGAAGAGTAGGGGTGTGTGTAGGGAGAGAGTAAGTCAGTAGCAATGTCTGAGAGAGAGACAGAGGTTTGGCAGAGCTTCCGCGTATGGCAGTGTGTTCTCCTTTGTATGGAAAGGTTGACGGTCTATATATACTGGAGAACGTGACCGTTGTAGTGTGGTTAATGCGCCCATTAATGGCGGCTTAATGAGCTTAACCATAACGGCACGTTCGTCCGAGTATATAGGAACCGTTAGAGCACGTGGTGCGCGAATACCGGAACCGTTACGAGGTTGACCGGGTTTGACCGGATTGACCGGGTTTATGGAGCTCGTGCCATAAATCTCTCAAAACAGTTACTAAAGGTCGCGTGCGGGCTTGGCTCGCACGCGACAGGGCTTACTCTAGCCTCCAAACCACTAAGTCCCTACAAGTCCCGTGCAGTGGTATGCGAGGGCTCTGTCTCGCAGCCCCCACATGGATCAGCTCGGCTGGTGATCCTGTGTGTGTGGAGCACAATATGGTGTGCTGGATGGCCGCCACGTGGCCGAGATCTGTCATGTCAGAAAGCAGTATCTACATTAGCCCCCTTTCTGCGCGTGAAGATTCATAGCCGTATAGTCTTCCATGCGCGGAAACCAACATACGCGTCGCCGCCACGCACCAATTCAAATACGGGCAAGTTCAGCCCCCGTGCGTATCATTATGACCTAAAACCCCTAGAGTCGTGCCGTCTGACCTTTAGGGTTTTAGGCGTGACGTCAGCTTGTCCTGTGATTGCGCGATTCGACGGTGACGGTTGCGATTCGACCATCGAAAGGACGCAACCCTTCATTGTTTTGGATAAATACCTTGTATCCCCCATTATTGCAAAGCATTACTTTTTCCTCTTAAAGTGAATGGTACCCGGAGATCTTCGAGAGCAAATCCAGATAATCAATCACCAGTTCAGAACTGCAATCCGTGTTCTTCAATTGTGCGTATCCAAGCAAACTTCAAGAAAACAAGGTTGGCCTCGTTTACTTTTGATTTAAGATACCAGTGTTTGCCTTGAACTGCGTTGAATCTGTAAACCCGTGGGATTTGTGAAAAGGTTTTGGTCTTTGGACCCGCTTCGTTGTAATCTTTCAGTAATATTGGATCTTGCAACTCCCCAATTTCTGAAATCGATAACCGGAACTGTTCGTTTTCCTTCGCATAGATCTTGAATTCCCAAAATTCAAACTGAAGTGTGGTATTTCTCCCCCCTTTTTTCTTGCTCTTTCGCAGGAATGGCCAAGACAAGAGTAACCAGACCCGTCAAGGAAGATGAAGAGATACCCGACCTTCCGCAGGCCTTGTGGCGAAAAGCCCCCTTCTTAGGCGGCAAAGATTTCTACCATGCGAGGATAAAGGCGAAGAGAATGCCTGATCCTGTTCCCGTTGAGCGATTGCTGGCGTTGACTCGCCCAGTTAACTCAGCCCTGCTCGAGTGGGTTGGTTCCGAGGATGTAGTTCGATTGGGGATCGAGAACGGGCACTTCCCGTATACTGCGATTTCTACTCAGGCGTTCGTCCAGAAATTGGACTATATGGATGAGTGGATTGACCATGTGTTGGAACATCATGCCGAGACTCTTAGCGAAGCCGGCGTGTATTTTGCTATCCGTGCTATGAAGGGTGCTGCCGTGAAGCTGGATCAATCCATGCTTCTAGACCTTCTGTCCCGTTACTCGCCTGCGACTCACACATTCCATTTTGCTGAGTTCGAGGCTGCCCCCACGCTCGAGGACGTGCAAATGCTGTACGAGCTTTCCCCCATGGGTGAAGTGGACCCTCTGAGTCCTTTGAGGACATCTGCGGAAATTGCTTTGTATACGCAGATGGAGGCATGCTTAGCTGAAGTGAAGAAAATCTCCACTCGGTGGACCACTACAAAGCCCCTTCCGAACTGGCAGCTGGTGGATACGTCTGCGAAAAATACCTGGAACAAATGGTTGCAGTACTTCTTCCGAGACTATGCGAACAGCGGCATCACTAAGAAACTTCTGAGTGAGGACCCAGAAGCCGAAAATTTCGTAGAGGGCAAGGGTTATCACCTGACCCTCTGTGCTTTTCTCTGTGCTTGGCTGTCGAGGTACCTGATCGATGGTCACCCCCACGATGGGGTTTTCTACCATGTGTTGCCACTTGCTGTGAGGCTCGCCCTTGGCCAGAGAGTCGCACTTGGACCCTTGGTTTTGGGCACGCTGTATTATAGGCTCGATCAGCTGGTTCTGGCTATGAGAGAGTCGCGTGGCCGCCTCGATGTTTTGACCTTCGTCAATATTTCCTTCTTGACAATGTGGGTTTTCGAGCGCTGGCCGTCTTATGCCCCAACTGCTCTCCAACTTGATAAGTGGTGCTCCCCAGGCGAGACAGAAGCGCGCAACAGCGGAAGAGCTGCGAGATGGTTCGGAACAGGCAACACCAAGCGCGTTTGGAGTTTGATATGCGACAAACGGAAGGAGTTTACTGCCAGGCCCTATGCCACGCGCATCGAGAATGTGAGATGGTTTCCAAGGCTATACCCCTCCAAAGGTATGGTCTTCTCAGAAGAACTTCTTTTTGAGAAGGGGCCGCATTTCCACGAGCGTTATCGCGAGTTCTTTTGCTGGTGCCTGCGAGGTTCCCTTCCTGCCCTTGCGGAGCATATTCGTGAGCTCGCGCCAAGGTATGAAAAGCTTACAGTGGATGTTGACCCTACTCGATTCTCTCCTCAATTTGGTTTTGACACTGCGGCCCCATCGATCTGGCCCCAGTCCATTGTCAGAGGCTGCTACAAGCGCTTGCTCACAAAAGAGTGCAAGACGGTTTTCATGAGCAACCTTCCTTTCGAGCAGCCTGCGGGTACCCGCGAGGGTGGTTGTTCCCAGAACTGGCTCGCATACTGGGCTGCCCAGCAAACGAGGATTGAGACGGAGTCAGCGGCGCAACCGGGTAGGGCTCCCTTGCTCAAAAGAAACTCTTTTCCGTTTCGCCCCAATTGCAGCTTGAGCGAGTCTGAGTATGGTTGCTACTCACTGTGGGACCGTGAGAACCATTTGTGCCCTGATTTCATTCTGAAGGAGCAGGTCGCCGCAATCAAGAAGGGCGACACGCAAGTCGTCAGATACAGCAAGGCTTTTGCCGACGTAAGTACTTTTCTTCGCATGAGTTAAGTTTTCTCGATTTCCTTGTGCTGACACTTTTACTGTACTGTTGTAGTGTCATGTGCGGAGATTCGCAGCTGGTGATCGCTCCAAGTCGCTGGTCAACACTATTGTTGCCACCAGAAGACAACAGCAGCCGTTCCGGCTTTCATGGAGGATGGACGCTGAGGTTGAAACAAAGGTTCGCGCAGTCATGAATGTCTTTGCTGACTCGCTGATAGACAATCCTCCGGCTCCGTCTCCTCCTGGAGATGACCCGTCTCCTCCAGCGACTGCGGCGCCAAGAGCGAAGAGACCTAGGCAAAAGGGAATTACCATTTCTTCCCCTAGAAGTGCTCCAACTTCTCCTTCAGTGAGGTCCCTTTCTATCAAGGACAAAGGCAAAGGTCGCATGCCCAGCAAAGCGCGAAAAGAGCTCGCAGTTGAGTCTTTTGTTCCCTTCGATCAAGAGGGAGAGGAAGAGAGGCAGGAGCCCCAAGCAAGTGATGAAGAAGAAGAAGCAACAGTTGTGATGCATGAGGAAGAACTAGGAGGTACCTCCGTCGCACTTCATTTCCCGTCATCGTAACTTCTTTGCACTTCTTTTCTTTAAACCATTCGTGTATTCGCAGATGACGATGATGATGAGACCGCTGGCGGCCTCGCGGCCAAGAGGCAAAAGAGGGATGTCCATTCTGGCATCCCAGATGATCCCATAAGCGAGGACATTCTGGCTGAGTCCCGTAAGACAGCCGCGGAGGCTGCTGAGAGAAGAAGGCGTCGGGAAGAAGAGGAGCTTGAGTGTGTGAAGCAGCGGAGCCTCGAAGAGCGGCATGTTGACGACTTAGCGCGTCCAACTGTCGAGGAGGACGAGCCTCCCGAAGAAGCGGCTCCTCATGCGGGGGAGGAAGATGAGGTTCTCGGAGAGGATGCAGCAGCCTTAGAGCAAGTCCAAGCGGATTTCGAGGAAATCGCAGGCGGCGATAAAGGTGAGATCTTCAATCTCGCAGTAACTTATAGAGATGTTATTGTGGGTGCGTTAAAGCATGGCGTGTCAAAGGCTGACATTCGCCGTTGGTTAGTAGACAAATGCGGAGAACCTTCAGGTAATCATTTGAGTGATACGCATGTACTAGGCTTTAGCAACTTGAGGCAAAGTCATGACTGGTTTATTCGCATCCCAGGTCACGCTCCCCTTACAGACTTGCTTAGTGAGGATACACTGATAGGGCATGGTTCCACGTCCTTAGTGTATGACGAAGATACCCCAATCCCACCTTCGCGTGGAGGTGCTTATTCTTAGCTTTTAGTAAAGATAGCAGAATAACTTATAGCGCAAGTTACCTCATATCATCGTTTCTAATGTCGCAGGTCATGCTGAGGAACCTGAGCTGGAGCAGGGAAGTCAGCCTTCTGCGCCCTATGTTCCAATTCCGAGCTCCCATACCGAGAAGCCCGTCGCAGCTGCTGACCACACGGGTGTGCCTCGTGAGGACATCGTCGAGCTTTCCGACGATGCTGGAGCTGACACTGTGTTGATGGATGAAGATGTCCATGCTAGTGCTGACGAGGTAATGACACCTGCTGCTAATGCTTCCGCATCCGAGAGTGTCCTTCAACAAGCGACTACGGCCGTCTCTTCGACTCCGGCAATGACTGAGTCAGAGGCACCCATTCCTGCGTGGAGCTTTTGGGGCTCGCAAGTTGGGAATGTAGTCGCAGCCGGCGCGGCCTACATTCTTCCTCCCGACTACGAGAGATTAGAGCTCGCAGCTGATAGGAGAGCTATGGAGCGAGGACAGTCTTCAACTGCCCCTGCAGCGCGCATTCCTTCTCTTCATGAGATTCTGGAAGGAACTGGTAAGTAGAGCTTTACTGTTCGCGCGTCACATTATTCGCTTGCGAACTTTTGACATCATAACTTATTTTTGACATCTCCTCAGGTTTGAAGCAAACCGACGTAGACTGGGTGGTCCGAATGCGTCTCAGGTACCCTTGCTCGTTTGTGAGATCTCTGGAGATCGGGCCCTTTGATAGGAGGCTGTTCCTTACTGAAGCCATTTGGATACTGGAGCAGCTGTCTGCGGCTACGCCTGCGACCATTTCGGTCCAGAGTGCTGAACTGCTATGTGGCATGTGCCAGAACCTCGTGACCAAAGTCCAAGGCAGACTGGGCTTTAAGTTTCTTAAGGACAGAGTCACGCTGATCCGCGCGGCCGTGACTTTGAAGCTCGGTCACCAGAATCTCGCAGTCGAGATGCAGAAGGTGGAGCAGCAGAAGCAAAAGGTTGATGAAGCTCTGAAGCTGTATCATGAGATGAATGCTAGATGCGAGCTACTGAGGCAAGAAGTGGCACAGGTGGAGAGGCTGAGCGAGCAGTTCGCGCCCCAAGACTCCTTAATCAAGAATTTGCTTTGATTTTTCGAATCTTGCAAAAATAGCTGAAACATTAATGTAACATTTTGAACATTAATGTAATGTTGCTAGGGTTTCTCCCCCCTTTTTTTTAACAACGAACAATGAATTTGCCCGTTTTGCCCCTTTTTCGGGATTTGATTGGACATTTCTGTGCATATCCAATTATGACATCAGCAATTGATTCTTTGCTTGATTTTCGCGCTAATTTATCGACAGATAAGCACGCTTCCGTTGGGAAGTCCATCCGAATCATGACTATCCGTCATTTATTAGGATACGCAACTGAATCGGCGTAGCCTTTAGTAGGGTAATTGATTGTTACCGCTTTTCAAGGCGTAAGTGATTGAACTTACCCTCTTTTTGAATTTTGCTGACTCATCTTAGGCAACCGAAGAGTCTGTACAGGGTCTATATAAACCCCGTCTTTGCTATTTGGGTTCTTCATCCCAAACATGTGCTTTGCCGTGAGTCCTTACGACTGCTGGCTTCAACGCTTGTTTTTCGTTGATTCATGGCAACTTCAAGCTTTGAATCCTGAGTTTGCGCTTTGTGCTATAGAAATAGTTTCCAAGATCCACTTTATGAGGCTTATTGCTCTTTATAACCATCATAAAGAAGATGCAGATAATATCTCATGCGTATTCGAAGAAGTTTCTTCGTGTATTATGTGTGCAGGTCATGTTTCCGGCCGCCTCGTGGCGAGGTGCAGCGCCGAAGTGACCGTGCTACCGCCTCGTAATGAACGGCGGAATTCTTCTTCAGCATCTCCGAAGAAGAATCCGTCACTTTCACGTTTGTGAGCCCGGGGTGACGAACCGTCGCGTTCATCCCCGTCTACAAGGAGCCCTTGCCCTTTGGAGCTTCTGCTTGCCTGTGGATCGCCGGAACCGGTGGCTCCTTGGGCAAATGTTATGGGGTGCATATCTGACAACGGTCTTGTCGGATAGCGGGATCCCCAGCGTATGGCTTCATGTGGCTCTCTTAGAGTAAGATCCCCTCTGCTACAGATGTTCACCCGCAGATCTGGGCTTTGCGTAGCCGGTTTTTGAAACCGGTGGGTTCATCCTTTGCAGTCCGGGTTTCCGTACTGCGTCTCTGCTGGCTTACCAGCCACCTTTCGAATGTATTGTAAGCCATGTTGGCTGCGTAGTTAGATTCGAGCTTTTCGTTTGTAAGCTGCTATCTAGACAGATAAATTGTAAGTCATTTGACTCGTAATGATAAATAGTTTTCTGTATTATCTGCTGTCTCTTTACAACAAATACAATTTCGCATGCGTTTCGGCACATTTCGCCTTGCATAATGCTATGTAATTGTTTCGTATCTGCGATATATTGATTCGCGGGTGTTTTGCTAGATCGTTCGAGATTGTATCTTCGCAGCTGTGCCATCTCGGCGGATGGGCTTGCAATTGGCCATTGTAAACTATTTAAGATTATGTTTAAAACATTGCTATCGTAACAGATAGTCTTTAGCAGATCAATTAAGATCATTAAGTGATGCGAACTGCTATCACAAAAGATAGGCTTTATGAGCGAACTGCTTGAGATCGTTTCTCGCATAAACTGCTATCGCAACAGATAGACTTTTAGAAGATCCAGTAAGATCATCTTGCGCATGCGTTGCCATCATAACAGAGGCTTTTGTGATCAACAAAAATCACTTTGTATATAAGTTGCTATCGTAACAGATAGGCTTGAGAAGCTCAGGTAAAATTGTTTTATGTATGAGTCGCTATCGTAATAGATAGGCTTGAGATCGCACTTGTATAGACTGCTATCTTGAGAGATAGGCTTAGATGATCGATCGAGATCGCATTTGCGTTTCGCTGCTATCGTAAGGGATAGGCTTTACAAGATCAATCAAGATCGCATTTGAATTGGTTTCTATCGTGAGAGATAGGCTTTAGATGATTAATTAAAATCGCATTTGCGTTTAGCTGCTATCGTCAGGGATAGGCTTTACATGATCAATTACGATCGCATTTGCGCTTGGCTGCTATCGTAAGGGATAGGCTTTAGATGATCAATTAAGATCGCATTTGCGTTTAGCTGCTATCGTCAGGGATAGGCTTTACATGACCAATTAAGATTGCATTTGCATTGGCTGCTATCGTGAGAGATAGGCTTGAATGATCACTTAAGATCGCATTTGTGTTGGCTGCTATCATAAGAGATAGGCTTTACATGATCAATTAAGATCGCATGTGCATTGGCTGCTATCGTGAGAGATAGGCTTGAATGATCACTTAAGATCGCATTTGTGTTGGCTGCTATCGTTAGAGATAGGCTTAGATGATCACTTAAGATCGTATTTGCATTGGCTGCTATCGTTAGAGATAGGCTTAGATGATCACTTAAGATCGCATTTGCATTGGTTGCTATCGTTAGAGATAGGCTTAGATGATCACTTAAGATCGTTTTGCATTGGTTGCTATCGTTAGAGATAGGCTTAGATGATCACTTAAGATCGTATTGCATTGGTTGCTATCGTTAGAGATAGGCTTAGATGATCACTCAAGATCGTATTGCATTGGTTGCTATCGTTAGAGATAGGCTTAGATGATCAATTAAGATCGTAGTTTGTATAAATTGCTGTTGCAGCGCATAAACCATTGTCAACAGTAATAACAAATTAACTAGAGCAACATATACAGCTAGAAATATGAACTTCTCATTTGGGAGAATTCTTTTATTATAATGCTCTCATATGGGAGAGATGGGATTACAATCCTCTCATATGGGAGAGGAGGTTGCGTAAATCATAGCCACATGAGACATTAAACACGTTATCGTAAAACGTATGAAATGAGAGAAGTCAGGGATAGTACTTCTTGATCCAGCGCATATTGATTGAACTGGGAGTTGAGGCTGTACCGTGCAACCTTCGTATGCTGCAGTAACCACTATCGAAGACTTCTGTGACTTCGAAGGGTCCTTCCCAATTAGCTGCGAACTTTGGGTGAGTTGCTTCTCGCATGCAGTGGTCGGATGCGCGCAAGACCAGATCTCCGACTGCGAAATCCCTTCGCTGGACTGTCTTGTTGTAGGCGCGAGCGATTCTTTCCTGGTACCGCTTGTTAGTCCTTTTGGCTTGTTCTCGCTTTTCTTCCAGCAAGATTAAGTCATGATCGCGTTGATTTTCATAGAGTGCATGGAAGGCCAGCCTTGCCGAGTTGACTCTGACCTCCGCAGGTACCACAGCTTCAGCCCCATAACATAGCAGAAATGGCGAGGCCCCTATGGGTGTCCTTGGAGAAGTTCTGTAGGCCCACAGAGCTATGCTTAGAGAGTCGGCCCACTTCTTGTGATCGTCTGCGACCATTTTGCTCAATATTCTCAACAGCGTCTTGTTAGTCGCTTCGGCCTGTCCGTTTCCCTTTGGGTAGTAAGGGGTAGAACATATCTGCCTGATGTTGTACTCCGCTAATTTCAGCTACCTGGCGATTAACAAAAGGAGTACCGTTATCTGAAAGAATGGTGTTTGGGATTCCGAACCTGCATATGATGCTTTCCTGAATGAAATTGACCACAGCCAGCGCATTTGCCGTCTTTAGTGGTATTGCTTCCACCCACTTAGTGAACAGCTCGGTTGCGGTGAGAATGAAGTGATTCCCATGCGACGTTGGTCGGATGGGACCGATGAAGTCCAGAGCCCATGTGTGAAATGGCCATGGCGTCCCTAATGCATGTAAGTCCACGGCGGGAGCATGCACTAGGTTCCCTTTGAATTGGCATTCTTGGCAGCGTCGCACTTTGGTGCGGCAATCGACTTCCATGGTGGGCCAGAAGTATCCAATTGAGAGGAGCTGTCTGCATAATTTCGCACCTCCTTGATGCTCCACCTGATGAGAAAGGTCCATGACTTCTTGTGCTTCTCTGCCGTCTAGGCATCGCAGCAAGTTGCCCTCGTGACCTCTTCGCCAAAGCAGGTTTTCCTGTACCACGTATCGAGACGCTTTCCTTTTCAATTTTTCGGCCTCTTTTCTTGACTCGGGCATGGTGCCGTGGGTGAGGAAATCGAACAGTGGCTTCCTCCAGTCCGTGTCGTCATCGGTTAGGGCGACGAGTAGAGAGTCTTTGATTAGCGCGCAACTTTCGCACTTCCCTTGTATCAGGGCTGCGGCTGTTGACATGCCTGGCCAATGAATGCCATATCTCTGAGCCTTTCTGTAGATTGACACCTCGCTTTCCCCGCAAGCGTGTTGGTGAATCTTTTCTAACAGCTGTTGTCCCTCTTGCTCGGAGACACACCGCATGAGTATTCCTCCAGGACCCTTGTAGTAAAGGGTGTTGTCGTGGATGCAGTATCCTTTTGTGAGTGCCCAGCTTTCGCTGCTGGTGCCTTTCGTAATGGCTTGCAGGATTGCTTTCCGCCAGTCTGCATCATCCATGTGTTCGTCGTCGCACACACCTTCTGCTAATGCTGACGAAGTTCGCACCTCGATGGAAATCCTTGCAGGGCACTTGTCTATGCTGACCTTAGATCCCAGAGTTGCTAAGGCGTCTGCGTGCCTGTTGTCTGCTCGAGGCTTGTGCTCGTACTTCACATCGCAGAATTGTTGCATCAGTTTCTGTATTAGAGTACGATAAGACAGGAGGTTGATCTCCTTCAAACCATATTCGCCCGAGGCTTCCTTAACAATCAGCTTGGAATCTCCCATGACTGTTAAGTTGCTCACTTCTAAGGCCTTTGCCGCACGGAGCCCCGCGATAAGAGCCTCGTATTCCGCTTCGTTGTTTGTGACTGTGAAGTTGAGCTTTGCGGACATCTGTATGACTTCCCCATCTGGTTTTGTCAGGACTATCCCAATGCCTCCGCCCTTCCTGGTTGACGAACCGTCGAAGTGGAGGGTCCAATAGGGCACGTCGATTGCGTAGATTTCAGGGCGTTCGAGCTCTTCTTCGATCACAGGTTCATGGCTGTTGTCGGGAAACTGTGCCAGTAGATCCGCTACCGCCTGCGACTTGATCGCTCTTGGTTTCACGCATGTGATATCGTATTGAGAGATGGTCATGTACCATTTCGCCAGTCTTCCACCCGGAGTAGTGTGAGTAAGCAAATATCTTATGGGGTCGCTCTTGGTGACCACCACTACTTTGTGCGACGCGAAATAGTGTCTCAACTTTTCTATCACAAAGAATAAAGCAAGGCAATGGCGTTCGATGTCTGTGTACCTTGATTCAGCAGGCTGCACAATGCGAGAGATATAGTAGATGGGCCTCTCTTGACCTTCGTACTCCTGAGCCAAGAGTGCTCCTATAGATCTCCTTGTTGATGTGAGATATAGCAGAAGCGGTGATCCCAATTGAGGCGCGATCATTATCTTTGAGGATGTGAGTAGTTCTTTCAGCTTTTCGAATGCGGCCTCATGGTCCGGAGCCCAGTTGTATGCGGCGTCCTTCTTAAGAAGAGTGCTGAAACAGCATGTGATTTCTGCAATTGCTGGAATGAATCTCCGCAGATACGACAGCTTTCCCAAGAACGTCTTCAAGGTACTTTGATTGTGGGGAGGCGTCATGCTGGTGATGGCCGACACTTTCGCAGGGTCAGGCTCGATCCCCTGGCGATGGACTACACATCCCAAGAATTTCCCCGAGGTCACGCCGAACGCGCATTTCATGGGGTTCATTTTCAGTTGAAAGCTCCTGCATCTGTTGAACACCTTTCGCAGGTCTGCAAGGTGATCCGCTTCGTGCTTGGATTTGACCACCAGGTCATCCACATAAAATTCCACCTCTTTGTGCATCATGTCGTGGAATAGAGCCATCATGGCCCGCTGATAGGTTGCGCCCGCGTTCTTAAGACCGAACGGCATCACCATGTAGTTGAATACCCCCACAGGAGTGATGAATGCAGTTTTCCGCGCATCATCGGGATCCATCTTGATTTGATTGTATCCGCTGAAACCGTCCATGAAACTGAACATGCGATGGCCTGCTGTTGAATCGATAAGCAAATCGATGTTGGGCAGTGAGAAATCGTCCTTAGGGCAGAAGCGATTGAGATCTCGGAAGTCCACGCAGATGCGAAGCTGTCCGTTCTTCTTCACCACCGGCACGATGTTGGCCAGCCATGTGGGATGATGATTTGGCTCTATGAATTTGGCATCTAGGAGTTTGACGATCTCCTGTTTGATCTTCACGTTGAGTTCTGGCCTGAAGCTTCTGGTGCTTTGCTTGACCGGTTTAGACCCTGGGATGATGTCTAAACGGTGCATGGTGATGCTTGTATCCAGACCTGGCATCTCATCATATTCCCATGCGAACACGTCCTTGTACTCAGTCAGGAGCTGCAGTAGTCCTTGTTCCTCTTCGCTTGTGAGGTCCGCGCTCAAGAAGACCGGCCTTTTCTTTTCCTCGTTCGGGCTGAGGAATACTTCCTTTAGTTCTTGCTTTTGCGGTCTTGGCCTGTCTTCCATGCATTCAGGCGCTTCTTTGAGTTTCTCGTCTGGAGTGCCTTGTGTTGGCTCTTCCGTTAGCGCGACTTGCTCGATTTGATTGATTTGCCCAGGGACATCCCCATGCCCGTGTGAGGACATCCCCGCGCACCTTCATATGCGATAGCATTTCTTCCCATTGGCGTAGAAGCTCTCTATCTCCTTGCCCTCGGGGTCATGCTTCGCGATCCTCTTGAAGGTGTACACATTCTTTCTATGATATGCGATACGTGGCGCCTCTTCGCGTGCAGGCGGCTTTTCCTTGGCATCTTCCCTCGTCACCATCACGCCCGCAGGTGACTGGTCCTTGATGTCCTCCCAGAGAGGTAAAGGAGTAGGGTTAAAAGGCCCGGGTGTTTGCTCGTCCGCCATCTCGGTGAACCACACCGCCTCGCTAAGATGTGCTTCGTCCAAGTTGAACGGGTTAATCGAAGCCGGTATCTCGACAATTCTGTCGTTCCAGATGGCTTTCATAACCTGGTGAGCCGTCGAAGGGACTGCGTCGAAGCGATGAATCCAGGCTCGACCTATGATCATGTGGTATGTGGTGTTCGCGTCTATGACATAGAACTTCGCCGAGCATTTGATCTTTCCAATCTGGACGCCCAGGCGGATCCATCCGATCGTCATTCTAGAGTCGCTTCCGAATCCCACCAGTGGAGATGGACGTTTGACTACCTTATGCTCGGGGATCCCTGCTAGCTTCAGTGTGTGGAGGGGAACAACATTAACCGCTGCTCCTCCGTCAACGAATGCTCGCTTGAATTCGACGCCATTGATGATGGCGGTCACGTACAGAGGCCTCTGGTGACTCGCATCCGTCTTCTTGTCGTTGGCAGAAAAGGTCATGATCTTTTCTGTGGAACGAGACGCCCTGATGACTTTCCCGTTGGAGACCACGAGGTCCTCCTCGTAGTCCTCTGCTATCCTTAAGATTGCTTTTGTCATATCAGTCCGGCACCTCTCGGAGAAATTCATCTCGTCGAAGAATTTGTTGAAGCCGTGCGACCCTTTCATGCGGTCGGCACGTTCATCTTCCGTGTCCATGCTATAATCTTCGTCTTGATGGACCTCAGCAATGATGGGTAGACCATCCTCTGCGACCTCCTCCAGGTCTACGATCGAGATCATGGCGACCTCTTTGCCTTTCGAGCCTGACTCTGTATGGGCAGGAAGTGGGTTGTTGCGCACGTCTTTCCTGTTGTCGCTGACGATTAGCTCGCCGTTCTTCATCTTCTGATCGAACGCGAACCTGAGTTTCTTGCACTCGGCGGTGGGATGCATGATCTTACCGTGGTACTCGCACCACTTAGGGTCCCTCACCATCTCTTTGGAGGGTATTTTCTCGAGTGGTGGCAGAACGCCGTCCTTGCGCCACTGTTTGCAGAGATCACTCGCTTCCTCTACCGAGCATGGCAGAGGCGGTACATCGAAGTTCACAACCTTCGCTTGCTTCTGGGGCGAAACTGTGTTGACCTCGGCTTCGCGTCCCCGCTTGTAGCTGAACCTTCCGATCTTGTAAGTGGTGCCGCTCGCAGGTCGCTCCGAAGCGTTCTTCTTTTTCTGTCTCTCGACTATGGGCTCGATGTTCTTCGTGCATTCGATTAGTTTTGAAAACGTAGGTGTTTGCAAATTGATGAGCATACCTTTGTATTCATCTCGCATGCACTGTAGGCATATCTCCACGAGCCGGCTTTCGAGCATTGGATCTTTGCACTCCAAAGATTTCGCCCGGAATTTCTTGATGAAGGTGATCCCATCCTCCTCGCGTTTCTGGTACATCCGCGAGAGATGGATCATCGTCACCTTCTCCTCCATTTGGAAGAACTTGGTATAGAACTTTTGGACCATGTCGTCCCAAGTCTTCACGGATCTGGCCTCCAATGTCCGGTACCATTTGTATGCTACGTTCCCAAGAGATTTTGGGAACTCCCGCATCAGTAGTTTGGGATCGGCTCCGAACGGACCCATGACGTCGATGAAACGCATGACATGCTCATGAGCGTTTCCATTGACGTCCTCGAACTTATCCCATTTGGGAGCCTTGTACCCCGCCGGGTTAGGCATGAGATAGATCTCTCGTGGAATAGGTGGATCATTGTCTAGCTTCGGAATAATAGTATCCGCGAATGACTGATGAGCCAGGATGGTGTCCACGCGCTTTTGTAAAGACGTCATGCACTCTGGAATGCTACCCTCGGTAGTTGCTGGAGGGGTCACCGTGGGCGGTGGCGACACATATGCCGCTGGAGGATTGGGAGCATACTGAGTACCCGCGTTTCCCCAGATCATCGTTGGGGGAGGCAAAGGGTACTGCAGAGTTGGATTAGACGCCAAAGCCGAGGGCTGAGGAGCGTGAGCAGCAGGAGGCAGCATCTGTGCCGTTGATCCTTGAACCGAAGGCAGTTGCGCAGCCGACGGCGGAGTCTGCAGATGAGGGTTGGGAGGTGTGGATGGCACTCCCAATCCTGGAGCGGTAGGGGTTCCTCCTCCTTGAGGGATAGCGGCAGCCGGTGGAGGATTCGGCGCGAGGGTGCCTAGAACGGCCAAGATTTGTTCTAGCTGCACAGATTGGGATTTGAGAGCTTTCGCCTGACTCTGGACGGTGGCGTCCAGAGACTCTAACGTCAGTGCTTCGCCGGGAGTCGTCGGAGTACGGCGGGTCTCGTCTCCCGAGGGAGTTTCGGTGGAAGGCGAACGGTTGCTGACATCATCCTCCTGAGACATGGTTGCTTTTGCTGGTAAGTTCACGTCGGGTTCACCAAAATGTGCACAAGAGATTCCGGCGGGGAGACCTCCGTGTGCACCGTGTGTAGTGGATCAAGGATCGCACAGGAAGAGTAGGGGTGTGTGTAGGGAGAGAGTAAGTCAGTAGCAATGTCTGAGAGAGAGACAGAGGTTTGGCAGAGCTTCCGCGTATGGCAGTGTGTTCTCCTTTGTATGGAAAGGTTGACGGTCTATATATACTGGAGAACGTGACCGTTGTAGTGTGGTTAATGCGCCCATTAATGGCGGCTTAATGAGCTTAACCATAACGGCACGTTCGTCCGAGTATATAGGAACCGTTAGAGCACGTGGTGCGCGAATACCGGAACCGTTACGAGGTTGACCGGGTTTGACCGGATTGACCGGGTTTATGGAGCTCGTGCCATAAATCTCTCAAAACAGTTACTAAAGGTCGCGTGCGGGCTTGGCTCGCACGCGACAGGGCTTACTCTAGCCTCCAAACCACTAAGTCCCTACAAGTCCCGTGCAGTGGTATGCGAGGGCTCTGTCTCGCAGCCCCACATGGATCAGCTCGGCTGGTGATCCTGTGTGTGTGGAGCACAATATGGTGTGCTGGATGGCCGCCACGTGGCCGAGATCTGTCATGTCAGAAAGCAGTATCTACACCTGTCAAATTTATAAAAGTCATAAGCTTCCCTTTAATGTGTCATCCCTACAATCTCACAATGCTCTTGAAGTAATCTTCAGTGACCTATGGCCATCGCCCATTTACTCCATCAATCAATTCAAATATTATGTCATATTTGTCGATCACTATACAAAATTCACTTGGTTATTTCCTCTCAAAAGGAAATCCGATACACATTATACATTCTTAGCCTTTAAAAACTTGGTGGAGAAACAATTCTCCAGACCTATTTTAACATTCTATTCTGACAATGGGGGTGAATTTGACAAACTTAAACCTGACTTTGCCAAGTTTGGCATTCAACATTTAACTTCCCCCCCCCCCACACACTCCCGAACACAATTGATTTGCGGAACGACGACACAGGCACATTGTTGACACTGGTCTTGCTCTCCTCTCTCATGCCTCTATGCCTCTCGCGTACTGGCCATATGCTTTCCAAACAGCTGTCTATCTCATAAACCGTATGCCCACTCCTACTCTTCAAAATGACTCTCCATACCTCCGCCTCTTCAACACCACACCCAAATACCAAAACCTTCGAAATTTTGGAAGCCTCTGCTACCCCTGGCTTCGCCCCTACTCCAACCACAAACTTGATGCTCGCTCTATAGCGTGTGTTTTCATTGGTTATTCCCCTTCCCAACATGCTTACTTATGCCTTGATCCCGCGAAAAATCGTGTATACAGTTCTCGCCATGTGCGATTTGTTGATCACTCCTATCCCTTTGCCAACTCGCCTACCCTGCCGTCCTCGTCTTCCCTCCCCTCTTCTGACGAATGGTGCAATTTCTCCTTACCCATCCTCGAAACCCCAACCCAAATCCTACCTCAACCCAAGACCCCTCCTTCCACTCCTATTCCCACCACCACCTTGCCTTCCAATCCCACCTCCCCTGCCTCTAATACCTCACTCACTTCCTCAGCTGCCACTACATCTCCCACACCTACCAATTCCTCTCCTACCCCTTTCCCCAACCCGAATCGTCAACCACACCATGCCACTCGTGCATCCCATGGAATCTTCAAACCCATCGCCAAACTTAACCTCACTGCTCAACTACACCCAACTGAACCCAAAACCATAAAACAAGCTCTTGTTGATCCTGTGTGGCGTGCTGCCATGGAGGAACAATTTGCAGCTCTCCAGAAGAATCAAACATGGGAACTTGTTCCTCCAGACTCCTCCCAAAACCATGTTGGTTGTAAGTGGGTCTTTCGGGTCAAATACAATCCAGATGAATCCATTCACAAGCACAAGCCCGTCTCGTTGCCAAAGGCTTTCTCCAACGGCCTGGCATCGACTATACTGAAACCTTTAGCCCCGTTATAAAACCAGCTACGGTCCGTCTAATACTAAGTCTTGCTGTTACCAACAATTGGCCACTCCGTCAACTTGATATAAATGATGCATTCCTTCAGGGCACGCTCACTGACTCCGTTTTTATGGCTCAACCACCTGGCTTTGCCGACCCATCAAAGCCCAAACATGTGTGTCGTCTAAAGAAGGCCCTCAATGGGCTCAAACAGGCACCTCGTGCTTGGTATACTAAGCTTCGCTCCTTTCTCATTGCTGTCGGGTTTCAAAATTCGGCTACGGACACATATTTATTTATATACCATGGCTCTCATTCTCTATTTGTCTTGGTATATGTAGATGATATTATTGTTACCGGCTCCTGTACCTCTGCTGTTGCCGCGTTTATATCCTCTCTATCAGCTCGGTTTTCACTCAAAGACCTTGGATCTCTATCATAGTTCCTTGGTGTTGAGGTTCAACCGTGCTCCAAAGGGTTATTCTTGAATCAGCAAAATTATACCTCCGATCTCCTTGCTCGAGCTCATATGTCTGATGCGAAATCCGCCTTCACTCCTATGGACTCGACCCTAAAGCTAATTCTCCGTGATGGTCATCCTACTGAATACCGTACCCTTGTTGGAGGTTTGCAATATTTATCCCTTACTCGCCCGGATGTTGCTTTTGCTGCTGTCAACAAGTTATCCCAATTTATGCATGCACCGACGACTTGTCATTGGGCAGCCCTCAAGCGACTCTTGAGGTACCTTGCTGGCACTCTAACTCATGTTATTATTATTCATCGCAACTCCCCTCTAGTTCTTCATGCTTATTCGGACTCAGATTGGGGTGGTAACCAAGATGATTTTACCTCCACTGGTGCTTACATTGTATATCTCGGTCGCAATCCAATTTCTTGGAGCTCTAAGAAACAGAGTAATATAGCCCGGTCATCCACTGAAGCTGAATATCGCTTTGTTGCGAATGCTAGTGCCGAGCTCACATGGCTGGCCAGTCTCTTCTCCGAACTTCACCTCAAGCTCCCATCGCCCCCTGTGGTTTACTATGATAATCTTGGAGCTACAAGTCTGAGTGCGAATCCAGTGTTCCATTCTCGAATGAAACATGTGGCTCTTGATTTCCACTTTATTCGTGAGAAAGTACAAGCTGGGTCTCTTCGCGTTGTGCCTATTGCCAATGATGATCAACTTGCCGATGCCTTGACTAAGCCTCTACCTCGACCACGATTTCATATGTTGATGTCCAAGATCGGACTTTCCCAAAGGCCGTCCATCTTGCGGGGGAGTGTTGAGAATAATTAGGAGTCTTGGTCAATGCTAATTATTCTAGCCTATAATTGTGTTATTTGTTCCCTACTATAGTTATTTGTTTCCTAATCTCTAGGACCTCATACAATGTATCTAGCCAGTATGTCATAGGTAATTGTGTATAAATAGCTAGCCTTTGTAAATTGTAATTCATTATTCAATCAATACAATTTTTCACTCTCTACAGAAAGGACCCTCTTAGCTAGTCATGCGATTGCCTTGAGTTAGAATGACACCAACCAGGCTGCAACGAAGAAAAGAACAAAAGTGAAAACGTCTAAGATGATAAGCGACTGTGTACGACGTAATTTTTTCTTTTACAAGACTAAAACCATAGGTGGTGAGGAATATAGAATGATGTGCAAATAGATATATACTGGTCGAATTAAGAGATCTTCTCCTACAATCGGGGAGAATAAGATAAGTGATATTATCGTTTTGATTTGATCACAAACAGATCATATATTGATTTTTTTTATTTGGTATTATTAGTTATCTTATCGTTTATTCCTTTTTTAGAAACCTTTTATTCTTTTTTTTTAACCAAGAAAACCCTTAATTTTTTTTTTGAAACCAAGATTGCAAAAAAGATACAGGTTAATACCTCCTCTTTTTATTTTATTTTTTTATTTTTTGAAATAAAGGTTAATACCTCTTTGGATAATAAATACATGCAAAATTAAAATGATTTCTTTTCTTATTAAAAAAAATGATCTTCTCTGAAAGTGGATAAACAATGGGATCACAATGTGATTCGGTTAGCCATTCATTTGTACACCTTCTTCTTCTTCTTCTTCTTCTTCTTCTTCTTTTTAATATGCATTATCTAGATAAACATTGTTATTTATATTCAAATCTTAATGGTGCTGTTAGTTTTTTTAATTTAAAACTCAGCGATCATTTTTGGAATTGATAAATTCATTTTTAGAAAGTGAGAAAAGGATAGGAGTGTGAAATATGGAAGTTTTTGTAAACGTTCGTTCTGCTATTATATATATAGATACCTAATAAAACATCTTTTTTTAGGTAACTAATAAACCATCTTAATTTTCTTCACAACATTTTTGTTAATTCTAGAAAACAACGCATTCACTAATATTCCGAATTCAATTTTTTCTTGGTGTAACTGTTTTCATTTCCCATATACTACATATATATATAAAAAATAAAAATTGAGTGTTGCTATTTTGCGTCTCTTTAGTTCACAGCAGTTGAATGTATAACCGAGTAATAACAAATTTTACAAAAGGTAGAAGAAAGTATAAAATTGCCATGTATGATGTATGTGGAGGCCTAGTTTTGATGTTTTGCCAAGGCCTCTAAAAGTCTTGAGATGACCCTGGTTCTGATAAGTGATGATAATGTAAAATGTGATTCTTGTTTCACAATTTTTCTGATAATGTTGTAATTCAAAATAGTGAACAAATTTCAGTGCCCCAGAAAAAAGGAAAATGATTTTTTTAGGCCTTGTTTCGTATCGCATGAAAATCTGAAAAATCGGCTGAAATAATCTGGGTGAATAATCCAGCTGAACTAAAAAATCAAACCGTTTGATATGAGCTGAAATTTTAGATTGTTCATTTTTTTTTGAGGGAAGAACAAATTATATTCATGGGTAGTCAGACCCAAAAGATCATCGTCCATTACATCGATAGCCCATAGTGGCGTTTCCAAATAATAACTAATATCATCTTTTACCATAGCTTTTGCCGCGAACAAATGAGCAGCCTTGTTCCCTTCCCTATGAATGTGCTGAAAGATCACTTCACGAAACTCTGAAATCAAATCTTTGCAGTCCATCAACACTTCGAAGAGATCAGAGACAAGTTTTATATCCTTATGAGACCCAACAAGAATCTTTTGAAGAAGCAAGATGAGGCCCTTACAATCACTTTCCAGTATAATTCTTTGGTGACCAAGCTCCCTTCCAAGACGAAGTCCCTCCCTAGCCGCACAAGCTTCAGCCATCATCGCCGACCTCTGTCGAAGGATACGACATTGTCTAGCAGCTAGAAATGACCCTCCCACGTCGCGAATGACAATTCCCAGACCCGATGATATACCATACTCCTTCCACGACGCGTCGGAGTTGATTTTCACGAAATTTACCGGCGGTGCTGCCCAAACAAGGTTGGCCGGAGCCTGAGGACTAGACAATTTCTCCAACTTGCCGGTGATCGACACTTCCTTGCACCATCGATAATAACTGAGGCTTTCTTCTACAACCTGGTCTGGACTTCTACCTTTATGATTGAAGACCTGTTCATTGCGATTTCTCCAAATGGCCCAAACCGTCAGCACAAATTTTTCGCGGAATTCAACACTGTCTCGAGTGAATACTTCGAAAAGACATCGTTGGGCATCACCTCTCTGAAATTGAAAATTGTCACCCGTAATTCCCCTCTAGACTTCCTTCGAGTGAGAACATTTGAAGAAAAGATGATTGGCACATTCACGATCCTCCAAACAGAGACAACAAATGGGAGAGACTTGAACGCCCCGATGAATCAATTTATTTGCTAATGGGAGCGAAGAGTGCCAGAGACGCCAGCACGGGACTAATAATTTCTTCGGAAGCTTAGTTCGCTCCACCCCTCGTGAAGAGCATCGCCAGACGTAGAAACTGACGGATCCGAAAGCTTACGTGCAGCTTGATAACCGGATTTAACCGAATATATTCCACTATTGGAATGCACCCAGTAGAGGGAATCTGCCGAGCCTCTTGAAATCAAAGGAGTTGCAGCCACTGCTGCCACATCCATTGGCCATAAAACTTCGTTAACTTTGTCAACATCCCACGAAAATCCGTCCTGGGTTAAAAGTTCACTCACCCTCATGTTTTCCCGACCAGGAGGGCAAGTAGTGATCACACTATATGTATTTGGCCTCATTACCCACTTGTCACCAAAAACTTTGACATCCCTGCCATCTTTAATCTTCCAAACCAGTCCGCTTTTTATAAGATCACGTCCAGCAATGATACTTTTAAACGCATATGAGGGTTGAGAATTCTTCTTCCAAACATAATCAAGGATAGAAGAATTTCGATAATACTTAGCTTGAAAAACACGGTTCACCAAAGAACTTGACTTCTGAATAAAACGCCAAGTGTGTTTTGCAAGCATTGCTTTGTTGAAGTCCTGAAAATCACGAAAGCCAATGCCTCCATCTACACGTTGTTTCTTCAATTTATTTCAAGCTATCCAGTGAATCTTCCTTTTATTCCCATCTCTTCCCCACCAAAACTGACGTATTAGACGTTCAATATCTTGACAAATTTTCACTGGAAGCAGAAAACAACTCATGGTATATGTAGGAACGGCCTGGGCAACAGCTTTAATAAGGACTTCCTTACCAATAATGGAGAGAGAGGAGCCCTTCCAACCTTTCAGCTTATTAAACACTTTTTCCACCACAGGACTAAATCTGGCATTGCGGCTTCTACCAATCTGAGTGGGAAGACCCAAATAACTATCATGATGCGATTCCAGCTGCACTCCACAAAGATTACTTAGAGAAACACGTTGTTCTTCCGTAACATTATCTAAAAAACAATAGAGGACTTCTGAAGATTGAGTGTCTGCCCAGAAGCTAATTCATAGTCTGCAAGAATTCCCCGGAGCACATTAATCTCTTCTGGTGTAGCCCTGGTGAATAATAGACTGTCGTCCGCAAAGAATAAATGTGAAATAATAGGGCCTCCATGAGAAGCCGCCAACCCTGAAAGACGTCCATCCTGCACCGCACAAGTAAGACTTCGCGACAAAGTTTCACAAACAAGCAAGAATAAATACGGAGAAAGAGGACATCCCTGACGAAGGCCACGTTCCGGAGAAACAGAACCATGGACTTCACCGTTAAAAATAATACTGTAACTGGCGGACGAAATACAATTCATCACAAGATTAATCCAACGAGAACCAAAGCCCATCATTTCCATCACCTCTCTCAGAAAATCCCATTCAACACGGTCATACGCCTTACTCATATCTGCTTTGAGGGCCATAAATCCTTTCTTCCCCTTCTTACGATTTTTCATCGAATGGAGTAACTCAAAAGCTATCAGAACGTTATCAGAAATCAAACGACCCGGTACAAAAGCAGATTGATTTTCAGCAATAACAGAGTCAAGAATCAACTTGAGACGATTAGCCATCGTCTTAGTTACAATCTTATAAATCGTTGAACACAAACTAATGGGTCGTAAATCAGTAGACGATCTGACATGTTTTACTTTTGGGATGAGGGCAATTAACGTATGATTAACTTTCGAAACATCGCCGTTGTTGTTCAAGATTTCAAGACACATTGCTTCAACCTCCCCGCCTACAAGATTCCAGAATCTCTGAAAGAAGGCAGCCGGAAATCCATCAACCCCAGGTTCTTTGGTCGGACCTAGATGCGCAAGGGCAGCCCGCACTTCAAGGACTGAGTAAGGTTGCTTTAACTCAGCTCTCTGTTCCAAGGAAACGAGCTCTTCCACTCCAACTAACATCGGCTCCGACTGGCAGCATAATCCCAATTTTGGAGATTCTACAATTGCACTTAAATTATTTTAATATAGAAATTTTCAGATTAAGTTTTTTTTGTCATAACAAGCGGAATTAAATTAAAAGGATCATTTCTAATAGAAACCGATTAAAATCATGGTTGCCAAACATGCACTTATCCAAACTGTCTATTTTATCTTTCACAAGGATTCTTTCAAGTTCTTTGGGAGGATCACTGGTCAAGCTAGTGTAATCCATCTTTAACATAACATCATTCTTAACGAACCAGTCTACAACTGTATTTTTACTTATGTTGATCCATGTTATAGTCAAGTTTTTCTCTTGCATATACCTCCTGACATCCAAGATGATTGCAACTATCTTTCAAGGGAGATCTACTTTTTTCTTGTTAGCCAAATCAGCCACTTCTTGTATTCTGTTTCAAATTTCATTCTACATTCTTGATCCAAAGCAGCCACACAGGTAAATCTAACCCCGAGAGATTCTACCATATATGCACTACTAGCTTTCACTAGGGTATGTTTGGTTCTTGGAAAATGTGAAGGTAATTTTCTTTTCATTTTCCATTATATGTTTGGTTTAGGGATGAAAACGGTTCGGTTTGGTGTGATTTTGGCACCAATCCAAACCGAATCGCATGTAACGGTTTGGGAAAAACCTAAACCTAATCCAGACCGTTCATGGCTCCAAACCGAACCGAACCGAACCGTGAAGGATCGGCTTAGTTCGTTTTTAAATCGCTGTTTATAGAAATATTTTATTTTATTTTAAATTTTTCTATAATTAATTCAGCAATTAAATAGTTGCTAAAATTTTAATGTCAAGCAGTTTTGAAATAAAGTAGCAAACATTACATCATTACATCATTTCTTCTTTTTTTAAGAATCAACATTACACCATTTCCAGTACATGTGATATATGATACATGTGTAAACGGCTAAAAGTTATAAAGTGTGACAGTTGTATAGCATAATATGCTACATAACGGTTCGGTTTATATGGTTTGAGATTTTTGCAAACTTGGACCGAACCGTATTATACGGATTAAAACTTTTGGCTTTGCAAACCTGAATTGAACCATAATAGCTTTCAAACCGAACCGAACCGAACCAAACCGCCCAGTTCGGATCGGAATAGCTTTTAAACCGAACCGAACCGAACCGGAAAATTTATTGCGGTGAGAGGACCTAGCTTAGGGTCCAACCACCACACGCGGGCGTCGTTGCTTCCAACTGGCCGGCTTGCATCCGGGCCGTGATGTGGTGTGGTTATGGGTATGGTGGTTAGCGGGCCTTTTTACTGTATTAAACTTTTCGGGCCAAAAACTAACTTTAATTTATAGTTTATTTGTTATAAATGAAAATCTTACTTTAGTTAATCACAACTGCTAACGAATATGTACAAATGTACAAAAGGTTACACAAATGCTCCCAATTGTGACACGTATTTTGGCATGCTTATCTTCGTAAGTATACAATTAAGTAATAATATAGAGTATTTGCGACTCAGACATCGAAACCACGAGAACAGTTTTAGGCTTACTGTAGATAACCATAATTACTATCAAAGCGGTAAAAAAGAGGAATATTTTGAGTTTCAAAGCTACTAAACTAAATAACAGTAAAATAAAAGAATAATAATGAATCTTCACCATTTGACTTTTTCTTCCGTAACTGGGTCACTTTGACCTAGTGATTTGAATAGCAAAAGATTATCAAAGTCTTGCATTGTTTTATTATTTAAATCACCGAATCAAAATAATACAGTGAATAGTGATAAACTGGAAAATGTGAAGATTCATAGAGAACAGAAGATGTTGGATATTTGGTGATTTAAATAATAAAACAATGCAAGACTTTGATAATCTTTTGTGGAAATGTGGAATCTTGGATACTTTGACAATACACCCATATTAATCCATATTAATAATAGACAACCGTTATGCTTCATCATTTTTTTCCACCATATAATTGCACTTGCTTTGTGTCAAGATTTAATTGTTGATAAGCAACTATTTTATAGTCATATTTTTTTAGCGAAACTATTTTATAATCGTATCACCGATAGGAAACATCTATATAGGCGGTGAAATTAAAAGGTTAAGAGAAAAAGGACGCTTAGAAACTCCCTTAACATTTTTTTTTTAGGAAATTAACTAGGTTTGCTCCGCGCGCGTTGCGCGCGGCGCAGCGGTGTTTAGGTGCGTTGGTTGTGTGCATTATTTCGATGTGTTATCATATATCGATGCTTCAGTGTAATTGTTGGCATTATAGTTCACTCATGCAGCATATTGATTCGGTGATTTAAATAATAAAACAATGCAAGACTTTGATAATCTTTTGTTATTCAAATCACTAGGTCAAAGTGACCCAATTACGGAAGAAAAAGTCAAATGGTAAAGATTCATTATTATTCTTTTATTTTACTGTTATTTAGTTTAGTAGCTTTGAAACTCAAAATATTCATCTTTTTTACCGCTTTGATAGTAATTATGGTTATCTACAGTAAGCCTAAAACTGTTCTCGTGGTTTCGATGTCTGAGTTGCAAATACTCTACATTATTACTTAATTGTATACTTACGAAGATAAGCACGCCAAAATACGTGTCACAATTGGGAGCATGTGTGTAACCTTTTGTACATTTGTACATATTTGTTAGCAGTTATGATTAATTAAAATAAGATTTTCATTTATAACAAATATCTATAAATTAAAGTTAGCTTTCGGCCCAAAAAGTTTAATACAGTAAAAAGGCCCACTAACCACCATACCCATAACCACACCACATCACGGCCCGGATGCAAGCCGGCCAGTTGGAAGCAACGACGCCCGCGTGTGGTGGTTGGACCCTAAGCTAGGTCCTCTCACCGCAATAAATTTTCCACGCCGGAAGAGCTTCCTTTTGGTGAAAATTTGGTGTAGATAAACTTAAACTACCTGAGTTCCCTTCTCAAGCAAGATATGGTGCATCCTCTCAACTAATGATGAACAACTCATTTTGAGCGCTTAATTTGATCAATTATTTTTATATAGTTTTGACTACTAAGGTACCAAAACGACCACCAATGTACGCAGTTTTTGAAAGTTAGTTTGGTGTTGTGAAGTCTCAAGCGAGCTATCTGGAAACCGGACATAGAGTCGGGCAACATCGTCGTCGAAAAACTATTTCTTCTAACACAAGTTCATATGTAGCTATTGATCTCTAACCAAACACCGATGATAATCACCGAATCCAAAAGTTAGTTTGGTGGTTTCGATGTCTTTTGATTCGGAAAATGATAATCATTGAATCCAAAAAGACAAAAAATCTAGGCCCCAAATTAGGAATGGTTATATATTAGATGTTGAATTTTGACTTCAATCAATTCAGGCAAGTTTTTGGTCACAAGACAAAGTCAAAGAAACAAATAACCAGGCGGTGGAATTTTGCTTGGCTTGGAAACAATTTCTTCCACCGCCACTGGTAGTATTCAAAGGCTATGCCTTTTGTTAGTAAACACATGCACACATACAGAGGGTTAGAGCATACACACACGGGTCTAATTTGGATTTTGTGAGCCATTGTGTTGCGTGTGTCGGGTGGTGTGTTTCGGGTGCCCACCGTGGTCGTTCAGGCCACGACGTGCATTGTAATCGGGTTCTCTTTTTAATAAAACATATGGTTCTGATCGTGGAGGTAGCTAGTGGGTTCGTTGCGAACTCGTTAGTGAACCACGTTAAATATCTGTCTCGTTCTTGATTTTGCTTTCGTCGTTCTTGCTCGAATACTCCCAGGTTATAACAAACTGGTAACAGAGCTCTGAAACAGGAGTTATGTTACAACAAACTGATATCAGAGCCGGGATTCTGCGAGTCTGGAGGAGCCAAGAGCTAGGGTTTCACATTTTGGTGTAACTCAAAGCTAGGGTTTCGCGATTCAGGTGGAGCAGGCTATCAGGAGTTGGGTTTCGAGATTCCGCCAAGAACGATGTCTGGTTTGGCGATCAAGATCGATCTGTTGTGAGAGAGAAGCAGGTGCACCCACCATCTGAAGCCCCGTGGAGGGGCATATCCGGGCTCCCGTCAGAGCAATCTGGCGCGCATCTGGTTAGGCGTGCAAGGGATCTGGAAAATCCAGCACGTATCCGGTACTGGCGCAAATCTGGCGGTTCACGCGCATCTGGCGTTCTGGCAATTGGCTTTCAGGCGCATTCCGCCTGGCGTGGAGCATGTGGCGTGTGAATTAAATTTGGTTTTGGCTCATGCGTTGCAGGAACTCGTTGGAGTTGGAGCAACAACATGGAGCATCTGGCGCGTGAGGTTTCTGGCACGCGCATCTGATCTTGGTTCTGGCGCGCATTCTGCACGAGTTTGTTCTGGAGTGCATGTGTTCTGGTTTTGGAGCGTGTACCATGACATGCATTGAGCTCGCATCTGGCGCGATATGTTTCTGGTGAGCATCTGGCGCATTTGAGGCATACGGGGCACATTAGGCACGACAAATATGTTTGGGCACTTGTGATAAGGTGCATCGGGTCTGGTAAGTAATCACATGTGGGCACTTGTCGTGGTGCATCTGTCTGGCGCAATTGGGCGCATCTGGAATACATTCGGTACTGCTTTCTCAATGAATGTATTCGATTCTGGTTCTGGGTGGAGCACTTGTTTCTATTTCAGGAAGTGCAACCGCATCTGGCGCATTCGTTGTAGGAACGCATGGTAGTTGGAGCAACGATTTGGCGATTCGGGTTTCGCATACAGCTGCGGAACATCTGTTCGGAGAGGCGTGCTCGTTTCTGGTTCTGGGAGACGCATCCGTTTTAGGTTTGAGAAGAGGAGCATCAGGTTCTGATTTCAGGTTGCTGAGATTGTTCAAGTCAAGGTGGAGATTTGTTGGATTTTGACTTCAATCAATTTAGGCAAGTTTTTGGTCAAAAGACAAAGTCAAAGAAACAAAGAACCAGGCGGTGAAATTTTGCTTGGCTTGGAAACAATTGCTTCCACCGCCACTGGTAGTATTTAAAGGCTACCTTTTGTTAGTAAACACATGCACACATAGAGAGGGTCAGAGCATACACACACGGGTCTGATTTGGAGTTTGTGAGCCATTGTGTTGTGTGTGTCGGGTGGTGTGTTTCGGGTGGCCGCCGTGGCTGTTCAGGCCACGGCGTGCATTGTAATCGGGTTCTATTCTCAATAAAATATTTTGTTCTGGTCGTGGAGGTAGCTAGCGGGTTCGTTGCGCACTCGTTAGTGAACCACGTTAAATATCTGTCTCGTTCTTGATTTTGCTTTCGTCGTTCTTGCTCGAATATCCCCAGGTTATAACAAACTGGTAACAGAGCTCTGAAACAGGAGTTCTGTTACAACATTAGATATCTATAATTCTTGTATAATCCGGAAAGAATTAGAATAGAATGCATGATTAATTTGTTTGTTGTGATGGGCGGAGAGAAATCCGGAGAAAAACTGTCACGATTTGTTATGTACGGAGTTAGAGAGAAAATGAAGGAATAATTCATTTTTCTTTTTCTTCTTTGAGGTCATGTTTGGTTTTCCGGACTAGCCGGACTGATTTGTACTGGACTGGACTAGGTCGGATTGGACTGGTTTAGCTGTATTATATTTAATACAATGTTTGGTTATGTATCGTACAAAATATTATGAATAGTTGTTGGTGTAATTAATGTTCAATTCCAAGTATACTGAATAGTCCAATATTGTTAATACTCTCCTGAGAGAGGGGATTAAAATAGGGTATTATACCCATGTTTTCACTATTTAATACCGCTATTAAATTTAATCCAGAACAAACAAACAAATTACTAATAATCACAGTACTATAATTAGTCCAATACTAGTTAATACCACTAATATTAGAAAACCAAATATGCCATGAAGGAACTAGTATCATAGTATTATGAAATATGTTTTGATAAGGCACCACATTGGAGAGACCTCGACCCTCCCTCGTCAACATTGAGCTTTATTTTGTTATAATGGTTACCTTTTCCTTTCATTACAAGGTTTGATATGGTTTATTCTTTAAATAACCTAATAAAAAATCTTATTTTTAGGAAATTGATTCTTACACCAGTCTTTATTGTTGGTTACACCGGATTTTACTTGTCATGACATTATTGCCCTTTTCAATTATTTAGTAGAAATTTTTCATTAATTGCGTAATCAATTATTTCAGACAAGTTTACAAGTCAAATATCCTCCAATATTTTGACCATTAATATGGTTAGCTTATAAAAAGGCACACTAACATAATTGACTTCAAATGCTAATACCAACGAAATGAATTGAACACAAACGGGGTAGAAGATCCCATAAAAAAGGTGGGGAAGAAGAAATAAGTTTACTGACATGAAGTTGTTCAGAAATTAGTCTAATTTTGTATTAAATGCAAGATTTGACTTACATGAATATTGCTTACGCAATTTAAGCAATCAGGGTTTTCACTTTTCGGTACAATGTTTATATGGGTTGAACACCCATTACTTTTGGAACTCTCCCGGGGACAAATACATATCCAGTTCCCATGGATGATGCATAAAACTATAAGTCAAAAAAATGAAAAAATATGCATCCCAGCGGAAAGAATTGGCATTCAATGGGATGACATTTCAAGAAATGACTCTTAGGATATATGATTTGTAAACTTGCCTAAAATAATTGATTACCAAATAAAATGAAAAATTACTACTAATTGATTGAAAAGGCCAGTAATGTCATCACAAATAAAATCTGGTGTAACCAACAATAAAGACCGGTGTAAGAATCAATTCCCTATTTTCTAGCATTTTTTAGTGATTATAGAAACCAACGCATTCACTAATATTCCAAATTTAATTTGTTCTTGGTGTAGTTGTTTTTGTTTTCCTTTCACTAAATATATAATCAATTTTAGAGTGTTATTATTTTTATTCTCTTTTGTTTACATCAGCCGAATGTATAACCGAATAATGAAAAATTTTACAAAAGTTAGAAAAGTATAAACTGGTTCACGTACGTGGAGGCCCAGTTTTGACGTTTTGCCAGGCATTCCAAAAGTCTTAAGACGATCGTGTTTCTGATGAGTGATGATCATGAAAAACGTGATTCTTGTTTCACTATTTGTTCGGATAATGTTCTAATTTAAAATAATGAACTAATTTTAGTGCTCGAAAAAAGGAAAACTAAGTTTTTTTAAATAAAAAAATTCAAACAGACTAGTTTTATAAATCAAAAACAATCTTTTCAAAGAATTCTCTCCGGTTCTTTGGGAGGGTCACAATTCCAGTTCCAGTGTAATCCATCATATTTAACACCTTTCTGAACTAACCAGCCTACAACTGCATTTTCAGTTCTGTTGATCCATGTTACAGTCAAGTTTTTCTCTTGCACATACCTCCTGATATCCAAGATGATTGCAACTATCTTTCAAGGAGGATCTTTGTTGGCCAAATCAGTAACTTCTTTGCAATCCCTTTCAACTTCCACTCTACATTCTTGATCCAAAGCAGCCACACAGGTAAATCTAGGGATGGCAATATGGTCCGATCCGATCTGTGATCCGAGCGATCCAGGCCGAATGGATCGGATCCGAATCCGATCCAATTTAAAATGGATCGGATTTGGATCTGGAAAGCCAGATTCGATCGGATTTGGATCTGGATTTGGATCTAAGGGCAGATCCACCGGGTTCCGACCTGATCCGATCCGACGTATATGTGTGCTTTACAAAGATATTCATAATACCTCCCCACTTTCACTTCCAAGAAGAATACATTTGTAATTCCAACCTACAAAGCTATTTCTGTTGTGTTTTAGGCTTCATAACTTGCGAACATGCCTTAGCGTATGATACACTGTTTATTTCTTATGTTATTTTTTATATTTTATTGCAAACCCAAGTCGGATCCGATCCGATCACGTATTATATGGATCTACGGATCGGATTTGGATCAGCTGGATGTAACCCGAGCCGATCTGATCCGAATTCGGTGATGATCCGAACGGATCTGGATCGGATCTGGATCTCATTTCTCCTACTCGGATCTGGATCGGATCTAACTTGATCCGATCCGGATCCAACCCGTTGTCATCCCTAGGTAAATAAGAGCTTCAGTCATAAATGCACTACTAGCTTTCACTTTACTCCACTGACTGGTGCTTGGAAACAGGGCCAGCTCTAGGCTTTTCATGGCCCTAAGCGAACACGGAGTAGTGGCCCTTTATGTGAACACCCTTTATGTGAACACCGAATGGTTTCAATTGAGAAACTATTAGAACAACGGGACATGCGAGTCTGGTTGTGAATTTATTTCTTGGTTGACAAATTTATTTTGAGAGAATCGGTTATTTGTTTTTTTCTTTGTTTTTTTCCTTTTAAATAAATTTGGATAAAAGAAGAATATAAAGATTGAATGGTGCAACCTAACCAATCTAGTGAATACTACATGACTGAACTGCAACCATGAAGGAGAAGCTTAAGCAGGCTATTTATAACTCGAAACCCGTGAAGCATCAAGATCCAAAAATTTATAAAAATAAAAAACAATGGAAGTTTTTATACATTAACATGGAGATGTATACGCGTACTGGATGGTTAAAAATTGGTATATAGTGAATCCTACATGTAACAATTGGTAGAAAGTGAAATTCAAAACTGAAATCCGAAATAACAAGATTGAATAAAAAGTTCGTGAATGTCGACATAAATCTTGAGTTGTGAAAACTGAACTTTTGATAGTTTAGAGAAATATCTTTTCGAGTCCTATAACATATGAACTTTCAAGCTGGGTCACTCAAACACAAATCCTTTTGCACTTTCCCTTAGAATTTGTTTCACAAAAAAATCTTCATGGGAGTATTAAAAGAAGTTTGATGGAATTGAGTGGTCTGCGACCGACAGTTTACCTTAGCAATTTAGAAAATTGTGATGCGATAGGAAAGTCAATGGAATGGAATAATTGTATTGAGAGATTTAAGGAGAAATTTTTGGTAATTCTAGAGATTATGAATGATTTTCTTCCACTTCGTGATAGGGATATGTGAATTGATATGGATAATGAAATAGCATCTGAGCAAAAGAGGAATTAGATCAGTAATAATTATCTGTTAATATAATGAAGTTACAAAAATAACACTATGTTTTGAATAAAATGGTGCCCCCTTAAGCCATGGGGCCCCAAGCAAGGAAATCAACGGCCTAGCAGTTTAGCCGACCCTGCTTGGAAACCTTACAAAAGTAACACTACGTTTTGAATAAAATGGTGCCCCCTTAAGCCACGGGGCCTTAAGCAAGGAAATCCAACGGCCTAGCAGTTTAGCCGACCCTGCTTGGAAACCTTACCTGCCTGCCGTCAGCGGGTGTTGGCATTTAAATATTAGATGAAGATGGAGTTTCTTTCTGCTACCGCAATAGGCCGGAGGGCTCATCTCCGCTCCAGGCATAATTTTTAGCTATTACTATTGGCATTACTCTCTCATTTTTACTACATTATACGCATGTCACTATTCATACTGACTGTCTCACAGCTCTTACCTAACTACAGAGACGTGAGAACTTTGCTTATGGAGATGAGCCCCTAGCAGCACAGGTATTCGAGGAGGCATTCAAAGTGCCCTTTGTGAAATCATAAAGCTTTCCTGAACAGATGTATATATCAGTCATCGCCTAACCAAAGAAGCACTTAATGGAGCCCTTCTTGGTTGTTGTGCATAGTTAAGGCTCTTTTTTGGTACGTGTTATTGTATATAGCGTAGTTTTTGGTAGGTTAGCATGACGACTTTTGGTAGTTTTTCCTAGCTTTTTGGCTAAATTGCACCGGAGGTACCCAAAATTTGCCAAAACGAGCAAGTAGGTACCCAAATTTCAAAATCGAGCACCACAGGTCTCAAACTTTGAATTTTCGAGCAAATAGGTACCCATTCGTTAACTTTCCGTTAAATTTGGACGGAAAATTATAAAAAGACTTTTCTACCCCTTATTTTCACCTCATATTTTTTTTGTTAAAATACAAGCTTTACTAAAACTCCGAAAAAAATTCAAAAAACTTTATTTAATAATTTGATATATGTAAGATAATGCAATATATTTCATCAAATTTACATATTTTTACATCATTTCAAGATATGAAAAATTTTTTCATTAACATAAATCCGTCAAGCTTAAAGTCTTTAACTTTTTCTTAACAGCTTTTAAAAAAAATCTCAAAATTTCATAATTTCACATGCATTTTTTAATAAAACAATAACATACAAGTATCTTTGTGTATTTTAACAACTTACACAAGAGAAGAAGTACTTTCTCACCCATGCTTTGTTGGAGAAGAAGTTTTTGGAAATACTTTCTCACCCATGCTTTGTTGGAGAAGAAGTTTTTTTTTTTCTTTTTTTTTTAGAAAAAAAATAATCTTATTAAGGGGACGTCTACCCCGCTAAATCAGACATATAAACTCCATTAGCCCAATCCGGCACAATAGAGTAATAACTGATATCGTCCTCATCTACAGCTTTAGAAGCTACTATGTGGGCAAATAAATTGCCTTCTCTTCTAACATGGACTAACTCACACAATCTAAAACTGTTAATAATAGATTTACACTCTAATAATCTATCCTTCAAATCGGATATTGCATCCAGGCCTCTAATTTTACCAGAAGAGCCGTCACGCAGCAACTGAACGGCCGTCAAACTATCAGTTTCCAATGTAATCGCCGGCAGAGAGTTTTCGGAAGCAGAGATCAGCCCTTCTCGTATAGCAGATAGTTCCGCCATCAATGGAGAACGCTCTCTTGGCAGCCGTCTCTGTCTCGCCGTGAAGAAGTTCCCGAGATGGTCTCTGATAATAGCTCCAGTGCCGGTAGCTACACAGTAATCTCTCCAACTTGCATCCGTATTTACTTTCATCTTCCCCATCTCCGGCGCCGACCATTTGTCTTTGGTAGCGATCATCTGGCTTCCTTCGTTCTCTAGCTTCCCTTCCATTTGACCTCTTTGTACCTGTAACACCCCTAATTCCCGAGAGTGTTCTTAGTGCAATATCAAGACTTTGGGGCGGATTTATAAATAGTTTGTCACGACTTTAAAGTGGGCATTTTGGAGTGTTGTCAATATTTGGAAGTTCTTAGAATGATTTTGAAGCAGTAGAGATGTTCGAGGTGGTGCAATTATCTGAAATTAAGTAGAAGCTCTAATTCTAGTTGTACCCAAAAGTTTGGAAAACTACACTTTCACCCCCCTTGCATGTATGCCACTTGTCCAACTCCTTGTGACATCTCAAGAGCTAAGGGCAACTCCACTCTCCCACTTCAACATCTGCTGAGAGAGAGAGAGAGAGACTTCATCATCTTCCTCTTCTTCCTCCTTCATCACCACCACTCCTCCACCACAATATCCACCGTATCTTCTCCTCTTCCCGAACTGCTACTACCGGAGATAGCCACCAACACAAGGAGTAAAAATCACAAATGAATTTCGAAGAAGATGGAGTATCGAGTGAGAAATCCGCGTTTGAAGGTAATGAACCCTAGTTCATTTTTGGCTGAATTCTCTTCCATTACTTCGAATCAAGAGCTCTAACTTGTCTCTTTGGAATCCTGAGGAAATTACAAACCCGTAGGTACCAATATTGGGCTTTCATTCGTCGGATTGAAGCTCGCCGGATTCAGGGTTTGGAAACCCGATGAGGACCGCCGGCGAACGTCGAACTTCGACGTTTGCTTCGTTCTGGGCCGGTCTTCTCCCTCCTGACGCTTCCCCGTAACCTGTGGACCTCGCGGCAGCCTCGTTACAACCCAGAAATGGCTGGGAGTTCATCGGAGCACCGAATCCGGGCGGGTTGGTCGCAGGAATCCTCCATGGCCGCGGGAAAAGCTTTGAGCTTGGTACGCCTTCAGTTCTTGCTATTTTTGATCGTTTAAAAGCTTATTCATGCTCCTAATCGTCTCCTGAACTCATTTGCATCGTCAAATCATGACTGTAACAACAAATTGTAGATGTTTGATTCTTGGAGTTTATGTGTTTTCGGTTCATAAACTACCCATGTTCAAATGCTTGAAACTCCCTCAATTCTTGTCCATATCATGCACGGTTTCTTCTTGTGTAATCATGGGTATGTTGGCTACAAGTTTTATTTGAATTTCTTGGTCTAATTTGATCTCTAAACCCCCTGATATTGGGCTTGAACATGGCTAATTAGCGAAGTGGTTGATGTGTTCTTGGCTGCCAAGTGCCCAAAAAAATTCCAAGTATGAAATGTCATGGTGAAACACCCATTTTCTAACCATTGTATCTCCTTCAAAACTTAATGAAAATTAGATTTGTTTTCTCCTGTGTAAAGCTGATACATAATACTTCATTTCATCATCTCTGGGTCATCTACAAATTTATAACGGATTTCTCACAAAACGAGCCTAAAGTTGCTAGTTTGAACTCATGAAGCACTATTGAACTTTTCTAAGTATTGAATCGGAATTTTTGTCCAACTTTGAGTAGCGATATCTCTTTGAATACTTAGAGTTTCTTGGAGTTCAAATATGTTCTGGAATCCTTGAACTGTCATCTTCAAAACCCTATTTCCAGTTTCTTAAAAATCCTTCTCAATTGATCAGAAATCAATCGCAAAGTTGACTACTTGAAACGACTTTTCGCTATCTTTGATATCCGGTTTTGACCATTTGAATGACATTTCTGGCCTTAGCGTTCTTCACGAAACTTGTTCGTATTCATATTCTGAGTCTTAATATCAAGTTTGACCAAGTTTGACTTTTCGAAAACCCTAGTTTGACTGAACTGTATAGGAGGCGCAAAATAGTAATTTCACTTAAACTTTGAATTGAGATTAGTTTAGCAACTTGGAGTTTTTCAGCATGTCTTGTATGCATATTTGGAGTACTTGTTTGTACTTCTGGGCTAGGGTTGACCAAGTCAAATGTTGGGGTCTTTTTGCAGTTTTACTAACTTCGGGGGCCTATGTGCATTTAATTAAAACTTCACACTTGAACTACTTGAGACTAGGTTAATGTTTTGAGACCGAAAAATTGAATTAGAAGGATATTTGAGTCTCAAGAAGGAAGTACTTGACTCGGGTGGGGGTCTTTCTTTAATTTTAGCAAACTTTAGGGGCCTAAGTGCAATTTATTGAAAGTTGTGTATTTCGATGCTAAGTTCATATGGGAGAGTTAAGAGTCATTATTACATTTTTTTGGGCCAGTATGAGTATAGTTTGGGGTCCATGCACAATCAAAGTCGGTACTGGACGAATTTGGAGTATTAGGGGCGTTTTGGTCAAGTTAGATTGCATGACCCGCTTTCCATTGCATTCTTGCATAAAACGTCATATAGAGGGTATATGCTAATAGGTTCTATACTTTACTTGTGTATATCCAGTCGTTGTTAAGGATCGTTCCAAGTAGACGTATCTTTTCGTGCTGCTGCATTAACTGTGAGACCCGGACTCATATGAGACGAGCTTTGTAGGGGTGCTAGCGTTGCTTTGTGCCTTTCATGGCTCAGAGGTAAGTACATATGTAACACCCCCTCATTTCGTATCCGGCTCGTGAGAGACCGGGAGGGTGCTACTCATAAAGAAATGGCGGAATCGTGAACAAAACATTCCATACTTAAATATATTACAAACGATAATTGTTTTCAACATGAAACATACTATTACACAATAGGAGATTAGTCTACTATTAAACAAGATAAGATTATGCTAGGAGTTGATTTTAATAAGTACGTCTAGATACTAGGTGAGTCCACGATTCCCTTACGCCCATCTCCCAGCTCCTAGACCTGCGGGGGAATGAAAACAAAGACCGCAGTTTTTTTCGAAAATCAGCATGAAATACTGAGCGAGGTACACCTTAGCATGTAAAGCAGGAAGATGACAACCATCACAGTGTTACGTTTTTAATAAAAATGAGGAATAATAGACTATGAGTAAAAGTGACACAAAATCAGAGTTTGCAGCGTCATAAACAACAGTGTTAGCCAAATTACGATTGGCAATATCCAGCTTCAAACATTTCCAATTAAATCCTTCACAAGTGTCAATTTTCAAATATAATATGAATCCAACCATCAGTCTCCAAACATAGAATCAAATGAGCCAATTATTAAGCACAGTACCGGAAGCAGTAATGGTCAACAAAGGACCTCCTTGATGGTCAACAAAGGACCTCCTTAATGGTCAACAAAGGACCTCCTTAATGGTCAACAAAGGACCTCCCAACCTGCCAGACTAGACCTTAAGTGTTGCAACACCCCCTTAAGAAGCAAAAGGCCAGAAGGGTGAGTACTAGCTGGGACTCTAGCCAACAAGGCGAAGAGCCATGGCCAACACAGGGCCTCCCAAATAATAATGGTCAACAAAGGACCTCCCAAATAGTAACAGAGTCCGGTACGTGCAGTTCCACTTTACGTTATTAACGTGTTATTATTTTCGTGTGAAAGTTTCAAGCAACCATTTCGAAACGTAATCAATAACAAGTAAAACATGTGTATCACAAAATACATTTTGAGACGTATAATAAAATCATGTTATGACACGAATGAAGCTAGGCTAGCTAGGCTAAGCATATAACTCACCTGATGTTGACTTAGCAGTTAGTACGTAGGATGGTCAACAAAGCCTATGTCCACAAATCCGTCACCTACAATTTATCAATCATCTAGTCACGAGGCCAGTAATTTCGAATAAATGCACAAATCCTATTTGAGTGCTCGGCTAGGATGAAACGCTAGACTCAATCCTCACAATCCCCATACTTAGTAAATTAAATATTGACTTAAGTTATTTATTAATAAAGAATTACTAATCATTTATAATTTAAAATAAATGACATTACTAAATAATTAAACAATAATTAAAATATTGATAAGATATTATTTTCCAATTATTTGATAACAAGTACTAATAATGAAATCCATAAAACAACTTAGAAGTGCTATTTTTAGTTTATGAAATCATTTCTTAAATTCTCTAACTTACAACTAGCAATATTCAATTTTAGCAAATTCATTTGTTGGAAAGAAATTATAATTATTGGAAACTCTCTATTTGTAAAAATTAAGGTGACATTTATAATCTTTATTAGTTATATACTCATATATATACAAAACAATTCTTCTTTTGTTAACTTATTTTTAAGAGAAAGTGTTATAACTCTAATTCATTCTATTTCAAGAAAATAATATTTTAATTTAACAATCTTACTTAATTATTTTTAAACTTACTATTTGTTAAAATAAAAGTGACATTTAGTTAATAATGAAAATATCGTCCTTTAGCGAATAACATACAAATTGTAATTTTCGTTAACTAGTTATTATTATTTCAATAAAACACATCATATTACTTATACAACAAATTTATAATTTATAAAAGCTTAACTTATTATTTTTATTATATTGATTTGATTTATTTGAAATAATTAGTTAATAGTAATAACAATATAAATTAGAATGTTATAATATATAATAGGAAATTCAGTTTAGGTAAAACGCAGCCCCCTCCCCAAACTTTCTGTTAAGTACAAAATTACCACCCCTCATCATCTTCTTCAACCTTCATCAACACCCAATTCGCAAATCCGATTATTAGTTGATACCCATGAGATTTAGATGATATAGAACTGAAATTCAAGTCAAAATAATGCGATTCATGTCAAAAATCATCAAAATCGGATACCGAATCGCCGAGAACACAATAGGCGGCGTGGGTTGAAGCTTCGCCGGAAATTATGGCGTCTCCGGTGGTTGGAGCTGCTGTGGGGGGCTTCTCAGGGTTCGTCGGACCTACAGGAAGGTCGGGGAGTCGTCGATTTCGGCGGGGGAGGTGCGGAGAGGCACGGTGGCCCTGGGTCCCGTCGGGTTTGGCTTCGGGTCGGATCCGGCGGTGGCTCCGGCCGCCGCTGCTTCTGCTGTTGTCTTGGTCGCAGAGAACCGAGAGAGTGAGAGAGAGAGAGAGAGAGAGAGATCGATTGAAGGCAGAGGGAGAGAGATCAAGTGGCGACGGTGGTGCTCCCGTCGAATCTGGGTCGCAGCAGTGGTGGCCTTTGGCCGCTGCTGTTGCCGGCTCTGTTCTTCTTCGGACGGGACAGAGAAGAGAGGGAGAGAAGAACAGAGATTGAATACAGTGGGAGAGCGAGAACAGAGGGTGGTGGCGGCGATGGTGCTGTTCGTCGGGGAAGGCAGCGGCTTGATGCCGCTGCTGTTGCTTCTGCTTTTGGCCGGAAAAACAGAGAGAGAGAGAGAGAGAGAGGGGACAGAGAGAAAGGTCGAGAGGGAGAAAGAGGGGGGCAGAGAGATGGTGGCGTGGTGGTGGTGGCGTTACTGCTGCCGTTGGTGGTGTTGGCGATGGTGAGGGTGGTGATGATGGATGTGGTGGTGTCGGTAGTGGTGGTGATGTTGTTGCTGTTTTGTTTTGGCAGTGGGAGGGTGAGAGATTGAGGGAGAGATGGTGATGGTGGTGGTGGTTTTGTTGATTGCCGAAGGCAAAGAACAAGAGGGAGAGGGGGATGTGTTTTATTTTTGTGAGGGTGAACTTGTGAGTGTGTGGTGTGTTGTGAGGGAGGAGAAAAACAAGAGAGAGGGGGAAGAGGTGTTGTGACGGGAGAGAGAAAGAGAGGAAGGAGTGTTTTGTGATGGGTGGAGAGAATGGAAAAAAAAAGTGTGTGTGTGTGTGTGTGGGGGTCAGCCGAGAGAGAGAGAGGGGGAAAAACAAAAACAAAGGGAGAGTGAAAAAGTTAAGTAGAGAAGGAGATGAAAAAAAAAACTAGATGTGTTGGGTGATGGGGAAAAATTCACCAGATGGTGAGAGTTGGAGAGAGGGGGAGATGTTTTATTTTATTGTTGTTATTTAATTTACTTTTATTATTTTACCTATTAGGTTTTAGAGTTTCTTAAAAATTCAACCACAACCCCCCACATTAGCTAGTTTATATTTTGCCGAAACTACAAATACCTCCCCGTTTGACTAAACGCAACAAAACTTAAGCAGTTATGCCTATAAAAACAACCGGGTATTACATCCTCCCCCCCTTGGACGAAGCTTCGTCCTCGAAGCTTGAATGAATCACTAAGGTCACTACGGGTTTCCTATATGAGATGCATATAGACTAGGGTTTGAGCGCTTACCTTCCTTGTTGTTTATTGCTCGCGCTTCTGCTTCGCTCATCACAAAGATTTGACCATGTGGCCTCTGGTTGTTGCCCTGAGCTGCATTTCCCCTGTTTCCGTTACCATCATTGCCAGCTCTGTTGTTTGCATTTGCATTTGTGTTCCTGTTTTGCCCTCCATTGCCATTGTCATTGCCACGATAATTTCCTTGGTACCCGGACGCACCGTTTCCATAGTTGTTGTTGCGATGCTGATTCCCTCCATTCCAGTTGTTCTGTCCGAAGCCATTCCCATTCTGGCGACGCCCTGCTTCGCTTCTTTTGTTGCATTCATACATTCTATGGCCCTTGTTTCCACAGTAGTCGCACGTCACCCTGGTCCCATCACACGTCACTCCTGGGTGGTCCCTATTGCACCTCTTACAGTAGTAGTGACGGTTAGGCCTCCCCATCTGATGTTGGTTCTGACTCCCCCCAGCATTGCTAGACTTGAAGCGTTTATCTTCACCTTGGTTGTTCCTGCCTTGTCCATAGCTGTCATCCTCTTGACTTTCTGCCTTTCTCTTCTTCAGTTGCTGGGTCAGTGTTTGGTCGACCCTCCAGATGTTTGCTGCTATGCCATAGGCCTCTGACAGGGTGGCATAGGTCCTGGTGAGCATAGTTCTCTGAAGACTAAGCCTGAGACCGCCTATGAAGCGTGTGACCAAGCGCCCCTCAGTAGGCACTGTATCCTCCGCAAAGCGGGCCAATTCTACGAACTTGTCGTAGTACTCAGTCACCGAATCGTTGCCTTGTTTCAGCGCGATGAATTCCTCGTACTTCTGTTCCTTGACATGCTCTGGATAGAAGGCAATTCTCATTGCTGTCTTTAGTGCCTCCCAATTGAAGCCTTCTTGAGCCAAGAGTCTCGCTCGATTAGCTGTCCACCAATTATCAGCCTTTTTCTTAAAGTAGAATGCCGCCTCGTTAATCTTGCGGGCTTCTGGGCATTCCATGGCCTGGAAAATCTTATCAAAGTCTCTGATCCAGTTCTCAAGCAACACTGGATCTTCCTCCCCATAGAAGTTGCTAGGGTTTCGCTGAGCTATCTTCTTAGCCCAGTCAGGTTCCCTTTCATTGGCAACATTGTTGTTCATGAACCGAGACATTTGGGCCATTTGGGCGAAGAATTGCTCCATGTTGTTGTTATTGTTGTTGTTGTCATGAGCCATCTGTTCTCGTTGCACCCTCCTAGTGTAGTATCGCAGGGGTTGGTCAGTCATATTCCTACACTATCGCCTATTGCATCATTACTTAATATACCACGGGGTGATGAACTAGAACGTCTAGCATCACGAAATGTACACATATATTTTCATATAGCACGATTATCATTTATAAGACACATAAAAATCAAAGCATACATCATTAGCAGTTAATGCACATACTCATTCCATAAATCCAACTCAATATTAATCATCTCAATTCATCAAATCCTCAAATCCTCGTCTCCGTATAAGGAGCAATATTAGTCCAAAAGACAACCAAATAAGGAAATACCTAATAAGATACCCCAAGTCCAATCAGTCAAGGAAAGTATTATCACATCACAAAATATTTCTAACAAAGAAAGGTCGAGGGTGGGTGGGACTCAGCAGGTCTAAAACTACCCATAACCCAATCGGCTTGTCCAATTTTAGATTTTCTTACCCTAAATTCATTTTAAATTGCCCTACAGGTTTTATTCCCTTATTGGAACGAACTGCTCTGATACCACCTGTAACACCCCCTCATTTCGTATCCGGCTCGTGAGAGACCGGGAGGGTGCTACTCATAAAGAAATGGCGGAATCGTGAACAAAACATTCCATACTTAAATATATTACAAACGATAATTGTTTTCAACATGAAACATACTATTACACAATAGGAGATTAGTCTACTATTAAACAAGATAAGATTATGCTAGGAGTTGATTTTAATAAGTACGTCTAGATACTAGGTGAGTCCACGATTCCCTTACGCCCATCTCCCAGCTCCTAGACCTGCGGGGGAATGAAAACAAAGACCGCAGTTTTTTTCGAAAATCAGCATGAAATACTGAGCGAGGTACACCTTAGCATGTAAAGCAGGAAGATGACAACCATCACAGTGTTACGTTTTTAATAAAAATGAGGAATAATAGACTATGAGTAAAAGTGACACAAAATCAGAGTTTGCAGCGTCATAAACAACAGTGTTAGCCAAATTACGATTGGCAATATCCAGCTTCAAACATTTCCAATTAAATCCTTCACAAGTGTCAATTTTCAAATATAATATGAATCCAACCATCAGTCTCCAAACATAGAATCAAATGAGCCAATTATTAAGCACAGTACCGGAAGCAGTAATGGTCAACAAAGGACCTCCTTGATGGTCAACAAAGGACCTCCTTAATGGTCAACAAAGGACCTCCTTAATGGTCAACAAAGGACCTCCCAACCTGCCAGACTAGACCTTAAGTGTTGCAACACCCCCTTAAGAAGCAAAAGGCCAGAAGGGTGAGTACTAGCTGGGACTCTAGCCAACAAGGCGAAGAGCCATGGCCAACACAGGGCCTCCCAAATAATAATGGTCAACAAAGGACCTCCCAAATAGTAACAGAGTCCGGTACGTGCAGTTCCACTTTACGTTATTAACGTGTTATTATTTTCGTGTGAAAGTTTCAAGCAACCATTTCGAAACGTAATCAATAACAAGTAAAACATGTGTATCACAAAATACATTTTGAGACGTATAATAAAATCATGTTATGACACGAATGAAGCTAGGCTAGCTAGGCTAAGCATATAACTCACCTGATGTTGACTTAGCAGTTAGTACGTAGGATGGTCAACAAAGCCTATGTCCACAAATCCGTCACCTACAATTTATCAATCATCTAGTCACGAGGCCAGTAATTTCGAATAAATGCACAAATCCTATTTGAGTGCTCGGCTAGGATGAAACGCTAGACTCAATCCTCACAATCCCCATACTTAGTAAATTAAATATTGACTTAAGTTATTTATTAATAAAGAATTACTAATCATTTATAATTTAAAATAAATGACATTACTAAATAATTAAACAATAATTAAAATATTGATAAGATATTATTTTCCAATTATTTGATAACAAGTACTAATAATGAAATCCATAAAACAACTTAGAAGTGCTATTTTTAGTTTATGAAATCATTTCTTAAATTCTCTAACTTACAACTAGCAATATTCAATTTTAGCAAATTCATTTGTTGGAAAGAAATTATAATTATTGGAAACTCTCTATTTGTAAAAATTAAGGTGACATTTATAATCTTTATTAGTTATATACTCATATATATACAAAACAATTCTTCTTTTGTTAACTTATTTTTAAGAGAAAGTGTTATAACTCTAATTCATTCTATTTCAAGAAAATAATATTTTAATTTAACAATCTTACTTAATTATTTTTAAACTTACTATTTGTTAAAATAAAAGTGACATTTAGTTAATAATGAAAATATCGTCCTTTAGCGAATAACATACAAATTGTAATTTTCGTTAACTAGTTATTATTATTTCAATAAAACACATCATATTACTTATACAACAAATTTATAATTTATAAAAGCTTAACTTATTATTTTTATTATATTGATTTGATTTATTTGAAATAATTAGTTAATAGTAATAACAATATAAATTAGAATGTTATAATATATAATAGGAAATTCAGTTTAGGTAAAACGCAGCCCCCTCCCCAAACTTTCTGTTAAGTACAAAATTACCACCCCTCATCATCTTCTTCAACCTTCATCAACACCCAATTCGCAAATCCGATTATTAGTTGATACCCATGAGATTTAGATGATATAGAACTGAAATTCAAGTCAAAATAATGCGATTCATGTCAAAAATCATCAAAATCGGATACCGAATCGCCGAGAACACAATAGGCGGCGTGGGTTGAAGCTTCGCCGGAAATTATGGCGTCTCCGGTGGTTGGAGCTGCTGTGGGGGGCTTCTCAGGGTTCGTCGGACCTACAGGAAGGTCGGGGAGTCGTCGATTTCGGCGGGGGAGGTGCGGAGAGGCACGGTGGCCCTGGGTCCCGTCGGGTTTGGCTTCGGGTCGGATCCGGCGGTGGCTCCGGCCGCCGCTGCTTCTGCTGTTGTCTTGGTCGCAGAGAACCGAGAGAGTGAGAGAGAGAGAGAGAGAGAGAGATCGATTGAAGGCAGAGGGAGAGAGATCAAGTGGCGACGGTGGTGCTCCCGTCGAATCTGGGTCGCAGCAGTGGTGGCCTTTGGCCGCTGCTGTTGCCGGCTCTGTTCTTCTTCGGACGGGACAGAGAAGAGAGGGAGAGAAGAACAGAGATTGAATACAGTGGGAGAGCGAGAACAGAGGGTGGTGGCGGCGATGGTGCTGTTCGTCGGGGAAGGCAGCGGCTTGATGCCGCTGCTGTTGCTTCTGCTTTTGGCCGGAAAAACAGAGAGAGAGAGAGAGAGGGGACAGAGAGAAAGGTCGAGAGGGAGAAAGAGGGGGGCAGAGAGATGGTGGCGTGGTGGTGGTGGCGTTACTGCTGCCGTTGGTGGTGTTGGCGATGGTGAGGGTGGTGATGATGGATGTGGTGGTGTCGGTAGTGGTGGTGATGTTGTTGCTGTTTTGTTTTGGCAGTGGGAGGGTGAGAGATTGAGGGAGAGATGGTGATGGTGGTGGTGGTTTTGTTGATTGCCGAAGGCAAAGAACAAGAGGGAGAGGGGGATGTGTTTTATTTTTGTGAGGGTGAACTTGTGAGTGTGTGGTGTGTTGTGAGGGAGGAGAAAAACAAGAGAGAGGGGGAAGAGGTGTTGTGACGGGAGAGAGAAAGAGAGGAAGGAGTGTTTTGTGATGGGTGGAGAGAATGGAAAAAAAAAGTGTGTGTGTGTGTGTGTGTGTGGGTCAGCCGAGAGAGAGAGAGGGGGAAAAACAAAAACAAAGGGAGAGTGAAAAAGTTAAGTAGAGAAGGAGATGAAAAAAAAAACTAGATGTGTTGGGTGATGGGGAAAAATTCACCAGATGGTGAGAGTTGGAGAGAGGGGGAGATGTTTTATTTTATTGTTGTTATTTAATTTACTTTTATTATTTTACCTATTAGGTTTTAGAGTTTCTTAAAAATTCAACCACAACCCCCCACATTAGCTAGTTTATATTTTGCCGAAACTACAAATACCTCCCCGTTTGACTAAACGCAACAAAACTTAAGCAGTTATGCCTATAAAAACAACCGGGTATTACAACATATGTATGACATTTTCGTATCAAATGTGCGCATGTGTGTGATGTTTCAAATGAATGCTTGTTATATGAAAAAGTATGAGAATGCATGTTTTCCACTCGAATGTTGTTAAACTGTTTTATTCATCTCCTTTGAGAACTCTCGGAAATTACTTGTGAAATGTTGATATTCTGGTTATGTGAAAGAGAAGAAATAAAATACCTATAATAGACTTAGGACGATGTACAGAGTACAGTTGCAACAACCCCCTTATCCGGCTTGGGACAGAACCGGGAGGGCGACGCTTAATAGAAGTGGCGGAGATCAAAAGCAATATAATCCACAAACAAAACTTATTATATTAAACATTAAACAAAGTGTCTTATACAAAAGGTGCTTATTATTACACAATAACTTAACAACACTAAAAACTAATTATGACATTATCAGTCTAGTTGAGTTTCGCGCCCGTTCTATTCCTTAAGTTCCAGCTCCTAGACCTGCGGTGGGAAGAAAACAACAGGAACCGCAGTTTTGAAAGTCAGCAATAAATACTGAGTGAGCTACACCTTAGCATGCAAAATAAGAAAGATAATATAAACTGCTGAACACAAGTTAAATAAAATGAAAGTGACAGAGTATGAATGAAAACAGTTTCAGAGTTCGCAACGGTATAAACAGAAGAGTAAATCAATAATCCAAGTGTTAACCGAATATAATAATGCCGACAAAGGGTCTCCCAATAATAATAAAGCCAACAAGGCAATCGAATCATCACTTATTCATTCCACAGTACCCGGGTAGACCAGTGACCACAACAGACATACTAGACCTTAAGTGTTGCAACACCCTCCTAAGAGCGTCAATCAAAGGAGTGTTATCTAGATGATGGACCCTAGCCAACAAGACATAGAGCCGGGGCACGCGAAGTCTCGCATTTTAGGGATGAAAACCTAAGGGATCTAAACCTTAGGGGCACACAGAGTCCCGCATATTAGGGACCTGAGCCCGAGGGATCGAAACCTGATATAAGTAACAGAACTGGTTCCGCTACATGCGAATCTTTCCACTTTATATTATTAACTGATTATTAATTATCGCGTGAGAGTTATCAAGAACAGTAGCCAACAGTTCAAATATTTGACAAGTATAGCCAAATAATAACAATTATATTTTGAGACAGAAAATAGAAATCACAGTCTGACACGAATAGAGCTAGGCACACAAGGCTAAGCATGTAATCTCACCTTATTCGACTTGGCAGTTAGTACGTAGGATGATCGATGAAGTCGATGTCCACAAATCCGTATCCTAGAATTCACAAATATGTAATTACACGATGCTACTTCTAAATAAACAGCTGCATGAGTGTTAATCTAGGTCGGATCTAAGTTTGTTCAATAACCCCAATGAATTCCCGATTCCACTTTTACTCTTATTATTATAAAGAAATAATTCATAAAAAATTTTAACACTAAATAATTAAGGCCAAAATATTGTAAATATTTATCAAAGCAACCAAGTAGTATTTAAAGACTATTTCTGAAAACAATAATATTTCATTTGCTAATAATATTCATTGACAACAAGCTTTACTATTTATTTAAGTAAAACTAAGGTGATAATTGATAATTTATCAAAACAACATTATATATATGTATATCCATCTCTCTCTCTCTCTCTCTCTCTCTCTCTCTCTCTCTCTCTATATATATATATATATATATATATATATATATATATATATACAAACCCATGTTTTTATTATCTTATTTTTTTTCATGTAAAATATTTGCTACAACTTATTTTATTTTCTTGAAATAGTGTTTTTAAACAATTAAACATAGGAATATGAAAACATAACTATAACTAACTCCCTAAAGTTATATTAAAGCACAAATAACCCCACCAAAGTCTGCATAAAAGGCAGCACTGACCCCCAAATAGTTATTGAAAATAGCAAGAACCACCTCCGAGACAAGATCGCATGGCAAACTCAGATTCAAACGTGAATTATAGCAACCAAGATCATATTTTTACTGTAAATAATGAACAAGGAGATAGTTTAGATCATACCAAATTCAAGAAGCGTGAGAAATGATCGAAGAACGCGACGGGTCGAAAGTAGCCGCCGGAGATGGAGCTCGACGGTGGCGCTCCGGTTGCTTCTGGACGCGTACAGGACCTGCTAGAGTCTGTTCGGACCTCCTGGAATCGAGAGAGACGGGTGGGAAGAGCTAGGTTTCCTTGGATTAGCTGGGCCAAAACATCGCCGGAAATAATGGAGCTTCGCCGGCGTCGGGGTTGCTCCTGCTGCTGGGGTTGCCTCTGCTTCTGGGTTCTGGGCAGAGAGGGAAAAAGAGAGAGTGATCAGGAGGGAGACGATGGTGATGGGTGGAGATGTTGGTGATGGTGGTGACGGTGGTTGTGGTGGCGCCTCCTTTGTTTCCTCCGGCGGTTGCAGCGGCGGTAGCTGGGTTGCTTCGTCGCTGCTGCTGTTGCTTGTGATTTCCAGCGAGGCAGAGAGGGAGATGGATGGGACAGAGACAGAGAGAGGGTGTGGAGGTGATGGTGGCGAAGTGGTGGTGGTTGTTGGTGGTTGTTTACCGAAGAAGACAGAGACGAGAGAGAGAGAGTGGTGGTGGCGTTTGCTGCTGGTGCCAAGGGGTAGGCTTCTAGGTTTAAATAGAGGGAGTGAGGGCGGTGATGTTGGTGGCGATGAAGTGTTGGTGGCGGTGTTGTTTCTTTGCCGTGAAGGAGAAGGTAGAAAAAGATGAAACAAATAATGGGTTTTCTTTATTATTTAAATGATTTATGGAAAAAGATAGGGTGTGGCTAGTGTATAGCTTAACGCGGTGGTCGCTATCGCGTCGCCGTCTAGAAGAACTAAAATAAATCGCGAAAAAAAATTAAAATTCTCACACAAGCTTCCGGTCTAATAAAATGCTCGAAAAATACCCAAATCACCACTCGCAACCCAACACTAGTTTATCGCGTCAAATTACAAAATTACCCCTAGTGAAAATACGGAGTATTACAACTGTTATTAATGGGATGCGCCAAGCGATCCTCCATTTTCTTATGGCTAAGACCATTGAAGCAATGCTTCTTCTTATTGGATAGAACTTTAATTTTCACAAATCCTCCCCCGATGAGCCAAAATGTATCAAGATATTGAGGCCAAAGGGTTTATAGAGCTATAGAGTGCTGCTTATACTTGTAAGGGTCACTACGGTATAGGGGTGTCGACACTTAAGGCCTTTTAGCTAATTTTGTGAGCGGAGTTGACGAATAGGCTCCCTTAACGCTCGGGTGAAATAGGGTTTGATAGACCGTAGAAGGAACCCTTTGTGATTACTTCGTGATCCCTCTGTCTACATCGATCCTGCTGGTGGCTCTGGACATGCCTCAGCTAAACTTAACGGTTAAATTGGAATTGAAAGAAAGTTTGATTACTCTATTGATGTTGTTTGTGGCTCTTGACTTCCTAATCTAATTAAATGAATTGAAAAACATATGCTACTCGTGAATTAATATTGTTATCAGTTCAAATGGACTTGTTTACTGTTGACACTTTACTTGGCTAAGAATATCTTGAATACTCGTGATTTATAATTTTTTTAAAGTTGAGAGTTCACGCTACGCGGTTAATTATAATCGTTCCAAATTGTTCCCAACTCTATTACTTATGATTCTTTCAAATCTCTTGATTTATTTCAACTCATACCTATGTGCCACTCGTTGCTTACAAGTCGTAGTGTGTATTTACTCAGTTTTTACTGATCATTTTCTTCAAAACTGCGTCGGCTTTTGCCATTTTAAAACCGCAGGTCCTCAATCAAGGTGGGGTTATGAGAACGAGGATCGAGACGAAGACGTTTAGATCACTTAGTAGATCACATAGCTTATCTGCCACATTGCTTTTGTAAACTTATCGTCTCAAAGATTTTTTTATTAAATAAATTGTAATATTTGTAAATATAGTTCTAATGTTGGTTATCGATTTTCGCATTAACCCTGAACCGAGATCCCGGGTCGTTTCAGTACCAGTGGTAGAAATCCATACTCCTCCTTGCTCTTTCCTCCATCGACATCTGTGAAGAATTGAAGGTTATATCATTGCGGTGTGTCCAGATTGTCCAGATAGATAGTACAAATAATTCACAATTCCTTGGGTTTTCAGTTGATAACACTGTCACTAGGAGGTCTCTTATGCTCATCTGCCTTTCATTCAAAAATTATTTCCCCATAATCAATCTCCACAGATTCTGAGAGTGCGTGCAATAACGAAAGAGGTGATCAACAGTTTCTACATGCTCTTGAAAAACTCGACGGAGGGGAGATGTATCAATACCTCTTCTACATAGTTTGCTAGCTAGAGGAAGTGAACTGTGGAAGATTCTCCAACAGGGCATTAGCACCTTCTTAGGCATTTTAAGCTTCCAAAATTTCCTTAACCACTTTTCGTTGGAGAAAGAACCAGAGGAAGATGGTATAGCCGCTGAAATTCTCCGCTGAGCTTGATAACCTGTTTTAACCGAATAGAGCCCATCCTCAGAATAAACCCACTAATAATGATCAGCAGTACCTGAAGCATCCAGAGGGACCAAAGTGATTGCTTCTACATCAATTGGCCAGACGCATTGTTATATTTTTGCAATATCCCACTGTCCTGTATAAGTCTCAATAAGTTCATCAACAGTACGATTCTCTCAACCGGGAGGGCAGGTAGTGATTAGACTGTAAGTGTCAGGACGTCTAAGCCACTGATCACCGAAAATACGGATGCTTTTACCGTCCTTAACCCTCCAAACCAATCCTCTTTTGCTTAAATCCCTACCAGCTAGGATGCTATTGAATGCATAGGACACTTGGGACGTTGATTTCAATTTTACATCTAATATCGAGCAATCACAGAAATATTTGGCCTTAAAAATCCGACATACCAAATAATTCGGCTTTTGTAGGAACCTCCATGTTTGTTTTGCTAGCATGGCCTTATTGAAATCCTGAAAATCACGAAAACCCAAACCCCCATGCTCGCGAGACGCCTTTATTTTATCCCATGCTACCCAATGAATCTTGTGCCTTTGATCATCACCTCCCCACCAAAATTGTCTGAAAATCCTTTCCAAGTCCTGGCACGTCTTCATAGGTAACAAAAAACAGCTCATTGTATAATTAGGCACCGCTTCAACTACTGATTTGAGAAGAATTTCTTTACCAATAGTTGATAATGAATTCCCTTTCCATCCCTTCATCTTTTCGTATACTTTTTCAACAAGCGGGCTGAAGGTAACAATTTTACTTCTACCAACCTGAGTAGGCATACCCAAGTAATTTTCATGATGGACGTCTAGCTGAACACCACATAAGCCTGCAAGAACAACCCTGTCTTCTTCCTTCACGTTGTCTGAGAAGGTTACTGAGGACTTCTGCAAGTTGAGCATTTGACCTGAAGCAGCCTCGTAGTTACCCAGAATCTCTCTCAACGTAGCAATCTCTTCCGCTGTGGCCTTTCTGAAGAGGATGCTGTCGTCTGCAAAAACTAGGTGTGACACTATAGGGCCACCACGTTAAGCACTAAGCCCCGTCAACCTTCTTTCCTGCACTGCAATTGTTAAACTTCGTGATAAAGTTTCACTGACAACCAAAAATAGATAAGATGAAAGAGGACACCCTCGACGCAATCCCCTACCCGGCTTGATGTTTCCATGAACTTCGCCGTTAATAATGATACTATACGAGACAGACGATAAACAGTTCATAAAAAGATTGATCCATATTATCCCAAAACCCATTCTTTCCATCACAGCTCGAAGAAAATCCCACTCAACTCTATCATATTCTTTACTCATATCCGCCTTTAGCGCAAGAAAACCTTTTTTTACCTTTCTTACGGTTCTTCATCGTATGCAATAACTGGAAACCAGTAAGAACATTATATGAAAATTAATCTACCCGGAACAAAGGCAGACTGATTATCAGAGATAATACTATCCAATACAAGTTTCAAACGATTGGCCATAGTCTTTCTGATAATCTTGTAAATAGTAGAACATAAACTGATTGGACGCAAGTCAGCTGGAGTTCTAACCTGTTTAACCTACGGTATCAACGCAATCAAGGTGTGATTGTACTTTTTTAGATCACCACCATCATTTAATATACTGAGGCACATATCCTCAACTTCTGCCCACCGCAGTCCAGAAGTGCTGAAAGAAGACTGCCGGAAAACCGTCAGATCCCGGAGCTTTTGCCGGAGCTAGCTGCCTCAGAGCCGTCCGGACCTCCACAGCCGAGTAGGGCTGCTCTAAGGATGATCTATACTCGGTTGCAAGGAGTTCTTCTACTGGTGGGAACATCGGCTCCATCTGAGCACGCGACGGTTCAGACGACTTGAATAAATTTCTGAAATAATATTCAAGTGAAGAGACAATCTGCGCTCTCCCTGTGTGCCAAACTCCATTACCATCTTCTATACCTTACACTCTGTTTCTATTTCTTCTGATAGACGCTTTACGATGAACAAAGTTTGTATTCTGATCTCCCTTTCTCATCCACAGCTCCCGCGATCTTTGTCGCCGCATCTCCTCCTCATGAAGTAATAACTGCAATATAGATTGACGTATTGTTCTCGACACAGCCGCAGCCGTCTGAACACCGTCCGCCAACACCTTCGGTCTATTGCGAAATTTATACAGTTGATTTTTAACATTACCAAAAACTTCCCTGTTCCAAGCTGTAAGAGCCGAAGCCATCTCTCTCAACTTATTCTCAACCGGGACGCCCGGGATGTTCCACCGTTCCTCAACGAAACGCGACCATCTAGAATCCTGCAACCACATTGTCTCAAATTGAAAGCGTCTATTAATTTTGACATTTTGCAAAATACCTGACGGCCACGTGACCTGAAGTGGTACATGGTCATATACTTCCGCTATAAGATGCTCCACCCGATCTCTGCCAAAAGTATCAGACCAGCAGTCTGTAACTAAACATCTATCCAACCTTTCTCTAATAGACATATCATCCCCCTGATTATTAGACTAGGTGTAGCGAACTACGGAGTAACCCAGATCGCGAAGAAGCAGGCGATTAATTAAATCGTTAAACCTCTCTATTTGGCCAAAGGAGACTTCTCGTCCTCATTCCTTTTCTAGAATAGACGAAAAGGTGTTAAAATCGCCAATCACACACCAGGGCATAGACGTTCCAACAACGTCATAGAGTTGTGCCTCTGTCTCCTGTCCGGATCGCCATAAAAACCAGTCAAATGCCCATGTTTAGCCTCACTAATGGTAGTGAAGTATCCATGGATATAGTGTTTTGCATGGTCCCTAGCGAAAAAGTCAATCTCGTCATCCCACATCAACGCTAGACCGCCTCGACGATCCTCACAATCTTGGAAGATCCCATTCCGAAATCCCAGCCTATCCCTAATTCGAACAATTTCACATGCATACTGCCTAGTCTCCATTAAGAAGACTATATTGGGCTTCTGTCTCCTCACTAAATCATGAAGAGAAATAATGCTACGGGGGTTCCCAAGCCCCGCACGTTCCAGGAGACTCATTGACCCTGGCTAGGCTGCACCGCAGCCTCAGCTAATAGAGAAGGTGGGTTATTTGAGGCGCCCCGATCCTGTGTCAGAATCTCGTTTCCCGAAACCTGGTTTGGAAGACTTTGTTGTTGACCTGCTTCATTAATTTTTGAATCCGGAGAGTTTTTGTGTGCAAGATGGAGTGCAGACACGTTTTGCTTATTCCCCTGTACATTGGGACGACCCCATGGAGGATTAATAATACCACTACTATTACTTATACCTCCACGTCCATGATCAGTACCTCTGCCACCACGACCCATTCGACCCGAGCCTCTTCCCCTACGTCCGCCACCCGAGCCTCTGCCTGGTTCCTGAATACGATGCACTGATTTTGAGGCTTGACCTGGACTTAGGTTAACCTCGCTGACTTTGCGCTTGGACCCCAACACAGTACGATCGGACTTCGACACAACCCCCTTCTCTTTCTCTTCTGTGGTAAACCCAGTGGGGTTTGGTTTCACTGCAAGTGGATTATCAATAACAGTAACATAATCTTGAACCCTCTGGCCTTCACCATTAGTTTCTGTTTCCATCGAGCTATCAAAGTCTTCTTCCCCATCGCTGAAACCCCAATCCTTTCCATCTTGGTCCTCGTTCCCTTCGTCTACCTGAGGTTCATTACTTGTCTCCTCTGGTTCGCCATCCAAATCTGGTTCCTCGTCTTTGAAGACGTCAGTAAGCTTTTTCCTTGGAGTCGGACGGTAGAGTAACCAATCCCCATAACCCGGTTATCGTTTCTCCTTCTCGATATCCGTTGTCATCATACAATCATCGCTATGGCGAGTGATCCTACCGCACCACTGACATAAGCATGGGATACGTTCAAATTTATAATCCAACCAAACCTTTTTGTCCATTACTTCAATATATCGTCCCCTCCTTAGAGGCTTCGATAAATCAAAGCAAACCCTAGCCTGCATATAATCACCATTATCATAAGAGATTTTAGGATCAACAAGGACAATTGTGCCCATGTTTTTTAGGGCTTTCCTGAGGCCACCTTCTGTTTGGAGAAACACAGGCAAATTACGAACTTGTAGCCACGCTTCAATCGAGTCAAAGGACACATTATTAGTATCAACCGCCATCTCCCATGGTTGTAGGAGTAGGATGTTTTCGTCAAAAATCCAAGGACCTCCACGAAGAACAACCTCCATTGAATCTTTGGATGGGAACTGAAAAACAAATATGTTCATACCTGTATCATGTATTCTAATCTCGTCACCTTGTGGCCAGATCTTCTTGAAGAGTAACTTCATTGCCCACAGATTAAATCGAATCGGCATCATAAACTTGCCAACCAGACATGGCCCCTGCCCTTATTCGCCGCCAAACAGTATTCCTGGTCATATACTTCTACTTCTTCTTCTTCGATAGTCAAGTTCCCAAAATCAAGCACCGATCCAGACCATGCTGCCATGATTACGCCCTGTTCCTTGTTGCAGAGTGAGAAGCGCAGCCTTAGAACCTAACCCTAGCCCGAGTATAGCCCCTGAGTCGCCCTAAGATCTTCGATATAGTCGGAGCAGAAAAACCTAGCGAAAATATGCTATTGTTGGAGAAGAAGTTGAATTAGCTAAAAACGCATTTGTTTTTTGTCTACCAAATCTCGGCCAAGGAAGGAAACTGATAATTACAAACAATTGGATATGGAGCTCTTGTCATTTATAAAGTATTCACCAAGTCATGCTTCCAGGCATGCTTTCATGCACGACTTAATGATGTAAATTGTCACTAAGGGAGCTCAGCTTTACCATTTACGTCAATGAAGTTATAGATTTAGAGATGTGTGTAATAATTGAAGTTAGTTGATCATGTGCTAAGGTATGAGAGGAAACCAAGGTAGAGACAATAAATTACTATTTTAGATTCAAACACAAGTATTTATTTGAATCAAAATGTAAACCCAAGTTAACCATTCTACAATGTGCAGCTGAGAGACTCTACTGTCAGGGCCGGCTCAACTCCTACAACTTAGGAAATTGTTTAAGACCTCCAAAAAGCCAAAAAATTTAGGCCCCAAAATAAGGACGGGGTTATATATGAGATATCAATAATTCATGTATAATCTGCAAATAATTAAAGTAGAATGCTTGAGTAACTGTCACGATTTGTTATGTAAAGAGAGCAAATGAAGGAATAATTCATTTTTCTTTTTCTCCAAGGAATTATTATCACAGTATTATGAAATCTGTTTAGATAAGGGAGCACATTGGAGAGACCTCAATCCTCCCTCGACAACATTGAGCTTTATTATTTTTATAATGGTTACCTTTTTCTTTGTACTATTACACGGTTTGATATGGCTTATTCTTCAAATAACCCAATAAAACATCATGATTTTTATAGCAATTTACATTGATTCTAGAGACGAACGTATTCACTAATATTCCGAATTCAATTTATTTTTGGTGTAACTATTTTCATTTTCCTTTCACTAAACATATAATAAATTTTAGAGTCTTATTATTTTGAGTCTGTTTTGTTCACGGCAGCCAAATGTATAACCGAGTAATGAATTTTTTTACAAAATGTAGAAAAAAGTATAAAATTATTCATGTACGTGGAGGCCCAGTTTGACGTTTTGCCAAGGCTTCCAAAAGTCTTAAGACAGCCCTGCATCTGATGCGTGATGGTCATGAAAATGTGATTCTTGTTTCACTATTTGTTCGAATATGTTTTTAATTTAAAATAATGAACTAATTTCAGTGCACGGAAAAAAATGAAAACTTAGTTTTTTTTTTTAATTGAAATAGACTAGTTTTATAAATCAAGAACAGTCTTTTAAAAGCATTATTTCCACTTCTTTGGGATGATCACAAGTCCAATTCCAGTGTAATCCATCTTTAACAACTTTCTTAACTAACCAGCCTACAACTGCATTTTCACTTCTGTTGATCCATGTTACAGTCAAGTTTTTCGCTTGCATATACCTCCTAATATCCAAGATGATTGCCGCTATCTTCCATGGGGGATCTGCTTTTTTGTTGGCCAAATCAGCCACTTCGTTGCAATCACTTTCAATTTTCACTCTACATTCTTGATCCAAAGAAGTCACACAGGTACTTACAATCCCCAGAGGGCCCCTGAAATCGGGGACCGACGTATTGTTCTTGTTGCTATTGCTGGGGCAAGAGGGGCATCGAGGGAAGGGCGGTGGAGGCGTACCCTTGCAATGGCTGATAACTCTATATTAGAGTTATATTTCTTCTGCGTTTATGTACCGTTTTGTGTAATTTCCGGGTTGAATATATTAGAAATACACTATGAACTTGAGAAAGTAAGATAAGTTTAGCTTTGAGTGATAAATTGTTAATCCGGGCGTTTTTCACATTATTTACATTTATTTTGTCACTTTTGATCGCACGGGGTGTTTTCGTGTTGTGTTGGACAGGAAACGAGCTCATGGATCAAGAGGAGGAGGAAAACGAACTTCGGAACATATGCGGAAGCTTGGGAGAGAAAGAAATTGGAAGAAAAGAGGACAAAGATGGAAAAGGGGGTCAAAGTGTCATTATATAAAGTTTGAAGTGTAGGATCAAAAGTTGATCCTAGGATCAAGTAGCAGATCGCACGATCAAGTAGCAGATCGCACGATCTGCTAGGGGAGAACTCACTGGAATGCAAGATCAAGTAGCAGATCGTAGGATCAGAGCAGATCGTACGATCAGCAAAAGCAGATCGCACGATCTGCTAGCAGACCCAGCAACGCACGGGAAAAGCCAAGGAATTAGGGTTATTAATTAATAATTTTTGATTATTAATTAATGCACCCTAAGTGAAGATAAAAAGAGACATAAAACAAAAAAAGAAGAAAAACACGTGAAAAGAGAGAGCCATCAACGTAGAAGAAGAGAAGGAGGCACGCACAAGAGGAGGACTCCTCCTCCATTGAAGCTCTAAGTTTGATTTCTTCTTCTTCTCTCTCAATCTTTCTATGGAGAAACTTGTAAGTCTTGTTTGGTTTATTTGTATTAGCTAGACGTTTTGCTAGGCATCTCTTTGAGAGCCTAGGGTTTATGTAAACGATGATATTTTTTCGGATTTAATCTTTGCTTCATGATTTCTTGAGTTCTTCTTTTGAATCAATTCTAGTTTCTTGTTTATGTTAGAAATCCTAATTGAGTGACACGATTGGGAGATAAACTAGGGTTCAAGAACTAGGGTTTGTTCAATAGTTGATTCATGCTTAAAGTTAGCAATATTTTAATTCAATTGTTCATAATCTATGCTTAATTCTTAATGGGGATGGAGTAATTAACCGGAACCGTTAGTTGGCTAGTGAAGAGACGTGTTAGGATTGGCTAGTGTGGGTAGATTCGGTAGGTGAAATTCGACTGTTTCGTGTAACGGTGGACCGACAGGACCCGTTTTCGTGCATGTCGTTAGCCTATTAGAACGGACCGGTAGACACAAGAGACCGATAGGAGATTGTAGTGTACCGTGAAGTAGAATGACTTGAGATCGATAGGAGATAGTCAGTGCTGTTACCCGGCTTAGTTATAATATAGTTAACGTGTTGCTCAGATAATCCGGAAATCGTCTACAACCCTAGGTGATCTAGAGATTGCCTAGTTTCTCCAAACTTATTTATTAAATATAAAAATCCAAAAATATTAGCTTAGTTGTTATTTCAATTCTAAAAATCAATCAAATCTTTCCTCCTGCACCGTACGCTAAATTAAATAACTAGTTAAATAATCTCAAGCCTGTCCTCGTGGGATCGATAACTCGGGGTTGAAATACCACCCCTATATTACTTGACCGTGCACTTGCGCATACGCGTTAAGAAATTGCGTCAGTGGCGCAGATGGTTAGGTCAACGCCTAGACGGCAGCAACGATGGAAGCAACCAGCGATTGAATATGGTCTTGGTGCGCAGGGGTTTGCAGCGCCGGCTGTGGCTTCGCTGGAGTGTTTACTAGTGTCAGGGAAAACCCTAGCGAGTATGGCTCCGACGGCTGAGGCCAAGGGTGTGGCTGAAGGCGCAGATCGCACGACGCAACCATGGCGGCTAGAGTTTGGGGTTCGGCCAGCACTAGTTGTGGCGTCAGGTCGGGCGGTGTAGATACTGCTTTCTGACATGACAGATCTTGGCCACGTGGCAGCCATCCAGCACACCATATTGTGCTCCATACACACTGGATCACCAGCCGAGCTGATCCATGTGGGGGCTGTGAGACAGAGCCCTCGCATACCACTGCACGGGACTTGTAGGGACTTAGTGGTTTGGAGGCTAGAGTAAGCCCTATCGCGTGCGAGCCAAGCCCGCACGCGACCTTTAGTAACTGTTTTGAGAGATCTATGGCACGAGCTCCCTAGACCCGGTCAATCCGGTCAAACCCGGTCAACCTCGTAACGGTTCCGGTATTCGCGCACCACGTGCTATAACGGTTCCTATATACTCGGACGAACGTGCCGTTATGGTTAAGCTAATCAAGCCGCCATTAATGGGCGCATTAACCACACTACAACGGTCATGTTCTCCAGTATATATATATCGTTAACCTTTCCATACAAAGGAGAACACACTGCCATACGCGGAAGCTCTGCCAAACCTCTGTCTCTCTCTCAGACATTGCTACTGACTTACTCTCTCCCTACACACACCCCTACTCTTCCTGTGCGATCCTTGATCCACTACACACGGTGCACACGGAGGTCTCCCCGCCGGAATCTCATACACACATTTTGGTGAACCCGACGTGAAACTTACCGGCAAAAGCAACCATGTCTCAGGAGGATGATGTCAGCAACCGATCGCCTTCCACCGAAACTCCCTCGGGAGACGAGACATCATCCCAGGGTCTAAACCGGTCAAGCAGAGCACCAGAAGCTTTAGACCAGAGCTCAACATGAAGATCAAGCAGGAGATAGTCAAACTCCTAGATGCCAAGTTCATAGAGCCAAATCATCATCCCACATGGCTGGCCAACATCGTGCCGGTGGTGAAGAAGAACGGACAGCTCCGCATCTGTGTGGAATTCCGAGATCTCAATCGCTTCTGCCCTAAGGACGATTTCCCACTGCCCAACATCGATTTGCTTATCGATTCAACAGCAGGCCATCGCATGTTCAGTTTCATGGACGGTTTCAGCGGGTACAATCAAATCAAGATGGATCCCGAAGATGCGCGAAAAACTGCATTCATCACTCCGGTAGGGGTATTCAACTACACGGTAATGCCGTTCGGTCTTAAGAACGCGGGCGCAACCTATCAGCGGGCCATGATGGCTCTATTCCACGACATGATGCAGAAAGAGGTGGAATTCTACGTAGATGACTTGGTAGTTAAATCCAAGCATGAAGCGGATCACCTTACAGACCTGCGAAGGGTGTTCAACAGATGCAGGAACTTTCAACTGAAGATGAATCCCATGAAATGCGCATTCGGCGTGACCTCGGGGAAGTTTTTGGGATGCGTGGTCCATCGTCAAGGGATCGAGCCTGACCCTGCGAAAGTGTCAGCCATCACCAGCATGACGCCCCCCCATGATCAAAGTACCTTGAAAACATTCTTGGGAAAACTGTCGTACCTGCGGAGGTTCATCCCAGCAATCGCAGAAATCACATGCTGTTTCAGCACTCTTCTCAAGAAGGACGCCGCGTACAACTGGGCTCCAGACCATGAAGCCGCATTCGAAAAGCTGAAAGAGCTGCTCACGTCCTCAAAGATAATGATCGCACCTCAACTGGGATCACCGCTTCTGCTATATCTTACATCAACAAGGATATCTATAGGAGCACTCTTGGCTCAGGAGTATGAAGGCCAAGAGAGACCCATCTACTATATCTCTCGCATTGTGCAGCCTGCTGAATCAAGGTACACAGACATCGAACGTCACTGCCTTGCTTTATTCTTTGTGATAGAGAAGTTGAGACACTATTTTGCATCACACAAAGTAGTGGTGGTCACCAAGAGCGACCCCATCAGATACTTGTTAACTCACACTACTCCGGGCGGAAGATTGGCAAAATGGTACATGACCATCTCTCAATACGATATCACATGCGTGAAACCAAGAGCGATCAAGTCGCAGGCAGTAGCGGATCTGTTGGCACAGTTTCCCGACAACAGCCACGAACCCGTGATCGAAGAAGAGCTCGAAGGCCCTGAAATCTACGCGATCGACGTGCCCTATTGGACCCTCCACTTCGACGGTTCGTCAACCAGGAAAGGCGGAGGCATTGGGATAGTCTTGACAAAGCCAGACGGGGAAGTCATACAGATATCCGCAAAGCTCAATTTCGCAGTCACGAACAACGAAGCGGAATACGAGGCTCTCATTGCGGGGCTCCGTGCGGCGAAAGCTTTGGAAGTGAGTAACTTAACAGTCATGGGAGATTCCAAGCTGATTGTTAAGCAAGCCTCGGGCGAATATGGTTTGAAGGAGATCAACCTCCTGTCTTATCGTACCCTAGTACAGAAACTGATGCAACAATTCTGCGATGTGAAGTACGAGCACAAGCCCCGAGCAGACAACAGGCATGCAGACGCCTTAGCAACTCTGGGATCTAAGGTCAGCATAGACAAATGCCCCGCAAGGATTTCCATTGAAGTGCGAACATCGTCGGCATTAACAGAGGATGCGTGCGGCGACGAACACATGGATGACGCAGACTGGCGGAAAGCAATTCTGCAAGCTATTGTAAAAGGCACCAGCAGCGAAAGCTGGGCACTCACAAAAGGATACTGCGTCCACGACAACACCCTTTACTACAAGGGTCCTGGAGGAATACTCATGCGATGTGTCTCCGAGCAAGAGGGACAACAGCTGTTAGAAAAGATTCACCAACACGCTTGCGGAGAAAGCGAGGTGTCAATCTACAGAAAGGCTCAGAGATATGGCATTCATTGGCCAGGCATGTCAACAGCTGCAGCCCTGATACAAGGGAAGTGCGAAAGTTGCGCACTAATCAAAGACTCTCTACTCGTCGCCTTAACTGATGACGACGCGGACTGGAGGAAGCCACTGTTTGATTTCCTCACCCAGGGCACCGTGCCCGAATCGAGAAAAGAAGCCGAAAAATTGAAAAGGAAAGCGTCTCGATACGTGGTACAGGAAAACCTGCTTTGGCGAAGAGGTCACGAGGGCAACTTGCTGCGATGTCTAGACGGCAGAGAAGCACAAGAAGTCATGGACCTTTCTCATCAGGTGGAGCATCAAGGAGGTGCGAAATTATGCAGACAGCTCCTCTCGATCGGATATTTCTGGCCCACGATGGAGGTCGATTGCCGTACCAAAGTGCGACGCTGCCAGAAATGCCAATTCAAAGGGAACCTAGTGCACGCTCCTGCTGTGGATCTACATGCACTAGGGACGCCATGGCCATTTCACACATGGGCTCTGGACTTCATCGGTCCCATCCGACCAACGTCGCACGGGAATCATTTCATTCTCACCGCAACCGAGCTGTTCACCAAGTGGGTGGAAGCAATACCACTAAAGACGGCAAATGCGCTGGCTGTGGTCAATTTTATCCAGGAAAGCATCGTATGCAGGTTCGGAATCCCTAACACCATTCTTTCAGATAATGGTACTCCTTTTGTTAATCGCCAGGTAGCTGCGAAATTAGCGGAGTACAATATCAGGCAGATATGTTCTACCCCTTACTACCCAAAGGGAAACGGACAAGCCGAAGCGACTAACAAAACGCTGTTGAGAATTCTGAGCAAGATGGTCGCAGATGATCACAAGAAGTGGGCCGACTCTCTGAGCATAGCTCTGTGGGCCTACAGAACTTCTCCAAGGACACCCACAGGGGCCTCGCCATTTCTACTATGCTATGGGGCCGAAGCTGTGGTACTTGCGGAGGTCAGAGTCAATTCGGCAAGACTAGCCTTCCATGCACTCTATGAAAATCAACGCGATCATGACTTAGTCTTGCTGGAAGAAAAGCGAGAACAAGCTAAAAGGACCAACAAGCGGTACCAGGAAAGAATCGCTCGTGCCTACAACAAGACAGTCCAGCGAAGGGATTTCGCAGTCGGAGACCTGGTCTTGCGCGCATCTGACCACTGCATGCGAGAAGCAACTCACCCAAAGTTCGCAGCTAATTGGGAAGGACCCTTCGAAGTCACAGAAGTCTTCGATAGTGGCTACTGCAGCATACGAAGGTTGCACGGTACAACCTCAACTCCCAGTTCAATCAACATGCGCTGGATCAAGAAGTACTATCCCTGACTTCTCTCATTTCATACGTTTTATGATAACGTGCTTAATGTCTCATGTGGCTATCATTTACGCAATCTCCTCTCCCATATGAGAGGATTGTAATCCCATCTCTCCCATATGAGAGCGTTATAATAAAAGAATTCTCCCAAATGAGAAGTTCATATTTCTAGCTGTCTATGTTACTCTATTTAATTTGTTATTACTGTTAACAATGATTTATTCGCTGCAATGGCAATCCATACAAAATGCGATCTTAATTGATCATATAAGCCTATCTCTACGATAGCAGCTAATGCAAATGCGATCTTAAGTGATCATCTAAAAGCCTATCTCTTACGATAGCAGCCAATGCAAATGCGATCTTAAGTGATCATATAAGCCTATCTCTACGATAGCAGCTAATGCAAATGCGATCTTAAGTGATCATCTAAAAGCCTATCTCTTACGATAGCAGCCAATGCAAATGCGATCTTAAGTGATCATATAAGCCTATCTCTACGATAGCAGCTAATGCAAATGCGATCTTAAGTGATCATCTAAAAGCCTATCTCTTACGATAGCAGCCAATGCAAATGCGATCTTAAGTGATCATCTAAGCCTATCCCTCATGATAGCAGCCAATGCAAATGCGATCTTAATTGATCATCTAAAGCCTATCTCTTACGATAGCAGCCAATGCAAATGCGATCTTAACTGATCATCTAAGCCTATCTCTCATGATAGCAGCCAACGCAAATGCGATCTTAATTGATCATCTAAAGCCTATCTCTTACGATAGTAGCCAACGCAGATGCGATCTCAAGTGATCATATAAGCCTATCTCTCACGATAGCAGCCAACGCAAATGCGATCTTAATTGATCATATAAGCCTATCTCTTACGATAGCAGCCTGTCTAAATGCGATCTTAATTGATCACCCAAGCCTATCTGCTACGATAGAAACTTATATGCAAAGTGATTTTAGTTAATCATCTAAGCCTATCTGTTACGATAGCAACTTATATGCAAAGCGATTTTAGTTGATCGTCCAAGCCCATCTGTTACGATGGCAACGCATGCGCAAGATGATCTTATCAGATCTTCTAAGAGTCCATCTGTTGCGACAACAGCTTATGTGAGAAATGATCTCAATCGATTCTTCAATAAATCCTATCTGCCATGATAGCAATTCGCACCACTTAACGATCTTAATTGATCTGCTAAAGACTATCTACTACGATAGCAACGTTGTGAAAACGATCTTAAATGATCCGCAATGGCCAGCCAACAAGCCCATCTGCCGGGATGGCACGGCTGCGAAGATACGATCTCGAACGATCTAGCGAAACACCTGCGAATTAATATATCGCAGATGCGAAACAAATACATAGCATTATGCAAGGCGAAATATGCCGAAACGCACGCGAAATTGTATTTTTGTTGTAAAGAGACAGCAGATAATACAAAAAAGCTATTTATCATTACGAGTCAAATGATTTACAATTTATCTGTCTAGATAGCAGCTTACAAGCGAAAAGCTCGAATCTAACTACGCAGCCAACATGGCTTAAAATACATTCGAAAAGTGGCTGGTAAGCCAGCAAAGACACAGTACGGAAACCCGGACTGCAAAGGATGAACCCACCGGTTTCAAACACCGGCTACGCAACGCCCAGATCTGCGGGTGAACATCTGTAGCAAGGGGGATCTTGCTCTAAAAGAGCCACATGAAGCCATACGCTCGAGATCCCGCTATCCGACAAGACCGTTGTCAGATATGCACCCCATAACATTTGCCCAAGGAACCACCGGTTCTGGCGATCCACAGACAAGCAGAAGCTCCAAAGGGCAAGGGCTCCTTGTAGACGGGGATGAACGCGACGGTTCGTCATCCCGAGCTCACAAACGTGAAGGTGACGGATTCTTCTTCGGAGATGCTGAAGAAGAATTCCGCCGTTCATTACGAGACGGTAGCACGGTCACTTCGGCGCTGCACCTCATCACGAGGCGGCCGGAAACATGACCTGCACACATAATACACGAAGAAATTTCTTCGAACACATATGAGATATTATCTGCATCTTCTTTATGATGGTTATAAAGAGCAATAAGCCTCATAAAGTGGATCTTGGAAACTATTTCTATAGCACAAAGCGCAAACCCAGGATTCAAAACTTGAAGTTGCCATGAATCAACGAAAAACAAGCGTTGAAGCCAGCAGTCGTAAGGACTCACGGCAAAGCACATGTTTGGGATGAAGAACCCAAATAGCAAAGACAGGGTTTATATAGACCCTGTACAGACTCTTCGGTTGCCTAAGATGAGTCAGCAAAATTCAAAAAGAGGGTAAGTTCAATCACTTACGCCTTGAAAAGCGGTAACAATCAATTACCCTACTAAAGGCTACGACGATTCAGTTGCGTATCCTAATAAATGACGGATAGTCATGATTCGGATGGACTTCCCAACGGAAGCGTGCTTATCTGCCGAGAAATTAGCGCGAAAATCAAGCAGAGAATCAATTGCTGATGTCATAATTGGATATGCACAGAAATGTCCAATCAAATCCCGGAAAAGGGCAAAACGGGAAAATTTATTGTTCTTGTTAAAAAAAAAGGGGAGAAACCCTAGCAACATTACATTAATGTTTCAAAACGTTACATTAATGTTTCAGCTATTTCCTTGCTATTTTTCAAGACTCGAAAAATCAAAGCAAATTCTTGGTTAAGGAGTCTTGGGGCTCGAACTGCTCGCTCAGCTTCTCCACCTGTTCCACTTCTTGCTTCAATTGCACGCACCTGGCATTCATCTCATGATACAGCTTCAGAGCTTCATCAACCCTTTGCTTCTGCTGCTCCACCTTTTGCATCTCAGCTGCGAGATTCTGGTGACCGAGTTTCAAAGTTACAGCCGCGCGAATCAGCGTGACTCTGTCCTTAAGAAACTTAAAGCCCATTCTGCCTTGGACTTTGGTCACGAGGTTTTGGCACATGCCACATAGCAATTCAGCACTCTGGACCGAAATGGTCGCAGGCGTAGCCGCAGACAGCTGCTCCAGTATCCAGATGGCTTCAGTGAGGAACAGCCTCCTGTCAAAAGGCCCGATCTCCAGAGATCGCACAAACGAGCGAGGATACCTGAGACGCATTCGAACCACCCAGTCTACATCGGTTTGCTTCAAACCTGAGGAGACGTCAAAGATGAGTTATGATGTCAAAACTCGCAAGCGAATAATGCGACGTGCGAACATTAAAGCTCTACTTACCAGTTCCTTCCAGAATCTCATGAAGAGAAGGAATGCGGGCTGCCGGGTTGTTCAAAGATTGCCCTCGCTCCATAACTCTCCTATCGGCTGCGAGCTCCAATCTCTCGTAGTCAGGAGGAAGAGTGTAGGCCGCACCAGCTGCGACTGCATTCCCAACCTGCGAATCCCAAATGCTCCACGCAGGAATAGGTGCCTCGGGCTCAGTCGTCGCCGGAGGTGAAGGGACAGCCGAAGTCGCTTGGCAAGGGACGCTCTCAGATGCGAAAGCATTAGCAGCACTTGTCCTCACTTCCTCAACACTAGCATGGACATCTTCATCCATCAACACAGTGTCAGCTCCAGCATCGTCGGAAAGCTCGATGATATCCTCACGAGGCTCACCCGTGCGGTCAGCAGCTGCGACGGGCTTCTCGGTATGGGAGCTCGGAATCGGAACATAGGACGCAGAAGACTGACTTCTCTGCTCCAGCGCAGGTTCCTCAGCATGACCTGCGACATTAAATGCGATGATATGAGGTAACTTGTGTTATAAGTTATTTTCGCTATCTTTACTAAAGCTAAGAGTAAGCACCTCCACGCGAAGGTGGGATTGAGGTATCCTCGTCATACACTAAGGACGTGGCACCATGCCCTATCAGTGTGTCTTCACTAAGCAGGTCCTTAAGAGAAGCGTGACCTGAGGTGCGAATAAACCAGTCATGATTCTGCCTCCAGTGGCTAAAGCCTAGTACGTGCATATCACTCAAATAATTACCTGAGGGTTCTCCGCATTTGCCTACTAACCAACGGCGAATGTCAGCCTTTGACACACCATGCTTTAACGCACCCACAATAACATCTCTATAAGTTACTGCGAGATTGAAGATCTCACCTTTATCGCCGCCTGCGATCTCTTCGAAGTCCGCTTGGACTTGCTCTAGTGCTGCTGCATCCTCTCCGGGAACCTCATCTTCCTCCTCCACATGAGGAGCCACTTCTTCGGGAAGCTCGTCTTCCTCGCCGACTGGACGCACTAAGTCGTCGACATGTTGCTCTTCGAGGCTCCGCTGCTTCACACGCTCAAGCTCCTCTTCTTCCCGACGCCTTCTTCTCTCAGCAGCCTCCGCGGCTGTCTTCCGGGACTCAGCAAGAACGTCCTCGCTTATGGGCTCATCTGAAATGCCAGAATGGGCATCTCTCTTTTGTCTTTTGGCCGCGAGGCCACCAGAGGTCTCATCATCATCTGCGAATACACGAATGGTTTAAAGAAAAGAAGTGCAAAGAAGTTACAATGACAAGGAAGAAAATGCGACGGAGGTACCTCCTGATTCTTCCTCATGCATTACAACTGTTGCTTCTTCTTCTTCATCACTTGCCTGGGGCTCCTGCCTCTCTTCCCCTCCCTCTTGATCGAAGGGAACGAAAGACTCAATTGTGAGCTCTTTCCGCACTTTGCTGGGCATGCGACCTTTGCCTTTGTCCTTGACAGAAAGGGACCTCACTGGAGGAGAAGCTGGAGCGCTTCTAGGGGAAGAAATCGTAATTCCCTTTTGCCTAGGTCTCTTCACTCTTGGCGCCGCAGTCGCTGGAGGAGACGGGTCATCTCCGGGAGGAGACGAAGCCGGAGGATTGTCTATCAGCGAGTCAGCAAAAACATTCATGGCTGCGCGAACCTTTGTTTCAACCTCAGCGTCCATCCTCCATGAAAGCCGGAACGGCTGCTTTTGTCTTCTGGTGGCAACAATGGTGTTGACCAGTGACTTGGAGCGATCACCAGCTGCGAATCTCCGCACATGACACTACAACAGTACAGAATAATAGTGTCAGCACAAGGAAATCGAGAAAACTTAACACATGCGAAGAAATTGCTTACATCAGCAAAAGCCTTGCTGTATCTGACGACTTGCGCGTCGCCTTTCTTGATTGCGGCGACCTGCTCCTTCAGAATGAAATCAGGGCACAAATGGTTCTCACGGTCCCACAGTGAGTAGCAACCATACTCAGACTCGCTCAGACTACAAGTGGGGCGAAACGGAAAAGAATTTCTTTTGATCAAGGGAGCTTTACCCGGCTGCGCGGCCGACTCTGTCTCGATCCTCGTTCGCTGGGCCACCCAGTATGCGAGCCAGTTCTGGGAACAACCACCCTCGCGGGTTCCCGCAGGCTGCTCAAAAGGAAGATTGTTCATGAAAACCGTCTCGCACTCCTTTGTTAGCAAGCGCTTGTAGCATCCTCTGACAATGGACTGGGGCCAGATTGATGGGGCCACCGCATCAAAACCAAACTGAGGAGAAACTCTAGTGGGGTCAACGTCCACGGTGATCTTCTCATACCTCGGCGCGAGCTCACGAATATGCTCTGCGAGGGCAGGAAGGGAACCTCGCAGACACCAGCAAAAGAACTCGCGGTAGCGCTCATGGAAATGAGGTCCCCTTTCAAAGAGAAGCTCTTCTGAAAAGACCATGCCTTTAGAGGGGTACAGCTTTGGAAACCATCTCACCTTTTCAATACGCGTGGCATAGGGCCTAGCAGTAAACTCCTTCCGTTTGTCGCATATCGAACTCCAAACGCACTTGGTGTTGCCTGTTCCGAACCATCTCGCAGCTCTTCCGCTGTTGCGCGCTTCTGTCTCGCCTGGGGGACACCACTTATCAAGTTGGAGAGCAGTTGGGGCATAAGACGGCCAGCGCTCGAAAACCCACATTGTCAAAAAGGAAATATTGACAAAAGTTAGCACATCGAGGCGGCCACGCGACTCTCTCATAGCCTGAACCAGCTGATCAAGCCTATAGTACAGCGTGCCCAAAACCAGGGGTCCGAGTGCGACTCTCTGGCCAAGAGCGAGCCTCACGGCAAGCGGCAACACATGGTAGAAGACTCCATCATGGGGGTGACCATCAATCAGGTACCTTGACAGCCAGGCACAGAGAAAAGCACAAAGGGTCAAATGGTAGCCCTTGCCCTCTACGTAATTCTCGGCCTCCGGGTCCTCGTTCAGAAGCTTCTTAGTAATGCTGCTGTTCGCATAGTCTCGGAAGAAGTACTGCAACCATTTGTTCCAGGTATTCTTCGCAGACGTATCGACCAACTGCCAATTCGGAAGAGGCTTCGTAGTAGTCCACCGAGTGGAAATTTTCTTCACCTCTGCTAGGCATTCCTCCATCTGCGTGTACAAGGCAATCTCCGCGGATGTCCTCAAGGGACTCAGAGGGTCCACCTCGCCCATGGGAGAAAGCTCATACAGCATTTGAACGTCCTCGAGTGTCGGGGCAGCCTCGAACTCAGCAAAATGGAACGTATGAGTCGCAGGCGAGTAACGGGACAGAAGGTCTAGAAGCATGGACTGATCCAACTTCACGGCAGCACCCTTCATAGCCTGGATAGCAAAGTATACGCCGGCTTCATTAAGAGTCTCGGCGTGGTGATCCAATACGTGGTCAATCCACTCATCCATATAGTCCAATTTCTGGACGAACGCCTGAGTAGAAATCGCAGTATATGGGAAGTGCCCGTTTTCGATCCCCAATCGAACTACATCCTCGGAACCAACCCACTCGAGCAGGGCTGAGTTAACTGGGCGAGTCAACGTCAGCAATCGCTCAACTGGAACAGGATCAGGCATCCTCTTCGCCTTTACCCTCGCATGGTAGAAATCTTTGCCGCCTAAAAAGGGGGCTTTTCGCCACAAGGCCTGCGGAAGGTCGGGTATCTCTTCATCTTCCTTGACGGGTCTGGTTACTCTGGTCTTGGCCATTCCTGCGAAAGAGCAAGAAAAAAAAGGGGGAGAAATACCACACTTCAGTTTGAATTTTGGGATTCCAGATCTATGCAAAGGAAGACGAGCAGTTCCGGTATCGATTTCAAAAATTGGGGAGTTGCAAGATCCAATATTGTTGAAAGATTAAAACGAAGCGGGTTCAAAGATCAAAACCTCTTCACAAATTCCATGGGTTTACAGATTCAACGCAGTTCAAGGCAAACACTGGTATCTTAAATCAAAAAGTAAACGAGGCCAACCTTGTTTTCTTGAAGCCTGCTTGGATATGCACAATTGAAGAATACGATTTGCAGTTCTGAACTGGTGATTGATTATCTGGATCTGCTCTCGAAGATCTCCGGGTACCATTCACTTTAAGAGAAAGAAGTGATGCTTTGCAATAATGGGGGATACAAGGTATTTATCCAAAACAATGAAGGGTTGCGTCCTTTCGATAGTCGAATCGCAACCGTCACCGTCGAATCGCGCAATCACAGGACAAGCTGACGTCACGCCTAAAACCCTAAAGGTCAGACGGCACGACTCTAGGGGTTTTAGGTCATAATGACACGCACGGGGGCTGAACTTACCCGTATTTGAATTGGTGCGTGGCAGCGACGCGTATGTTGGTTTCCGCGCATGGAAGTCTATACGGCTATGAGTCTTCACGCGCGGAAAGGGGGCTAATGTAGATACTGCTTTCTGACATGACAGATCTTGGCCACGTGGCAGCCATCCAGCACACCATATTGTGCTCCATACACACTGGATCACCAGCCGAGCTGATCCATGTGGGGGCTGCGAGACAGAGCCCTCGCATACCACTGCACGGGACTTGTAGGGACTTAGTGGTTTGGAGGCTAGAGTAAGCCCTGTCGCGTGCGAGCCAAGCCCGCACGCGACCTTTAGTAACTGTTTTGAGAGATCTATGGCACGAGCTCCCTAGACCCGGTCAATCCGGTCAAACCCGGTCAACCTCGTAACGGTTCCGGTATTCGCGCACCACGTGCTATAACGGTTCCTATATACTCGGACGAACGTGCCGTTATGGTTAAGCTAATTAAGCCGCCATTAATGGGCGCATTAACCACACTACAACGGTCATGTTCTCCAGTATATATATATCGTTAACCTTTCCATACAAAGGAGAACACACTGCCATACGCGGAAGCTCTGCCAAACCTCTGTCTCTCTCTCAGACATTGCTACTGACTTACTCTCTCCCTACACACACCCCTACTCTTCCTGTGCGATCCTTGATCCACTACACACGGTGCACACGGAGGTCTCCCCGCCGGAATCTCTTGCGCACAGGCGGCGAAACGCCCCAGAGTTCTTTCTGGTACTGTGGCATGGGTAGGAACGAGAACTGGGTAGCGATTGTGGCTGGAGGAAACTGGGCTGTGGCCATGCTCGCGGAGACGAACGGCGGTGCTTAGAGGTCTGAAGTTGTGGCCGCTGGTGGTGGCAGTAGAAAAAACTGTGGATTGGGTCGTAGTGAAGGCAGCTGTGCTAGGGTGGGCTGGAGACGCGCCTCTAGTGCATCGAGTTTCTCTTCGACTGCTTCCCAATTAGTTTCATGGCGGCGAATTCGGCGTCCAATTTTTCCAACTGCTCCATGATTTGTTTGAGCAAATCAGCAGTATTAGAAGAGTTCGACATGATTAAAGCACCAATTGATACGTACCAGTATCGTACCAGTAGCTTGATTAGTTACGAATCTCTAACTAGACTATGAAAAGTCTATGAAATAAAACGAAACTAAAACAATTCATTCATCTCATGAAAGATGAAGTTGAACCCTAACACATATAAATACTAAATATTTCTACTAAATACTATTAAGACCCCTAAATACATAGTAAAATGCAATAACTCACCCCTAATAATAAAATAACATAAATAACGTCCTAACTAATGAATATTTTGGCACGTCACCGTTGAGATATTTTGGCGGAGCACGGGTCTGTTCCTCACGATCGGGTCGTCTAGGTAGTCCTGTCCTCCAGTAGATACGTGCTCGTATCAGGTTCACTTAATTTTGATGGTTGATGGTTCAAACGACTGTTGGCATGTACTTGTGTCAACAACAATTCTAACACATACTGAAGATTGTATGTAGGTATGCAGTTACAGGATCAACTACTCTAGAGGAGGGGGGTTGAATAGTGTATGCCGTTTTTTTCTAAAAGGTGTGATTTTAAAACAAAGTTAGAAGAACTTGAAGTATTGAACTCAGTTTCAAGGCTTTGAAATTAAAACAGATAGTTTAAAAGATAGTGAGTATTTTCAAAGCTTTGAAATGCTAACTGAAACCTGTTTAAAAGCAGTTTTAAAGAAAAGTAAAGGACAGTAAACCAAGACAATGAACACAGCGAATTTTTACGAAGTTCGGTCCCAAGTGACCTACTCTCCGCCTGAAGGATCTAATCCCTATAGGATTTCAACAACTTCTTATTTATCAAAAGCTAAGCCCTAGATCTTAGGCCAAGAGAATTGCCTTACTCTTTTTCGGCATGTGGTTCTTCCTAACCTATTTAATAACAGCTCTAGCTTTTTTTTTTTGATAAGATCATTTTATTCAACACAAAAACCAACTACAAAGCAGAAAAACAGAAGTCCTGAGAAGCCACATCCAGCACCTCAATATTAAACTCTCTACTACTAATAGTACCATTACATTTTCTATCAAGATTTGTCCTAGCCATGAAGTGGGCAACCTTGTTAGCACTTCTGCTGCAGTACTGGAGGTTACTCCCTGACAAAGTAATCCATTTAGAGATGCTATCAGACCTGTTGCCAAGAAGCCAATGAGCTTTCCTACAATCTAGGATTCCATTTACCACACTAAGGGAGTCAGACTCTAGCATCACCCCTTTGACCTGATTAGCCAGGCACCATTTTACTGCCAGCTCAATAGCTATAAATTCCACTTCTTCAATGGTGAGATTTGAGGAATAGAAAACTTCACCTGCTATTAGCTTTCCCCTGTTATCTCTAGCCACCCAAGCAGCACTGGCTTCATTGTTCTTCACACTTCCATCACAATTTACTTTCAAAAAAATCAGGTGGGGGAGGAGTCCATTTTCTGATAACTTGTGGCACTGCTTTTGGGTCCTCATTCATCTGAGAGTGATCTTCTATCAGCCCTTCAATTTCTTTGACTAATCTTTGAGTGTTTGGAGTATTCTGACTAAAACACCACTCATTCCTGTACTTCCAGAGCTGTTGTATGATAATAGCTGCAATTAGGGCTAGAGAGCCTCCCCTATGAGAACCAATTTTTTGAAAGTCCTTATCCAGTAAAATTAGATCCAACCACTGCCATATTTGGAGTCCTGGCATTAGATCAGTTCTAATGCCACAAATAGCAAACCATACCCCCCTAGCCACATTACAGTAGAAGAAAGTATGAGCTAGAGTCTCAATTTCCACATTGCACATAGTACACTGAGAAGAGTAGTGAGGAAACCTGGAATGAATTCTTTGGTTACAAGGCAAGACATTCCTGTTAACTCTCCAAAGAATTATTTTAAGTCTATGGTGAATGGGAAGCTTCCATATGGCTTTCCATCTAGCATTTTTGGCCCCTGGGGTTTCTTCATTCCTAAGAATCTGATACATAGCTTTTGTGGTAACTTCCCCTTTTCTTTCTTTGGTCCAAACCCATCTATCAATGCTGCCAAAGAGGGGAATGTTAATTTTTGTGATGGCTTCACCTTCACCTTGAGAGAACCACCTTTGAATTAAATCCATCTTCCATGACATGTCATCATTAATCAGCTCAGATACCCACTTAGGGGCAAGGTGCAAATCATCAGGGGGTTGTGGTTTAGCATTTTCTAGGTTTGGCACCCAGGGGTCCTGCCAGATGTCAATTGAAGTTCCATTGCCAACCACCTTAAGTGCATAGGGTTTTATGAGGTCTCTCACCTGTAGCATACCCTTCCAGAAATAAGAATGAGAAGGGTGGGCTTCCAAAATGTGAAAAGGAATCCTGTGACAATACTTTTGCAATAACACCTTAACCCAAAGAACTTCCTTCCTGGTCCACAAAGCCCAAGAAAGTTTTGATAAAAGAGCTAAGTTGTGCAGTTTCATTCTTCTAAAGCCCAGACCCCCATTGGCCTTGCTAGTGCACAGACCATTCCAATTAATCCAGTGAGTCTTCTTCTCATTTTCACCATCACCCCACCAAAATTTTGAACTCAAACTGTCCAGTTTGTCTGTAAGAGTGTCTGGGAATTTAAAAGCAGTCATGGCATAAGAAGGGATGGTGTTAGCCACCACCTTAACCAAAGTAGTTCTTCCAGCCCAGGAGAGCATTTTAGTTTTCCATCCAGCAGCTCTGATTTGAGTTTTCTCCAGCACATAAGAGAAGGCCTTGGTTTTTGATCTTTGCAAATACATAGGTAGACCAAGATAGATAGCTTCTTTGGACCCTTTTTGGAGATTCAACAATCCTCTGATTTGACTTTTGACTTCTCTTGCAGTATTTTGACTGAAAAACACAGAAGATTTGGAGCTACTCACTGTCTGACCAGACCACTTGCAGAACAGTTCTAAACCCCACTTCAGATACTGAGCTTCCTCAACTCTTGCTCTTGCTAGAACCACAATATCATCAGCAAACATCAAATGGTTGACTGCTTCACAGTTTCTAGCCATTTTGATGCCTTTACTCCAACCTTCACAATGTATAAAGTTGAGAATCCTAGACAGCACCTCATTGCATATAACAAAGAGGGATGGAGATAGGGGGTCACCCTGTCTCACACCTCTCTGAGGTTGAAAGTAACCTTTAGGAGAGCCATTAATAAGAATAGACATCTTAACAGTGGTGAGACACTCTTTTATCCAACCAATAAAAATAGGGGGAAACTTGAACCATTCCAGAACTTTGAGAATGAAATGCCATTCAAGCTTGTCATAAGCTTTTTCCATATCAAGTTTAATAGCCATGAGTCCTCCCTTACCTCTTTTCCTCCCCATTGTGTGAATGGCCTCATGTAAGAGGATTGTGTTATCATGAATGAGTCTTCCAGGGACAAAGGCAGCTTGATTTGGGGAGATAAGATCATCAAGTAGAGGTCTCAATCTATTGGAGATTATTTTTGCAATGACTTTGTATGTGACATTACAAAGACCAATAGGTCTAAATTGAGACACTTTTGAAGCATTGGCCATCTTGGGGATGAGTGAGATAAAGGTTGCATTAAGGTTGGAGGGCATAGTACCTGTAACAAAGAAGTTTTGAACCAATGTACAGAAATCTTCACCAACAGTGGACCAGTAATGCTTGTAGAATAGGACAGAGAAACCATCAGGCCCTGGTGCTTTGGTACTTCCCATAACAAATAAGGTTTCTCTGATCTCCTCAAAGGTGGGGATTGCACAAAGCTGTTGGTGATCTTCCTGCCTTACCCCATCAGGAAATAACTCCTTTCCCCACTCATCAATCTGCCCTTTACTGCTAGTAAAAAGTTGTTGGTAAAAGTTACAGAACTCATTGTCAATAATATCCCTGTCCTCAGTCCAAGTGTTGTCCTCTAACTGGAGGGTGTCAATGGTGTTTCTTCTTCCTCTAGTTGTTGCAGTGGTATGAAAGAATTGAGTGTTACCATCCCCTTCTTTTAGCCACAGAGCTCTAGACTTTTGCCTCCATAAACTCTCTTGTCTTCTTTGCAGCTCCCTCAAGGTAGCTTTAAGCCATCTTTCCCTTCCTAGTTCTTTATCTTGAGTACAATCCGTCAATTCCTCTAATTCTTTCTGGACTTCCTTAATATTTGTATCAATGTGACCAAAAACTTTCTTGTTCCAGTTCTTTAAAGCCACTTTTGTACCTCTAGGTTTCTTAAACCACTTAGTGGGAGTGTAGTTAGGAACTTCATTCCAAGCATTGTGCACTACCTCTCTGCTAGAATGGTCCCTTGTCCATGCTGCAATGAACCCGAATGGCCTTTGAGTTGTACACTTTTTATAGCAATCATCCACAATCAGAGCTACATGATCAGAAGTACTCACCACTTTGTGCAAGATCTTTGCTTTAGGGAATAAATGCAGCCAGCTGGGGGTAGCAAAACCCCTATCTAACCTTTGCTTAATGAGTCCTCCCTTGAGCCACCCATTACTCCAGGTGAACTGAGGACCCATAAAACCCAAATCTATCAGCCCTTCTTCAAAGACTAACTTTGTAAGACCTTGCATTCTTGAACTAGACACACTTCTTCCTCCAAATTTATCATCTTGACATAACACCTCATTCATATCTCCTACTATAATATAGGGAAGCTGACACATCTTACTAATGTAAGCTAACTGTTTCCATAACTGAAACCTGTTAGCTTTTTGGCAAGGGGCATAGATGCAATGAAGCATCCAACCACTTTTGTCATGAACTCCATGAACTAGAATAGAGATAATACTTTTGTCAGAGAATACAACTTCCATCTTTTTGTCATCCTTACTTGCAAATATCAGGCCACCACTTCTCCCAATGGGATCAATGCAATGCGTATAAGTGAAGCGAGATTTGTGCAAATAAGGACTAATTTTTTGAGATTTTACCTTTGTTTCTGACAGAAAGATCCATTCCAAGTCATCCTGTCTTATTAAGGACTTTAACTGACGAATTGCCGAGGTATGTCCTAACCCTCGGCAATTCCATACTAGTCCTCTCATGGTGCCTTTGGGGGCGTGGTAAGGCCCGCCTCCTCAGCCATCGAATCATCACTATCTGCATCCCCTGCATTTCTGTGGATTATGAAATCTTCCTGCCTCGGATGCACTCTGTGGAATTTTCCATCTCCTCCACGTTGGAAAAACTTCCTTGCTTCTACAAAACGATGAGTGATCACCTTCTCGCCACGTTCGCTATCGTAGTTCTCCTCTTCAATGTATTCCATCAATTTTTCTTGTCTGTATTTCGTAGTTGTGTCACCAAAGAGCTTCCTCCTTTTGCTTTTGGACAATTCCTTCATCGTAACCTTCTGAAATTCCCTTTTGAGTTGTAGATTTAATCTCACGTCTTCTGCAAGCATTTGATTAACTACCATCCTTCTTGTTTCTTTTTTGAATTCTTCCAAATCAAGTTTTTCCTCTTGACCAACTTAACGAGAAAATATGATTAAGTAAAATAACATAATGATATAAAAATTAAGCTCTGTATGAAGAACATTGTGAAGACAGTGAAGCAGTAAAGCTAGAAGTGTTCTTCAGGAATCTGAAATGGATTGAATGGATGAAATGATCTCCTTCAATGATGTTTGTCAATCCATGAGAGTGTGTGAATCTCTGTGTATGGCTCTGTGCTTTTCAATCTCTCTAAATCAGTTCTTATCTGTCAATTTGAATTGCAGACTATATAAAGAGCTTCAACAGAAATCCCCAAAAAAACCTCTTGTAGATTCTTGACTCTCAACAGCTTTCTCCCAATGGCTAGCTGCTTGATTTTCTCAATTGATTTTGATCTGATCTTCAATCTGCAAGTCTAAGGTAAGTCCAAACGATCTTCCATAAGAGTAGGACTAATCTGCATGCTTGGATTTCCTATTCTGCAATTAACCACTGAATAAAGAAACTTCCTGCAATACAAAGTTAGCTGATAATCCCTGCAAAAAAGATTAGGAAAATGATAAAGATCGAAGCATGTTATAACACATAATTAGTTTTTCTTTCATCACATAATTAGCATGATCAAGTGTAAAAAACATTATAGTTTGAATAGGATTAAGAACTCCCCCTTAGTTCATGCTGTGAAGCTTTCAAGGCTTTGAAACCAGTTTCAAAGCTTTGAAAACAGTCTTGCACTTACAAAAGCTCATCAGGGGCATGTACTGTTATTAATTTTAAGGAAAAATACCACATAGTTCTTTTCCAAACTCCATTCAATTTGAAGAATGATGCTAAAGTGGTTATGGTTATGGAAATATTGAAGGTCCATGGTGAACTCGGTGTATTCTCTTATTACGCGACTTTTTCTGGTTTATTTAAGCAGAATCATGTAGGATAAGATGGTGTATCGGTTGAGGATTCGAGGCTTTTCGTATGATATTCTCACGTGCTTGGTATGTTTTGTCTCTTTCTTTTCATTTGACTTTAGGGATCATTTTGACTGATTAATTTAGCTAACGATATGATAAAAAAAATTGCAATTTTTTTCATAACATTTTAGATTTAAGAAAGATGTACAATATTATGAAAAGATTGTGTAAGGAAGAAATAAGAAGTCCCATTGAGAATTTTTGATTAGTTGTTGGAGAATAATTCTAGCTCTATTGTAAGAGCAACTCCAATAGTAGTAGTTAAAAGTTATTTAGAATTTGATGAAAATAATATATTTTTATTTTAGATATTCTAAAATTTTAGATATGATTAGTTAAATGCTTAGCTAAATAACACGTGGCACATTCTCAATATTTTCTGCAAGAGAATTTTATGGAATTCAGGACATAACCGCTAAGAACATGGTTAAAGAAAATATGAAGTTATTGATCCGGTTCTTCACATGTAGAGAGCGGGATAACTATCAGATAAAATAATGAGCGGGGTAAAGAGCCTATTGGCGGTAATATTTTTCTTATCTTATTTATATTTTTAAAAATAACCGCTATATAAACGACCTATTGGAGATGCTAACCTACACGATTTTGATAGAATTCTTATAAGCGGGATAGTTGAAACAGTGAAGCTTCTCAAATGAGTTTTAAATATGTAGCCAACCCGGCACTTAATCATTCTTTTACTATGAGATTAGCAAGTTCATTTCATCTTGATTAGGGAAACCAATGTTGATTGTACTGGTTATATGGACAACAATTCTAAAGCAAACTCATCAACCTCATGTAACATGTTCTAAAGGAAACTAGCTGTAAGATCGGGTGGTGCAAGGCTTGAAATAGTTGGCCTATTTCAAGGCCTTGAATCAGATTTCAAGCCTTGAATCAGTTATCATATGCTTGAAAATAGCATAGGCCTTGAAACTGCATTCAAAGCCTTGAAACTGTCTAACCTATATGAACATTCTCAGGGGGAATTTTTTGTATACTCTTCTAAGTTGATTTCCTTTCTCGCCTTAATATGTTTGATTTAATCTTATTTGATGATTAAAGACAAATTATTCTAACAGGTTTGAACATAGAATATCATCCGTTTGACTATGATTTTGCAGGAAATTTTATTTCCTAGTTTGCAGAGATTATTTCCTTATCTGACTTTACAGGGAAGGAAATAATTGAGAAGATGATTCTGTGTTTGATCTAAATGACTTGACAGCTTCTCAATCCATTGAAATTCAAGATCACGACATTATCTCTGGAGATTGTGATCATTCAACCGTTAGAGAAGATTGTCAAAGAGTCAAAGTCTGTTGCCTATAAAATAGGAGATTTGTTGTTGAAAATCTGGGAAGATTTGAAGAGCTGTTTGAAGTTTAAATAGAGCTCTTTTCTGAAGCAAGAACACAATACTCAATGGGCAAAAAGAGAGACAAATTTATGGATTGACAAAGCATCAAAGAAGTTCATTCATCTCACAATCCATTTCACAGAACTGCAAACTCCTCTGCAGTTTCTACACTCTAAGTGTTCTTCTGTATTGTACTTCATTGGTAGATCATTTCTGTAATATTTATATCTTCATTATCAAGGATTGTTAAAGGTGAACAATAGAGAATTCTTATTTAATCAGTTAGCTAGAGCAGGTACTAGATAGGTTAGAGAGAACCACAAGCTGTAACAGAGTAATGCAATTCTCTGTGCTTGAGATCTAGGGCTTAGCTTTTGATTAATAAGAATTGTGTTGAAAATCCTGCAGGGAGAAGATCCTTGAGGTAGAGACGTAGGTCTTAGTGTACCAAACTCTATAAATCACTTGTCTCTTGCATTTACAGTTTCTTTACTTACTCAATTTTTACAGCATTCAAACTTGTCAATTTTCAGGGGTTTGAAACTATTTTCAAGGCCTTGAAAAAGACTTGACTGTTCCATTACAAATTGTATTTCTTCCAAGGGCTTGAACTAGCTTTCAAGGCCTTGAACTGCACTAGCTTTCACAAGATTTCATCTTCTTAGCAAGTTTTGCAAAATGTTGGCATACTCTATTCAACTCCCCCCCTCCCCCTTATTCTAGAGTATCTTAACTGCATTTCCATCTGCACACTCACACTTTCACTAGCATATAGTACTTTTTTCAAGAAAAGAAACTCAAATCTCAATGAGGTAACAATGCAATTCAAACTTCAGGAGAGCTGTTGTTCGGCGGCCATCACTGTGTGCGCCAATGCTTATTTTGAAAAGATTTGATATTACTTGCTCAAACATTACACTATGTTCTAGGTACAATAATCTTAACACCACGTTATATAAATTTATAATATACAACATATAAATTTGTTTATTAAAAATTCCAAACGAAATGGTATGAAAATATACATCCTTTGTGAATATCGAAACCCCTCATTTTGAAATTCGCCTAAGGTCTCGACTGGTTTCGAAATGATTGATTCTCCTCGTCGTAATAGGCATGAATGATGCATGTCGATATTTGTCGTTCATGCGCGTTGTATAACATGTCAAACTTCTATCTTTGCACTACTCTTTCGGAATTGTCCTGCAAATGTTATCTATACAGCTCATTGGAGATGTCCTTAGTTTCCTCCCATACCTCTAACACTTGAGTAACGTACTTTGACAAAAATTGTACTTAGTGTCTCTTAATCTATGACTTATTTTATTTGAGTGACAAGGTCAATCACTGACAATCTAAAGTACCAAGTCATGCTTGAAAGCATGATGGAGTGAATACTTTTAAAATGATCCAATTAACTGGTCTAGTGGTCCATCAATCTTGTGTTTCGTTACGGGAGTTGGACGTGTGAATAATTTTAGCTGGAATAATATAAGGTAAGAGCACGCCTAATCCCAAATTTTGGTGGCAGGCTTTGTTATTTTCGGCCTCACAACAAACTACCAAAATAACAAAAAAAAAAAAAAAAAAAAAAAAAAAAAAGTGCTTTACTAGGCCTCACTCAATAGTCGATCAGAAAAAGACCAATTCATCAAATTTTATATTTGGTGATAACTTTGTAAAATGGCGAAGTACATCCTCCACAGTGGCATCAAATCATATCCCATGTCGTCAAATTTTATTTTTGCCATCATGTTTAATGACAACAAAATAAAAGTTATTGTAATCTACATCAAATTCTTAACTACTTCATGTGCGACTTCTCTTTCTTCCAACTTCGACTTTTATCACTATTTATCGAGTCGCTTCGACCTTATGATTTGATTAGCAAGATGCAGTTTATTCTGCAACACCATGAAAAATTATAAAAAAAAAAATGCATTGTATTGCTATCCAAATCACGGGGTGAAAGTGACTTGGTTACGGATGAAAAAATCAAAAGAGAAGAAAGAGAAGAAACAGACCAAGTAGTGTTTAAGAACATCTTCAAGAGCGCACCAAATCCTACATTTGAGGGAAAATTTTAATATTATTGGACTCGCACATCAAATCACGAAATCAACAAAAAATGGTGAGTTTTTGCAGGCATACCACATTTGTTGACGAGAAAAAATCGAATCACCAAATCTTATATTTAGTATAAGTTTTGTGAAATGGCGTAGTGCATTTCCCACAGTACCGCCAAATTATTTCTTGTATCATCAAATCCTATTTTTTTCATCACATTGATTGCAAAAAATAAATTTTGGTGTAATTCACACCAAATTCTTAATTAGTGTTTAGGGCAAGTTTTTAGTATATTTTTATATAATTTGAAGTATAATATCATATTTTTTCAAATAATTAGTGTTAAATGTAATTTTAGGTGATTAGTATGATTACTTTTTATAATTTAATAAATATTATTAATTTTTATCTAATGTCCTAGAAAAGTACACTAGTGTAATTATCATTCGTTTGTTTAACAATTTTATTGTGACATTGACACCATATTTGGGCATGCTTATTTGAGAAACCCAAATGCAGAAGATGTTACTAAATTATTTTAAGTTGTAGAGTTCTGTGATTTAGTTAGAATGTTAGGGAGTTTATATTGCATGCATTGGAAATAGAAGAACTATCCAACGGGTGATTCGGAGGCATACCGTGGACGCAAGAAAAAATGCACAATGATATATGAGGTAGTTGCATCATATGATACTTGGATATGCCATGCACTTTTTTGGACTCCTGGGCTGTCGATGTGTTGCAAAAATCAACACTCTTTCAAACATTGACCAACGGTACACCAACTCCTGTAAACTACTCAATCAAAGGTAAGGACTATAATGTTGCTTATAGTCTAGCTGATGGAGTTTATCCTAAATGCCCAAGAACAGTATATCACACAGAAATATTAAGCTTATCACAAGGATTTTGAGTGGGCATTCGGAGTTCTCCAAGCTTGATTTGTAATTGTTAAAGGAGACACTCGATTTTGAAAGAAAAATTACATTCACGAGATCATGTTACCATGCATTGCCATACCCAATATGATAGTCGAAGGGGAACTTAGTGAGTATCTTAACACCTACACTTTAAATACTTCTTACATTTCCAAAGGTCTTGGTTATGAAAGTTTGCCATTTGTAATATATGAGGAGGTTGCGAGCCATATCACTGTTTAAACACTTGTTCAATTTCTAGATCGACATCGGGACTTCATAAACCAAGTGGCTCAAAACGAACTAAGAAGAAAACTTATCGCACACTTATGGGATAATCATGGTCAAATAGATTAGGAAGGTAAATTATATTTCTTGAAGTGTTATTTAAGTGTTTTTTTTATATATATAAATTTCCACACTATTTTATTATATTATTTCTAAGTGTTTGATGTAGGGTTTTGTAAGTGATTGGAAAAATAATAATAAAGATCCGCACAAGACCCTCCAAGGATCACATGAAGAGACATCATAAAAATAGTAAAGGTCTTAGTATCAAATACCTTGTTTGTCTCCTTAGATGACTTCAAACGCAAAACAATTTTCTCACCTTTGCGGATAGTCCACGCCTAGGATCAAGCTCTAGATTCCTCCACGTCTTATGCTAGCAACCGGTGGAAGAAGGAACAATAAGAATCACTCAACGGAGATTAAAAGAGGCTAGGCCTCTTCTTGGCCGACGGGTAGAGGGGGGTGGACGGGTCTAGGTCACAGCCTAGACTTGTCTTGCTTTCTCTCCTTGCTTTTTCTCTCTCACTCAATGTGTTTTGAGCATTAGTTGAGAAAATAAGCTAGGAGTGTCCTTTATATAGTCTAACAACTCCTTGTTAACTACATATTAGCCCATCTCCTAATCATGTCCATATACGGATTATTCTAACTTGCAAATTAGTCCTACTAAGTTTACAAGTAGTTGCATATTGATCCTTCTATTAATTAATCATAATAATTGATTCCCGAGTCTAGTTTAATCCATATGGCATGTGACCCCATAGGTTTCTACTTAGTTGGTAGTAACAATTATAAAGATGAAGCGGTGTCTAGCAACACATCCTTGCTACCCAACTAATAGAAATTTTCAGTAATCCGACAAACCTTGTGCAAGTATTGTCTCATCCCTTTGTCTCTATATCAGGATTGGACATGAGACATACAGGTCACACTCGTATATCCAATCCATAGTTTTTCGATCATGGGAATAGTCTTATCCATGCAGATAACATCAATATCCTATATTGATTTATCCGAGTCTGGCCAGAAAATCTATAAGCACTAACCCTCGAGTGGCCACTGATATTTTCTCCTGTTCTGTGGGAGGGAAAAATTATATCTACATCACTAACATCTCCAAGCTTGCTTCCTATTGTGTATGATATGCGCATTTATTGCTACCCAGTCACGGTATAGCGTTTGACGATAGCGAAACACAATATTCCACAACTAGAGGATCTAGTGACTTCAATTCTAAGGATGACAATACCGTTGTCACTACGAGAAGCGTTTGTGACTTTACATAACTTGTATGTTACCTTATCGTAAGTGGGTCAATCCAGTATGACATTACTCCTAATGCATACCCATGTGTTGGATCGTGATATCTCCATATCAATCCAAACCCATATTATTCTGTAGTTGATTGTCCAATTAATCAGTATAATTGACTAGGGATATTTAAGAATATAACATTTATATTCTAAGGACTTCATTCACGTTAACATATCTCCATATCGATAACATGATGAATCGTAAATCAATAAATTTCACGAAAAATAGATTCCCTCTAGGGCATATTTCCAACAGTCTCCAACTTGCACTAGAGTCAATCTGGTGTATCGTATGCCTACTGATCCAGCGCAACCCTATCATGACTACGCTGCGCAAGGGCATGGTAGGCGAGACACCTTGCTGGTACTTTGCATAAATCCACATCCCCTCTATCGACAATCGATTGAGATTGAATATTCTGAGTATGTGCATCTTATGCATTAATATACTCAGTCCTCTGTGATAGAATCGGTAACTGAATCTTGCATGGAACCTTTCCAGCTCACAATCTCTCCCACTAGGGCAAAACATAAAACTAGACTATAATCTGAAATCTTCTTGGGTCAATTACTTATCACCCATGTCCAGTTTGGGGTAATGATCCAGTTATCACCTCCAATTTGAAAACTCACTTATTGCCACCTCAATTAACAACTGGGGTGAATTTTCCGTCAAAAATATTGGTGTTAGGGGTATAATTGTCCATATAAAACCCCATTTAATAAATTAAACATAAATAAATAAAAAAGAAGAAAACCAAAAAAATCAAGATGAAGAGATGCATTCGGGGTAGTTCCAACTACTCCTTAGTCCTTTCTGCATATGCTCTGAGCTCCATTCATCGCCTAGTCACCAGCGTTTTCTTATTTAAAACACCACTGACCGGAAGACACTGTTGGACGTCGAAGTCCCAGTTTTTTTAAGCTTCGATTTCGGCATTAATCCAACTCTCGAGTCTTGAATTCAAATCCTAATATTTCAGTCTCCTCTGTCGCCAAATCTCTTCTTCCCACTCGTCGGCGTCTTCAACAAGATCCTTCGGTAAGATTTATTTCAGAAGCAATCGAACACATATCTCTTATCTCTCTCTCTCTATGATGTTCTATCACTCTCTCTCGGATCCCCGCCCCCTATCTCTTGATATGCGATGTGGATTTTGGGGGCTTCAACTGTCGAAGCTCGATTTATGCTTGTGCTTAGCTGAATCTTGGTAACATCTGATTCGATTGTGGTTTCGGGTTTAAAGTTTCACAGGTTTATGGGTGTTGGATGTTGGGTTTTCGGAGTTTGAAGGTTGTTCTGGTCCAAAAGAAGGAAAATTGGGAAGGACGAAAGAAAATAAGCTTCCTGGAATCAAAATTTTATGCGCCGGAATCTGGGTTTTAGGTGGAATCACCGGCAACTGTTCATCATCTTCATACATTCTGTGATTGGACCATTTTGCCCTTACAGAATTGTCAACTAACGGAATATTTTTGACAGAAATTATCCCAGTTGTTGATTGTGAGCAATAAACAACTGGAATTGGCAATAAGTGAGTTTCAAAATTGGTGGTGGTAACGGAATCATTACACCAAACTGGACATGGGCAATAAGTAATTGACCCAATCTTCTTTGTTGGATTGGAACTTCGTATCAGTGTAACCATTTACGGCGAACCCTTCCTATCCACCATATATCAAGAAATTATCCTATAGTTCTTCTCAAGTACTTAATGATATTCTTGACAATTATCCAGTTGCTTCCACCCGAATTTGACTGGTGTATGTATGTCATACCATACGACATATCTGGCCTAGTACATAACATGGTGTTTCTCGTGAATCTTATTCATACGGTCCTTCTCAATCTAATTGGAAGGACAACTAGCCTTCCAAAGACTAATTCCATGTGACATGGGTAAGAATCAATATTCTTCATGTTGAAATATTTCAACACCTTGTCATTATATGTAATTTGAATTAAGTCGAACAACTATCTTGATCCATCTCCATGGATCTTTATAAGTTGCTTTCCTAAGTCCTTAATTGAAAATTAATTATATACCAATATTTAACAGATTGCAGATGGAGAAATTATTCCCAATGAATAGTATGTCTTGACATACAAGGCCAGAAATATAAATGTGCTCCCACTAACCTTCTTGTAAACACAAGTTTTATCTTCATTCTTGATGGAATCAAACCATTTGATTGCGTCATTAAATCAAATATTCCAACTCCGAGAAGCTTGACTCAATATGTAGACAGATTGCTGCAAGCAAGATGTGAATGGATTAAGCATCACAATTGGGAAAAAGATTTCGTCATAGTCCATACTATGAGCTCGCAGGAAACTTTTATCCACCAATCGTACCTTAAAGTAATCCCATTACCATCCATGTCGGTTTCCACATAACCCACTTGCACCCTATGGTTCTTACCCTTTCAGGTGGTTCCATCAAAGTCCATACTTTGTTGGTATACATGGATTCCATTTCAGGTCTCACGGCCTTAGCCAAAACTAAGATTCTGGCCCACTCGTGGCCACTACATAGGTTGTAGGCTCATCTTCTATGAGCAATACGTCATCGGGTTATGAGAGATCTCTAGCCCCTTTGACATATCCTACTTTACCTACGAGGTTCTTGTGTTACTTGAGCAAGTTGCTCCACAACATCTTGTGATCCTGCTCACGTTTCATCAATGGATTAATGTTCTGTTGTGGTTCTTGAACGCCTTCAAGTTCTCCTATCCTCCCACTGTCTCTTTTAGAGACAATCTCTTTTTAGAAATACAGCGATTCGAGCAACAAATACTTTGTTCTCTATTGGATTGTAGAAATAATATCCCCAAGGATATCCCACAAAAATCATTTATCCTACTTGGGTCCAAGTTTATCTGTAAACATTTTACATAAACTTCATAACTCAAATTCTTAGGAATGACATACTAGGACACCTCCTAGTCCATATCTCATATGGTGTTCTTCATAACTGATTTAGATGGAACAAGGTTAAGGGCGAAAATTTGCTGTAACTAGAACATGGCCTCAAAAGTAAACTGAAAGTTCTGTTTGATTCATCATGGCCCGAACCTTGTCAAGCAAGGTTCGATCTCTCCTCTTAGACGCGTGTACCCACGTGGAGTTCTATGTGGAGCGAGTTTGGATCATATCCAACACTCCTATAGATGCTTGTCAAATTTTTGGCTTAAGTACTCTCCTCTCCGATCCAATCGTTGAGCCGTAATACTTTTGCCAAGCTGATCCTCTACTTCATTCTTGAATTCATTGAACTCTTCAAAGGATTCTGATTTGTCTCTTCAAAAGATACACAAATATATATATTTAAAACATTAGTAAATATGACGAAGTACTAAAAACCACCTTTAGCACTTGTGCTTAGAAACCTACATACATCAATATGTATGATTCCCAAAAGATCATATATTTCCTCAATAAATAAGCCTTACACGTCTCATATGATTCAAAATGAATGAGTCCAGAATTTTATCCATATGGAGTCTAGCAATGTGTTCTTATTTACGTGGCCTAAACTGTAGGGTTTTGATTCATGGATGCGCAACGAAAACACAAACAATCATAACCCATGCAAAACCCTCCAAGGATCACAAGTCAAGAGACCTAACGATGGTAAGGGAAGAAATCAATAACACACCTTAGGGTTCTCCTTTGATGACTTCAAACGCGAATTGTGTCACGTTCTCTATAGTTGATCCACGCCTAGAATTGAATACTAGATCTTCCAATCCTTGGTGCTAGCCCGGAAAGAGGAAGAGGAAGAAGAATCACGCAAAACGAGACGAAACAAGGAGGTGTTCGGCCTCCTTGTGGCCGACGGGGACGGGCGGCGGCAAAGGGGCGGCGGCTCCTCTTTGCTTGCTTGCTCTCTCTTTTTTTTCTCTCCCACTCGAGTTATGATAAATAAGGTCATAGGTGTGGGAAGGAAGGAAGGAGTGTCTTTTATATAGGCCAACAAATCCTTGCCAACTACCTAAAGGACCTATTCTAGTCCTACTAGAATTCAATTTAGTCCCTTCCTTGAAAATTAGTCCCTACTAAGTTTGAAAGGTATTGCAAACTGATCCTTCTAATTAATTAATCCTATTAATTAATTACCAAATCTAGTTCAACTCTATATAGCGTGTGACCCCATAGGTTCTATCTAGTTGGTAACAACAATTTGCTAATATGGAGCGGTTTCTAGCAAAACATCCATTCTAGCCAACTAATAGAATAGTAATCTTGACAAACCTTGTACAAGTAATTTTCCCATCCCTTTGTCTCTATATCCGTATTGGACACGAGACATACAAGTCACACTCGTATATCCAATCCATAATTTCTCGATCCATGGGAATAGCCTTATTCGTGGAAATAACATCAATATCCTATATTGATTTATTTGAGTCTGGCCAGACATTCTATAAGCACTATCCCTCGAGTGGCCTAGGATTTTTGCTCCCATTATGTGGGAGGAAAAAATTCTATCTACGTCCACTACGATCTCTAAGCTTGCTTCTTATTGTATCCGGTACACGCCTTTATAACTATCCAGTTACGGTGTAGCGTTTAACACTACCAAAATCACAATAATCCACAACTAGAATATCTAGAGACTTCAAGTCTAAGGATGACAATACCATTGCACCACGAGAAGCACTTGTGACTTAACATAACGTGTATGTAGCCTTCTCGGAGATGGGTCAATCCAGTGCGCCATTACCCTTAACGCACACCTATGTGTTGGATCATGATATCTCCATATCAATCCAACCTCATACTATTCTATAGATGATTGTCTCATTAATCATTATACTGGACTAGGGATATTTAAGATAAACAACACAATTGTAAATCTAAGGACTTCATTATATTAAATATCCAATAAATAATAAATGAATTTTCTAGCCACAAATAAATTCATACTAAACTAGATTGCCTCTAGGGCATCTATTCCAACAGTCTCCCACTTGCACTAGAGCCAATCTGGTGCATCTCTTATGCCCATACTCCTAGTGTGCCCTTCATGCTTCCACTGCACAAGCGGCTTTGTAAGCGGGTCTGACAGATTCTCATCTGTAGGAATCTTGCATATTCGAACGTCTAATCTATCGATAATATCTCGAATCAGATGAAACTTCCTGAGCACGTGCTTGGATTTCTGGTGTGACCTGGGTTCCTTCGATTGCACGATTGCCCCAGTGTTGTCACAGTACAACTCAACTGGATCCGCAATGCTAGGAACCACACCAAGTTCAGAAACAAACTTTCTAATCCAAACAACTTCCTTTGATTCGCCATTTGCAGCAATGTACTCAGCCTCTGTTGTAGAATAAGCCACCGTCTCTTGCTTGGAACTCTTCCAGCTCACCGCTGCTCCATTCAGGCAAAACACATTTCCCGACTGTGATCTAAAGTCATCTCTGTCGGTTCGGAAGCTTGCATCAGTGTAACCCCTTACACTCAACTCTTCCTCACCGCCAAATATCAAAGCATCCTTAGTTCTTCTCAAGTAATTTAGGATGTTCTTGACTGCAATCCAGTGACTCTCACCCGGATTGGATTGGTATCTGCTTGTCATACTCAAGGCATATGACACATCTGGTCTAGTACACAACATGGCGTACATGATAGATCCTATGGTCGAGGAATAGGGAATTCTACTCATGCGTGCCTTCTCAATCTCATTGGAAGGACAACCACTCTTCGAAAGAGTGATTCCATGTGACATGGGCAAGAATCCCTTCTTGGAATCTTGCATGTTGAACCGTTTCAACATCTTGTCAATATATGTACTTTGACTTAGGCTTAGCAGTCTCTTAGATATATCTCTATAGATCTTTATACCGAGTATATAGGCTGCTTCCCCTAAGTCCTTCATTGAGAAACACTTCCCTAGCCAATCTTTAACAGATTGCAGCATGGGAACGTCGTTTCCAATGAGTAGTATGTCATCCACATACAAGATCAGAAAAGCTACAGACCTCCCACTAACCTTCTTGTAGACACAAGACTCATCTTTGTTTATGATGAAGCCAAACTCTTTGACTACTTCATCAAAACGTCGATTCCAACTCCTAGAAGCTTGCTTCAATCCATAAATGGATCGTTGCAGCTTACATGCTTTGTTGGCTTGCTTTGGATCCTCAAAAACCTCCGGCTGTATCATATACACGTCCTCGAGGATATTCCCATAAAGGAATGCTATTTTGACAACCATCTGCCAAATCTCATAGTCATGGTGTGCTGCAATCGCAAGTAGGATTCGGATGGATTTGGTCATAGCGACTAGTAAAAAGGTTTCATCATAGTAAATACCATGAATCTGTCTGAATCCTTTAGCCACCAATCGGCCCTTATAGGTAATCACATTACCATCCATGTCGATCTTCTTATTGAAGACCCACTCGGGTGGTTCCACCAAAGTCCATACTTTGTTGGTATACATGGATTCCATCTCGGATCTCATGGTTTCTAGCCACTAATGAGAGTCTGGGCCTTTCATGGCCTCTTCATAGGTAGTAGGCTCATCATCTATGAGCATCGTGTCACCGGAATCGGTCACGAGAAGTCCATACCTCTCGGGTTCCTGGCGCACTCTACTAGATCTACGAAGCTCTTGTGTTACCTGAACAGGTTGCTCCACAACTCCTTGTGTTTCCTGTTCATGTTCCATAACCGGTTCAGTGATTTGTGGTTCTTGAATTTCTTCAAGTTCTACAGTCCTCCCACTTGCTTCCTTAGAGACAAACTCTCTTTCTAGAAACACGTCGGTCCGAGCAAAAAACACTTTGTTCTCGGTTGGATTGTAGAAGTAGTAACCCTTAGTTTCCTTAGGGTACCCCACAAACTTACACTTATCTGATTTTGGCCCTAGCTTGTCTGATTGTAAACGTTTTACATAGACATCGCGGCCCCAAATCCTCATGAACGACAGTGTGGGACGCCTCCCACTCCACATCTCATGTGGTGTTTTCATGACTGATTTAGATGGAATACGGTTAATGGTGAAAGTTTCACTTAATAGAGCGTGGCCCCAAAACGATAATGGAAGATCGGTTTGACACATCATAGATCGAACCATATCCAATAAGGGTTCGATTCCTCCTCTCAGAAACGCCATTCCATTGTGGCGTCCGAGTGGAGTGAGTTGGGACACGATCCCACACTCTCTAATATAGTCGTCAAACTCTTGGCTCAAGTATTCGGCTCCACGATCTGATCGTAGAGCCTTGATACTTTTGCCAAGTTGATTCTCTATTTCATTTTTGAATTCTTTTAACACTTCAAAGGATTCGGATTTGGCCCTCATAAGGTACACAAATCCATATCTACTGTAATCATCAGTAAATGTAATGAAGTAGACGTAACCACCCCTGACCGGCGTGGTAAATGGCCCACACACATCAGTATGTATGAGCGCCATTCGCTCACTAGTCCTCTCACCTTTCTTATTGAAAGGGGACTTTGTCATTTTTCCCAATAAACAAGCCTCACATGTCTCATATGATTTAAAATCAAATGAGTCTAGTCCATCCTTATGGAGTCTAGATACACGTTTCTCGTTTATGTGGCCTAAACGACAGTGCCATAAATAAGCAGGATTTAAATCATTTATTTTAATCCGCTTCGTATTAATATTGTAGACAGGATTGCTTAGATAAAGGACATACAGTCCATTAAATAATTGCGTACTAAAATAGTGAATATTATTCAAATAAAAGGAACAACAATTGTTCTTTATTGAAATAATAAAATCTTCCTTGTCCAAACAAGAAATAGAAATAATGTTTCTGCTCATAGCTGGCACAAAATAGCAATTATTTAATTCTAAAACTAATCCCGAAGGCAGAGATAGCTCGCACACGCCCACGGTCAACGCAGCAACTTTTGCTCCATTCCCAACCCGCAAATCTACCTCCCCTTTAGCCAATCTTCTACTTCTATTTAGATCATGCACATTTCGACAAATGTGAGATCCACATCCAGTATCTAATACCCATGATGTAGAGACAGTTAAATTGACATTTACAACAAAAATACATGGTGGTTGTGGAATCACTATTCCAAGACTTTTGTCCTCCATATATTTTGGGCAGTTCCTCCTCCAGTGTCCAGGCTGACTACAGTAGTGACACTCACCTTTAGTCACACCTTTGGCAATGCCACCAACAGGCTTAAGGGCAGGTTCCTTGGACTTGGCAACTGACTTGCTTTTTCTCTTGGAGGATGAGGCAAACCTTTTTCCCTTTCCTTTATGCACCATCATAATGGCCTTGCCATTACCCTTGTTGATGCTTTGTTCAGCTATCCTCAGCATATTGAGAAAATCTGGCAGTGGTTTCACGATCTCGTTCATGTTATAGTTCATGATGAACTGTCCATAACTCTCAGGCAACGATTGCAACACGATATCGGTTGCCAACTCTTGGCCGACCAGGAACCCCAGTCGAGCGAGATTCTCCAAGTACCCGATCATTCGGAGTACATGGGGTCCCACCGGGTTCTGTTCTGCCAGATGACACTTGAACAGTGCCTTAGAGACCTTATACCTCTCAACCCTTGCCTGCTCTTGGAAGAGCTGCTTCAGATGCTCGATCATATCGACAGCATTCATGTTTTCATGTTGCTTCTGAAGCTCAGAAGTTATGGTGCATAGCATAAGGCAGGCCGCATCATTAGCGTCATCAACACGCTTTTGATACGCCTTTAGGGCTGCAGGTGTTTGGTTCTCTGGACCTGCTGGAACATGCTCCTCTATTGCGTACAGTTTCTTCTCTTGCTTGAGAACGATTCTCAAGTTTTTGTACCAATCAAGGAAGTTGGTTCCAGAGAGCTTGTCCTTCTCAAGGACAGATCGTAGGGAATGTTGTGAAATCGATGAGTTGTTTTCCATTTGGAATTCTACAAAAGGAAAATACGCAAGTTTTAGTATTTGTGATTTTTGACAATATTCAATAATGGCTAGTTTATCAAATACAGCTCCCATTATTTTTCTACGGATTAATAACCCTCAAGATACTAATGCGGAAAGTATCCTTATATTTTCTAGTGGGCCAAGATCCATGTTTCATCTCCTTATGAGCTTGCTTTGGCAAGTCACCCAGAATTTGACTACTTTAGATAGGAACAATTCCAATTGCATCTCTTATGCAACTCTTGGTTCAATTGGGAAAATAACTCCTTATTTATCCATCCATATGGATAATCCCAATTGATTGCCTCTAGGTTTCTTAATCGTATTAATAGCCTAGTTGTGTTCAACCTCTTATTTAAACAATTGCACATTACTAGCTTGTGCCATCGCATTCCATCATTATGAACCAAGTCGCCATGCTTTGGCACGCACGAACTTGATAAATCATGATGATAATGAGTGTTTAAATAACGAAAAGGCAAGAACACAATATTTGAGTTTTGAGGGATTTTGAATTCAATTTTTAATTGTTCTGTTGATCAATATCAACTAATCTATCTATTTGAGTTTGGGCACAACTCCAAATAATAGATTCGGGTTGTCTAATTATCTTATTATCCTAATTGCATGCATCATCCACACACCAACCACAAAATAATAAGACAATAAAATAAACAACCACAAAACAAGAATAAAACGTGATGTGGATATGGCCTTTTCTAGACTAAGATAATTCCAAATAGGCAAAACCCCTTTTCCCAACTTGTACCCTAGCCCTAGTTTTCTTGAACCAAAATTTCACATCCAATGTGATCCAAATTCACTATTCTTTACATCTCATGTAATATTAGATCTTATTTAGCTTGAATCACATTCAAATCAATATGCTTAATTTTTCCGTTTTACCTGATAAACAACAATTTAAGGTGTAAAATAGACATAATCGTAACACATAAATTATATTATTCTCTACAACCTCGCTCTGCTACCACTGTAGGATTTTGTAACGAATTACGCAGCGGAAAAAAAATAATAAATATCCGCACAAGACCCTCCCAAGATCACAGGAAGGGGCATCAAAACGATAGTAAAGGTTTTAGTATAAAATATCTTTTTTGTCTCCTTGGATGACTTCAAACGCCAAATAGTGTTCGCGGCTCTACGGATAGTCCACGCCTAGGATCAGGCTCTAGATTCTTCCACGTCTTGTGCTAGCAACCGGTGGAAGAAGGAAGAACAAGAATCACGCAACGAAGACCAAAAGAGGCTCGGCCTCTTCTTGGCCGACGGGTAGAAGGGGGCGGACGGATCTAGGTCACGGCTCAGACTTGTCTTGCTCTCTCTTCTTGTTGTTTCTATCTCACTCATTGTGTTATGAGCATTAGTTGAGAAAATAAGCTAGGAGTGTCCTTTATATAGTCTAACAACTCCTTATTAACTACATATTAGCCCCTCTCCTAATCCTGTCCATACGCGGATTAGTCTAGCTTGTAAATTAGTCCTACTAAGTTTGCAAGTAGTTTCATATTGATCCTTCTATTAATTAATCATAATAATTAATTCCCAAGTCTAGTTTAATCCATATGGCATGTGACCCCGTAGGTTTCTACTTAGTTGGTAGTAACTATTACTAACATGGAGCGGTGTCTAGCAACACATCCATGCTACCTAACTAATAGAAATAATCAGTAATCCGACAAACCTTGTGCAAGTATTGTCTCATCCCTTTGTCTCTATATCTGGATTGGACACGAGACATACACGTCACACTCGTATATCCAATCCATAGTTTCTCGATCCTGTTAATAGTCTTATCCATGCAGATAACATCAATATCCTATATTGATTTATCAAAGTTTGGCCAGATATCTATGAGACCTAACACTCGAGTGACCACGGATATTTTCTCCCACTATGTGGGAGGGACAAATTCTAACTACATCACTACCATCTCTAAGATTGATTCCTATTGTGTCTGATATGCACCTTAATTTCTACCTTGTCACGGTGTAGCGTTTGACGCTACCAAAACACAATATTCCACAACTAGAGGATTTAGTGACTTCAATTCTAAGGATGACAATACCGTTGCCACTACGAGAAGCGCTTCTGAATTTACATAACTTGTATGTAGCCTTCTCGTAAGTGGGTCAATCCAGTATGACATTACTCCTTGTACATACCCACGTGTTGGATCGTGATATCTCCATATCAATCCAACCCCATACTAGTCTATAGTTGATCGTCCAATTAATCAATATAATTTACTAGGGATATTTAAGAATATAACATTTATATTCTAAGGACTTCATTCATGTTAACATATCTCTATATTGATAAAATAATGAATCGTAAATCCATAAATGTCACAAGAAATAGATTAATTTTCGGGCATATTTCCAACATTTGATAACTCCTCACTAGGTGTTACACTGTTGCTAAATTTGCGGCTTTAAAGTGTCAAGAGTTGATATTTTAGCCAGATTTTTCAGCACAAATTAGCCTCAAAATTTACAATTAAGTGTTTTGAGCGACTTTGTGAATTCCTGCGTTATTTCATCTATTTTTGAATATTATCACGGGGTTCCTTCATGTTCTCTATCCAGGAACATGGTTTGTGAAGATTTGGGAATAAGCAAGGAGGAACTGAGGAGGCTAAAGAAGGAGAAAAAGAGCTCAAAGGTTGTGTATGCGTAGCTACGCAAGCTACGCTATTAAGAGTTACCTGTGAGCTTATATTGAGTGTTTTAGGATGAGTTAACATCATTTTGAGCATGTTTTATCAAAAATAATATGTGTATTCTGCAAAAGAGGAATTTGAGCTTAATTGTGAAATCTGGGCGTTTTCATGCATAATTTGATGTTATCTGGAAAATATAATCTCTTGGTATGGTTGGTTCATGTTTTATTTACAAGAATGGATGCTTAGCGGTTTATTTGACGTATAAAACTAATTCCGGAAGCAACGGGAGAAGGTGCTGTCTGCGTAGGTAGCAACGTAAACAGTAAGCAGAATAGGCAGATTTCCAAAATCTTGAAGAATCGCCCCGGTGTGATCTGGCGCACTCGAACATCACAGGGACTTGTGCGAGTTGGGGATTCTTAAGGTACAGTTTCAGAATAAAAGGAGCAGTCGAGCACGGAGTACGAAAATACACCCGACCATATAGGAGTACATTGTCATACACGATGGTGCTTGGGGATTGCACATTTGAAGAGCGCATACAGAGCCCAGAAGGTTGACAACTTCTGTCGAGTAATTTTCGGGCGACCGGTCAACATTCTTTCTCTGCCGGAATCTGCAGAAAAGTCAGCACCGATAAGAACTGACTCCGGGTGCACAGGTTAAATTCTAGTCTCTCGCTTTATTTTCGGAGTATGCTACCAGCATTTTTTCAGTTGATGAGGCACGCAAGCTCATCCAATCCAGAATTCTATGCCTGCTAATTAGTACCATGAGGGCATGGCACCATCCACTGTGGGGGTGGTGGCGTTGTAACTGTGTTAGTTTTGTTTTACCTAAAAAAAATGAAAAAAAAAATGAAAATTTTGAGATTGGGCAAATGATTTGGCTTAACTAGAGAGAGCTTAATGATAGAAAGTTCCCCGAAAATGGAAAAACTTGATTGAGGAAGAGCTGCAAGAGCTGTGTCGGGGAGTTATAGAGCCAATGCACTATGTAAGTTCAACCCTTGGCCGAGCCCTAGCTTGGGCGGCAAGGCAAGAGGGACGGTCCGTCATGGGGCCGGACCTCCATATGGAATTGTTTCCAAAATAATTCATTGCCTTGTTTCCCAAGTCTAGTTGTTCCCATAAGTTGTTTCCACAATTTGAAAACTCCTTTTTCAAAATATGTGCACGTGAACCCTAATTTTTCAAGAACCCAATTGTTCACATCCTATGCGATTAAACTCACTAATTTACACATCCAATGCTAAATTAGATCTTGTTTATTGTATCTACTATGCCAATTAATTTCAGTTTCGCGTAATATGAACTAAAACGGTGTAAAAACTGAAATCGTAACACATAAAATCATGTTATGCACTACGACATGTGGCTCTGATACCACTTTTGGATTTTGACGTAGGTAACGCATCGGAATAACAAAAATGTATCCCTACTCAAAGCCCACCAAGGATCACAGGAAGAGACATCATAACATGATGAGAGACATAGAAGATGTGTACCTTTGTGATTTGGAGATCACATGAAGAATATTGTCCTCGTCTCTACGGTTGATACACGTCTAGAGGTGAGATCTAAATTCTTGCTTCTCATAGTGCTAGCTTGGACCGGAGGAAGAGGGAAGAATGAATCACGCAACGGAGAACAAGAGAGGATCTGCCTCCTCTCTTGTGGCAGACGGGTAGGGGCGGCTAAAGGGGGCTTCGACCTCCTTTGGCTTGTCTCTTGCTCTCTTGCTCTGTCTCCCACTCACTTATGTTATGAGAATGAAACATTAAGTGGGAAGGAATCTAGAGCCTCCTTTATATGGACCAACAACACTTTGTAAGTTTACATAAAGGCCCCTCCTAGTTCTACATGAACTTGGATTAGTCCCTTCCTTTCAAATTAGTCCTAATAAGTTTGCAAGGTGTTGCAAAATGATCATTCTATTTAATTAATCATATTAATTAATACCAAATCTAGTTCAACTCTTTTGATGTGTGACCCCATAGGTTTCTACTTAGTTGGTAGTAACTCATTACTAACATGGAGCGGTGTCTAGCAACACATCCATGCAACCCAACTAATAGAAATAGTCAGTGATCCCGTCAACATTTGTGCCCAATATCTAATATTGCATTATCCATTTGTCTCCATATCCGGATTGGACACGAGACATAAAAGTCACACTCGTATATCCAATCCATAGTTTCTCGATCCTGGGAATATGCTTATGCAAGCAGATAACATAAATATCTCCATATCGATTTATCTGAGTCTGGCCAGACATTCAATAAGCACCATCCCTCGAGTGGCCATGGATACTTGCTCCCATTATGTGGGAGGGAAATCCTCTCTACATCTCTAAGCTTGCTTCCTATCATACCCGATAGCTATCTTTATAGTTGCCCGGGTTAAGGCACAACGTTGGATAACATCAAAGCATAATATTTCACAACTAGAGTATCTATTGACTTCAAGTCTAAGGATTAAAATATTATTAGCACTACGAGAAGCAATTGTGACTTTGTCATAATATAATGTATCCTTCTCGTTGTGGGTCTATCCAGTATGCCATTACTCCTAATGCATACCCATGTGTTAGAATTGATATCTCCATATCTATCCACACACATACTAGTCTATATTTGATCGTCCTATTAATCAATATAATGGACTAGGAACATTTAAGATAAACAGCACATTGTATCTAAGGACTTCATTATATTAAATATCGCAATAATTAATAAATGAATATTCTATCCATTTACAACATTCATACCAAATATAGATTACCTATAGGGAACCTATTACAACATCTAATCCATCTTTTTGACTCAGTTTTGCAGGGAAATTTTATTTCCTCTTTTACAGGATATATTTCCTAACCTAAGTTTTGCAGGAAAAGAACCTCTGGGATGAATTGATTCTGTGATCAATCCTGCTGTGTTTAGAAGTTTCCCAACATGTGTTTATACAATATCAAATCAGTATCATCAAAGATCCTTAGCAACTATCCGTCGGAGAAGCTTTTAGAGAAGTAAAAGTTGAAGCTACGAAATAGGGAAGTTTGTTAAGAGAAGATCTGCTATTCAAACTACTCTATAAAAGAGGGAAAGTTGAAGAATTACAACAGAGAAATTAACAAAGACAGTCAAAAAATTTCAAGAATTGAAAAGAAACAAAGAAGCAGAATCATCTCTCCAAATCCAAGCATCTGAAGAACACTGCATACTCACTGCAGATTCATTTCTAGTGATCTTCTATTCTGAACTTCATTTGTATATCTTTTTTATAATACTTATAGTTCTTATTCTCAAGTATTGTTCAAGGTGAAAAATAGAGAACTCTTAGTTAATGAGAGAGCTAGAGCAGGTACTAGATAGGTTAGTGAGAACCACAAGCTGTACCAGAGTAAGGCATCTCTCTGTGCTTGAGATCTAGGGATTAGCTGTTGATTAATAAGAATTGAGTTGAAAATCCTGCAGGGAGAATATCCCTGAGGTAGAGACGTTGCTCCAAGTGGACTGAACTCTATATATCTCGTGTCACTTGCATGTACTTTTCAGTTCCATACTTAGTTGGTTGCAGCATTCAAAAACAGTTTCATTTCAAGGGTTTGAATCTCATTTCAAGGCCTTGAAATAGACTTATCTATTATACTTCAATTGTTTCATTGGAAGGGCTTGAAACTCATAACAAGGCCTTGAATCACTCTGCACTTATTTTAAATCTTCTGAAACCACTCCTCTTGCAAGTTTAGCAAAAGTTGGCATACTATATTCAACCCCCCCCCCCTTCTAGAGTATTGATCCTGCATTTCTACCTACTGTACACCCCTTCAATTGGTATTAGAGCTTGTATCACTGCATTGATTTAACCATCTTGTGATGATGAGTACTGTAGCTGATGGTGGTTTCTCTCAGGGAAGATCTTCTAACAGACCTCCTCTCTTCTGTGGAGACAATTTTGATCACTGGAAAGCCTTGATGAAGATGTTCATCATTGATCAAGATATAGAGTTTTGGACTATCATTCAGAATGGTCCTCACACTTTCTACACAGAGAAAGATGGGATCAAAACTCCCAAATCTGAAGACTCACTCTCTGCTTCTGAGTTAGAATTTTTTTATAAAAACTTTAAAGCTATGAATCGCTTATATTGTGCTTTGAGTGCAGATGAGTTTAACAGGATTTCAGTTTGCAAGACTACCAAGGAGATCTAGGATAAGCTTGTGGTGACTTTTGAAGGAACCAGCCAAGTCAAGAAAACCAAGATCAACATATATCTCAGGCAAATATGAGCTATTCACGATGAATGGAGATGAGTCAGTCAGAGACATGTTCAAAAGATTCACTGACATTGTCAACAATCTTGATTCATTGGGAAAATATATTTCCAATGAAGAAAAGGTTAGAAAGATTATGAGAAGTCTTCCAAAGGCAAAATGGGAACCAAAGACTATTAATTTATGAAGCTCAAGATCTTTCATCACTTCAACTTGATGATCTTCAAGGAAAGCTCCTTACACATGAAATATCCATGAATGAAGTTGATGGAGAATTGCCAGAATGTGTCAAAAACCTATCTCTCAAGGCAAAAGAGAATGAGCCATCTCAAAGCCTTGAAACTGAAGATGATGATGAAGATCCTATTTATTTGATTTCCAAATCCTTGACCAGAATTCTCAAAATGAAGAAGAACTTTGGAAACAAGGACTTCAGCAGAGATAAACAAAGATCCTCCAGTAGCAAAGACTACAAAGGTAAATCTTCTTCACACAGTAATAAGACTAAAGTCATGAATTTCTTTAAGTGTGGTGATGCATGACACTTGATCAGAGACTGTCTACACAAAAAGATCAAGAACTTTCAGAAGAAAGATCATGATAGAAGAAAGAAAGCTATGATAGCCTCCTGGAGTGATTCAGAGACTTCACGTGATTATGAATCTGAAGAAGAACATGCCAACCTATGCTTTTATGGCCAAGCATGATGAAAGTTCTGAAAAGAACATTGAGGTAATGGTAAACTGCTTGATTTCAAAACAAACAGAAGCCCTTTCTGATTATCTTTGAACAATGCTTTTAAATGAAGAGGACTATCTGAAAGAGATTAGAGTTCTGAAAGAAAAAGTTCATGAGAAAGCAAAAGAAAACTTGCATCTTGTTTGTCTAAATCAGAACCTTGAAATTTCTCAGAGGAACATGGACATTGATTTCAAAGCCTTGAAAACCAGTTTCAAAGCCTTGAAAACTCAAGTCAAGGAATTAGTCACTGAGAACTCTCTTTTGAGTGATACTATTGTTAATATAAGACATCAAGATGATGAATTATATATACAAAATTTAACGCTAACTGAGAAACTTCAAGAATCTGAATTAGTAAAGACAAACCTTGAAGGCTCAGACACAACTTGAACTTGATTCTTGGAGGTAGCCTAAAGTCTGTTCACAAAACCAGTATTGGATACAATCCAAATTCTCCCAGAAATAACAATACCATATTTGTGAAAGCTGTAAGCAAAGCATATCCTAAGTGCCATTACTGCAATAAGATTGGTTATGTTAAGATGACTTGTCCTTTTAGAAGAAGAGAGCCTCGCATAATGAGGAATACTTTTTCATTTCAAATCAAATGACAAGTTAGACAGATTTGAGTTCCTAAAGGGGTTAGACCAACCAACATGGTTGACCCTGAATATGAATCTAAATTCTACACTTGGTTTAACAGCTGGGTAAGGCAGTGAATGGCGTTTGCAGGTTGTCACCAAGACCAAAGAACGGAAATGGTTGATGGACAGTGGTTTCTCAAGACACATGAGTGGAAAGAGATCTCTATTCTCAGAATTGAAAGAGCAATCTGAAGGATAAATTACACTTGGTGACAAAGGCAAATGCAGCATTCTTGGCATTGGTTAAATTGGAGAAAACATGAAGTGTCTCAAGGCCTTGAAAGAAGATTCAAAGCTTTGGCACAGAAATTTGGGACACATAAGCTTGCATACCATGAACAAGATGGTTTCCAAGAACCTGATAAGAGGTCTAAAATATATTAAGTTCAAAGATGAAGAAGTATGAAAGGCATGTGCACAAGGAAAGCAAACCAGGAGCTCATTCAAACCAAAGAACGTTGTAAGTACTACTAGACCCATTGAATTACTGCATAAGGATCTCTATGGTCCTATGAGAAATCCAACTCCAAAGGGTAAGAAGTACATGCTTATTATTGTAGATAATTTTTCTAGATACACTTGGGTTATGTTTCTTAGAGAAAAATGTGAAGCTCTCACTGAATTTTCAAAGCTTTGTAGAGAACTTCAAACATTGAAACCTACCTATTGCTTCAATCAGAAGTGATCATGGTAGAGAGTTTGATCAACTTGAGTTTGATTTCTGTTCTAAGCATGGTATCTCTCACAACTTTTCTGCTCCTAGAACTCCTCAACAAAATAGAGTTGTTGAAAGAAAGAACGTAACTCTTGAAAACATGTCAAGAACAATGCTTCTGGAAAACAAATCTCCATAATATTATTGGGCAGAGGCTGTGAATACAGCAAACTATATTCTCAACAGGTGCTTGATCAGACCTATTCTGAAGAAGACCCGTTATGAGTTGTTCAAAGGAAGAAAGCCAAACATTTCTTACTTCAAACATTTTGGTTGTACCCATTTTGTTCACAATAATGGTAAGGAATCTTGGTAAGTTTGATGCAAGAAGTGATGAAGGTTTTTTGCTTGGTTATTCTCAGACAAGCAAAGCCTATAGAGCTTATAATAAGAGAACCAAGCTTGTTGAAGAAAGCATGCATGTTATATTTGATGAAAGCTATGATGGTTCTTTGAGTTATGGTTTTACAGATCTTAATCTGAACAAACATGATTCAGATACTAAAGTAGAATCCTCAAGAGGTTCCAAGGAAATGTCATAGGAACGAAGAAGGCATTTTCAAGGCCTTGAAACCAAGGTTCAAAGCCTTGAAAAGAATCTCCAGAAAAGACAGTAGATCAAGCTACTACTTCAAGTTCTCAAATACATGAGAAACAAATTGGAGAGCCTGAACCTTGGACACCAAGGAAGAGATTCAAATATATATCATCTCATCCTGCTGATAACATTACTTCTTATCCAACCATTGGTACACAAAATATCACAGTTGAAGAATCTTTTTGCTTTAAATGATTTTATCTCTCTTGTAGAACCTAAAACTGTGAAGGAGCCATTACAAGAAGTAGACTGGATTATAGTTATGCAAAGTAAACTCAATGAGTTTGAAAGGAACAAGGTTTAGAATCAAGTTCCTCCACCAAGAAATCAGTCTGTTATTGGCACCAGATGGGTATTCAGAAACAACTTAGATGAGAATGGAAAGGTAACCAGGAACAAAGCCAGATTAGTAGCTCAAGGCTACAATCAAGAAGAAGGTATTGACTATGAAGAAACATTTGCTCCTGTTGCAAGGTTAGAAGCAATTATAATTCTACTTGCATTTCCATCTCACAAAAATATGGAACTCTTTCAAATGGATGTGAAGTGTGCTTTTTTAAATGGATATTTGCAAGAAGAAGTTTATGTTGCTCAACCTCCAGGTTTTGAAAATAACAAGTTTCCAGATCATGTTTACAAACTTGACAAGGCTCTTTATGATTTAAAACAAGTTCCAAGGGCTTGGTATGAAAGATTGTCAAGAATTCTATTGGAAAATGATTTAAAAGGAGGATTAGTAGATAAGACCCTTTTCATAAAGACTCATGAGAAAGACATGCTTGTAGTTCAGATTTATGTTGATGATATTCTGTTTTATGAGCGGGGAATTTGAAATGAGCTTGATGGGAGAATTGAACATCTTTCTTGGACTTCAAATTCATCTGATAAAGAAAGACATATTTCTACATCAAAGCAAGTACACAAGAGATTTGCTAAACAAGTATAATATGTCTCAATCCAAAGAGTTCAAGACCCCCATGAGTTCTACATTGTCTTTAGACAAAGATGAATCTGGTAAGAGTGTGAATGTGAAAGAATACAGAGGTATAATTGGGTCATTACTCTACCTCACAGCTAGCAGACCAGATATCATGTTCAGTGTTTGTATATGTGCTAGATTTCAAGGTGATCCTAAAGAATCACACTTGACTGCAGTTAAGAGGATATTTAAATATCTCAATGGTACCAAAGACTTATGGCTTTGGTATCCTAAACAATCTAATTTCTCTTTGAGTGGCTATTCAGATGCTGATTTTGCAGGATATAAAGTTGATAGAAAGAGTACATCAGGATGCTGTCGATTCTTTGGATCATCTTTAATCAGCTGGCATTCAATGAAGCAAAACTCAGTTGCACTATCAACAGCGGAAGCTGAATACATAGCAGCTGAAGCTTGCTGTTGACAAGTGTTATGGATAGCACAACAAATGAGAGACCTTGGATTTTATTCAGATAAATACCTATCAAGTGTGACAATACAAGGGCAATATCAATTACAAAGAATCCAGTTCAGCATTCAAGAACAAAGCATATTGATGTTAGACATCACTTCATCAGAGATCATGCTGAGAAAGGTGATATTATTCTTGAATTTGTTTCTACTAACATGCAACTTGCAGATATCTTCACTAAACCATTTCCAGATTAAAGATTCTCAACCTTAAGATTAGAATTGGGCATGCTAAATAAAGAAGCATTGGTTTAGGTGGAGAATCAGGTAAGTATTATGTGTTTCAAAGGTTTGAACTGATTTTCAAAGCCTTGAAAATATTTTCAAAGCTTGGAGTGTATGTTTTTTAACCATATAGCTTTCAAGGCCTTGAAATCCATTCCAAAGCCTTGAAAATAAGACTGTATGCTAGTTCCTCAACAATATGGATCTTTCAATGTTGGGAGTTATCTTTGTAGATAATTACTCAGTATTGCCCCTCTATTTTCAAATACTCATTTTCAACCAAAATGGTATTATATTATTTATTTCCAACAACACACACGATTTTGAATCTTTTTGATTCAGCATATCTTTAAAGATTAGGAAGAATATTTAGTTTCCTTTTCAAACTGAAACTCTCTTCTATTTGTCTTCTTCTTTCTTTCTCTACTTCATATCTACCCTAATGAGAACAAGAAGAGCATATGACAGAACAAAGATGGCTGGTGGTTCAAAGGCTGGCACAGAGAAGAAAAGAAGGGCCACCTATGGAAGAGTTTCATACCATTAGTGGAGATTCAAGTTCAAAGACTCCTACTGCAGAAGAGATGGCACCTCCTCCTCCCAAAAAGAAGGAAAAGAAAGATCAGACACCAGTGTCCAGCAAGAAGAAGAAGACAGTAGAGTCTGCTCAAGAAAAACAGAAAGGTATTTAGATTGGTAGTCCCAAGAAGGAAAAGAAGAAGGCTGACAAAGCAGACAAAGGAAAAGTAAAAGAGAATATCTACATTCAAGACTCGGATTCAGATACAACTTAAAGTTCATATGAAACCTTTCTCATATCAAGGAATGACAGAAAGGAGAAAGAACTTCAAGAAGCTGAGTCAAAATCTAGCATGGATTCTAGAAGAAAAGTTCATAAGAAAGATTCTTCAGTGATTAAGAAAAGAACTTTTGTAACGAAGAAACTGAAACAGGGAAGGAAGGAATTAGAAGGGTTAATCTTCTTGTTCAACAGTGTGATCAAGACCATAAGCTCAATCAATGAAGAAGTAGATGTGGCTCAGGAAGAAGAACATGTTGATAATAATGAAGATGCAGAGCAGCAAGGAGATGAAGACCCAACCTCTTAACTCTTGCATACTCTTTATTTCTTTTTCTTTTCAAAGTCTTGATAATTCTATCTTTTCAAACAGTTTTTCTCAAAACTTTTTCAAGACTCTGATCCAACATTTTATCATTCTTTTTTTATGAAAGTAAAAAAGGGGGAGAAATTTAGGTCATTATTTGCTTACTAGAGACCTGATTTTTGGTCAGTAGGATTATCTGAACTTTGGTGTTTTTTATGTTACGTGTTGTTTTTCAGTATGTTAATAAGTTAAATTTCTCTTGGATATCATGTGCTATGATTTGCTGTACTATGTGCTAATGAGTATTTTTTTTGCAGAAACTAAGTATCAAATAGATTGAGGTTTTGTCTTTCATCAAGGGGGAGATTGTAAGTTCAACTCAGTTTCAAAGGCTTGAAATAACTTTCAAGGCCTTGAAATAGCTTTCAAAGCCTTAAACAGCTATGCTTTTTATGCATGAACTTCGGGGCAGTTTCTGATCTTGATTCAGCTCCTAAACCCCTGTGCTTGATTAATTGTTACTTGATGATGAAAGACAAAGTATTTTGACACATTTAAAAAGTATCTAATCCGTCTGTTTGACTCAATTTTGTAGGGATATTTTGTTTCCTATTTTACTGGATATATTTCCTAACCTAAGTTTTGCAGGAAAGGAAATTATGGGATGAATTGATTATGTGATCAATCCTGCTGTGTTTGGAAGTTTCCCAACATGTGTTCATGAAATATCAAATCAGTATCATTGAAGGTACTGAGCAACTATCCATTGGAGAAGCTGTTAGAGAAGTCAAAGCTGAAGCTACAAAATAGGGAAGTTTGTTAAGAGAAGATCATGAAGATCTTCTATTCAAACTACTCTATAAAAGAGGGAAAGCTGAAGCATTGCAACAGGAAAATTAACAGAGAAACTCAAAAACTTTCAAGGATTGACAAGCAACAAAGAAGCAAGTTCATCTCTCTCAATCCAAGCATCTGAAGAACACTGCATGCTCACTGCAAATTCATTTCTAGTGTTCTTCTTTTCTGAACTTCATTTGTATATCTTTTTTATAATACTTCTAGTTCTTATCATTAAGGATTATTCAAGGTAACAATAGAGAATTCGTAGTTAATCAGAGAGCTAGAGAAGGTACTAGATAGGTTTAGTGAGAACCACTAGCTGTAACAGAGTAAGGCATCTCTCTATGCTTGAGATCTATGGGTTAGTTGTTGATTAATAAGAATTGAGTTGAAAATCCTGCAGGGAGAAGATCCTTGAGGTAGAGACGTAGGCCCAAGTGGACTGAACTCTATATATTTCGTGTCTCTTGCATTTACTTTTCAGTTCCATACTTAGTTAAATGCAGCATTCAGAAACAGTGTCATTTCAAGGGTTTGAATCTCCTTTCAAGGCCTTGAAATAGACTTATCTGTTATACTTCAACTGTTTTCACTCCAAGGGCTTGAAACTCATTTCAAGGCCTTGAATCACTTTGCACTTATTTTAAATCTTCTGAAACCACTCCCCTTGCAAGTTTAGCAAAAGTTGGCATACTCTATTCAACCCCCCTTCTAGAGTATTGATCCTGCATTTCTACCTATTGTACACCCCTTCACACTCCAGAAAACGCAAGTACCTGTCTCCCGAGCCATGTATCCAACTAGCTGTCAGACCACCGTGACCAGGTAGTCTTCAACCCGTCATCAGGGTCACCACATCATTTGTTGGAATGATAGGCCATAGGGGACCTCACGTCCTGTCCAAAGCCTTAGGTCCACTAGTGAGCCCGTTGATCCTTTACCCATGGTCATGGTAACCTCTTGACATAGGAAGCCGTTTTTTATACTAGCATCATTGTTAGTATTTTGACCTTTCCTCTACGTCATGTCATGAGGGAGTTGAGTTGAGGGGGATTTTATGAGGTAGAGCAGATTTGTCATATTCAATAGTGGATGAGCTTCATATTTCATACTTGAGGGTGTAAAAGGGTGAGATAGTGAGAGCAGCACACTTCGGTGTGGCAGTGACTCACGACATTACACCGTGAGCACAGGAGGATAGCCGTACTGGTTGACATTTTTTCCGCACGACATGGGCACTTGGGTTGACATGGTTATTTGGAGGACTCATGCACTGTGCTATTTAGACATCCTTGGGGTAAGTAGATTCGGTTGGAAAAGTGCTATTATTTTATAGATTGACTACATGGTTCGAAATTAGTTTGGGGGTGGTCGTTTTTAGTAATTTTTTTGCCACCCCACATTTTCGGTATTGCGAAACTGGCCTTGTTTATATTATTATTATTTATTGCGATGCCCCACATTGGAAAAAAAAGGTAAAAAGAAAAAACTAAAAGTAAAAACAAAAAAACCGAGACATGCAGAAATTTTGGGTGCTTAATTGATTTTAATTCAAACTGCCAGGCCGACAAAATTTTATAACAGTGTCACATTCACTCACAGCTGTGGCCGCGAGAACGACATTTACACCAGGGTTGGGGAAATTGAGTTTCCAGAATCATAGGTGATTTGAGTCAGTTTCTGTCATCTTGGTTGGGGAGTGTGAGATTGGGGTATTTGTGAGTGTGTTGTGACGTTTAGGATTTTGCTTATAAATGACTTATCCTACCGTCCCGAAGCTATCAGATTTACAGTACACCCGGAGTAAAAGCCCGGAAGGTGTGAGTTAGGGATATGTTCGGATTGCGTGCATTCGTGCTTGTTGCTGACCTAGGCTGGCCGCGAGTTCTTCCGATCACAGCATTTTTGGAAGTTTAGGGGAATATGAGAGCTTGATGATGTCCAGTTCGAGTTAAATAGATTTCCCAGTCTCACCAAAAGTATAAACTGTTTTTATAGTACTTGTATAGTTTTTAAATAAATGCATCTGTATCGCTCTGGATTGACTCCGGATAACATGCAGTTGTAGTATGTAGCTGGAGTTTGCGCAGGACGAGCAAAGTTTAGTGTGGAGTTTTTTGATAACTCCCATTAAGAGTTATTTGTGAGCTTATATTGGATTGTTTTAGGATGATTTCACATAAGTTTGGGCATGTTTTAGCCAACAAAACATGTGTATTCTGCAAAAGATGAATTTGAGCTTAATTGTGAAATATGGGTGTTTCATGCATAATTTGATGTTATTTGGCAAATTAATCGCGGGTATGGTTTTTCATGTTATCTTGAAAGGAACGGATGCTTCGTGGTTTATTTGACGCATGAAACAAACTTCGGAAGCATCGAGAACTCAAGCGGAGTGAAGAGACGCAAAGTTGGAGAAGCTAGAACGACCAGTCTGTACTCTTTTGAATATATCTGGAGTTCTACATGAATATTTTGAGTGAGACCAGTGGAAAATGAAATTATACTTCAAGAACTTTCCAACGACAGGTAACGGAGCCAAAATAGAGTCCGGATAAGAGAGATATAGCTTCGCGAAGTTGAAGCAGTCTGCTCAGGGTTGTGTAGCTACGCAGGCAGAGAGCAAAAATGGGTTTTTCCGACCACTGTTGAAGGAAAAGGGCTTCTGTCTGCGTAGCTAATTAGCTACGCATGTATCTACGCAGACAGAGAACGAAAAGTGCAGAATATTGCTAAGGCATGACCGCAGAAGCCACTGTGTGTGTAGCTACGCAGGGTTGTGCGCACCTACGCAGCAATTACGCACAAAGTGAGGAAGAAAGGAGAAGAAAGAAGGAAAAATACAAGGCCAAGAACCCTATCTGTGTAGCTGCGTACGCATGCAGGGAGGAAATAAGTCCAGAAAATCAAGTCCAGGACAGTGGCAGTTTAGGCATCCAGTTACGCAGACAGTGCTTCTAAGGCCGTTTAGGCAGTGGCAGAAGCGTAATATTCAGGCAGTCTTTTTGGAAACTCTCATCATAATATAAAGACACGTCCAGAGCTCGTTTTTGACACCCATAAACAACTGCAAGACCAACACAAAGTCGGGAATCAGCTTGGAGCATCGGAGCAGCCTCGGGAATCGCCATATTTTCATCACCTTTTTTATTCTCTCTTCTTCTCTATGTCAGATTTTATTAGCTAAACTTTTTACCTAGGTTCTTGGTGAACCTAGGGTTCTGATTCAGTTTTTCTAGAGTTTTGACATGAATTCATGATCTTTTGATCTTAATGTAGTTTTACATTTTACATAGATTTCTGTCTTCGATGCTGATTTTCATGTATGAAGGGAGTAGCTAACCAGGACCTTAGCAGAAGACAAATTTTATTCCTAGTGCATGAGAGTGGCCATATTGGGTTAGGAAGAAGAATACAAATTTTATTCCTGTATCACATCATGGATCGAGAGGCAAAGTGTGTTAGGAGTAGCCCGAGCATATAGATCGACTGCTATAGGAATTGGGTGAGACCGAGAGGAGATCTGAGGACCTTAGGAGACTTAGAACGAAACTGCAAATCTAGGTGGGCCGAGAGGACCAAAAAATCTCCAAAATTGTGACATTGTGTATGAGACCGAGAGGAGATTACACAACTGATTACGTGGATTAAGTAGAACTAACAGCGTGTTTTCGTACTCAATCTGAAAAACTGATGAACCCAGGGGGATCCTGAAAACCTAGTTACCCAAAACCTAGTTTTCACCGCCAGACCTTACTGCCAGAAATACCAAAAAGATTATTTAATTCTGTTTTTACTTTCAGTAATTAGATTAGATAATTCAATTTAAACAATTTGTCATTTTACTTTTTACGTTTTTTACTCTTTAAACACAATTTCTGATTATGTTGTAACTATGTCCTCGTGGGGTCGATGACTCAGGGTTGAAATACAAACCCTATACTACTTGAACCGTGCACTTGTTGTAACACGTAAGAATTATTATCAGACGAAGGACATGAAGTGAAGAATTGATTAAGGCAGGGACCCAGAAGCTGATGTGAGTGTAGCTACGCAATATGTGATTCTCAAAGGTGTCAAGCATGGAACTTTGTATGTTTTAAAGGTTCAACAGTCACATATTTTGCATGTGTTGCTTCACCCGATATCAGGAATCTGATATGGCCAGACTATGGCATATAAGGCTTGCTCATATGAGCGGGTAATGAAAATTATATTAAAGGAAGATCTTCTTCGGGGTAGACCAACTGCGTTGAGTTCTATGACCATTTTGTTTTTATGAAGCTCCAGCGCAACAACTTTCCTAAAGAAGTTCATCAGACTAAAGGCACGCTGGATTATATCCATTCCGATTGCTGGGGTCCTTATCGTGTTGAGTCACTAGGCTGGCACAAGTATTTTCGGTCTATTATTGATGATTATTCTAGGATGACTTGAATATTCATGAAGAAACATAAGAGTCACGCATTCAGTAAGTGGAAGGAGGGGAAGACACTGTTAGAAAATTAGGTCGGGAAGAAGGTCAAGAGGTTGTGAACAGATAATGATATGGAATATTGTCTGAGTTTGATGATTTCTGCATCAATGACGGTATAGCCCGTCATCACAAAGTCAGAGCTACACCACATCAGAACGGTATAGAAGAAAGAATGAATTAGACGCTCTGAGCAAAAGCAAGGTGTACACTTCCGAACGCATGTCTTGCTAGACGGTTATGGGAAGAATCGGTTTCAACAACTTGCTATCTCATCAATAGGAGCCCACACACTTTTATTTACTACAAAACACCTTATGAGGTGTGGACTGGAAAAACTAATGCATAATTGAGGGTCTTTGGTTCTTATTATCATGTAGATAATGGTAAGCTAGAGCCAAGATCAAAGAAGAGATTTTTCATGGCCTATGGCGCGGGTGTGAAAGGGTACAACATCTGGTCTAACAGCAGGAGTATACTAAGCAGAAGTGTAATCTTTGGTGAGAATTCTATGCTGAAATCCAGAGAGACTATGAGTGAAGAACCATAAAAAAGGGTATTGTTGATGAGGTGCAGGTGCAATTCAGTCCATAGGAGAATCATGCACCTAAGTTGGTTGACAACCAACTACCGCCATCAGTTACCTAAGAGCAAGAACTATATGATTATGAGAATGCACCACCAAAGGAAACTGAACATCAGAGCATTGCTATAGACTGGCCATGAAGGGTTGGAATAAAACCTCCAACTACAATTTTTCACTACTTAGTCAGTTATGCATTGCAGCTGCCCGAGGAGGTGGAGGATGAATCATCCACCTACAAGGCTACAATATCTGATAACGAGTCATCACATTGGCTTACCACAATGGGAGAAGACATGGAGTCTCTTAACAAAAATCAGACTTGGGAGCTTATAAAACTGTCTGCTAATAGAAGGGTAATTACTTGCAAGGGAGTTTTCAGAAATAATGAAGGAATGTTAGTTGTAGAGGGTCTTAATTATAAAAAACGAGTGGTTTCAAGAGGTTTCATCAGGGAGAGGGACTAGACTACAACGATATTTTCTCACCATTGTTCAGGCCCACCTCCTTTAGAGTGCTACTAGCCACAGTTGCACATCAGGATCTGGAACTTGGGAAATTAGATGTGAAGATAGCCTTCTTGTACGAAGAGTTGGAAGAATAAATATACATGAGCCAGCCATATGGATTTCAAGTTCCAGGTAAAGAGAACTATGTTGTCAAGCTAAAGAAGTCTCGGTATGGGCTGGAACAGTCCGCTAGGCAGTGGTATAAGAGTTTGATAGTAAGTCGAAAGCATTTTCAAGTATCTTAGAGGCATTTCAGATGTCGATATATATCATGGGAACGATACCCCATGTTTAGTAGTTGGTTTCTCAAATCCTATTATATTGGATATGTGGACAATAGGAGGTCTATGACTGGTTATTACTTCATTTTTTTTTTTTTGCATGAAACTTCTCAATTGACTATTTACCACTAATCATAGAATTACCTTGACCCGGTGATTTGATTAGCAAAACAAATCAAGAATTTGATAATATTTTCATCGTGTTGTAAGTTACTCTTACTCTACAACACCATGAAATTTTACAAAAATACTACATCGTTTTGCTCTCCATATCACAAGGTTAAAGTGACATGGTTAGGGGTTGAAAAATTCAATCGAAATGACTATTGTATTCAAAAATACGAAAGAGAAATAAATATTTGGTAGGAAAACAATTCAACTAGATGAAGAACATAAATATTAGTAAAAACCTCGTTAATAAGAAAAAAAATATAGATGTATGCTAAATATGCTTACATAATCCTCTCAAAATATAATATTCATATAATAGTGATTACACGAATCGAGCAACTCGGACTACCCCATCGTTTAATATTTCTACCCAAATCCGACTCTAATTATAATTCGGGCTATCAATTTTTGTCCAAGCCTCTCCAAATTGCTAAGAACATGTGAACAAGCTCTATTTGAACTCGGGATGAGTTTGGGTTGGTCTTGTTGAGCCCGTCCAAGGGTAAGATATAAGGAGGGAGGCTTGTACATAAGGACAAATGACACTAAACCTACGTGCACTTTTTTTTAGTAACTCAGACTATGTCATTATGTTTTGACTTTTGTCACTATTTACTTGGTCACTTTGACCCAGTGATTTGGATAGCAAAACAGTGTAATTATTTGATAATCTTTTCATGGAGTTGTAGAAAGAAGTTACTCTACAATACTATGAAAAAGTTATCAAAACTTGCGTCATTTACTATCCAAATAACCAGGTAAAAGTGATCCACTTACGGATGAAAAAGTTAAAGCAGGAAAAAATGAGGTAGAACAGAGAAAGTACTATATTTGAGTGCGGTATGCGCATCGTATATTTGTATTCTTCGTATTTATCTAAAAACTTAGGAGTTTTGAGAATAAGAGTGGCTGGTTGGAAAATGCTAAAAATACTCTCTAATAAAAGTAAAAGAGAAAATCAATACCCTTCGAGGGTGTAGTTTAGTTAGCCGAGTGAGCATTCTTAAGATTTTGAGCATTTGTCTTGAGGTATTGAGTTCAAACCTTGAGACAACTCAAGGAGTGCCTTTTGGCCTACTCAATTGCGAGCATGTGCAGGTTCCCACATCATCTAAAAAAGAAAAGATAGAGAAAATCAATATCATCATTCGTTCAGGCATTCCACAGTCCATGTATGACATATCACATTTTTTTGTTAGTCATATCTTATCTACCCAAACATTAGAATATCTCCAATTGTGGCGAAGGGCTCCCCTAAAATCGCAATTAAGCACTACAACAAGGCGGGGGAGGGGGAGGGGGCTACGCTAATCCGCATGTGGAGGGGCGGTTGAGGGGACTGTGGAGCACCCGGGCTTGCCCGCCTGGCCCACATGGTGCAGAGTTTTTTTTTTCATCTTGTTTTGTTCGACGTTGAACTAGGGTGTTTCAAGGGAGTTTATTTTTCTTTATTAGGGCATCTCCAACCCATGTCGTTTTCCCCCTCCCCTCACCTCTCCCTCCCCCTCCCCCCTCCCCCTCCCCTCACGGGCCCACCATTTCCCCCCTCCCCCTCCCCTCGTAAATATGCTTTCCAACAAATCGGGATACATTATTAGTTTTTACAAATAATAATAAAATTGAAATTTATTAATCCTAATAAAAAGTACATAATATAATCATAAAATATTACTATGTGTAATTAATATTGTCAATTTTATTAAATTAATTAACCACTCCATGTAGGGGGAGGGGAAAGGGATGTCCATGGGAAAATTCCCCTTAACAATCCCACACACAAGGCAAAATGTATCCCCATAGCAATCCTTCCCCCCCCCCCCTCCCCCTCCCTCGTAGGGTTGGACATGAACCGTATTTTTATACGGTTTTCCCCTCCCCCTCTCCTTATGGGGTTAGAGATGCCCTTACAACAAGACACCTTGATGAATTTGGGTGTAGAATTTTTTGGATAAACTACAAAAACACCCATTTAGCTATGTTGTATATCTTTTTTATTACACTGATCTAGTTAGTATAGAAAATCATTTTTGTTCCACACTAATGTATATTGTATACAATAATAGATGTAATATAATTCGTAACAAGAAGACTTCTTTTTTTGAAATCACAAGACATTTTTTAGTTTTTTTTTGGGAAATATATTTTTGGTGAAATAATATAGTTGTGATGTGCAACAAAATTTATAATTGCTACGACTTTTGCGGACTTTTTAGAAAAAAAAATCATAAAACACAACTCCAAAAGCAAACAACATATTAGAAAGTACAAAGTTAAGGACACTCAAATTTTAATTTCCATGACCGAGTATCGTCCATAGGTGCTCAATGAGATCTTTTTGTAGTTTCATGTTTGCCGGTTGAGACCGTATTGCATTGTATCATATATTCTTTTAAATTTATATCTCCCGTTATCGGATGTGGTCAACACTAGCACCCTCGTAATTGAAAGCACTGGCTCTTCGTGACCTGTGATATCGGTATGTTCATCCTCAGAATCGTCATCGATGTATTCATCTCGCTCGTCCTCCAAAATTATGTCATACAATATTACGCTCGTCACCATAATATTGTGTAGGTCTTCACGATCCCAACCTCTACCTGGTTGTTTGACAATTACAAATGTAGCTTGTAGAATACTAAACTCCAGCTCTACATATGATTCTTGCATTCGTGAAAACTGTTGTTCAGCCGACCTAGGCGAGTACAGAGAGTCTAATTGATTTTATGGGTTGCATTCATTTACTTATTCTAGTTGGCTAATCGAGTATTTCAATCACTTAAATTATGTGTCTGTTTTTTTTCCTTCTAAGTTTTAAAATAATGTTTTTATTATTAATTTTTATGTGGGATTTGAACTATTTTTTTTACTAGCATCTGGAGTGTAATATTATTTATTTATTTATTTATTTATGTTTACCAACATGTTGTTATTATTTTTGATATTCTATTTAAAAAAATTACACTATAATGGATAAAAGGCTTTATGTAGAAGAAAAAAGAAACTGTTATATGGCTTTGGAACCAAATAGACGGGTTCATAAGAGAGACTACTGCAATTTTTTTGGGATGTTACAAAACAGGAATAAAAGAATACAACTAAGCTTAATAGTGACACTTTGATGCCGTCAAAAAATATAATTTGTGGTGAAATTGTAGGTCTATGCCATTTTAGCTTACAAGTAAGCTAGTCATCTAATAGTCTGTTACATCTACTAATTTGCTACTTCTCCTATTTGTTGCTTGGCTTAGTATGTATTACATAGAACGCGGGTTTCAAGTGTATTTAATTGATAACGGAGTCTAACTACTTTTTTTCTCAAAAATAGAGAGAGCTAAGTGTATTTAATTCTAGAAACAAAAAATATTGAATTCACATTAAATTATATTAACAGGGAAAGGGGGTGTTTTTACTCCTCGAGGTGGTAGGATAAGATTGTAAATTTTTTTTTTAGGCAAATAAGATTGTAAATAGGGTAAAAGACAAAAACCACCCCTCGAGTATGGGGTATATACAAAAAAAACCCTCGTGTTCGGGGATATACGAAAACCACCCCTGTTAACGTCGGACGTTAGACAAATACCACCCTCCTGTTACAATCAGTTAGTATAAGGGTGTAATATGACCTTTTTTATGACTATTTTGTCCCTAGTTGTATTTTTGTATTTATTGTGCTTAATGTTGTTGGTGTTCTTCATCACCACCACATCAACCACCAACACACCACAAGAAACACCAACACCAACACCAACACCAACGCCACCAGACACAGCAACACCACCAGAAACACAACCACCGCTGAATGCCCACCGACACCACCACAAAATCAAAAACAAATATAAAATCAGGACCACAACAACGAACACAACAACAGCAGCAACAATTTTATTTAGTAAATTGTGAATATCATCTATTCACAGCAACACCAACAACTGTGAATACAAAAAAAAACTCTATCCTTCACAAGTAAACATCTCCACCAATTTCTGTTCTATCACACTCAGAAATCTTTCAGTAGCAAAAAACATAACTTTTCAACTTGAAACCAACCAGATGTCAGACTTAAGAAACACCCACAAATCAATTTCTCAGTTGCAGAAGTCCAGAGACAATTGAGAGAGAGATGCTACCGTCTTGAACTTTTCCAGCGGCAACGGAAAGAAGGAGGAGAAGACAGAGGGAGACCCATCTGGTTGTAACTGAGTAATTTTTATTCTCTCTTTCACTCCAGTTGCTTTCACCGAGCAGAACGATTGTCCGCCTGTGCCCTAATCGACGACCCCATCGCCGTCACCAGAATCGCCGGACTCCTTCCCGTTCTGGTTGCCTCGTCGTCGAGATGGCGCCCTTCTCCGTCGCCCTCTCTCGTGCTGTCAATTTCACCGCCGTTCAATTAGTTCTCCGATCAGTTCTTCTGGGTTTTTGCTCCTGATCGAAACCTCTTCCTGGGTTTCACCTCCTCATCGTCTCCGGTCTTCGGCGAGGTACAATTCGAAGTCTCTGCTAGGTCGACACTGTTCATCATCGGCCAGTGGATTGTGGATCGTGAGGTAAACTCACTGTTTCCGAGGAGGAGCTTCGGGGATTGTGGATCAACCATCACCACGGATTTGGTGGCGGTGGTAATCGATCGGAGAAGGAAGGCGTGTCAATTTTATGGCTTCCAATATGCTGTTGCCGGTTGCTCAGGCGACGGCTTGGCTGTTGGGCTCGTTTAGAGAGTTGGAGAGAGTGCCGGTGGTGGCTCGCCAAAACAGAGCAGCGGCGTCGGCTGCTGCTACCGTGATGCTGTTGATGGAGGGGTTGTTCGGTGGTTGTTTGGGGGTGATTTCGGTGGTGGTGCAGTGCTGGAGGTGGTTGTTCTCGGGTAAAACAGGGGAAGGAGATGGAGGTTGGTGATTGTTGTTCGATAGTGGTGGAGGCAGAGAGAGAGGGGGGGATGGGTGGGAGGGCGTGGATGGTGGTGGAGGTAGAGAGAGAGAGAGAGGAGGAAGGAGGCAGTTAGGTTAAAAGTGGGGGAGAAAGTAGGAAAAACATGTATTTATAGTGTGGCATTTTTTGGCAAAATGAGGGTAAATATGTCTTCTTACCCTTCTGTTAGTGTGTCGTTAGTCACAGGGGTGGTCTTCGTATATCCCCGAACATAGGGGTTTTTTTGTATATACCCCATACTCGAGGGGTGGTTTTTGTCTTTTACCCTTGTAAATATTAAGAAAAGTAATAGTGTGATAAAGTAGGGACATGGAGGGGTGGGGAAGCCCAGGAGATAGTGGGCTTGCTTAGATACGAGTAAGTAGAGAGGAAAGAAAAAGTCAAAAATTTGAGAAAATCTGTCAAACCTCTCCAAACGAACAAAAAAAATCGGATTTCCGCCCAAAAAGGAAATCGATTTCTTTTGGCGAAATTCCGAACTTCTTAAGGTAATTTTGGTTTTTTTACACAAATGCAAAGTGTTTGAATCCACTAAATGAGGTCCCAATTTCAAACCTCGCAATTTCAAAAAAATAAATTTTTATAGTTCTCTGCCTTCTCTAGTGAGATAAGGTTAGAGAGAGAAAGTTTTCCTTGTGAGGTTCTAAGTCTTGCCCCGACAAGTTTTCTCATCATTTTCCTCTTCAACCCTCTGTTCTACTCCTTTTCTGAATCAAGTCTTTGTTGTCTCCGGTGGAATAATAGTTGGGCTCGCTGCCGCCGCTCCTCCTGGCGGCGGCGATCCCCCCTTCCCTGTTCTTCTATTCCTTGCTTTTCTATTTTAGATCTGGGATGCCGAGCTTCATTTGACGGCTTTCTTCAGAGGATGGTGAGGTCTCTCAGTCGATTGCGGTGTGGAGCTTGCGGTTGGTGCCGCTCCTTTTCAAGGGCCATCATAACTCTTCACCATCTTCTCCGTGTTTCCCATCCCGTGTTTTCCCCTTCACCTTCTGCCAATCCCGGATCTGATTGTTATTGTGGTTTTTTAGTTTTCTCTTATTATCTTTTGTTTTAGGGGTATGCTAATGGAGTCCATCTCCGGTTGCTATCGGTGTGTTAATCTTTTGACGGCGATGTTATGAAGCCGACTTATTCAAGGACGATCTTTTCAAGAGCTATCAAGGATATTTATGCAAGAGGTCTTATTTGGAGGTGCTTTGAATGTTTGCTGAAGGAGGTCTTGATCTGCATGACATGTTCTTGATATTTCGGGCCTTATCTTTGAATCACTTCGGTGAGTTTGCGATGGTGCTTCGGTGGCCGGAGGTGTAGCCGGTGACTCCCGGTGTCTCCTCTTCTCTGTTCGGAAAATTCAAGAGTTAGCATTTGGAGGCGTGATAATGTTCAATTCTAAAGAAATATTGAAAATATTCATTAAATTTTTTTTTTCTTTTTATCTTTTGCTCTTTTCTAGAGCATGTCTTTCTCTTCGGAGTTGGGGGATGTACCACTCTGTTTATGTTTATCAGATTTTTCTGGTCTTGTTTAGGCTGTGATAGCCTATATCTAATGGAAGCTACAAATTTTAGTAAACAAAATAATATTTTTTTACCCGTAATCTTTAATAATCTAACTCATCCGAACACTACAGATTAAATGAGCAACTCCAGTCTTAGAAACAACAAAGCTAGATCGATAACCACTTCTGGGTAATATACGAGTCGAACTTTATTACACCCGACCCGGAACAGAGTGTCACCTTATCTGAACTCTCTGATCCTGAGACATCCACTAGAATCAATCAAAAGCGCAAGCGCAGAATGATAAAGGCTTCTTCTGAGTTTGGACTCAAACAGTTACCAATTCCAACGGCCAATTTTGATGGTCCTCAACACGAACCAGTTACCATTTTAGCCAAGAATTCTAGGTACTCTCTCTGTTCTCTCTCTTGTCTATGTTTTCTTGAAATTTATGACCCACCATGAGCATTGAGCTCCAACCAACACCCATCAATGACAATATATGCTGTAGAGCTCTTCCCTCACTCTCTTGCACTGGGTGCCAATCAAAAACCCGTCTTCAATCCTCACCACCACTCTGTTTTGAGCTTCAGAAACCCTAGGTTTCCTGATTCCAGGTCCAGGAACCCACCACCAAAGGTTCAATTTTCAGGCGAAATCGGACCAACCCAGTTCCAAATTCATGATTTTAAGGACACCCATTTGATGAAACTGCTAAATAGGTCATGCAAAGCAAAGAAGTACAATGAAGCACTCTACTTTCTTGACTGTCTGGTGAACAAGGGTTTCAAGCCAGATGTGATTCTCTGTACTAAGCTCATCAAAGGGTTCTTCAATTCAAAGAATGTTGCTAAAGCTGTTAGGGTTATGGAAATCTTGGAGATCCACGGTGAACCCGATGTTTTCGCTTATAACGCGGTGATTAGTGGTTTCTGTAAGCTGAATCATGTGGAATCAGCCAATAGGGTGGTGAATCGGATGAGGCGTCGAGGCTTTTCGCCTGATATCGTCACGTATAATATAATGATTGGTAGTTTGTGTAGCAGGAGGAAACTAGGAGCAGCATTGAGGGTTTTGGATCAGTTGTTGGAGGATAATTGTAGCCCAACTGTGATAACCTACACGATTCTGATAGAAGCAACGGTTCTTGATGGTGGGATAGTTGAGGCAATGAAGCTTCTCGATGAGATGTTAATGAGAGGTCTAATACCCGATATGTATACCTACAATGCTATAATTAGGGGCTTATGCAGGGAAGGAAAGCTAGATGCAGCTTTCGAGTTTGTTAGAAGCTTACCTGGTAAAGGGTGTAAACCAGACGTGGTCTCTTATAACATGCTTTTACGAACACTCTTGAATCGTGGGAGATGGAACGATGGGGAGAAGCTAATTTCAGAGATGTATTCTAGTGGCTGTGAACCCAATGTGGTCACTTATAGCGTCTTAATCAGTTCATTGTGTCGCGAAGGCAAGATTGATGAAGGAGTTAAAGTGTTGAAGTTTATGATTGATAAGGGATTGAAACCAGACACTTACAGCTTCGATCCTTTGATTTCTGCGCTATGTAAGGAGAAAAGATTGGATTTGGCCATCGAGTTCCTAGATTTCATGATCTCCACCGGTTGCTCCCCTGATATCGTGAACTACAACACTATCTTGTCTGCATTGTGCAAGAATGGACATTCTGATCTGGCTATGGAAATCTTTGAGAAAATTAGTGAAATAGGTTGTCCGCCGGATGCAAGTACTTACAATACCATGTTTAGTGCTCTTTGGAGCAGCAAAGAAAGGAATGCCGCGTTGGGGATGATCACAGAGATGATAGCTAAAGGGATTGAACCAGATGAGATCACCTACAATTCCCTCATCTCAGGCCTGTGCAGAGACGGATTGGTAGATGATGCAAAAGGGTTGCTGGAAGACATGGAGAGGAGTAGTTTTAGTCCAACGGTCATCACATACAACATTGTTGTTCTTGGGTTGTGCAAAGCTCATAGAATCGACGATGCTATTGACTTGCTATCGCACATGGTTTTTGAGAGGAATTGTCGCCCGAATGAGACTACTTGTGTTTTGGTGATCGAAGGGATTGGTTTTGCAGGGTGGCGATCTGAGGCCGTGGCGTTGGCAAACTCCCTTCTTGAGATGGATGTCATTTCAAAAGATTCGTTTAAGCGTCTGAATAGAACCTTCACTAAGGAAGTGACTGATGGAGGAAAAAAGTAGCTGCACAGATCAACTTGCAGCAACTCCATGGAATTTGGTAAGTCTTGACACCCCCTAAAACCTTTTCTTTCTAGATTTTACGGTGAGAATAAGTTCTTGCTTTGACACGATGATCAGGTTCATGATTTATACAAATTTTGAAAGAGTATAGGTTCTTTGCTACAGAATAGGGAAGGGGATTACGTGTACTGTATTGTGTTCCATAATCTTATATATGGAAATGAGTTTTTCTCATTTTTGGGAACATATTTCAAAGTTGGCCATTATTCTCTTGAGTTTCGGTCCTTGTGTCACTGCGTTTGAACTTGTTACTAGACTTCTGTCACCATCGTCAACCGTATATGTTGATTCAAAGTTGCATTGGGCATGGAAAAAGAGAATGTTTGGGCATCTTCGACCCTTCGAGGAGAAGAAAAGCCCAAGAAAGCAAAAGATTATAGTCTCCACCCGCTGAAGGGTGAAGTCTGGATTCCCCTCAGCGAGGGGAAGCTTTTTCGGTGTAATTTGAATTTTAGAAGACTGGTTTCGAATTTGGAACTGGGGTTAAAATAAGGCCTAACAATCCAGGCACAAAACCCTAAATCACTTCTTGTTTCAAGTCGAGGCGAGTAGTTGTCAGCTGCCACAACCTGAATGCATAAGTCCTCCCTAATAGAGTTGCTACACTCAAAAGGTGTGTGTGTGTATAGGGGTGTAACCGGTTCGGTTTGGTGCGGTTTGTGTTTAAACCGTGAACCAAACCAAATACTTTGGTTTATTAATTTTAAACCAAACCAAACTATTCTAAAACGATACCCCAAACCAAACCGGATTTGGTTTGGTTGGTTTGTCTAAATCATTTTTGCACGGATTTAATAATTCCTAAGATAAATAAACATATAAGACACACACTAACCAAAATCTTATTTCAAGTCCATTGTGGGACTCTTTTACTTTCCGAAAATGAGAAACACGATACTTCAATGTATCGTTTCTCATTCATCTATTGGTGGTTTCTAACATATGTGATTTGCTTCGGTGAGATAGAATATTCAATGAGTGGTTGAATCATAGGTAGCACTCATTCTAATAATCTATCTCACCGAAACTAGGGCATTGAGTTAATCTCCTACTTACCTAGTTTCTGAGTACGTGTTTGTTAGTGTGAACTCTCTCGAAACCGGGTTCAAAGTCAGGTCAAAAACCATACTTTTCGATTACTGTGTTCACGGAGAAATCTCCGTAAGCCTCTGATGACTAAACTGTTTACTTTTTCTCCTGTGTCCGAAACCAGTATCCGTTGGAGCGATTGGTTCGGTGAATTTGACACTTGCCCTGAAGTCCTAAAATCATCGAATTTGACATAAAATCTGTAGAATCATCTGCAAAAGTAACGAAAAATAAGGAAACCGGCTATGTGATAATAGATTTTGGTTTCTCAAATAGCAGATGCAGCAATAGCAAATGCACCGCGTGAACCCGCTGTTGCTTCAATGAAATCAACACATTATAGGTTTGTCGACAACTCTCTGATTATTTGCTAAATCTACTTCCTTGCTGTCTCTCTTTCCTCTTCTGTTACCTTCCTTCTAAGACAGGCTCAAATGAAGAGCAGTGTCCACCAGAATGAGGGTGTTTTCGTAAATGGAACATATCGATGAAGTGTACTGTATCGAAGCACTTGGCAAAGAATCAACATTTATCAGTACAAAAATTACAAGTTTTCTGTAACTTTCGTATTGTCGAGATTGTGGCAGGTCTGTTACAGCCATTTCACTTGACACCCTTTGATGACCATGTAAAAAAAATCTGGATATTCGCAGCTGCTTCTCCACAGTCCACAGTCAATATTGCTTCTTACACAATAGTTTTCTGCACAGGTATGGTATACTCAAACTGGCTCTATATCTTCCCTGCCTATCTCTACCTTCACAATCCTCCTGGAGTCCTGAGTATACTTGGCAATTTAAGCTATTGGAGTTAGATGATACATATTGACTAGTAGGTATGTCACCAGTCACAACAATTTTATGCTATAAGCTTATAATAGCACGTTTGGTTTTCTGGATTAGCCAGATTAGATTGGATTGAACTGGACTTGATTAGCTGAACTGTAATTAATAATGTGTTTGGTTTTTTTGCACCATTAAGTACAAATAGTCAAATCCAACTGATACCTGATGTGAGAGGGCAATAATTTTGGATATTCAACACCATGTTTTCACTATTTCCCATTTCCGGATCTTATTAGTCAAGAACAGCCAAATATCGTATTGACTAATACATGGACTATCTTATTTCTTACATGGACTATGTTATTAGTCAAGAACAACCAAACACAGTATTAACTATACACGGACTATATTTAGTCAAATCCCTGCTAAATTGCTAATTTTATAAAACCAAACGTACCCTAAATGATTTAAGTCAGCCGGACGAACTATAAATAATCTGATTACAATCATCTTGAACCTATTTAGAAAATGTAAGGTTATAACTAGTTTGCATAGAGCTAGACAAACTATATGCTCAAAGGCATTGGGCTAGACGAACTATATTCTCGGTGCATGTTTGGCATGAGATTAAAAGTCAGCTTAAATTAAAATTTTAACTTAAGTTGACTAATAATCTCTAAGTTTTACAATATCTATCTTTGGATATTTTTATATATGATGTGGTGAAAAACGACATTTTGCTCCCTTCTGTATGTTTGAATTATCAGTTTGCCTAAATACATAAGATTTCATGTGCATCATATAATCAAGGGCAGAAGAAAATTTTCACCCCTCGAAAATGGGTTAAATACAAATATCCCCTGTTGTTTGGATAAATACGGACACCTCCTATCAGAGCTAGCAGCTAAATTTTCAAAACGACATATTCCTCTCACTTTATACATTTAAGTTCCTCAAAAAAATACATTTAAGTTAATGTCAAAAATACCCCTACTCTCTCCCTCTAATTACAGCCTCTCCCTCCTCTGATTTTTAGAGGCATCATGGACAACAAACAACATCAAGAACATCTAAAACAACATCAAGAACATCAATATATCAACAAAGAACATCAAGAACATTAATAAATCTACAAATTTTTCTGGACCAGAATTCTTATAGAAAAATTATGAACCGATTCCGACTACAATAATATCAACAAAAACAGATTTATAGATCATCAAAAACAGATTTACAATATAGAATAAGAAGAATAAGCAGCAAGAACAAGAAGCACTGCCATCGTAGCATCTTTACACAAATACCCATGCAACCACTATCACTGGCGCCCCCATTACACCACCACCAGGTCCACTATGTTTACCATATCACCACCGCTGCAGCCACCATCACTGCAACAACTGCCACAATTGTTAAATCACTACCATCACAGCAGAAACCAATCCCCACCAAAAGCAATCAATCAATTTAACCCCCCCCCCCCCCCCCCCCCCCCCCCCCCCCAAAATCAGCTCAACTGCCACAAGAATTCGACCGGCGAGGTCCTGGTCGAGCATAAAAGTGGTGCTCCTGCTGGCGATTGCTACTACTGCTGCAATCCCGACACACTGTCTCAGTTCATCGGGCTGTTTTTCAGCCAATTCGATCTTCAATTCTTGCTAGGTTAGGGTTTCGACCTCCAGTCCTTTGAGTCATCCGCAATCCAACATCTCTTTCGGGTTTCTCTCCCACGCCTCGACACCCATCCCACGATGGGTGATAATCGGCGACGATTCGGCCTCATCTCAGATACTTGTATGTTATTGTTTTATTAAAAAATTCATGTGAAATTATGAAATTTTGACATTTTTTTAAAACTGTTAAAAAAATAAATACTTTAAGATTTACGGATATATGTTAATAAAAACATAATACTTCATATCATTAAATGATGTAAAAACATGTAATTTTGATGAAACATATTGCATTATCTTACATATATCGAATTGATAAATTAATTTTTTTTTTTTTTTTTAGATTTGTTAGTAACATTTGTATTTTTAAAAATGTTGGAGGTAAGTTAACGCAAGGGTACTCACTTTCTCAAAAATCAAAAATTTTAAACCTGTGGTGCTCGATTTTGAAATTTAGATACTCACTTGCTTGTTTTTTTGTAAAATATAGGTATCTTCTGTGCAATTTAACCAAAATAAATTTATACTTGACACTAACAGAAGAGGGGTGAGTGGTATATGTCCACCCTTCATCCACTAAAATGGGGCATATTGTCTGACATGGGGTATTCGTATTTATCCAAATATTACAGTGGTAATTGTATTTAACTCATACTCGAGGGTTGAAAATTGTCTTTCACCATATAATCAATTCTAAGGATATTTATTGTTATTTTGATTGTAAAAGCTAAACCTTGTTTTTTAGATGACATCATATAGCCGGGTTCGAACCCGTGACCTCATGCAAGAGCTTCAAACGCTCTACCACTTACCTGACACCCATTTGCTAAAATTATGTACCAATGACCTTAAAACTTTAATTTAGATTTTACACGCATGCCAAAGAATTTTGTGATTATTATTTGTGCTAGATTATGTTTTTAGATTATTGAAATTTTAAGATGAAACCAAACAACCACTCAAAGTTGTTGAAATCTTGACCTTGATGAACTCATTCGAAATACTCTTCTGCTGGGCTACATCTATGTCAGGTGCCTTGCCAGAGTCTGTTTTCTATTACTCCACTCATTAATTATTGGCATTGGTTCCGACGTATGACTTTCAGATTTTTCTACACGAAAGCTAAATGTAGCTCTAAATCATATTATCCATTTGGTGTTGTTTACTCGTTTATTTTTATTGTACATAAAAAGATACGACGGAGGGACTTTACCTAACGCTCGAGATGGCATATACTAAAAGAGGATGTAATATTTGCCCCCCAAAAGAAGTCGATGTATTATCATCAGGAGGTGTCGGTAGGTTGGTACCAAATATTTATGGGTAAAAGACAAAAACCACCCCTCGAGTATGGGGTATATACAAAAAAACCCCTCGTGTTCGGGGATATACAAAATCCACCCCTGTCGAGACAAATACCACCCCTGTCAGTGGATGGACGTTAGACGAAAAGCACCCTTCTGTTGCAATCAATTAGTATGGGGGTGCAATCTGTCTTTTTTATGACAACTTTGTCCCTATTTGAATTTTTTGTTTATTGTTTTCATGTTGCATATGTTCTTGGTGTTCTTCATAAGTGTTCTTGGTGTTCTTGGCCCGCCACCACCACCAAGTCACCAGCACCAACACCGCCGCCACCACCACCAAGTCACCAGCACCAACACCGCCACCATCACCACCAAGTCACCAGCAGCAACACCGCCACCATCACCACCAACTCACTACCAGCAACACCGCCGCCACCACCACTTGAATCTCCATCAATAACATCACCACCACTGAATCCCCACCACCAACACAACATCACAAAAACAAACAACAAAAACAAAAATAAAGGAAACAGGCTCAGATCAATACTTGATAACAGTCGAAGAAGATTGCACCACCATGGCTGCAAAGTTAATTACGCCGCCAGGAAAGTAACAATTTCTCAGCAACTGAGTTCAGTTTATTGATTTCATCATCGCCCAATAGAGGGTGCAAATCAAGATCATACAAACAAACCAAAGCCACAAACAGATTTATAAAGAACAGAACAAATCAAAGCCAAATAAAAGCCACAAATCCTTGAAGGCATCGGTCAAGCCACAAATCAACAACCATAACACATCAAACTGAACAGCAGACCCATCGGTCAATTCAACCCCAAATTCATCGTCATAGCCTCGTATCAACCAAAACCAGGAGGGGGTTGAATGTGAGGTGAAATTTTGTGTAAACCAACCCAGCACAAACCCAGTTAATTAAACGATTGAAACCTTTTAATCCCAGAAGAAGATGTATGCCATTATCAAGCCCTGAGACCGAAATCTCCGCCTCCTTCTGCCAGAGCCCGATGGGAGGCAAGGGCGTTCGGTGGTTTCTGGTAGTTCTCTGGAAATTGAGAGAGGAGATCGAAGGTGATAGTGGCCGTGGGTCTCGGTGATTGTTTGGTGGTCGAAATCAGAGAGAGACAGAGATGGGGAGGGCGGTCTGGTTCATTGAATTGGGGAGGAAGTTGATTGATGAGGGGTCGCAGTGTTGTCGGTTGGTGTTTCAGGAGGTGAAGGAGAAGATGGAGGTAGGTGGGTCGGAATCCATGGCGGATTGGGGCTTCGGGTCAGAGAACCAGGCGGAGAGGTGGTGATTTGCGGGTTTCAGGGCGGTCTGGGGTGGTAGGGAAGGCAGTGGTGGTGATGGTTTGTGGTCGAGAGAGAGAGTCGGAGATTGAGGGTTGTGGTTGGCGTCGGAGAAGATAGAGATTGAAGGTTGGGTATTTGTCCTGGCTGCGGTGATGGATGGTGGTGGTGTGCCATCTGAGAAGGCTCGTAAATAAGAAGACCACTACCAAGTACCAACCCTAGAGATACAGAGCATCGTGTGGAAATGGAAGAGAGGAGAATGAGAAGAACTGAGTCGCGCTCCGGCTAGCTCTGGTGGTCCGACGGGGAGAGAGAGGGAGAGGGAAGGAGGTGTGTGAGAGGCGCTGTTGGAGGACGGCGCCGAAGCCTGAACGGTGAGGATGGTGCTGCGATGGCTTCTGGGTTTCAAGGCAGGAGGAGGAGGAGAGGGCTGAGTTAGAGAAGAGGAGGCTAGGGTTAGGAATTGAGGGGAGAAGGGAATTTATAGTGAGGTCATTTCGTAAAATATTAGGGGCATTTTTGTCTTTTTGTCCTTCCGTTAATTCACTGTTACCTCCATCCACTTACAGGGGTGGATTTTGTATATCCCCGAACACGAGGGGTTTTTTTGTATATACCCCATACTCGAGGGGTGGTTTTTGTCTTTTAGCTCTTATCTTTCTGCCAACACCTCTCTTTAGTGCATTTTCTAATTTAGAATTTCTTTTTTTAAATAAAACTGTTTAAAAATGACAGTTTTATAAATTTGTTGGAACAAACTTTTCATAGGCCTTTTTAAAAACAAAAATAGGCAAAAACTGACACTTTCTAAAAATACAAACTTTGACATTTTTTAAAAGGTTCATTTTTCGTATAATTTGGTGATTAAACACAACATTACTTTTAATGAATGAACAAAATAACAACTATGTGTATATAAGGTGTGGACAGTGTCGCAGTGACATTGTACTACCTCCGTTCCATCAGGTTCGTCCTACTTTAACTTTTGAGGTTCACTTTGACACGGTGATTTGGTTAACAAAATGATGCAAGTGTTAAGGATATCAAATTCAATCAACCAAGCCTTCTCAAAAAAAAAAAAAAAAAAAAAAAAAAAAAAAAAAAAAAAAAAAATTCAATCAACCAAGAGCTGGCACAAATCAAGCCCATTAATTTTCCTCAAAAAAAAAAAATCAAGCCCATTAATACAATTCTGATTATATGTATATTTAGCAATTCATCTAATTGATCTCTAACCTTAATCTTCTCCTACAATTAAGGTGTTTGTTCATATTATGTATTTAGACACTCATTGTCTTTAGACACTCATGTAATTAGTATAAATAGGATGTAACTTTTCATTGTTGAAATAACAAACCTTCAAACTATTCTTACAGCAAGAATTTTGTAATTTTTTCATGGTGAGGTAGAGTAAAGTTTAGTTTACAAGACCATGAAAAACTTACAAAATTATCGCATTGTTTTGCTAACCAAATCACATTGTCACTTTGACCCGGTGAATAGTGCAGTATGACAAACTTGGCGGAACCGATGTAGTAGTAAATTGCCACGGAAAGCTAAGTGCTTTCAAATGTGTTTTTAATTTATTTTTTAGTACATAACACTCTGTCACAGCTCTTTCTTCTCAATTTGACTTTTAACACTTTTTATTGGGTCACTTTGACCTGGTGATTTGGATAGCAAAGTGATGTAATTTTTTGTTAATCTTTTTATGGTGGTGTAGAGTAAAAGTTGTTTTATCACATGGTGAAAAAATTATCAAAAAATCGTATCGTTTTGCTATCCAAATCACCCGGCCAAAGTGACCCAGATACGAGTCAAAAAGTCAGAATGAGAAAAAAGAGCTGGAAGTGATATTGAACAATTTCTGCTGTTGTTTTTGTAAGTACAGCATGTTTTATTTCTGTTTTTTTTTTTTTTCAATTTTTAAAAAAGATAGAATTTCGCCACTATTTGTGCCTATCCGAGCTACCCTCACGTTTGCGAAACTTCAATCATGTCAAATCAATATCGTGTTGTGTAAATGTGAAGATGTTCTAAACCCAAAAGCCAAGAGTTAAGTCTTTAGTTTTGTATAAAAACCTACAGTACCATTGAAGCGCTAGCGGTGTGAACTGCATAGACAAGGCATCATAGTTGTAGATGTTTTTGCAATCCATGGTCATGCTTAAAGGTGGGTCGTTTTTAAGCATGACCATGGGTCGTTTGATGTCCCTCCCCCTCTTTATTTTTTTTTGGCAATAGCCCAGAGGTCTCCAGTGGGTCGTTTGATGTCCCTCCCCCACTTTATTTACCATGGATCAGAGTCCGTTCTTATAAATACTTTCTCCGTTTTAAATTATTTACCATCTATTTCTAAAAATTTGAAAAGATTATATGAGTAAGAATTTTTCGGATTGTGCAGCTCCATAGCACCACAAAAAGAAAGAATGGCATTTTCTTCGTTGTTTTGCTATTTAAATTATCTGCTCAAAATGTTCGATGAAGAAAAGCATGATAAGCAATTAGAGACTAAAGGAGTTGCTGATTCCATTACTATATTACTCTTTAAATTTCTTATTTTGTTTGATCACTCGTCAAGCAGAAGATGAGGAATCTTTCAGATGTCATAGGCAAGATATGCTTGTTTGAAAGGCTGAGTGCAGGTCTCACTGGCTCATCATTGGAAGGTGCAACCGCAAGGCATTTGTTACACCTACTTCAAGTACACTTTGACCAAAGAACATTATAAATCATGCCCTACTAAGGATATCAAACTACGGTATGTGCGTAGGGCTGTACTAAAATAGAGAGTGGTTCATGAACAAATTCGATTCAATAAAGTCTTACTAGAGATAAGTTACTTTTTTTAATGACGTGGGCATCTGCCAATGTTATTTTGTGAATATGAATGTGAATGAGTATAAAAAAAAAAGTAAATTCATTTTTATGTAGTAGTCTGAAAAATTACACAAAAAATGTAGACACAATTGAGAAAATTCAAACTGACAAGTTGTTAACTAAAAGACCAATCGTCAGTCATTGAATCTCTCCAAATTCTAAATTCAAGACTTGTGGACAAACATGAATAGTCTTAATAAGGTGCGTACATGTCATTTGAACACCCCCCCCCCCCCCCCCCCCCCCAATTAGATCCAAAAACTATTGGCAATCCCTTCACAGACATTATTTTTCAGAGTTTTTAGTATACTGGAATTTTCAAAAAGGATAAATACGGTAAAGGAATAAGATGAATCTCCAAGCAAAAAGATTTGTTAAAGCTCGGTTCGGACAAAAGAGAGGGTTTGGATGTGTACTCAAGAAGGGATTACGGAGGAACAAAGATATGTCAATATGGTGTGTCAGAAAACTAGCCAGACATTTCTGGATGAAGCGAAGGGACAGATTCAAATTGCTCAAATTGTGGAACAGAAGGTAAATTTCTCCTAATATTTTTCAGAGTATATGTGCAAAATTTATGGAGGCTTTTGAGAAGGAGATTGCTTAATTCAGAAAAAAAAAAAAAAAAAAAAAAAAAAAACTAGAAAGGTTGTGGCGGCTGGCCTAAATCAGCAACAAGATCAATGTTAAGTCTCTGTTGCAACTGTCAAGGATTAGTGTTGGAATAGATGTCCTAGAGGTAATCTTATTTAGTATGAAAATTATTTTGGTTAGAATAACTATTGTATTATTTATGAAGATTATTTTAGTATGAACATTATTTTGGCTAGATATTTAATATAATGAAGTCATTAGATTACATTGATTAACAGGGCGATCAATTATAGACTAGTATGTGGGTAGATTGATATGGAGATATCAAGCCTAGCACATGGGTATGCATTAGGGGTAATGACATACTGGATTGACCCACCACGAGAAGGCTACATACAAGTTATGTAAAGTCACAAGTGCTTCTCGTAGTGACAATGGTATTGTGGTCCTTAGACTTGAAATCACTAGATACTCTAGTTGTGAAATATCGTACTTTGATATTATCAAACGTTGTGCCTTAACCGGGTAACTATAAACGTAGTTATCGGGCATGATAGGAAGCAAGATTAGAGATGGTAGTGATGTAGATATGATTTGTCCCTCCCACATAACGGGAGCAAATATTCGCGATCACTCGAGGGGTAGTGCTTATAGAATGTCTGATCAGACTCAGATAAATCAATATGGGATATGGATCAAGAAACTATGGATTGAATATACGAGTGTGACTTGTATGCCTCGTATCCGATCCGGATATGGTGAAAAAGGAATAATAGAATACAGTAACATTGGTCACAAGGTTTGTCGGATTACAGACTATTTCTATTAGTTGGGTGGCATAGATGTGTTGCTAGACACCGCTCTATGTTAGTAATTGTTATTGCCAACTAAGTAGAAACCTATGGGGTCACACTCCCGACGGATTAACCGGACTTGGAAATTAATTAATATGATTAATTAAATGGAAGGATCAATACGCAACCTCAAGCAAACTTAGTAGGACTAATTTGCTAGGTGGACTAATTCGTGTATGAACATGATTAGTATTGGGGAAATTATGTAGTTAATAAGGATTTATTAACTATATAAGGGCACTCCTACCTTATTTTTCTCATAAGTGTCATTACTGTTATCATACAAGAGAGAGAGAGAGAGAAGAAATCAAGGAGAGAGCCAAGAAAAAGGAGGCATTCCACCCCCCCCCCCCCTGTCCGCCCCTCCCTCTTGCCGTCGGCCTCGTGAGGCGCGGCCTTGGGTGTCCCGTTTGTGTGATCTTCTTCTTCCTCCTTCTTCCCTAGCTAGCACAAAGGTGTGAGAAGGATCTGGAGCAATCCTAGGAGTGGACTTCCATAGAGACATAGATACTATTTCACGTGAAGTCATCAAATGAGACAAATAAGGTACATGATGATTTTATCCCTTATGATGTCTAGTCATGTGATCCTTGGAGGATATTGAACGGAGTTAATTATTGTTTATTGCGATGCGTAATCCGTATCAAAACCCCACAGTGGTATCAGAGCCACGGGTCATAGTGTATAACGTGGTTTATGTGTTACTTTTTAGTCAGTTACTACAGCGTTATTTTGATTTATCTCGTAAAACTGAATTTGGCATAATGATGCAACTCGAATATGATTCAAACAAGAATGAGCTAATTTTAATATGATGTAAAGATTAGTGAATTGGATCACATATGATGTGAAATTTTGGATCTTAAAAACTAGAGTTTGGGCACAAATTAAAAAAAAAAGGTTTTTCTTAATTTGGAAAAAATCAAAATTGGGAAACAAGGAAGGAGGGGAAGGAAACAACCCTAGGGCCGAAACCCTAGGGTCGTCCTCCCCCTCCTTACTCACTTAGGAAGCAACGGCCAAGGGTCGGGCCAGCCTAGCCAGCGGCTTGGCTGCGTGGGCAAGGGCCGACCGACCCAAGGCCTTGTGGCGGTCCATTAGGGGTTCGGCCAAAGGTGTTTGGTGGTCCTCTTGGACCGTTTTGACTCTAGTACATCTAATCAACTAAAATTTACCAAGCGCGTTAAAATTGGATTTTAACTGTATTATGTGATTTTGCATGGTGATTGGATAAGGCTTTAGATGTGGATGTTGTGAATATTTATTTTTGTTAATTGGTGTTATTGTAATAATTAATTAATTAATTAGGTTTTACGGCCAGCGAGCCGGTCTTCTCCTCAACTTGTAAGGTCTCTCTATTTAGTATAGATGCTAGCGTGTATTACAGAGTATATGATAGTCAAGACTTGGAGAAGAAGCCTAAAAAATTAAAGAAACCACAAGATGGCGGCATTCCACAAGCTTTGGCGCATGGACTAAAAGATGGAGGCACATGGAGATGAGCTTGCTATTTTTAGGACTTATAGATATTCTCATTGGCTTGAGAATATCTTAATTTAGAAGGCCATATCCACATCACGTTTATTTATTGTTTGTTGTTGTTTAAATTATTGTCTTGTTATTTATTGTTGGTGTATGGATGATGCATGCATATTGGTACAAGATAATACAACCCGGGTCTTTTATTTTGGGATTGCCAAACCCAAATAAGTAGATCAGTTGATATGGATCGAAAAAACAATTAAAATTACATGGAAATTCTTCAAACTTAAATATTGGGTTTTTAGCCTTCTTGCTAGTTAAACACTCGTCATAATCATGATATATCAAGTTTGGGCTTGCCAAAGTAAGGCGACTTGATTCATCATGATGTGATGCGACGGCACAAGCTAGTAATGTGCGATTGTTGAAGTAAGAGGTTGGACGCAACTGGGCTACTTCAATAGGATTGAAATGCCAGAGGCAAACAATTGGGATTATCTATGGGATATATAAATAAGGAGTTATGTGTCCAATTGGACCAAGAGTTGCATAGGATGCAATTGGAATCGTTCCTACCTAAATAAGTTATTTAAAATAACTAATTTTTTGGTGACTTGCAAAAGCAAGCTAAAAAAAAATGAAATATGGATTTTGGCCCACAAGAAAATATAATGATATTTTCCGCATTAATATGGAGGGTTATTAATCCGAGAAAAATAGTGGGAGCTATGTTTAATAATTTAGCCATTATTAAATGTAGTTATTTGTTCACAAAATACTAAAACTTGTATATTTATAATTTTGTAAAATTACAATGGCAAACAATTCATCGAACTCATCACAATCCCTACGATCTGCCATTGAGACGGACAAGCTTTCTGAAACAAACTTTCTAGACTGGTACAGGAACGTGAGAATCGTTCTCAAGCAAGAGAAGAAACTGCACATTCTAAAACAGCAAGTTCCCCAAGGTCCAGAAAATAATACTTCTGCAGCCTTAAAGGTATATCAAAAGATCTTTGACAATGCTAATGATGTGGCCTGGCTTATGCTTTGCACCATGAGCAGTGAGCTTCAGAAGCAACATGAGAACATGGTTGCGTTTGATATGATCATACATCTGAAGCAGCTCTTTCAAGAGAAGGAAAGGGTTGAGGAGTATGATTTTTTCAAGGCATTTTTCAAATGTCATCTGTTAGAGGGAGACCCAGTGGGGCCTCAAGTACTGCACATGATCGGGTACTTGAAGAATCTCACACGCGTGGGATTTTCGGTGAGTCAAGAGTTGGCCACTAATCTCATCTTGCAATCGTCGTCTGATAGTTATCGAAAGTTCATCAAGAACAATAACATGAATGAGATCAACCAGCCTCTGCCAAATTTACTCAATATGTTGGGGACAGCTGAACAAAGTATCAACAAGAAAAAGGGCAAGGCCATAATGATGGTGAACAAAGGATAGAGCAAGCGAGTTGCTTCTTCCTCCAAAGGCAAAGGCAAGGATGTTTCAAAACCCAAGGAAGTTTCCCTTAAACCTGTTGGTGGCGTTGCCAAGTGCGTGACTAAGAGTGAGTGTCACTACTGCAGTCAGCCTGGACACTGGAAGAGGAACTGCCCAAAGTATCTTGAGGATAAAAGGCTTGGAATAGTGATTCCACCACCATAAGATATTTTTGTTATAGATGTCAGTTTAACTATATCTTCATCTAGGATATTGGATACTGGATGTGGATCTCACATTTGTCAAAATGTGAAGGATCTAAAGAGAAGTAGAAGATTGGCTAAAGTAAGATAGACCTGCGTGTTGGGAATGGAGCAAAAGTTGTTGCATTGGTCATGGGCGTGTACGAGCTATCTTCGCCTTCAGGATTAGTTTTAGAATTAGATAATTGCTATTTTGTGCCAGCTATGAACAGAAATATTATTTTTATTTCTTGTTTGGATGAGAAAAGTTTTACGATGTCAGTAAAGGATAAGTGTTGCTCCATTTATTTTGATAGTATGCTCTATTGTAGTGCGCAATTATCTAATGGATTGTAATTCCTTGATCTAAGTAATCATGTCTATAACATAAATACTAAGAGGACTAAAACTAATGATCTAAATCCTACTTACTTATGGCATTGTCTTTTAGGCCATATAAACGAGAAGCACATTTCTAGACTCCATAAGGATGGATTCCTAGACTCATTTGATTATGAATCATATGAGACATGTGAATCATTTTTTTTAGGAAAAATGACAAATTCCCTTTCGATAAGAAAGGAGAGAAGACTAGTGAGCAATTGGCTCTCGTTCATACTGATGTAGGGTTTTGATTCATGGATCGCACAACGGAAGCATAATCAAACATAAACCATGCAAAATCCTCCAAGGATCACAAGTCTAGAGACATAACGATAGTAAAGGTAAGAAATCATAAACACACCTTTGGGTTCTCCTTGATGACTTCAAACGCGAATAATGTCACGTTCTCTATAGTTGATCCACGCCTAGAGTTGATCCTAGATCTCCCAAACTCCTTGGTGCTAGCCCGGATTAGGAAGAGGAAGAACGAATCACGCAAAACGAGACAAAAGAGGCCAGGGCGGCGGCAAGGGGCGGCGGCGGGCCCTCCTTGTTGCTTGCTCTCTCTCCTTTGTTCTCTCCCACTCTTGTTATGTTCACTAATGAGCATAAGTTATGAGGAAGGAAGGAAGGAAGGGTCATTTATATAGTCCAACAACTCCTTGTTAACTACCTAAAAGACTTATTCTAGTCCAACTAGAATTCAATTTAGTCCCTTCCTTGCAAATTAGTCCCTACTAAGTTTGCAAGGGTTTGCAAAGTGATCCTTCTAATTAATTAATCCAATTAATTAATTCCCAAATCTAGTTCAACTCTATATAGCCTGTGACCCCATAGGTTCTATCTAGTTGGTAGCAACTATTTGCTAATATGGAGCGGTTTCTAGCAAAACATCCATTCTAGCCAACTAATAGAATAGTCATCTTGACAACCTTTGTACAAGTAATTGTCTCATCCCTTTGCCTCCATATCCGGATTGGACACGAGACATACAAGTCACACTCGTATATTCAATCCATAGTTTCTCGATCCATGGGAATAGCCTTATTCGTGCAAATAACATCAATATCCCATATTGATTTATTTGAGTCTGGCCAGACATTCTATAAGCACTATCCCTCGAGTGGCCTAGGATATTTGCTCCCTTTATGTGGGAGGGGCAAATCCTCTCCACGTCCACTACGATCTCTAAGCTTGCTTCTCATTGTATCCAGTACACGCCTTTATAGCTACCCAGTTACGGTGTAGCGCTTAACGCTACCAAGATCACAATGATCCACAACTAGAATATCTAGTGACTTCAAGTATAAGGATGACAATACCATTGCACCGCGAGAAGCGCTTGTGACTCAACATAACATGTATGTAGCCTTCTCGGAGATGGGTCAATCCAGTGCAACATTCCGTAATGCACACCTATGTGTTGGATCGTGATATCTCCATATCAATCCAACCCCATACTAGTCTATAGTTGATTGTCCCATTTAATCATTATACTTGACTAGGGATATTTAAGATAAACAACACAATTGTAAATCTAAGGACTTCATTATATTAAATATCCAATAAATAATAAATGAATTTTCTAGCCATGTACAAATTCATACTAAACTAGATTGCCTCTAGGGCATCTATTCCAACAGTCTCCCACTTGCACTAGAGCCAATCTGGCGCATCTCGTATGCCCATACTCCTAGTGTGCCCTTCATGCTTCCACTGCGTGAGAGGCTTCGTAAGCGGGTCTGACAGATTATCATCTGTAGGAATCTTGCATATCCGAACGTCTCCTCTATCGATAATATCTCGAATCAGATGAAACTTCCTGAGCACGTGTTTGGACTTTTGGTGCGATCTGGGTTCCTTTGATTGCGCGATCGCCCCAGTGTTGTCACAGAACAACTCCACTGGATCCGCAATGCTAGGGACCACACCAAGTTCAGAAACAAACTTTTCTGATCCAAACAGCCTCCTTTGCTGCGCCATTTGCAGCAATGTACTCAGCCTCTGTTGTAGAATCAGCTACCGTCTCTTGCTTGGAACTTTTCCAGCTCACCGCTGCTCCATTCAGGCAAAACACATATCCCGATTGTGATCTAAAGTCATCTCTGTCAGTTTGGAAGCTTTCATCAGTGTAACCCTTTACACGCAACTCTTCCTCACCGTCAAATATCAAGAAAGCATCCTTAGTTCTTCTCAAGTACTTTAGGATGTTCTTGACTGCAATCCAGTGACTCTCACCCGGATTAGATTGGTATCTGCTTGTCATATTCAAGGCATATGACACATCTGGTCTAGTACATAACATGGCGTACATGATAGATCCTATGGCCGAGGCATAGTGGATCCTACTCATGCGTTCCTTCTCAATCTCATTGGAAGGACAACCACTCTTCGAAAGAGTGATTCCATGTGACATGGGCAAGAATCCCTTCTTGGAATCTTGCATGTTGAACCGCTTCAACACCTTGTCTATATATGTACTTTGACTTAGGCCTAGCAACCTCTTAGATCTATCTCTATATATCTTTATACCGAGTATATAGGCTGCTTCTCCTAAGTCCTTCATTGAGAAACACTTTCCTAGCCAATCTTTCACGGATTGCAGCATGGGAATGTCGTTTCCAATGAGTAGTATGTCATCCACATACAAGACCAGAAAATCTACAGAGCTTCCACTAACCTTCTTGTAGACACAAGACTCATCTTCGTTTCTGATGAAGCCAAACTCTTTGACCACTTCATCAAAACGTCGATTCCAACTCCTAGAAGCTTGCTTCAATCCATAAATGGATCGTTGCAGCTTACAGACTTTGTTGGCTTGCTTTGGATCTTCAAAACCCTCCGGCTGTATCATATACACGTCCTCGAGGAGATTCTCATAAAGGAATGTTGTTTTGACATCCATCTGCCAAATCTCATAGTCATGGTATGCTGCAATTGCAAGTAGGATTCGGATGGATTTGGTCATAGCGGCTGGTGAAAAGGTTTCATCATAGTCAATACCATGAATCTGTCTGAATCCTTTAGCCACCAATCGGCCCTTATAGGTAATCACATTACCATCCATGTCGATCTTCTTCTTGAAGACCCACTTGCACCCTATGGGCCGCGCCCCATCGGGTGGTTCCACCAAAGTCCATAATTTGTTGGTATACATGGATTCCATCTCGGATCTCATGGCTTCCAGCCACTTCTGAGAGTCTGGGCCACTAATGGCCTCCTCATAGGTAGTAGGCTCATCATCTATGAGCATCGTGTCACCGAAATCGGTTACGAGAAGTCCATACCTCTCGGGTTCCTGGCGCACTCTACTAGATCTACGAAGCTCTTGTGTTACCTGAACAGGTGGCTCCACAACTGTTTGTGGTTCCTGTTCATGTTCCATAATCGGTTCAGTGATTTGTGGTTCTTGAACCTCTTCAAGTTCTACATTCCTCCCACTTGCTTATTTAGAGACAAACTCTCTTTCTAGAAACACGCCGGTCCGAGCAACAAATACTTTGTTCTCGGTTGGATTGTAGAAGTAGTATCCCTTAATTTCCTTAGGGTACCCCACAAATTTACACTTATCCGATTTAGGCCCTAACTTGTCTGATTGTAAACGTTTTACATAGACATCGCAGCCCCAAATCCTCATGAACGACAGTGTGGGACGCCTCCCACTCCACATCTCATATGGTGTCTTCATGACTGATTTAGATGGAACACGGTTAATGGTGAAAGCTGCACTTAATAGAGCGTAGCCCCAAAATGATAATGGAAGATCGGTTTGACACATCATAGATCGAACCATATCCAATAGGGTTCGATTCCTCCTCTCGGACACGCCATTCCTTTGTGGCGTTCCGGGTGGAGTGAGTTGGGACACGATCCCACACTCTCTAAGATAGTCGTCAAACTCTTGGCTTAAGTATTCTCCTCCACGATCCGATCGTAGAGCCTTGATACTTTTGCCAAGTTGCTTCTCTATTTCATTCTTGAATTCTTTGAACACTTCAAAGGATTCGGATTCCCTCATAAGGTACACAAATCCATATCTATTGTAATCATCAGTAAATGTAATGAAGTAGACATAACCACCCCTGGCAGGCGTGGCAAATGGCCCACACACATCGGTATGTATGAGCGCCAATTGCTCACTAGTCCTCTCACCTTTCTTATTGAAAGGGGACTTTGTCATTTTTCCCAATAAACAAGCCTCACATGTCTCATATGATTCAAAATCAAATGAGTCTAGTAATCCATCCTTATGGAGTCTAGATACACGTTTCTCATTTATGTGGCCTAAACGACAGTGCCATAAATAAGCAGGATTTAAATCATTTATTTTAATCCGCTTGGTATTAATGTTGTAGACAGGATTGCTTAGATCAAGGACATAAAGTCCATTAAATAATTGCGCACTAAAATAGTGAATATTATTCAAATAAAAGGAACAACAATTGTTCTTTATTGAAATAATAAAACCTTCCTTGTCCAAACAAGAAATAGAAATAATGTTTCTGCTCATAGCAGACACAAAATAGCAATTATTTAATTCTAAAACTAATCCTGAAGGCAGAGATAGCTCGCACACGCCTATGGCCAACGCAGCAACCTTTGCTCCATTCCCACGCGCAGATCTACCTCCCCTTTAGCCAATCTTTTACTTCTCTTTAGATCCTGTATATTTCGACAAATATGAGATCCACATCCAGTATCTAATACCCATGATGTAGAGACAGTTAAATTGACATCTACAACAAAAATACCTGGTGGTGGTGGAATCACTATTCCAAGCCTCTTGTCCTCCAGATATTTTGGGCAGTTCCTCCTCCAGTGTCCAGGCTGACTGCAGTAGTGACACTCACCCTTAGTCACGACCTTGGCAATGCCACCAACAGGCTTAAGGGCTGGTTCCTTGGACTTGGCAACTGACTTGCCTTTGCCCTTGGAGGAAGAGGCAAACCTTTTGCCCTTTCCTTTCTGCACCATCATAATGGCTTTGCCCTTACCCTTGTTGATGCTCTGTTCAGCCGTCCTCAACATGTTGAGCAAATCTGGCAGTTGTTTAACGATCTCGTTCATGTTATAGTTCATAATGAACTGTCCATAACTCTCGGGCAACGATTGCAACACGAGATCGGTTGCCAACTCTTGGCCAGCCGGGAACCCAAGTCGGGCGAGATTCTCCAAGTACCCGATCATTCGGAGTACATGGGGTCCCACCGGGTTCCCCTCTGCCAGATGACATTTGAACAGTGCCTTTGAGACCTCATACCTCTCTACCCTCGCCTGCTCTTGGAAGAGCTGCTTTAGATGTTCGATCATATCAACAGCATTCATGTTTTCGTGTTGCTTCTGAAGCTCAGAAGTCATGGTGCAAAGCATAAGGCAGGCCGCATCATTAGCGTCGTCAACACGCTTTTGATACGCCTTTAAGGCAGCAGGTGTTTGGTTCTCTGGACCTTCTGGAACATGCTCCTCTATTGCGTACAGTTTCTTCTCTTGCTTGAGAACAATTCTCAAGTTTCTGTACCAATCAAGAAAGTTGGTTCCAGAGAGCTTGTCCTTCTCAAGGACAGATCGTAGGGAATGTTGTGAACTCGATGAGTTGTTTGCCATTTGGAATTCTACAAAAAGGAAAATACGCAAGTTTTAGTATTTGTGAATTTTTGACTATATTTAATAATGGCTAGTTTATTAAATATAGCTCCCACTATTTTTCTACGGATTAATAACCCTCAAGATATTAATGCGGAAAATATCCTTACATTTTCTAGTGGGCCAAGATCCATCTTTCATCTCCTTATGAGCTTGCTTTGGCAAGTCACCCATAATTTGACTACTTTAGGTAGGAACAATTCCAATTGCATCCCTTATGCAACTCTTGGTTCAATCGGGCAAATAACTCCTTATTTATCCATCCATATGGATAATCCCAATTGATTGCCTCTAGGTTTCTTAATCAAATTAATAGCCTAGTTGTGTTCAACCTCTTATCTAAATAATTGCACATTGTTACGTGCCATCGCATTCCATCATTATGAACCAAGTTGCCATGCTTTGGCACGCACGAGCTTGATAAATAATGATGATAATGAGTGTTTAAATAACGAGAAGGCAAGAACACAATATTTGAATTTTGAGGGATTTTAAATTCAATTCTTTTAATTGTTTTGTTGATCAATATCAACTAATCTATCTATTTGAGTTTGGGCACAACTCCAAATAATAGATCCGGGTTGTCTAATTATCTTATTATCCTAATTGCATGCATCATCCATACACCAACCACCCAAATAATAAGACAATAAATAAACAACCACAAAACTGAAAATTAAACGTGATGTGGATATGGCCTTTTGTAGACTAAGATAATTCCAAGCCAATGGAATTATCTATGAACCCTAAAGCAAACACATCTCCATGCGTCTTGATCTTTTGGTCCATCCTTCATAGTCTTGTGGATTGCTCCGTGCTCCATGCTCCATCTTTTGTGGCTTCTTTGGCTTTGGGCTTCTTTTCTCCAATCTTGGCTAACAATCTACTTTATCTAGCACTAGCTAAAATCTATACTAAATAAAATAAATCTCACAAGTTGAGAAAAAAAAATGGTACGCAGGCCATAAAACCCTAATTAATTATTACAATTAATTGATCAGCTCGCAGGCCGTAAAACCAAACCACAAAATTAAACATCCACATCAAACCACATCCTAAGGCCATATCCAATCACCATGCGATTTGAACATAAACAGTTAAAATCCAATTTTAACGCGCTTGGTCAATTTTAATTGATTTTAGGATTTCTAGGGTTAAAACGGTCCATGGGCCCAACAATCCAATTGCCCGAGCCCAATAAAGTGAACCATAAGGCCCTAGGGCCGGCCCGGCCCATAACCCGCAAGCTAGGCCCGCGGGTTAGGGCCTCCCGGCCCCTTAGGGCTCCCAAGTTTGGGCGGCAAGCAAGGGGGCGGTCCCTAGGGGGGGCCGAACCCTTCTATGGGAGTTGTTTCCAAAACAACTCCCTTGCTTGGTGCCCAAGTTTGGTTGTTTCCTTGTTTTGGGAGAACTCCTTCTTCCCCAAGGATGCCCAAACCCTAGATCTAAGATCCTAAAATTACTCAAACTCACCAATTCATGCATCCAATGCAAAACTTGGATCTTGTTATGATTAATTATTGACAAATTGCATCCCATGCTTGATTTGTCTTGTTTTACGCGATAAACAATCAAATTGAGGTGTAAAACAACTAAAACGTAACATATAAACTACGTTTATGCTCTATAACCTGGCTCTGATACCACTGTAGGGTTTTGATTCATGGATCGCACAACGGAAGCATAATCAAACATAAACCATGCAAAACCCTCCAAGGACCACAAGTCTAGAGACATAACGATAGTAAAGGTAAGAAATCATAAACACACCTTTGGGTTCTCCTTGATGACTTCAAACGCGAATAATGTCACGTTCTCTATAGTTGATCCACGCCTAGAGTTGATCCTAGATCTCCCAAACTCCTTGGTGCTAGCCCGGATTAGGAAGAGGAAGAATGAATCACGCAAAACGAGACAAAAGAGGCTCACGGCCTCTTTTGGCCGACGGGGACGAGGGCGGCGGCAAGGGGCGGCGTCGGGCCCTCATTGTTGCTTGCTCTCTCTCCTTTGTTCTCTCCCACTCTTGTTATGTTCACTAATGAGCATAAGTTATGAGGAAGGAAGGAAGGAAGGGTCCTTTATATAGTCCAACAACTCCTTGTTAACTACCTAAAGGACTTATTCTAGTCCAACTAGAATTCAATTTAGTCCCTTCCTTGCAAATTAGTCCCTCCTAAGTTTGCAAGGGTTTGCAAAGTGATCCTTCTAATTAATTAATCCAATTAATTAATTCCCAAATCTAGTTCAACTCTATATAGCGTGTGACCCCATAGGTTCTATCTAGTTGGTAGCAACTATTTGCTAATATGGAGCGGTTTCTAGCAAAACATCCATTCTAGCCAACTAATAGAATAGTCATCTTGACAACCTTTGTACAAGTAATTGTCTCATCCCTTTGCCTCCATATCCGGATTGGACACGAGACATAAATGTCACACTCGTATATCCAATCCATAGTTTCTCGATCCATGGGAATAGCCTTATTCGTGCAAATAACATCAATATCCCATATTGATTTATTTGAGTCTGGCCAGACATTCTATAAGCACTATCCCTCGAGTGGCCTAGGATATTTGCTCCCGTTATGTGGGAGGGGCAAATCCTCTCCACGTCCACTACGATCTCTAAGCTTGCTTCTCATTGTATCCAGTACAAGCCTTTATAACTACCCAGTTACGGTGTAGCGCTTAACGCTACCAAGATCACAATGATCCACAACTAGAATATCTAGTGACTTCAAGTCTAAGGATGACAATACCATTGCACCGCGAGAAGCGCTTGTGACTCAACATAACATGTATGTAGCCTTCTCGGGATGGGTCAATCCAGTGCAACATTCCGTAATGCACACCTATGTGTTGGATCGTGATATCTCCATATCAATCCAACCCCATACTAGTCTATAGATGATTGTCCCATTTAATCATTATACTTGACTAGGGATATTTAAGATAAACAACACAATTGTAAATCTAAGGACTTCATTATATTAAATATCCAATAAATAATAAATGAATTTTCTAGCCATGTACAAATTCATACTAAACTAGATTGCCTCTAGGGCATCTATTCCAACAACTGATGTATGTGGGCCATTTTCCACGCCTTCCAGAGGTGGTTATCTTTATTTTTATTACATTTACTGATGATTTCAGTAGATATGGATTTGCGTACCTTATGAAGGACAAATCCAAATCCTTTTAAAAGTTCAAAGAATTCAAGAATGAAGTAGAGAAGCAACTTGGCAAGAGTATTAAGGCTCTACGATCGGATCGTGAAGGATAATACTTAAGCCAAGAGTTTGACGACCATCTTAGAGAGTGTGAGATCTTGTCCCAACTCTTTCCATCCAGAAAGCCACAATGGAATTGCGTGTCCGAGAGGAGGAATCGAACTATGTTGGACATGGTTCGAACTATGATGGGTCAAACTGATCTTCCATTATCCTTTTGGGGGCACGCTCTATTATGTGCATCTTTCACCCTTAACCGGGTTCCATCTAAATCAGCCATGAAGACTCCATATGAGATGTGGAGTACGAGGCGTCCCACGTTGTCTTTTATGAGGATTTGGGGTTGCGGTGTGCATCTAAAGCGTTTACAAATAGAAAATCTCGGGACCAAGTCGGATAAGTGTAAGTTTGTGGAGTACCCTAAGGAAACGAAGGGGTATTATTTCTACAATCCTACCTAGAACAAAGTGTTTGTTGCTCGGACCGGCGTGTTCCTAGAAAGAGAATTTGTCTCTAAAGGAGAAAGTGGAGGACAATAGAACTTGAAGAAATTCAAGAACCACAAACCACTGATCCTACTATGAAAAATGAACAGGAACCGCAAGATGTTGTAGAGGAACATGTTTAGGTAACACAAGAACTTCATAGGTCGGGTAGAGTGCGCCAGGAACCAGAGAGGTGCGACCTTCTCGTGACTGAGCCTGGTGACGCGTTGCTCATAGATGATGAAACTACTACCTATGGAGAGGCCATGAAGGGCTGGACTCTCAAAAGTGGCTTGAGGTGATGAGATCCAAAATGGAATCCATGTATACCAACAAAGTATGGACTTTGGTGGAACCACCCCAAGGGGCTCGACCCATAAGGTGCAAGTGGGACTTCAAGAAGAAGTCCGACATGGATGGTGAAGGGGTGTACAGTAGGCAGAAATACAATATTGATACTCTAGAGGGGGGGTTAAATAGTGTATGCCAAGTTTTGCTAAACTTGCAAGAAGAGTGGTTTCAAAAAGATTGGTAATGAGTAAAGAGTATTTCAAGGCCTTGAAATGAGTTTCAAGCCCTAGGAATTGTAGAGTGTGCTTTCTGAGCTGACAGATCTTGGCCACGTGGCAACCATCCAGCACACCATATTGTGCTCCACACACACTGGATCACCAACCGAGCTGATCCATGTGGGGGCTGCGAGACAGAGCCCTCGCATACCACTGCACGGGACTTGTAGGGACTTAGTGGTTTGGAGGCTAGAGTAAGCCCTGTCGCGTGCGAGCCAAGCCCGCGCGCGACCTTTAGTAACTGTTTTGAGAGATTTATGGCACGAGCTCCATACACCCGGTCAATCCGATCAAACCCGGTCAACCTCGTAACGGTTCCGGTATTCGCGCACAACGTGCTGTAACGGTCCCTATATACTCGGACGAACGTGCCGTTATGGTTAAGCTAATTAAGCCGCCATTAATGGGCGCATTAACCACACTACAACGGTCACGTTCTCTGCTATATATAGGACGTTAACCTTTCCATACAAAGGAGAACACACCTGCCATAAGCGGAAGCTATGCCGAACCTCTGTCTCTCTCTCAGACATTACTACTGCTTTACTCTCACCCTACACACAACCCAACTCTTCCTGTGCGATCTCTGATCCTCTACATACGGTGTACACGGAGGACTCCCCTCCGGAATCACTTGTGCATATTTTGGTGAACCCGACGTGAACTTACCAACAAAAGCAACCATGTCTCAGGAGGATGATGTTAGCAACATATCACCTTCCACCGAAACCGCCTCAGGAGAGGAGACCCGCCGTACTCCTGCGACCCCCAGTGAGGCACCGACGCTGGAATCTTTGGACGCCACCGTCCAAGGTCAGGAAAAAGCTCTCAAAGCCCAGTCCGCGCAGCTAGAACGGATCTTGGCCGTTCTGGGCACCCTTGCACCAAATCCTTCAACAGCCACCACCGTCTCTCAAGGAGGAGGAGGCCCTACCGCTCCAGGATTGGGAGTGTCCACCACACCTCCCAACCCTAACCTGCAGACTCCACCGGCGACTACGCAGCTGCCTTCGATTCAAGGGTCAACAGCTCAGATGTTGCCTCTCACTGCTCACACTCCTCAACCTTCGGCTTTGGCATCCAACCCGGCTTTGCAGTACCCCTTGCCTCCTCCAACGGCGATCTGGGGCAATGCGAGCAGCCAATATGTCTCCAATCCTTCGGCGGCATATGTGTCGCCTCCGCCTGCGGCAACCCCTCCTCCTGCTACCGAGGGAAGCATCCCAGAATGCATGACGTCTCTGCAGAAGCGCATGGACACTATTCTGGCTCACCAGTCATTCGCGGATACCATTATCCCGAAGCTAGACAACGATCCACCCATCCCGCGGGAGATCTATCTCATTCCCAACCCGGCGGGGTATAAGGCTCCTAAATGAGACAAGTTCGAGGATGTCAACGGAAACGCTCATGAGCATGTCATGCGTTTCATTGATGTCATGGGGCCATACGGAGCTGATCCCAAACTGCTGATGCGAGAGTTCCCAAAATCCTTTGGGAACGTAGCGTACAAGTGGTACCGAACGTTGGAAGCCGGATCCGTGAAGACTTGGGACGACATGGTCCAGAAGTTCTACACCAAGTTCTTCCAGATGGAAGAAAAGGTGACAATGATCCATCTATCGCGGATGTATCAGAAGCGCGAGGAGGACGGGATCACTTTCATCAAGAAATTCAGGGCGAAGTCCTTGGAGTGCAAAGATCCTATGCTCGAAAGCCGCCTCGTAGAGATATGCCTGCAGTGCATGCGAGACGAATACAAAGGTATGCTCATCAATTTGCAAACACCTACGTTTTCAAAGCTAATTGAAAGTTAATTGAATGCATTTATGTGTGTTTTAGGCCGAGTTTTGATAGTTTTGAGCATACTTGAGTATTTAGACTTCATGGTGTAATCCGGGCGTTTTATGCATGTTTTATGCTTTATTTGTCGCATTTGATCTTCCGGTATTTGTTCGTGTTGTGGATTTCAGGAACCGGAAGCGTGGAGTGCGGATTTTGGAGCGGAAGCGAACTTCGGAAAGAAAGAAACTCAAGGAATGCATGAGAGAATAGAAGAAGAGGAGAAGCTAAGAGGAGGAAAAGACTTAGCCAAATTTTCAAGAGGTGAAAAGAAGCAACACACATGGAAGATCAAGGTGATCCTACAAGACAAAAGGTGATCCTATGATCACAAGATCAAGTACAAGACCACCAACTTGATCCTACAATCAAGTAAGGTGATCCTAGGATCACAAATTGTGATCCCAAGATCACATTAGTAGATCTGACGTGATTAGAAAAGGGGTAAAAAGTGTAATTTTTAAAAACTTAAAAGAAGTGACGTGATTTAACTAGTGGAGAACGACCTAGGGCTTGGGGGGACTCATCTTTTCTACGCCATTGGAGAGCAAGGAGCATTCTTGGGAGCTTGGAGACCATCGTTTGATTCTCTATTTTCTTCCCCTCTTTAGTTTTTGTTCATGATCATTGAAACTTTGTACTTTGATGATGTGTTTTAGTAGCTAAACTCTCTATTCGGGATATCTCATAGGGAACTAGGGTTTTGAACACCATGTTTTGGTGATTTATGGATTATGCTTCATGCTTATTAGCTTAATTGGATGTTTATGCTTAGTTATGCTTGATTCATACGCGTAATTCTATCTTTCATATTGTTTGACGTCACAATAAGATTGATCTAGGTGATAATTATTAGAGGAATCAATAGTTATTGCTTGAACTTGAATCTTGCACTAGTCGAATCTAGGGTTGAGGAATCTTGCTAGTTAAATAGAACTAAGAGTTGATATCAAGATCATAATGCGTATTTAAACTTGAGTAGGCTAGAGGAATCAAGTACAAGAGTTTGAATATAGGCTTTGGTTGAGGAATCTTCAAAGTGAAATTGCTCGTTTGGCTAAGTAGAAAATATCCGTGTTGCATGAACATAAATCCTAAGTGGTGTGAATTCCCTAGTGAACCCGTAGAGATATCCTGAACTTGTCCACTTGTTAAGTAACTTAAAAATCATTCTTCGTCAATCGTGTATCTTTTCACGTGATTAATTGAGGTCTTTGTCTTTTAATTTCAGTAGAGTTAGTAGAACAAACCACTGCGCTTTGCCCACACAAGGTTAAGAACTAATAGCTTATTTACAAAGAAGTCTCTTGGGATTCGACAATCCGGACTTTTCCGATTATTACTGCACCGACAGCCATACACTTGTGGTTTGGACGTGTCAGCGACTCACCCAAAGTTCGCAGCCAATTGGGAAGGACCCTTCGAGGTCACAGAAGTCTTTGACAGTGGCTACTGCAGCATACGAAGGTTGCACGGAACAACCTCAACCCCGAGTTCAGTCAACATGCGCTGGATTAAGAAGTACTATCCCTGACTTCTCTCATTTCATGCGTTTTATTATAACGTCGCTTAATGTCTTGTATGGCTACGATTTACACAATATCCTCTCCCATATGAGAGGATTGTAATCTCATCTCTCCCATATGAGAGCGTTATAATAAGAGAATTCTCCCAAATGAGAACTTCATATTTCTGGAATGTCAATTTTGCTTCATTTTAGTTTGTTAAAACTGTTAACAATGGGTTATCCACTACAATAGCAATCTGTACAAATGCGATCTTGATTGATCATCTAAGCCTATCTGTCACGATAGCAGCTCATGCGAAATGCGATCTTAATTGATCATCTAAGCCTATCTGTCACGGTAGCAGCTCATGCGAAATGCGATCTTAATTGATCATCTAAGCCTATCTGTCACGATAGCAGCTCATACGAAATGCGATCTTAATTGATCATCTAAGCCTATCTGTTACGATAGCAGCCTATGCAAATGCGATCTTAATTGATCATCTAAGCCTATCTGTTACGATAGCAGCCTATGCAAATGCGATCTTAATTGATCCTCTAAGCCTATCTGTCACGATAGCAGCCTATGCGAAAAACGATCTTAATTGATCTTCTAAAGCCTATCTGCTACGATAGCAACTCATGCGAAAAACGATCTTAATTGATCTACTAAAGCCTATCTGCTACGATAGCAACTCATGCGAAAAATGATCTTAAATGATCTTCCAAGCCTATCTGCGGTGATAGCAACATTATACAAATGTGATAGAAATATTGTGAAAAACGATCTTAAGTGATCTACAAAGGTCTATCTGATATGATAGCACATGAATCTGAAAGCAAATCACAAGCCCATCTGCCAAGATGGCACAGCTGCGAAAATACGATCTCGAACGATCTAGTAAAACATCTGCGAATTCATATGGCAGATAGCAAATGCGAAACGTGTACATAGCATTATGCAAGGCGAAATATGCCGAAACGCATGCGAAATTGTATTTTTTTGTAACAAGACAGCAGATAATACAAAAGGCTATTTATCATTATGAGTCAAAAAGACTTACAATTTATCTGTCTAGATAGCAGCTTACAAGCGAAAAAGCTCAAATCTAACTACGCAGCCAACATGGCTTACAATACATTCGAAAAGTAGCTGACAAGACAGCAGAGACACACCACGGGAATCCTGACTGAAAAGGAGGAACCCAACGGTCCTAACACCGTCTATGCAATACGCAGATCTGCGGCCAAAGATCTGTAGCAAGTAGGATGCTTCTGCGAAGAGATCAACTCGCCATTAGCTGCATCCATGGCGGCAATGGTCTGGGTGGTCCTATGTCCAAGATCTCAGGATCTGACAAGACCCCTGTCTGATCAAGATATGTACCGGAGGAACCTCCTGTTCCGGCGTACACAGTCGCCCAAAACAGGGGAAGCAGTCATTCCTATGGTACTGGGTTCCTTGTCATGATTGACAAGGGCATTGACGAGCCTCCTGAGTTCAAGAACGAAGAGGCAAGAAATCCTCCTCCAGGGATGCTGGAGGAGAATTCCGCCGTTCATTATGAGACGGTAGCACGGTCACTTCGGCGCTGCACCTCACCGGGAGGCGGCCGGAAACATGACCTGCAAACATAATACACGAAGAAAATTCTTCGAACACACATGAGATATCATCTCCATCTTCTTTATGATGGTTATAAAGAGCAATAAGCCTCATAAAGTGGATCTTGGAAACTATTTCTATAGCACAAAGCGCAAACTCAGGATTCACAACTTGAAGTTGCCATGAATCAACGAAAAACAAGCGTTGAAGCCAGCAGTCGTAAGGACTCACGGCAAAGCACATTTTTTACGATGAAGAACCCAAATGGCAAAGACAGGGTTTATATAGACCTTGTGGAGACTCTTCAGTTGCTAAGATGAGTCAGCAGAATTCGAAAAGAGGGTAAGGTCAATCACTTACGCCTTGAAAAGCGGTAACGATCAATTACCCTACTAAAGGCTACGACGATTCAGTTGCGTATCCTAATAAATGACGGATGGTCATGATTCGGATTGACTTCCCAACGAAAGCGTGCTTATCTTCCGAGAAATTAGCGCGAAAATCAAGCAGAGTATCAATTGCTGATGTCATAATTGGATATGCACAGAGATATCCTATCAAATCCCGGAAAGGGCAAAACGGGCAAGTTGATTCTTGTTGTTAAAAAAAAGGGGGAGAAACCCTAGCAACATTACATTAATGTTTCAACATTACATTAATGTTCCAGCTATTTCCTTGCTATTTTTCAAATTCAAAAAGTCAAAGCAAATTCTTGATCAAGGAGTCATGGGGCGCGAACTGATGGCTCAGCTTCTCCACCTGCTCCACTTCTTGCTTCAATTGCTCACACTTGGCATTCATCTCATGATAGAGCTTCGTAGCTTCTTCAGCCTTTTGCTTCTGCTGCTCCACTTCTGCTTTTCAGCTGCGAGGTTCTGGTGGCCGAGCTTCAAAGTTACGGCTGCGCGAATCAGAGTAACTCTTTTCATAAGTAATCTGAAACCTAGTCTGCCTTGAACTTTGGTAAGAAGATTTTGGCACATGCCAAAAAGCAATTCGGCACTTTGGACAGAAATGGTCGCAGGCGTGGCCGCAGACAGCTGCTCCAAAATCCAAATGGCTTCGGTAAGAAACAGCCTCCTGTCAAAAGGGCCTATCTCCAGAGATCTCGCAAATGATCGGGGGTAGGTGAGGCGCATCCGAACTAGCCAGTCCACATCAGTTTGCTTCAAACCTAAAGCAATGTCAAAGCTAAGTTATGCTATCAAACTCGCAATTGAACAATGCGAGATGCAAACAGCGAATCACTACTTACCAGTTCCTTAAAGAATCTCACGAAGAGAAGGAATGCGCATTGCTGGAGTAGTTGAAGACTGCCCTCGCTCCATGGCTCTCCTGTCAGCTGCGAGCTCTAATCCCTCATAGTTAGGAGGAAGAGTATAGGCCGCACCAGCTGCGACTGCATTCCCAACCTGCGAGCCCCAAAAGCTCCACGCAGGAAGAGGTGCCACCGATTCAGTCATCGCCGGAGGCGAAGTGACAGCCGAAGATGCTTGGCGTGGGACGCTCTCAGATGCGGAAGCATCAGCAGCACTTGTTCTTACTTCCTCAGCGCCATCATGGGCATCTTCCTCCATTAGCACAGCGTCAGCTTCAGCATCATCAGAAAGTTCGATGATGTCCTCAAGAGGCTCTCCTGCGTATTCAGCAGCTGCGACGGGCTTCTCGGTATGGGAGCTCGGAATCGGAACATAGGACGCAGAAGGCTGACTTCTTTGCTCCAGCGCAGGTTCCTCAGCATTGCCTGCAATATTAAGTGCGATAGTATGAGGTAACTCGTATTATAAGTTATTTTACTATCTTTACTAAAGCTAAGAGAAAGCACCTCCACGCGAAGGTGGGATTGAAGTATCTTCGTCATACACTAAAGACGTGGAACCATGCCCTATTAGTGTGTCCTCATTAAGCAGGTCCTTAAAATGAGCGTGACCTGGGACGCGAAGAAACCAGTCATGTTTCTGTTTCAAGTTGCTAAGGTCTAGTACATGCATATCGCTCAAATGATTACCTGAAGGTTCTCCGCACTTGCCTACTAGCCAACGGCGAATGTCAGCCTTTGACACGCCATGCTTTAACGCACCCACAATAACATCTCTATAAGTTACTGCGAGATTTTAGATCTCACCTTTATCGCCGCCTGCGATTTCTTCAAAGTCTGCTTGGGCTTGCTCCAGAGCTGCTGCATCCTCATCTGGAGCCACATTCTCCTCCTCGGCCTGAGGAGCCACCTCTTCGGGAAGCGCATCTTCCTCGTCAGCTGAACGCACTAAGTCGTCAACATGTTGCTCTTCGAGGCTCCGCTGTCTCACACGCTCGAGCTCCTCCTCTTCCCGCTGCCTTCTCCTTTCAGCAGCTTCCGCGGCTGTCTTCCTGGACTCAGCAAGAACGTCCTCGCTTATGGGATCGTCTGGAATGCCAGAATGGGTATCTCTCTTTTGTCTCTTGGCCAAAAGGCCACCGATGATCTCATCATCATCATCTGCAAAGAAATGATTGGTTTAAGAAAGAATTGCAAAAGAATTACGATAATGAGAAGGGAAACGCGACGGAGGTACCTCCTGATTCTTCCTCATGCATCACCACTGTTCTTTCTTCTTCTTCCTCATCACTTTCTCCGGGCTCTTGCCTCTCTCCTTCTTCCTCCTGGTTGAATGGAACGAAAGTCTCAACTGCGAGCTCTTTCCGCACTTTGCTGGGCATGCGACCTTTGCCTTTATCCTTGACAGAAAGGGACATCGCCGGAGGAGAAGTTGGAGCACTTCTAGGGGAAGAAATTGTAATTCCCTTTTGCCTGGGTCTATTCGCTCTCGGCGCCGCAGTCGCTGGAGGGGACGGATCATCTCTGGGAGGAGACGAGGCCGGAGCATTGTCTATCAGCGAATCAGCAAAAGCGTTCATGACTGCGCGAATCCTGGTTTCGACCTCAGGGTCCATCCTCCATGCTAGCAGGAACGACTGTTTTTGCCTTCTGGTGGCAACAATGGTGTTAACCAATGACTTGGAACGATCACCAGATGCGAATCTCCGCACATGACACTACAGCAAACAGTACAGAATAAAGGCGTCAGCATAGGGAAATCAAGAAGCTTAACGCACGCGGAAAAAAATTGCTTACCTTAGCAAATGCCTCGCTATATCTGACGACATGCGTGTCGCCCTTCTTAACTGCGGCGATCTTTTCCTTCAGAATGACGTCAGGACACAAATGGTTCTCATGATCCAACAATGAGTAGCAACCATATTCAGACTCGCTCAAACTGCAATTAGGGCGAAACGGAAAAGATTTTCTCTTGATCAGGGGAGCTCTACTCGGCTGAGCGGCCGACTGAGTCTCAATTCTCGTTTGCTGGGCGACCCAGTATGCGAGCCAGTTCTGGGAACAACCGCCCTCGCGGGTACCTGCAGGCTGCTCAAAGGGAAGATTGTTCATGAAGACTGTCTTGCACTCCTTTGTTAGCAAGCGCTTATAGCAACCTCTGATAATGGACTGGGGCCAGATTGATGGTGCCACTGCATCAAAGCCGAACTGGGGAGACACTCGAGTGGGGTCAACATCCACGGTAATCCTCTCATACCTTGGCGCGAGCTCCCGAATATGCTCTGCGAGGGCAGGAAGGGAACCTCGCAGACACCAGCAAAAGAACTCGCGATAGCGCTCATGGAAATGCGCTCCCCCTTCGAAGAGAAGCTCTTCTGAGAAGACAACACCCTTAGAGGGGTACAGCTTCGGAAACCATCGCACGTTCTCAATGCGCGTGGCATAGGGCCTGGCAGTAAACTCTTTCCGTTTGTCGCATATCAAGCTCCAAACACACTTGGTATTGTTCGCTCCGAACCACCTCGCAGCCCTGCCACTGTTGCGCTCCTCCGTCTCGCCTGGGGGACACCACTTGTCGGGTTTAAGAGCAGTTGGAGCATAGGATGGCCATCGCTCGAAGACCCACATCGTCAAGAAGGAAATGTTGACGAAAGTCAGTATATCGAGGCGGCAACGCGACTCCTTCATGGCCGCAACCAGCTGATCAAGCCTATAGTACAGCGTGCCCAAGACCAAGGGTCCGAGTGCGACTCTCTGGCCGAGGGCGAGCCTCACAGCAAGCGGCAGAACGTGATAGAAGACCCCATCATGCGGGTGACCGTCAATTAAGTACCTCGACAACCAGGCACAGAGGAAAGCACAAAGGGTCAAGTGATAGCCTTTACCCTCCACGTAATTCTTGGCCTCTGGGTTCTCACTCAGAAGCTTCTTAGTGATGCTGCTGTTCGCATAGTCTCGAAAGAAGTACTGCAACCATTTGTTCCAGGTGTTCTTCGCAGACGTATCAACCAACTGCCAGTTTGGAAGGGCTTTGGTAGTAGTCCACCGGGTGGAGATTTTCTTTACCTCTGCTAGGCATTCCTCCATCTGCGTGTACAAAGCAATCTCCGCAGCCATCCTCAAAGGACTCAAAGGGTCCACCTCACCCATGGGAGAAATATCGTACAGCATATGCACGTCCTCGAGTGTGGGGGCAGCCTCGAACTCAGCAAAGTGGAATGTGTGAGTCGCAGGCGAGTAGCGGGAAAGAAGGTCTAGAAGCATGGACTGGTCCAGCTTCACGGCAGCACCCTTCATAGCACGAACAGCGAAGTATACACCGGCTTCATCAAGAGTCGCAGCATGACTGGTTAACACGTGGTCAATCCACTCATCCATGTAGTCCAATTTCTGGACAAAAGCTTGGGTAGAAATCGCAGCGAAGGGGAAGTACCCATTTTCGATTCCCAATCGAACCACATCCTTGGAGCCAATTAACTCGAGCAAGGCTGAGTTAACCGGGGGAGTCAGTGTTAGCAATCCCTCATTTGGGACAGGAGCAGGCATTTTCTTCGCCTTAACCCTCGCATGGTAGAAATCTTTGCCACCTAGATAGGGGGCTTTTCGCCACAAAGCCTGCGGAAGATCGGGTATCTCTTCGTCCTCCTTGGTGGGTTTGGTTCCTTTGTCTTGGCCATTCCTGCGGAAGAGCAAGAAAAAGGGGGGAGAAATATGCTACACTTCAGTTTGAATTTCGAGATTCAAGATCTATGAATAGTTTCTGGTATCGAATTCAGAAATTAGAGGGTTGCATTATCAGGGATTTCAAAACCCTATCCAAGGTCCTTATTATTGAAGGATTAAGCCGCAATTGGGTCCAAGGCTTGAAGCCTTCTTCACAAGTTTCAACAAAGTATATGTTATGGGTTTACAGATTCAACGCAGTTCAAGGCATACACTGGTATTTTAAATCAAAATTGAACAAGGCCAACCTTGTTTTCGCGAAGCCTGCTTGGATATGCACAGTTGGAGAAGACGATTTGCAGTTCTGAACTGGTGATTGATTATTTGAATCTGCTCTCGAAGATCTCCGGGTACCATTCACTTTAAGAGAAAGAAGTGATGCTTTGCAACAATGAAGGATACAAAGTATTTATCAAAAAACAATGAAGGGTTGCGTCCTTTCAGTAGTCGAATCGCAACCGTCACCGTCGAATCGCGCAATCACAGGACAAGCTGACGTCACGCCTAAAACCCTAAAGGCCAGACGGCACGACTCTAGGGGTTTTAGGTCATAATGGCACGCACGGGGGCTGAACTTACCCGTATTTGAATTGGTGCGTGGCGGCGACGCGTATGTTGGTTTCCGCGCATGGAAGTCTATACAGCTATGAGTCTTCACGCGCAGAAAGGGGGCTAATGTAGATAGTGCTTTCTGAGCTGACAGATCTTGGCCACGTGGCAACCATCCAGCACACCATATTGTGCTCCACACACACTGGATCACCAGCCGAGCTGATCCATGTGGGGGCTGCGAGACAGAGCCCTCGCATACCACTGCACGGGACTTGTAGGGACTTAGTGGTTTGGAGGCTAGAGTAAGCCCTGTCGCGTGCGAGCCAAGCCCGCGCGCGACCTTTAGTAACTGTTTTGAGAGATTTATGGCACGAGCTCCATAAACCCGGTCAATCCGGTCAAACCCGGTCATCCTCGTAACGGTTCCGGTATTCGCGCACAACGTGCTGTAACGGTCCCTATATACTCGGACGAACGTGCCGTTATGGTTAAGCTAATTAAGCCGCCATTAATGGGCGCATTAACCACACTACAACGGTCACGTTCTCTGCTATATATAGGACGTTAACCTTTCCATACAAAGGAGAACACACCTGCCATACGCGGAAGCTCTGCCGAACCTCTGTCTCTCTCTCAGACATTACTACTGCCTTACTCTCTCCCTACACACAACCCAACTCTTCCTGTGCGATCTCTGATCCTCTACATACGGTGTACACGGAGGTCTCCCCGCCGGAATCTCTTGTGCACAGGAATGAAAATAGTTGAAGTATAAAAGATAAGTCTATTTCAAGGCCTTGAAATGCGTTTCAAACCCTTGAAATGAAACTGTTTTGTTTGTTGCAAAAGATCTAAGTATAGAACTGAAAAGTAAATGCAAGACAAACAAGATATATAGAGTTCAGTCCACTTGGACCTACGTCTCTACCTCAGGGATCTTCTCCCTGCAGAATTTTCAACTCAATTCTTATTAATCAAAACTGAAGCCCTAGATCTCAAGCACAGAGAGATGCCTTACTCTGTTACAGCTTGTGGTTCTCACTAACATATCTAGTGCCTTCTCTAGCTAACTAATTAACTAAGAATTCTATGTTGTGTACCTTGAATATTCCTCGAGAATAAGAACTAGAAGTATTATCAGAATGATATACAAATAAAGATCAGAATAGAAGAACACTAGAACTAAGTCTACAGTGAGTATGCAGTGTTCTTCAAATGCTTATATTGAGAGAAAAGGATCTGCTTCTTTGTTTCTTGTCAATCCCTGAATGTGTTTGAGTGTTTCTCTGAATTGCTATGTGTTGTTTCCATGAATTCCGTCAGCAATTCTCCTTTTAAACACCCAGTTTGAATTGAAGATCTTCATAATCTTCTATACAAACTTTCCTGAAAACTAGCTTCAAATCTTGACTCTTATAACAGCTTCCACCAATGGCTAGTTGCTCAGTATCTTCAAGGATACAGTTAGGAAGGTCTGGATCAGATTTGAATCACCAAAGAATCATATCTACAGCTCAGTTTCCTTTTATGCATCATTCCTGTTTAGTAATTAATTCCTGTAAAATAGGCAACTGTATATCCCTGCAAAACTTAGTCCAACGGATGGATTAACCATAGTTTAGAATGTCAAAATACTATGTCTTTCATAATCAAATAACAATTGATAAAGCACAGGCGTTTAGCAGTTGAATCAAGACCAGAAAATCCCCCCTAAGATCATGCATATAAAGCATAGTCAGTTTCAAAGCATTGAAAGTTGTTTCAAGGCGTTCAAATAGACTAGCTATTTCAAGCCTTTGAAACTGAGTTGAACTATGTTTCTGCAAAACCACAGTCTGTTTGAAACTATGTTTCTGCAAAAATACTCATTAGCACATATCATAATAAATCATAGCACATGATGTCCAAAAGATCCAACTTATTAACTAACTGAATAATAGCAAATATCAGCAAAGCTCATATAATCCTATTGACCAAAACCAGGTCTCTAGTAAACATAAAAATAGCCTAAATTTCTCCCCATTTTTGACTTTCATAAAAAAAATGAGAAAATGTTGGATCAAGGTTTTGGAAAAAAATTTTAAGAAAACTATTTGAAAAGATAGAATTTTTCAAGACTTTGAAAAGGATTTCAAGGCCTTGAAAAAGAAAGAAAGAGTAGGCAAGAGTTAAGGGGTTGGGTTTCCATCATCTTGCTGCTCTGCATCTCCTTCCTCACTATCTTCTTCATTGTCTTGTTTTTCTTCTTGAGCTCCAGCTTCTTCCTTCTCATCACCATCTCCACCTTCCTCTTCAAACAGATCAGTCTCAGTCACTATCTCTGGAATAATTGGCTTCTTTTGCTTCTTATTTAGGTCCTTAAGAAATATTCCTGAATCAGGACTGTTAACTTCTTCTTGATCTTGTACTTCATCGCCTGGTTCCTCAACCACTTGCTTACCCTTGTCCTTTACTCCAGCAGTCTCTTCCTGAGTTGTGTACTCACTAAAAAGTTCCTTGGTTGAGCTATTCTTCTTGGTTCCCTCTGCAGCTTGAGAGAATTCTTCAGGAACATAAGATACGAAGTAGAGAAAGAGAGAATAAGATAAACTTGAGAGACTGATATCTCAGCTGCTACTAGATTGTTTCTTGGCTGCTTCACTTTTCTGGTGACTTCTACATCTGTGGCAGCTGTTGAAGATCCATCAGTTGTTTTTGTTTTCTTATTTGAATTATCATCATTGAAGAATTAAGGTTGCAATTTCAGCGCGATGTATTTTCTTTGTTGCATCATCCATCTTCATAGCAGGTGTTATAATTTCTTTATTTCTTTACTTTAATCGAAGATCGTTGATGATCGCTTCGCCACAATCACCATATGCAAATCTTTTGAAGTAACACTAGGATAAAAGACACAATTCACATTAATACATTTTTAAATTGTATAAATTTAATATAAACCCAATGTCACGACTTACCTTGTAGAAATTATCGCTGAATGTATTTCTTTCTTTAAGGGAATTTCGCGAAGTGCACTGATTTTCTCTTGCAATAGTATATCGGCACACATATGCTTTTCTCTGTCCAGAAGAGAGTAATAGCCATATTCGGAGGCTTTTCTACAGCAAGAATATCTGAAAGGATAACCGCCTTTACGAATAGAAGGGGCCTTGTTTGGTTGAACTTGAATAGACTTCGAAATCTTGTGGATTTGCGAATTCCAAAAATTTGACCAACTAGGCGTCATCTCTCCTTGACTTTGTCCAGATGGTTGAGTAAACGGGAGCATTGCGAGTAGGTCAGGAGCGCATTTAACATTTATCAATATTTTGTAACAATCTCGTTTTAAAGTATCAAGCCAAAAGGAGGGAGGTACAACATCGAATCCTAATTGACATCATACTCAAACGGGGTCAAAATCAACTGTTTTGATCTCATAGCTCTTACATTAATCAGCATATTCTGATAAATCTGGTAATGATCCTCGAGCACAAATGTTCATAAATCGCTCGTAGCATCTTGGTCCTTTAGTGACATCATCAGAATTTTAGACCTAGTCAGTGGCGGGATACATAGCTGAATGCGAAACAGTATCATCTAGAGTTTTGGCGTAAGGTCTAAACTCAAAATATTCTTTCTCATCACAGATTAACCTCCAAGTGCATTGAACACATTTTATTTTGTACCAACGCCATGGTCTAGGGAAAATAAGTCTTCTTGGAGCCTTGGGTGCATCCCACAATTCTACCCTTGTTGGAATGGTGCATAATGAGGTCATCTTTTGAACACCCATATTGTCAAGAAAGCTACGTTCACATATGTTAACACATCAACTCTGCCACCCGATTGTTTAGAATGAATCATAGGCAGATCTAATCTGTGGTAAAGTGAGCCTAAAACCTAAGGTCATAAAGCTACCTTCTGATCAAGTGAAAGGCTTACTGCAAGTGCGAGGACATGGCAAAAAAACTCAACCATGGGGATGCCCATCTATCAGTTATCTTGATAACCACAAACAGAGAAACCCGCAGAGTGAGAATGATGAACCATTTCCCAATAAAGAAATGTCTGCTTTCGGATCTTCCTTCCTTAACTTTGTTGCAATCATCGACTTTGCAAAGTTGCGGTAGAAATATGTAATCCATCTTGACCAAACATTCTTCGCTCGTGTTTCAAGAGAAAAATATGTATCTGCATGTTTACTTGCAATCCATCTCGATGTTGTCTTTTTAACTTCTTGTATGAATTCTTTCATCTGCTCGAAAAGAGCAATTTCCTCTAAAGTTTTTAATGGAGACAAAGGATCCACACGTCCCATAGCAGGAAGCTCGAGCAATATTTCTACATCTTCACGGGTAGGTCGAGCCTCGAAAGATGCACAGCGAAATGTATGGTTTTCTTTGAACACCTTGAGAATAAATTCATCGACATATCACCATCGAGCTAAACCTTTTGTTTCACACACAACATCGTATATACCTGCTGCAGTTAGTGTAGGCTCATAGCATTCCAGAATATATGCAGTCCACTCTTCCATCCAATCCAACTTTTCCATGAAAATTTGGTGACTAATATCAGTATAGGGATACAAACTGGCCTCAAGACCAAACCAATGTACTTCATTAACATTGACAAGATCCCAGTCATCTCTTGGTGGAATTGGAGTTAACAACAAAGCTTATTTTTCTGGAGATAGTGGAAAAGTTGTGCCCTTGATAGTAGCATGATAATAGTCTTCACCATTAAAGTAAGGTTCTTTTCGATATAATTCTTTGAGAAGTTCTAGTAAATCTTCTGGTTCATTTGAAGATCATGTTCTAGACATATCTTTTATATTAAGAACACATGCAACAGATAAGAAGAATATTCAATATTAAGGAGCACTCAGCAAACCCAGATAGGTAATACATATTTGAGTTCAGTAAACCCATATCGATATTATGTATTTGATTTTTTTGAAACTTTTCATGAGAGTAGCGTTACAATTATAAAATTCAAATTTATGAGATCTACTAACCTTGATTCAATGTATGAGTTCCGAGAAGGCGGTTGAGAGTGATGAAGAGTTGATCAAATTCTGAAATCTGCAATTGAAGCTCTTTGTCTTCTACATATAAGCTCTGATAGAAACAATGGCGTACAACAATGACGAAGCTGATACTTATGAGGAGTCTTTCGAGGTCACACGACCTTTCAGCTAGCTCTTGCCTCGGTAACCATCGAGAACGTGTGAATGCTGGTTTTACCCACGTCACACCATAAAACTAATTAAAGCCTAAGGCCCGACTCTACAGAGACCTAGGCAATGATGGCAATTTTGGGGGCTAGGATTTCTCTGATAGTTCTGAAGAATCCGAATCACGGCGTCGAATACACACATGGTCATTTTTGCGCCTAAATTCCACGATACGTGTGGTATACGCGCAAAAGGGGACTACTGTAGATAGTGCATTTTAGATACATCAACTGCTATCCACGTGGCAGTCACTGGTAAGATTATTGGTGCTCCATATTCATTATATACTTATCATTATGGGGGCTGTGAAGCAGGGTCCCCTCGCATATAGTACATACGGGAGCTAATGGGCCTAAGTGTCTTGGATGCTAGAGTAAGGCTCGTCGCACGCGAGGTATACCATACTCATGTGCGACCCTTGTCAGTTCTCTAAGAGACTTTTGAATCACACGCCTATATATGCGGTCGATCGTACACGTGCGAGGCAGTTATATAACCGCCGTAGAAAGTTATATAACTTCTTTTAATTGTCGTCCTAAGACTAGTATATATAGGAGTGTTATCTTCTAATAGAGGTTCGGATCTTCTGTCTTATCAATCTACACATTGTCTCTCTCTCAAATATATGCCTTCTTTTACTCTTACCCTTACTCACTTAGCCTTTAACTCTTAATATGTGTTGTGTTGGTTGTTCTCGTCTATTGCAGGTACACGCTCGGATCCTTCTCTTAATACTAAAGTTTTTTATGATGTTTGGATACCTAAAATGAGGGGATCAGATTAAAAAAGTCTCCTCAAAGTAAGTAAAGTGTGTAATTTGATAAATTCTGTTTCAAAGAGTTGGAAGGTGAATATTCCTTCTAACTATTTCTCCTCTAAATATATGAATGCAATATTGGCTATCCCAATTCCTTAAGGTAATAAACAAGATCAAGTCATTTGGGATGCTACTAGAGTTGGCACTTACACAGTGAGATCAAGTGTTGTTATTGCTAAACAAATTTTTGAGAGGGCTGCTTGTCAAAGGAAGCCAGGTTATGCTCAATATGCTCGTTGTAAAGCTTCTTCTTCTTTGAGATTCCCAAAAGAATTTTGGAGAAGAAGTTGGTCTCTTCAGCTACCTCCCAGGGTAATTTTTTTATGGAGACTTTGTAAAGATGCAATGGCAACTCAATGCAACTTAGAGAAGAGAGGTTGTGGATTTTCAAATAAGTGTCAAGTGTGTTTTTTGGAACAAGAAGATAGATGTCATCTTCTGTTGGGGTGTGATTGGACCAGACCAATCTGGCTTCATGTTGGTCTTCTTATAGATCCAAGTCAAAATATTCAAGGCAACTTCAAAAACTGGCAGCTTTCTATTGGGAAAAAGACTCTACTTTACCAAACAAAGTGAGGTTCATGGAGAAGATAGTTCTGGCTTGCTGGTTAACATGGAATACCAGAGATGATTTCATTTTCACCTAGAAGACTATTTCTCCTAGATCAGTGGTGCACAACTTAGAAGCTCTTTTTGGGTGTTATTTGAAATCTTGTGACGAAAATGAGGGGTGTGTGGAGATTAATCATACAAATTTTGAAAAAGCAAAGACTTGGAAAATACCACCTCCTGGTTTGTTGAAATACAATAATAATGCTTGTTGGAATCAAGAAAGTTTGGCTATGACAACATGTTGGATTGTCATAGATGAATGGGGTAATCTTGTTAACAGTGGTTGGAGAAGAGACTTTGCTAATTCCAGTTCTATTGCTGAAGCAGTAGCTTTGAGGGAAGTTGTTCTTCAAGCTGGAATAATATATTTTTTGAAGGGGGACAGTTTGCAGGTTTCTATAATGTGGAGAACAATCTGGTAGGAGACTGGAGGTTAAGAAAGTCCTAGAAGATTTGAAGCTTCTCGCTGGAAGGGAAGAAATCGTATAGCATGGGCAGTACGCAAGCAAACTGTGCTGCTGACAAAATAGCTAATTTGGTAACTAATTTAGTGGTGATAGTTCTTACTTATTGTCAAACCTGTATCTTATAAGGGTGCTTGAGAGTGATATTTGTAAGTTGACTAGGGTTTCTGCTTAATATAATTATGTTTGAAAAAGAAAAGAAACATAGTATTTTGACCTCCCTCTTGGGCCATCCTAGTTTTCGCTTCACTTATGTTGTGTACATTTGGCATCTCTAATTGTCTGGTTGGGAACAATATCGGTTCATACCAAACAAATCATCATTGACGGGGCATCATTGTCAACCCATATATGTTTAAAAAATCAATTATTAATTTTTTGTCAAAAGAATTTAAAAAAAATATTCATTATTTCATGACAAGTTGATAATACCAACGATGTACACAGGGGCAGAGCTATGTAGGGACAAGGGGTGGCAATTACTCCCCCTAAATTTTGAAAATTTTCATTAGCAGCTGTAATTTTTTAGACTTTTTAATGAATAACTCTTATGAAATATACAATGTTTCCCCATGAAATTAATAACTATCGATGCTGCCACTCTATATTAGTAACTATACAGTCTTGCTTTGAGTGACTTGATTTCCTAGCTTCGCTAAAAGTTTCTAAATTATGATGAATTTCCGAGTAAAACTGAGGAACAAAATTTCTATATTAAAAGATTGGTTGAACCGTCATTTTGTTTATTGATTACAATTACAAGTAAGTTTGAACAACTAATAACATATGTTTCCCTATGCAAACATGTTTTTGCTTCAATTGACACATCAATCATGTTTCTGTAATTATCTAGGAAGCTGTACAACGGAGACAATGCAATTGAATGATTTGCTTTCTTTTAACAACCTCGTATGTAGTCAGGCTAAGACTCGTTTTTATGTATCAAGAAGTAGGTAAGTTGAGCATCAAGTTTAACTACTGTTTCCCCAAACTGTGATTGATGCAATCATAAATCAAGCCATGAATAACAAAATTATCTAATTTAGGTACTTAGCATCTCCAATAGGTCAAGCAAATAAGTTCTTTTAGCTAAAAATATAAAGATGAGTAAAATTAGAAGTTTAATGAATTATGAATCTTACTTTGAAATGTAAAAAATATGAATCATCGTAGCTAAAATTGGTGAAGTTAATCCCTTGTCACCTCTAATTTGTTCCCCATCTTTAAGGTTTTTTAGACAACTATTCAATTATTATGTATCTTGTAATTTTTCAACAACTTAACTTTAGAGCATCTCGAGTAGGCCATGCACAATCCCATGTTAGCAAAAATATGCATAATTTTATAAATAGTTTTTGACAGAAAACCCTCTTGCAATTTTGTTTCATTGACATTTAGTTACATGCAGTATTAGTTTTACCACTTTGTCTCTGCAGTTTGTAAATTTGTGATATTTGGGTCAAAATGAACTAACATCGCTAACTTCTGTTAGATAAAAGATTAGCATTTTAGTATTATAATACATCAAAAGAATTAGTGTAGTCTTTTCTCTTTTGTTTTTCTTTTTTTTTTTTGTTTTCTTCTCTTCTAATTTTATTTTTATATTTTTCTTTCCTTTTTTCTTCTTCATATTTATCTAACAACAAGTTAACGGTATTAGTCCATTTGAACCTAAGTGTCGGAATTTTACAAACTGCAGAGACGATAAGTGGTAAAACGTAAGTGTCAGTAAGACGAAATTGCGAGGGGGTTTGCTTTCAAAAAGTTCTTTATAAAATATCAAACTTCAATGGACCAATAAATGATCATGCATTTTACAAAATATGCATCCTCCTATTTAGAACTGCAGCTGGCAATGCAAATTGATTCTTTGTGCAAAATATGAAGAATCGGAGTAAACATTGTAATTCAATAGAACATGCATCCCCTCATACAAAATGAATGTCATGCATCTACCTCGCCATGTTTGGCCATGATCTTGCCTAGTCATCTTACCTTTTTTCCTATTTTGTAGGTTTGTTCTTAGAGCATCTCCAACAATGTCATGAAAATTGATGTAAAATTTCGATAAAATTACAATTTTGCATCTTGCTTGTCTGTAAAATTCATCGCCAACTTAAGTGTTGGTATAAAAAAAGTAAAATTGTTTTTTGCAGGAACCAACTCGGGCCCGGATGGGGCCGACCCCGATCCGGCTGAAAAAAGGAACTTTCAGCTTATGTTTCATTCTTTGGTTGGTTCATTTGTAAGGAACCGGATCCGGTTGGGTCATATCCGGATCCAGATAGCCTCTACCCGGGTCTGGTCAAGTGAGTGGTCGAAAGCAATATTTTAAAAGTATTTAGATCCGGCTTTAAAACTCACCGATAATCTCAAAATCTAAAAAGTTATAAATATTTGCCAAACGAGTAATTATCAAAATTTAATCAATTAAGCAAAAAAATAAACTTTCCAAAACCAGGCCATTATGGCGATAAAGCATAATAAAAGAAATCTATAAGGAGAATGGGATAAAGCTTTAAGGACATCATAGTTATTTGAATTGCTCTGACATCTAGGTACATGGTAACAAATTGAACAATTGGTGTCAAAAATGAAGATACGGGTACTAAATCGTAACGAAATCTAAAAATTGGGTACTTCTGCTGCAATTTCATCTTACCTTACATATGTACTGAGCTTCTTTCGTCCCCTCACAAACCGGATCCAATCAAGACAGAAATGGGGTTGATTTATCAATGCAGAGTTTGATCTATGATCGTTTACTTGAAACTTTTTTTACTGCTTTCGAGAAAACACTAATTGAATATGGTGGTAGTGGAAAGAAATCAAAATATCTTTCTTTTCCACTGCCTTGATCCACAAGACAAGAGTGCCCTGGTCAAGGAAAGTTTGGTTTCTATCAGAGGAAAAGCCCTTATGCTAAAAGAGAGAAGCCCTAATTTGGTTCTAGTAGAGGCTGAGTTCCCATCTACGGAGGTGTGGATGCAGGTGCATGGAGTGCCAATGCAATATTTGGTTTTTCAGCTGGCTGAAGATCTGGGAAAATTGGCGGGAGAATTCCTAGAGATAGACTGAAATGATCAACGAGTGGTGAACATGGATTTCTTTGGAATTCGCATCAGAATAGACCCAAACCATCCATTGATGTCGGAGGCTTTTCTTCATTTGCTTGATGGGGAACCAACATGGCTGTATTTCAGGTATGAGAGAATTTTTAAAGTTTGCATGAAGTGTGGACGTATTGGCCATAAGATAGCTACTTGTGATTGGGAAGATTGGATGGCCGTTGATAATCTCAGTCAGAGATATCAAGATGCAGGTTATGGTGATGTTGTGCAAGTTATGTTTCAACACCATTTTCCTTTATTTTCTCCTAGACTTAGGGCTTTCAGACTTTTTGGACCAAATAGATCTACAAAGATAATGGTGCATGACCTAAACGAGCCCCTACAGCAGCTATCTACTCCTTTTATAGGGGAGCACCAAGACCTTGTTTTTAATGTTGAATCTTCAAATTCCCGCTCATCCAATGAATCTAACACTTCCCCAGTGTCTTTTAACTCCCCCACGTCGGTTCTCTCTCCTTTTACCCCACATTCCCCCCTCCAAACTTAGCAGTCAGGTTGAATGAACCTGTCACCACATTGGGTGTGCTGCAACAAGCGGCGTTAAGATTGAGGTCTTTAATTGCAACGGGAGAAATTTCGGCCGATCGCCTGGAGGGAACTGAAGAGACAATACAGAGGAATGAGAATCCGGTTCTTTTGGGAGATGAAGGAGTGGGTCCCACGGTCATGCATGATGTCGTTTTGCCTAGTCCCGAGGTGAATGTTGGAATAGATGCCCTAGAGGCAATCTAGTTTAGTATGAATTTGTATATGGCTAGAAAATTCATTTATTATTTATTGGATATTTAATATAATGAAGTCCTTAGATTTACAATTGTGTTGTTTATCTTAAATATCCCTAGTCAAGTATAATGATTAAATGGGACAATCATCTATAGACTAGTATGGGGTTGGATTGATATGGAGATATCACGATCCAACACATAGGTGTGCATTACGGAATGTTGCACTGGATTGACCCATCACCGAGAAGGCTACATACATGTTATGTTGAGTCACAAGTGCTTCTCGCGGTGCAATGGTATTGTCATCCTTAGACTTGAAGTCACTAGATATTCTAGTTGTGGATCATTGTGATCTTGGTAGCGTTAAACGCTACACCATAACTGGGTAGTTATAAAGGCGTGTACTGGATACAATGAGAAGCAAGCTTAGAGATCGTAGTGGACGTAGAGAGGATTTTCCCCTCCCACATAACGGGAGCAAATATCCTAGGCCACTCGAACGATAGTGCTTATAGAATGTCTGGCCAGACTCAAATAAATCAATATAGGATATTGATGTTATTTGCACGAATAAGGCTATTCCATGGATCGAGAAACTAGGGATTGGATATACGAGTGTGACTTGTATGTCTCGTGTCCAATCCGGATATGGAGGCAAAAGGATGAGACAATTACTTGTACAAGGTTGTCTAGATGACTATTCTATTAGTTGGCTAGAATGGATGTTTTGCTAGAAACCGCTCCATATTAGCAAATAGTTGCTACCAACTAGATAGAACCTATGGGGTCACACGCTATATAGAGTTGTACTAGATTTGGGAATTAATTAATTGGATTAATTAATTAGAAGGATCACTTTGCAAACCCTTGCAAACTTAGTAGGGACTAATTTGCAAGGAAGGGACTAAATTGAATTCTAGTAGGACTAGAATAAGTCCTTTAGGTAGTTAACAAGGAGTTGTTGGACTATATAAAGGACCCTCCTTCCTTCCTTCCTCATAACTTATGCTCATTAGTGATCATAACAAAAGTGGGAGAGAACAAAGGAGAGAGAGAGCAAGCAACAAGGGCCGAACCCGTCCCTTGCCGCCGCCCCCTCACCCCGTCGGCCAAAAGAGGGCCGAAGCCCCTCTTTTTGTCTCGTTTTGCGTGATTCCTTCACCCTCCTCTTATTCCGGGCTAGCACCAAGGAGTTTGGGAGATCTAGGAGCAACTCTAGGCGTGGATCAACTATAGAGAACGTGACACTATTCGCGTTTGAAGTCATCAAGGAGAACCCAAAGGTGTGTTTTTGATTTCTTACCTTTACTATCGTTATGCATCTAGACTTGTGATCCTTGGAGGGTTTTGCATGGCTATTTGTTTCATTATGCTTCCGTTGCGCGATCCATGAATCAAAACCCTACAGTGGTATCAGTGCCACAGGTCATAGAGCATAAACGTAGTTTATGTGTTACATTCTTGTTGTTTTACACCTTAATTTGTTGTTTATCGCGTAAAACAAGACAAATCAAGCATGGGATGCAATTTGTCAAATAATTACCCATAACAAGATCCAATTTTTGCATTGGATGCATGAATTGGTGAGTTTGAGAAATTTTAGGATCTTAGATCTAGGGTTTGGGCATCCTTGGGGAAGAAGGAGTTCTCCCAAAACAAGGAAACAACCAAACTTGGGCTCCAAGCAAGGGAGTTGTTTTGGAAACAACTCCCAAGAGGAGGTTCGGCCCCCTAGGGGACCGCCCCCTTGCTTGCCGCCCAAGCTTGGCCGCCCTAAGGGGCCGGGCGGCCCTAACCCGCGGGCCTAGCTTGCGGGTTTTGGGCCGGGCCGACCCTAGGGCCTTGTGGTTCCCATTGATGGGCCCGGGCAATTGGATTGTTGGGCCCATGGACCGTTTTAACCCTAGAAATCCTAAAATCAATTAAAATTGACCAAGCGCGTTAAAATTGGATTTTAACTGTTTATGTGCAAATCGCATGGTGATTGGATATGGCCTTAGGATGTGGTTTGATGTGGATGTTTAATTTTGTGGTTTGGTTTTACGGCCTGCGAGCTGATCAATTAATTATAATAATTAATTAGGGTTTTATGGCCTGCGTGCCATTTTTTTCTCAACTTGTGAGATTTATTTTATTTAGTATAGATATTAGCTAGTGCTAGATAAAGTAGATTGTTAGCCAAGATTGGAGAAAAGAAGCCCAAAGCCAAAGAAGCCACAAAAGATGGAGCATGGAGCATGGAGTATTCCACATGACTATGAAGGATGGACCAAAAGACCAAGACGCATGGAGATGTGTTTGCTTAGGGTTCATAGATAATTCCATTGGCTTGGAAGTATCTTAGTCTAGAAAAGGCCATATCCACATCACGTTTATTTTTGTTTTGTGGTTGTTTATTTATTGTCTTATTATTTGTGTGGTTGGTGTATGGATGATGCATGCAATTAGGATAATAAGATAATTAGACAACCCGGATCTATTATTTGGAGTTGTGCCCAAACTCAAATAGATAGATTAGTTGATATTGATCAACAAAACAATTAAGAACTGAATTTAAAATCCCTCAAATTCAAATATTGTGTTCTTGCCTTCTCGTTATTTAAACACTCATTATCATCATTATTTATCAAGTTCGTGCGTGCCAAAGCATGGCGACTTGGTTCATAATGATGGAATGCGATGGCACGTAACAATGTGCAATTGTTTAGATAAGAGGTTGAACACAACTAGGCTATTAATTTGATTAAGAAACCTAGAGGCAATCAATTGGGATTATCCATATGGATGGATAAATAAGGAGTTATTTGCCCAATTGAACCAAGAGTTGCATATGGGATGCAATTGGAAATTGTTCCTACCTAAAAGTAGTCAAATTATGGGTGACTTGCCAAAGCAAGCTCATAAGGAGATGAAAGGATGGATCTTGGCCCACTAGAAAATATAAGGATATTTTCCGCATTAATATCTTGAGGGTTATTAATCCGTAGAAAAATAGTGGGAGCTATATTTAATAAACTAGCCATTATTAAATATAGTCAAAAATTCACAAATACTAAAACTTGCGTATTTTCCTTTTTGTAGAATTCCAAATGGCAAACAACTCATCGAGTTCACAACATTCCCTACGATCTGTCCTTGAGAAGGACAAGCTCTCTGGAACCAACTTTCTTGATTGGTACAGAAACTTGAGAATTGTTCTCAAGCAAGAGAAGAAACTGTACGCGATAGAGGAGCATGTTCCAGAAGGTCCAGAGAATCAGACACCTGCTGCCTTAAAGGCGTATCAAAAGCGTGTTGATGACGCTAATGATGCGGCCTGCCTAATGCTTTGCACCATGACCTCTGAGCTTCAGAAGAAACACGAGAACATGAATGCTGTCGATATGATCGAACATCTAAAGCAGCTCTTCCAAGAGCGGGCGAGGGTAGAGAGGTATGAGGTCTCAAAGGCACTGTTCAAATGTCATCTGGCAGAAGGGAACTCGGTGGGACCCCATGTACTCCGAATGATCGGGTACTTGGAGAATCTCGCCCGGCTTGGGTTCCCGGTCGGCCAAGAGTTGGCAACCGATCTCGTGTTGCAATCGTTTCCCGAGAGTTATGGACAGTTCATTATGAACTATAACATGAACGAGATCGTTAAACCACTGCCAGATTTGCTCAACATGTTGAGAACGGCTGAACAGAGCATCAACAAGGGTAAGGGCAAGGCCATTATGATGGTGCATAAAGGAAAGGGCAAAAAGTTTGCCTCTTCCTCCAAGGGTAAAGGCAAGTCAGTTGCCAAGTCCAAGGAACAAGCCCTTAAACCTGTTGGTGGCATGGCCAAGGTCGTGACTAAGGGTGAGTGTCACTACTGCAGTCAGCCTGGACACTGGAGGAGGAACTGCCCAAAATATCTGGAGGACAAGAGGCTTGGAATAGTGATTCCACCACCACCAGGTATTTTTGTTGTAGATGTCAATTTAACTGTCTCTACATCATGGGTATTAGATACTGGACGTGGATCTCATATTTGTCGAAATATGCAGGATCTAAAGAGAAGTAAAAGATTGGCTAAAGGGGAGGTAGATCTGCGCGTTGGGAATGGAGCAAAGGTTGCTGCGTTGGCCATAGGCGTGTGCGAGCTATCTCTGCCTTCAGGATTAGTTTTAGAATTAAATAATTGCTATTTTGTGCCTGCTATGAGCAGAAACATTATTTCTATTTCTTGTTTGGACAAGGAAGGTTTTATTATTTCAATAAAGAACAATTGTTGTTCCTTTTATTTGAATAATATTCACTATTTTAGTGCGCAATTATTTAATGGACTTTATGTCCTTGATCTAAGCAATCCTGTCTACAACATTAATACCAAGCGGATTAAAATAAATGATTTAAATCCTGCTTATTTATGGCATTGTCGTTTAGGCCATATAAATGAGAAACGTGTATCTAGACTCCATAAGGATGGATTACTAGACTCATTTGATTTTGAATCATATGAGACATGTGAGGCTTGTTTATTAGGAAAAATGACAAAGTCCCCTTTCAATAAGAAAGGTGAGAGGACTAGTGAGCAATTGGCGCTCATACATACCGATGTGTGTGGGCCATTTGCCACGCCAGCCAGGGGTGGTTATGTCTACTTCGTTACATTTACTGATGATTACAGTAGATATGGATTTGTGTACCTTATGAGGGCAAAATCCGAATCCTTTGAAGTGTTCAAAGAATTCAAGAATGAAGTAGAGAAGCAACTTGGCAAAAGTATCAAGGCTCTACGATCGGATCGTGGAGGAGAATACTTGAGCCAAGAGTTTGACGACTATCTTAGAGAGTGTGGGATTGTATCCCAACTCACTCCACCCGGAACGCCACAATGGAATGGCGTGTCCGAGAGGAGAAATCGAACCCTATTGGATATGGTTCGATCTATGATGTGTCAAACCGATCTTCCATTATCATTTTGGGGCTACGCTCTATTAAGTGCAGCTTTCACCATTAACCGTGTTCCATCTAAATCAGTCATGAAGACACCATATGAGATGTGGAGTGGGAGGCGTCCCACACTGTCGTTCATGAGGATTTGGGGCTGCGATGTCTATGTAAAACGTTTACAATCAGACAAGCTAGGGCCTAAATCGGATAAGTGTAAATTTGTGGGGTACCCTAAGGAAACTAAGGGATACTACTTCTACAATCCAACCGAGAACAAAGTGTTTGTTGCTCGGACCGGCGTGATTCTAGAAAAAGAGTCTGTCTCTAAAGAAGCAAGTGGGAGGAATGTAGAGCTTGAAGAAGTTCAAGAACCACAAATCACTGAACCGATTATGGAACATGAACAGGAATCACAAGCAATTGTGGAGCCACCTGTTCAGGTAACACAAGAGCTTCGTAGATCTAGTAGAGTGCGCCAGGAACTCGAGAGGTACGGACTTCTCGTAACTGATTCCGGCGACACGATGCTCATAGATGATGAGCCTACTACCTATGAGGAGGCCATGAATGGCCCAGACTCACAGAAGTGGCTTGAGGCCATGAGATCCGAGATGGAATCCATGTATGCCAACAAAGTATGGACTTTGGTGGATCCACCTGATGGGGCGCGGCCCATAGGGTGCAAGTGGGTCTTCAAGAAGAAGATCGACATGGATGGTAATGTGATTACCTATAAGGGCCGATTGGTGGCTAAAGGATTCAGACAGATTCATGGTATTGACTATGATGAAACCTTTTCACCAGTCGCTATGACCAAATCCATCCGAATCCTACTTGCAATTGCAGCATACTACGACTATGAGATTTGGCAGATGGATGTCAAAACAGCATTCCTTTATGGTAATCTCCTCGAGGACGTGTATATGATACAGCCGGAGGGTTTTGAGGATCCAAAGCAAGCCAACAAAGTCTGTAAGCTGCAACGATCCATTTATGGATTGAAGCAAGCTTCTAGGAGTTGGAATCGACGTTTTGATGAAGTGGTCAAAGAGTTTGGCTTCATCAGAAACGAAGATGAGTCTTGTGTCTACAAGAAGGTTAGTGGGAGCTCTGTAGCTTTTCTGGTCTTGTATGTGGATGACATACTACTCATTGGAAACGACATTCCCATGCTGCAATCTGTTAAAGATTGGCTAGGAAAGTGTTTCTCAATGAAGGACTTAGGGGAAGAAGCCTATATACTCGGTATAAAGATCTATAGAGATAGATCTAAGAGGTTGCTAGGCCTAAGTCAAAGTACATATATAGACAAGGTGTTGAAACGGTTCAACATGCAAGATTCCAAGAAGGGATTCTTGCCCATGTCACATGGAATCACTCTTTCGAAGAGTGGTTGTCCTTCCAATGAGATTGAGAAGGAACGCATGAGTAGGATTCCCTATGCCTCGGCCATAGGATCTATCATGTACGCCATGTTATGTACTAGACCAGATGTGTCATATGCCTTGAGTATGACAAGCAGATACCAATCCAATCCGGGTGAGAGTAACTGGATTGCTGTCAAGAACATCCTAAAGTACTTGAGAAGAACTAATGATGCTTTCTTGATGTTTGGCGGTGAGGAAGAGTTGCGTGTAAGGGGTTACACTGATGCAAGCTTCCAAACCGACAGAGATGACTTTAGATCACAGTCAGGATATGTGTTTTGCCTGAATGGAGCAGCGGTGAGCTGGAAGAGTTCCAAGCAAGAGACGGTAGCTGATTCTACAACAGAGGCTGAGTACATTGCTGCAAATGGCGCAGCAAAGGAGGCTGTTTGGATCAGAAAGTTTGTTTCTGAACTTGGTGTGGTCCCTAGCATTGCGGATCCAGTGGAGTTGTTCTGTGACAACACTGGGGCGATCGCGCAATCAAAGGAACCCAGATCGCACCAGAAATCCAAGCACGTGCTCAGGAAGTTTCATCTGATTCGAGATATTATCGATAGAGGAGACGTTCGGATATGCAAGATTCCTACAGATGATAATCTGTCAGACCCGCTTACAAAGCCTCTCACGCAGTGGAAGCATGAAGGGCACACTAGAAGTATGGGCATACGAGATGCGCCAGATTGGCTCTAGTGCAAGTGGGAGACTGTTGGAATAGATGCCCTAGAGGCAATCTAGTTTAGTATGAATTTGTATATGGCTAGAAAATTCATTTATTATTTATTGGATATTTAATATAATGAAGTCCTTAGATTTACAATTGTGTTGTTTATCTTAAATATCCCTAGTCAAGTATAATGATTAAATGGGACAATCATCTATAGACTAGTATGGGGTTGGATTGATATGGAGATATCACGATCCAACACATAGGTGTGCATTACGGAATGTTGCACTGGATTGACCCATCACCGAGAAGGCTACATACATGTTATGTTGAGTCACAAGTGCTTCTCGCGGTGCAATGGTATTGTCATCCTTAGACTTGAAGTCACTAGATATTCTAGTTGTGGATCATTGTGATCTTGGTAGCGTTAAACGCTACACCGTAACTGGGTAGTTATAAAGGCGTGTACTGGATACAATGAGAAGCAAGCTTAGAGATCGTAGTGGACGTAGAGAGGATTTGCCCCTCCCACATAACGGGAGCAAATATCCTAGGCCACTCGAAGGATAGTGCTTATAGAATGTCTGGCCAGACTCAAATAAATCAATATAGAATATTGATGTTATTTGCACGAATAAGGCTATTCCATGGATCGAGAAACTAAGGATTGGATATACGAGTGTGACTTGTATGTCTCGTGTCCAATCCGGATATGGAGGCAAAAGGATGAGACAATTACTTGTACAAGGTTGTCTAGATGACTATTCTATTAGTTGGCTAGAATGGATGTTTTGCTAGAAACCGCTCCATATTAGCAAATAGTTGCTACCAACTAGATAGAACCTATGGGGTCACACGCTATATAGAGTTGTACTAGATTTGGGAATTAATTAATTGGATTAATTAATTAGAAGGATCACTTTGCAAACCCTTGCAAACTTAGTAGGGACTAATTTGCAAGGAAGGGACTAAATTGAATTCTAGTAGGACTAGAATAAGTCCTTTAGGTAGTTAACAAGGAGTTGTTGGACTATATAAAGGACCCTCCTTCCTTCCTTCCTCATAACTTATGCTCATTAGTGATCATAACAAGAGTGGGAGAGAACAAAGGAGAGAGAGAGCAAGCAACAAGGGCCGAACCCGTCCCTTGCCGCCGCCCCCTCACCCCGTCGGCCAAAAGAGGGCCGAAGCCCCTCTTTTTGTCTCGTTTTGCGTGATTCCTTCACCCTCCTCTTATTCCGGGCTAGCACCAAGGAGTTTTGGAGATCTAGGAGCAACTCTAGGCGTGGATCAACTATAGAGAACGTGACACTATTCGCGTTTGAAGTCATCAAGGAGAACCCAAAGGTGTGTTTATGATTTCTTACCTTTACTATCGTTATGCATCTAGACTTGTGATCCTTGGAGGGTTTTGAATGGCTATTTGTTTGATTATGCTTCCGTTGCGCGATCCATGAATCAAAACCCTACAGTGAATGTACCAGGTCCTTCCGTTTCTCGAGGTCAAACAGGGGATGAACTGGTTCAGGGGGAAGATAAAGCGGTTGGGTTCTTTGGAGAGGTGGATATAAAAGGGAAGCAAATCAGTGCAGGAACATTTTTTGCTCAAATGGAGAGAGGGGAAAGCTCGTGTACGGAGATTGTCAAAGACAAGGAGATCACTGGTACTATGCAGCAAACCCAGACTGATGTATGCATGGATCTCAAAGAGGCGGAAGAGAAACAATTGAAGAATCAAACCACGGAGAATCAGAGTTTGGCGATTATTCCGGTGATCGATGCTGAGTCAATTTGTACCTGGCCGGCCTTTAAAATGGAAATTCCTGATTTTGAAGTTTGGTCAAGTGAAGACGATTCTGAGTGGGAGCTGCACCATGAAGCCATGGAGGCGATTATGGTAAAGAAACTGGACATGCTGGAAGCGCTCATTCCGGGACTTGCGGATCCGGTAACAAGTGATTATTCAAAGCAAGAGGTGATTGTCATAAGTGATGATGAGGAGGACAAGGAAGATCTGCAAAAGCAAGGAAACGGAGATGAAAGGTTGAACAAGAGGGTGGAGAAGCAGACGGAAACTGGGAAACAGGATGGGGTGGTGCCGCCCAAGAAAAGGAAACAGTGGAGGCTTGAGGAATATGAGAAGGTTCACCAGGGTAAGCAATTTCGTTTTTCCCATGTTCATCACCTTATTAATCCACCAGGTACATGCACCCTTTGCCCCCTTTTAAAAAAACTAGATTAGATGTCTTAGTAACTGTGGTAGATTTTAAGAGGCCCTTGATCTTTGATTTTCCTCTAGAACAGAATTTTCCTCTCTTTTCTGATTATGGGTTTAGGCAGGTTGTCCCTAAACAACCTCCAAGGGGGCCATGAATGCCATAGCATGGAACTGCAGGGGATTAGGTCAACAACCTGCAGTTTGAGATGTTTTTAAGTTGGCCAATTTAGCTGATCCCTCCTTCATGTTCTTGTCTGAGACTAAGCACACTGTAAATTTTGTAAATAATAAACTTAGGAAACTTGGGTTACAGTCGTGTGGAATTGACCCTATGGGATTATCTGGGGGTTTGTGGCTTGGTTGGAAACCGTCTCTCCAAGTTGACTTGATTTTCTCTTCAAAAAATCTTATTATGTTGAAGGTTGAGCTCCCTCATGCAGGGACTTTCCTGGTGAGCTTTATCTGTGGCCCGCCAAATATGAGGGATAGGGAAGGGTTTTGGAAGGAAATTGACTCCAAACTTTGCCAAGTGACGATCCCCTTTCTTCTGATGGGAGACTTTAATCAAATTCTCACATCACAAGACAAAATGGGTCCTAATAGGCAGATTGACCAAGGGGCTGAAGCCTTAAGGGATCATCTAGGAAGCTGGGGTTTAGTGGAGCTTAAACATATAGGTCCCTGGTTTACTTGGACTAATAATATGGGTGCCACAACACCTACCTTTGAGCGTCTTGATCGTGCTTGGATCAATTTCGCATGGCTAGACCTTTTCCCCTTCAGCACCCAGCAAAATCTAGGGTTCTACTCCTCTGATCATTTCCCCATTACGGTTACCAATCATTCCAACATAGCGAAGCCCAGAAGAATCTGCAAATTTGAAGCCTGGTGGACACACAATCAGGCTTGTCATGACCTTGTAAAGTTTATCTGGACTTTAGACATCCCTAGATCTCCGCTTTTCAAACTCCAGCAGCGCCTGAAAATTGGAGTTAAAACTTTGAGTTACTGGGCTAAGAATAATGGCTCTTTAACATCCAAAATTGAAAAAGCTAAAAAAGATGTTCTTCGCTATCATAGCCTATTACCTGACACTGAAGCCTTACAGAATTTCTTTGCCTCAAAACAAGCTCTAGATCACTTGCTTGTTGATCAGGAGGCTTACTGGGCTCAAAGAGCTCATTGTAAGTGGCTCAGGTATGGGGACAGAAACACAAAATTTTTCCAAGCTTCCACCAAGATTAGGAGACATAGGAACCATATTTGGGCCATTAATTCTGAGTAGGGGATTCACCTCACTAAACAAGAAGATATCATGCAAGAACTCCTTAACCACTTTAGGGACATTTTCCAGCAGAGTAGGACTGATAGTCATACTTGTGATTTCCCCATCCTGGCTCAAATTGGTATTTCTTTAGATCCTTCGCATGTGCAAATTCTGCAGAAAAATTTTACTGCTAAGGAAGTTTCCCAAGCTGTCTTCTCCATGAGCCCTTTGAAAGCCCCTGGGCCGGATGGCATTCCTCCAATCTTGTACCAGAGTTTTTGGCCCATCATTTCCAGCTCTGTCATCTCTGCTGTCCTATCCTACCTAAATTCGGGTCATATGCTTAGGGAAACAAATAAAACAATACTGGTGCTCATTCCAAAAAAAGATCACCCAGAGGTGGTACAGGATTTCAGACCCATAAGCCTTACTAATGTGATTTATAGGATTATCTCTAAGGTTTTGGCAAACAGGATTAAGAGGGTCATATCTAAAATTGTTAGATGGAATCAATCTGGTTTTATCTCGGGGAGGCTTATTCAAGACAATACTGCCATTGCCTCTGACCTTCTACATTTCATTACTAAAGGGGCTCATCCAAAGCATGAAGCTTATGGATGTCTTAAAATTGACATGTCTAAGGCTTTTGACAGAGTCAGATGGGATTTCCTTCAACAGACTCTGTTAAAGTTTGGTTTCCCAAGTTCCTTTACTAGGCTTTGTTATGGGGTGTGTCACCACCTCTTGTTTAGCCCTTAACATTAATGGATCCCTCTCTGAGTTCTTTACCCCTTCCTATGGCTTAAGACAAGGTGATCCTCTTTCCCCCTTTCTGTTTGTTCTTACAGCTGAGGCTCTCTCTTGGGCCCTAGTTAGAGCTGAAGAAAATAAACTAATTAAAGGAATTCAGCACTCCCCTCAGGGTCCCTCCATTACTCATCTTCAATTTGCTGATGATTCTATTTTCTTCTTCAAAATTGAAGATAATACTGGCCATAATTTAAAACATATCTTTGAGGACTACTGTCATCAGTCGGGCCAAGGAATTAATTATCATAAATCTGAATTGTCAGTCAGTCCAAATTGTTCTTATCATAATAAGAGAGTTCTTTCTACTCATCTTAATATTGACCTCAAAGAGGAAATGGGTAGATACTTGGGGTTACCACTAGATATGGGGATTAGTTCTGAAGCTATTATTAATCAGACAATTAATCAAGTTGAGGGTAGGTGTGCAGGGTGGAAAACGTGTTATCTTAACAGAGCTGGAAGAACTACTCTAGTTAAATCTGTCCTCACAAGTCTCCTCATCTACCCTTTTTCAAACATTAAGTTCGCAGCTAAAAGTCTTAAAAGGATCAATCAGGTTCTTGCCTCTTTCATCTGGAGGAGTTCATCTAGGAAGAAAGCCATTCATTGGGCCTCTTGGAGGCATATGTGTCGTCCATATGAGATGGGAGGCTTAAATATTAGGTCCCCTACCCTTATGAATAAGGCCCTCCTAGCAAAACAAGCATGGAGAATTGCTACAGATAAGTCCAACTTGCTCTCTAAATATTTCTCCTCAAGATATTGCAAGAGAAAAGATTTTCTTGTCAAAACTTTCCCCAAATCTTCTAGGATCTGGACTAGTATTTCTTCTGCCAAAACCATTATTAGACAGGGGCTGCAATGGGATGTTGGCACTGGTGAGTTGATTAAGGTTATAGGGGATAAGTGGATTCCTAGTACCCCTCCTCTTTCATCTCATCCAAGCCTCCAAACTGATGCTGCTGAAAGAGTAGTGGACTGGATTTACACAGACAGAAATGGGAAAAGAGGTTGGAAAGAAGAAAAGCTGCATCTTTTGCCAAAATGGCTTGGAAAGCAAATTAGATCCATCTTGCTAGGACGAATCAGCCTGATAGGGAATGGAGATTTTTCAGTGGCCTCCACTTATAAACAATTGGTGAAAGATGACTTCTGTGCTAACCTTGCTGCAGACAAGAGTGAGGGGTGGAAGGGAATCATCATTAACTTTCCTTGGAAAGAATTTTGGCACCTGAACCTTCCTTTCAAAGTCCTCTTCTTTCTATGGCAGGTCATAAACAATAGGCTTCCTACTAATCTTTCTCTGAGTAAATTTGGGATTTCATCTTCAAAGATGTGTTCCCTTTGTCATAAGCAGAAAGAGAGTATTGATCACCTCTTCATGCAGTGTGCCTTTGTCAAGATCCTTTGGTCCATGTCATCCATCCAAATTCACCATGAAACTTCCTTTTCAAAATTTTTATCTCACATCATCTACAATTCAGGCATGCAAGACATACCCATGAGACTCTGTTGGATTGGGGCCATCACCTGGTCTACTTGGCTGTACAAAAACTTTCTTGTCTTCCAAAGGCAGGATCAGGATGATAGCACTGATCTGGTGTCTCCCACCTACAAAGCTAAACTCCTGGCTAGTCAATTTCTGGAAAATTGGGTTTCCAGACCCATGGGAATCTCCAATCTTACTCCCCAGAACAGGGAGGACAAAGGAAATGAGATTGGGATCAGAGGGGAGGATTGCAGAGGACATAAAACAGAAGTTTTTGTCTGGATCACAAAGTACAAAAAAGAAAAGACTCTCCACTGGTTTGCAAAGCACTGTGGAAGAATCCTCTACATGCATAATGAACATGCAGAAGGAGATGTGCCAAACATTATCCTGGATGCTTTTGTCACTGCTTTCATCTACCTTCGTGATAGACATCTGGATCATGTAAAAGTGTTTGTTAATAATTTGTGTGTTTTCAATCTTCTTCAACAGCTGCAAGAGACAACCCAGGGAAAGGAGCGGAAGTGGCCAGGGCTTTGGAGAAGGAAGATGGAGGATGTGAAGGCAATAAGTTCTACTCTCTGCTGTTTTTCTTGTTTCTTGTCCATGAAAGATCTTAACAAACATTTTGATGTAAGATAAGTTGTACTAGTTGGGTTAGGTTTGATGTGGGCTGGTGTTTATGCCCCATGCTTTTGAATTTGGTTGTGTACTGTTTTAGTTTGCTTTCTAATGAATTCTCTCCTTCTTTTCAAAAAAAAAATCTATTTTTTTTACTTTTAAACTAGCAACGAGCACGTATACTTTTCTTGTGGTAAGAAAATTTTACTATAATGTTAGGAACAAATCACAATACAATATCAAACAAAAATAGTGGAGTTGTCTGGAAGAGCGACAATAAGCAAGCCTTTAACGCGTTAAACAGTCATTTAACGCGTGAAAACATTAGTTTTTCAGTTCTAGATTCTCTATTTCTAAAATAGTGAGCTCTGAATTAAATGAACCTAAATCCATTGTTTTGCTATTGAGATATCCGCAGTTGAAGAGTTTTGATTGAAAATCTTGAACTTTTTATCCGACCATTCTCTCCTTCACTCACCATGGCAAATAGCCCCAATTAAGTCATGTACCCAATAAGGTCTTTTGAAAACCAAGTCTTCCCTCCAAAAAGCATTATTTAGAAAAAGCCAAAAAGAAACCCTAAATCTGTACATCCATGATCCATGTGAAGAGTTGTCAATGGTTGCAGAAAAGTTCATAGATAAATCAAACAATACTATAGTGTATCTAAATTAATATACTTGCACATTATCATTATACAAGGTCCAATCATAAGAGAGTATGTACCAGTACAAGATTGGGGTCCCGAACCATTTTCTTCTGCCTACTGGTTCTAATAAATTAAGGACAGGTCCTTCACATGGTCCCAATTCCCAACAGTCCAAAATAGTACAGTAAATTGACCTACGTAAATCTTTTAGAGCATCTCCAAGAGATGGCCTATAAGTTGTCTTTGGCACAAATATAGGCCAGTTTTGCTCAAACACCAGCTCCAACAGCTGGTGTAAAATCTGGCCTATATTTGAGCCAGGCCTATAATTGGACCAGTTTTGGTCTAAACTGAGGACAATTCGAAGCTGGTGTAAAAAATAAAAAACTCTGATTTATTACTCTGGTCCTCCTCTCATCCTCCTCCTCTGCTCCTCCAACGTTCGTATACATCGTTGCAACGGTAAATTTATAAATACTTGTCAACAACCAAAATGAAAAACACAAAAAAAAAATTACAAAAATTACCTTAAACTCGCTTCAATAGTATAATTAATTTAATAAAGTGTGATAATTATTAATATATTAACATAATTATTTAATAATGAAAACTATAAAATAATAAAATAATGCCGGTGGCCTATATTTAGGCCAGCTGCTGAAGCAAAAACTCAAAAAGTGCAGGTGTAAAATTTAGGGCAGGTACAAATATAGTCCAAAGACAATTTGACTGTTGGAGATGCTCTTATACAAATTTAATAATCACTTTTTTTATATTTTTTTAGACCTAATTGTTTGCTGTTTATCGGATTTGAACATAAGACTTTATATGATTTTCTTTTCGAAATCTCTACTATTTGAGGTAGCATTCATTTGCAATCTTTTGATGTCCTAAAACTTTTGTTCTCATTTTTTCTTTTTTTTAGTGAATCATTTTTTTCTTTTCTACTATTAGTATTGTAATTTTTTTATTTGTCTTTAAAAGTTAAGGCTAAAAAATGAGGATAGCGGAGTAAATTAGACAATAAATAGCTAGTAGACATGTAATGATTACATATTACAAAGTTAAAAATCTCCAAACAGAACCGAAATATTCAAATCTAAGGCAATGGAGAAGCCAGAATATACAACCAGCTTGGTCAAATTAACGCTAACAAAAGGATAAATAAAGTCATTATATCATGGATTTTTAAGAGTGATGACCAATTTTTTTTAATTCTAATTGGGACATGAATATAGTAATCATAAGACTCTTAATGTTACGTAGCTATAATTTCATTTTCCTTTGATTATGTGCTTTTTCTTTTGAGATTGAAATCTGTTTTGGGCTGAAAACTTGAGTGGCCTTGGTACGACTTTTTTGACTTTTAAGCTGTCACTCGACTTGTAAAAATGTGTCGAAAAGTTGATATGTATATATTCCGTGAAAATAGTTGTTTATGTCTCACTTCTTTTTATTATTTTATTTTTTTATATATACTAATAAAATTATAGTAATTCAAATTTGTTGTTGTACTATGTAAAAATAAAAAATGGGTAACGTTGGTCATTTTACTGTTTAAGAAGAAAAATTTCCAAAAAACTAGCACAATCGAACATTTTTCGAAAGTCTATTTTACACTAAAAAAACAAAACTCAAGGCTGGCGTAAAAAATTGCTTAAAAATTGCTTGCGGAACCATCTAAAAAGATGTGAAAAAGATAAATTTAAAATTAGATTAAAAGATAGAAAAAAATCATACCACCTAAGCCAAGAGTAAAAACAAGTTTGCAGGTTTTTAACTCGTAACAAATAATTGCAGAATTTTCAGTTATTTTAGAAAACGAGTAACACCATCATTCAATGGGGTTGTTTGAATGAGCCGAATTAAGTGAAGAGTTGAGCTTAACAACTAATTTAATCAGCAACGTTTGAACGCGGTAGATTATTAAAAATTATTGACAAATTTTTTAATTAAATTTGTTATTTTTACAATCTATAAACTATCCCAAATAATCCGGAAATCCCGTTCAAAGCAATCTAGAAATGCCCCAAAATAACTCGGAATTTCCTCAAAAGATCAGAAATTCGGTCTAAAAATCCGAAAACCGGAATTCTAGCTTCTTTTTTTTTAGTTTGGAGAAATTTGACATGAAATCTCACATTTTGATTGTACTCTACATCTCGTATCCAAACAACCCCAATGTAAAGTTTTCCTCCAAGGACACATATGTAGGATTATAGGAGAGGAGGAATCCTAAGATTTATGATGAGTAAATAATTGAACTTTCATTACTCAAAGTGGTTGAAAATAATCTCTATTATCTTTCAGCTCAAGGTTTGACTCTATTAGGGAGTTGCAACACCACCATTACTTTCTAAGTACAATATGATTGTTTGAGTAGTAGTCTTATTGGTCTTTTAATTTGCATTTCATCTCTAAGACAGTATTTTGTCTAAAAAAATACTACTAGTGACAAAATCCACTCCTAAACTAGCCGCCTCGCAATTACGCGGTGCAAGTATTCTGATTTATGGCACACTAAGCATGTGAAACTGTCCCAAACTTGAAGAGGTGAAAGCATTTTTGTGTCGAACTTGAGGGGGTAAAAGCGTATGTTACGTCATTTTAGGCATTCCACATATAGTTTGAGGTTTGAGCAAACACTAAGGTGAACATGGAATAGATTTCCCACCTAAGAGACCATGACTTGTCACCAAAAACTTAATAATCGTCACATATGTACATTTACATGACCACAAATGTTCACCTTCCACTACCTAAGTTCAAGTATTATTTTGATTTTAGGAAACATGTAACAAAGTACAATCACAATCTCATGAACCCATGGACCATGGAAGTGAGAAAGAAGCAAAGATCACAGAAAGTATCCAACCATGGTAGCTATCAACTATACTAGATAAGGTCTCTAATAGGGACATTTCATTACCCATGGATTGAGATGGAACACAAGCCCTCATGTGACAACCAAACCAAGAAGAGAATGTCTTTCTTATGATTTCCCTCAAGGGTTTATCCTCCCTAGAACCTAAATGAATGATGCCCATGCTCCCCTCTCTGCACCAACAAATACAAACTGCATGTGGGTTTGTGGGGGTGTGTGTCTTGAGTAAAAGTCACATGGAGACATATAATTAATTATTTTGTACCAGTTCTATGTTTTTAGTCATAAATTTTGATATATTTATAAGATACCGTCTAAGTTATTATTGACACGTAATACTTTAACCCAGCGGCGGAGCTACTATGGGTTAAGGGATGACAATGGGCTGGGTCTTTTGTAATGTTTGGATTTTTATAGTCTTTTGTACTGCTTCTATGGCTTAGACATGTTTCTATTGAAATCCCACCTTTCAAAAAAAATGTCCCAACTCCGTTCATCTCTTTTCACTAGATATATAGTATTTTTAAGAAATACGTAATTTCTTTTTTGTCGTGGCTATTTCAATTTTCTGCCTCTGCCATTACTCTAACATTTATATTTATACGCGTGTGTGTATAACTTTAGGCCGCAGTAAAGTGGCATGGTTTCATATTCTCAATCACCCAACTATCTGCATCATCATGATTGCCATTTTCTAGTTAGTAAGAGTAACGTGTCACCGATGTGTGGTGTGTGCTACAGGAGAAAATGTGTTATATACGCAGTTCTTGCAAAAGGGTTATGCTAATCTCCTCAGTATCATTCCAATTTTATCGTTAGTCCCCAAAGTGACAAAAAAATTACGCGTTAAATATGATTCTATAACAACCGATTGTTGTAAATTCATACAACCAAATTTCAAACTTATCAAAATGGTGTTCGCAAGTGAGGGTGAGGGTTGGTCTAGAGCCAACCAGCTTCTTGGTGGCCTGTAGGGAAATAGGCCCCTAAGGTTCTCCTGCTGACCAACCCATCTCTTCCATGCAAAAATGTCTGCAGTTTGCCCATACATCGATCACTAAATGATTTTATACCTCAACTTATTACAATAATTCAACTGTGTTCTTTGAATGAAGAACTAATAGAATTAATTGAACCCACATGGATGGTATTATTGTGTCAAATTGGTCTTACACTGAAGTTGATAATTCCTTGTAGCTAGAACATGAGTGGTCCATGAACATGAGTGGTACCACAAAGCATTAAATTTGCAGTTGTCTCCAAAGTGAATTTACAAAATGTTGGGAAGCTTCAAAATAGGATATTGCCAATTATTAGGCCAACATGTTTCCATCAATTATTAACAAACTTCTCCAATGAACTTTGGGTTCTACTACCACTAAAATTAGGAAGACAGCCTGCAAATGTTTCATCTCTCATGGAGAACTTCTTGATGCAATCAGTATGTTTTCAGAGTTCGAATATTTTTATAGCAAGCTCACGGTCACTGCAGGTGACACATATAGTGAACGAGAAAGATAAAATAAACCAGCAGTTCACAAGAGGAGGACTAAAACATAGAGTGCATGTTTGGCTGATATGTCAAAAAAAATGAATAAGTCAGATTTAATAAAGTTGACTAATAATCTATAGATTATACAATTAATCTTTGATTTCGGAGAGTTTTAGATATAGCTTCTAAAATATCATACTCTACCATATCTTTTATGCATGAATTTTTTATTTTTTGTTAAACGTATAACATCTTAGACGTATCATAAATTCAAGTAAACTAAGTTTTCGTAAATTTAATAATAAAAGATTCAAGTATTGTCAAATGTATTTAAACTTTAATTCATATTTTCAATGCATGTCAAACAAGTTTCACATTAAAAAACCGCCAGCTTATTTACTACCGCTTATGTTTATCATATTATTAATTGTTTTAGTTGAAACCAAACATGCTCGGAATCAAAGTATCAATAAGCAAAAGTCACATTAACATAAACCTAGAAATAAACCTAGAAAAACAACCTACAAAAAGATAATAAAAAAAAAAAAAAAAAAAAAAAAAAAAAAACTAAGACACCTCAACATATCACATCCTCTAAAGCCTTCTCTGGAAAAGCACAAGCCAAGAGACTCCTGATCACTTTGTGGACTTATCAACCTCCCACACGGATGAGACGGCTCAAAAGTGAGAGGTGAAAGGAGTTATATTCTAGACATGATTACCTACTTATTTGCAAGAAATTTGATTGAGTTAGAAGTTTACCCGAACATTTACGTGCTTAAACTGTAAAATTGAACTTTATGTGTTTGATTGTTGGTTCGGGCGTTTTCATCCATAATTTAATGTTATTTGGCGAATATAATTGCTTGGTATGGTTTTTCATGTTGTGTTGATATGAACGGAATTTTGGTGGTTGATATGAGGCATGAAACGAACTTCGAAAATAGAGAAAGCTCAAGCGGAGTGAAGAGAAGCAATTTTGTAAAAGCTACAATGACCAGTCTGCATTCTTTTGATCATACCTTGAGTTATACTCATAATTTTAGAGTGAGATTGATGGTAACGAAAGTGGACTTTAAGTGCTTTCCAACTATAGGTCACTGAGCTAAAATGGAGTCTGGACGGATGAGCTATGGCCCGACAAAGTTGGGGGTTGCTTGATGCGTCGTCGAAATTCACAGGGATGCATTTAAACAAACACAGAGGGCCCTAGAGAGGAATTGTACATTCCCAGTTACCTTTTTAGTGTAACAAGGTGACCTAGACTTTGTGAAATTCCTCCTTAGGAATTCATTCCAAGGGCAGTTTTTGGAAACATGCCCTACACCAAGACTCATGGAACAATTAACATTATTGGATCTACTCTTATCTCAAGATTTCATACCCGAGTCAATTTGTTTACTGATAGTCCAACATTGAGGGGCTTCCTTGTTGCATATCTGACAATATCGGTAAGCTTTTTCTCCTAAAACCGAAGGAGAGATTAGACGAGGACATACGAGGGTTCTTACTCTTGAATCTATGAACGTCTCTACCATGCATGATACTGGAGCTAACAACCGTGGGGCAATTCGGAGAAGACTCGTTAGTCGGCCATTGGGCGTGACCAGTGAGCCTTTTCTGACCATTGGTTGTAAACTCATAAACACGAATCCTGATCCTAATAGATTTAGTTTTCATAGTCTTTTTTATATAAGCAATTCTTTTGGATTGTGGTGTAGAATTTGATTAACTCGTCAGTCAAAACAGAGGAGATCGGTTTGGAATTCATCATCAAAGAGGTTTCGGTACAACCTGAAGTGAAATATAAGTTTCTGCACTGAGACAAAAAGAGAGAGAGACATGGACACACAAAATGACAATTCCTGGGATAATTCCTACAAGTTATCTCTCTACGGTCATTCTTACGATTCTCTAAGGTTACTATAGCATTCTTCCTAGACCTACGCTTGTTTTTCTTGCTTCGGACAGCCTTTGACTTGGCTGTGACTTGAACATCAGTAAAGGATCGCTCACTGTTAGTGTGACTAGGACTCTTATCAACTGAATCGTCATGGATTTTAGACTCTAATTCACACTTCTCAAGCTCATCATTATGACTAGGGTTCTTAACAACTGAATCATCAAGGAGTATACACCATGAGTCATTCTCGACATATTTAACATTGAGCTCGAGTTTAGCCAATCTGTCATTACCAGCTTTGAGGTTATGAAATAAACGTCTTCTTTCATCCAAAGCTTTATACAATTCATTCTTTAGGAAATCAACTTTAGCTTGCACCTTTTCAGTGTTTGATTTCATGACATGTTGCTCCTGCGTTAACCTATCATTCTTAGCAGTTAGCACAAAACTGATTCTTCAGCAAACTCTTTAGAAGTCTCCTTAATCACAATCCCAGTATTTGAAGCATACACTGAACTAATAGGAGACTTGGAATACTTGGACTCACTAAACAGTCCCATTCCCATTTAGAACCCATGGGTTGAAGAATCAGGAGATTCATCATTACTTCCAACAGAAAAACCTAAGGAGTTAGGAGACGAACCTGTAGCAGCTTCAACTCAAGCTTTGTGAGGTATCCTTCGCCAACACGTCTCTTTGGATCATCAAGGCATGCTTTACTCAGGGCGTCCCATGCCACTTTCGCAGACACATCATCTTTGATCAAATCTTGATCCTCAGTAGTAAGATCAAGACATATGTACTTCACAAATTTCAGATCACGTCTCAATTCTTCAGGTTGCACCGACGCTTAAATATCCTCAAGAATTGAGCAATAGGTAAGCCATCCTTTCTTCATCAGGAATCCTTCCATCCTTTCTCACCAACTGGTATAACCTGCAAAAAAAGTAAGTAACAACACAGGGGGCGTGAACGAGTCCCACAGAGCAACTGAAACTATTTGGTAGATGATCCCTGCAGTTCAGATCTTTACATTAGTTAAAATAAATAAATAAAATAAAATAAAATAATATAACTGCAACTCTGATACCAATTGAGAGTGGATACTTGAACCAAGAACCTGCAAGGAATATGATACTTTAGACAAGACTTACCGAATCCTAGACCTACAGACACACAGAGATAAACCCAAGACAATACTAAGATCAACTCCAATGTCCCAATAAGGGGAAAAACTTGAGATTCAACGCAATAAGATCAAATAGTTCAACACAAACACAACTTAACAGATCTGGAAATAAAACAACTCAAGGATGAATATAAGTGAGAGAAATCCTAGAGTTCAGAAAATATGAGACGTCTATAGAGAAGACCGTCAGAAATAAAGATCTGAAGCAAGATCAAAACTAAGAACAGTATCAAGAGAATTGATTTTGAAATAAATAAACTTCTATGGTAGATTCCAAACATAGATAGATCAAACAGTTTTAAGTTCTAAATCAGAAGAGAGATAGATCTTGAGACTTGAATGAACAAAGAAGAGAATATATTACCATAATGACTCTACAATATAAATCAACTTTGAATACTTGAATGAAGATGAATCGCCACATGAATATGTGTAATTGACGGTGAATCAGAATACATAAGCAATCAGCAGCTCCTACCTGATGCTGGATGACACAGAAATTAAGGTAGAATCTTATCTACGATTTCTCTCTCTAGGCCGAAGCTACAGGGACCAAAACTCTCTCTCTCTCTCTCTCTCTCTCTCTCTCTCTCTCTCTCTCTCTCTTCTGGCTGAACCTTAACAAGGTTGAAGGAAAATTTATTTCTCCCTCGTGCGCGCAGAAGTATGGTAGAATTTCGCATCTTGACTCTCTAAACTCTAGGACTCAATATATAGAGTGAAACAACTTATTTTCCAAGAAAAGAGAGTTCTATAGAAAATTTGATATGAATCTAGATTTTAGGAAAATTAATTAAAGTCTAAACTCAATTAAAGTTTACTAAATCAATTTAAAGAGTGTTTTACTAAAGATACTATCTTTATAATTAATATCAAATTATAAATATATAAATTTCACCTTAATGAGAAAAAACATATTAAATATAGTTTTAAAAACACATATTAAGATGCCAAAAACTCATCTTTTCCAATTGAAAAAATATATTTTTCAATTAATAAAATATTTTCAATCACTATAAATCAAATAGATCAATATATAGCCAAAATACTCAATAAAACAAGCCGACTATCTATAATATTGATTTATACTGAAAAAAAATCAATTTACCATATATTTTTTACGAAGTATTTTCCTATGAAAACTTTAAAAAAAAAATCAGTAAAAAAAATCATAGGAAAATACTTCTTAAAAAGATATATGGTCATCCTAAAAAAAAAGATATATGGTCGTTATCACTAATATGTTCATATTAAATAGAAGTAATTATTTCTAATTAACTAAGGAAACAGATCCTAGAAAATCTAAGAAAGAAGAATTTTTGACTGACTGAACTTCCAAAACAGCTAGAGTGGAAGTCCAAAGAGTTAGTCAGCCAACCCTAGCCAACCCTAGCTGCGCACGGCCCACCTTGGGTGTAGTTCCGAGCTGCTAGCGTAGCAGGGAACGCTTAAATGCCCCTTTGACCTTTTTCTCTTCAGCAGTTTGGACAGTTAAGTCCATAAACTCTTGGATTGATGCTACAAGAATACTCCTAGAACTAAGAATGAAACTGAACACCCGGAAGAGTACCTGAAAACCCTTGGAATGAAATATGATAGTCAAATTGCTACATTAAATTCAAGGAAGCTTGAATCACCTTCAAGGAAAGGGTTAGCATCACATAGAATATAATAAAGAGCTCTTAGTTCACTTATAATAAACATATACAATGCACTACATAATCTTAGACATTTTGTACCAGAATTTAAAACTGTCTAGAAATAGTCGGGATCATAGATTTACACTAACCGTATAATCCTGTTTCAAAGTGAAACGAAAAGGTGGAGCTCATCTTGAAAATCGGGGCATAACACGAGGACTCTACCTAAGCTCCAAGTCATATTCGTGAAAACTATGGAACTTCGATCTTTTCAGATGGCCCACATAACTCGGAACACTTGCATGGAACTCTGGAGTCTTGGTGACCATCAATAATTCAAGATGACAACCACTAGGGGAAGATTTGTAATTGAACCTGACTGTATCTATAAGATAGTTTGTATAAGAACCAAGTGTGGGTCACCCTCGGGCAGCCGAGAAAAAGATGCATGATGGTTTCAGGCTCTGAATTGAGCTGACTTATTGAGCAAGTTAGAAAATAAATAAAATTATTATTTATTTTTTCTGCATCAATTTGACAAGTGGTGCGGCGTGATTAGCCGAACTTGCTAGTCTTGATAACTGCATCATTTTGACAAGTGACGCAGTGTGATTGGCCTCACTTGCTACCTTGTAGCCAAGTCATTAAGTGACGTGACGTCGCCATAAGCACACCTTGCTTGTAAATTTACAATTTAGTCCTCTATTAATTATTGCTTAAGGGTAGTAATTTGGCAACGAGTGCAATTTGATCCCATAATTTAATTAGGCGATAATAGACACGTGGCACTATTTAATTGGCCGCAAATTTTGTGTGTCTACGGATGTATTACTAGATACCGCTCAATGTTTGTAATTGATACTACCAACGTAACTAGGAACCTACATGGTCACACACAAGAATGGATCAAACTGGCATTAATTGCTTGGACTACAGAACAATGATGAATTTTGGACTTAAGTGAAAACTGGTCCTAGCTGTTAGGATTAAATGGCAAGTTGGATTCACTGACATCCCTATAAATACCCTAGCATCGTCGCTGGGGTTCTTATGCTTTCAACATTATTTGTATTAGATACATAATAGTTAGAATTTCGAGAGACACAAGTTAGAGCCGTCCAAGTCCAGAAGACTTCGTAATACGAGATTGTTCATCCTTCCTCAAGTAGACTAGCATCGGCGAAGAGGAAGTCCAGTAAGATCCGTTCACGTGGATACCATAAAAGCGCTGCATCTTCAGCGCTAGAAATCGTCACCAGTCAGTGCGACTGAGGTAATCCTCTACTCATCAGATTATACTCATTCACATGGGTCCATTGTGAGTTTTGGGCATATTTCTTTTGTATTTCCACTGCGTTTGATTGTCCAACATCCAACAAATTTCTCATGCCAATCCTGCTTCACGTTCAACCCTCGTCTTCGCCATTGGACATTGAAAATAACTCACTAATTTTCAACTCCTCCATGGTTGATGCCTCGTGAAAAAGTAATAAGTCTTGGGCTGCATCGTGGATGCCCACAAACATTAGATAAGCAAAGGCTTTTACATCTTCTCTATGGACACCCCTAAGAAGAAGCTATAGGCATCTCTAAAGCTCTTAAATTGCCTCTCTCCAAGAAAACTCCGATATTGAACATCTCTCAACGGTATCAAGGATGGAAATACAATAGCCTCGATTAGTATGATTGTTAAACACAACTAGGGGTGAATGTTTAGTTATAAATGTATTAAGTTTGTTAAAAGAGATCTTATCAGCGGAGTTCATGACATTGTTCATACGGTATCACCCTTCTATGTTATGTTAGTCACTGAATAATGATATGTTTTTATTTTAAAAGAACGACTAATTTGCGCGCAGTTCAACTAGATGCAATTGTTTCGCAGTGAACATGAGACAAGCCTAACACAATTAATAAATTGTGGTCCAAGTAATTTAACTTTTATCCAACAAAAGTAAAGAGAAACAAGAGTCTCTTTCTATGGCACATGACAAGTTAAAGATAGGGAAGCATTCAGCTTCTTCTAGAGCACAAACTCCATCCCATTAAAACCCATTGAAGCACCACATCACAATGGTCATGCAAAGAGTTAGCTCAGCGATCATCTACTTCTGATTACTTCTACTACTTCTATAACTAGAAATCTCTCTCTCGCTCACGCACACAACTCTCTCAAATACATTCATGAAACTTCGATGAATTTAACCACCTGCAGTGTCACGTGATTGGCCTCTTCTTGATGGACTTTATACATTAAAGAAAAAACTTTATTGTTAAGTACACTTCCCTCCCACATCTACATGCCCATGATTCAACATATTGAATACTTCAAAGACTCCCATTAGATCCAATTCTTCATGTGTACCTCTTCTTTCAATTTTTCTTGTTTTTCTTGGAGGTTTGAATGTTGTAACATGATCTCCATCACCGCCGTTTGCGGGCCTGCAATGTGGTACACATTCCACTTATTCCTTCATACAATAACGTTCTTATTTGTACTGGTATAAAATATGTAAAACTAAATAATTATCACGGTAGCGTAAATAGTACTGGTATAAAATCAAATAATTGTAACAAGTGTCGCTCATAATTTCTGTCGTCAATATGAAAACTGCATGAGAACTGCACTACTGATCTTGAGTTACTTAAACGAGTTTGCGCTCACTTATTTGAGGATGTTTCGTCTATAAAAAGGAAATATTTATGAATAAACTAAGTAAAAATAAAATTATTGGCGTATATTCATATGGATTTATTCATATTTGGAGCTCCATATGAGACAGACACACCATGAAGTTGGGAGAAGCGAACACTTGCCTTCAAGAGAGAGTTGTCTCCTCTGTTTTCTGCTTTTTATTGACAGTATCATTGGAAGATAAGTCACTTCAAAATAAGTAATTGATTTAGTCGGTATTCTTAAATGTAATTGTTAAATTGCACATAGAATGCAGAACGAGAAGTATTCCAAACTCCATTGGCATATCTTGCTAGCCCATCCGTCTTCCTCATTTATATTTAACTCTTTGCAATTTTTTTTTACAGGCGTGCTTTATCTTTCAGTTTCTCGACTAAATCCTTTATGCACCTATCAGGTATTGACATATCAAATCTCTTAAACGGAAATTTAATAAGATTACTGTAGTGTCCGTACCAACTTGTGCGCCCCTCCGATGATCGCCGTAAGTTTTAAACCTGAGACTTCAAAAGAGGCAAAAATTTACTGTAAAAGATAAAAATAGATGTATTTAGCTTATTTTAAATTGTCTCTTGTATTTCTCCCATTCCGACTTTTATCACTATTCATTGAATTAATTTGACCCGGTGATTTTAGATTGCCAAAATGTTGCAATTTTTTGATAAACTTTTCATGGTATTGTAATGTAAAAGTTGTTTTATAACATAGTGTAAAAATCTTCTACATAATAAGCTGCTATGGGGAATAAGCTATTCTCAAAATGTGACATGTGGAATAGTTTATTCCCATCATATATTAGAGACCAAATATTCATAATGAGACAATCTCAATCACTCAAATTTGTGCAATCATCATTTTTTTTTAATTTTTGTGATCTAAATCTCCCGATCAAGATGAACAAATTACGAGTCAAAAAGTCATAATAGATGAGAAGGATAAGATCGTCGTGGTAATTAATATGGTAAGTTTTATTGAAAAATATTATTTTTCTTTTATTTCTAGTATTTATCGGGGGGTTTAAAATGGAATTGTTTCCATGTTTATTCATTCGCTCTCTCATTCACAACCCAACTTTTCCCCTCTGCTGCAGTGCACTATAAGTTAAACCAACCGCATCTCCCCTCTATACTCTCCCTCCCACCACTTCCTCCACCACCACCGTTGATGCTTCCAACAATCTCTCCCTAAGAAACCGACTCCGCCACAATGTCTCTCCCTTCCGATCTCCGTCAAAGGGTCAACCTCTGTCTCAACAAGCTCGCCGACCGCGACACCCTGGCCGTCGCCACCACCGAGCTCGAATCCATCGCTCGAACCCTCACCCACGAAACCTTCTCCCCTTTCCTCAACTGCATCTCCACCACCGACTCCACCCACAAATCCCCCGTCCGGAAACAATGCCTCCGCCTATTAAGCCTCCTCTCCGAAACCCACGGCGACGCTCTCTCCACCCACCTCCCCAAAATGCTCTCCGCCGTCCTCCGCCGCCTCCGCGACTCCGACTCCGCCGTCCGCCTCGCCTGCGTCGACGCCGTCGCCTCCATGTGTTCCCAGATCACCAATACCCCCTTCGCCAGCTTCCTCAAACCTCTTTCCGATTCCCTGCTCCACGAGCAGGATAGCAATTCCCAGATCGGGTCCGCTTTATGCCTCGCTGCGGCAATTGAATCCTCCCCCGACCCGGAGATTTTCCAACTGCAGAAGCTATTACCGAAGCTGATGAAATTGGGGAGGAGTGATTGTTTTAAGGCGAAGGCGGCGTTGGTTTCGGTGATGGGGAGTGTTTGTGGGGTTGGTGGGGCGTCGAATCGGGGGGTGTTGGGTTTGGTGGTGGCGAGTTTGGTGGAGTTTTTGGGGAGTGAGGATTGGGCGGCGAGGAAGGCGGCGGCGGAGGCGTTGGGGAAAGTGGCGGTGGCGGAGAAGGGGTTGTTGGCGGAGTTCCGGGTGGCGTGTTTGGCGAGTTTGGAGAGTCGGAGATTTGATAAGGTAAGCAGTCAAATCATTATCCAACTTTGGTTGCTGGTTGATCTGAGATTTTAATTTCGGGTAAAATACACTTTCACCCCTTCCGGTTTGAGATATGACACTTTCACATCTGTGAAATTTAGAATACTTGCCCTTTTTAATTATGAAAAATAATTATGCGATTTCTCTCGTTGCTGGTGAAAAATTATTATGAAGTCGTCTGTGTGGGGGCAGTTGTCGGTCACTATAGTTTTGAGGATAAATCACACTCTTAGATTGGGCATGGCGCGGTCAGGGGTGTTAAGTCTTCTGAAGTTTGGAGCACAAAAGGGGTGGAAGTGTCATTGCTCAAACTGAAAGGGGAGAAAGTGCATTTTAGTTACCCTTTAATTTGATTTAATTGTTTTAGAGCCTGTTTGATACAGGTTGAAAATCGAAATAATCAGTTGAAAATAATGTAAACAAATCTATTGCTCAAATTTGAACTTGTTGAAAATCTAAGCTGTTTGGTATGAGCTGAAAAGCTACAAATTATGAGAGAATGTGCAAAATTAGAGATTAAATAATGTACAAGTTCTTAGGACAAAACAGATTTGATCAAGTGCAAAACAGTGTCCAAAAAAATTTATAATGGCCGATATTAATCAAAGTAGATTACAACTCGTACTCCCCATTCCCCAACAAGCACTTAGAATTTGAGCTGAAAATATGAAAATCCAAGCAACCGAAAATTGTGGCATGAGTTGGAAATCAGTGCAATGGGCATGTTTGGAGACAGGAGATGTCTCCGATTTTAGTCGTACTTCGCAGAGTTTTGGATATTTGACTTTTTTACTTTTAAGTCATCATTTTAGATTTTCAGCTGGTACTATACATGCTTGAACTACGAAAGTGACTTAGTATGGATTCTTGAGACTGATATCAACTTTGTTTTGGTGAAACAGGTAAAGGTTGTTCGCGATACAATGAATCGGACATTGGAGCTGTGGAAAGATGTCCCTGAAAAGGCTTCACCTCCGACCCATTCTTCATCAAAAGCATCAGGTAATGAATCATTCAATCTAAATTTCTACACTAAATTTTCTTCTGTTCAATAAGATTCTCAAATTGTATCATTAGTTACTGTCACTACTTGATCGGTTTGTGTTTACAGCAGAAAATATCCGAACTTTAATTTTACTAAGTTCCAATCAATTCGAAGGGTGATTTCGAGCATGTTCGGGAACTCTGTTTTTAAACAAATTCAATTAGAAATTGCTCATGCTGTTTTCTTATTGGAAACAACTGTCTGAAAAAACAGCACTGGTTGTGTTTGTTTGAGTTGTTCTTCCTGTTTTAAACTGATAACTATTGGTTAAAATAGTTTGAACTGTGTGATATAATCTGAAATTCACGGATTAGAAGCTGGATGCAGCTAGTGAACTATTCTACAAATAGAGCATTTCAGCTGAAAATTCTTGAAAAATCGTAGCATGAACCTTTTCCACAACAATTTTAAGTAAATGAAAACACAAAATTTACAACCGATGACTTCCCAAACAAGAACCTACTGGGTTTTACGATATTGGTGGATCGGTACCATGTTTCACCAATTTACTTCTGGTTAATTCACCTTCACCCCCTCATTTTAAGATGATCTTCACTTACACCCCTTCTGTTTTTTACAGTATCAGATGACGGCGGAAGCTCCCCTTCTGTCTCCGGAAGCACTCGCAGCGACAGTTTCCAAACCCCAAAACCAAGTAACACATCTGCAGCTAGAAGTAGAAGGTTCTCTTTACCTGGAAACTCATCTTCTACCATAACTCCCAAGAGAAGCTCTGCGAAGAGTGAAACCAAGAACCCTAATACGACCATGCTCTGTAAGGTTGAAGTTACTGTACCTGAGCCTTCTACTCCAAGTTTAGTGCCCGAGGTTCACATCAAGGATAAATATGTCGAGGAATTAGACGCGGGCGAAAGTGACGGCAAGTTGGAGACCAAACGCGTGCTTTTCAGCAAAAGCCGCGGCGAAGGAAACTTTCAAAAAGTCAAAGGTTCTAGATTTGGTTCTCGTGTGGTGCCGATTATCGAGAATGATAAGGTACACGTTTCTGATGCGGGTGATGATGTTGATGAGAACTGTAAAGATGTGGAAGATTTGAATCTTATCCGCCGACAGCTTGTTCAGATCCAGAACCAACAGTCGAGTTTGCTCGACCTCCTTCAGGTATGTTATCGTTACTTTGCTTAATTATGTTACTGTCTTGTTAGCATTCGCGTCTTCTTTAGGCTAGTTTGGAAATGCTGTGGTGGTGCTGGAAACTGCTGTGTGAGAATTACTGTGTAAAAGTTGCTGTAAATTTTAGGTGAAATGTTGTTTGGTAATATTAAAAATTACGGTGAAATATTCATAGTGTAAAATTTCCATTCAATCACGAGAGGAAATGTCCATTGCAGACTGAGCCTATGAAGCGTTTAGATCAACAAAAACGACAGGCAATTAACTGGTGATGTCCATTTGAATCTGGAAAACAAGTAGGAGTAACTAATGAGTATGAAACTAAAAACTCACAAACATTCGAGGAGGAACAACTGCTTTGTTATGCTTATGTAGAAGACGTGGTTTACGTAGAAACAAAAAACTTGAACCCCAACACCGGTTACAGTATTCATGAATGCGTGTTTGGACTGAGATTTAAAGTTATCTTAAATTAAAATATGTCCGAATAATTTTATTCCGTTTGTTTCGTGCATTTTTAACCCAGATATTAGGCTGATAGTATGCAAATTCTACAATCTCAATCTTTATGCATGAATTTATCCAGACAAATAACATTTTAGATGCATACTTTATTTAAATAAAGACTTTTGTCGTATATTAATGGTAAAAGTTACAAGTGTTACCAATTGTACTTAACTTTTAATTCAGAGATCCCGCGCATGCATGCCAAACAGCTTTCAGGTTAATTTCGGCCATATTATTTTCATCAGATTACTGATATTTCAATCTATGGTCATCAACTCTTTTTAGTGAATTAAAACTGATTTTTTGCTTGATTGATCGCAGAGGTTCATGGGCAGCTCTCAAAGTAGCATAAAATCCCTGGAAAAGCGCGTAAATGGTTTAGAGACAGCACTGGAAGAGATCTCATATGATTTGGCGGTGCTCTCAACGGGTAGGATTCCAAACTCTGCTGCAGGTAATACATGTTGCAGCATGCTCCCAGGTTCAGAGTTCTTGAGTCCAAAGTTTTGGAAGAGAACAGAAGCCCAGTACCAAGCATCTTCTTCTCCATCTTCACGGAGGCTCTCTTTCTCTGGAAACAACAACCATCCTGCAGCAATGTTTAGCATGCAAAATAGGGATGCAAAACCTGACTTACCAAAGATGGAAAGTCCAAAGTTTTGCTCATGAGGACTTAAATATATTTTGAGTCTGATGACGTCTTCGTACGATATTCCTGTTAAGAGAATATAGCAACTTTGTACATTTGTTGTTTCGGTTATGTATTTTTCACTCATTGTTCGCCTTCCACTGGGTCTAATAAATGGTGAAGTGTTTGTTTCTATGCATTTTTTGGTCAGCGGAATGCATTTTGTTTTTGTCAGATGATGGTGCAAAACTCGCCTTATTTCTGTTTCCAGCAGTGCTTGGAACTCCAGTTTTGATGCTCCCTCACAAAATAACACGCATACAACTATACAGTTCTCTTTGCATGGAAACTTACCCGCTAACATAACAGCGAACAAAAGCTCTTCAAAAGAGTAGATAGCAGCAAGAACTCGAAGTTGGAAAAGAATAGTGTGTTTTTCAGTAACACACAAGTGAAATGCCCAGAAAGCTAAAGAGGTTGTAAGTTTGGTTTTCGTGTGGTACCAATTCTTGAGAATGATATCTGACATAGAGAAGGGAAATTCAGCTGAATCAGTTCATGAGAACCATAAAATGAGAAACACCTGAATCTTATTGTGTCAGAAATGATAGTATTTTGCTGTCAATGGAACTCGTATAATAGGCGCGGCAGTTGTGTGCAGAAATCATGCTGGAGAGATTTTATCTGCAGAAACAAGAATGAACTGGGGAAGTCATAGAAGCTGAGCTCACTGCAGTTGAACTGGAAGTGTTGCATAACAATTCCACCCTCATTGAGATTGATTGAATCAGACTCAGAATTAGTGGTCAAGGCTTGCAAAAATCCAGAAAATTCAAACTAGATGTGGAAGAATAGAGTTTGGGCAAATGGTTAAAGCTACCCAAAACCTGGACCAAATTATCTGTATGCTTTAGGCCTAGAGTTTGTAATAGTGGCCCACCAACTTGATAATTGGGCCAGAAAAGTTAAATTTAGTGGAGCTGTTGATGTTTGTGCTCTTCTTGAGGAAGTCATTAGGCCCAATCTGGATATTGTGCCTCTGTATTGATTTTGCCGGCTTCTTAGACTAAGTCCAAGTCCAACTAGGGCTGGCTTGAGGCGGGCTGGGTCTGCCAAACCGAGCCGGAGATTTGAAAACATGAACCCCATCCCAGTCCAACCTATCGTTTTTCGCCAACACTCAAAACCAAGCCCGACCCATTTGAAAAAAATCTAAACCCAAACCCAACCCATAGGTCAAAATGATTACCTATTTATTTAAAATAATGATATTAAAAATCTAAAATTAATTAATATTATGTTAAGTACAAATATAATTGAAATTAATCATACATTTAACACATTTAGTCATTTTAACAACTTTATTTTACATCAACTAATTAACATTACACATTAAACACATATTTTATAATATACATTTAGTTTTGTTTGTATGTGTACTTATTTTTATATTAATTAATATAAATAGTATAAAGAAATCGTTCATGCTTGACTGGGCTGGGTTGGCTAAAAGTACGAAACTCAAACCCAACTCATATGTTGGTCACTTTGAGCCCAAGCACATGGCGGGCTGAAATTGGTCGAAGTCAAAATTGCGGACTGGGTTGCCAGGTTGGTTGAGTCACTGTGCCGATGGCCAGCAGTAATACCCCGATTTGATATAAAAGGATAATTTAATTAGTTTGATAAAGTTTGAGGGTCGAAACTGTAGTATTCAAAAGTTATAAATTAATTGAAACAAGGAATGGGTATGTAATTATAGTTTTAAGAAAGTTATAAAGTAGTTGGATAAAATTTTGGGGTTCAATTGTAGTTTTTGGAAGTTACAACTGTTTAATTTGAAGAATGGGGAGAAAATTGTAGTTTGGAAAAGTTGAAAACTAACTTGATAAAAAAGAAACGGGGGAGGTAGTTGTAGTTTTAATAAGTTTAAAACTAAATTCACTAAAGTTTGGGGAGGTAATTGTAGTTTATATAAATAATAGTATGTCTATACGTATTAAATACTTGATACAACCCGTATTTGACTTCACCCGACCCGTATAATAGTATAACCCAGTGAAATATACCGTATAAGTATACGTACCCTTATTTCTAGCTACAACCCGACCCAAAACCCGTATTTTATTTATTTATTCTATCATTTGTTTATCATTATATTTTTTTTATTATTTCCTCCTTTTTCCTCCCTCCCATCTTTTTCTCCTCTCTCTCTCTCTCTCTCACCCGGCCGACCCCTCCTCCCTCATCTCTCTCACATCTCCATCTCAACTCCTCCCTCACACATCACCATCCCTCTTCCCACCTCTTTCTCTTCTCCCTTCTCTTGTTTCTTTTTTACCCGTACACACACACACCTCCTCCCTCATCTCTCTCACATCTCCATCTCAACTCCTTCCTCCATCACCATCCCTCTTCCACAACTCTCCATCCTTACAAAATTCATCTTCTCCTTCAATATTTTAATCACCCTCCTCGCCAATTCTTCTATAAATAGGGTCATCCTCCTCCTCATTTTTCATCACCAACACCTCTCTTCTTCATCACCATATTCTCCTTCCTCTTCCCATTCGGCAACAACAACAACACCACCCACCTCCTTATCCCTCACCACCAACACCGCCATGCCTCCACAACCCCCTCCATGACTCTGCCTCCACCTCTCTCCCACCTTCCTCCCTCTCGGTAAAACCCCCGAGGACACTAACAACCACCCACACCCCCATTGCCACCACCAACATCGCCACCATCACTGTCACCACCCCTCTCCCACCTCTCTCTCACCCTCTCGGTACAGCACCCACATCACCACTGCCACCATCACCAACAACCACCACCATCACACCACATCCACCTCCGGCAACACCACCATCCCCACCAACCTTCCCGTATTCTCTGTCCCTCTCCCCACCTGCGTTCTCTCTCTCTTTCTCACAACCCACAGCAGCAACAACACCAACAACACCCCCACCACCTTCACCATCGACCTCCTCATCACCACCACCGCAATCGCCATCGTAGACCCCCTGCACACCCATCCCTCTGTTCCCTTCTCTCTCTTTCTCCCTTCAATCTCTCCCCCTTCCTCTCTGTTCGCCGGAACCAGAGACAGTCGGAGCAACGGAAGCAGCGGCGGCCATAGCCACTGCCGAAGCTACCGACCCGTAACCCAACCCGACGGAGAACACCACCTCCGTATCTCTCCTCCACTACCAGAAGGTCCCCCACCTTCTTTGAGGCTCGACCAAGCCCTGAGAAGCCAGAAGCAGCCACCCCAGTCGCCGGAGTGCCATATTTTTCGGCGAAATTCCGACAAACTTCGGCGTACGATTTCTCGGTCATTCGGTAACCAATTCAATCGATTCTTGGCACTAATCTACTTGTTTTGACCTAAATTAGAGTTCTATAACATCAAATTTGAATGGGTATAACCGTATGAAGAGATTCACAAATCGAATTTATTGAGTGTATGGTTGGGGGGCGTTGTAATAAACTGGAACTTGGGGGAGGCTTTTGTATGAAACAGAAATCTGAGGGTAGAAACTGTCAAGTGTTGGGGATCTTATTGTAGTTTCCACAATCTAATTTTGTAAATAACTTAATATCTGTTTAAATCACTCAAATAATATTATTTATAATTTCTTATAATATAACACATATGTATATATATGTAAATATGTATATAAGTAAATACACAATCTTTTACAAACTAGTAAGATAATATTGCGTTTTGACTATGCTACTATTATATAAGCTAAACTTTTATTTACAAGTTTATGAACTATAAATTTGTAAATATTTAGTAAAAAGAGATGTTTCTAGCTAAAATTAGTTGGTTTAAGTGTATATGACTAATCTATTAATAAAAGATAAACTATGATGTTTTTGTAACTTAAAAATTAGTCACAATCAAGTAGTTATAAATCATTTATGGAAAAGTTAAGAATTTAAAATATATTTTTATGAAGAGATATTATTTTCTAAACGTGATTTAGTACCCTCTTAGAATAGAAATATTATACTAAAGTTTACTAAATCGATTTGTGGGTAAACTACTTAGTGAATCCAAAAGTTTGTAATTATAGAGGGTTATGGTTAATTTTATATTTAAGTAAAAATGAAGTTCTAGATGAATGTATTTAATAATACTTTAAGTAATTATAAATTACCAATTTATTTATTGGAAGACAAATAAAAGAATACTTCTTATAATTGGCTTGAAATTTATTTGGGGATTTTGGGTTGTCTTGAAATTATTATTAATAATAATAATAATAATAATAATAATAATAATAATAATAATAATAATAATAATAAATAAATAAATAAAAGTTATATCAATAAATAGAACATTTGTCGCTTGCTCGCATCATATGTGTTAGTCGAAATTGTGATTGATTGGGAAATTATAATTTGTAGGCGACAAATTCATAGACGAGGGCTACGTCTACTTCTAGAAGTTGTTCCGTGCTATTTACGGTTGCTATTTGAGGTGAGTAAACATGCCTTACCTAATGTACCCGTCCTCCTTTCGTGTCTAAATATGTTTATGATTTTACGTCTCAAAACGTGGTTTGTGATATACGTGTTGATGTGAGATTTCAATTATGTGTCCAAGTGTTTTATTTCAAACTTATCACATGGAAAATAATAATGCGTAATAACGTAAAGTGGAAACAGTTGTGCGGCGGAACATTATTTGGATTTGGATTATTATATATTTTGCTCGGTTGCAATTAGCCCTGGGCTGCTCCATGTACTCACCCCTCTGGCCGCGAGAAGTCTTAGGGGGGTGCCGGCATTTAAGGTCTTGGATGCATGGGATATGGTTGGATACTTATGAAATACTGTGATGGATTATGAATTATGGATTATGGATATGGATTGGATTGCTTCGTTCCCCGCTACAACTAAATAATCAATATGGATTTTTATGAGAAAATAAAAAGGAGTATTTGGATTTCGGAAATCCCTTAATTGGGAAAATGTTATGGTTGGAAATGATCCTCTTGGTTATATTCACATTGTGACGATTTGGGAATGCAAAAAATTAAATTAAGAGTTGGAAAATTTATCTCTTTTCACACATGGTTAACGATGATAACATATTTGCTTACTTCGTAAATGTCATCCTTGTTTATTAAACAAATTGCCCCTTATCCGGTTTACGTGTTTTGGTGTTTACTTACTCAGCATTTCTTGTTGACTTTGGAAAAACTGCGGTCTTTGTTTTATTTCCCCCGCAGGTCTAGGAGAAGGGAGCTCGGCGTAAGGGGATCGCGGTATCACGTAGTGTTCAATAGTAGTTTAAATAAGCCGAACTCTAGTTAAATTTCACCATGTGTGATAATATGTAGAATGTTATGTTTAAAGACAATTATGAGATTGTAATATATAAGATTATGGAATGTTTTGTTCATTATTCTCACCGCTTCATTTTGAGTAGCACCCTCCCAGGCTCTCCGGTCCGGAACGGAAGGCTCGGGAATCAAGGGGTGTTACACCAGCCCTGAGTCCAACAACTAGACTACCCCACCCCACATGGCCCACCATTTTTTTAGAGGAAAAGCAGCTTCTATTAATGCAAAGACGGAGGGTTAGAGAACCCAATTACATCATTTTGTAGATACTGGAGGGCCTAAGTTGAATAACTACCTTGCCATACATGTATGTTTGGAACAGACAATCCAAAATTTGCAAACTCGTGAGCGACGGTGTTCGAAATAATGTGGCTATAGGTGAAGAAAATAGATTCAAATCTCAACGATAATGTACAAATTCACAGACCACGTCTCCACTTTCAGACTCGTCTCTCTGAAAGCTCTTCCTTTTTGTTAATACCATCGATGACTGACTTTGCATCTGATTCTAGAATAATCTTCCTCTTTTCACATTCGAGCGCCAAAAGTAGCCCCTCCTTTATAGCAAAGATCGCTTTTTCTTGTGACGAGGAGGCAGTCGGTAAATAGAAAACAGTGGCAGCAAAGAAATCACCGTTACTTGTGCGTAGAACTGCCCCACTAGCTGCTTACCCAGAGGAAGGGACATAAACAACATCCGTATTGACTTTGCAGTAATCGTCAGCAGGAGGAACCCATCGGACAGAGGGAGGCGTTACTGGTGGAGGGGCATCGGGTTTGTTCTTCAGCAGAAATCGTTGACGGATGCATAAGCGCTGCAATGGCTTGGTACCAGTCCTCATTCTCCGGGCCTTCATTTTAGAAGATCGAGTAATTTCGATTACGCCAAATACTCCGTATAATGATACAGAAGGTGACTCTCAATTCGGGGCTGAAACGAGTTGAAACATATCCGGGATTCAAGAACAAGTTGAATCTGTTCTATTACTTAGGAACTCTTCTCCCATAAATCGCGTTGGATATTTTTTGATGACTCAAATCATTGTTTGGTAGTGGTGTGTGAGAAGTAGGTAATAAAATTCCCACTCTCTTGTTTCTTGGTTGAGATGGCTGGACGTGGGTCAAAGGAGACAAATTGTTTGGAAACAATTCTTTGTTTTGGTAGCTTCAGGAGTCTGTTTGGTCTCTTGGCAGAGAGTTGTCATTCGCCTACTCTTACTTGCTTGGGTAATAAGGTTGGTTCCAATAATTTAGGAAACGGTCCTTGTTTGTCTTAGATTGGTTTGGCCGGCACCAAGTTTCTTACAAGTATATATGTATATGCTAGGTCATGACTTGGAGCATGCTTGTACTTTTTTTTGGCTTCTCATTAATAAATTGGGTTTGGTTTGGCCGTGGATTAGCTATTCTTAAAACTAGTGAACCACGTAATTCTTGTGTTCTTGATCCTACTATTGTTTTTTTCTTTCTTTCTCTTGTCTCTCACGTATTGGAATCCTAACAAGTGGTATCAGAGCCAGGTTCGTTGAGATTCAAAAAAAGCAATGGCGTTGTTTCGTGATCAAGATCTGTCGGGTTTGATGGGAAGATTGAATTTTTGCTTGTTGGCCTCTGAAATAGGGGGTGTAAGCACACCAAGCCTTTTTTGGGAGACTATTGAGTTCCTTATTGGGGGAGCTATTGGGCTTTTTTTTTGGAGCATCGACATTCTGGAATTAAGTTTAGTACATATGGCACGCTCTCGGTTCCCGCATGCGTCATTCGATATGGCGTGCTCAACCCGACGGGTGATCTGGATTTATATTTGGATTTGGAAGCTAAGAGGATTCAAGTCTAAGTGGTGGCGACTCGAATCAACTAGCGAATTGAGGGTGAAACGTCATTGGAAGACGGAGTGTCCCAAGAATCGTGCACCTGTAGATCTCGCTTAAGGTGGAGGTGGGGCGCCCGATGACGATGAAACTCTCTAGGCCCCTTGGGGCGGTTCGGGCTCCAAGCATGGAGCATGGGCACGTGTTTTTGAACACGCAGATTGGGAACGTGTTGTTGGGCACGCGAGTTGGTGGTGAGTTATTGTGCACGCATCGGTTGGTGGCGCGATTGGATCTTGGCTTGTCGCGCTTCGATTATTGCTTTTGCGCATTGGTGCGGGTGGCGGCGCAAATTGGCATGACATCATTTGATAGACACTTTGTTGCGAAGTGTCATTGGCGCAACGTTAGGGTATGAATTGTGTCATGGTGCATTAAGGGAGCGTTTATTGGGACGCATTGTCTTTGTTTTTGTTAAAGACGCATAGACGCGCTTGTTGGGGCGTATTAGGAGTGTGTTCAATTCCACAAATTGGGAATACAATCGGACTGAGTTTACTGGATTGATGAGAAGAATTGGTTTGGTAGCTTTGGGGTTTGAATCAAGGGGGAGGTTTGTTGGATATTTCTTTTTTGATTCAAATCATTGTTTGGTAGTGGTGTGAGGGAATAAAATTCCCACTCTCTTGTTTCTTGGTTGAGATGGCTGCACGTGGGTCAAAGGAGACAAATTGTTTGGAAACAATTCTTTATTTTGGTAGCTTTAGGAGTCTGTTTGGTCTCTTGGCAGAGAGTTGTCATTCGCCTACTCTTGCTTGCTTGGGTAATAAGGTTGGTTCCAATAATTTAGGAAACATTCATTGTTTGTCTTAGATTGGTTTGGTCGTTACTTTGGCACCAAGGTTTGTACTAGTATATATGTAGATGCTAGATCATGACTTGGAGAATGCTTGTAATTTTTTTTGGCTTCTCATCAATAAATCGGGTTTGGCTTGGCCGTGTAATAGCTAGTCTCAAAACTAGGGAACCACGTAATTCTTGTGTTCTTGATCCTACTCTTGTTTTTTCTTGTTTTCTCTTGTCTCTCACGTATTGAAATCCTAACAAATCGTCGACACATGGTTATTGAACGAGGACACTCCATAAAAAGGTGAGTCGCATTTTTCGTCTGGGATTTACACACCGGATAAATAATTGATACATCCTCGTTAAATTTTTAAAGATTGCTTCTCGTGGCTAGGGAGTCTTGCCGCCCTCCAAACCATATAAAGAACTCTTGGTTGAGTTTTTGTTTTCCAAAATAGATTGAGCCATGTTCCCGAGTTGCTTGATGACGTCTCAATATGTTTCTACAAAGCTTTCTCTTTCGGATTATTGCATAGCTCGGGGCCACACTATACTCTCCATCCTCCGTATAGTGACATCGTATAGAGTCCATTTTCGGTTCGCGCAATAATGGAATCTTAAGAATTTTCGTAATCTTCGAGCTCAGCCCCTTCTCATAAAGAAGATCAATATCCCATGCACGGTATGGTGAGATAAATTCGGCCACCTTCATGGCCCACCAGTTTTTGCCTGAACTATTCTTAATATTTATCAACATGTCATTTATGCTACAACAGTCTAGGATCTCTCTCAATATTACTATTATATTTTAAAGATTTTCTTAAAATTTCATTTATCTTAAATTATCACCTTATAAAGTAATCAATAGAACCATTTATTCAAAAGCAAAAAAAATGTACTGATCGTGGGACTACTGCAAGCCGGTGACCTCCCCAATTCCCAGTGCTGAAGAAGCTGATCTACGTCTCAGGCGCCCCCGAAGAACTACTATTAGACTCGGTCTTAATACATTTTTCCTTGATTGAAAAGTAATCAACTACTAGCATTCTTAGCTACAAACTTGTCAACTCATGTTTTCTTAATGTTATCTTTGTGGTGTGATTTGCAAGTTGTTACATTATATCAAAAGTTTACAATGGATGACAAAAGATAGCGGTTGTGAGTTCTCACGTCATCAACTAAAATAAAAGACAAGTAACCCAAGTGAAGTGATAGTAGAGTAGGATTGTCAAACCATTGGATGACTGGAGAGTGAAAGGCAAGATCGTTAAAAACCCTACTAAACTTGAACATATCAATGATCCGAAAATAGAACGCTTTGGAGAATAAGAGGTTCGGATTTTGTCAATCAGGTATTCCCTCCATATATCAATGATCCTACTAATAGGTCCGGCTTTATTCAATCACGTACTCCCTCCATCCTAAGGTTATAATTTTGGTGGAGTTTCCAATAAATTTAAGCTTATGAGATGTAATCTTATGATTTTTTATTTTTTGAGAAAGACTTGTGATTTTGACTTACTAGTAGATTTGTTGTATTCTTTGATTGTACTCTTTGATTTTGACTGGTATTTTTTTTTACTCTTTGATCATGGATGTTCTTTTATCTTAGAAATCGAAAAAGGTAAAAAAAATAAAAGAATATGTAAAGCATTAACAGTAACTTTCTTAAAATTTGATAATTATTTTGAACTTCCATAAAAGGTAAAAGATAATAATCACCCCCATAATATCGAGAAAATACACTTTGGTCGTCTAAAAAGTTTCACATTACACTGTTGTAACTAACAAATCCTAACGTCATTACATAAAGACAACTATACCCCTAACATTGAAGCAGAATTACACCATATAAAATTCATTTCTTCTCCACATTCTCCTCATTTGTTCTAACTCTAGCTGCCACCCCCCCCCCCCCCCCAATCTCTCTCTCCCCTCCTCCTCTTCTCTTACTTTGCCCGAACCAAATCAAGACTACCACCATCACTGTCGTCCCCCTTACCTACGGAAAACACCCATCTCCTATTTCACTCTCTCAATCTTGGTGGTCCCTGTCCCTCTGATCATTCTTTGGTACCCAAGCAGCAACAAAGTCGGTGGCCACCGCTGACCCTGAGACCCGAACAGGAGCTGCCCTCACGGCGCCCTTGCCCTTTCTCCCATTTTGGCCGAAGGTCTTACTCCCCCACTATGTTGCATTTCCGGCCAGGACAACCACCGAGATGAATTCAGACTGTTTTGACTGAAAAGATTTGGTCTTTTGGGTTTCTCACAAATCTCCCATACCTCTCTGTATCGTCCCAAAAGACATATATTTTGATGGATTGGGTTTCCATTTAGGGTTTTCTGGTTTCTATTTTGTTCTCTGCAGATCTTGCTCAGTTTTGACGTTATTTTGTTTTTCGGGTTATGGTGTTATTGTGTTTTGTTGGTGTCCTGCACAGAAACTAGGTGTGTGAACTTTGGGCTCTTAATTCGATGGCAACCACATGAGCCGATCTCGTTCTCTGTAGTGATTTTGTTATTGTTCTTTGGACTTAGTTGGGTTACTCATGGACTGATCAAAGGGAAACCCTTATGTGTTTCTTTAGAACGTCCTAAAGATTAGCTAAATTTTATTTTGCGCCAATTGATTTGTACTTGGTGCAACAATGTGTTACTACAGATTCGCAGTTACTTTCAGTTGTTTGTGTGGCTTTTGTTTATTCGGATTTGGGCAATGATGATTCTGATTTATTGAAACTTACTTGCTAACAAGTTATTACTTTCCTGGCCATACAGATTATTTTGCAACCATGGTAGATAAAAATACGCTTGTTTTCAATAACAAATATGAACCTCTTCACTCTATTATTTATTGTGAGTGGCATATTTTGTTGGTTGGTACACTAACAAATAGCAAAAACATGCTATTTGGGGTTCATGGATTCAAAAAGGAAGATAAATGTGTTATTAGTTTTTGCGTAATTTTCTTGGTTGATTTAGGATACAATTGACTTTTACACAAATTATAGGCAAAATGGTCCAAAAAAAGGCTAAAAGGTAGTTTCACGGACAGATCTTAACAGAAGGGTGTTAAATGTCCAAGTATTTTTCCGTTACGCGGGTGCAAAATAGAATTTTTCAAACATCAGAGGATCAAAAGTGCATTTTCTCCAAATTGTAAGGAGTGGTTGTTATCTTTTACCCTTTATTATATTATTCTTCTTTTTATGTGGTACATTTATTAGGAACTAAAAAGTAAAATATTTAATAAAAAAATATTGAGACTTTTCTTTGAAAATTACGTCATATAGCTATAGCAGGTTCGAACTCAGGACCTCATGTATGGTCTTCAAACATTGTATCACTGAGCTAATACCCATTTACAATAAAAATACATAAATAAGTAAAATAAAAGTATGCAACTACATAAAATTAACACAAACTAAGAAAGCCATTTGAAAATGTGAATGATACAAGTCAGTCTGTATCATCTAGTTAATATTTATTCGGCCAATCCATTAAATTGTTAGAAATAGTGTCGTAGGCTACAAGTCACTGGAACGTTTTGTCGATTTTCACAAAATCCTCACCTCCGATATCTATTCGGTATTAATTGGTGTTTTCATTGTTGTTCACCACTGGTAACTGGGGAACTCATGACGAACGTCGAAGGAACTTCGGCAACTCTTGTCGAACGATTGCTTGCTGCATTCGAACGATTCCAGACTCGAATGGACGTTTGATTCGACAGAATCAATGCTATCTTCGACAGAATCGAAGCTTCCTATCCACTGCTGCAAATCCAACAGCAATCCCAATAGGCGCCGCAGCCGCCGCAAGATTCAGACGATCAGCAGTAGCCGCTACAGTGGCAGCAGACCACCAAGGCACCGCCGGAGTACCAATAGCAGCCTCATCCGCTGCAATTGCAACCAGCGCCGATGATAGTAGTTAATTAGTTAATTACGTTTATTACATCATTTATTTAAATACGACCGAGCTTTCTTGTCAACTGGCCCGTAAGAGCATAGGTTAAGGTTAAGAGTATGTTTAAAAAAATGTAGTCTTTTGTTTATTTTTATCGAATGAATTGAGAAAAAATATTTTTTCAATCAACCAATTAAATTTTAGAAATAGCGCCGGAAACTACAAGTTACGTGGAACGCTTTGTCGATTTTCACAAAATCGTCACCTGCGATACGTATTCGATATAGTGACGTAATTAAATCGAAACACACGCACTATCAAAGGAAATGAATGTACTTATAATATTCCCCGCATTCGAAGGTATAGGGGACATCGATGTGGTGATTAATGTGGGACACTTCCACATGTTGATGAACAACAAACAAACATGTTGACGACCACTAGTATATTGCAAGAGAAACTATCGGCAACTCCCGCGAAGCACCTCATTAATCGCGTAATCCCGCATTCAAGGCATCGAACATTTATACTCTACTTAATCTAAGCAATTGCTTCTTTCAAAAACAAAACAAAAAAAATCGAAGGAATTGCTTACTATCAAGATTTCTCTTTTGACCTTGTTATTTTATTAAGATTCATCTATCCTAGACTACTTCAAATGCAATTATGGACTAAATTCATTTTAAGCTTTATTCTTTATTTTCATTCTCAGTTTACCCTATCGGTTATCTTCTCACCTATCGGTTATCTTCTCATCTTTTGTTTTTCCGACTAAAAAGAGAACTTTATTGTATAAGCAAGCAACAAGACATGGATCACCAATCTTGCAGTCACTACTGCAAGAGCACAAACACCATTACAAGAAATACCAAAACCAACAAGACAGGCCACCGGTCTTGCAGTCAGAGCAATGAAAGGACTGCAATGGGCCAAAAACTACCACACCCAACAAAGTTTACATGATACAAAAACTACCAATATTAGCACCATTTATTATAAAAAAATCCCACTTATTCTGCAACTATTAAGAAGCTTCAATTCATCGTGGCAGCATCCCAAATTGCCTTTTGCCTCTTCCCCATCTGCTCCTTAAAAATCTTCTGAAAGAAAAAGGAACTCATTAGTCCTGAAGATTTAAGAATGAAGAGAATTGCCAACTGCCCAAGTCATAGATTGTGGAAAATGGATCGTGCTAGTTGTGCATGGATCATCATGAGATTGATAACTCTGATCAAGAATAAGTCCCCTGTTATTATACACCCGCATGGATACATTAATTACTGCCTCATGGTGGTTAGAATTAGTTGTTAATCAAAGTGGTTTCTTAACTGGATCCATCCCCCCCCCCCCCCCCCCCCTCCCAACTTGTAGGGATACAGACAAATTGGAAGGAGTTCCCTATTGGCATCAGTAGAGAATGACTTATGCAATTGACTATGCAAGGAGCAACTGTCGCAGAGTCGCAGCCACACTCATAAGAGAAAACGATTGGCTGTGATTAAAGGAAACCTTATTTCGTTCATGTCAGATGGTCCAACGGTCGGTCCAAGTGACTGCAACTACCCAAAGAAGGGCTTCTGAATAATTATGATCTCTTCCTTTTAACAAGAACGCTAGAAAATGGCTCAACTTGTGGGAATAATAAAAACTGAGTACATAGGGAGTTGTCATCCACAGAGATCTAGAGATATTGCAAGTTAGGAAAAAGATGATTCACATCTTCATCCCCAATTTCACAAATATATCATTATTTTCCTTGAGAAAGCTTCCTTAAGAAGAGATTAGCTTTGATTGCGATTCTAACATGGCATATTTTTCACCGAACTAGGTCGCACGACATATGGTAGGTCGCAAGACCTACTGTACTATGTTGCACGACCTAATTCGGGGGCTGGCAAATTCTGATTGTTTCCGAATCCATCTTAGGATCGTTTTTGGGATGTTTTGGACACTACGTCGTGTGTGTTCTCTCAATAAACAAGGGTTTCGGGTTGTGGATGTATCTAGCATCGTGCTAGTGAACCACGTTGCATCAGGTGTTCTTGTTCTTTGTGTTTGCATTGTCTTAGCTCATGATACTCAGGTCATAACATAAACAAAACCATTAGAGTTAAAAAAACATTAAGATATTGTCCGTCCTTGAACCACATCATTTGCATGATGGAAATTCCATGCAACAATTGTGCAAAATAGTCATATTTGTTGAAACTTGTTCATATCAAATTCAGAATCAGGCATGAGCGTTGTAGTTGAGGTAGTTAGTACATTACTTGGAGGTGAGGGATTAAAATTCAAGAAACAATACAACTACCACATGAGTAAATTGCTGTTGATATATTGGAGGTTACTAAAAGCATTGTTTGTGAAGACAGCACAGTAGTCATCATGCGTTTCCAGGCTATCTTGACGTAGTAGTTTGAGCTAGAAAATTATGCAACTTGAATAAGTGAAAAAAGAATACCTCTACAGCTGAAGAAAGGCCCGGTAATAACATTTAGTAAGATTGATAGGAGGAAAGACCATCGCATATGTCCGTTGCATATTGGAGTTTTCTCGTGTTTTTCTTGTAGGTAGGTCTTCACTGAACATTATGCTCAATAGTACCTCTAACAAGCTAAATGTACCCAAGACAGTACTGGTGGGATTTCTGGAATAATACAAGCTCAATAGCTGTTTTATGAGGTCACGTAGTTGAAACCGTAGTAAGTTCACTGGTGGAAGAGGGACAGGGATCAATAATAAACAATAATTTTTTGATTTGACCACTTTTCATGTGGTTCAATTTATTTTCAGAGGATTTCAATCGTCCAATTTGTTTTCGGAAGACTTTGTTCAAGTATCTTGTGTACGGTGTCTGCTACTCTGCTAGTGTACATGTCTTATGGTGAAAATAGTAAGAGAATACTGGATCGCCGAATTCACTCTTCAAGTTTGCTAGTGTACCTGGGATGAGCGGTCCAATCCGCAATTCGCCAAGGTATAACACAATCGTAAACCTTATGCAATGGCTTCTAACTATGTCTCCCTCGCTTATTACCCGTATTTTATCAAATAACGGGGAGGGTTATAGAAGAGGGGAACGAACGTAGTTTATTCGACAATAAAGGAGTTTTGGGAAGGGTCTTTTAGACAGTTCACGTTAGGAACTTAGGCATCATCTAACTCCCTACAAACATTTAAATAGTAGAGATGAGTTTGATTTTTGATGGAATATGTAGCTTCCAATGTTTCGACCGGGGAAAAGACGTGTTATAGCGTTTAGGAAAATTATCTCCCTTAGAGTCGAAGAGATAAAAATTCAGGCGTGATGCTAGGGTTAGTAGCACTGCGGCGGAAAGTGAGGTTATAATTTTATACACTAGCATGTGTATTCATTATCAAATACAAGTTTTGGTGATATTTTTGTATACAACAGATTTGCACCATGATCCAAATTCAATCCAAATATGTTCGGGTATTTCTTTCATAATCCACACCCAAGCTCTCAAAAGAACTCTTAGATTTTTCAAAGGCATTGTCAATCACGGATTACAATTCATATGTTGTACTGCTAGTTCTACGTTGTAATCGGATGCTTTATGTGATGCGGACTTGGCAGGAGTAGAGTGGATATAAGATCTACTACTTGTTTCTATGTTTTACTGGGCTCAAGTTCTATTTCCTAGCAATCCAAGAAGCAGTCTATAGTGGCAAGGTCCTCCCACAGAGGCAGAATACAGAGTTTTAGCAGTGGCGACATATGAGGTTAGGTGGTTGACCTTCTTGTTCAAAGAGTTGGGAATCATGTCAGATGTATCTCCTCTTATTTGGAGATAGTCTATCTGCTTTGGCTCTAAGCAAACAACTCAGAATTTCATGCTAAAACCAAATACATGGAGATGTTTGCAAAGTTGGAGAGATGTTTGCTCATGTTAGCTCAACTGACAAGTTGGAGAGATGTTTGCAAAGTCTCTGTCCCATACACAGTTTCTGTATTTAAGAAGCAAAGTTTATCTATGTGATTCAGATATGTGTTCGAAGGGGGGCGTTGAAGGAATGCGATGGATGCAATACAATGTACATATATTGTGTAGTTAAGATAAGTCGTGGGTTGGTTTACGCTATTCCGAAAGTGTGTAGCACAAGTAGTTAAAGTTTTGCTAGTGTAGTTAAGCAATGTTTGTATGTAAATGGGTATAAAATATGAACCATAAGTGTTCATATTCGGTAATGGGAAAGGTAGATCAGATCATCTCTGTGAAATTGTGGCAGTAGCTCAAGTGGTCGAGCATTGGAAGTCCCTGCATGAAGTCTCGGGTTCAAACTCAGTTGATGACAAAAAAAAATCTGAAAAGAAAAACTAAAACTAAAAAAAAAAAAAAAAAAAAAAAAAAAAAAAAAAAAAACTAAAGCTTAAACGTACTTCCTCTTTAACTTTTGGCACATGTTTTAATAAATCTGACCATATGACAACTTTACCCCTAGCTCGTCTCTGTAATTACGCTATGTCTCTAGTTTCTAGCAAAAAATCGACAATAATAAGAACAACAAGAACATCAACAAGAACGGATTGGGAAAAAAGAATCTGGACAAAAAAAATATGGACATTTTATGGTTTACAGCAACAACAACAACAAAAAATCTGCGGGTTTACAACAACAAAAATTTACAGAATTCTAACAAAAAAATATATAACATTCTCCTAAGAAGAGAACAATAAGAACATATAGATCTAAAAAAACTCTCCTCAACTTACAGATCTAAATATAAAAACATAATAGAAGCAGAACAAGCAGTACAAGAACACAAAAATCAACAAGACATACTTACCGCTCACCACTAATGCAGGAAACGTCCCAGCCTCTAGCCCGTGAACCTCCATGGCCACAACTATTTCCCTCTTTCATTTTGCGACCCAGTTCCCATCTGTAGACAAGGGGTATCTGGTGCAGTTCGACTGTGTTCCTGTAAGCAGAAGAACAACACAGACGACACCTGGTTAACATGTTTCGGGATCGAGAATGAGAGTATGTTTGGGGAGAGCAAGGAAACGTATGTTATCGACAGAGGAGACAGTGATGGTTTGAGCTAAGTGTTGTAGCTGTTGTATTCTTTACATCTGTTGTGTCCTTGTTGTGAATGGGACAGATCTCTCTATATATACAGGTCATAAGAAGGATGTGGGTGAGTACGCACGACGATATCGGAACCCCTCGTGGCCCTAACATCCGCCTAATTGAACGAATCGCGGCCCGTATGTATGAATTGTGCCCGCAATTTCAGAGACGTGACAACATTTTCGCGGGTCTCTGCATAACATACGAGGGTCGCATGCGAGACTAGCACTCGCACCCCCCAAGTCTCGTAAGCATAAGGCGTATATGTGAAGGACACTGCCTCACAGTCCTTCGCATATGCGTGGGAAAATGATGTGTTTTGGTGCTATACTGAGCACATCGGCTGCACACGTGTGTGCCACGTGGCTAATCAATGGTGTCGCTGTTTTTTTTTTTTTTTTTTTGAAATAGGGAAATATATAACTTATGACAGATTTTTATTTGCCAAATATTCATTACACACAAATTCGGGACAAACAACACACCATGTTAGTACATTTGATGTTCATGAAGCATTGTAGCATAACCTGTCAGCTAACTTATTCCCTTCTCATGGATTCCAACAAACATTACTGACATTCATTGCATCCAACTTTCTAGATATGAGTTGGAGCATTTGGTTCATTTCTGAACCACTGAAACGTTGATTGACCATATGAAACCCTCCCTCCTTCTTCAAACGATTCAATTTCTTCATCAAGATCTGAGAATCAGTCTCAATCATGTAAGACCGAAAACCATACTCATAAACCAGATCTAATCCTTGCTTCATGACTTCATCTTCTAACATACTTGAGTCAGTGTGAAATGGCAGAGGAAAGGTCCAGGCTCGGACAAATTCCCCGGTCGAATTTCTGATAATCACTGCTCCAGTGGCAGTTTTCGAAGCCATGCAACAAGCTCCGTCGAAATTACAATTGAGTTGACCCTCCGGCGGAGCTTTCCATCGAATTGGCGCTGAGTTTGATCCTGCAAGAATAACAGACCCACAAGTGAAAGTCGATTGTAAAAACTCTAAAATTTTGCGCTACTGTTATTGATGATCTTGTTTTTTGAAATAGAAAATGATTCGAAAATGATTTTGTTTCGAGAGCACCAAATCTGCCAAAGAGCAAAGGCAAATAGAGATCTATGTCCAGCCTTCAGAGAGTTAAAGATTTCGATGATGCAAATAGAAAGAGGCAAATTCTTGGGTTCAATTTTGAAAGGCCACTGTGAAGATTTCCAAAGGGACTGAATCCAGTTACATCAGATTAAAAGATGGGAGAGGTCTTCTGGGTAGTTTGTGCAGAAAACACATCTATCAGGTATAACAATGCCCTTTTGTTGCAACTTTGTATTTATAGGCAACAGGTTATGAATCACACGCCAAAGGAAAAAATTTATTTTGTTGGGGACATTCAGAGCCCAAATAACAGAGTTTTTGTTTGTGTTATCACTCGTACTAGAAATATTGGCCAAGAATGAATGATTTTGAATTGAGAAAGCAACCTGATAACCTGATTTAACAGTATATAAACCATCTTTTGTTTGTGACCAGACCAAAGAATCAGTTCCCTGAGTATTAGCTCAAGGAATATTTAAAATAGCCTCAGCTTCATCCATAGAAAAATGGTGATGATACCTTCATTCCATTGCCCATTTTCAGAAAATAAGTCTTTAATTAGAGTGTTAAAAGGTAAGGTTTGGGGACTCATAGAGGCTCTGCCTAAGCCAATAGGTATCCACCTATTTTGATAAACAAAGATATTACAACCATTACCAATACCATGTCTAAAACCTCTAAACACAATATCTCTAGCAAATGTGAGACCTTTCCAAATAGTAGTAGAACGGTCATTTGGGTAAGCAGCCAAGGGGTTGGAAAAATAATAATACTTACCTTTCATAACCTTAGCAATCAAAGAGTCAGGATTTTCCCATAAACGCCAAACTTGTTTGGCTAACAAAGAAAGATTAGAGGCATGAAATTTCTAAAACCCAAACCACCATCCTTTTTAGGAATACACATTTTGTTCCAATTTCTCCTAATAATGCCCTTTGTATCTTGATTATTTGTCCACCAAAATCTGAAAATAATTTTGTGGATTTCATCACATAAATAAGTAGGTAAAAGATACATAGACATGATGTAAGTAGGGATATCTTGGACAATAGATTTAATTAAAACTTCATTTCTCCCAAAAGTAAGAAATTTACTTTTCCAATCACAAGTTTTGTCCACGATTCTCTTTTTAAGGTTTGAAAATATTTTTTTGTGTTCCTTCCTAAAATAACCGGAAAGTCTAAGTACTTTTCATTACCATTTGAAATTGGGATTTGAAAGATGCTAGAAATGTCTCTCTTAATGTTGCTACTAAATTTAGGATTAAAAACAAGAGAGGAATTATCTTTATTTGCCATTTGTCCAGAAGTAAGGCAGTAATGGTGAAGGATAGAGTTTAAAACAGTAGCATTAGAAGTCGTAGCCCTTTCAAAACGCAAACAGTCGTCTGCGAATAACATATGAGTTATACTAGGACTATATCTACTAGCTTTAACACCATAGAGAAGTTGATCACTAACAGCTTGGTTGAGAAGACTAGAAATCCCCTCAATACAGATAACGAATAAATAAGGGCTTAAAGGATCTCCTTGTGTCAAAACCCGATTAGGATGAAAAATAGGCGTTGTATCGCAGTTTAGGGTATCTACATTAGCCCCCTTTTTATACTTGGAGATCAACGTGTGATCTTTGAGGGCAAAAACCCTAGCTCCCAAGCATATTTCAAACCATATTTATGCCCGTATTGAATGTTTTGAGATAACAAAATCACTTCATGTGCTGTTATCGGTTTCGGATTCGAACCCATCCGTTAATGGATTCGAAAGGTTATCGAGGTGGATTGTTTCTCGAAGCTTCATGTCTTAATGCCCCTGTAATGTGCCGTTCCGGAGCAAGAGAACTTCAATTGATTGGACTCTTACCGATAGACGAGATTGGTTTAAGGCAGTGGTTAATTTCCGCCTTTGTTTTCGACATTACCTCCTAGGAGAGTGGTCGTTCACACTTCTGCTTTAATTATCACGATCGTCCGTTTCAGTTGTTGAGGATCTCCATGCCCACGTTGACACAATCTAACCACAAGTGTATGGCCGTCGTGTGTAGTAATATCCGGTAAATCCGGGTTTGTCGAACCCAAAGGACTTCTCGTGAACGAATTAGGATGATTAACTTTAATGTGGAAAAGTAATTGAGTTTGTTTGACTAATCTAAGAAAGTAAATAACAAGCTAATTATTAAAATTGAGATTAATACGAGGGATAAGTATCAGGATATCTCTTCGGGTTCACTAGGGATCTCACACCACTTATGATTTATGTTCTAGTAACATGAACGTCTTTTACTTAGCCAAACGAGCACCTATGCTTTGAAGATTCCTCAACCAAAGCCTATATTCAAACTCTTGTACGTGATTCCTCTAACCTACTCAAGTTCAAATAAGCATTATGTTCTTGTGGTCTACTCTTAGTTCTAGCTAACTAGCAAGATTCCTCAACTTTAGATACCGCTAGTGCTTGATCAAGTTTCCGGGTAGCGAATATTGATTCCTCTAACATCCTCTACCTATAATCATCATATTGCGAGCTCAAACAATAGAAACGATAGAATTAAGTACATAAATCAAGCATAGCTAAGAAAAACACATTCAATTAAGCTAAAAGCACGAAAAAGATCCATAAATCACCAACATGGTGTTCAAACCCTAGCTACCTCTGAGATATCCCGAATAGAAAGTTTAGCTACTCATAGTTGGGAATACAACGAAGAATTTCCAAGTATTCATCAAAAACAAGAGAGATAGAGAGATCAAACGATGAATCCTTGATCCGGCGGGAATCCGAGCTCTCTAATGGCTTGGGAGCTGTCTCCTCCCTTCCTCCAGCAGCTTCCTACTGTGTTCTAGGGCTGAGAAGTCGTTTCATAAGGCCTGGGCACGTTTTTTAATGAACTTTGGCCGAATTTGCACTTCAGCCCCTCCAGTTTGTAATTCCCGGACAGAATTGTAAGCTGATTTTGCGCGGACTGTATTTCCCTCATACGAACTCGTCTTTGGGCCTACCATATATCGTTGGAAAGCTACGGATGTCTACTTTACAATTCCGCAGGCCTTGCTCCCAAATTATGTATAGATTTTCCTGAGCATCGAAAATAGTACAGGCTGGTCAGGAGTGACTTTTTCAACTTTTCTTCGTCTTTGCGTCTTCTTTTATCCTCTTCATCTAGCTCCATACCAAGTGTATCCAAGCCTCTCATAAGCTCCATTTCACCTATTTTACCTGAGAAACACAACAAAATACTACCCGTGCAATTATCATCGCAAATATGAGAGAAATCATGCGCAAATAAGCTAGAAACACAACTTTCGACTCTTAGGCTTATAAATCGTCAAATTCACATATTTGTGCAAATATAACATATAAATCATGTGAAATAAGCCTAATAAAAGTAATATGAAAGTATATTAATAGCTCCTAAAAGAGAGTTATCAAATACCCCCACACTTACCTTTTGCTCGTCCCGAGCAAATCACCGTTTACTAGCCAACTCAAGACGCAAACGACTCAACACGACTCTCGACTATGCAACTACATGAACTAACTATAATGCAACTCGATTATAAAAAATGCAAAAATTGAACCAACACAATTGTTTTTTCTTTTTACGAGATTGGGCAATCTCTCTATCATAAACCGAAATCATCAAATCCTCACAAGCTCACTTTGAAATTTCACGACACGCAGCAAGAAATATGATATGATGATCCTATGCACAAACTCACTAAGGTGTCCCCAAACATCCACCAAATCATTCCAGGACACGACACGTCTTTTGACTCAAAGCGTCTAAGCATCTCAAGCTCTAACTGATCTTCTTTCGTCAAGTCATTTGAGGTTTTCAGACCCTCTTAGCCGTGATAGCTTTGAATGCAAATTGTCCCATTGCTGGGAGACACAACTCCTGTGATATACGGCTTGACTTTAGTTTCCCTCTTAAGCTCTACGTTGGATTGAATCCAAATTTTCCGCGCAAACGGAAGCACAATAGGTTGTTTCATCTTTGAAGCTCAATTATATGTTTTTTTTTCACCTATTTTTTTTCATTATTCTCCTCTGTTTTTACAACCGTGCAATAGAGCTTAAGAGTTTGGGCTTTTAGGATTTTCTCTTAAAACCACCTTAAGGGATGGTGGTGTACGCTCCCTAACTTCACTTAGGCTAGAGACTCGTACCACATGGAACCAACTCAACACGAAGGTCCACCCCAGATTCCAAGAGTCCACAAGTTTCCACCGGAAACGGAATAATCAATCACTTAGAGACTCAATTCTCCTAGCACAATAAAGGAGTCAAAAGTATGCATGTAGTCTACTTTCACTATTCCCGAATACCTGGGACATCCTGTCGTGAGACTTGCGCACAAAATACTAGAATAAAAGTATCCCTACTACGGTGCTTCCTACTCTCATGAGCTCTTTCACTGGATTCTCTTCGGTTTCTAGGTTCTAAGTTACCCTTTCTCAAATTTTCAATTTTTATGATTTTTCTAATTTTTTTGTTTTATATTTTTGTTTTCATTTTTTTTCTAACGCTATATGCATTTGGCCAACTCGATTAACTAACACACTTGGGGTAGGAGGACTCAATAAATAAAAGTGAAACAATAATATATACAATGCAATAAATTAAACGTGCAAATGCAAACCGAACTGACTGACACCTACGTGCAAGACTGACTCACTAAACTATATTCTAATCTAAATGTAACTGGTGATGCAAGACACGGACATGGCTAGCAAATATGTAAAAATTCCCCCACACTTGAGTGCGTCATTGTCCTCAACGAATTTAGAGATCAACCAAGAAGACTCGGCATTCAAATGCAAGGGACGGTGAATCTACTCGGAGTCAAAGTCATTGCACAAGAGGTAGTTCAACAAATTTAGAGCTAAAACGAACTACGTGCACGTGACAAGTTGTGTGTACCGAAAGTAAGCAAGTACTCAAGTATTCCCTAGGATTCTAACAGCTAATCCAGCGGTGACTATGCACCGTGACCAAGTTGTCAAAACATAATCCTAGAGCAAGTACAATGTGCCTAAACCGTAAGTAAAGAGAGAGAAAATTGTACTCACAGCCGACACAAGGTCGGGGACGAAATCCGATAGCTGCTGACTGAGACAGCAAGAACAATCCCCAAGCAAACGTTGTCCGGAACAATGTAGGCTCCCTTGCAGTCGAGTATGTGAAACACACCGGGGTCGATTGATCCTTGCTGCTGACGAAAAGAGAACGAATAATCCCCGAACTCATGATGTGAGCTCCCGCAACGGTCGAGTGCGCGAGTAGCACACCGGGGTTGATGTCTTCGTCAAACTTTTCCTCAATTTTTTTTTAACATAAAAATTTCAAATCAGCTGCCCATTTTCTTGTACTTGTACTGATTTTGCCGACACTGTTGCTTCCATTGGCAATTTTGGCTAATGTGATGGGTGCATTTTTTTTTTTCAAGTCTATCAAAATCCCAATTACAAGAAGGTCTTGTCTTTAAGAGTGGTCAAACAATAATTCATCCCCTGTATGTCTTGAACCACCAGAACAATTCCACAAGTCTAAAAGGCTCTGCTTCACTTCAAGCTCCATCCGAGGATAGTGAGACCCATTGTGACTTGCAGCAGAGGGTTGTAAGTCGGCGATGGTGACTGTGGCGGTTGGGTTCTGCTTCGTGAACAAAGCGGTAATGGGATGGGTTGTTTTGGTCGGAATCAGAGAGGGACGAGACTCTGTGGCGGTCGGAATCCAAGGGAGAGGTCGGGGTCTGGGCAACTGGGTTCGATTGGCGATGGGTGGATGAGAGGGTCGGAGAAGAAGGGGTTGGTGATTGCAGGAGGCGAGGTGGTGGTGGAGATTTGTAAACGAGGCCATCGACGGGTTTTATGGCGGATTGGACAGAGATCGGCTATGGTGGAGGACAGTGGCGGTAGTTATGCGTTTGCAGTTCGCCAGAGAGAGGGAGATCATGGGTTTGTGGTGTCTTGGTCGGGGTTTATGGGTCGAATCAGAGAGAGAGGGATGGATTGGGGCGGTGAGTGGTGGTCGATTTTAGTTTTGGTTCTGGGTAGTGGTTTTTCCGATCCGAGACAGGGGAATTAGGGAGAGGCGGCAGAGGATAGGTTTGGGATTGATTCGCCGGTGGTTGCTGAGAGAGGCGGTGTTGGTGTTTCGATGGTGGTGGTCTGGTGTGTTAGGCGGTCGATTGGTTTTGGTCGGAGGTTAAGAAGAGGACGGGGAAGAAGAACATGGGGCTGCGGCCGGAATCAATGACCAATGGCGAGGTTTGGCTTACGACGGTGATTGGGCTGATTGAGTGGCGGTCGTTCTTGAACAGCGGTGGTGGCGAGGTTCTCTGCGCCGAATTCAATGGCGGCCTCGTGGTGGTTTCCGTCGGAGATGGAGGGGGTGAGTGATGATCTGGTGGGTTCAGCTGGGTTCTCCAGTGGCCCTCGTATGCTGTGAGAAGCTTCTGTGTTTACGGAGATAAACAGAGAGAGAAGCTGCAAGTGTTAACATTGCAACTATGTGTTGCAAAACTGGGGAGCCAAGTGATATTTCTGAAACTTTGAAAACTGCAAATACCTCCCTTGAAGCTGGTAAACAGTAACATTGCATTTTTTTCTTCTCTTCTCGGCTCTACCACCCATAGCTCCAGTAACTACCTTGATTTGTCAAATACAATAGACGTTCCAAAACTTGTTAACTCAGCACTTACCACCCTTAATGCCCGGAAATAAATTTTTCTCGCCATTTTTTCTTCTTCCACCATCTTTTCTCTTTCAATCTCAATTGAGCAATAACAGACTCTCAAAAGGATCGCACATTTCAACAACGATGAACACGTGTTGCAAAAGTGAAAGTTTGCCGGAATTTTTTTCTTCTTCTTGTTTTTCTTCTTCTTCTTCTTCCAATTCATGAGAATCGTCATCATAATGATTTCAACAATAAGCTCAAGTCTCCCATGTCGTGCGAAGAGATTGATGTTATCTTTGATCGTCATTTCCAATTGTGATATATTCACTGAAAATTCAAGAAGCATCTCACAGAGCTTGAATGATGGAATTTCTTTGTCTCCTTCACATAACACAACCGCATCATCAACAAAGTCAATCTCGGCGTCTTGTTCTTCTTCATCAAGCTCACATATGAGATGATCCATCAAAGTCACAATCGGAGAGTCAAGCTCGTCAAAATTAATTCCATGAATGAGACTTCCAATCTCGCCAAAGATTTCATCACGATTCACCCCCATACTTGATTCGAGCCATGATTCTATGTTTGGACAACTTGGGATACACAATGGCTCATCATGCTCTTCTATAAGTTTTGTGAAGGTTGGAGCATCTTCTGCATTCGAAAAGAGACCGAGTTGTGCGTCCACACATGTCGTCTCCATTCCCAATTTTGTTGCTCGTTGCTTCCATTCTTCAACATTTGGGATCATCTCCTCAAGCATGCAACCCAGGAAGAAGAGTAACTTAGTGGGAGGGTTTGAGTCATTACGACGAAAGGTATAACGTTGTATTTCCATGGCTACCCTCTCTCTAATGCCATTCACATGGCACTCCTTCACGAATTGCTCATATGCAAGGTTGCATGCTTCAAATATGCTCGCAAAACGGCGATATTTCTCATCCTCCATGCTTAGAGTTAAATGTCTGCACACATAAAATCTCAAGTAATACCGTGAGGTAAATAAGAATAGAAAATAACAAAAAAAAATCCCTAAAGCTAATAATTCTAACTAATTCAACCGAAGTCCCCGGCAACGGCGCCAAAAACTTGACACGCTCCAACTGCAAGTGCACAGTTGTCGGTGTAGTTATAATATTCCGGAAATCCGGGTTGTCGAACCCAAGAGACTTCGTGTAAATTAACTACTAAATTTGTTCTTCGTGTGGGCAAAGCGCGTTGAGTTGTTGTTTCTAATTCTACTAATAATTAAAATAACGAGTATCTCAAATAATTAAATGAATTATTTCAAGATTAATAAGCTCGAGTTGATTTGGTTGTCTCTCAAAGTTGGTCAAGATCAGGATATCTCTTCGGGTTCACTAGGGATCTCACACCACTTATGATTTATGTTCTAGTAACATGAACGTCTTTTACTTAGCCAAACGAGCACCTATGCTTTGAAGATTCCTCAACCAAAGCCTATATTCAAACTCTTGTACCTGATTCCTCTAACCTACTCAAGTTCAAATAAGCATTATGTTCTTGTGGTCTACTCTTAAATCTAGCTAACTAGCAAGATTCCTCAACCCTAGATACGGCTAGTGCTTGATTCAAGTTTCCGGGTAGCGAATATTTATTCCTCTAACATCCTCTACCTATAATCATCATATTGCGAGCTCAAACAATAGAAACGATAGAATTAAGTACATAAATCAAGCATAGCTAAGAAAAACACATTCAATTAAGCTAAAAGCATGAAAAAGATCCATAAATCACCAACATGGTGTTCAAACCCTAGCTACCTATGAGATATCCCGAATAGAAAGTTTAGCTACTCATAGTTGGGAATACAACGAAGAATTTCCAAGTATTCATCAAAAACAAGAGAGATAGAGAGATCAAACGATGAATCCTTGATCCGGCGGGAATCCGAGCTCTCCAATGGCTTGGGAGCTGTCTCCTTCCTTCCTCCAGCAGCTTCCTACTGTGTTCTAGGGCTGAGAAGTCGTTTCATAAGGCGTGGGCACGTTTTTTAATGAACTTTGGCCGAATTTGCACTTCAGCCCCCCCCCCCAGTTTGTAATTCCCGGACAGAATTGTAAGCTGATTTTGCGCGGACTGTATCTCCCTCATACGAACTCGTCTTTGGGCCTACCATATATCGTTTGAAAGCTACGGATGTCTACTTTACAATTTCGCAGGCCTTGCTCCCAAATTATGTATATAGTTTCCTGAGCATCGAAAATAGTACAGGCTGGTCAGGAGTGACTTTTTCAACTTTTCTTCGTCTTTGCGTCTTCTTTTATCCTCTTCATCTAGCTCCATACCAAGTGTATCCAAGCCTCTCATAAGCTCCATTTCACCTATTTTACCTGAGAAACACAACAAAATACTACCCGTGCAATTATCATCACAAATATGAGAGAAATCGTGCGCAAATAAGCTAGAAACACAACTTTCGACCCTTAGGCTTATAAATCGTCAAATTCACATATTTGTGCAAATATAACATATAAATCATGTGAAATAAGCCTAATAAAAGTAATATGGAAGTATATTAATAGCTCCTAAAAGAGAGTTATCAAACGTATCCATGGCTATAAAAGAAGAACCGATGCTTTGAGCCATTCATCCGAAGAGTGCTTCCTTCTCCTCTCCTTTTCTTCTTATCTTGAAAATGATCCTCCTGTGAAGGAAGGTATTCTCACGTTGTTTTTTTTTTTTTTTTTGTGGATTCGAGAAGTGAAACCACAGTAGTTTTACTTATTGAATCTCTCAACGATGTAGTCGGCGCCGGGTCAATCAGAGTCTCTGGTGCCTCTTTCATACGAGAGGGTAGTGGAAGAAGCACCATTGTTTCTCGCAGTTCACATGTATGACTTCTTGAATCCACCAAATCTTGGTGGCCTTTCTGGAGTTCTCACTGGTACACTTAATTCCTTGCAATGCTAACGACGAGCTGAGGGAGTCGAGTTTCGCTACAGTCAATGTTATCCATCCACTATTCTGACCAATCCATGGAACCATGGGCAGCGACTAGAAAGAGGAAACACGGGTGTGTCCTTCCCTGCGCTTCGGCTTCGCCCATGACTAAGGGATCGATTGGTAAGGTCGGCGAACCCACTATTAACTTCCGAAGCCGACAAAATCGGGATGCTTCAAGTGATTCGCGGACAGCTTCTTGATGAAAAACGGTGTGGTGAGTCTTTCATCGACCGCCGCCAGCTCTGGTTCCGGCGCCAACTTGAAGAAAGCCTTTAAACCTGAGTCCATTGTTAGTCAAAGGAGACTGAATGTCGTTGCGCTAATTTGCATATACATCACTCCTTCGCGCGTGCAGCACATTCGTACATCTACAGGCATGTGGTATTCTCCTTGCTCATGAAGCATTGTCGCATATTGGCGTTCCACTTGCGCAACACTAAGGCTTCATATGTATTTTCCTGTAATAGCTTCTTGTGTTTCTTGTCAGGGTTTCTTTGTACACGTAATGCTATTTGCGAAGTAATAAAAGAATAGGTTGTGAATATGTAGTTTTGAATTTCTCATACGCTTTTACTTTCTCTTGTGAGCAGCTTTTAGGAGCGCGCCACCTGTAAAACGTTCCGCAACATGATGCTAGTAACCAGGTGCGTCGCACCCGCAATGACAAACTTATATGTTGTAAGCTTTGCATAGTTTGTGGTTTTATAGGAACCCTTAAATACGTTATCAGAACATAGGATCTTTGTAATTACCATTACAAAATATGGGTTTTCCCCAACCGCCGTCTCAGCAGATAAACATTACCCCTTTCGTAGGAAATTGCATGTACTATATTTTAGAGGATAGGCTCCTTGCAACTTCTATCTGAGAAGATAGGCTCTTGATCCCCTAGCAAAAGAATTACTGCAACACCCCGTGATCCCCAAGCCTTCCGTTCCGGACCGGAAAGCCCAGGAGGGCGATGCTAAAGTGTTGGTGGAAGTCATAAGCATAACATCCATATATTACAATTCTATTACACATTACACAATTCTTTATATATTACATCTTATTGGACATTACATGTCGCTTTTGAGTTTTTCACACGTCACTAATAAAACATTACGCTAACGCTAGTCATACTAGCTTACTTTACTATTTGCGATGATATTCTTCTTAGTGCGTCCCGTACCCAGCTACATCGTAGTCCTCAGCTTCTAAACCTGCGGTGGGAAGGAAAACGGAACCGCAGTTTCTAAAGTCAGCTGTGAAATGCTGAGTAAATAAATACCCTAGCTCGTAAACAGATGATGAGGCATGTCTTATTCTCAAAACAGTAATAAGAGGAAATAAATCTTAAAAGAGTAAACAAATCACACCAAAGTTATAAAGACGAAAACCAGAGTAAACTTGAAGAATGGAGCAGAAACTTGAATAAAATCCTTTTCTTCTCAATTCTCTTTCTGGAATCTCAACGGGGAGTGTTAATCCAATCCATTTCTTATTTCCTTTCCATAAACATCCTTGTCTCAGAGAAACCACATTTTAACTTAGTTGATACGGGGAAGATCTATCCATCTCGCATACTCCAAGACCTTAAGTGCCGGCACCCCCCTAAGACTTCTTGCGGCCAGAGAGGTGAGTACATGGAGCAAACCCAGCAGGTTACGACCGGGTAAAATAAACGGGTCGGGTGACCGCAGCCAACCACGACCAATCTTATCAAAAAGTATAACGATCCCCGCACAACTCTTTCCGCTTTATATTATTTACGGATTAAGATTGCTCGTGTGAAGATATCAAAGAAACGCAACATCTTTCAATTGTAGGAAAAACTCACATAGAACATGTAAATCACGAACGCATTTTGAGACAAGTATCGAAATCAAACTTCGACACGAAAGGAGCTAGGGAATCTAGGCTAGGCATATTTACTTACCTCGAGTCCGTAGCGTCGGATCGTACTAGTCGTAGTTGTTGTTTACGAGTCCGTTACCTACAAATCGGAGCTTCTAAATCGTCACAATTATGTGTATAGCTCTGCGAGTCTTATTAAGATTCCAATTTAATAAATCTTATACTAACTCGAGATTCACATGTTACTTTCTTAAAGTCTCTTTATTTAGCTAGATTTTCTTAGTAACCAAAAATTATAAAGCAGCGAGTCTATATTTGAAAAATTATTAAATAATATATTCCCAAAAATCTTATTTATTTATATATAGAAATCCTCTTCACAAACGTCACGAATTACAAGTAAAACTAATAATAGTTTATATTTTTATGACATATATATATATATATATATTAGAATTAGCGAATAAACGATATTGAATGTTATGAAGAGCACTTCTCAATATTTGATACGACGCGGTTATTTTAGATAACTATTAAATTTTATATTTTGAAAAGTAATTATTTACTTAGAGTAGTTGTTGGTTTATAAAGACACGGAATAATAGTGAAACGGTTATTTGTTATATTTATGAAAAATACTTTATCCAACTATAACAATTTAAACGGTGTTTATAATATTAAATTTTTAAGAATATTTTTCCCAAACACGACACGGCAACGTTTATAGACTAGCCAATATAACTTTTTACAAGTATTACATAAACCGATTTGAAAACTATTTGTTTAAAGCAAAATATATTTAGTTTTTAAATAAAACGTTCCTCGTTTAATTTGTAACGAGCGGCTCGTATACTATCTTGACGCCCGAATCACTTTTCCGTAACGGGCATGAAAACAACTATTTTTAGAAATTATTTTTAATCCAAAAATAACAATTTTATTTTTCGCGTGTAATATAACGTTTAAATAAACGAAGTTTAAACCCCCAAGTTTGTTTTAAAGACAACATATAACCCTCCTACTCACAAAGTAATTTTAATAAGAGACAACTTCAACCTTCTTAGTTTCAGAAAGTACAACTAGCTGCCCCCCCCCTTATGTCAACATAACTTTCTGAAAATACACTTTCACCCCTTTTTACATAAACTTCAACTTTCATCAATCAAAGCATGGATTCAAGCATTCAAAATTGCATTTGGTCTATATAAAACAACTAATAAGAAGATTTAGATCATACCTAGGCCAAGAATGGCCAGTATCGATCAAGAAACGAGGCTATACGGGTTTGCCGACGGTGAGTCGCGGCGGCGCTCTTCGTCGCCGGGGATGGAGGGTCTCTTAGCCTCGGGTAAGACCTGATTTGATCTTCTGGAGCCTTTACAAGTCGTTTGGTACTGATTTCCGAGGGTGGGTGGCGTCGGATTGCTTCCAGTGAAGCTTTCCCACCGTCTTCAATGGTGGAGCGGCGTTGGTGGTGGTGATGTCCTGTTACAGGACTTCTCTCTGTTTAGTTTCTTCCTGGTGGTTTCAAAAGATGACAGAGAGAGATTGGAACAGAGGAGAGTTGAAGATGAAAGTGGGTGGCTTTGGGTTGGTGTTCCCGTCGGGAACAGGGGCGGTGGTGGTGGCGGCTTTTGGCTTGCCGCTGCCGCTGCTGTGGCTCTGTTTTTGGACAGAGCAGAGAGTGACACAGAGAGCAGAGAGATGGGAACGAAGGATATAGAGAGGGAAATTAAGCAGGGCTCTCGGGTTCTTGCCGCCGGGAACAGAGGCGGTGGTTGTGGCGGCTTTTGCCGCTGCTGCTTCCGTGCTCTGTTCTGGAAAGAACAGATAGTGAGACAGTGAGAGAGAGAGAGAGAGAACAGAGAGCTGGAGGGTGAGAGAGTGATGGAAGTGGAGGTGGTGCTCTAGGCGGTGGTGATGGTGGCGGTGTGGGTGTGGTCGCGGGAAGAAGGAGATGAAGATGATGGTGAAGGATGGGCAGGTGATGATGAGGAGGTGAATGATTGAGGTTGGTGAATCATCTTATAGGGAGACAAAAGTTAGAGAAGGTGATAATGATGGTTGTGGCGGTGGCGGTGATAAAAATCACCGAAGAAGACAATTTGTGTTTTGGATGATGATTGAGAAAGTGTTAAGGTGTGCTTGGCACGCCAAAGGTTTGAATGATTGGTGTATTACACACACATCTCGCGGTGGTCCGACACAAGTTAATAAAGAAAATCTTTACGTTTAACTTATGATTATTGACGTAACGTATTTCTAAATATTAGTTGCGACACGATAAATAACTCAACTTTACTCATTATTATTATTGTTATTATTCTCTATATTTTATTCTCTTTATTATTATTATTATTATTATTATTAGTATTGTTATTTGATATTACTAATAATGTAACTATACAAAAAATAATTCTTTAATTATCTACTTAGACATCAAGACACGATAGTGTATCTAATATTTTGTAAAATTATATTATTAGCTCCTAAATTTACTAGTTTACCCCTAGAATTAGACGGGGTATTACAATTACAAGCTTTTTGTTGTTGCTATCTCGGGAGATAGGCTTTTTATTCCGTAGAAGGGAATTGCGGGTACTACCATAACGGATAGGTTCATAATTTGTTAAGAAAGAACCGTATGTGCTATCATTTCAAATATACTTTATAACTTTGTAAGAAATAGTTGCAGGTTCTATCATGGCAGATAGGCTTTATAACTTGCTAGGAAAGATTTACATGTGCTACCATGGCAGATAGAATTTTCAAAGTTTCCGTTAGTAGGCCATTACCATCGCATATGATATCAGCTTGTGCTAGGCTTTTCGTAGTCGCTATCAACATGTGATAGGATTTTATGCAATTGCTGTCAGTAGGTGATAGGCTATTCCACAGTTTCTATCAGCAGGTGGTCGGCTTAGAGTGCGGCCGCTATCCCAGGGGATAGGCTTACGCAATTTGCTATTAGTAAGTGATATGCTTACAACACGGCTGCTATCACGGCGGATATGCTTACTTAATTGCTACCAGCATAATTGACAGTAAAGTGCAAGTGTAAGTTATCAATCCCTAATATGGTAGGGTATTTCATTGATAAAATCCCCGTGTAGGAGGAACAACAATCGACAAGACTTGTGCCGTCGTACAAGGGGAGAGGGGGTTAAGCCTCCTCTTTGGTTTTCTCTATTGCTCTAATTATTTCATCTAATGAAATATTAGGTCTGGACTAGCTTTTTATAATTAATAACTCTTTATTAATTACAAAATTGTCCCACTACTTAGCCGTTCTATACTTGGATTAGTCCAATATTAATTCGATCAATACTTGGATTAATTCAATTTGCTATTTAGTCCAACTAAATATGCACGTTGTTGCACTTTAATCTCTGATTTGTTTTAACTGTTAATTAGTCTAACTAATTCAAATCTATATATAGTTTAATCCTTTGGTGTGTGACCCTGCAGTTCCTATTACATTGGTAATAACAATTACAAACATTGAGCGGTGTCTAGCAACACATCAATGCTACCTCAACTAATAGGAACAGTCAGTGATATGAAAAACCTTTGTGACCAATGTTACTGTGCTGTATCGCCCCTTTTTCTTAATATCTGGTTTGGACACGAGACACGGATGAGGTACGATTGAGGTCCCTGAAATCCTTGGAGATTCGCAGTTGTCTTTTCTTCTTGATCACGGGAACGATGTTAGCGAGCCATGTCGAATGGTGCACCGGTTTGATGGATTTTTCCTTTAGCAGCTTCTCCACATCTTAATTGATCTTGATTTCTTGCTCTGGTCGGAATGTTTTCGTATTATGTTTGACTAGCTTGAGTTGGTCGTTGAACTAAGTTGATGCATGGTGACTCTAGTTTCAATCCTTGGAATCTCCTCGTAATCCCATGCGAAGACATCTCGATATTCTTTCAGGAGCTCTAACTGTCTCCCTCTCACAGGTCTGCCGCTATAAGAATTGGTTGTAATGTTTTGATGCAGGGTACGCAACGGAAATACTAAATTATGCTCAAAACCTTCCATGAACGATCACTGCAGATATCCACACTGTGGGATATCCAAGTGGATCTTCCTCTACTTTTTGTGCTAGTAGTGTAGGGAAGGAAGATATTAGGAGCTTGATCAAATCAAGCAGCGAAAAAATGGAAATACGAGAGGGGCACTAATTTTTGTGTCGTCGGCCTAGGGGGGTGGTTTGGCTCCTCTTTGGTTTTCTTTCTTTCTCTAATTATTTCATCTTATGATATATTAGGTCTGAACTAGCCTTTTATAATTAATAACTCTTTATTAATTAAAAAATTACCCCACTACTGATCCGTTCTATACTTGGATTAGTCCAACACTAATCCGATCAATGCTTGGATTAGTCCAATTTTCTATATAATCCAACTAAATATGCACGTTGCTATTCTTTGATCCATGATATTTTTAACAGTTAATTAGTCCAACTAATTAACATCTATATCCAGTCTAATCCTTTGGTGTTTGAATCTGCAGGTTCCTATTACATTGGCAGTAACAATTACAAACATTTAGCGGTGTCTAGCAACACATCAATGCTACCCCCAACTAATAGGAATAGTCAGTGATATGACAAAACTCCATGACCAATGTTATTGTGTTGTATCGTCCCTTTGTCACAATATCCGAATTGGACACGAGACACATATGTGGTCCGATTGAGGTCCCTGAAATCCACACATATTTGCAGCTGTCCATTCTTCTTGATCACGAGAATGATGTTAGCGAGCCATGTCGAATGGTGCACCGATTTGATGGATTTTTCCTTTAGCAGCTTCTCCACCTCTTCATTGATCTTGACTTCTTGCTCCAGTCCGAAAGTTCTCGTATTCTGTTTGACTAGCTTGAGCTGCTCGTTGACACTAAGTCGATGCATGGTAACTCTAGTTTCAAACCTTGGCATCTCCTCGTAATCCCATTCAAAGATATCTCGATATTCTTTCAGGAGCTTCATGGCCTTTGTGTCTCCCTCTCGCAGGTCATCCGCTATAAGAATTGGTTGTAGGGTTTTGATGCAGGATACGCAATGGAAACACAAAACATTTATGCTCAAAAACCTCCATGAATCGCAGGTGAAGCGTTCATAATGTGATAAAGGAGAAAAGGTTACCTTATTGATCTGACAGATCAATTCATAGAATGGATGTACACGCCTCTGTAGATATCCACACCGTAGGATATCCAACTGGATCTTCCTCTAGTGTTTGTGCTAGTAGCATAGGGAAGGAAGCAATTAGGAGCTTGATCAAATTAAGAAGCGCAACAATGGAGGAACGAGAGGGGACGCCACTTCTCTTGTCGTCGGCCGGGGGGGCGGGTTCGGCTCCTCTTTGGTTTTCTCTCTTGCTCTAATTATTTCATCTAATGAAATATTCGGCCTGGACTAGCCTTTTATAATCAATAAATTGTTCTTAATTACAAAACTGCCCCACTACTAATCCGTTATATACTTGGATTAGTCCAATACTAATCCGATCAATAATTGGATTAGTCCAATTTGCTATTGAGTCAACTAAATATGCACGTTATTGCACTTTGATCTCTGATTAAATTAAATGATAATTAGTCCAACTAATTTACATCTATATCTAGTATAATCCTTTGGTGTGTGACCCTGCAAGTTCTTATTACATTGGCAGTAACAATTACAAACATTGAGCGGTGTCTAGCAACACATCAATGCTACCCAACTAATAGGAATAGTCAGCGATCTGACAAACCTCTCTGACTAATGTTACCGTGTTGTATCATCCCTTTGTCACAATATCCGGATTGGACACGAGACACGGATGTCACACTCGTATATCAAAACCATAGTTTCTCGATTCTGGTAATAGACTTATCTGAACAGATAACATCAATGTCGTATATCGATATACCTGAGCCTGGCCAGGCATTTATTAGTACTACATATCGAGTGTCCATGGATATATACTCCCGTTATGTGAGAAGGAAAAAATCCTCTCTACATCACTATCATCTTTCAGCTTGCTTCATATCATTTCCGATGATATCAAAACATGATAATTCAGAAATAGAGTATCTAGTGACTTCAAGTCAAAGGACTACAACACCATCGTCACTACGAGAAGCAGTTGTGACATTAACATAACTCTCATGTAGCCTTCTCATGGTGGGTCAATCAAGTTTGACAGTACTCCTAATGCATACACATGTGTTAGACTTGATATCTCCATATCAATTTACCCACCTACTAGTCTCTATGCATAGTGATCGTCCTACTAACCAATATGACTAGGGATAATTTAACATAACAAGAATTGCAATATAATCAACTCATTAAATTAGTATCTCCATATCTAATAAAACGAATATTCTAGCCAAAAACAATGATCACGCTAAAATAGATTGCCTCTGTGGAATCTACACCAACATTGGCCTCTTGATATCTTTGTCGGGGCATAGGAACACCTCCTGCAGGACCTTCTTTTGCGGACTGGTCTTGTCTTCAAAACATTCTGGGGCGGCTAATAAGTCTTCTTCCATGGTCATGTCGCATTTGGTTTCGGATCTACTTCTAATCGCGGCGGGGCCTTCGTTCCCAGGGTACTCCTTGTGAGTCGAAGATGGCCCTGCTGATAGCGCCTTTTAGGAGCTATATATTACCTCCATTTGTCACATTATCATGACATATTTGAGCCTAATGTTAGATAATATGATTTGTTTTGTCACTTGCTGCTTCCTTTGCGCTATATTAATTGTTAGTCCGGGCGTTTCTGTGCATATTTAGTTGTTATTTGTCAAATATAATTGCTAGGTATGTTTAATCATGTTTTCTTGGCAGGAACGGATGCTAATCGGTTGTTAGGAGGCATGGAACGAACTTCGAAAACAACGGGAGCTCAATTGAAGTGAAGAGAAGCAAAGTTGGAGGAGCTAGAATGGCAAGTTCTCACACATTCGATGATATCGGGAGTTATACAATGAATTTTGGAGTGATACCGGTTCCAATGGAAAGTAGACTCAAAGAGCTTTCAGAATATAGGTCACGGAGCTTAGTCGGAGATCGGACGAAGAGGTTATGGCATGGAGAAGTCAGAATCCAGATTTCATTTCGCACGAAATCATTTCGCACGAAATCATTTCGTACGAAATGTCGGGGATTTCGTACGAAATGGTCTGACGATGGGGAAGATTTATGGGGTTATTTTGAAAATATTAAAGACTTGTGACAGGTTTTGACTCAAGGACGACCTTAGGGGACTGCAAATCTGTCATTCACACATCACAAGGAAAGAAAGAGGACGAAGAGGACGAAGGAGACGACGAGGAAGCTCCGATTCGAGTTTGATTTCTTCTTTCTTCTCTCTAATCTAGTTATGGAGGAACTTATGTGTTTTGCTAGTTTTCATACGATTAGCTAGACATTTTGCCAGGCTTCTCTAGAGAGCCTAGGGTTCTATGTAGACGATACATTTCCGGGTTTAAGACTTGTTTCATGGATTTGATTAATTGAATCCATGTTTAGTTTCTTGATCTTGTTATTGAATCTAGTCTATTGACACGGCTATTATATGATTTGATAATCATGAGACTTAGGGCTTATTCATGAATCAATTTCTTATTTAAAGTTAATGTCAGTTAGCTCATTGTTCATATGTTGTGCTTATTCCTTAGCAAGAACGGAGTGATCAACTGAACTTGTTAATAAGCTTGCGAGTGCTTAAAAACGGGTTAGACCTAGTTGTGATGAGATATGAACAACAGTACTGAATCACTGAGACTAAAAAGTGACGTGTGTAGGATTGGCCTTAGTGGGTAGATTTGGTAGGTGAGATTCGAATGTTCCACGCACCGGTGGGCGAACATGCCACAGTTGCCGTGCAGGTCGTTAGCCTACTAGAACGGACAGGTAGCTGTAGGTGGACCGACAGGAAAACAAGTAAACCGTGACGTAGAAAGACTTGAGACTGACAGGATAAAGTCAGTGCTATTACCCGACTTAGTTAGAACAGATTTAAAGTGTTACATAGCTCATCCGGAAATCATCTACAACCCTAGGTGATCTAGAGATTGCCTAGTATCTCCATATTTGTTGAATAAAATAAAAATACAAAATTTTTAATCTAGTTGTTATTTAATTTCAGTCACTTGTTTGTGAGTGACGAACACGTTAATCACAATTTCTTCCTCCAGTTACCGTGCTCTAATCTAATAACTAATTAAATAATCTCAAGATTGTCCTTGTGGGATCGATAACTCGGGGTTGAAATATTATCCTATATTACTTGAACCGTGTACTTGCGGTAACACGTAAGAAAGTGTGTCAAGTTTTTGGCGCCATTGCCGGGGACGGAGGTAGATTATTTAGTTAGGAGTTAGCTTAGAGTACTTCTATTTTATTTTTATTCTGTTTTGTTTCTATCTTTGTGCTTCACGGGTATCTTGTGAGTTTCTGTTTGCAGGAACGCATGAAGCAGGAGATACAATGAGCATGCAGAGCGAAGATGATTATAAGGGGATATCAGATTACCCATACTACTGTGTTCAATGCAAATTTTAGCACACAAATGACACATGCAAAATTATTTGGTGTTATAAATGCAAGAGGGATCATAAGTATGAAAACGCGTGCACATTTGATCAACCCCAGCTTCATCAGCATCAAGAGGAGTCATCAGCCAGTATGGCAGACTTGTGCAATATTATGGAGGAGATCCAAGAGCACATCACAAGGATGTCCCTGGATACACAAGAGCCATAAGAGGAGCACTTGCCACATGAGCCTCTAATTGAGCCCCTATTCTCACCATCATAAGAGGAAGATATGGCTGAACCTCATTGGCTACCAGTTGTTCGAGAGATGCAATAGACACTGATAGCTAGGATGGAGCAAGAACGAGAACCCGCATCGCAAGCTGCAGTTGTGGAAGAAGAGGTAACTTAGCTGAGCGAAGAGTGCAATGTCCATGAGCCAGTTGTGGACTTTGCCAATTATGATGACTTGGACTCTGATTCAGACTAGGGTGGACATGTGTGTCTGAGATGGGCGGATATTTCGTATTGCAAGCCAAAACCTCAGGAGATATCACATATTTGGCATGAATGGGAAGACACCAACATTGGGAGCTTGTGGTCTGCCGATGATGAAGCTGATGAAGCACTTGTGCTAGTTGCTAGTGAGGTAAAAGCCCCTACTCAAAATTTTGAAGACTTTTCTGAATCTCATAAAAATCAAGTATGTGATGAGTTGGAAAGACTTGTGTATGTGGAGTCTTATAGGGAAGAGAAGGATGAGAAACTTTCAATTTCTTGTTCTACTGGCTTTTCTGTTGATGATCTTTATGCCATAGTCAAGGAGTCTAAAATCAGCAACTGTGGGGGTGTGGATGAAGTGAATGTGTTGACTGAAGAGCATTTAGAACCAAAGAGGTACTACATGGACGATTTCATGGCCAGAGATTCATTTGAGCCCAGTGATACTTTGTGGAAGTTGATCAAGAGGATTCGGCTTCTTCAATTCTCCATCATCTTCAGAGCACCGGGGTAATCGTGAGAAAAGGCTTATTGAGAAAAGATGGTGGAAGAAGAAGAAGTGGAGGGTTAAAGCATCCCCCACTATCCTTGTCAGTTTAGGTAACCGGGTCGGGCCGTCGACCTTAAATTACAAGCGCTGCTTGGGAGGCAACCCAATGTAGAGTAGGATGTTATTCATTTTAGTTTTTATTTTCGAGTTCTCCGTATTTGATTGTGAGAGATGAGAGGAGAGTTCTCACATTTGAATTGAGTGTGCATTATTTTAGGAGGAAGTAGGTGTTGGATTCTCCTTCTTGAGGTGCAGAGGGCACTTCGGAGTCCGGTAACTAGGTAAAAATGCAAAGAAAAAGAGGTAAAGCGCCAGAGCATTCCATACTCAGAAAATATTTTGCTTCCCATTCCGCACGAAATGAAGCAGGGATTCTGCTCATTTGTACGAAATGATTTTGTACGAAATGATGCTATTTCGTGTGAAATCAGCTGTGCACTTTGGGATCATGTCCTTCGGGTTACGCTACAAATTCATTTAGGACAATGAGTATCTTAAGTGTGGGGGGTTTATGTCCACCTTTACTAGCAATGTCTTGTTTGCATCGCCTTGTTACATATAGAATATGTCGTATCGTGGTAGATTAGTTTAAATTATGCATTTTGTTTGCATGTTTATATTATTGAGTATCCCTACACAATTTTTGTGGGTAATCTAGTTGGCCAATGCATATAGAGTCTAGGAAAATATGAAAAAAAATGATAAAATTAAAAATTCAAAAAAAAAACCTAAAATTATAAATTTTTTGGGAAATGACAACTTAGGACCTAGAAACAGAAGAGAATCCAGTGAATGAGTTCATGAGATTAGGAAGCACCGTAGCAGGGATACCCTAATTTTAGTATCGTGTGCGATATCCCGGGTATTCAGGGAAAGGTGAAGGTAGATTACGGGCATACTTTTGACTCTTTTATTTTGCTATGAGGATTGAGGGACTAAGTGATTGAATATTCCGTTTCCCGTGGAAACTTGGGGACTCTTACAATTCGGGGTAGACCTTCGTGTAGATTCGGTTCTATATGGTACGAGTCTTCGGCCGAAGCGAAGCCGGGGCGTACACCACCATTCCTTACGGTGGTTCTAAGAGAAAATCCTAAAAATACCACTCTCTAAAGCTCTATTGCACGGTTTTAAAAAAAGATGAGGATAAATGAGAAGTTGAAAAATCAGAATATATATATATATATGCTTAAAAGGGGAAACAACCTAATGGGCTATTGGTTGTGAAAATTAGGATACAATCAAACGTAGAGCTTAAGAGGGAATTTAAAGTCAAGCCGTATTACACAGGAGTTTTGTCTCCTGTCATTGGGACAATTTGCATTCAATGCGATAACGGTTAAGAGGATCTGAAAACCTCATATGACTTGGTGAACAAAGATCACTTAGTAACTTGAAATGCCTAGACTTTCCGAGTTAAAATACGTGTCGTATCTTGGATTGATTTGGTGGATGTTTGGGGACTCCTTAGTGAGTTTGCGCATAGGATCACCATATATCATTTCTTGCTATTGGTTTTGAAACTTCAAAATGAGCTAGTGAGGATTTGAGGATCTCGGTTTAGGATAGAGAGGTTGCCCAATCTCATTGTGTTGTTTCAATTTTTGCATTGTATTATGATCGAGTTGCATTGTACAAAGCATGTATAGTGCATAGTTGTGTGTGTGAGTTGTTTGTGTCACATGGCTAGTGATGAGTAGATGCAAATCATTGGGAGTGGAGCAAGTTATTGCTTGGGACGAACGAGAGCAAGTTTGGAGCAATTTGATAGCGTCGTTTATGAGCTATATATTACCTTCATTTGGCACATTATCATGAGAGATTTGAGCCTAATGTTAGAGAATATGAGTCGTTTTGTCACTTGTTGCTTCATATGCGTTATATTGTTAGTCCGGACGTTTCTATGCATATTTAGTTGTTATTTGTAAAATATAATCACTTGGTATGTTTCTTGATGTTGCCTTAGGAGGGACGGATGCTAATCTGTTGATAGGAGGCATGGAACGAAGTTCGGGAACAACGGAAGCTCAAGTGAAGTGAAGTAAAGTGAAGCAAAGTTGGAGGAGCTAGAATGACCAGTTCACAGTCATTTGTTATATATGGAGTTCTACAACGAATTTGGGAGTGATACCGATGCCAATGGAAAGTAGACTCAAAGAGCTTTCCAATGATAGGTAACGGAGCTTAATCGGAGATCGGACGAAGAAATTATGGCCTGGAGAAGTCAGATTCCATATTTCATTTCGCACGACATGAAACCATTTCGCACGAAATCATTTCGTACGAAATGTAGGGCATTTCGTACAAATTGGTCTGACGCTGGAGCATATTTTAGGGGTCATTTTGCAAATATTAAAGACTTATGACGGGTTTGACTCGGGACGGCCCTAAGGACTGAAAATCAGTCATTCACGCATCACAAGGGAAGAAAGAAGACGAAGAGGACGAAGGAGACGACGAGGAAGCTCCTATTCGAGTTTGATTTCTTCTTTCTTCTCTCTAATCTAGTTATGGAGGAACTTATGTGTTTTGCTAGTTTTCATACGATTAGCTAGACGCTTTGCTAGGCTTCTCTAGAGAGCCTAGGGTTCTATGTAGACGATACGTTTCCGGATTTAAGACTTGTTTCATGCTTCATGGATTTGATTAATTGAATCGATGTTTAGTTTCTTGATCTTGTTATTGAATCTAGTCTATTGGCACGGCTAGATTATAATTTGATAATCATGAGACTTAGGGTTTATTCATGAATCAATTTCTTGCTTAAAGTTAATGTCATTTAGCTAATTGTTCATATGATGTGTTTATGCCTTAGCAAGAACGGAGTGATCAATCGGACTTGTTAATTAGCTAGCACGCTGGGTAGCCAAGTGCAAAGCGGATAACTGTTGAAAGCATCTAACTAGTAAGCCCACCCCAAGATGAGTGAACCACTATTCGATCTCCATTATCCATTGAACCCACCCTGAATAATCCCCCCTTTGCCGGATTATTACCGATGTAATCATAAAAGGATAATTTTTCAGGAATTTTAGCCCAAGCTTTTGATAAACCGTCGTTGGAATTGAGATCATGTTCGCCCATTAAAGCGGTATGTGAGCTGGGTTCAGCCACATCCCCGTCCGTCCTAATCGACCTGGAGGAGTGCCTGAAAACGACTTAGACCTAGTTGTGATGAGATATGAACAACAATACTGAATCACTAAAACTCAATAGTGACGTGTGTAGGATTGGCCTTAGCGGGTAGTTTTAGTAGGTGAGATTCGACTGTTTTACGCAACGGTGGGCCGACAGGCCACGGTTGTCGTGCAGGTAGTTAGCCTACTAGAACGGACAGGTAGATGTAGGTTGACCGACATGACACCAAGTAAACTGTGACGTAGAACGACTTGAGACCGACAGGAGAAGGTCAGTGCTATTACTCGGCTTAGGTAGAATAGAGTTAACGTGTTACATAGCTGATCCGGAATCGTCTACTGCCTTAGGTGATCTACAGATTGCCTAGTTTCTCCATATTTGTTTAATAAAATAAAAATACAAAAATATTAATTTAGTTGTTATTTAATTTCAGTCACTTGTTTGTTTCTTCCTCCAGTTATCGTGCTCTAATCTAAAAATTAATTAAATAATCTCAAGACTGTCCTTGTGGGATCGATAACTAGGAGTTGAAATATTACCCTATATTACTTGAACCATTCACTTGCGATAACACGTAAGAAAGTGTGTCACCTGCGCACCTTCATATGCGATAGGAATTCTTCCCGTTCTTGTATAAGTTGACCACTTTGCCTTCCCACTACTAGAAATTAACACAAAAATTGCAAAGATATGCCAAAATTTGCACGGCAAGAGCATTTTTCACCGTTTATTGTTTCACAAACGGTGATATTTAAATTAGTCTTATACGACGACAAAATAGGGGTCCCGTATATAGTTTGGCATAAGCGGCAAGAGTTCTGCCTAAAACGACAAGAAAAAGTAGCTCTGTTAATTCTTTTTTTATAAACGGCGAGAAATCGTTAGTAACGGCGCCGTTCCATTATCCCCGTAAATGATATTTTACAGAAACGACGGGACCTTATCTAACGTCGTTAGTTTCTATCTTATACGACGAGTTAACTCGCCGTATATGTGTTTTTGTACACGTGTCCCACTATGCCCAAAATTGTTTGATTTGTCCGCCAATTTTTGGGGCGAAAATGTGCTTAGCCCGCGCCAGTCAAAAGAGAAAACCCTAGGTATGGGGAATGCAACCCTTCACATTGCCATGAGCCAGAAGAAGAGAGAAAAGAGAGCGAATGGAGAGAAAATGGTGGAGCGGTGCACCCAGAAGCCACAAGATCTGCAAATCGCCATCGTCGACCCTTCTCCATCAAACGCACACCATCTTCAACCCTTCTCTACAAAACCTGTAAGCTGAATCGTAAACCCTTCTCTATATCTCATATATCAATTGATTTTCATAATTGATTTGTGTTGATTATTGATTTTCATTATTGATTTGTGTTGGGTTTTTGAAGGGATTGCAGTGGACGGACTGAGCATGGAAGAATCTCTGGTTTGTGTTGGGTTTCAGGCGAAGGAAGTTACAAGGTGCAACCATTCATCTACCTCCTGGCTATTAAGATTTGTAGCTCTTACACCCTTTCTATTCTTTTATTGGCTTTTTGGATCTGATAGATGCTTATGTTTGGTCCTCTGTTTGGCTTTGCTTGTGGTAATAAAGATGTAGTATTTTTTTATCTCTCTTTATCTTATTGATTTGCTTCTTCATCTCCTACAAGAATGATGGCCTGATTTGTGTATTATTCTTAAATAATGCATTCTTTTAGTTTGTTATCTTGAAATTGCTTGATAACAATAGTCTAGATTTAGCTATTTTAGTTTGTTATCTTGAAACTGCTTGAAATTGCTAATGGATTTTTCAATTTTAGTTGATTTTAGTTGTTGTTTGCATATTGTTAGGCTTGAAATTGGTTGATGAGTAATTGGTTTTCTATTTTTGTTTTGATTATTGCCGACTTTCGAGCCCGTTAATTATTAAACAACAATTGAAATTCGAAAAGAAACACGAAGAATAAGTTCAATATAAAACACTGTTAATAATCTGCCTGATAGGGAAATTACATAAAGAAACTGGAAAAAAAAGCAAAACAACTAAAAGGAAAACAACTAAAGAGCAGGAGCAGGCAGGGCCAAATAACATACGAGGAGACAGGAGTGTCTTCCGCGTGACGGAGCATTGTTAATGGCATTACATCGTAAACTGGAACCATAGTTGTTTCGACTCGTGCAACCCTTTTCTGAACCTTCCCTTTACTCTTTCCACCAGATTGAATCTTCTTTGTGCTTTTACCTTTTCTTGTCTTTCTTTTCACTTTCTTATCGGGGGCTTTCATATCAAAACTTGGCTGCCCCAGTTTCTTAAAAGTGGTTGCAAGTTGCCTCATATCAGCGGGTGGGGGGGATTAGTGACAAAGAAGGTGATTGTGTGTAGATCTGTGGCAAAAGAGAACTGAGGTAGGGGCTTTTATAGTTTTGATCCTCCGTAACAGTCTAATTGGTGGATTAAAGGATCATTAATGGTAGAGGTGGGAGGACACTGAATTGGCATGCATCTGTGAAGCCAAAGGACTGCAGTTACAGATGCATGAAGCTGTTTCAAGGAATTGGTTACAGATGCATGCAACCGGGTCTGACCCATTTGGTTTTTACCACATTGTATATGGGTTGAATCCTGTCTATTTAATAAAGAAGTATTATTTGAAACAACCCATTTAAACCCTTTTTAACCACATTATATATGGGTTGGGTCCTGTATATTTAATAAACAAGCATTATTTGGAGCAACCCATTTAAATAAATTAGTAATAAGCAAGTATGATTCAAGTTTTGTATATGTATTGTTGTATTTTCAGTTCTTTCTCACTACCATTGTTGATAATTTGATATCTTATAACATAATTGATTCGTGAAAGAAAATTGTTTGATGTTGCTGTGTGAGTTTATGTTCATGTTTCAGTCGTAAATTACTATTTACCGTTTGCTTAAAAGTGTCTTATTCTAATTGGTTTGTACTCTTTGTAGTCTGGTATGGACTGTTTTCTGGACTGTCCCAACCGATCCTGAAATTCATGAACTAGCCCATCTGGGTGGCTGCCGACAAATCAGTGCAACCTCAAAATAATACCCATGGAATTGTGAATTCTATGGTGTTGGTTTGTAGTTGCACCGGTTTGCTACGCGCCACCCAGTGGCCAGTTCTATAAATTTGAAGATACTTCGGACACCGACGTGAAGCCAGAAACGGCGAGACCTATGTTGTGGTACGTCTTCTTTCCTTTTCAAGCATCATGTATTCTCTGCAGCACACATGTTGGTTATATACTTCTTTGACTGTGACTAGCCCTGTCGTGAAATGAGCTTAACTGTGTACATGTAGTTGTGTTCTTTTGTTAAATTGAGCTTTCCTTCACAATCAACTTGTTAGTTTGTCTTCGTACTTTTTTTCCAAGGTTCCAGTTCAGTGGCTAGATTTTGCAACCCAACAGTTGAATAAATACCGTTCCAACGCCCATTAAGTCGCCTTTCAACTGCGAGAACATGGAACTGCATAATTAGCATGACTGAGCTTGGGAAACTGCGGCACCAGTACAGCTCTGGCTAATGTTACTACTCTGTTCCCCATCCACCATGTCTTGGTGACGTCTCCAACCGATCCTCAAACTTCATGAACTGCCCCAGCTGGGTGGTTGACGAAGGTGCGTAGCAAATAGGGGCAACTACAAAACAATACCCATGGAATTGTCAATAATATGGTGTTTTGGTATGTAGTTTTCCCTGTTTGCTACGCGCATCGGCCAACCACCGAGACAAGGTGGTTCATGAAGTTTGACGATACTTTGGAGATCGACGTCAAGCCATAACGAACGGACAAGTGACATCATCAGGAGCCGTTACAGTGCCGCAGTTTCCCATGCTCTCTGATGTTGTTTCCAATTCCATGTTCTCTTGTTGAAACGCGACTTCAAGGGTGTTGGACTAGTAATTATCAATTGTTGGGTTCGTTGTGCTAGTCGATATCTTTAACGAACCCTGCACATTGAATTTACAGGTTAGTTTGCCCTCAAGTGTTGGGTTGGATTGCCCGCATTTTAGCAAACTAACCAACATCTCATAATCTTATCACTGTTAAAGTCTAGTAAATTATTGCACTTTGTGCTTTCCAAATATACCGGAGAATTGAAACCGTAAAATACCTTAAATGTCTACATGTGGCTGTTCTATACGATTTTATTTCTTAAACTTAAAATGCTATATCTTTTAATATTTTTATGTAATGTTACCTTGTTTAGGTTTATCCAGGCTTTGGCATGTGCAAATTAGAGCATCCACAAATAGTATTAACTACAAATTAGCTAAATTTTAGTGCAAATTCAACTTATTCATTTTAGTATGGTAGATTTGCTCCAGTAATATTGTACCAATACTATCTAAAACTAAAACAATACATAAATAGTACAAGTAGCTAGGATGTGTTGACTCGCCACATCTAGCTAGCATGAAAGTAGGAGACTAAAATATTATTTGGTTTTAGCTAGTCTACTGCAGACTGGACTTGTTCAATTTGACTTGCTATTTTAGTAATAACTTCCATTTGAATAGTCTATTGTGGATGCTCTTATGGTGACCGTTTTGGCGCAGCGCGCAAATGTGAAGGCGGAGCCCGCGGCTTTGAAGCCATTTTTTCGCACTTAGGGAGATACAGCTAGAGGTAAAGCTAGCTACAGAAAGATGAGATGTAATATTTTGCAACTTCAAGATAGATAGCTAGTATAGGTTTGATATAATGCGCAAAGTATAGGTTTTCGTCTACTCTATTGGACTTGTACATTTGGGGTAAAACTTTGGGAATGTAAATTTTGTGGACATATATATATATATATATATATATATTGATGTTTTTGAAATGTGTTGTGTGTTATATCAAATTTAGTAGGTGTGTCTTGTGTTGGTTGTGCCTGAAAACATAAGGCTTTGTGTTGGTTGTGCCTGAAAATAAGCTACAGGTTGGAAACCTCCAGCTATGATCTGGACTGGTTGCAGGGTATACCTCAAATACGACGAGAATTTAAACTTGTTGTATTAGTTATCAACAAAAATGGCGAAAGTTTACTTACTTGCCTTACAAAATAACACTCAAATACGGCAAGAATAAGTCAATATGGCTATACTTTTGCCGTAAAACATAGCACATAAACTACAAATTAAATCCTTTACGGCAAAAAATTTGTCGTTATGGCAGCCCAAACACTACGAGATGAAAACTCTATCGCCGTATATATGATATCGTAAACGGCGACATTATTCCCGTATTTGAGTATCAAATACGGTGAGAGGGCTTTTACGGCGATTTTTTTCTTGCCGCAGAGTATTAACGTCAAAATACCTCGCGGCCGCGCCATTTTTCGCCGTTTAAGAATTAAACGGCGAGAAAAAACCCTATAAACGGCGTTATTTTCTCGCCGTATTTCAGTACGTTTCCAGTAGTCTCCTCATTGTGTTCCACATAGCTCTTCATGGAGTAAATGCGCTTGTTGAGAGTACGTTGCGTTGGACACAGGTCCGCATCGGTCTTCTCTTGTAACAGCATCAGCCTTACAAGGGATTGGTATTTAACGTCGTCCCACTTGTATAGGGGGTCGGCTTGAAGAGCCCTGCAGTTGCGTTTTCTCCCAGACTGTTCCACCATACTGCTTCAGTGAGGTGCGCTTCGTCCAGGTTCAATGGATTAAGGGAGGTCGGGGTATCCATCACATTTTCTTTCCAGATTGCGTTCATTATTTGGTGTCCGGTGGAAAGTACTGCGTCAAACTGATCAATCCATGCTCGACTGATGATCATATGGTAGTTTTTGCTAGCCTTGATCACATGGAACTTGGTGGAGTAGGCTATCTTTCTAATCTGCAACCTAGTCGGATGAATTTGAGGGTCATCTTGGAATCATTACCGAATCCCATCAACAGGGAGGGTCTTCTTACTATCTTCGCACTGGGATCCCGACCAGTTCGAGGGTACTGGTAGGGATGACATTCACCACGACTCCTCCGTCCAACAAAAGCTCTTTATAATTCCACGTCGATGATCACCGCAGTTACATACAGTGGGTAGAAATGTCGTGCATTGGACACCTTGTATCCTTCTGAGAATGAATTAGTATGAATGGCGATCTAGATACCTTTGTGAATTCACTATTCGATTTGACTAGGTCTTCTTCGAAGTCTTCAACAATCGGAGTATGGCCTTCGTCATCTCCGTCCTGCAATTCTTGGAGAAATGCATCCCGTCAAAGAACGTCTTGAATTTATTTATGTTGACCAGGCGTGATGATTGCAAATCTTCAGTGTCTAAATCGAGGTCCCCGTACTCCTGCACGTGATTAACCTCGAAGGTTTCCTTGTCCTCCTCTTCCGAGATCGTCACTATGGAAACCTCTTTACCTGAGTACCCTCGTTGTCGTGCGAAGGTAGAGGGTTATTCCGGATATCCTTATCGGGCTCTTCGATGAACATTTATTCATCTTTCATACTTTTGGTTGACGAGGTACATCAACTTCCTGCGGTCCGTGGTTGGGTGCGAGATTTCCACATGGCCCTCGCACCACTGGGAATCTCGCAGTTGTTCTCCTGTTGGCAGTCTTCGCAGTTTGGGGAGAATATCATCCTTCCCCATGCTTTTCGGAGTTTTAAAACTTCTGCTAATGGACATGAAAAAGGACTGAGTGGTTTGTAGACCCCTTTCAGGAACTTCGGCGCTCCGAACATAGCATTGACTTCGACCTCGCGTCCTCTTTTGAAGTTGAACATTCCTCCTTTGAAATCTGATTCGGTTGATGAGTGCTGCTTCCCTTTCTCCTCCACTATTGGCTCGATATTTCGGGTGCAATCGAGCAGCTTGGAGAAAGTAGGCATATGGTGGTGCATCAGCATCTCCTAGTACTTGAGCAGCATCCCCTGCAAGCAAATTTCTACGAAGCACTGTTGTGCGACCTCCTCTGAACATTCAAGGGACTTCGATTGGAATAGCCTAACAAAGGCGACTCCGTCTTCATCCCGTCTCTAGTTCATCCCTGAGAGATGGATAATGGTGACATGTTCTTCGACGTGGAAGAATTTGACGTAGAACTTCTTCACGATGTCCTCCCAGGTTTGCACAGATTCAGGCTCGAGCTCGTTGTACCACTTGTATGTTACGGGTCCCACTAACTTGGAGAACTCGCTAAGCCGCAGGAGGGGGACCCATGGGTTACTCATGAAGTTCTCCGATATCTTCTCCAATGAGGCAAATGACGTCGCAGCAGGAGGGGGACCCATGGGTGGCACTTGCGAGAAAGGCACATTCTCGGTGTGCGTACATGCATATGTGTTTGGACTTACATGGGCAAGTGCCTCGAAGTGTTGTCCTCCTGCGGGTAGTGGCACACAGACTGGCTATACTCTGGTGTCATCGAAGGAGGCGGTGGTAGACTGACGTTCTGGAAAGAGTGCGAGGGAGATCCCATAGGAAAGGGGTTCCCTGGCGCTCCAACAGTCATATGTGGTACGTACGCCTGCGCGGATGGGAATAGACCACCATACAGAGGTCGTGGAATCGGACAGACATGGGCTTTTGGAGCGCTCGTCCCCATTTGTGTCGTCTGCGTCAATTGATTTTGCGTCGAGGTTTGCATCTGCGACAGCTAGGCTACTTGATTCTGGATCACGACTGCCTGGTTCTGGATGGTGGCGTTGAGCCTCTCGATTAGGTTGGTCAGAGCCGTTTGGTCGGTGCTTTCGAATTGAGAGAGCTGGTTTTATTTGACTTGGTGCTCCAGAGACTTCGGCGATGGTGATGATCGATTCCTGTTGTTGTGAACTCCCGGGGAAGAGGAGGAACCATCTTGAGAGCTTCGGCAACAGGTACCTGGGCGAATCGTCTGAGTTGTTCACGTTAGGTTCACCAATGTAGACAAGGGGATATCTGGAGCAGTTTGCATGTGTTCCTGTATGCAGAAGAACAAAACAAACGACACATGGTTAACATGTTTGAGAACCGAGAATGAGAGTAAGTTTGGGGTAAGAGCAAGGTAACGTATTTTATCCGACAGTGATGGCTTGTGTTGAGTGTGGTAGATGCTGCATTCGTTACGTCTGTTGTGTTCTTGTTGTGAATGGGACAGATCTCTCTATATATGCAGGCCATAGGACTAACGTGGGTGAGTACACACGATGGTAACGGAACTCCTCGTGGCCCTAATGTCTGACTAATTAAACGGCTCGTGGCCCGTATATGTTGGAATCACAGTCTGTAATTTCGAGGACATGACAGTCCGTTCGCGGGTCTCTGGATAACATACGAGGGTCGCATGCAAGACTGGCACCTCGCACACGAGAATCCTTACTCTAGTCTCCAAGCCACTTGCACCCCCAAGTCCAGTAAGCGTAAGGCGCATATGCGAAGGACCCTGTCTCGCAGTCCTTCGCATATGCGTAGGAAAAGAATGCACTTGGGTGCTATATAGAGCATAGTGGCTGCACACGTGTCCCTTATATGGGTTGCCACGTGGCTCATCAATTGTACCGCAGTTTAGGGTATCTATACCATCATTGAACAGAAATGATGCCGATGTTTGGTGGGTTTAACTATATTTCTCGTCTTATGAGTTTTGTTGTTCTGGACTCGCTATCTGGGTTTGATGTTAGCTTCAACGGCCCTGTGGTGGTTAAAGGTCAGTCAGTGAGTGGTTTTCCGCCATATTCTAGAAGATTCGTACAAGTTTGGATCTCCAAACCCGAGAATTTGGGGTGGGATTGTGGATCTGGGTCGACGTTGGTGGAGGGAGAAGGGAGATGATGGTGGAGGATGGGTTAGGTCCGTGGTCTTTCGACGGAGAGGAAGTGTGTTGTAACAGAACTCCTGTTTCAGAGCTCTGATACCAGTTTGTTATAGTCCGGGCAGAGCTTAGAGAACGATGAATTAATGAAAACAAGAACACAAGAACAAACCCGATATAACGGGGTTCACTAGCACGGTGCTAGCTACCTCCACGACCCGAAAACTCCGTTTTATTAGAGAGAAACACCACGGATACAACCCACACCATAGTGACAACCCACAATGTTTAGGCACAAGCTAGGTCCCTTATATAGACATATATGACCGACTTAGTGCCCAAGACATCCCAAAAACGACTATAGAACAAATTAGGAAACAACCCAAAAACTGCCAAGTTTGCTGCCCCAATTTGTTTCCTAAATCTGTTAGCCGCCTTTGACTTCAAGTCATTCAACAAATCTCCACCCTGACTTGAATCATCTCAGCAACCCAAACCTAAACCGATGCTTCTCTCCAATAATCCCAAATTCACAAGTTGTTCCATCTTCGCCGAGATCCTACAACATGTGCCCCCAGCGATGCTCCAACCCCTGTCTAGTTCCTGCAATCGAACCCCTATCGATGCTCCAACTACGGCCGAGTTCCTGCAATCGAATCCCCTTTCTTGTTGTTCCAAATCCCACCGAGTTCCTACAACAAGTTTGTTTTTTGTTCCGACTCCCACCGAGTCCCTACAACAAACCCCCCCCCCCCCAACACGTTGCTCTAATTCCCACCGAATCCTTGCAACGTTTTTGCGAATTTGCTCCAATTCCCACTGAATTCCTGCAATATCGCCCCCTTGCGCGCCTCAAACGAGCCCCCTTGCACGTCTCACATGTGCTGCGTCCCTCGTCAGAGTCTCCCCCATGCCAAATCCGCCTCCTCGTCAAGAGAACGGATTTCTTGCCCCCAACGGGCCTAGAGAATTAGACCATCCTCCGAAGTACTCTCCACCTGCAGCCATACCTGCAGATCCTGAGTTCATCCTTCATACCGGTGTCTCTTTTCTCTACTATTTGAACAGACATCACCGTAGCTTTTCTTGGCCGCCCTCATCGTGCCGGAACTCTGACTGTCTGAACCCCCATACTCAGCCCTATGTCGCGTCCCCTCTTGCTGAGCTTCAAACTCAGCGGTGGTTGTATCCGCACCCCCTTTTTCAGAGGCCCATGGCAACCACGGATCTTGCTACTTCAACAAAGCAGGCATCCTGATTCGTCACCTGCGGTTGTCTCTCCCTGTAAACCTGTCGATCTTGGTCATCCCCCCGGTCATCTTCTCTGCAGCTCCTTGTCCTGATCCGTAACCCCCGAACGCGTACTCCACCTTGATCCCGAAACCGTAGCTTTGAATTTCACGGATTGTGAAACCCTAGCCCTATAGCTCCACCTTGATCTTGGAACACCGTAACCCAAGCTCTGAGCTCCCCTTGGATCGCTGAACCTGGCTCTGATACCAGTTTGTTGTAACAGAACTCCTGTTTCAGAGCTCTGATACCAGTTTGTTATGATCCGGGCAGAGCTTAGAGAACGATGAATTGATGAAAACAAGAACACAAGAACAAACCCATATAACGTGGTTCACTAGCACGGTGCTAGCTACCTCCACGACCCGAAAACTCCGTTTTATTATAGAGAAACACCACGGATACAACCCATACTATGGCCATAGTGACAACCCACAATATTTAGGCACAAGCCAGGTCCCTTATATAGACATATATGACCGACTTAGTGCCCAAGACATCCCAAAAACGACTATAGAACAGATAAGGAAACAACCCAAAAACTGCCAAGTTTGCTGCCCCAATTTGTTTCCTAAATCTCTTAGCCGCCTTTGACTTTTGACGCCTTTGACTTCAAGTCATATTCAACAAAGTGGATTGAAAGGAAGATAATACAGAGAAAGATTGAGAAATGAGGATAATGAGGTAATTAGTATTAGCCAACCAGAGTATCAGACCGCTGGTGTAGAAGATTGGACCGCTGTTGAAGAAGGCTGGCCCTGGGCTGATGAGAATGGGCCTAACACTTAACCCACAAGATTAAGCCCAATGAATAAAGTGGCCCAAATGATCTATTTGTAATGTGTTGCATAGTTTTGTGGCCATCTCTCTATTATCCCTCCTAAACGATCATAAATCTGACCGTTCGTCACTCCTTTATATATTGACCTTTCTGATGAATGAAACCCTAATCGCCTCTTTTTTTCTCGTGCTGTTTCTCTCTCTTGAGAGCTTCTACTTTTTTTCATGAAACCCTAACTGGGTTTCAATTAGGTAGGGGTTAAAGGGTAGGGTAGGTGAAAGATAATTTGATCATTTAACAACAAACACTTATTAAAAGAGGGAAACTGAAAGTTTTTGGCGGAACAGTCTAATAAGAAAAGTCGAAAATTTCGGACGAAACAGAGAAGTGTTATATTGCTGTAGTACTTTATTATCGCTTACTCCACCTTACTTGGAGACAACCGAACAATTGGTTCTAGCACTGGACCAATAAAGACGTTACCCTAAAACAGCTAGAGAGACATGATATGCTATCATTTCTGTAACGACAACGAAAATCTGGAAAAGAAAGCATCCTTAGAGCATCTCCAGCAGTAACATGTATTTTTAATGCAAATTATACATAAAAATGTTGTTTTGCATTTTGTAAAAGGTGTCCTATTCCAACAATGATTTGTAAAAGTTATGCAAAATATATTTTTTTATTTAATCTTGACTCACAACACGTGCAAATGATGAATTGTGGATGAGAGAGAAAACTAAATTGTAGGAACACATATGTCATTATGTAATAATTATAGGAACATGGGTTGAGAAAAAATAGGAAACATGTACAAAATATTTTGCAGAACCAATTATCCTCGCCAAGTTTGGCGAGAGTTTTGCATGTTCTGCATTTTGCCTCTCAAGATGCATGTACTGTTGGAGTCTAATTTTTTACAAAATCCTTTATATTTTGCATAAAATGTTGATTTGCATGATCTGTTGGAGATGCTCTTATATCTTTCCTTAAAAAAACATCTCTTGTTCGTTGAGATCGGAAGGAATAGAATCTTCCGAGTTGCGTATGAGAGAAAACTTTGGGTTGAGGCTGGAACGTGGCAAACAAAAAGCAAAGATTAGGAACAAATTATGCAGAAAAAGAAGAGAGAATTCTCTCTGTCTGACAAGTCAGACCCAACCCATTCCCATGATTACTACGTAATTAGTTTTAAAAAATAAGATGCCAAAATCTAAGGAATACTACAAGTTGGGATAAAGAGTTTTAGTACTAAACGATGAAAACTTGAGTAATTTAGAAGTCTGGCGTTTGCTGACTAGCTGGTTCAACATGGCCGGCTTTTCTTTGTTGGGTTGTAACTGGTCAATTCTTCAACAATCGGGTCGAAATGGTGACCACCACAATAAATAATACGAGCACTTATTAACGAATTGAGAAACACGTATCATATTGGCAATGACAACAGATATTAATGCAATTTGCTTTTAGCACTACAAGGAATATTAGTATTAGAGACAAAATTTTAGGGACAAAACTGTTTTTTGTTGGTAAAGGTAACAATTCGGGAGAAAATGTAGGATTTCCTCGCTAATTTTTCTGGAGGACTAAACTGAACTTTTTTGCAAATTTATGGAATTTAATTTTGTCGGGGAAAAGTAAGTATTTAGGAGGAAACACTGTTTTCCTCGCTAAAAGTTTGCAAAAAACAAAAGTACTCCTCGCTAAAGCCTGACCACAGGACTAAATTGAAATTTCCGAACATTTAATGGCAAAAGAACAATTTTTTGACTTGACTTTTTTTTGACCGGACTTCGGATAGGATCAACATTTCCTGCTAAGCTGTGCATCTATCTCCACCTCTCTCCTTCGCTTGTTCTTTCTCTCCTTCTCGATCTCAACCTCTCCGTCGCTGCCATATCACTCTTCGATCTCATCACCGCTTTGAAGGTTTGGCAATGGCGTTTCATTAATTTGAAGGACCGATTCACCTTCGGAGAATCTCAAGGTTCGACCTCCGTTCTCCACCTCTCTTCCGCTCTCACTCTCTCTTCGAGACCGTCGTTCTACACCTCTCTATCAACACTTTGTTCCTGTGGATCTGAAGCTATTCAATTGTTCGATTTGGGAGTCTACCGTCTGAAGCCTTGTTTGGACCTTTCGTAATGCTCGATTTCGAGGTTTGATGCTTTGTTTTGAGGTTTCTCAAGTTTTGAAGGTAAATCGATTCTCAAATTTTCAGTAATATCAAGCCTCGATCCAATTCAGATACAATTCAGATGATTAAATTTTGATTGGTTTCTATGGTGAACTGTTAATTGAATAGATAGGAGGCTATAGTGAAGAGGATTCTCTTATATGATGACTTCATAAGAGCAAATTGTGAAGAATCAATTTGACCTATGCATAAAAGAATATAGCCTGAAATCAATTTATGCCTAAAACATGTTTCATTTAGCACATGTCTGTAAGTTTGATTTGTCTTAATTTTTTCTGAATGCATATCAATTTTTTTGAATGGCTTGATATGTTGATTAGGCACATATCAAGCCATTAAAAGAAGAATGAAGGCATTCAAGCCTAGGCCTAAAAGGCTCTCTCATTGCAACTGATACTAGGAGATACAATTAATCGAACACCTATTGGAAAACTGGCTAGCTGAAGACAAGCTTGAATGTAGTGAAGAACTGGGAGACCTTGTCAAGGTTGTAGTTGTATATGACACTCTATTTGATTTGTATTTGAGATTAAACTATAATCTTGTTGCTCGTTTGTTCTCTTTTGACGGTTTATTTATGATCAATTGCAGACTGTGGATAATGACCTTTGTCTGTCTGTTTGTTTGATTTAGGTTGGATATACACCAGATTGCCTATTTCTTTTGCAAAATATTCTCCGTACTGATCCTCAGGCGTGCACACAATATGCTCAAAACTCCCACTCTGGTTACCCTCTATTATTTTATCTAGTTTTGTCATTATTCTCCTATTCTATGTCGTCTTGATATAATAATAGCACGACTATCACGATTCATTTGATTAACCTATTCTGTAGGGTAATGAAAAATTTGATTACTTCTAATGCAGGGGGCGCTTAACTTTGGCTTGATGATGTCTCAAATAGAAGGGGGTTGTCCAATTGTTTACAACACGATAACTGATCTCTTTCTACAGGTTTTAGATCCTTCTGCTGTTTCCATTGTTATGTTCATTAAATCTTGCTAGGCTACCAGAGTTTGATATTCAGTTATCTTTACTCACCTATTTTATTAATGATAAGTCTTTGTCTACTTTTTATTTGTTTTATACAGAGCAAATCTGATCCGCGAGGCAACTGCATTTTTGTTGGATGTTCTAAAACCTAATTTGCCTGAACATGCTCACTTGCAAACCAGTGTTTCTCCATCAAAATGAAACTTATTTTGTTCCTTGCCATGAAATTTCAGCGTCACTAAACTTACTATTTATCCAGGTTCTTGAGATTAAACTTGTTACATTTCCTAATGTGGCTGATGCTATATTAGCAAATGGAATGTTCAATCACCATGACAGTCCTCGCATTGCTCAACTTTGTTAAATCCGTTCATTCTGAAGATACGTTCGAAGGATCGATCCGATAGTCTATCCGTTCTACTTTGCGATTAGGAAGTTTCGATCGGCTTCAAGGTTTGGTTTGTTTCGATCTCTCCTCTCTATCTTCAATCTCCTTTTCGTCTATTGTTCAATTGAGATCCATCAGGACTTTGTTGTATTTCTGAATTTGAACGGTTGTTCTTGTTTTGTTCACAGGGGAATTTCGGTGCCCTAGACACCAGAGACTCCCATTTCGCATTACTCAGAGTCAGGTAATGTCCTTGTGTCAGTTTTTTATTTCGATGTTGCTCTCTCTTTCTGGGTAAACTGGTTGTTCAGATAGTGGAATGTACTCTACTCAACTGTGTATATCATGTATGTGTTGAGGCAGTTCATACTCAACTGTGTATGTTCATGTATGTGTTGAGGTATGTCCTATCATTCAGGTAATGATGGTTGCATTATCTAATACTAATATGTATGTGCACTGGCTTGAGGAATGCCAGCTCCTTTCAAAAGAGTTTGAAACTCGTGCTTCTCTGTTCAGTCACTGATTTGATCTGACATATATAGCTTTCTACTATCCAATACTGGATTGTTTTGTTCGTAGGAGCTGAATATTGTTACTATAATTTTCCTACTGTCCAGTCACTCATTTTGGCACCTTAGGTAAACTGCAGGTACACTTATCCCTCTTCTCCTATTCTATATCACAGTCCAGAAGCGCGAGAATTTCATCTTCGCTCACCTTTTGACACCTTAGGTAAACTGCAGGTACACTTATCCCTCTTCTCATATTTACAGTGCATGGGAGGCTTTTGTGCCAAGCTCTCCAAACCATAAACATCATTTCCTGGGAATCTTGACCTTCCAAAAGAGCTCCCACCAGACACTGCAGTTGGAAAAACTGGAATTTCCCCTATCTGTAGCTTCTCGTTCTGTTCTTCTAGATGATTTAGAACCTCATAACCGGATTTAACTGTGTAGTTGCCTCTTTGACTGTAATGTCAGATAAGTGGATCTGGTAACTGAACATTTGGGATAGAAAGCCTGATAATTTCCGAGACATCATCTTCCGATAAAACTTCTTTGAGTTTGTCTAGATCCCAAGTTTTGGATCCTTCATGAATTAGGTCTGAGCACTGATATATATAAATCCCTAGACAAGGCTCATTTGCCGTGGACCCTTTTTGGGGGTTCTAACACTGACACGGCGATTTTTGGATTAAGAAAAAAATAGAAAATCTTTCAAAGATGAGTAGAGGGACAAAGGTAGGTTGAGAGCACAAGGCTCTCCTCTTTAAGGGTAGAGTCTGCTCAGATTGCCAGCTTTGAGTCAATGGCGCCAAAATTCTAGAGCTTTGTGGCTGAAGGAGGGTGATAGGTGCACTAAGTACTTACATAGATTAGTTAACTCCCAATTTGAAACCAGTTGCTGAATATGATTACAAAGGGGGATTCCAAGGAGAATGGTCTTTTTTCCTTTAATCTGTTAAAGAAATGCTGAAAATGTTGCTGAAGTCCTCGGCTGACCATGAATTTCTTTAACATTTGCTTGTTTCCTTTTAGTCTGTTATTTCTTTTGCTACTTATATTATGTTCCTCTTGAACTTGTCTGCAGATGAGTTGCACGACTGATTGAGACCATGGATCTCGAAGAAGATAACCTGATTTTTTTGGAGAGGAAGAGACCACACTTGTGGACTACATTATGTCCAGCATGCGTGAACATGTCAAGGCATCGAAAATGCTGGACATGCTTGTCTTTGGGCCAAACCTATGCAGGAGAGTAGCAATTATCTTTTAAATATATGATTGAATGTAATGCCCCTGATGAACCATCATTTGAATTTGTAATTAGATTGAAACTTTTATGGAAATTTTAAGTATGCAGCTTAATGTAAAGTTTGGATCTAATTGTAATGCAAATTAATTGCTTATTTGTGGTGTTGTAGTTGGCTTTGGGACAATTTTGATTTAAAATGTATGTTTGTAGGCTGAAAACGTAGTTGTTAAAACTCCTTTCTAAGCACATAGTTTTTGTCGGGAAATGTATGTTTAAGGGAGGAAAGTAAGTTGTAAAAAGCTCTTTCAGGGACAATTTTTTTTGTCGGAAAAGATAACTTTTAGGGAGGAACTATGTTTTTGGGAGGAAAATAAATTTTAAGAAGCTTTGTCAGGGACAACCTTTTTTGTCCCAAAAAGTACTTTTTAGGGAGGAACTTTTTTTTTGGGAGGAAAGTAATTATGAGAAATTTCTTTTAGGGACAGAAACTTCGTCGCAAAAAGATACTTTTAGGGAGGAAATTTGTTAGAAATTTTGCAACAAAATATATGACTTGTTGCCAAAAGTGACGCTTTTTGAGACAATATCAACATTTTGTCCCAAAAACCTTTCCCGGATGGACTTTTAGCCACAAACTGCGCAACGAAGGTTTTTTGTCTCGAAAATACTTTTAGGGAGGAAAATATGATATTTAGCAACAAAAAGTGTTTGTCTCTAATACACCAATTCCTTGTAGTGTAGACTGACATGTTGCGTTAGGAGGTTGAACATATTTTTATCCGTCGCCTCCAGAAGCATTAGGGGCATAGTGGTCAACTGTCCCCCCACCCCAAACTTTCAATAACTAAAATTTTACCCACATTTTCTGAAGTATAATTCATGTATGCCCCTAAGTTTATTACATGTGCCTGTAAAAAATATTAATTGTGCCTTAACTTCTGGGATGTTTATGCAGAAATGTCTTTAAAAATTATAAATGCATTCCCGAATTCATAGAAACTCTTGTAATCTTGTTCATATAGTTTAATCTGCCTTGAATATTCTTACATCACATATGGGCTTCACAATATATTACTTTGCTTAAATAAATTTTGCACTGTCTCGGTTAAATTCCCGGCTTCCACACTGGTGTCATTCAAATTCAAAACCAATTGAGGATTTGGAAACAGCGATTATTACTTATTAGTTTTTATATATATTAATAATCTTTCTTTACCCTTTCATTATCAGTTTGCAATGTGGTGCTTAAACGATGTGAAACACTCCCTTATGGTTTGGTTTATATGTAGTTCCGTTAAAATTAAGTCTGTCAAAATTCACCTAAGAAGTTCTATCTATCTTTTAACTACACAGATTTTATTAGGAACCCATTAAACTCATGAAACGTAAAGAAAAAAAAAATGAAGCTGCAAAAACGTTGAAGAAAAAGAAGGTAGGAGAAAGGTAGTTTTGGGGATCAATTGAGGCTCCACTCACCACCACAGATCATATTGGCCACAAGATTAGGCGCTACTACAGAGCCAAACCCCCCAACTTCGGCCGTAAAATCGGTTCCTTGTGGGGGTGGAGGTGGTTTCGGTTGGGTGCTGATTATTTTGACTTAGGAGGTGCGTGAACTTGTTCTTCATCTACATCCTCTTGCTTTTCATTATTACTCTCTGGTTCATGTACGCTTTGCACCCTCGGATTGTGGTAAAAAAATAGACTGTACTTTTATTGTTCATCAATTGACATGAAACACATCTATTTTTTGAAGGAAAGTTATGGGCACGGATGGGGTCCTTTTTTATGCTTCCATCAATATTTTATAACTTAACAAACATATATTTTGGTCATAATGTTTAATGATCAAAATACCATCTCTTTAGTCTTTGTAGTTTGTACATGCAGTTAAGCCGTGTGTAAAAAAATTAAACACACTTATACTTGGAGCCACATTCATCGGTAGAATATAGTACATCTTTGTACATTTATTTTTTAAGATGACAAACAATATTAATTTAAATAAAATACCACGAATTTCGGCATGTTGGAGATTAGAAAAAATCCATACAATTGCAATCTACTATTATTATATTATAAATAAGTACATCAATTTTTTTATGAAATTGATATTTTTGAAACTCTTGTTTACTTGAATATTGCACTTTCTAGTTGATTTTCAGCTATTAGAAGTTAAATATTTTTTACCTAACAATTTTTATGAAATTGATATTTTCAAACTCTTTTTCAATTAAAAATCATGAGACTTTATGAAATTAATATTTTTCAAACTCTTGTTCACTTGAAAACCACGCATTGAGTTGGTTATCCGCTGTAAAAAGTTCAATATATTTGTACACCTACCAACTCACTGACCAAACTGTTAAGTACGTGATAACTCAAAAAATATTATTTAGTATTAGATCAGATTTTCTTGTTTTAACCTCCAAATATTTTTTTACCTGCCGGTTCATACACCAAAAGTTATTACGTATATTGCCAAAAATAATCATTATGTATTGGATGAATTTTCTTGTTTTTTCCCCTTAATACGTATTTTCTTTGTCCCACGCGATTGGTTAAAATGTTAATCAAGTATTATTTGGGCCTAGCGATTTGGTTAGTCAAACAAGACAAAATTTAAAAATTTGATAATTCAAATTCTTGTCTTGTTTGACTAAGCAATACCCGATTAACATTTTAACCAATCGCGTGGGATGGCGGAAGTACATGTGTAAAAACTCAAATAAGTCACACTTTGTACTGGGAAATCAATTTTTCGACCATGACTTGTTTTTTTTTTTGAGAATAATATTTCCTCCCTCACATTGTTTTTTTTTTTAACAAAAATTATACAGTAAATTTTTGTCATCTTTTTAAGAAGTTGCGTATATTTCTTCTATTTTTATAACGCTCTCACTTTAAAAAGACAACATATAAAGACAATGTATATATAAAGTAAAAACAATTCTTTAAACTGCAAAAAATCCAAAAAATAATAAACTTGGAACAGAACAACAACAACAACAACAACAACAACAACGGGAAGGAAATCTACTCCTAACAGTGAGCCCCACTGCCAACTCACTGCACCTTAACATTCGTTGATGGAGGGGTGTACACTGTAACTATTTTGACAAAAATGTGATTGCTTTGTGTCAATCAATAAACAGTAGAAGTATGGTCTGTCTATTTACTATAACCCGAGGGTGCAAAATATAAATTATCCATACTCTCTCCGTTCCGAAATGAGTGTATTTTGAAGTGATAATTTGACTAACTAAAGAATACACGGTTTTTTCTCTTTTCACAATGTTGTAGAGTTATAAAACGCTTTGAAAAGAACGAAAATGTATGGTATCGCTTTGTCAAAAAAATCATAATCTCAAAATAATTTCACAAAATAGCAAGACACTCATTTTGAGAATGAGAGGTTAAACTATTGTTATTTGTTTCTTTACTAGTTTACTCATTCATGATTCACCACTAATCTTTCCCTTACAAAAAAACACTAACCTTAGTAGAAGCTATCCATTCGCACATAAATCAATTACATAGGAGTGAAATGCAATATTTTGGATCACTAGGTGGTCTACTGTAATACTCCGTACCGCGGGTGGGCAAAATGAAATTAAACCTTGTTAGTTCCTTTTTATAATACCGTGAAAAAATTATTAAAATATCGCATCGTATTGCTGTCTATATTACCTGGTTATTCTAAAAAAAGTCACTCGGTCAAAGAGACCCAAATACGAATCGAAAAATCAGAATAGACGAAGAAGCTTCACAATGACAACGTCACCGTCAAGAATAACACATTAAAATAACAGAAATCAAAAGGCAAGCCAACAAGGTTTCAGTTGTCCCACCTTTTTAAAAAAAAAATCCCTAAAATCATGGGTTTTATTATAATAATTAAGAAAAATAGCCACCAAGCCTAACGAGAGAGCGCGTAGCGGCCACGTCGTATTCGAAAAGAACGGAAGAGAACGACACTACAGTCCTTCCGACTAGTAGCTACCCGACACCTGTCCGTTGCCCACAATCCTATTAGGTAAAAGTTGGTAAACAACAGATATCGCCCTTCAGGAACGACAATATTGCAGAGACCGTCCTTATGGTTCAGAAAATTTTAAAAAACTATATTCATTCGTATATATTTTAAGGTAAATACAAAAAGGTGATATATGACTTGAGTTTTTTTTTTTTTTTGTCTAGATATATGACTTGAGCTTTGTTCTGATAGTTGATATTGTAATTTAAAAAAAAAAAAAAAAAAAAAAAAAAAAAAAAAAAAAAACCACTTCCTGACATTTTTGCTCTGAGAACAATATAATCTAGTTATTTACTTTTTGCAAAGATCAAAACTTATAAGACTATTAAAACTCAACACTTTTTGAGCAAAATACACCTCACCCTCTCACTTGTCACCCAAATTAAGCTCAATTATGATCCTAGATGGTCAAGCCCCAGATTAATTATCCAAAGTCAGGATAAAAAATGATGGTGCCGATTAACGACTTTTATTAGTTCATACTAACCAATGAAAATTAGAACCATATTAAACGCCTCAATTTCGACTGCTTGAATGTTAGCCAATTGAGCTGATATTCTGAAGCTACAACACTGCCGCGCGAAGCTACAACGTGGACTGCAATCAATTGTACTAGTTGGAGTTGGAGTCGAAATCATTCCATATAGGAGAGCCATCGAAGCTACAACATGGAGATGCAAATCATTCGCGTGGGACGTGAGTGTCAGATTCGAACAAGGGTGGTTTCTGTCAAATACCAAACAACAAGGGTATTTTCTGTTATTGTGCCATCCTCAAGGCTGATATCTGTAGATATGTCAGTTGATCTTTCAACTTTTCACTTTCAACACCGACGTCAATCAGTTGCACGTCTCAATCACGCGCCACCTACTAACGTCACCGTCGACCAATTAAAAATACAGTAATACCAATATTCCACTAAACATCACCACCACTCCTAATAACAAAAACACACCCCCATTTACAGCAGACACATTAACAAACTTCTCTCTCTAGACTATTCTCTTCCCGACACTAATCAAGTCTCTCCGACCTCTCTCCACCGAAGAATAAACACCCACTGTCGGCACACACCACCACCACCACACAGATCTGAAAAAGTAAACTCCTCCTTCAATGGATGGTGCAGCAACAGACCAACAACGCCGGAAGCGAAAACGCATCGCTCGACCACTCTACTTCTACTCCTTCTCCGGTAGATCTCTCCTACTCTGCTTTGCTTTTCTGTCATTCCTTTATCTCTTGTCAAGGCATATTCCGATCACTCCGTCGTCGTTTCGGCCGGTCCTCAAGGTATCGAGCTTCCCGTTGCTGTCATCGACGACGACGTCGACCAGCAAAAACAACTTGTCGATTCGGCTTTATCCCAGGAACAGATTGGCTTCTCCGGTGAAGATAGAGGACCGAGTACTGTTTCCCGACCATGTGTTGTTACTGGTGGCGAATCTCCGAGATTTGCGGATGAAGAAAGGGGATTGGTTCGATTGCGTTTATTTTACTTCTGATGATGCTGATGATGATGACATAAGAAGTAGCTTGAAGAAAATGAAAAAGAAGGCCTTGTCGTTTGATGAGTGGAATGAGCTCCAATCGATTGTGAGATGTCCACTACCGCCGACGGCGGGGAACTACACGGCGGAGGCGGTGAGTTTGGAGATCGGAGGGAGGAAGAGCGTGGACGCGATGAGCAACAACCGGACGGGGGCGACTCATTCGTGGGAGACGGTGGCTTACGCGGCGGCGTTAGACGGCGACACGGCGGTGGTGTTTGCCAAAGGATTGAATCTCCGGCCGGATAGGGAATCCGACCCGAGACAATTCAGTTGCCATTTCGGATTAGGGATTTGGGAAAGTGATAAAAGGTACATGATCACGACGAAAGCAATCACGGCAGCTCAAGAAGTGGTGCGGTGTTCGCTCCCTCGGAGTATCCGGTTGAACCCAAGCAAGGCTCAAGGGGTTCGAGTCACCGTCGGGGTGACCCCACCTCGGAGGAGCCTTGGTCGCGTATTGGTTCCATCCGTCGCGAAGATTTCAAATCCTAAGACAAAGACTAAGACAATGGAGGGTGAGATGAAGAAGAAGTACGAGCTGTGTGCTTGCACGATGGTGTGGAACCAAGCGGCGGCGTTACGCGAGTGGATTCAATACCACACGTGGCTAGGAATCGAGAATTGGTTCATCTACGATAACAACAGCGACGACGGGATTAAGGAAGTGGTTCAAGAGCTCCAACAAGAGGACTATAATGTTAGTAGGCATGTCTGGCCTTGGATCAAGACACAGGAAGCAGGGTTCTCGCATTGTGCTCTAAGAGCGAAAGAGGACTGTAACTGGGTTGGGTTCATGGATGTCGACGAATTCTTCTATTTCCCCTTCCCAACTCAACGGAACCAGAAACTAGGTTTCCCAAAGCAGAATTCACTCAGAACTTTAGTGGCGAATTTCTCGTCGACCACAGTGGCAGAAATCAGAACTTCCTGCCACAGCTTCGGCCCGTCGGGCCTGAGTTCGCCGCCACCACAGGGTGTTACGGCGGGATACACTTGCCGGCTACAGAGCCCAGAGCGGCATAAATCGATTATACGACCGGACGCGCTCGACACTACACTTCTCAATGTGGTGCACCACTTTCATTTGAGAAAGGGTTTCACATACCTGAACTTGCCTCAGGGCACAGCAGTGATTAACCATTATAAGTACCAGGTATGGGAATCGTTTAGGGCGAAGTTTTTCAGAAGGGTGGCGACCTATGTTGCGGACTGGCAAGAGAACCAAAACGAGGGGTCAAGAGACCGGGCACCTGGGCTGGGGACAGAGGCGATTGAACCCCCCGATTGGAGATTACGATTCTGTGAGGTTTGGGACACAGGTTTGAGAGACTATGTTTTGGCTAACCTAGCGGATTCTGCCACAGGGTTGCTGCCATGGGAGAGGACTTCACTGTGAACATACTGGTGTTAGATGGACATACAAAGGTTTTTGACTACTCCATGTAAAACATAGTCATATCATTCTTTCTTCTCATTGTTTCACTATTTTGTATTTTTTTTTTTAAGTTTATAGAGGTGCGAGTAGAAGAATGCGTAGATATAACACAGGCTTTCTGAGACTTGTAACTTCGAAAAGGACATTAGAAATTATTCTTTTGATTATATATGTATACAGATTGAGTCGTCGACCTGTTTCTTTATTACATTGTTAGGGAAATGTTACTAGTCGCAAAAGTGGCAAAGTTAACTGATTATGAACTTATATCAAGGTCGACGAATACATGTATTTTGCAGATGAGACTAGGTATTTACCGGTATAGACTGCTGAGTAACAAAGACATTGTAAACACAGACTGAGTAAGAGCTGGTAGCACATCAATTTCCTGCAAGCCAACAAAACATTGTGAGAACTGAGAAGCAATATCTGTTGCAATGTACAACAGTCAGATAAGTTAATCATCAAAGTCAAAACCTCTATTTAGAGGATCCAAAAGAACAAAACCAAACTTGCATATGATTCCACTTCCAGCAGTATAATAGCAATACAGAAAATCTTAGGTCAAATATGGACACATTCAGGAGTATGAAACAACCCAAAATATCCAAGTGTACACGAGCCCTTAAACAAACAAACAAACAAACAAACAAACAAACAAACAAACAAACAAAAAAAGTTGAACTAGGGTGTATGAATGGGCAACTGATCAGTCTAAAATGAAGTTGCGCCCAAATTTGAGAACCGGGTTTGAACTTCCACAGCACTCTGGGCTCTTTGCCAGGTGAACTATGCCCGGAGGCAAGAGCACATGAACTAGAAATGCCTGGATGTGGATAACGAAGAATATAACGTATAAATAATGATCTTGCAAGATCTGTACAGTCATTTATCTACATTCTACAGTATTACTTGAATAACCTTTATAGGAACAAAGAGGGGCAAAATGATGAAACATGTGGAGATAGAAAATTACACCGGACTTCTGCTCGACATATCGAGTCTTTGTCAGAGTAACTTCTACCAATAATAAGCACAAAATTTCCCAACTGGGTATGACGTTTACATAGTACGAAAGTACCATTCTTTCCATAATGCAATAGGCAAAAGGACATAATTGTAGCCTGCGGCTTTAACTAAATGAGATGATTGGTACAGAATGATTCAGACAGGAAGCCCAGCATTATTTAGGGATGAATATAACCATCATTTATTGACTTCCTGCTGAAACATTGTGAATATTCCTATATCTAATGCAACAAAATGAACCTAGCATGAAGCTGTTCACTAACAACAACAAAAATGTACAGAATCCTGAAGACATACAAGTTAAAGAAACAAATTACCTGGTTGTCGTCGTTCACCCACTATTCGGGAGTGCCGCCTTTGGTTTGTTTACAAATTTCCCAAGTGTCGCATCCAACTTCTCCCCTATTAATGAAATCCATGCCTATACCAAGGATGAAATGGAATATGGATGGTTGTCAGTAACATTTATTAGTGATTACACTAATATCAAATGAAAATGGCATCGACCTTTACTGTTTACTGAAGATACTGAAGCTTAGCAGAAACAAATGAAAGTTGTGAAATCAAGCAACCTTGATTATGGCTTGATATCACATTAACTAATATCTAAACATGTAAAAGGTACAATCTGTAGAGTATAAAGATGAGTCAGTAAAAGTGGTATTTCAAGAGTCGCGATACTTTAGCACGGTTTTAGCTACATAAATACAAAAAGAGTACAAGGTGCCCAGCTCTAGTGATATGGCAAACCACTTATGCCAGATCACCTACCAATGTACTCTCTGAGGCCTCCTCTCTTCACTCTGTCCCAAAACAACCCGAACAGAAGGACTTGCTGCAGGTACAGGAAAGCGAAATTCTCAACTCGGCTTGAAAAGGTCCAAGAGACTCCCATTTGAGAAGAACTAATGGATAGCCAAGGTTATCTCAACTCTTGCAATGAAGAGTGTAACACTCTGGTCACCTTTTTAAGATCGAAGGACCATGGCTCATTTTGATAATGTCATGAACCTACCATCTATGAGGTCATGAGGAAGAAGACAGAGCATCATTCCTGAACAGATCCCAATCACTCGGAGAGACTTCACAAGGCTCCAGTACTCACCAAACCAGGCATATCCAGAAGTGCGCAAGTTAACAGCATCATATTTCCCAGTAAATTAAATACTCCTAAATTTTAAGCAGGGAGCGACTGTGTAGTGGGTGTCCAGTAGCAAAATCAGGAGACCACTTCTTTGGTAATTGTTTTTCTTTGGAATTTCTCAATCCCACAAAAGGATATCAGTCACACAAAATGACATCTATGACAATTAGTGGAATTCCCCACACTCACAACTCTGTCAAAGCCCCACTCTATCTCTCCTAGCTACCACTATACCGAGGACCACTATCCTACTGAAAATGAATGATTTAAGACTGATTAGCTCAAACTTCTTTGCTTATTGTTTTTCTTTGGCATTTCTTTAAGAATGAAAGAAAGGAGACTCTGTAACCACCGGCATTAATAAAATCCTGCAATCGCAGTTATTGGATTTAACCCCGTGGAACTCCTATTGAAGACTACAAGCTGTGGGCACGCTTGATCACCCAACTAATTTCTCCAACTTCTCAAAAGGAACATCTTTGAAGGACGACCAGGAACTATTATCCCACCTAATCCAAATTTACCAAAATCAAACTCTTGAACCTCATCTGACTCAACTCTTTATACATGAAGGCATAAGAATCAAAATGCAATGGCATGATCACAGGGGACAATGACTCTCAACTCTATACATCTAATCCATGACCCCAGCTCAGTATTTTCAACCATGCAGAGTATCTATGCTCAATAAGTTGTAGAGCATCAAATGGCAAAAAGTCAACAACTAAAGGACAGGGACTAACTTCCTGCAACTTGAGGGCTCGGAATGATTTTGCTTGACAGTGAATGTTCGCACAGAAAATAGGACTACTTAATTAGCATTGATATAAATCCTCTAGGAGATTTTATAAGAGAAAATAATGTGAAGACGAGATGTTAGATTAAAACATTTATCTTCATAGATATAAAGTTGATTTCTTTAATAAATCTGAAGAGTAAACACAAGCTTGAACAACAGAGGACCGGTAGATGAACAAGGGCATCACAGGAAACAGTCATAGAGCTACAACTATTATTATTAATAGTGGTGGTACCTGGTCAGAAGTCGTAAAACCCCGTATCATGTCACCGCCAATTACTGCAATTCCTTTGTCCCCAAGTGGTTGCAAAATGACTGCCTGGTATATCAGAACACATATAAGCAGACTAAAAGTACGAAAGCATACATTGGTAAGACCAGTAGAGGAGAACAACAGAAAATAAAACAATAAATCTCTTCTTTCTTCGCAATCATGCTAGCTAACTATCTAAAGCACTTTGTACTACACAGACGAAGGGAGCATGCACACTGTTATTTCAGATATGACACAGACTCGGCAACCCTGGAACTTCCAGAGAACCCAAAACAAAACACGGTGAGAATCGCAAAATCAAAATGACACTAAATAACAAAAGAGTACATGCATTACAATTAAAATTCATTATTCTACAATGAAACTTGTAAAAAAATACAATTTATCAGCACACGTCGCATTGTCACTGGCTGCCATGCATATGTCCCGAAGTACACAAGGAAGCCATCACTAATCTTGCCTTGCAGAGGTCACCTCATTACTCTTTGCTTTATTTGTTATTCAATAGCTGGCCTAGCCACATTGATTAAGGAGATCATTCTCAGGTGGATAGTAAACAATCAAAACATGAAAATATCTACATATTTTGTCATAACTTTCTTTCCTTTTTAAATTATATTGCCATTGCTTAAAAAGGAAAGAAAATCTCCAAAACTTTATCTTATACATGAACATATTAACTCTTATACAGTACCTCTGAAGTTAATTGCGTATCATGTAAACTTCAATGTACCTATCTGAAAATAGACATCAAATATCCTGTAACCAACTCACAATCAAAATCTTCCTTATTTGCCCCAGGCAATTCGTGGAATTACTGTAGAGTCCTTCACATACATTGCTTTTGTTGGGTAAATTCATGTAAACAGAATAAAAAAAACCCAAACAACAGTCCAGCTGTCCTTTCCGCATTAACTTCTGAATACCACTTCACACGTATTCACAAATTTCATTCTCATTTTGTCTCCAAGATATGTAACATAAAATGTGGATATTCCTTTTTAAGGAAAATATTTGTTACGTAATGAACACAGAAGCTTCCAATTTCAATACTGCAATCTCCATAAAGTGTATAAATTGGCACTATCCATGTGTTCATGGAAACCACACCAAAGCTTATACATTTTTGTTCCAATAGTTTGCTTCTTTGGAGTTAACTTAGCCATGACAAGAAAGAAGGTGAAGCTCGCATTCATCACCAACGACTCATCAAGGAAAGCGACGTACAAGAAAAGGAAGAAGGGCTTGATGAAGAAGGTGAGTGAGCTAAGTACCCTTTGTGGAATCGATGCGTGTGCTGTCATATACAGCCCGTATGATTCCCAGCCGGAAGTTTGGCCAAACGCGTCTGGCGTCCAACGCGTGCTAACACAGTTCAAGAGGATGCCAGAAATGGAGCAGAGCAAGAAGATGGTAAACCAAGAGAGTTTCATCAAGCAGCGGATCTCAAAAGCAAGTGAGCAGCTAAAGAAGCAGTACAAGGAGAATCGAGAGAAGGAGATGACCGAGGTCATGTACCAGTGTTTGACAGGAAGGGCCGGGCTACAGAATCTGAATTTGGGGGATCTTCATGATCTAGGGTGGGTTATTGATCAAAAGCTGAAGGAAATTGATAAGAGAATGACGTCATTGAAGAAACCAGACCGAACATCTTCATCTTCTCAAAGTGCCCTAGCTGTCGTGGATGCTGGAGTTAGAAATTTCCATGAACAAGAGGAGAAGCCTTCCGTGGATTTGACAATGGAGGCTATGCAGCAGAGGCCTCAATGGTTTGTGGATTTCATGAACAACCCCAACCCGATGGGATTCGGCGGGGATGATCAGATGAACATTGCCCCATTTGCTGATCAAAACCCCAATGCTATGTGGCCTGGTGCCTTCTTCCAGTGAAAGTTCTTTTTAACCAAGTTTGTTATTTCGATTTCAGCGTCTTAAATAAATTGTGCATCTCTTCTTTAAATTGAAAAAATAGTATCGCAGCTTTCGAGGTGTATCCAACACAAGGAAGTTACTATGAGATTTCAAATTTTCAACTGTTGCCATGCTTCCACATGTAACCTCTTCCGGATGGCAATTCTTAAACTGGATATTAGAAGCAATATGAAAATTAGATGTAAGCGCTTTTTTATAATAACCACAGCGTTCTGACATATGAAGCTGCAATTTGATGAGATCGTTTCAAATGACAGAGTAAGGCAAAAGGAACAGCATAAGGCACATGAGTATCATTGCTCCTTTCTGGAAGTACTACACCAAAGTCTTCTTCTATAAGAACGACGAGCAGAAAATGCAAACTACTTGACAACAGTGTGGCATTAAGAAATCCTTCTATAAAATAAGAAATCATCGCAAACCTGACTAAGTTCTATAATAAAGTCTCACAAATCAAGGAAGTCTTCAACTGGAATGCGGACAAATGGCCAATGACAGCATGTAGGCTTACTGCTCTACATAGACTATGATTCAATGCCTAAGGCGGTGTAACTTTTTCATAAAAAAAATTTCTCCTTCATTTAGGCGAGCTAATGGAGGAGAAAGGAGTCAAATATATATCCCCTTTGAGGAATCTTAGATAGAGTATACTTGAAAAGAAATCTCATGCCCCGAAAGCACCTCAAGGAATTAAACTGCACAGAATTTCCCTATTGTTTATAATTTCCTCTTCGACAGGTAACTTTTCTCTCTTTTATGTGGAGGCAGTAACTTCACTACCAGACTTGTTGGAACTTGTGATAAATCAATTAGAACTTTTGACAGAAAACCTCCCTGCAATATCGTCTCGCTGACACTTAGCTACCAGCAGTATTGATTTTGTCGGAAAACCCCCCTACAGTTTCACTTTTACCGACACTTAGCTACCAGCAGTATTTGTAAAATGGGGCGCGATGTCGGTAAAAGTGAAACTGCAGGAGGGTTTTCTGTCAAATGTTCAATTAATATTATTGATACTGTCCTATCGCAGTGTCCTCAGTAAGCAATTGCATATGATGCTAAGTTATATTTAATCTATCTCTAAATCGATGGAACTAATAATCCACATAAAGAAACTTCAAAATCATCAAAAGGGTATGATACATGCTCAGCTAATATGGAGAAAACGATTAACTTGGATTGAATATGCAAGAAAATTCATTACTCCATGAATGAAATGAGCACCTTGAGAGCAGGAAAACCAAATTGATTTTTTACTCTTTTATGACATAAATATAAAAAAATACCTGTGTATTCGAAGGCAAAAATGGTAGCTCCGACTTTCCTGGATAAAGAGAAAGATTCGCCAAGTAGCTCTCTGAGAAGTAAGTCACAGAAGGTCATGTCCTACATGTAAAATTCTAAGTGGATGTTTCTGAAGTGCAATGTGCCAGACCATTAATATTTATAAATTGTACTGTGTTATATTTAGCTTACGTGACCCAGACTTCAAGACACTTTTGTAGAGTGAGCCCTGCATCAGGTTATCAACATTGACAGTCACTGCTTCCGTGTCATCTGGAGATGAAGCAGCAAAACCAGTTTGAAGAACGAACTTGCTATCATAAACAATAACCAGGGACTTGCAGCAAGTCACTACAGAAAGGGATTCCCACAACCTGAGAATGAGTAATGAAGTGATGTCTAGTAAAACTTTCAAGTTTGGTAAAAAAAAAAAAAAAAAAAAAAAAAAAAAAAAAAAAAGGTCACATCATTACTTTGTAACGATCTAGAAGGCAGTTGAAATTTAGAGTCTTAAGAAAGAAGAAACGTGTATAGTCTTCCTGTTGAGACTTGTATGTTAATAATTTTGATCTTTTAGATAATTCTTGTTCCAATAGCGAAAACATTACACTAAATCGAAGGGACAGAAGAGAGGAGTGCCTCAGAAAACTCAAGAGTGTTAAGAGAATGTGCCCACTTTCTAGGAACTTCCACCCTCTTTAAAGTGATGCATGTTTCCTGTAGTGGAAAGAGGCGGCAAACCTGTTACCAAAAACGGGTTCTGACCGGTTTGTAATAATGTTTGGACTCCTGTTTGGGCTTGTAAAATACTTGAAGATGATTTGCAAGGCCACCAGGCCCAATAACATGGTGAAGTTTTCCTAAAACATATATATTGCAATAAAGTACGTAATGCTAGCATAAATTAATAAAACATCAATACCACAGTAGCTCAGAAACTGCAGAATCAGGAAGACGAGAATCTATTCTGTAACAGTCCACACCTTCAGGCTTTACCTGATACCAAAATTTCTTACATAAGAATTTTCCTCAATCTTTTTCCCAAAAAGAGGAGATATGGATCAACATAATACTGAGAGCAAAAATTAATAGAAATGTGCATGGCATAGTGAGAGTTGAGTTTGAAATGATTCTAGCACTCACCACTGATATTGTTTTCGGCCTAATTGATAACCATACCAAACCAGTAAGGATGTTGGTAACAGCTAAACCAAGAGCCAATAGATCTGCTCTAGATTGTGAACTGATTGATAAGAGAGTTTAGATTTATGTCAGGATCAGAAAAAAATAAATTATGTAACTATCTACAATTGTATAGGAAACGACAACCATAATTGAACAGAGCAAATCAATCGGCTGAGTCGGTATGAAAATCCCGTATTATAACCATAGAAGTACCAATCAACGCATAAGTCAAATCTGTTTTCAAAGTTATATCTTAACTAACTTGCATTCCTATAGACAGCAAATAGCAAGGAGTTCGGATTTCAATACAGTGCCGATTCCCCCTTTAGTCTGGATCATTTCCTTACAGACATTATCTCTCCTAGCAAGGAGTTTGGACCTACTAAATCTTACCTCACAATGTTATCAACATTTCATATTCTTCAGACTTCAATTGTATGAAGACTACCCAAAAAAGCTAAAGCTAGTAAACACCTTACCCAGCCTTACATCTGTACAGTTTCTTGATACTCTCTGACATTATAAAACTAAAATATGAGTTGTGATAACCCTTCAGCATTTTCCAGTGGCAGAACCAAAATTTGATTGAGGGGATAACATTGTATAATACAGAGCTAACATTCTCCTTGCAATGACAAGAAATGTGTTTACATACATTGGAAGTTCGAAACCAGACTCGTAGTAAGAAAATGGAAACTCGCTAGAAGCGGGGAGATTCACAAGATAACACAATGAACCCAACTAAATAGATATCCATGCAAGACCTAATCAGACAACGTCACAACAGCCTTGAAATGCAGGTGTGGGAATTGCAGAATAGAACACGTCATCATCAATCAAAAACTAATTCCAATCAAAATGAAACTGTAGCTAAGAACATTACTTATTAAACAAATTTAACTTACCTGTGTAGTAAAAGAAAGTAAAATTAAACAAAAATGCAATGTAACAATAGGCTAAAATCCATTTGACTGATCTAATAATCCAAAAACGGCAATTCTTCTCTTTTTCCATCTCCACAACAACTATGCAAAATCAAAATCAATGAAACAATTTCTCAATCATTAGCAGTTCAAGAGCTACTTCAGTTACTTCTTCAGAGTTCAGACCACCTAATCATGATGATAATTTCACAGTTAACACTCAAATTACAATTTCCAAAAATTAGCAGGTTTTCTCAATTTCCTCTGTGAACGGAGACGGTACCTGCCAGCGTCGGCAACCGGAGCAACGCCGGAAACGGCGCGATTAAACAGAACGGCCAACAGAGAGACGCCGCCGACGTAAATCGGCAAGCTCCGGAAAACATCGTCGTTCTTCGACACCCAATCGGCAAACCATTCCTTTCTCGGCGTCGGTCCTCTGTAACCGCCCTTCTCACAGCAGATATCAGCAGTGAGTGAGAAGAAACGGAGAATTACATACATAGATTAGAATCGGTGAAAGCGAAGGTGTAGAAATGTGTACCTGTAGATTGGAAAAAGCCCTAGCTGAGATCGAGGTGGAGACAGAAGGTTGAAGACGACGAGTGGGAAGGCGTTGGTGGAAGTTGGAGGGGATATTGAAACGGAGAAGGCTTCCCGCTTCCATCAACACGATTTTTTTTCCTTCTTTTCCGGGAAAACAAATTGGATCCGGGCTCACTCTTTAAACATGAGGAGGATAAAATGGTTTTTTTTTTTTTTTTTCCTTTCAAATTTTGTTGTTATTTGGGTTTTTGGATAATTTTATCTACCTCTTGATATTTTGTCAAAATAGAATTTGAACTCTATTCTATGAGGTATAACAAACTCTCCCATTAATTTAGATTATATGTCAAAACATTCACCTCCTTGTTGTTGTAAGGGTTTACTCCATTAACCCCCTGTAGTTAGGGGTTTGCGCGAAAAAACCCACACAGGGTTCCAAATGTTGCAAAAACCTCCAGAGAGCCTCCATGTGGGTTCTTCCATTTCTAATTAATATAGTAAAATGACTAAACTATTCTTCTATAAATACACTCATTCTAGCAATTTTTCATTCTCACCTTCTCTCTGCATATCTTCTGTCACTTCATACAAATTGAAGAATCAGAAGTAGACTAGCAGATGGAAAAAGAAGACTAAGAAGTATATGAAGAAGGAAGTCTTCCCCGTCTTACTCTCTGTGCCTTCTTTCTCGTTCAGAAAGGCAACGGTCTAGAAGAAGAAGAAGAAGACTGTATCTGGAAAAGTCGGTCTTTCCAACACTGTTGTTGTTGTTAGTCAACCCGCTGTTAGGGTTCCGTAGTTGTAGAAGATTTGCCTGAGCTGATTTCGTCGTAGAAAGGTTTGGAAAGCCAGAAAAAATATTAGGTTTGCGGAGTGAGAATAAGGAATGAAGGGAGTTACAAAGAAAATGGGAGGGAAATGAAATATTTCATAAAATGTGTCTTTCAATATTACAACTCAACCTTTTTTAGTCTAAGGGGAGGTAAATGCAATTAACAAAACTAGCGTACGGTATGTGCCTAGTGTTGGAATTGTGCCCTAGAGGCAATCAATTAATTGTGACAAATATATGGATTTACGATTCATTATGTTATCGATATGGAGATATGCTAACATGAATGAAGTCCTTAGAATATAAGGTGTTATATTCTTAAATATCCCTAGTCAATTATAATGATTAATGGGACAATCATCTATAGACTAGTATGGGGTTGGAATGATATGGAGATATCACGATCCAACACATGGGTATGCATTAGGAGTAATGGCATACTGGATTGACCCACCACGAAAAGGATACATTAGATTATGTGAAGTCACAATCGCTTTTCGTAGTGCTAATATTATTGCAATCCTTGGACTTGAAGTCACTAGATACTCTAGTTGTGAAATATTGCGCTTTGATGTTATCAAACGTTACACCGTAACTGGGTAATCATAAAGGTGGCTATCGGGCGTGATAGGAAGCAAGCTTAGAGATCGTAATGATGTAGATAGGATTTGTCCCTCCCACATAATGGGGGTAAATATCCACGGCCACTCGAGGGATGAGGCTTATTGAATGTCTGGCCAGACTCAGATAAATTAATATAGAGATATTAATGTTATCTGCAAGCATAAGCATATTCCCAGGATCGAGGAACTATGGATTGGATATACGAGTGTGACTATTTATGTCTCGTGTCCAATCCGGATATGGAGACAAAGGGATAATGCAATATGACATATTGGGCACAAAGGTTTGTCGGGATCACTGACTATTTCTATTGGTTGGGTTGCATGGATGTGTTGCTAGACACCGCTCCATGTTAGTAATAGTTACTACCAACTATATAGAAACCTATGGGGTCACACGTCAAATAGAGTAGAGCTAGATTTGGGATTAATTAATATTGATTAATTAATAGAAGGATCATTGTGCAACACCTTGCAAACTTAGTAGGACTAATTTGCAAGGAAGGGAATAATTCTAGTTCATCTAGAATTAGGAAACTCTTTTATGGAAACAACAAGGAGTTGTTGGAGTATATAAAGGAGGCTCTAGCTTCCTTCCCACTTGATGAGTTATTATTAGTCATAACACAAAAGTGGGAGAGAGCAAAAAAGAGAGAGCAAGACAAGGTGCTAGGGCCGAAACCCTAGCCACCCGTCCGCCCCCCTACCCGACGGCAAAGAGAGGCCGCCTCCTCTCTTGTGCCTTTGGTGATTTGTTGCTTTGATCTTCATCCCTCTTCCTCCAAGGTTCAAGCTAGCACTTGATTGAAGGAAGAATCTAGATCTCACCTCTAGACGTGGATCAACCGTAGAGACGAGGACATCATTCTTCGTGTGATCTCACAAATCAAAAGGTACACATCTCCTATGTCCTTAATCATGTTATGATGTCTCTTCCTGTGATCCTTGGTGGGCTTTGAGTAGGATTAATTTTGTTATTCCGCTGCGTTACCTACGTCAAAACCCAACAGTGGTATCAGAGCCACAGGTCGTAGAGCATAACATGATATTATGTGTTTACGATTTCAGTTCATACACCGTATTATTGTTTATTACGCGAAAACTGAAAAACTGGCATAGTAGATGCAATATTGAATTTGATTCAATCAAACAAGACCCAATTTAACATTGGATGTTTGAATTGGTGAGTTTAATCACATAGGATGTGAATAATTGGGTTCTTGAAAAATTAGGGTTCATGGGCACATGCTTGGAAAAGGGGTTTTCCAAGTATGGAATTAATTAAACTTGGGCAACAAGGAATAAGTTGTTTTGGAAACAACTAAACTTGGGAAACAAGTAAGAAGTTGTTTATGGAAACAACTAAACTTGGGAACCAAGGAAAGAATTATTTTGGAAACAATACCATAAGGGTGTTTTGGAAACAACCCAACAAGGAAGGAATTGTTTATGGAAACAATTCCATATATTGTTTTTTGGAAATAATTCCATGAATTGTTTATGGAAACAATTCCATGAGGAGGTGTGGCCCATGTAGGGACCGCCCCTCTCTCTACTTGCCGCCCAAGTAACACACGGCACAAGAGGGGCCGGCGCACCCTAGCACACGGCCTAGCCGTGTGGGCTAGGGGCCGGCCGGCCCGGGCGTAGTGTGGCGGTTCCTTGGTTGATTTCGGCCATTCTTTGGTAAATCCTTTGGACCGTTGTGAAACCCTAGTTACCCAATTTCATTAAAATTAAACAAGCGCGTTAAAAATTGATTTTAACTGTATTATGTGCTTTATTGCATGGTGGATGGATATGGCCTAGGATTGTGGATGTTTATTGTTTTGTGGTTTGGTTTACGGCCTGCGAGCTGATCAAATTAATGTAATAATTAATTAAGTCTTACGGCCTGCGAGTCGTCTTTTTCTCCTCGACATGTGAGGCTTTTGTTATTTATTTATTCTAGATGTTAGGCTAGAATTAGAAATATTTAGTTGATAGCCAAGAACATGGAGAAGAAGACCGGAGAACCAAAGGAGCCAAAAGACATCCCTAGGCGCGCAGCTATGGTGGAGCACATGGAGATGAGCTTGTCACTTTAGGGCATATAGATATTATCATTGGCTTGGTAATATCTTAGTCTAGGGGCCATATCCATGCCACGTTATTTTCTTTTGTGGATGTTTATTATTTATGTCTTGTTATTTATTTTGTGTGTATGGCGATACTAGCAAAACGTTAACAAGATAATAATAAACAAGGTTGGTCTTTTATTGTGGATGGCCCAATCCAAATAAGTAGACCATGTTGATAAGATCAACCAAACAACTTAAAAGAAATCCCTCAATTAAATATTGCGTTTTGCCTTCTCTTGCCAAAACACCCTTCATGATCATGGCCTATTAAAATTCGGGCTTGCCAAAGCAAGGCGATTTTAATTTTTCATGATGTGTTGCGGACGACGCAAGCTAGTAATGCGTGTATGTTGAAAGCAAGAGGTTGGACGCAACTAGGCAAGAGTCAATTGGATTGATGAGCTTAGAGGCATGACAATTAGGTGTTATCTAAAGGATAAAGAATAAAGAGTTATTCACCTAATTGGACCAAGAGTTGCATGGGATGCAATTGGAATGGTTCCTACCTAATAACCAATTCTTGGGTGACTTGCCAAAGCAAGCTCAAGAAGAAGTGAAAAGGGATCTTGGACCCACTAGAAAATAAAATATTTTCCGCATTAATGGTGAGGGCTATTAATCCGAGAAAAATAGTGGGAGCTATATTTAATAATTTAAATCCTTGTTGAATATAGTTATACGTCACAATGCTTTGCATAATCCTATAAGTGTTGAATACCCATCGCATCAAACAAACAAACGCGACTTTATGTCCATGAGATGGACAAGATGTCTGGAATCTATTTTCTAGATTGGTATAAAATCGAGAATTGTTCTCAAGTAAAGGAAATATGTTGTACATTGTAGAGCATAAATTTCTCTTCCCACCAACTACCAAAACGCACTAAAGCCTTATGGAAGGAACATCAAAGAATGGTTCTTTGGATGTAACTTGTCTCATGTCAAGCTCCCATGGACTCTGAGCTTTGGAAGCAAGATGAGAAATATGGAGGTATGTGATATGATCATACGAGCTTGTCATGAAAGGCTTAAGGAGTTGCTCCACTTTGCAATCTCTTGCTTAGCACTCGTCATGATCAAGATGGAATAAGTTCGGGCTTGCCAAAGCAAGGCGACTTAGTTCATCGAGATATGACGCGACGACACAAGTTAGTAATGTGTGGCTGCTGAAGCAAGAGGTAAAGCGCAAACTAAACTAACTCAATAGGATTGAAAGCTTAGATATTGGGAGTTATCTATAAGATAGATAATGAATATATAGTTATTCTCCCAAGTGGACCAAGAATTGCATTGGATGCAATTACAGTTTTGTTTTAAAGTTGATTTACTCAATATGATTGAAAAATCACTAAACAAAACACTCATAATGGGCATGGGCAAAAACTGTTAATAGTTAACAGCATGGGTAAGGGCAAATGGTTTGCCCCGAACCCATGAGTATAAAGCAAGTCTGTTGCTAAAACCAAGTTGCCTCGAAGTCCCATAGGTGGTATAGAGGAAGAGAGACTACCCAAAGTACATGGAAGTAAATAATAAAGGAATTATGAATTCCGACTTAGGTATTTTATTATAAAATTCAATATGTCTATCTCATCATCAAGAGTATATGATACTAGATGAGGATCTCACATTTAAAGAAATGTGGAGGATCTCAAGAGACGAAGACAATTGGATAAGGAAGAAATAATCCTACACGAGGGGCTATGAAGCAAAGGGTTGCTGAAAAGCCGTAGGGAATTATTTCTACCTTTCAGAAATTGTTCATGAATTAGACAAAAGGGATAATGTCCCTGCTATGAGTAGGACCATCATCATAGTTTCTTGTTTGGACAAGAAAGCTCCTTATCACAATAAAAGGACAAATGTTGTTCCATTTATTATGGTATTCATTATTGTAATGCAATTTTGTCTAAGTGGATTCTGTATCCATGATCATGATAATTTCATCTATAACATTAATACCTAGAGGTTTGCATATAATGATATGAACTTCACTTATCTTTAGCATTATCGTTTAGGCCCATAAATAAGAGATACATATCTAGAACTCCATTAGGATGGATTTCTGGGACTCATTTGATTATTGAATCATATGAGACATGTAAGACTTATTAGGCAAAGATATGATCTTTTGGGAATCATACATATTGATGTATGAAGGCCGCTAAGCACAAATACTGAAGGTGGTTTTAGTACTTCATCGTATTTACTGATGGGATCAGAGAAATATGGATTTGTGTATCTTATGGAGAAACAAATCAGAATCCTTTGAATTGTTCAAAGTGTTCAGGAATGAAGTAAAGAACCAACTTGGAAAAAGTATTTAGACTCTATGATTGGATCATAGAAGAAAAAATACTTGAGCCAAGAGTTTGACAAGAATCTATGGGAGTATTGGATATGTTCCAAAACTCGCTCCACCTAGCACACCACATGGGTTTGGCGTGTCTAAAATGAGAGTTCGAACCTTTTAGGACACGGTTCAGACCATGATGAGTCAAACAGAACTTCCAGTTTACTTTTAGGGGCTATGTTCTAATTACAGCAAATTTCGCCCTTAACCTTGTTCCATCAAAAACGGATTATGAAAAACACCATATGAGATATGGACTAGGATGTGTCCTAGTACGTCATTCATAAATATTTGGGGTAATGAGGTTTATGTAAAAGAGTTTACAAATAAACTTGGACCCGAGTCGGATAAATGTTTTGAGGGATATCCTGAAAATGATATTATTTCTACAACCTAATCGAGAACAAACTGTTTGTTTCTCGAACCACAGTGTTTCTAGGTAGAGATTGTCTCTAAAAGAAACAGTGGGAGGATAGTAGAACTTGAAGGAGTTCAAGAACCACAACAGAACATTGATCCGTTTGATGGAACATGAGCAGGATCACAAGATGTTGTGGAGCAACCTACTCAGATAACACAAGAACCTCGTAGGACAGGTAGGATATGTCAAGGGACTAGAGAAATAAGGATTTCTCATAACCCATGATATATTGCTCATCGAGATGAGCCTACAACCTATGAGAAGGCCACGTGTGGGCCATACTCTCAGAAATGGCTTGGAACCATTGGATACGATATGGAATCCATGTATACCAACAAAGTATGGACTTTGGTGGAACCACCTGAATGGGTAGGACCCATAGGGTGCAAGTAGGTTATGAGGAAACCAACATGGATGGTAATATGATTACCTTTAAGGGACAATTGGTTGGGTAAGGATTTCATGTGAATTCATAGTATAGACTATGACGGAATCTTTCCCCAGTTGTGATGCTTAAATCCATTCGCATCTTGCTTGTAGCAATCTGTTTATAAATTGAATCAAGCTTCTAGGAGTTGGACTCTTCAAATTAATGATGCAATCAAAGGAGTTTGGTTCCATCAAAATTGAAGATGATACTTGTGTCTACAAGAAGGTTAGTGGGAGCATAGTTAAATTTCTGGTCTTGTATGTAGAGACATACTAATCATTGGGAATAATGTCTCTACTCTGCAATCTATTAAAGATTGGCTAGAGAAATTGATTTCCAATAATTGACTTAGGCGAAACAATCTATAAAATCTATGGAGATAGATTAAAGTAGTTGTTCAGCCTGAGTCATGGTACATATATTGACAAGGTGTTGAAATGGTTCAACGTGAAAAGAGTATTTATTCTTACCCATGTCACATGGAATTAGTCTTTGGAAGGCTAATTATCTTACCAATTAGATTGGGAATGGACCGTATGAATTAGATTCATGAGATACGCCATGAGATGTACTAGGCCAGACGTGTCATAAAGCATGACACAAAGGTACCAATCAAATCCAAGTGAGGTGTCACTTGATAATTATCAAGATTATCCTTAAGTACTTGAGAAAGAATAAAGGATGAACTCTTGATTAATGGAGGATAGGAAGGGTTTACTGTAAGGGGTTACAGTGATGAGAACTTCCATCTGACAAAGAAGATTTCAGATTATAGTCGAGTTTTATGTTTTGTGCTAGAGGGAGTGACTGTGAGCTGGAAAGGTTCCAGGCAAGATTCAGTCACTGATTCTAACATAGAGGACTGAGTAAATTAATGCATAAGATGCATTTATTCAGAAAATTCAATCTCAATCAAATTGTTGATGGAGATGTGAATATTTGCAAGGTGCCAGCATGTGTCTCGCCCCTACGCAGTGTAAGCGTGGAGGACCGCGCTAGATCAATAGGCATATGATGCAGGAGATTGACTCTAGTGCAAGTGGGAGACTGTTGGAATTGTGCCCTAGAGGCAATCAATTAATTGTGACAAATATATGGATTTACGATTCATTATGTTATCGATATGGAGATATGCTAACATGAATGAAGTCCTTAGAATATAAGGTGTTATATTCTTAAATATCCCTAGTCAATTATAATGATTAATGGGACAATCATCTATAGACTAGTATGGGGTTGGAATGATATGGAGATATCACGATCCAACACATGGGTATGCATTAGGAGTAATGGCATACTGGATTGACCCACCACGAAAAGGATACATTAGATTATGTGAAGTCACAATCGCTTTTCGTAGTGCTAATATTATTGCAATCCTTGGACTTGAAGTCACTAGATACTCTAGTTGTGAAATATTGCGCTTTGATGTTATCAAACGTTACACCGTAACTGGGTAATCATAAAGGTGGCTATCGGGCGTGATAGGAAGCAAGCTTAGAGATCGTAGTGATGTAGATAGGATTTGTCCCTCCCACATAATGGGGGTAAATATCCACGGCCACTCGAGGGATGAGGCTTATTGAATGTCTGGCCAGACTCAGATAAATTAATATAAAGATATTAATGTTATCTGCAAGCATAAGCATATTCCCAGGATCGAGGAACTATGGATTGGATATACGAGTGTGACTATTTATGTCTCGTGTCCAATCCGGATATGGAGACAAAGGGATAATGCAATATGACATATTGGGCACAAAGGCTTGTCGGGATCACTGACTATTTCTATTGGTTGGGTTGCATGGATGTGTTGCTAGACACCGCTCCATGTTAGTAATAGTTACTACCAACTATATAGAAACCTATGGGGTCACACGTCAAATAGAGTAGAGCTAGATTTGGGATTAATTAATATTGATTAATTAATAGAAGGATCATTGTGCAACACCTTACAAACTTAGTAGGACTAATTTGCAAGGAAGGGAATAATTCTAGTTCATCTAGAATTAGGAAACTCTTTTATGGAAACAACAAGGAGTTGTTGGAGTATATAAAGGAGGCTCTAGCTTCCTTCCCACTTGATGAGTTATTATTAGTCATAACAAAAAAGTGGGAGAGAGCAAAAAAGAGAGAGCAAGACAAGGTGCTAGGGCCGAAACCCTAGCCACCCGTCCGCCCCCCTACCCGACGGCAAAGAGAGGCCGCCTCCTCTCTTGTGCCTTTGGTGATTTGTTGCTTTGATCTTCATCCCTCTTCCTCCAAGGTTCAAGCTAGCACTTGATTGAAGGAAGAATCTAGATCTCACCTCTAGACGTGGATCAACCGTAGAGACGAGGACATCATTCTTCGTGTGATCTCACAAATCAAAAGGTACACATCTCCTATGTCCTTAATCATGTTATGATGTCTCTTCCTGTGATCCTTGGTGGGCTTTGAGTAGGATTAATTTTGTTATTCCGCTGCGTTACCTACGTCAAAACCCAACACCTAGTCAGCTACCATGACCACCTAAACCAATCAACGTGTGTTGCTGAGATGACGTGGACCTTCACTGGCTAGACTAAGTAAAACGGCAGCGTTCCATTTATCCTTTTAAATGGAACGACTATCCCCAATGAACGGCCAAGATTAGGAAATAAAAACCTAACCCAACGGGTACTACTCCTTCCCGGTTCTTGTCTTTAGTTTGGTAACTCTTTCATTTAGTCCATCAAGGTGAGCTCTGACAAGTACCTTCGCCTTGAAAACAAGCTTGTCCTCAAGGTTCGAAATGTAGAAACTGCTCCTTGAGCTTGTAGTAGTCCTCCCATGTTGCCTCGAAAGGAGAATGGTTGACCCATTGCACCAAAACCTGGACTGAAGAAGACTGCCCTTGTTTGACTAATTTCATGTCCAAGATGGCAAACTGGTTCTACCAGAAACTGTCCCTCTGGACCCACATTTGGCAAGACAAGTGAAACTTCATAGTTTCCAAAAGCCTTCTTCAACTGGGACACATGAAACACATGGTGAAATCTTAAGTGGTCTGCAAGCTTGAGCTTATAAGCAACCCTGTCAACTCTCATTAACACTTGAGAAGGTCCATGGAATTTGGTTGATAACTTGCAGTTGCTCCTCATTTGGAGTGAACTCTGCATGTAGGGATGTAATTTGAGGATCACCAAATCCCCTACTTGAAACTCTCTCTCTCAGTCCTGTGTTTGTTAGCATACAAAGTCATTCTTTCTTGGTTTGGTCAAATTGTCTTTCAAAAGCTGCAGTAGTTTAGATCTAGCTCTGATGAAATTGTCCACTTCTGCAATGCCAGTTTTGTTGAGCTTGTGGAAATTTTTAATGTTTGGGTAGAAATTCATATTGAGCCTCAAGAGGAGTTAACTGCAATGCTTTGTGGAAAATTGGTGTTGTACAACCATTCTGCCAGACTCGGCCATTTCACCCACATTTTTTGTCTATCTCCAGTTAGGCATCTCAAGTACACTTCCTAAACATTTGTTGAGTCTTTCACTCTGGATATCTATTTGTGGGTGATAAGTTTTAGTGTAATTGAGTTGAGTACCCATTAGCTTGAACAAAATGTTCCAGGACTAGCTTAAGAACACAGTGTCTCTGTCACTCACAATGGAGCTAGGTAGACCATGCTGAAGGGTTTTGTAACAGATTACGCATCGGAATAGAACAAATAAAGATCTGCACAAGACCCTCCAAGGATCACAAGACTAGACATCATAACGATAGTAAAGAATTTAGTATCAAATACCTTGTTTTTCTCCTTGGATGACTTCACACGTGGAAGATCTAGAGTCCTTCCACGTCTTGTGCTAGCAATGGAAGGAGGAAGAAGAAGAAGAATCAAGATCACGCGAACCAAAGGGCGGCGCGCCTCCTAGAGGCCGACGGCGCACGGTGGGGGGGGGGGGTCTAGGCTTCGGCCTAGGCTTGTCTTACTGTCTCTCCTTGCTTTTTTTCTCTCATTGTGTTATAACAATTATGAAATAGTCATCCGACATACCTTGTGCAAGTATTGTCTCATCCCTTTGTCTCTATATCCGGATTCGACACGAGACATGCAAGTCACACTCGTATATTCAATCCATTGTTTCTCGATCCTGGGAATAGTCTCATCCAAGCAGATAACATCAATATCCTATATTGATTTATCTGAATCTGGGCAGACACTCTATGAGCACCATCCCGCGATTGGCCGTAGATATCTACTCCTGTTATGTGGGAGGGAAAAATCATATCTACGTCATTACCATCTCTAAACTTGCTTCTTTATTGTATCCGACGAACATCTTTATTACTACACAGTTACGGTGTAGCGTTTGACGATGTCAAAACACAACAATCCACAACTATAAGATCTAGTGACTTCACGTCTACGGATGATAATACCGTTGTCACTACGAGAAGCACTTGTGAATTTACATAACTTGTATGTAGCCTTCTCGTTATGGGTCAATCCAGTATGGTATTACTCCTAATACATACCCATGTGTTGGATCGTGATATCTCCATATCAATCCAACCCCATTTATCCTTTTAAATGGAACGGCTAGCCCCAATGAGCGGCCAAGATTATAAAAGAAAAACCTAATCCAACGGGTGCTGCTCCTTCCCCGTTCATGTCTTTAGTTTGGACACTCTTTCATTTTAGTCCATCAAGGTGAGCCCTGACAAGTACCTTCGCCCTGAAAACAAGCTTGTTCTCAAGCTTTGAAATGTGGAAACTGCTCCTTGAGCTTGTAGTGGTCCTCCCATGTTGCCTCGGAAGGAGAAAGGTTGACCAATTGCACCAATTGCTGGATTGAAGAAGATTGTCCATGGAATCTCCATCACTTTAAACATAGACTCTGTTATTTTATGTTAATCCAATCCAAAACTTAATCCAACTTAAGCCCCCAACCTCTCTGACTCTTCTTTCCCTTTCTCTTCTACCAAGGGCGCAAAAGTAAACATCTATTTCTATTACTACCAATCTATTGATGCTAAACTTCTCCACATTGGATCTTAGGCTGACCAACAACTTAAAAAGATGTAGTAGTTTGTGTAGAGTCTTCTACCAAATTAAACGTGCCAATGTAATAATTACTAAGCAAAAATCATTAGGTTGGACGTGTATATACATCCTGGCCAACATGATAAGTCAATAAAAATATTATACCATGTTAAGGAAACATTGAAAGCAACATGATCAAGTTAATACTAAAAACTGGAAAGCTATATTTCATTTTTTCTTAGAGAAAATTTAATCTCTAGAAAAGCAGTAGTCATGTTGCAACGGACATGGGCACATGACAATCACAAGGGTAACACTAACATACACTATTTTAGAAGAAATGTGTCATAGATCACATGGTTTTAATATAATGACACAAGAACCATGTGTATCAACCCTTGAAAAAAGTATATACTAACACTTGTAATACATTTTAATCATAAGTGTAATATCCAACAACAGCATCCATGGATGCACGTTCGTGCTACAAGATGAAAATTTCCTCAACTAAAATATGATCTATAACTATTCTTCCCACAAAAGAAAAACATGCTATTTATTTTATTTCATGAAAGCGGGTCTCATTGTCAACCCCACTTACAAAGATTTCGATTCTTCAATGAGACCCCACTTGACAATGATAACTGGAGAATGTGGTGGCTCACAAGTACGGTGGCTTACAAGTGTGTACAAATCGTACAACACTCGCCTACCTACACCCGCCAAAACATCTGTTAGTTTCAATATATACTTCCGGTTGGGTTTGGCTCTAATACCGTTTGTGAAGATCCGGTCACACCTTTGATAATAACAACGACGTTTAACGATAAAAACCTGAATTACTGTCAATCCTATGACACTTTCAGACATCCAAAACTCCATCAGGAGGACACACAAGTCCGTCAAACTACATTTAATCAAATTTCTAAAAATAATGGTACGTGTCTGAAATTAATAGAAAGTTACTCCACCTCTTCAAAAATGACATTTTTTATGAAATATCGCGTTCCAACAAAAAGTTACAACTTTCACTAAAAATAGCTAAAAATAATTACTTTAAATAAAAATCCACTTATTAGCAACCAACATCACAATCTGGTCCAATCTCGCTCAATCTGTAAAACAGAGTGGTGAGCCAAGCAGCCCAGTAGGTACCGCCTAAGCACTGGTGTAGAAATCTAAAATCTACTTAACACAACAGGCAGTTATTACACATCACTATGCGGCACCAAATACACAAACAGCGTGATTTATCAAATCACCAGATAATAATTTGTTATCTATAAAGCTATGTAATCACACCAGCAGTATACACATAAATACACTGTAACTACAGTAAACTTAGATATTAGAGTTTCCCTACCTCAAGTAAACATGCCGAGAAAAATAGTTTGATTTGATGAAACAAGTGAGCCCAAGAAAAGAACCAACAATTACTTCCTTGCTCGAGTAAAAGAAATTACTCTGTATGTTCATTGTCTAACTCGCTGCCAAAACCAATACTCAAAACAAGTTTTCCTTCAAAACAACATCACTCGTACAAAAGTTCGGTAATGGGTTGAATTTGAGAAAGAAAAAAAAGTACTTCTACCTCCATTTTCGTATCTTCCTCACAGAAGTACCTTACCCCTCTATGTATTTTTTTTCTTCCTCTTTAATCAAACATTTTAGTGACTAATCCAACAAACAACTGATAAGTCATCTACATGGTGGACACATGGCACATGGAAAACAATGAGAAACTAATAAGTAGTCACCACAAAGCTTATCCTAAAGATCTCAATATTATCCACAAAATACCATCACCAGTTTATATGCCATGTATCACATGTACATACATTTCATATTAAGAGATTTTATCTTTTAATTTACCTTATAAAATGTACCTCATCGTTATCGTTTTAGAATATGAAGGTCCAAGTACATATATCGAGAAATAAAAAAGGCACGTTAATACATATAAATACATACATACATACATATATATAATATTGTAACCAAATAATCTCTATCCCATCACAAAATTAGATTTTACTAAAAAGTCATTTCTAATCCTTTTTTATTTTTGATACGGGATCTCAGAGAAACTCTGTATCAGTCATGTGTTTGTTAGCATACAAAGTCATTATTTCCTGACTTTGGTCAAATTGTCCTTCAAAAGTTGCAGTAGTTTAGATCTAGCTCTGATGAAATTGTCCACTTCTGCAATGCTAGTGTTGTTGAGCTTGCAGAAATTTTTGATAGTTAGGTAGAAAGTCATATAGAGCCTCAAAAGGAGTTAACTGCAATGCATTGTGGAAAATTGATGTTGTACCACCATTCTACCACACTTGGCCATTTCACCCACTATTTTGGTATATCTCCAGTTAGGCATCTTAAGTACACTTCTAAACACTGGTTCAGTCTTTCACTCTGGCCATATGTTTGTGGGTGATAAGTTGCACTGTACTTGATTCGAGTAACCATTAGCTTGAACAAAGTGTTCAATAACTAGTTTAAGAACACAGTGTCTCTGTCACTCACAATAGAGCTAGGTAGACCATGCAGTTTGCACACATTTTGGAAAAATGTTTCAGCAATTTCAGCAATGTAAGGGTGTGACATGGCAATGAAGTGCTCATACTTTGAGAATCTATTAATAACTACCACGATGGTAGTCTTACACTCTGATTTAGGCAGCCCCTCCACAAAATCCATAGTATATGTTCTCAGGTTTTATCAGGAATGGGCAGGGATTGCAATAAACCAGGTTAGCGTAGGTGCTCAGCTTTCATTTTTTTGGGCAAATGTCACACTTCTTGACCCACTCCTTGACTTGTTTCTTTAATCCATGACATGTAAATAGGACTTTCACTCTTTTGTAGGTGCCCAGAACACCAGAATGACATCCTACCCCAGTGTTATGCAGCTCTTGAGTGATACACTCCCTCAAAGTGGTATGGGACCCCACATACAACAAATTTATTGCTTTGAAACTTCTCTTGTAAAACAAAACCTGGCTAGGAACCAGGCTCTACAGATAAGGCTGCTACTTTCTTTTAACCCAGTCATCCTCCTTGTAGCTATCTTTAAGATCTTGGAGCCACTTAGGGGTCACTGTGGAGATGTCTGCACATTGAGTAGATACACAACCTTCGAGAGAAAGCCCTCCTAGAAAGAGCATCAAAAACTTTTTTTTCGTGTAACTTCTTATTGTGTATCTCATAATGGATCCCCAATAGTTTGTAAATCCACTTTTATTGCATTACAGTGGTTAGTTTGTGTTCCAATAAGTACTTAAGATTATGATGATTGGTCTTGATTATGAACTTGGCACCTTCCAGATATGGCTTCCATTTAGCTACTACATGTACTAATGCCAGTATTCCTTTTCATAAGATGAGAGTCTCAAATGTTTGGCAGCAAGTGCTTTTTTAAAAATAGGCTAAGGGTTTGTATTGTTGCATGAGCACAACTCCAATGCCATCATGGCAAAAATATGTTTCCACCATAAAACTTCATTAAAATTTGGTAAATTAATGATAAGGGCAATTAGTCAGTTACTATTGCTTGCTAAAGTAGCTTTTGTATTCCAAGATAACTCCCTTTCTTTAGTAACTGGGTTATGGGTCTTGCGATAGTGCCATTGTAGGGTTTTGTAACGGATTACGCAGTGGACATAAACAGTTAATCATCCGCACAAGACCCTCACAAGTCTAGAAATCATAACGATAGTAAAGGATTTAACGTAGTCACCTTGTTTGTCTCCGTTGATGACTTCAAACGTAGAATGTTGTCCACGTCTCTATGGCAAAGTCCACACCTAGGATCAATTGCTAGAATCTTCCCACTCCATGTGCTATTAACGAGTTGGAAAGAGGAAGAAGAAGATCACGCAACGAAACAACCAAGAGGGGTCGTGCGCCTCCTTGAGGCCGATGGCAATGAGAGGGGCAGACAGGGGGGTTGGTTCGGCCCTCTCTTGGCTTGCTCTCTCTCCTTGCTTTTTCAGCATTAGTTGAGAAAATAAGCTAGGAGTGTCCTTTATATAGTCTAACAACTCCTTGTTAACTGTATAATGACCCCTATTCTAATCATGTTCATACACGGATTAATCTAACTTGAAAATTAGTCCTACTAAGTTTGCAAGTAGTTGCGTATTGGTCCTTCTAATTAATTAATAATATTAAATTAATTCACAATCTAGTTTAATCCATATAGTGTGTGACCCCATGGGTTTCTACTTAGTTGGTAGTACCAGTTACAAACATGGAGCGGCCTCTAGCAAGACATCCATGCTACCCAACTAATAGAAATAGTCATTACTTTGACAAACCTTGTGCAAGTATTGTCTCATCCCTTCGCCTCCATATCCAGATTGGACACGAGACATACAAGTCACACTCGTATATCTAATCCATAGTTTCTCGATCCTGGGAGTAGTCTTATCCATGCATCCTTATATTGATTTATATGAGTCTGGCCAGACATTCTATAAGCACTAACCCTCGAGTGGCTGCGGATATTTGCTCCCGTTATGTGGTATGGAAAAATCCTATCTACATCACTACCATCTCTAAGCTTGCTTCCTATTGTGACCGATAGGTGCCTTTATTACTACCCAATTACGGTGTAGCGTTTGACACTATCAAAACACAATAATCCACAAATAGAGGATCTAGTGACTTCAAGTCTAAGGATGACAATACCCTTGTCACTACGAGAAACACTTGTGACTTTACATAACTTGTATGTAGCCTTCTCGTAAGTGGGTCAATCCAGTATGACATTACCCCTAATGCATACCCATGTGTTGGATTGTGATATCTCCATATCAATCCAACCCCATACTAGTCTATAGTTGATCGTCCTGTTAATCAATATAATCGACTAGGGATATTCGAGATAAACAACACATTTGTAATCTAAGGGCTTCATTATATTAAATATCTCAATAAATAATACAATGACTATTCTAGTCAAAAGTAATGTTCATACTAAATAAGATTGCCTCTAGGGCGTCTATTCCAACATTCTCCTACTTGCACTAGAGCCAATCTGGTGCATCTCGTATGCCAATAGATCTAGTGTGTCGTTCATGCTTGCGCTGAACAAGCAGCTTTGTAAGTGGATCTGAAAAATTCTCATATGTAGGAATCTTGCATATCTTCACATATCCTCTATCGATAATATCTCGAATAAGATTGAACTTTTTGAGCACGTGTTTGGATTTCTGGTGTGACCTGGGTTCTTTGGATTGTGCGATCGCCGCTGTGTTGTCACAATACAATTCTATTGGATCCATAATGCTAGGAACCATACCAAGCTCAGTGACGAACTTCCTAATCCTAAAAACCTCCTTTGCTGCGCCACTCGCAACAATGTACTCAGACTCAGTTGTAGAATCAACAACTGTCTCTTTCTTGGAAATCTTCCAACTCACCTCTACTCCATTCAGGCTAAACACAAATCCCCAAATGCGATCTGAAATAATCTATGTCGGTTTGGAAGCTTGCATCTCTGTAACCCTTACACGCAACTCTTCCTCGCCTCCAAATATCAAGAATGCATCCTTAGTTCTTCTCAAGTACTTAAGGATGTTCTTGACAACAATCCAGTGACTCTTACCCGGATTAGACTGATACCTGCTTGTCATACTCAAAGTGTATGACACATCTGGTCTAGTACGTAACATGGCGTACATGATGGATCCTATAGCCGAGGCATAGGGACAGTGGCGGAGCCAGGATTTCTTCGATGGGGGGGCACAATTCCGCTGCAAGTACCCCTATCTTTTTTTTGAAATGTGTACTCCTCTTTGGATATCTAAGGACATTACATATTTTGTAACGTTATATGTCTCTTAGCTCAGTAGGTAAAGCTCTCAGTTATTCTCTTCGGCCACCTGGGTTCGAATCCCCTTCGGTACGCTATAATTTTGTTGTTTTTTGATTTTTTTGTGAAAAAAATTAAAAAACGCGCATAGTGGGACTCGAACCCACAACACTTACGCTTTTAATGAGGTGACTAACCAACTGCGCTGGGCACAACTTTATTGTCAGGGGGGCACTTTTATATATTTACACATAGAAAGTTCATTTTTTTAAAAAAATTAAGCGTTACCTAGTGTTTTCGGAAAATTTTTTTTGGGGGGTGGGCACGTGCCCCCCCGTGCCCCTACATGGCTCCGCCCCTGCATAGGGAACCCTACTCATGTGTTCCTTCTCCATCTCTTTGTAAGGACAATCATCCTTCAAAAGGGTGATCCCATGCGACATGGGCAAGAATTCCTTATTGGAATCTTGGATGTTGAACCGATTCAACACCTTGTCTATATATGTACTTTGACTTAGGCCTACAAGCTTCCTCGATATATCTCTATAGATCCTGATACCAAGTATATAAGATGCATCCCCTAAGTTCTTCATTGAAAAACATTTTCCTAGCCAATCTTTAACAGATTGCAGTATAGGAATACAATGAGTAGTATGTCATCTACATACAAGACCAGAAAAGTAATGGAGCTCCCACTAACCTTCTTGTAGACACAAGACTCATCTTCGTTCTTGATGAAGTCAAACTCTTTAACTGCTTCATCAAAACATCGATTCCAACTCCTACAAACTTGCTTTAATCCATAAATGAACCGTTGCAGTTTATAGACTTTATTTGCATGCTTTGGATCCACAAAACCCTCATGCCGTGTCATGTACACATCCTTGAGGAGGTTTCCATACAAAAACGCTGTTTTGACATCCATCTGCCAAATCTTGTAGTCGTAATAAGCTGCAATAGCAAGTAGGATTGAAATGGATTTGGTCATTGCGACTTGTGAAAATGTTTCATCATAGTCAATACCATGAATCTGTATGAATCCTTTTGCCACCAATCGGACCTTATAAGTAATCACATTACCATCCATGTCGGTTTTCTTCTTGAAGACCCACTAGCACCCTATGGGCCGAGCCCCTTGGGGTGGTTCCACCAAAGTCCATACTTTTGTTGGTATATATGGATTCCATATCGGATCTCATGGCCTGAAGTCACTTATGAGAGTCCGCACTTTCATGGCCTCTCCATAGGTAGTAGGCTCATCATCTGTGAGTAACGTGTCACCAGCCTCAGTCGCGAGAAGTCCATACATATCTGGCTCATGGCGCACTCTACTCGACCTACGAAGTTCTTGTATTACTTGAACGGGCTGCTCCACAACCTCTTGTGGCTCCTGTTCATCTTCCACAGCAGGATAAATGCTTTGTTTTTCTTGACATCTTCAAGTTCTACAGTCCTCCCACTTTCTTCTTTAGAGACAAATTCTCTTTCCAGAAACACGCCGGTCCGAGCAACAAACACTTTGTTCTCAGTTGGATTGTAGAAATAATATCCCTTAGTTTCCTTAGAGCATCCCACAAACTTGCATTTATCCGACTTTGGCCCTATCTTGTCTAGCTGTAAACGTTTTACATAGACATCGCAGCCCCAAAATTTCATGAATGACACTGTGGAACGCCTCCCACTCCACATCTCATGTGGAGTCTTCATGACTGATTTAGATGGAACATGGTTCATGGTGAAAGTTGCACACAATAGAGCGTAGCCCCAAAAGGATAATGGAAGATCATTTGACACATCATAGATCGAACCATGTCTAACACTCTCTTGTCTTGCTCTTGTCTTGCTCTCTCTACTTGATTTTTCTCTCAATCATTGTTTCATGAGCATTAGTTGAGAAAATAAGCTAGGAGTGTCCTTTACATAGTCCAACAACTCCTTGTTAACTGTATAAAGGCCCCTATCATAATCCTGTCCATACACGGATTAGTTCAACTTGCAAATTAGTCCTACTAAGTTTGCAAGTAGTTGCGTATTGATCATTCTAATTAGTTAATCATATCAATTAATTCCCAATATTGTTTAATCCATATGGTGTGTGACCCCATAGGTTTCTACTTAGTTGGTAGTAACAATTACAAACATGGAGCGCCCTCTAGCAAGACATCCATGCTACCTAACTAATAGAAATAGTCATTACTTTGACAAACCGTGTGCAAGTATTGTCTCATCTCTTTGCCTCCATATCCGGATTGGACACGAGACATACAAGTCACACTCGTATATCCAATCCATAGTTTCTCGATTATGGGAATAGTCTTATCCATGCATATAAAATCAATATCCTTATATTGATTTATAAGAGTATGGCCAGACATTCTATAAGCACTAACCCTCGAGTGGCCGCCGATATTTGCTCCCGTTATGTGGGAGTGACAAATTTTATCTACATCACTACCATCTATAAGCTTGCTTCCTATTGTGTCCGATAGGCGCCTTTACTGCTACCCAGTTACGATGTAGCGTTTGACGCTATCAAAACACAATACTCCACAACTAGAGGATATAGTGACTTCAAGTCTAAGGATGACAATACCGTTTTCACTACGACAAGCGCTTGTGACTTTACATAACTTGTATGTAGGCTTCTCGTAAGTGGGTCAATCCAGTAAGCCATTACCCCTAATGCATACCCATGTGTTGGATCGTGATATCTCCATATCAATCCAACCCCATACTAGTATATAATTGATTGTCCCGTTAATCAATATAATGGACTACGGATATTCAAGATAAAAAAAACACATTTTTAATCTAAAGACTTCATTATATTAAATATCTCTATAATAATACAATGAATATTCTAGCCAAAAGTAATGTTCATACTAAATAAGATTGCCTCTAGGAAATTTATTCCAACAGTCATATCCTCACAAAAATCTTATACCCAGTTAAACCCAGGAAACCTTTAGTGCTTTCACTGTCATGGGTGCTTGCCACTCCTCCATAGATTTGAGTTTATTTCAATTTGTTTGAACCCCGCATTACTGATGATGTGGCCCAAATATTCCACAAGGCCATCCCAAAAGAACACTTGTTGAGTTTTGCATAGAGTTGATGATGTCTCATAGTTTCAAACACAATTTTTAAATGTATCATGTGCTCCTCCATATAAGTGTTGTAAATGAGTATGTCATCAAAGAACACCAACACCGTTCTTCTAGGGTAATCTTTGAACACTTGATTCACGAGGCACTGAAATGTTGCAGGAGCATTGGTTAACTCCAAATGGCATGACTCTAAACTTATACAAGCGTTCATGTGTTCTGAATGAAGTCTAATAATTTCATGACTCCACCCCCCATACATGTGTTTTATTTGGTTTTTGTGGCATGGTGCACTTCATTGAGTTAGGGGGAGATGAATTTTGATTGTGATACTTACTCATTGGATTGTTTCTTTCCTCTCCCTAACATTCGTATCATAGCTTGATTGTTGAACGAGGATCACTCATATTATATTTGATTGTTGATATTTGATTGAGAGAAAAGAAAAAAGATAGAAAAAATAAAAAAATATAGAAAAAAAGAAAAGAAAGTGAAGAAAGTTGTGCTTATTGGAAAAAAGAGTGGAGAAGTTTCTAGTTACGTTTGAAGATTGATTTAGTTTTGCGCATTGTTCTCTGTGATGGGCACAAGATTGACATGATACTGGGGTTTTAGGAGATTTAGGGTCGGATTCGGTGAGATTCGGGTTGAGGATTCTTATCATCATTATGAGGGTGTGTGAGATATGTGGTTTGGTGAGTTTATGTGATGCTTTAGGATAAATTTCTTCATGTTTCCTTCATCAAATTTAGACCAGTAACGAAATAGGAGCTCGGACTATGAATGTGGCTTATCATTGGTTAGCCTCTTATTTTTGTTGGCACACATGAAGAGGTAGGTTATTCTTGATAGTAAGTTTAAGCTTTCTATACTAACTATGGAGAATTACTTGTGGTCGAGTTTAGTTCCGATTCACACCTCTTGCATAGCTTTTTCATCACTCCATGAGCGCTGGTCTATGCACATTTATATTGCCTTATCTTACAAAAGAAAGAGTTCTGTATTTTTAGGATCGAGTCTAGAAATTCCATTTGCATCATTTTGCTGCATTATAGTATTGTCAGTCGTGTTAGAGTCGTTTGAGTCTTACTTGCTAGTAGACAGTTGAATGCAATAGATGATACTTTGCCCAGGACGCGTAAATGGCAAGGTATTTGATAACTCCTTAGTAAGAATTATCTTTAGTACATGCTACAATGTTATTTGTGTGCGTTTCGATGCAAAGTGATGAGATTCAAGCTAAATGTGAAGAAGATGAGTTCTAGGATGTTTTAGAGCCGGACGTTTATTGCGTGAATTTACTTATGATTTGTATAGTTTATCACATTTGATCTTTTGCGGTAGTGTTCGTGTTGTGATTTGTAGGAATTACGCATGCGGGGATCATTTGGAGAGAATAAATGAGCTTCAGAAGTCATGAGAAGCAAGAAAAGGATGCTATGGCGTAGGACTTTGCACGAAGACGAATTGTCTTTGCTCGAAGAGAGCAAATAAGCAAAATCCGGGAGGTTCTAGGTGGTCTTCGGAGGAAGTGAGAAAGTCATCGTACGAAGACCCAGACTTAGCCAAAATTCAGAATGTATTCGCACGAAAAGAGAAAGCCTTCGTACGAAGACCCATACTTTAGCCAAAATTCAGCATGTCTTCGCATAACACTATGTTGTTTCAAAATAGGAACACTATTCGCATAAAGACACTGTAAAAGACGACCAAAATTTATGTAAACAACGTGTATTCTTTCCTAAAGGGCCCAAGACTCGTAGAGAACGAATATAAGACATATTTAGGTCGTATTTTCATAGGAGAGACGCAGGAGACAAGGTTGGAGAGGCGAATTGGGGCTGGAGTTCATCGTGAGAGCGAGCATTCTACTGTTTGATCCCTTATCTTATCTTTTAATTATTTTTACTCTTGATCATGAAAGCTCTTTTCGTTGTGATCATGAGCAGCAGTAGCTAAGTTAGTTATCGGGATTTCTCCACGGTAGCTAGGGTTTGAAGCTGTTTTTGGCGAATTATGGATTTGATTCACGTTTACATTGAACTTAATAATGATGAACTTTTTTGCTATGTTTGATTCATGTTCTTATTATATCTTTGTATCATTTGGCCATCAATACGAAGATCTTAGGTAATGTGTTAGTGGAAGCAACAAATTACCCGGATAGTTGAATTAAGCACTTCGTTGATCGACCAAATTAACTAAGAATAATAGAGTAGAATTTTATATTATTATTTGTTTTAAGGATACTTAGAACTTATTAACTTGGTTTTAATCTGACATAGGCATAGAAAGCTCGCTTGGTAATTCAGTGAGTACTAGGGGATTGCCCGTGTCCGAGGGCACTACCCAAAAAATACTAAGAACGAATAATAGTAGAATTTAAGAAATATTTTGGCGAAATGTTTTTATTAACGCATAATTCTTGAATTTATAAGATATTTAAATTGAATTTAGCAAAAAAATTAAAATTAGATAGAGAATTTTTCATTCATTGAATTGTAGTGTTAATATAGAAAGTGTAGTGGAAGAGAATACCTAGTGATCCTAGTGATCCTAGAGAATACCTAGTGATCCTAGAGAATTAGATAGAGAATACCTAGTGATCCTAGAGAAATAATGATACTCGTCTCTCGTATTAATCTCAATTTTAATCATTAGCTTGTTATTTAAATTCTTAGTTTAATAAAACAAACTCAGAGATTTGCCCACACGAAGTAGACATTACTAGTTGATTCATGAAAAGTCCCTTCGGTTTGATAAACCCGAATTTCCGGATATTACTACACACGACGTCCATACACTTGTGGTTGGAACATGTAAGTCTACAAGGAGTACACCCCTATTCCGGCCAACAAGACTAACATAACGTAAGTTGGGGACGAGATGAGGAAAACAATGATTTGGGGAGAAAAAGCATGATGGGCGGTGTTCAAACCACTTCACCACTATCGTATGAAATAATTTCAAAAGGAAGACCCATGTAGCGTGACCGTGTTATATCTCTGCACATTTCGTGCTGTTAGCTTTGTAGTTGAAACATAAAGTGTCGTTTCACGTACAACTCTATATCTAACCATTGTTAATTAAGGGAGACAAAGGATGTAGTCTAGTCTGATGTGTATGTTATAATATCGATATGAGGTTCTTTTATACTTAAAATTTTATGTGGTACTAAAGTGCTTATAATACAGGAGAGCTTTGGTAAAACTAGAATACTTTAGCTAAGGTAAAACCATCCTTACCACCCACACCACCACCAGTGTAGTCCCCCAACAACCACCTTGAAAAGCATGCCGGTTTTTCTTCTCACACTCTTTTTTTTCCTATCGGTTGGAGAAGGGAAGACACTACATCGTTACGATGCAGTGGTACACCCAATCCCTGGTGTTGGAAACTACACCACCATCAATGTCGCCATCGCTGCAGCTCCTACAAGAAGCTCCAGAAGATGCACAATTAAAATCCGACAGGGACTCTACAAGGAGTACGGCACCGTTCCGGCAGACAAGACTAACATAATGTTAGTCGGAGACGGGATGAGGAAGACGGTGATTTGGGGAAACAAAAGCGTGAAGGGCTGTGGTACAACCTACTTCACTACTATTGTAGGTAAGAATTAATAATCTCCCTGCTTAAACCTAAGTTAGCAAGTTACATAGAATTCATTGCACAAGTATTGCACGTGGATCTGTTAATGAAATTTCATCACAAAACTATTAAGTGGTATTTGAAACCTTTATTTTCGTTCTTATCACTAGAGTTAAAAAATATGTCAATCCATTTCTTCCAGGAATTAACGATGCCAGTTTTGTCATCATAGAAATTTCTTTTGTGAATGGTGCCGGGCGAAAAGGAATGCAAGTCGTGGCCCTTCGTAGCGACGTCCAATTCGCATTCTACATATGCGAATTTCTAGGCTACCAAGACACGTTATATGCCAAATCTGCCCGACAATTCTACAGAGAATGTAGAATATACGGAACCGTGAATTTTACATATTCAAATATATCAACTTGGCAATATTTTCATAAGAAAGGTTATAGTACGAAAATTATTATCGAGTTCATGGTATTCCATCTTAGGAATTAAAGTAACCAATGTCCTAAATCCTAATAACATGTTATGGATTCTCTTTTGTCATAAAGGCTTTCAAGATAGCAACGCATACATGCCACATACACATTCCTCATGTTTATTAAATAATCATCAGCCACTTCCTTATGACCCACAACACCACCACAGTTCAACCTCAATAACCACCATGAACAACGACACCACTCTGACTTATGTTCACCTACTCCCTATTGTTTAATGGGTTGGAGAAGGGAAACCATTGCATCATATGATGTTGTGCTACACCCAGTTATGGGTGTTGGAAAAATATACCACTTCATGTGCAACCATCAATGTCGATCCCTAAATAAGATCCAACAGATACACCATTAAAGTCCGAATGGGGTTCTACAAGGAGTACGTCACTATTCCGGCGGACAAAACTGATATAGTGTAAGTTGGGGATGGGATGAGGAAAACAATTATTTGGGAAAAAAAGCATGATGGGTAGCCTTTAACCACCCATAGTAGTGTCTTGCATTGCGAGTTACATGTAGGAAAGTTTTGGTTATGTCCTTATTTTATCTTTGTTATTTATCATTTTTGCTTGCAAGTTTTAATTATTGAGTCCACCACCTCTAATTGAGTAGTTAGTTGAGTTGGCCAATGCATATAGAGTCTAGGACTTATAAAAAAACTAAAAATTTAATAATCCAAAAACATTAGAAAACTTTGAGAAATGACAGTTAAGAGAAGCATAGACTTGGTTGATATAGTGAGATGTGAAAACTTCACGCACAGTGCATGAATTTTGACTGAGAATGTACACTTGAGTCCCCCTAGTATGTATAGAGCGAATCTTGTTACGTGAATGTCTATCTGTTTTTGAAACACAAATAAATTCTTAAGAGCTAAAGTGTGTGATGTTTTTCTCTAAAGAGAGTTGAGCTTGATGTTTGCTAAACAAGCTGAACGTTCATGTTGTCTGTCTTAGGTAGCCGCCAACCCGCCTCGTAGTGACATACAGAACAGCTGTGCGATGACCTGTATTAGAGCACTCACTTCACTTAGATCTCACCTTGCAGGACCAATGGTGAACCCCATTCGAACCTTAATTTATTTGTTAGCTTCTTTGACCTAGGGAGACGATTCTTGGCCTTCATCATATATAGTTTAGAATCACCTCTTTAGAGCATCCCGAGAGAGTAGCAGTTGAGGAATGTTCGTGGAGGGAGTACTTCATTCCATATTCTCGTGAGTTTTACATTTCGCATGTGCTTCATTTGATATTTACGAGGGGATGCGAGGGTGAGTTAGTTAGCTTGCACACTATGGTGTGGCGGTGTCCCATGTCATTACATCAAGGGCACAAGTAGTGGAGATCCATGAGTGCGCGACGTCTAATCTGCACGAAAATGAGGTTGGTTGGGCTTAAATTGGTGGAACGTGCTAGGTAGCAGACTACTTGAGAAGAGGACATGATTTCAGTCTAGTGTGGGAGGTGTCGACATTTGAGTTCGGACATAGAGATTGTTGGAATGGACGACTCCACCTCCACACATGTGTTTGACTTGATTTTGGCTTCGTGGCAAGTTATGAGCTTCATAGATTTAGGGGGAGATGAATTATTATTGTGATACCCATTCATTGGATTGTTTGTTTCCTGCCCCCTACATCTTCATCGTTGCTTAATTCTTAGAGGGGAACCACTCGTATTTTTGATAGTGTATACATTGTACTATTATTGTAAGAAAATGAAGAAGAAGTGAAGTGAATAAAGGGTGCTTATTAGTTTTTGAAGACCTGGTGGTGAACATTTTGTTTCCGTTTGAAGACAGAGATTGATTTTCGTGCATTGTTCACTACGATAGCCATGGGATTGACCTGGAACCGGGTTTGAGGGGATTGAGCGCCGGAGTAGGTGAGATTCGGGTTGAGGGTTCCTATCATCGTGGTGAGGGTGTATGAGATATTGAATATTTGTGAGGTTATGTGACGCATTATTTATTCTTCATATTTATCTTTGTGCCCATAAGCTTCATCATTAATGACCCTTAGCGGATTAGGAACTCGGACTATGAGCGTGGCTTTGCCTTGATTAATCTCTCATTTTTATCAGCACACATGAAGAGGTAGATTATTCTTAAAAGTAAAGTTATGTTCTCTATACTAACTAGGGGGATTACTTGCTGTCGAATTTGGTTGCGATTCACGCCATTTGCCAAACTTTTTCATCAACATGAATCCATATAAATTTACTTCTCAATCACTTGCTTCCTATACAGATGCAGATTGGGGTGGTTGCCCCGACACTAGGTGATCCATTTTGGCTTTTTTGTGTTTTTCTTGGAGACGACCTGAAATATTGGTCCTCAAAAAGACAACCAACCCTATCTCGCTCCAGTGCCGAAGAAGAATACTGTAGATTTGTCTCTGAGCCATGTTGGATTCACAGTGTTCTTCTTGAACTACAATGTCCAATTCACAGGGCTACACTTTGTTTATTGTGATAATGTTAGTGCAATTTATCTCCCGGGGAACCCTACCTTATTCAGCATCTACGCACTAAAAAATTTAAATGGACATTCATTTTGTTGAGGCAAAAGTCCAACGTGGTGAAGTGCGTGTTCCACATGTTCCTATTCGCTACAAAATTGCTGATATTTTTACCAAGGGACTTCGACACGTACTATACGATGATTTTCGGGGCAGTCTTAGCGTTTGCAGACCTCCTGCAGTCCTGCTTTGACTGCTGGGGAGTGTTAGAAGATAAATGTTATGTGTAACATCTTTGACCATACATTTTACATTTATGTAAATCCCCTAATTGTAGGTAACCCCCCTTTATGATAAATGTATGTAACCCCCTTTATAAGATGTAATCCCTAAAATATAGCCTGACAATATGTAGAAATTCATGTATATAAACCTAGCTATGAAATAAAAAGAGGCACATATTCAATTAATTTAATACACATATCCTATCTCTTATTCTGCACAACCCAAACATGTTATTACATATCCCAACAAACTTCCATTATCTCATATACTGCTTTAACAAATCACACCGAACTAAAAATCACTTATCCAATTACAATCATATCCTACCTCATATACCAGTACAATTCTTTTCCACAAAATTTATATCCCTTACCTAAACGAGGCCTAATTGTCCGAGTTAGAAGTCTACCCTCAATTTTCTAAATGTAGCCGATATGCCTCCGACGACATCATCTTGGTCAATCCAATCAAAATTTTCACTGCATTGGCCTAATTGGAGCCAACAAAACTCGAAGAAACACCCACTAGAGAACAAATACGGAATTGATCCCGTTTAGAAACCGACGGTATCAGTGTCGGTTCTTGAGGCATAAACCGACACTGGCACTGTCGGTTCTTGATCCTGTTTCAGATTGGGCCATGAACCGGAAAGAACTGACAGTGGAGTGTCGGTTTGTGCCTCAAAAAACAGACATTGATACCGTCAGTTTCTAAACGAGATCAATTTCGTATTTGTTACTCAATGGGGGATTATCCGATTTTTTTCCGGCTCCAACAAAGCCATTGCAGTGAAAACTTCGCATCCAATCTACCCTAAATTTTCTAATTATAGTCAAAATGCCTCCAGCGTCATCGTATTGGTCCATCCAATCACGACTTCCGTCTTGGCGCATCCCCATTGCATAGACCTCACCCACTCTCACCACCCCGCGTGCATCTCCACATCGAGAACCAGTCATTTCGACAAATCGATCCACGCGCACAAGCGAGAGTCAAATTTTAAAATAACACGCTGAAAATAGTTGATTTTCTTTTTTTTTTTGTTTGCAAACTGACTAGAAAGGTTAATTACTTAATTTGGATGGTTAATTTCAGTTTTACAATTTTCAATCAAAATAAGGAAAAAAGAGGAGAGGAAGACGAAGAACAACGACATTAAGAAATTAGGAAGAAAGAAGAAAGAAGAAGAAGATCGGAGATTTTTCTCTGGCAAATCGTCGTCTCTTGTGATTGGGCGGTTTTCTGTTGGTTTGTCCGGCGATCGGACGAATTGCAGAGAACATGAGCAGTTGGGATAGGGTTAGGTCATCTACAACACGGTTCGGACTCGGTGGTGGTGGTGGTGGTGGTCGGAGTACACAGATGGCTGACCGGACCCCATCTCGGACTGTTACGCTTGGCCGTGTCACGCCTCAAGCGCCTGGTTACCGTACAATCTTCTGCAACGACCGAGAAGCCAATTCCATCGTTAAATTCAAGGTATATCCTTCACTTACCCTACGAATTTGCATGTGCGTGCTCGCATTGTGATGTGATTGTAGGGGAAAGCCAGATTTGTTTGATTTCTGCGGCTTTTAGGTCATTTGATTTGTTAAAACAAACATGTTTTGGTTTGGAGGAAATCTTATGATTTGCGCTTTTACAATGCGTGTGGAAATTTGAGGAGATGCTATCGACATTATACTATTGTGCGACTTAAATGTGTATTTGGGCTGCTGTTAGACCAGATTTCGATTTCTACACGAGATCTCATTGAGTTTTTAGAAACTTCTCTCATATTGTAATGGTTGAGTTATATTGTGTTGTTCATTCGGTGGCTGAGCCAGGAACTTTGCACCTTCATATGGTTATATGTTCTGAAAATGTTAGATGGTAGTGTGACTTCCTGTCACGTTGAGTATATGTTTACTTTTTTAAGTAAGTAACTCAATTACGACATTAATCCATCAATTACATATTCAATTACTTGGAAATTGTTGTAAATCGGTGCAACTCTTCAATAGTAAAACAAAATCAAGTTACTAAAAACAAGTCCGGAATTACACAACTTCAGATGCGTATTAGAAACCCTGCATTTACACAACTTCAGATAGGAATTCTTGTTGCTTCAATTCAGCTGACTAAAGGTATTTGAAGAATCTAATGTGCCCTTGGGGCATACAAATATCTCCTTCATAACACGATTCTAAAATATGAAGGGATACAATTGAATTTTGCATCGAAAACGGGGGTGGTATTTACCGTGCTTGAAAACTCTGGGGGACACGCGAACCCGACAGTTTCAGTTTATTGAATTGTTGAAATTGATATTACTGTGGCATGTTGTTTGTTTCATTATTTTTTGAAGAGGTTCAAACATAAATAAGAAAAATCTTCCACTTAAAAGTCCAAAAGCTTGTGGGAAAAGACACTTTTAACCAATTGGAATGCAGTTGAAACTGGTAGTGCTACCTCTCTAGTGTCCAAATACACAACGGAAACTAGAATTTGTGTATTAGAGATCCGCAGTTTGTTTTTGGTATTAGAGATCGGCAGTTTGTTTTTGGTTTCCTGGGTTTGCTCGTAGTTGATGGCATAAATAAATCTAGATTGGTGTGAGCAGCTGTGGATGTTGAGATAGAGCAAATTGGTTGGAGCAGTTAGGGTGGGGAAGGGGTTGTGAGGCTTGACAGATGGTGATCAGGGAGGCGGTGGCGCCTGGTTAGTCGGCTGGAGTGGGTTCGCTTGTTGATGTTAGGTCTTGCTCTCTCTCTCTCTCTCTGTTGGTGGTGATGGTCATGAAGGTAGTGTGGTCTTGTTGGAATGTATGGGTGAAGATTGTGATATTGAGAAATTAAAGAGAGTAAATTTAAAAGATCACTTAACTCTAGTTAATTACGTGTGGGCGCATGCTTTTTTTCTAGTATTTTTATGTGATTTTTCTTAAATTTGGGTAGTTTTTGCAATTACACACACACATATATCACAGTAAATGACGGAATTGTTAAGTGAAACATGTGTGACTTTTCAAACCACTGGTTCTAGAAGTGAACCAAGCCCAGACCACGGGACGGTTATCTTTGATTTACCCTTTTTCTCCTATCATACTGGATTAGTTTTCATAGCTTTGGAGAATTTTAGAGAAGCCATTGTCATATGTTGTATATATTCTGGGTATTATTCTCTTGGGGAGTTTTAGAGAGCATCTTTTTTCAAGTGTCGTAATGAGCGAGGACAATTAGTTTTCTTTCTAAACTGTTTTTTTGGTCAATCTCCTGTATGCTTGTTCATTTACTGTTTTAACTTCAGTCAAAAGCATATTATTAATCTCTAATCCGGTGCATAAGTTTATTCTTGTAATCACCTGACAATCTCTGGGTAATTTTGACCTCTCTGTCTCTGTTTCAGCTCTTCTACTTCTTAGTCCTTAAAATGCAGCATCTTTTTTTACCATCAATTAAGTTTGATGTCTCCTATCTCCTCCAAAAAAGTAAAAAAAGTAAAAAATAAATTAACTGAGAAGTATTAGAAGAACAGAGCTACAAATTGACCTTATACAGTTCTTTGTGCACTTCGACCAATTTAATGTGGCCTGAAGTTAATTACTCAGTACGCCGTAATCCTCATGTGCCCCAAGTATTTGGCCGATGATGGAATTTGAACCTTGGTCACACACCTTTAAGACCAAGGTTATCATATATAGGCCAACCCTTACTGTTGATCTAGGCTACGCTTCATATCTAATTTGGAGGGTTCAAAGCCCTGTTGTAAGAACCTTTCTAGATAGGGGAGGTTGGGAGAGCCACTCAGGAACAATGACGGTCTATACGTCATCTTCCCGCCTCTGCACGCTCGAAGGCCCCTGATTTGTTTTCAAGATTTCGTTTTCTCTCAACTGATGTACGTTTGCATGTGTCCTGTGATTTTATTTTCTTGGGGCTCCGTTTACAACCAACAGTTTTGGTTTTGAGGGCAAAGAAGTGTTTGAAAATCATAGTAGTAGTATGGGTTCTTGATTTTTGGTGCATGTTTGAAAAAAGAGACCGTAATCTGATTTTCGGATGTAACAAAAAGTGACCGTAATCTGAATTTCAGAGATGTAGAGAAATCCTGAATTGAGGTACTTAATAGGAGGCGTAAAGGGATGGAGAGAACCCATACTATGCCGCCCCTAATTCGTAACGTAATCTTCCCGCCTCTGCACGCTCGAAGGCCCCTGATTTGTTTTCAAGATTTCGTTTTCTCTCAACTGATGTATGTTTGCATGTGTCCTTTGATTTTATTTTCTTGGGGCTCCGTTTACAACCATCAGTTTTGGTTTTGAGGGCAAATAAGTTTTTGAAAATCATAGTAGTAGTACGGGTTCTTGATTTTTGGTGCATGTATGAAAAAAGAGACCGTAATCTGATTTTCGGATGTAACAAAAAGAGACCGTATGTAGAGAAATCCTGAATTGAGGTACTTAATAGGAGGCGTAAAGGGATGGAGAGAGGTGGTTTTGCAATTAATATTGGCCTATGCTAAATCACTGATTTCGTTTAAATTTTTTGGGTGATGCTTGCCGTACTTCATTCAGGATGTTAGGTGTTCAGATAATATCCAATGGCCTCCATGTCTTTTCAATAACGTTTCTACAGAAAAATGCACTTTGGTAGGTTGCATAAATAGATAACCTTTTGTTCGTTGGCAAATATGGCCCAGTGTATGTGGCATCATACTAGGGGTACCATAAAAGTAAAAGTTGTGCTTTGCAAGTTCAAATTTCTTAAATCGCCAGTTATTTTCTCCCAGGAGGGACTTTACACTATCGGGACTAAGTAACTCGCCTTTTTTCCTTCAGAATTTATCTTTCTAAATCTTAGACAGGGCACTGTTGGTCTTATTTAAAATTTCTAGTTCATAACTTTGTATACTTGAACTTTATTCAATGTGTTAAAAAATTTGGCAAATACATTTTTAAGTACAGAACATGAATGGAGTTGGTTTCTTGAAGAGGATTATCATCTATTCCATAGTTCTCAACTAGGCTGTAATGGTAGACACATTACTTCCTTCGTTAAAGTAACTTCTTTAATTTTGTTGTTTGATTGTCAATTGAATGTCTTGAGCTGGTTCTTACTTGTTTGGACTGGTTGCTGCAGGGAAATTCCATATCAACTACGAAGTATAACATTTTTACTTTTCTACCGAAGGGTTTATTTGAACAGGTAAATCCAGTACTCTATCTCCTTCAGTGTTAGTGAGAAGTTATTTTCTGCTGCTAGTTCTTCCAGAAGAAAAAATGGTTTATAATGACGAGCTACCTAGTTATGACCATGCTTTTAGTGATATATCTATTTTTCTAGGTCAGGACGAAGATAACCCTTCTTGCCATACTATGATAACACAGACAGCCACTTTTAGGGGTTTTGAAGGTTTTTTGATAGGTAAAGAAAAATGTTTTACAACAATACAGAGTAGTTACAAACATAAATCAATGAGGGTGCTGACCTATATCAAAAACAGTGTTGATGCAGAACTGAAACAACTTCCCTAGGATCAAAACCGGAAAGTGTGAGAAAACCGGGCCCTTAATTGGTGCATCGGCATGTTCTGGTCAAGAAAACACTGTGGCTTTGTTACTTGGGAACTTGCCAAATGGTACACAAGGGCTCTACTTGCCTAATTTTCCTTCTGCTAGAACCTGTGCAACCTGCAAACCAACCATGAAACCGGATGCTCTATGATTACTGAGCTTCTCCGGATCTCATTCCACTTTTCGGTCTGATATATGTCTGGTAGTAAAACTTGCATCTAGATATCATAAGGTTCTGGTACATGTGAAACTTGCAAGTGAACAATAGGTTTATGCATGATGCACCCGACCTTACTTTGAACTTGTAAGATTCATTTTCTGGTAGTTGGCTTAGAGCTAGATAAATACTTCCTTCGTCTCATTTTATGTGTCCACCTTCTCCAAATTTTGCAAGAAAAGTACAACACAAGGCAAAAGACTTTTTTGTAAATCTATCAAGTCAAAAGCATCTCCTTAATCAATGTAAAAGGTCCAACATGATACATAAATTGGGATGGAGTAGACAACAGGCTCACTGCAAGTTCTTGTTTGCATTTTTGTGTTTCGTTTTCCTACCTGTTGAAATGAACTCCTTAATATGACTGTACTTGCTCCAACTCAAGTTGATATCTAGTGACATATGGTTTCCTTTACATGGTTCACTCTAATTTTTCTGAGAAAGTTTTTCTTTATTCACTGACAGTTCAGGAGGGTGGCTAACCTCTACTTTCTAATGATCTCGATTTTATCAAGCACACCGGTCAGGTAAGACAAGCTAAATAAGTCATTTCAAGTGCACTTGTAACTGCACGTAGTGCATTCTATTATGTTTTGTCCTTCAGGGGTTATGCACACTGGATGCATACACTTTCAACTTCTTCTGTAGTTTTTCAGTTTGTAGACCATGTTTGAGCCTTAATAGATAAGTTAAGGGCAAGCACAACCTCAAATTTTATATGCGTTAGGGTGGTCTTTAGACATTCTTCTTCAGATTTATACACTTTCATCTGGCCTATGAAAACAAGTATCAGATATTGCTATAACTGCGAGATGTCCTTAAGGGACTGTTAACCGTAAAGGTGACCTACCACAGAACTTTGATGATCGCTGATCTCCTGGAACCGTCACTTTCCAAATTCTCTTTTGAGCCTGAGAAATCTGCGACAGTAGTTTTGTTTCTTTCACTGTATAGGTTGTGAGATCAGTTTCTCTGTTAACATTCTTCAGATTTATACAATTTCTACTACCTAGGAGAAAAAACCTTCTCCGGTAGGAGTATTAGCCACTTAGTGTCTCTTTCGTTTCTAGTTGTCTCAGTCGTTTCTACTGATAAAGGGCTCTGGTTCTTAACTCTTACATTGCTGCTATGCCATCTCATATGGTGCTCTCTACTTAAGTTCTTGCTTTCTGAGTTCCTTTCAACTTTTCTCGACTGTGAAGCTCATCACTTGCGGGTAGCATCGATTGCTTCGACTGATAAATCTGGCTTGTCTGCTAGTTTCAGGATGTTTTTTCTTTGTCCCATAATACTTTTTCTGGACAGTTGGTTTTCATTTCACAAAAATCTCTTACACCCCTATAGTATATGTCAACTACCAATCCGGTCCTTGAAGTTTAAGAAGTCACAATTTCATCCTTGATATTATTGTTTCGGTGCAATCAGTGTTTTCCATCCAATACCTCCGTTAACTACTTGTCACCATTTGGATGAAAGCCAAGTGTCAACATCTCATCTTTCAGCTTACCATTTAGTATCATATTAGAATTTATATTGCATTATAGTTATGTGTATGCCCCTGAATATGCATTTCGGCCTTCTTTTGCATCTAATTTGTACATCACAAAATTGGATTCTCTCTCTCTCTCTCTCTCTCTCTCTCTCTCTCTCTCCCAGCCTCTCTTCCTGACATTGGTCTTCCTTTTCTTCCCAATTACATCAGCCGACCATAACCGTCCCACCAAAAGTAGCAACAGTTTCCAGTGTCCTCCCATTATCGATTCATCGTCCACCACCATCGAACACCATGAATTCAGTGATGCTTCATTATCTCCCAATGAAAGAAGCATAATCCCCGCTCCCCGATCTGTGATTGTTTACCAGTGCGAAAATTAGGGTTACTATTCCAAAAAGAAAACAGCGAGTCTGCATCTCTTAGATCTGGGTCTCTATATTTGGAAGAATTAGGAAGACTGCTCATAAAATTCCAACGGTTGAGGGAAGGTACCATAGAGAAACCCCAAATTTCTCTCTTCTTCGAATTTTTCTGGTGGTTGCGTCGGAAGAGTAGATCGTAGATAGCTGATTTGTTTGAAGAAAGGTCTGTGTTGGTCTTCTCTGCTGGTGGTAGTGTTGGTCTCTGCCTTGTACATTGATTCATGTTGCTAGTGGGAGGAGATCCTTTGACAGTTTAGTGCTGGGGAAGGCGGGGGAAGAGCACTTTTTACAGCCTGAGACTTGGGGCTGAGATCTTGGCATTCGTTCACCGAGCAGAGAGTTTAAAGAGTGGAGATCGATGATGTTCACTGGCGGCGCCTCTCACTCAGACGACGACGGTAAGTCCAATTGGGGTGGTGGTTTGCAGCCCTTACTGGAAATAATAGCTAGAGAGAAGGGCAAGATGGGGATAGAGAGGGAGGGGTATATTCGTCAATGTCATGTGCCAAATTTATACTGTGTTTGAACATCAGTTTCAGATGAAGTAAGGACCGTTACGATTTGGACACTTGTCATATTCTGTTTAATCACCCGTGACTACTTAATGGGGATATTGATGTGGCGTTCAGTTGGACTGGAACACTAAAGTTGGGATTATTTCGTAACTTTTTAAATTTCAGGGATTCAATTGGCCAATTGAGACTTGCATAGACTTTAAGGTGTTACGAGGTTTTTGCCATTTGCTTTCTATACCAGTGTATTCCTCCTCCATTATTTGTTGTTGGAAATCATCACTTGTCACACATTTAACAATAAATATCGATTATACGATAAAATCACACTTTAATAACCAACCAGACATCCAAAACTCCACCAGCAGGACACACAAGTTCGCTGAAACGATATTTTTAATCAAATTTATGAAAAACTGGTACGTGACCGATTCTCCAAAAATGATATTTTTATACAAATATCTCGTCAACACAGGAATTTACAACTATTCACTAAAAACAGCTAAAAATAACACTTTTACAAATAAACACAATTTTTAGCTACAACTTTGCGATCCAGCCGCTCTCCGGCTCAACCTGTAAAACAGAGGGGTGAGCCAAACAGCCCAGTAGGTACCGCATAACCACTGGCGTAGAAATCTAAAATCTACTTAGCACAGCAGCCAGTTATCACACAACAACATGCGGCACCAAATAGACAAACAATGTGATTTATCAATCACGGAATAACTAAAGAGCTGTAAAAATCGTACCAGCAGTATATACAAATATACACCGTAACTGTAGGAATTTAGATGTTAGATTTCCCCTACCTGAAATGAAATGAACTAGTTGAAATAAAATCTTTAAACTAACTAACTAGAGGAATCTCATACACTGGCACTTCACATATCAACTTCTCGGTGCATCCAAACAAGTTGAAAATCTCACTGGAGTACAATTTAAACTACTTACAACAAACCAAATCAATGGTCTACATCGAGTTCAAGAAAATATTTTGGTGGCCATTTTTCATGCTTCAGTTCGTTGCAACAAGTTAAAAGGGCCACATTTTTCATTCTATCTGAACTAATTGCTGGGGCAATATTTCTAAATTGATGCAGGCTACTGTTGAGTTTAAGCAAGATGCAATGCACTTAAGAGATTTGCGCACTGCCTTTTCCCTTAAATTTGATCTGTTTTCTTCCTCTTTATTGCAGTCCTGTATCTCCAATAACAAATGTGCTCCCTCTTTCCATGGTGCTTATAGTATCCCTTGTTAAGGAAGCATGGGAGGACTGGGTGAGTACTTGTTGTTAATTGAGCCTATATATGGCTGTGATCTGATTTTCTTGGAACTATTTGAGTAAAGCGGCTACCTATATTTTCTTTGTTTAGTACAACTTTTCCTCCATCCTGCAAAGATAGTCCTTTTTCTCATTTTGGATATCTCAAATTACCTGTCCTTTTTTGGAGTTTTAAAATATGATGAAATTCCAAAGTTACTCATAGATGTTTATTATTACATTTATATTTTGGTGTTGTAAAAGAGATAAAGAAGAGTTAGTTTTGGAAATAACTTCAGAAAATTTGAACTAGAGTTCATCGTATGCATGCCTCCTTAAAAGTTTAGAGTTCTAAACATGGACAACCTTGCAGGATTAAAGGAGGATATCATTATTTTAATTTTTCCTGCAGCAGTGAAGTCATACCTGTAAATCATTGACTCACTTAGTTCTATTTTTCTATCTCCCTGTTGTGTGAAACAGAAGCGCTTACAGAATGACAAGTCAATAAATAATTCTTCTGTAGAAGTGCTGCTTGATAAAAAGTGGGCAACTGTCCCCTGGAAGGAATTGCAGGTTGGAGATATTGTCAGGGTATGTATCCATACTATTTTGTAACTCTCTTTCAGCAATTTATAGGCTTTTCCAAAACTTGAAATGTTTCCAATAGGATTTATTTGGTCACATTTACCTATAATTTGGCATCTTGTGGTAGCAAGAATGCTGATTGCAACATGACTCTTTTTTTGTTCATGCATTTAAAGGCCTATGATTATCACTTTGGAAGCAATTTCAAGAGACTATGATAACTAACCTAGAGCCTCACTGAAATAAATGATTTCGGGAACTAAATGCTTCTTTCTTGGACCTTTTAAAAAGATAAAATCTGTTTCCTTGTATTTCAGGATGAACTTGAGAGTTCAGGTTTGGAGTCACAGACTTGTTTAGGTAGAGTAATTTCTTATGAAGTATTTAGGCTACAGCCTTTTTGAAAAGTTATTTAGATTAAAATTATTACTTTTTCCTCCCCGGAAATAATAAGACTAAATAATCCGGAAACGATTCAGGACGCAAATCCTCCCTTTGAGATTTCCATTATGATCTTTATTGATGTGGGGTCCTGAGGATGTTAGAGATGGTGTATATCTGAATCATTTTTCAGCTTTCCTTGTAGAATACTAAGCGCTCAAGCTCTATACAGTAGGGAACACTAATGCTCACCAAAACGTTTCAATCTGTTTATACTTTCTACCAATATACTGTTCTTTATTTTGCTAAAATTATTATTTGAAGGCGTGCATTTAATATGAAGAATCCTACATTGTAACTATTTAATCTCTTAGATTTAGCTCTTTTTGCCTAGCTTTAAGAATTGAATGCCCTTGCACTTTTGTGGTTCCGATTTGTGATCAATTTGTTATCCTCACTATATATGTCAAAAAAGCTTTCTGGATTATTGTGTGTTTTCTAGTTTGTTGGTTGATTTAATTTCTCATTCCTGCATATATGCACAGAGCATCTGGTTTAATATATTAATAAAACCCATCAAAGTAGTTAACTGACCAAGATTATCAAACGTCAAATCTATTGATAAATCAATCAGTGCCGATCCGTTACCTTTTGGATGAGTAGTTAGTCCTTCTTGTATGTCCTTTCCCACCCTTGGGTTCTGCTCCTTGGACCCGGCACGGAAAGATCAACCTATGCATTGGATCTAGTCAGACCCGGAACAGAGGTGCTTATCCCCTTTTTTCTTTTTTAGCAGGCTATTTCTTTTCTTAAATAATTTAAAATTTCTAGTATGTCAACCCTCGGTCATTTATTTCACGAAATGGCTTATCGCAGCCAACTCCCGATCCCGAAACTGCAAATACATGGTCAACTGCGTCCTCCTGGGGTGAACGAGATCAACAGATAAAGCTCCTAAGGCCTATGACAGAGATTCCCTGACCCGGAGACTCTCTATTAGAGCGAGTAGAACTAGCATGTGTTAAGCATATAACATCAATAGAGAAGCGATTGATGTTATATGCTTAAAGAAAGTACTATGATTGTTTGTTCCCCCTAACTCTTGTAGAAGTGAAGGGGCTTGTACCTGAACGGGATCAGTATCCTTCTATTGTTCATCCATGTGAGGTTAGGTTTCGCCCTTCTGTTGGCTGATATTCCCTGTTATGGTTGCTTTCTCTTCGAATAAAAGAGTGGAAGTGCTTATGTTCTCTTTTACCCAGGGCTTGAGTCATCGTCTTTCACTGTTTACCTAAGCAACATCAGTCAAGTCCCTATCCTATGCTATCTAAACCTGGGGGTATGTTCTTTCCCTGGGCTTTCTCGTACGGAAGTTGACCCCTTGTTCTAAGGTTCATCCTTTCCTTTGGCATCTCTCTTTCAGTGAATGATTCGTCAGGCCGTCCTTCCCCCCATATGTGGTTTGTCTGGTGAAGGATGAGATGAATAGGTTGCGGTGAAGATGAAGCTTGCGTAGCATGGGCCGACGTATGTAGGTAGAAAATTCTTAGAAGTTGATAGTACATGAAATGACTATAACAAGTCAGGGTGTAGTGTTAATAATTTCATATATTTAGGACAGGTGAATATTCTTAAAGGATGAGCAATCTATTCAAGATGTGATTCTGTTGTGCGATCTCCGTAGATTATATTGTCTACGTCAATTAAATGAATTTAAAGAGTCATGGGGGGATAAATTGTAATCTTGATTTGATTACATGTTGCAACTTTAACGGTAATAGGAGTGTGTTAGAGAAGAAAGTGACAATGGTCCTTCATAAGGTGCCTGAACGATCACTTCAGATATATTGATTGAGTTTTACATTGCTATGGAGAAAAAAGATGATCTTACACGTAGGATAAGAACGCGTGGATGAAGTGGAGGAGTACATTGATAATGTTCTGTGAGAGAAGTGTTCCAACTAGGTTGAAAGGTGTAGTCTACAAGACAACTGTAAGACCCACAACTCCGGTGTTGTATAGGACAGTTTTTGGGCGACTGAGAACAAATATAATAAAAGAATGAATGGAGCTGAAAATGCTAAGACGAGTGGTTTAATTTGAAAAATAGATCACATAATGAAACAATTTAGAAGCATATACAAGTGACTGACAATAGAAGACAGAGTGTGAGAATATCGCGTGATGTGGGTTGGTTTCGTGTACTATCGGCCCTTGGATGCACCTGTTAGACGAAGCAAATATGAAATAGCATTCCGTTGGCGCTGGAGATGAGGTAGGGGAGGACCTAAACAAAATTGGGTAGTGACCATAAACAAAACTTATCAAATGATATTTGAAAGTAGAAACCGCGGGAGATTGATTTCATGTAATTGCCCTAGGGGTGGTAAGCTGGCTAAAGGATGTTAAAATGAGGTCGATCACATTAGCTTACATGTGTATGCCAATGTCCACATTATGGACCTGTCTCAAAATATTGATTCGGATACTTTTAAAAAACATAAACTCTTTGAAAGAACCATAGAATGTAACATGCTGATGTTGCATTGCAGTGATGAGTTTTAGCAATAAACTGAGAAGTAAGTAATTCACACCCGAGGCTTTATGGCCCTTGACGCGCTTATTAGAACACGGGATCTGATTCATGTTGAGAATTCTTAAAGAATCAGAGAGAGACTGGGAAAAACATGAATTGGATGCTATAAATGAATTTGTTAACTAACCTATGTTAGAACTTGAAACAACATTGACAGAACTGAGAAGTGGTCTCTTTTGCTGAATCCGTGCAATGGCTGTTGGGTTTAGGAGATAAGAAAGTGAGACTAGTTTGGGGTTTATCATAGTTCTTTTTAACTAGATAAATTGAACCAGGTATGGTTTTCGTGGGCTAACTCAATAGAAAATTATTTAGACACTGATCGATTGGATGAGTTCAATTAACAGAGTATTCTTCTGTTGACAAACAAAATAAACCTTCGGGGTTTAACTTCTTTTTGTAGAGATTCGTTCCTGCTGCTTGGATACTAGCACATTGCATTAGAAAATGAGAAACCCCAACACTTTAATGAATAAAAATTATACCGTCAATTTGTCATTACTAGAATTCTTCTAACATCAAATTCACAATAACGTGATGGCAGGTCAAGCAAGATGGTTTCTTTCCTGCAGATATTCTGTTCCTCGCTAGTACGAATGCAGATGGCGTTTGTTACATCGAGGTTTAAATTATCCTGAAGCTTTTCCTTTGTTATTTGATAAACCCCATTTATTTCTTTAATTAAGAACTTCAGAAATTGATACAAAAATTCGTCCTTGCAATTTCTCTCTCTCTCTCTCTCTCTCTCTCTCTCTCTCTCTCTCTCTCTCTCTCCCTCCCCCTCCCTCTCTAATGCCCCTGACTTCCGCTTTCTCAGACAGCAAATTTGGATGGGGAGACAAATTTAAAGATCAGAAAAGCAGTAGAGAAGACTTGGGACTACGTGACCCCTGAGAAAGCCTCAGAGTTTGCAGGTATTGCCATACCGTCCCAACCAGTTATATTTTGCTTTTCACACCATTTTACTGTGCTAGAAAAGATAGCCTCAAAGTCTGTTAAATAGTTCAGTTCTTCCCTTGCAATCCATACACTTTTTGTCTTCGCATGTCTCTTTCTGTTATAGGAAGTAAATGTAATTTCATTGGACACAGGTGACGGCATAGATAACATGGGGGAGAAATAAAAAAAGAAGATGGTCCCACTTCTTTTTTCATCTTCGCAATCCATGTGATCTTTGATGCCTCTATTTAGAACAATGGAGATTTGAGACTATGAAGCTTTAGGAACATGTTATTGAGAGGAGATTAAGTTGTGAAACAATAATCACTGAAAATCAATTTGGTTTTATGCCAGGGAGAACAAATTTGGAGGTCATATTCCTAGTTAGGCACTCAACAGAGAAGTAAAGAGAAAATAAGAAAAAACCTACATTTAGTGTTCATACACTTCGAAAAGGTATAAGATAGAGGGCCTAGAGAGCTAAAGCGGAAATTCTTGGAGAACAAAAGGGTACCTATTCGATTATTGAGGTGATTAAGGACACAAACTAGGGAGTAGTTTCTAGTATACGAGAATTCTCTATGACAATAGGTTTACACAAAGGGTTGGTGTTAAATCCATACACGTCCACTTTGGTTATGGATGAGGTTACAAGTAGTATCTAGGATGATAACCGATGGTGCATGATGTTTGCAGACAACAGTGGGAGAAGATACGTGAATTCCCATGACAATAGGTTTACACAAAGAGTCGGGGTTAAGTCTATACATGTCCACTTTGATTATGGATGAGGTTACAAGGAGTATCCAGGAGGATAACCCATGGTGCATGTTGTTTGGGGTTGATTTCCCCATGTTATTAGCAGGATTGTTTAAGTTAGTTTTTTCTCTTTGGCTTAGTTTGATTTTGTAGTTAGTTTCTATCTCGCTGTGTAGGTTATATGGTTCTAATTAATGGTGACGGCTGACAGCGATTGCAGGCACGGTGTAAAGATATCGGTGAGTATCAGATCGGACACACTGTAACGGGAACCGAATGCATGAATCATTGCAACCGCAATGCTAGAGTATCATTAGACGATAGATAAAATACACTAGAACGGTTGAGAATCGGTCATAACCAAAACACACCTAAAGAAGACAATGAGGGAAAATCATTTGAGGTGGTTTGGTCATGTGTATCATAAGCCATCAAATGCCCTGGTTAGAAGAAGTGGTACAGTTCAGGTCTGAGGGTTGTAGACGAGGGTGAGGGAGAACAAAATAAAACTGGCTAGAGACCATAAGATACGACTTACTCAAATTAAATCTAAGGGAAGACATGAGTTTGAGCAGCCAATGTAGACACTTGATCCATGTAGCTGACCCGGGTTTCACTTGCAAAAAGGCTTGAGGTTGTTGCTAGCCATGCAATTTTTGTTTTTGTATATACTTCTTTTTGTTATAAGAAAAGATGATTTCATCATATATAGATGATGCCACATGCCTTGTTATGGAAACCCGGTTTTGTTTTGTTTTTTGAATAAAAAACTGAGGCGTCTGTTTTGAAGGCAAGTTTTTTTTTGGTGGCAAAACCGGTGCACAGGTGCCCAACCAGAGCACCGGATGATTTTATTTTTATTTTTATTTGAACCGGTGCCCGGGTTGTTAACCGGTGCACTGGTTTGGTAAATAAAAAAATATTGTTATATACGAACACTGGAGACACATGGCAGCGCAGAATTCGTGTAGGGTCTTCAAATGTCAACATCATCCAGTGCCCGGCTTCTCATACCCGGGCATCGGATATTCGACAAGTACATGGGTTTCTACACATCACCAAATCGCATGCACGTTTTCCTTGATTTCTGATACCCAGAAAACCAGATTTATATCTTATAAAAAACAAAAACCTCCTTACCGAAACAGCCTCATTAATCTCATTGCTCTTCATTCTTTATTGTTGTTACTTCATATTCTCTGAATGGTGATCCTGTTAATTGCAGGTGAAGTTCAGTGTGAACAACCAAATAATTCATTGTACACATTCACTGGCAATTTGATTATTGAAAAACAAACATTGCCCCTGAGCCCGAATCAACTTCTATTGCGGGTACACTTCTTTATCCGTTTATGTTCAAATATTAACTCTCAATTTGCAGATCGCTTAGTTAGTCACATGTGGATGCTGTCGAACATGTCATTCTTTAGAGTTGTGCGCCAATGCTGTGCAATTAGGGCTTGTAAGTTTAGATGATACATAAGTGACAGAGACCGATAATAGGCCTCCAGGGTCTCAGCTCTGTATGATTTATCTCATGTTTTTTGTTTAAATGCATGCACCAATTCTGTATCCTCATTTTTTCAGGGGTGCAGTCTCAGGAATACTGAATTTATTGTTGGAGCTGTTGTTTTTACTGGACACGAAACAAAGGTGATTTATTTGTTAGTAACTTATTCCCATTCTTGTTCCTTCCATTTTTTTATGTGTATTCTTAAACAATGCTACGTTTGTGTGACTTCATGGTAGGTTGCTTTACAATTTTTGACTTGAATTGCAGGTTATGATGAATTCCATGAATGTTCCTTCAAAAAGAAGTACTCTAGAGAGGAAACTTGACAAACTTATACTCACCCTGTTCATGGCTCTATTTCTAATGTGTCTAACTGGGGCTATTGGGAGGTTGGATGACTGAATGTTTCTTAATTCTTATTTATTTCTTCCAAAATTTCTGATTTCTTTTAGTAATTCCTTTCTTTGATATTGTTTGTGCTTCTTAAATTTTAACAGTGGAATATTTATAAACGAAAAATATTACTATTTGGGTCTTCGAGGTCCAGATCTAGGAGCGGACATGAACCCCAGAAGCAGATTTGTGGTACTTTCCCTTCTTTCTATTGGATGATTTACTTATTTGTCTGTTCTGGCATTTTTACTAACACATGATTTTTTCTTCACAGGTAGCCCTCTTAAACATGTTCACGCTCATTACTCTATATTCGCCAATTATCCCCATTTCTCTCTATGTGTCTGTTGAGGTATGTACTATATTATTACATTGGGATGTTTTCAAACTGGGCACTGTTTTCCTGGTTCATGGGTTCAATATATCTTCTCTTCTTTTCAGATGATCAAATTTATTCAATCCACTCAATATATTAACAATGATTTGCATATGTACCACGTTGAAAGCAACACCCCTGCATTGGCACGAACATCCAATCTGAATGAGGAACTTGGACAGGTAAGTTGTTTCTTGGCTTTAGCAGGAATGGATCACACTATTGTTTCTTATCCTTTATTCGATTTAGAAAAATATGAACTTGTAAGCTATGAGACATTATGTTCAGCTTTATAAATTGATGCAACGACGCATGAGGTCATTACTCATTACCACGCCTTTCTTTTTCCAAGTTTACTTCCATGATGTTTCTTATAGTGAAACTACTACTCCCTCCGTCCCATTTTAAGTGTCTTCCTTTCCTAAAATGGATATCTCGAAAAAATGTCCTATCAAAATTGACCCACTTTTCACTTTATTTTCCTCCTTAACCTTTTCCATTCCTACCTTTTAATCTTCTAATATCAAGTACAGAATAACATAGGTTATTTTAGAAAAATATTCAAGTAAAAAAGAACCTCCTAGAAAAGTCAAAGGAGACAAATAAAATTGGACGGCCAAGTGTTAGATACTCACTTTTCCAATTTCTTTCCTCATGGCTGCGAGTTTGATATGTATCCAATAATGTATATTGTATTTATTCCAGGTGGAGTATATATTTTCTGATAAAACAGGAACCTTGACGAGAAATTTGATGGAGTTTTTCAAATGTTCAATTGGAGGAGAGGTCTATGGATCTGGTATCACCGAGATCGAGATAGGAGAAGCGCAGCGAAATGGCATGAAAATTGACGCGGTATGCTTCTCTGGTATCGATCCCAGAACAAAGCATCTTGATGTGCCCGTCTAAATTTTTCTGTCAATTATTCTTGTAGGCTCAAAAAGCATCACATACCACCCGAGATAAGGGTTTTAATTTTGATGACGCTAGGCTTATGCGAGGTGCTTGGAGGAATGAACCGAATCCTGATATGTGTAAGGTGAATGATTTAATATGATTGAACTTGATGATGATTATTTTTTACTAGTGCAATACTGCAATATCCGTGCGAGAGGGCACTATAACAACTCAAATTTAAAATGGAGAAGTTCTAATGTGTAACGCAATACGTTGCGGTGCATACCCTATTCAAGCACTTTGTCAGCCTTAATCATTATCTGCCAATAGGAAACCATGAGATCGCCCATATTTATGGATGTTCGATTGACTTACTAAAGCTCGGTTGACAAGCACACATGCAGGCTATGTAACATGATCCGTGACTTTAGTTACTGTATCATCTTTGTCCGAGTAATTATGTATCTAACTACTTTCCATGGCATGGAAATTACTGAGCTCCTTTTTGTCGGATCTGGATAAGATTTATGTTAAACTTGGCTAAGTCTTCAGTCCTGCTGATGAAAGTTTGAGCAGTTGCTACTTTTGCTACCATGACCTTTGACTGTTTATAGAACATTTTTTTCTCATTCTGTGAAATAAAGATAACATTGTTGCCTTCAAGTGTGTATACAACTCACACACAGCTGACGTTACACGGATGAAGTTCTTTCTTGTTTTCTTGGGTATGTATAAAACGGATAAAGTGAAGAGGCTAAGACATTAAGAAAGCTTCAAACCAGTTTGAGTTTTGGTTTGATTACCCAATAGTGAGACTCTAGTTTGGTATGCAACCTGATTGCTCATGCATGCTTTGTAGAGACTAGAAACATGTTCTGTTCAAGTGTAGCCAACACAACATGTTCAAGAAGATTGAAGTATAATGGAGGGTGTTCACATTCTCCTCTTTTGGCTCAACTCTGTTTCAAAGTTGATCACCAACTGGTTCTATCGTTTTTATTTGGGATACTTAATTGGGCCATTTAGTTTTATTTTTACAATATCCACTGAGGTTTTTTTTTATGGTTATATGTTGGATAAGATTTGATGTATATTAAGTTATTCAGCAGAAAGATTCCGCTGAATGTTGCTTGATGTCACATGCTCATAGTTTAATACATACTAAGATTGATGTACCAGTTATAAATTATTACGTTGTTGTTGAACGTTCATATTGTGTGTGTAGGAATTCTTTAGATGCCTTGCTATATGTCATACTGTTCTGCCAGAAGGGGAGGAGACCCCTGAAAAAATCAAATACCAAGCTGCATCTCCTGATGAGGCCGCCTTGGTTTCAGCTGCAAAGAACTTTGGCTTCTTCTTTTACAGGTTTATTTTCGCACAACTTATACGTTGGTGGAAACAGTACTGTAGTAGTCTCATATCTTCATTCGGCTTAGTGTTACTACTGGCTGCATCATGATATGACACTCTACTACTATTTTCATGTTGAATTACCCTTATAGCGTTACATATATCAACATAATGGTTAAATGTGGGACATTATAACATGTTCCAAGTACAATTGTCCAGATTTCCTTACAAGCATTGGTAGCAATGGACATTCTTCCTCGATTTTAGGCTAATGATGTGGGTTTCTCAGGCGTACTCCTACCCTAATATATGTTCGTGAATCTCATGTTGAGAAGATGGGAAAAGTTCAAGACGCCTCGTATGAAATATTGAATGTCCTTGAGTTCAATAGGTGTGTATGTTCATCTGATGTTTTCCCCACATTATACTTCCCATTGTTTCTACTGACTTTGAGTAAAATTTTTAATGTGTCTACAGTACGAGGAAGCGACAGTCTGTTGTTTGTCGTTATTCTGATGGAAGACTTGTCTTGTACTGTAAGGTAATGTCTTTATGAGATTTTTCGCATGGATGGAGTTTTGAGTTCTTAAAGAAAAATGGGTCTTTTTCAGGGTGCCGACAATGTGATCTACGAAAGATTGGCTGATGGAAACAATGATCTAAAGAAGGCAACCAGGGAGCACCTGGAACAATTTGGAGCTGCTGGATTACGTACCTTGTGCCTGGCCTACAGAGATTTAAGCTCAGATGCATATGAAAGTTGGAATGAAAAGTTTATTCAGGCAAAATCTTCTCTTCGAGATCGCGAGAAAAAATTGGATGAGGTATCTACCGTAGCCCCAAGTTATTACTAATGCTCTCTTAAATTCCCTGTACTTTGCTTTTTTTAGTAAGAACATTTGCTGAAAGTAATACTGTCATATGATTAGCTGCTTCAGTAATCGGCTACTGGAAATTTATATTCAGTTCCATGATTTTGTTTTTTCTTTAGTTCTACATTTTGCTCACAGATTTTTTTGGAGTATGTCAAGTATCACGAGGTTCATTAAATGCTTGCATGTTGGTAATGCACATAAATGCTTTTAAGAGTAAGGAGGTTTTGTATAATTGAAGGGGAGGTTTCAAAGGTTTTGTTTCATTCATCATTGGCATATAAGTGAGGGTAAATTTCAGGTGAAAGAAATGCAACACATGTCTGATTCAGGTGTCAAACCAACCTCATGGATGTGAAAGAGATTGTCTCCCCTCAGTTTAAGGTTTCTTTGCTTTCTTATTAGTCTTAATTACAAATATCACTCCCCGAGGCCTAGTTTACTCAAATTTGCATGATCCCTCCCCCAGCTTCAAAATCTACTAAATGCCTCCAGAAGCCAAATAGATGCAAGTAGCTTTGCAACTTCTGGGGTCAAGATTCTATGTATGGACTAAAGAAAGAAGGAACCTCGGGCCATAAAGCCCAATTTCTCTCATCATTCACTTAATCTTTGACCCATGCCCTGAAAGTAATCCAATTTAGGAAACCAAGCTTTCATGAGAGCCCTATTGAGCAAGTGTGCATGTTGCCAATGCAAACCAACTGTTTCATTTTTATTCTCGTATCAACATATTTATTCATGATATAGGAGACTGAGATGTTTTGATTGAGGAAAAAAATGATGCAACTACCTCAGATGACTCGGAAGTCCTTTTAGGCTAAATTTAACACTTGGAATTTTCGCAGGTTGCAGAACTCATTGAGAAGGATCTGATTTTGATTGGGAGCACCGCTATAGAAGACAAGCTCCAAGAAGGGGTGCCGGCTTGCATCGAAACTCTCTCAAGAGCTGGGATCAAGATTTGGGTTCTAACTGGTGATAAGATGGAAACAGCAATTAATATAGCTTATGGTTTGTATCTTCAAGCATCTTGTACTTCATTGTTCATTCTTTTACTTCTAACCGCTTACTGGTTGGTTCATTTCATTTACAATGAAATTTGAATATTCCTATGTTCTCCTCAGCTTGCAAGTTGATTAATAACAACATGAAACAGTTTCTTATCAGTTCGGAAACTGATGATATTAGAGAGCTTGAAAGCAGGGTAAGAATTCTCATTCTGTACGCACTATGCTAGTTGATTTATTAAGCTCACTGAATAAAATTCGTTGAATTCTATGGTTAGGGTGACCAAGTGGAGATTGCACGCTATATGAGAGATACTGTAAAGGATCAACTAAAGAAGTTCCATGAAGAAGCACAAGCCCATCTTCGCTCTCTATCCACTCAAAAAATGGCACTTGTGATAGATGGGAAGTGTTTGATGTATGCATTAGACCCAAATTTGCGAGTAATGCTGCTAAATTTGAGCATGAATTGTGATTCTGTCGTTTGCTGCCGAGTTTCTCCTCTACAGAAAGCGCAGGTGAGATTTCTGATTATGTTCCTCCCTTTATGTTTAAAGTATTTCTTGTTTTTACAATTAAGAGTAGCATTGAAGTTTTGTGCGCTTTCGTCACAGTGGATGAATAAGCATCCCGGGTTCATGTTTACTTGTCAGAATGCACTCTGAATATGTACGTTGCTTTTATGTATGCTGAATCTTGCATGACACGTTTCTTGCCCTGGGGTGGCTGGTGCAGCAGTAGTTGTCTTCATCTGCATTGTACTATGAACTGCTGGGAATTTATATCTTTTGCTTGAAACTTAAGATTTCTGTGACCAAGAAGTACTTTCAGCATTCAAATCTCTGAAAGGTTCAATTTCCGTGTATCAAAAAGCTCAAGCTGATGACTCTCTCAGACGCAAACACAACATACAAACACACTGCCATGTCACCACCATTTTTGCTCAGTCATTGTGATTTGTGTATGCATTCAAAACATGGCACACTAGCATTCCAAAATGGTAAATTTGGCTGTAGGACTATTTTTCACTATTCACCTTGAAGGCTTTTGGGGAAGGGAAGTTAAAATTGAATATGCTAAAAGGTTGCCATTACTTTGGTTCTCAGATGATCTTACACATGAAGAGATTTTAGATAATCTTGAGGAGTGAAAACATATCATGTTCGTACCAACACATTTGTTGTGTTTGTCTGTGGTTTTTCTTTTCTGGACACTTTACCGACACTTTACTGACATGCATTATAGTGAGGGAGATTTAATATTATATTACATGGATCACATCATTCGGGTTCGTCAAACAGGAAAAAGTATACGGTGGGCACATGTGAAACAATTGGTTCTCTTCACATATATTTTGTTGGAATGCTATTAGATTAACTGGTATTTCCTGGTGGAACCTATAAAAAAAACAGGTATTTCTGTGTAGAAATTTGCTATTGGTCATCTCAAGATTATACTTCTGACAATCTTTCACCAGCTTTGAACGTCTTTCGGAGCCCCATTTGTGGTATTAGCAGATTGCTGTAATATTAGTTTGATATTGGCAAAAATTTGTTTAGTGTGGCCCGAAAATTGATTTAAAAACTTTAGACTTTTCTGCACTTACTGATGTTTTGATTCTCGAAAATGTTCACCACTTTTGTCTTTGGTCATTTTAACACATCTTTCAATGTTTTTGATGATGTGGTTACAATTCAATCCAAATATCCTGCCTGTTAACAATGATAAGATCATGTCATTGCCCTACAAGGCTACAATTTGATTTGTTTGGTTCATTTTCCACACTGTTATAGTGCTATATTTTACTGAATGAATTTACATATGTTACAAACAGTTGGATACAATTCATGTTCTGAAATTTGGTTTGCATGTTTCTTCGATTTCTTTCCTTTTTGTCTTTGGTGTTGAGAAAATTCACTTTATACTTGAAAACGAGTCTCGTTCGTGCTGGAATTTTGTTGGCGAAGGAACTCCCAAGTCCTAATTTGAGTACCAATTGTTAACTAGAGAGATTGATGGTGGTTATTGACTGATTTACTACCTTAATGTGATCATACCGTTTCCAGGTGACAAGCCTTGTAAAGAAAGGTGCGAAGAGAATAACACTTAGCATTGGTGATGGCGCCAATGATGTTAGCATGATACAAGCGGCTCATGTTGGCGTTGGAATAAGTGGGATGGAAGGAATGCAGGCTGTGATGGCTAGCGATTTCGCAATTGCTCAGTTCCGCTTTCTTACAGATTTGCTTCTTGTACATGGAAGATGGTCCTATCTCAGGATATGCAAGGTTCCATTTCTTCGTTTTCCAAACATGACATTGCCATTTATCCCTTTTTTTCAGTCTGGGTTTTGAAGGCTCGACATTTCTGTTTACTGCAGGTTGTGACTTACTTCTTCTACAAGAATCTCACTTTCACTTTGACTCAATTTTGGTACACATTCCAGACTGGGTTCTCTGGTCAGAGATTCTATGATGATTGGTATCAGTCTTTGTATAATGTTATTTTCACAGCCCTCCCAGTGATTGTGCTTGGACTTTTTGACAAGGTATTTCGTTTATCCTATGTAATTTTGGTTTAATATGTCAGTTTCGTCTCTGCAAATTTGTTACAATCAGTCTAGTTAAATGCTCCTACTCCCGAAGGCCCAGATTTTTCATATTCTTGAGACAACCTTGTCTCAGTTTATTTTTTTCCCCTGGTAATTGTTGTTTTGATTGTGGCTGAATATTAAAGCATGTTCATTGACAGGATGTCAGTGCAGCATTATCCAAGAAGTACCCGGGGTTGTACAAGGAGGGAATCAACAACAACTTCTTCAAATGGAGAGTTGTGGTGACATTGGCTTTATTTTCACTTTATCAGTCTCTAGTCATTTACAACTTCGTGGTCGCTTCTAGTGCCATCACTGTGGATTCATCGGGCAAGATGTTTGGTCTCTGGGATGTCAGCACAATGGCATTTACTGTTATCGTAATCACTGTCAATTTGCGCCTTATACTGATGTGCAATACGATAACAAGGTGGCATCACATTAGTGTTGGTGGAAGTATCTTGGCGTGGTTCGTCTTCGTCATGATATACTCGGGTATCTACACACCTAAGGTACGTCTTCTCCTTGTTTCCCTCCCTGCTTGTTGTATCGGGACTATCAGATAACTTGTACTCACCCTTGTTGTCTGCTGCAGGGTATCTATGCGGTCTTTTATGTATTAATAAGCACATTTTATTTCTATCTCACGCTTCTCGTCGTCCCTGTGGTTGCACTGCTTGGCGATTTCATTTATCTAGGGTAAGCTTTCCGTCATAGCTCACTCAGTCCTGTTGTGCTCCTAATATGGTTTCATATGCAAAACCAAAAAAGTTAAAAAAGTAAAATATGTAAAATGCATTTTGTCCGATGTCTTAAATTTCTCTGGAAACGTACCACCATGATGTTTATCATTCTGTTTTCGTCACATCTGTCAAGTTAGAGCATCCACAATAGCATGGCACACAAATTAGCTAAATCAAGCACAGTAATAAATGATTTTTTTTTGAAGGGATGCAAGAAATTATTTTTTAAGAAAGGAAACATATTGAATGCAGTACTTTTTTTTGCCTAAATTTTTGAAACTTATGCAGAATTATTTTTTCTCAATGTGTGGAAACTTTTGAAGAGTCATTGCCCCCAATATCTCTAAATTCTTGCAAAATTAAGATATCGATGTAATAACATTATATTTTTGTTATGGTTTAGTCTAATCATAACCACACAAATTGATGAAACATATATATTTTTCTTTTTGAAATTATATATACAGATTAAATAAGTAACTGGGTGTCTACTTTAACTTCTAAAAATAGTTAATGTTTAATATTTATTTTTTTACCTTGGAAAAACTGAATTGAGGTTGAGATTTTAGGAAGTAGCAATTGTAGGTAAAAAATTAGAGAATTCAAATTGGAGCTGAGACCTTGAGATTCTCAAAAAATTATAAATTTTGAGCCAGAGCAAGAGAGAATATAGTTACTTTTACTATATTTTTTTTGATAGTTTAGGAGATCTAGTATATAAGTATGTTGAAACTTAGAATACTAGTTTCCTTATGAAAAATATAATCAATTACATTAAAATCTTATTTTTGGAATATGTTCTAATCCTTAAAATTATTGTGCGGATCAACTGTAACCGTACAATCGTGAGGTGGACCAATTAAAATAAGGGTACGGAGAAGGATACACAACTAGGATACAGAGTATCCGGACTCGAAATCAGTAGACTAAAATACCATTTGGTTTAACTAGTCTAATGTGGACCGCACTTATTTTAATTGACTTGCTATTTTAGTAATAACTTCCATTTGAATAGTACACAGTGGATGTTCTTAGGGTTTAGCAGAAAAGGTGGGGCATGTACTGGACTTCCATTGAAATTCTGAAACAAGTCGTGTAATGTTCAGTTAAATTGCTATTTGGTTAAACAGGGTTCAAAGATGGTTTGCTCCACACGATTACCAAATCGTTCAAGAAATGCACAAAGATGAGCCTGATGGTAGCAGCGCGGGGCTGCTGGAGATTGGAAACCAGCTTACCCCAGAAGAGGAAAGAAGCTTTGCCGTTGCTCAACTACCGCGAGAAAGGTCGAAGCATACGGGTTTCGCTTTTGATTCGCCCGGATACGAATCTTTCTTTGCTGCTCAGGCGGGTGTGTTAGCCCCTCAAAAGCCATGGGACGTAGCGCGAAGAGCCAGTATGAAATCGCGTTCCAAGACATCCCGCAAGGACAAGAATTGAGTTTGGCTTGTTGTTTTTGTACAGCTCTTTTTTTCTTTTCTTCTTCTTCCTCCTCTACCTCCTTTTTCTTCCTCAACATATTTATAGCTGTAGAAAATGTAGAACCACTAACTGAGAAAAAAAGAAAGAAGAATCTGCAAAACTAGTCATACGTAGCCTAATCTCCATTCTTATATACGCAAGTTTCTTTTGCGTATGGGGAATAGTTCGACTTAGGAGGGTTTTTGATAGCTTGTCTGTAGTACTATGGGTTCGTTAATTACGAACTAGATGTAGTTCCAGTTTTATAACATGTATTTTGAGAAAGAGTATTGTTCTATTTTCTCTTGTATCCTTCTCGTCTGCAATGAGAAGTTCCTAATATGTCTTTTGGGGGGATGTATACTTTTGCCAAAAGCCCGTCACTTGCTTTTGTGTGTGATCAGTCTGATATTAGAAACACCAACAAGCACTTCAGATTGAATTCTTGGTACCCATTTTGGTCAGGGCATCAGCTATATGGCCTTCAGCAGCTCTAGGCAGGTGAGAGATGTAGCAGCCACAACCATTCTTGAGAACAATGACGACTTTTTTACCTTTGCTCTGTACTTCTTCATCAATTAGACTCATTAAGTTACAAAAATCTACTTGAAACTAAGTTCAATGAGAATTTAAATTAAAATGACAGTCAACCCGAGGTAGTCCATGAGCTCACTATATGTCAAGTTCTCATTACTAATACTTAGGCAAGTTGTTCTTCCATTGCATTTTTCAACATGGGAGGTTCTATTCTTATATACAAGTTTTTTAGTCATTGCAATCAAATATATATTAAAGTCCATTCTATAACATGCTTATATCTGAAATCATAAATATGAAGTAATTTATATACGCGCTCTCATTGTGCTCTCAAATACAACCTTTTCAGAACCTACCGCTTCCGGGCTCCCGCTCTCGCTCCATGTGACTCAGTTTGTCATGTATAAGAATTATAATAAAGTCGTGGTTTGTTGTTTTTACAGAATCATATATTTATGATTTGCCCATTTATAACTTGTCAGTTTCACAAAATAGGTTATCAGTTCACTTTGTTTGATGCTATCAAGTGAAGTATCAGCTGTTGACAAGATCACGGATTGATGCGGTTCTTTCCAGTTTCCACCATTCACCATTGCATCCATCCCAAAGCGAGCTGCCCTGTTTATTTCAAGCATTTTGGCATGGCGGTTTAACGATCACAATAACATAAGAAGTTGTTTAATTGTTTAATAATGTCATAGAGTACTTTTAAAATGGGAGCTGATAATTACAGCACAATAAAAACTAGTTACAGCACAATTATTTTGTAAAAGTCTATGTTACCCTTCTATAATAAAATCGCGGCATTTGTTAAGCCTCCTCCTCTTCTATAGGCACAAATCAATCACTGTAATCTGGATTCTGGAGAAACCCACGCCACCCTCAATGTCACTCCATTTTCCCTCATCTCCCTTACCAAGATCATATCCAGGTTATGAATCAACCATTTGATGTAGTTCTGAAACGAGAGCTTAGTTGAGAACGAGGAGAGGGTTCGGCTAAAACCAATATAATTTTTCCACCATTGACTCGTTTGTCAGATCCACTCGTGGCAAGAATGCCTCTGACAACTTGAACTCCCTCTCTGTGAGGCTTTTCTTCTTTCCCTCACAACAGAAGAAACAAAAGAAGACCTTGGCTTATCGCCCAGCGCCCAACCAACATCATCTTACCTCTATTAATAAAATTGATCTCTCTCTATGACCTTTCCCTCGGGTTGTTCTGAGAATTTGATAAGTAATTGACCCAACTCTTTTAGGTAAAGATAAAGTACATAAGCTATGAACTTCGATTGATAAATTCTACTGAATTTGAGTTGTCAATCATCTTTATCTCTAGGTTTGATGATTTTGTTCGGTTCACAAACACTGTTGGGGATGGCCGACTAGGGTTTTGGGATGCTAGGTGCGGTATTTTTTTTTACCGTTGATGTTGGTATTAAGAGATTCGGAATTCCAAGTTGTCGTGATTTGTAAGTCCTAAAAGGATGTTATTGGTTGTAGGTGTAGAGAGTTCTGAAACCTGAACTGAGTTGAGCAGTTCAAGCATCGGCCATGGTAGATTGGTAATGGTAGTGTGGGTGGGTGGTGGCCATAGAATATTGGTGAGAGAATCAGAGAGATAGGTGGTACTGGTAGCAGAGACTGTGAAGGGCCATGGTGGTGGCAGTGGTGCCTTGGCTATAGCAACGGGATGAAGAAACGGTGAAGAATAAAATATAGAATACAGGGAAGTGATGATGGGATCCGTTAGAGAGAGAGGAAGATAGAGATTAACACTATGTTTGGGAATCAGGTGAGAAAAGAAATGATGAGAAACTTTAATTTATGTGAGAAAAGAAATGTTAAGAAATTATTTAGATTTCTCACGTACTCGTTTAGATTACTTAAGTGAGAAATGATAAGAAAATATTATACTTTTCTCACCTCCCTTGTTTGGTTAGCATATTAATGGAAAAGAAAATAAACTATTTTAAAGATATTACCATAATAACCTTCATTAATATTATGATAAGACAATGTTTTATTTTTTTATGGCTAATTATGTCACAACAAAAATATTGACACTCGTCTTGTTTCTTTTCTCACCAAATCTCATCACTTTTGGTGAGAAAGAAAAATTGGTTTATGTGAGATTTCTTTTCTCATGTTTTCTCACGAATTCTCATGGATTCTGACCTAAAAAGTAATCCAAACACGAATGAGAAAACATTTTCTCACCAATTCTTTTCCTTTCTCACCAAATCATGTAATCCAAACATAGTGTAAGAGATAGAAAAGTGAGAGGGGCAATGTAGTCATTTTGATAATAGTTGTGCTGTAACTAATTTTTTGTGTGCTGTAATTATCAGCACCCTTTTAAATTTGTCAAATTACATCGTGAAATGTTTTAAAAAACAGTAGTACGACACCTATTTTGGGGCAAAGTGAGTAAGGCGCAATAAGTTGTCATATACTCTGCATATTAGCACAACTAAATATGGTCTGCTTATTGACTTCATTCTTTAGAAGAAAGGGAGACATTGAGTTTCATTGCAAAGTCATATACTGAAATAAGCGCCTTTTAATAGTTTCCGGCCATTTTCTCAAAAAAAAAAAAAAAAAAAAAAAGTTTCCGGCCTAGAAAAGAAAAGAAAAAATCCCTCTGTTGCAATATCTTTTTTGTTCTAGAACCCAGACACATTCTACACCTTTCTTTACTTCTACAGGAAAAAGATTTTTACATCAGGACAAACCAAACATTCAATAGATTTAAATAAACAGGTTCTAAACATTCGTTGGTCCTACCTAAATCTTTTTGTCTAGATTTTATTCTCTCAAGTATTACAACATACTACCTCTGTTTCGCCTGTTTCAGCCTACTTTACTTTTTGTCACTATTCAATGGGTCACTTTCATCCGATGATTTGATTAGCAAAACGATACAAGATTTTGGTAATCTTTGCATAGTGTTATAGAGGAAAGTTTATTCTAAAATACCATGAAAAAATTGTTAAATAATTACATTGTTTTGATACCCAAATCACCAAGTCAAAGTGACTCAGTTACGGGTTAAAAAGTCAAACGCAGACGAAACAGACGAAACGGAGGTAGTATCATTTTCTTAAGTGAACTCTCTCACTAGCTGGTGCGCAAGTTATTGGAACTCCGAGATTCAGTGAGGTGGTATTCTGCAGAGTATCATAGCCACAAACTCACATGAGCTCTATATAAATTTATCACCTGGCTGATTCGTAGAGCACTGCGTCTGCACACAAAAGTTGCTGATGGGCAGAACTCATGCAAAATCGAAAATCCCCCCACGAAGTAATCACATATGACATATCTAGTGACCGCCCAAATTACCACAAAAAGTCCCCCTAGAGTTCAAATAACATATATTGAATCAAATAACAGATATAATTATAGTGACTTCGAAGCGAAGATTGTGGTGAATGAAGAACAAACATTTGATTCTCCAAAACAACACAATAAGTTTGGGGGTTTGTACAGTGAAATTCAAATAACAGTGGATGGAACAAAATATGCCATTATTCTCAAAGCCAAAAAAGGAGCTGCGTTAGTGTGCGATAATATTCCTCTTGTAATAACTAAAACTCTCTGTTCAAAGGAATGTGCTCCACTATCAAATTAATTAGAGTACATCCTTATTTAACATTATTATCCTCATTAATTTTTATAAGTTTTTGATGGTTCCATGTTACTAAGATAGAGAGAGACTAGTCTAGTGACTAGGTCGTATCGTATCTAACTAAGTGGAACACTCGTCGCCAGCCGCAATTATAAAGATTGTGTCAAATCATGTTTAGTTCTTGTTGATTTTGTGATTTCTTGTAGCTTGTCGATGAAGAAACACACATGTGGCACATTGGATGAGAAGAGTTTAATGTTTGTTTATAATGTTCTCTTGAGTGGGAAATGGCATCTCAAGATTTTGAGAAAGAAAATTCAGTGTTAGAAACTCAAGACATTGTAGTCATTATTCGATACCATTATTTGAGATTCAAGTTTTAGCTCAGCTAGTAGTTGTGATTTACAGTGTGAAGTTACATTGAAGTTGAATACATAGCTCTAGTCATCTTGTATCATTTCAACCGATAAAACAAGAACATAAAAAGCAATAGCAAACATAGGAAAGAAAAACGAATCCATCAAACAAGTGAACCAGGACAAAATTGGACCATAGACTTTAATTTTTGACTTTTCTTGATTCTCAACTTGGTTTGTTTGCATTGGGCATCGAGGGGGGTCAAGATGCACTTTTTGTGTCTTCTTTATCATGTCTGGTAACACTTCGCTTAATAACTTGGGTTTGACTGCTCAAGTTATGATTACGTAAATTGGGAATGTATTAGAATTGCGTCATTAATTAGTGGTGTACATTTTAGTAGTTCTTATATATATTTTTTTCTATTTTCAGCTGTGTTTTCAGTTTAGTGTTACTCAAGCGTATTGTAGTTTACGGCAGAACCATCTTTTATTCTATTGAACTTTTGGGCTTGTTTGCATTCAGAGTTCTTGTCATTTTAAGAGATTGACGAAGATCTTCTTTGTTCTTCGTGAAACACTGCGCCGATTGTTATCATAGCAAGGATTTGCCTCGCTCAAAGCTGTCATGACATGGGGAAGTGAGATCCCTGCTGTTGCAGAGCGCATGATTAGTGCTTTAAGGGTTGGTATGGAGAAGCTTCTAGAGATGATGAATAAGCTCCATGAGAGCGAACCCAACTCCGCCGCTAAAGAGCCTGTTACTGAAAGTTCTGACGAATGGACGTAACCAATGTCCTGTTGCTGAGCGAGTTGTGACAATTCCTAGAGGAGGAAGACGACCTCAAAGGTAGCCAACCTTCAAAGAGGGTTTTCGTCTCTCGGAAGAGGAGCGTACACGGAATTAATGCCCAAGCTAGCTTATTCACGATTATCAGAGGAGTTCAAACATTTCCAGTTTCAATGAAAACCTGAAGGTGGAGGCATTCCTAGACTGGATATCTGAATAACCAGAACATCCGAACAAACCCTTAGTCAACGCGTGGCACATACCCTAAACTAACCCGTATTCTAGACCCACCCTGGGTAGGGGTTACAAGTTCTAGCAACCTAACCATACTTTGACATAATGTCGAAAGATGGTTAGTGTCCTAGAGGTGTACGAGATTGAGGCTTATACTGGGGACACACAAATTACACGGGACTTTAATGGGAAAGAAATACATAAATGCCATGAGTGTCGTGATGGGGAGTATAATGGTGGCCGAGTTTTGGCTGTGTAGAGAGTTCTGTTGAAACCTAAAGAGGACGAGGGTTAGAGAAACAATATTTTCCATTCTAAACCCAAGGTGAACTAGCATATATGAAACTATCATTTACGGTGGGAGTTGTGAGAACTTTGTTCCTACAAAGTTAATGTAGCACTCAACCTTTCAACACAACCTCATCCGACGCTCTACTCCATTGATTAGATGAAGAAAGATCCTTGCATACGAGTGACAGAATATGAACTGTTCCTATTACAATTGGTAACTACTGGCTTCTCATACTAGGCATATGCACTGAATATGGAACCAGATCCACTAGATTAAATACATGTAACCTACATAATCAAAGATTATGTGTATTTAGGAGCATGGGTACGAAGTAGAACGAGCTTTTGGGAAAAATATTCTATATGTACATATATCATGGGTAGTCGGAGCTTCAACGGAGCCAATAAGGAGCTTGTTCCATCATCACCTACCCAATCCACGAAATGGTAAAGTCCGGGCTTCACTTTCTTACTCGCAAACTTAGGACCAAGGGAAGTGGGGTTACCAAATGCACTCAGCAGGAAAAGGGGGAAAAGAAGGCACACAAATGAGTGGCCTTCTTTCATTATGGGGAAGCCAAAGGGAGCCGAAGTGCCCCCTTTCTTCCTCGACTCCTTCTCTTGCTCCAGGATTCAAGGGGGCTTGTAACTGGTTCGTTGACAGGGAGGCATAAAGTGTGCAAGAGTAGCCATTCCCCAGGAAGCAAGAACAACTCCCTCGGAAGAAGAAGAATTTTAGGAACTCGCTACTTTAGCCCAGGCCGGGCAACCCAAAGTTGCTTCACCAAAAGCCTAGATCTCAGGGAAGTGCTACAGTGAATGTGTTGTGGCTTCAGTTGTTGCAAAAATTCTTTCGAAAGACACATTCCTTTGCTTCCTTTTTGCTGCGGCTTGTGCTCTTCGAAGAGTACTGCCGCTCTTCGAAGAGTACTGCCGCTAGGCAAGGTTGTTTTCTTTATAAGCAAGCAATTCCATCTGGCTTTTCCAACTTATAGTGATAGTCCTCCCGGTTAGACATCGTATGCCAAACTTTCAACAACAGCGATTTAAGCTCGGTATCCTTCACCACAGTATGAGAATCTATACTGCGGTATAATCTGTCAGGAAGCCGCATGATCCAGGGTCCGAAGGTAAGTTTCCAACAACTCTTTGTGAGTTATTTGTTGACCTAGAAGACTTCTATACTTTTAGTTAAATATTTGACAAAGAATCAAGAAGAAAAAGGGAAGGGGAGTGTGGCTCGTAGAAGACTCTCTTGGAGAGAGACAGATTACTCCCGAAGACTTGCATGGGAAGAAGAGTGTGGAAGAATCATGCTTAGATCACAAGAAGAGGAGAGATTGAAGAAACTACTACATGGAGAGATCTATCACCAAACCATATGATTGTGAGTTTGAATATTTTCTTCTCATACTGATATGATGTAATGATATTCCTGAAACGTATGTATTAGTCACATTGCTTTCATGAGAGGCTATACTATATTTTTCTAGAACCTGATTCGGGTACCTAGGGTTATGGTTTCCGAATCTTATGAGATTGTGATTCATGCGACTTGACGAGCTTAATTGAGACTGAGTTTTTGTTTATGGTTTACTCAAGGGTTCGACTCATATCATGATTAGTATAGTTGTGGTATTATAAATTTTCTTGAGAGGTTTGATCTCTCCCTTTTGTGAATTAAATAAACCAAATATTATTGGAGTATGCCCTAGAGGCAATCAATTTATCGTGACATTTATATGGACTTACTTTTTCTTGTTTTATCGATATGGAGATATGTTCATGAATGAAGTCCTTAGAGTATAAATGTTATATTCTTAAATACCCTAGTCAAGTACTACAGTTAATTAGGACGACTGTATAGCATCGAGACTAGTATGTGGGTAGATTGATATGGGGATATCAAGTCTAGCACATGGGTACGCATTAGGAGTAATGGCGTACTGAATTGATCCGCCATGAGAAGGCTACATTGGAGTTATGTGAATGTCACAAGCACTTTTCATAATGACATGGTGTTGTGGTCCTTAGACTTGAAGTCACTAGATACTCTAGTTGTGCATTATAATGTTTTGATATCGTCAAATGTTACATCGTAACTGGGTAACTATAAAAGCGATAATCGGACATGATATGAAGCAAGCTGAGAGATGGTAGTGATGTAGATAAGACTTGTCCCTCCTGCATAGCATGAGTAAATATGTAATCCTTCCATTTTTTAAACACATCTTTTAGTACTTCTTATAGAATACTGCTCATCGTGCATGACAATTAGGTTGCATTTACTAGTTATTGGTAGTTATACCCTAGAGTGGAGACTCATACCTTTGTGTTGTTTAGAATGTGGTTTCAACTTCGAGGACGAAGTTTTCTTTAAGTGGGGAAGGATGAAATACTCGGTTATTTAGAAACGAGTATTTTTAGATAATATTAAGTGTTAATATGTTGAAATGGGTATTTTATGAAATTATTGAGTGTTAATATAATATTATTATAAGTATTGGGTGTTAATATGCTACTATTATATTTTATGATATTATTTGGTGTTAATATGACATTGGGATAAGTTTGGGTATTAGTTATTATTATTTAGAAAGTTTATTTTAATGTTATAAACTACGTAGGTGCTTTTATGTATTTTCCTATAACTATTATAGTCTTTTATTTAACTAAAGGGGTGGTAGTTGTACTAAGCCTAAAGTTAGTGGGGGTGAAAGTGTCTTCAACCCAAAAAGAAGTCATCTTTTTTCCTCCAACTCTTCCATGGACGGAAGAGTACTATTCCACCACCATCACCACTCTAAATCCTCATCAAACTTGTTGATTTTCGTCCCAATTCAATCCCAATACGATTCAAACTCAACAAAACTCGATAATTTAGCTTCAAGCAATCCAATTTTGCCAATTTTGGACCCGATTCGGAGTTGGAAAATTCGAAGTGGGTTTTCTTCAAGCAATTGAATTGCTCATCTCTACGCCTATATAAACCCCTACAATCTCAGAATAATTCTCACACCAACACCACTTCAATCTCTCTTGCTCTCAATTTCTCTCTCTCATTATCTCTCTCTCTCCCATCGGCTGCCTAGAGGACCCAACCATTGCCGCTGCCCGCCGCCGTGCGCCGCCCAGCCGCCGCCGTCGTCCGTCACCGGCGTCGTCCTCGCCGGCGTTCGCCTCCATCCCGTCGTCCTCTCTCTCTCTCTCTCTTCGGGTTTGAAACACGTATGTGCTTCTCCTCTTTTCTTTCTATTCATTTGTGTTATTATTTTTATTATTAGTATTATTCAACGATATGTTAAGTGTTATTAGTTGGGAAGTAGATATCAATGTGGGCTTGACCCAGTGGTTAGAGGATAACACTTAAGAGCTGGGGTGTGTGGGAGGTAGGTTCTAAGTTCGAATCTTACAAGATGCAAATCTTTTTATACAAGTTTAAAGTAATATTTTTGTGGGAGATAGGTTCTAAGTTCGAATCTTACAAGAGGCAAATCTTTTTTTACAAGTTTAAAGTAATATTTTTGTACTCATTTTTACTCCAAAATAAAAGTGTAGAATAAGGATGATAAAATTATATTTTTCTTATTTATTTTTATAAGTTTGTAACAAGTTATAATAAGTTATTTTCTATAAATATACATTTGTTATTTCTTTAAAAAAAATTTAGTTAGTTTATAACATATATTCTCTACTAAGACTTGTTTGGATGTGCGAAACTACTATTTGAATCAAACATATTTTTGGGGTAAAATAATATGCTTCTCTACCCTAAATAATTTTTTTTTTAGTTTATCTAATCTTAGAAGTTATATTTATATAGTTATAGCTTAGTGTGTTTTTTTCCAAATAATAAACGTTAGATTTATAAAGCGTATTTTATTATAAAAGAGGTTGTTCACCTTAGAAAAGGTTGGGAAGAGTTAGTAAGGAATTTATTTCTTTTACCTATAGGACTTTGTGTGCAATGTGTTGATTCAGATATTTTTAAATTTGTAGGCAACAAATTTCGTTGACGAAGGATACATCGAGTACTACTAGGAAGTGAATTGCTTTGCTTGAGATTCAAGGTAAGTAATCATGCCAGGCCTAGCGCCCATATCTTCTTTCGTGTCTAAACTGATTTTGTGATTTATTGTCTCAATTTGAATATCTTCTTGAACTGTTTATTTGAGAAAGTTTACTGATTTTACAAAGGTGATTCTATCACAACTATCACATGATTAATAAGACATAACAACGTAAAGTGGAATAGTTGTACCGGGGATCAATATTTTGAGCTTTGGTCGATGCGGACTAGGTCTCCCGACCCCTTTATTTTATTTTGCTCGGTCGCAACCGCCCCTAGTTCGCTCCAGTACTTACCTCTCTGGCCGCAAGAAGTCTTAGGGGGGGTGTCGACACTCATGGTCCGGTAGCCAGTTATTAGTAGATCTTCCCCGTGTCAACAAGATAAAATATGGATTTTCAAGATTGGACATTATTGTTTAAAGTTGAAAGTCCCGATTGGACAAGGAAGGAAGTTTGAGAATGTTTCCCCACGTGAAAAGCTAAAGTGAAAAGAGTTTGGGAATGTTTCCCCACAAGTAAAGTGATAGAAGGAAAAGATTGGTGAATTCTTATTTCATACTTATACTCTTACTCGAATTCTTTACTCTTCAAACTCATGTGTCGTTTTTAAACTGCTTCATAATCTGTTTACATGCTTGGGTGTTGCTTACTCAGTATTTTTCGGTGACTTTGGAAACTGTGGTATTTCTTTTTGTTTCTGCACCACAGGTTTAGGTGGAAGCATGGCTTTTGGGGGAAATCGAGACACGTCAATTTAGTAAATTTAAATTTCACATCTAGAATCGTTTTATTTATTAGTTGAATTTTAGATTGGAAAAATGCCCATGTTTGTGGCGAGACAAGTTTTAAAGTTTTAATTAATTATCTTATGGATTTTGGGTTGGATATTCTGTTATAAAATCTCCTTGTATTCGGGTTTAATCTCGGGTACGGAGTGACATCCCCGGGCTTCCGGTTTGGTCGTTTTGGGGGTGTTACAATTGGTATCAGAGCCAGGTTATCCAAAAGGGAAATCTAAAACTTGTAGGGAATTTAAAATGGACATAGGGAAAGAATTTAAAATTTGACAAGCCGTTGGGAATTTGGGTAGTATTGGATGGGTTTATTACGTGTTTAAATATTTAGGGATTAGGCTTGTGTGTAAATGCATGTGAAACTAATTGTTTGATGATCAATGTGTTATATTACTTGATTAGCTGCTTTTTATATTCCATGTATTGCATTCTTTTTTATTTATACTTTAGGGTATTGTATGAATGATACAATAGGTTATAGTGTATGATTATGGCTAATAGATCACACCAATACTACACCAGAAGAAGTAGTCAAGTCCCAATGACAGCCCCAAACAACAACAACAGCATGAAGCAATTCTTTTCCCAATTTACTTAGATGGCTCAGAATATGAACAATGGAGATCATAATGCAGCCAACTGGGCAAAGAAGGTGTCTGACATGAAGCCTGAAAATTTCATAGGCAATGAGGATCCAGTGGAGCTTGAAGATTGGATTGATGAGATGGACAAAATCCTTGAATTTGTTGAGTGCCCTGATAACCGCAAGGTAGTTTGCGCGGCCTTCTACCTCAAGAATGAGGCAAACATCTGGTGGAGGAACTCGCGTCAAGCTTTCTTGGCTCAACCCAACTTTAATTGGGAAGCTCTTCAGACTGCTCTTCGCACTCGCTTCTATCCATCTCACATTCAGGATCAGAAGTACATAGATTTTGTTAACTTGAAGCAGGGAAGTGATTCCGTGACGGAGTACTTCAAGAAGTTCATGAAATTAGCCCGATTCTCAGGAACCCTTATGCCTGATGAGGCAACAAAGGTTAGGAAGTTTATGTCAGGTCTGCAACTCCATTTGCAGAAAGACTTAATGTGCAGAATCTATGATACTCTCCAAGAGGTGTATGATAGAGCTGCATCTGTTTGGCGTATCCAAGAGATGCAAGACGAGAATCGTGGAAAGCGTAAGATTGAGAATGCTGGAGGTAATGGTAGCAATCAGGGTAGAAACAACAATGGGGGGCAATACAAGAAATCCAAGTCGAACAATGGAGGAAGTAACCAACGCCAATACCGTGGTAACAAGAAGAACAATGGATATGAACCACCTCGACGCCACTATTGCAAACGATGCAACAAGGACCATCCCGGAACAGATTGTGCAGGAAACTTAGTCACTTGCAATAATTGTGGAAAGAGGGGTCATCGCGCTTATGAGTGCCGTTCACCGTCAAGTGGGGGAACCAACAACACTCCAGCTAATGCCAAAAAAAACGATGGAACTGGTACAACAGCAACCACATCACAAAATGAGAATGTTGCGCGGATTGCGATGATGAGCAGGACCCAGGAGAAGTGATAGATTAAAGAATTAGCATGGACGATAGTAGTTTCCCGCCCACTCTCGCCTAGGAAGCGTTTTTGAGACTCGTGTCTTTTAGTTTCTTCGAATATTAGAAATTATTTTAGAACCTATCTTCAAGTTTTTAGGAAATGGAATTTTTGGAATTCTAGTTGGAATAGTTTATCCAAGAATATTGGAGTTTCTCTTTTCATTAAAGTATTGTTACCAAGTCGAAGCAAGGGATGGTATGAGGAAGAAGCGTCCTCACCTTTTGACGAGATATTTTGAGTTCCGAGGACGTCACTCCTCTAAGGGGGGAAGGATGTAATCCTTCCATTTTTTTTAAACACATCATTTAGTACATCTTATAGAATACTGCTCATCGTGCATGACAATTAGGTTGCATTTACTAGTTATTGGTAGTTATACCCTAGAGTGGAGACTCATACCTTAGTGTTGTTTAGAATGTGGTTTCAACTTCGAGGACAAAGTTTTCTTTAAGTGGGGAAGGATGAAATACCCCGTTATTTAGAAACGGGCATTTTTAGATAAGATTAAGTGTTAATATGTTGAAACGGGTATTTTATGAAATTATTGAGTGTTAATATAATATTATTATAAGTATTGAGTGTTAATATGCTACTATTATATTTTATGATATTATTTGGTGTTAATATGACATTAGGATAAGTTTGGGTATTAGTTATTATTATTTAGAAAGTTTATTTTAATGTTATAAACTACCTATGTATTTTCCTATAACTATTATAGTGTCTTTTATTTTACTAAAGGGGTGGTAGTTGTACTAAGCCTAAAGTTAGTGGGGTGAAAGTGTCTTCAACCCTAAAAGAAGTCATCTTTTTCCTCCAACTCTTCCATGGACGGAAGAGTACTATTCCACCACCATCACCACTCTAAATCCTCATCAAACTTGTTGATTTTCGTCCCAATTCAATCCCAATACGATTAAAACTCAACAAAGCTCGATAATTTAGCTTCAAGCAATCCAATTTTGCCAATTTTTGGACCCGATTCGGAATCGGAAAATTCGAAGTGGGTTTCCTTCAAGCGGTTGAATTGCTCATCTCTACGCCTATATAATCCCCTACAATCTCAGAATAATTCTCACACCAACACCACTTCAATCTCTCTTGCTCTCAATCTCTCTCTCTCTCCCGTCGGCTGCCTAGAGGACCCAACCACCGCCGCTGCCCGCCGCCGTGCGCCGCCCAGCCGCCGCCGTCGTCCGTCACCGGCGTCGTCCCCGCCAGCGTTCGCCTCCATCCCGTCGTCCTCTCTCTCTCTTCGGGTTTGAAACCCGTATGTGCTTCTCCTCTTTTCTTTCTATTCATTTGTTTTATTATTTTTATTATTAGTATTATTTAACGATATGTTAAGTGTTATTAGTTGGGAAGTTGATATCAATGTGGGCTTGGCCCAGTGGTTAGAGGATAACACTTAAGAGCTTGGTTGTGTGGGAGGTAGGTTGTATGTTCGAATCTTACAAGAGGCAAATCTCTTTATACAAGTTTAAAGTAATATTTTTGTGGGAGGTAGGTTCTAAGTTCGAATCTTACAAGAGGCAAATCTTTTTACACAAGTTTAAAGTAATATTTTTGTACTCATTTTTACTCCAAAATAAAAGTGTAGAATAAGTATGATAAAATTTTATTTTTCTTATTTATTTTTATAAGTTTGTAACAAGTTATAATAAGTTATTTTCTATTAATATATATTTGTTATTTCTTTTAAAAAAAATTTAGTTAGTTTATAACATATATTCTCTACTAAGGCTTGTTTGGATGTGAGAAACTACTATTTGAATCAAAAGTATTTTTGGGGTAAAATAATATACTTCTCTACCCTAAATAATAAAAATTATATTTTATCTAATATTATAAGTTATATTTATATAGTTATAGCTTAGTGTGTTTTTTTCCAAATAATAAACGTTAGATTTATAAAGCGTATTTTATTATAAAATGGGTTGTTCACCTTAGCAAAGGTTGGGAAGAGTTAGTAAGGAATTTATTTCTTTTACCTATAGGATTTTGTCTGCAATGTGTTGATTATGATATTATTAAATTTGTAGGCAACAAATTTCGTTGACGAAGGATACGTCGAGTATTACTAGGAAGTGAATTGCTTTGCTTGAGATTCAAGGTAAGTAATCATGCCAGGCCTAGCACCCATATCTTCTTTCGTGTCTAAACTGCTTTTGTGATTTATTGTCTCAAAATTTGAATATCTTCTTGAACAGTTTATTTGAGAAAGTTTACTGATTTTACAAACGTGATTCTATCACAACTATCACATGATTAATAAGACGTAACAACGTAAAGTGGAATAGTTGTACCGGGGATCAATATTTTGAGCTTTGGTCGATGCGGACTACGTCTCCCGACCCCTTTATTTTATTTTGCTCGGTCGCAACCGCCCCTAGTTCGCTCCAGTACTTACCTCTCTGGCCGCAAGAAGTCTTAGGGGGGGGGTGTCGACACTCATGGTCCGGTAGCCAGTTATTAGTAGATCTTCCCCGTGTCAACAAGATAAAATATAGATTTTCAAGATTGGACATTATTGTTTAAAGTTGAAAGTCCCGATTGGACAAGGAAGGAAGTTTGGGAATGTTTCCCCACGTGAAAAGCTAAAGTGAAAAGAGTTTGGGAATGTTTCCCCACAAGTAAAGTGATAGAAGGAAAAGATTGGTGAATTCTTATTTCATACTTATACTCTTACTCGAATTCTTTACTCTTCAAACTCATGTGTCGTTTTTAAACTGCTTCATAATCTGTTTACATGCTTGGGTGTTGCTTACTCAGTATTTTCCGCTGACTTTGGAAACTGTGGTATTTCTTTTTGTTTCTGCACCACATGTTTAGGTGGAAGCATGGCTTTTGGGGGAAATCGAGACACGTCACTTTAGTAAATTTAAATTTCACATCTAGAATCGTTTTATTTAGTAGTTGAATTTTAGATTGGAATAATGCCCATGTTTGTGGCGAGACAAGTTTTAAAGTTTTAATTAATTATCTTATGGATTTTGGGTTGGATATTCTGTTATAAAATCTCCTTGTATTCGGGTTTAATCTCGGGTACGGAGTGACATCCCCGGGCTTCCGGTTTGGTCGTTTTGGGGGTGTTACAAAATATCCGCGACCACTCGATGAGTGAGACTTAGGGAAATGCATGGCCATGCTCGAATAAATCAATATGAGATAACATTTTTTTTACTCATAGATCGAGAAACTGTGGATTGGATATACGAGTTTGACACTCCATATCTTATGTCCAATCTGGATAGATGATACAAATGAATTATACAACGCGGTAACATTAGTCACAGAGGTTAGTTAGATCACTAACATTCCTATTACTTGGGAGCATTGATGTATGTTTAGATGCCACTCAATGTTTGTAATAATTGTTATTACGACCATGTAATTAGGAACCTACATGTCACACACAAGAATAAATCAAACTGGAATTATTGCTAATTAGTTGGACTAAATATCAATAATTAATTGATTGGACTAAAGTGTAAACTGTGCTCATTAGTTGGACTAAAGAGCAGTTGTGGACTAGAATTCAAACTAATCCAAACTGTTGTATTTAAGGGAAAAGATGAGTGTCTCTAGCTATAAATATGATTTTTAGGCTATGAAAATTCAGTCTAGATTCATTCCTACACTAGAGAGAAAAGAGGAAGTGAGAAAAGAGCTTCTCTCACACTAGGTTTCGGCCAACAAGGGTGCCGCCCTCTCTAACAGCAAACGGCCATGGCGACCGTGCCTCCTCTTGCTGCCCATGGCATGGTGATGTCGTGCTCCTCTCCTTGCCGCTGCTTGAATGTAATTCAGCTCCTATGCGCGTCCAAGTTCGTCATCTTGTATGACAAGATCCTTCTTCTCAAGATTGCTAGCACCATTGGCGAAGAAGTCATGTTGAGGCCTATTGGTGTGGATACCGTAGAGAAGCCTTTTTTTATCTTCGTATGTGATCGTCACCAGTCAGTTTGACTGAGGTAACCTTCTTCTTTTATCATGTTATGTTGCTTCACCTGCGGTTCATGAAGGGTTTTGACTATTTCCGCTGTGTAACCTGCATCAAAATCCCACAAATATACCACCATTATAGTTGATTATGTGCATCCAAATTCCTGAGGAACATAAGGGTAGAGGTAATCGATAATTAGTAGTGATTGGCGTGAGAGACCAATCTTGTCGATTTACTTCTTAATTAGATTTTTTGCAGGAGCGAACGACCCTACAACTCAAACTTTCTCGTTTGAAAAAACACTCATCTCAGTGTCTCATGATTGATAAGAACATTGGAATCATGCTCTAGGGAACGATTGAGGATTCCTAGTCAATTATCTTCTATACATTTGTCACCACAATCATTACTTGTCACTGTAGCTCACATTTGATTTTTGAAGGAAGTAGATATAGAACCAACAAATATTTTGGGAGACTAAGCTTGTCATAAGTAAGATGAACTTGACTACCCAAGTCCAGAGGGTTCGATATACCTGGAGCATATCAGGAAAATTACACACGGCACCGAGAACTTGAGGATTAACACGCACTGGGATCGTGTCAACGACTAACATTCCTTCTATTGCAAAATATATAGGGAAATTGGCATTGGCAGTGAACCTGAGGGAATTTTGGATGCTAGTAGGGAACAGAGGTGTGAAGCGTGCAAGTGCGTTGAGAGGGTAATTTGGATGAGTACTCATAGAGAAAAGATACTAAAATGTGGTAATTGGTGGGAGATTAGATGGATTTTCGACTCTTGGACACTTCATGGAGATGTGAGATCAAATCTAGCTGTCAATAGAGGGTGCCTAAGGAAAAGACCAGCTAAAGGGAGTCGGAGACCTTTGGAAAGACCAACAGTTATATGGAAAATGTCAGGGTTAATTGTGTTCGCTACAGCACCATGACAGATGAAGTATGAGAGGAGGCAGACCAAGAATGTGAGATATACTAAGGTTGAATATGAATTTGCTTCATCACAGAGGTTCGGCTCATACTCGGTTTGAAGCTTCGCTAGACGGTGCTTCTCAGGAACAAGATTGTAGTCGCAGGAAAAGTAATTGATCCAGCAGTTGGAGGTACTTGTGGTGGAAAAAGATCGTTGACAGCGACTTCCATAAATGTTGGAAGTAGATGTCATGACCCTGTAGGATTGAAGGCTTACCACATATAAGCGATTGTTTGTCGCTTTGTTTGGAAAGAGAATCGCTACGCAAAATTTCAGAGGCTAAAACTGGAAACCAGTTAGAAGATGAAAACCTTCTAAAGAAATACCAGTTTCTTTGCATCCGATTGCGAAACACATACTAGAAAGAAGAGTCATATTCTGGACTAGTTGCACACATCGAATCGAGATCAAATTATACAGGATGATTTGTATCAAGTAGTATCCTAAAAGATGGATACCACACTCTGAATCCATTGTGCCGAGCCAACGGGAGGGGTAAAACGAAAATTGAAATGGATTGGGTAATAGGGATCATACTCTACCTCCATTTTCTCCCAAATGAAGACCATCAGAGTGGGAGTCTCTCCATGGACATCGATGGAGTGTTTCAGGACGCAAAGTTTCTTTAAAACTGGCGTATCACAATCAGCCGATGCGAATTGTGAGAATTACACCATAAGGGATTTGGGTATAGAGTGAAATAAATTGGATATTCATGCCTTGATAACACAAGTTTCATGCAAAGCGGGATCAATGGAAGAAGACATATGGGATGATGGGAATCTCTATCGAAAGGGTTTTTTCTGAACATCGGTAAGGTGCAAGCCAAAAAACGGATGAATGTTTTAAGGAAAAAAGAATTAAAATAAAAGAGGTTGAAACTTCTTAAAAGGTTGGTGTATAAGGAGTTTACAAGATAAAAATAGAGAGTTTTTGAATCGTAAGAGTCACATGACTGGGTCTTTCGAGCAGAGCAGTACGAGTGAATAACCTGTAAAAGGAAAATAAGTTAATTACAATAACTTGTGCGCGAAGAACATTTGGTTCTCTGGAGCAGCTTATTACACTACTTCTTGGAAGAAAGAGGAAAGAAGGGAACTCCGTAAGTCCCATAGGAGTTTAATTATTTTTTTGCTCAACGCGATATTACATAAGAAAAAGGAGATTTCTGAAACCCTCTCTGGTTTATTGTGTACACACAAGGATTATTAACCAAAATACTACCGCACTCGCTGAAACCATGGTAGCATATTCACATGTGGCACATCATATGAAATTTAGCCTTTAGTTTGCTCTGGTACCCCGTTAAAAGGAAATTTAAAATGATTACTCTATAATAGACTTGAGTCGCTGATCTAAGTGAAAGTATTGTACGCTTAAGAAGGTTTGTCAGCATGTAGGATGTCCAAAATGATGTATTTCTTGCAAGCGGGACCGAGCTGAGACGCTGGTAAAAATGCATTCACATGAAACATGAACAGTAATAATAAGCATATGTATTTGAATAGGTGAAGCATGAACAGTGGAGATGGAATAAGTGCTGAAAAATGTTTGTTTATATTGCGGAAGGAGAAAATACAATTTCAACGTAAGATATTTAATTTTAGTAAAATCATCTACTCAGTAAAATGGCTGAGGAAAATAGTAAGATGTGAACATCGAGGGAGGTCATGCCATGGAGGAAGGAGATGCCACTGAAGAGGGAGCTTGATTGATTTTTTCACCGCTCGTCACTTGTGTTGGGTAACCCACTAGAGAGGGTATGAAGGGATTAAAGAGGTCGTTCACACAATGTCGATGGACTCCTATTATCGTCTTATGACTTCAGGAACGAAAAGGGTGAGAAAGCACCACACACATGATGGGGAGAGTGCTTTGTTATCTTAGCCAAATTCACTGCCTTCCTTTCCCAGACCATTTTGGATTCGTCGGAGAGGCGCCTAGCAATAGAAATAAAGGATCAAAGTGTAGGGTTTTGGTGCAGGTTACGCAGCGGAAATACAATTTGTTTTTTGCCCAAAACTCTCCACGGACCACATGTGAAGCATCACAACATGATGAAGGAGAAATGTTACATTTGTTAATTTGACTGATCACTGCGCAAAAGTAGTGTCTACGCCTCTGCTGGTATCCACACCGTAGGATCAACAACTGGAACTTTCTCTACTGTTCGTGCTAGCGGTGTAAGGAAGAAACAATCTGGAATCTTGATCCAATCAAGAAGCAACAGCAATGGAGGAGGAGGAGGGGGGATCTTCTTGCCGTCAGGTGGGGGGGGGGGGGTGGGGTTCGGCCACCTCCCTGTTTCTCTTCCTCTTGCTCTAATTTTTCAACTAATGAAAAAGTTAGGGCTGAACTAGTTTATATAATTAATAACTATTTATTAATTACAAACTTGCCCCACTACTAATTAGATCCAACTGTTTGGATCAACTTTCGTTTCAATCCAGTTTGCTATTTAGTCCAACTAAATATGCACGTTGTTGTACTGATGCATGATTCTTTACTGTTTATTAGTCCAACTAATTAACATCTACTCTAGCCTAATCCTTTGGTGTGTGACCCTACAGGTCCCTATTACGTTGACAGTAAAAATTACAAACATTGAGCAGTGTCTAGCAACACATCAATGCTACCCAAGCAATAGGAATAGTAAATGATCCGACAAACCTCTGTGACCAGTGTTACCGTGCTGTATAGTCCCTTTGTCACAATATGCTGATTGAACACGAGACACATATGTCATACTCGTATATCGAATCCATAGTTTCTCGATCCTGGGAGTAGACTTATCTGAACATATAACATCAATATCGTATATTGATTTACTTGAGTCTGGCCAGGCATATGTTTAAGTCCTACTCATCGAGTGTCCATGGATACATACTCCCGTTACGTGGGTGGGAAAAATCCTCTCTACATAACTACCATCTCTCAGCTTGATTCATATCATGTCCGATTATCGCCTTTATAGTTACACAGTTACAGTGTAATGTTTGACGATATCAAAACATGATAATTCACAACTAGAGTATCTAGTGACTTCAAGTAAAAGGATCACAACACCATTGTCACTACGAAAAGCACTTGTGACATTCACATAAATTTCATGTAGCCATCTCGTGGTGTGTCAATCCAGTATGCTATTACTCTTAATACATACCCATGTGTCAGATTTGATATCTCCATATCAATCTACCCACACAGTAGTCTCTATGCATAGTGATCGTCCTAATAACCATTATAATTGACTAGGGATAATTTAAGATAAAAACAATTGAAATCTAAGGACTCATTATATTAATATCTCCGTATCTAATAAAATGAATAGTCTAGCTAAAAAAAAGTTCACACTAAAATAGATTGCCTCCAGGGCGTACACCAACGCAAAGGAGATCCGAGGTTACATCCGTTTAATTCCATTGGGAAGAAGATATATTAATTTCGATTAATTCCCCAGAAAACATAATATTGTGAAGAAGGCGACGGGGCTGCTTGATTATGATGCCGACATGATCGTAATTCTTCATCATGCTAATAATACTGGCCGAAAAGGGGTATTCTAATAAAAAACGTTACAAGAGAAGTTTTTCCATGAAAGGGAATAAGAAGCCGCCAAGGGACAAAATAAGAACATGAAACGAAGTAGAATCGTATAAGGGCCAGTTTGTATAGTGGAGATATCTAAGGGACCGTTTATAAAGAGCTTTGGTTGACAATGATTTTTAATGGAAGACGAAGATTTCTTTTCAACGTACGGCGAAGGAAGGTTAGGAAGACACAAAATGCGGATGAGTATTAGTTGTGGAAGACCTAGGGTTTGCACATTTCTCTTTTGCCGCAAAGAGACAATGCGAAAGAGACACGTCGATAGGGGCTAATGTTGATACAGGGATCCTGGAAACTGCACCCATTGGGATGAGTTCTAAGTTGGAAGCAGGAAAAGCTAATGGGTCGTCTCGGGAAAGGGGAAGTTGCCAAAAACAAAGATAGCTCGAGCGGGACCAAGACACCAGCAAAATGGGATAGTAGCAGCGAAGGAGGGAAGCCATCGCGAACGGTGCAACATCAGCGAGCAGGAACATGCATCAGCAGAGGAATAGTAGCGGCAATAGACTTGAGCGAGTTGAGCAGGAGCAAGCAATTTAGCACCATGGGAACACATGCCTACAAAAAGGGACTCGTCATAAACTACGAAAGAAGAGATATTCTCATTCACCAGGGGATTAAGTGTGAATTTCCAGAGAGCATTTTCATATTTATTCTCTAGTCTTTGTAATCAGGCCGAGGGTTCAAAATTTTTATTCTTCGTACTTTTTCTGCGGTATCTCAGAGGCTCTATTGTATGGGTCACGTCGTACTCAATATGAAGTTTATTCGATTTTGATCTTCTCTCTCAAATTTTATTACAGTCTTCTTGGTTCTCTTGGAGGTGAATTTCTGTTAACTATATTCTTGGTCCTAGAAATTTTTTCTCCCTCAACACCGATAAAAGTTTCTAGGGTAACGTGAAATCTTGATGATCCGAACATAGTATCAGGACATTTCCTAATCTAAAAAAGAAATTCAAAAAAAATTTGTGCATGTGTAAATAGCTTGCATTTAGACAGTCTTAGGTTTCATTGTTTATAGACTTGCATTTTAATCTTGTTGCATTATTCATGTAGTACAATTGACACGAGTCATGGCCAACTGAGTATGAAACTACAGGTGTGCAACCGTTCTGTTTGGTTTGGTTGGACGCATAGTCGGTGTGTTTTCTCGGGACGAGTAAAACCTATGTGTTGGAGTATTTGATAGCTCGTTTTTTGGTCTATCCAGGCTGCAATTTTGATGGATTTGTCGTGACTTTTGAGTGAATTCTCACCAGATTTATGGAGATTGAGGCATATTTTGTAGTTTGATAGGTTTTGATTGAGACATTGCACATTTCCATGTGTTTTTCCATATTTTGCATAATTAGGTGCATTTTTTGTCTTATATGATCACGAGCTTGTTGTGTAATTTCAGGTACATGTGATGGTGGCACACAAATCAAGGAAAAAACTAGAGCGCGGAGCTATGGAAACTCAATCAGGAAATTTAAGAACATATGAAAAAGGAGCTTAGAGATGGCTTGGATGAGCGGAGACGCAAGGAGAACACGAGGATATCATCTCAGGATGACCACTTGGAGTCGAGAGTGCATGCAAATCCAAGTCTAGAGCCAAACGGAGGAGGACTTAAAGAAAAATATCCAAAATAAGGACAATAACATAATTGATCGTAATGAGGGCTTACTTCCGTAATAAGGGTATAAAGACCGAGGGAAGAAACATCAGAGGCATACCGCGATAAGGATCAGAGGATACTGCAGTATTGGAGCTGGAGCGCGCGGAGCAGACTTTCTGGAGTCCATATGGCGGTAAGCCCTAATTCTTATAGAGAGCTCAAGGCGGCACAATACTCTCGGTCGAGTATTGTACTTAATGTATATTTACTCCGCTTCGGCCCAAGTCAACATAAAGCGACATAGAGCCTCCTTTATCAATAACTTTCACATTTTTTTAGTATAATCGTCACTCTAAGAGCATCATACATATCTTAAAGCAGGAGACCAATGACGGAGACGTGGAACATATTTTTTTTGCAATATTCTCTTTTCTATTGAAATCTTGGATTATGAATATGTTTTTCTTAGAATGTTATATGACTAGGTAAGTTTTTTTTACTAGGACTCAAGTTGGGTGCCTAGGAAAAGTTTTATGGGTCTCGTTTCATTTTGAACCTGTGTGTTTATGCTAATGATATTGCATAATAGACACTGGGGGTTGATTTATGTTTTAGTTTTACATTTCATATATGAGACGTCTTCTATGTTGGGTTCTAGTTAGATTAATCACTTGTGACCAAAAGTGTAATTGAAGCGGAAGAATGAATGAACACCTATGGAAACAATAAGTCGTGATCAACATTGGCGTAGATCGAGGAATGTGGAATTACATCTAGCTTAAAACTTAAATAGGGTTTTAATTAATCACTTGTGGCCGCATGGTTAATTGAGAACCTAGTGACACGCTCCAACTGCAAGTGTACAGTTGTCGGTGCATTAATAAACCGGTAATCCGGGTTTTCGAACCCAAGAGATTTCGTTCTGAACTAGTTATTAACTCTAAACCTTATGTGGGAACATCGCGTTGTTTGTGTTTGATTATGCTACGAAAATTGAAATACTGGTAATAAATAACCGTTTTAGGTGATGATACGATTAACGAGAATAATTGCAAAAATTACTAATGTGGAACAAATACCGGGAATTCTCTCTAGGTTCACTAGGGTTGATATGAACTTAAGCTTTGATTTGTGAAACACCAACGTGTCTTTTATTATTAATCAAGCAATGTAAAATTCACCGAGTTACCAAATGAACTATCTATGCCTAGAATTAAAATATACCGACTTACCAAGCTTATTTTACTTTTAGGCATGCATTAACGTTCACGATTCTACTCTAACGATCCTAGTTAACACTACTGAGTTACCAAGTAATGATTCGACTAGGTGGATTGCTCACTTTACCGACTAACTGTTGGAATAGATGCCCTAGAGCCAATCTGGTTTAGTATGAATTATTTGTGGCTAGAAATTCATTTATTATTTATTGGATATTTAATATAATGAAGTCCTTAGATTTACAATTGTGTTGTTTATCTTAAATATCCCTAGTCCAGTATAATGATTAATGGGACAATCATCTATAGACTAGTATGGGGTTGGATTGATATGGAGATATCACGATCCAACACATAGGTGTGCATTAGGGAATGTCGCACTGGATTGACCCATCTCCGAGAAGGCTACATACACGTTATGTTAAGTCACAAGCGCTTCTCGCGGTGCAATGGTATTGTCATCCTTAGACTTGAAGTCATTAGATATTCTAGTTGTGGATTATTGTGATCTTGGTAGCGTTAAACGCTACACCGTAACTGGGTAGTTATAAAGGCGTGTACTGGATACAATAAGAAGCAAGCTTAGAGATCGTAGTGGACGTAGATAGAATTTGTCCCTCCCACATAACGGGAGCAAATATCCTAGGCCACTCGAGGGATAGTGCTTATAGAATGTCTGGCCAGACTCAAATAAATCAATATGGGATATTGATGTTATTTGCACGAATAAGGCTATTCCCATGGATCGAGAAACTGTGGATTGGATATAGGAGTGTGGCTTGTATGTCTCGTGTCCAATCCGGATATGGAGACAAAGGGATGAGACAATTACTTGTACAAAGGTTGTCAAGATGACTATTCTATTAGTTGGCTAGAATGGATGTTTTGCTAGAAACCGCTCCATATTAGCAAGTAGTTGCTACCAACTAGATAGAACCTATGGGGTCACACGCTACATAGAGTTGAAATAGATTTGGTAATTAATTAATTGGATTAATTAATTAGAAGGATCACTTTGCAAAACCTTGCAAACTTAGTAGGGACTAATTTGCAAGGAAGGGACTAAATTGAATTATAGTAGGACTAGAATAAGCCCTTTAGGTAGTTGGCAAGGAGTTGTTGGACTATATAAAGGACCTTCCTTCCTTCCTTCCCACATAACTTATGCTCATAATTGAACATAACAAGAGTGGGAGAGAACAAAAGGAGAGAGAGCAAGCAACAAGAGGAGCCGCCCGCCCCTCTTGCCGCCGCCCGTCCCCATTGGCCACAAGGAGGCCGTGAGCCCTCCTTTGGGTCTCGTTTTGCGTGATTCTTCTTCCTCTTCCTCTTCCGGGCTAGCACCAAGGACTTGGGAGATTCTAGGATCAACTCTAGGCGTGGATCAACCATAGAGAACGTGACACAATTCGCGTTTGAAGTCATCAAAGGAGAACCCTAAGGTGTGTTATGATTTCTTACCCTTACCATCGTTATGTCTCTTGACTTGTGATCCTTGGAGGGTTTTGCATGGTTTTATGAATGTTTATGTTTCCGTTGCGCATCCATGAATCAAAACCCTACAGTGGTATCAGAGCCACATGTCGTAGAGCATAAACGTGATTTATGTGTTACGTTTTAGTTGTTTTACACCTTAATTTGATTGTTTATCGCGTAAAACAAGACAAATCAAGCATGGGATGCAATTTTTCAATAATTAATCATAACGAGATCCAATTTTTGCATTGGATGCATGAATTGGTGAGTTTTAGAAATTTTAGGATCATAGATCTAGGGTTTGGGCATCCTTGGGGAAGAAGGAGTTCTCCCAAAACAAGGAAACAACCAAACTTGGGAACCAAGCAAGGGAGTTGTTTTTGAAACAACTCCCATAAGGAGGTTCGCCCCCCTAGGGGACCGCCCCCCTTTGCTTGCCGCCCAAGCTTGGCCACCCTAGGGGCCGGGCGGCCCTAACCGGCGGCCTAGGCTTGTGGGTTTTGGGCCGGGCCGGCCCTAGGTCCTTGTGGTTCACCTTATTGGGCCCGGGCAATTTGATTGTTGGGCCCATGGACCGTTTTAATCCTAGAAATCCTAAAATCAATTAAAATTGACCAAGCGCGTTAAAATTGGATTTTAACTGTTTATGTGCAAATCGCATGGTGATTGGATATGGCCTTAGGATGTGGTTTGATGTGGATGTTTAATTTTGTGGTTTGGTTTTACGGCCTGCGAGCTGATCAATTAATTGTAATAATTAATTAGGGTTTTGTGGCCTGCGTGCCATTTTTTTTCTCAACTTGTGAGATTAATTTTATTTAGTATAGATATTAGCTAGTGCTAGATAAAGTAGATTGTTAGCCAAGATTGAAGAAAAGGAGCCAAAGCCAAATGAGCCACAAAAGATGGAGCATGGAGCATTCCATATGACTATAAAGGATGGACCAAAAGATCAAGACGCATGGAGATGTGTTTGTTTTAGGGTTCATAGATAATTCCATTGGCTTGGAATTATCTTAGTCTAGAAAAGACCATATCCATATCACATTTAATTTCTGTTTTTGTGGTTGTTTATTTTAATGTCTTATTATTGTGTGGTTGGTGTATGGATGATGCATGCAATTAGGATAATAAGATAATTAGACAACCCGGATCTATTATTTGGAGTTGTGCCCAAACTCAAATAGATAGATTAGTTGATATTGATCAACAAAACAATTAAAAATTGAATTTAAAAATCCCTCAAAATTCAAATATTGTGTTCTTGCCTTCTCGTTATTTAAACACTCATTATTATCATTATTTATTAAGTTCGTGCGTGCCAAAGCATGACGACTTGGTTCATAATGATGGAATGCGATCGCACGTAACAATGTGCAATTGTTTAGATAAGAGGTTGAACACAACTAGGCTATTAATTTGATTAAGAAACCTAGAGGCAATCAATTGGGATTATCCATATGGATGGATAAATAAGGAGTTATTTGCCCAATTGAACCAAGAGTTGCATATGGGATGCAATTGAAATTGTTCCTACCTAAAGTAGCTAAATTATGGGTGACTTGCCAAAGCAAGCTCATAAGGAGGTGAAACATGGATCTTGGCCCACTATAAAATATAAGGATATTTTCCGCATTAATATCTTGGGGGTTATTAATCCGTAGAAAAATAGCGGGAGCTATATTTGATAAACTAGCCATTATTGAATATAGTCAAAAATTCACAAATACTAAAACTTGCGTATTTTCCTTTTTGTAGAATTCCAAATGGCAAACAACTCATCGAGTTCACAACATTCCCTACGATCTGTCCTTGAGAAGGACAAGCTCTCTGGAACCAACTTTCTTGATTGGTACAGGAACTTGATAATTGTTCTCAAGCAAGAGAAGAAACTGTACGCAATAGAGGAGCATGTTCCAGAAGGTCCAGAGAACCAAACACCTGCTGCCCTAAAGGCGTATCAAAAGCGTGTTGATGACGCTAATGATGCGGCATGCCTTATGCTTTGCACCATGACTTCTGAGCTTCAGAAGCAACACGAAAACATGAATGCTGTCGATATGATCGAACATCTAAAGCAGCTCTTCCAAGAGCAGGCGAGGGTAGAGAGGTATGAGGTCTCTAAGGCACTTTTCAAGTGTCATCTGGCAGAAGGGAACCCGGTGGGACCCCATGTACTCCGTATGATCGGGTACTTGGAGAATCTCGCCTGACTAGGGTTCCCGGTCGGCCAAGAGTTGGCAACCGACCTCGTGTTGCAATCGTTTCCTGAGAGTTATGGACAGTTCATTATGAACTATAACATGAACGAGATCGTTAAACCACTGCCAGATTTACTCAATATGTTGAGGACGGCTGAACAGAGCATCAACAAGGGTAAGGGCAAGGCCATTATGATGGTACAGAAAGGAAAGGGCAAAAGGTTTGCCTCTTCCTCCAAGGGCAAAGGCAAGTCAGTTGCCAAGTCCAAGGAACCTGCCCTTAAGCCTGTTGGTGGCATTTCCAAAGGTGTGACTAAAGGTGAGTGTCACTACTGCAGTCAGCCTGGACACTGGAGGAGGAACTGCCCAAAATATATGGAGGACAAGAGGCTTGGAATAGTGATTCAACCACCACCAGGTATTTTTTTTGTAGATGTCAATTTAACTGTCTCTACATCATGGGTATTATATACTGGATGTGGATCTCATATTTGTCGAAATATGCAGGATCTAAAGAGAAGTAGAAGATTGGCTAAAGGAGATGTAGATCTGCGCGTTGGGAATGGAGCAAAGGTTGCTGGGTTGGCCATAGGCGTGTGCGAGCTATCTCTGCCTTCAGGATTAGTTTTAGAATTAAATAATTGCTATTTTGTGCCTGCTATGAGCAGAAACATTATTTCTGTTTCTTGTTTGGACAAGGATGGTTTTATTATTTCAATAAAGAACAATTGTTGTACCTTTTATTTGAATAATATTCACTATTTTAGTGCGCAATTATTTAATGGACTTTATGTCCTTAATCTAATCAATCCTGTCTACAACATTAATACCAAGCGGATTAAAATAAATGATTTAAATCCTGCTTATTTATGGCACTGTCGTTTAGGCCATATAAATGAAAAACGTGTATCTAGACTCCATAAGGATGGATTACTAGACTCATTTTGATTTTGAATCATATGAGACATGTGAGGCTTGTTTATTGGGAAAAATGACAAAGTCCCCTTTCAATAAGAAAGGTGAGAGGACTAGTGAGCAATTGGCGCTCATACATACCGATGTGTGTGGGCCATTTGCCACGCCTGCCAGGGGTGGTTATGTCTACTTCATTACATTTACTGATGATTACAGTAGATATGGATTTGTGTACCTCATGAGGGCAAAATCCAAGTCATTTGAAGTGGTCAAAGAATTCAAGAATGAAGTAGAGAAGCAACTTGGCAAAAGTATCAAGGCTCTACGATCGGATCGTGGAGGAGAATACTTAAGCCAAGAGTTTGACGACTATCTTAGAGAGTGTGGGATCGTGTCCCAAATCACTCCACCCAGAACGCCACAATGGAATGGCGTGTCCGAGAGGAGGAATCGGACCCTATTGGATATGGTTCGATCTATGATGTGTCAAACCGACCTTCCATTATCATTTTGGGGCTACACTCTATTAAGTGCAGCTTTCACCATTAACCGTGTTCCATCTAAGTCAGTCATGAAGACACCATATGAGATGTGGAGTGGGAGGCGTCCCACACTATCGTTCATGAGGATTTGGGGCTGCGATGTCTATGTAAAACGTTTACAATCAGACAAGCTCGGGCCTAAATCGGATAAGTGTAAATTTGTGGGGTACCCTAAGGAAACTAAGAGATACTACTTCTACAATCCAACCGAGAAAAATGTGTTTGTTGCTCGGACCGGCGTGTTTCTAGAAAGAGAGTTTGTCTCTAAAGAAGCAAGTAGGAGGAATGTAGAACTTGAAGAGGTTCAAGAACCACAAATCACTGAACCAATTATGGAACATGAACAGGAACCACAAGCAGTTGTGGAACAACCTGTTCAGGTAACACAAGAGCTTCGTAGATCTAGTAGAGTGCGCCAGGAACCCGAGAGGTATGGACTTCTCGTGACCGATTCCGGTGACACGATGCTCATAGATGATGAGCCTACTACCTATGAGGAGGCCATGAATGGCCCAGACTCTCAGAAGTGGCTGGAAGCCATGAGATCCGAGATGGAATCCATGTATACCAACAAAGTATGGACTTTGGTGGAACCACCCGATGGGGCGCGGCCCATAGGGTGCAAGTGGGTCTTCAAGAAGAAGATCGACATGGATGGTAATGTGATTACCTATAAGGGCCGATTGGTGGCTAAAGGATTCAGACAGATTCATGGTATTGACTATGATGAAACCTTTTCACCAGTCGCTATGACCAAATCTATCCGAATCCTACTTGCAATTGCAGCATACCATGACTATGAGATTTGGCAGATGGATGTCAAAACAGCATTCCTTTATGGGAATCTCCTCGAGGACGTGTATATGATACAGCCAGAGGGTTTTGAGGATCCAAAGCAAGCCAACAAAGTCTGTAAGCTGCAACGATCCATTTATGGATTGAAGCAAGCTTCTAGAAGTTGGAATCGACGTTTTGATGAAGTATTCAAAGAGTTTGGCTTCATCAGAAACGAAGATGAGTCTTGTGTCTACAAGAAGGTTAGTGGGAGCTCTGTAGCTTTTCTGGTCTTGTATGTGGATGACATACTACTCATTGGAAACAACGTTCCCATGCTGCAATCTGTTAAAGATTGGCTAGGGAAGTGTTTCTCGATGAAGGACTTAGGGGAAGCAGCCTATATACTCGGTATAAAAATCTATAGAGATAGATCTAAGAGGTTGCTAGGCCTAAGTCAAATTACATATATTGACAAGGTGTTGAAACGGTTCAACATGCAAGATTCCAAGAAGGGATTCTTGCCCATGTCACATGGAATCACTCTTTCGAAGAGTGGTTGTCCTTCCAATGAGATTGAGAAGGAATGCATGAGTAGAATTCCCTATGCCTCGGCCATAGGATCTATCATGTACGCCATGTTATGTACTAAACCAGATGTGTCATATGCCTTGAGTATGACAGCAGATACCAATCCAATCCGGGTGAGAGTCACTGGATTGCAGTCAAGAACATCCTAAAGTACTTGAGAAGAACTAAGGATGCTTTCTTGATATTTGGCGGTGAGGAAGAGTTGCGTGTAAGGGGTTACACTGATGCAAGCTTCCAAACCGACAGAGATGACTTTAGATCACAGTCGGGATATGTGTTTTGCCTGAATGGAGCAGCGGTGAGCTGGAAGAGTTCCAAGCAAGAGACGGTAGCTGATTCTACAACAGAGGCTGAGTACATTGCTGCAAATGGCGCAGCAAAGGAAGCTGTTTGGATCAGGAAGTTTGTTTCTGAACTTGGTGTGGTCCCTAGCATTGCGGATCCAGTCGAGTTGTTCTGTGACAACATTGGGGCGATCGCGCAATCAAAGGAACCAAGATCGCATCAGAAATCCAAGCACGTGCTCAGGAAGTCTCATCTGATCGAGATATTATCGATAGAGGAGACGTTCGGATATGCAAGATTCCTACAGATGATAATATGTCAGACCCGCTTACAAAGCCTCTCACGCATAGAAGCATGAAGGGCACACTAGGAGTATGGGCATACGAGATGCGCCAGATTGGCTCTAGTGCAAGTGGGAGACTGTTGGAATAGATGCCCTAGAGGCAATCTGGTTTAGTATGAATTATTTGTGGCTAGAAATTCATTTATTATTTATTGGATATTTAATATAATGAAGTCCTTAGATTTACAATTGTGTTGTTTATCTTAAATATCCCTAGTCCAGTATAATGATTAATGGGACAATCATCTATAGACTAGTATGGGGTTGGATTGATATGGAGATATCACGATCCAACACATAGGTGTGCATTAGGGAATGTCGCACTGGATTGACCCATCTCTGAGAAGGCTACATACACGTTATGTTAAGTCACAAGCGCTTCTCGCGGTGCAATGGTATTGTCATCCTTAGACTTGAAGTCACTAGATATTCTAGTTGTGGATTATTGTGATCTTGGTAGCGTTAAACGCTACACCGTAACTGGGTAGTTATAAAGGCGTGTACTGGATACAATAAGAAGCAAGCTTAGAGATCGTAGTGGACGTAGATAGAATTTGTCCCTCCCACATAACGGGAGCAAATATCCTAGGCCACTCGAGGGATACTGCTTATAGAATGTCTGGCAAGACTCAAATAAATCAATATGGGATATTGATGTTATTTGCACGAATAAGGCTATTCCCATGGATCGAGAAACTGTGGATTGGATATAGGAGTGTGGCTTGTATGTCTCATGTCCAATCCGGATATAGAGATAAAGGGATGAGACAATTACTTGTACAAAGGTTGTCAAGATGACTATTCTATTAGTTGGCTAGAATGGATGTTTTGCTAGAAACCGCTCCATATTAGCAAGTAGTTGCTACCAACTAGATAGAACATATGGGGTCACACGCTACATAGAGTTGAACTAGATTTGGGAATTAATTAATTGGATTAATTAATTAGAAGGATCACTTTGCAAAACCTTGCAAACTTAGTAGGGACTAATTTGCAAGGAAGGGACTAAATTGAATTATAGTAGGACTAGAATAAGCCCTTTAGGTAGTTGGCAAGGAGTTGTTGGACTATATAAAGGACCTTCCTTCCTTCCTTCCCACATAACTTATGCTCATAATTGAACATAACAAGAGTGGGAGAGAACAAAAGGAGAGAGAGCAAGCAACAAGAGGAGCCGCCCGCCCCTCTTGCCGCCGCCCGTCCCCGTCGGCCACAAGGAGGCCGTGATCCCTCCTTTTGGGTCTCGTTTTGCGTGATTCTTCTTCCTCTTTCTCTTCCGGGCTAGCACCAAGGACTTGGGAGATTCTAGGATCAACTCTAGGCGTGGATCAACCATAGAGAACATGACATAATTCGCGTTTGAAGTCATCAAAGGAGAACCCTAAGGTGTGTTATGATTTCTTACCCTTACCATCGTTATGTCTCTTGACTTGTGATCCTTGGAGGGTTTTGCATGGTTTTATGAATGTTTATGTTTCCGTTGCGCATCCATGAATCAAAACCCTACACTAACTCTCATGGAGTTACCATGTGAATGTCAATTAAAATCACTCCTATGCTAGCTAGGAGCAAGAATAACAGGATTAAGTGCATAAAAAACCCATAATAATGAAATAACACGCTTAATTAAGTTTAAAACATGAATCACAATCTCAAAACACCGAGTTTATACCAAAACCCTAGCTACCAAACGAGAATTCTCAGAAAAAAGGGTTTAGCTACTACACGACATGATCAAAATACCGAGTTTGATTATCATAAACAACAACTAGCGAGAAGAAAGAGTTTAGGAAGCAAACAAATTGATCCAATCGCTCCCAAAGCTCCAAAAGAGTCTTCTTGCTCTCCAACACGTCCCAAAACCTTGCTAACTACTGATAATCACGACCTAATTAGCTTAAATACGTTTCCAAAATAACATGACAAAGTTTTGAGCAATTGCATAAAACCCCGCTAAAAACTACTCTTGTCAGCGATGTCTTCGCACAAACAGGATTCTCTTCGTGCGAAGAGGTCTTCGTGCGAACACTTTATCTTCGTGCGAAGAGTTCTTCTTGCGAACACTGTAAACTCTTCGTTCGAAGCTCTTCTTGAACAAGTACCGCAACACGTTCTACGAAGACAAATATGCAGCTCCAAATTTTGGCTAAGTCCCAACCTCTTCGTACGAAGACTTTTGTCTTCGTGCGAAGACAACCTTCTTGCAGATTTTTGAATTTTTTTGTCGTCGAGTTCCTCGTTTCCGAATCTCGTTTCCATCTCCCGCATGATCATCCAACCCTTGTTTTCCTGCGAATCACAACACAAAAACACAAACCGCGATCATATCACAATAAAAGCTCGAAATTACACATAAAACGCCCGAATTCAACAATAATAGCTCAAGAACTCATTTTCACAAATAATAGCACAATTCACTCAAAAAGACGATAAATTCTCCATGTTGAGCACACAAAACGCAGAAAAGTAAGTAATAAAATAACACCAAAAACAGAGTTATCAACTACCCCCACACTACATTTTGCTCGTCCCGAGCATATATCCAAGCCAAACTCAATTTCCCGAATCAAAATCACTTCATTCAATCTCAATCCAACTTGCATATGTAAGTTCAATTTTGTTTCAAGACTTGAAATAGCTAGTCTATTTCAAGGCCTTGAAACTGACTGTGCTTTATATGCATGAACTTAGGGGGAGTTTCTGATCTTGATTCAACTTCTAAACCGCTGTTCATGATTATTTGATACTTGATGATGAAATACAAAGTATTTTTGACACAGTTTATAGTATCTAATATCATCTGTTTGACTCAGTTTTGCAGGGAAAGTTTGTTTCCTATTTTACAGGATTTGTTTCCTAACCTGAGTTTTGTAGGAAAGGAAATTATGTGATCTATCCTGCTGTGTTTGGAAGTTTCCTAACAGTTGTTCATACAATATCAAATCAGCATCATTGAAGATACTAATAAAATATCCATTGGAGAAGCTGTTAGAAAAGTTAAAGCTGAAGCTACAAAATAGGGAAGTTTGTTATGAGAAGATCCTGAAGATCTACATTTCAAAACTTCTCTATAAAATAGGGAAAGCTGAAGCTATGCAATGGGAAAAACAAATTAGCAGAGACACTAAAAAACATTCAAGGATTGAAAATCAACAAAGAAGCAGATTCATTTCTCTCAATCCAAGCAACCGAAGAACACTGCATACTCACTGCAGATTCAGTTCTAGTGTTCTTCTCTTCTGAACTTTATTTGAATATCATTTTGATAATACTTCTAGTTCTCATTCTCAAGGATTTTTCAAGGTTAAAAATAGAGAATTCTTAGTTAATCATATAGCTAGATCAGGTACTAGATAGGTTAGTGAGAACCACAAGCTGTAACGGAATAAGGCATCTCTATGTGCTTGAGATCTAGGGCTTAGTTGTGGATTAATAAGAGTTGTGTTGAAAATCCTACAGGGAGAAGATCCCTGAGGTAGAGACGTAGGTCCAAGTGGACTGGACTCTATATATCTTGTGTCTCTTGCATTTACTTATCAGTTCTATGCTTAGTACTTTTGTAGCATACAAAACAGTTTCATTTCAAGGGGTTGAAACTCATTTCAAGGCCTTGAAATAGGCTTATCTTTTTATACTCCAATGTATTCATTCCAAGGGCTTGAAACTCATTTCAATGCCTTGAGTCACTTTACAAATCTTTTGAAACCACTCTTCTTGCAAGTTTAGCAAAAGTTTGCATACTCTATTCAACCCCCCCCCTTCTAGAGTATTGATCCTGTATTTCTACCAATTGTGCACCCCTTCAGCATACATCCCCAATTATCTTTGCATACCTTCTCTACGCCATTTTCATACTAATACCAACCTTGCATATGAGTCCGAGAAGACAATCAAACCACAAACCACCTTTTACTGGCCAACACAACTCGATCATACACAATGCACCTACATGCAAATGCAATATAGACAATGCAAGAATTGACATAACAATATTTTTTTTCTTTTGCTTTTGCGAGATCGGGCAATCTCCATTAGCTCAAACCGGTTATCATGAAGTGATGAGAAAACTAGGGACAAGGCATGAGTTGAAACTAAATTCGACAACGAGAATCTCCCCTAGCTAGTATAGAGAGCCTAGCCTTACTAAGTACAAGAACACTCTACCTCTTCGCGTGTGCCAATAAAATAAGAGGCTACGCTAGGCTAAGCCACGTTCACGGTCCGAGCTCCTATTCTACTAACGGTTTAGAATGACGAGGCTTAAGGACATAAGGATAATCATGAAGTATAAGCCCTAAAGCGCCACATTCTCACAATAAAACCCACATCTCACACACCCGCACCACGGTGATAGAAACCGCAACCCGAAACTCACCGTCTCCGGCCCTCGATTCCCTCAAACCACGGTACAATAACGATTTCGGTGGCCACCCTTGTGAATCATGCACGAAATGCAAACCTCCGTCAATAAAGTAGTCGCTTCAACCACACGATTTCCATTAAGCTCAATTTCCTTAATTTATTCCATCTCTCATTTTTTCTCTCTTTTTTATATTTATTTTTTTCCTATTTCTTTTTTCTTATTTTTAATATCTCAATAAACACCAAAAATATATCGCAAAAATATACGAGTGGTCCTCCAAGAATTAAGCCAAGCAAACATGTTAGGGTAAGGAAATATACGATCCAATGAATGAGTATCTCAAATAGAATTAATCTCCCCCTAAATCAATTAAATGCACGATGCCACTAACAAATCCGCAAACCCATCAAAGCACGTGTGTGGGGGTGGAGTAGTCAAAATCTCAATCTCGATGTCCGTAGTCAAAAGTCGACACACTTACACTAGAATGTAATCATGCCCCCTCTCAAGTAGTTAAATAGATGTATGTCTCGTGCCTAATCCAACCGAACTTTCTACACCAAGGTGAAATCCGGTACCTAGCACAATCCACCAATTAAGTTCAACCAACCCCATTTGTCGTGCGGATTAGACGTCACGCACTCACGACTCTCCACAACTGTGTTCATGATGTAATGGCATGGAACACCGCCACACCGAAGTGCGCAAGCCAACTCACTCACCCTCGCATCCCCTCGAAGATATCAATTAACGCGCATGCGATCATGTAGAACTCACAAATATGTGCAAATAAACTCTCCCACATCGAACCCCATCAACTACGACTCTCTCGTGACGAACTAAAGAGGTAATTCTAAACGATATATGATGACGGCCAAGAATCGTCTCCCCAGGTCAAGAGGCTAGAAAATAAAACCAATGTTCAACTCGGGTTGTCTAGTGGTCCTACAGGGTGAGATATATCAAGTAGTGAGTGCTCTAATACACATCCTCGCACAACTGTTCTGTGCCACTACGAGGCGGGATGGCGACTACCTAAGACGTAAACATGAACGTTTGGCTTGTTTAGCTCACACCTAGGTCAACTCTTGTAAGAAAACAAGGAACACACTTTAGATCTGAAAAATCAAGTAAGTGTAAAGAAATAGGTAGGCATTCCCGTAAAGAAAGTCTCTCTATACATATTAGGGGGAACTCACGTTGTCACTCTCGGTCACAAATCATGCCCTATGCCTAAAATTCTCACACTGCTCGATTCTACCAAGTTTTGGATTCTTGTGATTGCCCTTTCTCAATTTTTTTTTTATTTTTTTTTAGAATTTTTCATATTTTTTTATATTTTTTGTATTTTTGAATAAATCCTAACTCTATATGCAACGGCCAACTCAATTAACGACTCGATTAGGACGTGCAAACGAAATGATGAATAACAAAACGAAAAGAAGGACATAACCAAAAAACTAACTACATGCGACTGGCGATGCAAGACTCGATTTGGCTAGTAAAAGGTACAACCACCCCTACACTAGGATGCATCGTTTTCCTCAACAATACGATGAGGAATCAACAATCTTAACGCTAGGGCTCTCTCACATCCCAACTCATCATCATTGGAGTATGGTGCATCCCCGTCTCCATCCTCATCATCTTCTTCCTCTTCTTCTTCCTCATTATCGTCACTAGGTGGAACCAGATTCTCGTACTCATTCTCCTCAAACCACTGTTCAATACTCGGAACCGGTGGGACAAAGTCCTCTTCTACCTGACCACTGGAATGCACCACCCATTGACCTACCATCCGGATCAAATTTCTTAACTTCACCTGATTGCTCCTAGTGTGAGCAAACTGGTTCCTACGCTCCATTCGATCTATGGCTATCTCCTCTCTTAGTGCATCGTAGGCCACCTGATTGTCAAACCTACAGCTCGTCTTCTTCGTACTCTTTCCCTTAGTGGTGGCCGACTCATCAAACCAAGACCACTTGCGGGCAGGGAACCTAGGCAGGTCCATGTCCCCTCCCGGTATGTGAACCTCCAGAGCTTTGGCGAGATGAGTTAGCAAACAAGTATGCCCCGACCCCAGCTTTTTCTCCTTAGACACCCTCTCTAAACAGTTGGCCCAAATCAGCTTAGGGATTTGAATCCTTTCCCCCGACCAAAAACACATGGCCATTACGCACAACTTAAAGGAATACGTGGGATTTTGTGTGATTCCCAGAACCCAGTTTTCTAACAGCTCATAACACCATCTAGCTTGGCGCCTAAAGTAATTATTATGGGCTCTCCACTGAGGCACATCTCCTCTCCGATCCCACGGCACTACCCCTTTGAAAAACAGAAAAATTTCACCCTCTAAAAAATATCCTCACTCCTCACTGTATCATGATAGGCACACTTTTCTGTCAACTCCGGGAACCCGAGTGCAAGGCGAATAGTCTCTGGCGTGAAGGCTATCCACTTACCATGGCAGTAGACAAGCCGTGGATCCTGACTCTCGCTCTCCTTGGCATACCTCAGGTTAAAGCAGAATTCCCGGGCTATCTTCGAGCTGGACTTTCCTACCAATTTAAACCAATTTCATAGATACCCCTCAGTGGCGTGTACATATCCATATGAAAAGGATATTCCCTCTCCGACTTCCCTTTCTTCTTCAAATTGTGGTCAAAAAAGGAAACAAGATGGGCTTCATAAGTCACAAACCGACAACTACAAAACCTATCGGCGCCCACTCTGCTCTCTTTAGTTCATTTTATACTTATCTCTACCCCGAACCACAGGTTCACGAGGCTTCCATTTCGCCAAAATAGAGTATCGTGGCGATTCCAGAATCTCTAATGGAGGCTCAACCGATCCAGATGCCTCATGGGACGACCCCTCTCCGGTCTTCCTTTTCTTACCACCACCTCCCATTTAGATGCAACAAGTATAAGAATAAAAAACAAAGCAAAGATGTTCACGGTGACAGGATGTGTGTACAGAAATTAAGCAAGCACGCAATTAATCAAATAAACCCTCGGACACTAGTCAATCACACCTAACGTCGCAACTAAGCGACAACAATAAAAATTGGGCTTTTACTTAATGTGCCTAGACTCGATGAAATTAAATTGCGAGAGGAAAATTTATACCTGTGGCACCTGGAGTACCGTTCTTACAGGTGACGTTCCGCGAAAATTTTGACAAGAAGGGGCTAATTTAGCCGTCAAATTGTTTTCCGGAAAATCAAAAAGCTCGCCCTTTCTGCACTCTCCTTGTAGTCCCCATCAATATTGTCTTCTTCACCGTAGCTTGAATCTTCACCAAAAATCCCCAATTTCAGATCTAGGAATTTAGAACCCTAGCCTCCCTTCTTCCAATTTGGCTCAAAAGTGGGTTTAAATGATGGTTTTGTGGTGATTTTTCTTGAAGGACAACCCAAAATCACTTCAATTCCAACCAAATCAGTTGAATTCGAAGCAAAAGTGGGTTGTGAGGTGTTCTTTGTGAAGAAGGGAGAGAGAGAGAGAGCCGACGGGTTGGAAGAAGGTGAGAATGAAATTTTTTCCTTATTCTCTTTTCGTTCAGATGTAGTGCTTAAGGGGATTGACTAAAATGCCCCCAAAAAGACTCCCCCTCTTCCTCTTGACTGCTGTGCAGAATGGTACCTTTGCCCGTTGTCTTCGTGTGAAGAGGTTTCTCTTCGTGCGAAGAACTCTTCGTGTAAAGAGATTTCTCTTCGTGCGAAGAGAACGAAGATCTTCCCAGTTAAGCACTGAGAGATATTTCAGGAAGAATTTTCCAACATTCCAAAAATTTTCTAATACAAAGTCTTCGTACGAAGGCAACTCTGTTCGCACGAAGACAATCCTGGACAGCTCAAAAAACATCATTTATTGCGTCGTTGATCGTGCCTTTGCTTTCCGAAGGATATCCTCGTCCTCGAGACTCCTTTTATGATATAAAAAATTCCGAAAGTCCGGGTAATACTTTATTCTTCCATTTTGTGCATCAAAAGGTATTTTTTGCATTCCGGATGTTTTTGCCCGCGTTTTAGCCACTTGAGCATCCTTTTTGGCAGAACTTTCTCATTTGGACTCCGATATACGCGATCCACCTGTGTACAGAAAGTTCTCAACCACTACCACACAATGGCACTCTTCAATTATGATTTCAGTACTGTTTGAAAAAATTCACCTCGTAATCCGTGCCATTATGTCAGCTTTCTCTATTCTTCAATGTAATCTTCACGTCTATCAAGACGGGGAGTCCGGATATTCATTCTTCCCCATGTGCGTGTGTTGAGTAAGTGTAGGAATGGCGTCCTCCATAGATTTCTTAATTCCGGATCCCTATACGCGTTTTAGCCAGCTGTTTCTCGATTTTCATGCTATTCTTCATAGGCGCATCAAGACGGGGGATTCAAAATAAGCCTTTTACCTAAAATTCCTGAACACACTCATTGGAAATATAAGTCAATCTCTCTCGCACCTCTCTAAAAAATCAAACAAAATAAAATAACAAGACAGTATTAAAACCTACACTAAAGCAATAAATAGGTTGGGTTGCCTCCCAACAAGCGCTTTTTAATTTAAGGTCGATGGCCAGACCTAGTTAATTCAGAGAGAATCAAATAGCGGGAACCGCCTGGAGCCACTGAATGACTCCAATGAAATTCCCGTCCACATACGGCTTTGCTCTCTAGCCATTTACCTTGAATCGACCCCCCCGTTCACATCTTCTACCTCAAGAGAACCCCACGGGTAGACTGCAGTAATCGTATATGGGCCACTCCAACTAGACTTCAACTTTCCTGGAAACAGCTTCAGCCTGACGTTGAATATCAACACCCTCTGTCCAACCTTAAAGTTTCCCGTATGATATGCTTATCGTGCCATTGCTTGGTCCTTTCCTTATAAATTTTTGCACTCTCATAGGCCATTAACCAAAATTATTCAAGTTCAAGTAATGCATTTTTCCTTTGCTCACCCGAGAGCTTAGCATCCAAGTTGATCTTCTTCAAGGCCCAAAATTCCTTGTGCTCTAATTCCATCGTGAGATGACATGACTTCCCAAATACTAGCTGGTAGGGAGAAATTCCCAAGGGAGTCTTGTATGCTGCCCGGTATGCCCATAGATTATCATCTAAGTGTAAGGATCAATCTTTGCGTCCGAATTGACTGTCTTCTCTAGAATTCCCTTGATCACTCGATTAGACACTTCAGCTTGCCCATTGGACTGGGGATGGTTGGCCATGATATCTTGTGAGTCTTCACCACATATTTGCTCAAGACATTGGCGACGACCTTGTTCACGAAGTGTGATACCTCGTCACTAATAATGGCCCTGGGCGTCCCTAAGCGCGTAAAAATGTTTTTTCGCACAAATTTCTCTATGGTGGCGCCATCATTCTTTGGACACGCCAAAGCCTCCACCACTTGGTCACGTAGTCAACAGCCAACAAAATATAGAGATTATCAAGTGAAGAGGGGAATGGCCCCATGAAGTCAATACCCCAAACATCAAACGACTCTACTTCCAACACGAAGTTTTGAGGCATCTCATTTTGATTGGAAATATTGCCGGTTCTTTGACACCAGTCACACTGCTGCACAAATAGATGAGCATCCTTATGAAATGCAGGCCAATAGAAACCACTATGAAGTATCTTGGCTGCAGTGCGTGTCTTGCCAAAATGACCCCCAGAGTTCAACTCGTGGAAGTGTATGAGAATCTCTAACGTATCTGGTAGTGCTACACATCTTCGCAATACATTATCTGCTCCCATCTTGAACAAATAGGGATCATCCCATAAATGTTGGCGTGTATCTGCAAAGAACTTCTTTCTCTGGTGTGAGGACATGTCTTTGGGAACAATGTTGAGCGCCTTGAAATTTGCCAAGTCAGCAAACCAAGGTGCAGCTGCGACCACTACCATAAGCAGTTCATATGGAAATTCCTCTCTGATAGGAAACTCCTCATGCTTCTCATTCTCTAAACGGGATAAGTGATCTGTCACAAAATTGTCCGCCCATTTCTTGTCCTTGATATCTATATCAAATTATTGCATCAAAAGTACCCACCGGATCAATCTTGGCTTTGAATTCTTATTGGTGAGAAGATACTTGAGGGATGCATGGTTGGTAAAGATAGTCACCTGAGAACCCACAAGATTCGGCCAAAACTTGTCCAATGCAAAAATAATAGCTAAAATTTCGTTCTCAGATGTAGCATAATCTACCTATGCATTGTTCAAAGTCCGTCTAGCATAATAGATGACATGAGCTACCTTATCTTTCCGCTGTCCCAGAACTGCTCCAAAGGCATAGTCACTAGCATCACATGAGCTCAAATGGTAGGTTCCAGTCTGGTGTGGTGATGATGGGCGCGCTAATCAGCTTCTCCTTGAGCAAATCGAAAGCTGCGTTGCACTCCCTATTGAAATCAAATACCGCATCTTTCTCAAGCAATCAAGACAAAGTCTTCGTGATCTTCGAGAAGTCTTTAATGAATCGCCGATGGAACCCTGCATGCCCCCAAGAAAGTCCTTACCCCTTTAACAGAAGTACGGTAGGGAAGCTTCTCAATCACCTCAATCTTGGATCTATCCACCTCTAAACCCTTGCTGGAGATCTTGTGCGCCAAAATGATGTATTCAGTAACCATGAAGTGACACTTCTCCCAGTTGAGCACTAAGTTGGTGTCAATGCATCTATCCAGTACACAGGCCAGTTGTTGCAGACAATCTTCAAACCCATTACCATACAACGCGAAGTCATCCATGAACACTTCAAACTTCTTCTCCATCATATCAGAGAAGATCGGCATCATGCACCTCTGAAACATAGCAGGTGCATTGCATAACCCGAAAGGCATGCGTCTGAAACCAAACGTCCCATGGGGACAAGTGAATGTCGTCTTCTCCTGGTCTGCTGGCTCAATAGCGATCTGGTAGTATCCCGAGTACCCATCCAGAAAGCAATAATGGGAATGGTGTACCAGCCTATCAAGCATCTGATCAACGAATGGAAGGAGAAAGTGATCCTTAAAAGTGGCATCATTGAGTTTGTCGTAATCCATGTAAACTCTCCACCCAATAATACGAGTGGAAATCTGATCACCTTTATCCCCCTCCACCACAATAATACCTCCCTTCTTAGGGAAACATTGCACCAGTCTAATCAATGTGATGTCGGAAATCAAGTAGATGATTCCCGCCTCCAACCATTTAAGTAGTTATTTCTTCACCACATCATGCATATGAGGGTTGAGGCGGCGCTGAAATTGGACCACTGACTTCCTATCCTCCATAAGCCGGATCTTGTTTTGGCAAACTGTGGGGCTGATCCCAGTGATATCTGCTATGGTCCATCCCATAGCTGCCTTTCTTCCTTGCAATACCTCTAGTAGATGCACCTCCTGTTTCCTGTCCGAACAAGAAGAAATAATCACATGTAGAATTTCATTAGATCCAAGATACAAATATACCAAATGTACAGGTAAATGATTTAAATCTAAAACATGAGCAATATCAAGAGAAGGATTAAGAATCTTCCTGCTTCCCTCATTAAAGAGGGGTAGGGGTTGGCGCCAATGAGCCTCCATAGCTTGCTCCTTTTTTCTAGAATCAAGTAGAGCCAATTCCTCATATAGTCTCTCCAATAAAATGTCTCCCTCCTCATCCTGTGTGTATGCCTCTACACCAAAACACTTCTCACTCACCCAATAAGCGGGATACTTCATAGCTCCAAAGACGTTGAAGGCAACTTTCTCATCATTGATCCTCATCGTCAACTCTCCGTTAGCCACATCAATGATGGTCTACCCTGTGGCTAGAAACGGGCGGCCTAGAATAAGGGGGACATCATCATTGGCCTCCATGTATAGGATCACAAAATCAGCTGGGAAGATGAGTCCCTGAACTCTCACTAGTACATCCTCCAAAATGCCCCTTGGATGTTTGATGGTGCGGTCTACCATCTGCAAGCACATCCTAGTCGGTTTTGGTTCTCCCACACCAAGCTGCTCAAAAACGGATGTGGGCATCAAATTAATGCTTCCGCCAAGATCACATAATGCCCTCCCATGAAAAGTATCTCCCAAAATCACATGAATGATGAAATCGCCCGAATCTTTCATCTTCTTTGGTAATACCTTTTGAACAACGGCGCTACACTCCTCATTTAGAGTCACAGTCTCAAAATCATCCATGTGCCTCCTATTAGAGAGGAGGTCCTTGAGAAATTTTGCATACTTTGTCATTTGTGAGATGGCTTCCGCAAAGGGATATTTGATGTGAAACTTCCTGAAGATATCGCCGAATTTCTTGAAGTTCTTAGCATCCTCTTGGCTCCTCAATCTATGCGGGTATGGCACACGCATGCTGTATTATTCCTTTTCCATAGGCTTTTCCGCCGACTTCCTACTCGTGTCCTTTGATTGGGGAATCACGGTAGGCACGGGAATTTCTTCATCCAACGCCTTTTCAGTGGCTTTGGTTTCCTCAACTCGCGCGTGGGTAGGATATGGAGGATCCTTAGTGGTGGTCCCACTGCGAGTAGTAATAGCCTTCAACTGCTCAGGTGGACTGATTCTGTTAGAAGGAAGCATGCCAGGTGGAATTCTAGTGTTTTGATTGGAAATTTTCCCAATCTGCATCTCATGAATCCTCATTGTGGCTTCCATGGAGACAATTTTGATCTCAATTTTATCTCGATTAGCAAGCAGTTTCCTCAATAAAGCGTTTGTCTCTTGGTCCTCTTGTTGCTGAGCCTGTTTCTGTGGAGCTTGTCTTTGCACTTGGTATGGGACATTAGGCTTCTGGCCGGGTGTATATAATCCACTATTTGGATTGACATAGCTGAAGTTGGGGTGATTGCGGTTATTGGGATGATAAGTTTTGGATCACTGTTGTCGTGGTTGACCCATGTAGTTCACATCTTCAATTGCATCGCCATATCCCTGATTCGCATCTGCCACCATTTCTCCCACCGATTTTACCTGTGCTGATGGATTCATATTGCTGAAATCAGAGGTCATAACGACCATCTAATTTTCAAATTTCTACTCCACCATTGTCTCAATCTTGTTTACTAAAGCCCCATCTGATTTCGAGTTCCTACGAGTTTCAAACCTCGTAGACTCACACTTTGCCACGCTGTTAAGAATGTCTTGGAATCTATGCACTCCCAAGCACATAAAATTACCTTGAGCCATCATGTCCATCTCATTTGTGGTCTCCTTATCTAGGGCATTATAGAAGTAGTGCAGTAGCTTGTACCATGGCTCTTCGTGAGTAGGACATCTGCGAAGGAGCTGATTAAACTTCCTCCATGTGTCTCCCAAAGAATCATCCTCCTGCAGAGTAAATTTTGTGATGTCAGCCATTCGCTGCGCAACCTTGGAAGGTGGAAGATATTTCCTGAGAATTTCTTGGCAAAACTCTTCCCATGTAGTGATACAACCTGCTGGAAGCTCCATGAGCCATGTCTTTGCTTTCCTCGAAAAAGAAAAGGGAAAAATCATCAGCTTAACGGTTTCATCTGCACCCTCTAATCATGAATTATGGACGTAATCTGGTTGAAGTTGAGGAAGTGGGCATTTAGATCATCCCCTGCAGCTCCAGTGAATAACATATCTCGAACCATATTGATTAGCTGTTGGCGCAATTCAAAATGAGCTGCATTGATAGGTGGCCTTACGATAGTGGGCTGATATCCACCTGGTGTGGTTCGGAAGTACTCCAACAAAGGATGTTCATCCTACTCGACATTGTTTACGTGGACCCTAACATTCTTCCCATTGTTGTCCCGATTATTTTTGCCATTGTTGCCGCCATTAGATCCTCCATTGTTTGCTTCTTGTACCCCCACACCAGGTAGTGGTTGTGCATTTTGGGGGTTCATACGAGCCATTGTAGCCTGCATTTCGGCCATCTGAGCTCTGAGTGGTCAGTTTCTCTTGCCCGATTAGCTGCATCTTCCACAGCTGCAATTCTAGCTGCCTCCGCATCTTGCATACCTTTGAAGATCCTCTTAAAATCAGCTCTAGTCTGGTTGACCATCTAAACTGAGTATGCTCTCCTAGAGTCTCTACGTTCTGCGCGTAACAAAGTCTCTGGGTCTTCAAGCACTAGGTACAAAGGCTCGTCTCTAGAACGGGTCATGCACCGTGAACTTCAACCTGAAACACAGATTACACAATGAAAGTAGGTGAGTAACAGATATAAACAAAAAGTAAAATCCCTAAGTCTAGGAATTATAACTAATTTAGCCGAAATCCTCGACAACGGCGCCAAAAACTTGACACGCTCCAACTGCAAGTGTACAGTTGTCGGTGCAGTAATTAAAACTACTAATCCAGGTTGTCGAACCCAAGAGATTTCGTTCTGAACTAGTTATTAACTCTAAACCTTATGTGGGCACAGCGTGTTGTTTGTGTTTGCTAATTCTACGAAAATTGAAATACTGCTAATAGTTAACCGTTTTAGGTGATAATACGATTAACGAAAATAATTGCAAATATTACTAATGTGGAGCAAATACCGGGAATTTTCTCTAGGTTCACTAGGGATGATATGAACTTAAGCTTTTATTTGTGAAACACCAACGTGTATTTTATTATTTATCGAGCAATGTAAAATTCACCGAGTTACCAAATGAAATATCTATGCCTAGAACCAAAATATACCGAGTTACAAAGCCTATTTCACTTTTAGGCATGCGTTAACGTTCACGATTCTACTCTAACGATCCAAGTTAACACTACCGAGTTACCAAGTAATGACTCGACTAGGTGGATTGCTCACTTTAACGACTAAATCTCACGGAGTTACCACATGAATGTCAGTTAAAATCACTCCTACGTTATCTAGGCGGAAGAATAATAGGATTAAGCTCATAAACAACCCATAATAATGAAAGAATACACTTAATGAAGTCTAAAACATGAATCACAATCTCAAAACACCGAGTTCATACCAAAACCCTAGCTACCAAACGATAATTCCCAGCAAAAAGGGTTTAGCTACTACACGACATGAACAAAGTACCGAGTTTCATGATCATAAACAAAAACTAGCGAGAAGAAAGAGTTTTGGAAGAAAACAAATCGATCCAATCGCTCCCAAAGCTCCACAAGCGTCTTCTTTCTCTCCAACACGTCCCAAAACCTTGCTAACTACTAATAATCACGACCTAATTAGTTTAAATACGTTTCCAAAATAACATGACAAAGTTTTGAGCAATTGCATAAAACCCCCTCTAAAATCTGCTCTAGTCAGCGATGTCTTCGTGCGAAGAGGTTTTCGTGCGAACACTTTCTCTTCGTGCGAAGAGGTTTCTTGCGAACACTGTAAACTCTTCGTACGAAGATCTTCTTGAACAAGTACTGCAGCATGTTCTGCAAAGACAAATCTGCAGCTCCACATTTTGGCTATGTCCCAACCTCTTTGTACAAAGACTTTTGTCTTCGTGCGAAGACAACCTTCTTGCAGATTTCTTTTGGCTTTTTTTTTTCCGTTGAGTTCCTCGTTTTGAAGCTCGTTTTCCATCTCTCGCATGATCATCCAAGCCTTGTTTTCCTGCGAGTCACAACGCGAAAACACAACCCGCAATCATATCACAATGAAAGCTCGAAATTACACTAAAAACACCCGGATTCAACAATAATAGCTCAAGAACTCATTTTCAAAAATAATAGCACAATTCACTCGAAAAGACGATAAATTCTCAATGTTGAGCACACAAAACGCAGAAAAGTAAGTAATAAAATAACTCAAAAAACGGAGTTATCACCTAGTAAGATGCATTATCACGTGTGAACGTGGGTCCTAACGATTTATCGTTTTAAAAGAACCCGAATATGTATTTCACAGTTCGTAGGAAGTTTCGGAAAAGTGAACTTAGTGCCCCAACAAGGAGTCCTAGTTCCTTCACCCTCTGTTATCAAACCAAACAACATATCTTGATTTACTTTACATGGTTGTCAATTACTGAGCTGATTACCAAAAAATCTTCCTATTGAGATTAGAATAGCTTAAAAGACACTCGGTCATTTCAGTTCATACATTACCCGAGAATTTTTAAATTATTACTTCATCGGCAGCCGTGCACTTGCGGTATTGGGAGTCGATAAAATCTACTACGTCTTTGTGGAAGAAGATATATGAAGATACAAAAGATGATGAATCGATATCATCTCAACCACAACCACCCCTAGAAACAACAACCACTGCCTCAAACTCAAGCCGGTTGACTTATATTCAAGACAAAATAACACCAAACTAGAAGAAAAATAAGAACGGGAATATCATCATCATTATCAGAAGAAGAAGCAAAATCATCACTAGTAGCGGTTTCTGCCACTGGTGCCGCCATCAGAGGCCTCGTCCTCAACCAATGGTGGACGTCGATGACACCACCTCTGCTATCTTCCATTAGTACCGACATTAGCGACCCTATCCTTAACCAGTGGCGGAAGTTGATGATGCCGCTTCTGCTGTTGTTTTTATTATGTCTTATTCTTCTTCTCCTTTGTAAGTTCAAAGAGTTTTCAAAGCTTTAAAACTGGTTTCAAAGCCTTGAAACTTCATAGCATGAACTAAGGGGGAGTTCTTAATCCTAATCATTCTCCAATCTCCTGCACTTGATCATGCTATATTATATGATGAAAGACAAACTAATTTCGTGTTATAAAATTCTTTGATCTTATCATTTGTCTAAGTTATTTTGCAGGGATTAATAGCTAATTCTGTGTTGCAGGTTTAGCTAAGTTTCCTCATTTGCAGGATTGTAGAATTGGAAACCAAAGTATTCAGATTGATGCTGATCTTATGGAAAGTTCTCTTGACTTACTTAGGCTTGCATATTGAACATCAGATCAAAATCAAGTGAGAGAATCATGCAGATAGCCGTTGGAAGAAGACTGTTGAGAGTCAAGTATCTTAAAAGGATTTTTGGGGATTTCTGTTGAAGCTTCCTATATAGTCTGCAATTTAAATTGACAGACAGAGAGACACTAATTCAGAGAGATTGAGAAGTACATATCGTTACACGGAGATTCATACAATCTCGCGGATCGAAAAGCATCATTGAAGAAGATCATCGTCCATTCAATTCATTCCATATTCCTCAGGAACACTTCAAAATATGTACAGCTTCACTGTCTTCACATTGTTTTTCATGTAGAGCTTTATTTGTATATCATTATATTATATTACTTAAATCATCTGTTAAGAGTCAAGTTGCTCAAGAGGAACAACTGGTATTCTTATTGTATCAGTTAGCAAGAGCTGTTACTACATAGGTTAGGAAGAACCACATGCTGAAAAAGAGTAAGGCAATTCTCTTGGCCTGAGATCTAGGGCGTAGCTTTTGATAAATAAGAAGTTGTTGGAATCCTAGAGGGATTAGATCCCTCAGGCGGAGAGTAGGTCACTTGGGACTGAACTTCATAAAAAATCAATGTGTACATTTTCTTGCTTTACAGTTCTTTACTTGTCTTCAAAACAGCATCAAAACATGTTTATGTTCAAAGCTTTGAGAAGCTTTTCAAATCTTTGAAAATACTCAGTTTCTTTTAAACTGTCTGTTTTGGTTTTCAAAGCCTTGAAACTGAGTTCAAAGCTTTGAAACACTTTCAGTTCTTCACAATTTGCTTTAAACCACATCTATAGCAAAATTTTCCATACTCTATTCAACCCCCCCCCCCCCCTTCTAGAGTATTTGATCCTGTAACTCCATACCTACATACAATCTTTAACTGGTATAAGAGCCTGTATCACTGTACAGATTTAACAATCTTGTGATCATGAGTAATGTTGATGAAGGTGGCTTCTCACAGAGAAGAGCTACTAACAAATTTCCTCTGTTTGTGGAGACAATTTTGTAAACTGGAAAGCCTTGATGAAAATATTCATCATTGATCAAGACATAGAACCGTGGTCTATTATCCATAATGGAACTCACATATTCTACACAGAAAATGATGGGATTAGAACTCCTAAACTTGAAAAATCTCTCTCTACTTATGAGTTTGAACTTTCAAAAAATCATAGAGCAATGAATCTTTAGTATTTTTCTTTGAATGCAGATGAATTCAACATGATATCTACCTGCAAGACTGCTAAGAAAATTTGGGACAAAATGGTAGTCACCTTTGAAGGAACCAGCCAAATGAAGCAAACAAAGATTAATATATTCCTCAGACAGTATGGACTGTTCAAGTTGAATGGAGATGAATCCATCAAATACATGTTCAAGAGATTTTCTAACCTTTTCAACAATATTGAGTCGTTGGGGAAATCATTATCCAATGAGGAGAAAGTCAGAAAGATCTTGAGAAGTCTTCCCAAAGCCAAATGGGAACCAAAGACTACAACTATTGAAGAAACTCAAGATCTATCATCTCTCCAACTAGATGATTTATAGGGAAAACTACTCACACATGATATCTCCAAGAGTGAAGTTGATGGATAACTACCAGAGAGTATCAAGAATCTGGAACGCAAGACTAACGAGAGTGAACAATCTCAAAGCCTTGAAAAAAAAGAAGATGATGAAGAAGATCATTTTTCTCTCATTTCCAAAGCCTTGCCAAGGATTCTCAAGTTGAAGAAGAAATTTGGAAACAAATACTTCAACATAGGCAAATTCAGATCTTCATGTAGAAAGGACTACAAGGGTAAGTCTTCTTCCTATAAATAGGAAGGAATACATTGTTTTGAATGTGGTGATGCAGGAAACTTGATCAGAGATTGACCACATAAGAAAAGCAAGCACTTTCAAAAGGAAAAAGAAGGAAGAAGGCAATGGTAGCTTCACGGAGTGACTCTGATTCTTCAAGTGAATCAGATTCTGAAGACGATCAAGCTAACCTATGTCTTATGGCCAAGTATGATGAAAGATCATAAAAGAACATTGAGTTAATGGTGAATAGTCTTATATCTAAACCTGCAAATGTACTTTTAGAAAGTTTGAAAACAATGCTTTTGAATGAAGAAATTAATTAAATGAGATCAAGTCTTTCAAGGAGAAAGTTCATAAGTAAGCAAAAGAGAAATTGCAATATGTTTGCCAGAACAAGAATCTTGAAATTGTTGGGAATTATATTCAGAAAGCTATATTAATGGTTGAATTAATAATTCTTAATTGACTACATTTTGCATCTTAGTTTAGCAAACACGTGAGTATGCAAATGCTATTTATTATTTTCCATATAAATATGCATTATAAAGTCCAATGTTCCTTACCTAAGACAATCGGACATGCAGACGAGTTCGGGCATGCGCGAGATTGATTGTCAGTTATTTATGGAATATAAGTAAGGGTACACAATCTAGATGATTTTGGACAAACCATCTGAACGACTGTAGTGTAACATTATAGTGACACATCTCGGTCAAGGAAACAGTATAGTTTCAACTTGTTACACTTGCATACTTTGTGTATGTTGAACATGACCGACATATGACATATAATTATCTCGGACTGACCGAAGTGAGATAATGTAATATTTCATTATTATTGGTAATATTGGAAACTCTTAATCAAGGATTGTTTATGTGGACACGTTGATTAATCATTACTTTGATATATTGAGTGAGACTCAAATGAGAGTCAACAATCTTGGGTAATGATTGTTAAGATTTGGTGAAAGCTAATTGAATCATGGATTCCAAGTCTCGTATGAGAATGATGTGCCCTTCCGGGAGCTCATTAGGTTTTGTTATGTCAAGTCTGGCCAGCTGGTTATTTGTAACCATGCATAACGAATAAGGGCTGAGCGGTTTAGATCAGGGAATACATAAGATGTTGATGAGATCGAAAATTTCAGTAAGAGTAGATCAACATTAACGGGTATCTGTAATATTAACGTGGGGAGTTATCTGATATTAATAACACGAGCTCACACATAATGATGGGAATAAATGTCGGAGTGCAATTACAGTTTTATGGTGGAGTAAACAATAATTAATAATTAGTTTTGAATTTAATTCTGGGAATTATTAGTTCAAATATGTTATTGGGAGCCGGTTCATTTATTTTCTCCAGAGGTCCCCAATGTAGTCCAACATAAGTGTGATCATGTGATTTGCAAGTGTTTTTGAGTCTCAAGTGTGTGGAATGTAAATTGAGAATATGTTTGATATTTATAGTTGATGGGTATTACTATAAACGATATGATTAGGACTTAATTGCAAGCTACACTAAAGTTTGTAGGGAGGGACTTGCTATGTAAAGTTTTCCTACAAGGGACTTGTTTGCAATTATGGGTATTCCTAATATTAGGGTTAGTAATATGTCTCTATAAATAGTCCACCATAGTTCTTAAGTGATGATAGGTGTTAATACATCTCTTACACACAAGAGAGAAAAACCCAGCTGTGCCTTCATGAACTTTTCTTGTTCGAATCACCATCGAACTTGAATCGGAGCTTGGATCATACGTCGGAAGGCTTCCGGATACACCAAATTCGATTTTTTGGTGTTTTGGCCTAGATATCGATCTCCGATCGTCTTTGGTAAAACACAAAAGTGGTAGATTTCGGAAAAACAAATGGACAGGGAGTCATGGCGTGTCGATCGGAGTTGTAGAACTCCAGAAACCGCTGGTAAAAGTTTCTGGTCCGAAGTTGATTTTCAGAAGGATCTGAATTCGATTTTCGGAGCATAACTGGAGCTAAAAATGTCGGATGAATACAAGCCATATATGAAATTCGTGTATCTCGACGAGACGTATGCAATGGAACATGTCCCAGTGTCAGGTTCAGAACAGCGTTTTGTCAGTGGCTGGTCAAAGTCTCGGGATTCGCGTCGTCCCAGTCCAGATGGACTGTGGTAAGTTTTATTCCGCAAGCTAACTTACCACAATAATTTTTTGAATGCCTATGATTAATTATTTGCATAAATCACGTGGTCTGGGATAAGTCTCGTCAAATTTTTCCTTCAAGTGGTATCAGAGCCAACGTTGATTTTCTGGTTAGATTAATCTAACCATGGTGTCAAGCTAAAATACGGTAATTGTGTGAATGGATTGCACTGTGCTAACGTTGTTTTGAAGATTCACTGTTATTATGGCCATATTAATATTTGATTTTATGTTTGTGGTTGTGGTTTTATTGTCGTGTTTCTGGCACTATTTTGGGTTTTAATTAATCGTAAAGTCTCCGGTTTGTGGAGAATAGTAAATTAATTAGTAGCTTGTTTTTCAATTTTATGTAGTCTAGATCCATGTAGTAGGATAGGAATATGTAATAGAAATTTAAGGAATATGGTGGACCCAAAAAGATCGGACGAAGATGATGGGGCATTCAAGTATTGGAAGCGACTATCGAGACGATGAAGACATGGCCATAATTACAGTTTATGTGTTATTTCTTTTATGTGGGTGGATGTTTTATCATGTTGTGTTGATTGGTTTATAATTTGTTAATAGTCACTAATCAAGATATCACGGACAACATGGATATTAAAACGGATGTTTGCACGTCAATATCAATGTAATTGTGTTTGAATTTAATTTTACTAATGAAAAATTATTCGCTCATTTGATATCCAAATTGGTCACAAAATAATTGTTTATTTAAACTAGATATTATTTTGTGAATTTTGGTCAAGTCAAATAAGGATTATATTTTTCAAGATTAATAAAATAGGTATTTCAAACAAAAATATTAAGTGGATAAAGGGTTTTCTTTGGCAAATTATTGAAGCCTGATGCCTCCATTACTGATTTGAAAACAATGTAATTGATATGAGTGCCCCGTCGGTACCATAGCTGGTTGCGTATTGTTTGGCAAATATCCTTACAAGGATAGTTGTTGAATCTAGTTTGTGGGGCAAGTCATCCCATTGGAACTGCTTTTTCAAACTAAGAGATTCGGTTCAGTACGAAGTAATGGTTGAATCATTTAACAATAAAGTTGGTAATATCCTCCCATCGAGTTCTTGTTACTCATTTTGTTGGGCCTAAGAATCGGCTATTTAGTTTTATTGGTTAGGTAAATGTCCAGATAGTAAATATAAAGTGATATGGTCAATTTGATTTATTTCAAAGTCGAGTGGCCCATCGTCACATGCGGTTGAAATGGAAATCGAATTGCCGATGAATTTTAACTTGAGTTGGATTCAAAGGTTAAGCATACTCAGGTACATATATATTTTTCATTTATCGTGTTTGTAAGATAATTAAAGATGCTATGTTTTGAACACAGGATGTATCTCTCAAATAATGTAAATTAACTACAATTACTATAGTTGGAAGAGAATTTTAAAAGTTGTCTTAACTGCAAAGGAATACAAGTGTGTGTTGACAATGTTTTGCACTTAAGAACCTAGTGATGAGGCGGGTGGTGTAAATACCCGGGCCTTTCAAAGGTAGGATAAGGTTGGTGAGATGTCGCTGGTTACATCTTGACATATGTTAAATGTAGTGCAACATCAGCATCAACCGGTGTCAGATGCATACGATGTGGTGCAAACATGTAAAGATGTTTGGGCATCAAGATCGGGTTGCAATGTAAGTGGAAATAAGGGCGTTAATGAACACATAGATGAGATAGAGCCCCATCACGCAATCATGTTCTAAGGATATTACATCTTTTGAGTGAACATGTTATCAAGGGAACTCAGATCGATAGTGAAAACTAGGTCGGTCAGATAAAGAGGTCCCATATAATTCTTTTTAAGCAATTTTGAATGAATACAACATTGATAGACTGAGTTATTCATTGAAAAAAATGCTAATTGAATTATTTGTGGGTGAAAGACTCGTCAGGATTACAACTAGTATATTGGTGAATGAAAATTGGTTCTACTTCTAAACCATCTGGTAGTAGGAAGTAGAAATATATTTATAGATCCAATTAAGGTTGTTGTTTCTATTCCTCAGAGTGATGCTAATAAAAGTCGAAAGACAAATATTCTATTTGCTAGCAGAGAAGACACTACAAAGAAACAACTTAATAATTTAAGCCTATGATGAACAACTCACTCGTGTCTACTGCACTATTCGTCTAATCATGTTTAGATACTCGTTCAACTAATCCTGGTTTGTAGATACGAGAGAAACTAATCATGTTTAGATTTTCTTATGAGGGTTCAGGACAAGTAGACGATATGGTAGTGTAGAGATAGACATCATGACAAGAGATGCTATGAGAGTAAGCACTCTTGCAGTGTGAGAATTTTGTGTAGAATTTTAGTATCGAGAGATTGTCTTATGTGCTAAATCTAAGGAAAGTTTTTTTTGTTGCCTAAGGTCTTTTTACCATAGTTGTGACAATTTTATATTAAAGTACCATAATATTTTTTGCCTAAGGTCTGGTATCAGAGCATCGAGCGATCGATTTACAGTCCCATTTTTGCTTTTGTTGTTTCTCTTGCTTTTGTTTTCTTTATTTTCATCCACCATGTCTCTAAGTACTATATCTTCGTCCAATTCCAGTAATCCTCTTTATCTCTTCACAAACATAAACAATCTCGTTCCAATCAAGTTATATAACAACAACTATGTGCTTTGGAAGCACCAATTATCTGTTGTTCTAAAAACCCAATCGAATTTTGGGTATGTTGACGGTTCAGTTCCAGCACACCCACCACTCCTCACTGCCATCGACGGCTCAAATTCTCCTAATATGGCACATGAAGGATGGTTATTCAAGATCAGGCCATTCAAGCTCTCATCAACCCCACTCTTCCACATGAAGCATTGTTTCATGTAATAGGTCAGCCTACTTCCTGTACCTCTTGGTCTATGCTGGAATGAAGGTATGCCTCCTTGCCTCGTGAGAACGCTTTACAGCTTAAGTTTGATCTCCAATCAATCAAGAAAAGGTCTAATTCTATTGATTTACACATGCAAAAGCTTAGGACTATTCGTGATAAAATTATGGTTGCCTCTGTCTCTATTCATGATGAAGATATGCTGCTTTATAGTTTATGTGGTATCCCTGCTAAATATAATTCTTTTAATTCCTCTCCTCGCACAGGATCTAAACCTCTTTCTTTTGAAGAACCACATGTTTTACTTAAGGTTGAAGAACAAATGCTTGAAGCACAAAACTTTGTTGATTTGTGGCTTTTGCCTCTATTAATACTGGGTCTACTTCTTTTCATCAATTCTCTGATCATAGAGCTTACAGGGGCCGGGGTGGAAGAAACCCTAATACTAATAGAGGAGGATGTAGTGGCTCCTCCCGAGGTGGTTAAAGACCTCCAGCAGGTAGATATGACTCTAATTATAGAGGTGGTAGATCTGGCTTTGGTCGTGGAGGAGGAAGGTATGATAATTGAAGGGGTAGATCCAACAGTTAAACCAATTGGAATAGGAACTTTGGTTCTAATACCAACTACACCTATCCTATTAATTGTCAAATTTTTGGTCATGATTATCACTTAGTTATGTACCGTTGGTATAGATTTCACTATCCTTACCAAGGCAAGATGCCTTCTCCACATCTCACTACTTACTCTACCACCAAGAGTGTTTCATCTTCTACTCAACCTAACTACTGGATTTCTAACACTATGGCTACCAATCACATGGCTACTGATGCTCACAATCTCTCTATTCCTGAACCTTATAGTGGATTTGATCAAGTTGCTATTGGTAATGGTCATACTATTCAGGTAACACACTATGGTCATGCTACATTATCCACTCCTCATCATGATTTTACTTTGTAAAAACCTCTTTTGCTTCCTCAATTAGCCACTAAACTACTTTCGATTTATAAACTTTGTGTTGAACATAATTGTAGATTTATTTTCAATGCAACTTCTATTTCCATTCAGGACAAGGCTACGGCTCAAACCCTTTATCAGGGTTAGAGTAGAAATGTTATATATCCAATGCACTCTAGCTTCTTTCCTAAAGCTCAATATGTTCCAACTTGGGTCACATAGTGTCTTCTCCTATCTGGCACTCTAGACTACGAAGCTGTTCTTTATTAAATCTTGCCTTCCATTTCTCTTTCTGATTGTTGAGACTCATTATGAAAAGAATTTCTTTAGGGAAAAATGTCTAGACTTCTCTATAAGTTATCTCAATCTATTTTCGTTAAACCTTTGCATATGTTATATACTGATGTTTGGGGTCCTGCCTCTGTTAAATCCTTGAATGGTTACAAATTTTATTGTGATATTTGTTGATGATTTCTCTATATTTACTTGGTTATTTGGTCTGTTTCATGAATCTGACGTTGCTGCTGTTTTTTCTAAGTTTAAACTTAAAGTTAAAACATTTAATTAGTGTTATAAGATCATATGGTGGAAGAGAATACATTTCCTATTTGTTCAAGCATGTCCTATATGATAATGGAATTTCTCAACAAATGCCATTTCCTCAGACACCTCAGCAAAATGGTATAACAGAAAGAAAACACAGTTACATAGTTAAGACTGCAATTACTTTATTACACAAGCTTCTATGCCCAAATTTATGTGGTTTCATGTTGTTATTATTGTTTTGTATCTCGTAAATAGAATGCAAGCAAATTTATTGGGAACAAGCCCCCCTTTGAAATTATATTCAAAAGAAAATCAGATTGTGCTATCTTGAAAGTTTTTAGTTGTGCATGCTATCCTTATTTAAGACCATACAACCAATCCAAACTTGATTCTAGAACTAAGAAATGTGTGTTTTTTGGTTATTCCACTCAACACAAATGCTATCTCTTTCATGATAGTTTTGCAAACAGAACCTACATTAGTAGAGATGTTTTTTCGATGAATCTACTTTCTCTTATGCAAATATATCCTCATCTCCAGTCACTAATTATAATTTTGCTCCTACTCACTCAACAATATTTTGTGACATTGCAGGCTCTTCTCAAGATTCCACTTCGGACACCTCTCCTTAACATGTGTCTGGGGAACCTCGCACACCTATGATGAGACAAAGTCCCAGATTAGAGATGCACACACCTGGTGTGAACTCCACCCCTTTGAAGGACGAAATGAATACACCTGGAGCTCACGCAAGCCATGTGAGGGTATCAATGCCTAAAAATCAAACCACTTCTAAGGTGTCAAATTCTAATCAAATAGAGCACCTAGTTCCAGAGACAGTTCCAGAGAAGGAGGGGGTCATCATACGCAGAACATAAGCAAATTTGGTATTTCATAAATAAAGCAAGGCTTTGCTGTTATAGTCTCTTCTAAGGATCCGTCTTATTTCAAGAAAGCTAGCAAACATCCTCACTGGCAGAATGCCATGAATGAGGAATATAACAGTCTCATTGAAGAAAATACTTGGTGTCTTGTCAAACCTCCACTTAATGGCGACATCGTAGGCAATAAAAGGATTTCCAGAACCAAGTATAACCCTAATGGCTATGTTGCTAGATTTAAAGCCAGACTAGTTGCCAAAGGGTTTCACCAAATCCCTGACATAGATTTGATTAAACATTTAGTCTAGTTATCAAACACACAACTGTTAGAATTTGCATGTGTCTAGCTGCAACTCTTGATTGGTTTTTGCTTCAATTAGATGTTAAAAATACTTTTCTCCATGATCAATTAAAAGGAATTGTTTATATGGCCCGACCACAAGATTTTTTCAATTTTAAGTTGTTGACTCAAGACTTCTAAGTGTGTTTTGAGAAGTAACTATTTAGATTGATGAAAAACAAAGTATTTCTAAGGCTCCAAGGCCTTGAGATACTAATCAGAGCTTCAAAGCTTTGACACTTGTTTTCTTATATAATGTTCTGATAATCTTGTGATGCAGGTGTTCTATATGATGTTTAAGATCAGAGATTTGTTGCAAATATCCTTGTTATCTATTCTTTATATATCTAAGACAATTGCAGATATCATAATCAGAGTGAATCAAAGGTTTCTGATCTTAATGTTGCATAACTGTGAAGAATGTTCAGAGCTCCAAGGACTTGGGATGTGCCTTAAGCTGCTAACAGTTTTACAGAATTAACTTGATTCTCTCTTGCAGGATTTAATCTTTGTTATTATGACTGTTTAATTAATTTTACAAGTCTTAAACTGGTTTATGATGAGTTTTATGTTTTAGATGGTAATCAGGTTATTGATTTATTTCTTTGATCCAGTTTTTATTCAGAAACAGGAAATCCAAACAGACTTAGTGTTGTTATATATTTGGATTTTGTTTGTTCCTGTGCTTAATGTTGTTGCAGGTTTTTCAAACGTTCAATGTAATCACAACAAACTCCAACGGATATCTACTCAGAGCTGTTTCGATATTCAGTTAGAAACAATGAGGATTTTCAGGCACAGAGCTCCTAAAATCTCTCATTCAGTTGCAGGGAGTGGATAAAAGACTGGTTTGAATTTTGAAAGATAGGGAAGCTTACAGAGAACTGAGAAAGAGGAGTGATACATTCGTGGAAGATCAGGCAATCAATCCCTCACAACTTCAGGCTTCAATCACTGCTTTCAGAAGATCAATCATTCCATTTTTTCCTGAAGAACACATTCAGGCTTTCACATATTATAATTTTACTGTGTTCTTATATTGTACTTTAATCTGCTTATCTTCTGTATATCTTAAACCTCACAAAACCTAGTGGTTGGTTGTTCAAGTGAACAAAAAGAGGTTCTTGTTAGCTCAACAGTTAGTAGCTGATACTAGATAGGTTTGGAACCACAAGCAGTATAGGTGTAAGGGAGTTCACTTAGGCTTGAAGATCTAGGGATGTTTCTGTGTGAGTAATAAGAAGTGTTTGCCCAATCCTGGTGGGATTAGATCCCTCGGGCAGAGATTAGGTCCATTGGGACTGAACTCTGTAAATTGGCTTGTGTTCTTTACTTTACTGTTTTGTTATTTACTTCTGCAAGCAACTCAAATCAAACTAGGATTCATAAACTGTTTAGAACTGGTGATAGTTCGAGGCCTTGAAGCTTTCTGTCTGTCTTAGAAAATTTTTGACTAGTCTTGCAAAATCTCAAGGCCTTGAGATTTGAGTCTTATACTTGTTTACTTAGTTAAATCTTGTGTTTTAGCAAAAAGTTTTCATACTCTATTCACCCCCCCCCCCTCTAGAGTATTTTGATCCTGTATTTAGTCTACATTACAAACTTTCATAAGTTTCCTAAATATGCCTGTAAATTGAAGAAATCTGTCTATGGGTTTAAACAATCAATAAGTGCCTCAGGTGCAAATTCATCTATGTTCTTAAGGCATTCTGGTAACAAACTTACTATTTTACTCTATGCTGGTGACATTATTGTCACATGTAGTGATTCTGCCTATATTGATTATTTAGTTACAAAATTGCATCATGAATTTGGTATGAAGAATTTAGGACCCCTTGTATATTTTGTGGGTTTGGAAATCAAAAGAACTACATATAGAAATTTCATTCATCAAACCAGGTATGTGCTTGATCTTCTTGATAAATTCAATATGTCTCACTGAGGACCTAGCTACAGTTGGTTGTTTTGAGATATCTCCAAATTACTAAATATCATGGTTTCACTACAAAAAGGACACCTTCCCATTCGAGCTTGTAGTGATGCTGACTAGGCAGGAAACCTAACTGATATAAGAAGTATAATTGGGCTCGTTATCTATCTGGGAAAAAATCCTATACATTGGGCCTCTAAGAAATGACCCACTAGAGCTAGATCCTCATCTGAAGCTGAATATAGGGCCTTAGCCACAACTACAGCTGAAATTTGTTGAATTCAAACCATTTATCATGGAATTTGGTTTGAGAATTCCTCATGCTCCTGTTATTTGGTGTGATATCATGTCTGCTATAGCTATGTCTGCCAATCCTGTTCAGCACTCTAAAACCAAACACATTGAGCTTGATTACCATTTAGAGAAAATGTGTTAAAAACTCATTAGTGTCTCTTTTATTTCAGGTAAGGACCAAGTTGCAGATACTTTCAAAGGAATGCTAAACTGTCATTTCCATAATCACAAAGACAAACTTATGGTTTAAATATGACCACGAGTTTGAAGGAGGGTAATAAAAGAAAGGTGGTCAATTACAAATTAATGAAGTCTAGTGGGCCATGGGAGGCCATTCGTGGCTTCCGCAGCAGGTCCAGGTTCGAGAACAGCCTCTGAGCGCGATAGCGAAGAGGTCGAAAGCTTCAACCAACCACCACCATTCGGGTTCCTAGGTTATTGATTTCGAGATTGGACCCGATCCCATTCCGACCTCAATAGGTCAAAGAGCTTTTCCATTCGAACTCCTTTCTGCAGGCGCTGAGAAACCAAACATTCCACTCGCGCGAAGTGTGCTTATGTTATCCGCTCCTTCGCGTATGAATATCCCCAAGAGAAGAGGTGAAGTGCTAGGAAGGTCTAAAACAAAAATATTAAAGACTAAGTGAAAGCCTCGACAAAGTGTTGAGGCATCTCTGTATGTCTCTTCCATTTAACAGGCAACGATCACAATTAGACCCGTTGATCTTCTCTCTATATATACCTTTTTGTAAACCCTAAATTGGTCAAGTTTATGGAATCAGACGTTTATTTTCATTGTGCATTATTCACTTTTTATGTTCTTCACCTTCTCCATAAATCCTAACTTTAAGGTTTCTTATCATTTACATGAAGATTTGTTTGCATCGTTTTAAACCACGTGGGGATGTATCTAGGGACGCAACTGTGTAGAAGTGAGCAGCCCCCCCCCCCCCCCCCCTCCCCCCTACTTGAAAAAATAACAAAATTCACCCTATTACTTTTGGATATTTACAAAATTGTATGAAAGCGCCCACCCCTATCTTATCTTATCTTATATATAATATAAAAGCAGAAAAGTCCCGAGGTTGAATCACGTTCTGCCATTTGTCTTAAAATATTCATTATGAGTAAGACATTTGTCATCCTACGTGTTTATTTTATCAAGATTAACCAATTATAAATCGACACGTACTCAAATATTGCTTTGTCATTATAATTGAAGGTTACTCTTATTGTTTGTAACTCACGAGCAATTAATATTCATTTTAATATTGCCATGTTAAATTAGTAATGAATGTTCATCCTTAATTTTGTTACCTGAATATAAACATGTTTTATATGTTAGTGTAAAATATGTAATAATAGTATAATTTATTTTGGCAATAGCATAATATTTCAATAATTTATAGGTATGTGAACTTCGGAAGAAGTATTTCTTATTATTTAAATTAAAATCTTCAATTAAATCTTAATTGATGCATATTATATAATTTTAAAATAATAACACCAATAGTGATCTCATATACAAGTTTAGCATTCATGTAAATGTAGGTGTACAAAATTATATTCAATTGGGGGAAAGAAACTATTTAATTAAAAATGCATATTGTATGCATCATGTACAACAAAACATTTAAGTTATTGCATCTATATGTATGTAAATGACATTGGTGACTTTTTGAGAAATATTTCTCAGTAATTAGTCCTTGGCATTTTTTTCAATTCTCATCTTGATTAATTTTATGTTAGATGATTCTCTAAATATTATTTTTTTTTTATCCGAGAATATTTTTTTATATTAGTATAAAATATATATTATAATATCCAAATAAGTACAATAAATAATATACAAACATTATAGTAATCATGCTTACTATATCATATCATCATAACAAATTCAATAATTATACAGGTACATGAACTTCATTAGTAATTATTTTTTTAAAAAAGGAGATAATTATTTTATAAATACTTCTTTGATGCTTTAGTAGTTTTAACCCTTAATAGTGTAAATTATGATCTCATATTCAAATTTAGCATTTAAGTAAAGAAATTCGGATGAGATATATTCTTTTTTTTGGGAAATAAATTATATTCTTAATGACATATGATGTATGCATTTTGTACAATATAAAATTAAGTTAGTGCATCTACATGTAATTCATTGACATTAGTGGTTTTGAATAATTGTGTCTCACTAATTAGTCCATGGTAATTTTCTCAACCTCCAACCCGGTCAGTTGTATTTAGGCGATTCTCTTAAGATTTCTCAATTTTATGATCCACGAATATAATTTTTTTTCATATTAATCTAAACTATATATTATAAATTTCTCAAAAAAAAACTATACATTATAATCATAATAGATTCAATAAATAAAATAGGTATACAAATTTCAGAAGTAAATCTTCTTAGTCTTTAAAAATAAATAACGCTTTCACGAATTATTTGTAATGCATATTACGTAGTTTTAACCTTTCATAACATAATTTGATATAATGTAAACTATACGTGATAATATCATAATAGATTCAGTAAATAATATTGACATATGAACTTCTGTAGTAAAACTTCTTAATGAGTAAGACATTTGTCATCCTACGTGTTTATTTTATCAAGATTAACCAATTATAAATCGACACGTACTCAAATATTGCTTTGTCATTATAATTTGAAGGTTACTCTTATTGTTTGTAACTCATGAGCAATTAATATTCATTTTAATATTGCAATGTTAAATTAGTAATGAATGTTCATCCTTAATTTTATTACCTGAATATAAACATGTTTTATATGTTAGTGTAAAATATGTAATAATAGTATAATTTACTTTGACAATAGCATAATATTTCAATAATTTATAGGTATGTGAACTTCGGAAGAAGTATTTCTCATTATTTTAAATTAAAATCTTCAATTAAATCTTAATTGATGCATATTATATAATTTTAAAATTATAACACCAATAGTGATCTCATATACAAGTTTAGCATTCATGTAAATGTAGGTGTACAAAATTATATTCAATTGGGGGAAAGAAACTATGTTATTAAAAATGCATATTGTATGCATCATGTACAACAAAACATTTAATTTATTGCATCTATATGTATGTAAATGACATTAGTGACTTTTTGAGAAATATTTCTCAGTAATTAGTCCTTGGCATTTTTTTCAATTCTCATCTTGGTTTATATTATGTTAGATGATTCTCTAAATATTATTTGATTTTTTTATCCGAGAATATTTTTTTATATTAGTCTAAAATATATATTGTAATATCATAATAAATACAATAAATAATATACAAACATTATAGTAATTATGCTTACTATATCATATCATCATAACAAATTCAATAATTATATAGGTACATGAACTTCATTGGTAATTTTTTTTAAAAGGAAGTAATTATTTTATAAATACTTCTTTGATGCTTTAATTGTTTTAACCCTTAATAATGTAAATTATGATCTCATATTCAAATTTAGCATTTACGTAAATAAATTCGGAAGAGATATATTCTTTTTTTGGGAAATAAATTATATTCTTAATGATATATGATGTATGCATTTTGTACAATATAAAATTAAGTTAGTGCATCTACATGTAATTTATTGACATTAGTGGTTTTGAAGAATTGTGTCTCACTAATTAGTCCATGGTAATTTTCTCAACCTTCAACCCGGTTAGTTGTATGTTAGGCGATTCTCTTAAGATTTATCAATTTTATGATCCACGAATATAATTTTTTTCATATTAATCTAAACTATACATTATAAAATTTCTCAAAAAAAAACTATACATTATAATCATAATAGATTCAATAAATAATACAGGTATACAAATTTCAGAAGTAAATCTACTTAGTCTTTAAAAATAAATAACGCACTCACGAATTCTTAGTAATGCATATTACATAGTTTTAACCTGTCATAACATAATTTGTTATAATGTAAACTATACATGATAATATTGTAATAGATTCAGTAAATAATATTGGCATATGAACTTCTGTAGTAAAACTTCTTAATCTTCAAAAATAAATAGTACTTCCACGAATTTTTAGTTATGCATGCTACATAGTTTTAACCTTTAGAAATATAAATTTTATTCTCATTTTCAAATTTGAACGTTGAATAAATAAATTTATGCTATTTTTTTGTTTAGTGGTTTTATGAGAAACGTGTTTCACTGATTATTTCGTACTAAATTTTTGTCAACTTTCATCCCGCTCAATTTTATGCCGGATGTGTCTCTTAAGATTCAGTTACGACGATTCTAAATCGAAGAACTTGAAATATATTTATTATAAAATTCAAGATTCACTCATTGACGAGAAAAAAAGAATAGAAACGGGATTTGATTGTGGTAATTCATGTAAAGAACTTATTCGATCATATTGAACGAATTTCTCGAAATTATAAATCATGTTTCCCTTGCATATTTCACAGCCATATAAGTTATTTAACTCCATTTAACGGAGGCTATATTCATCCATTCTCCCCGCGCCTTGGCGCGGGGTAACGCCTAGTGTTTTTTAAAATGACATAGTAATTGACTAACATGTTAGTTTTGTATTTAACATGACCCCACTTAAGAATTTTTTTTTTCGGATCCGTCTCTAGATGTTTCACACAAAACTCTAACCACGGGTAAAATGCAATTAAACCAACTAATAATTAGGAGTCTCCTTCGGGCTAGTTTGGGAATGCTGTGGCGGTGGTAGAAAGCTGCTGTGTGAAAACACTGTAGAAAGCTGCTGTGAATAATTGATAAAATGTTGTTTGGTAAATATTACGTGGAAGCTGCTGTGAAATATTGATATAGTAATTTTGTGTTTGGTAAAATCAACTGTGAAGTTGCTGTGAGAGGGTAAAATGACAAAAATATATGACACATGTCATTTCCGGAAAGATAACTATTGATATTTTGAAAAAATGTAAGGTCAAAATCGGTTGTAGATAAATAAATCAAAAGCACTTTCTGGAAAAGCATCTCCCCCCTTGCTTCCTGAAAATTGCTGTGGGACAGCAGAAACTGCCCGGAAAAGCAGAATTTTTATTTTTACCAAACACACTAAAACTGCTTCTGCTGTTGGGAAGCAGCTGTGCTGGCAGCAGAAGCATTCCCAAACTCACCCGAAAAAGGTCACAAAATCTGTTATTGAACCAAATAAGATTAACCAGTTAGTACTCACTTATTTACTTTTATTCTCTTACCTTGTGTGACATGCCAACTTTATGCATCATCCTTGTCATGTTCTCCGCTTTGACACTTTAGTATATGGAGTTACTAGTTGGATACTCTCCCTTTTTAGTGACCGTTGCGTGAGAGACAGATTATTTTGGCACCTAAATTTCACAATCATACGTAAGGAATGAGAGTACGGTATTATGTAGGTATTCGTCGTATGTGCATGAAAAATAATACAACAAATTAATCAAAGTAACCCAACTTAAAATAAGCCAATCACAGTTATTAATACTAACACTACTGCCGCATGATTTATGTTGTCTTGCATGCAAATGATGTTTGTACGTTGTACTCTTATTGCATACTTTAATAAGATTCTGAACTTATCGATAGAAAAAAGAAGCCAAACCAGTCTAAAGCAAGGTGTTTCCTCCATGTCACATTCGAGAAAGTGTTAACAGAATCCCTCAAAACTATAAAGAAACCCAAACACCCTTAACCCTTGAGCCCCCTTTCGCACAATCTCTCTCTCTCTCTCTCTCTCTCTCTCTCTCTCTGAAACCCTTGTGAACCATCAAGCAACATTCATGAGATCAAGAGGAGGGAAAAGAAGAAATATCATTATGGGTCAGAATAGCAGTGGGAGGAGGGTCTTCAAAGCCTTGTTTGGGACACTGACATTGGTAGGATTTACTTGCCTGTTTTTAGTTGGTGTTCTGGAAACTAGAGGACCAAGAAACTCGATGACGGTGGCGTCATCGAGTAGGCCCCTGTTAACCACCACGAGGTCGAAGGATATGGAGGAGGTCATAGGAAGAAGTTCATCAGAGAAGAAGCTTCAAGTTCATGCAAATATTAACTTCATGAGCAAAAGAAAAGTTCCTTTTGGAGCTGACCCTATACACAACAGGTACCTCCTCCAATAGTTTTGTCTACTACTTTGTCTTTAGGTGTTTGTTAATTTCTTGTTATCATAGTAGGTTGATGAGTGGTTTTTTCAAATAATCTCTTCAAACTAGCTAGAAGCGGGATAAATGTCAAGGCAGAGAGACTACAAGATTTGAAAAGATTATACTACCACACCTTCTACTAAAATCTTTGAGATAAACTTCACATTTTCCATCAAATCTGGACAAAATTTCCACTTAAAAATTTCTTCAAATGTTTATTTCCCTTTTTATGAAAAAATAAGTGAAGACTCAAAGGTTTTCAAATATGTTCTTCGAATTGCAGCTAGGGTGGTAGTTCAAGTGGTAGAGCGTTGGAAGTCCCTGCATGAAGTCCCGCGTTCAAACTCAATTGACGACAAAACAATTTCTCAAAAAAAAAGTTCTTCGAATTCATAATCTTTTAACGGTCACATTCCTGGTGAAATTTGTGGTATTAGTACGCAAACAAATTCTCATGCAACAATAAATTAAACAATGCCATATGTCAGTGTGGTGTAACTAATTAGATGTAATTTGTAACTAATATTCTGAAATATGTCACGCGACATACCGGCTGTTCAAGATACCATTCCTTCCCCCACTTAGCTAAAAAAGAAAAAGGAACAAAGCCAATTCAGTCTAATCTATCTCTTACTCATGTTACTAAAGCTAGTTTTGCATTTTACACTTTGTTTTTTACAGGCCTTTAACTTTTTCATGCATCCTTTCCTCTTTTTTCTCCTTTACGATAGTACTTGCATAAGAATAAGAATATATGCTCTATCACCTCTTAATCACATCTTAAGGAAGAAGCAAATCACTAACTAACCAGCTTTCTCTCACAAGTGCTTTTTGTTTGCATCCCAAATATTTATGAGGGGTAGTTTGGGAATGCTATGGTGGTGCCGTGGTGGTTGAAGCTGCTGTGTGAGAACTATTGTGAGAAACTACTATGAATTTTAGATAAAAAGTTGTTTGGTTAATATTATGTGAAACTACGGTGGAATATTGACATGGTAATTTCATGTTTGATAAATAAACTGTGATCCTGTTGTGAGAAAGTAAAATGACAAAAGTATATGTTATATAATAATTATGTAATGATAAATATTGATTTAAAATTTGTAAGGTTAAAATCGGTTGTAGATATAAGTTCTAAGAAAATATCTCCCCTAAAAACTGTTAGACAACTGAAATTGTCCGAAAAATCAAAAACATTTTTACCTAACGCACTAAAACCCACTTTTACTATCTGAAAGCAAATATGCTGGCAGCAGACTTGAACGGGCATAAGTGAACTTACAAATTCTTGAATGATTTAATTAGAAAAATTTAGCTAAGTTTGATTTTTTCCGTATGAACTAGTTCTATTGTAAAATTTATTCAGGAGAGCCGGAAACTCAGGAAGACCGCCTGGTGAAGCTTAGGGTGCAAGAGAGGCAAAAGATGAAGCAAGATCGATCACAACCATCTTGTATGTAATTTTCTATTTCCATTTTTTGTGTGAAAGGAAGCATGTTGGTGAGGTATTGTATTAGATTTTTTACTTGCTCCAAGAGAGATAATTAGTTAAGATGTAATCTGTACAACAAGTTTACCGAGATAAGTAGTTAAGCTTCTTCATGTACTCTGTACAATAACATGTACTTTTTCCCAAGCATGGTCAAGTGGTGCTTGAGAAAAAGAAAAAAAGGGTAGGCAAAGAAGCTTCTCTCACACAAAATACAATCAAAAAACAAATCATTAGGAAGATCTGACAGAGGCTTTGCAGAACCCAACTCCTTTTTTTTCTATATTTATTTTACGTGCACTTGTTTATTTTTAATTGATGGTTATGAAGTTATAGTATACCATTATTGTAACTGCATGTGAGATGCCAAATGAGGAAAATCTAGAAGAAATGAGTAGATGGAAGTGGAACACATATCAAATAGATATTGCAGCAGCCATGCATGCATGCGAACTTCTGAAGTAAATTCTCTAAGCCTTGCTAAATGTCCTAAAAACAATTGCGAATTGTTGAAAGCAAATTACAAACACCTAATTTTCCTCTATTACTCAAAATATTTTTGCATGCTTGAACAGATTAAAGGACTTGTGATAACTTTGAATCAAAATTATAACATGCTAAAAGGCGTCAAAGAGATGCTAATTTTTGAAGCTGATCATTTAGTTGCTTAACCCTTGACTGAAAAAAAAAAATAGACCAATATCGAATTTTATTGTTGCCTTACAAAGGTTGGAATCACCAAAATTAGTTTTGAGCTAGACATTACCAAATGTTTTCATCTAATATTCACCCTCTATCTGAAATTACTAGCCATGTTAGAATTTTTGTCACAAACAATTCTAACTAAATAAACTGAACGACTAATAAGAACTTGTTAATTTTTTCATAGTGACGTAAAGTTGTTCCAAATAAACAAATAACTATGTGCACATCGTCAATTTCGGAGATCTCAATATTTTGGGAGAGTTGATCTCTCACTATCGACTGAGGGACTAGCATGGTACAAAGTTAAGAGAACGTAATATCTTTTAAGCATGCACTAACCTAAACCTTGCTAATAATCTAAACGATTGGTTTTATAATCTCAAGAACCAATCTTTGGAGGGATGGCATGTGTTGCCAAGCTTAAAGCAAATCCACCATGAAAATAAAGGTGGGAAGCATTGTGGTAACAACATTTCATGCACCTGATAAAAGAAAAGCTGTTTATATCTTGTGTTAGTCTTTTTCACTCGATTCCTTTGGTGGGGGTTTGTGACACTGTTTTTGGACTTTGGACCATTCAAACCAAAAGAGTGAGATTCTATAGTCTCGTAGCATTCAAAACAAAACTAGTAAAAGAAGCAAAGGCAAGATTAGTTAAGTGCGATTGAAGTGAAAAGCAAAGCTCTCTCTCTCTCTCTCTCGTCCTTGGTTGGCTGCAGAAGAAAAATCCAGGTCCAAGTTACGCGAACTGTGATTGAAGTTGGGACAGTTCTCTTAAAGAAAAAGGGAATTCAAAGAAGATCCATACTTTCATTTCCAAAAGAAAATGTTCACTTCTAATCTTGTATGCCGGACATATTATACTTATACTTCAGGTCACAGCTCACGTTAGATATGTAACCCCGTCCCAAAATGAATCTAAGTATATTGTGTTATGAATTCAGAGGCGAGATAGAGACGAGAAACAAAAAGAGATTTTTTTGATAGTCCGTCAGTATCATGTATATATATCATGACGATATGATGTGAGTATTCATCAATATGAGTTACATATATTATAGTACTCCCGTTAAATATTCATTAAATCTAATTCCATGTTAAAATATTGTCTAGAAAAATTCGTTTGGAATAAAATCAACTAAAGAAAAGTACATCGGTTATGTAAGGTATACGAAAGAGGGGTATAAGGCATGTAGGGATATGTGGTAGGACTTATAATTGTAACAGGATATGACTGAGTTAGAGATTTTATTTTTCAATGTTCGGTTATAGAGGGATATGAAATGGGATAATAATATCTGTTATTGGGGGTACTATTTTTCCTAATTGCACAAGGATAATAAAGCCATTTTGACACACCACCATACCCACTTACTCTTATCCTTGGTTATACCACTGTGTACAAGAGAATCCTGCAGAGAGAACTTCGTGTACACCAAAGGCAGAGAATAGAAAATGGCATAGGAAGTGTTGGGTTGTGTGTAGGGAGAGAGTAAGACAGTAGCACTGTCTGAGAGAGAGACAGAGGTTTGGCAGAGCTTCCGCGTATATCTGGTGTGTCCTCCTGTGTATGGAAGGGTTAACGTCCTATATATAGCGGAGAATGTGACCGTTGTAGTGTGGTTAATGTGCACATCAATGGCGGCTTAATTAGCTTAACCACAACGGCACGTTCGTCCGTGTATATAGGGACCGTTACAGCACGTTATCCGCGTATACCGGAACCGTTAGGGGGTTGACCGGGTTTGACCGGGTTGACCGGGTTTATGGAGCTCGTGCCATAAATCTCTCAAAAGCAGATACTAAAGGTCGCGCGCGGGCTTGGCTCGCACGCGACAGGACTTACTCTAGCCTCCAGACCACTAAGTCCCTACAAGTCCCGTGCAGTGGTATGCGAGGGCCCTGTCTCGCAGCCCCCACGCGGATCAGCGCGGCTGGTGATCCAGTGTGTGTGGAGCACAATATGGTGTGCTAGATGATTGCCACGTGGCCAAGATCTGTCTGCTCAGAAAGCACTATCTACATTAGCCCCCTTTCTGCGCGTGAAGACTCATAGCCGGATAGGCTTCCATGCGCAGGAACCAACGTACGCGTCGTCGCCACGCACCAATTCAAATATGTGCAGATTCAGCCCCCGTGCGTGCCATTATGATCTAAACCCCTAGAGTCGTGTCGTCTGGTCTTTTAGGGTTTTAGGCGTGACGTCAGCTTGTCCTGTGATTGCGCGATTCGACGGTGACGGTTGCGATTCGACTACTGAAAGGACGCAACCCTTCATTGTTTTTGGATAAATACTCTGTGCTCTCCATTGTTGTGAAGCATCACTTCTTTCTCTTAAAGTGAATGATACCCGAAAGCCTTCAAGAGCAGATTCAGATAATCAATCACCGGTTCTCTCTTGTCAATCGTCTTCTTCAATTGTGCGCATCCAAGCAAGCTTTACCAAAACAAGGTTGGCCTTGTTCAATTTTGATTTAATATACTGATATATGCTTTGAACTGCGTTGGATCTGCAACCCCATAACATATTATCCACTGAAAACTATGAAGAAGCTCTTGCTCTTTGAATCCAATTTTGATTTAATCCCCAGATGATAAGGATCTTGAATGTAGGGTTTCTGAAATCCCTGATAATGCAAACGATTCCCATCTCTAATTTTGAAGATTGCCACTGGACTGTTCATCTTTCTTCCAATAAATCCTCGTACGCTTTGAACTGAATCTTGAAATTCGAACTAAAGTATGTGTATTTCTCCCCCCCCCCCTTTTTTCTTGCTTTTCCGCAGGAATGGCAAAGACAAAAGGAACCAAACCCATTAAGGAGGTCGAAGAAATACCTGATCTTCCCCGGGCTTTATGGCGAAAAACCCCCTATCTGTGTGGCAAAGACTTCTACCATGCTAGGGTTAAGGCGAAGAAACTGCCAATCACTGTCCCTGGGGAAGGATTGCAAACGTTAACCCCTCCAGTTAACTCGGCCCTGCTCGAATTGATCGATTCTGAGGACGTGGTTCGATTGGGAGTCGAAAATGGGTATTTCCCGTATACTGCGATTTCCACTGAAGCGTTTGTTCAGAAATTGGACTTCATGGATGAGTGGATTGACCATGTACTAAACCCATCATGCCATGACTTTAAACGATGCTGGCATATACTTCGCAGTTCGTGCTATGAAGGGTGCTGCCGTGAAGCTGGACCAGTCCATGCTTCTAAACCTTCTTTCTCGTTACTCACCTGCGACTCACACATTCCATTTTGCTGAGTTTGAGGCTGCTCCCACGCTCGAAGATGTGCACATGACGTATGATCTGTCTCCCGTGGGCGAGGTGGATCCTTTGAGTCCCTTGAGAACGGATGCGGAGATCGCTTTGTACAAGCAGATGGAGGAGTGCTTGTCAGAAGTGAAGAAAATCTCCACCCGATGGATTCCTACAGAAGTCCTCCCCGACTGGAAGTTGGTTGACACATCTGCGAAGAACACTTCGAACAAGTGGGTGCAATATTTATTTCGTGATTATGCGAACAGCAGTATCACCAAGAAGCTTCTGAGCCAAAACCCGAAGGCTAAGAACTATGTGAATGGCAAGGGTTATCACTTGACCCTATGCGCCTTCCTCTGTGCCTGGTTCTCGAGGTATTTAATCGATGGTCACCCGCATGATGGGGTCTTCTATCATGTTCTGCCTCTTGCTGTGAAATTGGCCCTTGGTCAGAAAGTCGCACTTGGACCCTTAGTCTTGGGCACGCTGCACCACCGGTTGGATCAGCTGGTCGTGGCAATGAAAGAATCGCGTGGTCGCCTGGATGTACTGACTTACATTAACATTGCTTTCTTAAACAATGTGGGTCTTCGAGCGATGGCCCTCTTATGCCCCAGTCCCTTCTAAGCCCAGCAAATTGTGTCCCCCAGGTACGGAGGAGGAGCGTAATAGCAGCAGGGCTGCGAGGTGGTTTGGAACTAACTTTCCCAAGTGCGTTTGGAGCCTGATATGCGACAATCGGGAAGATTTTATAGTCAGGCCTTATACCACGCGCGTTGAGAATGTGCGATGGTTCCCAAAACTGTATCCCTCTAAGGCTGTTGCTTTCTGAGAAGAACTCCTTTTCGAAGGCGGAGAGCATTTCCACGAGCGCTATCGCGAATTATTTTGCTGGTGTCTGAGAGGTTCTCTTCCTGCTCTTGCAGAGCATGTTCGTGAGCTCGCCCCTAGGTACGAGAGGATTACCATGGATGTCGATCCCACTCGCGTTTCTCCCCAGTTTGGCTTCGACGCGGTAGCACCATCAATCTGGCCGCAGTCTATCATAAGAGGCTGCTACAAGCGGTTGTTGTCTAGGGAGTGTAAAACAATATTGAGGAGAAATCTTCCCTTCGAGCAACCTCCAGGTAACCGCGAAGGTGGCTATTCCAGAAACTGGATCGCTTACTGGAATGCCCAGCAGACAAGGTTTGAGACGCAGTCAGCCCCTCAGCCAAGCAGAGCTCCTGTGATCAAAAGGAATTCTTTCCCTTTTCGTCCCAACTGTAGCCTGGACGAGTCTGAATATGGCTGCTATTCGTTGCTGGATCGCGAGAATCACCTGTGTCCCTCCATCATTCTTGATGAAAAGATAGCCGCAGTTAGGAGGGGTGATTCGCATGTCATCAGATACAGCGAAACTTTCGCTAAGGTAAGCAATTTCTCTTGCATGCGCTAAGTTTCTTTATTCCAATATATTGAAAAATTCATGCTTCGTTTCCTGCTGCAGTGCTATGTGAGGAGGTTTGCATCTGGTGAGGGTTCCAAATCGCTGGTCACCACCATTGTTACTGCAAGAAGGCAAGGACAACCAGTTCGGCTGGCATCGAAGATGGATCCCACGGTCGAGACCAAAATTCGCGAGATTATGAATGCTTTTGCTGATTCGCTGATAGACAATACTCCAGCCTTGTATCCTCCCAGGAATGATCCATCTCCTTCAGCGACTGCTGCTCCGAGAGCGAAGAGGCCCAGACAAAGAGGAATCACAATCTCTTCCCCTAGGAGCGCTCCAACTTCCCCCCCTGCGAGATCCCTTACTGCCAGTGATAAAGGTAAAGGTCGCATGACCAGTAAAGCGCGGAAGGAGCTCGCAGTGGAGACCTTTGTTCCGTTTGGCCAGGAGGAAGAGGAGGAGAGAAGAGAGACAAGAGAAGGAGATGAAGAAGAGGAAAGAATTGAATATGTCAGAGACAGAGAGAGAGATGAGATACAAGAGGAAGAGTTAGGAGGTATCTCAATCGTACTTCTCTTCTCATTATCTTAACTCTTTTCGCAATCTTATCTGAACGAATTGTTTCTTAGCAGATGATGACGATGAGACCATCAGTGGCCTTTTGGCGAAGAAGCAGAAGAGGGGTTCTCATTCTGGTGTTTCCGACGAAACCATAAGCGAGGACATTCTTGCCGAGTCCAGGAGAACAGCTGCGGAGGCTGCTGAAAGAAGAAGAAGGCGAGAAGAAGAGGAGCTCGAACGCGTGAAGCAAAGAAGCCTAGAAGAACAACACGTCGACGACCTAGTGCGTCCAAATGATGAGGAAGATGTGCTTCCAGAAGAGGTGACTCCTCAAGTTGACGAGGAGGATGCGGCTCCAGAAGAAGATGCAGCAGCTCTAGAGCAAGCCCAGGCGGACTTTGAAGAAATCGCAGGCGGTAATGAAGGTGAGATTTTTAATCTCGCAGTAACTTACCGAGATGTTATTGTCGGTGCGCTAAAGCACGGCGTGTCAAAAGCTGACATTCGCCGCTGGCTAGTAGGCAAGTGCGGTGAACCTTCAGGTAATCATTTGAGCAACATGTGTGAACTAGGCTTAGCAACCCAAACATAATCATGACTGGTTTCTTCGCGCCCCAGGTCACGCTCGCCTTAAATACATGCTTAATGAAGTTACATTAATAGGGCAAGGTTCCACGTCCTTAGCATATGACAAGGATGCTGCAATCCCACCTTCGCGTGGAGGTGCTCGCTCTTAGCTTACCAAAGATAATAAAATATTATGCAATACAAGTTACCTCACATCATTGTATCTTGTATCGCAGGCAACGCTGATGAAGCCATGTTGGAACAAAGGAGTCAGCCTTCTGCATCCCATGTCCCGGTGCCGAGTTCTCATACTGAGAAGCCCGTCGCAGCTGCTGAATATGCGGGAGAGCCCTTCGAGGACATCATTGAACTTTCTGATGATGCCGAAGCTGACACCGTGTTGATGGAGGAAGATGCCCATGCTGGTGCTGAGGAAACAGGAACGAACGCTGCTGACGCTATCGCACCTGAAGGCATCCCTGATCAAGCGGCGACTTCTGCTGCTGCCATGCCTCCGGCAATGACTCAGCCTGCGGCACTTCTTCCTGCGTGGAACTTTTGGAGTTCGCAGGTCGGGGCTGCAATCGCACCTGGTGCGGCTTATACTCTTCCTACCACCTATGAGGAGTTAGAGCTCGCGGCTGACAGGAGGTCAATGGAGCAGAGACAGTCTTCAACTGCCCCAGCAATGCGCATTCCTTCTTTGCGCGAGATCCTTGAAGGAACTGGTATGTCAAGATTTGTTGTTCGTATCTCGCATTCTTCATTTGCAAGTTCGATAGTCTAACTTGGTTTAACACTGCTTTAGGGTTGAAACCCTAGCAACATTACAGGCATTCAAATTCTTTTAGGGTTGAAACCCTAGCAACATTACAGGCATTCAAACATTACTGTACGTCAGCAATTGATATTCTGCCTTGAGTTTCGCGCTAATTGCTTATTAGATAAGCACGCTTTCCTTGGGAATTCCATCCGTATCATGACCATCCGTCATTAATTAGGATACGCAACCGAATCGTCGTAGCCTTTAGTAGGGTAATTGATTGTTACCTCTTTTCAAGGCGTAAGTGATTGATTCTTACCCTCTTTTCAAGTTTTGCTGACTCATATTAGCAGCTGAAGAGTCTCAACAGGGTCTATATAAACCCTGCCTTTTACTATTTGGGTTCTTCATCCCACAATGTGGTTTGCCGTGAGTCCTTACGACTGCTGGCTTCAACGCTTGCCTTTCGTTGATTCATGGCAGCTTCAAGTTGTGAAACCTGAGTTTGTGCTTTGTGCCATAGAAACAGCTTCCAAGTTCTGCTTTACAAGGCGTATTGATCTTCATAACTATCATAAAGAAGATGCAGATAATTCCTCATGTTTGCTCAAAGAATTTTCTTCGTCTATTATGCTTGCAGGTCATGTTTCCGGCCGCCTCCCGGCGAGGTGCAGCGCCGTACTGACCTTGCTACCGACTCGTAATGAACGGCGGATTTCTCCTCTAGCTTGCCCGGAGGTTGATCATTCGCCACCACGTTCGTGAGCTCAGGGTGGCGAGCCATTGTGCTCGTCTCCGTGGACAAGGAGCCTCTTGCCCTAGGAGTTTGTGCTTGCCTGTTCTTCACAGCCGCATACGCCGGAACAGGTGGTTCCTCAGGCACATCTCTTGGGCATAAGACCAAAGAATGGCCTTGTCAGATCCTGAGATCTCGATCATAGCATCGCATAGGTCTTGTAGACATGGCGGGCTGTTCTTTTCGCAGGAACACCCTACTTGCTACAGATCTTTGGTCGCAGATCATTGTATCGCATAGCCTCTGCTAGGACCGTTAGGTCGATCCTTTTTCAATTATGATTTCCCCGATGTGTAACTTCCGCTTGTAAGTTACTATTTAGATGCATTGTAAGCCATGTTGGTTGTGTAACTAGCTCTGTTTTGAGCCTTTCGCTTGTAAGCTGTTATCTAGACGGATAAATTGTAAGTCATTTTGACTCATAATGACAAATCGCTTTGTATGATTTGCTGTTTTCGTTACAACAAATTACAATTTCGCATGCGTATTGGCAAATTTCGCCCTCTCTAGTGCTGTATTCACACTTTGCATTGCTGCTATGATTTGCTATCTGTCGGATAGATTCGCAGTCATGATTTTAGATCGTTCAAGATCGTATTTGCGTAGCTGTGCTATCTTGGCGGATAGGCTTGAGATTTACTTAAGGTTAGACTCAAGTGCGGGTGCTATCTCGGCAGATAGGCTTCTGTAGATCATTTAAGATCATTTTGCATAATGCTGCCATCATGGCGGATAAGACTTAAAAAAATCATTTTGAGATCGCATCCGTGTAGTGCTGCTATCGTGGCAGATAGGCTTGAAATATCATTTAAGATCATACTCGCATAGGCTGCTATCATGGCAGATAGGCTTAAAAGATCACTTAAGATCATACTCGCATAGGCTGCTATCGTGGCAGATAGGCATTAAAAGATCACTTAAGATCGTATCCGCGTGAGCTGCTATCATGGCAGATAGGCTTTAAAAGATCACTTAAGATCATATTCGCATGGGCTGCTATCATGGCAGATAGGCTTAAAAGATCACTTAAGATCATATTCGCATGGGCTGCTATCATGGCAGATAGGCTTAAAAGATCACTTAAGATCATATTCGCATAGGCTGCTATCATGGCAGATAGGCTTAAAAGATCACTTAAGATCATATTCGCATAGGCTGCTATCATGGCAGATAGGCTTAAAAGATCACTTAAGATCATATTCGCATAGGCTGCTATCACGGCGTATAGGCTTTAGAAGATCACTTAAGATCGTATTCGCATAGACTGCTTTCACGACGGATAGACTTTTTCTAACAGAAATAATGAAATAAACAGAGCAATAAAGACAGCTGAAAGCATAAAGTTCTTCTCATTTGGGAGAAGTCTTTTTATTATAAAATACTCTCATATGGGAGAGATGAAATTACAATTCTCTCATATGGGAGAGAAGATGCGCGAGTTATAGCAATACAGAGCATAAAGCAGACGTTGTAATCTAACGCATGTAATGAGAGAAGTTAAGGATAATACTTCTTAATCCAGCGCATGTTGACTGAGTTTGGGGTTGAGGTCGTTCCATATAACCTCTGTATGTTGCAGTAGCCACTATCAAAGACTTCTGTAACTTCAAAGGGTCCTTCCCAATTGGCTGCGAATTTTGGGTGAGCTGCCTCTCGCATGCAATGGTCAGACGCGCGCAAGACGAGATCTCCAACTGCGAAATCTCGACGTTGGACTGTTTTGTTGTACGCACGAGCGATCCTTTCTTGGTATTGTTTGTTAGTCCTTTTAGCTTGCTTCCGCTTCTCTTCTAGCAGGACTAAGTCATGATCGCGTTGATTGTCATATAATGCATGAAAAGCCAACCTTGCAGAGTTAATCTTTACTTCCGAAGGTACCACAGCTTCAGCTCCATAGCTTAAAAGAAATGGCGAGGCCCCTGTGGGCGTCCTTGGAGAAGTCCGATAAGCCCACAGGGCTATGTTCAAAGAATCAGCCCATTTCTTGTGGTCATCTGCAACCATCTTGCTCAAGATTCTCAATAAAGTCTTGTTGGTTGCTTCTGCTTGCCCATTCCCCTTAGGGTAGTATGGAGTGGAGCATATCTGTCTTATGTTGTACTCTGCTAGCTTTGCAGCCACCTGTCGATTGAGAAAGGGGATACCATTATCCGAAAGAATGGTGTTTGGAATTCCGAACCTGCATATGATGCTTTCCTGGATGAAATGGACCACGGCTAGCGCATTTGCTGTCTTTAGTGGTATTGCTTCTACCCACTTGGTGAACAACTCGGTCGCGGTGAGAATAAAATGATTCCCGTGCGAGGTTGGTCGAATGTGACCAACGAAATCCAGAGCCCATGTATGGAACGGCCATGGTGTTCCCAACGCGTGTAGATCTACGGCAGGAGCGTGCACTAGATTACCCTTGAATTGACACTCCTGAGAGCGTCTTACTTTGGTGCGGCAATCAGCCTCCATGGTAAACCAGAAATATCCAATCGAGAAGAGCTGTCTGCATAATTTCGCACCTCCCTGATGTTCCACCTGATGAGAAAGGTCCATCACTTCTTGTGCTTCCTTGCTGTCTAGACATCGCAGCAAGTTACCTTCATGGCCCCATTGCCAAAGCATATTTTCTTGCACCACATATCGGGCTGCTTTTCTCTTTAGTTTCTCGGCTTCTTTTCTCGATTCGGGTACAATACCCTGGGTGAGAAAGTCAAAGAGTGGTTTCCTCCAATCCGCATCATCGTCGGTCAGAGCAATGATTAAAGAGTCTTTGATCAGTGCGCAACTCTCGCAATTTCCTTGAATTAATGTTGCGGCCGTTGACATGTCCGGCCAATGAATGCCATACCTCTGGGCTTTCCGATAGATTGACACCTCACTTTCCCCGCAAGCATGTTGGTGAATCTTCTCTAACAGCGCTTGTCCCTCTTGCTCCGAGACGCATCGCATGAGTATTCCGCCAGGGCCCTTGTAGTAGAGGGTGTTGTCATGTATGCATTACCCCTTTGTGGATGCCCAGTTCTCGCTGCTCGTGCCTTCTGCAATGGCTCGTAAGACCGATTTTCTCCAGTCCGCATCATCCATGCATTCATCGTCGCACGCATCCTCTGTCAACGCCGAGGATGTTCGCACTTCAATCGAGATTCTCGCAGGACATTTGTCCGTACTGACCTTGGATCCCAAAGTAGCTAAAGCGTCGGCATGCCTATTGTCCGCTCGAGGTTTGTGCTCGTATCTAACGTCGCAGAACTGTTGCACCAATTTCTGCACCAAGGTCCGGTAGGGCAATAAGTTTATCTCCTTCAAACCATACTCGCCCGAGGCTTGTTTGACGATTAGCTTGGAGTCCCCCATAACCGTCAGATTGCTTACTTCTAATGCCTTTGCTGCGCGAAGACCTGCGATGAGAGCCTCATACTCCGCTTCATTGTTGGTGACTGCAAAGTCAAGCTTTGCGGACATCTGTATGACCTCTCCATCCGGTTTGGTTAAGACTATTCCGATGCCTCCACCTTTCTTTGTTGACGAGCCATCGAAGTGGAGCGTCCAGTAGGGCAACTCAACTGCGTAGATTTCAGGTCCCTCCAATTCTTCTTCAATCACGGGCTCATGACTGTTATCAGGGAATTGCGCCAGCAAATCCGCTACCGCCTGCGATTTGATCGCCGCGGCCGAACGCATGTGATGTCATATTGGGAAATGGTCATATACCACTTTGCCAATCTTCCCCCAGGAGTGGTGTGAGTCAGAATATATCGTATGGGATCGCTCTTTGTGACCACCACTACTTTGTGCGAAGCAAAATAGTGTCTCAACTTCTCTATTACAAAGAATAAAGTGAGGAAATGACGTTCGATGTCCGTGTACCTTGATTTTGCGGGCTGCACGATGCGAGAGATGTAGTAGATGGGCCTTTCTTGACCCTTGTACTCCTGAGCTAGGAGTGCTCCTATAGACCTCCTTGTTGACGTCAGATACAACAAGAGTGGTGATCTGAGCTGAGGTGCGATCATCACTTTTGACGATGTCAGCAGCTCCTTTAGTTTCCCGAGCGCAGCTTCGTGCTCTGCAGTCCAGTTGTATACAGCATCTTTCTTGAGAAGATCACTGAAACAGAAGGTGATTTCGGCAATCGCTGGGATGAACCTTCGCAGATAGGATAGCTTTCCCAAGAAGGTTTTCAAGGTACTTTGGTTATGTGGTGCCGTCATGCTAGTGATGGCCGATACTTTCGCAGGATCAGGCTCGATTCCTTGACGATGTACCACACATCCCAAGAATTTCCCTGATGTTACTCCGAACGCGCACTTCATGGGGTTCATCTTTAATTGAAAGCTTCTGCATCTGTTGAACACTTTTCGAAAATCCCCCAGATGGTCTGCTTCTTCCTTGGATTTGACAACTAGGTCATCCACATAGAATTTCACTTCCTTGTGCATCATGTCGTGGAACAGGGCCATCATGGCCCGCTGGTAAGTCGCACCTGCGTCTTTTAGGCCAAAAGGCATCACCGTATAGTTGAATACTCCCACCGGGGTGATGAATGCGGTTTTCCGTGCATCTTCGGGGTCCATCTTGATCTGATTATACCCACTGAAGCCGTCCATGAAGCTGATCATGCGATGACCCGCGGTTGAATCGATAAGTAAGTCGATGTTGGAAAGTGGAAAATCGTCCTTGGGGCAGAAGCGATTAAGATCCCGGAAGTCTACACAGATGCAAAGTTTCCCATTCTTCTTTACTACTGGCACAATGTTGGCCAGCCATGTGGGATGGTGATTTGGCTCTATGAATTTGGCATCCAGGAGTTTGACAATTTCCTGCTTAATCTTCACGTTGAGCTCCGGCCTAAAGCTTCTTGTGCTCTGCTTTACCGGTTTGGATCCTGAATTACATCCAACCGGTGCATTGTGATGCTCGTTTCCATACCGGGCATTTCATCGTATTCCCATGCGAATACGTCCTTGTACTCAGTCAAGAGCTGTAGCAATCTTTCCTCCTCTTCGCCTGTGAGGTCCGCACTTAGAAAGACTGGCCTCTTCTTTTCTTCGTTCGGGCTTAGGAATACCTCCTTCAGCTCCTGCTTTAGTGGTCTGGGTTTGTCTTCCATGCATTCGGGTGCTTCTTTGAGTTTCTCTTCTAGAGTGCTTGACATTGGTTTGTCTGTCTCCGAAACATGCTCGATTTGATTGATTTGCTCAGGGATATCCCCATGCTCGCGTGAGGACACCCCCGCGCACCTTCATATGCGATAGCATTTCTTCCCATTGGCGTAGAAACTCTCGATCTCATTGCCTTCAGGATCATGTTTTGCTATCCTTTTCAGAGTGTACACGTTCTTTCGCTGGTAGGCAATCAGTGGCGCCTCTTCTCGCGTAGACGGCTTTTCCTTGGCATCCTCTCTTGTCACCATCACTCCTGCGGGTGACTGATCTTTGATATCCTCCCATCGGGGCAAAGGAGTGGGGTTGAACGGTCCTGGCGTTTGCTCATCTGCCATCTCAGTGAACCACACCGCCTCACTGAGATGCGCTTCATCCATGTTGAAAGGATTTGTCAAAGCTGGTATCTCGACTATTCTGTCATTCCAAATGGCTTTCATCACTTGGTGAGCTGTTGAATGGACAGCATCAAAGCGATGAATCCAGGCCCGGCCTATGATCATGTGATACGTAATGTTCGCATCTATGACATAGAATTTTGCTGAACACTTAAACTTGCCGATCTGGACACCCAGGCGGATCCATCCTATCGTCATTCTGGAGTCGCTTCCAAATCCCATCAGCGGAGATGGACGCTTGACAATCTAGTACTCTGGAATTCCCGCTAGCTACAATGTATGGAGCGAAACAACGTTAACTGCTGCTCCTCCGTCAAGGAATGCTCTTTTGAACTCCACGCCATTGATGATGGTTGTCACGTACAGAGGCTTCTGATGGCTCGCATCTGTCTTTTTGTCGCTTGCGGAGAAGGTTATGACCTTTTCTGTAGAGCGAGACGCCCTGACAACCTTTCCATTGGAGACTACGATATCCTCCTCGTAATCTTCTGCTATCCTCAGGATCGCCTTTTTCATCTCCTTGCGGCATTTTTCTGAGAATTTCATCTCATCGAAGAACCTGCTGAACCCATGCGATCCCTTCATTCGATCGGCACATTGTCCTCCGTGTCTATGATGTAGTCCTCGTCATCATGGATCTCGGCAATGATGGGTTGACCATCCTCCGCAACCTCTTCAAGGTCCACATTCGAGATCATAGCGACATCTTTGCCTTACGATTCTTGCTCCGCATGGGCAGGGAGTGGATTGTTGCGCTCATCCTGCCTTTGATTGCTGACGATTAGTTCGCCATTCTTCATCTTTTGGCTCACCATGATTCTGAGATTCTTGCAGTCAGTCGTGGGATGCATGACCTTTCCGTGATATTCACACCACTTCGGGTCCCTCACCATCTCCCTGGAGGGTGCTTTTTCGAGCGACGGCAGGACACCGTCCTTGCGCCATTGTCTGCAAAGGTCGCTTGCTTCTTCCACCGAACTTGGTAGAGGCGGTGCATCGAAGTTCACTACCTTGGGATGCTTTTGGGGCGAGACCGTATTCACTTCAGCTTCACGTCCCCTCTTATAGCTGAATCTCCCAATTTTGAAAGTAGTACCGCCCGAGGATCGCTCAGGGGCGTTCCTCTTTTTCTGCCTTTCCACTATAGGCTCGATATTCTTTGTGCATTCGATTAGCTTTGAAAATGTAGGTGTTTGCAGGTTGATAAGCATACCTTTGTACTCGTCTCGCATGCATTGCAGGCATATCTCCACGAGTCTGCTTTCGAGTATCACATCTTTGCACTCCAAGGACTTAGCCCTGAACTTCTTGATGAATGTTATCCCATCCTCCTCGCGCTTCTGATACATCCGCGAGAGATGAATCATCGTCACCTTTTCCTCCATCTGGAAGAATTTGGTGTAAAACTTCTGGACCATGTCGTCCCAAGTCTTCACGAATCCGGCTTCCAATGTCCTGTACCACTTGTAAGCCACGTTCCCCAAGGATTTCGGGAACTCGCACATCAGCAGTTTAGGATCAGCCCCATATGGCCCCATCACATCAATGAAGCGCATGACGTGTTCGTGGGCGTTCCCATTGACATCTTCGAACTTGTCCCATTTGGGAGCCTTGTACCCAGCAGGGTTAGGCATGAGATAGATCTCTCGTGGAATAGGCGGATCGTTGTCAAGCTTCGGGATGATGGTATCCGCGAACGATTGATGAGCCAGAATAGTGTCTATGCGCCGTTGAAGCGACGTCATACACTCCGGAGCACCTCCCTCGGCAGCGGGAGGAGGAGTTGCCACAAGCGGAGGCGACACATACGTCGCAGGAGGGCTAGGGACATATTGCGAATTCACGTTACCCCATATTGCCGTTGGGGGAGGCAAGGTATACTGTGAGGCCGGATTAGGTACCAAAGTTGGAGGTTGAGGAGTGTGAGCAGCGAGAGGCAACATTTGAGCTGTTGACCCCTGAATTGAGGGTAGCTACGTGGCCGCCGGTGGAGTTTGCAGGTTAGGGTTGGGTGGTGTGGTTGACACTCCCAATCCTTGAGTGGTGGAGGCTCCTCCTCCCTGAGAGACGGCGGTGGCTGGTGCGGGGTTTGGAGCGAGAGTCCCCAAGGCAGCCATGATCCGTTCTAGCTGTGCAGATTGAGCTTTGAGAGCCTTCGCCTGATTCTGGATGGTGGCGTCCAAGGCTTCTAGCGTCGGAGCTTCACCGGTGGCCGTAGGAGTACAGCGAGTCTCCTCTCCCGAGGTGGTCTCCGTGGAAGGCGATCTGTTTCTGACATCATCCTCATGAGACATGGATGCTTGCAATGGTAAGTTCACGTCGGGTTCACCAAAATGTGCACAAGAGAATCCTGCAGAGAGAACTTCGTGTACACCAAAGGCAGAGAATAGAAAATGGCACAGGAAGTGTTGGGTTGTGTGTAGGGAGAGAGTAAGGCAGTAGCACTGTCTGAGAGAGAGACAGAGGTTTGGCAGAGCTTCCGCGTATATCTGGTGTGTCCTCCTCTGTATGGAAGGGTTAACGTCCTATATATAGCGGAGAATGTGACCGTTGTAGTGTGGTTAATGCGCCCATCAATGGCGGCTTAATTAACTTAACCACAACGGCACGTTCTTCCGTGTATATAGGGACCGTTACAGCACGTTATCCGCGTATACCGGAACCGTTATGGGGTTGACCGGGTTGGACCGGGTTGACCGGGTTTATGGAGCTCGTGCCATAAATATCTCAAAAGCAGTTACTAAAGGGTCGCGCGCGGGCTTGGCTCGCACGCGACAGGACTTACTCTAGCCTCCAGACCACTAAGTCCCTACATGTCCCGTGCAGTGGTTTGCGAGGGCCCTGTCTCACAGCCCCCACGCGGATCAACGCGGCTGGTGATCCAGTGTGTGTGGAGCACAATATGGTGTGCTAGATGATTGCCACGTGGCCAAGATCTGTCTGCTCAGAAAGCACTATCTACAACCACCTAAGAGATTCTAGGCAAAAATTGTGAGATGGATAAGGAGAGAGGGTGACACGATCCAACCGCAAGTGTACGGCTGCCGCGTGTAGTAATATCTGGTAATCCGGGTTTGTTGAACCCAAGGGACTTGTCGTGAATTAACTAAGATGATTAACTTCGTGAGGGCAAGCAATTGGATTGTTTTATTAAACTAATAATTTAAATAACAAATTATTAAAATTGAGACTAATACGAGGGATGAGTATCAGGATATCTCGACGGGTCACTAGGTATTTCACACTTTCACGGATTTATGCTTTGTTAACACGGTGATTCTTTAATCTAACTAAACGAGCACGAATGTGTTGAAGATGTCTCAAACAACACCAATACTTAGACTAACAAAGCCGATTTCTCTAGCCTAATCAAGTTCAAGTATGCATTAAGATCATTAATCTACTCTTTGTTCTTAGCTAACTAGCAAGATTTCTAAACCCAAGATACGGATAGTGTGTATTTCAAGATTCCGGGCAAGAAACATTGATGTCTCTAATGTTCTAAGCCTAACTCAATCCTATCAATACGTCTACCGATAGGAAAGGTGAATTTAAGCGCGTAAAATACACATAGCTAGCTAAAAAGTCATCAATTAAGCTCAAAGCATGAAATCAAATCCATAAATCACCAAACAAAGTGATCAAACCCTAGCTCCCTGCGAGATACCCTGATAAAAGTGTTTAGCTACGCATATTCATGATCACAAATACAATAGTTTGTGTGATCATGTACAACAATAATGAAAAGATAAGAGTAGAGGGATCAAACGGATGAATTCTCGCTTCCACGACGAACTCTAGCTCCAAGTTTCTCCTCAAATCTTCTTCTCTGCGTCTCCCTCTCTGTTCTAACCTGCCTTCTAGGTCTAAGAACTTGTTTTTCAAGGCGTGGGAACGATTTTTAATGTATTTTGGCCGAATTGCAGTTTGCATTTGTCGGCCAGAATTCATAAACTGACTTTGCGCGGGCCTTTTCTACCTCATCCGGACTCCAGTTTGGGCCCATCTTATATCGTTGGAAATCCCTGAATATCTACTTTACAATGGCGTAGGCCTTGATCCGAAATTGTATACGTAACTCCAGATAAATCCAGAAGAGTGCACACTGGTCCAGTGAAACTTTACCAGCTTTTCTTCGTTTTTGTGTCAACTTCGCCGGACCATATCTTTCTCGTCCAAACTTTGATTGAGCTCCGTGACCTACCATTGGAAAGATCTTTGAGTCTAATTTCATTTAGCACTGGTCTCACTACAGCAGGTTTTGTATAACTCAATATATCATCAAAATAGTGAATGATGGTCAATTTTGCTCCTCTAACTTTGCTTCTCTTGCGTACTCTTTGACTTCCAAAACCCGTTTCTTCTCTCCAACTGCTCTCCTCATCAATGTTCCTGTAAATTACAACACGAACACTACCGCGAAGATCAAATGTGACAAAATTATACAAATCATAAGTAAAACTATTCAAGAAACGCCTGGATTGTACGTTTAAGCTCTAAAACATCATAAAACTCATTTACTTCTCAAAATTGCCCGAAATTCGTCACTTTGCACCGAAATGCACACAAATAACAATAAAAAGTGTATATAGGATGACTCTTATTAAGGAGTTATCAAATACCCCCACACTTGCCATTTGCGCGTCCCGAGCAAAGTCTCATCTACTGCATCTATCTGCTTACTAGCCAATGAGACACAAACGACTCAAACACGACTCTCAATACAACCATGCAGCAAGATGATGCAATGCAAATCTAGACTCGATCTTAAAACAATTATTTCAACACGAAATAAATTTTGTTTTTTTGCAAGAATAGGCAATCTTCCTGTCATAAACTGAAGATCATCAAGTTTTCACTAATACGTTCTGAAATTCACATACACGTAGCAAGAATTTGAAATAAAATTGATTCTATGCAAAATCTCACTAAGGCATCCACTTTCCTCCACCAATTCAAACCAAGACACAAGCACGTCCTAAGCTTCATTAGGTCTAATCAAGCTCAAATTTCACTGTAGCATTTCTTCGCCGAATCATATGAGGTTTTCAGACCCTCTTAGCCTTTATTGCGTTTGAATGTAAATTGTCCCGGTGAAGGGATTCACAACTCCTGTTAAATAAGGCTTGACTCTAGTTTTCCTCTCTAAGCTCTACTTGGATGGAATCCAAATTTTCCGTGTGACCGGAAGCACATTAGATTGTTTCCTTGAAGCACAATTTTTTTTTTTTTTTCAGATTTTATCATTTTCTTTTCTTTCCTACTCTGTTTTTTTACAACCGTGCAGTAGAGCATAAAGAGTGTGGGCTTTTTCGGTTAACTCTTGTGACCGCCGTAAGGAATGGTGGTGTACGCCCCTCAACTTCACTTAAGCTAAGGCAACCGTACCACATGAAACCAACTCTACACGAAGGTTTACCCCAGATCAACAAGAGACCACAAGTTTCCACTTGAAAACAGAATATTCAGCTACAAGCAAAACTCAATCTAATTAGCACACTATAGGAAACTTAGGTATACTTTACTTGTCATTCTTTCACAACTTCCAAAATTTCCCGGGACATCCTTTTGTGAAACATCTACACAAAATATTAAAGAATAAAAATTTCCCTACTACGGCACGTCCTACTCAAAAGGATTCATTCACTAAGCTCTCTTCAATTTCAAGATCCTCAATTGCCTCTTCTCAAATTTTCAATTTTTTTTTACTTTTTATGGATTTTCTCTTTTCTCATTTTTTTGTTTTTTTTTTGTTTTTTTATATCCTACCTCTATATGCAAGGCTTTGACACGAAAAGAAAAATGACACAACTCAACTTTTTGGTAGGTATACTCAATTATGTAAAAGTGCAAACAGTATATAAATCTATCCTACGCAATACGACAATATAAATAAAAACTCAACATAAACCACAACACTAACTCACAATACAATCTAAACACATCCTACATGTCACTGGCTATGCAAGAAAATATGGCTAGCAAACAGTTAAACCACCCCCCACACTGAATGCTTCGTTGTCCTCAACGAATTTAGAGATTAAACATAGGACTCAACAATCAATGCGGAAGGCCAGTAGATGAGATGGAGCTATGACATACTCATATAAAATAAACACAAAATTTAGCAAGAGAAAAAGATACTCACAACCACCTCAAGGGTGGGGACGAAATCACGCAAAGCAGTCCCCAAGCACAGTAGTGGTGCCACCATGCTCCTATACAATCAATGTGTACTTGCACACCGGGGTCGACTGCCCTCCTCTACTAAAATCCATGTCTGAAGAATCCCCAACTCGTCAATGCAAGCCCCTGTGAAGGTCATGTGTATCATCGCACACCGGGGTAGATTCTCCCATAATCTGCTCAATTATGTCACTTGGAAAAACACCATTAGTCCCTCTCTCTCATCTCTCCAAAATAACATAATAAAATAACTGAATTTAAAAACACAACTACACTAAAGTTAATAAATAGGTTGGGTTGCCTCCCAACAAGCGCCTTGTAATTTAAGGTCGACGACCCGACCCAGTTACCTCAAACAGGATTAAGGCAGCTTTTCTCTCCACTTCTTCTTCTTCCACCATCGCTTCTCTTTTTGTCTCTTCTCAGGCAAGCATGCATAAGTCAATGGCAAGAAGAAAGAAAAGTTGTTAGCCTCCACATGCCTTGTTTTACCTTTCCTCTTCTTTTTCTTCTTCCAATTCTTCAAAACTACATCCGTCGAAGATTGGCCATTTGAATCTAGTATCTCAAGTGGAACGGCTGCAACTATGAGTTCTGCATTTCCTGCTTCCTTCCCTAGCTCTTGTCTCAAAATCACAGGTGGTAAATCATGGATTGCATAAAACTGGGGCCTTTGGTCTTCCTCATGCGATTTTCCCAATTTTATAATCTCCAAGAGATATGGATTAGGCTGAGGAACTTCTTGATACATGTCCATGTGAACCTCTCCATGCAATAATTTCTTAGCTTCATAGCTTTGTTCCTTAAATCAAATATCTTCAGTGGGCCATAAGCTTGCAATGTCCACACTCTCCCATTCATGCCATGACTCCGGAATTATGCGAGGCACAAGTTGTATAGGCTTCACAATATCATCCCAATCTGAGTCCGAATTTGAGTCTGAAGCAGCCCGAGGATCTATTACTTCATGATGAACAACATTTTAGACATAGACCTCTGGGGGTTCTTCGTCTTCCTCTTCGCACTCCTCAACTAAGTCAGTAATGATGCTACTTGGCCCATCGTCATTATCTGCATATGCCAATGCACTCGAAAGTTTTGCCAAGTGTTGTCCCTTCAGCTGGAGAGTTTCATCCATCCTATTAATCCCTTCCTCCATTCTGTCCATACTAGCTATCATGAGCTTCAATACTTATTTAATATGCTCATTTTCTTGATTGCAAGGAGGAGGGGTGTACATATCTCCATAGGAGTAGTACAGTTGGTAGACTGGAGAATGCCCATAGTAATTCTGCCCCCACATGATTGTAGGGTTTTGATTCATGGATCGCGCAAACGGAAGCATAATCAAACAAACAACCATGCAAAACCCTCCAAGGATCACAAGTCTAGATGCATAACGATAGTGAAGGTAAGAAATCATAAACACACCTTTGGGTTCTCCTTGATGACTTCAAACGCGAATAGTGTCACGTTCTCTATAGTTGATCCACGCCTAGAGTTGTTCCTAGATCTCCAATCTCCTTGGTGCTAGCCCGGATTGAAAGGAGGGTGAAGAAATCACGCAAAACGAGACACCAAAAGGGGGCTCGGCCCTTTGTGGCGTCGGGGACAAGGGGGCGGCGGCAATAGGGGGCGGCGTCCCTCTTTGCTTGCTCTCTCTCTCCTTTGTTCTCTCCTACTCTTGTTATGTTCTCGCTAGAGCATAAAGTATGTAGGGAAGGAAGGAGGAGGGTCCTTTATATAGTCCAACAACTCCTTGTCAACTACCTAAAGGACTTATTCTAGTCCTACTAGAGTTCAATTTAGTCCCTTCCTTGCAAATTAGTCCCTACTAAGTTTGCAAGGGTTTGCAAAGTGATCCTTCTAATTAATTAATCCAATTAATTAATTCCGCAATCTAGTACAACTCTATATAGCGTGTGACCCCATAGGTTCTATCTAGTTGGTAGCAACTCTTTGCTAATATGGAGCGGTTTCTAGCAAAACATCCATTCTAGCCAACTAATAGAATAGTCATCTAGACAACCTTGTACAAGTAATTGTCTCATCCCTTTGCCTCCATATCCGGATTGGACACGAGACATACAAGTCACACTCGTATATCCAATCCCTAGTTTCTCGATCCATGGAATAGCCTTATTCATGCAAATAACATCAATATCCCATATATTGATTTATTTGAGTCTGGCCAGACATTCTATAAGCACTATCCTCGAGTGGCCTTGGATATTTGCTCCCGTTATGTGGGAGGGGCAAATCCTCTCTACGTCCACTACGATCTCTAAGCTTGCTTCTCATTGTATCCAGTACACGCCTTTATAACCACCCAGTTACGGTGTAGCGTTTAACGCTACCAAGATCACAATGATCCACAACTAGAATATCTAGTGACTTCAAGTCTAAGGATGACAATACCATTGTACCCGAGAAGCACTTGTGACTCAACATAACGTGTATGTAGCCTTCTCGGTAATGGGTCAATCCAGTGCAACATTCCGTAATGCACACCTATGTGTTGGATCGTGATATCTCCATATCAATCCAACCCCATACTAGTCTATAGATGATTGTCCCATTTAATCATTATACTTGACTAGGGATATTTAAGATAAACAACACAATTGTAAATCTAAGGACTTCATTATATTAAATATCCAATAAATAATAAATGAATTTCTAGCCAATTACAAATTCATACTAAACTAGATTGCCTCTAGGGCATCTATTCCAACAGTCTCCCACTTGCACTAGAGCCAATCTGGCGCATCTCGTATGCCCATACTCCTAGTGTGCCCTTCATGCTTCCACTGCGTGAGAGGCTTTGTAAGCGGGTCTGACAGATTATCATCTGTAGGAATCTTGCATATCCGAACGTCTCCTCTATCGATAATATCTCGAATCAGATGAAACTTCCTGAGCACATGCTTGGACTTCTGGTGCGATCTGGGTTCCTTTGATTGCGCGATCGCCCCAGTGTTGTCACAGAACAACTCCACTGGATCCGCAATGCTAGGGACCACACCCAGTTCAGAAACAAACTTTCTGATCCAAACAGCCTCCTTTGCTGCGCCATTTGCAGCAATGTACTCAGCCTCTGTTGTAGAATCAGCTACTGTCTCTTGCTTGGAACTCTTCCAGCTCACCGCTGCTCCATTCAGGCAAAACACATATCCCGACTGTGATCTAAAGTCATCTCTATCGGTTTGGAAGCTTGCATCAGTGTAACCCCTTACACGCAACTCTTCCTCACCGCCAAACATCAAGAAAGCATCCTTAGTTCTTCTCAAGTACTTTAGGATGTTCTTGACAGCAATCCAGTGACTCTCACCTGGATTGGATTGGTATCTGCTTGTCATACTCAAGGCATATGACACATCTGGTCTAGTACATAACATGGCATACATGATGGATCCTATGGCCGAGGCATAGGGAATCCTACTCATGCGTTCCTTCTCAATCTCATTGGAAGGACAACCACTCTTCGAAAGAGTGATTCCATGTGACATGGGCAAGAATCCCTTCTTGGAATCTTGCATGTTGAACCGTTTCAACACCTTGTCAATATATGTACTTTGACTTAGGCCTAGCAACCTCTTAGATCTATCTCTATAGATCTTTATACCAAGTATATAGGCTGCTTCCCCTAAGTCTTTCATTGAGAAACATTTTCCTAGCCAATCTTTCACAGATTGCAGCATGGGAATGTCGTTTCCAATGAGCAGTATGTCATCCACATACAAGACCAGAAAAGCTACAGAGCTCCCACTAACCTTCTTGTAGAAACAAGACTCATCTTCGTTTCTGATGAAGCCAAACTCTTTGACCACTTCATCAAAACGTCGATTCCAACTCCTAGAAGCTTGCTTCAATCCATAAATGGATCGTTGCAGCTTACAGACTTTGTTGGCTTGCTTTGGATCCTCAAAACCCTCCGGCTGTATCATATACACGTCCTCGAGGAGATTCCCATAAAGGAATGCTGTTTTGACATCCATCTGCCAAATCTCATAGTCGTAGTATGCTGCAATTGCAAGTAGGATTCGGATGGATTTGGTCATTGCGACTGGTGAAAAGGTTTCATCATAGTCAATACCATGAATCTGTCTGAATCCTTTGGCCACCAATCGGCCCTTATAGGTAATCACATTACCATCCATGTCGATCTTCTTCTTGAAGACCCACTTGCACCCTATGGGCCGCGCCCCATCAGGTGGTTCCACCAAAGTCCATACTTTGTTGGTATACATGGATTCCATCTCGGATCTCATGGCCTCAAGCCACTTCTGCGAGTCTGGGCCATTCATGGCCTCCTCATAGGTAGTAGGCTCATCATCTATGAGCATCGTGTCACCGGAATCAGTTACGAGAAGTCCGTATCTCTCGGGTTCCTGGCGCACTCTACTAGATCTACGAAGCTCTTGTGTTACCTGAACAGGTGGATCCACAACTGCTTGTGATTCCTGTTCATGTTCCATAATCGATTCTGTGATTTGTGGTTCTTGAACTTCTTCAAGTTCTACATTCCTCCCACTTGCTTCTTTAGAGACAAACTCTCTTTCTAGAAACACGCCGGTCCGAGCAACAAACACTTTGTTCTCGGTTGGATTGTAGAAGTAGTATCCCTTAGTTTCCTTAGGGTACCCCACAAATTTACACTTATCCGATTTAGGCCCTAGCTTGTCTGATTGTAAACGTTTTACATAGACATTGCAGCCCCAAATCCTCATGAACGACAGTGTGGGACGCCTCCCACTCCATATCTCATATGGTGTCTTCATGACTGATTTAGATGGAACACGGTTAATGGTAAAAGCTGCACTTAATAGAGCGTAGCCCCAAAATGATAATGGAAGATCGGTTTGACACATCATAGACCGAACCATATCCAATAGGGTTCGATTCCTCCTCTCGGACACGCCATTCCATTGTGGCGTTCCGGGTGGAGTGAGTTGGGACACGATCCCACACTCTCTAAGATAGTCGTCAAACTCTTGGCTCAAGTATTCTCCTCCACGATCCGATCGTAGAGCCTTGATACTTTTGCCAAGTTGCTTCTCTACTTCATTCTTGAATTCTTTGAACACTTCAAAGGATTCGGATTTTGCCCTCATAAGGTACACAAATCCATATCTACTGTAATCATCAGTAAACGTAATGAAGTAGACATAACCACCCCTGGCTGGCGTGGCAAATGGCCCACACACATCGGTATGTATGAGCGCCAATTGCTCACTAGTCCTCTCACCTTTCTTATTGAAAGGGGACTTTGTCATTTTTCCCAATAAACAAGCCTCGCATGTCTCATATGATTCAAAATCAAATGAGTCCAGCAATCCATCCTTATGGAGTCTAGATACACGTTTCTCATTTATGTGGCCTAAACGACAGTGCCATAGATAAGCAGGATTTAAATCATTTATTTTAATCCGCTTGGTATTAATGTTGTAGACAGGATTACTTAGATCAAGGACATAAAGTCCATTAAATAATTGCGCACTAAAATAGTGAATATTATTCAAATAAAAGGAACAACAATTGTTCTTTATTGAAATAATAAAACCTTCCTTGTCCAAACAAGAAATAGAAATAATGTTTCTGCTCATAGCAGGCACAAAATAGCAATTATTTAATTCTAAAACTAATCCTGAAGGCAGAGATAGCTCGCAAACGCCTATGGCCAACGCAGCAACCTTTGCTCCATTCCCAACGCGCAGATCTACCTCCCCTTTAGCCAATCTTTTACTTCTCTTTAGATCCTGCATATTTCGACAAATATGAGATCCACATCCAGTATCTAATACCCATGATGTAGAGACAGTTAAATTGACATCTACAACAAAAATACCTGGTGGTGGTGGAATCACTATTCCAAGCCTCTTGTCCTCCAGATATTTTGGGCAGTTCCTCCTCCAGTGTCCAGGTTGACTACAGTAGTGACATTCACCCTTAGTCACGACCTTGGCAATGGCACCAACAGGCTTAAGGGCTTGTTCCTTGGACTTGGCAACTGACTTGCCTTTGCCCTTGGAGGAAGAGGCAAACTTTTTACCCTTTCCTTTATGCACCATCATAATGGCTTTGCCCTTACCCTTATTGATGCTCTGTTCAGCCGTCCTCAACATGTTGAGCAAATCTGGCAGTGGTTTAACGATCTCGTTCATGTTATAGTTCATAATGAACTGTCCATAACTCTCGGGCAACGATTGCAACACGAGATCGGTTGCCAACTCTTGGCCGACCGGGAACCCAAGCCGGGCGAGATTCTCCAAGTACCCGATCATTCGGAGTACGTGGGGTCCCACCGGGTTCCCTTCTGCCAGATGACATTTGAACAGTGCCTTTGAGACCTCATACCTCTCTACCCTCGCCTGCTCTTGGAAGAGCTGCTTTAGATGTTCGATCATATCGACAGCATTCATGTTCTCATGTTGCTTCTGAAGCTCAGAGGTCATGGTGCAAAGCATTAGGCAGGCCGCATCATTAGCGTCATCAACACGCTTTTGATACGCCTTTAAGGCAGCAGGTGTCTGATTCTCTGGACCTTCAGGAACATGCTCCTCTATTGCGTACAGCTTCTTTTCTTGCTTGAGAACAATTCTCAAGTTTCTGTACCAATCGAGAAAGTTGGTTCCTGAGAGCTTGTCCTTCTCAAGGACAGATCGTAGGGAATGTTGTGAACTCGATGAGTTGTTTGCCATTTGGAATTCTACAAAAAGGAAAATACGCAAGTTTTAGTATTTGTGAATTTTTGACTATATTTAATAATGGCTAGTTTATTAAATATAGCTCCCACTATTTTACTACGGATTAATAACCCTCAAGATATTAATGCGGAAAATATCCTTATATTTTCTAGTGGGCCAAGATCCATCTTTTTCATCTCCTTATGAGCTTGCTTTGGCAAGTCACCCATAATTCGATTACTTCTTAGGTAGGAACAATTCCAATTGCATCCCATATGCAACTCTTGGTTCAATCGGGCAAATAACTCCTTATTTATCCATCCTTATGGATAATCCCAATTGATTGCCTCTAGGTTTCTTAATCAAATTAATAGCCTAGTTGTGTTCAACCTCTTATCTAAACAATTGCACATTGTTACGTGCCATCGCATTCCATCATTATGAACCAAGTCGCCATGCTTTGGCACGCACGAACTCGATAAATAATGATGATAATGAGTGTTTAAATAACGAGAAGGCAAGAACACAATATTTTAAAATTTGAGGGATTTTCAATTCAATTTTAATTATTTTGTTGATCAATATCAACTAATCTATCTATTTGAGTTTGGGCACAACTCCAAATAATAGATCCGGGTTGTCTAATTATCTTATTATCCTAATTGCATGCATCATTCATACACCAACCACACAAATAATAAGACAATAAATAAACAACCACAAAACAGAAAATAAACGTGATGTGGATATGGCCTTTTTCTAGACTAAGATAATTCCAAGCCAATGGAATTATCTATGAACCCTAAAACAAACACATCTCCATGCGTCTTGATCTTTTGGTCCATCCTTCATAGTCATGTGGAATGCTCCATGCTCCATGCTCCATCTTTGTGGCTCCTTTGGCTTTGGGCTTCTTTTCTCCAATCTTGACTAACAATCTATTTTATCTAGCACTAGCTAATATCTATACTAAATAAAATAAATCTCACAAGTTGAGAAAAAAAATGGCACGCAGGCCATAAAACCCTAATTAATTATTACAATTAATTGATCAGCTCGCAGGCCGTAAAACCAAACCACAAAATTAAACATCCACATCAAACCACATCCTAAGGCCATATCCAATCACCATGCGATTTGCACATAAACAGTTAAAATCCAATTTTAACGCGCTTGGTCAATTTTAATTGATTTTAGGATTTCTAGGGTTAAAACGGTCCATGGGCCCAACAATCCAATTGCCCGGGCCCAAATAAGTGAACCATAAAGCCCTAGGGCCGGCCCGGCCCAAAACCCGCAAGCTAGGCCCGCGGGTTAGGGCCGCCCGGCCCCTTAGGGCGCCAAGCTTGGGCGGCAAGCAAGGGGGCGGCTCCCTAGGGGGCCGAACCTCCTTGTGGAGGTTGTTTCCAAAACAACCTCCTTGCTTGGAGCCCAAGTTTGGTTGTTTCCTTGTTGTGGGAGAACTCCTTCTTCCCCAAGGATGCCCAAACCCTAGATCTAAGATCCTAAAATTTCTCAAACTCACCAATTCATGCATCCAATGCAATAATTGGGTCTTGTTATGATTAATTCTTTGACAAATTGCATCCAATGCTTGATTTGTCTTGTTTTACGCGATAAACAACAAATTAAGGTGTAAAACAACAAGAATGTAACACATAAACTACGTTTATGCTCTATGACCTGTGGCTCTGATACCACTGTAGGGTTTTGATTCATGGATCGCGCAAACGGAAGCATAATCAAACAAACAACCATGCAAAACCCTCCAAGGATCACAAGTCTAGATGCATAACGATAGTGAAGGTAAGAAATCATAAACACACCTTTGGGTTCTCCTTGATGACTTCAAACGCGAATAGTGTCACGTTCTCTATAGTTGATCCACGCCTAGAGTTGTTCCTAGATCTCCAATCTCCTTGGTGCTAGCCCGGATTGAAAGGAGGGTGAAGAAATCACGCAAAACGAGACACCAAAAGGGGGCTCGGCCCTTTGTGGCGTCGGGGACAAGGGGGCGGCGGCAATAGGGGGCGGCGTCCCTCTTTGCTTGCTCTCTCTCTCCTTTGTTCTCTCCTACTCTTGTTATGTTCTCGCTAGAGCATAAAGTATGTAGGGAAGGAAGGAGGAGGGTCCTTTATATAGTCCAACAACTCCTTGTCAACTACCTAAAGGACTTATTCTAGTCCTACTAGAGTTCAATTTAGTCCCTTCCTTGCAAATTAGTCCCTACTAAGTTTGCAAGGGTTTGCAAAGTGATCCTTCTAATTAATTAATCCAATTAATTAATTCCACAATCTAGTACAACTCTATATAGCGTGTGACCCCATAGGTTCTATCTAGTTGGTAGCAACTCTTTGCTAATATGGAGCGGTTTCTAGCAAAACATCCATTCTAGCCAACTAATAGAATAGTCATCTAGACAACCTTGTACAAGTAATTGTCTCATCCCTTTGCCTCCATATCCGGATTGGACACGAGACATACAAGTCACACTCGTATATCCAATCCCTAGTTTCTCGATCCATGGAATAGCCTTATTCATGCAAATAACATCAATATCCCATATATTGATTTATTTGAGTCTGGCCAGACATTCTATAAGCACTATCCTCGAGTGGCCTTGGATATTTGCTCCCGTTATGTGGGAGGGGCAAATCCTCTCTACGTCCACTACGATCTCTAAGCTTGCTTCTCATTGTATCCAGTACACGCCTTTATAACCACCCAGTTACGGTGTAGCGTTTAACGCTACCAAGATCACAATGATCCACAACTAGAATATCTAGTGACTTCAAGTCTAAGGATGACAATACCATTGTACCCGAGAAGCACTTGTGACTCAACATAACGTGTATGTAGCCTTCTCGGTAATGGGTCAATCCAGTGCAACATTCCGTAATGCACACCTATGTGTTGGATCGTGATATCTCCATATCAATCCAACCCCATACTAGTCTATAGATGATTGTCCCATTTAATCATTATACTTGACTAGGGATATTTAAGATAAACAACACAATTGTAAATCTAAGGACTTCATTATATTAAATATCCAATAAATAATAAATGAATTTCTAGCCAATTACAAATTCATACTAAACTAGATTGCCTCTAGGGCATCTATTCCAACAATGATCACCAAGATACGAGCACAATAATTCGCTAAGAAGCAGGTGAGATCAACAAATAAATAAACAAAAGCAAAAATAAAATTCCCTAAATTTAATAGTTCTAACTAATTCAACCGAAGTCCCCGGCAATGGCGCCAAAAACTTGACACGATCCAACCGCAAGTGTACGGCTGTCGCGTGTAGTAATATCCGGTAATCCGGGTTTGTCGAACCCAAGGGACTTGTCGTGAATTAACTAAGATGATTAACTTCGTGTGGGAAAGCAATTGGATTGTCTTATTAAACTAATAATTTAAATAACAAATTATTAAAATTGAGACTAATACGAGGGATGAGTATCAGGATATCTCTACGGGTCACTAGGTATTTCACACTTTGAGGGATTTATACTTTGTTAACACGATGATTCTTTAATCTAACTAATCGAGCACGAATGTGTTGAAGATGTCTCAGCCAACACCAATACTTAGACTAACAAAGCCAATTTCTCTAGCCTAATCAAGTTCAAGTATGCATTAAGATCATTAATCTACTTTTTGTTCTTAGCTAACTAGCAAGATTTCTCAACCCTAGATACGGCTAGTGTGTATTTCAAGATTCCGGGCAAGAAACATTGATGCCTCTAATGTTCTAAGCCTAAATCAATCCTATCAATACGTCTACCGATAGCAAAGGTGAATTTAAGCGCATAAAATACACATAGCTAGCTAAAAAGTCATCAATTAAGCTCAAAGCATGAAATCAAATCCATAAATCACCAAACAAAGTGATCAAACCCTAGCTCCCTGCGAGATACCCTGAGAAAAGTGTTTAGCTACGCATATTCATGATCACAAATACAATAGTTTGTGTGCTCATGTACAACAATAATGAAAAGATAAGAGTAGAGGGATCAAACGGATGAATTCTCGCTTCCACGACGAACTCTAGCTCCAAGTTTCTCCTCAAATCTTCTTCTCTGCGTCTCCCTCTGTTCTAACCTGCCTTTTAGGTCTAAGAACTTGTTTTTCAAGGCCTGGGCACGATTTTTAATGTATTTTGGCCGAATTTGCAATTCGGCCCCTCCAGTTTGCATTTGTCGGCCAGAATTCATAAACTGACTTTGCGCGGGCCTTTTCTACCTCATCCGGACTCCGGTTTGGGCCCATATTATATCGTTGGAAATCCCTGAATATCTACTTTACAATGGCGTAGGACTTGATCCAAAAATTGTATACGTAACTCCAGATAAATCCAGAAGAGTGCACACTGGTCCAGTGAAACTTTACCAGCTTTTCTTCGTTTTTGTGTCAACTTCGCCTGACCATATCTTTCCCATGCGAACTTTGATTGAGCTCCGTGACCTACCATTGGAAAGATCTTTGAGTCTACTTTCATTTGGAACTGGTCTCACTATAGCAGATTTTGTAGAACTCAATATATCATCAAAATAGTGAATGATGGTCACTTTTGCTCCTCTAACTTTGCTTCTGTTCCGTACTCTTTGACTTCCGAAGCCCGTTTCTTCTCTCCAACTGCTCTCCTCATGTAATGTTCCTGTAAAATTACAACACGAACACTACCGTGAAGATCAAATATGACAAAATTATACAAATCATAAGTAAAACTATTCAAGAAACACCCGAATTGTACGTTTAAGCTCTAAAACATCATAAAACTCATTTTCTTCTCAAAATTGCCCGAAATTCGTCACTTTGCACCGAAACGCACACAAATAAAAATATAAAGTGTATATAGGATGACTCTTATTAAGGTGTTATCAGGGGGGGACCTATCACTATCCTCCTCTTCTTATACCTTACCCGAACAAGGTCAAAAGAGTACAAACGCCTCGTAATTATTTAATTTCTCAATCTTCAACATTTTGATGTCAAAGTTCACATACCTATGAGCATCTACATCCTCATGGGGGAGGGGGTGCTATAGGGATAAAGTGTCCCTTGGGTGTGGGATGGTAAGGGGGCTTTTCCCATTGACATGCCCCTCCCCCTACAAAGGGTCGTTAATTAACTTAATATTTGACAGTATAAATTACACTTATTAATATTTTATTATTATATTATGTCTTTTTTAGTATTGAATTCTCTTGTTTTTTATAACGACTTATTTTTTCGTACTTGTAATCGCTATTTTGCCGAATAAAAATGTTGTTTGTTATTATTGTTTTAAGTATTATTATTTTTGTGTATATATTGGTACACAATTGTATTTAGTTTTTTTAGCATTAATAATTTATTTTCAAAATATCAAAAATATATATATATATATATTAAAAATCAATTTTGTTGGGTGAGAGAAAATGAATGGGTTAGAGATGAGTAGTGGTTTGGGGGAGGGGGAGGGGAAGAGGGAAATGGTGGGCCCATTGAGGGAGGGGGAGAGGGAGAGGGAAAATGACGTGGTTTAGAGATGCCCTAAGAAGCAAAACCATGCACAATGTCTAACATCTTAATTTTAGCAAGACGAACTCAAATTATCGTTCAATAAGTATAATGACACCCTCGCAAGTGCACGAGATATAAAGTAATAACGGTAAGTATTATACTGAGTTATCGAACTCAAGGGACGATGTTTATCTAGTTCTAATCAAAAGCTAATTTAAGAAAAGTAAAATTACAGAGAAGAGTTGATTTGTTGTTGTAAACTGACTAAAAACAACGAAGATGTCAATTTGGGATACTCTACACTATTCAACGATGATGATTTTAATTTAAGAAAATATGATTTAATTTTTTTCTTGTCATATACGTGGAACATCATTACATAAATTCTTCTATACTTTACAACTAGCGGATTTGAACCCATGACCACATGCCGGGGCTATTAATGCTCTACCACTGAGCTATCTCTCGTTTACGATAATGTTGTCTGAAACACGCAAATTTAAAAATCGATCATGGTCACATATAAGCACCCAGAGTCTCCCCCGCTCCATGTGAAACTATACTACGATAAATCAGTCACTTCTTGGTCCTTAGTATCATATATCCTAGCATGCATGATATTCCATATTTTACTATTGACCAAGCTATAATATTTCACCTCTCGGTTTTCATGATACGGAACTCATTTCTATCATCCTCACACGGTTCTTCCTAATCTCTCTCAAGAATTGATTTTCTACCCCTAACAAATCTAGGTCCCGAATCTAAACTCATATGATATAAAGAATATGGATAGAAAAATAACATCAAACTTTTATTATGTTATTTTTGTGATTAATCAGAATCCAGTAATCCATCAAAGTAAGAACATAACTATAGGTTCCTTCAGAGAAATATATCAAATAAAATTATTCAAATTTACTATAAAGAGAAGCAAACAAGTTCATAGCATTAAAAAAAGTTAGAAAATATAAGAGAGAGAGAGAGAGAGAGAGAGAGAGAGAGATTTGAACTACTGACCAAGTCCGCCTTCGGGCGACTCCTGCGTAGTTCATTTCCCCCGTTCTCCCGACCTTCCTCTCTGTCTCTCGTGCATCTAATATGATGAATTAGGTCTCACAAAGTCGTCCTTAAATAGCTGATTCCAAATTTTGAAGTATTTTAGGAAAATTTGCACTTCAGCCCATCCAATCTGCAATTTAAGACATACTAAATTGTTGATTTTTAATGGGACATAACTCAGTCAAACACCAAATTAGGCCAACTTTATATGGTTAAAAAGTCATTTGATGTATAATTTCACATGACGCAAGCCTTGATTCAAAATTATTGTAGATTTTCCTTAGCTGAAATTGGTGCAGACTAGTTAGCGCGACATTTTCAACTTCTCTTCAGTTTTCCATCATTTATTTTTCTCTTCGGCTCCGTTTGGTTACGAGTAAATTTTTTTATAATTATTTTACGCGTAAAATAATTTCCGTTAAAAAGTGTTCTCTACAATGATTCTCTCTTGTTTGGTTGACACTTCTAAAACATTTTTTTGTGCATGAAATATTATTTTGAGAAATTACATATAATTATAAATTAATTTATTGGTGGTGATGGCAGTGGGCGGCTACGGCGGTGGAGGTTGGTAGAGGCATTGATGGTTCTTGGTGGCAGATGTGTTTGTATGAGTTGTTATCATGCTCCTTCACTCTCCGGAAAATGGGTTATGGATTTTAAACGTGTAGATCATGTTACATCATTTGAGTGAAAGTATTTTACAAAGGAAAATATTACGAGACAAATGACGAACCAACACCAAAACAAAGAAAATATTTTACAAAAAATATTTTACCACCAACCATACCGAGCCCTCATCTAGCTCAATTCCAAGAATCTCCAGACATCTCATAAGCTCAATTTCATCTATTTTACCTAAAATACACAACACTAAACTACCCATACAATTGTCATTTTAAATTTGAGGGAAAACATGCGTGAATATGCTAAAACTATACTTTTCACTCTTAAACTTGTAAAACGTCAAATTCATAAATTTTGTCAATATGACATATAAATCATACTACTTATGTTTCTTATGAAACAACAGAGAGAAAATGGGTACTGATAGCTCTATTTTAAGAGTTATTTTTATACTTCCATGTTACTTGTAATAGGCAATTTCACATGATTTATATGTTATATGTGCGTTAATATGTAGAATTGATGACTTACAAGCCTAAGAGTGAAAAGTAGTGTTTCTAGCCTATTTGTGCGTGTTTTCTCTCATATTTGCTATGATAATTGCACGGGTTGTTTAGTGTTGTGTATCTCAGGTAAAATAGGTGCAATGGAGCTTATGATATGCTTGGATATTCTTGGAATGGAGCTAGTTGAAAAGGAGAAAAGGAGACGCACAAACGAAGTAAAGTTGGAAAAGTCACACAGGACCAGCCTGCACTCTTTTCGATGCCCAGGAAAATCTACAAATAATTTTGAAGCAAGGCTTGCGGCATTGGAAAGTAGACATCCGTAGCTTTCCAACGGTATATGTTAGGCCCGAAGACGAGTCCGTATAAGGGAGATACAGCCCGCGCAAAATTAGCAAATAATTCTGTCCGGGAATTACAAAGTAGAGGGGCTGAAGTGCAATTTCGGTTAGTTTTCATTAAAAAAACGTGCCCAGATGGTAAAAAACGTGGAGAACGACCTAAGAAGAGGAGATTCACGCATCTTTGAAGTCTTTGGAGCTAGGGAAGAAGGGAGAACAAGCTTGGAGCAAGGATCATCAATTACATTGAAGATTTTAGCGTTTGATCTTCGTTTCTTCATCTATTCTTCATGAACTTCATTATTTTGGATATGTTGAACAATCTTATGTCTAGCTAAATTTCTTAAATCTAGGTGATTGATGGAAAACTAGGGTTTGTTGGATGATTTTCCGGATTTTGGACATGATACATGCGTTTGCTTAAAGTTTATGAATGTTCTAGTTATCTTACATATTCTTGTACTTCATTCTTAGTATTCTTGGCTTGATCACCCTTAGGATACTAGTCGTTGAGATTGTTACACGAAAGTGAACTTTTTGATACATGTTAAAGAATATTGTAGGTGATCTTGTAGTTTCTTGAGACCGAGAGGAGATAGAAACTTGATTAATCGTGTGAGGGTAGTTTCGATTGGTTGTGTTAGGACTTAGTGAATTCGGTGGACCGATAGGACCCGGTGAACGAAGCCTAACAAATCAATTAGATTTTAGTAATAGACGGAGGTGGACCGAGAGGACCCGAAATCTATTGTTTACACAAATTCACGTGAGATCGAGAGAAGATTGTGATGAGCATTACCCGGTATAACTAGAACGTGAGTAGAGTGTTTCATGCATAATTCCGGAAATCGTTAACAACCCTAGGGAAATCAATTACCTAGTTCTTTCTCATTAATCGTAATCAAATCACAATTTATTTTCGTTTAAAAATTTAAAACCCTACAAAAATATTCAGTTACTTGTTATTTAATTTACGTCGCTTTTTTGTGGGCGACACGTTACCACTTCAAACAATTTTTTGCCGGCTACTTAGATCTCCTATAATTACTTTCTAGTTAGCTAATAATCGTAAACTCCCTTGGGTTCGATACTCGGAGTCGTGAAATACTCCTAATACTACTTGACCGTATACTTGCGTTTAAGCGCGTAAAGAATTCGCGTCAGGTACAATTTTTTATAAACTTGTTCTTTTGACCAATTTTCCCCATTTAGTTCCTCTAATTACAGCCTCCCTCACAACTGTCTCTCTCTTTTTAACAAAATCTTGAACAACAAGAACTTTAAGAACAGCCATCAACGAGCAACAAGAACATATCAAACTAAATTTATGTACCAAAACGTCCTACATCAACAAAGTCAACAACATTAGAAAAAACGGTTAATTTTAGTATGAATAGCTACAACAACTAATTTTCTTTACAGGAGGATAAGAAAAAGAGCATTAGAACAAGATTCTAAGTCACAGATCTAACCGTAGGAAACATATCAATCAACCTATCTAGGTTAATCCCATTGTAGTTTTCTGATGAAATCCCTCTCTCGGCTCAACCTCTCCACGGCTTGCAGAGATCTACAGAGAGTACACGCCAGATCAAGAGAGAAAGAGGGAGGCGGAAGAAGAAGAAGAAGAAAAAGACATATCGGGATTTCCTATGTTTGCTCGACCGGACGCCGCCTAACCACAGCCATTCGTTTGGCCATCCCTCACCACCAATGTTCATTCGACCGACCCTCATCACCGGAGCGCCTCTCTCTCCCTCCATCTTTCTCGATCTGGAATTGAGAGAGAAAGAAAGGGGTCGTCAGATTCTCCATGGCATATTTAATGGACGCCGCCTCCATAGCCAGAGGGAGGGTGGGCTCTGGGTGGTTCGGTGCTGAGAGAGATAGAGGGTTGAGAAGAGAAGAAACAGATGGGGATGGGTCGGTGCATTAGGTTGGGGTGAATTTTTGAAGGGATAAGATGTAATCTCAGAATGGGAGATTGTAATTTTTTTTTAGATGATTTTTTCTAATGTAGGGTGGTCGGGGGTATAAAAGTCATTTTAAGAGAAAATTACTAAAAATAGAAAGTATGCTGAATGAGAAGAAACAGAGGTAATACAAAATAATCTTAATACGAGTAATAAAAAATCCAAATAATATCTTACCCTTAAAGAGTTATTTAACCCCCCACCCGCACGCACACACATACATTTTACTCATTTTGAGTGAAACTCAATTCAAGACTTCTCTTTCATTTTTATGACGATAAGCATCACAATTAAGAAGCGTGTTATCAAGCTTGTTGACTAACTAGTTCAGCAATATTTAGCAAATATCTACAGAGATAGCACCCAATATTGAAAGATCCAAGATTGTTGACTAACTAGTTCAGCAGACTTATTTTCAAGGCTTTGAAATGGTTTTCAAGGTCTTGAAAAGTTGTAACACTGAAACAAATAAGATCAAAGTTTTGAAAGGATTTTCAAGGCTTTGAAAATCAGTTCAAACCTTTGAAAACCACATAATGACTTACCTTCTTACCTGATGCTCCCCCTAAACCAATGCATCTTTATTTAGCATGCCTAATTCCAGTCTCAGAGCTGAGAATCTTTCATCTGGCAATGGTTTAGTGAAGATATATGCAAGTTACATGTTAGTATACACAAATTCATGAACAATATCACATTTCTCAGCATGATCTCTGATGAAATGATGTCTAGCATCAATATGCTTGGTTCTTGAATGTTGTACTGGGTTTTTTGTGATAGATATTGCATTAGTGTTGTCACATTTGATGGGAATACTTCTGAAATCAAATCCAAGATCCCTCAGCTGTTGAGCAATCCACAACACTTGTGAACAACATGCACCAGCAAATATATACTCAGCTTCAGCTGTTTATAGAGCAACTCAGTTCTGTTTCTTAGAGTGCCAACTGATCAGAGATGATCCAATAAATTGGCAAGTTCCAGAAGTGCTCTTTCTATCAACTTTGTAACCTACAAAGTCTGCTTCTGAAAATCCATGCAAAGAGATCTTAGAATGTCTTGGATACCAAATCCCCAAGTCTTTGGTACCATTAAGATATCTGAGTATTCTCTTCACAGCAGTTAAGTGTCATTCCTTTGGATCAGCTTGATATCTTGCACACATACATACACTGAACATGATATCTGGTCTACTAGCAGTAAGGTATAGTAATGATCCAATCATACCTCTATATTCTTTCACACTAACACTCTTACCAGATTCATCTTTATCTAAAGACAGTGTAGAACTCATTGGAATCTTGATCTCTTTGGATTTAGACATGTTGTACTTGTTTAGCAAGTCTCTAGTATACTTGCTTTGATGCAGAAAGATGCCCTTCTTCAATTAATGTATTTGAAGTCCAAGGAAGATGTTCAACTCTCCCATCATGCTCATTTCAAATTCCCTGCTAATAAGACTTGAGAATTCTGGCAACTGGAGAAAAAATTTCCTCACAATCAATATCTTCTTCTTGATTGTAACCTTGAGCAACTAACCTTGCTTTGTTTCTGATCACTTTGCCATTCTCATCCAACTTATTTCTGAACACCCACCTGGTACCAATGACAGACTGATTTGTAGGTTGAGGAACCAAGTTCCAAACCTTATTCCTTTCAAAATCATTGAGTTGACTTTGCATAGCAATGATCCAGTCTCTTCTTGTAGTGCTTCCTTCACAGTTTTAGGTGAGATAAAAGCATTAAAAGCACACAAGCTCTTCAACTGTGATCTAGTTTGTGTACCAGTGGTTGGATCTGAAATGATATTATCAACTGGATGAGATGAGAGATATTTGAATCTCTTTCTTGGGGACCAAGGTTCAGGTTCTCGATAAATCTTTTCTGGTCTTGAAGTAGTGGCTTTGTCACTTGTATCCTTCTGATCATCTTCTTCAAGGATTTGAGGCTTGTTTTCAAGTCCTTGAACACCATTTTCAAGGTCTTGAAAATGTCTTCAGTTTTCTTCTGAGCCTTTCTTGAACCCAAGAGAGTTTTAAACTTCTTCTTCTGATTCATGCTTGTTCAGATTCAGGTCTGCAAAACTTTCACTCAAAGAACCATCATAGCTTTCATCAAAGATAACTTGAATACTTTCTTCAACCAGCTTGGTTCTTTTATTTATTATAAACTCTATAAGCTTTGCTAGTAAGAGAGTAACCAAGAAATACCTTCATCACTTCTTGCATCAAACTTACCCAAGTTGTCCTTACCATTGTTGTGGACATAGCATGTGCAACCAAAGGGTCTGAAGTATGATATGTTTGGCTTTCTCCCTTTGAAGAGTTCATCGGGGGTTTTCTTCAAGATAGGCCTGATCAAGCACCTGTTTAGAATATAATTTGCTGTATTCACAACTTCTGCCCAATAATGTTTTGGCAACTTATTTTCTAGAAACATTGTCCTTGACATGTCTTCAAGAGTCCTGTTCTTTTTTTCTAAAACTCCATTCTGCTGAGGAGTTCTAGGAGCAGAGAAATTTTGAGAGATATCATGCTTAGCACAGAACAAATCAAATTATAATTGATCAAACTCTCTACCAAGATCACTTCTAATTGAAGCAATGGGTAGGTTTTTCAAGTTTTGAAGTTCTCTGTAAAACTTTGAAAATTCAGAGAGGGCTTCAAATTTTTCTTTCAAGAACATAACCCATGTATATATAGAATAATCATCTACAATGACTAGCATATAATTCTTACCTTTTGGATTTGGTGTCCTCATAAGACCACACAAATCCATGTGAAGTAGTTCAATAGGTCTAGAGGTACTTACAAACTTCTTTGGTTTGAATGAGTTTCTGGTCAGCTTGCCCTGAGCATAAGCTTTGCATACATCATCTTCTTTGAATTTGATAGATGGCAATCCTCTTACCAGATCCTTGGGTATTAATTTGTTCAAGGTATGCAAGCTAATGTGACCAAGCTTTCTGTGCCAAATCCTTGAATCCTCTTTCAAGGCCCTGAGGCACTTTAAGCTTTTACCTGCAACTTTGTTAGTCTGAAAAGTATAAACATTGTTTGATCTAGAGGCTGTGAGAATGCAATCTCCTGATCTCTCATTTTGCACCACATATTTATCTTTATCAAAGATAACCTTGTTGCCATTATCACAAAGTTGAGATACACTAAGCAAGTTCAATTTCAAACCATCAACTAGATATACATCAGAAATAGAATTTTCGTAATTTGTACCAACTTTACCAATACCAAGAATGTTGCATTTGCCTTTTCACCAAGAGTAATTGAACCTTCAGATTGCTCTTTCAATTCTGAGAATAGAGATCTCTTTCCACTCATGTGTCTTGAGCAACCACTGTTCATAAACCACTTCTGTTCTTTGATGTTGGTGACAACCTGCAAACACCAATTACTGCCTTACCCAGTTGTTAGACCAAGTGTGGAATTTGGACTCATACTCAGGATCAACCATGTTAGGTGGTCTGACCCCTTTAGGAACCCAAATCTGCTAACTTGTCATTTGAGTTGAAATGGAAATGTTTTTCTCATTATATGAGGGTCTCTTCTTATGAAAGGACAAGTCATCTTCATATGACCAATCTTGTCGCAAAAATGACACTTAGGAGAAGTTTTACTTCCAGCTTGCACAAATCTAGTATTGTTGTTTCTTGGAAAATTTGAATCGTATCCAATACCAGTTTTATGAACAGACTTTGAACTTCCTCCAAGAATCGAGTTTAACTTATGTTCTGAGCCTGCAAGCTTGACTTTAACTAATTCAAATTCTTGAAGTTTCTCAGCAAGAGTAGTCTTTTGTTTATCCAATTCATCAACTTGATGTTTCATATTAACAAGGTAAGAGTTCTCAGTGACTACTTCCTTGACTTGTGTTTTCAAGGCTTTGAAACTGGCTTTCAAGGTCTTGAAATCACTGTCAGTTTTCTTCTGAGAGATTTCAAGATTCTGATTTAGACAAACAAGTTGTAAATTCTCTTTTGCTTGCTCATGAACCTTTTCTTTCAAAAGTCTGATCTCTTTCAGATAATCTTCTTCATTTAAAAGCGTTGTTCTGAGATAATCTAAAAGAGCATGTTTTGGTTTTGAAATCAGACTGTTTACCATTACCTCAATGTTCTTCTCAGAACTTTCATCATGCTTGGCCATGAAGCATAGGTTAGCATGTTCTTCTTCAGATTCTGATTCACTTGATCTATCTGAATCACTCCATGAAGCTATCATAGCTTTCTTTCTCCTGTCATGGTCTTTCTTTTGGAAGTTCTTGCTTTTCTTGTGTGGACAGTCTCTTATAAAATGTCCTGCATCACCACACTCAAAGCAGTTCATGACTTTGGATTTATTTTGTGAATAAGACTTACCTTTGTACTCCTTGCTATTGGATGATCTGTTTCTTTCTCTGTTGAAGTCTTTGTTTCCAAAGTTTTTCTTCATTTTGAGAATCTTGGTTAAGGCTTTGGAAATCAAATCAAATGGATCTTCATCATCATCATCCTCAGTTTGAAGGCTTTGAATTTTCTCATTCTCTTTGGCCTTGAGTGCTAAGTTCTTGACACCTTCAGGTAGCTCTCCATCAGCTTCATTCATAGATATTTCATGGGTCATGAGCTTCCCTTGTAGGTCATCAAGTTGTAGTGATGAGAGATCTTGGGCTTCTTCAATGGTTGTTGTCTTTGGTTCCCATTTGGCCTTTGGATGACTTCTCAGTATCGTCCTCGCCTTTTCTTCATTGGAAATATGTTTTCCCAAAGAGTCAAGGTTGTTGACAATGTCTGTGAACCTTTTGAACATCTCTCTGATTGACTCATCTGCATTCATCTTGAACAGCTCATATTGCCTGAGATAGACGTTGATCTTGGTTTGCTTGACTTGACTAATTCCTTCAAATTTCACCACAAGCTTGTCCCAGATTTCTTTGGAAGTCTTGCAGCCTGAAATCCTGTTGAATTCATCTGTACTCAAAGCACAATATAAGATGTTAATAACTTTGTAATTCTTAGAATATTGATCCAACTCAGAGGAGGAGAGTGAGTCTTCAGATTTGGGAGTTATGATCCCATATTTCTCTTTAAAGAAGGTGTGACGTCCATTCTGTATAATGGTCCAACGTTCTATGTCCTGATCAATGTTGAACATCTTCATCAGGGCTTTCCAGTGAGCAAAGTTGTCTCCACAGAATAGATGAGGTCAGTTGGAAGCTCTTCCCTGTGAGAAACCACCATCACCTGCAGTACTCATGAACACCAGATGGTTAAATCTTATACAGTGATACAAGCTCCGATACCAATTGAAAGGGGGAGTATGCAGATGAATATGCAGCACAAATACTCTAGAAGGGGGGAGTTGAATATAGTATGCCAACTTTTTGCAAAAACTAGAGGAGTAAAAGAGTTTTAGTTTTAGAGCAAATGATTTCAAGGCCTTGAACACAAATTCAAGCCTTTGGAATGAAACACAACTTGAAGTAAAACAGACAAGTCTTTTCAAGGCCTTGAAAAGAGTTTTAAACCCTTGAAAAACAGACAAGTTTGAGTGCAGTAAAAACTATGAATATGACTGAACTGTAAATGTAAGAGACAAAGGATTTATAGAGTTCAGTCCACTTGGACATACGTCTCTACCTCAGGGATCTTCTCCCTGCAGGATTTTCAACTCAATTCTTATTAATCAAAAGCTAAGCCCTAGATCTCAAGCACAGAGAATTGCCTTACTATGTTACAGCTTGTGGTTCTCTCTAACCTATCTAGTACCTGCTCTAGCTAACTGATTAACTAAGAATTCTCTATTGTTCACTTTGAACAATCCTTGAGAATGATGTATAGAAGTATTACAGAAATGATCTACCAATAAAGTACAATACAGAAGAATACTATAGTAGAAAACTGCAGTGAAGAATGCATTGAAATTCTATGTGTTGGATTGTGAGAGTGATGAACTTTTTTGATGCTTGTCAATCCAGAATTGTGTCTCTCTTTTTTCCCGTTGAGTGTTGTGTCTTGTTTCTTCAAAAATGAGCTCTATTTATACTTCAAAAAACTCTGCAAATCTTCCCATATTTTTAACAACAAATCTCCTATTTTGTAGGAAACAAACTTTGACTCTTTGACATCTTCTCCAACGGTTAGAAGATCACAGTATTCAGAGATATTGTTGTGATATTGCATTTAAACAAATTTAGAAGCTGTCAAGTAGGTTTGATTGATCACATAATCATCTTCTCCAATTGCTTCCTTTCCTGCACAAGTCAGATTACGAAACTATCCCTCCAAACTAGGAAATAGAATTCCCTGCAAAAGCATAGTAAAACAGATGACTTATTATGTTCAAACATGTCGAGTTAATTTGTCTTTTATCATAAAATAATAATAAATCAATCATAGGGGTGAGAGAGAATAAATCAGATTAGAAGAGTTCACAGAAAACTCCCCCTGAGAAATAACATACGGGTTATTCAGTTTCAAGGCTTTGAATCCAGTTTCAAGGCCTTGAAAATAGCTATTTTCAAGCCTATGAGAACAGACTCAAGCCTTTGAAAGCTGATTTAAGGCCTTGAAATAGTTTATTTATTTCAAGCCTTGTGCAACCTATGACCTTACAGATTAGAACTACCAATCTGCACAATAATATGTCAGAAAAGAAGAAATATATTTTTTGCAAACCATTAAAACGAATAAAATAAAGTAATTGAATATGAATACCCCATTCTAAAATTCACAATCTTTCACATATGATACTTCAAGAAATGCATCTCAATTAAAAAACAGATAAGAAATGAAGTAATTGAAAAGGCTGTTGCTGATTTGGTTGGACTAATTTGCACACAAATGCAGTTGCACTTTCAAAGAGAATTACCTTTTCCATCAGTCAATTTTGTTGGAGTATCTGCACGCATATGAAATTGCAACTTTCAATTTCGGAAATCTTTACAGGGAAGAGGGAAGAGAACCAATTTTATGGATTTCCTAAAGTAGAAGAAGAAGAGATTTTGTAAAGAAGAAAAAGAAATAGAGGATTAAGGAGTTGTAGATTACTGTGAAACTGACACAATATTTAACAAATCTATTACGACTTAACGACGGTAGTAAATCATGGAACTAAATAGTGGTTAAACATATTGTCCTTCTACAGGTGATTATTAGGGGTATATTTGACAAACTCAAAAGTGTAGGAAACGGAGAACACACTCAAAAATGATAAACATTGTTGTCAAGCGTTATTTATGTTTTCCATACATAATACAACGAGTGATGGCTAGGAGGGTTGGTTTTGATGTTCGTCGTGGTAGTAAAAATACTCCTCAATTCACCCATATGGTGCATTTGTAACTAATTTTTTTGTAAGCAAACAGTTACTACACGCGGGTGACGTTAATGTCGAGCTCACTGAACCACCCATTGACGAAAGATGTGTACGTTTGCTTAAAGGTTTACCGCCGAGGGTTGCACCTGCAGAAGTTGGTGAATTATCTGCCCATGGTGCAGCCCGTGGTACATCATCGGCTGCTAGCACCTCTGAACTGCCTCGTCCTAGTGTTCCTATCATGAACCCACAACACCACCGCTCAATAAGTGTTGAGGAATTCAATGCTGAGATGGAACAGGTTCACATGCGGTTTGACAAAACAGATGCTGGCAATAAAAAAATATTGAAAGGGTTGAAGAAAATTAAGAATGTTATTAAGGTACGTTTCTCTCATGTGTGGGCGGGTCGTCGACAAGAGCAAGAGCCGTCTTCCTCAACTCCAACATCTTCTCCCGATGATGATTCATGCGACAGTAGCATGGCAGTTGAATAGGTTTTATTTGTATTTTTTCGTTTATGTATTAAGTATTCAGTTTGTTTTCTATGCTTTTCCTTTTGTAATTTAAAGTTTTGTTTTGTTTTGTTTTTAATGTTAAATATTTACTTTGTTTACATGTGTTTACAAACAACACTAGAACCTGATCTATTAATGGTGGACTTGCAACATAAAAAACGTAGCATCTAATTTGTTCAGTAATTCACATTAAAAAAGTAACATAGTAGTAACATAAAGAAAGTCATAAATGTAAGGGAAATATGCCAACGTTAGTTATAATTTTTTCGGAAAAAAACGTAACAAACAATTTAAAGTAGATGTTATAAAGCTACTGATTGTTGGCAACAACAACAACTTTGATCTGCTCTCGAACTGCTAACATTGTGGCATCTTCGTCCATCATTTTCTGGGTCATAAGTTCGAAAATTAGACGTGGATGCCTCGTTACTGTTATATTCTTCTTGCCTACTACGGTGACGTGCACCGTACCTCTCAGCAAAGTTGAACCATGGTTCCCGCTTGTCGAATATGCGCAAGAAGTTGTGTAGTGCCATAGTCACACCTATGACAGTGACTTGTACAGACAACTTGAATGGGGGCATTGCTTCAAGTATTTTCCATCTTGTTTTCCAAACTCCAAAAGACAGTTCAATGACACTTCGTAGCAAAGAATGGTGACGGTTAAAAATCTCTTCGGAATTACGAGGTGGGTCTCCTTGACGGAATTGTGAAAGGTGATACCTCGGCTCGCCTTTATAGGGAGCTAGGAACCCCAGCATGTTCAGATATCCAGCGTCAACAAGATAATATTTTCCAGCCGGAGGTAGGGGAAATTTCATTTGCGGGGATTTGAGCACGTTGTAGAGCACGCGGCTATCGTGTGTGCATCATTCCCATCCAACAGATATTTAAGTGAAACACAAGTCAAAATCACATATTGCAAGAACGTTGGTGGTGGCATAACCCTTCCTCCCAATGTAGTTTAATTTTTTTTATCTTCTGCTATTTGAACATGCACGTGAGTCTCATCCATAGCACCAACGCAGTTCTACAAGTCCAAGTTTTGTTTATAAACCATTCTAATCTCAAAATTAAACACAAAAATAATAAACAACGACAACGAATTTGTACCTTGAACGCTGGCCAGTACATTTAGCTATCCCTTATGTAGGGATGGGTTTGGTCACTATATGTTGGTGACGTCCAGTCGGCCACCATCTTGCTTGCCGCCTTCAATACACGGTAAAATTGAAGACTAATGGTTTCTCCAGAATGTTGGAAACGTTCCTGCACGTCTCGATTGCTAACTTTGTGTCCAAGAGTGTAAAGAAATATTCCAATGGCTTCTTCTACACTAACTCGATTAGTCGGTTCAAATCCATACCGTGATACAAGCAAGTCGCAGAGCTTCCAAAACACCTCCGACCTCATACGAAAAGCTTCAACACTCCGCTTCCAGTGGCCTTGCAGAACCTCATCGACCCAAATTGGTCCAGTTAGAATAGATGTGCGACATGGCTCCTTGTAGTCCATCTAAAAGTTCTGTGCGAAAACAAACATCACATTTGCGGCACTAAGAGAGGGTTGCACCTCCACCGCATTGGAAAGTATCGCATCGAACACTTTGCCTTTTTCCTCCGTGCCATTTGTCGAATCTGCAATATAAATAGTTTACACATGGAAATAATTACACTTATCAAACGAAATAAATAATATTACATAAAACAAACATCCGGTACAAATAAAATGGTTTAGGAAATATCTAAATTAGGTAGTACACGTTTAAACTGAAAGCATCAAATAACAGCTAATTCGGTTTACTAACTCGATGGAGTCATCCACTCCCTCTTCGTCATGTCTAGGCGCCTAGTGAGCCATTTGAGTCGAGCATCTCTGTCTCAAACTGCTATGAACGAGTCCCTGTTTTTGCGAAGCAGAAAGAAGTCCACACACTCGGAAAACAAGTCATATGAGTAGTCCATGCCCGGTTACGTGACAACAATAGCGAGGCAATCGTCTGCGGTACGACCATGGACATAATTGACAGTGATTTGCCCGTGCTCATGCTAAATTTGCTAAGCCTGGAAGGCCGCTGTTAGGTTGGCCATAGCTGTGTTCTTAGTTGAGTTTTCGTCCTCACGGCGTCTTCGTTTCCTGGAGGAGTCACTAGAACCGCCTTCAGTCTGGCTGGTTGGAATTTCCAAATCACTCTGTGGTTGCTGGGGAGAGCTTTGGGTGTCCTCCTGACAGCTTGAAAATGTATTAGTTTGGGACATCTTTTTACCATTGGTTTTAACCCTGTGAGAGTTGAGTTTGGCCATTTTTAGCTTATTTTCCACCTGATACGAGGCAGAGATTTATAGATCATGATTGCAAAATTTGAGTAATTTTATGCATACTTTTGGATATGATCGCGGGTGCATGTTATGATGTGCTGGTAACAGGTGCCGAAAAATGCATGAGATTGACTTGGATAGGAGGCAGCGTGTCAGGAGAGCTGGGCAGAAAAAGAGGAAAAAAATGACTAAGTTGTGCGTTCAAACGCAGGAGCTGCGTTCAAACGCACAAGACAGGAGCAGCAGGAAAATGACAGAAATTTGGCTAAGTCCTGCGTTCAAACGCAGAGGCAGGCTGCGTTCAAACGCAGGAGTCAGAGACCAAGTGCAGAAAAGCTAAGTCCTGCGTTCAAACGCAGGCGTTGTGCGTTCATACGCAGGGCTCAACACTCAAGAGAAGAAACGGCCAAGGGGTGGGTTCAAACGCAGAGGAGCTGCGTTCAAACGCATGGGTTCAGGAGCCAGAAGAGGAAAAACGGCTAAGTCCTGCGTTCAAACGCAGAAGGGTGTGCGTTCATACGCACTGCGTTTGAACGCAGGAAGTGTGCGTTTGAACGCACAGACGGGTTCCAGAATCTTCCAGGACGGGTCTTTTCAAGGGTAAAACAGGAATTTCGTGCATCAGTTTTGGAGACTGTGGCAATATAAAAGGAGGTGTCCCAGCACTGTTTTAGGGTTACGAACGAAGGCATACCACGGCTATCATCATCATCAGCAGCCAGTTTCACAGCAGCCAGGAGTTGGAGCAGAGCAGGATTGGAGCAGTTTTCCAGTATCTTCAGAAATAACTAGTTTGACCTTTTCTCTTTTTATGAAACATTGTCTTTAAATAATGCAAGCTAGCTAGACCTTTTGCCTAGGTTCTCGGTGAACCTAGGGTTTATGAATTCAGCAGACTTGGATGTTTTGATTTTCAGATGCATGGCTAGCTAAGTCTTAATACAGGATGGTTTGTTTATTATTCTGTCTTTGATTTTATTTTCATACATGAATGGCCTGATCACCCAGGAGTGTTACAGACAGGATCTGGTGCGCGAGAGTGACCAGCGAATGTTAGGAAGAAAAGACAGGATTTAGTACTCTGCCTTGATGGACCGAGAGGTGAAGAGAATCAGGGGACTAGCCCAGAAGCATTAGACCAACTGTTAGATGTTTAGGGGGAGACCGAGAGGAGAACCTGTAACCCTAGCAGACTTAGAACGAACCTGCAGATTTAGGTGGACCGAGAGGACCCGAAAATCTGCAGTTTAGTGATAAGTGCATGAGACCGAGAGGAGATTGTACTATTGGTATGCTGGCATAAACAAAACCACTGTGTGTTTCTGAAATCGAATATTTCATGAAAGCTGGAGAGTAACCCTAGGGGATCCTGGAATCTAGATTTTTAGAATTATCGACTTTTACAACTACAACAATTCCTGCGAAATATTCAACAGAAAAATAAAATAAGCTTTTACTATTTTTATTTATTACAGTTTAGTAGAGTCAAATCCCAAACCTTCCTCCTTTTTACAAACTTTGTGTCTTATTCTAATTTTGATTAGCAACAACTTAAACTGTTCTCGTGGGTTCGACAACCAGAGTCACAATTACATACTCTATATTACTTGATCGTACACTTGCGAAAAAGCAGATAGGTTTACGCTGTCAAGTTTTTGGCGCCGTTGCCGGGGAACGGTTACAGTTTTTGTTAAAGAGACATTAGAATAAGTCTCAGAGTTTTTCTTTTATTTTTACAGTTACTTTCTTTCGACTTACTGCTCTTGAAATCTGATTTTCAGGCTATTCATGTTTATGCCCAGATTGCCCCGCAAACTGGTATCACCACTCGAAGATCCTGAAAAACTTTTCAGAGAGCAAAGTCGCAGACACCGAGTCGCGATGTCTGAGCACGGAGAAGACACCACAACCGAAACAGGAACACCCACAGGACAGCCGCAACGTACTCCAGCACAGATGGCTCTTTACATTGAAGAGCTGATAGCAGCAGGTTTTGCTGCCAGGAACAATCAGAGGACTTATAACAGGTCTGGAAGGGCACTGGTCGAAAACTTTGAAGTCCCAACCGGAGGACATCAACCAGCTATTGTAGTGCCTCCCATTACAGCAGAGCACTTCGACCTGAAATCATCCACCATTCAGACCGCCCAGACCCATTGTCCTTTTAATGGGAAGGCAGATGAAGATCCAAACGACTTCCTTGGAAAATTTGAGGATTACTGCAACAAGATTAAGTATAGAGGAGTCAAAGCGGACACGCTAAAGCTGATTTTGTTCCCATACTGTTTGTTCGGAACAGCAAAGGATTGGCTGGAGGCAAGACCACCAAGGTCTATCACTACCTGGGAAGGGTGTGTTGCTGATTTCTTGGCAAAATTCTACCCTGCATCCCGCGTTATCAAGCTGCAGAGTGAGATCTTATCTTTCAAACAGCAGATGGGGGAGACAGTGGTAGATGCATGGGACAGGCTAATGAGACTTGTGAAAAAATGCCCCAATCACGGCTTCGGGGACGCAAAGATTCTGCAGGTGTTCTACCACGCACTTGACAGGGAGAATGCAGACAGGATTGACAGGGAAGCTGGGGGTAACTTTTTGTACCATGTGGATAAAGATGGAGCCTACGAACTGATGAAGCAACTAGCCAAACAGGATACTCGCCTGTTTGATGACCGCAGGCTCGCAGCAGTAGCAGAACCAGTGGTTGATGACAGGATTGATAATCTCACGAAAGTGGTACAGGACTTAGTCAAGAAGGTGTACACAGAAAAGAAACCAGTAGCATCAGTGGACGAACCTGACTTTGACGCAGCAATTCTGGAGCTTCAGACCGAAGATGCTAACTATGTTCAGCAGCAGTGGGATCCTAGTCGCTACAGACCAGGCACACGTGACCATCCAGGGTTTCGCTACGGAAATCCCAATGCAGCAGTATATGCACCAGGATTCCAGCACAGGCCACAGGCACAACAGACAGCTCCAGCTCAGCCTGCACAAGCAGCACCACAACTAAACCTGTCTCAGCAACATTTTGAGTCCTATATGGAGAAATTCAATAAGAAGTTGGAAACCAGATTCGCACAGATGGACTCATTAACTGCTGATGTAAGCCAGATGAAGATTGCTATCCGCAACTTGGAAGTACAGAATGGACAGCTTGCACAGAACCAGGCAGAACGAGCCCCAGGGAATTTACCATCTAACACAGTAAACAATCCACGCGCTCAAATCAATGCTATCACAACTCGGAGTGGAATTGCACTGCAGGATCCACCGTATCCCAGTCATGCACGCGCAGAAAAGTCCAAGATTATTGAACAGGAAGTGATTGACCGGGAAGACAGTTCAACCGCTGACCCTCAGAAAAGGGGTTCGGTCGAGCAGGAAGCAGCGCAGATGAATGAGGGTAATCCAGAGACAGTGCCAACTTCTAAGGAGATTCCTTACCCTCTGAAAACACGTAAGAGAGATGACAGCAAAGACTACGCCAGATTTCTGGAGGTATTCAAGCAATTACAGATAAATATACCTTTTGCTGAAGCACTTGCCAAAATGCCTACTTATGCGAAATTTCTCAAAGATATCCTGTATGGTAGAAGGCGAATGAGTGACTTCGAAACAGTGAATCTGACGGCAGAAGCGAGCAGTTGTGTAAAAAATGGTCTACCACTGAAAAAGAAAGACCCTGGCAGCTTTGTTATTCCAGTGACCCTGGGCAGTGCATACACAGGAAAAGCCTTATGCGACTTGGGTGCCAGCATCAACCTGATGCCACTGACCATCTTCAAAAGTCTGGGAGTCGGAGAGCCACGCCCAACAAGAATTATGCTTCAAATGGCTGACAGATCTGTGAAACCTGCCTATGGGGTAATTGAAGATATCCTGGTAAAAGTGGGAGAGCTTATTTTTCCAGCAGATTTTGTGATACTGGATATGGAGGCAGGAGAGGTTCCGCTGATCCTGGGCAGACCTTTCCTGGCGACTGGTGAAGCCATTATTAACTGCAAAAGTGGAGAGCTGTCCATGCAAATTAATGAAGAAAAAGTAAAATTTAATGTTTTCAAATCTCTCCAGCTTCCCGATCATTATGGGCATGAAAACTGTTTTGCAGTTGAGGTAATTGATGACCTGGAAAGCGATGAGATAGAAGATTTATGGGAAGAATTTGAAGACATATTTCCAGAGGAAACAGAAGAGCAACAGGATGAGCAGATCATGGGAACAGAAAGCTGGGTCAGGCTATACAGGGATGAAGGAGGCGAGCAGAAAATGACACTGGTCCCGTCACTGCAGGAACCACCAGCCCTGGAATTAAAACAGTTGCCTGAACACCTCAGGTACGCTTTTATTGGTGAAAATAATACACTGCCGGTAATTGTTTCTTCTCTTTTATCTCAGGAACAGGAACAAAAGCTACTGGAGGTACTCCGAGAGCATAAAGAAGCCATAGGATGGACAATTGCAGACCTGAAGGGAATCAGTCCTGACTATTGCATGCACAAGATAAGAATCGAAGACGGAAAGAAGCCAGTTATCCAGCCTCAAAGAAGATTAAACCCAATTATGAAAGATGTGGTACGTAAGGAGGTCATGAAGTGGCTAGAAGCAGGAATTATATACCCCATATCAGACAGCACTTGGGTGAGTCCTGTCCAGTGTGTACCGAAGAAAGGGGGTATTACAGTAGTGCAGAATGCTGATCAGGAGCAGATCGCCCAGCGAACTGTCACTGGCTGGAGAATCTGTATGGACTATCGGAAGCTGAACGATGCCACACTGAAAGACCACTTCCCACTGCCATTCATGGACCAAATGTTGGACAGACTAGCACACCATGCTTATTACTGCTTTCTTGACGGGTACTCTGGCTACAACCAGATTTATATAAATCCAGAAGATCAAGAAAAGACGACGTTCACTTGCCCGTATGGAACGTTCGCCTTTAGACGAATGCCATTTGGATTATGCAATGCTCCAGCAACATTCCAGAGGTGTATGATGGCCATTTTCTCTGATATGATAGAGAAAAATCTGGAAGTTTTCATGGACGATTTTTCGTTATTCGGAGACAGCTTCGAAGATTGCTTATACCATCTGGCCAGAGTTCTGATTCGCTGCAGGAAAACAAATCTGGTACTCAACTGGGAAAAATGCCACTTCATGGTGACTGAAGGAATAGTGCTGGGACACAGGATTTCCAGTAAAGGGCTGGAAGTAGACAGGGCAAAAATAGAGGTGATCAAGCAGCTGCCGTATCCAACCACAGTGAAGGCAATCAAGAGCTTTTTGGGCCACGCAGGATTTTACAGAAGGTTTATTAAAGATTTCTCAAAAATTACAAAGCCACTATGTAATTTGTTGGGAAAAGATGTGCCCTTCGTATTTGACGAAGCCTGCAAAGAAGCTTTTGACGTGCTTAAAGAAAGGCTGACGACTGCACCCATTATCACAACACCAGACTGGACGCTCCCGTTCGAGCTGATGTGCGATGCCAGTGATTACGCTGTGGGCGCGGTACTGGGACAGAGGAAGGACAAGGTGTGTAGTGTCATCTACTATGCCAGCAGGGTCCTGAATGAGGCGCAGATTAATTATGGGACTACAGAGAAGGAGCTGCTGGCAGTCGTTTTTGCCCTGGATAAATTCAGATCGTACCTGGTAGGCTCTAAAGTCATTATTTTTACAGATCACAGTGCACTGAAATACCTGCTGGAAAAGAAGGATGCAAAGCCAAGGCTGTTGCGTTGGATTCTGCTGATGCAGGAATTTGACGTCGAAATCAGGGATAAAAAGGGAGTTGAAAATGTAGTAGCTGATCATCTATCTCGTCTGGAAAAACCTACAGAAGAAGTGGTGCCCATTCAAGAAAATTTTCCAGATGAACATATTATGAAGATCAAGACCAACAGACGGCCCTGGTACTATGCCATAGCCAATTATTTGGTCAATGGTGCACTCCCTGAAGATATCACCCCTTGGCAGAAAAAGAAATTTATTTCAGATTGCAGGCAATATTTCTGGGACGATCCTTATCTGTTCAAGCAAGGGGCAGATAATATTCTCCGACGGTGCATTCCATGTCACGAAATTTTGGAGGTAATTCAACACTGCCACTCAGCACAGTGTGGAGGACACTTCAGCGGACCGAGAACAGCTCACAAGGTGCTGCAGTCAGGATTTTTCTGGCCAACAGTTTTTAAGGACTGCCATGATTATGCGCAGAGTTGTGATCGTTGCCAACGGACAGGAAACATCTCCCAGCGGAATGAAATGCCCATGACACTTTGGCAGGAAGTCGAGCCTTTCGACGTGTGGGGTATTGATTTTATGGGTCCTTTTCCTTCGTCGCTGGGAAATCTCTACATCTTATTGGCAGTGGATTACGTGTCAAAGTGGGTGGAAGCAATAGCCTGTCAGAAGAATGATGCGTCAGTTGTGGAAAGGTTCCTCAAACGCAACATCTTTACCAGATTTGGAACACCGAGGGCCATGGTCAGTGATGAAGGTTCTCATTTTATCAATAAAGTATTTGCCAAGGTTCTAAAGCAGTATGGGGTGTCTATCCATAAGGTATCACTGCCTTATCACCCTCAGGCAAACGGGCAAGCAGAGGTGTCCAACAGGGAGATAAAGAGCATATTGGAAAAAACTGTGAATCCTGGACGGAAGGACTGGTCTTTAAAGCTGGATGATGCGCTTTGGGCATATAGAACTGCTTACAAAACCCCACTGGGAATGTCCCCGTACCAGCTGGTGTTCGGAAAAGCATGTCACTTACCAGTAGAATTGGAGCACAAAGCTTACTGGGCAATCAAACAGCTGAATATGGATCAAAGTTTATCAGGAAATAAACGGAAGATGGCACTCCTTGAATTGGAGGAATTCCGTAAAACTGCATATGAGAGTGCCAAAATTTATAAAGAAAAAACAAAGAAGTGGCATGACAACCGCATTCTACCAAAGAAGATAGAAATCGGGCAGAAAGTTCTCCTCTACAATTCAAGGATGAAATTCTATCCAGGGAAGCTACGCTCAAGATGGTCTGGACCATTTATTGTGAAGGACATTACATCATGGGGAGTAGTGGAGCTGGAAAACCCGAGGGACAATCTTGTTTTTAAGGTGAATGGGAACAGAATCAAGCCATACAGAGATCCTCATGAGATAATAGAGGTAGAGGCGAGGGAGTAGTGGAGCTGGAGAACCCGAGGGACAATACAGTTTTCAAGGTGAATGGGAACAGAGTCAAGCCATACAGGGATCCTCAGGAAATCATGGAGGTAGAGGCACTCTACCTCGACATTCCGTGATTACAGCAGAGGTAACAAAGTCGAGCTGTCGACTGTAAATCACAAGCGCTGGTTGGGAGGCAACCCAACATAGGTTAGTTGTTTTTTAGATAATTTTTACAATGTTCATAATTTGAGAGAAAAGTGAGAAAGAGGGATTTAATGTTGAACTCAGTGTTTCAGGAATCAGAGGCATGCGTTTAAACGCAGAAGACATGCGTTCAAACGCAGTGCGTTCAAACGCAGAGATTTTGCGTTCAAACGCAGCACCACCAACAGACAGGAAAAGCACTGGAAACTGCTAACACTTTTGCGTTCAAACGCAGAAGACCTGCGTTCAAACGCAGATCAGACTATGAAAATTTTCCAGCCACCAAGTGGTGCGTTTAAACGCAGCTCATGTGCGTTCAAACGCAAGAAGTTAAAAAAGAGGTGGAAAAATCTTAAGGCGTGCGTTCAAACGCAGATTCTGCGTTCAAACGCAGACCCAATCAGCAGAGATTTTCTAGAGAGACAAAGGCATGCGTTCAAACGCAACTCATGTGCGTTCAAACGCAGCTCATCCGAGATGCAGAAGATAAGCGCTGCGTTCAAACGCAACTCATGTGCGTTCAAACGCAACTCATCAGACCCAGAAAAATTCAAGAACGTTCAAGCACTGCGTTCAAACGCACACCCTGCGTTTAAACGCAGATCATCAGATCTTCAAATTTTCCAGAAAAGTTAAGCAGTGCGTTCAAACGCAGGACCTGCGTTCAAACGCACATTTGAGCGGGATCAAAAAAATTCGGAAAATTTTGAAAAATTTTGAAATTTTGGGGCCATTCTGCAATTTCTGAAAGTTCGCCTATATATACTGTACGGATGACAGTGACTCATTTTCACACAAGTCTTCCAGTTTTCAACTCTCTCTCTAGAAAATTCTCTCTGCCCTAGCAGCCGCCAGAGCAGTCCGCCGCCAGCAGCCTCCGACGACCACCGCAGGACCACCAGAAGGTCAGGAACAGTGTGGGGGTGATCCAAATCCGCCGATCCAAACACCAACAGATTCATCTCAGAGAGATATTTCCAGATCTGTACCCGTAAGATTCACTCCGGGTACCCAGGTTCTATCTTTTCATTCTCTTTGAATATTCTCAATTTTTACTGTTTGAATCTGAAATGGAGGTGGATCAACCTTACATGAGGCCGGATAGGGCTATTGCACCATTGAATATCATAGACTGTCGTTTGCTTAGGCCTAACTATTTCTGCGACCATAGGTTTGTTAACATGGAGGCTCACCGTTTCTTTTTGCAAGACAAAAAGATTCGGTATGACATACCCGCTGAGAGGACCTTTCCCCGTGATAAGGTAGCCATGGGGGATGAACTGTTTGAATTTACTGGGCAGGATCAGTTTGGGGATTTGTTTACTGGGTTTACCAATCTGCAGGTCAGTTCTGTGCTGGCTAAGGAGATTTACAGCAATCTCCAGCAGTGCATGAACAGTGAAGTCCAGTCAATTGACTGGATTTACTGCAGAAAGAGATGGATTCGAATCACCCCAGAGAGTATCCGAGAGAGTCTGGGTCTAGAGTTGGTGTTGGATGACTGTCAGTTCCAGGAACTGAGACGTCATCCATCAGAGCAGTTGAGTGAGCAGATCCTGACCACCCTGTGTGCTGGTGTACCCGGCGCTGTCTGGTACCACCCTGAGAGGAGTCCATCCTACCGGAAACTGCCATCGACCTACCTGATTCGAGAGGCGAAATGGTGGACAGAGTGGGTGAACAACAGAATTGTGGGTATAAAACACTTTACCCACATTGATTAAAATATTGCCCTGCTTGTGTACTGTTTGATGGCCCGTGAGCCTGTGAGCCTCCCGGAGATTATTTGTGAGTTTTTCCGGGAACGGAGGGAGACTCATAGCAAGAAGGGTCTGGGTCTTCTGGGGATGTTAACAAAAATGGCGCAGGATTATCTTGTGGTCATTCCTGGCGAGCTGAGAGATATTCGACCTGTTCAAGTACGCAAGTACAAGAACATGAGATGTGCGCTGGAGGAGGCCATTCACGGCCCTCCTGAATATGTCCAAGTGGACGATGATGATGATGTTGTTCCACCTCAGGGTGGGGGTGGTGGCATGCCACCACCGCCTCCTCCCGGTGATGGGGGTTTACCAGCCTTACCAGGACCCTTCCCACTGCCCCGTTCTGCCAGTTCCAGCGAACACAGGCAGGCCGACCCTGACTTGGGGCAGTCTAGCAGAGGGGCCAGGCGCAGCTCTTTTGGGCGCCTGGAGAGGACTGAGCATGAGGAGTGGGTCAGAAAGAAAATTAAGGCCCAAGAAAAAGTACAGAACTACCTGGTAAGGACTGTCAAGAAAATGGCCAGGGGTCTTGGCAAATTGTTCAAGACCCAGAAGCATATCTACCACGCTCACACAGCCGCCATGAGAGCTCATGAGTCGGCACTTGCTGAAATTCAGAGTAACATGCGTGGTAGGCGGTTTAATTTTCCAGACCGCTATTCTAGTGATAATTGTCCAAGCTGGACAATGGAGGATAGCCGGCCATATGATAGCTTCTCTGGCCATGACCCCACACCGAGCCCGGAACATGCAGACAGTGTAGGTGACCCCGGCAGACCCGGTACCCAGTACCCACCTAGGAGAGATCATGCAGACCCAGGGGCCAGCAGTGCCCATCCCGGTGCCAGCCACGCTGGTACCGCTGCCGCAGCACGCCATGCTGCGAGGAAACGCGCCAGAGGGCGAACCCCTTCACCATCTCCCGAGCCGACTGACCAGTCTACTCCGGAGAACACAGATTCGAGTTACCGACCAGATCAGTAGAGTCGCGAGGACGCGCCACCTCTAGTGTGGGGGTGGGGAATCGTGTCCTCCTGCATAGCCATGTCAGCATATTTTTGTCAATTTTATTTTTCATTTTATTTTCAATTTTGAGTCAGCACGTTTTTTATGTTGAGTCGACCCACCAACCTTTCTGACCTTGCATGATAAAAAATAAAAAAAAAAAAATAAAAAAAAATAGGGAAAACTAATAAATATTTTTTCTGAGAAAGGGCAACTTAGGACCTAGAAACTGAAGAAAGTCCAATGAAAGAGTTTATGAGAGTAGGAAGCACCGTAGCAGGGATACCTCAAATTTTAGTATTTTGTGCACAATTTTCACGACAGGCTATCCCGGGTATTCAGGAATGTGGAAAGTAGATACAGGCATACTTTTGACTTCTCTAGTGTGCTAGGCAGATTTGGTCTTTAGATAATTGAATATTCTGTTTCCTGTGGAAACTGGTGGACTCTTGGAATCTGGGGTGGACCTTCGTGTAGAGTCGGTTTTATGTGGTACAAATCTGTAGCCTAAGTGAAGTTGGAGAATGTACACCACCATCCCTTAAGGTGGTTCCAAGAGAAAATCCTAAAAAGCCCGCACTCTTAAAGCTCTACTGCACCGTTGTAAAAAACAGAGGGGAATATAAAAGAAAAAAAAAATAATAAATAAATAAATAATATTTTGTGCTTAAAGGAGAAACAACATAATGTGCTTCCATTCACATGGAAAATTTGGATTCGATCCAATTTAGAGCTTAGGAGGGAAATTAAAGTCAAGCCGTATTACACAGGAGTTGTGTCTCCCAGCAATGGGACAATTTGCAAATCAAACGCAATAACGGCTAAGAGGGTCTGAAAACCTCAAATGACTTGGCGAAGAAAAACTATCTGTTGACTATAGATGCCTGGACCCTCTGAGTCAAAAGACGTGCCTTATCTTGGTTGGTTTGGTGGATGTTTGGGGATACCTTAGTGAATTTGTGCATAGGATAAGTTTATATCATTTCCTGCTGCGTGTGTGAAATTTCGAAATAAGCTTGTGAGGATTTGATGATTTCAGTTTATGATAGAGAGGTTGCCCAATTTCAGAAAATATAAAAAAAAAAAAAAAAAAAAAATTAGTTGTGTCTTGAGTCAGTTTGTGTATTCTGTATCTGAGTCAGTCGTCTATTGAGTGTTTTGGTCTGTGTCTTGAATCTGTGAAAGAAGGGAAGTATGCAATTGAAGTATGCAAAAATGGGTCTGCAAGGCAGTATGCAAGGGTCTGCTCGGGACGAGCAGAGATAAGTGTGGGGGTATTTTGACAGCTTGAAAATGTATTAGTCTGGGACATCTTTTTACCATTGGTTTTAACCCTGTGAGAGTTGAGTTTGGCCATTTTTAGCTTATTTTCCACCTGATACGAGGCAGAGATTTATAGATCATGATTGCAAAATTTGAGTAATTTTATGCATACTTTTGGATATGATCGCGGGTGCATGTTATGATGTGCAGGTAACAGGTGCCGAAAAATGCATGAGATTGACTTGGATAGGAGGCAGCGTGTCAGGAGAGCTGAGCAGAAAAAGAGGAAAAAAATGACTAAGTTGTGCGTTCAAACGCAGGAGCTGCGTTCAAACGCACAAGACAGGAGCAGCAGGAAAATGACAGAAATTTGGCTAAGTCCTGCGTTCAAACGCAGAGGCAGGCTGCGTTCAAACGCAGGAGTCAGAGACCAAGTGCAGAAAAGCTAAGTCCTGCGTTCAAACGCAGGCGTTGTGCGTTCATACGCAGGGCTCAACACTCAAGAGAAGAAACGGCCAAGGGGTGCGTTCAAACGCAGAGGATCTGCGTTCAAACGCATGGGTTCAGGAGCCAGAAGAGGAAAAACGGCTAAGTCCTGCGTTCAAACGCAGAAGGGTGTGCGTTCATACGCACTGCGTTTGAACGCAGGAAGTGTGCGTTTGAACGCACAGACGGGTTCCAGAATCTTCCAGGACGGGTCTTTTCAAGGGTAAAACAGGAATTTCGTGCATCAGTTTTGGAGACTGTGGCAATATAAAAGGAGGTGTCCCAGCACTGTTTTAGGGTTACGAACGAAGGCATACCACAGCTATCATCATCATCAGCAGCCAGTTTCACAGCAGCCAGGAGTTGGAGCAGAGCAGGATTGGAGCAGTTTTCCAGTATCTTCAGAAATAACTAGTTTGATCTTTTCTCTTTTTATGAAACATTGTCTTTAAATAATGCAAGCTAGCTAGACCTTTTGCCTAGGTTCTCGGTGAACCTAGGGTTTATGAATTCAGCAGACTTGGATGTTTTGATTTTCAGATGCATGGCTAGCTAAGTCTTAATACAGGATGGTTTGTTTATTATTCTGTCTTTGATTTTATTTTCATACATGAATGGCCTGATCACCCAGGAGTGTTACAGACAGGATCTGGTGCGCGAGAGTGACCAGCGAATGTTAGGAAGAAAAGACAGGATTTAGTACTCTGCCTTGATGGACCGAGAGGTGAAGAGAATCAGGGGACTAGCCCAGAAGCATTAGACCAACTGTTAGATGTTTAGGGGGAGACCGAGAGGAGAACCTGTAACCCTAGCAGACTTAGAACGAACCTGCAGATTTAGGTGGACCGAGAGGACCCGAAAATCTGCAGTTTAGTGATAAGTGCATGAGACCGAGAGGAGATTGTACTATTGGTATGCTGGCATAAACAAAACCACTGTGTGTTTCTGAAATCGAATATTTCATGAAAGCTGGAGAGTAACCCTAGGGGATCCTGGAAACTAGATTTTTAGAATTATCGACTTTTACAACTACAACAATTCCTGCGAAATATTCAACAGAAAAATAAAATAAGCTTTTACTATTTTTATTTATTACAGTTTAGTAGAGTCAAATCCCAAACCTTCCTCCTTTTTACAAACTTTGTGTCTTATTCTAATTTTGATTAGCAACAACTTAAACTGTTCTCGTGGGTTCGACAACCAGAGTCACAATTACATACTCTATATTACTTGATCGTACACTTGCGAAAAAGCAGATAGGTTTACGCTGTCACCTCCAAATCAGCAGGATCGCCCTCAGGACACGGGGGTGTGTGGTACCTACTGTTTTGCGACCGCTCGTGTGACAACTCCTCGGCTGCGGGAGTCCATGCGAACTCCCCCGTTTCGGTGTGGCTTGAGAATGCTTCATTTTGTAGCGCTTTGTGCATAAGCCCCTTCAGCCGGAACTTCGAAGCAAGCGGATAATTCTGCGTTATAAAACATAACTGTAAGTGAACATACATTAATAAACATATGAGATGTGTTTATAATTATAATGAGTATTACCCCTGTAAGTTTGGCCCAACCACGGTCATCTAGCGCAAACGTTTCTTTATCATTGTCACAGCCCAAGCCTGTAACGGTCTTTTGAATTTGCACCCAACACTTGAATTCTCGTTTAAGTGCGTCGAATCTATTTTTAATTTTACTTTGACTGTAATACAAATGTGTTTTTGCATAGAATGCTTTGATTATGTTGCTATAGCCTGTCTTTTTACAATTCCTTACCTCTAAAATTGCCCTTATATTTTACAGCAATAATTAAAACCAATAAAATCTCGGTTTGTTCGGAAGTCCAATCTGCCCGATCAATCATAACGGCCCCTTCAGGGACATAGTACATAGATGCTTTTCCAGAATTTGAGGCGCGAGATTTACCAGTGTTGCTGAAACAACCCGGAACCTACGGTTCCTTGCTAGTACAACTTAACGATATCCAAGAGTGCTTTATTGACATAAAAGGAAAGGAGAAACCCTCCTTACAAAGTTTTAAAAGGAAACAACGATGACAAAGGTTGAATTCTCAAAATACAACTAAATGTTCACATTTTAACTAGGTGATTCCTAGCTTCTTATTCGCCTTCAATTGCGTGAGCGCGTTCCCCCACCTTTATTCATAACCTGCGGGTTTTCAAATGGCAAAAGCCGACGCAGAAAAACATTTGTCAGTGAAAACTGAGTAAGAAATATACCACAATATGTAAAACAGAGTTTTTGGCTGAAAGAATGAAAAGAATGTAACTGAAGAGATTCCACATTTTAACTTATTAGTTGAGCTGAGGCGTATTAGAGCCCAGCGGGTAACGATTGCCCACAGAGAGGTCACGATGCAATAACATCATCACACAGGTACCTCTTGGGATATCACAGTCCATCCCAATTCACCCAGAGCGTTTGTAGGTAGCCCAACACTACCCCGCCCATCACATAGCTAAAGGACCTTAAGTGTCGACACCCCTATACAGTTGTGACCCACACATGCATAGGTAGTACTCTATAGCTTTCACAATTTTATAAACCCGTATAGGGTAGGGTATGAAACCCTAGGAGGTCGTCTCACGTGCGCCTCCGGCCGTAGCCTTCACACACATCCTCTGTACATCGCCCCATATCATTTATCGTTCATTAATATTTCACAAGATCATTCGAGAACTGTTGGTTCGAAATTCAGAAGTAACCACATATTTTCGAAAAGATATTTGCAAGAGAGATTCTAAAATTCAAGACTTAAAAACAGTTGTACGTTACACAAGTAACACACTCCAAACACAATTTGATAGTTGAAGGTATTGTGCGCATAAACTTACCTGGAATGAGGTGAGAACTTCATACACACAAGCTAGCACTGAACTAGTAGTAGGGGTCCTCGATGAACTCGCCTCCTACGAACTCGGTATCTACAATAATCACATAATCCTATATTAACACATATACAACACACAACAAATTTCAATTAAATTGTCCTATATGAAATGCAAGTGAAATCCCCAATTAATTCCCCAAACAAAATATATTACACTAGTTATAATTTTACGTTTAGAATATAAATTAAAATAAGACAAAATAGTGACTTATAATTATAAAAGTAATAATTTAGGTAAAGAAAATTTTATTTGATGCTCTAGAATATTTATTTAATTTACTAAGGTAGAATTATATACACAAGGATAGCTATATAAATTTTAAAGTTTAGATAAATGAAAATGGGAGCTTAAACTAAATTTAAAGCTTAACTAATCTTATTATAAATTTATATTAACGAAAATCATGTTATAAGTGAAAAGAATTTATTTTGCGATAAACCGAAAACATTACTATTTAGTTGTTTAAGAAAATATAGTATAGATATTATACACTTATAAAATTCTATTTTAATTTGATTATAAAGTTGCATATTTATTTTTTTGAGAAGGATCATTAACTTACATTTGATAATATATATACATATATATATAAGAAATACTAAATTATATTATGATAAAGAAATAACTTAAATTACAATTAGTTGATATACAATCAGCCCCCTAAACAGTTTCACTTCATACAAAGGCCTACCCCTAATTTTTGTAAAAAGACACTTTCACACCCCCTGATTCACAACCAAACAAACCCAGTTTCTTCTCAAATAAAAACCCAACTGTAACTATTATACCTTCAACCCATAACAAATTTTCAAATCCCAAACAACCAAATTCATTGCTAAGGTGTAGAACAGGAGTTGAAATTGGAATGAAATAAAAACAGGGGGGTTTGGTTTACCGTCGAACTGGGACGGAAGAAGAAGATGACGACGGAAATGGTGGAATCACCTCCGTTGCTGGGTGCGCCGGAGAAGAGGGAGGCGGGAGAGAGTGGCGGTCGGCGGTTTCGGCGACGCAGAGGGGCGACGGCTCAGAGGGCGGCGGCGTCGGGCGGCCTGGGTTCCGTCGGCGGTTCTGGGCTTCGGGCCTGGTGCCGTCGGCCTGGGTTTTCGCTCGGCGCCAACAGAGAGCAGAGGGAGATGGCGAGGGAGAGGGATAGCGAGAGAGAGAGACAGAGCGCGAGAGAGAGAGACGAGGGAGAGCGAGGGATTGAGGTGTGGTGTACTGTAAACCCAAATCGGAAAAATTGAATGTTCAATCAGTGAAATTGATGCAAAGATTTCATCTTTGAATTTGATTGGCGGAAATCATGACGGAGATTAAGAGAGGGGAGGTCAAAATTTTCTGGGTTTGTCGTGGGTGTTTCGCCGGAAAATCAGGAGGAGATCTCTCCTGTAAAAATGGAGATGATGTAGAAGATGAAGGAGGAAGGCTAGGGTGTTGTGGGCACACGGTATGACGCGGTGGTTGGTTACGCAAAAGTTATTAAAAAGACATGTTTTGGTCACGCTACAACGTTACACGACCCACTACACTTCACGCACTAATTTACACCCAACTAACTATAAAAAGACATCTTAAAAATATAAAAAAAACTTTTGATAAAATATAAATAATAATAATAATAATAATAATAATAATAATAATAATAATAACAATAATAATAATAATGATAATAATGAAAAACAACTTTTAGTGCATGAAAACAACTTTTGTAATTTCAAATAATGGTCCGAAAAATTCGTTAAACTCTCTAAAATACCCCCTAAAATATCGGGGTATTACATCACATCTCCCTTAAAACAAAGCTTCGTCCCCGAAGCTTAAAGTAAATCGAATATCCCAATGCAAGTATGCGGTATGCAGTTCTAATGTGCACATAATAACAAGACAAGACGGTAATTAAAAAAATGCACGGCTGTTAAATCACATCTCCCTTAAAAGGAGTGACGTCCCCGTCACTCGACTCATACCTGGTCGAAGAGGTGTGGGTAACGTTTCCTCATGTCTGCCTCGGCTTCCCAAGTTTCTTCTTCTGTTTGGTGGTTTGACCAAAGAACCTTGACCAGCGTGGTGGACTTGGTACGGGTGTTCCTGGTCTTTGTATCGAGGATTTTGATTGGTTGTTGTTCAAAGGTAAGAGAGGGATCGAGTTCAACAGGCTCGGGATCAATGATATGACTCGGGTCGGGTACATAAGCTTTGAGTTGGGATACATGGAAAACGTTATGGACTCTACCTAGGCTGTTAGGAAGGTTCAGGCGATAGGCTACCTCTCCTATACGATCCAGTACTTCGTAGGGTCCAATGAACTTGGGACTCAATTTTCCTTTCTGATTGAAACGCATAACCCCCTTTGTAGGTGAAACCCTTATGAACACTTTGTCACCAACTTTGAATTCCAATGGCCTTCTCTTCAAATCCGCGTAAGACTTTTGTCGATCCTGGGCCGCCTTCATCCTTTGCTGAATCATTCGGATTTGGTTTGTCGAGTCCTCGATCATTTGTGGTCCAAGAATGATCGTTTCGCTGATGTCACTCCAACACAGTGGTGTCCTGCACTTCCTCCCATACATTGCTTCGTAGGGTGCCATCCCTATGCTAGCATGGTAGCTGTTGTTATAAGAGAATTCAATAAGTGGTAACTTATCCACCCATGAACCTCCAAAGTCCAGAATGCAAGCCCTTAGCATGTCCTCCAGTGTTTGAATCGTTCTCTCAGTCTGGCCATCCGTAGCTGGGTGAAATGCTGTGCTGAACCTAAGCTCAGTGCCCATGGCCTTTTGTAGTTCCTTCCAGAAATGAGATAAGAAGTTTGGATCTCTATCAGAAATTATCGAGCTAGGTACTCCATGTAGTCGTACTACATTCTTGATGTATGCGTCCGCCCTCTTTTCCATGTCCCATGTGTCCTTCATGGGGATGAATCTTGCCGTCTTGGTGAGTCGATCGACTACCACCCAAATCTGGTTCAAACCATTAGTTAAAACAGGTAAAGCCGTGACAAAGTCCATTGAGATGGAATCCCATTTCCAAACCGGTATCTCCAATGGTTGCAACATTCCACCTGGTCTTTTGTGCTCGAACTTGACCTTCTGACACGTCAAACATCTAGATACAAAATCAGCTACTTCCTTCTTCATACCTTTCCACCAGAAATTCTTCTTCAAATCCTTGTACAACTTGTCTCCTCCTGGATGTACCGAATAAGGCGTGTTATGAGCTTCCTTCATAAGCTTTTCTTTTACTTCCGCACATTTCATTGGTACACACCATCTTCCCTTGAACTTCACGTTTCCATCTTCTTCCACTTTGAAATCGAGTGTTTCGCCTTTGTTGATCTTCTCCTTGATCTTTTGTAGGAAAGCGTCTTCTTTCTGTGCTTCTTTTATTTCTTCGAAGATGTCCGGTACTATCGTCATATTACATAGCATATTACTCGGGGTTCCCTTCGTGCAGACTTCAATCTCCATCCTTCGAAACTCTTCGCAAAGCTTAGGTGGTAAAACCCACATTGCATTTATCGTATGCTCCGTCTTTCGGCTCAATGCATCCGCTACTACGTTGGCTTTCCCTTCATGGTATTGAATCTTGATATCATAGTCTTTCACCAATTCTAGCCACCTCCTTTGTCGCATATTCAGCTCCTTTTGAGTGAATATGTACTTCAGGCTCTTGTGATCGGTAAAGATCTTGCACGTCGTACCGTAAAGATAATGCCTCCATATCTTTAATGCAAACACTATGGCCGCCAACTCCAAATCGTGAGTGGGGTAATTCTCCTCGTAGGACTTTAGTTTCCTTGAAGCATACGCAATCACTTTGCCATCTTGCATCAAAACACATCCTAACCCGTGCTTAGACGCATCACTGTAGACTTCAAATTCTCCTCCTTCAGTAGGTAACGTTAACACAGGTGCCGACGTTAACCTATCCTTTAGGGTTTGGAATGCTTCCTCACAATTCTTGTCCCATACGTACTTGCTTGTCTTCTTCATTAACGTTGTCATGGGTTTCGCGATCTTGGAGAAATCCTTCACGAATCGTCGATAGTAACCCGCCAATCCTAGGAAGCTTCTTATCTCCGTCACACTTTTTGGTGTGGGCCAGTCCTTTACTGGTGATATCTTTCCAGGGTCTACAGACACACCTTCTTTGGATATAATATGCCCTAGGAAAGGCACTCTATCCAACCAAAACTCGCACTTTGACAACTTTCCATACAACTTCTCTTCCCTTAGGGTTTCTAACACCTCCCTCAAATGGTGTGCATGTTCTTCCTTCCCTTTCGAGTAGATTAGGATGTCATCGATGAAAACGACAACAAACTTATCTAGGTACTTCTGGAGAACGCGGTTCATCAACTCCATGAATGCTGCTGGAGCATTAGTGAGACCGAATGGCATTACCGTGAACTCGTAGTGGCCATAGCGAGTTCGAAATTCCGTTTTAGGAATATCCTTTTCAGCTATCCTAAGCTGATGATATCCAGACCTTAAATCGATCTTCGAAAAGGTATCGGCTCCTTGTAGCTGGTCGAATAAGTCATCAATCCTTGGAATTGGGTACTTATTCTTAACGGTTACTCCAATCAATTCACGGTAGTCAATGCAAAGTCTTAGGCTACCATCCTTCTTCTTCACGAACAAAACAGGTGCTCCCCATGGTGAAACACTAGGTCTAATGAAACCCTTGTCCATTAACTCCTTCAGTTGCTCTTGAAGCTCCTTTAACTCGGCTGGTGCCATCCTATATGGTGCCTTCGAGATTGGTCCAGTACCTGGTACTAAGTCTATCACAAAGTCCACGGCTCTCTTAGGTGGCATTCCTGGAAGGTCTTCTGGAAAGACATCTGGGAATTCATTCACAACTGGGATGTCCTCTAATTTCTCCCCTTCTTTCTCCTGATCATGGATCGTACAGAGGTATGCCCTATGCCCTTTCTTCACATCGGAGAGGATGGTTAAGGCTGACACGATTTGGATTTTGGGTTCTCTAGTTATACCCCTATAGGATAGGCGCTCGCCTTTTGGTCCACGAAACCTGACCTTTTGGGTGGCACACTCTATTGTTGCTTTGTATTTGCTAAGCCAATCCATACCTAAGATGACGTCTAGGTTGCCGAGATCGAAAAGAATTAGATCAGAAGGTAGCTTGGCTCCTAATATTTCTAGGTTGACTCCAGGGTACATGGTATTACAAGGTGTGACTTCTCCACTTGGGGAAGAGATGGAGACAGATATTGGGGTAGGATTTGGTAAGTCTAATTTTTTTGCAAAAGTAGATGAAATGAAAGAGAATGTGGCTCCAGAATCAAATAACACAAAAGCAGGGGTAGAATGGATTAGGAATGTACCAGTCACCACGTTGGCCTGTGCTGCCTGAGTCTGATTCATCACATTGATGGTTCCAGCTGCGCTGCGTGTTGTGGTTGCAGGTGCAGGTGCGCCTGATACTGTGGTTGCCGAAGTAGCATTGTTGTTTCCTTGGGGTCGGTTGTTGTAACCATTTCCTCCCTGCCAGTTGTTACCTCGGTTATAGCCTCCTCCATTGTTGTTTCTGTTGCCGGCATTGTTGTTGTTTCCCCCATACTGATTCCCACGGTTGTTATTGCCTCCCTGATTATAACCGTTGTTATTCCCTCCGTAGTTGTTTCCTCCACGGTTGTATCCTCCATCCCCCCCTTGGCGGTTCACATTGTTTCCTCCATATCCTCCACCATTGTTATTCCCGGAGTTATTGAAGTTGTTGTTGTTGAAGCTTCCACCGCTGTTGTTCCCTGAGGGTCTTGAACGACATTCAAACCTTCGATGGCCTAGCTTACCACAATTGAGGCAGTTAACTTTGTTCCCCCGGCAGTCCACTCCTGGATGGTTCATGCCGCATTGCTTGCAGTTGTAGATTCGTACCTGGCCTTGGTTCCCAAATTGATTGGTGGGGGCTGGGTTGGGACGAAACCTTTTATCTCCGCTATTGTTTCCTGAACCACGGTTCTGGAAACCTGTCCCTGCCAGTGCCTCAGACTTCCTCTTCTTAGTTTCTTCATTATTCTTATCAATCAAATTCTGGGCGTCCTGAGCTGCCCCATAAGCGTCCATAAGGGTGTCAAATCGGGTCGCAATCAAGGCCATTCGGAGTTGGAAGTTTAAACCTCCTATAAACCTCTTGATCTTCTTTGCCTCGGTCGGCACCAGTTCCCTTCCAAACCTCATCAACTCCATGTATTTCTGATGATAATCATAAGGGTTGTCACTTCCCTGTTTCAAGTTCATGAATTCCTTGAACTTCCTATCCTTGACATGTTCAGGATAGAAACGTTCTCGTAACGCTGCTTTCAGCTGTTCCCAGCCAAATCCCTGCCGGGCGAGAAGTTCTTCTCCCTTGGCTGACCACCAGTTGTCAGCCTCCTTCTTGAAGTAGTAGAGGGCTACTTCGACCCGCTGATCTTCAGGGCAGCGCGCAGATACTAGGACTTTTCCAAAGTCCCTAATCCAGTTTTCCAAGGTGGTGGGGTCATCCGTCCCATAAAAGAAGTCAGGGCGGAGTTCAGCTACCCTACTCATAACATTCCCCCCTCCGTTGTGGGTATTCTGTAGAATTTGGGTGAGGGCTAGAGTTGCCTGGCGCATCTCCTGAAATTCAATGGGGTCCACGGGTGGAACTTGGCCGCCATGGGTTTGCTGACCTCCCTGGTTCATTGTTCCTACTTCTCTCGCACGTCTCCTGGTATAATATTGCATTGTACCTTTGTTTAAATATATAACCTTACTTAATATAGGTCGAAAAGAATTATACTTCTAGTTCACATACATGCAGCCTATAAGTTTCAAAATTTAAGCATACATTTATCCATCCATCAAATAATCCACATAAACTTTTAAATGGTAAGGAACAACCCAATTCTATAAAGTAAATAGTAACTCCTAAGGTAAGCTAAACGTTCGCTCTCGTGATAAAAGAAATGCAGTAGATGATAATCGTAAGGGTGGGTGGGTGTTTATCTACTCTTCGTCATCAGTGGGGAGCATGAGCTCGCTATCAGCAGCGTCGATCTAATCTCTTCCGCCTCATTGTTTCCTTCATGTTCCTTCTCGTCAATCTCATCAATCTCATCCATATCGGCATCCCAATCTATAAGCTCCTCCTGTGCGTCCTCATCTTGGTTTTCAACTTGGTCTTGCCCATATCCTTAGTCCTCGTCCAAGTCCATGTTCGGAAAGAAGAGAAAAGGAGTCTCGGAAGTGTTCTAGACCGCGTATACACTCTTAATCTCAACAGAACTAATTTCAAATAATCTAAGTAATCAAGAAATCACATGCGTAGAACAATTATCCAGTAATGACACACATTGAGGTATACATGTAGCACACAACAAATTTCACATCCAAGTAGCAAAGGAATCACAAATAACAAGGAACCCTATTGTTCTATCCCACAACCCCGGCTTGTTCAAATTTTATTTCCGGTTTTAGTTATCCTATATCCATTTCAAATTTATGAAAAGCTTCCAGTTATTTTGAATCTTTATTTAGTGGAAATCGAAAAGTCGTACTAGCGTTGGAACCGTCGGCTCTGATACCAACTGAAACAACCCGGAACCTACGGTTCCTTGCTAGTACAACTTAACGATATCCAAGAGTGCTTTATTGACATAAAAGGAAAGGAGAAACCCTCCTTACAAAGTTTTAAAAGGAAACAACGATGACAAAGTTTGAATTCTCAAAATACAACTAAATGTTCACATTTTAACTAGGTGATTCCTAGCTTCTTATTCGCCTTCAATTGCGTGAGCGCGTTCCCCCACCTTTATTCATAACCTGCGGGTTTTCAAATGGCAAAAGCCGACGCAGAAAAACATTTGTCAGTGAAAACTGAGTAAGAAATATACCACAATATGTAAAACAGAGTTTTTGGCTGAAAGAATGAAAAGAATGTAACTGAAGAGATTCAACATTTTAACTTATTAGTTGAGCTGAGGCGTATTAGAGCCCAGCGGGTAACGATTGCCCAGAGAGAGGTCACGATGCAATAACATCATCACACAGGTACCTCTTGGGATATCACAGTCCATCCCAATTCACCCAGAGCGTTTGTAGGTAGCCCAACACTACCCCGCCCATCACATAGCTAAAGGACCTTAAGTGTCGACACCCCTATACAGTTGTGACCCACACATGCATAGGTAGTACTCTATAGCTTTCACAATTTTATAAACCCGTATAGGGTAGGGTATGAAACCCTAGGAGGTCGTCTCACGTGCGCCTCCGGCCGTAGCCTTCACACACATCCTCTGTACATCGCCCCATATCATTTATCGTTCATTAATATTTCACAAGATCATTCGAGAACTGTTGGTTCGAAATTCAGAAGTAACCACATATTTTCGAAAAGATATTTGCAAGAGAGATTCTAAAATTCAAGACTTAAAAACAGTGGTACGTTACACAAGTAACACACTCCAAACACAATTTGATAGTTGAAGGTATTGTGCGCATAAACTTACCTGGAATGAGGTGAGAACTTCACACACACAAGCTAGCACTGAACTAGTAGTAGGGGTCCTCGATGAACTCGCCTCCTACGAACTCGGTATCTACAATAATCACATAATCCTATATTAACACATATACAACACACAACAAATTTCAATTAAATTGTCCTATATGAAATGCAAGTGAAATCCCCAATTAATTCCCCAAACAAAATATATTACACTAGTTATAATTTTACGTTTAGAATATAAATTAAAATAAGACAAAATAGTGACTTATAATTATAAAAGTAATAATTTAGGTAAAGAAAACTTTATTTGATGCTCTAGAATATTTATTTAATTTACTAAGGTAGAATTATATACACAAGGATAGCTATATAAATTTTAAAGTTTAGATAAATGAAAATGGGAGCTTAAACTAAAGTTAAAGCTTAACTAATCTTATTATAAATTTATATTAACGAAAATCATGTTATAAGTGAAAAGAATTTATTTTGCGATAAACCGAAAACATTACTATTTAGTTGTTTAAGAAAATATAGTATAGATATTATACACTTATAAAATACTATTTTAATTTGATTATAAAGTTGCATATTTATTTTTTTGAGAAGGATCATTAACTTACATTTGATAATATATATACATATATATATAAGAAATACTAATTTATATTATGATAAAGAAATAACTTAAATTACAATTAGTTGATATACAATCAGCGCCCTAAATAGTTTCACTTCATACAAAGGCCTACCCCTAATTTTTGTAAAAAGACACTTTCACACCCCCTGATTCACAACCAAACAAACCCAGTTTCTTCTCAAACAAAAACCCAACTGTAACTATTATACCTTCAACCCATAACAAATTTTCAAATCCCAAACAACCAAATTCATTGCTAAGGTGTAGAACAGGAGTTGAAATTGGAATGAAATAAAAACAGGGGGGTTTGGTTTACCGTCGAACTGGGACGGAAGACGAAGATGACGACGGAAATGGTGGAATCACCTCCGTTGCTGGGTGCGCCGGAGAAGAGGGAGGCGGGAGAGAGTGGCGGTCGGCGGTTTCGGCGACGCAGAGGGGCGACGGCTCAGAGGGCGGCGGCGTCGGGCGGCCTGGGTTCCGTCGGCGGTTCTGGGCTTCGGGCCTGGTGCCGTCGGCCTGGGTTTTCGCTCGGCGCCAACAGAGAGCAGAGGGAGATGGCGAGGGAGAGGGATAGCGCGAGAGAGAGACAGAGCGCGAGAGAGAGAGACGAGGGAGAGCGAGGGATTGAGGTGTGGTGTACTGTAAACCCAAATCGGAAAAATTGAATGTTCAATCAGTGAAATTGATGCAAAGATTTCATCTTTGAATTTGATTGGCGGAAATCATGACGGAGATTAAGAGAGGGGAGGTCAAAATTTTCTGGGTTTGTCGTGGGTGTTTCGCCGGAAAATCATGAGGAGATCTCTCCTGTAAAAATGGAGATGATGTAGAAAATGAAGGAGGAAGGCTAAGGTGTTGTGGGCACACGGTATGACGCGGTGGTTGGTTACGCAAAAGTTATTAAAAAGACATGTTTTGGTCACGCTACAACGTTACACGACCCACTACACTTCACCCACTAATTTACACCCAACTAACTATAAAAAGACATCTTAAAAATATAAAAAAAAATTTTTGATAAAATATAAATAATAATAATAATAATAATAATAACAATAATAATAATAATAATAATAATAATAATAATAATAATAATAATAATAATAATGAAAAAAAACTTTTAGTGCATGAAAACAACTTTTGTAATTTCAAATAATGGTCCGAAAAATTCGTTAAACTCTCTAAAATACCCCCTAAAATATCGGGGTATTACAGTTGCGGCCATCTCGTACAGTGTTGCTTCCACGATTGCCAGACATTGTCCTACCACAAACATAAATCAATTGACTTTCCATACTAAAACTGTTACGACAACTACAGACTGTAAAAGAGTACATGAAACACAACATACCTTCTTTTGTGAATGAAGTTTATTTCCAACTGTTTGTAACTTAACTGCGCTGTGGAACAAGGAGAAACAAGCTTCACTATTTGTAGACACATTTGTAAATGACTATTCACAAGAAGACACACTATTCAACTTCTTATCTCCGTTGGCGCACATTTCAACTCTCTGCTTCGCGGTAACGCCTGCTGTAATTCAGCATTTCGATGAACCATTGCAGTCGTTTATTGAACGGACTGCTATCATTAGAGTAACTTTTTTTGCAGGTATGATGGACGTGTCGCTGCGAAAGTAATATGGGGTGATTGACATTTCACTTAAAAAGCAGAAAAATGAGAAATCGCATTGGCCAAATACAAAATTTCCAGACTGTAAACCAAAAAATTCGGACTGTGATACATGCAAATCCGGATTTCCCAGCATCTAAAGGAGTCTCCACATTTATTTCTTATTGAAACCGGATTTCCCAATTTAAAGCTTTTGTGTTTATTTTTTTTGTACCACCTATATCTTCTACTACGCTTGGACAACTTGTTTTAAAGTTTATGAAATGCAACTTTTATGTGAGTGATGAGTGAGCATGCACTTTGCCAGCTTTCCCTTTTTTATATTCCGAACTAACAATTTTTGTTTATTGTAACTTTTTTGCAATTTTTAACCAATTTTATGACGATGTCTTTTGTTCACTGGCACTCTGTTTATGCTTTTTCATATTTATAAAGTTTGACAAATGTTTTGTACTTGTAAGATATTTCTTAAAAATAGTAAATGTAGTTAAGCACATCTAGTAGTATCCATTTTATTCTGTGAACTATTTGACAAAGAACAAAATATGTACGAACTATTTGACAAAAAAGAAAATATGAGGGCATATTTAAAATAAATTACTTTTTATTTCATTCAAATAAGACAACTTAAAGCAACAAAACAAGGCGGTACGAGATACAATTGAGAACACAGTTCATTAAGAATCACCACTTGAAGGTATTCTCCCGCAACATCAACTACGTCCATGTTAGGATCGGGGTTAATGATAGGCACGGTTGGTTGGAGTATGTTGTCCACATCACCGGCAAGGTCGAAAATCTCGCGCAGAGCGGTGAAGTTGTCCAAGACTACATGAAGTATACGATTAGAAAGTTCGGCGGGTTCAATTACACCGTGTCCGTTTGGCCTGCCGTTTCGTGTCCTGATCTATTCTTTAACTTGAAAACGAAGTTTGTGAAACTGATTTTGTAGCCGATCCTCGTGTGCGTACGACCAGTGCGTGTAACGGTCGTCTCGCTAATCTGTCTAAACGCATGGTTAGACAAGTGTTTCACGCGCATTTGACCTTCACGTTTCGCCGCAAGGATCAATTCTATGAAGAGTTCTCAATCTTCACGCGACCAAAACACTGGGGCGATAACGCTCATACGAGCATTACTACGCCCTAGGCTTGTTCCTCCTCCGCCATGCATGCTATAATAAATAAAACATAAGCTAAAATAAAATTATTAACGAGTCATAAAAATTTCTCCGACTCATAACAAAAAAAAAATTGTAAAACTGAGAAAAATATTTCTCCTAACCTTTCACCCCGAGAGATAGCAAATAGACTTCTTCCAAATACAAAAATATGTTGCAAATGATGGAGTGAAGAAACTGCCTTCCAAACAAGGCATTTATAAACGAAAAGAGGAGGCCGGAATCCTCAAAGGAATCCGGAGTTCGAGTCCGGAACTCCGGTTTCCTTTGAGGATTCCGAACTCCACTTTTCACCGATTAAAAACTATTTCATTACTATTTTATTATTTTTTTTATATCAAAAATTACAAAAAACTTATTTAATCTACCCTATCCAAACACTTCAGGTAAAAATAGATCTTTAGCCAAACTGCTCACTTACTTCTGCTCATCCAAACAGACCCATTAAATAAATTACAAACTTATTGAGAAAAAAAATGGAGATTCAACCGGTTAAATACCGGTCCGACTGGTTAAACTTCAAATCAGGCCCTCACCGGTTTATGTCCGGTCCACCGGTTATGAAAACTTTGGACTTTCATACTCGGTCTATTGCCAGGCCTTATGGGCCGACTTTGTATTAACATGTCAGTACTTCTTTCGGTATCCATTCGCGTTTCATTTTCACACTTCATTAATTATTTCCTTCGTTCTTCTGTGTTCCGCACTTTCGCTGCACAAACGACAATTATCCAATTCATTTTCAAGAGATCGTGAGAGAGAGAAAACAGGATTGGAGAGAGAGAACCAATGGATGCGAATCTCTAGAATAATCAGATAACGATGAGAACCACTCCGACCTCCGATCGGCGGCAATCAAACTCAGCCGAAACCCTAGAATCCTATCGGTTCGATTGAGCCCCAAAACAGACTGTGATTTCGTCGTTTCCCGTTGACCGATCGGACGTTGGAAAATGCCTTCGCCGGCGGATCTGGATCGCCAGATCGAGCACTTGATGGAGTGCAAGCCTCTCTCGGAGGCCGATGTCAAGACGCTCTGCGATCAAGCTAGGGCTATTCTCGTCGAGGAATGGAATGTTCAGCCCGTGAAATGCCCCGTCACGGTCTGTGGTGATATCCATGGACAGTTCTACGATCTCATCGAGCTGTTTCGGATTGGCGGAAATGCTCCCGACACTAATTATCTCTTCATGGGCGATTATGTTGGTGAGTCTCTTATTAGAGCAATTTCTATGTTTTTTCGGACTGTTTTGATTTGTTTTTATTTAAATTGATTTCCAGTGATGTTCCGGGCCTCAAAATGTATAGGCTATTGGGTATGGATGAATCTTACAATTTATCAGGATAGTAGAGTTTAATTTAATCTTACAAGTTAACTGCGGTTGGAATTAGGTGATTCTACTTTAGTTGGATGTTTTATCCACCCTTGAAAGTAGTATGGTTGTTTCGATGTGGAAGAATTGGAAAGGATATGGGTAAAGCTGAATCAGAACATTGTTCGTACTTAATGCACTAGTGAATTCATCATTTTGAAGCAGTTGAACTTGCAAGAATAAAAAATGTATATATATATATATATGTACGTGGGATTCTTTTCTGGAAAATGAGAAGTAAAACACCACAACTTATATTTGTACTACAGGCCTATGGCTACTTTTGAAAATGAGTACCCATCTGAAGATACATTGGCACATACATCTTCATTGTACCCTGCCATTCAGGGGAGGTGAAATTGAACCACTCACAACTTCTAGAAGAGTCACTCGGACTAGGCTTGGGGCTTCGAGCTCTAGGAAACTTTGGCTAGGATGAGAGATTAGGAGTGCAAGAGCTGAGCCTTGTCTTCTGGATTTTAAGTCAACTGATGCTATTACTGGACATGTACTCTTATCCTTAGACCTGTATGTGTTGTGCAATTGGGAACAAATAAAGAACATGGTTGTCGGATTACTCATGAATCTCCTTTTATGGAAATCAGGAACAAATAAAGAGCATGGTTGTCCGATTACTCGTGAATCTCCTTCAATGTGGTGTAATATTTTTTAAGCCAATTTCCTTTGGAGATGCTTGTATGTGGGATCTACAGATGTAAGAGGAATTTTTTTCATGTTCCCTATGTGCTAAAAGGTATCTACATGTTTATTCACAATTCAATTTGGAGCCAAGTGGGTGTAGTTTCAGTCAGAAATTTTAATGAATTATGTCTCAGAAAGGTGGTTGGTTTTTTTCCCCGGTGGAAAATCTGAAATTCTGAATACTCTGTAGCAAAAGTAAGTTTTCTCATGCTGTGCCTTGACTTGAAGAGGCAATTAACAACATGGAACCGAGGGACTTCCGCGTGATGTGAAAATGCATGATGCTTTAGAGGGAAGACAAAACACTCTGGATGTTATGAGACAGCAATTGATGTAAAAATGCGGTGGAGTGGATGGGGACGGAACCAGTGTGATATATATGAAAGGCATTCATATTTGACACTCTGTATAAGCAAGGACATGCTAAAATACATGTAGAAGAAATTAGGCAAATATTTTAATCTGATGTTCGTTAATTTCCACATGAGCACATGGCTTACGACATGCACGTATACATGCACCTATCCCTGTTTGTGGAGGCTGGGTGGTATTGCTATAAGAAGTTCTAACAAGTAGGTATCGATGGAAACACTCCCACTATACATAAGTTGCTAATTTAATCTCAAAACCATAGATTAGAAAGGATAACGAGGAAGATTGTTAAGACAGTCAACGTAAAGTTGAATAGGAAAAATTGGAGCAAGAAAATCAAGGCATACACAGCGTAGCTGATAGACGACCGTAGGTGAAACAATATCATGGACATATGTAACCACGCCAATGGGACAAGGTTATTGCTGTTCCAATTAAATATGTATTCTGTTTATTTTAAAACTGTATTTAGTCTTATCTTTTAACTCTGGCACCCTCAATTCTTGCAAACCCTTTTGTTTTCTTCCATAGCTATACTCTGTAAACCTGTATCGAGATGTGTTTTTATAGTTTTGAAATATAGGCCCTCTGTAAGGAGTAAGCACTTGTGGGGTAAGAGGAGCTGCCCACTCTGAAGTAGAGTGATTTCCCCATGAGTTTAAACACTTGCCTTTTATGCACCGGTAGTGTATTTTTTACCTTCCCAACTTGCTTGAATTCCTTGGGAATAGCAGTTTTTCTTGTGAGGGAATGTGAAAGGTTACAGTTCACAACAGTCTTTTAAAGGGGAGTAAAGCCTACATTTTGAATAGCTGTTACTTCTATCAATCTATGTAACGTCAAAGTCAGTTAGGCACTGCTATTTTGTTCCCCGTGGATTAGAAATACTTCGAGCATTACTCAGTGAGGAAAACATGGTTGTTTGGGATGGGAAGTCACTGCAGTAGAAGAATGGCTCTTAGGATTACAGTCTGCTAACTTCATCTGGATAGTTTCAGAGAGTTAAACTGGCCAGTTTGCTGCATCTTTCTATTGGGTTAGTTTGGATAGTTGGTTTTTTGGTTTTTTGGTTTTTGGTTTTTGTGAATGAATGGTTGGGGTGAGGAGAGATAAGATACTTTACACTCTCTCTCCTCACCACAACCACTCATTCATAAAAACCAAAAACTGAAAAACCAAAAAACCAACTATTCAAACTAACCCAATTGTCTTTATTGTTTTCCCCCCATTGAAGGAGCAAAGCAGACTAGGCATGTTTTATCCTCATGTTGGTTTTCTCGACTGGCCATGTAAGTGGTGTCAAGACGTGCTTTGTTTATTAAGCAGATTTGGTGGACGTAGATAACCTCTTTTCTGGTATGAATTAGCTTCTGTGTTGACTGTTTGTTCTCATTGTAATAAAGGATTACTTGGTAATCGATTGTTAGCCTGATTAGAGTAATGACTATCAAAAGATGCCTAGTTTTATGCTCTTATAGTATTTGATGAATTCATGCCTTGCTGACATGGGTTTACCTGGTAATCGCTTGTTAGCCTGATTAGAGTAATGACTACCAAAAGATGCCTAGTTTTATGCTCTTATAGTATTCGATGAATTCATGCCTTGCTGGCATGTGATTGTACAACCCTCACATGGTTTCTCATTTGGAGCATAGACTGCATTGTTCAGTCGAAAAATACTCGTGACAGTTATGTTAACAAGTAATGTTTTACTGACACTGCTGAAAGGAGGGTGTCTAAAATAATCATTTGTTTCTTAACGTTTTGTGAAAGGATCTTTACATTATAATTTAATAGGTCATCGTGCTAGTCATGGAGAATTTCTATTTACCTAGAAAATAAGATGTTCTAGTAAATGGGAGGGGCACAATGTACGTTCTGTTCTACAATATATGGGGTATTGAAAGTAATAGCAGGAATGACAAGAGACTTGTGCACATGACAGTTAGTTAAACAATAACATAGGATATGCAAGATTAACTATTTACGTACATTAAAGAGCACTACAGCTTTGGGTGGATCTCTGCCTGTAATAAAGAACTTGCAAAATGGGTCTGTTATCATAAAGAGATTCGTCGTTCCTGACCCTGCTTCACCTTAATTGTTATTTGAACCAGTAAGAGTTCTGTCTTGGACCGAGTGGGAATAACATTTCTCTTCTGCATGTCCATGAAGTTTTGAAAAATACAAACTTCTCAGAGATAGATAGAGAGGTTCAATTTGGTGGAGCAAAATATATTGTAACTAACTAACTAAAGATGATTGCCCAATGCGATGGTTATTCTCGTTTCATATTTGTTGAACTACTTAACTAATGAGAATGCGAGGCATATATAGTAGTACGACAAACATTTAAAGAGAGGTGTAAGCCCCATAAAAAGCACATTTATCAATTCCACGAAAGTCTACAATTGTTGCTTTATCATCTGTGTTTCACAGACTCGAGAGGATGGGTTTCCCGCCTTCTTTCCAAGTCTTTGACCTCCATATCTCTAATTATTAGATATGTGGACATGGAAAGTTGGGTGCCAGGGCCCTGTCATAGATTTAACATCATGAACCTAGATGTTGGTTAATTCTTTAGACCAATCACTATAAAAACATATCTGAATTTGATGTGCAAAGCATAACATGTTTTAATAATATCTAAGAGTGATAACACTTTTTGTTGATTTGTGTGATTCCACGTGTTAGTCGAATTGAATCTTAAATTTTGAATTGAGAATGACAAGTTGTGAGATAAGGTTATCTACCATGGAGATTTCATGATTAAGTGGTGCTTATTGTTCATATGGTGGCATCAAGAGAAAACGTAGCTATCTCAGGTTTACCATTCTCTTGGTGCCAACAAATTGAAACTTTCTTCACAACGTACAAGGTCTTCCTTGAGATCATGGTAGTGTTTTCGTACATTCTAGAGCCCTGCTACATGAGAAACTTTTAGGTGCTTCGAGAGCCCTGCGGCATCACTTACATGTATACTCTTCACCAGTTGTGATATGCCACGATAAACCGAGATAGGTGATTGGGAGATATAATTTACCCAGGTAGGTGGCTCTTAACTTCTATATTCCTGGGCAGTTATCATCATTCACTCATTCTCTCTTCTGTTTATTTGTTGGAACATGAACGGTGAAGACATGTCAGTGATGACGTGGTGCTCTTGGAGCTACTAAAATTTTCTGTATGTATACCTCTCAACCCTTTTACTTGGGCTGAAGAACAAGTATTGCGCCTAGGTATGCCTAGACGTTCAACCCACTTGAAGTCCACGCTTGTGTTATTGGATATTTATCCTCTTGATATCATTTGTTGATACGTTGTGGAATTAAAGATGGCCTCGAATATCCTCCGTCGCATATTAGAGTCCATCTTTCCATTTTGGGCTGTCCCAAAATTAGAGTCCACTTTATTTTGATGACTTTTAATAGCGTGTTGGGTCAAGTTTGCCCTGGAAAGTTGTGATTCCTTTATTGACACTAGAGAAAGTAGGGATATTATAATAAATGTTATGTCGAAAAATTAGTTAAAGTGTAATGATGATATGCTGCCTTAAAAAGTTGGATTTCCCGAGGTGGGCTCTAATTTGGGGTCTGGGGACTAAGGAAGCACTTGTTAAGATGGAGATCAAAGTTAGTCTCTTCATTTGGATTTACTTGATACTAATGCTGGTTATCACTCTGAGATTCTATAAGTTTTCTCACGTCTTTTAATTGATGGATGTATCATTGTAATGCAGATAGAGGGTACTACTCAGTGGAGACTGTTTCACTCTTGGTTGCACTGAAAGTTCGCTACAGAGATAGAATTACTATCCTCAGAGGAAATCACGAGAGCCGGCAAATTACTCAAGTGTAAGACATTTGCACTTGTATTATTTTGTTAAACGTGGAGGGATCTTGTAATTGTTGCAAATTTGTTTGTTGTTTTAACTAGAATTTATTATCAAATGATATGCTTACATTTGGCCTTCTGAAGTGTCCTTTGAACTAGTCTTTCTTAGATCAAAAAGAACATGTGACGTCTGAATATGGACTTCTGTTTATAATGAACATCTGGTTGTAATTTTAATGTTACTGTGTTGTCAAGCTGTTTTTTCAAAGGGTGGTTCTTGCTTGTCATATCTGTTTAAGAAACCACTGCTCATGCAAGTAATTCGTGTACATCTTATTATCCTTTTTAATATTGGGCAACTTCGCATCATTAGTCCTATTCAATATTCGTCGTAGTTATTGTCCTTTAGCTTGTTGCAATGGCCGTCTGTCCCGAGTTTCATGTTTATGACTCTGATCATCCCTTATAATTTGGAGGTAAATTACTTACAGCCATAGCTCGTCCTTTGTTACTAGACATCAAAACTTTTTGTTCCTTCATTTTTTTTTCCAAAACTTGCTCTTTCACCATCACATCAACGTATCTGTCTCAATTTTTCTCATTTCAAATAGTAAAAGATCCTAATTATTTCTTGAAATCATTTAAAAGACAACGAACCGTCGAGTGCTTACATTGTTCAATTTTGCGGGTAAATTTCAAACTTAACAATGCCTCCAGGTTTGAGAAACTAATAACAGAAACAAAGTACATTGTCTCCCATAACCAATATGTAGTGCATGAGGAGGTCTGCTCCGTTCCACAACTTTTATATTTAATACACTTCTTTTGTCAGGAATGATGCTATCTTTCCCTATTTAAAGGTTGAGGATGAGGATACTGTGGGAGAAAACCCAAAATCTCACCTGCAGTATAAAAGCTGCCGATTTAAACCCATAATACAATAAGTAAGAAGTTAAGATAGAAGTCATAGAACAACATATATAGGCATATCCTTGCCCCCACACTGATATTGGTGGTTTCTTCTTTCAGGATAGATAATCAAGTATAATTTTTTTCTCTGAGAGCTTAAATTTTGAATTGACATATTAATGAATCAGCTATACCTGAATTGTTCGATGCCACAGTTCTCAAGTGATCCAAAATATTTCATTCTCGTGACTTTCTCATACATTGGCTGCGAAATAAATTAAATAAGCTAAAATCACATTGAAAGGACTATGCAAGTTCATGTATAACTTCTCATGTATTGATTCCCTCACCAGGTATGGTTTTTATGATGAATGCTTAAGGAAATACGGAAATGCGAATGTCTGGAAGCATTTTACAGACCTTTTCGATTACCTACCCCTCACAGCACTGATCGAGAGTCAGGTTTGAATTCCGCATTCTTTACAGATTCCATTACAATTGTGCGTTCAAGTTTTCTAATAGCTACAGTCATGTTGCAGATCTTCTGTTTGCATGGAGGACTTTCACCATCTTTGGACACCTTAGACAACATTCGAGCCTTGGACCGCATACAGGAGGTACTTGTTTTAGTGCAGTCTGGCTTTTTATGAATCTATTGCTCTACATTGCCGTGATGGTTGCTTTTGTTTTCCCTTGAAACCTCAAGAGCCTTTGTCGCATTATTCACCATTCCCTACTCCCAGCCGCATTTCTGATATTTATAAATGTTTTGCGAGGCAAGATTACTATTAGGCGATAGAGCTCTGCTAATCTTCTCAAACCTTGATATCTGGTTCGGCACAAAACTATGTTTCACTAGGCAAGATTCATGAATATGCACAAAACTAGTGTTGGTTGAGTATTTTCAACATTATGATCTAATCTCTCTGCTGTGTCTTCTTGAGTCGCTCCTGTTATTATTTCTGCAGTCTTTTCGTAGGCATGCATGTTTGTGTCAAAAATCTAGCGCGTCTGTCACTTCTTGTGGTAAATGCCTACTCTGTCCCTGGGTTTCTATAAGCAAGATATTAAAGTCATTCTGTTATATTTGTTTGCTTGGCCCTGTTTGGAACATACAAAACGGTAGGAAAAGGAAAAGCAAAAGTTAATAGAAGAAAATTAGGAAATATTAATTTTTTACTATTTGTTTTGTAACTCGAAAGAATATCAAAAGATAATAAAAAGATTATATTAAACAGATACCCTTTACCCACATAGTTTGAATTATTAAGGTTAATGCCCTAGTATTACTTTAAATTGCAGTTATACTCCTTCAATATACCTCCATTACCCTTACAATTACGATTACAAACTTACCAGAATCGAACTCAATGCTACCTACCCACCGCTACTGCTCCTGCTATGGCCGGCAAATTCCACGAACCACCACCACCACTGTGACTTCTCACAAAACCACGCAGATCGTCACATTTTCCATCGCTAGCACCCATGCAATTGGCACTTGAGTATATCAGAATCTTCGTCCAAAATTAAATCACTGAAATCTCTAAAATCAGGGCCATTGCTGTCATTACGACAGGAATTGCCACTACTACCATCACCATAGCGGTGGCCCAAAATCCAAAGAACCCACCCAGCAATCACCACATGTTCATCAGGTCTGACGATTAATGAGAACAAGATGAAATTTCGATAAATCAACTTCGATATCAAAGATCTGAATTCAAAATTTCTGCAGTTATGATCCGCCTGAAGAGAGGAGTGGGCCTTTTCTTTTCCGGACTTTTCCTGCTCGATTAATCCGAAATTGATTTTCCTTTTTCTACTTCTTTCAAATATTATGTTAACTTTCTTCTCCTTTTACCTTTCATATGCTTCTACTTCCAAATAAAAAAAATTATCTCCCTAGCTTTTGTTTTCTTTTCCTATTCCTTCTCCCATTTTCCAGATTTCAAACAGGGCCTAACACAAGCCTTACATTTTAGATGCCTCGTAGTTCCCTTTTTTGTTTTTTCATACTTCTCTTACACTCACTATACATAATTGTCCTATGTGTGATCTCTTATGGTCTTATGTGTATTTAGGTTCCACATGAAGGTCCGATGTGTGATCTCTTATGGTCTGATCCAGACGACCGTTGCGGGTGGGGAATATCTCCACGAGGAGCTGGCTATACCTTTGGACAAGATATAGCAGCTCAATTCAATCACACCAACGGGCTCTCTCTGATCTCAAGAGCCCATCAACTAGTCATGGAAGGTTACAATTGGTGTCAGGTTTGTGAATTTCCATTTCCAATTAGAATATGCTCCGCCACCATCATTTTTTATGTTGTTTAAGTGTATTTTTGCCGATTCTAGGAGAAGAATGTGGTGACGGTATTTAGCGCTCCTAACTATTGTTACCGGTGTGGAAACATGGCTGCTATACTGGAGATTGGGGAGAACATGGAGCAGAACTTCCTCCAATTCGATCCTGCACCGCGGCAAATAGAACCCGACACCACGCGGAAAACCCCAGATTACTTTTTGTGATGTTTATGCCACCACCAACCAGTGGCGGTGCCGGTACTCGCTTTCCGTGTCAGCACCCTTAGATATGTGTATTAGAGAGGAGTTTTTGTTTCTTCTGAGCAGCATTCTTTTCTTTAGGGCTTCGTCCTTTTAAAGTGTGCTCTGAGGAAGTTCAGGACTGACGAGGGGTACCCGATCATCTTTTTCTTTGTATATTTCAGAGAGCTGAATTAGCAATGGCAGATCTTATTCCACCATGTAATTTTTTTGGATCTAAAGGTTTTGGTAGGAGATGATGTTGTCCATTTTGCAAGCGGCAAACGGTTGATTAGCTGCACTGGAATTTTGAGTTGGATTTTGTGTTCCAGGAGATCTTTTCCTATTGTGTAGTTAGTTATTTTTCATTGATTGGAAGTGAACAAGTATCTTTCTAAGACAATGAAACGTCTTCGCGCCTCTTCAGACACTTGCCGGGTTGACAGTATTTGGCAGACGTAACAGTAGTCTGAAAATCATTCCGGTCCAGTTTCTTTTCAAAATTGTAGGACCTCTGATAATTTAGAGGCGTGATTGGATAACTTTTCAGGACGAGCTTTTTGTGCTATTGTGAAAGTACTCAGAACGTTGATACTGGAGGTATCATGTAGTCTTCTGTGCCATTTTTGATTTTTTGGTTGCTATTCTTGTATGTTTCAATTTTTTGCCAATTACATAGAATTTCAGATAATTCGTACCACTCCGTCCCACCTCTTTTGCACCATTTGGATTTTTACCACTATTCACTGAGTCACTTTGACTCGGTAATCTGGATAGCAAAACTTTGTAATTTTTACATAATTTTTTCGAAGTGTTGTAGAGTAACTCCTATTCTACAAGACAGTAAAAAAATTATCGAAAAATTGTATCATTTTGCGTTCCAAATCACCGGGTCAAAGTGACTCAGTTACGGGTGAGAAAAGTCCAATGATACATTTGAGCTGGGACGGAGTGGTATCTAGTCTACATCTAGTTTGAACCCTGAATCTCGTGCATGTCTTTCAATGATCTGCTAATGAGCCAGCGCTCATTTACTGTTTAATATGTTGGTTTATCTAGATTCAATTTTGTCTGGCTCGCTGTTGTTCTCAATGAATAAATTTCTATGGTTTCCCTATAAGAAATAGGAGATCTAGATGAGCAAATGGTGCTTGCTCACAGTGGTAAGAGTCTTAAAAGCTCTTGCATGGAATTCCGGTTAGATATAGGCTACATCATGTTTTTCTATCTACATACTATGCCAAATGGAAAGAGATCGAGACCATAATATGCCACATCATGATGCTACCACCACAAATTCACTGCTGATAGTTGTTCAATGGAAAAAAGATACGCGTCACTCCTAGTCATTGACAAAATGATCGGACATAGCTGTGTCGTTTTACCATGTTTTGACGGTCTAACCCCTGCACACTAGCATGTGTGACGGACGAATCTGCAATGAGCAGCGCTGGAAACTCTTTTCGGGAAACTTCAGACAGAATTAGTCTCTGATGCAATCTAGAAGAATCGTTTATTGACGTGTTTTTCATATACAACTGCAGAACCTCAGACGCTTGGAATACACACGTCCCTTGGACAAGAAAAATGAGTTATCACAACGGCTGTATAGGTCGCGAAAAATTTTCCTACTTTCAGTTCAAGAATGAGTGTCAATTGTAGAAATCAGGTACGAAGCATAATACAAGATACAACAAACGGACTAAAACCTAGGGTTAGTCGGGATTCTCATAGCTCCTACTGGTGCACCACTGCTTTGCTTTCTTCTGTAGTAAAAAGCTGCACCACTCATCACCAACAAACCCAAGATAATTCCCTGTCAAGAGGAGATTCAGAAAAAAGCGTCAAGACATTGCCGATAAAGACTTTTCAATGAATTCTGGAAAATTCAACCAATGAGAAGTAGTGATTCACGAAGAAGCTAGCGGTATCGTGACAACAAGCATAATTCAATTTCAAGTGCAAAAAAATAGAAAAAGAACTTCCAAACTAACAAGCCTTCCAGCCCACGAAAGAACTCGTGACGCTGTAACACCAGCAATGGTAGATCCGTCCATTGCCCGTTATACAGAGACTCATTTGCGCCCTTAGATTTTATTTGGCCAAGTAGTGGCTTCTTATCTCCTACACAGGTTTGTTTTGGTCTTGCTCTCCCTCGTCGAGTACCGTAGATCTGACCAGTAGCACTTCTCCTAACTAGTTCATCCAACGGCCTACAATACACATTGACCAAATCACCTCAAAGGATTATATCTGATTTTTCTATATGTGCAACTGTGTCGTGTATCATATCTTGCTAGTTACACCACGCATCCACCTTAACATTCTCATTTGTGCTACTCATTTTTATATAATATATATGTTAATCACCCAACACTTGTTACATACATTGAAGCGTGTCTTATAGCGGTTATGAAAAACTTAAATGCTTAACCTAGCCGGAATCCTACAGTGGCACCACACTACATGCAGAGGCGGAGCCAGAAAACTGAACAGACCAGGGCACTATGCTATGACCAAAATTGCAGGAGCACTAAGGCAAAATTCATAATTTACCTGAGCCACTTTTACAATTCTAGCAAGGGCACTTGTGAATAAGTTTATGCAACATAGGAATAAAATTGTATCTTTTGAAAAAAGGGGTGCCGCATGTGCCCACCTATGCCCAGGGTTGGCTCGGCCCCTTACTCCGTGTTAAAGTATTTGACATTTACCTTTTTTTTTTTGACATTTACTCCAGTAGAAACATTTATTATGTAGACAATTAAACATTTCACTTAAAGGAACAAATATTACGAAAGAGTTTTAGTGATTATATCAAAAATTATGAAGGGAAACCTTGCAAGTTGCAAGTAAGGACCAAACAACTCTTTAACATATTATTGGTGGAAGGACTAGCTACTCTCCCATTCGAATATACAACAAAAGAAAGTAAGACACCCCTCAAACAAGTACATAAAGGTTATTCGCTGATCGCGCTCCGTTCCCTCTAGTAACCACAATAACATCAAGCTCCTGAAATTCCATACCATGCGAGAACGGCTAGGGTATGGCCTTTTCACAAAAATTAAACAACCTCAAAGGCTAAAATATTCAAAAGCATATATTATATTATTATCCGGCTAATTACCGGTTAAACAAACAACCCCACAACTGGTTTGGCTGAATATCTTTTTGAGTCTACTGTGGGATGTGGCTACTGTTTCGGGCACAAATTAAGTGCCACTTTCAAGCTATGAGTTGGTCAATCAACTCTGCTACTGGCCTCAGCCAACCTCATGAATATTCAAATTTCAGATGCTAACAAAAAAAAGGGTAATTGACATAAAACCTACCTGCAGTATTACATTTGTGACACAAAACCCTCTCCTCTGCACTTTCAATTTTCCACACCAACCCCCTGCAGTTTACTATTCTGTGACACTTGACCCAAAATCTATAACGCCGTTGATAAATTGGACGGAACAAAGTCACGTGATCAAAGTGAGAAATTACCAATAAGTCCATCATGTGTTGGTCACGTGACTTTGTTCCATCCAATTGCTTAACGGCGTTACCGATTTTGGGTTAAGTGTCACAGAATAGTAAACTGTGGGGGGTTGGTGTGGAAAATTGAAAGTGCAGAGGGTTTTGTGTCACAAATGTAATAATGACAGGAAGGTTTTATGTCAATGACCCAAATAAAAAACTAAGCATCAGCTTTGCAGAAATTACAGCCAGTTTTTTGCATAAATGTCCTATATGTTGTGTGAGCTTGTTGATTACGCAGATTTTTAAAGATACGAAGGCGTCCCATTTTGATGTTGGGTATCAAGAAGTGTTCTAGAACACGTTAATTTTTTATGTTGGTTGTTCTCTTCAAAAAGTAGCTTCTCTCATTATGCTGATGTAAATTCTTATGATCCATGATCTGGTCTAGGGACAAAAAGAATCACTGGTGAAGTTTCTGTAAATCTGCATCAAAGCAATATATTCCATTTGTCTCTTCATAGTACTATTGTTTTCCCTTCGGCCTTTAAACTTGAGCTTTAGATTCTCTTCTAGTTAGAGGTATCATAATCCCTCTGTTACTTTTACCTCGGCCTTTTGACTTCTATGATCTATCAAAGGCACGAGATCAGCGTCATCAAAGAAAGAGACCATTCAGGTTTGACACAAATCTTGCCGACAGCTCCAGAAATTTAGAGCATGTTGAACAATCTCTTAAGTAAATACTAAATAGTGATTCTCCTCAAACATGAATTAAAAACTTTAACCCGAGAACCCATATTGCTGAACAAGCATGAATCTATTGCTGAACAAGCATGAATCCATATTGCTGAACAAGCATTTTAATTTCTCCACAAAACATACAGATTACTAATTTCTTCAATACTTGACAGAGGCTCACTAATCGATGACTGGACCTAGTTCACTTTTTTACGACTGCGAGAGAGGAATGAAGGATCGTGTTAATGGCATGAGTGAAAAAAGATGGGACATAAGAAGACAATTAGCAAGATCTAAATACAAAGCAAAAAGGGACATAAATCGAACCCTGTGAAATGGCACTCTAAGGCCCAAGCATCAGGTCTTGAGTTCAAGACACCTTCCCCTTAATCATAATATCTACCTTCGTGAAAAGACAAAGTCAAGATAAAAACAGCAGTGTTGTCCTCGAGTGAGATGACATGGCATACATTCAATCTATTGAGAAAGAAGGGCTATCATCATTGACTAGGAGAGGTCTTAAGGTCTCTTCACATTACAAAAAGATCCCAGATGCAATCAAGGTATTGAAATTCCTTCTTCAGGTCAGTCGTTAAATGGTAGGCTCTAAGCAAAGATTATAATAGCCTATGCTCTCTACCTCTGCATTTTGTTCCCTTTATCTTCAACTACACAATTTTAGATGTTGGGTAAAAAGGACATTATGCTCTTAACTGTAGATGAGAGAGGATACACAACACCTAAGTACATATGTAAGTCGCATTCCCATTACATTGAAATGTTCAGAACAAATTGGCAGGAGGTAGGATAAATGGATAATGGACCCAGGGGACATTGTCATATGTACCGAAGTGAAGTGCATTTTGCTTAATGTTCCCTACAAGCCGGGGAGAAAGCCCGGCTTGTAGGGAACATTATTTTTTTTTGGTTAAATATTTAACCAAAAAAAAATAATGTTCCCTACAAGCCGGGCTTTCTCCCCACTCAAAAGATCTGATAGTTTTCGGACTATCTCTCTATTTCTTATGCAACCATCATGTCTCTATGAGGATTGCTTTACCTCTCCATCCTACCGCGACGATCTCAATTGCCGGATGATAGCAATATTTACATTCATCCTCTCAATGAGCTTAATCTAACATGCATAAGATTACATTGCTTACACAGCTTAAATAATTTTTTTTTATAGAAATAAAGTCCAGAGAACTCTCTTTTTGGAGTGCTATTCATGACATGGAAGAGCACTCTTAAATGAGTAGCCAAATTTGGAAACTCTTCTTTTACATCTAAACATTCTCTAGTCCAGTTTTCTCACATGTTAAGGATACCATTAAGTGACAACTTTTTGTAAACAGGATGCTACATTTTACATATTCTCTTGTCCAACTGGATGCACGCCAAGTAAACACCAGAGCACCCTAATATTTCACTTGTCATGTTGAGTTTTTGTTACTATTAATTACTATTTCCTTGGAAGCTGAGGTAAGATTACTCACGTTAATCATAACTAGAACAAAGATGAACATCCAGGTTTATGCCGTCAGTGTTTGGTTCATTTAAGCACTATACCTAGTTGATTCCCAAGTATCTACAACCCAGAAACTCTATCAACCCGTTAAAATATTTATAGATCTTGATATATATAACTAAAGAGAAACAAATCAACAGCTCTAACTTCTGACATGATTGATAGAGACTATTATCTTCACTTGGATATCACAACATTGATACAATTGAACCATGCCGCTAACTGCAGTTACACTCAAAAGGAAATAGGAAGAGCCTAACAAGTTCAGCAACCAAAAATGGCAATGAAGTGGTCAACATAATACTGCAATCTTATGCAAACTTCAATTATCAAGAACAGGGATTACAAAACTCCGGTAACTACATGTCGAACTTCATCAAAAATTGCAAAAACATGAAAATAACTTAATCCCACACACACACAACCGCACGCGCGCGCAGACACGCACACACTAATATGCTAATAATTAAGTAATCATAGCTACCCCCGTAAACATATGCTGGGGTATCGGAGCCATTTTCTATCAGATCTGCTAGATAACAATTGACAATCTAAGCATCTATTTTTTTCTTTGCTTGTATTCATAAATTCTCAAAATTCACATTTAAAGCTGTGGTCTGATACCTAAACCTATACTTGGTCTCACATGAATGCGATGTATCCCTTCTGCATTCGCGAACCATGCAAACAAATGGAAGGAAAAAATGAAAGCATATGCAACTTAAGTTATGAGCATACCTCGAAACCAATAACTGACAATTTCTCTTCATTTACTGCTGGTATGCAACTTCTGTAAGTAGTGTAACCTTGGGATCCACCAGCCGATTCGGTGGACTTAGAAAGCAACACTCTCTGTCTTATTGAAGTAGACAACTTCTCTACAGTGCGCAACACCACATGTATATTTTCTCCTTCACTATGATCTTCAAGGGCAAGACGCCCCTTCTGAGTACTTTTGTTGTTTGCTTCCTTTTTTGCAGTTGAAATTTCCACACATTGCAAAGGAATACGATACCCAGTTTCACTGCAGCGATACTTTTCATCATTCTACAAAGAGCAGACAATATAGTGAATTGGATTAGACAGGCATAGCAATTTTTAGCAAGAACCCATAACTCTTATTCGTTCCTGGACTGAATATTTTTGCTAAGGCAAAAAAAAAAAAAAAAAAAAAAAAAAAAAAAAAAAAAAAAAAAAAAAAATGGAGAAAGAAGACTCAAGACATGAGCTATTTTTCTAATCTTACGTTTCTAGAACTTAAGATATGTATAGCATGTTGGAATCTATTCACCGGAATATAGGCATTAGAGGGCACATCATTCAATACTTGACCATCTATTTTAGCAATACCACTATCTTTGAGAATCTTTTAACCTGGCATACCATAGACAACTAATGCCAAACTGCAAGAAAGCATCACATTCAAGTCCTATTGCTAGTTAGTAAGCTGTTAGAAGCATCAAACATTTCGTTCATTGGTTAAACAAAACTGAAGATAATGAAATTAATTTAACAAACTATGGAAGGAAAATGATAGAAGATAACATGATTGAACATGTAAGCAAGTGGAAATATCTTTTACGTTGGATATGTTGCCATTCATGCAAAGGCGATGAGTGTTCTTGACAATAACCATGAAGGCATGTATTTTATTAACCCCCTACCCACCCATACACCCACAGAAAATGTGGACAAGTTGCGAACTGAAGTGATAGAAATATCACCTCAGCACATCCCACATAAAAACAATTCAGCAAAATCAGGCCATTCTTGCAAGATAGAGCATGGTAGTGATTGGTACCCTAAAATCATAGGTCATTTCCACAATTCCATTCAATACACGCCTTTAAAGATGCCAGAGCTAATCTCACTATTATAAGACATACCAAAAGCTTTTTTTTTCTCTCTCAGAATTTGTGAAACTAGCAGTTAATCTTGAGAATTCCTCGGATACAAATTTCATTCTCTGAAATTCTAAACTTGATCTACTCATTCAAACCACACATTCATTTGAGCTACGAACTAAAAAAAAATTGGACTGAAACGGAAAGAGCTCATTACCTTTTCCGAGTAGAGACACGCAACACAGGGTCCAGAGGGAGAGCATTCGAAAGTAGCGTTTCCACCTGAAGGAATCTCCTTGAACCCTAGAAACCGACGCCCTCTAATTTCTCTACTACTGAAAAAAAGCTCAAAATAAAAATAAATAAAAATTCAAAGTTCCGATCAGTGAAAGAGCAAACAGAACTAAATCCGAATCAACAAATTATTGCGAATTTTGAAACATTTGGCGATCAATTATGGATCTACGCAGACGATACCTACGTAGGCATAAACAGAGAGGGAGAGAAAATCGTCTTTACGTTTTGTGCCCTAGTGCGAAATGCTCCGATACGATGAACACGAAGAGCAACAGAATGAAAGACGGGAATTTTCTGGAAACCATAGCTTAGCTTACTGCGATCGCTCTCGCTCTGTCAGACCTCGCTTCTCTCTCTATCGAGGAAGAAGAAAGTTATTGAGAAAGAGATTGAAAGTAACAACATGGGGTGTACTTGTAATTATTATCAATTTATCATGCTTGATTTGCTAACTCAAAACAATATAAGGGTTTGATTGTAATTTGGATCCATGTGCACGGACTAGCATGGAGGAGAAATTTGTCCGAAAGCACCACGTCAGCATGGCACGTGGTGCTTTTTTTTTTTTTGCAACCAAGAAGAACATCAAATTTATATAGTAGAAACCAAGTACATCCTAAAAACCAGGCTGCATAATGGGAACTGCCATGACCAAAAGAGCACCATCAGAAGCCTCTGTGGAAGCAGGCCATCAAAGCAAAATACACAGTCATAAAAACATACATTACTAAGTGATAACAAGAACAAAGCTAAGCTGGAGTACCCTAACACTAAACAAAGCACCACGTGCTTTACTGTAACCTAATATACATATGTGGTGGTAAACACTAGTGGCATAGATGTTTGTTAATACATGTGAAAACGTAGACATCTATGCCTACGTGGAGTAAACACTAATGACGTAGACATCTATGCCACTAGTGTTTACCACCACTTATGTATATAGGTTACTGTAAATTCTCTCTCCCACTCACCCCACTTTTATTATACATGTCAAAACGTGAGTGTTGTAGAATATCACGTGTGATTTGCTCTACTTGCATATTGGGCACCAGCGATACGTGTGCAATTATCTCAATACATAGAAACGCCAACAACATTTAGTTACTCTAAATTATTCGTCAAAACTCATAATATCTTTGCTATTTCGTCAAACCAGGTAGTACATATTTCTCTGTTTCTATTACAAAATAAAAATTTGACAATGCGCCAGCAATCTTATCACAGGTTACTTGAAGAAAACATTACAAATTAACCATAGAGAACAAAGACAAAGAGTTGATGAGTACTGGTGACAACGTTGAAGCCAGATCAACCCGGTGCCAAAAAATTCCTTGGTAGTAAAGACACCCCTCGGAGGTCAAGCCCACTGCCGTCCATCGCCAGTGGGGGGAGAAAGGTATTTTACAGCCGACTGGTAATTTATGTAGTAATTGATTTTTGGAGATTTAAAGAGCAACACTATTTTATGCACGCAGATAACTTCTAAATCACGGGATAGTGGCACAAAAAGTTGAAGATAATGGTTGAGCTAGTGGGATTAATGTTTTTTTACAGTTATAGTCTTTATTTTATTTTGTCGCAAAGGGTATATTAGGCAACATAAAAATAAGATGGGCTTCCAAAACTGATTTCACTAAACTCGGCGTGGACTTTTTATATTAAAATAGATGAGCACATAAGAATTGCTCCAGTAATATGAGATTCAACTGGCCGGATTTGTGATTCAACCGACAGGGCCAAATAATTTTCTAATTATATTACTTTACTATGAATGTATAACAAATTAAAATATGATATGAAAGTTTAAATCTAACCAACATATCGATCAAATTACACAACAACGTCGCCATAATAAGTTCATAAACATGACGTGGAGTTTATTACAAGATGTGATCATACTCGATTCAGTTTGATCTCCTTTGATGGGGAGAGATTTTTGGGAGTTCTTCTTGGGATTTTGATGGCGCTTTGTTACTGTTTAAATAGGTTGAAAATGGTTCACAATATACTATTATCACGGTGTTTTATTCATGGCGGACTTTTCTTCATCTTCGCGTCTTTCACATGTTGTGGGCAAGCTCCAAATTTAGATTGGAGAGGTCTTGTGCCAAAAAGTAGAAGATGCGTACGCGTCTAGCCTCATGGGGAAGTTTCTTTCCGAACAACCCATAGAAGAGAAGGTGATGATGGAGGTTCCAAAAAGATTTGGAAGATGAACCGCTTTGAATCGATTACTAGGGAAGGGGAAAACTTGCTCCTTTTCAAGTTTGATTCCATATAGTTCATGGAACAAGTATTAAAGGAACGCCATGGTCTTTTGATGATGTCGTGCTAGTTGTTCAGAAATGGGATCGCAAGATTGTACCATTAAAATACATTTGAAGGGTCTTTCATATTGCTGATGGGTTGGACCATGGCCCAAATCTGAAAATTAAAATTCGTTTCCAGGACTGGTGACACCAGGACCAAATATATATGGCAGAACCTATTGTATTCACAACGAAAGAAAAACCCGAACCTTCACCCCATTCGAATATAAAGCTATTGAAACAGAAAAATGAGGCATCTCCAACTGAAGAGGGTATGAAAAAGGGCATGACTTTAGCGGATCTCAAGTTGCGGATTCGTGAGGGGGATGAAAAGATGATAAGTGAGGAGGACGGATTTCAAGCAACAACAAAAATCAAGATGGTCGAAGAATTTGTGATCACTAGTTTCACTATTGAAGTGCAATGGGAGAGTAAACGGTCTAAACAAGATTGAAATGTGATAGAGAAGGGGACGAATTGTGAAGTGCAAGAGGAGAAGATTGTACAGGAAGTAGAACCGGCTACTATGGAAATCAACGAGAGATCGGCGGTGTGTGCTGAGCACCATCGCCAGAAGCAATGTTCGCTTTACGATGGAATGAGCGAGGATTGGGTAATCGTTGCCCATTTCGTGCTCTCCTCGACCTCGTAAAGAGAGAGAGTCGTAATATATTGTTTCTTATAGAGTCTAAGCTGAATAATGTGGAGAAGGATCGAGTTCGGTACAAGTTGGGTTTTAAATATGGCTTGCATGTCTCTTGTCATGGTCGTGGTAGTAAATGCAGTCTTTGTCTTTTTTGGGATGAGTTGGTTGCTGTGTCTATTTTGAAGTATTCCACCTTTTATATCAATTATAATAAAAATTGTTTGTTTTAATTTGTGGTGGTATTTTACTGGGTTGTATGGTGATCTAGTTGCTTCGGAACGTGTCCATACATGGACTTTAATTGATCGATTACGCTGCACTGATGTTAAACCATGGTGTATATTGTGGGATTTCAATGTGGTCCTCTCTAATGATGCGAAGGAATGAGGGCGGGGCTCTCCTTTTCTCACCTTTCATCATTTATTCAAACGCATTACGCGGTATTGGATATTTGGGGTACAAAGTATACATGGTCAAACAATCAAAATGATGGTGGGGAGATTCATGAGAGGCTTGATTTGTCAGTTGCTACGCCCGTATGGACTAACATCTTTGTAGGAGCTAGAGTAATCATCTTGTCGTGCCATGTCAGATAAGTTACCAATCCAGCTTATTCCGGTTCCTAATGCAAGTTCGAGAATACATCATTCTCGAAGTAGATTTACTTTTGAGGCTGCGTGGTTGGGCCACCGGTCCATGGAGGACGTTGTTCGCAAAACATGGGCGGAGGAGGCACCGAATATGGAGATAAAACTCAAGGTTGTATCACAATCTTTGAATGTGGAGCTCTGCGGAGTTTGGTGATGTTCGTAGGAAACTCTTGCAGCTTCAGACTCGGATGCAGGAACTAGCGGGATGCAGCAAACTGGGTGTGTGATGTAAGATGCACGGGCTATACAGGCTGATTACAACAATTCGCTCAAGACTGAGGAAGCGATGTGGCATCAGAGGTCACGGGTTAATTGGTTGTGTTTGGGTGACAGAAACACTGGCATTTTCATTAACGGGCGACCAGGGCGGCTCTAGTTTTCCGGTTGCCCGAAGCGAAATTAATATGAGGCCCTTTATATACAGAAATAAGAGTTTAAACTTCAACAATTACATCAATAGTCTATTCACACTCCAATTGAAAAATTCTATTAGAACAGCAATAGTTTAACTAGCTGAATTTGAAGGCATGTCATCGAATATAGCATTACATACCAAATTCTGAACATTTTCCACCCTGATTACATTCATGCAGTAGCTTTTTAGCTGGAAGATGATCAATATTTTATTGATTCACCTAGGATGTTCATCTCCGTTGACAAAGTAGATTAATGTTTTTCATCTAATATGTTACAACATGAGTGTTCAAAGTTGATGATGTTTTTATAGTCGAAGAGAAAATGATAACACAAAAAAATTAAATTGTACTTCAGTTTACAAACGAATTAAGTGTTGTTAAATAGCACAATTAACCAGAATAATATATATATATATATATATATATATATATATATATATATATATATATATATATATTGAAGGCAATCCAAATGAAACAAAAGCTGTTAGATGTAAATTGAAATGGCTACCTCTTTAGCTCAAAATTGAAAGAAACACACGCCCTAAACCATATAAACAGATACCCAAATCCAAAATTATACCATTTTAGCTCAATATTTCTGTGTGGTTGCTCCATTATTGAAATATTTGAGGCCCTCGTGGCATATTTGTTGATTGCTGAAGAGACATCAATAGCTGGGATATCCGAAAAAACTAGGAACAGGATAGAGAGAGCAAGGAATATCGTTTGTACTAGAGTGTGAATTATTGAGATCTAGAGGATGTATTTAACACAAGAATCATTGCAATATTAGAATACAATTATGAGGATTGAAGTTGATAAAGAAGAGGAATCGACGGTTGAGAGTTTTGAGGATAATGAGAGAGATATGGGAAGAAGAACATATCGTGAATTACGATCTTCGTGGGAGACTCATAGTCAAATTCCTTAATTAATGGGTTAACCAATGTATGAGAGTTCAGATACTGATAGTATTTGTTAAACATTAATTATTTACATTAATAGAATCACTAAAATACCCCTAAATTTTTGAATAGATGGTGCCCTCTCAATATCTTATGCCCAAATCTACGACTTTATTGGCTTACCTATTGAACCGGCCCATGCGGGTGACTGCAAGAAGGGTAAGGAATGCGATGCGGTGTATAGATAAACAAGGATGATGATTTAGTTCATTTCCTCCGGGATTACTTTGTGAGCTTTTTACTAGCCAGAATTTTACGGAGCAGGCTATCAATAAAAGTTGTGGGTGCAGTTCCGTGATTAACCCTTCACGAGAAAGCTATGGAGTTGGAAGGATTTTTTTACTGCTGCTGATGTCTGGAGTGCGCTTTTTCAGATGGGTCCTTAAAATGCTTAAGGAATTGATGGATTTCCACCTCTATTCTTTCAGAAGTTGTGGCCGATCGTTGGTGACGAAGTCACGACTAGATGTATTGGTAATCTTAATCATGTCAATGAGGTACATTCCCTTAACCATACCTTGTTAGTGCTTATTCTTAAGGTTAATCAACCTAGACGTCGAGCGGATTATAGGCCTATCACTATGTGTATTGTGATCTATAAGATTGTGGTGAAGGTTGCGAACCGGGTGAAGATGATTAGGGATAGTCTGATATCACAAAACCAGAGTGATTTTGTTCCGAGTCAACTTATAACTAGTAATGTTATTATGGCATACGAGTTCATCCATGCTATGGATAGTCGGATGAAACGAAATAAGGATATGTTGAATTTTAAGGCGGACATGAGCAATGCTTATGGAATAGTGGAATGGAGCTATTTGAGAGCTATGTTGTTGAAATTGGGTTTTTGGCGACATAATGGTATATCTCATTATGGGATGTGTTACCTCAGTTCCCTACTTTTTTGTTTGTAATGGGGAAGTTGTGGGTGAAGTTACTCCTAATAGGGGTCTGCGCCAAGGCTGTCCCCTTTCGCCATACTTGTTTCTCCTTTGTACCCAAGGTTTGTCTCACTCTCTCTTGTTGTCTATCAGGAACAAGACAATCACGCTCGTAAAAGCATCCCGATCGGGTCCCCCTGTCTCTCATCTTCTTTTTGCAGAAGACAGTATCTTTTTAAATGGGGCGAATGCTACTGCAATTTTGACATTGTTACAAATCCTACAAGATTACGAGGATGTGTCGAGCCAAAAAATTAATCTGTGAAAATCAGCAAAAATGTTCTCTAGAAAGGTCCCATAAGATAGTCAGATTTAACTTTGTCAGGTGGTGGGTGTTCAATTAGTCACAATTTTTTTGAAGTATATGGGATTACCTACGAAGGTGTGGAGACTGGAGAGTAAAGATTATCACTTTTTCAAATATCCCGGAACGCATCAATACAAGATTAAATAGTTGGACGGAAAAGTATCTCTCGATACCAGCAAGGAAACATTAATGAAAGTAGTGGTACAAGCAACCCAAAATTACTTGACGTCCTATTTCCTCCTCCCAAAGCAGCTTTGTGAGAAGATTGAAAGCCTCATTCACAATTTTTGGTGGAATAGGAAGGATGATGGTACGTGAATTTGTTAGGTTTTGTGGGATCGTATGAAACGGTGTAAGAAGGAAAGCGGGTAAGGGGGGGTTGAGATTTTCAATCGTTTAATTTTTCACTCTTGGCCAATAAAGGGTGGCGACTACTAACTAAACCAAACTCACTTATGGATCGGGTGATTAAGGAGAAATATTTTACTAACACTGAATTTACGGATGCAAGGAGGGGTCATAGCCTATCCCAGACTTGGTGAGGTATTATGGAGGGCAGAAGGATTATTGAGCGTGGGGAACGCATTAACATTGGCAGTGGATCATCTACAAGTGTGTTTTATGGAAGGTGGATACCACGACTGACTAGTTTCAAGGTATGCACACCAAATTACAATTAGTTGTTGTTTCAAGTCTCTGATCCTATTGATAGAAATAGCAACTGCTGGAATATGGAACAAGTGTCACTATTATAAAGTTGTCTGATTGTGATGCAATTCTTAAGATTGTTTTACTGGTAACTCGGCAGTCAGACTAGTAGGTTTGATTATTTGATAAATTCGGTTCATATACTATTCGATCGGGCTTTATTTGGCCAAGGAAATGCGAAGGAGCGAGGAAGATGAATCCATGGGTCAAACTAATTTGTCACTGCCTAATATTTGGCCAAATATTTGGAGGTGGAATTTCAGTGCTCCGCTATTTACACAACTTGGAGAGCTAGTCATAGGGCCTTACTAATAGAATGTAATATAATTCGTAGGGGGTCGATATTCAGCCCATTTTTTTGTGGTGTGGGAAGAAGGATGAAAAGGAGGAGAATCTATTGATGTAGTGCAAGCCAATGCAAGCCATTGGGGAATCCATCTTAGGGTGTGATTCAAGACATTTGATACACAAAAATGTTACAGACTAGATCGACGATTCTATCACTTCCCTCTCGGTTCAACAACGAGCTTTATTCATCACTACGACTGAATCTTTAATTGTTAAAGCCCATTCCTTTGCCTTGGTGTCGATGAGATGCCTTAGATTACTGCATTCAATAGTGGGGTACATAAATTCTCCATGGCACTCCCACCACTTTGGGTCAACGTCAGCTCTCCTGTAGGTGGTTTTTCAAAGGCAAGCAAGACACCATCACAACGCCAATGTTTGTACAGTGTGATGAGCTGTATTAGAAGGTAAGGCAGAGGTTGTGTTGGTGCTGTTCTTGTTTGGAATTTCTGGGAGAGCTTTTTTTAGGGTATTTCTGGGGCGAAGTGATTTTGTCGACTTCGGTCTCCCTTTCTATCTTGTTGTAACATTTGAGTTCGTAAGGCGATATGCTGAAGGTTTTGTTGAATGAGTTTTTGGTCTGTAGGTGCGCGACCTTTTTCTTATGGCTTTCTACAATGGGCTCAATATTCCTGGTGCTTTCGAGGAGTTTGGAGAATGTACGGTGGTCATGCTTGATGAGTAGCTATTGGTATTGATGCACATCATTTTCATTAAGATGTTTACCAACCATTGTTCGATGGCCTCCTCTACGCATTCCAAAGACTTATGGTGGAGATCTTTGATGAAAACAACACTATTTTAGTTTTCTTTTTGAGTCATTCGCGAGAGATAAATGGTTGTTACTTTTTCCTCGAATTCGTAAGAAATTTAAGTAGAATTTCTTTACCATGTCGTCCCATGTTTCTATGGAGCCTGGCTCGAGGATATTGTACCACTTGTACGCCATTTTACCTAGAGACTTGTGAAACTCTCTCCTCCCGAATCTTTTTTCCAACCCACGGTGCCCCAATAGGTCAACAAACCTCAGCACATGCTCCTTTGCATTCCACGTGGCTTCATCAAATTTCTCGAAAGTTGGTGCCTTGTATCCCACCGGATTAGGCATCTCATAGATATCCATGGGGATTGGCAGTAGGCACTCGATGCTAAGTAGTGCACCAAGGCTAGAATTTTTTCTGGCTGTGAAGTTGGCAATCTTTTAATCTGGCGCAGCCAGAGCCCGTGTGGGCATGATTGTAGAGGGGTCGATTCCGTATTTCTTGGAGGCCTCTAGAAGTTTAGGCTTGTGATGTAGGGGTCTAAGGGATTGTAAGGACGAACGCCCTTGTTTCCAATAGCCTCAACTATGGGAGTTCCCAGTCTTTGAGTGACTGAGGATTCATATAGGTGCCTTCTGACTAGGGCATGTGGGACTTTGAGAATTTGCAGGGAAATTTTCGATGGACACACTCACTCTCAGATACGGAGATGGTGGTGGGAAGGCAACGCGCGTGTCGTTAGTCCCATCGCAGTTTTTTTTTGTTGAAATCTCTCGAGCGAGCAGGTCACACTTATGAGAGTTCGCGATCATTGACGAATGAATGCTTCATCTAGTTAATTTGTTCTTGCATTGTGGTATTCAAAGCCTAAAGGGCTGCTAGAATTGGGTTTTGGGGGATTTGAGAGATCTGATCCTCTGGCAAAATAGAGCCAGTGAGGGTCTGCGAGGGAGTGCCTCCTGGTTAACGTCGCCAATGGCCATGAGATCCAATCTGAGTAGCTTGATGTTGATTGGTTAGATTTCTTTCAAAACGAGGTCACCAACGTTTATATAAGGGAATTGATCAAGTACATGGATAGAGCTTAATCACTTGTGCTCGAATCATAGATAACCTAGAGCTAACAATCTTGACAAATACTCAAATGGACCAGAGGCTAGAGAGAGATAGAGAAAAGGGGTGGAAATAAGAAGTACTTCCTACGGATGAGATAGACAGCTTGTTATGAGCAATTCAGTACGGAAAAAGAATAATTTGATTGTGAGTGGCAGAAGGTATCGTCCTATTTATACTAGTCAGACTAGGGAAAGCCAATGAGTGACATGTGTCCGTACGTACGGCCCACGATCCATTATGAGGCGATGTACCCTAAATGTATGGGGACAGTCATGGGTGATGTCATACGAATATAAAGAAGACGGTAGCACAAGTCAAGTCTATTACACGTACATGTCGCATCTGAGATTTATCTCATATGCGACGGGCCTTATTCCTTCCTCCAAACCAGCAGACCCTCTGGATCCCTACCAGGTGATGAGATGTGCGGGTGATGTCATACGAATATAAAGAAGACGGTAGCACAAGTCAACTCCATTACACGTACATGTCGCATCTGAGATTGATCTCATCTGTGACGGGCCTTATTCCTTCCTCCAAACTAGCAGACCCTCTGGATCCCTACGAGGTGATGAGATGTGCGGTACCCTGTTTCATCGTCCCTCCAAGTGCGATATGGCAAGATCTGGTACTTCTGGTGCACAACTATAAGGACACTTATTGGCTACTGATGGGTCCACGTGGCAGTAACCCATTACTTTATTCTTGACTGTGTACAATGACCTGTAGATTCGGGCTCCTTTTCTGTTTAATCAACCTATTATCTGTCACACTCTACAAATTCAGAACATGAGACCATTTCTGCCTTTCAAGGCGCTCTGACGTACTAAAACATATTTAGTAAGTTTAATCTCCCCCAGAAGATTATCATATTTCTTTGGAAAGCTTTCTTCAATCTACTCCCTTCAAAACAGAATCTCTTATGACGATATATTGCGATCCCATATACTTCATGTGCTAGATGCTCTGAGCCAGTCGAATCTTTTGATCATATGTTCTTTGGATGTCGAGTCTCTGTTTTGATTTTACTAGGGACAACTGTTGGATTCTTTTCTCTCACGGCTATTGACTCCCTCACCCCTTCTTTTTCAAATGAGGATCATGCCTTGTACTCCCTCATCCTCTGGCTTCACCAAAACGCGGCAACACTGGAAAAATAAAATTATCCCAGCTGCAATGTCTCTTTTAGCGATCTCATCACCCTTTACATTGAGCAAGAAGCTTCATAATCTAAAAGTCTCTTATTTTGGGCTTGGACCCAACTTGTTAGTAGCAGCTCAGAGAAATTCAAGTGGTCTGGCGCCCCAATCACGTTATTCCACTTCCAGCCAGTTTCTCTCTAACCATCAATATTCAATTAGATTCATGTTGGAAAGCCAATGTTTCATTTACCACATGAGCATGGATAACAGACACATACCCCCTCTTACAGGTCATACTAGCTTTCTACCAGGTAATGCAGCTCAAGCAGAAGCTAGAGGAATTACCAAGGCTATTGAATCGCACATGAATGCCAATGTTCTTACAGGCTCCCAAAATCCCATTTTTTTTTTCGTCAAGATAAAAAGTTCATGGGCTTTCATGGTGAATCGTCAGACATTATCCGAATTGCTGTCGCAAGTTCTATTGATTTTGTAATTTCTTTGTAGGTCGAAACAATATTTCTTCGGTCCATGACCTTGCTAAAAAGGGATTTCATGATTGTAACATGTATTTTTTTTAATTTTCATTTGCATTTCCTCTAAAATAAAAAAGAAAATCAGCAATTTTCTTTTAGTACCGATTTTTGGATATCATTAACACAAGAGGTAGAACATAGTAAAAAATCTGAGATGTGGGTCAAACCTATTCGAAATTTCGAAACTCGGGGTGAGAAAGAGGGTTCCAATTTTTATTTTTATTTTTGAAATTATGAATTTCTTTTGGGGTTTTTGAGTTATTTTAGGCGGATTCGAGACTTTTTAGGGGGGCAGGGAGAGAACTCGGAATTTAAAAAGAAATACGAATTTGATAATAAAAAAATTATCAATTATCTACAACAATCTACCAAATCTAAATATTCCATATTAAATGAGCTTTTAGCTAAATCCAGACAGTCTCAAAGTGGCAACCACATTTTTTTGAAGAACTGTGACAACCCCTTTTTGTTTTAAGATAACATTATTTTTTGTAAATACAATTGACCGTGCGATTTTGATTATTTTTGTGTAAATATATTTGCAACACTATTTTTAATATTTTTAGTACGATGTTTGTTTTAAAATAACCGTCACTAGAAATGTGATATTAATGCTTTTCTATTTTTTTTCATTTGTCTAAATGAATACCAAGCTTGCCCTTGGTACAATTTGCCTACATAATTCAATGTCTTTGCTTCTGAATTCATCAATCTTTTATGAGCATGTTTGGAAAAGAGAGAACTGGATTATGAGATACACACACTAGATACAACAGTGACATAAATCTTACATACACAATAGACAGAGATCACATAATGGTGACATTATTCATACATTCTATCAAGATAAGATTGGAGATCACATAATGGTGACATTAATCATCCATTCTATCTAGATAAGATTGGAGTTCAACTAATTTCAAAGTCAACAAGTGAACAGTTGAACTCTAGTGGGTGAGACTTGGGAGTTTAGAGTTTGCTTTTCTTAAGTTCAAACTCTACAACGACTAATGTGCGTGCAAATTAGCCCGAACACTATATTTATCTAAAAAATGAATACTTCAAAATTAAATTTGAAAAAGTATAAACAAAAGACACAAAAATGTGAATAGTAAGTATGACCAGATAAATTTGAACCGAGCGACAGAATGAAAATATAAGATAAACATATTTGTAGTGTTTATTTACTCAAATTTGGTGACTGTAACTTGGAACTTAATGATTTTGCTCTATTTAAAGTCTCAAATTCAAATCCCAGGATCGAATGTGAGGTGCGCTTAACTTTCCGGACACCGTTAGCTGACAAAAGAAATCAGCTACCGTAATGAATTTGATTTTAGAAGTCAAATGTGACCACATAAAATTGAACAGAGAGACAATATATAACTCTGAGAGACATTTCAAACAAGAATGTTCCAACTCCCACCGCACATATTATTCCCCAAATTTAATGGTCCATAAATAATCCAACACTACAGCCAATAGGGCCAAAAAACAATAATACTACCCAACAGCGACACCTCGTACCATCATTGAATGGGTATACACCTCACAAAACCCAAATCTTTCCTCATCCTCTGTGTACTGTACACTACGGAACCACCTACCAAAATATAATCTTCTATCTCTAATCCGACGGTCCAAAACTGATCAAAATCCTAAATCAATTAATTTAATTTAACCCTCCTTCTCACATGTTTAATTATTCTGTTTCTTTCAAGCAACACTGATCATGCTATCTCCACTACCACCGCTACTGAAGCTACCGGACATTGACTGAAACCCCGGTGACCTCCTCGACGGCGTCTGTTGATCTGACGAAGACGACGAGAGTTTCAGCGACAGAGGCAACAACGGCTCGTCTATTGGCGCCTTGTTGAGATTCAGATTCGCCATTTTCGACGACGGAGGGAGCGGAAGTGGCGGAGCCATCGGATTGTGATTATCTCCCGCGGCGGAAGGTCTGATCGCCGCCGAGGCCGGAAATCCATTGAGATTTTCCTGCGGATATTTCGATTAAAAAAATTAGATTCAATTCAACAAAAAAACACACACAAACCAGTCCGTACCACGTCTTTTGCACCATTTCAACTTTTCTACTCGTAACCGGGTTAACAGGTGATTTGGATTGCAGAACGATGCAATTTTTCGATTAATTTTTGTATGGTCTGGTAAAATAAGAATTACTCTACAACACTAAGAAAAAATTATCTAAAAGTTAAAAAACTTAACTATCCAAATCACCGGATGAATAGTGGTAAAAATCCAAATAGTGCAAAAGAGGTAGGACGGAGTGGTAATTCGATTTGAGTGTGTACCGAATCGGTGGTGATGTCGAAGAGGCTAGATCTACGGCGGCGGCGATTGTGGTTGTTCCGTCGGAGGAAGTACTTCTGTGCGTGACTCGCCACCTGAGTCGGAGTCCGAGTCTTGACGAAATTCCTCGAGATGCCTCTCCAATCGCCTTTTCCGACCTTCTGTAAACCTAATAAGAACAGCTTGTGCTCTTCCTCCGTCCACGCCACACCTAATCCAAACAAAACAAAACAAAACAAAACAAAACAATCAAAATCAATCAATCAAATCGCAAATCGATCTTCGCTCAAATCAGAATTAGATCCGCTTGTAGTACCTCTCTTGCGCTCGCGGCTTCTAGCGGAGGCGTGAACGACGTCGTCGGAGGCGTATCCGGTAGGGAGATCGGGATTGGAGTCGTTCTGGTGCTCGTACTGCGCGAGATTGATCATGCTAGCGCTTTTCCTCCCCATCGACGGCGGTGAGCCTTCGGTGAGGCGTACGCCGAAGAGCATGATGCCGGAGGTGCTTCCTCCGGCGGAATCGGAGCATGTGCGGGAGTTGTGGCCGTTGTTTCCACACTGTGAACATACGCGTGACATGGTCGGTTGTGGTTTCCGTACAGTGAGGTCAGCCCATTCAAAGAACAGAGAGAGAGAGAGAGGGGGTTGATGAAAATGAGGAATAAGTGGAGGAAAAGTGATTTCGGGGTTAATATATAGCCCGCTGGTAATTAGGGTTTTGGGTGGGGGTAAAGTGTTTTTTACTTGCGCTCCAATCTGGGGGAAGGAACTTTAGGGTGCTTCGCAGGAGGATTATTCTCTGTGAATAAGCACTGAATGACTAGGAAAGTTCTTGAAAAAGTATGTGGAGGGCACAATGACTTTCCTTTGACAAGGATTTTTTTTTTTTTTTTTTGAGAAATTATTTTGTTGCTAATCGGGTCGGATCTGAACCCGAGAGCTCATGCATGAAGTTTTCAACACTCTAGCACTTGAGCTATCATTGCATGTGTATTTTTAGACTAAACAAGGATGATAGTCGTTACACCATTCCTCTCAAATTTTTACTTTTCTTTTACTTGTGAAATTACTTTGACAATACAATTTAATTTGTAAATTGATACTACCTTTGTTTCTTCTCTTTTAATAGCAGTTGACTTTTTAACACGTAACTCGGTCACTTTGACTCGATAATTTGGATAGCAAAACGATGTAATTTTTTGACAGTTTTTCCATAGTATTATAGAGTAAACTTTAATCTACAAAATCATGCAAAGATTATCAAATTCGTGCATCGTTTTACTAACTAAATTACCGGGTCAAAGTGACCCAGTGAATAATGTTAAAAAGGAAACTAAGCTTTAAGAGAAGAAACAAAGGTAATACTACAAGTAATACCAGAGTGGAAGGAACTTAAGCCAGATTCTTAAGGAATATTGTACTCAATCTGGGCAAGAGGTTAACCTGACGAATTCAACTTTGATTGTGAGTCCTAACTGTTCCTTCCACACTAAGATGACCCTTGCAGCCCAATTACAGATTACTCTGGGGGAGTCGTTAGGGCAGTACCTTGGTCTCCCCCTCTCAATGGGAATTAACACACAGGATATAACAGACCGAACTTTAAACAAGGTGGAGAATAGATGTGCTGGATGGGTAGGAAGTTGTCTTAATAAGGCATGTAGAACAACTCTAGTTAGGTCTGTTCTCACTAGCATCTTAGTTTACCCCTTTTCAAACATTAGATTTCCCCAAAAGAGTCTTAGAAGAATTGATCAAATTATGTCTTCCTTCATTTGGAAAGGCTCAGAAGGCAAAAAGGCCATTCATTGGATCTCCTGGAAGCACATATGCAGACGTAAGGCCATGGGAGGTCTTAGTATAAGATCTCCCACTTTGCTTAATCAAGCACTCTTGACAAACCAAGCCTGGAGGATTGCAACTGATAAGGATAGCCTCTTGTCTAGATATTTCTACTCTGGATATTGTAAGAGAAAATATTTCCTCAGTAGGAAAACAAACCAAAAATCCTCCAAGGTCTGGACTAGCTTCTCATCTGTTAAAGACCTTATTAGACAAGGGATAGCTTGGGATGTAGGAAAAGGGGTTATGGTGAAAGTCTTCAAAGATAGGTGGATCCCTGACACTCCTATCCTGTCTTGCCTTCTTGACACATCTAATAGTAATAGTAATGAAAATAGCAATGAAGATAAGGTGGAGTCTTGGATATCCACAGACAACAGAGGAAGAAGACAGTGGAGGATTGACAAGATTGGCCAACTGCCGGAATGGATCCAGAAGCAGATTGTTAGGCTGCCTTTGCCTAGAACTTCCCAAGAGGACACCTACAGGTGGAGTCTCTCTGAAACAGGGGATTTTTCAGTGGCCTCAGCCTATAAGCGATTGTGGAAGAATGAGTTCTGTCATGATTTGGCTGCCTCAAAAGAGCCAGGATGGAAAGGAATCATCTTGAATTTTCCCTGGGATAGTTTTTGGCGCCTCAAACTCCCTTTTAAACTTCTTTTCTTCTTGTGGCAAGCTATCGTTGGTAAACTTCCTACAAACCTTAAGATTATTAAAGTGATTCAGGGAAAAACTCCAAAATGTACTCTATGTCAAACCCATGATGTGAGTAGTGATCATCTCTTGATCAATTGTAAATTTGTTAAACCTTTGTGGTCCATGTCCCCTATCTCTATTGCCCCTCACCTTACTATTACTCAACTTACCAGGGATGTCATTACCCAATCTGGCATGCAAGACCTTCCTAAGAACCTAAGCTGGATAGGTGCAATTACTTGGACAATTTGGTTGTACAGAAATAGGCTGACTTTCATAAAGGAGGACCAGGAGAATGATAAAGACTTTGCATCACCAGTTTACCAAGCAAAACTTCTTACCAGTCAACTTGGAAGGAATTCTCTGCTTATCCCACACCAAGTCACACATCAGGAGAGCTTGGCACAAGTTAGATTTAGGGGTAGTATCTGCTTTCTTCCTCATGTGGAAATTTTTATTAAGATAATCAAATCTAAGAGGTCAAAAACAGTGGTATGGGAGGCAAACACTTTTGGAAGGACACTCTTATCACATCAAATGCACACTGCTGAGAATACCCCAAATGCCACTCTGGATGCCATTGCTTCCGCCATTTCAGTTTTATCTAACAGAAATTATGCTCATAGGTTTACCTTAACAATATTTGTGTTTACAATCTGGTTAAGCAGATGATGGAGAAGCAGGACAGCATGGAGAAGAAGTGGCCAAGGAAGTGGAGCATAAGGATGATGGATTTGCAGAAGCTTAGTACCATGATTTGCTATTTAACCTTTGTTTTCGAAAAATGTAATTTCTGAATAGTCTGTTTTTGATGGGTGGTCTGTCTTTGTGTTCAAGGTTATAGCCTTTGATCACCCCCTTTTGGTCGTGTAAACTTTATGGTTAATCTATGCTAATTTTCTCTTTTCTGCAAAAAAAAGTAATACAAGTTTTTGTTGACTTTTTCCCATCATTGTAGATTCTCTCCTCTAAGACATCATGAGAAAATTAACAATTTTTTCTTCTTATAATAATTAAGTAATTGAGTTAAGTGGTGCCCAAAAGTATTTTTTTTTTTTTTTTGAGGAAAAAATTTCATTAGATTAACCAAGGGGATTAATTACATCAGTTGTGCAGAGATCTTGAAGCCAGTTGGGGATGTTACCAACCCACTGCTCCGAGTAATTTCTCCCCTTCGCTCTAGCTGCTATCGTATGCGCTACTTGATTAGCTCCCCGATAACTCCATTGGAAGATTGCTACTTCGAAGAATTGCTTCATGTCTTTGATCTGGGTCAAGATGTCCATTGTTCGAGAAATGTTAGTGGATTCACGAGCTCGCAACATCTGCTGGATGTCTTCAATTAACGACTTTGCATCCCCTTCGACTATGATTCTTATATACCCCATAGCTGCCGCCAAAGACAAACCTGATAGCAGAGCCATAGCTTCGGGCTGTCTTGGGTTTTCTGCTTGGACTTCTGCTATAGCCCGAGATCCCAGGATCAAACCATTACTACTTCTAATTACTACCCCAGAGCTAGAAGATTCTGTTGCACTGTTAAAAGCTCCGTCAAAGTTGATTTTTACATGATCAGGCGGTGGACATCTCCAACCCTGTTCTTGACTCTTGTGGTTCTCGTACATCCTTTTCTCCGCTATAACCCATTATGATTCACGAACTCTCCACTCTACATCACTGCAAATTTGATTCACATCCTTGCTCTTCCCTTCAAAAATCTTGTAATTACGATTGTTCCAGAGCTCCCATAACATGAAGCAGCCTTTGATCCTTTGTTGCTCCGATATTTTTGTGAAAAAGTTGGCTAACCAGAACTTAAAGCCGAGGCAAATTTTTAATAATTCTGGGTCGAAACCCAACCTGACCTAGACCTTTCTAGTCACAGGACACTCGACAAATAAATGGATTTCGGATTCGCCTTGACTTCCACACAAACTACAGTGGTTATCAACACGGATACCTCGTCTTGATAAATTCATTATAATTGGTAAAGTTTCGTGAAATAATCTCCACATGAAGTGCAAAACTTTCCTAGGACATTGAATCTTCCATAGTAGCTCGAGAAAATCCCCCCACGGGTCAGACTGCGCATTTGTAGCAGTTCCTTCGCTTTCGGTGGCCAGCATATAACCTGATCGCACTGTGTAATTCCCTTTCTCATCAAAATTCCAAACAATCCTATCCGGTCTAGGCATGACCGGAATTGGAATATTAGCAATTGCATGAACGGCAACATCTCAAAGAAACATTTTGAGGTAGGGAATATTCCATGTTCGGTCTTGGTTAATAAAATTACCAACAAGGGGGCCAATAGCATTGTTAGGAGTAATTACCTTAAAATTGGGATGATTCGGAATCCATGGATCAAAAATAGAAGCTGAGTTACCATTCCCAATGCCTCATCGAGTACCCCTCATAAGTAACTTTCTACCAAAAATAATGCTCCTCCAAGCAAACAATGGTGCATTACCAAGCTCTGCTAACCAAAAACTAGAGTTCGCGAAGTATTTCGCTTTGAGTACTCTACTAAGTAGTGAATTTGGATTGTTGAGAATCCTCCATCCTGTTTGGCCAACATTGCTTGATTAAACTCCTTCATCTTCTTGAAGCCGAGCCCTCCTCTTCTCCTAGACTCTTGCATTTTGTCCCACGCCCGCCAACTAACACCCCTTTCCTTATTATTCTTGGACCACCAAAATTGTCTTATAAGCACCTCCATCCTGTCACAAGTACCATCTGGTAACATAAAACAGCTCATCGTATACGTAGGAATGACCTGTGCAACAGCTTTGACAAGAACTTGCTTCCCTGCAACTGACAACAATTTTTCCTTCCATCCTTTGTGAAATAAATGGATTTTTCCTCCCAAAAGTCTAATGAGAGTAATAATAAAATACAGATGAATTATATTTTATATAAATTGAAAGTTTGGTAGTAAATTCCGAAGTGAGGTTTCTAAACGGATTTGGATTTTCTAAACAATTCTCTACAAAAAGCGTTCTATACCAATATTTTTTTAAGTAGGGTTAATTGCTTTGTACGTACCACTGTGGCTAATAGTATTTCACCCCACTGATGTCACATCTCGCCGCAACCAGCATCTTCGTCGAGGCTGAAATGGCATGTGGCTCTGTTGTCAAATCATTGTGGACGAGTTAGCCCGAGGCAAATCCTCAATTTCTTCTCATTCTCGCTGTGAACATGTCTTTCTTCGTTGCGGCTAGGATTTCCAGTTGAGTCTTTCTGCTGGAACTTCTTTGCTTTTTCTTGACGATCTCGTCCTGTCTCGGTTCTTGAGCATTCCTAAAAGAAAAATCTTCTTATGTCGACTATTTCTTCATGTTTTCCTTGCATCTTTGCTCATCCATACCTCGAGCCTCGTATCTTTCTCCCGGTCTTCATTTGTGTTATTGAGTTTTCAATTATTTTTTCGTGCAATCCATAAAGAACATCAATTCAAAATCAAAGCAATGTTACAATAAAGTTACAAAAGTCAAACAATCATAGCGAACAATAATAAGAATACAACAACAACAAACTAAACAAAAACTACATAGGAACACCCAGTAAACAAAACCAGATGACGAGGAAAAGATGAGGCGGCATGCACGATTCCTTGAACGCAAAGTCAGGTAAACACCAAACAAACAAAAATCATACCAAGCAACAAACATGACTGAACCACTAACCACATGATCTCCGAAGCTGGTATGCTGTAAAAATCAAGGGCACCGAAACGCAGGGGTCCAGTGGCTGACCGGAACTTGAAAGAAAGCATGAGTTTTTTAGCGGCACGATAACTTCCATAAGGCAACTCCCACGAGACATCATAATGTCGTTTCTTAACCCGCATCATTTGAGAAACCACTAGATTATCAATGTCCATCATTTTGATATCTATATGTATCGGGTCTGAAACGGGTCTAGGTCTGAGAATCGACGTCATGCTTCAGGTCAGGTTAAGGGGATGTTGCTCGGTCTGGGGCTTACATCCTGGATGGGGGGTCATGGAAATGGGTTGACTTCAGAGTCGGGTTTTTCAGACTGGGTTTCGAACTAGACCGGGACATTAGCAAGATCTTCATCATTTTCACATTAAGAGGGTCGGGGTACAATTGGATGTTTGCACTGTAACATGGTCAGTAGTATCATGAGTTTGAGCAAACATACTCTTTCGAACCCCTTCTTTCTTAATAGGAACCGACGGAAGGTAGAATACTTGATCCGAAATGACCCCATTTGATTCATGAAGCTAACTAGATCGACGAATTTGCCTTACATACCACGGAAGATCAACATAAACCACCTGATTAGTGTTTCTATTAAGGAAACCAAACCCCTTCTGCTGGTTATGAGCACAAAAATTACCCAAGGAATCATCAACGTCTCTTCAGGCATTTCTAATCTCATTTGTTTGCGGATGGAGGAAACTGAGACTGAGCAACTCCGATCTTGTGTAACAGTGAACCTTCTTTGAAGATTTACAAGCCAAGTTTTGAAAACACCATTTCTCCTTTAGTCGTCTTGGTCCCGCAACCACCAAATCGCAAGATCGATGTGTTTGCTTCTTCTCCTATTGGGGGGAGGGGGGGGGGTATATGTGGTGCTTCAAAGGGAAGATAGGATTAGGGTTCATAAAGCATGGAGAGAGAAGAGGGAATTTTCTCTCTCTAGAGCGCCGACCCTTTCGAGTTCTCAATATTGTGTTCATGTTTTGTTTCAATTTTTGTGCATCCCGTCATTTGTACCTGAAACTTACCTCAGCACAACCATGCTCATTCCGGTGATAGAGAATATGCACATAATCACAAAAAATACATATAAATGCATGGAAAATGCATTATCTTAATAAAACGTGCTCTAGCTCAAAATGATGTCAAATCAACTAAGATTTCACTCAAAATTCATCATGAACCCCTAAAACGACAGCCTAAATAGATCAAATTACAAAATTGTTACGTATGGATGGTGAAATTTCATAATCATGACTCGTATAAATGTAAAAGGCATAAAAAAATTTGAGAGTTTAATATTTTGCATGTGATAACTCCCAATTAGCAGTTATGATGTGAGCTTAATCAAGTAAGAACCGCATGAATTTCAGTTGAGCCATCTTGAGCTTAAAAAGTCTTGATATTGCACGTGATTTTCATTTGAGACATATTGTGCATGTGACTGACTACAGGGACTAGTTCGACGCTTTGTTGGGATTTTCTTATTCGCCGGGAGTTTGAACAAAAAGCCATTCACCAAATCCAGTTCTTCTTCATTCTTTTCAGTTCGAGGTATTTTGCAGTACATTGTTGATTGTAAATGGTCAAACGGCCACACCATTCATAGACACGAGGAACCCTTTTGTATTAGTAATCACCCATCTATTCTATAAAATAGCATGGTTTAACTAACTTATGATTTTTCAACCGTTAGATTAAATCAACCCCATCTCCACCATTAGATCTCACCTACTTATTACATCTCTAACTACCCACTCTCCTTGGACATCCCTAACTACCCACTCTCTTTGGACATCCCTAACTAATAGGAGTGGGGTTTTTCCCAACTACATCCTTAACTAATTGGAGATAGGTTGTGAGTGATTCCCACGTCCATTAATAATGCTCATTCTATACATTAAAGTTTTTTTTTTCCACCAAATTTATAAATATAATTTTTGGATAACACCTATAAATTCATTTAAAAAAAACACATCTAAATTAAAAAACTATCCAATTTAGGGTTAGTGCCCTCGGGCACGGGCAATACTCTAGTCGTGGTAATGTAACCTCCACGCCCACGGAGTTACTCAACGTCAACCTGCACTCTGCCTTTCATATAATCTCTACCATCACTAGCTAACACCCATTCGTTCGAGTCAAGGATTTCTCCCATGTTATGCAAACCCTGATACATTAAGCGTAATTAAGAAACACTAATAAAATAAAGGGAGGGAGTAAGGAGAGATATAGGGTTGAGAGAGTTGATATTTCTTTTATTCGGAGAAGACATCTAGCTTAAATAGATAAAATAGTTACCCTAACCTGGCCTAGATCTAACGGGCCTACTCTACGGACTAACTAGATAATAAATAAATAAATAAATAAATAAATAAATAATAATAATTAAATAACTACCAAACTAATAAATAACGAATAAATAGATAATTTAATACGTGACCCGTATCACAACCTGTTTTGTTGCTTCGGGTTTGTGAAACAAGATCGGTAAGATCTGAACCCACACATGAATGGTGTCCAAACTTTTTTGTCTTGAAAATCCAAGATTTCAAACGGAGCATATTGTCGTCGAAAAGCCATGATCCCATGGAAGAACCCTAGACATGGATGCTTTGTCTGGAAACTTAAAGATAAAAATATTTACATTAGCCTCATAAATCTCAACATCCTTAACCTGTCCAAATCTCGCAGAACAAGAGTTTCACCGCCCATATATTAACATGAACGGAATAATAAAAGGACCAATTAAACACTGATTGGAATCTTTGATTACCTCGGAACAAAACTCATCGGAGTAGTCAACGGATCCTCCTCCTCCGCTGAGAGAAGAGGTCGACGTTTCGCTGGCTGCGCAGAGGGATCCATGGCCGTCTGAGCTAGTGTTTTTGCAAATTGCATGCTTTTACGAAATAATAGTAGCTCGTTGCCTCCTTATCCCCTGTTGAAAGTATTTTCTAAAGAAAGATGTACAATTTAATATTTTAGGTGCGTTCTACTCATTATCTGGCCTGGAAAATTGATAGAATTAGAAAATATAATGCCACTAATGTTCTAGAAAAATTAAATTAAGTTGTCTTATAAACATTGAATATTTTGCTAACATTTTCTTGAGTGGAAATTCTTTTTGTTTGGCCCCGAAAGAAAAGTGAAATAATATATATATATATATATATATACATATATAACTAAATTACAAAAGTAAATATTTTTAGGAGAAAATAAAATAACTAAGGTAAACCAAGTCGTTGCAGTATAGTGGTAAGTATTCCCGCCTGTCACGCGGGTGACCCGGGTTCGATCCCCGGCAACGGCGTAATTTTTCGTCTTTTTTTCTACGAGAGTATTGAAAACAAATTAAACAAACGCTCTCTAGACAAACATGTGATCCAAAAATACCACATCCTGTTTTTAGCAGTTACTGTCAGTTTCCGAAAACAGCTTTGTTTTTTTTTCTTTTCCTTGTTCTTCGATCAGGTAGTTATCTCCTTCCGTAGGAGATAACTGAATCGTTATCTGTCTTTTTCAAACCTAATTAGCAGTTTCTGTCGGTTACAGACGGTTATCTGCTGGGTTTTAAGTTTGTACTTCTGTGTTCCAATCGTCTCCTACACTACATTTCATTCCTTATTGAAAATTCATCAACTATGGCGTCAACTTCGAAGTCTAACCAGTTTGATTTTCTTGTCGGTAAATCTCCAATGAAAATCAATGAAATGATGTTCCATCTTCAACTTACCGATAAAGAAAAGAAAGGCTGCCTGGTTCAAAAAGAGTCTCTTAATGAGGGACAAAACATCTGCCGTCGCAGTGTGTTTGGTAAGATCATCACAACTCGAAATATCAATATCAGCAATTTGAAGCATGTGATGTCCAGAGCTTGGAAAGATCCAGAGGATTTTGAGGTCAAAACGTTGGGAGCAAACCTATTCCAGTTTTTTTTCGAAGATGAGAAACAAGTGCAATTTGTTATGGATTCCCAACCTTGGTTTTACAAAGGGGATCTGATAGCAATGGATAAGTGGTTTCCATGGCGCAAAATGTTGGAAGGACGTTATAACAGGGCTCCAATTTGGATTCAAATCTGGTATCTCTCACCAGAATGCCAAACAAGAGCAGTTGCAGAGGACATTGGAAAATCCATTGGTATTGTGCAAGAAATTGTCATTCCTACTTCTGGAATTTTAGCGGGTCGATGCATTCGTATGAAGGTGTTAATTGATGTGAACGAACCACTCAGCCGTGCAGCCCTAGCAAAAATATCGACTGAACGCGAAGAATGGGTGTTTATCTGTTACGAGAAACTTCCCAACCTCTGTCATCACTGTGGTCGTTTAGGCCATGAAATTAAAGAATGTTCTATTGCTTTGGGATTGGGAATACCCTTAGAAGATGTACCTTTACGATATGGGAATTGGATGACGGCAACGGCGATGCTTAATTTTGTTTTGGGGTACAACACCGACATGTCATCGGCTTTTGGACCTTCGAATTTAGCCCCTCAAGAACGTAAACAAAAATTCAACATTGATAATGTTAAAAGGAATGATTACTCTGGAGGGAGTCAAGAAGAAAGCGATGCCGAACCAGACCCACAGTCCGATGAGGGCCAGTTCTTGTTACGGCAGAGAGAGAAAATCTCTCACCGTGAATTTATGGCCGAAATGGAAGATGCAGATATCGGACAGGATGAAGCCATTCCAGAATAGGAGTTAAGGAACTACAACAACCACAACCAGCAAAGGTATTTCAATGTGGCACCCTTCACGGAGCGTTTCATTAGAGGCGGCAACTTGGGTGAGGCATTAGACAATGCTATGATGATCACTAATGTGGACATAGACTCTGCTGCTAACGAGGGCAGCCTCTTGGGGGATAAAAGGTCCCCGGGTGACATGTCTAATTCTGATGATTTTACAGGGGGTGTTAACAAAAGGCTCAAATCGGGAAATCGAGACTTTTCTCTTTCCCCAAATTCGACAGAGGTTGATGAGAACCAACCCTGCCGATCCTCATGATGATCCTTAGTTGGAACGTTAGAGGACTAGGGAGTAACTCAACGTTCCAAAGCCTTAAATCCCTAATTAGGGATAAGCGTCCTGATTTAACTTTCATTATGGAAACGAAATGCTTATTCCTCAGGCTGATTCCGTTAGAAGTAAATTGGGTTTTGATTTTGGTTACAACGTTTCTCGTGCTGGACTTAGCGGTGGTTTATCTTTATGGTGGAACAAATATTTAGATGTGCAGATTTTGGGGAAAAAGAGATTCCACATTCACTGTTTCGTAAGACCCCCCGAAATTGGTGCTACTCCTTTCTATTTGACTGGGTTTTACGGAGACCCAGTAACAAATTATCGCCATTTGTCTTGGGAACTATTAAAGAGACTGAAACCATTACCAAACATGTCGTGGCTTGTCTTTGGTGATTTCAATGAGATCTTGTCAAATTCAGGAAAGAAGGGCTGGCAGTTTTACGCAAATTCATGATTTTGCGGAGACTTTGAACGATTGTGGTTTGTTTGATCTGGGCAATAAAGGGGAGTTTTTTACCTGGTGGAATGGTAGAGTGGAGCCCCAATCGGTACAGGAACGTCTTGACAGAGCCACTGCCAATGCTGATTGGGAAGCGTGTTTCACATCCAGAGAAGTAGAAGTTCTTCCATATACGGGCTCCGATCATTACCCGTTACTAATCACGGCGTCAAATTCTCCGAAGTCCCCCAGTAACAACGCAAGACGCTTTCACTTCTCCACAGATTGGGCGCGTTCGGATGACTGCCACGATGTCATCCAACAGGTATGGTCTTCTCCTACGTCTCAGTCTAATTATTTACATTCTTTTCCTAACAAAATTACAAAAACTACTACGTATCTTAAGAATTGGGGAAGAAGAAATTACATTGCTACAAAAAATGAACGTAACTATTTGCTTCAACGCCTATCCTATTTAAATAAGCAGCAAATCTCCCATAGTATCCTGAAAGAAAAAAAAGATGTTTCTGTCAGACTTCAAAAACTTTTTGCAAATGAGAAATTGTCTTGGAAACAAAAATCTCGAGTGAATTGGTTAAGAGAAGGAGACAAAAATACTAAATTTTTTCATAAAACTGCTTCGGATAGGAAGAGAAAAAATAAAATTTCTTCGATTTATGATGATAACGGTAATAAATATTCAGAAATTGAAGATATTAAAAATTGTTTTCTTAGTTACTATAAACAGTTATTTTCGGCCTCAACTGATCTTTTTCCTCAAGCCATTAACTGTATTTCCCTGTGTATTACTGCTGGAATGTTTAATGCGTTGAATGCTCCTTTTACTGTTGATGAAATTCTTGAAGCTGTAGACTCTATTGGTGCTCTTAAAGCACCTGGACCGGACGGTTTACCTGCTTTATTCTATCACACTTACTGGTCTACTGTGGGGCAAGATGTTTTTAACATGTGTCTTGATTTCCTTAACAATGGTGGTGACATTTCTGTCATAAATCAAACCTGCATTGCTCTTATACCTAAACTCAAATCTCCCAAAACTGTTTTAGACTTTAGACCAATAAGCCTTTGCAATGTCTCCTACAAAATCATTTCTAAGGCCTTAGCAAATCGTTTAAAAATTCACCTTCCTCTTATCATTGATCCTGCCCAATCCGCTTTTATTAAAGATCGTCACATTTCAGACAACTCTATCATAGCCATAGAAACCATCCACACTATCCAAATTCAAAAGAATAAGACCGGCTCTTTCTCCATTAAATTAGACATGGCTAAAGCCTACGATAGAGTTGAATGGACCTATCTTCACCAAGTTCTTATGCGTATGGGTTTCCCCAACAATTTCATCAACCGTATTATGTCTTGTGTTACATCTGTCTCTTTCACCATTCTAATTAATGGCCATCAAACTGATTTTTTCCATCCTACTAGGGGAATTCGTCAAGGAGATCCTATAAGTCCTTATCTTTTCCTCCTATGTACTGAAGGTTTATCTGGGCTTATTAAAAACGCTGTTGATAATAATTTTTTGAAAGGTCTTAAACCAGGCATGCATTCCCCCAGTATTACACATCTTTTATTTGCGGATGACAGTATTTTATTTGGAAAATGTACTATTGATAACGCTATTTCTATAAACTCGATCCTTTATCAATATCGTCAATCTTCGGGTCAACTAATTAACAAAAATAAACCTGCTATTGTTTTCGACCCAAAAGTTCCAAATCACATCCGCAACTCCATAACCCAAATTCTCCAAATTCCAAGTGCTTCTTCTCATGAAAATTATTTGGGTTTACCAACTTATATTGGGAAAAACAAAACTAAACCTTTTCAAAATTTGAAAACAAAAATCTGGAACAAAGTTAGGGGCTGGAAGGAATTTTTTTTTATCTCCTGGAGGAAAGGAAATTCTTATTAAAGCTGTTATGCAAGCTATGCCTACCTATATCATGTCTATTTTTTTTGCTTCCTATGACCTTTTGTGATGAACTGCAAAAACCTTTGCTAAATTCTGGTGGAGCTACGAATTGGACAAAAATAAGATTATCTGGAAAAATTGGGAAAAAACGTGTTGTCCTAAAATGATAAGAGGCTTAGGGTTTCGTCACTTGTATTCTTTCAATATAGCTTTACTAGGCAAACAGGCCTGGAAACTCCTTTGTAACCCTAATTCTCTTCTCTGTCAAGTTCTTAGGGGAAATATTTCTACAACTCCAGTATTATTTCAGCATATTCTAATTCAAGATCTTCTTTTGTTTGGAAAAGTATTGTCACTGCCAAAAATATTGTTTTCCAAGGTATTCGTCATGGTATTGGTAATGGTCAAAATACCTTTATTTATCACAATAGATGGATACCTTTAGGTTTGGGTAGAAAACCTCTAGGATCCCCCTCTCTTTCACCTGATTCAAAAGTTTCATCGTTGATAAATGAAAATTTCAATTGGAATATAGATCTTATACGGAAATTTTTTTCTGAAGATGAAGCTGAGGCTATCTTACATATACCTCTGTCTTCCCGTAGCAACACTGACAATTTGATTTGGACTTAAACTGAAACTGGTATTTATACTGTTAAATCAGCCTACCATATGAGTGTTTCAAATTTCACTACCCTTTCAAATACATATCAGGCAACCACTTCTACATCTAACAAAGATTTTTTTTGGAAGGATATTTGAAATTTAAATATACCAAGCAAAATCAAAATCTTTATTTGGCGTATTTACCATCACTTGCAACTAAGGAAAATATGAGTAAGAAGGGAGTTTCATTACCTATCACTTGTTGTTTCTGCAATAGTACTCCTGAATCTGAAAGTCATATTTTTTTGGATTGTCCTTGGATCAGAAAATTTTTTACGCATGCTTTCATAAATATTCCTCCTTCTATTTCTGCGATTCCTTTCCACCTTCGATTGAAGCATCTGTTTGGAAGTCTTGATAAAAACAATCAACATATTTTGTGTTACCTGTTTTGGAACATATGGTTAGAACGCAATAATAGGAACTTCAGATCTGAGCAAAAATCGATTGATGATATTGTCATACATATTATTGCTGAACACAAAGAATTTCAAGACATCACTTATCTTGGTCAGAGATCGAATTTTTCAGGAATTAGCTGCAAGAGAATGGATGCACCAGCTTCAGAGGACGGATCTCTTCCGCATCAACCGTAGAAGACAGGAACAGAAAGACGAGGTGGAGACCACCGGAATTTGGGTCGCTCAAACTAAATGTAGATGCGGCCATCTCTTCCGATCAATCCAGATCTGGAGGCAGTGGAGTACTCAGAAACTCAAAAGGCGAGTTCATTTTAGCAATGAACTTCCCAATACCATTCACGACAGACCCTCTGGTCGCAGAGGCTTATGCAATGAAGATAGCCATCTCACATGCAGTAGAAAGAGGATTTACGAATCTAGAAGTGGAAACAGACAACCAAATATTGGCGATGCATCTACAGAGAAAGAAAGCGAAGAGGAACCCTACAGAGAAGGGACGGCTCATCTCTTCCATTCTCTCGAAGCTTCAATACTGTATTTATGCTAGGGTTTTATGGTGTAATCTGGCTCAAAACAGCTTAGCCCACTATCTAGCAAGTTTGGGTCTTCTTTCAGATGTAACCTCTTATTGGGCTATCAAATGCCCCAACAGCTTGTACTCTTTATGGGCCGCATACTTAGCCCACTAGTAAATAAAGTGCAGGCTTTGATTTCAAAAAAATAAAAATAACTAAGGTTCAAAAAAAAAAAAAATCTAAGGTTCACTAGTTACCTTTAGTTTTTGTCGTCTTGTTACAAATATAACTAAGGTTCACTAGTTACTTTAGTTTTTGTCTTCTTGACGCGTCAACCCATAACTGTTATTTTTTGGGTACGTACTGACAAGCAGGGGCGGACCTATGTAGGGGCAAGGGGGCAGTTGCCCCCTTCCCCCCCCTCTGAAATTTGAAAATTTCTACTAGTATTCCTAGTTTTATAGATTTTTTATGAGTAAATCGAAAGGAATATACAACTTTGCCCCCCTTAAAATTTCAAATTGCCCAGTTGTGAAGTGGTTAGTTGTTGTAGTTGGCGAATTCTACTACACAGGTTCGATTCTCCTCCCAATTAATTTTTTTTTTATTCATTTTTTGCCAATTTACCATTTACCATTAGAAACTCATGGTCTCCTAGAAAAAAAACAGACAAATTGTGGCTTGTGAGTATGGGGTTCATTATTAATTTGATGTTTGTGTGTATAATTGCTTATGAAATATAACGACTTTTGACGGTTGACTTTGACTTTTAACTTTGAATTTTGACTTCGTGAATTTTGCCCCGGCAGACTTGATTTCCTGGCTCCGCCACTGCTGACAAGAACTCATTTCCAGTGAAATAGATTGGAAACCACAAGAAAAGTAAACCAGATTTTTGGAAATTTTGAATTCGAAACAATATTCAAAAGGCTTAAGCATACATTCGGGAACACCTTTAGTTGCTAGCTCCTTGATCTTCATTTCTTATTGGTAAAAGACAAAATGCACCCTCCTTAGATGGGTTATATACAAAAATAACCTCATTATTCGGAGATATACAAAAACCCCCTGTTAGTGGATGGACGTTGGACAAATACCACCCTTCTGTTAGTGTTAGTCAGTAGAGGGGTGAATATGACATTTTAATGACCATTTTACCCTTGATTGTGTTGTTTGTGTTTATTTTGATCTTGGTGTTCGTGGCCACCACCTCCAGCACACCACCACCACCACCACCACCACCACCACCACCAACAACAACAACAACAACAACAACAACAACAACAACAACAACTTCCCCACCAACTGCACTCAATACACACTACCACCACCTGCAACAACTTCAACTTCCATCTACCGCTTCAAACACCCATCACCACAACGTCCACAACCACCACAGGCTGAAGAATTTCTTGCCCACTTTTGAATTCACAACAGAACTTGTGAAGAACCCAGAAACCTTTACAACCACAACAAGGATACCAGTGGCCACTTTCTCAGACATCTTTGTCATCTTCCTCACCCTAAAACCACCCCACATAGCAGAACATGTTAAACCAGAACAAACCAAGACAAAAAATTTACAGATTTACAAAAAAAAAAACATATATCAGAAGCCCAACCTCTTCATCCTCTTCATGGCCTCTGGACTAATCTCCGACTTAGCACCTGAAGCTAATCTCTTCTTGAAGAACCCATCATCCCATCTTAGCCTATCCACCAGTCACATCCCCACACCACAAAATCCCCCTAATCAGATGACTTGAACAGGCGGCGATCATTCTCGCAACCCGGCCGCTGTAATCCTCCACATTGGGTGCTAGAGTCGTCCAATGCGCCGCCAAAATACCCTCCATCAACTCCTTATTATCCCCCACAACCATCTCCGCCGACGATGTCTCTCTCGCCACCACCGACCAAAAAGGATTCGAACGCCTACAGCTAGCAATTCTCAGATCTGAGGCCCACGCCAGATCTGAGGCCTACACCAACCAAAAACGATTCGATTGATGCGCTGGAACCACTGCCCGTGACTTTAGGAGTGGAGGTGAAGAAGGAGAAGAAGAACCCTAAGATCAAGGAGGCGATTAGGCAGAAATTCACCGAGTATTTGAACAGGGCGGAGGAGATCAAGATTGTGCTTGGCGACGGCGGGACAGGGTCGGCCGCTAACGGAGACGCTGCGGTGGCTACGCGGACGAAGACGAAACCAAAGGACAGAGGGGAAGGCGGTGGAGATGGGGAGGATCCCGAGCAAGCGAAGATGAGGTTGGGTTGAACTCGGCGATTATCAGGGAGAAGCCTAACGTGAATCGAATTTGACCCTGAGGAAGGAGGCGGTGGAGAGGTGAATGAGGAGGAGAGAGAAGAGAAGAAAAACTGGGGTTACAAATGGGAGGAGAAGGAGAATAAGTGGCTTTTATAGTGTTGTCATTTATTTGAATTCCAAGTGTAATTATGTCTTTCTAGCCCATCCGTTAGCTCTGTTAGTTAGCAGAGGTGGTTTTTATATATCCCCGAACAATGAGGTTGTTTTTGTATATAACCCATCTAAGGAGGGTGCATTTTGTCTTTTACCCTTTCCTATTTTTCTACGTTAATGAAGTCATCCTTGACTGAGTAGCAGTTTGTATTGCTGACAATATTATATATAAGAGATTAGGTTCCATAACTATAAATCATTTAAGACAACGTCCACTAATTTAATTGAGAATGATGTTGAAAGTTCATAAACGTTGGTGTCACAGTGCTTAATTTTGCGAATGGATGTTGATAGATGTATGCTATTCTTTATTTATAATAAAAAAGTGCATGATTAAAAACGGGTGAGAAATGTCTTAACAAAACATCTATAGGGCCACATAAGTAAGTGTAGGTTTGTGGATGAAGAGAGAAAAGTTAAAACTCTCACCAGTCATCACCGTCGAAATGAGCATATTCCCAGGCACCTTTTGGAATTATTGTTTTCTGCCGTTTTAAGACTAGTCTTGTCCCCTTTGGATAATTGGATTGTCACCTTTGGTGGTGGTGGATGATTCGATTTTGTGGGTATAAGGTGAGTTTTAACCTTGAAAATCTCCAATTATCTCTCCGTGAAGATAATTTTCCGGTGTTCGAAGATCTACTAAAGTGTTAGCCAATTTATGGTTTGGCTTAATTGGTGATTGCATACCTCCAGTTTGTCATAGTTGGCTTATTGTAGTTTCTAATTTTTTTATTAGCTGATTGCACTGCACATTTGTAATTGTACTGGCTTAATGCAAATGGTAAATCAACACCGTTATAATTATTTAGGAATATTCCGTTACCTACCATATGTGTCCCTTTGTTTGAGGGCAAAGTTGTCATTGCTAATATTATTTCGAGATTTGCTCTCTCCTCTTTCCTAACCATTATGACAGTTTTTTAGCAGTTAACCACCGTTTACAGCAGTTATTGGAAGTTAGCAACTAGAACTGCTGCCCTGTCCTCTTGTTGGAAGAGGCGTATGTACTTATTTGAAGAAACTTTTGAACTTTTACTTCGTTCTTGTACCTTCTTGAGTCCAGTTTCATCGCGGCCATGAAAGAAGGAGTATCTTCGAGGGGTGATGCACTGCATTCAGAAACAAATTTGTCAAATGCAATATTGCAAATGCAACATACTGAAGAAGAAGAAGAAGAAGAAGAAGAAGAAGAAGAAGAAGAAGAAGAAGAAATTGTTGATCTACTTGTGGATTCCATCGATGATGGCATCAAGGACTGCAAAAACAGCATTTTCGGTAAGATCTTTCACAATAGACCAATTAATGCAGTTGGTTTATATGCATCTCTTTGCAATTTGTGGGATGGACCTGAAGGATTTCAAGTAGTAACCCTTGGAAAAAACTTATTCCAATTCATATTTTATAGAGAAGAAGATATTGAGAAAATTTTGAATAATCAACCTTGGGTTTTTAATGGTAGCCTGATTGTTATGAAAACTTGGATTGAGGGGCAAAATATGCTCACTGTTGACTATAATGATGAAATTCTTTTGATTCATCCGAAACACATGTCTTCTGAATGTATAACTATTAAAGTTGGAGAAAGTTGCTAATGCTCTTGGTATAAATTATCATGTTGAAGTTCCAGAAAAGGCTAGTTGGGATGGGCGTTACATTCGGCTTAAAGTTGGAATGAACATCAATAAGCCACTTCCAAGATGCATTAAGATCAAAAACCCAAGAAATGGTACTCTTATCTGGGTTGACTTGAGGTATGAAAAATTACATTTTCATTGTGAACACTGTGGCTTGATTGGACATGATGTCAAAGTTTGCACTGAAATGAAGAGAAAGCAAAAACTGGGTCTCCAAATTACCAATCTTTATGAAGGTTGGATTCAAAGTGCTCAAAATCCCAGTAACCCGATGCACATCCCCTTCACGAAGCCGATTTTCAGAAGGAAAATCACAAGGTTCATAGCAGCATTCATAATGCAGGGGCTCCAACAAGTTCTTTTGATAAGGAATCAACCCATCACGGTTTAAAGTCGACTGCGCATCAAAAAGGAAAGGAGATCATTAAAGGTTTCAATGCTATTGATAAGACAATTGCTGAATGTAATGAAACTCAGAAGAAAAAGAGGAAGACTTCAACTACTGTGAGACAGATTCCCAAAGGTAGAACCAATGCACTACGTATCTGTGATGTTTCAGATATTAAAGATCTGGACTCAAATAGTGGGTTTGCTTCCCCTGTTAATGACAACAAAAGAAGCAGAAGCATTGGAAAAATGGAAGACTTGTATTTCTTTGATGAGATATTGGCAGAGGTTGATGACAACCTCTGCCAGAATCCATGACAACACTTTGTTGGAAAGTACGAGGTTTGGGGAACAATCGTGCATTCCTAGCCCTCAAAAACAAAGTGAGGGTGGAGATTCCTCAGGTTGTTTTCATCATTGAAACCAAACTTCAGTTTAAGAAGGCAGAAACAATCAGAATCAAGTTACAGTACAAACATGGCCTGCATGTGATAAGTGCGGGGCTCTCAGGTGGTCTCTAACTTCTTTGGAGTGAAGATGTTAATCTCCATGTCCTAAAGTATCACACATTTTACATCCATTTCAAAGTCTATGACTCTCAAGATCCAACTAAGTGGTACATACTTAGCGGTATCTACGGAGATCCATATACTTCTCTCAGAGGCATGTCTTGGGAGCTTTTACGTCGTCTAAATCCCCCCAGACCCATTAAATCCATGGATAGTAATGGGAGATTTAATGAGATCACTGGACACCATGAATATTAGGGCTCTTCATTGAGAAATGAATCTCAAATGGAGAATTTCAGAATCTGCATCAGACATTGTGGTATGTATCATGTTCCCACTTCAGGTAGCTTTTTTACCTGGTCAAATAATAGAGAGGGTGCTCATCATACCAAAGAGAAGTTAGATAGGGTCTCGGTTAACAATTCTTTTTTGCAGACTTTCAACTAAACAAGTGCAGAAGTTCAGGAGATTAGCACTAGTGACCATAATCCCCTCATTACTAATGTTGCTTCCCAGAAGTACATGCCAATACAGAGAAGAAGATTTAAATTCTCTTACAACTGGAGTAAGGATGAGCAATGTCAGCAAATGATTTCTAATCATTGGGGACATGTTACTTCTGAAGTTACCATCGCAGATTTTCAGAGAAAAATTCAGCATAGCAACTGATCTTCACAGTTGGGATAGAAGAAAAAGGAGAAACAAAGCTGAAGAAATTTCAACATTACATCAGAAGATTTTTCATCTGAAAAACCAATACCCCGATCCCATTAACCTGCAAAGAATGAAGAAGATTCAGTTAGAGATCAATAATATTCTGTTAAGAGAAGAAATGGATTGGAGGCAGAAATCTAAAGCTATGTGGCTCAAAGAGGGGGATAAGAATACCTCTTACTTCCGTAGAAAGGCTTCAGCTAGGAAAGGGAGGAATCACATCATAGGCATTTACAATGAGAACAAGGATTGGGTGACTGAGGAACCAAAAATTGCTGAGGTATGTCTACATTATTTCAAACATATTTATACTGCTGATAGTATCAATCATCTTGACACTGTTTTGAATGTCATTCCTCACAAAGTAACAAATATTATGAGTCATTCTTTGAGTACCCCTTTTTGTGATCAAGAAGTTGTTAATGCCCTTTCTCAGATGCATCCAATCAAGGCCCCTGGGCCTGATGGTATGCCTGCTGTTCTTTAGCAGCACTACTGGCCCACAATAGAGACTGATATTACTAAGTTGGTTCTCAAGGTCCTTAATGAAGAAGAAGAAGATATTTCTGAGATAAATCAAACTTGCATTGCTTTGATTCCTAAAGTAGCCAGTGTTGGAATATGTGCCCTAGAGCCAATTTATATTTAGTATGAACAATGTATGGCTAGAATATTCATTTATTATTTATTGTGATATTTAATATAATGAAGTCATTAGATACAGTGTGTTGTTTATCTTAAATATCCCTGGTCCATTATATTGATTAATAGGACGATCAAATATGGACCAGTATGTGTGTAGATTGATATGGAGATATCAAGTCCAACACATGGTATGCATTAGGAGTAATGGCATACTGGATTGACCCACAACGAGAAGGATACATTAGATTATGTTGAAGTCACAATAGCTTCTCGTAGTGCTAATATAATTTAAATCCTTAGACTTGAAGTCACTAGATACTCTAGTTGTGAAATATCATGCTTTGATGTTATCCAACGTTGCACCGTAACTGGGTAACTATAAAGGTAGTTATCGGGCATGATAGGAAGCATGCTTAGTGATCGTAGTGATGTAGAAATGATTTTTTCCCTCCCACATAATGGGAGAAAATATCCACGACCACTCGAGGAATGGTGCTTATTGAATGTCTGGAAAGACTCAGATAAATCAATATGGAGATATTGATGTTATCTGCTTGCATGAGCATATTCCCAGGATCGAGGAACTATGGATTGGATATACGAGTGTGACTATTTATGTCTCGTGTCCAATCCGGATATGGAGACAAAGGGATAGGGCAATATGTGATAGTGGGCACAAAGGTTTGTCGGGATCACTGACTTATTTCTATTCATTGGGTTGCATGGATGTGTTGCTAGACACCTCTCCATGTTAGTAATTAGTTACTACCAACTAAGTAGAAACATATGGGGTCACACGTTAAATAGAGTTGAACTAGATTTGGGATTAATTAATATGATTAATTAATGAGAATGATCACTTTGCAACACCTTGCAAACTTAGTAGGACATACGAGGAACTATGGATTGGATATACGAGTGTGACTATTTATGTCTCATGTCCAATCCGAATATGGAGACAAAGGGATACTGCAATATGTGATATTGGACACAAAGGTTTGTCGGGATCACTGACTTATTTCTATTAGTTGGGTTGCATGGATGTGTTCCTAGACACCGCTCCATGTTAGTAATTAGTTACTACAACCTAAGTAGAAACCTATGGGGTCACACGTTAAATAGATTTGAACTAGATTTGGGATTAAGTAATATGATTAATTAATGAGAAGGATCACTTTGCAACACCTTGCAAACTTAGTAGGACATACGAGGAACTATGGATTGGATATAGGAGTGTGACTATTTATGTCTCGTGTCCAATCCGGATATGGAGATAAAGGGATAGTGCAATATGTGATATTGGGCACAAAGGTTTGTCGGGATCACTGACTTATTCCTATTAGTTGGGTTGCATGGATGTGTTGCTAGACACCGCTCCATGTTAGTAATTAGTTACTACCAACTAAGTAGAAACCTATGGGGTCACACGTTAAATAGAGTTGAACTAGATTTGGGATTAATTAATGAGAAGGATCACATTGCAACACCTTGCAAATTTAGTAGGACTAATATGCAAGGAAGGGACTAATCCAAGTTCATGTAGAACTAGGAAGGGCCTTAATGTATTTAACAAGGAGTTGTTGGACTATATAAAGGATGCTCTAGCTTCTTTCCCACAACTAATGCTCATAACATAAGTGAGTGGGAGAGAGAGCAAAAGAGAGAGCAAGACAAGACTAGAGGCCGAAGCCCCTAGCCCGTCCGCCCTATGCGTCGGCCACAAGGAGAGGGACGAACCCTCCCTTTGTCCTCCGTTGCTTGGTTCTTTCTTCCCTCTTCCTCCGGTCCAAGCTAGCACTAGGAGAAGGAAGAATCTAGAGCTCACCTCTAGACGTGGATCAACCATAGAGACGAGGACAATATTCTTCGTCTGATCTCCCGAACCAAAAAGGTACACATCTTCTATGTCCTTCATCATGTTATGAATGTCTCTTCCTGTGATCCTTGGTGGGCTTTGAGTAGGAATTAATTTTTTGTTATTCCGCTACGTAACCTACGTCAAAACCCAACAGCCAGTCCCAAAGAAACTACTGACTTCAGGCCTATATCTTTAAGCAATGTGATTTACAAATTGATCTCCAAAGTATTAGCTAACAGGCTGAAGTTGGTTCTCCCAGAAATCATTGATGAATCTCAGGGGGCTTTTGTTTCTCAAAGATCACTGATAATTTGATTATAGCTTTGGAAACAATACATTCTATGAAGAAGTAGAAAAAGGTAATGACTACTTTTCTTTGAAATGAGACATGCCCAAGGTTTACGACAGAATTGAGTGGAATTATCTAAAGGCCTGCATGGAGAAGCTTGGTTTTCCTAATATATTTATACACCTCATCATGAAATGTGTAATGTCAGTTTCTTATTCTATTCTTATTAATGGAGGAAAAACAGAATATTTTAAGCCTTCTAGGGGTTTGAGACAGGGTGACCCATAATCACCTTATCTATTTTTACTGTGCTTAGAAGGCTTTACCTATCTTATCAACCAAGCAGTTCAAGAAAGAAGACTCCAAGGTTTTAACTCTACTGGTGGCGGACAAGTAATCACAAAATTATTCTTTGCATATGATTCTCTATTTTTTGGCAGAGCCACTCCAGAAGAAGCAACTACTCTTAGAGGTATCACTGATCTGTTTTGTTCTGCTTCTGGTCAGAAAGTCAATTATGATAAGTCTGCTTTGGTATTTTCTCCATCAGTATCAGCAATTGCAAAGCAATCACTTCAAGAATTTTTTGAAGTTTCAACTACTTTGTGTCATGAAAAATACCTTGGTTTGCCAACTGTTATTGGGAAAGGAAGGAGAAGAATTTTCAGTGTGATCAAAGAACGAGTCTGGAAGAAACTGTCTACATGGAAGGAGAAAACCCTAACCTCTGCAGGAAAAGAGGTATTACTTGCAGTAAAAGAGGTATTACTTAAAGCCGTTGTTCAAGCTCTACCCACTTACTACATGTCTTGCTTCATACTTCCTAATTCCATAATAAAGGACATTGTGAGTCTCATGTCTAGATTCTGGTGGGGGTAAAAGTATTGCAGACAAGTGTATCCACAGGTATTCTTGGGAAATCATGTGAAATTAAAAGAAAAATGGTGGCCTTGGTTTGAGAGACATGGAAGCTTTCAACATCTCAATCTTAGCAAAGCAGATTTGGAGAGTTTTCTCCAATCCAAACCTTTTAGTCTCTAAAGTACTAAAATCTAAGTACTTTGGAGAGAACAACATACTTAGTGCTGAAATGGGTTATTCACCTTCTTATATTTGAAGAAGCCTTATGAAAGCTCATGCTACTGTTAAGGACGGTTGCAGATATGTAGTGGCCAATGGTGAAATTATTCTCATCTACAAACACGGATGAATAAAAGATAAAGGAGGAAGAAGTGCTTATAGTGTCCCTTCTTTGCCTCTCAACACCACTGTTAATCATTTGATGAATACAAACAAACAATGGAATTACAACTTTATCAATGAGCATTTTACTCCTACTGATACAGAAGATATCATTAGAACTCCAAATTCTCAAAGCTCAATGAATGATAGTTTATGTTGGGGTTTCACTACAAATGGGGATTATTCAGTGAGAACTGGTTATGCTGTTGCAGTTCATAGAAAGAGGAATCTTAATAACATTCAATGAAAAGGAAGTTCAAGCAATGGTATTGCTGAAACAGACTGGAAACGAATTTGGAATTTACCAGTTCCACAGAAAAGCGTTTCTGCAACAATATTCTTCGTGTTCGTGATAATCTTATCCATCGAGGTCTTCATATAAGTGTTCAATGTCCCTCTTGCAATTCCCCTACAGAGAATCAGATTCATCTTTTTAGAAAATGCAAGTATTTCAAATTTATTTGGAAATATTTTGCTAGTGTGGTTGACTTATCTGGAGATCAAAAAGGATAATGTGATTCGCTTAACAATATCCTGTGTCAGAATGATGAGAAGGGCCAATTGATCTTCATAGCCTGCCTCTGGATCATTTTGAAGATAAGAAACCTGAAAGTTTTTGAGGGATCTGATCAAAATCAGTTGCATATATTAAACTAGATTAAAATCACTATAAGTGATTGGAGCTACATCACATAGTGCAAGGATGTGATTTCACAGGAAGCCTTACCAGACAAATGGAGAACTCCACCACCACGATTTGTAAAAATCAATATTGAATTTGAAACTTTGAATCAACATCACAATGCATGTGTGGGAGCAGTGGTTAGAAATCATCGCGGGGAATTCATTTGGCTTCTTCTATTCCAATCCCTTTGGCTCATAATTCAGATTTTGGGGAGGCTATCGCTTTGCGAGAAACAGCAAGATTGATGAGGGATTTGGGAACTTTGAATCAGCCAGCTTTCATCGAAATCGACTCCAGAAATGTCTACGATTGGTTCCATGGATCTCATATATGGGTAAATGAATGGGGATCTATTTTGACAGAGCTTCGACATCTCATCATCGATCAATTTCGAGGTAAGCTCCTTTATATAAGAAGAACTGGAAATCAACCGGCTCATATGATGGCAACGAAGGTTTTGGAAGATGAAGACGTAAAAGTTTATTCGGTTCATCCAACGGCTCAGATTCGGAGCTATCTAGAAGAAGACTTAAAATATGAAAGGGGAGTAAGCAGGTAGAAATCCAACATATATACTCTAGAGGGGGGGGGGGGGGGTTGGATAGTATGCCAACTTTTTTCAAAACTTGCAAAGATAAGAGTTTTATGTGAAGAGCAAAGAAGTTCAAGGCCTTGAAAATAGTTTCAAGCCTTTGAAGAGAGATACAGTTTAAGTAAAAACAGAAAAATATTTTTCAAGGCATTGAAAAGAGTTTCAAACCCTTGAAAACATACTAGTTTGAAAGTTGTGTAATACAAGTATGAGAATGAAATAATAAATGCAAGAGACACAAGATTTATAGAGTTCAGTCCACTTGGACCTACTTCTCTACCTGAGGGATCTTCTCCCTGCAGGATTTTCAACACAATTCTTATTAATCAAAAGCTAAGCCCTAGATCTCAAGCACTGAGATATGCCTTACTCTGTTACAGCTTGTGATTCTCATTAACCTATTTAGTACCTGCTCTAGCTAACCGATTAACTAAGAATTCTCTATTGTTCACTTTGAACAATTCTTGATAATGAGAGCTATAAGTATTATAAGAATGATACAAAAATTAAGCTCATAATAGAAGAACACCGGTGGTGGAACTGCAGTGAAAATGCAGTGATCTTCTGTGAGATGGATTGTGAGAATGATGTGCTTCTTTGATGCTTGTCAATCCTGAAATCTGTCTCTTTTTTTTTTGCCAGTTGAGTGTTGTTGTTTTTTCTTCAAAATGAGCTCTATTTATACAGCTCAGATGCTCTGCAAATCTTCCCTGATTTTCAGCAACAAACTTCCTGTTTTCTAGGCAACAGCTTTGACTCTTTTAACATCCTTCTCCAACGGATAGTTGATCATACTCTTCAAAAATATTGTTCAGATCTTGTATGTAAATAGATTGAGAAGCTGTCAAGAGTTTCTAATTGATCACAGAATCACATTTTCTCAATGTTTCCTTTCCAGCAAAACCCAGGTTAGGAAACCAATCCTGCAAAATAGGAAATGAAATTTATCCTGCAAAACTAAGTCAAACAGGTTAATTAGATGAAGTCTAAGTGAATCAAAAGATTTTGTATTTCATCATTAAGTAGTAACATATCAAATATAGGGATGAGAGAGTTAGAATAAGATCAGAAGAACTCAGAAAAAAACTCCACCTTATAGTATGCATACAGGTCAGACAGTTTCAAGGCTTTGAATGCTGGTTCAAGGCCTTGAAATAGATTCAAGCCTGTGAAACCTGTGATTCAAGGCTTTGAAAACTGGTTCAATGCCTTGAAATAGCTTTGTATTTCAATCCTGTGAAACCTGTGAACTTACAAAAGAGATTCAATGTACTTCATTGTTTTAAATCACTACAGAGATGCCTATCTCTTAGGGTTTGTTGAAGACTTTTTATTTCATCTCTGTGGGCTTTATTGGACTATTTATTTAGACTTTGTTTTATTAAGCTCTGTTCTTTCATTGTATTGTAAAATTTTGGGTAAGGTTTATGTCCCCCCACTTGTTTATTGGGTTGGGAGACCAATTATTTTAATGAATGGGTGGTTTATGCCGCCTTACCTATATGGTAGGTTCCTCAAAAAAAAATAAAAAAATAAAAAAATAACAGTCGGTACAGTTGCCGGCCCTCCATTTTTCGATCTCTCACACTCAAAGTTTTCTCTCATCTCAATCTCTCCATCTCTTTCTCTCTCAATCAGCCCAACCTCTCTCAAATCTCACACACCCTCCATCCACCATCATCACCACCAGTAAGTTCATCAACTTCTCCTAATCCACCAATACTCCATTTAGAACTTCAATTCGGATTTCAGATAAGAAGAAGAAGAGCTTTTCAATTTCCGTTTTTTTTGGGTTGGTCTGATTGCGAAGATTTCTGATCGGGGCATTTTGTAAAAAACCCATTATGCTCCTTTTTGGTGCATACTAACCATGAGTTCAAAAAGTTGGTGGGAAGTACCCACGAACTAGTAATTATAAGTTACTTGTTGGTTTGTTATAGCTAGTGGGACCTATTTGATTTTTTTAAGGTTTTCTCAATGAGTGGGTTTCACTTTGTTTTTTTAAGGTTTTTCATGTGGCAAGAGGGGGGTCTTACCAAGAAATTTTTTGACTAAATTTTTTCTCCAAATTTGCATGCATGCACGGGTCTCTCTCTCTCTCTCTCTCTCTCTCTCTCTCTCTCTCTCTCTCTCTCTCTCTCAATCTCTTCATTCAACAACAGAAAAAATTTCCTCACACTATAAAATTAAATTCACTCAACAACCTTGTTCAAATGATAAATACATTCAACTACCTAAGATGTCAAACCTTAAAAAGAACCTCGGTTCATTCATTGTCACACCCAGAGTTATTGTTTCTCTCTCTAGTCTCTTCCAAAACCTCCATTGTTTAGTTTCAAAACAAAAACAAAGTTTCGTTCGTTTGAAGACTTTGAATCTGTCCGAAACAAGAGTTAGTTTATCAAACTTAGTATCATTTCATTGTATCTTTACATTTCAAAAGTCATACTTTCAAAAAAATCGTATATTCATGTCAACGTTTTTCGGATAAAATGTTCTGAAAGTACTATGAGGTTCACTTTGAGGAGATTGCAAAGGTCTTTGGAAGACCCTACTACAAGCCCCAATACGATATAAGTTCCATTTTGAGCTATGGGTGCATAAGATAGTTCTTGGGAGTATACATCAGTCAGGTTTTTTGTAGTTGAAAAAAAACTTGACTGATGTATACTCCCAAGAACTATCTTATGCAGCCATAGGTGCCCTTTGGGCCCATAGCCTACACAGTAGGCGCCCTTAGGCGCCCTCAGGATTTTCAAAACCAAAATTTACTAATGTATACTCCCAATAACTAGGAAGCACATGTACTCTCGATGTAATGAGGAAGGCCATAACGTGAAGACATGCCCCACGAGGGAGGATGACCGGCTAATTACACATGATTGGAACTTGTTGCTTATGGATTAATGCTAGTTTATTAGTTGTGGATATTTATGTCTTTTTTAGTTGGTTTGGGTGCATACCAAGTCATACCAAGGCATACCAAGTCATTCAACTTGTTGCTTATGGATTAATGCCAGTTTATTAGTTGTGGATCAATGTTGTGGTCAAACTATGGTCAACTATCCAGTGCATACCAAGTCATTCAACTTGTTTCGGCAATTTAAAGTAAAAAATAGAACCAAAAAGTCAACCAAAATGAAAAAACTAGCAATGAGGGCGTATAGTGTGAGTGGGCGCCCACATTAGGGTATAGGGGCGCCCGCACTAGGGTATAGGGGCGCCCATGTCAGATATTGACCATCTGAGAGGGTTGGGCGCCTGACGTTGGGCGCCCAGACACTAACTAGGCGCCCTGACGTAGGCTCCCCTTCATTTCAGCACTGAATTAGTGCACCTACAGGGAGGGATAGGGCGCCCATGACCATAACGTAGGCTCCCATTACAATAAGATAGGATCCCTAAGTCATGCGCCCCTATTTTCCCTCCATTTCTGCCAATTTCGTCCCAATTTTCCCTCAAAAACGCCCTTAACACCCCTCACTTCCCTCCCCTTTCATTACAGACATTATTTTCAGCCCACATCTCTCTCTAGTTCATACATCAAGTTCAACTACATAAATCCAAGAAACAAGGTACAAACACTTACTCCAGACACTAACCAGGCGCATGACGCTGTCTGTCAACCCATCTAGCCTCTCTGTCACCAAATCCAGCCTCGCCGTCACCTCATCCAGCTTCCTCATACGCACATCGATATTCACCTACTACTCGTTCTTCAAAGTCTGAATAGCCAAATCCATGTTCGTCGTTCGGGAATTCATCAAAGTCATACCCAAATTCATTCTTGTCATTTGGGACTTCATCAAAGTCAGCATCGTAATAATAAGATTCATCCCATCTTCCATTTGTGAATTTGGATCCCGCGATTGGGTTTCCTCAGCCCGAGTTCTCTTTCTTGGTTGTGCCTCCTCAGTTTCCTCGGACACTTCATCGGTCTCTCTTTCGCGCTCTTGACGCTTCTTTGAATTTTGCTTGGCTCCAACTTCCCTACTGGGTGAGGACAGGGGTACGTCAATGATTCGATTCCAAACCTCCCTAAGATTGTTAACCGGCACGGGCTCTTCAGACTCCACATCCTGTGGAGATGCAGCTGGTGCGTTACTCGTTATCGCCGGCCTTGGCTGTGGCGGTTCACCAGGTTGCTTACTCTTTTTCTGAGTTTGCTTTTTGCCCTTGGTTTTCGCCAGCCTTGGCCCATCGGACTCCTCATCCTGTTTTTTAGTCTGCTTTTTCCGCGTAACTTTTGTCTTATTAAACCCGGATATCTGAAACAGTTGCATTTGAACCTATGTACCGCGGTAGACAACGCAACGACGATCCAACAAACACGTTAGGTCCTCATACAGGGGAACATATGAATTAGCTTCCATATGAGCCAAGTGTTGGAATAGATGCCCTAGAGGCAATCTAGTTTAGAATGAATTATTTGTGGCTAGAAATTAATTTATTATTTATTAGATATTTAATATAATGAAGTCCTTAGATTTACAATTGTGTCGTTTATCTTAAATATCCCTAGTCAAGTATAACGATTAATGGGACAATCATCTATAGACTAGTATGGGGTTGGATTGATATGGAGATATCATGATCCAATACATAGGTGTGCATTAGGGAATGTTGCACTGGATTGACCCATCTCCGAGAAGGCTACATACACGTTATGTTGAGTCACAAGCGCTTATCGCGGTGCAATGGTATTGTCATCCTTAGACTTGAAGTCACTAGATATTCTAGTTGTGGATTATTTTGATCTTGGTAGCGTTAAACGCTACACCGTAACTGGGTAGTTATAAAGGCGTGTACTGGATACAATAAGAAGCAAGCTTAGAGATCGTAGTGGACGTAGATAGAATTTTTCCCTCCCACATAACGGGAGCGAATATCCTAGGCCACTCGAGGGATAGTGCTTATAGAATGTCTGGACAGACTCAAATAAATCAATATGGGATATTAATGTTATTTGCACGAATAAGGCTACTCCCATGGATCGAGAAACTATGGATTGGATATACGAGTGTGACTTGTATGTCTCGTGTCCAATCCGGATATAGAGACAAAGGGATGAGACAATTACTTGTACAAAGGTTGTCAAGATGACTATTCTATTAGTTGGCTAGAATGGATGTTTTGCTAGAGACCGCTCCATATTAGCAAATAGTTGCTACCAACTAGATAGAACCTATGGGGTCACACGCTACATAGAGTTGAACTAGATTTGGGAATTAATTAATTGGATTAATTAATTAGAAGGATCACTTTGCAAAACCTTGCAAACTTAGTAGGGACTAATTTGCAAGGAAGGGACTAAATTGAATTCTAGTAGGACTAGAATAAGTCCTTTAGGTAGTTGGTAAGGAGTTGTTGGACTATATAAAGGACCTTCCTTCCTTCCTTCCACAGAACTTATGCTCATTATTGAACATAACAAGAGTGGGAGAGAACAAAAGAAGGAGAGAGAGCAACAAGCATAGGAGCCGACCGCCCCTTTGCCCGCCGCCCGTCCCGTCGGCCACAAGGAGGCCGAGAGCCCTCCTTTTGGGTCTCGTTTTGCGTGATTCTTCTTCCTCTTCCTCTTCCGGGCTAGCACCAAGGACTTGGGAGATTCTAGGATCAACTCTAGGCGTGGATCAACCATATAGAACGTGACACAATTCGCGTTTGAAGTCATCAAAGGAGAACCCTAAGGTGTTATTGATTTCTTACCCTTACCATCGTTATGTCTCTTGACTTGTGATCCTTGGAGGGTTTTGCATGGTTTTATGATTGTTTGTGTTTCCGTTGCGCATCCATGAATCAAAACCCTACAGTGGTATCAGAGCCACAGGTCGTAGAGCATAAGTGTGGTTTATGTGTTACGTTTTAGTTGTTTTACACCTTAATTTGATTCTTTATCGCGTAAAACAAGACAAATCAAGCATGGGGGCAATTTGTCAATAATTAATCATAACAAGATCTAATTTTTGCATTGGATGCATGAATTGGTGAGTTTGAGAAATTTTAGGATCTTAGATCTAGGGTTTGGGCATCCTTGGGGAAGAAGGAGTTCTCCCAAAACAAGGAAACAACCAAACTTGGGCACCAAGCAAGGGAGTTGTTTTGGAAACAACTCCCTCAAGGAGGTTCGGCCCCCCTAGGGACCGCCCCCCTTGCTTGCCGCCCAAGCTTGGCCGCCCTAGGGGCCGGGCGGCCCTGACCTGCGGCCTAGGCTTGTGGGTTTTGGGTCGGGCCGGCCCTAGGGCCTTGTGGTTCATCTTGTTGGGCCCGGGCAATTTGATTGTTGGGCCCATGGACCGTTTTAACCCTAGAAATCCTAAAATCAATTAAAATTGACCAAGCGCGTTAAAATTGGATTTTAACTGTTTATGTGCAAATCGCTTGGTGATTGGATATGGCCTTAGGATGTGGTTTGATGTGGATGTTTAATTTTGTGGTTTGGTTTTACGGCCTGCGAGCTGATCAATTAATTGTAATAATTAATTAGGGTTTTATGGCCTGCATGCCATTTTTTTTTCTTTCTCAACTTGTGAGATTTATTTTATTTAGTATAGAAGTTAGCTAGTACTAGATAAAGTAGATTGTTAGCCAAGATTGAAGAAAAGAAGCCCAAAGCCAAAGAAGCCACAAAAGATGGAGCATGGAGCACGGAGCATGGAGCATGACTATGAAGGATGGACCAAAAGATCAAGACGCATAGAGATGTGTTTGTTTTAGGGTTCATAGATAATTCCATTGGCTTAGAATTATCTTAGTCTAGAAAAGGCCATATCCACATCACGTTTAATTTCTATTTTGTGGTTGTTTAATTTTATTGTCTTATTATTGTGTGGTTGGTGTATGGATGATGCATGCAATTAGGATAATAAGATAATTAGACAACCCGGATCTATTATTTGGAGTTGTGCCCAAACTCAAATAGATAGATTAGTTGATATTGATCAATAAAACAATTAAAATTGAATTTAAAATCCCTCAAAATTCAAATATTGTGTTCTTGCCTTCTCGTTATTTAAACACTCATTATCATCATTATTTATCAAGATCGTGCGTGCCAAAGCATGGCGACTTGGTTCATAATGATGGAATGCGATGGCACGTAACAATGTGCAATTGTTTAGATAAGAGGTTGAACACAACTAGGCTATTAATTTGATTAAGAAACCTAGAGGCAATCAATTGGGATTATCCATATGGATGGATAAATAAGGAGTTATTTGCCCAATTGAACCAAGAGTTGCATATGGGATGCAATTGGAATTGTTCCTACCTAAAGTAGTCAAATTATGGGTGACTTTCCAAAGCAAGCTCATAAGGAGATGAAAGATGGATCTTGGCCCACTAAAAAATATAAGGATATTTTCCGCATTAATATCTTGAGGGTTATTAATCCGTAGAAAAATAGTGGGAGCTATATTTGATAAACTAGCCATTATTGAATATAGTCAAAATTCACAAATACTAAAACTTGCGTATTTTCTTTTTTGTAGAATTCCAAATGGCAAACAACTCATCGAGTTCACAACATTCCCTACGATCTGTCCTTGAGAAGGACAACCTCTCTGGAACCAACTTTCTTGATTGGTACAGAAACTTGAGAATTGTTCTCAAGCAAGAGAAGAAACTGTACGCAATAGAGGAGCATGTTCCAGAAGGTCCAGAGAACCAAACACCTGCTGCCCTAAAGGCGTATCAAAAGCGTGTCGATGATGCTAATGATGCAGCCTGCCTTATGCTTTGCACCATGACTTCTGAGCTTCAGAAGCAACACGAAAACATGAATGCTGTCGATATGATCGAACATCTAAAGCAGCTCTTCCAAGAGCAGGCGAGGGTAGAGAGGTATGAGGTCTCTAAGGCACTGTTCAAGTGTCATCTGGCAGAAGGGAACCCGGTGGGACCCCATGTACTCCGAATGATCGGGAACTTGGAGAATCTCGCCCGACTAGGGTTCCCGGTCGGCCAAGAGTTGGCAACCGATCTCGTGTTGAAATCGTTGCCCGAGAGTTATGGACAGTTCATTATGAACTATAACATGAACGATATCGTTAAACCACTGCCAGATTTACTCAATATGTTGAGGACGGCTGAACAGAGCATCAACAAGGGTAAGGGCAAAGCCATAATGATGGTACAGAAAGGAAAGGGCAAAAGGTTTTCCTCTTCCTCCAAGGGCAAAGGCAAGTCAGTTGCCAAGTCCAAGGAACCTGCCCTTAAGCCTGTTGGTGGCATTGCCAAAGGTGTGACTAAAGGTGAGTGTCACTACAACAGTCAGCCTGGACACTGGAGGAGGAACTGCCCAAAATATCTGGAGGACAAGAGGCTTGGAATAGTGATTCCACCACCACCAGGTATTTTTGTTGTAGATGTCAATTTAACTGTCTCTACATCATGGGTATTAGATACTGGATGTGGATCTCATATTTGTCGAAATATACAGTATCTAAAGAGAAGTAGAAGATTGGCTAAAGGAGAGGTAGATATGCGCGTTGGGAATGGATCAAAGGTTGCTGCGTTGGCCATAGGCGTGTGCGAGCTATCTCTGCCTTCATGATTAGTCTTAGAATTAAATAATTGCTATTTTGTGCCTGCTATGAGCAGAAACATTATTTCTATTTCTTGTTTGGACAAGGATGGTTTTATTATTTCAATAAAGAACAATTGTTGTTCCTTTTATTTAAATAATATTCACTATTTTAGTGCGCAATTATTTAATGGACTTTATGTCCTTGATCTAAGCAATCCTGTCTACAACATTAATACCAAGCGGATTAAAATAAATGATTTAAATCCAGCTTATTTATGGCACTGTCGTTTAGGCCACGTAAATGAGAAACGTGTATCTAGACTCCATAAGGATGGATTACTAGACTCATTTGATTTTGAATCATATGAGACATGTGAGGCTTGTTTATTGGGAAAAATGACAAAGTCCCCTTTCAATAAGAAAGGTGAGAGGACTAGTGAGCAATTGGCGCTCATACATACCGATGTGTGTGGGCCATTTGCTACGCCTGCCAGGGGTGGTTATGTCTACTTTATTACATTTACTGATGATTACAGTAGATATGGATTTGTGTACCTCATGAGGGCAAAATCCGAATCCTTTGAAGTGTTCAAAGAATTCAAGAATGAAGTAGAGAAACAACTTGGTAAAAGTATCAAGTCTCTACGATCGGATCGTGGAGGAGAATACTTGAGCCAAGAGTTTGACGACTATCTTAGAGAGTGTGGAATCGTGTCCCAACTCACTCCACCTGGAATGCCACAATGGAATGGCGTGTCCGAGAGGAGGAATCGAACCCTATTGGATATGGTTCGATCTATGATGTGTCAAACCGATCTTCCATTATCATTTTGGGGCTACGCTCTATTAAGTGCAGCTTTCACCATTAACCGTGTTCCATCTAAATCAGTCATGAAAACACCATATGAGATGTGGAGTGGGAGGCGTCCCACACTGTCGTTCATGAGGATTTGGGGCTGCGATGTCTATGTAAAACGTTTACAATCAGACAAGCTGGGGCCAAAATCGGATAAGTGTCAATTTGTGGGGTACCCTAAGGAAACTAAGGGATACTACTTCTACAATCCAACCGAGAACAAAGTGTTTGTTGCTCGGACCGGCGTGTTTCTAGAAAGAGAGTTTGTCTCTAAAGAAGCAAGTGGGAGGAATGTAGAACTTGAAGAGGTTCAAGAACCACAAATCACTGAACCGATTATGGAACATGAACAGGAACCACAAGCAGTTGTGGAGCAACCTGTTCAGGTAACACAAGAGCTTCGTAGATCTAGTAGAGTGCGCCAGGAACCCGAGAGATATGGACTTCTCGTAACCGATTCCGGTGACACGATGCTCATAGATGATGAGCCTACTACCTATGAGGAGGCCATGAGTGGCCCAGACTCTCAGAAGTGGCTGGAAGCCATGAGATCCGAGATGGAATCCATGTATACCAACAAAGTATGGAATTTGGTGGAACCACCCGATGGGGCGCGGCCCATAGGGTGCAAGTGGGTCTTCAAGAAGAAGATCGACATGGATGGTAATGTGATTACCTATAAGGGTCGATTGGTGGCTAAAGCATTCAGACAGATTCATGGTATTGACTTTGATGAAACATTTTCACCAGTCGCTATGACCAAATCCATCTGAATCCTACTTGCGATTTCAGCATACCATGACTATGAGATTTGGCAGATGGATGTCAAAACAGCATTCCTTTATGGGAATCTCCTCGAGGACGTGTATATGATACAGCCGGAGGGTTTTGAGGATCCAAAGCAAGCCAACAAAGTCTGCAAGCTGCATCGATCCATTTATGGCTCGACTAAAAGGAGAGGGTGGGCGTAGACCGGCGATTGAAGCAAGCTTCTAGGAGTTGGAATCGACGTTTCGATGAAGTGGTCAAAGAGTTTGGCTTCATCAGAAACGAAGATGAGTCTTGTGTCTACAAGAAGGTTAGTGGGAGCTCTGTAGCTTTTCTGGTCTTGTATGTGGATGACATACTACTCATTGGAAACGACATTCCCATGCTGCAATCTGTTAAAGATTGGCTAGGAAAGTGTTTCTCAATGAAGGACTTAGGGGAAGCAGCCTATATACTCGGTATAAAGATCTATAGAGATAGATCTAAGAGGTTGCTAGGCCTAAGTCAGAGTACATATATTGACAAGGTGTTGAAACGGTTCAACATGCAAGATTCCAAGAAGGGATTCTTGCCCATGTCACATGGAATCACTCTTTCGAAGAGTGGTTGTCCTTCCAATGAGATTGAGAAGGAACGCATGAGTAGAATTCCCTATGCCTCGGCCATAGGATCTATCATGTACGCAATGTTATGTACTAGACCAGATGTGTCATATGCCTTGAGTATGACAAGCAGATACCAATCCAATCCGGGTGAGAGTCACTGGATTGCAGTCAAGAACATCCTAAAGTACGAACTAAGGATGCTTTCTTGATATTTGGCGGTGAGGAAGAGTTGCGTGTAAGGGGTTACACTGATGCAAGCTTCCAAACCGACAGAGATGACCTTAGATCACAATCGGGATATGTGTTTTGCCTGAATGGAGCAGCGGTGAGCTGGAAGAGTTCCAAGCAAGAGACGGTAGCTGATTCTACAACAGAGGCTGAGTACATTGCTGCAAATGGCGCAGCAAAGGAAGCTGTTTGGATCAAAAAGTTTGTTTCTGAACTTGGTGTGGTCCCTAGCATTGCAGATCCAGTCGAGTTGTTCTGTGACAACACTGGGGCGATCGTGCAATCGAAGGAACCCAGGTCGCACCAGAAATCCAAGCACGTGCTCAGGAAGTTTCATCTGATTCGAGATATTATCGATAGAGGAGACGTTCGGATATGCAAGATTCCTACAGATGATAATCTGTCAGAACCGCTTACAAAGCCTCTCACGCAGTGGAAGCATGAAGGGCACACTAGGAGTATAGGCATACGAGATGCGCCAGATTGGCTCTAGTGCAAGTGGGAGACTGTTGGAATAGATGCCCTAGAGGCAATCTAGTTTAGTATGAATTATTTGTGGCTAGAAATTCATTTATTATTTATTGGATATTTAATATAATGAAGTCCTTAGATTTACAATTGTGTCGTTTATCTTAAATATCCCTAGTCAAGTATAATGATTAATGGGACAATCATCTATAGACTAGTATGGGGTTGGATTGATATGGAGATATCATGATCCAACACATAGGTGTGCATTAGGGAATGTTGCACTGGATTGACCCATCTCCGAGAAGGCTACATACACGTTATGTTGAGTCACAAGCGCTTCTCACGGTGCAATGGTATTGTCATCCTTAGACTTGAAGTCACTAGATATTCTAGTTGTGGATTATTGTGATCTTGGTAGCGTTAAACGCTACACCGTAACTAGGTAGTTATAAAGGCGTGTACTGGATACAATAAGAAGCAAGCTTAGAGATCGTAGTGGACGTAGATAGAATTTGTCCCTCCCACATAACGGGAGCAAATATCGTAGGCCACTCGAGGGATAGTGCTTATAGAATGTCTGGCCAGACTCAAATAAATCAATATGGGATATTGATGTTATTTGCACGAATAAGGCTACTCCCATGGATCGAGAAACTATGGATTGGATATACGAGTGTGACTTGTATGTCTCGTGTCCAATCCGGATATAGAGACAAAGGGATGAGACAATTACTTGTACAAAGGTTGTCAAGATGACTATTCTATTAGTTGGCTAGAATGGATGTTTTGCTAGAGACCGCTCCATATTAGCAAATAGTTGCTACCAACTAGATAGAACCTATGGGGTCACACGCTACATAGAGTTGAACTAGATTTGGGAATTAATTAATTGGAGTAATTAATTAGAAGGATCACTTTGCAAAACCTTTAGGTAGTTGGCAAGGACTAGAATAAGTCCTTTAGGTAGTTGGCAAGGAGTTGTTGGACTATATAAAGGACCTTCCTTCCTTCCTTCCCACATACGTATGCTCATTATTGAACATAACAAGAGTGGGAGAGAACAAAAGGAGAGAGAGCAAGCAACAAGAGGAGCCTCCCGCCCCTCTTGCCGCCGCCCGTCCCCGTCGGCCACAAGGAGGCCGAGAGCCCTCCTTTGGGTCTCGTTTTGCGTGATTCTTCTTCCTCTTCCTCTTCCGGGATAGCACCAAGGACTTGGGAGATTCTAGGATCAACTCTAGGCGTGGATCAACCATAGAGAACGTGACATAATTCGCGTTTGAAGTCATCAAAAGAGAACCCTAAGGTGTGTTATTGATTTCTTCCCTTACCATCGTTATGTCTCTTGACTTGTGATCCTTGGAGGGTTTTGCATGGTTTTATGATTGTTTGTGTTTCTGTTGTGCATCCATGTATCAAAACCCTACACCAATTATTGCTGCCAGTACCAACTCTGTTTCTCTTCAGGAGTGGGGTGATGTGTTGGGCGAACATAAGTGATTTCCTTAACCCATTTGATCACCGTGTCATCCTTAAACCTATCCTCTAGAGGATAATAAGTCACCACTCTGGGAAGTAACCCCTCGTACCTGTGAGCTAAGCCGGTTACCATATGTGGTATTGATTCATAGGCCCAAGTCTGCATGGAGAGACGAAGAGTAATCAACATTTAATATATTCAAATATAAAAAAAATAAAAATGCTTAACTAACACAATTAGCGTAGCAACAAAGGGGAAGGCGGTGATCGAGTATGAAATCTTGGTAGGGCCGTATTTGTTCCATTTCATCCCATCTAGTAGAGATTGGTAGCATTCTGTAACCCGATTGTAGGCGTTAGAGAACTTAAACTTGTTGCACTTCGCAATCACTTCCGCGGGCATCATATCGTGGCTCGAGGTGTTGTGCCATAATCTACCAATTATTACAGCAACTAACAGCTTTACAAATCTTTCTAATTCTGTCGGGTCCATCTGTTGATCTTGATTGTTAGAGTAGGGGTGATCTTTATCAATCTTTTCCAGATGCTACTCCAAATCGAGGGCATTCACCTTCTTTTTGTATGCTCAAAGAAAAATCTTTAGCCATTTCATTTGTTGAGCAGTCTTTAAACCCCCTTTTTTTTGTTTGTCTCGTTTAAAAAATTAGATTTAGATTTTTTATCCTGGTTGGTATAGTTATTCAGACAATTGGAAAGGGTCTTTCCTTGTTCTGTGATCCTTTATGTTTTCTTTGTTTTAAATCATTGGGTTTCGACATACAATTTTATATTCCTACGGGTCCAATTCTTATTTAGATCACTTATTAGCCCGTTTATTTGATAGCCCAATAAACAACCACTAATATTTTCATATTGGCCCACATGGAAATAAAAAAAAATCTCCTACTTGGGCCAAACATGAAAAGTTGGATATAGTTATATATCATAATCTGTAGTTCTAGAAAAAGTTCTATCAACCTTAGAACACTCCTTATAGTAATCTGGTCGTGTGAGACCAAAGCGACCTTTGCTACATTTGAATATAGTCGTAACAAAGACCCGTCGATGATCACCAAATCAATATATTCAATAAATTAGATCAAGTGTGGATGTGTAGCGGAAAATTACATGCAATGTGATCTTTAGACATGCCTATTTCCATTGATCCTTACTGAAGTGAGATCAAACCTTATAATTTCCATCTTTATGCTAAACCACAATTAGAAATTCAAAATAACAATAATTCAGAGTAACTTGAATAAAAAATAAGCTTTATTCTGCAGAGGCTGAAGTAAGTGTCTTGAGAAATGACATTCATTGGATACAAACTCCCATTAAACCGAAGTACTTTAGATATTACCACTCCAAATGTGCTATTCGCTATTAAAAAAATTTATGTGGTAATTCCTATGTAAGAGGATCCTCAAGAATGGAGTTTATCACAATAATGTCACATTGACACAAAAACTCTGAATATTTTCTAAAGAAGTAATAAGACTTTATGTCAATAAACATGACCTAAGCCTCAGAATCAGAATCAGTGATCTCAAGATTATCTGAATTCCGATAAGTGAGCATGTATTTACCTTACTAACCAATTCCATGTTAAACTTAATACATACAGTGGTTAACGAAAAATTTACCAAATATACCAATATGTATACAGTAACCGCATGTGAAAACATTCTAGTATACACACTCATTGATTCGATGTATAACGAATCTTTGCATTATTTATTTTTATCTCAGTATTCTTGAAATACTGAATGAGACTAGAAGTTGTCTCCTTAAGTAATAGGAATATTCTTTAATGCACAACTTTAAGTACTAGATCTAGAAAATACCTTATCGATATGGATCTCTTGTCAAAAACTTGAAGATACACCAAGAATATTTATTTTTATACAAGAAAATATGTCCCCAAGATCTTTCCTGTAAAATCCTTATAGAATATCTTGGTTCCACCCAACAAGTGTATATCAATGCTAGCTAAAAGAGTCTAACCCAATCGATGCACCAGGAAATTGCTCCCACTGAACTGTGGTATACACAAAATCTACCGTAGTGATCTCGCAACATCATGAGATAATAACTTAATGAATATTGTGATACCATGTCTAGAAGTAAACTTTTGATCATAAATGGAATTGTGTGATTCACAAAACATGTGAATTACCAAAGTCAAACTAATATGATTGTCATCCACTTATCCATCCTATATGTACACTACTTTAAGTAATTGTACATGACATGACAACTCAAAAGTGAATTTCATGAAACTCTAAGAATTCTTTTTATAGTCTCTTTATACTTAGTGCCTCCTTTAGATGAAAAGTAATGAAGACTTATGACATTAACATCTTTCTTAATTACCAATAGCACACCTTATTTATTGTAAGTAACAATAAATTATGCTATTATGAAAAATTTCAAAAGTCACTAATTTCGTCAGAGATTCATCTTATCATTACAAAACCAATTCACTTTAATATTTGTGTGACTTGTGAGAAGTTGATTGAATTATCTTCCACAGACTTTAATTCAAACCCAAGTACTTGAGAGTAACAATGTAGTACATGATTGTTTTTCTCGTTTCTTAAGTGAAGTCCCTTAGCGGCACTTCAGATTTGAGGTTGATGTGTTTGCCTATTATGAGTATCGGACAATATATTTTTTCTTTGAACGATGTGAATAACCTAATATGCACCCTCTTATTTGTCCAAATAAATAATCTTCCTCTGGGCCGATGACTGTTCGCATAAACAAGTATGCCTTATTATTTTGCCACACAATAACCTTCATTTGGTCCGATCACTGCTTTCATAAAAAATAGACATGTTTATTTCACAAGCATAACATACTTTATGTTCAAAGAAAATATTCCTCATAACTGTACCTCCCACTCAAACTCAACATCCTCAAAAGTCCCGAAATGAGGCTTTATTTGAGAAGAAAAATTATGAAATTTTGAACTTCTTAATCATTAATGAAATCAATAAAAGTGACAATGAGAAAATATCAATTTCAATATCTCCCACTAGAACAATATGTCCTCACCTTAGGTGGGATCAGGGGCGGAGCCTAGAAGGGGCACGAGGGAGCGGTACTTTCCCTCCTAACTTCCACATAGACACTAATATATCTCTATTTAAAAAAAATCATTTGCGCCCCCTCTAAATATATAAATATGTCCTATATATTTGACGTAAATGGTGCATTGGTCTAACAGGTAAGTCCTTTTAACTAAAATCTAGAAACCTGAGTTCGAAACACCGTACATACATGTTTTGGACATTTTTTTAAACAAATGCCTCTCTATTTTTTTTTGAAATGCAATCAGCCATTATCATTCATCATAAAAATTTACAATATTTTTATGTTTGTTTCATTCACTGTAAATCCCAATCTATTTAATATACACAAATACCACTATAACTTTTTTTTATTTTTTTTTGAAGTAAATACCACTATAACTTTTCAAGAATACGTAAAAGACTTTTTTTTGAAATGTAAAAGGCATTGTATTTATTACACCATCTAATATTTTATTCATTAATATTTTAACATTTCTTTCAAAAAATATTATGCTCCCATTATGATGACGGGTGAAGCAAAGAGACAACTAGAACGCACAACGGCATCGACACTTAGCAGTCTGCCCCATCTGACACCGTCGGCGGCGGCGCCTGATCGCCACCGTTCTTCCGATGGTACATCCTCCCTGCTACGTTCCTCAATCTCTGGCGAGCGATTCTCATTCTCCGGCGATTATTAGCAGGTAAACCATAGTCCTTGATACTTCTTATGAAGCTCTTCTTTCCTCCTCTTCCTCCAATTATTACTTATGAATTTCAGGATATGCCCTTATTCCAGCTGAACTATTTTTGGGGTCAGTATAATCATCGCTTGTTAGCATTGGACACAGAACCGGGAGGACTTATGAATTGCCGCCCCTTCTAAGGAGAAAGCTTTATCAGAAAAACAGTGTTTGACCAAAGTTTGTACCAACTAGATATACTCTTAGGTCTAATACTATATAGGGAAATTCCCTTTGAATTTGAAGGCGCGGAGGCGACTGACTTACTCTATACTTTGCTACTATACACCTTTGTGATTCTCCAGGTAATCCATCAAGAGTTCATTTTTTTTAATCTACAAGTATTTATATCCATGGTAAGAGTCGCGTAAGAATGTGAAACTTAAATTCAATGATAATGAAAGAATGTGATCGATATTGAATTTGTCATTCGACGATTTCAAAAAATTAAGCTAAAAAAATTATTTGTCGTGATACTAACATCTTCTGAATGCGATGAAGTGAGCTTTGCTTGTACGAAAATACACGTTTTTTTTGTGTGTAAAATAATCTATGATGCCATATAATATATTTTTTTCGTTAGTTCGTGAATTTCATTTTTTTTTTAATTTGTGCCATCCCTTTTCCTGAATCCTGGTTCCGCAACTGGCTGGGATAATCAGAAATGAGAACATCATTAAGCTAGGAATTCGCCTACCAATCCCACATGAGGGTTTTGCATTCTTACAAAAACCATTTATTGTTCTATTATATTTAATACTCTTGTGTCTCTTTTCAACAAATTATTGGTCCCTCAAGTTCCTTCAATAAATTAGTGATAATTTAACCTTCTACGTCTGTTAGCATTCTTCACATCTTGCCAGCTATCTATACCAGTCACCAAGTCACATTAGTGCTTTGACTTCACTCTATTTTTAGTTCAAACATGTTGCATCGTGCAAGTCTACTGCTAGTGCACCATTCTAGTTGATTACGGTATTACACACTTCGATTATCTACAACAAAAATAAGAGTTGATCATTACTTTAATTTGCAGCTATGATTTATGCTAAAAATATTACAATGTATTTTGACCCTGTAAATGTTTAAAATGTCAATGTTCATGAATGTTGTTCTATATATAACATATATTGTTGTCATTTACTCCGTCTCGTCAGGAATAGTTGATTTTACCTAACAAGAAATTTCTATATCGATATTTCACCGCAACTTTGACGTAGTATTTCTCCAATAATTTTTTATCTAAAATTAATAGCAGCTTTCCCATAATAATTTTGACAAAGCAGCTTCCTACACCGCAATTGCATTTTTAAACTGGCCCAAGTGTCCCATGCTATGCTATTATTATTTTAGCTTAGACAGCTTCAAATGAATGCTATACTTATAAATTATAATCACCAATTATGATATCTGATCTTAAAGTAAATATTCAATTCATAATATCGTCAAAAGATTCAGTATAAGAGATAACATCATTCCAAGATGCTAATACAAAATATAATAACCAAAGTTCTAAAGTGAGTTCATGCACTCTAGATCAAAAGATACATATTCCAACTACTCAATTAGTTTCTTTGCCTAGAAGCATGCCAACCATTCATCCAGTCCACCCAAATACCTGTATATAGGAAAGAGAAAGAGTGTGCATATTATTACAAACATTTTATTTAGATATAGTAATGAAATAAAAATAAAATGCAACAAAAAAAAGATCTATGTACCTCGTTAATCCAAACTTTCACTAAAATTAGGAATCATGTTCAAGTCGATAACTATTGAAGAACTTCCGCTATCAATTGTGAGAAACCCATTAATAACCAATTTGCATTGCCACGTTCGACTATTGTGACCCACACATTTAAACGATGAACATTTTCTATCTTCAACAATCTTAAATTTTGAAGGATCGCGTCTGTGGAGTTTGGTTCTTTACCTATTTTTGACCCTAATGATCCCATTGGATGTTCCCTATGCGTTCCAATACTTGGCTTAGTGGCATATGAAAGTGTTAAGAATATGTGAAATGCTTTCGCGAGCTTGCTCCTTTCGCAGTTGAGGCCACTCTTCATATTTATCTTTCAACTCATGAATCAAATTTTGGAACCCATTTTCAGCACCAAGTGTCTCCCGATTACAAAGTAGAGTTGATCTAGAATCAATCCTCCGTTGCGAATGTGTTTCATCAAGAGGAATTTTCTTACCATTCTACTCCAGCATCAAGTGTGCACAAGAAAGACCCATACTTTTGTTGAAGTGTCGAGTACATGTCAATGTATCGTACCTTTGGTGACCATTTCATATTTCTTAAGTAGCTCATCTATTTCAAACGTGGACACACGAGTGAGAAGTTCTACAAAGAAAAGAATTATGAACCTATGAGGCACCCGGATTCTCTCACTTGAAAGTTGTGATTTTATTTCCTTCAGCTAGTTCTCAATTGCAATGCATATCTTGTTCTTCATCGACGGATATCACCGGTTGAGACTTGATAATATTTCTTAAACTTCCCATGAGCACCTTCAAACTCCCCAGTTCATGCTTTTACAAAGTATTCTTTAGAGGAATCCAAGTATTCTTGATGTAGCATGTACTTGTTTCTTGTCTTTGTAAACAAGCTCCTAAAGCTCCCAAGCATCTTCATATGCTGCTATTGTGCGAATTAATGACTTGCTTACAAGTAGATAGAAATGAAGTAAAATCTTCTTGTGCTCCAAAGAAAGATTTGCAATGAGCCAAAATATTTTTTGTTTATATGTCATTCACACCAAAGATTCTTAGTAGTTGGAAAAACAACTTTAATTGCATTCATCAGAGCCAATTCCATATCTGTGACAATAACGTTTGGATCGCACTATGGACCAAGTATCTTCCGAAACATTTTTAAGGCCCATATGTAGTCATATTCTCGCTCTTTCTTAAAAAAACACAAATAAAAATAGGTGTTCAAACTTGTAACTCCGATGATATCGAGCAATGCCATTTTATATATGTTTGTCTTGTATGTGAAATCCATCACAAAGAAATTTGTATAACTCTTCGTCAATGCAATAGAAGAAGGATGAGAAAAGAATAAATGTGTCACACGACCAAGTCCATCATGCTCGATATTAAAAGTAAAACACCTTCTTGAAGCTCTTCGAATAATGCTTGTATCATTGATCGTCCCCCAAGATATCTTTGTGAACTTTAGCCTTCATATTCCAGACAATTCTCGACACGGCTTGGAGCTTAGGATTTTTTTTCTAAATGCAAAAATTATTTGGCGCGGTGGTACCCCTGATCCGGTCATCTCTTTTATTTAAGCAATCTCTTCACTTGAAAAACGGCGACAAGAAGGATGTCCCGACATATCATTTGACAGATCATGGTTGTGAGAGATATCTTTAACATTGACCACCAAAAATTCTTCGCAATCTTTTTTGCATTGAATTTCAAATGTGCAGTTAATAAGCCGACTTTTAGTTTTTATTTCTTTCTTCCCCACATTAATATTGTAAATCTTTCGATAAGAACAACCTCTATGAAATCTAATGGTCAAGTACCGATCCTTGTGAGATTTCCTAATGACTATAGCAGAACCTTGTAAAGAAAAAAACTCATGCAATGTACTTATTAGTTCATCACCAGTTTTAAAGTTCCAATCAAGGTGGTCATGTTCGTGAGCTTGCATCTCCTCAATCATGTTGCTCTCCATGATTATCCTTCACCAAACTTATAGTCCATAAATAGACACTCATATCAATTTGTATGTAGTATGGCAGTTTCTTTAAAGTTATAAATAAATTAAATTGTTTATTTTATATATGAGAAATGAAAATATGGAAGACGAACATAGACTACAATAGAGATAAAAAAAATATAAAGCAATAAACATTTAAATGAATGTTCAGTTTTGAGTAGGTTTCGGTGTCATACTCATGTATAGTATTGATACGATTTCTCCAAGTGTACAGTTATCGTTCTAGTAATAAATGTGGAAGATAGAGTTGTCGAATCCCAGAGGACTTGTCGTGACTTGATTAAGATGATTAAAATTATGTGGGTAAACAATTTGATTTTTTTTACTAACTAAGAAAGTAAATAACAAAGCAATTATTAAAATTGAGATTACTATGAGAGACGAGTATCATGATTTTCTCTAGGTTCACTAGGTTTCCAATGTTCACGAATTACGTTCTGGAAGACAGATGATTACTTGATTTGCTAAACGAGCAAGGGTAATTTGAAGATTCCTCAATCAAAGTCGATACTTAGAAGCACGTAACTGATTCCTCTAGCCTACGTACGTCTAAACATGCATTATGCTCTTCTAATCTACTCAACGTTCACAGTCTGTGGTTGATTCCTCTAACCGGTGACTATGTGCAATATTCAATTATCCGGGCAGTTTGTTGCTTCCACAATCCAATTACATATGATCTTCCTACTGCAATGTCTCACAATAGCAAGATATATTAAGAGCATGAATTAAACATAGCATAAACATTCATCATCTATTAAGTTTAAGCAAAACATGAGTCAAAGTCATAATTGCCAAAACAGCTTTAAACTCTAGCTATCATTGAGAAATCCTGATATTCAACTAAGCTACTGAAATTCATGATCAACACGATGAAGTATATGCTGATCATGATAAAAAACAATGAAAAAGATAGAGAAGAGAGATCGAACGGTAGAATCCTCGCTTCCACGACGAATTCTAGCTCCAATTCTTGTCTCTAACATTGTGCTCTGCCTCTCCCCTCTGAAAATACGACCGAAAATGTCTAATATACGTTCCCTAAGAGTACCTGGTCAATTCGAAAAGTTTTAAACATTGTTTCCTTATTTTTTTTCCGCCTCTGTATTGTGTCTTCGTGCGAAGGCCTTCTATGTTTAATGATGAAGCTGTTCCTGCGAAGATATATGATTTTTTGGCTAAGTATTGTCTTCGTGCGAACACCTTCAGGAGAGCAGATTTCTTCATCTTCGACGGACCATAACTTTCTCATCCGATCTCCGTTTTAGGTCCGTGACCTATCGTTGGAAAGCTCTTTGATGTCTACTTTCAATTACAACCGGCCTCACTCCAAGATCAGTTGTAGAACTCAAGAAATCTTCTAAATAATGAAGGTTAGTCACTTTTTGGTTCTCCAATTTTGCTTCTCTTTCTTCTTCTTGAACTTGCTTTGTTTCCAAATTTGTTTCTTTCTATTCAAGTGCTCCCAGCGTGCCTTGTTCCTGCCAAACACAACACTAGCACTACCGCGAAGATCAAATGTGTTAAATAATCTCATATCATGCTCAAAACAAATAAGAAACGTCTGGATTGTACGTTTAAGCTAAAAAAACATACAAAAAAGTATTTTCTCTTCAAATAAGCCCGGAATTCATCACTTTGCACCGAAACGCACACAAATAACAATGTAAAGTGTACGTAGGATAATTTTAATTAAGGATTTATCAAGTATAACTACAAATTTCAACTAAGGTACTCATAAAGATATTCTGTATGGGTACATACCTAAGTAATGTGGTCAGCTGCAACAAAAAACCATCGGTATGAAAAAGAGTTCTTAGAAGACGCTCAAATGTTATGGCATATGGGAATAGCAAAGCAATGTAAAATTTTAGCTAGAAGGTCAGAACGTTTAGTTATGTTGTTGTATAGAGTGAATGCCTTATTATTGAGATCACAATTTACAATAAGAGGAGGAAACTAACAGGCACATAGGGGAGAAATTGTAATTAAACCATTATGGAAAAATGTGGGACCAAAAAACTGTTGAAAAGAGACACAAGAGTGAATTAGATATAGTACAACAGTAAATAATTCGTGCAAGAATGATAAAGCCTCGTATAAACATCAGCTTCTTTTCATAAACCTCAATGAATTCTCTTTATAGTCTCTTTATAATCAGTGCCTCCTTTAGATGAAAAGTAGTGACAACTTATGACATTCACATCTTTAGTAATTACCAATATCACACCTTATTTATTGTAACTTTATGCTATTATGAAAGATTCAAAATGTCACTAATTTCGTCATAGGTTTCATCTTATCATTACAAAATCAATTCACTTTAATATTTGTTTGACTTGTGAGAAGTTGATTGAATCATCTTCCACAAATTTTTAGTCAAACCCAAGTACTTGAGAATAACAATGTAGTACATAAATCATTTTTTCTTCTCATTTCTTTAGTGAAGTCCCTTAGCGGCACTTCAGATTTGAGGTTGATGAGTTTGCCTGTTATGAGTATCGTACTTTATTTGGGTAAATAAGTCACATATTCTTATGGAATTTTTCTCTGAACAATGTGAATAACCTAATATGCACCCTCTTATTTGGCCAAACAAATAATCTTCCTTTGGGTCGATTACTGTTCGCATAAACAAGTATGCCTTATTATTTTTCCACACAATAACCTTCCTTTGGGCCGATCATTGCTTTCATAAACAATATATATGTACATTTCACAAACATAACATGTTTATGTGCAAATAAAATATTCCTCATAACCGTATCTCCCACTGAAACTCAACATTCTCAAAAGTCTCGAAAAGTGACTTTATTTGAGAAGACAAATTACGAGATTTAGAACTTCTCAATCATTAATGACATCAATAAAAGTGACAACGAGCAAATATCAAATTCAATATCTCCCACTAGACCAAGATGGCCTCACCTTAGGTGGGATCAGGGACCGGGCCTAGAAGGGGCACAGGGGGGGGGGCACGTTCCCCCCTAACTTCCCCAGAGACACTAAGATACCCCTATTTAACAAAAACTCAATTGTGCCCCCTCTAAATATATACAGATGCCCTATATTTTTGACACAAATGGTGCATTGGTCTAGCGGGTAAATTCTTTTAACTTAATCTAGAAACCTGAGTTGTAAACTCCGCACAGGCATGTTTTGGACATTTTTTTAACAAAAAATGCCCCTATATTTTTTTAAATGCAATCAGCCATTCTCGTTCATCATACAAATTCACAATATTTTTATGTTTGTTTCATTCATTGTAAATGCATACACAAATACCACTATGACTTTTCTTGTTTCTTTTTTTAGTAAATAAATACCACTATAACTTTTCAAGAATACGTAAATGACATTGCATTTTTTATCGAAATGTAAAAGACATTGTATTTATTACACCATATAGTATTTTATTCATTAATATTTTAAACTTCCTCTCAAAAAACATTATGCTCCCGTTATGGTAACGGGTGAAGCGAAGAGAAAACACAGCACGCCCAACGACGTCGACGCCTCGGCAGTCCACCCCATCTGACACCGTCGGCGGCGCCTCCTCATCGTCACTGTCCCTCCGATGGTACGGCCTCCCTGCTACGTTCCTCCATCTCCGACGAGCAATTCTCATTCTCCGTCGATTATTAGCAGGTAAACCCTAGTCGTAAATACTTCTTCTCAGCTCTTCTTTCCTCCTCTTCCTCCAATTATTACTTACGAATATCAAAATATGTTTAGACTGAGAGAGTTAAGTTGGGAATTTATTGAAGAATGTTCCAAATTTTGTTTTGAGTAGTCCCAACTCACCCATTGAATTAATCATCATCCTTTTTATCCCAGAAAACCTGCTGACGAGTTGGTCAGTTTTGTTGGGGACATAAGACATGTAATTGGGAATGGAAAATTGTTAGAATGAATGTATTTTCGAAAGGATATTTTAGTCATTTTGATATATTAATTAGAAATTGACGTAACCTCATGGAGTCCTTGTGGAGGTATTTCGCAACATTTGTAGCCCTTCATGTGTTTTCTTTGCACGAACCCCTAACTGTAGGGGGGTTAAATGTAACACACCCTTATAAAACAAGGGGGTAAAATAAATTTTCCACCCCTCTATTATGCATTAAATACAGATACCTTCATGCACTATGGGAAAATACATATACCTAGGGCTGTAAGGAAAATCGGAAAAAACGGTCAAACCGACCAAACCAAACTGAAATATTTGGTTTTGGACGGGTTTTTTTGGATGTTCGGTTTATGAACGGTTCAAGATTTCACAAACCGGTCTAATCGGTTCGCTTTTCGGTTTATAAAAATATCACACCGCACCAAACCGAACCGATATGAGCCTAATGTACTTTATAAAAGTTGTTTTGAGTAACGTGTTTTAAAAAATCTAAAAAGATCGAACACAAGTATATAGACTCAATAAAAATGAGCATATTGATCTTAATCTTTTCTATCTCTCTCACGTTCCATCGTATTTTTCTCTAAAACGATAGTTGTGGAAGTTTTTTTTACGTCTATTTAATCTCTTTCTCATTTAAATTTGAAATTCGTTGAAAAATTAAAATTATAATATCCATTCAATAATGTTTCGCAAATCGACCGAACCGAATCAAACCAATAGTTCGGTTCATCTTTAAAATGGTTTGGTTTGGTTTGGTTTGGTTTCAAGATTAGTAAACAAATTTATTCTATTTGGTTTATGGTTTTTGCACCAAAACCAAACTGAAACCATTTACATCCCTACATATACCCACTGTCAGAGTTAGGAGCTAACAGTGCACTAACGAATGGGGTGAAAAGACAACCCCCCAACATGTAACGAAATTACCCCTATGTATTTACCCTAATATCTCTCTTTCTCTCTTTATTCGCCGTCACCAGCCGCCTCCATCCCCGTCCCTCTCTCTGCTGCTTCTTCACCTTGAAGCCACTGTAATCTCCCCCCAAAATTTCACAGATTACGTTCTCTCTAACCAGAAATCAAGGTCACCAGTGAACATGGCTCTGCAACTCCCGATGGGTTCTTCTTCTTCTTCTTCTTCTTCTTCTTCTTCTTATTCTTCTTCTTCTTCTTCTTCTTCTTCTTCTTCTTCTTCTTCTTCTTCTTCTTCTTCTTCTTCTTCTTCTTCTTCTTCTTCTTCTTCTTCTTCGTCATCGTCGTTATCTCCATCGGCTAGGGGCTGAAGTCTTCTTCGTTTAGGGGCCAAAGTCCCGATCTTTCCAATAAATCCCAGGGACCCATTTCCATTGAAGCTAGCATCGGTCGTTGCTACTTCGCCAGATATTTTGTTCAATCGTCCTTCGAACCCATATTTTTCTGAAGTTTTAGTCGATTTATGGGTTTAATGTTTTGGGTCTGAAGTCTAATTCAAATTATGGGTTTCAATTTTGACCTCATTGATGAAATTGAATCTCTTGGGTCGGTGAAAAGCTTGTGAGTGGAGCACTCTATTCTCTATGTTCTCTATTTGGTGTTCTTGGCTGACAGTGTGTTGATCCACTTTGAACGGCCAAGATTTTAGATCGGTGAAGACTGAAGGCTACTTTGTGCCCTATTTCTTTTTTTTTTCTAGAAATGGGTATTGTTTGTTTTCCCCCTTTCTTATGCAATTATAAACGATACTTTTGTTTAAGGAAAAAACTCTTCATTAAGAGGGTACTGGGCTTAAAGCCCGAACATCATTACATAAAGCGTCTCTGGCCCAATGGGGTACAGAAAAAAAAACACCTACGTCTTGAGAGTTGTAACCCATTTTGCTACTAAATGGGCTGCATTATTACAAGCTCGTGGCCCATAAATGGCCATCATATTACTGCTGAAAGCCAGGCGAACCGCTTGAGAGACTTTAAATCCACAATGATAAGTTGAATAAAGGTGTTGAGAAATTACGACTTTCTGGCAGGGCAATTAATTTTGCAGCCATGGTAGGTGCAATCTTCTTTAGCAGCCACAATTATAAGTTGAATAAAGGTGTGTATTCGGATTGTAGTTAGCAATACTCAATGATTAATGTTATGAGAGTATCGTTGGCGATACTCTCTTGCACAGAAGTAGCCACTTAGTCGATGATGATGCATTGCAAAATGTAATCTGAGATTGTGTGAGGTTTGTCAAAAGACATTACTCCCTCATTCTTAATTGAATGAGAGTTTGTTGGTGGTATACACCCTTCCACTACTCAATGAAGAATATAATGAGAGTAGTGGAAGTCACATATCATAGGCAATGTGCAATGCTTTTATAACTTGTGTGTATTCGGATTGTAGTTAGCAATACTCAATGATTAAGGTTATGAGAGTATTGTTGGCGATACTCTCTTTCACACAAGTAGCCACTTAGTCGATGATGATGCATTGCAAAATGTAATCTGAGATTGTGAGCTTAGTCAAAAGACATTACATTAGTAATGTGTAACTCCCCTTCACTAATGCCTAATATTCTGTGATTGGGAGGTACACAATCAAAAGTTTCCTTACAAAGGACTTAGGCCAAAATATACAAAATGTGGATTGGCAAATGTCTACCTAAACTGGTGCATACCCTAAGTCTTCTTTAAGAGGTGCATTGCCAATATCAACCTTCAAGTTCCTTAAGTAATCAATGCTATCCATTACTTGCACTGGTGGCACTGTTAGATATTTTGGTAAAATTCCTTGCCTCCTTAGTCTCTGCTTCCCCATATGTGGCATCTCATACTTGTTGTGTCCTTTGCACGCCAAAATTTCAGTCATGCACATTTGTGCAGTTAGAAATACATCATCAAGTGTGTCATGATGCAAACCATTGTATGACATGTCAACAACTTGTATTAGATCTTCAAAATTGCCTGTTTGCATCAAACTTTGCACACTCTGTATTGAGGCAAAGAAGCCCAAGTCATTAACATTGCAGTCAGGTGACTTTGCTGGTTGTTGAATAAGATTTATGTTGAATCCGTCACTATCTGCTACTGCCCTGAAATCTGCATCATTGTTCTTCACATGGGGTGTGGCATTATCTTGTTGTATGTTGATTTTTTTCGACAAACAACCAGGCCATGCCTCTTTGATTGCTGGTACCACTTTGTTGATCACCATATCCCTCATAGCCTTCTTGTTAACAGAGGCTATTGGCTTAAGTTCTTCAGTGCCTGCATCTCTGTTATTTGATTTTTTTTTTGTGCAACAACATATTCTGTGAATGGCCAACAACCAACCTTGCCATCCCATATCAACTCACCATCGTCAGCATATAGTGGCCTTCCCACACAACAAAGAAACATGATCTTTGGAATAAAATTCTTGTTCTCTGCTGCCTTGTATGGAACTTCTTCAAATGGCAAGAGAATGTACTAGTTAGCAACTTTGTGCAAGTAGAACCATTCTCATCGATATGTAATGTGTACTGTTGGCTCTTGTATGTGATTTCACCTTCATGATTGATTTCTAGATGTTGAAGAACCCATTGCAGTCTCTTAATTTTGTGCGCTTCAGATAGAGATGGGTGAATTTTGGACTTTCTAGAATTCAGCTTCCCTTCCTTCAACCATCTCCCAATTGTCGATTTGCTAAAGCCAAAGTTGCCTGCATTGATGAGTTATAACTGATAAGAACATATTGGTATTGTGTGTTTGGGTTTTGGAGATTGTCTCCCTAGGCATGTTGTGTAGGTTTTACAGCTTCAAACTTGTTAGTTTGTCTCCCTACAAAACATGTCTGGGTTTTAGAGTTCGAATTCCCCCATGCACACCCAATTCAGGGATGAAAATGTTATTGTGCAAAATGCGCAAAGAAAAAAAATAACAAGGCTGAGAATTGGTGTGTACCTGCAAGTTGCCTAATTGTGTGTCTGTCACATGGAGGCAGTTCCAAAAACTTTGCCTCGTCTAACTCCATCTTTGGCACTCCATTACCTTTCTGAGCCGATTTAACATCGATGTATACTCCATCAAGTATTTTCTTTTTGATTTTTTCCAAAGTCTGTAAATAGTGGACCTATTTACCCCATGTATTGTTGCAAGATCATTCATGAATCCCCTTCTTGTTTTCATGTCATTGCATCCAAGTAATAACATGTCTTTAATCTCATTTCTTTTCTGGAATGTTAACACCATTGGACTAACTTGTGTGATTTTACAGGCACAACGGTTGAAGAATGGAGGCAGTGGGGAAGGGATGCTTACTTGTAGGAATGGAAGCAGTGGGAAGAGGTGTTGAAGCTAATGCTGCTGCTGGTGTGTTGTTGTTCTTGCTGCTGCTGGTGTGTTGTTGTTCTTGCTGCTTCTGCTGCTGCTACAACTCTCCTCTCTTTTTTTCTTCTTTTTATTTTTTCAGATTGTTCTTCATGTTCTTGGCTCAAGAACATGAAGTTTGTGTGTAATATGGTATATGTGTGGTGTTTATATAGAGTTTGTGGATTATTGTCAGTTTTTGGCTCCACAAATTCAAATTTTGGTTGTAATTTTCAGTTTTAGTAGTTTGGAGGGAAGGGTGAATTTTTTTAATCACATCAGTAACTTTTTCTCAGCTTTGATGTGATCTTTTGCAGTCAGAGTTAGTGCATTGGTAATGACATGTAATTTTTCCTCCTTGTGAGGACAAAGTAGTAAATTTGCTTCCTATTTTGTCTTTAGTCCCACCTCCAAATAGTGCAAGAGAGGTGGGACGGAGTGGTATCAAATATAGATAAAAGACAGTCACCTCCCTCCACGTTTGAGAGCTATCCATCCGGAGCATTGAATCTCTAGAATCTCGTGTAAAATAGCCTCTGTTTCAGCAGATAGCACCGGTTCATCATGGAACTGGGTTTCTGGCACGACTTCGGAGTCAAATGGAACGATTTCTTCCGGTGGCTGAGTTTCGCCGGAATCAAAAGGAGCAGACGGAGCAGATTCATCAGGAGCCTCCGTTTCATCGGAGTCAAACGGTTGAGATTCATCGGGAGCCACCATTTCATCGGAGTCAAATGGAACAAGTAGATCGGAGAGCTGGGTTCGCGGTGAGAAATCGCAGTCGTCGTCCTCGCTGTCCGGAACCCACTCTCCGATCCCGTCGAAATCGATCATCTTTGATATAGAAATCAAACCCTAACCCAGAAACGAGAAGATATAGTGAAGAACCCTAACCCAGAAGACGTCTGTTGATCTGGTCGAAATCGATATGGGTCAGGGTTTGATATAGTGAAGAACCCTAACCCAGAAACGAGAAGACGAGTGTTGATTCGAGTGGAATACAACACTGTAAGAAGGGGGAAATCAACAAATCTCCGTCGCCTGGTTTGATTTGAGACGAAAACAACCACCGGCGACTCGGTGGCTTCGGATTCCAGAGAGATCGAGAGAGGCGGTAGAGAGAAAGAGAGAGATACAGATGAAGATGAATGAGGAGAGTTGGGTGAGTGTATCTGTTGCGTTAGGTTAGATTAATTTAGTAGGTTCGGTTAGGGTAAATTTGGGTTGGGTTAATTATTTGAGTTAGTAGCATTGTTTAATTATAAGTGGGCTTCTAATCAGGCCCAAATCTGTTTTTGAAATGATTTTACAAAAATTGTGAGAATTTTGATGAGGGTATTATTGTCATTTAACCGGTTTAAGGTTACCAAAAATAGAAAGTTTTAAAAGTGAGTGAATGTCCAAATAAGGAAATGGTGCAAAAGAGTTGGGACGGAGTGGTAGTATATGTCCATCCTCCATCTACATGGGAGGGCATCTGTCTCTGACAAGGGATATTTTTTTTTTTTTTTTTGAAATCGACAAGGGATATTCTATTTCCCCATAGTGCAGGAGTACCTATATTTAATCCATAATAATGGGGTGTAATTGCCTAATCACAGGACAACTGCCTTTGACAATTACTGGGGTGACATCACAAGTCAACACCAAAAGATATTAGGGTCTTCAATGATTAGTTCGACAACTAAAAAGCTACTAATGAAACATTCCTTCCGTTCTTCACAATTGACTGTTTTTGAGCGATTTGACCGGTTGATTTGGTTAGCAAAACAATGTTAGAATTTGACAATTTTTCACGGTGTTGTAGAATCCAAATTACTCTACAACACCGTGAAAAATTATTAAATTCTTGCATTGTTTTGCTAACCAAACCAACCGATCAAAATGCTCCAAAACAGTCAACCGTGAAGGATCTGGAGAAATGGAGTAGTATTTGTTTGTATGATAGCAAAAAGGGTACATTTCGTAATTCGGTGTGAATTAAGACATACACCGTCTTTTCCGACTTGAGTGACATAGACATCACTTTTATTTTCCAGACGTAAGTGACATGCCTCACTTCTACGGAGTACAAAATCGTTGAGATGGCTAGTATTATCTCAAAGTGGTGAGGTTGTTCCATGAAGAACATCTTTCAGCCATGGAATCCCTAAGTTGAAATAAAATTAGCAAACGAAGAATAAAGTGTTACGGTAGTTAGCATGAAACAAAACAATCGCAACGAAAGCCTGATGTACCAAATATTTTCCAAGAGGTCATCAATAGCATGAAACAAAACAATCGCAAAGAACGCCTGATGAACCAAATTGATAGTAGAATATATTAGTAATAAAACCCATCCATTCCATACAGATTTTGGAGAATGGGATTATCAGTAGAAATAGACTCATTTATCTGGTAGCTAAATTAGAACGAATTTTACTAGTTCCCTATAGATGCCAAAATGTCCAAAAGAATTGCACTTAAGCGAAAAGCAACGTCATTCCTCGCCGTCAAAGGAGATTTGCGGGGATTTGGTTCTTCGCCAAATGAATCCTCGCACGTCGTAGCGTCACCACCGATACTGTTGGCCTCAACTCTAGCTGACAGTAAATCATGTTGTTGTAAATATTTAATGCCATTAGGAATAGATGCATGAAGTGCCAAATCATACTCATGGTTGCATATATTGAGGCGCTCTTTCGTGACAGGATCCGGTGTACTCTTCAGTAAAGTAGAGATTTGATTAGCTGTAACTGACATATATCGACCTGTTTCTTCAAACAAGATACGTGCTAATCCATTGACATCGGCACTTGCACTCTTGGGATTTGATTTTAGAGTTGAAACACAGAGCGGAAAATCCGATGTTTTCTTACAAGTATCAGCAACTAGATCAGCCAAACCCTCTCGTGCAAGAAAAATGAAGAAAACTAAAACAATGAATAACCTTAAGCTACGTACCATTCTTGTCACTTCCATGGTGACCTCTTGTGGTTTGCTGGGGAAACAATGCCCTATGAACAATCTTAACGTACGTACTGCTATTGTTTGTGCTTGCTGCTTTAATTTATAGTATTTCAAAAGACAAGTAATACAGAATGGTATTACATGGGAATTTTATTTTCAGCAGCTCGCGATTTAATTTGATATTTTCCTACAAAACATATAATTTGATACTATTTCAGAGAGCCAGTTATAGAAATAACATATTCGTGCGATATTATTCTGTTTACTGTATATATGATTTCGGAAATCGATTGTTATACCTGATTTTAATTAGCGTGACTTTTATTTGTCAAAAAAAAAACTAGCGTAAAATTAACCTCCCGCATCAATTATTAACATTTTCTGCTCCTCAAAAAATAATTATTACCATTTTCTATATTTAATATTTATTATAATTTATTTTAGGCAATATTATATTTTTAATATTCTGAACCTTATTGCATTAATTTTGCAATCCATTTTAAAAGGAATTGTAAGCACTACTAGTTAAAGGAAAAAAATGGGACATACAGCCAGTTATAAAAATAACTTATTTTTTGTCCGAAAAAAGTTGAATTAGAATTAACTTTAGTAATAACCAATCACATAACATTTTACTTAATTTCTCTGTATAAAAGTAAATGATATATAGTTATCAATTTTTTTTAGGGACTATACTTATCAAATTTCTACTATAAAAAGGAAAGAATTTTGAGAGTAAATAAAATTGGTTGTTGAATTGTATCCCTAGACCTTATCAAAAAAAAAGAATTGTATCCCTAGAATTGTAACTCTAGATAGAAATGCAGTATTTGCTGTATGAGTAGTATTCTCTAAAAAAAAATTGGTGAAACTAAAAATCAAAACCGTCTATATAGAGTAAATAAATGATGATCACATAATTTAATTAGATTTACATATCACGGTTTTAGTTAAAATACAAATGATTTTTTAATAAAATTAAAACATGAATCTTCTACATTAAATATAAATAGCCAATCATATTATTGTTTACTTAATATCTCTTCCGAATCCTTCTTCGGAAAAAATCAAAGTAGGCAACATAGTCATTTATAAGTGAAAACCATCTATATATAAGTAATGAACTAATGATGACCACTTAATTAATATGTTTATAGATAATGATTTTAATAAAAAAATCCTCTAAAAATCTAAATGATTTCGTAGTAAATTTTACGATTACAAAAATTCTTCATGAATTGAGGTTTTAACTCCAATAACGTTGAATAAATTAAGCGCATGTTTGGGTAGCTGATGGGGGGATAAGATAAGTTATGCCCCCACCCATTTTATCGTGTGTTTTTGTACGGATAAGGGAGGGCATAGCTTATCTTCCCTTGTGCTGATGGAGTTTTTTGTGAACACATTTTATACCACATTACCACATGGTACGAGTTATGAGCTCAGATAAAAAACTGAGCATAAGAGGCTCTTTGGAGAATGACAAATATACCCCCACACAATACCCCGGTCCAAACCCTATATATTTTTCACCTCCCTCCCTCCCACGCAACGCCGACAGAGAAAGAGAGCGCGACTGAGCAGCCAAAGAGACGAGCGATGGTGGTGACTATTTCATGGTTTCTTGCCATGATTGGGTATGTAATTTAAAATCCATGTTTTTACTTGTACATTGGTCTCCTCGTTTTAATGTTTTCTGATAATAGTTTGAGGCAAAATAAATCAAAATTACCCGTTCATATCATATACAAACCAATAAAAGATTCGCGTCCGATCTAGCACACAAATGTGCTGATACATTGAAATTTCTGGGAATAAAAATAAAAGAGTTTGACAAAAAAAAAAAAAAAAAGAGCAAAAATCAAACATTGTTGCTTACAGTCTTCACTGACAGGAGCACATCTTCTGTGACTAAAATTTAGATCTACAATGCATAAACAAGGATCATAACAGATTGTGATCTTTTGAAATTTTTGACTTTACATAAAACTGGGCAAATCAGAACACACTACACCTTCTTCTCACCCGCAAAACTATCATCTATCTCTACATTCAATGGCAACAACAATCAATTCCAAATCATAGTTTCTCTCTCTTCCTTCAAATCTTCAAATGTGTACTTTGGTATCCACAGAGAGACGTTATACTGATTGGTGATGGCTACGTCGGCGTTCAAGTCAACCTAAACTTCAATCGGAGCAGCTCCTCCCAAGTCTAACGACTCCGATTCCTTAATCAACAGAGCTGATCGCCGCTCCCGAAGTCTCAGTCGCTTCTCTCGCAGGCTGCCAGAGAACTCATCTGAAGGTCGGCCTTGAGAGGGAGGTCCGTGAACACCATGAGGGGCTTGAGGTTTCCTCAAAGCAGCTCAGATGACCTAGCAATCGAGTTCTTCTCTCTTGATGGCGAGATGGAGAGTGATGATAGGGGAAGTCTTCGAGGTGGATCTCAGAGATTGGTCCTGCAAGTGTGTCGTTGGAGAGACGGGGGAGGTTGGTGTCGCGACAGAGAGCTCAGAGAGAGGAGAAATGAAGTAGGAGGAAAAAAAAGGAGGATTGCCGGCTGTGTTTCACAGCAAGAGGGGGAAGAGAGGAAGAGGGTAAAGAGATAGAGGGACTAGGGTTAGAAATGAAGGAGAAAGAGGGTTGGGGTAATACATAGGGTGTAATTTTATAAAATTTCAGGGGTAAAATTGTCTTTTTTCCGGTGTTGTTAGTCAACTGTTAGCCTCCATCAAAAAGGGTGTAAAGTGTATTTTTTCCAAACGTCAGAGTAGTGGGATCGAATTAATCCAATTGTCAGGGTGATAACTGTCTTTTACTCTATTGTTATTCATGTAGATTGTTTAGTAAAGTTGGAGGATTCTAACTCATTAGGGCATTATACGAGGATCATGTGGCTTCGGAATGGCATAACAATTGGGCTTTATTAGATCGTCTTCAGCGAGATGATGTCCGGGCTTGGTGTGTAATGGGGGATTTTAACGCTATAGCCTCGAATGATGAAAAGGAAGGGGGTTGTTTTATGTCTTTCTCTCAAATTTCTCCATTGTCGAGGCTCTACATCGTAACGATCTTAATGACCTCATTTTTACAGGTCCACAGGTCCAAGGGTCACTTGGGTTTGTGATAACTCTCTATTAGAGTTATATTTCTTACATATTTTATATCGTTTTGCGTGATTTCCGGGTTGATTATATCGGTTTTACACTACGGTTAGAGAGAAAACGTATAAGTTTAGTTGTGCGCATGAATTCGTTAATCCTCGCGTCTCTCGCAATATATCATGTATTTTTTTCACGTTTGAACGCGGTTTTGTTTCGTGTTGTTTTGACAGTAAACGGAGATTTGGAGATGAAGTGGAAACGAGTGTCCGAGATTATTCGGGAGCTAAAACGGAGAAGAAATCGGGATGAAAATGACATAAAGACATGGAGAGGGGAGGCAAGTGTCATCTAATCAAGTTTGTGTAATGACACTTTAACCCCCTCCCCATACTTAGCCAAAATTCGGAGGAGGGAGATTTACCAACTCACTGTAATCACGATCACAGGAGCAGATCGCAAGACCAGAGACTTGATCGCACGATCTGCCCACTTGATAGTGCGATCTCCTGCAGAAAAGCCAAAGGCACATACAAAGTAAAGCATATTGCACGATCAGAATATCTGACCCTACGATATGCTCAACTCCAAGGACATATTTCTCCTCCTAAAACTACATAGTTTTATTTTAATTACTTCCTAAACCTGATTGGGGATTAAGTAATACATCCTACCAATTATATCATTGACGTGAGAGTAAGAGGAGGACGACGGATAAAGGAAGAAGGATGAAGAGATCCATTGGAGATCTAGGTTTTTCTACTTCTTCTTCTTTCAAATCTTGTATGAAGAAACTAATTAGTTTTGGTAGCTTGATTTCAATTATCTAAACTATTTTCTAGGCGTCTCTATGAGAGCCTAGGAGGGTTTTGTGTAGACGAATGAATTTCGGGTTTAGACTTTGTCTCGTGCGTTGATGCTTTGATCTATTGAATGAATATTTAGTTTATTGAACTTGTTAGTGAGTCTCGCCTATTGACATGGCGTGATTTACTCTTCATGAAAACTAGGGTTTGTTCATAGTTCATCGTCTTGTTTAATTTAATGTTTACTTTAGTTACATGTTCTTGTTCTGAGCTTAATCCTTAGTGTGAAAGGAGTGATCAAATGGACGCGTTAGCTAATTAGATGAGTGCACGACAGTGCCTCAGACTAATTGTGATGAGAACTTGAACACAATCCCAAATCACCAAGACCGAGAGGGGAAGTGTTAGGATTGGCCTTAATGGGGAGATTAGGTGGGTAAGATTCGACTATTTCGTGCTACGGTGGACCGTCATGACCCGTTTTTTTGCAGCTTGTTAGCCTAGTAGAATAGACGGTAGACTCATGAGACGGACATGAAATTGTAGTCAACCCAGACATAGGATGACATGAGATGAACAAGAGATTGTTAGTGAAATTACCTGGCTGAACTAGAGTAGGATTGACGTGTTACATAGCTGACCGAAATTCGTCTACAACCCTAGGTGATCTAGAGTTTGCCTCGTTTCTCCATACTTGTTTATTAAATAAAGAATCCAAAAATATTAGTTAGTTATTATTTTAATTCAGTCACTTATTTTTGGGTGACGAAATCTTTAAATATCAATTCTTCCTCCCGGTATCATATTCTAAATTAAGAACTAATTAAATAATCTCAAGTATGTCCTCGTAAGACTGATAACTCGGGGTTGAAATACCACCCGTATATTACTTGACCATTCACTTGCACATACGCGTTAAGAAATCGCGTCAAGTTTTTTGCGCCGTTGCCATGGAAAACGGTAGTTTATTTAGTTAGGATTTAGTTTAGAGTATTTTTATTTTTAGTTTTAATTTTTTTACTTATATAGTTGTGTTTCACGGGTGTCTTGAGAGTTTGTTTTCTCAAGAATGCACGAAGCAGTAGATATTATAAGCATGTGGAGCGTGTTGGAATAGATGCCTTAGAGGCAATCTTATTAAGTATGAACATTATTTTGGCTAGAATAATTATTTTATTATTTATGGATATATTTAATATAATGAAGTCTTTATATTACAATTTTTCTATTAAAATAAAGGAGAAAATGTTGCATTATTTTGATGGTTTGCATTATTTTAATGCTTTATTGTCTAATGGATTATATATCCTTGATCCAGATAACTCCGTCTATAACATTAATACCAAGAGGATTAAAACTAATGATTTACATCCTACTTATTTATGGCATTGTCGAGTAGGCCAAATAAACGAGAACAGATTTTTAGACTTTATAAGGATGGATTCCTAGACTCATTTGATTATGACTCATATGAGACATGTGAATCTTGTTAGGAAAAATTACATAGTCCCCTTTCAATAAAAAAAAGTGAGAGGACTAGTGAGCAATTGGCTCTCGTGCATACTGATGTATGTGGGCCATTAGCCACGCCTACCAGATGTGGTTATCTTTATTTCATCACCTTTGTTGATGATTTCAGTAGATATGGATTTGTATACCTTATGAAGGTAAAAACTGAATCCTTTGAAAAGTTTAAAGAATTCAAGAATGAAGTAGAGAAGAAACTTTGCAAAAGTATTAAAGCTCTACGATCGGATTGTGGAGGAGAATACTTAAGCCAATAGTTTGACGACTATCTTAGAGAGTGTGGGATCTTGTCCCAACTCACTCCACCCAGAATGCCACAGTGGAATGGCGTGTCCGAGATGAGGAATCAAACTCTCTTGGACATGATTCGATCTATGATGTGTCAAACTGATCTTTCATTATCATTTTGGGGGCACGTTCTATTATGTGCAGCATTCACCCTTAACCGTGTTCCATCCAAATCTGTCATGAAGACTCCATAGGAGATGTGGAGTGGGAGGCGTCCCACATTGTCTTTTATGAGGATTTGGGGCTGCGATGTCTATGTAAAGTGTTTACAAACAGACAAGCTCGAGCCCAATTCAGGTAAGGGTAAGTTTGTGCGATATCCTAAGGAAACAAAGGGATATTACTTATATAATCCAACCGAGAACAAAGTGTTTGTTGCCCGGACCGGTGTGTTTCTAGAATGAGAATTTGTCTCTAAAGAAGCGAGTGGGAGGACTGTAGAACTTGAAGAAATTCAAGAACCACAAAACACTGATCCAACAATGGAACATGAACAGGAACCACAAAGTGTTGTGGAGCAACCTGTTCAAGTAACATAAGAACTTTGTAGATCTAGTAGGGTGCGCAGGATCCATTGAGGTATGGACTTCTCGTGACTGAGTCTTGTGATGCACTACTCATAGATGATGAGCCTACTATCTATGGAGAGTCCATGAAAGGGCCAGAGTCTCAAAATTGGCATGAGGCCATGAGATCCGAAATGGAATCCATGTATACCAACAAAGTATTGACTTTGGTGGAACCACCCCAAGGGGCTCGAACCATATGGTGCAAGTTGGTCTTCAAGAAGAAGACCGACATGGATGGCAATGTGATTGCGTATAAGGGCCGATTGGTGGCCAAAGGATTCAGACAGATTCATGGTATTGACTATGATGAAACATTTTCTCCAGTCGCGATGACCAAATTCATTTGTATCTTACTCGCTATTGCAGCTTATCACGATTATGTGATTTGGCAGATAGATGTCAAAATAGCTTTTATGTATGGAAACCTCCTTGTGGATGTGTACATGACACAGCCAGAGGGTTTTGAGGATCCAGAGCATGCCCTGTGTAAGTTGTAGCGATCCATTTATGGATTGAAGCAAGCTTCTAGGAGTTGGAATCGACGTTTTGATGACACAGTCAAAGAGTTTGGCTTCATCAAGAACGAAAATGAACCTTGTGTTTACAAGAAGGTTAGTGTGAGCTCTTTTGTGATTCTGGTCTTGTACGTGGATGACATACTGCTCATTGGAAACGAGATTCATACCTTGAAATCTGTTAAAGATTCGCTAGGAATGTGTTTCTCAATGAAGTACTCAGGGGATGCAGCTTATATACTTGGTATCAATATCTATAGGGATAGATCTAGGAAGCTGCTCGCCCTAATCCGAAGTACATATATAGATAAGGTGTTGAAACGGTTCAACATGCAAGACTCCAAGAAGGGATTCTTTCCCATGTCGCACGGAGTCACCATTTCGAAGGCTGACTGTCCCTCCAATGAGATTGAGAAGGACCGCATTAGTAGGGTTCCATATGTGTCGGCCATAAGATCCATCATGTACGGCGTGTTATGTACTGGACAGATGTGTCATACGCGTTGAGTATGGCAAGAAGATATCAGTCAAATCCCGGTGAGAGTCACTGGATAGTTGTCAAGAACATTCTTAAGTACTTGAGAAGAACTAATGATGTGTTCTTGATATATGGAGGGGAGGAAGAGCTACGTATAAGGGGTTACACTAACGCAAGCTTCCAAACCGACAGAGATGATTTCAGATCGCATTCGGGATTCGTGTTTTGCCGTAATGGAGGAGCTGTGAGCTGGAAAAGTTCCAAGCAAGAGACGGTTGTTGATTCTACAACTGAGGCTGAGTACATTACTGCGAATAGCGGAGCAAAGGAGGTTGTTTGGATTAGAAATTTCCTTACTAAGCTTGGTGTGGTTCCTAGCATTTTGGATTCAGTTGAGTTGTATTGTGACAACACCGGGGCGATCTCACAATCCAAGGAACCCAGGTCACACCAGAAATCCAAGAACGTACTCAGAAATTTCCATCTTATTCCTGAAATAATCGATGAGGAGATGTGAAGATATGCAAGATTCCTACAGATGAGAATCTGTCAGGTCCACTAACAAAGCCGCTTGTTAAGAGCAAGCATGAAGGACACATTAGATCTATTGGCATACGAGATGCATCAGATTGGCTCTAGTGCAAGTGGGAGACTGTTGGAGTAGATGCCCTAGAGGCAAATTTATTAGTATGAACATTATTTTGGCTAGAAAAATCATGGTATTATTTATGGAGATATTTAATATAATGAAGTCCTTATATTACAATTGTTGCTTATCTTAAACATCCCTAGTCGTTTATATTGATTAACATGACGATCAACTATATACTAGTATGTGGGTTCATTGATATGTGGATATAGAGTCTAGCATATGAGTATGCATTAGGGGTAATGGCATACTGGATTGACCCACCATGAGAAGGCTACATTAATTATGTTAAAGTCACAGGTGCTTCTCGTTGTGAAAATGGAATTGTGGTCCTTAGACTTGATGTCACTCTATACTCTAGTTGTGGAATATTGTATTTTGATATCGTCAAACACTACACCGTGAATGGGTAGCAATAAAGGTGTTTATCGGACAAAATAAGAAGCAAGCTTAGAGATGGTAGTGATGTAGAGAGGATGTGTCCCTCCCACATAAGGGAGCAAATATCCACAGCGACTCGAGGTAGTGCTTATAGAATGTCTGACCAGACTCAGATAGATCAATATAGAATATTGTTGTTATCTGCATGGATAAGACTATTCCAGGATCGAGAAACTATGGATTGGATATACGAGTGTGAATTGTATGTCTCGTGTCCAGTCCGAGTATGGAGACAGCGAAATAATACAATGCAGTAATATTGGTCGCAAGGTTTGTCGGATCACTGACTATTTCTATTAGTTGGGTGGCATAGATGTCTTGCTGGAGATCGCTCTATTTTAAGGTATTGTTACTACCAACTAAGTAAAAACCTATGGGGTCACACACCTTATCGATTAAACCAGATGTTGGGATTAATTAGTAGGACTAATTAAATAGAAGGATCAATACGAAACACAAGCAAACTTAGTAGGATTAATTTGCAAGGTGGACTAATCCGTGTATGGACAGGATTAGTATAAGAGCTAATATTTAGTTAATAAGGATTTATTATTTATATAAGGGCACTCCTACCTTATTTTTCATGAGTGTCATAAGTGTTATGACAATTGAGAGAGAACAAATCAAGGAGAGAGCATGACAAGGAGGCCGAGAGACCCCCCCTCCCCCCCCCCCTCCGTCCGCCCCCTCCCACGTCGTCAGCCTTGTGAGGCGCGACTCGTTTGGGTGTCTCATTTCGCGTGATCTTCTTCTTCCTCCTTATTTACTTTCTATCACAAAGGCGTGAGATAAATCCGCAACAATTTTAGGTGTGGATATTCATAGAGACGTGGACACTATTATACGTGAAGTCACGAATTCAGAAAACAAGGTACACAATGCTTTTATCCCTTACCATCGTTATGATGCATGGTTTGCGATTCATGGAGGGATTTGAACGGAGTTTATTTTTAGTCATTCCGTTGTGCAATCTATATCAAAACCCTACAGAGCGAAGAATATTATTCTGGTCCCCCAACTATTTCTACTGTAAGGGTAACCATGAATAAGAGGATGCATGCATAACTTGGTGCTATCGATGCAGAATTTATCATGAGAACATGGACTCATGCCGAGTACATCCACCCAAGCTCAATCAGCACCAACAAGAAGATTCAGTGCCAAGTACGGAGTTCTTGTGGAAGATGATAGAAATAAATACGAAGAAAGTAGATGAATTAGAGATTTTAGTGGCAAGGTTATTATATACACAAGATCCACAAGATGAGGTCATGCCACACATTGAGACTTAAGATGAGACTCTATTACCAACACCACAAGAGAATGTATCGCAAGCTACATTTGTGGAAGAAGAGGTGTCTGAGCCGAGCGAAGAGTGTAATATGTTGGAATAGGTGCCCTAGAGGTAATCAAATATTTAGTATGAACATTGTTATTGGCTAGAATATTCATTTATTATATATTGTGATATTTAATATAATGAAGTCCTTAGATACAATGAGTTGTTTATCTTAAATATCCCTAGTACACTATATTGATTAATAGGACGATCAAATATAGACTAGTATGTGTGTAGATTGATATGGAGATATCAAGTCTAACACATGGGTATGAATTAGGAGTAATGGCATACTGGATTGACCCACGACGAGAATGATACATTAGATTATGTTAAAGTCACATTCGCTTCTCGTAGTGCTAATATAATTGCAATCCTTAGACTTGAAGTCACTAGATACTCTAGTTGTGAAATATCGTGCTTTGATGTTATCAAACGTTACACCGTAACTGGATGACTATAAAGGTAGCTATCGGGCATGATAGGAAGCAAGCTTAGAGATCGTAGTGATGTAGAGAGGATTTGTCCCTCCCACATAATGGGAGAAATATCCACGACCACTCGAGGGATGAGGCTTATTGAATGTCTAACCAGAATCAGATAAATCAATATGGAGATATTGATGTTATCTGCTTGCATACGCGTATTCCCAGGATCGAGGAACTATGGATTGATATACGAGTGTGACTATTTATGTCTCGTGTCCAATCCGGGTATGGAGTCAAAAGGATAGTGCAATGTGATATATTGGGCACAAAGGTTTGTCGGGATCACTGAGTTATTTCTATTAGTTGGGTGCATGGATGTGTTGCTAGACACCGCTCCGTGTTAGTTACTACCAACTAAGTAGAAACCTATGGGGTCACACGTTAAATAGAGTAGAACTAGATTTGGGATTAATTAATATGATTAATTAATGAGAAGGATCATTATGCAACGCCTTGCAAACTTAGTAGGACTAATTTGCAAGGAAGGACTAATCCAAGTTCATGTAGAACTACGAAGGACCTTTATGTAGTTAACAAGGAGTTGTTGGACTATATAAAGGATGCTCTATCTTCCTTCCCACTAATGTTAATACACAGAACATAAGTGAGTGGGAGAGCAAGCAAGAGAGAGAGCAAGGACACAAGGGCAGAAGCCCCTGCGTCCGCCCCCCTTCCCGTCGACTCAAAGAGAGGGCCGAAACCCTCCCTTTGTCTCCTTGGTTGCTTGATTCCTTCTTCCCTCTTTATCCGGTCCAAGCTAGTACTTGATAACGAAGAATCTATATCTTACCTCTAGACGTGGATCAACCGTAGAGACGAGGACAATATTCTATGTGTAATCTCCCGAACCAAAATGTACACATCTTCTATGTCCCTTATCATGTTATGATGTTTCTTCCTGTGATCCTTGGTGGGCTTTGAGTAAGAATTAAATTTTTGTTATTCCGCTGCGTTACCTACGTCAAAACCCAACAGTGTTATTAAAGCCACAGGTCGTAGTGCATAACATGATTTTATGTGTTACGATTTCAGTTTATACACCGTATTGTTAATTTTACGCGAAACTGAAATTAATTGACATAGTAGATGCAAAGTTGAATTTGATTAAACATAAACAAGATCTAATTTAACATTGGATGTTAGAATTGGTGAGTTTAATCACATGGGATGTGAATTATTAGGTTCATGAAAATTAGGGTTCATGGGCACATAGTTGAAAAGGGAGTTTTTCAATTATGGAAACAATTTTATGGAAACATCCATACGGAAACAACCATGCTTGGGAAACAAGGAAGAAGGGAAGGAGACTAGGGCCGAAACCCTAGCCGTCTGCCCCCTCCTCCTTGCGTGCCAAGCAAGGCCGCAGGTCACTAGGGCGGCCGGCCTTGGGCCGGGCCACGTGACGGGCGGGGGTCCTTTTTGGGTTCGGCCCATGTATGGGTTCGACCCCTTGGACCGTTGTAACCCTAATTACCCAATTGAATTAAAATTGAAAAAGCGCGTTAAAAATTGGTTTTAACTGTATTATGTGCTTTTTTTGTATGGTGGATGGATATGGCCTCAGTTGTGGATGTTAATTGCTTTTGTGGTTTGGTTTACGGCCTGCGAGCTGATCAAATTAATGTAATAATTAATTAGGTTTTACAGTCTGCGAGTCGTTTTTCTCCTCAACATGTGAGGCTTTTATTATTTATTAATTCTAGATGTTAGGCTAGAATTAGAAATATTTAGATGATAGCCAATCGCATGGAGAAGAAGACCGGAGGACCAAAGAAGCCAAAAGACGAAGAAGACACCCTACCCTAGGCGCGCGGCTATGGGGGAGCACATGGAGATGAGCTTGTCACTTTAGGGAAAATAGATATTATCATTGGCTTGATAATATCCTAGTCTAGGGGCCATATGCATGCCACGTTTTTTTATTTTGTGGATGTTTATTATTTATGTCTTGTTGTTTAAATTATGTGTGTATGGCGATAGTAGCAAAACGTTAACAAGATAATAATAAACAGAGATGGTCTTTTATTGTCGATTACCCAATCCAAATAAGTAGATCATGTTGATTGGATCAACCAAACAAATTAAGAATGATTAAAATCCCTCAAATAAAATATTGTGTTTTGCCTTCTCTTGCCAAAACACCGTTCATGATCATGTATTATTAAAATTCGGGCTTGCCAAAGCAAGGCGATTTTAATTTACCATGGTGTGTTGAGGACAACAAAAGCTAGTAATGTGTGTATGTTGAAGCAAGAGGTTGGACGCAACTGGGCAAAACTTAATTGGATTGATGAACCTAGAGGCATGATAATTAGGCGTTATCCAAAGGATAAAGAATATAGAGTTATTCACCTAATTGGACCAAGAGTTGCATGGGATGCAATTGGAATGGTTCCTATCTAAATAACCGATTCTTGGGTAACTTGCCAAAGCAAGCTCAAGAAGAAGTGAAAAAGGAATCTTGGACCTACTAGAAAATATAATGATATTTTTCGCATTAATGGTGAGGGCTATTAATCCGATAAAAATAGTGGGAGCTATATTTAATGACCTAGCCATTATTGAATATAGTTAAATTGTTCAAAATACTAAAATTGCACATTTCTCGTTTTGTAGAATTCCAAATGGCAAACAACAACGCATCGACTTCATCCCTACGATCTGTCATTGAGAAGGATAAACTGTCTGAAACGAATTTCCTTGACTGGTACAGAAACTTAAGGATTTTCCTTAAGCAAGAAAAGAAGTTGTACGTCTCGGAATTCCAGCCCCACCATAAGATGAGTCAATTCTAGCGGAAGTAAGGGCACGTCAGAAACATATTGATGATTCTAATGACATGACTTGCCTCATGATTTGCACCATGACTGTTGAGCTTCAGAAGAAGCACGAGAACATGGAGGCATATGATATGATCATACACTTGAAAGAATTGTTTCAGGAACAGGCAAGGCATGCACACTATGAAGTGTCTAAAGCATTGTTCAAGAGTAGTCTCGCAGAGGGAAATCCAGTTGGAATAGGTGCCCTAGAGGCAATCTAATATTTAGTATGAACGATGTTATTGGCTAGAATATTAATTTATTATATATTGTGATATTTAATATAATGAAGTCCTTAGATATAATGTGTTGTTTATGTTAAGTATCCCTAGTCCAATATAATGATTAATAGGACGATCAAATATAGACTAGTATGTGTGTAGATTGATATGGAGATATCAAGTCTAACACATGGGTATGCATTAGGTGTAATGGAATAATAGACTGACCCAAGACGAGAAGGATACATTAGATTATGTTAAAGTCACAATCGCTTCTCGTAGTGCTAATATAATTGCAATCCTTAGACTTGAAGTCACTAGATACTCTAGTTGTGAAATATCGTGCTTTGATGTTATCAAACGTTACATCATAACCGGTTGACTATAAAGGTAGCTATCGGGCATGATAGGAAGCAAGGTTAGAGATCGTAGTGATGTAGAGAGGATTTGTCCCTCCCACATAATGGGAGTAATTATCCACGGCCACTCAAAGGATGAGGCTTATTGAATGTCTCAGATAAATCAATATGGAGATATTGATATTATCTTCTTGCATAAGCGTATTCTCAGGATCGAGGAACTATGGATTGGATATACGAGTGTGACTATTTATGTCTCGTGTCCAATCCGGGTATGGAGTCAAAAGGATAGTGCAATGTGAAATATTGGGCACAAAGGTTTGTTGGGATCACTGACTTATTTCTATTAGTTGGGTGCATGGATGTGTTGCTAGACACCGCTCCAGGTTAGTAATTAGTTACTACCAACTAAGTAGAAACCTATGGAGTCACACGTCAAATAGACTAGAACTAGATTTGGGATTAATTAATATGATTAATTAATTTGAAGGATCATTATGCAACGCCTTGCAAACTTAGTAGGACTAATTTGCAAGGAAGGGACTAATCCAAGTTCATGTAGAACTAGGAAGGACATTTATGTAGTTAACAAGGAGTTGTTGGACTACATAAAGGATGCTCTAGCTTCCTTCCCACTAATGTTAATACACATAACATAAGTGAGTGGGAGAGAAATCAAGAGAGAGAGCAAGAACAAAAGGGCTGAAGCTCCTGTGTCCGCCCCCTTCCCGTCGGCTCAAAGAGAGGGCCGAAACCCTCCCTTTGCCTCCTTGGTTGCTTGATTCCTTCTTCCCTCTTCCTCCGGTCCAAGCTAGAAATTTAGAAGGAAGAATCTAAATCTCACCTCTAGACGTGGATCAACCGTAGACGAGGACAATTTTCTTCTTGTGATCTCCCGAACCAAAAGGTACACATCTTCTATGTCCCTTATCATGTTATGATGTCTCTTCCTGTGATCCTTGGTGGGTTTTGAGTAGGAATTAAATTTTTGTTATTCCGCTGCGTTACCTACGTCAAAACCCAACAGTGGTATCAGGGCCACATGTTGTAGTGCATAACATTATTTCATGTGTTACGATTTCAGTTTATACATCGTATTGTCAATTTTACGCGAAACTGAAATTAATTGGCATAGTAGATGCAAAGTTGAATTTGATTCAACATAAGAAAGATCTAATTTAACATTGGATGTTAGAATTGGTGAGTTTAATCACATGGGATGTGAATTATTGGGTTCTTAAAAATTAAGGTTCATGGGCACATAGTTGAAAAGGGAGTTTTTTAATTATGGAAACAATTTTATGGAAACATCCATAAAGAAACAACCATGCTTGGGCAACAAGGAAGAAGGGAAGGAGACTAGGGCCGAAACCCTAGCCGTCCGCCCCCTCCTCCTTGCGTGCCAAGCAAGGCCTCGGGTCACTCGGGCGACCGACCTTGGGTCGGGCCACGTGGCAGGCGGCGGTCCTTTTGGGGTTCGGACAATGTATGGGTTGGACCCCTTGGACTGTTGTAACCCTAATTACCCAATTCAATTAAAATTGAACAAGTGCGTTAAAAATTGGTTTTAACTGTATTATGTGCTTTGTTGCATGGTGGATGGATATGGCCTAGGTTTTGGATGTTTATTGCTTTTGTGGTTTGGTTTACGGCCTGCGAGCTGATCAAATTAATATAATAATTAATTAGGTTTTACGGCCTACGAGTCGTTTTTCTCCTCAATATGTTAGGCTTTTATTATTTATTTATTCTTGATGTTAGGCTAGAATTAGAAATATTTAGAAGATAGCCAAGAGCATGGAGAAGAAGACCGGATGACCAAAGAAGCCAAAAGACGAAGAAGACACCCTACCCTAGGTGCGCGGCTATGCCGGAGCACATGGAGATGAGCTTGTCACTTTAGGGAAAATAGATATTATTATTGGCTTAATAATATCTTAGTCTAGGGGCCATATCCATGCCACATTTTTTTTATTTTGTGGATGTTTATTATTTATGTCTTGTTGTTTAAATTCTGTGTGTATGGCGATACTAGCAAAACGTTAACAAGATAATAATAAACAGAGATGGTCTTTTATTGTGGATTGCCCAATCGAAATAAGTAGATCATGTTGATTGGATCAACCAAACAAATTAAGAATGATTAAAATCCCTCAAATAAAATATTGTGTTTTGCCTTCTCTTGACAAAACACCCTTCATGATCAGGGTTTATTAAAATTCGGGTTTGCCAAAGCAAGGCGATTTTAATTTACCATGGTGTGTTGCGGACGACACAAGCTAGTAATATGTGTATGTTGAAGCAAGAGGTTGGACGCAACTGGGCAAGACTTAATTGGATTACCTAGAGGCATGACAATTAGGCGTTATCCAAAGGATAAAGAATAAAGAGTTATTCACCTAATTGGACCAAGAGTTGCATGGGATGCAATTGGAATGGTTCATACCTAAATAACAGATTCTTGGGTGACTTGCCAAAGCAAGCTCAAGAAGAAGTGAAAAAGGGATCTTGGACCTACCAGAAAATATAGTGATGTTTTCCGCATTAATGGTGAGGGCTATTAATCTGAGAAAAATAGTGGGAGCTATATTTAATGATCTGGCCATTATTGAATATAGTTTTCAAAATACTAAAATTGCACATTTCTCGTTTTGTAGAATTCCAAATGGCAAACAACAACGCATCGACTTCATCCCTACAATCTGTCCTTGAGAAGGATAAACTGTCTGAAACGAATTTCCTTGACTGGTACAGAAACTTAAGGATTTTCCTTAAGCAAGAAAAGAAGTTGTACATCTTGGACGCTCCAATTATAGCCCCACCACAAGATGAGTCTATTCTAGCGGAAGTAAGGTCACGTCAAAAACATATTGATGCTTCTAATGACGTGACTTGCCTCATGATTTGCACCATGACTGTTGAGCTTCAGAAGAAGCACGAGAACATGGAGGCATATGTTATGATCATACACTTGAAAAATTGTTTCAGGAACAGGCAAGGCATGCACGCTATGAAGTGTCTAAAGCATTGTTCAAGAGTAGTCTCGCAGAGGGAAATCCAGTAGGCCATCATGTACTCCGACTGATCGGATACATTGAGAACCTTGAGATACTGGGATTCCCGCTTGGCCAAGATTTGGCAACTGATCTGGTCTTGCAATCGTTACATGACACTTATAATTAGTTCATCATGAACTATTATATGAACGAGATCAGTAAGACTTTGCCAGACTTTTGAACATGCTTAAGACAGCTGAACAGAGCGTCAATATAGGCAAGATCAATGCCATAATGATGGTGCATAATAAGAAAGGAAAAGGAGTTGCCTCTACTTCCAAAAGAAAGCGCAAGAAAGTTGCGAAATACAAAGAAACCCTAAAGCCTAGTGGAGGCGTGGCTAAAGGTAAATGTCACTACTGCAGCCAGACTGGTCACTGGAGGAGGAATTGCCCTAAATATCTGGAGGATAAGAATCTTGGAATAGTGATTCCACCACCACCAGGTATTTATGTTATAGACGTCAATCTTTCTATTCATCATCTTGGGTATTGGATACTGGATGTGGTTCTCACATTTGTCAAAATGTGCAGGAATTGAAAAGAAGTAGAAGATTGGCTAAAGGGGAGATAGATCTGCGCATCGGGAATGGAGCAATAGTTGCTGCAGTAGCTGTAGGCGTTTATGAGCTATCACTTCCTTCTGGACTTATTTTACAATTAGACAATTGCTTTTATGTGCCTGCTATGAGCAGAAACATTATTTCCATTTCTTGTTTGGACGAGAAGGGTTTTTCTATTTCAGTAAAGGACAAGTGTTGCGCCATTTATTTTGATAGTATGCACTATTGTAGTGCGCATTTGTCTAATGGATTGTATATCCTTGACCTAAATAGTCCAATCTATAACATAAATACTAAAAGGATGAAACCTAATGATGTACATCCTACATATATATGGCACTGTCGTTTAGGCCATATAAATGAGAAACGCATATCTAGACTCCATAAGGATGGACTTCTAGACTCATTTGATTTGGAATCATATGAGGCATGCGAATCTTGTTTATTAGAAAAAATGACAAAGTCCCCTTTAAATAAGAAAGGTGAGAGAACTAGTGAGTTATTCGAACTCATACATACTGATGTATGCGGGCCGTTCCCCACGCCTGCCATAGGTGGTTACACCTACTTCATCACGTTACTGATGATTTTAGTAGATATGGATTTGTATAACTTATGAAGGCCAAATCCGAATCCTTTGAATTGTTCAAAGAATTCAAGAATGAAGTAGAGAAGCAACTTGGTATCGGATCGTGGAGGAGAATACTTAAGCCAAGAGTTTGATGAGTATCTTAGAGAGTTTGGGATATTATCCCACCTCACTCCACCCGGAACGCCACATTGGAATGGCGTATCCGAGAGGAGGAATCACACACTATTAGATATGGTGTGATCTATGATGTCTCAAACAGATCTTCCGATATCATTTTGGGGACATGCTCTAATGACGGAAGCTTTTACCATTAACTGTGTTCCATCCAAATCAGTCATGAAGACACCATATGAGATATGGACCGGGAAGCGTCCCGTAGTGTCGTTCATGAGGATATGGGGCTACGATGTCTATGTGAAGCGTTTACAAACAGACAAGCTCGGGCCCAAAGCGGATAAGTGTAAATTTGTGGGATATCCTAAAGAAACTAAACGATATTATATCTACAATCCCACTGAGAACAAAGTGTTTGTTGCTCGGACCGGTGTGTTTCTAGAAAGAGAGTATGTCTCTAAAGAAGCAAGTGGGAGGGCTGTAGAACTTGAAGAGATTCAAGAACCATAAATCACAGAACCAATAATGGAACATGAGAAGGAATCGCAAGTTGTTGTGGAAGAACCTGTTCAGGTAACACAGGAACTCCGTAGGTTAGGAAGAGTGCGCCATGAGCCAGAGAGGTAAGGACTTCTCGTGACTGAGCCCGATGACGTACCACTCATGGATGATGAGCCTGCAAACTACGGGGAGGCCATGAAAGGACCAGACTCCAAGAAGTGGCTAGAAGCCATGAGATCCGAAATGGATTCCATGTACACCAACAAAGTATGGACTTTGGTGGAACCACCCGAAGGGGCTCGACCCATAGGGTACAAGTGGGTCTTCAAGAAGAAGACTGACATGGATGAGAAGGTAGTTTCCTATAAGGGGCGATTGGTTGCTAAAGGGTATAGACAGATTCATGGTATTGACTATGATGAAACATTTTCACCAGTCGCCATGACTAAATCCATTCGAATCCTACTTGGTATTGCAGCATACTACGACTATAATATTTGGCAAATGGATGTCAAAACAGCGTTCCTTTATGGGAACCTCCTCGAGGATGTGTACATGACACAACTGGAGGGTTTTGAGGATCCAGAGAATGCCAATAAAGTCTGTAAGCTGCAAAGGTCCATTTATGGATTGAAGCAAGCTTCTAAGAGCTGGAATCGATGTTTTGATGACGCGGTCAAAGAGTTTGGCTTCATCAAAAACGAAGATGGCCCTATTTCTACAAGAAGGTTAGTGGGAGCTCTGTAGTATTTCTGATCTTGTATGTGGATGACATACTAATCATTGGAAACGATATTCCTACTTTGCAATCTGTTAAAGATTGGCTAGGAAAGTTTTTTGCAATGAAGGACTTAGGAGACGTAGCCTATATAATTGGTATAAAGATCTATAGGGATAGATCTAGAAAACTGCTCGGCCTAAGTTAAAGTACATATATAGACAAGGGGTTGAAGAGGCTCAACATGCAAGATTCCAAGAAGGGATTCTTGCCCATGTCGCATGGATTCACTCTTTCTAAGAATGCCTGTCCCTCCAATGAGATTGAGAAGGATCGCATGAGTAGGATACCCTATGCTTCGGCCATAGGATCAATCATGTACGCCATGTTGTGTACTAGACCAGACGTATCATACGCGTTAAGTATGGTGAGCAGATACTAGTCCAATTCGGGTGAGAGTCACTGGATTGATTTCAAGAACATCCTAAAGTACTTGAGAAGAACTAAGGATGCATTCTTGATATTTGGAGGTAAGGAAGAGCTAAGTGTAATTGGTTACACTGATGCGGGCTTCCAAACCGACAAAGATGACTACAGATCACAGTCTGGATACGCGTTTTGCCTGAATGGAGGAGCCGTGAGCTGGAAAAGTTCTAAGCAAGGGACAGTTGCTGATTCTACAACAGAAGCTGAATACATTGCTGCACCGGAAGCAGCAAAAAAGGCATCTTGGATAAAGAAGTTTAGCATTGAGCTCGGTGTGGTCCCTAGCATCGTGGATCCCATATAGTTGTATTGTGACAATTCCGGGGCGATCGCACAAGCCAAGGAACCAAGATCACACCAGAAATCAAAGCATGTACTTAGGAGATTCCATTTTATTCGTGATATGATCGATCGAGGAGATGTGAAGATGTGCAAGATTCCAACGGATGACAATCTTTCAGATCCGCTCACAAAACCTCTTGCGCAAGGAAAGCATGAAGGGCACGCCAGATCTATAGGCATACGAGATGCACCAGATTGGTTCTAGTGCATGTAGGAGACTGTTGGAATAGGTGCCCTAGAGGCAATCTAATATTTTGTATGAACGATGTTATTGGCTAGAATATTCATTTATTATATATTGTTATATTTAATATAATGAAGTCCTTAGATACAATGTGTTGTTTATCTTAAATATCCCTAGTCCAATATATTGATTAATAGGACGATCAAATATAGACTAGTATGTGTGTAGATTGATATGGAGATATCAAGTCTAACACATGGGTATGCATTAGGAGTAATGGCATACTGGATTGACCCACGAAGAGAAGAATACATTAGATTATGTTAAAGTCACAATCTCTTCTCGTAGTGCTAATATAATTACAATCCATAGACTTGAAGTCACTAGATACTCTAGTTTTGAAATATCGTGCTTTAATGTTATCAAACGTTACACCGTAACTGGGTGACTATAAAGGTAGCTATCGGGCATGATAGGAAGCAAGCTTAGAGATTATAGTGATGTAAAGAGGATTTTTCCCACCCACGTAATGGGAGTAAATATCCACGACCACTCGAGGGATGAGGCTTATTGAATGTCTGGCCAGACTCGGATAAATCAATATGGACATATTGATGTTATCTGCTTGCATAAGTGTATTCCCAGGATCGAGGAACTATGGATTGGATATAGGAGAGTGACTATTTGTAGGGTTTTGAATCATGGATTGCACAACGGAAGCATAAACAAACATAAAACCATGCAAAACCCTCCAAGGATCACAAGTCAAGATACATAACGATGGAAAGGGTTAGAAATCATAAACACACCTTTGGGTTCTCCTTGATGACTTCAAACACGAATTGTGTCACGTTCTCTATAGTTGAGCCACGCCTAGAGTTGATCCTAGATCTCCCAAGTCCTTGGTGCTAGCCCGGAAGAGGAAGAGGAAGAAGGAATCACGCAAAACGAGACACAAAAGAAGGGTCTCGGCCACCTTTGGCCGACGGGGACGGGGCGGCGGCAAGGGGGCGGTCGGGCCTCCTTGTTGCTTGCTCTCTCTCCTTTTGTTCTCTCCCACTCTTTGTTATGTTCACTAATGAGCATAAAATTATGTGGGAAGGAAGGAAGGAAGGTCCTTTATATAGTCCAACAACTCCTTGTTAACTACCTAAAGGACTTATTCTAGTCCTACTAGAATTCAATTTAGTCCCTTCCTTGCAAATTAGTCCCTACGAAGTTTGCAAGGGTTTGCAAAGTGATCCTTCTAATTAATTAATTAATCCAATTAATTAATTCCCAAATCTAGTTCAACTCTATGTAGCGTGTGACACCATAGGTTCTATCTAGTTGGTAGCAACTATTTGCTAATATGGAGCGGTCTCTAGCAAAACATCCATTCTAGCCAACTAATAGAATAGTCATCTTGACAACCTTTCTACAAGTAATTGTCTCATCCCTTTGTCTCTATATCCGGATTGGACACGAGACATACTAGTCACACTCGTATATCCAATCCATAGTTTCTCGATCCATGGGAATAGCCTTATTCATGCAAATAACATCAATATCCCATATTGATTTATTTGAGTCTGACCAGACATTCTATAAGCACTATCCCTCGAGTGGCCTAGGATATTTGCTCTCGTTATGTGGGAGGGAAAATCCTATCTACGTCCACTAAGATCTCTAAGCTTGCTTCTTATTGCATCCAGTACACGCCTTTATAACTACCCAGTTACGGTGTAGCGTTTAACGCTACCAAGATCACAATAATCCACAACTAGAATATCTAGTGACTTCAAGTCTAAGGATGACAATACCATTGCACCGCTAGAAGCGCTTGTGACTCAACATAACGTGTATGTAGCCTTCTCGGAGATGGGTCAATCCAGTGCAACATTCCCTAATGCACACCCATGTGTTGGATCGTGATATCTCCATATCAATCCAACCCCATACTAGTCTATAGATGATTGTCCCATTAATCATTATACTTGACTAGGGATATTTAAGATAAACAACACAATTGTAAATCTAAGGACTTCATTATATTAAATATCCAATAAATAATAAATGAATTTCTAGCCACAAATAATTCATACTAAACTAGATTGCCTCTAGGGCATCTATTCCAACAGTCTCCCACTTGCACTAGAGCCAATCTGGCGCATCTCGTATGCCCATACTCCTAGTGTGCCCTTCATGCTTCCACTGCGTGAGAGGTTTTGTAAGCGGGTCTGACAGATTATGATCTGTAGGAATCTTGCATATCCGAACGTCTCCTCTATCGATAATATCTCGAATCAGATGAAACTTCCTGAGCACGTGCTTGGACTTCTGGTGCGATCTGGGTTCCTTTGATTGCGCGATCGCCCCAGTGTTGTCACAGAACAACTTAACTGGATCCGCAATGCTAGGGACCACACCAAGTTCAGAAACAAACTTTCTGATCCAAACAGCCTCTTTTGCTGCGCCATTTGCAGCAATGTACTCAGCCTCTGTTGTAGAATCAGCTACCGTCTCTTGCTTGGAACTTTTCCAGCTCACCGCTGCTCCATTCAGGCAAAACACATATCCCGATTGTGATCTAAAGTCATCTATGTCGGTTTGGAAGCTTGCATCAGTGTAACCCCTTACACGCAACTCTTCCACACCGCCAAATATCAAGAAAGCATCATTAGTTCTTCTCAAGTACTTTAGGATGTTCTTGACTGCAATCCAGTGACTCTCACCCGGATTGGATTGGTATCTGCTTGTCATACTCAAGGCATATGACACATCTGGTCTAGTACATAACATGGCGTACATGATGGATCCTATGGCCGAGGCATAGGGAATTCTACTCATGCGTTCCTTCTCAATCTCATTGGAAGGACAACCACTCTTCGAAAGAGTGATTCCATGTGACATGGGCAAGAATCCCTTCTTGGAATCTTGCATGTTGAACCGTTTCAACACCTTGTCAATATATGTACTTTGACTTAGGCCTAGCAACCTCTTAGATCTATCTCTATAGATCTTTATACCGAGTATATAGGCTGCTTCCCCTAATTCCTTCATTGAGAAACACTTTCCTAGCCAATCTTTAACAGATTGCCGCATGGGAACGTCGTTTCCAATGAGTAGTATGTCATCCACATACAAGACCAGAAAAGCTACAGAGCTCCCACTAACCTTCTTGTAGACACAAGACTCATCTTCGTTTCTGATGAAGCCAAACTCTTTGACCACTTCATCAAAACGTCGATTCCAACTCCTAGAAGCTTGCTTCAATCCATAAATGGATCGTTGTAGCTTACGGACTTTGTTGGCTTGCTTTGGATCCTCAAAACCCTCCGGCTGTATCATATACACGTCCTCGAGGAGATTCCCATAAAGGAATGCTGTTTTGACATCCATCTGCCAAATCTCATAGTCGTGGTATGCTGCAATCGCAAGTAGGATTCGGATGGATTTGGTCATAGCGACTGGTGAAAAGGTTTCATCATAGTCAATACCATGAATCTGTCTGAATCCTTTAGCCACCAATCGGCCCTTATAGGTAATCACATTACCATCCATGTCAATATTCTTCTTGAAGACCCACTTGCACCCTATGGGCCGCGTCCCATCGGGTGGTTCCACCAAAGTCCATACTTTGTTGGTGTACATGGATTCCATCTCGGATCTCATGGCTTCCAGCCACTTCTGAGAGTCTGGGCCATTCATGGCCTCCTCATAGGTAGTAGGCTCATCATCTATGAGCATCGTGTCACCGGAATCGGTCACGAGAAGTCCATACCTCTCGGGTTCCTGGCGCACTCTACTAGATCTACGAAGCTCTTGTGTTACCTGAACAGGTTGCTCCACAACTGCTTGTGGTTCCTGTTCATGTTCCATAATCTGTTCAGTGATTTGTGGTTCTTGAACCTCTTCAAGTTCTACATTCCTCCCACTTGCTTCTTTAGAGGAAAACTCTCTTTCTAAAAACACGCCGGTCCGAGCAACAAACACTTTGTTCTCGGTTGGATTGTAGAAGTAGTATCCCTTAGTTTCCTTAGGGTACCCCACAAATTTGCACTTATCCGATTTCGGCCCTAGCTTGTCTGATTGTAAACGTTTCACATAGACATCGCAGCCCCAAATCCTTATGAACGACAGTGTGGGACGCCTCCCACTCCACATCTAATATGGCGTCTTCATGACTGATTTGGATGGAACACGGTTAATGGTGAAAGCTGCACTTAATAGAGCGTAGTCCCAAAATGATAATGGAAGATCGGTTTGACACATCATAGATCGAACCATATCCAATAGGGTTCGATTCCTCCTCTCGGACACGCCATTCCATTGTGGCGTTCCGGGTGGAGTGAGTTGGGACACGATCCCACACTCTCGAAGATAGTCGTCAAACTCTCGGCTCAAGTATTCTCCTCCACGATCCGATCGTAGAGCCTTGATACTTTTGCCAAGTTGCTTCTCTACTTCATTCTTGAATTCTTTGAACACTTCAAAGGATTCGGATTTTGACCTCATAAGGTACACAAATCCATATCTACTGTAATCATCATTAAATGTAATGAAGTAGACATAACCACCCCTGGCAGGCGTGGCAAATGGCCCACACACATCGGTATGTATGAGCGCCAATTGCTCACTAGTCCTCTCACCTTTCTTATTGAAAGGGGACTTTGTCATTTTTCCCAATAAACAAGCCTCACATGTCTCATATGATTCAAAATCAAATGAGTCTAGTAATCCATCCTTATGGAGTCTAGATACACGTTTCTCATTTACGTGGCCTAAACGACAATGCCATAAATAAGCAGGATTTAAATCATTTATTTTAATCCGCTTGGTATTAATGTTGTAGACAGGATTGCTTAGATCAAGGACATAAAGTCCATTAAATAATTGTGCACTAAAATAGTGAATATTATTTAAATAAAAGGAACAACAATTGTTCTTTATTGAAATAATAAAACCATCTTTGTCCAAACAAGAAATAGAAATAATGTTTCTGCTCATAGCAGGCACAAAATAGCAATTATTTAATTCTAAAACTAATCCTGAAGGCAGAGATAGATCGCACACGCCTATGGCCAACGCAACAACCTTTGCTCCATTCTCAACGTGCAGATCTACCTCTCCTTTAGCCAATCTTCTACTTCTCTTTAGATCCTGCATATTTCGACAAATATGAGATCCACATCCAATATCTAATACCCATGATGTAGAGACAGTTAAATTGACATCTACAACAAAAATACCTGGTGGTGGTGGAATCACTATTCCAAGCCTCTTGTCCTCCAGATATTTTGGGCAGTTCCTCCTCCAGTGTCCAGGCTGACTGCAGTAGTGACACTCACCTTTAGTCACGGCCTTGGCAATGCCACGAACAGGCTTAAGGGCAGGTTCCTTGGACTTGGCAACTGACTTGCCTTTGCCCTTGGAGGAAGAGGCAAACCTTTTGCCCTTTCCTTTCTGTACCATCATTATGGCCTTGCCCTTTCCCTTGTTGATGCTCTGTTCAGCCGTCCTCAACATGTTGAGTAATTCTGGCAGTGGTTTCACGATCTTGTTCATGTTATAGTTCATAATGAACTGTCCATAACTCTCGGGCAACGATTGCAACACGAGATCGGTTGCCAACTCTTGGCCGACCGGGAACCCCAGTCGGGCGAGATTTTCCAAGTACCCGATCATTCGGATGGGGTCCCACCGGGTTCCCTTCTGCCAGATGACATTTGAACAGTGCCTTTGAGACCTCATACCTCTCTACCCTCGCCTGCTCTTAGAAGAGCTGCTTTAGATGTTCGATCATATCGACAGCATTCATGTTTTCGTGTTGCTTCTGAAGCTCAGAAGTCATGGTGCAAAGCATTAGGCAGGCCGCATCATTAGCGTCATCAACACGCTTTTGATACGCCTTTAAGGCAGCAGGTGTTTGGTTCTCTGGACCTTCTGGAACATGCTCCTCTATTGCGTACAGTTTCTTCTCTTGCTTGAGAAAAATTCTCAAGTTTCTGTACCAATCAAGAAAGTTGGTTCCAGAGAGCTTGTCCTTCTCAAGGACAGATCGTAGGGAATGTTGTGAACTCGATGAGTTGTTTGCCATTTGGAATTCTACAAAAGGAAAATACGCAAGTTTTAGTATTTGTGAATTTTTGACTATATTCAATAATGGCTAGTTTATCAAATATAGCTCCCACTATTTTTCTACGGATTAATAACCCTCAGGATACTAATGCGGAAAATATCCTTATATTTTCTAGTGGGCCAAGATCCATCTGTCATCTCCTTATGAGCTTGCTTTGGCAAGTCACCCATAATTTGACTACTTTAGGTAGGAACAATTCCAATTGCATCCCATATGCAACTCTTGGTTCAATTTGGCAAATAACTCCTTATTTATCCATCCATATGGATAATCCCAATTGATTGCCTCTAGGTTTCTTAATCAAATTAATAGCCTAGTTGTGTTCAACCTCTTATCTAAACAATTGCACATTGTTACGTGCCATCGCATTCCATCATTATGAACCAAGTCGCCATGCTTTGGCACGCACGAACTTGATAAATAATGATGATAATGAGTGTTTAAATAACGAGAAGGCAAGAACACAATATTTGAATTTTTAGGGATTTTAAATTCAATTTTTAATTGCATTGTTGATCAATATCAACTAATCTATCTATTTGAGTTTGGGCACAACTCCAAATAATAGATCCGGGTTGTCTAATTATCTTATTATCCTAATTGCATGCATCATCCATACACCAACCACACAATAATAAGACATTTAAAATAAACAACCACAAAACATAAATTAAACGTGATGTGGATATGGCCTTTTCTAGACTAAGATAATTCCAAGCCAATGGAATTATCTATGAACCCTAAAGCAAACACATCTCCATGCGTCTTGATCTTTTGGTCCATCCTTCATAGTCTTGTGGAATGCTCCATGCTCCATGCTCCATCTTTTGTGGCTTCTTTGGCTTTGGGCTTCTTTTCTTCAATCTTGGCTAACAATCTACTTTATCTAGCACTAGATAACCTCTATACTAAATAAAATAAATCTCACAAGTTGAGAAAAAAATGGCACGCAGGCCATAAAACCCTAATTAATTATTACAATTAATTGATCAGCTCGCAGGTCGTAAACCAAACCACAAAATTAAACATCCACATCAAACCACATCCTAAGGCCATATCCAATCACCATGCGATTTGCACATAAACAGTTAAAATCTAATTTTAACGCGCTTGGTCAATTTTAATTGATTTTAGGATTTCTAGGGTTAAAACGGTCTATGGGCCCAACAATCAAATTGCCCGGGCCCAATAAAGTGAACCACAAGGCCCTAGGGCCGGCCCGGCCCAAAACCCACAAGCCTAGGCCCGCGGGTTAGGGCCGCCCGGCCCCTAGGGCGGCCAAGCTTGGGCGGCAAGCAAGGTGGCGGTCCCTAGGGGGCCGAACCTCCTTGAGGGAGTTGTTTCCAAAACAACTCTCTTGCTTGGTGCCCAAGTTTGGTTGCTTCCTTGTTTTGGGAGAACTCCTTCTTCCCCAAGGATGCCCAAACCCTAGATCTAAGATCCTAAAATTTCTCAAACTCACCAATTCATGCCTCCAATGCAAAAATTGGATCTTGTTATGATTAATTGTTGACAAATTGCATCCCATGCTTGATTTGTCTTGTTTTACGCGATAAGCAATCAAATTAAGGTGTAAAACAACTAAAACGTAACACATAAACCACGTTTATGCTCTACGACCTGTGGCTCTGATACCACTGTAGGGTTTTGAATCATGGATTGCACAATGGAAGCATAAAAAAACATAAAACCATGCAAACCCTCCAATGATCACAATTCAAGAGACATAACGATGGTAAGGGTTAGAAATCATAAACACACCTTTGGGTTCTCCTTGATGACTTCAAACGCGAATTGTGTCACGTTCTCTATAGTTGATCCACGCCTAGAGTTGATCCTAGATCTCCAAAGTCCTTGGTGTTAGCCCGGAAGAGGAAGAGGAAGAAGGAATCACGCAAAACGAGACCCAAAAGGAGGGTCTCGGCCTCCTTTGGCCGACGGGGACGGGGCGGCGGCAAGGGGGCGGTCGGGCCTCCTTGTTGCTTGCTCTCTCTCATTTTGTTCTCTCCCACTCTTTGTTATGTTCACTAATGAGCATAAAATTATGTGGGAAGGAAGGAAGGAAGGTCCTTTATATAGTCCAACAACTCCTTGTTAACTACCTAAAGGTCTTATTCTAGTCCTACTAGAATTCAATTTAGTCCCTTCCTTGCAAATTAGTCCATACTAAGCTTGCAAGGGTTTGCAAAGCAATCATTCTAATTAATTAATCCAATTAATTAATTCCCAAATCTAGTTCAACTCTATGTAGCGTGTGACCCCATAGGTTCTATCTAGTTGGTAGCAACTATTTGCTAATATGGAGCGGTCTCTAGCAAAACATCCATTCTAGCCAACTAATAGAATAGTCATCTTGACAACCTTTGTACAAGTAATTGTCTCATCCCTTTGTCTCTATATCCGGATTGGACACGAGACATACTAGTCACACTCGTATATCCAATCCATAGTTTCTCGATCCATGGGAATAGCCTTATTCATGCAAATAACATCAATATCCCATATTGATTTATTTGAGTCTGGCCAGACATTCTATAAGCACTATCCCTCGAGTGGCCTAGGATATTTGCTCCCGTTATGAAGGAGGGACAAATCCTATCTACGTCCACTACGATCTCTAATCTTGCTTCTTATTGTATCCAGTACACGCCTTTATAACTACCCAGTTACGGTGTAGCGTTTAACGCTACTAAGATCACAATAATCCACAACTAGAATACCTAGTGACTTCAAGTCTAAGGATGACAATACCATTGCACCGCGAGAAGCACTTGTGACTCAACATAACGTGTATGTAGCCTTCTCGGAGATGGGTCAATCCAGTGCAACATTCCCTAATGCACACCCATGTGTTGGATCGTGATATCTCCATATCAATCCAACCACATACTAGTCTATAGATGATTGTCCCATTAATCATTATACTTGACTAGGGATATTTAAGATAAACAAAACAATTGTAAATCTAAGGACTTCATTATATTAAATATCCAATAAATAATAAATGAATTTCTAGCCACAAATAATTCATACTAAACTAGATTGCCTCTAGGGCATCTATTCCAACACTATTTATGTCTCGTGTCCAATCCGGGTATGGAGACAAAAGGATAGTGCAATGTGATATATTGGGCACAAAGGTTTGTCGGGATCACTGACTTATTTCTATTAGTTGGGTGCATGGATGTGTTGCTAGACACCGCTCCATGTCAGTAATTAGTTACTACCAACTAAGTAGAAACATATGGAGTCACACGTCAAATAGAGTAGAACTAGATTTGGGATTAATTAATATGATTAATTAATGAGAAGGATCATTATGCAACGCCTTGCAAACTTAGTAGGACTAATTTTCAAGGAAGGGACTAATACATGTTCATGTAGAACTAGGAAGGACCTTTATGTAGTTAACAAGGAGTTGTTGGAATATATAAAGGATGCGCTAGCTTCCTTCCCACTAATGTTAATACACATAACATAAGTGAGTGGGAGAGAAATCAAGAGAGAGAGCAAGAACACAAGGGCCGAAGCCCATGCGTCCGCCCCCCTTCCCGTCGGCTCAAAGAGAGGGCCGAAACCCTTCCTTTGCCTCCTTGGTTGCTTGATTCCTTATTCCCTCTTCCTCCAGTCCAAGCTAACACTTGAGAAGGAAGAATCTAGATCTCACCTCTAGATGTGGATCAATCGTAGAGACGAGGACAATATCCTTCGTGTGATCTCCCGAACCAAAAGGTACACATCTTCTATGTCCCTTATCATGTTATGATGTCTCTTCCTGTGATCCTTGTTGGGCTTTGAGTAGGAATTAATTTTATTTTATTCTGCTGCGTTACCTATGTCAAAACCCAACACAATGTCCATGATCCAGTTGTGGAATTTGCCACCTATGAGTACTCAAATTTTAATTCAGATTGAGGTTGACATGTGTGTCAAGGATGGGAGGAAGCGTTTTTTTGCAAGACAGAACCTCAGGTTATCTCATATCATTGGCATGATTTGGACAACACCGCCATTGGGAGATTGTGGAGGTCTGATGAAGAAACAGGGTCCATTCCTATTGAGGTAAAAACCCCAAATCAAATTTGTGAAGAATTCTCCATATCTCATATCAATCAAGTCTGCGATGTGTTGGAAAGACTTGTGTGCTGAGATTTTTATGGGAAAGAATGTAATGGACCACTCTCAACTTCTTGTCCAATTGGCCACATTAATGATGATTTATATGTCATAGTCAAGGGGCTGGGAATTAATCTGTGTAAGGGTGTGCATGAACGACATGAGTTTAATGAAGAGCATCTAGCACATAAGAGGTACTACTGGGATGATTTTATGGCTAGATATGCATCTTAGCCCAATGGTACTTTGTGGAATTTGATCAAGAAAATAAACTGTAAAATGAAAGGAGTTGGCTTCCACAATTCTCCTCCATCATCAGAGCAAAGGGGTTCTTGTGAGAAAAAGACTTATCAAGAAGAGATGGTAGAAAAAGAAGAAGTGGAGGGATAAAGCATCATCAACAATCCATTGCGGTTGAGGTAACCAGGTCGGGTCGACGACCTTAGATTACAAGCGCTGCTTGAAAGGCCACCCAATGCAGAGTAGGATGTTATTTATGTTATTTTCAGTTTTGAGTTCTCCATATTTGATTTTGAGAGCTGAGAGAGAGGCTGATGAGTTATCTAGTTTTGCAGGTGCTGCTTAGCGAAAAGTTTATCCCGTTGTGCCATGGCACAGTTGACCCACATGGTGACTCGTGAGGGAGTTGGGGATTTTTCGTGCGCATTGTTCGCGGCATGGAGCGATCTCCCCCAGTGTGCGAAGGCACACACGACCTGAGGGGAGCACATTAGCATGATGTGAAACACCCCTTGTTCCCAAGCTTTCCGTTCCGGACCGGAGAGCCCAGGAGGGTGCTACTCAAAATGAAGTGGCGGAATTCGAGAACAAACACTGTCATAGTTATTTATTACATATTTTAGAACAACCTTACATTGACTTGTACATTATACAAGATCCATATTGTCTAGAGTTCTTCTTTACTAAGAGTGCAGATAAATGCTAGATGAGTGTCGAATCCCGCTACCCCATAATCCAGCTCCTAAGACCTGCGGGGGAAATAAACAAAGACCGCAGTTTTTCTAAAGTCAGCAATGAAATACTGAGTAAGCAAACACCCAAGCTTGTAAACAGATGAAGAAGCATATTCTTTCAAAAACAATCATAAATGGGAATGAACAATAACTGAATAAATCCTTGGAGAATAAAGTATGAGTACTGGAAACACATGTGAAATTCTCTTTCTTTTACTTTGCATCTCGATCCTTCTCTTGTATCTGAAACGGGGAATATTATTCCTAATCTATCTCTTCTTTCCTTTCATAAAAATCTCTTTCTCATAGAACTTCATATTATTAACTTGTTGATACAGGGAGCTTCTATCCTTCCTTTCACTAGCTACCATGACCATAAGTGCCGGCACCCCCCTAAGACTTCTTGCGGCCAGAGAGGTAAGTACATGGAGACACCCGGCAGGTCGCGACCGGGTTTAAATAAAAACGGTCGAGTGACACGAAGTCAACACGACAATCTATCACAGGCCGAGTGACCGAAGTCAACATCGACAATAATAATAATAATCCCTGCACAACTCTTTCCACTTTACGTTATTAACGAATCATTAGTCTCGTGTGACATTCTCAAAGCATTTATCTCAAAACGTAATCAATCTCATGTGAAGCATGTAAGTCATAAAACAAATTTTGAGACAGAAATAAAATCATATTTCGACACGAAAGAAGCTAGGGCACGCTAGGCTTGGCATATCTACTTACCTCAATAAAATAGCAAATAGCACGTAATAGCTTCGACGGGTAGAAGTAGCCCTCGTCGACGAACTCGTCACCTACAAATTTATAATTCCTACTCAGTCACATGGCCAACTAGCACGTATAATTCAACGTGAAACACTATGGTTTCTAATGATGGCAGAAGAGTACTTTATTTGATCTTGATACATCCCCGATTCTTTTTATCTTGCTATAATAATGACGAACACGTTAATTCCTACTTAAAAATGATGACATTCTCAATTTTGGTTATATAATATTGACATTCAAATCTCATAAATAATATGCATATGTTTATCTAGTAAGAAAGCACATTTTAATTTAGAAATTAATAAAATATTCTATTTAGAAAACACTGATTTAGACTTCATTATAAGATAACACGCTTATCTTTAATAGGCTACACATTCCTATTTAACTTTTCCTAATAAACTTGTCTTGCAAACAATTATTTAATTAGACAATTTAATAATGCATATACAAAACAATATGTTAATAGCATAACAATACAATTAAATGCTATATGATTCAAGTGATAGAACTATTTATTAAATAAAAGGTGTCGCTTAATAGCCACTTATTTTTACAATTGCTAGTGTTTATGAGAAAATGATATTTTCATAAAGTAAAGACAATGGAAGATCCTTGTAATTCCTTAATTGCGAAAATTATTAAATAAGAGATCATGTTCATTTTTGAAGAAGTTATTTCTTGGTATGTCAAAACTCTTTTTTTTTTTCTAATTTATTGTATCCTAAAGGAAATATCAATTTATAAGAAGTTCAATTTCTTCTATCTATTTAAATAAAACTGAACTTGAGTATAAGTTAACTAGCTTATTATCTCTCAAAAAAATTGACTATGAATGTGTAGCTATACCCTTTTTGATTTGTAAGAAATATCATCTTGTAAACTATAAAAGCAATTAAGTATTATCTTTTAGTTAGAGCATAATTTAGATCTATATTATTATTATTTATTTATTTATTTATTTATTTTATTTTTAAAGCTAAAACAACCCACATTTAATTTATTATGTAATGCTGATTGCGTAAACAACCACCAGATCCCCTAACTTCTGTAGAAACTACGAATAGTCACCCTCCTCATGATTAATAACAGTTTCGAAAAGGTCAGTTCACAACCCCCAAAGTTCTCGGATGTGCAGAAAAACCCCCAATACCATCCTCTTCATCCCCTTCCTTCAATGTACTAAATTAGTAATCGAAATCTGAAATTGATCATCAAAAACGAGTCTAGGAGGTTGAATTAGCTCACCCACGTCCAAGAATCGCAAGAGAAGGTGGAGTTTTGCTCCGGGTGGAGCTCCTTCGGCGGTGGTCGGCGGTGATGGTCGACGACGGTATTCCGGCACCTCCTAGGCGCGATTGAGGACCTAGACGTGCTCAGTGGATGATCAGGAGGGCAACGAAACCAAAATTGAGGGATGGTGCCTTCAGTTGGCTCGGCCCGAAGCTCTCGCCGGCATAAATGGTGCGCCGGCGGTGGTGGCTCCGAATCTGCTGGAGCTGCTGCTGTGGTGGCTTCCCTTTGGCTCGAAACAGAGAGGGGAGGGAAGAGAGAGTTGAAATAGAGGGAGAGCAGAGAGGTGTAGGTGGTGGCGGCGGTCGCTCTTGGCGTCGGGGACCTCGCCGGAGACGGCAGCGGCCCTGTGCCGCTGCTGCTTCTGCTGGGTTTTCGCCGGCTAATCCAGAGAGGAGAGAGAGAGAGAGACAGAGGGAGAGATAAGGGGTGGTGAGGGGGAGATTGATGTGGCTGGTGGTGGTGGCGTCACCGACGGGGAGGCAGCAGCTTTGCCGCTGCTGCTGCTTCCTCTGTTTTCGTCGGGCAGAACAGGGGAGAGGGAGAGACAGAGGGATGGCAGAGAGGTGAAGGGGGAAGTGGTGGTGGCAGTGGGGTGTTGCCGGTGGAGGTGGCGATAGTGCTGGTGGTGGTGACGGGGTGAGAAGAGAGGGAGGGCTGCTGTGTTTTGAAGGAGAAGTTGAAAAAGAAGACAAAGTCTTCTTGTTATTTGGGAATTTCACAGCATCAGTAGGTTGTGTAAGCTGGTGGAGAACCCTCCTTCAATTATTTTATGATTTTATTTATTTATTCATCATTTTAGTTTTATTAATTAATTCACTTATAAGTATTCACCCTTTAGGTATATAACTTTCTTCAAACTACAACTACCACCCCCCTAAATTAACTAGTATATATTCTTCAAGAACTACAAACACATCCCCAATTCACATTTAAACTTCACGAATAGCTATTAATTTACATGTATAAAAACGGGGTATTACATCCTTCCCCCCTCAAATAAAGCTTCGTCCTCGAAGCGCAAACCAACTCACCCACGTAATGCTAATATAAGATTTTATATCTATTGCAACAGCCAATCCACGTCAACCACTTCACATACATAATACTATCTGTAGAAATAGTCACCTCAAACAATATATTAATTAATTTTATTGCTACCTAGTTCAATGCGGCACGAGGATTGAGGTCACGAAAATTAAAGGGTTACATTCCCCTCCCCCTTAGAGGAGTGACGTCCTCGGAACTCAATTATCTTCGTCAAAGAGGTGCGGTTATCTCTTTCTCATTTCATCATCTGCTTCCCAAGTAGCTTCTTCCGTCTGATGGTTCGTCCACAAAACTTTCACTGGCACGCGTGTCTCTTGTTTTAGCATCGAGGATCTTGACATGATGCTCTTCATATGTCAAACACGGGTCTAACTCAATTGGTTTGGGGTCCAACACGTGGGATGGGTCAGGTACATACTTATTTATTTGCGACTCGTGAAAGATATGGTATATTATAAGAAAGGAAACTTAAGCTACCCAAGTATATCGTTCAGTTAGATCACTCCAAACAACTCGTAAAGGATTACCAACTCACACATTACTGAGATCCTTGACCACACCAACATAGCGGGTTGATCATCTGAAATTTAGTCAAACTTTCAAGGTCTCTTCGAACTTTCTCGACCATTCTTAGTTAGAAGGTCCTCTCATCTTTACATTTGTTTTCCTGATAATTGGGTCGATTTGCCTAGGTTAGCGGGTATAGAACTGTCTAGATCGCTTACCTTTAGGTTCCTTCGTTTGTGGTATCACATGAGTCTGCTCGTCGTGTCGATGTTGTTCAAAGTGATTACTTCCTTTCGATCGTAATTCTAGTCCCCTCTATAAGTCACCTTATGGTAAGTAGGTTCTAATTTGGGTAATTTTCTTATTTTATCTGTATTACTAGAAGCCTTAACTATCTCTATGATTTCTATCACTGATAAGGATGTCTGATTTATGACTCTTTATGGAGTTGTAAACGTGTGATTTATTTTAGTCCTACTCTTTACACCATAATCTTATTTCATCTCCTGATATATAGCATACAATAGAACACATAACATATAACGTGCATATAAGCATGTAATGTGGCACGTGGAACATATCCGCTGCTACACAAGGATTTTCATACATCTTTCCTCTTCCTTGAAAAATAATTTGACCCAAATCGGGTAATTAAATCTGTGATTCTACTATGTTGCTATGTCAATTCTTAAATCAATTTCCCTGAGCAACCCTGCATGGCTATCACAATATCATGATCTCAATAATATGTCCACATACTTCTCATCATATCTTTGTCTTTCATCAAATGTTCACATTAGCACATAATCATATACAGTTGATACATCTCATATCACATTTTGTCAACTCATATGTAAACATCTTATGAAAAGTCAAACATTCGAGCTAATAGATATTTTTAACTTTAGGGCTGGTCATTTGTGCAAATTTGTTACTAACTGTCTACTCTTGAAGTTTATAACTATGTCTTAAGACCATATTTGGAGCAAATTTTCTCATGGTAGGTTTTATTCAAATAAAACAAGTGTTTAGTTACACATAACTTATGACAACATTTTGGGAGAAGTAACATATAATATCTAGAAATAATAGTCAAGCTTTAACTGTTCATAAATAGAGGAGTTTACTTAAAAATATTATTTTTTTATTTTTTTTTCCTTTTTAACTTTCTAACTTATTTTATTTTATCACTATTAAGCAAATAACGTATTTACTCAAAACACTAATTTATAAGTAATATTTATTTAATCACACTAATTTATATGATTAAATCAACTATATAATTTGTCTTGCTTATTTTTCAAGAGAATAACAATATTTCATATTAAATAATACACATATAATTTTAATAATAAAAACACCTTTTTTTATAAATAACAACCATATCCCCCAAGTTCTCATAAATGACTTATAATCACCCTCCAATATAGTTTTATTATGCTACCCAAGTCACCCTTAACTTTTCTGAAAATACAAGAACTATCCCCAACATGAACAAGTATAAATCCAATAGCCCGATTCGATTTAGAGTTAACAAAAAATCAGGTTTCGATGAACAATTATTACTTATAGCGGAAATTAAAGACTTTCTATTCCATCCACGTGATCATAACCCATACGCTTCCACCTAGTGTTTTAACCAAATCCCAGATGATGTTTTTAATACATGACTCTTCAAATTTATCACTTGACTTTTAATCGTGGATTCACAGGAATTTTTAATCAAATAACTTGAAACACTGACTGGCATCACGCCTATACCCAAACAAATCCCCAAACGTAAAGTTATAATATGCCCTCAAATTCCTAGACGAAAACCTAAATTTTATTGACATTTTCCTTCCTGGAAACTCATACTATCATCCCCATAAAGTGAATACCACACCTCATAAGCTAAACAACGCAAGTTTGAAGAACGTGCGATATTCCCCGTTAGAACCTCAAAGTGGCATACACGTAGCATGTAATTCTTAAAATAATCCACACGTCCTAATTGTAAGCTAAACATCGTAACGTTATTCCAAGTATTTCTGAGATAGTTAAGAAATATAAAAAGCTTCTAAAATTTATCTTAGTAGAAAAATAACTTCTGAATCATCACTATCAAATAACATGTTCCAAATGTGGACTTCTAAAATCTGAGTTACAACCTTAAAATAATCTTCAGACCAGAACTCTAACATTAAAATTACACCAAATAAGAAACTTTAGATTAAATCTATTTAGATCTTTCATAGGGAACATCCAGGTTTTGTAAACGCTTAGTAGTGGACCAACAATATTTACTTCACATTTTAAATATTATTCTTTCCAAGTGAGTGTCATAGCTCCAAAAGCAAGACATAACCGAATGGATATCCTGATCCTCAAGCAATATTAAGGTAACTAGACTCCAAGTATCGCCTAACATAGCGAGGTATCCTCAGAACCCCTAAATCATTTTATGAGGAATCTAGTTTCGCTTCTCGAATACAACTCATGGACAAGTATAATCGAATCAACCATCAAAATCATCTAATAACTGAGAATGACATATTCTAATTCAAAGGCTCGATAACTTGGGTTATAGTTACTTTTCTTAGGTGTGGGTGGGTGGGAACTTCCTCGACCGTTTCTATGATAATTCACTTTGATCATTTGAAGTACCTCATTATTGACCCCTAAATCTGAATTACCATCCCAATCAATACCTCGAATACGTCATCAAATTCCTTATAAACATAGCTAATGAAATTAGGGTTCACTAGTCAGATATTCATGTTAAATCATGTAAGCTCCGAGTCTCCTGTGGTCAAAATTTCATACTTTCCTTAGAATTCTTATAAGAGTCACATATCCTAGCAACATTATTATTGAATAGGGATTTACCCCATGTGGTTGTTGTTCTAAGCCTTATATCCATGTCAAATCTTCCTGGTATAATTAGTACTGTAGTAGTCTATAATCACATTTCTAGGCCATTACCTATGGTCTCATGCACAATTATCAGGTTAAGTATCACATACAAGTGACATATCACACAAAGATCAAATCATGCAACATATAAAATTATCATCGATAGGCATGAAACTCGTCTTCTCAAATTAATGTGTATATCAACTGCAATCCATAATCTAGTTCTCATATCTCATAACCTTTATTTTCCATCATAGGAACAACACTTGTAGTTGACACTCCTATAACTCTTCTCCTCAGATAGGACAACACATAATTCACAATGCATAATCTAATTACTGGAATCCATACTTCTCATTGTCCATCACAGCAACAACATTTGTAAATTAATCTATCACGAATGAGTTTCTCAAATCAAACCAAATAATAGTATCAAAGGATGAGGGTGGGTGGGACCTAGTATACTAACACTTAAGCTACCCATATCCCAAATCGGCTTTTCCAATTTTAATAATTTTGTCCTATGTCCATTTTAAGTTTCCCTACAGGTTTAATTCCCTTTTTGGATTGCCTGCTCTGATACCACCTGAAACACCCCTTGTTCCCAAGCTTTCCGTTCCGGACCGGAGAGCCCAGGAGGGTGCTACTCAAAATGAAGTGGCGGAATTCGAGAACAAACACTGTCATAGTTATTTATTACATATTTTAGAACAACCTTACATTGACTTGTACATTATACAAGATCCATATTGTCTAGAGTTCTTCTTTACTAAGAGTGCAGATAAATGCTAGATGAGTGTCGAATCCCGCTACCCCATAATCCAGCTCCTAAGACCTGCGGGGGAAATAAACAAAGACCGCAGTTTTTCTAAAGTCAGCAATGAAATACTGAGTAAGCAAACACCCAAGCTTGTAAACAGATGAAGAGGCATATTCTTTCAAAAACAATCATAAATGGGAATGAACAATAACTGAATAAATCCTTGGAGAATAAAGTATGAATACTGGAAACACATGTGAAATTCTCTTTCTTTTACTTTGCATCTCGATCCTTCTCTTGTATCTGAAACGGGGAATATTATTCCTAATCTATCTCTTCTTTCCTTTCATAAAAATCTCTTTCTCATAGAACTTCATATTATTAACTTGTTGATACGGGGAGCTTCTATCCTTCCTTTCACTAGCTACCATGACCATAAGTGCCGGCACCCCCCTAAGACTTCTTGCGGCCAGAGAGGTAAGTACATGGAGACACCCGGCAGGTCGCGACTGGGTTTAAATAAAAACGGTCGAGTGACACGAAGTCAACACGACAATCTATCACAGGCCGAGTGACCGAAGTCAACATCGACAATAATAATAATAATCCCCGCACAACTCTTTCCACTTTACGTTATTAACGAATCATTAGTCTCGTGTGACATTCTCAAAGCATTTATCTCAAAACGTAATCAATCTCATGTGAAGCATGTAAGTCATAAAACAAATTTTGAGACAGAAATAAAATCATATTTCGACACGAAAGAAGCTAGGGCACGCTAGGCTTGGCATATCTACTTACCTCAATAAAATAGCAAATAGCACGTAATAGCTTCGACGGGTAGAAGTAGCCCTCGTCGACGAACTCGTCACCTACAAATTTATAATTCCTACTCAGTCACATGGCCAACTAGCACGTATAATTCAACGTGAAACACTATGGTTTCTAATGATGGCAGAAGAGTACTTTATTTGATCTTGATACATCCCCGATTCTTTTTATCTTGCTATAATCATGACGAACACGTTAATTCCTACTTAAAAATGATGACATTCTCAATTTTGGTAATATAATATTGACATTCAAATCTCATAAATAATATGCATATGTTTATCTAGTAAGAAAGCACATTTTAATTTAGAAATTAATAAAATATTCTATTTAGAAAACACTGATTTAGACTTCATTATAAGATAACACGCTTATCTTTAATAGGCTACACATTCCTATTTAACTTTTCCTAATAAACTTGTCTTGCAAACAATTATTTAATTAGACAATTTAATAATGCATATACAAAACAATATGTTAATAGCATAACAATACAATTAAATGCTATATGATTCAAGTGATAGAACTATTTATTAAATAAAAGGTGTCGCTTAATAGCCACTTATTTTTACAATTGCTAGTGTTTATGAGAAAATGATATTTTCATAAAGTAAAGACAATGGAAGATCCTTGTAATTCCTCAATTGCGAAAATTATTAAATAAGAGATCATGTTCATTTTTGAAGAAGTTATTTCTTGGTATGTCAAAACTCTTTTTTTTTTTTCTAATTTATTGTATCCTAAAGGAAATATCAATTTATAAGAAGTTCAATTTCTTCTATCTATTTAAATAAAACTGAACTTGAGTATAAGTTAACTAGCTTATTATCTCTCAAAAAAATTGACTATGAATGTGTAGCTATACCCTTTTTGATTTGTAAGAAATATCATCTTGTAAACTATAAAAGCAATTAAGTATTATCTTTTAGTTAGAGCATAATTTAGATCTATATTATTATTATTTATTTATTTATTTATTTATTTTATTTTTAAAGCTAAAACAACCCACATTTAATTTATTATATAATGCTGATTGCGTAAACAACCACTAGATCCCCTAACTTCTGTAGAAACTACGAATAGTCACCCTCCTCATGATTAATAACAGTTTCGAAAAGGTCAGTTCACAACCCCCAAAGTTCTCGGATGTGCAGAAAAACCCCCAATACCATCCTCTTCATCCCCTTCCTTCAATGTACTAAATTAGTAATCGAAATCTGAAATTGATCATCAAAAACGAGTCTAGGAGGTTGAATTAGCTCACCCACGTCCAAGAATCGCAAGAGAAGGTGGAGTTTTGCTCCGGGTGGAGCTCCTTCGGCGGTGGTCGGCGGTGATGGTCGACGACGGTATTCCGGCACCTCCTAGGCGCGATTGAGGACCTAGACGTGCTCAGTGGATGATCAGGAGGGCAACGGAACCAAAATTGAGGGATGGTGCCTTCAGTTGGCTCGGCCCGAAGCTCTCGCCGGCAAAAATGGTGCGCCGGCGGTGGTGGCTCCGAATCTGCTGGAGCTGCTGCTGTGGTGGCTTCCATTTGGCTCGAAACAGAGAGGGGAGGGAAGAGAGAGTCGAAATAGAGGGAGAGCAGAGAGGTGTAGGTGGTGGCGGCGGTCGCTCTTGGCGTCGGGGACCTCGCCGGAGACGGCAGCGGCCCAGCGGCCCTGTGCCGCTGCTGCTTCTGCTGGGTTTTCGCCGGCTAATCCAGAGAGGAGAGAGAGAGAGAGAGACAGAGGGAGAGATAAGGGGTGGTGAGGGGGAGATTGATGTGGCTGGTGGTGGTGGCGTCACCGACGGGGAGGCAGCAGCTTTGCCGCTGCTGCTGCTTCCTCTGTTTTCGTCGGGCAGAACAGGGGAGAGGGAGAGACAGAGGGATGGCAGAGAGGTGAAGGGGGAAGTGGTGGTGGCAGTGGGGTGTTGCCGGTGGAGGTGGCGATAGTGCTGGTGGTGGTGACGGGGTGAGAAGAGAGGGAGGGCTGCTGTGTTTTGAAGGAGAAGTTGAAAAAGAAGACAAAGTCTTCTTGTTATTTGGGAATTTCACAGCATCAGTAGGTTGTGTAAGCTGGTGGAGAACCCTCCTTCAATTATTTTATGATTTTATTTATTTATTCATCATTTTAGTTTTATTAATTAATTCACTTATAAGTATTCACCCTTTAGGTATATGACTTTCTTCAAACTACAACTACCACCCCCCTAAATTAACTAGTATATATTCTTCAAGAACTACAAACACATCCCCAATTCACATTTAAACTTCACGAATAGCTATTAATTTACATGTATAAAACGAGTTGCATTGTGTATAGTAATGTAGATTGCATCGTGTGTGTTGTTTGTGTCATATAACTAGTAAAACTGGAGGCAATTTAGTGGATTGAAATGTAGTGTGTGGCTTGATTTTGCTCGGGACGCGCAAAAAGTTAGTGTGGTGGATTTGATAACTCTTTATTAGAGTTACATTTCTTATATGATTTATATCGTTTTACGTGATTTCCGAGTTGATTATATCGGTTTTACACTATGATTAGAGAGAAAATGTATAATTTTAGCTTTGAGCATGAAGTAGTTAATCCTAGCGTCTCTCGCAATAAATTATGTATTTTTTTACTTTTGATCGCACAGGTTTGTTTCGTGTTGTTTTGACAGGACCATAGCTTTGTAGATGAAGCGGAAAGGAGAAACGAGTGTTAGAGATTATTAGGGAGCTAAAACGGAGAAGAAATCGTAAGGAAAATAGTGTAAAGACATTGAGAGGGGGAGGCAAGTGTCATATAATCAAGTTTGTGTAATGAAACTTTAACCCCCTCCCCATACTTAGCCGAAATTCGGAGGAGAAATTTTTACCAACTCACTGTAATCACGATCAAAGGAGGAGATCGCAGGACTAGAGACTTGATCACACGATCTGCCCACTTGATCGTGCGATCACCTGGAGAAAAGCCAAAGGCACGTACAAAGTAAAGCAGATCGCATGATCAGAAAATCTGATCCTACGATCTACTCAAATCCAAGGACGGGCTTCTCCTAAAACTATGTAGTTTTGTTTTAATTACTTCCCAAACCTAAATGGGGGATTAATTAATACATCCTACACAATTATATCATTGACGTGAGACGAAGAGGATGAGGACAAAGACGAAGGACGAAGGCTCAAGAAATCCATTGGAGATCTAGGTTTTTACTTATTCTTCTTCTTCTTCTTTCAAATATTGTATGGAGAAACTAGATAGTTTTGGTAGCTTGATTTGAATTAGCTAAACAATTTTCTAGGCGTCTTTATGAGGGCTTAGGGTTTTATGTAGACAAATGAATTTTTAGGTTATACTTTGTCTCATGCGTTGATGCTTTGATGTATTGAATGAATATTTAGTTTATTAAACTTGTTAGTGAGTCTCGCCTATTGACATGGCGTGATTATGATTTACTCTTCATGAAAACTAGGTTTTTTTCCTAGTTCATCATCTTGCTTCATTCTAATGTTTACTTTAGTTACATGTTCTTGTCTTGAGCTTAATCCTTAGTGTGAAAGGAGTGATCAACTGGACGCGCTAGCTAATTAAATGAGTGCACGACAGTGACTCAGACTAATTGTGATGAGAACTTGATTACAACCCTGAATCACCGAGACCGAGAGGGGAAGTGTTAGGATTGGCCTTAAGGGGTAGATTCAATCGGTGAGATTCGACTATTTCGTGTAACGGTGGACCGACATGACCCGTTGTCGTGCAGCTCGTTATCCTACAAGAACGGACCGGTAGACTCATGAGACCGACAGTAAATTGTAGTCAACGGAGACGTAGGATGACATGAGACCCACAGGAGATTGTCAGTGCAATTACCTGGCTGAGCTAGAGTAGGATTGACGTGTTACATAGCTGAACATGAATTCGTCTACAACCCTAGGTGATCTAGAGATTTCTTAGCTTCTCTATAATTTTTTATTAAAAGAAAAATCCAAAAATATTAGTTAGTTGTTATTTTAATTTAGTCACCTTTTTGTGGTTGATGAACTCTTTAAATCTCAATTCGTCCTCCTTATACCGCATTCTAAGTTAATAACTAATTAAATAATCTCAAGTATGTCCTCGTGGTATCGATAACTCGGGGTTGTAATACCACCACTATATTACTTAACTGTGCACTTGCGCATTCGCGTTAAGAAATCGCGTCAGCCAGTGAGCAAACCGATGATTTTTTGTTGAGAGAACGGTTGGACAGCGTGGTGGCCACACCCAAATGATAGGATCACTTTGTGGGATCAAGGGTTACTCATTTAATTGCGACGAGATCAGATCATCTCCCGGTCCATTTGGACATTAACCCAAACCTACGGAAGATATTTCAAGCTCAAAGACGAAGGTTCATGTAGGTTATCAAAAATAGAGGAGAGAGACACTCGGATATGGGAGACTCTGTGGCAGTTTCGGATAAATATTTTCAGCAGTGTAGCACGACTGATTTCGGTAATCATGCGGCCAAGCTGCGGTCTATGAGGAACCGACTGATGGAATTCAAAAAGAGCGGTTGGGTGGTGGACGAAATCAAGAAATTGCGAGGGACATACGATGATCTTATTCGGACAAATGAGATTCGGTGGTTCCAACGTTAAATAATTAATTGTCTTCTAATGGGTAACAGTAATACTCGGTATATTCACAGCAAGGCCTCGTCTAGACGGCGGAGAAATTTCATCTTTGGTAATGAAGATACAAAGGGAATGTTGAAGGAGGGTAAGGAGGAGGTAACAGTTATTCTCCAACAGTACTTTAAAGAACTTCTTGCGTCGCAAGACCCCTCGGGACAAACAGATCGATTGGGTTGTTGGGATTGTACCTACAATTCTTAGCCATGAACAGAGGATGAAGCTAGATGAGCCGTTTAAGGCTCCGAGAATTGATGGTTTCCCACCGGCTTTCTTTCAGTGTTACTGGCTAATTGTTGGGGAGAAAATGACTACGGATTGTTTGGGGGTTCTAAACAGTGGAGAGGATGTCAGTCAATTCAACAAGACGCTTATTGTTCTCATTATGAAAGTAAAACAACCGCGGAGATTGATGGATTTCAGAATGATTACCTTGTGCACGACAACGTATAAGATTATTGCGAAAGTTATAGTGAACTGTATAAAATTAGTCTTGAATAAGCTAATTTTACCGTACCAAAGTGAATTTGGGTCTGGTAGGCTAATTCTAGATAACGTGATGGTGGCTTACGAGTTGATCCACAAAATGAAGACTAGGATGAAGGGGAGGACATGATTATGGCACTTAGAGATGATATTTGTAAGGCAAATGACAAAGTGGAATGGAGTTCTCTTTGTGCGATCATGTTGCGTTTTTTCAAACAGGTTCTCTTTTGTGCCGAATGGGGAAATGGTAGGAGATGTCACTCCTCAACGTGGCCTTCACCTAGGATGTCCTCTCTCTCCTTTCCTGCTTATGCTTAGTGCTTGTCGCACTCACTTACTATAATCGGTTCAAATAGGTTGATTACTCTAATCAAAGCTTCACATGGTGGTTCTGTGGCATCACATCTTCTCTTCGCAGATGATAGTATTATTTTTGCAAAATCAGTACCTTCGAAGGTTTTTGCTCTCATCCTGTTCTGCCAGAATATGAAAGAGCATCAGGTCAAAATATTAATTTGAGTGAGTCAGATGCGATGTCTCGACAAAATGTTAGGGGTGAAAACCGAAATCAACTTTGCAACATGCTAGGAGTGCCATGTGTTCTTGTTTTCAAGAAGTATATGGGTATGCCAACGAAGGTTGGTAGGGAAAAGACAGCGAATTTCTCGAACATATTTTATTGTATTGGTGATGGGTGGCGGTTGATGTGTTCCACGATCGCTGGATACCAAGGCCAGCTGGATTTAAAGTCATTTCAGCCGTTAGTGTTGATGGTCCTCTCCCTATGAGTGCTCTTATCTATCCTTACAAAAAAATGGGATATGAATTGAATCATCGAGGTGTTGAATGGGGTATATGCTGAAGTTATCCAAGCGATCCCACTTTCAATTACAGAGCAAAAATATGATTGGTCGTGGTTCTACGACAAGGAGGGGACATATTCGTTAAAAACGGGCTACATGGTGGGTGAAGATTTAAGACATGAGCGACTCTCAAAGGAAGGTAGTAGGCGCAATCAAGTTGTTGTAAGGAAAGTACGTTAGTGAAATTCTGGAGTCTACCTATTCACATATGTGCTACGTTTACAGTTTGGGGTGCTTATCATGTTTCTCTCCCAACTACCCTTAATATTACTAAGAGAGGGGTAAATTTCCCGTCACGTTGTGCCCGGTGTGGAAAAAAAAGATGAATCAGAAACCCACCTCTTCCGGAGATATAAAGCTAGTAGAAGAATTTGCGAGATGGTCTTAGGTAAACAATCACTCCAATAAACATAGCCTGATTAATTCTTGGATTGATGAGTCTTTAGAGGTTTTTTCAAAGCACACACAAACAGTTTTTTCCATCACTTTGAGGTTAATTTGGTGGAGTAGGAATCAACAGCTTTTTGGAGGGGAGGAACAAGACGAGATGTATATGTTTTGATGGGTTCAGAAGCATGTGATGGAATCTGTAGCAATTCATGCTCTTGGGTCGATGGAAGTGTTGTCGTTGATAGGAGAAGTTGTGCCACCAAACGGTACTGGCCCGGAAAGTTGGAAATCACTACCTGCGGGTTTCACTAAGTTAAACTTTGGATGCGGCTTGGAAAAATAAGGATAAAGGGGGAGCCTTCGAGGTGGTCCTTCAAAACAAAACATGGGTTTTAATTGCGGTTATTGTGGGAGCATTACCAGTAGCTACTTTTGCTGCTTTGACGGTGCTATTGGCCGTCCGAGAGGGTCTACTGCTCGCACGAACGATGGGCATTCAAAAACTCGTTGGTGTGTTGGATTTGCGAAAGATAGTTATCGATCTTACGAATCGGGACTCTACCCATTCGGATCGGTCGTGTTTCGGCATGGTGTTACAATATTGTTGCATTCTACTTACTTCCTTCGTGAGTTTATTTTAAGTTGGTTTCCAAGGAAAGCTAATCAGCTTGCGCACCGGTGTGAAAAGGTTAGTGTTATGACACAGCGGATGAATCCGGGCATGAAGGAAGAAATATGAACAAATAAAGAACGATAGGTAAGAATTTATTTTGGTTCAAAATTTGTGAAACTAGATACATCCATGACCTGAAAAACGGTTTAATTAGAGAGAAACAACTCGATTACAACCAAACTATGTCCAAAAGGCCATAGCGGCCACCTCGGTACATCACACACCCATAATCCACGACCCTAGGTCCTTATATAGGCCTAGGATACCGACTTCGTGCCCAAGAAAAAAAGAAAATACCAAAAACGAACAAGGACACAATATTCAGCTGGCTTATCAAACTATTTAGAACCGTCACAATCGAATTGTTCTGACCCGTCGAATTGTTGTTTCGTTCTTGCTTAGCCATTGCTTTGCCGGTTCGCCCGAATTCTACCTTTAAATCATTTCCAACAAATCTTCACCTTGATTCAATTCCTAGCAACCAAAAATGATCTTCTCTATAATCTAGAAACGAATGCGGCATCCCAGAATCATAACGAGCACGCCTCCACCTGAATAGTTGCACTCCCAAGAACCGAATGAATTGCTATACCCAGAACTAGACTTGAATACTTTCACTATGAAAGCAAGACCGAATGTACTCCCGATGCACTCCAAACAGCCCCAGAATGAGTGCACCATGACAAGTGCCCAGATGTCATTCTGACAAGATGCACCAATGACGAGTGTCACAAACTGTCATGCCACATGCGGACCGTATGCGTCAGATGCGCTCGAAACCCTAGTGTGCGCCTGAAACTTTTCGCGCTTAGAACCAGAGTTTGATTCGCGTGCCAAAAATCTCAACCGCCAGATGCTCCATGTTGTTGCTCTAACTCCAACGAGTTCCTGTAAAGCAAAAGCCATATCTAGACTCAATTAACACACCAGATGCTCCACGGCGGGATTCGGATTGTGCCTGACCGCCAATTGCTAGGACGCCGGATGCCTGTGAACCGCCATATTCACGCCAGAGCTGAATGCGTGTCGGATTTTCCAAATCCCTTGCATGCCTAATTAGGTGCACGCCATATTGCTCCATGCCAGGAGCCCAATTTGCTAGTTGATTAGAGTCGCCTCCATCTTGACTTGAATCCTCCTAGCAACCATAAATGGATTGCTCTTCAGAACCAAATCTTGCCGGATGTGTCAGATGCCATATGCATCTGTACGCCAGATTGCACGCCTGAAATATATTAAGCCAGAACTGAATCCAATAATTAGCTCAATAAGTCAAATCGAAAGCATGAAACAAAGTCTACGATCAGGAATTACCTGTTGGAATAGATGCCCTAGTGCCAATCTTATTTAGTATGAACATTACCTTTGGCTAGAATATTCATTGTATTATTTATGGAGATATTTAATATAATGAAGTCCTTAGATTGAAAATGTGTTGTTCATATTATATATCCCTAGTCAATTATACTGATTAATAGGATCATCAACTATAGACTAGTATGGGGTTGGATTGATATGGAGATATCACGATCCAACACATGGGTAGCATTAAGGGTAATAGCATACTGGATTGACCCACAACGAGGAGGCTACATACATGTTATGTAAAATCACTAGTGCTTCTCGTAGTGATAACGGTATTATCATCCTTTTACTTGAAGTCACTAGATCCTCTAATTGTGGAATATTGTACTACCTCCGTTTCTTCTCTATAGCACCGGTTTGACTTTTTGACTCGTATCTGGATCACTTTGACTGAGTGATTTGGATAGCAAAACGATGCGATTTTGTAATAATTTTTTCACCGTGTTATAGAGCAACTTTTACTCTACACTACCATGAAAAAATTATCAAAAAATTATATCATTTTGTTATCCAAATCACCGGGTCAAAGTGACCCAGTGAATAGTGGTAAAAGTCAAACCGGTGTGATAGAGAAGAAACGGAGGTAGTATTTTGATATCGTCAAACGGTACACCGTAACTAGGTAGCAATAAATGCGCTTATTGAACACAATAGGAAGCAAGCTTAGAGATGGTAGTGATGTAGATAGAATTTGTCTCTCCTACATAACGGGGGAAAATATCCACAGCCACTCGAGGGATGGTTCTTATAAAATGTCTAGCCAAACTCAGATAAATCTATATGGGATATTGATGTTATCTGCATGGATAAGACTATTCCCATGATCGAGAAACTATGGATTGGATATACGAGTGTGACTTGTATTGTTATGACAAACCACCTCACGAACGAAGAACGAATAAAAGAAGAACACGAATATTTACGTGGTTCGCTAGCAAAATATTTGCTAACTACCTCCACGGCGGAAAAGCACTCTTTATTCACTTAAGATGAACAATTACAATGTTTTTGCATACCTAGTAGAGAGACTACTAGCTTGTTTATATAGTTCCCTAGAGGAAACCCACAGGCCAAAGGTTTCCAAAACCAAATTGGAAACAAACTTGCTGCCCATAAGTTTCCATCTTTGATATGGAAACAATTCCTAACAATTGCTACCTCATTATTCCACCGCCTTTGACTAATTCAACACATTCAAGGCACCTCCTCAACAAATCTCCACCTTGACTTGAATTCTCTTGTCAACAGCAGCTGCTCCTCTTCTCGTAAACATAGCTACGTCTTCTCCGCTCCCAATTGTCTCTCGTCACAGAGACTCACTAGACCCCCACCGGGTCCGACATGGCCCCTAAGGGCCTCACTGGCTCAAGTTGTTGAGCAATTCCAGACAATGCTGGAACTTGCTCTCCGAAACCGGTTTGGTGAACATATCCGCGGGGTTGTCAGCAGTCCCCACCTTCATCACCTTGATCCTGCTCTCGTTTCTCAGAAAATGATACCTGACGTCGATATGCTTGGTCCTTTCATGATGAACCTGGTCCTTAGTCAAGCTAATCGCACTCAAGCTATCACTGTAGACTATCGCCCGATCTTGAAGTAGCCCTAGATCATTGACCATTCCCTTAAGCCAAATTGCCTCATTTGCTGCTTCCGTTAGAGCCATATACTCCGCCTCCGTGGTGGACAAAGTCACCGTCGGCTGTAGCGTTGCCTTCCAACTCACAACAGATGCTCCCAGAGCAAATACGTAGCCTGTCATTGATCTTCTACTGTCAATATCCCCTGCATAGTCCGCATCTGAGAAACCAGATACCAAGATGTTTTCACGTGACCCATAGCATAGGCCAATGTCTGACGTACCCTTAAGGTACCTGAATATCCTCTTCACCGCCTGCCAATGGTCCCTACCCGGATGAGCCATGAAACGACTAACCATACTAACAGCGAATGCTATGTCCGGTCGAGTACATACCATAGCATACATGAGACTTCCAACTGCGCTAGCATATGGAATCTTGGACATGTACTCCTTCTCCTCCTCAGTCTGAACGGTGTACATTCCTAGCTTGCTGTTAGTTGCCATAGGAGTATCTATAGCATTAGCTGATAACATCCCGAATCTTGCCAATATCTTCTTGATGTATCCCTGCTGTGATAAGAAAAGCTTCTTCTTCTTCCTATCTCTATAGATCTCAACTCCCAATATCTTCCGAGCAGCTCCCAGATCCTTCATCTCGAATTCCGCACTAAGGGACCTCTTCAGTTCTCTAATGTCCTTGATATTTCGAGTTGAAATCAAAATATCATCCACATATAGAACTAGGCAAATACGTGATCCACTATGCAACTCTTTGTGATACACGCAACAATCATACTCGCACTTGTGGTAACCAATCTTCAACATGAAGCTGTCATACCTCTTGTACCATTGCCTCGGCGACTGCTTAAGTCCGTAGAGAGATCTCTTCAGCTTGCACACGTGGTTCTCTCTTCCGGGAACTTGGAACCCCTCTGGTTGGCTCATGTATATTTCCTCCTCCAACTCTCAGTGCAGGAAAGCTGTCTTGACATCCAATTGCTCAAGCTCTAGGTCGTGGTGTGCCACTAAAGCTAGTAACACCCGGATAGAAGTATGCTGACCACCGGTGAGAAGATCTCGTTGTAGTCAACTCCCTCTTTCTGACTGAACCCTCTTGCAACTAGCCTTGCCTTATACTTGACGCCCTCTCCAGATGTAGTTCCTTCCTTTCTTCTGAAAACCCACTTGCAGCTGACTATCTTCCTTCCCGCTGGCAATTTAACAAGCTCCCAAGTCGAGTTCTTGCTAAAAGACTCCATCTCCTCTCCCATTGCGGCAATCCATTGTGCTGACTCAGAACTAGATATAGCGGCCTTGTAGGAGGATGGCTCGTCCTCTACCTCTTCCGCTACCTGTAATGCATATCCCACCATACCATCATCTCTGTATCTCGCCGGAGGCTTTATGACTCTCCTTGGTCTTCCTTCAGCAATACTTTGATGAACCGGTTCCTCTGGTGTAGACGCATCCTCACTATTAGACTCTTCTGCTTCTTCCTCTTCGGCTTCCGGCGGCGGTGTAAGGATTTCGGAATCCTTAGGATCAATAGGATCTGACTCTCCCTCCACCTTCTTCTTTTCACCTCCAAGATCCACTTCCACGGAGTTCTTCAACATATGAGTCTCATCAAAGACTACACTTCTGCTAAGTATAATCTTGTTGTCTTCCCATATCTTGTATCCCTTCACACCTGTTCCGAAACCCATGAATACTCCCTTCTTAGCTCTTGGTTCTAGTTTGCCATCATCAACGTGATAATAGGCAACACAACCAAAAACTCTCAAATCCGAGTAATCCACTGCATTACCGGTCCAGACTTCCATAGGAATCTTGCATCCTATACCTGTGTGCGGGCTCCGATTTATGAGATAGCATGCCATGGAAACTGCCTCTCCCCAGAAACCTCTAGAAAGACTTGCATTCGAAAGCATGCACCTTGCTTTTGCTAAAAGTGTCTGATTCATTCTCTCGGCTACACCGTTCTGTTGCGGTGTGTGCCGAACGGTGCGATGGTGTGCTATTCCCTGACCTTGCAGAATCCATCAAACTCTGATGAACAGAACTATAAGCCGTTGTCCGTGCGCAGCCTCTTCACCTTCTTTCCCACCTGATTCTCTACTAGTGTCTTCCACGCCTTGAAACTTGCGAAGGCTTCACTCTTGTGCTTCATCACGAATATCCAAGTCATCCTGGAGTAGTCGTCTATGATGCTTAGGAAATACCTGTACCCTCCAATCGCCTCGAATCGAGATGGACCCCAGCAATCTGAATGGATATAATCAAGAGTACCTTTCGTTCTATGAACCGCCTTAGGGAACTTGCTACGCTGTAGCTTCCCATACACGCAGTGCTCACAAAACCCTAGGCTCTTGGGCGCATGCCCGGTGATATAGCCTTTCTTGTGAAGTTCCTGCATTCCACGTTCACTCATATGGCCGAGCCTCATATGCCACAGCTTAGTTAGATCAGCTTCCTTAATCTCGGCTGAGACAACTCCAGCAGAACCTGTGATCGTCGAACCTTGCAACATGTACAAAGTCCCATTCTTGACTCCCCTGAGAATCACCTTAGAACCCTTGCAGACTTGTAGATCTCCACCTACACCTTTGAAACTGTATCCCTTGCTGTCGAGTAGACTCAAGGAGATCAGATTCTTCTTAATATGTGGTACATGCCTGACTTGCTCTAAAGTACATAACTTCCATTCATTCGTCTTCAATCTAACTGAGCCGCTCCCAATCACCTTACAGACGGCTCCGTTTGCCATGTAGACAGACCCTCCATCCGTTTGGTTGTACGTTGAGAATAGCTCCTTGTTAGAGAAAATATGATAGGAAGCTCCAGAATCAACGACCCACGCATCCTAAGAGTGCGTGACAACATCTGCCATTATAACGTAATCATCCTCATACGAGTTACCTTGTTCTGCTACGGCTCCGGATCCATTTTGCCCCTGTTGACCTCGTTTCGGGCAATCTCTCTTCCAGTGCCCCTTTTCCTTGCAAAAGGCACAGACATCCTTGGGTAACTTAGAACCTGAGAACTGCTTCTTCTTGTTATTCTTACCCTTCTTGCTTCCCCCCTGTTGCCATCAGTCCGGAAGCATGGTCCTCTGTACCTATGCCTACACCCTTATGATGCAGTTCCCTAGCATGGAGCGCCGATCTCACCTCCTCTAGGGATAAGTCGTCCTTGTTCACAATGAACGACTGCACGAAGTTCTCATATGATGGAGGTAACGAGATCAATAACAAAAGTGCAGCATCCTCATCCTCCACCTTCTCGCCAATATTACGCAAATCTAACAGAATTGTGTTCAATTGATCAAGATGGTCCTTGAGAGTCGTACCTTCGAGCATTCGCAGGGTGAAGAGCCTTTGCTTTAGCATCAACTTGCTAGTGAGACTCTTCGTCATGTAGAGACTCTCCAACTTGAGCCAGAGCTTCGCTGCTTCCTTCTGATCTGCGATCTCGATGATCACGTCATCCGATAAGCACAACATAATCGTTGCGTGTGCCTTCTCCTCCATCGCCTTGAACTCCGCTGATGCAACACTCATGCCTCCCTTGTCCGCGGTCAAAGGTGTCCACAAGCCTTGCGATTTGAGCAAAGCCTCCATCTTTATCTTCCACAGACTGAAGTTGTTCCCTCCTGTGAACCTGTCGATCTTCAACATCGATCCGGACATCGTTCTTGGTGGATCTTGAACTCTAGTCGCGTGCTCCACCTAGATTGCAAAACCCTAGATTTGATTCCACCAAGTTGTGAAACCCTAGCTTTGCTCCGCCTTGATCTTGATCTTGAAACACCGCCAAACCAGGCTCTGATACCAGTTTGTTATGACAAACCACCTCACGAACGAAGAACGAATAAAAGAAGAACACGAATATTTTACGTGGTTCGCTAGCAAAATATTTGCTAACTACCTCCACGACGGAAAAGCACTCTTTATTCACTTAAGAGGAACAATTACAATATTTTTGCATACCTAGTAGAGAGACTACTAGCTTCTTTATATAGTTCCCTAGAGGAAACCCACAGGCCAAAGGTTTCCAAAACCAAATTGGAAACAAACTTGCTGCCCATAAGTTTCCATCTTTAATATGGAAACAATTACTAACAATTGCTACCTCATTATTCCACCGCCTTTGACTAATTCAACACATTCAAGGCACCTCCTCAACATGTATATCTCGTGTCCAGTCCGGATATAGAGACAAAGGGATAAGACAATACTTACACAAGGTTTGTCGGATTACTAACTATTTCTATTAGTTGGGGTTACATGGATGTGTTGCTAGACACCGCTCCATGTTAGTAATTGTTACTACCAACTAAGTAGAAACCTATGGGGTCACACGGCATATGGATTAAACTAGACTTGGGAATTAATTAACACGATCAATTAAATAGAAGGATCAATACGCAAGCACATGCAAACTTAGTAGGACTAATATGCAAGGTTAACTAATCCATGTAAGGACATGATTAGTATAGTGGCATTTATGTAGTTAACAAAGAAAAGTTGGACTACATAAAGGAAACTCCTAGCTTATTTTCTCACTAATGCTCATAACATACATTGAGTGAGAGAGAACAAAGTAAGGAGATAGAGCAAGATAAGAGGGTCGGACCCCCTAGTCCGCCCCTACCCCGTCGGCCACCAAGAGAGGCGCGGCCTCCTCTTGGTTAGTTTGTTTGCATGATTCTTCTTCCTTCTTCCACCTGTTTCTAGCACAAGACGTGGAGGAATCTAGATCTTGATCCTAGGCATGGACTAGCCGTAGAGACGCAAACAATAGTTTGCGTTTTGAAGTCATTCCAGGAGACAAACAAGTAATTATATATTTAATATAATGAAGTTATTATATTGCAAATGTGTTATTTATCTTAAATATCCCTAGTCAATTATACTGATTAATAGGACGATCAACTATAGACTAGTATGGGGTTGGATTGATATGGAGATATCGCAATCCAACACATGGGTATGCATTAAGGGTAATAGCATACTAGATTGCCCACAACGAGGAGGCTACATACATGTTATGTAAAGTTTCAAGTGCTTCTTGTAGTGACAACGATATTGTCATCCTTACACTTGAAGTCACTTGGTCCTCTAGTTGTGGAATATTTTGTTTTGATATCGTCAAACACTACACCGTAACTGGGTAGCAATAAAGGCGCTTATCGGACACAATAGGAAGCAAGCTCAAAGATCGTAGTGATGTAGATAGAATTTGTCCCTCCTATATAACGGGAGCAAATATCCACGGCCACTCGAGGGATGGTGCTAATAGAATGTCTGACTAGACTCCGATAAATCAATAAGGGATGTTGATGTTATCTGGATGGATAAGACTATTCCCATGATCGAGAAACTATAGATTGTATATACGAGTGTGACATTTATGTCTCCTGTCTAATCCGGATATAGAGACAAAGGGATGAGACAATACTTGCACAAGGTTTGTCGGATTATTGACTATTTCTATTAGTTGGGTGGCATGGATGCGTTGCTAGACACCGCTCCATGTTAGTAATCGTTACTACCAACTAAGTAGAAACTTATGGGGTCACACGCCATATGGATTAAACTAGACTTGGGAATTAATTAATACGATTAATTAAATTGAAAAATCAATACGCAAGCACATTCAAACTTAGTAGGACTAATTTGCAAGGTGAACTAATTCATGTAAGGACATGATTAGTATAGGGACCTTTATGTAGTTAACAAGGAGTTGTTGGACTATATAAAGGACACTCCTAACTTATTTTCTCACTAATACTGATAACATAGATTGAGTGAGAGAGAACAAATCAAGGAGAGAGAGAGAGAGTCAAGAGGGCCGCACCCCCTTGTCCGCCTCTACCCCGTCGGCCACCAAGAGAGGCACGAAATCCTTTTGGTTCGTTTTCTTTTGCGTGATTCTTCTTCCTTCTTCCACCGGTTTCTAGCACAAGACGTGGAGGAATCTATATCTTGATCCTAGGCATGGAATAGCCATAGTGACGCAAAAAAAATTTTGCGTTTTGAAGTCATCCCAGGAGACAAACAAGGTAATTGTTACTACAACCTTTACTATCGTTATGATGTCTCTTCTTATGATCCTTGGAGGCTCTTGTGCGGATCTTAATTATTTTTTTCTGTTGCGTAATCCGTTACAAAATCCTACAGTGGTATCAGAGCCACATGTCATCGAGCATAACGTAGTTTATGTGTTACGATTATGTCTATTTTATAATTTAATTATTGTTTATCTCGTAAAATGGACAAATCAAGCATAATTGATGCAATTTGAATATGATTCAATCAAACAAGACCTAATTTTACATAAGATGTAGAAATTAGTGAATTTGGATCACACAGGAGGTGAAATTTTGGATCCAAAAAACTAGGGTTTGGGCACAATTTGGAAAAGGGGGTTTTCTAATTTGGAAACAACTAAACTTGGGAAACAAGGGAAGGAGTTGTTTTGGAAACAACTCCTAAAGAGGTTCGCCCCCCCTAGGGGACCGCATTTCCTCTTCATTGCCGCCCAAGGTAGGCACGACCAAGGGGCCGTGCCTCCCTAGCGCACGGCCTAGCCGTGTGGGCTAGGGGCCGGCCAGCTCAAGTCTTGTGGCGGTCCTTTAGGGGTTCGGCCATAGTGATGGTGGGCCCTCTTGGACCTTTTTGACCCTAGTATGTCCAAAATCAACTAAAATTAACCAAGCGCATTAAAATTGGATTTTAACTGTTATGTGCTATTCGCATGGTGATTGGATATGGACTTAGATGTGGATGCTGTGAATGTTTAATTTTGTGGTTTGTTTTCACGGCCTGCGAGCCGGTAAATTAATGTAATATTTAATTAGGTTTTACGGCCTGCGTGCCGGTCTTCTTCTCGACTTGTGAGATCTTTTTATTTAGTATAGATGCTAGCTAGTACTAGATAGAATATATGATAGTCAAGACATAGAGAAGAAGAATCCTAAAGAATTAAAGGACCATAAGATGCAGCATTCCACTAGGCTAATGGAGCATTCCACAAGCTATGTAGCATGGACCAAAAGATGGAGGCACATGGAGATGAGCTTGCTATTTTAGGGTTCATAGATTTTCTCATTGGCTTGGGAATATCTTATTCTAGGAGGCCATATCCATATAACGTTTTATTTTTAATTTTTGTGATTGTTTATTTATTGTCTTATTATTTATTGTTGGTGTATGGACGACGCATGCAAAAATTGATAATAAGATAATTAACAATATGGATTTTTTATTTTGGGATTGTCCAACCCAAATAAGTAGATCAGTTGAATGGATCAACAAAACAATTAAAATTGAAAGGACAAATCCCTCAAATTTAAATATTGCGTTTTGCCTTCTCGTAACTTAAACACTCATCATGATCATGCTTTTCCAAGCTCGTGCGTGCCAAAGCAGTGCGACTTGGTTCACCTTGATGTGATGCGATGGCACAAGCAAGTTATGTGAAACTGTTTGAGTAAGAGGTTGGACGCAACTGGGTGATTTTAATAAGATTAAAAGTCTGGAGGCAATCAATTGGGATTATCTATGGGATAGATAAATAAGGAGTTATTTGTCCAATTGAACCAAGAGTTTCATAAGGATGCAATTGGAATCGTTCGTACCTAAATAACTAATTTTTGGGTCACTTGCCAATGCAAGCTAAAAAATAAGTGAAATATGTATCTTGGCCCCACTAGAAAATATAATGGTATATTTCGCATTAATATTGAGGGTTATTAATCTGAGAAAAATAGTTGGGACTATGTATAAAAATCTAACCATTATTAAATGTAGTTGTTTGTTCACAAAATACTACAACTTGTATATTTCTCATTTTGTAGAATTCCAATGGCAAACAATTCATCGAATTCATCACATTCCCTACGAGCCGTTCTTGAGACGGACAAGCTTTCTGGAACAAACTTTCTAGACTGGTACAAAAACTTGAGAATCGTTCTCTAGAGGAAGAAGTTCCTGAAGGTCCAGAAAATAATACCCTTGCAGCCCTAAAGGCGCATCAGGAGTTCGTTGACGATGCTAATGATGCGGTCTGCCTTATGCTTTGCAACATGAACTCTGAGCTTTAGAAGTAACATGAGAACATGACTGCGTTTGATATGATCATTCACTTGAAGCAGCTCTTCGAAGAGCAGACAAGGGTTGAGCGGTATGAAGTTTTCAAGGCATTGTTCAAATGCCATATGTGAGAGAGAAACCCTGTGGGGCCTCACGTGCTCCGTATGATCGGGTTCTTGGAGAGCCTAACACGCCTAGGGTTCCCGTGGGCCAAGAGTTGGCGACTGATCTCATCTTGCAATCGTTGCCTGATAGTTATGGACACTTCATCATGAACTATAACATAAATGAGATCGTCAAGCCTCTGCCAGATCTACTCAATATGTTGAGAACAGCTAAACAAAGCATTAACAAGGGAAATGGCAATGCCATAATGAAGGTTAGCAAAGGAAATAGCAAAATGTTTGCTTCTACCTCCAAAGGGAAAGGCAAGTCAATTGCCAAACCTAAGGAAGTTGCCCTTAAACCTACTGGTGGCGTTTCCAATGGCGTGACTAAGGGTGATTGTCACTACTGCAGTCAGCCTGGACACTGGAAGAGGAACTTCCCAAAATATCTGGAGGATAAGAGGCTTGAAATAGTGATTCCACCACCACCATGTTTTTTTGTTATAGATTTCAATTTAACTATCTCTTCATCTTGGGTATTGGATACTGGATGTGGATCTCACATTTGTCGAAAGGTGCATGATCTAAAGAAGTAGAAGATTGGCTTAAGGAGAGATAGATCTGCGCGTTGGGAATGGTGAAAATGTTGCTGCAATGTCTGTGGGCGTGTATGAGTTGTCTTTGCCTTAAGGATTAGTTTTAGAATTAAATAATTACTATTTTGTGCCTGCTATGAGCAGAAACATTATTTCTATGTCTTGTTTGGACAAGGAAGGTTTTACTATTTCAATAAAGAACAATTGTTGCTCCATTTATTTTGATAGTATTCACTATTGTAGTGCGCAATTATTTAATGGATTATATATCCTTGATCTAAGCAATCATGTCTATAACATAAATACCAAGAGGATTAAAATGAATGATTTAAATCATGCTTATCTATGGCACTGTCGTTAGGCCATATAAACGAGAAATGTGTATATAGACTCCAAAAGGATGAATTTCTAGACTCATTTGATTTTGAATCATTTGAGACATGTGAATCTTGTTTATTAGGAAAGATGAAAAGGTCATATTTAAATAAGAAATGTGAGAGGACAAGTGAGCAATTGGCGCTCGTGCATATTGATGTATGTGGGTCATTTTCAAAGCCTACCAGGGGTGGTTACGTCTATTTCATTACGTTTACTGATGATTTCAGTAGATATATATTTGTATACCTTATGAAGGCCAAATCCGAATCCTTTGAAAAGTTTAAAGAATTCAAGAATGAAGTAGAGAAGAAACCAGACAAAAGTATCAAATTTGTACGATCATATCGTGGAGGAGAATACTTAATCTAAGAATTTGACGAATATCTCAGATAGTGTGGGATCTTGTTCCAACTCACTCCACCCGGAACGCCGCAATAGAACGGCGTGTCCGAGAGGAGGAATCGAACACTGTTAGACATGGTTCGATCTATGATGTGTCAAACTGATCTTCCATTATCATTTTGGGGCTACGCTCTATTGTGTGCAGCTTTCACCATTAACCGTGTTTCATCTGAATCGGTCGTGAAGACTCCATATGAGATGTGGAGTGGGAGGCGTCCCACAGTGTCCTTCATGAGGATTTGGGGCTGAGATGTCTACGTAAAACATTTACAATCAGACAAGCTTGGGCCCAAGTCGGATAAGTGTAAGTTTGTGGGATACCCTAAGGAAACTAAGGTATATTACTTCTACAATCCAACCGAGAACAGAGTGTTTGTTGCCCGGTCCGGCGTGTTTCTATAAAGAGAGTTTGTCTCTAAAAAAGAAAGTGGGAGGACTGTAGAACTTGAAGAAGTTCAAGAACCACAAACCACTGATCCTACTATGGAACATGAACAGGAACCACAAGATGTTGTGGATTATCATGTTCAAGTAAAACAAGAGCTTCGTAGGTCGAGTAGAGTGCGCCAGATAGGTATCGACTTCTCGTGATTGATCCTTGTGACATGTTGCTCATAGATGATGAGCCTACTACCTATGGAGAGGCCATGAAAGGGTCGGACTCTCAGAAGTGGCTTAAAGCTATGGAATCCGAGATGGAATCCATGTAGACCAACAAAGTATGGACTTTGGTGGAACCGCCCCAAGGGGCACGACCCATAGGGTGTGAATGGTTCTTCAAGAAGAAGACCGACATGGATGGTGATGTGATTACCTATAAGTGTCGATTCCTGGCAAAAGGATTCAGACAGATTCATGGCATAGACTGTCTTGAAACCTTTGCAAGGACCAATCCATCCGAATCCTACTTGTACTGGAGCTTACTACGACTATGAGATTTGGCAGATGGATGTCAAATCAGCGCTTCCTAATGGAAACCTCCTCGAGGATGTGTACATGACACAACCTGCATGTTTTGTGGATCCATAGCACGCAAATAAAGTATGTAAGTTGCAACGATCCATTTATGGATTGAAGCAAGCTTCTATGAGTTGGAACGACGTTTTTATGAAGCAGTCAAAGAGTTTGACTTCATCAAGAACGAAGATGAAACTTGCGTCTACAAGAAGGTTAGTGGGAGCTTGGTTGTATTTCTGGTCTTGTATGTGGATGACATACTACTCATTGGAAACGACATTCTCATGCTGCAATTTGTGAAAGATTGGCTAGGAAAGTGTTTCTCAATGAAGGACTTAGGGGATGCAGCTTACATACTTGGTATCAAGATCTATAGAGATAGATCGAGGAAGCTGCTAGGCTTAAGTCAAAATACATATATAGTGTAACACCCCCAAATTTTCATTACTGAAAGTCTGGGCGTGCCCTTCTCATGGAGAGTTACCCACCATGATCAGGAAAAAGGATCTTTGCTTCGGATTCAGAAAAACATACTTTAATACATAAAAGCGTTCACAACCTTGTTCAGAGTTATTACAAACTAATATCTTACAAACAGCGGAAAATAGTGAGATTACTACTTTATTTAGGCTAGGTGATGCTTGCGCTAGTACTCGACGTTCCCATCCCCAGCGTAGGCCTCTCCTGTGGTGGTTTTACAAAACAAGGACACCACAGTTGAAAAGTCAGTGAAAACTGAGCGAGAACGTATCACAACGCGTAAACAAGAATGAGGCACAACAAGTTATTCCAAATTTATTTATTCCGAAAAAAAAAACAGTTTAATTATTTAATCAGGATGATCTATAACCAATATCGTATCCAGTGTGGACGACGAAGTAATTCGCGTGTCCGAACCAATTCCACCTCGGCAACTAGACCTTAAGTGTCGACACCCCCTACGAGGGAAGCTTTTGTCCCAAGAGAGTAGTACTAGAGCCTTACCCTGTGCTAATGTGCCCCAGGGGTACTCATAGAGTCACCTTCGACTCATGTCCCAAGCCTTGCTTGGTCTACCATATTAAGTCCCAAGCTTTGCTTGGTCAACCATGTAAAATTCCCGAAATATTTAATTTGAACGTGTTAAAGAATGTAGATCAATTAACGAAATGAAATATTTAGTAAACACAAGTATTAAGTAAACATGATTTAAAAACATTTACTATCCAAGTCAAAGCAAGTAGAGGCATTATAGTTAAACACGCGTTTTGAGAGTAAGGGTTGAGCCTACGAACTCACCTACACGTCCGTTTGTGGTTCAAATGTACTCGACGTAGCCTTCGTCGGTAAACTCGGTGTCTACAAATAAGGATAAACCCTAATTAACACTTAATCGCTTAATATGCAAGTGCTAATATAATATGTACGATATGCGTGTTGATCCTTGTTAATGATTAGGCACGTGACCTACTTAAGTCTTAACGGTGTTCCTCTAATTAAAATCTTAGGACATTTTTATTGGTCTAAAATAGTTAATATTTATTTATTTATTTAATTACTAAACTAAAACTAATCTACACGTCTTAATCTTAGTTTAATAACTCTAATTATTTATATGCTAACCACTAGTCCTAATTTTAATTAACATTAGTTTACTAATAATATACTAAAATAAAACAAGGGTAGTCATTTGTATTTATAGTAAAGTATGGGTAGGGTAGGAAATAGCACATTTACCCTTAAAGTAATCAAATTCTCAAAAACAAGTTGTTGCTAGTTTCTTAAAAGACACTTTAACCCCATTACAAAACATTATTTTTTTAACTTTTCCGATTTTGACGAAAATAACGTGGGTGGTTCCCGGGACACTAATTATCATTTTTATGTAAGAATATATGGACGGTAGTTTCAAACACTGCTCTTTTTAGAGCGTTTGATTCCTAAAAAATTGACTGAAAGTAATTGTTAAAGACAACTACTACCCCAAAATATGAAATAATTAGCTATGACGATTTCTAACGTTCCGTTTTCGACCAAATTAACATGGATGACTCTAGAGACATGTGTGAGCAAGAATATGCAAGAATATGTTGAATGCGAAGTAAGGTAAGGAAGTTGTACCGATTTTTCGCTAAAGTAGGCGGTGAAATGGAATGAGCTTTTGGGACCTCGTGAGTCTCTACGGATGGTTGAGAAGGAGTCTTTGGAGTGTCACGGAATGATTAGTAGTAGCCGTGACTCAAACGGTGGTCGTTGGTGGTATTGGTGGATGGGGTGGTTACGTGAAGCTCTCGGGAAGGTAACAAACTTGGTGGCTATGGTGTTTTCTTGGCAAGGTGAATGAGTTGTGTTGGTGGAGGTGGTGTTGGTGTTGGAGATGGAAGAGTTGGTGTTGACAGTGAGGATGATGGTGGCGGTGGCTCTGGAGCTTCAAGTTGCCGTGGAGAAGTCATGGAGTTGTATGGCTATTTATAGGTAGAAAAATGAAGAAAAGAATAGTAAAGGTAGGTGAATAATTGTAGGAAGGTGAATGTGAATTATTTTCATCTGGCAAGATCCATATTTTGTGGAAATAAATATTTGACTACATTTTCTTTGTTGCAGATGAAGACTTGCAGAAGAAATGTTACCGACATGTTGTAAATAATTGGGTGTGGTGATTGTACCGTAATAATAGGAATAGCACGATAAAAGTTGCCACGTAAAATATGTGATACTATAATAGTGCACACGTTATCAAATATTATTGTGGTAGACATATAGCACCATATTATTTTTATTAGAACTTAGCCACATAAAAATAATACCACAAAATATTAAGGTCAAGATGTCAGTTAACACTCTATATTACCATAAAACATGCATATTTATTTTTAAAATACGCGATTAAATTTCGGGTTGTTTCATCCTTCCCTCCTTAAGATCAAGCTTCGTCCTCGAAGCGCAAAGATAATATCCCATAGAGGTAAATGTAATGATAAGAATGCAATGTATGTAATGTAGTATGAACGTGTGACAATAAAAGTGCGACGATCTCCTCCCCCTTAAAGGAGTGACGTCCTCGTCACTCGAGTTAGTACCTGGTCAAATAAGTGTGGATATCGTTGTTTCATGTCGGCTTCAGCTTCCCAGGTGACATTTTCAGTCAGATGACTGTTCCATAACACTTTGACTAACGTGGTTGACGTGGTACGAGTCTTTCTAGTTTTTGAGTCTAGGATTTTAACAGGATGTTCTTCGGATGTAGGAATAGGGTCTAATTCCAAGGGTTCAGGATCTAGGATATGTGATGGGTCTGGAATGTACTTCTTAAGTTGAGACACATGGAAGACGTTATGGACTCGTCCTAAATTGGAAGGAAGATCTAAGCGGTAGGCTAATTCTCCTATCCTGTCCAGTACGTCGTAGGGACCGATGAACTTGGGACTGAGTTTTCCTTTCTGATTGAAACGAGAGACTCCTTTGGTCGGTGATACCTTCAGGAATACCTTTTCTCCAACCTGAAACTCCACGGGTCTTCGTTTCTGGTCAGCATAAGACTTCTGTCGATCCTGAGCTGCTTTCATCCGCTGTTGGATGATTCTGACATGACTCATCATCTCCTCAATCATTTGTGGCCCCAATACTAGCGTCTCGCTGATGTCGTTCCAACACAAGGGTGTCCTACATTTTCGCCCGTACAGTGCCTCATAGGGTGCCATCCCTATACTTGCGTGGTAACTGTTGTTGTACGAGAACTCTATTAGTGGCAACCGGTCTACCCAAGAACCTTGGAAATCCATGACACATGCTCGTAGCATATCCTCCAGGGTCTGTATGGTTCGTTCTGTCTGTCCATCAGTAGCTGGGTGGAAAGCGGTACTGAACTTTAGCTGAGTTCCTAAGGCTTTCTGTAATGCTTGCCAGAAATGTGACAGAAAGTTTGGGTCTCGGTCTGACACGATGTCCTTTGGCACTCCATGGTATCGAACGATATTTTTAATGTATGCTTCCGCTCGCTGTTCCATATCCCAAGTGTCCTTCATTGGGATGAACCTTGCCGTCTTTGTCAATCTGTCCACCACAACCCAAATCTGGTTGAGGCCATTCTTCGTCACTGGCAAAGCAGTCACAAAGTCCATCGAGATGGAATCCCATTTCCACATGGGTACTTCTAAAGGTTGCACCAAACCTCCTTTCCTCTTGTGTTCGAACTTCACCTTTTGGCAAGTGAGGCATCGAGCTACAAACTCTGCCACTTCGTTCTTCATCCTTGGCCACCAGAACTGCTTCTTCAGGTCCTTGTATAGTTTATCACCTCCTGGATGGACTGAGTATGGCGTGTTGTGGGCTTCCTTCATCAACTGTTTTTTAACTTCCGTACACTTCTGGGGTACACACCATCTCCCTTTGTACCTTATGCTCCCATCATCGTGTACTCGGAAGTCCTTGGTCGATCCATCCTCGATCTTCTTCCTGATCCTTTCTAGCTTTACATCTCCTGGTTGTCCTTTTCTAATTTCTTCAAAGATGTCTAGGGTGGCTACTAAATTGCACAACATTTCTTCCCTCGCTCCGTTCTTATTGATTTCAATTCCCAGTTTCTGAATGTCATTTCGTAACTCCCTCGGTAAGATTCTTGACGCATTGATGGTATGGCTCGTCTTTCTGCTTAAGGCGTCTGCAACTACATTTGCCTTTCCTTCATGGTATTGGATTTGTAGTTCATAGTCCTTGATCAAATCCAACCATCTCCTTTGCCTCATGTTCAAGTCCTTTTGGGTAAACAAATACTTAAGGCTTTTGTGGTCGGTGAAAATCTTACAGGTTGCACCATAAAGGTAGTGTCTCCAAATTTTCAACGCGTGGACAATCGCGGCTAGCTCTAGGTCATGAGTTGGGTAATTCTCCTCATAAGATTTTAGCTGTCGTGAAGCATATGCAATCACCTTCCCTTCTTGCATTAGAACACATCCTAACCCGTGTTTCGAAGCATCACTATAGACCTCAAACTCCCTCGACTCTGATGGTAGGGTCAGAATAGGTGCTGTGGTTAGCCTTTCTTTTAGGGTTTGGAAGGCTTCCTCACATTTCTCATCCCAATGGTATTTGGTGGTTTTCTTCATCAGATTGGTCAGTGGTCTGGCTATTTTGGAAAAATCCTTCACGAATCTCCGGTAATAACCTGCTAGTCCCAAGAAACTACGGATGTCTGTTGCACTCTTGGGTCGTTGCCAATCCCTAACAGCGGTTATCTTTCCTGGGTCTACAGAAATACCCTCCTTAGATATTATGTGTCCCAAGAAAGGTACCCTATCCAGCCAAAATTCGCACTTGGAGAACTTAGCATACAACTGTTCTTGCCTCAGGGTTTGCAAAACTGCTCTAAGGTGTTCCTTGTGTTCTTCTTTCCCCTTAGAGTACACCAAAATGTCATCAATGAACACTACCACAAAGCGGTCCAAGTAAGGTTTCACGACCCGGTTCATCACATCCATGAATACAGCAGGAGCATTGGTTAGACCAAAAGGCATAACAGTGAACTCGTAATGCCCATATCTGGTTCTAAAGGCAGTCTTAGGGATGTCCTTCTCGGCTACCCTTAACTGGTGATAACCTGACCTTAAGTCGATCTTGGAAAAGGTATCGGCTCCCTGTAGCTGGTCAAAGAGGTCATCTATCCTTGGAAGTGGGTATCGGTTTTTGACGGTCACATTGTTAAGCTCCCTGTAATCAATGCACAGTCTTAAACTACCATCCTTTTTCTTGACAAACAAGACTGGTGCCCCCCATGGTGAAACACTCGGCTTGATATACCCCTTATCCAAAAGCTCCCTTAGTTGTTCCTTCAACTCTTCTAGCTCTACTGGCGCCATCCTATAAGGTGCTTTGCAGATCGGTCCTGTCCCTGGTACAAGGTCGATGGTAAACTCGACGGCTCTTTGAGGTGGCATTCCTGGAATCTCGTCGGGAAATACATCGGGAAACTCATGAACAACTGGGATGTCCTCAAGTTTCATCGTTCCCACACTATCGTCTCGTACAGAACATAGATAGGCTTGGTGACCCTTACTTATGGCTTTAACTACAGAAAGTGCAGACACAATTTTGACATTGGGTTTCTCGGTGATTCCTACGTGAGAGATTCTATTCCCATCTGGTCCTCTAAGGCTTACCTTTTGGTTACGACAATCTATGTGAGCATGGTGTTTTCCTAGCCAGTCCATTCCTAGGATAACGTCAAGGTTTTGTAGGTCGAAGAGGATTAAGTCAGTGGGTATCTCACTTTTCTGGATGGTTATGACTACTCCCCTTATGATGGAATCACAATTTACTACCCGTTTTGCAGGTGTAGATATAGACACAGGGTTCATAGGAGAGGATTGAAGTCCTAGTTTTCTAGCAAGAGATGACGATATGAAAGAATAGGATGCTCCACTATCAAAGAGTACGTAAGCAGGAGTGTTGTGAACTAAGAATGTACCAGTAACCACGTTCGTCGCAGCGTCTGCTTCCGTCTGGTTCATGGCATAGATTTGCCCCGCGCTCCTCGGGTTTCCGTTCCCCTTGTTGTTATTGCTCCCGTTCCCAGCTGGTTGTGCATTCCGGTTGTTGCTTCCTGCAGGTGCGTTGTAGTTGTTCCCTTGGGTTTTCCCTGCCTGATTGTTGATGTTTCCGCGACCATTTCCTCCGAATTGGTTATTGTTAGGTGGGTACTTGTTTCCATGCTGGTAGTTCGGGCGAGGGTTTCCCTGGTTCTGTCTCGGGTATCCGCTCCCTCCTGCCCTACCATTCTGGAGATCAGCTTTCTTAGCGTTACACTCAAACACTCGGTGGCCACGCTTCTTACAGTAGAAACATTCCACGGTCTTTCCTTCGCAGTCAACTCCAGGGTGGTCTCTACCACATTGCTTGCAATGGTAGTGACGGGGTCGTCCGTTGGCGTCAGTGTTGTAGTTCCCGAAGTTAGTGCGGTTCATTCCACGGTATCCCTCGGATGTGTTGGGTTTGGACCTCTTGTTCGCATGGTTGTGTTCCTTGGAGTTGTTTACTTCTTCCTCCTTCCTCTTGTTGGCCCGATTCCCTTGCACTCCCTCGACTTCCCCAATGAGAGCTGCTACTTCGTACGCCTCCCTTAGGTTAGCACTCCTAGCAGGAATCACGTCCCTCTGGATGCCGTAGCGAAGTCCTTTGACGAAGCGTCTGACCTTCAATTCTTCGGTTTCCACCAGTGCCCCGGCAAAGCGCGACAATTCTGTGAACTTACTGTAGTATTCCGACACCGTCATGTTGCCTTGCTTCAGGGTCAAAAACTCTTCATACTTCAGGTCCCTAACATGGAAGGGATAGAAGCGTTCCCTCAGTGCTTCCACAAATGTTTCCCAGTCAAGGTTACCATGGGCCATCAACCTGTCCTTATTGAGGGTCCACCAGGTATCTGCCTCTTCGTCGAGGTAGAGTGCCACTATATCCACCTTTTGGTCGGGTGGGCAACCGACAGAGATCAGGATTTTCTCCATTTTTCGGATCCAGTTCTCGAGGGTTACTGGGTCCTCTTGCCCCAGGTAGTAGGTTGGGTTTCTCTCGGCAACTCTCTTAGCCCAGTTTGTCCCGACATGTTCCCTTTGTTCTCTCTCTTCTCTTTCCCTCTCTTCTCTTTGTTCCTTCTCTTCTCTCCGCGCAACGAGATCACAATAGTGTATGAGTAGTTCCTCCATTTGGGCGCTCCTCCTTGCTGCCGACATTTTCGAGTTCCTATTACAATAGCGCAGTTAGATTAGTTCACTCAGGGAAAGGCTAATGGTAACACGTATCTAAGCATTATAAATTAGGGGTTACAATATCTATGCTGTGTTCCCTGACGTGTTGCCAACTAGGTCGATGGTCAAACATTCGTAGTCAAAAGTCTCAGTGGCATGGAATAAGGAGACAAGTTTACGATGCACTCTTCTTAGTTTGCGGGTATGGTTCCCCTAACAGTTCTTCTTATTGCCTATATTAGACCTTCACCTCAGATAGAACGTACCACACCCCTCCTTGAACTCATTTTCTAAGTTGCTATGGTCCTTTAGGCATCGCCATGTCTGAGTCTCCCACAAGGACTCCCCCTCCTTCTCCGTCCTCGTGGTCCTTAGCTCTTCCGAATCCCTCGGTGCCTATACCAGAGCCTGAGCCGGTGTGCGTTATTTCGGAGACAGAGGCTATCTTTGGTATTTCTTCTTTCCATAGAGATTCGTCGGGTCCCCTCCCTTGGCTATGCAGCATCCCAATGCCATATCCAACTCCACCTTCGGCACCTTCGGTGTCGAGGTCATCCTCAATTTTGCCATCTCGACCAGTGGGTCGGCCACGTTTCGCTGCTCGTGCATGTTCGGTCATGCTCTCAGAAGAGGTTCACGTTCGCCTGGGTCAATTGGGGCGGTTGCTTAGGCTCCACAATGACACCCAAGTTATTGAATGGCTTTTTCGGCACGCTCGTCATGCTATTCGGGATCTAGCTGATCCTAGAAGACAGACACGTAATGAAGGGTCACAGAATGCTCGTTCCTAGATAGTCCATGGTCATATTCAGTGTTGTACTATGTGTCTCTAAGTGTAATGGTCTCGGCATTGTATTTTCTCCGTTCTTAAGGAAGTAATGAATTATTAGTCCTAAGCATGTTTAGCAGAATATTATTATTATTATTAAATGACCTAATTGCCCCCCAACGGTTATAATTACAGAAAAGAACATTTTTTTTCCTCCAACGGTCAGCAGTCCCTCCAACGGCTATAAAAGGCTAAAAGTCAATTATACCCTTCAACCTATGCGTATAACGGCTAGTAGGGAGGTTAGAAACGTAAATTGATGTCCTTGGGGTTTCTATAAATAGAAGCTTCGTACCATACGACTCCCACAACTCAAACATATATAGAAATGTCTTCGGAGGGTACTATGGCTATTATGGCACTAATCCTTACGTTGTATGTGGTGGTCCTCTTCGTGCGACTCGGCTTCCCCTTCATCAATCAGCCATTGCTCCCTTTCCTTCTGATTTGGTTGTTCGGCTTCATTCTCATGTTGGTAGCATTTCGTTGGGAAAAACAGGAGACAGCGATGTACGAAAGGATGAAGTACCAGTGATGTAGTTATTTCCTATTTTTCCTTTTTGAATAAAAGTCACATTTTTTTTGCAATGAGTTACCAATATTTCTAACAAGAAGTCTTTTATTACAAGATCAACATGACTACGTAGTACAAGTACACACAACAAGATCATTAAGGCACACCACATAATTATTCGCACACATAATACTTAGGCATCATAATAACACGCTTAGCTAGACCCAACCATTCATTTAGGCAAACCTGGGCGGGCTAACACACTCTTCCTCGCAGTTGTTATTCTGCATCTCGGTCTCGGTTTGCACTTTCTACGCCTCCTATAGACATTACCAGAAAATCTTCGTCTCTCCCAGTGCTCCTTGACTCCTAGCATTAGGTCTGGAAGTGTTCGTGGACAGGGTATGAGGGGGTACACATAGGGGTTCGGGAAGAAATTGCCTGTGATGGCATCTTGGTATCGCTCCTTGAGTAGGATCCAGGGTTGTCGATTGGGTAAGGCTGCTAGCATGCAGTACGTAATGACCTTCGGGTTCAAAAATCTGCTCTCGGTGTAGCCCTCATGCATGTCCACCCAATCGGAACATCGGTCAATCATACGCTCGAGGTAGTCGGTAAAATCCTCCCCATCACCCAAGGTGGTGTTGACCGGGTGGTCACTGTCTAGCTCGCGACTCTTCCAGATTTCCATCTAGAAAGGAATTACACGTTTAGTGTCCTGTTATACCACGTAAATAGAGCATGCTTCTCACATTATCGTTGGTACCCTTTTTTTCCCCGTTCTCATTCCTTAAGTTCATATTTTATCTTTCCCTAATCCATTTTTGTGAAAAGATCTTGCGTTTTATTTATTTTTTTCGGAAATCGATTTCCACTTTAATTAGGGTGTATTAAAATTTGAATCCAAAGATGCTCTGATACCAACTGTAACACCCCCAAATTTTCATTACTGAAAGTCTGGGCGTGCCCTTCTCATGGAGAGTTACCCACCATGATCAGGAAAAAGGATCTTTGCTTCGGATTCAGAAAAACATACTTTAATACATAAAAGCGTTCACAACCTTGTTCAGAGTTATTACAAACTAATATCTTACAAACAGCGGAAAATAGTGAGATTACTACTTTATTTAGGCTAGGTGATGCTTGCGCTAGTACTCGACGTTCCCATCCCCAGCGTAGGCCTCTCCTGTGGTGGTTTTACAAAACAAGGACACCACAGTTGAAAAGTCAGTGAAAACTGAGCGAGAACGTATCACAACGCGTAAACAAGAATGAGGCACAACAAGTTATTCCAAATTTATTTATTCCGAAAAAAAAACAGTTTAATTATTTAATCAGGATGATCTATAACCAATATCGTATCCAGTGTGGACGACGAAGTAATTCGCGTGTCCGAACCAATTCCACCTCGGCAACTAGACCTTAAGTGTCGACACCCCCTACGAGGGAAGCTTTTGTCCCAAGAGAGTAGTACTAGAGCCTTACCCTGTGCTAATGTGCCCCAGGGGTACTCATAGAGTCACCTTCGACTCATGTCCCAAGCCTTGCTTGGTCTACCATATTAAGTCCCAAGCTTTGCTTGGTCAACCATGTAAAATTCCCGAAATATTTAATTTGAACGTGTTAAAGAATGTAGATCAATTAACGAAATGAAATATTTAGTAAACACAAGTATTAAGTAAACATGATTTAAAAACATTTACTATCCAAGTCAAAGCAAGTAGAGGCATTATAGTTAAACACGCGTTTTGAGAGTAAGGGTTGAGCCTACGAACTCACCTACACGTCCGTTTGTGGTTCAAATGTACTCGACGTAGCCTTCGTCGGTAAACTCGGTGTCTACAAATAAGGATAAACCCTAATTAACACTTAATCGCTTAATATGCAAGTGCTAATATAATATGTACGATATGCGTGTTGATCCTTGTTAATGATTAGGCACGTGACCTACTTAAGTCTTAACGGTGTTCCTCTAATTAAAATCTTAGGACATTTTTATTGGTCTAAAATAGTTAATATTTATTTATTTATTTAATTACTAAACTAAAACTAATCTACACGTCTTAATCTTAGTTTAATAACTCTAATTATTTATATGCTAACCACTAGTCCTAATTTTAATTAACATTAGTTTACTAATAATATACTAAAATAAAACAAGGGTAGTCATTTGTATTTATAGTAAAGTATGGGTAGGGTAGGAAATAGCACATTTACCCTTAAAGTAATCAAATTCTCAAAAACAAGTTGTTGCTAGTTTCTTAAAAGACACTTTAACCCCATTACAAAACATTATTTTTTTTAACTTTTCCGATTTTGACGAAAATAACGTGGGTGGTTCCCGGGACACTAATTATCATTTTTATGTAAGAATATATGGACGGTAGTTTCAAACACTGCTCTTTTTAGAGCGTTTGATTCCTAAAAAATTGACTGAAAGTAATTGTTAAAGACAACTACTACCCCAAAATATGAAATAATTAGCTATGACGATTTCTAACGTTCCGTTTTCGACCAAATTAACATGGATGACTCTAGAGACATGTGTGAGCAAGAATATGCAAGAATATGTTGAATGCGAAGTAAGGTAAGGAAGTTGTACCGATTTTTCGCTAAAGTAGGCGGTGAAATGGAATGAGCTTTTGGGACCTCGTGAGTCTCTACGGATGGTTGAGAAGGAGTCTTTGGAGTGTCACGGAATGATTAGTAGTAGCCGTGACTCAAACGGTGGTCGTTGGTGGTATTGGTGGATGGGGTGGTTACGTGAAGCTCTCGGGAAGGTAACAAACTTGGTGGCTATGGTGTTTTCTTGGCAAGGTGAATGAGTTGTGTTGGTGGAGGTGGTGTTGGTGTTGGAGATGGAAGAGTTGGTGTTGACAGTGAGGATGATGGTGGCGGTGGCTCTGGAGCTTCAAGTTGCCGTGGAGAAGTCATGGAGTTGTATGGCTATTTATAGGTAGAAAAATGAAGAAAAGAATAGTAAAGGTAGGTGAATAATTGTAGGAAGGTGAATGTGAATTATTTTCATCTGGCAAGATCCATATTTTGTGGAAATAAATATTTGACTACATTTTCTTTGTTGCAGATGAAGACTTGCAGAAGAAATGTTACCGACATGTTGTAAATAATTGGGTGTGGTGATTGTACCGTAATAATAGGAATAGCACGATAAAAGTTGCCACGTAAAATATGTGATACTATAATAGTGCACACGTTATCAAATATTATTGTGGTAGACATATAGCACCATATTATTTTTATTAGAACTTAGCCACATAAAAATAATACCACAAAATATTAAGGTCAAGATGTCAGTTAACACTCTATATTACCATAAAACATGCATATTTATTTTTAAAATACGCGATTAAATTTCGGGTTGTTTCATATAGCCCCGGCAACGGCGCCAAAAACTTGACACGAATTCTTACTTGTGTACGCAAGTGCACGGTCGAAGTAATAAAGATGAGTATTAAGATCAGGTTGTCGAACCCACAGGGACAGTCTTGAGATTATTTAGTTAAACAAATTAATTTAGATTTAAGTAACCGGAGGAAAAGTTGTGATTTACGGAGTCGTCACCCTCAAACAAGTGACTAAAATTAAATAAACAAAACTAAACTAATATTTTTATTATTTTTTTAAATAATACGAATATGGAGAACACTAGATAGTTTTAGGGTCCCTAGGGCATTTAGACGTTTCCGGACTATGATTTAAAACACTCTACCTACGTCTAGTCATACCGGGTCACAGTCATTACGATCTTCTGTCGATCTCACGTAAATCTACGTTTCGGTCGACTTCGGGTCCTGTCGGTCCACCTCTGTCTACCGTTACGTTCTAGTTAGCTAGCCAGGTGCCGGGTCCTGTCGGTCCACCGATTTCAGTAAAACCTAACTACGACTAACCGAAACAACCCACACACGGTCATTCAAGTCTCTATATCCTGTCGGTCTCAAGAAACTACAAGAATGTCAACACGTTTTTCACGAATCCGGGTTATGTTCACTGTCGTGCAACAAACCTAGATAACTAGCATGTATTGGGTGATCAAACCAAACAAACTAAGAGTTAAGAATAAGAACTTGTCAAATAACCAGAACAACACGGAGAATTTAAGTTCAAGACACGAATCAATTCACAATTCCGGAAAATCTAAACAAAACCCTAGTTCTCCATAAAACTATCTAGCAAGAGAGGTTTAGCGACTCATTGAGTAGAAAAACAATAATAGTTTCTCCATACAAGTAATGAAAAGAGAAGAAAGATATCAAACTAGAATCTGGCGCTTCGTCCGTCTTCTTCGTCTTCTTCCTTCGTTCGTCTCTTCTTTTTTCTTTCACTTTTTTGTTGTCTCCGTGTAGAATGGCGTCGAATAATTCCTGCAGAATGATGCCCCTGTTTTTCTAAATCAACCCCGTCACTCCCATTTGGTGTAGAATTCACTTTTTGCGAAATAGACCCTCCAATAAAGTGGGAGACACTCCCAAACCATAGGGATGAAATACATAAACAGCAGCTTCTTTTCTCCATTAAAAACTCTCATTATTTGCGCTTTGATCCCCTGGAATGTGCGATCAGCCTCTATTTTTCTCTCCGTGCTTTCCTTCTGATTGTGCACCCTGTATTGCCTGGTCGTGCGATCTCCTTGTCCCTTGGTTCTGATCGTACGATCAGGTGAACTGATCGCGAGTTACAGTAAGTTTGTCTCTCTTTTCTTCATCCAAAACTCGGCTAAGTACGGGCTTCTGGTCGCACGATCAAGAGAGGAGATCGTGCGATCACCTGGGTTTTCTCCTCTACGCTGTTTTCTTCTTATTGATTGCAGGTCTGTTAGTTTTGGCTTCGGAATTGGGGCTGTTCTTGGCCATGGCTGGTTTAGACGGAGGTGGTGCAGGTCCTATGATGATGATGGTGGTTGTAGGCCGGTGGTATTTGGGGGTATTGTAGCAGGTTGATGTCGTAGGGTGAAGTTTCAGGTGGCTGGTTGATCAGGTAGTTTTAGGTTTTGATTGAGGTAATTTGGTCTTGTTGGTTTTGTGTAGCAGTAGCTTGGTGTAATGGGGGTGGCCATGGTGAAATAGGTTGGTTAATTTGGTCTGAATTGGTTATAGTTTGGTTTTAGGTGTAAATTGGTGATTGTTGTTGGAGTAATTGGTTGAAGGCAGATTGTAGGAGGTGGTTATGGTAGGTTTAATTGAGGTCGCAGGTTATGAGGTTGTATTGTCATGGGTTTAGATGTGTTGCAGGGACTGTAGGGACTGGTAATGGTGGACTGGTTTGTGGTGTATGGAGGTGATTTAAGCCATGGTGAGGTTGGTTTAATGGGTGGCAGAGGTGAAAGGTTAATATGTGAACTGGGACTGAATTGGGTTTAGAAGCATTGGTGTAATGGGTCGGTGACTTGTTGGGTTTAAGGTAGCATTGAGTTTGGTATTGGCAATGGAGAAATGGTGAAGGCTAGGCAGTGGCATTTGGCTCCAAACAACTCAGTTCTCTTCTCGAGCATTCCTAGCCAATTTTCCGAGCTTTAATCTCTGTTCCGAAGTTCGTCTTTCATTTCAATTTATGTTCCGAGCCTCCGGTACCTAAGAATCAAACAACTACAAATACCGGGTGTAAAATGCGACAATTATAGCTCAAATATATACGAAAACGCCCGGACTTGTCAATTAACCACACAAAGCTCAAATACTCAAATAACTCAAGATCATAGCTATTTATGAATCAAATCGTACCCGGAATCACGCAAAACGATAGATTTCTAGTGTAAATATAACACCGTAAACGGGGTTATCAGGTGTTGAATCGGTTCAACTTCCAAGATTCCAAGAAGGGATTCTTGCCCATGTCGCATGGAATCATTTTTTCGAAGAATGATTGTCCTTCCAATGAGATTGAGAAGGACCGTATGAGTCGGGTTCCCTATGCTTCGGCTATAGGGTCCATCATGTACGCCATGTTGTGTACCAGATTAGATGTGTCATACGCGTTGAGTATGACAAGAAGATATCAGTCGAAACCGGGTGAGAGTCACTGAATTGCGGTCAAGAACATCCTCAAGTACTTGAGAAGAACTATGGATGCATTCTTGATCTATGGAGGGGAGAAGAGTTGCGTGTAAGGGGTTACATGGATGCAAGCTTCCAAACCGAAAAAGATGATTTCAAATCCCAGTCGGAATTTGTGTATTGCCTGAATGGAGGAGCTGTGAGCTGGAAGAGTTTCAAGCAAGAAACGGTTGCTGATTCTAAAACTGAGGCTGAGTACATTGCTGCGAGTTGAGCAGCAAAGGAAGTTGTTTGGATTAGGAAGTTCATTTATGAGCTTGGTGTGGTTCCTAGCATTGTGGATCCAACAGAGTTGTATTGTGACAACATTGGAGCGATCACACAATCAAAGGAACCCAGGTCACACCAGAAATCCAAACACGTGCTCATAAAGTTCCATCTTATTCGAGATATCAATGATAGAGGAGATGTAAAGATATGCAAGATTCATACAGATGAGAATATGTCAGATCCTCTCATGAAGCCGCTTGTTCAGCGCAAGCATGAAGGGAACACTAGATCTATTGGCATACGAGATGCACGAGATTGGCTCAAGTGCAAGTGGGAGACGGTTGGAATAGATTCCCTAGAGGCAATCTTATTTAGTATGAACATTACCTTTGGCTAGAATATTCATTGTATTATTTATGGAGATATTTAATATAATGAAGTCCTTAGTTTGAAAATGTGTTGTTTATATTAAATATCCCTAGTCAATTATACTGATTAATAGGACGATCAAACTATAGACTAGTATGGGGTTGGATTGATATGGAGATATCACGATCCAACACATGGGTATGCATTAATGGTAATAGCATACTGGATTGACCCACAACGAGGAGGCTACATACATGTTATGTAAAGTCACAAGTGCTTCTCGTAGTGATAGCGGTATTTTCATCCTTAGACTTGAAGTCACTAGATCATCTAGTTGTGGAATATTGCATTTTGATATTGTCAAACGGTACACTGTAACTGGGTAGCAATAAATGCGCTTATCGGACACAATAGGAAGCAAGCTTAGAGATGGTAGTGATGTAGATATAATTTTTCTCTCGTACATAACGGGGGCAAATATCCACAACCACTCGAGGGATGGTTCTAATAAAATGTCTAACCAAACTCAGATAAATCAATATGGGATATTGATGTTATCTGCATGGATAAGACTATTCCCATGATCGAGAAACTATGGATTGGATATACGAGTGTGATATATATCGTGTCATGTCCGGATATAGAGACAAAGGGATGAGACAATACTTGCACAAGGTTTGTCGGATTACTAACTATTTCTATTAGTTGTGGTTGCATGGATGTGTTGCTAGACACGGCTCCATGTTAGTAATCGTTACTACCAACTAAGTAGAAACGTATGGGGTTACACGCCATATGGATTAAACTAGACTTGAGAATTAATTAACACGATCAATCAAATTGAAGGATCAATACGCAAGCACATGCAAACTTAGTAGGACTAATATGCAAGGTTAACTAATTCATGTAAGGACATGATTAGTATAGTGGCCTTTATGTAGTTAACAAAGAGTTGTTGGACTACATAAATGACACTCCTAGTTTATTTTCTCACTAATGCTCATAACATACATTGAGTGAGAGAGAACAAAGTAAGGAGAGAAAGCAAGATAAGAGGGCCGAACCCCCTAGTCCGCCCCTACCCCGTCGGCGACCAAGAGAGGCGCGGCCTCCTCTTGGTTAGTTTGTTTGCTTGATTCTTCTTCCTTCTTCCCCCGGTTTCTAGCACAAGACGTGGAGGAATCTAGATCTTGATCCTAGGCGTGGGCTAGCTGTAGAGACGCAAACAATAGTTTGCGTTTTGAAGTCATCCCAGGAGACAAACAAGGTAATTGTTACTAGAACCTTTTACTATCGTTGTGATGTCTCTTCTTGTGATCCTTGGAGGCTCTTGTGCAGATCTTTATTATTGTTTTTCTGCTGCGTGATCCTTTACAAAACTCTACACAACCGTCTACATAACCCTAGGCTCTCTAGAGAAGGATGGAAAAAGTATAGCTAATGAGAATCAACCAAACGAAGCTAACAAGTTTCTCCATACAGAGATTGAGAAGAGAAGAAAAAGTAATAAAAAGCCTAGATCTCCAATGGTGGAGTCGAGTTCTTCGTCCGTCTTCGTCCTCTTATCCTTGCGTCCTCCAATGTTGTATTCTTTCTCCCCAAATGTGAATCAATGAGAGAGTCATGCCCCAGGTGATATAGGGCTAGTTTGGTAATGTCGTGGTGCAGCTGCTTAAAAACGGAATTTACCAAAAACTTTCGGGTAGATTTCCACATCAACTTTCTCACAGTACGTCCTACACAGTAGTTTTCTCTTCGAATTGGTCTTTTCTCCACCCGCCTTCATCCAACATGTTCTTGAGCCTTCTCGTCCTTCCGAAGTTCATTCTACCTCCAATGCACATTCCCGAGCCCCCGATTCTTGCTATGCAAAACGCAAAACAAATACCGGAAGATTAAATGTCACAATAAAAGCTCGAAATTACACATGAAATGTCCGGATTACACATTTACGTTTAAATGCTTAAATGCTAACTTCCTCTCAATTTGGCCATAAACTCTCACAACTGCATCGTAAATCACGAAAATGGTAGTGATTTGATATGAATGGAACTCCTTAAAGGGAGTTATCAGCTAATTCTACAGTTCAAGATGACTGATAAAAAAAAAACAACTAAGACTCTAGGACAGTTTGAGAGAGTAATCCTAGTCTTCAGATTCTGTGTGACTTTTATAGAGAACACATAGTAAAAAACAGATCTGACACAAACAAAACTAAGAATAGACTTGAAAGCTTTTGGTTTAGCTAACAATTAAAGGCTCGATTCTAGACACATGTAAACTGACAGAAGACTGTTCTAGATTAATAGACGAATATTGATCTAGAGACTCAATGAAAACTAGATCATTAATACCTGAATATATTCTAGAATAGTATTCAACAAATTCTGGTTGAAGAATCAGACATGTATGAGGGTGGCCGACCTAATTCTTATGCTTCAAACCTTAACTTTTTCTCATTGAAGAGCTGGAGAGATTTTTGGAAGGAGTGAATGTTTGTGAGTCAAGGTGGTGAAGAGGGAGGTGAATCATGTAGCACACGCGCTGGCGGCTAGGGGTTTTACGTAGCAAGTGGGCCTCTTCATTTGTTCGAAGGCTCACTAAACTTTCTTGTGGGCTTGCTGCAACATGATTAGAGATGGGCTATATAATAAGTTTGTTGGTTTGGGCTTCTTTTGTATTCCTTTTGATGGCTTCTTTTAATCCTTTTTCATTGTGAAATTCCAACTTTCATAAAAAAAAAAACCTTCTCCCTTAAAAAAAAGCCTAATTCCACGGCGTCGTTGCTTATATATGATTAAGTGTACCACTCTGTCCCACATCTTTTGCACCATTTAAACTTTTACCACTATTCACTGGGTCACTTTAATATGGTAATTTGAATGGCAAAATTTTTCAATTTTTAGATAATTTTTTCGAAGAGTCGTAGAGTAACTCTAATTCTACAAGACAGTAAAAAATTATCAAAAAATTGTATCATTTTGCGGTCGAAATCACCTGGTCAAAGTGACCCAGTTAGGGGTGAAAAAAGTCCAATGGTGCATTTCAGCGGAGTGGTAGTTAGTTACTTCAGTTAGCTGGCGACACGTGTCAGCCAGTAGTTGGTTCGATATGTTTTGACCCGACGAGTTGTCTGCACATCTGAAACCAATCTCTGTTTCTATCTTCGCTACTTCTTCTTCTTCAATCTCTTATCGTATCGTTATGGAGCCAAGATCGATTGATCTGCTGTTATAGTTCGATTCCCCAGTTAAGGTTATTATATGTGTTTTTGAACCCCCAACACCACTGTTGGGATCGATGAAGAGATGGGGGCTGAGACAGGAAAACTGGATTTTGTTCAAACATCTGAGAGCTGAAGGTGCGTTCTTTTACCCTCATTATTGAATTAAAGCATCGATTCTATCCAAATAGCTTATTTGATCTGGAATGTCTGTATGCGAATGTGAGGGTTTAAGCATGCCCACAACATGTTTGTTGAAATGCCCGGCCCCATCGCTATTCGTTTCACATTTGGTGGTTTGATCTGTTACAGAGTAGTAATGTAGTATATAGATTGGCATGAGTGGGCATAATTCCCATCTACTGATAATGGAAGCGCCAGTCGCATAAATACCATAGTTTAAACAGACTTGTGTAACCCAGTAAGTTGATGAATTTTACTCAGAACTTTTGAAGTTGACTTGGGAATTTTCTACGTTAAGTGATACTAGTATATGTGGCCCGAAACCAGTTTTTGTCCGTTACTGGATGAAGAAATGTCCAAGACACATGTAACTGAGGAACCTTTACTTAACTGGGAATTCAAAAATAAAAATATCCATTCCAGATTAGTTGCAGAGTAAGCAAGTTACCTCAAAATTAGAAAACCCTACGACACTCCAGTTTATAAAATTCCAATCATCTACAGGATGACTTTTCATAATCATTTGTTCATGGACGATATGTTACACATGTTATTTGCGGATGATACGCTGTTTTTTTGTGATGCTCATCAAGAATAATTGCAGTGGTTACAATGTGCTTTAATGACTTTTCAAATTAGAAGTAATCTTTGGGTTGAAGGTCAACATATCGAAAAGCTAATTGATTCCAGGTGGAAGTGTTCCTAGCTTGGAGCAGTTTAAAGGGAAATGGGGGTTCCAAATTGGGTCTTTACCGATGAAGTATCCTGGAATGCCATTAGGGGCTTCGTTTAAGTCGGTTGCAATATGGGATTCTGTTATTGAAAGAAGGGAGAAGCGTTTAGCATCATGGAAGAAGCAATATCTATCTAAAGGGGGGAAGTTGACTTTAAATTGGAGGACACTATCATCCATGCCTACCTATTCCCTCTCATTATTTACACTGCCGCTGTCAGTTGAGGAGAGATTTGACAAATTGCAACAAGAATTGACAAATCGCAACGAGAATTTTTGTGGGATGGTATGGAGGGAGAAAAGAAGCTGCATCTCGTAGCTTGGAGAGAGGTTTGTCAACCAATAAAAAATGGTGGAGCTGGTATTCACAACTTCAGACTATGTAGTCTTTTTTTATTAGGAAAGAAGATACTCTTTGGCGAATAGTTGTGGCTGCCAAATTCGAGCTTATGCAGGAGATGGATGACTAAGGTAGGAAGAGCACCATATGGGGTAGGGCTATGGGATTTTATTAGGCGGAATTGGGACTTTTTCTTGGAACATATTTATTTCAGGTAGTATGGATCTCGAAGTTATTTGGTGCGGAGAAGTACCCCTATCTGATGCATTCCTTGGATTGTATTTGCTATCAATTAAGAAACACGCCAAGGTGATCGATGTTTTAAACATTAATAATGGCAAAGTGGCATTGGAGCCATAGTTTATATGGAATCTACATGATTTGAACTCGACGTGTTGCATCAGTTTATTGCAGGATTGTATTCTGAGTGTGTGCATATTGGCAGAGACGACAAAATCTGTTGGTCCGGAGCCAAAGAGAAGTTCACTATGGCAGGGCTATACACCGTATTGAATGGTTTTCAGACTAACTTTCCTCATCGCAACAGAGAGGGGGACACTCTAGTTAACGTGGCTTATAAGCATTAAGTATATGAACAACAGACTAGGCAATTTTACAACCGAGATACAATGCATTAACTAAATTCAATTCAACTAAATTCTTGTGGTAGAATAAATCATCGTTCCAAGACCATAGAAAAATTTACATACAAATCTTATATCAAGTCTAGATTACACGGAATTTCTTTTGGAATCAACTTATCTCCCCCTATGAAGTTCCTAACTGTAAATAAATTGGCTTCTGCCACATTGTTGAGTAATCTGACCCCTCTCCACTTGACTCGGTTCGTTGTTGAGCTGCTGTCACCCCTGTTCTGGTATTCTGCATAGAAAACCGTGTCATTCCTGTGTCCTTCTCCTTCCCATCCAAGCCATCCGTGAGGGTCGATCAAATCAGAGAGGTTGCTCTGCATTACAATAACACGGGAATAATTCTCCCATGGTCTACCTAGATAGGTTCTGACCATGGATTGTGACTTTTGGAGCTCGGGAGCAGCTTTAAATGTACAGTTTTGGATAACCGTACCCCCAGGCCCTCTTGGTGTTTTCCTTCCCTGTGCCGTAATAGTATTCTGATTGCCTAGAGGCTTCCTGGCGTAGATTTCACAGTTCTGGAATACAGCACTTGCATCCCCAAATATGAAATCTACTGTCCCAAATATTCTACAATCTCTGTAAAACTGTTTTTCAGCCTTTGCATACAATGTGTCTTGGTAGCCCAAAAACTCGCACCTGAAATAGACCGACTGTGCCTCACTTCTAACAGCTACTGCCTGCCTTCCTTGAGGTCCAGCACCGTTTTCAAAGGTTATATCCATGGCAATGAAGCCATTACCATTAACAGCTGACAATAACAGAATATTGTAGGTTAGTGAGATTTAATGTTTAAAAAGATGAAGTATAAAATGTAGTGCATGATATTTTAGGTCCTTCATCTATCATCGCGAATGTCAATTCTAAAAAATCTTAAATGAAACTAATATGGGAAATTTGATCTGTAATTTTGGAACCTACGCAATATAAGTTAAAGGAGACCAACTTCTCTTGACAACACCCCAAATTCAATGTCAAGACACAATCTTTTCTATACAAATTTCTGTGCTTTACGTGTTTCTTCTTGGTTAATTGTGGACATGGGTATTGGTAGATGGTGCTGGTCTACAATGAAATTTTTGTTAGGATATGAAGGGTACCAGGGAGTTACTCAAACAGCTCAACCAGAGCAGAAATAGTTGTGTTCTCCAAAAGTACCACAACTTTGCTATAATATGTACTCTAGCTAGTTCGGAAAGACTTATTTCATAAGTAGCCTAGTGGTTTCTTTGTCCTGAACTTGCGTCAATTAAGCTACGCTCCCACAGCACATTCCTCTGCCAATATACCAATCCATGGCTTGCAATTTGCACTAGCAGATGACCAAATATGTGGTGCTAAATTATAAAACCGTCCCTGGAAATTACATTCAACAGAAGACACTATCTCAGTATTTAAGCAACTAGACTACCACTAGTATGTTGATCCAAACCATTGTAATGGTCACTACTGTCTCTCCTGGTCCTACAAGGAGATATATATATATTTCTACTCACTCGGAATTCTTCGGGGACATAACCTTCTCATGGATGTACTGTCCTGAATTACATGTTACGAGTTTATATTACCATTGTACACCCATTCTGTTCAGTTTCAAGTACCTAACACCACTGGTTTCGTGCTCGTTACAAATATCTCCAAACTCTCTCTAGAAGCTAGCTCACCATCAAAAGGATCATGCCATTTGATGAACTCACCTCTGTCATTGAAATTCACATGAGATTTTAAAACACTCTGTTTCCTCCTCGACGGTTTTCTCTCATCACTAATCCTCACAAAGTCAGCCGATACAGACTTTGAAGAGTACCAGTTATCAATATGGTTGCAGTTACAGTTTGGGGCAAGTAGGAAGATTGATACTCATTGTTTGATGATTTCCGGGTTACATATAGGAAAGAATCATGACGTATAAGGATAGAGCGAATGATAAGACCACTTACCAACTGTAGCGGTATTGTAGGTCGTGATCCCTCGTGCCATGCTCTTATCTCCCCAAATAGTTGTCTTTCCCATACCCTCACCCAGCAACATAAGGTTTGTCTTCTCGCGCGGGATATCTACGTACTCTTTGTAAAATCCCGCCATAATCTTGATTGTCCATCTTCTGGGGCTGTGGCTTGGAGCGGATCGAATTGCCTCTGCAATAGTTGTGTAATTCCCCTCACCATGCTTCTGTGACACCACTACATTGTAGTGGTCCAGTGGCTGTCCAGCCACATGCCTTAGGGAACTCAATTGAAGAAGAAGAAGAAGAAGGAGGAGAAAGAGTGAGAAATTCATGTTGAAGAAATGAAACTGAAAAGGTTCCAATGAACAGATGTAATAATGTACTGAATTTTGAAATGGTTGATCCAAAGTTAATAGTGGAAGAGAAGGTTATTGTCATTTTCAGAATCCTTATGATTTTCTTTTGTTTTTTTACTTAATTTGTTCACTGCCTTCTTTGGCTTCTTGTTTGGGTTTCTCTGCTGTTCTTTTGTTCTAACTGTTTGTGTGATATTATCTGTACTGGCACATGAGTCTTGAAGTATAGGCAGGCATAGATGCTCTCTAGCTATTGCCAAAATATTTATCATGGAAAATGAAAGTTAAGAAATTTTAGTTGAGGGTAATAACGTAAATCCATCAATCATTTTATATGGGTAATAATAAATTGCATGTGTAGTTCTGTTGAATCCATTTAGATATACGGACTAACTGGTTAAGTCCAGTTAGACGCGACGACCAAATAAGACAAAAATCAATTTTCCCAGGCCTTGTCACATGCCGTCAAGTTGAGACCATCATTTTTTAATATAAACTAAGTTTGTAAATCAATTTTCTCCTTGCGAGTTGTCGAGATTCCAAAACCTCTGTCCACTTGACTATGTAAGCTGTGGCATCGCCGAGACCCTGGTCTTGGTATTGGGCATGGAACAACTTATCAGTCTCTTGACCTAGTTGCCTCTGGAGCCAGTATTAGGGGTCAACCAAATTGTAGACTGTTTTGCATTGCAAATACACGGGAGTTAATCTCTGAAGGCCTAGCTTTTAGGTTTTCGTCTGAATATTGTTTTGGAGGTTGGTTGCAGCAATTACTGTGTTCTCCAACGCTATCATACTTCTGAATGCTCATTGTAAAATTAAATTTAATTGATTGAGATCTTGACCAATAGGCATTCCACTAAAGATATGGATACAGAGGGAAATAACTACAGATAACCTGTCAAATAAATAAAGAAAAGTTCGTTCTACTACTATTTCTAGTAATGGCTTGTTAGTGCTAGCATCTGTAAATTAAGGGGTTGCTACCGAGTCACAACTTGCCCTTGCTGCGTGTAGATCACTCCGTCATGCTCTCGTGCCATAAGTTGAAGTTGCTCCAAGTTTCAAGTTTGAGAACTCTTCTCTGGAGGTAGACAGTATGGAAATCTAAGAGGCATTGACACACCACGATCTCTGCATAATATGATATCTAGAGAGAGATTGGTTTTCGGAAGATTGAGTAGGGGACTGAATTGCACAGAAAAGTATTAATATATGCTCCACATTTCATGTATTTACTTGTATTTACTTGCGTTAAAGTTGATGATTATTTGTTTCAACTCATCGCGGCTAGGGAGAAACTTGGATAAAAACTAAACAAACCCTAGCTTTTGTAATCACTTTGATTCTCCCTATGTGTTGTTAATTGGTGAATTTGGCTCTTTTATTCGTGTTAGTGCAGTCATCAGGATCGTTTTGTGACCGGCCTTCCAAGACCAGATCACCGGAGAAGAAAACGCCCAATTTCTTATAGTTTTCTGGCCACAGGAAAACTCATACGCATTCGTAGTTTGGTAACTCCTTTATTCCCTAACCATTTCACTTGATTCTTGTTTCTGCATGCTCCTTAGGAGCTTAGGTGTCAGTTTTTGAGGGAATTTTTACTGTAACCATGAAATCATTGTTTTTGATTCTTGAACGTATGAATTTTCCAGGGAGTGAACTGCTTCTGTTCATGCATGCATGCATATCTTCTTCCTGATTTTTCCAATTGATGAGTGACTTGGTTCTCTGTATTCCTGGTACATCAGGCTACAATTCCTTCTGAATTGATCACAATTCCTTGTTGAAGTTGATGAAATTGCATGTTCTTAAATGTCAGTTTTTCCCTGAGGCCTGAGGCCATTTTCCAGAAGTTATAACTTCTTGCTCAATGAAATCTGGTTGCATGTTTGGCTTCCTGGATGTTTGAACTTTGATTCATGTGTAGAACGCCTCATCAAATTCCTTCATTTACTGACCTGCAGTTGGCCTTGAACATGCTGTATTCCGAACTGGCAAACACTTTGAGATTTCTTGAAGTGTTGAAACTGCAAGTTTGCTCAACTTTCAGCTTAAATAACTTTCCAGCCACATAGTGGATCCTTGATCTGTTTAATTCTATGAATAGCTGGTTGATTGTACTTCAAATCATGTTATATGAATTTCTTTCAAAATCCTTATGGATTGTTCAGAAATCAGCTTCAAAGTAGGCATCATTTCTACCAGTTCCTCTGTTTCTTCTGTATCAGCCTACTTCATTTTTTGTCACTTTTCACTGGGTCACTTTGACACGGTAATTTGATTAGCAAAACGATACAAGAATTTGATAATCTTTGCATGGTCTTGTAAAGTAAACTTTACTCTGCAACGCCATAGAAATATTGCCTAAAATTACATCTATCCAAATCACCAAATCAAAGTGACCCAATTACGGGTTGAAAAGTCAAACCAGGACTATACAGAAGAAACGGACGTAGGAGTATCTTTCAAAACTTGGCCAAAATTTTCATTTCTTCAACAGTTCATTTTCAGACAGCTGTTTGACTTGTCAGATTTTGCATTTCTGGATGCAAGAAGATTACAGGAGATATGCTCCATTAAAGCTTACTAAGTTGCTATCTCTCTTAGCCTGCTATTTGTCTGGACCGTGGGAGGTTTTGGGTGGTATACCAGACAAGTTCTGTTTCTAGGCTTCTCAGGTATTAAGGGGTTGCATGTAGATCACTCTGTCATGCTGTCATGCCATAAGTTGATGTTGTAATAATGCTGAGAGTTAATTCTGTCAAATGTTGGAGAATTCCTCTGTGGAGGTAGATAGTATGGAAATGTAAGAGGCATGGGCACAGCACAATGTCAAACGAGCAGGTTGGGCGGATTGAGCCCGTTTATAGACGGGCACAAGCACAAATGGGTTGAACCCACCCGACCCATGTAATATCATTTGTTTAATTGGGCGGGCTAAAACGGGTCCATATTAACCCTAACCCGCCCATTTAGCCCGTTTAGATTTTAAATTTAAACCCATAATACGACAAAAGCTTTGGAGTATTACTCCTCGTTCTCGTTCTCTTTTCCTTTTTTCTTTCTCTTTTTAGTACTTTTTTTATTGGACCACTGACAATTCTTCCACTATGCACCACCTTAGCTCCATCGCCGGCGCAGCCCACTGCCCAACACCCTATGCTCTTCAGTTGCCCTCTCAAGCTTCTCCACCGCCTTCCTCTCACCACAGACCACCAAATTGCCCCTCTCTCCGTTTCTTCTCAGGCAACCCAAACCCATAACCGCCACCCTCCAAACCAACATTTGCCGCCGTCGCCATTAATTCCGGCCAAAATATAGACCAGAACCCGGACCGAAAACCTCAATACCATTCCTTAAAACTCACACACTTAATCCGAAGCTCCATAGGAACACGTCGGCTGAGGCGCCATGAATTCCTGAGGGCCGACGTGTTCTTTTGGAGTTACTCGGTATGGTGGCGGATTGTTGGTTGAGTTAGTCACGCCTGGAGGTTTGATTTTTTGATAGGGTGCTGATACAGGGCAGGTTTGATTTTTTGATCGGTCCTGCTACAGGGGTTACCTCCTGTTGGTGAGTTTAACTAAAATGTTGAGTTACACGGGCCCCATTTGTAATGCCAATGCCCACCCTTTTAAGTATGTGTTAAAATGGGTTGGGCAACATTCACCCATCTATTTAGATGGGCGGGTTTCTACCCAATTATAAGCAATGGGCACCGCGGGCAAAAGGGCTGGGCTTTTTTTTAGACAGTTCTAATAGAGATAATTGTAGGACATGCATATGTGCTAATTGACTGCAGTTCTATTTCTAAAGGTGTCTGTTACCCCGTCAGCCCCTACGCTTGGCCTTGTTAGGATTTTATGATTTGGTTACTCTCAACCAAAAGTTAACCAAAACCTCCATCTAAAATTTGTAGGACTCACATTCCACTCATTTTTCTACTCACATAAAAGTCAAAACCTCAAAACCCAAAACTCGCAAATCCAAACACGATGATATTAGGTTATGGTTAACCCAAAACTCTCAAATCCAAACACGAGGATATGTGCTAATTAGATCCTGGGCCTAAGATCATGAACAGAGAAAAAATGAATAATTTTGATGTTATAGTACACCTAGTATTTGAGGGATTGTAGTTCAATTGGTCAGAGCACCTTCCATGTCAAGGTGGAAGCTGCGGATTCGAGCCCCGTCAGTCCTGTTTTATATCTGTCTCATCAATAGATCACATCATAATATTAAGAAGTAGTACATATTAAAGAATAAAAGAAACAAAGCTATGGCCTGGGGTGTAAAGTATAGCTGTCAAATGGCCAGGGGACAGCCGAACTGGCCCGTTTGAAGGGTGAAACGGCCTGATCCGGGGCCGGACCTAGCCCGCGTAGGTAGTGGTCCGGGCTGATTCAGGACATTGGACACCGCCGGACCGACCCATCAGAAGCCCGGGACCGGCCCACGACCACACGGGACAACCGAATATTAATAATATATATATCTAGGAAGCATGGACACTCCAAAATGGGGGCGGTATCGTGGTAGCTCAAGTGGTAGAGCGTTGGAAGCCCCTGCATGAGGTCCCGGATTCAAACTAAGTTGACGACAAAAAACAATTTCTCAAAAAAAAAATGGGGTCGGTATTGATGTCGAACGCTTGGGACACTCGTATGACACTCCAAAATGCGTGTGAGCTGGGGTGTCTAAGTATTTTAGAGAGTTCTATTTGATTTGACACTTGAGGAACACTTGGGGTACACGTCAAGACTCAAGAGACATTTCATGAGATATAACAGTCGCCCCTTTGTGTTTGTTAAACTCTCTCACATGGGTTCTTTTTATGCATATTAATAACTTTAACTGGTTTAAAATATAATTAGGCCGAAGTAGAAATAACGTATATGATTCATTGAAGGCACGGTACACGAAAAGCTGCCCTTTGAACAAAATAGTTCAAGGGATGTTTAAGTTATCACACGTGACAACTTCAGAGGTTTTCACAGACACAACTCGTCAAACTCGTACCCGTGTTAGCCACTCCTCTTTCACTTCTGATTCTCATACTTGACCTATGTTTTTTTGTGATATTTAAGCTATAAATATCAAAGAACTTGGAACCAGTTTTCCGTATTCAATTATATATAAAATAGAGGAGTAATACTAATGTCAGCTGTATCCTTCCGTTTTTGTATGAAAATGACGGATCCAACACCCGTATCCGTATCTGCTCGTCTTATAAAAAAATATATATATATATATATATATATAAAACAATATAGTATGTTAATTATATAGATATTAAAAAACCTAACGGGCTAGGACCGGGCCGCCCTGAACAGGCCCACCGATAGGGGTCCGGTCCTGTGGGCTGAGCCGGTCCTAGGATCCCAACTTCCTGGGCCGGACCGCCTTAGTCCAGGAACGATGCAGAACCGGCCCCGACCTGGTGCTCCACCTTCAGTCGGTAGGGGCTGGCCCGGCCTGTTTGACTGCTCTAGTGTAAAGTATGTCAGTAGGCTCAGGTTGCTTGGGCATTTTGACAATCATGACCGAAACAAAGAGAAATTAAGTACCAAACATCATGGCTGGCAGGTATTTTTCCAATTTATTATGGTTTTATGCCACTAGAGGAACATTTGTTAATTGAATAGTTTTTTTGTTGGGTTGGGTTCCGAGGCCCAATTCCAATATCCCTTGCTTGAAAGGCTGTTGCTCAATGTGAACTGATGTACATGTTTATGTCCTGGATCAGCTGCCTATTCTTTCAGCAAACTGGCAATTTCAGATTCAAAATGGATTCTGATAGGGCCATCAAAACCTGCTCATTGATCCAACAGAGATGTTGCTAGTTTGTCGTGAAGGGGCTAAGAACGCCTCGGAAATCTCTGAGGTCAACTGCACTAAATCCTCTGACTTCTAACTTGAGGATGATACGGCTCTCTAGGGACCGGTTTAGATGGATAGGAAACCTGGGTTTTAAGAGTAAAGGAGGCATTTGTTCTGGGAAGCTAAGTGAAATGGTGGGCATTCAGAGGAATGCCACATGTTATTGCATGTGCATTGTGAATAGAAGGAAGAACAAATCTAGTGACACACGTGCCAAATTTTCGCAAAGAGATGCAGGGGATTGACCAAATGCTCTGCTTTACTTTGTTTGACCGAATAGAGAAGCATGAGAGAATGCGAGATGGTTCTTGGAATGGAAGTTTACCGAGGTTTTATAGAAAATACATGATGGTCTGGCAGATTAACAACTCCTCTTTTGAGGGTCCAACAGTGGAAGAAATCAAGAGTGTCATGGTTGGTCCCCTATGTCACAGACTCTTATCGCCTGTAAATTGAAGCTTTCTTACCAATTCACGGAAAGTTAGATAGTAAGGCTGCGTTTTCTTGACCCAATTTTTAGGGGACTGTTATCTTTCAAATATATGTAGGAAAAGATAAAAAACAAAGTTGATTCCTTTGAAAATGCTAAATCTTCTAAGACGTTCTTCATCCTTTTTTGTGATAAAAGTTGCTTACTTTTCTCCTATTTTACTTTTTAGGAGTAAAAAGTACAAAAGTTCGAAATTATACATTTATTTGGTCTTACAAAAAGATCAAAGTAAGATAAAAGTCGCTTAAAAGAAGTTAAGTAAAGCTCAGCCTTTAGGCCTCGTTTTCTTTACCTAATATATGTGACCTTTTATATCTTTTTAGAAAAAGGTAAAAAAGTTTCTTACTTTAGAAAAAAAGGTTGTTTACTTTTCTTCTATTTTAGATCCTAAAAATTAAATTTTGGGAGTAAAAAGTAAGAAAAGTTGAAGTTAGAAAGAGCTAACATTTTTTAGTCTTATAAAAAAGGTAAAAAAGAAATTACCTAAAATAAATTGTAACGAAAATGAGAACTTTCTTTCTGACTTAAAAAAAGGTAAAAAGTCACCTAAAATTAGGCAAAGAAAGCAGGGCCTAAGCTTCAAAGTTGGCAATCGAAATGCTTATCAAAGGCAGGCTAAGTGGTAGATATCATCAAGTCAGTGTTTTCAGGTTTACCTCTGTATGGTGGGTTTCCTTCTTTTATAGTTCCACACTCCCTCTGTACTAAAATGAATGGTACCATGCTTGATTTTTTTGTGGAAAACTGGAAGTCACAAGGCCATCCAGTGGACGAATAAAAAAAATACTTGTGTCTACCAAAGAGTGAATGGATGGATATTGGGAATTTGGATGTTTCCTTACTGGATAAATCTTGATGGAAGTTGTTAAGTCAACCGGAAAGTCTGTCAGTACGTGCAAGTAACAGAATATCATGCTTGTTTAAAGAAATGAATAAGTGGGCTGATCTTGAAATAGCCTCTTATCTGGTAGAGATAATCTATCTAAAGGGATATTTTGGTTAATAGATGTGTTGTTTTCTGTTGACATATGGTTAGTGGGTCTAGTAGAGATAAGAAAGTGGTAATGTGTTTCAGATCCTCTGTTGTTGTTTTTTAGCGAACAGGGTTAAAATTTTAGGAGGTTGTTTCATGTTGAGGATCACTGGCTTCTACGGAAGAAGTGCAAGGCAATTGTGGGAACCTCTTGGAAGAAACAAGCTTCTGTGTCAGCTCTAAACTGAACAGTTTCCAAAACAATCCAACAAAAGTTGAAGGGCTGGAAGAGAGAAGGATATAGAAATAGATAGATATGTACAGCTGGAAAATGCCATAGCTGCTAAATAAAATGATTTTCAGGTGGTGCAGGATTCATCGAGAACAAGTGTAGATTGAGAGCAGAGCCCTTTTGCCTACTGGAGAAACATTTTGGGCTCCTTAACTAGTTTTCCTTCAAGAATTCGGTTTGGCGCTAATCAACCTACCTGTTCACTCAAGTTTTCTCTGGTATGTAAAAAAGTTGTTACTTTCGTGTATTTGCGCTGTCTTTTGTTCGATTTGATTAATTGAAAACCCAATTTATTTGTTCTCAATTTTTGAGTTTTCAGTATCAGCAAATTGATACTGTTCTTCTAGGCTTGACCTCGGTATACATTGTGTGCATTCTATTGGGTAGTTGTAGTTTGATTATCTTGTGTTCCAATTTTAGGGGCGTATATGCTGAATGGAGCTGGAACATTTCGATTCTAAATCAGTTTAAAGACTGGTACCTCGATGACTTACAGCCTGTTTTAGATGAAGGGATTCAATATCAATCGACGAAGTAGGTTTCATGAAGCCTTTATTTTATATATTCAATTCTATCTATTTGTGTTTAACCTATTATGTCTATTAGAAAATAAGAATCTTGCCATGAGAAAAGGATGAGGAAAATACGATGACTTTATTAGAAGTTTGCATCTGTAAAATTGAGAAGGAAGATTATTACGTATACATATTTTCAAGTGTAATTTTGATACTTGGTTAAATTTCAAACTGGTAGACATCTTTTCAAGTGTAATTTTGATACTTGGTTAAAATGTCAAACATGTGAAGGAGTATTGGACGATGACAAGTTGAGTTGCAAAGTGGAGAGTTAAGTTTTGAGCTCTAAAACCAAAAAGTATGGGTGTGTTATATGAGCAACTTCTATGTTTGAGCTTTAAAACCAAAAAGTATGATTTGTAAGAGTAGCTTAATAGTTGTAAACTTTCCTAAGTGAACTGCAAATGAGAATTTTGTACGAGGAGCATCTGAGTTTGTTATTTTTTATTTGTAACAGTAGCTTGAGAGTAGGAAATTTACAATACACTGAAGGTAATGCAAGAGAGAACTTTTGTTATGAAGTACACATATGTTATGTTCTGCAATGCTTTTTGGATAGGGCATCAATTTTTTTGTTTGCTTCGGGCACCAAGAAAAATAGAGCCGACCCTAGGGACTACGTATAACACAGCATGTCACTGGCATGAGAGAATGCATGATGGTTTGGGAGTAAAAATGCACCGGTGGTACCCATATTGTGCACTTTGTTACACTCTAATATCCAACTTTTTAATTGCAACATTAACAGTACCCAACATTTCATCAAGTTGCACAAGTAGGACCCAACACGTCATTGGCAAACAAGCTCGGTCATCTTATTGGGAAACAAATGAAAAATTTGGTATGCCTGATTGGGTGATGAAGCATATGATCTTCTTTTTGAGGCAATGAGGAGGATGGATTATGTTATGACCTCGAACGAGCAAGAGAACAATGATAATCAATGAACAAGAACACACCCGATTTAACGTGGTTCACTAGCACGATGCAAGCTACGTCAACGGCCAGAGAATCCTGTTTTATAAGAGAGAAACACCACGAATACAACTCACACCTTAAACATATACCCACACACACACACACACACACACACACACACACACACACATATAGCCTACTAGGTTGCTTGGTCCCAAATAAACGTCCAAAACCGACCTAGAACATACAAGGTAAAAATTTCAAAATTGCCAGCCCCCCTACCAGGTCGTGCGACATGGCCTTGCAGGTCGACGACCTCCAGCTCTCAGGTTGTGCGAGCTCTGGTCCCTTTCTGATGCAGAAACTTTGTTCTATTCTTCTTTGCCTTCGTCTTGATCTTCCTTTGACATTATTTCTTTGCCCCTCTTCGTCGCCTAACTCCTCGCCAAGCTTTTCGTGCATATTCAAGGCATATTCTCAACAGATTAATCTCTTGTATCAGTTAGAAGACGGTACTCTTCACAGTTAACTTCAATGGCTTAACCTCACGGCTGTATGAGGCAAGGATTACGTCAATGTGATCTTCTGTGGCTTAGTTTGTTGAGATTATGAAATCTACCAGATAGGAGCATTCAATGATCTGTAAGTGTTGCATTTCATTGATGGGATTAACCAGTTCTTCTGCTTCTCACCGAAGCATGAAACAAAGGACTGTTTATAGTGTCCAAATCACTCATGTGTGTGTGTGTGTGCACTCGCTTTGTGGGATTTTGTAGTCAGGTTTAGAAATATGTAAGTGGTTCAACATAATGCTGTTGTTCATGTTAGTTTGAAATTTGAAGTGTTAGCTCTCACTGTTTGTTGTGGTCTTGTGGGGTTGCCACTTCATTGCTATTGGATTAATAAATGTCCAAGATCCGACCCGAAACCAGTTTGTCCGTTACTGGATGAAGAAATGTCCAAGACACATGTAACTTAGGAACCTTTACTCAACTGGGAATTCAAAAACAAAAATATCCATTCCAGATTAGTTGCAGAGTAAGCAAGTTACCTCAAAATTAGAAAACCCTACTACACTCCAGTTTATAAAATTCCAATCATCTACAGGATGACTTTTCATAATCATTTGTTCATGGACGATATGTTACACATGTTATTTTCGGATGATACGCTGTTTTTTTGTGATGCTCATCAAGAACAATTGCAGTGGTTACAATGTGCTTTAATGACTTTTCAAATTAGAAGTAATCTTTGGGTTGAAGGTCAACATATCGAAAAGCTAATTGATTCCAGGTGGAAGTGTTCCTAGCTTGGAGCAGTTGGAAGGGAAATGGGGGTTCCAAATTGGGTCTTTACCGATGAAGTATCCTGGAATGCCATTAGGGGCTTCGTTTAAGTCGGTTGCAATATGGGATTCTGTTATTGAAAGAAGGGAGAAGCGTTTAGCATCATGGAAGAAGGAATATCTATCTAAAGGGGGGAAGTTGACTTTAAATTGGAGGACACTATCATCCATGCCTACCTATTTCCTCTCATTATTTCCACTGCCGCTGTCAGTTGAGGAGAGATTTGACAAATTGCAACAAGAATTGACAAATCGCAACGAGAATTTTTGTGGGATGGTATGGAGGGAGAAAAGAAGCTGCATCTCGTAGCTTGGAGAGAGGTTTGTCAACCATCAAAAAATGGTGGAGCTGGTATTCACAACTTCAGACTATGTAGTCTTTTTTTATTAGGAAAGAAAATAGTCTTTGGCGAATAGTTGTGGCTGTCAAATTCGAGCTTATGCAGGAGATGGATGACTAAGGTAGGAAGAGCACCATATGGGGTAGGGCTATGGGATTTTATTAGGCGGAATTGGGACTTTTTCTTGGAACATATTTATTTCAGGTAGTATGGATCTCAAATAAGTTTTTGGCATGTTATTTGGTGCGGAGAAGTACCCCTATCTGATGCATTCCTTGGATTGTATTTGCTATCAATTAAGAAACACGCCAAGGTGATCGATGTTTTAAACATTAATAATGGCAAGTGGCATTGGAGCCATAGTTTATATGGAATCTACATGATTTGAACTCGACGTTTTGCGTCAGTTTATTGCAGGATTGTATTCTGAGTGTGTGCATATTGGCAGAGACGACAAAATCTGTTGGTCCGGAGCCAAAGAGAAGTTCATTATGGCAGGGCTTTACACCGTATTGAATGGTTTTCAGACTAACTTTCCTCATTGCAACAGAGAGGGGGACACTCTAGTTAACGTGGCTTATAAGCATTAAGTATATGAACAACAGACTAGGCAATTTTACAACCGATATACAATGCATTAACTAAATTCAATTCAACTAAATTCTTGTGGTAGAAGAAATCATCGTTCCAAGACCATAGAAAAATTTACATACAAATCTTATATCAAGTCTAGATTACACGGAATTTCTTTTGGAATCAACTTATCTCCCCCTATGAAGTTCCTAACTGTAAATAAATTGGCTTCTGCCACATTGTTGAGTAATCTGACCCCTCTCCACTTGACTCGGTTTGTTGTTGAGCTGCTGTCACCCCTGTTCTGGTATTCTGCATAGAAAACCGTGTCATTCCTGTGTCCTTCTCCTTCCCATCCAAGCCATCCGTGAGGGTCGATCAAATCAGAGAGGTTGCTCTGCATTACAATAACACGGGAATAATTCTCCCATGGTCTACCTAGATAGGTTCTGACCATGGATTGTGACTTTTGGAGCTCGGGAGCAGCTTTAAATGTACAGTTTTGGATAACCGTACCCCCAGGCCCTCTTGGTGTTTTCCTTCCCTGTGCCGTAATAGTATTCTGATTGCCTAGAGGCTTCCTGGCGTAGATTTCACAGTTCTGGAATACAGCACTTGCATCCCCAAATATGAAATCTACTGTCCCAAATATTCTACAATCTCTGTAAAACTGTTTTCCAGCCTTTGCATACAATGTGTCTTGGTAGCCCAAAAACTCGCACCTGAAATAGACCGACTGTGCCTCACTTCTAACAGCTACTGCCTGCCTTCCTTGAGGTCCAGCACCGTTTTCAAAGGTTATATCCATGGCAATGAAGCCATTACCATTAACAGCTGACAATAACAGAATATTGTAGGTTAGTGAGATTTAATGTTTAAAAAGATGAAGTATAAAATGTAGTGCATGATATTTTAGGTCCTTCATCTATCATCGCGAATGTCAATTCTAAAAAATCTTAAATGAAACTAATATGGGAAATTTGATCTGTAATTTTGGAACCTACGCAATATAAGTTAAAGGAGACCAACTTCTCTTGACAACACCCCAAATTCAATGTCAAGACACAATCTTTTCTATACAAATTTCTGTGCTTTACGTGTTTCTTCTTGGTTAATTGTGGACATGGGTATTGGTAGATGGGGCTGGTCTACAATGAAATTTTTGTTAGGATATGAAGGGTACCAGGGAGTTACTCAAACAGCTCAACCAGAGCAGAAATAGTTGTGTTCTCCAAAAGTACCACAACTTTGCTATAATATGTACTCTAGCTAGTTCGGAAAGATTTATTTCATAAGTAGCCTAGTGGTTTCTTTGTCCTGAACTTGCGTCAATTAAGCTACGCTCCCACAGCACATTCCTCTGCCAATATACCAATCCATGGCTTGCAATTTGCACTAGCAGATGACCAAATATGTGGTGCTAAATTATAAAACCGTCCCTGGAAATTACATTCAACAGAAGACACTATCTCAGTATTTAAGCAACTAGACTACCACTAGTATGTTGATCCAAACCATTGTAATGGTCACTACTGTCTCTCCTGGTCCTACAAGGAGATATATATATATTTCTACTCACTCGGAATTCTTCGGGGACATAACCTTCTCATGGATGTACTGTCCTGAATTACATGTTACGAGTTTATATTACCATTGTACACCCATTCTGTTCAGTTTCAAGTACCTAACACCACTGGTTTCGTGCTCGTTACAAATATCTCCAAACTCTCTCTAGAAGCTAGCTCACCATCAAAAGGATCATGCCATTTGATGAACTCACCTCTGTCATTGAAATTCACATGAGATTTTAAAACACTCTGTTTCCTCCTCGACGGTTTTCTCTCATCACTAATCCTCACAAAGTCAGCCGATACAGACTTTGAAGAGTACCAGTTATCAATATGGTTGCAGTTACAGTTTGGGGCAAGTAGGAAGATTGATACTCATTGTTTGATGATTTCCGGGTTACATATAGGAAAGAATCATGACGTATAAGGATAGAGCGAATGATAAGACCACTTACCAACTGTAGCGGTATTGTAGGTCGTGATCCCTCGTGCCATGCTCTTATCTCCCCAAATAGTTGTCTTTCCCATACCCTCACCCAGCAACATAAGGTTTGTCTTCTCGCGCGGGATATCTACGTACTCTTTGTAAAATCCCGCCATAATCTTGATTGTCCATCTTCTGGGGCTGTGGCTTGGAGCGGATCGAATTGCCTCTGCAATAGTTGTGTAATTCCCCTCACCATGCTTCTGTGACACCACTACATTGTAGTGGTCCAGTGGCTGTCCAGCCACATGCCTTAGGGAACTCAATTGAAGAAGAAGAAGAAGAAGAAGGAGGAGAAAGAGTGAGAAATTCATGTTGAAGAAATGAAACTGAAAAGGTTCCAATGAACAGATGTAATAATGTACTGAATTTTGAAATGGTTGATCCAAAGTTAATAGTGGAAGAGAAGGTTATTGTCATTTTCAGAATCCTTATGATTTTCTTTTGTTTTTTTACTTAATTTGTTCATTGCCTTCTTTGGCTTCTTGTTTGGGTTTCTCTGCTGTTCTTTTGTTCTAACTGTTTGTGTGATATTATCTGTACTGGCACATGAGTCTTTAAGTATAGGCAGGCATAGATGCTCTCTAGCTATTGCCAAAATATTTATCATGGAAAATGAAAGTTAAGAAATTTTAGTTGAGGGTAATAACGTAAATCCATCAATCATTTTATATGGGTAATAATAAATTGCATGTGTAGTTCTGTTGAATCCATTTAGATATACGGACTAACTGGTTAAGTCCAGTTAGACGCGACGACCAAATAAGACAAAAATCAATTTTCCCAGGCCTTGTCACATGCCGTCAAGTTGAGACCATCATTTTTTATTATAAACTAAGTTTGTAAATCAATTTTCTCCTTGCGAGTTGTCGAGATTCCAAAACCTCTGTCCACTTGACTATGTAAGCTGTGGCATCGCTGAGACCCTGGTCTTGGTATTGGGCATGGAACAACTTATCAGTCTCTTGACCTAGTTGCCTCTGGAGCCAGTATTAGGGGTCAACCAAATTGTAGACTGTTTTGCATTGCAAATACACGGGAGTTAATCTCTGAAGGCCTAGCTTTTAGGTTTTCGTCTGAATATTGTTTTGGAGGTTGGTTGCAGCAATTACTGTGTTCTCCAACGCTATCATACTTCTGAATGCTCATTGTAAAATTAAATTTAATTGATTGAGATCTTGACCAATAGGCATTCCACTAAAGATATGGATACAGAGGGAAATAACTACAGATAACCTGTCAAATAAATAAAGAAAAGTTCGTTCTACTACTATTTCTAGTAATGGCTTGTTAGTGCTAGCATCTGTAAATTAAGGGGTTGCTACCGAGTCACAACTTGCCCTTGCTGCGTGTAGATCACTCCGTCATGCTCTCGTGCCATAAGTTGAAGTTGCTCCAAGTTTCAAGTTTGAGAACTCTTCTCTGGAGGTAGACAGTATGGAAATCTAAGAGGCATTGACACACCACGATCTCTGCATAATATGATATCTAGAGAGAGATTGGTTTTCGGAAGATTGAGTAGGGGACTGAATTGCACAGAAAAGTATTAATATATGCTCCACATTTCATGTATTTACTTGTATTTACTTGCGTTAAAGTTGATGATTATTTGTTTCAACTCATCGCGGCTAGGGAGAAACTTGGATAAAAACTAAACAAACCCTAGCTTTTGTAATCACTTTGATTCTCCCTATGTGTTGTTAATTGGTGAATTTGGCTCTTTTATTCGTGTTAGTGCAGTCATCAGGATCGTTTTGTGACCGGCCTTCCAAGACCAGATCACCGGAGAAGAAAACGCCCAATTTCTTATAGTTTTCTGGCCACAGGAAAACTCATACGCATTCGTAGTTTGGTAACTCCTTTATTCCCTAACCATTTCACTTGATTCATGTTTCTGCATGCTCCTTAGGAGCTTAGGTGTCAGTTTTTGAGGGAATTTTTACTGTAACCATGAAATCATTGTTTTTGATTCTTGAACGTATGAATTTTCCAGGGAGTGAACTGCTTCTGTTCATGCATGCATGCATATCTTCTTCCTGATTTTTCCAATTGATGAGTGACTTGGTTCTCTGTATTCCTGGTACATCAGGCTACAATTCCTTCTGAATTGATCACAATTCCTTGTTGAAGTTGATGAAATTGCATGTTCTTAAATGTCAGTTTTTCCCTGAGGCCTGAGGCCATTTTCCAGAAGTTATAACTTCTTGCTCAATGAAATCTGGTTGCATGTTTGGCTTCCTGGATGTTTGAACTTTGATTCATGTGTAGAACGCCTCATCAAATTCCTTTATTTACTGACCTGCAGTTGGCCTTGAACATGCTGTATTCCGAACTGGCAAACACTTTGAGATTTCTTGAAGTGTTGAAACTGCAAGTTTGCTCAACTTTCAGCTTAAATAACTTTCCAGCCACATAGTGGATCCTTGATCTGTTTAATTCTATGAATAGCTGGTTGATTGTACTTCAAATCATGTTATATGAATTTCTTTCAAAATCCTTATGGATTGTTCTGAAATCAGCTTCAAAGTAGGCATCATTTCTACCAGTTCCTCTGTTTCTTCTGTATCAGCCTACTTCATTTTTTGTCACTTTTCACTGGGTCACTTTGACACGGTAATTTGATTAGCAAAACGATACAAGAATTTGATAATCTTTGCATGGTCTTGTAAAGTAAACTTTACTCTGCAACGCCATAGAAATATTGCCTAAAATTACATCTATCCAAATCACCAAATCAAAGTGACCCAATTACGGGTTGAAAAGTCAAACCAGGACTATACAGAAGAAACGGACGTAGGAGTATCTTTCAAAACTTGGCCAAAATTTTCATTTCTTCAACAGTTCATTTTCAGACAGCTGTTTGACTTGTCAGATTTTGCATTTCTGGATGCAAGAAGATTACAGGAGATATGCTCCATTAAAGCTTACTAAGTTGCTATCTCTCTTAGCCTGCTATTTGTCTGGACCGTGGGAGGTTTTGGGTGGTATACCAGACAAGTTCTGTTTCTAGGCTTCTCAGGTATTAAGGGGTTGCATGTAGATCACTCTGTCATGCTGTCATGCCATAAGTTGATGTTGTAATAATGCTGAGAGTTAATTCTGTCAAATGTTGGAGAATTCCTCTGTGGAGGTAGATAGTATGGAAATGTAAGAGGCATGGGCACAGCACAATGTCAAACGAGCAGGTTGGGCGGATTGAGCCCGTTTATAGACGGGCACAAGCACAAATGGGTTGAACCCACCCGACCCATGTAATATCATTTGTTTAATTGGGCGGGCTAAAACGGGTCCATATTAACCCTAACCCGCCCATTTAGCCCGTTTAGATTTTAAATTAAAACCCATAATACGACAAAAGCTTTGGAGTATTACTCCTCGTTCTCGTTCTCTTTTCCTTTTTTCTTTCTCTTTTTAGTACTTTTTTTATTGGACCACTGACAATTCTTCCACTATGCACCACCTTAGCTCCATCGCCGGCGCAGCCCACTGCCCAACACCCTATGCTCTTCAGTTGCCCTCTCAAGCTTCTCCACCGCCTTCCTCTCACCACAGACCACCAAATTGCCCCTCTCTCCGTTTCTTCTCAGACAACCCAAACCCATAACCGCCACCCTCCAAACCAACATTTGCCGCCGTCGCCATTAATTCCGGCCAAAATATAGACCAGAACCCGGATCGAAAACCTCAATACCTTTCCTTAAAACTCACACACTTAATCCGAAGCTCCATAGGAACACGTCGGCTGAGGCGCCATGAATTCCTGAGGGCCGACGTGTTCTTTTGGAGTTACTCGGTATGGTGGCGGATTGTTGGTTGAGTTAGTCACGCCTGGAGGTTTGATTTTTTGATCGGGTGCTGATACAGGGCAGGTTTGATTTTTTGATCGGTCCTGCTACAGGGGTTACCTCCTGTTGGTGAGTTTAACTAAAATGTTGAGTTACACGGGCCCCATTTGTATGCCAATGCCCACCCTTTTAAGTATGTGTTAAAATGGGTTGGGCAACATTCACCCATCTATTTAGATGGGCGGGTTTCTACCCAATTATAAGCAATGGGCACCGCGGGCAAAAGGGCTGGGCTTTTTTTTAGACAGTTCTAATAGAGATAATTGTAGGACATGCATATGTGCTAATTGACTGCAGTTCTATTTCTAAAGGTGTCTGTTACCCCGTCAGCCCCTACGCTTGGCCTTGTTAGGATTTTATGATTTGGTTACTCTCAACCAAAAGTTAACCAAAACCTCCATCTATAATTTGTAGGACTCACATTCCACTCGTTTTTCTACTCACATAAAAGTCAAAACCTCAAAACCCAAAACTCGCAAATCCAAACACGAGGATATTAGGTTATGGTTAACCCAAAACTCTCAAATCCAAACACGAGGATATGTGCTAATTAGATCCTGGGCCTAAGATCATGAACAGAGAAAAAATGAATAATTTTGATGTTATAGTACACCTAGTATTTGAGGGATTGTAGTTCAATTGGTCAGAGCACCTTCCATGTCAAGGTGGAAGCTGCGGATTCGAGCCCCGTCAGTCCTGTTTTATATCTGTCTCATCAATAGATCACATCATAATATTAAGAAGTAGTACATATTAAAGAATAAAAGAAACAAAGCTATGGCCTGGGGTGTAAAGTATAGCTGTCAAATGGCCAGGGGACAGCCGAACTGGCCCGTTTGAAGGGTGAAACGGCCTGATCCGGGGCCGGACCTAGCCCGCGTAGGTAGTGGTCCGGGCTGATTCAGGACATTGGACACCGCCGGACCGACCCATCAGAAGCCCGGGACCGGCCCACGACCACACGGGACAACCGAATATTAATAATATATATATCTAGGAAGCATGGACACTCCAAAATGGGGGCGGTATCGTGGTAGCTCAAGTGGTAGAGCGTTGGAAGCCCCTGCATGAGGTCCCGGATTCAAACTAAGTTGACGACAAAAAACAATTTCTCAAAAAAAAAAATGGGGTCGGTATTGATGTCGAACGCTTGGGACACTCGTATGACACTCCAAAATGCGTGTGAGCTGGGGTGTCTAAGTATTTTAGAGAGTTCTATTTGATTTGACACTTGAGGAACACTTGGGGTACACGTCAAGACTCAAGAGACATTTCATGAGATATAACAGTCGCCCCTTTGTGTTTGTTAAACTCTCTCACATGGGTTCTTTTTATGCATATTAATAACTTTAACTGGTTTAAAATATAATTAGGCCGAAGTAGAAATAACGTATATGATTCATTGAAGGCACGGTACACGAAAAGCTGCCCTTTGAACAAAATAGTTCAAGGGATGTTTAAGTTATCACACGTGACAACTTCAGAGGTTTTCACAGACACAACTCGTCAAACTCGTACCCGTGTTAGCCACTCCTCTTTCACTTCTGATTCTCATACTTGACCTATGTTTTTTGTGATATTTAAGCTATAAATATCAAAGAACTTGGAACCAGTTTTCCGTATTCAATTATATATAAAATAGAGGAGTAATACTAATGTCAGCTGTATCCTTCCGTTTTTGTATGAAAATGACGGATCCAACACCCGTATCCGTATCTGCTCGTCTTATAAAAATATATATATATATATATATATATATATAAAACAATATAGTATGTTAATTATATAGATATTAAAAAACCTAACGGGCTAGGACCGGGCCGCCCTGAACAGGCCCACCGATAGGGGTCCGGTCCTGTGGGCTGAGCCGGTCCTAGGATCCCAACTTCCTGGGCCGGACCGCCTTAGTCCAGGAACGATGCAGAACCGGCCCCGACCTGGTGCTCCACCTTCAGTCGGTAGGGGCTGGCCCGGCCTGTTTGACTGCTCTAGTGTAAAGTATGTCAGTAGGCTCAGGTTGCTTGGGCATTTTGACAATCATGACCGAAACAAAGAGAAATTAAGTACCAAACATCATGGCTGGCAGGTATTTTTCCAATTTATTATGGTTTTATGCCACTAGAGGAACATTTGTTAATTGAATAGTTTTTTTGTTGGGTTGGGTTCCGAGGCCCAATTCCAATATCCCTTGCTTGAAAGGCTGTTGCTCAATGTGAACTGATGTACATGTTTATGTCCTGGATCAGCTGCCTATTCTTTCAGCAAACTGGCAATTTCAGATTCAAAATGGATTCTGATAGGGCCATCAAAACCTGCTCATTGATCCAACAGAGATGTTGCTAGCTTGTCGTGAAGGGGCTAAGAACGCCTCGGAAATCTCTGAGGTCAACTGCACTAAATCCTCTGACTTCTAACTTGAGGATGATACGGCTCTCTAGGGACCGGTTTAGATGGATAGGAAACCTGGGTTTTAAGAGTAAAGGAGGCATTTGTTCTGGGAAGCTAAGTGAAATGGTGGGCATTCAGAGGAATGCCACATGTTATTGCATGTGCATTGTGAATAGAAGGAAGAACAAATCTAGTGACACACGTGCCAAATTTTCGCAAAGAGATGCAGGGGATTGACCAAATGCTCTGCTTTACTTTGTTTGACCGAATAGAGAAGCATGAGAGAATGCGAGATGGTTCTTGGAATGGAAGTTTACCGAGGTTTTATAGAAAATACATGATGGTCTGGCAGATTAACAACTCCTCTTTTGAGGGTCCAACAGTGGAAGAAATCAAGAGTGTCATGGTTGGTCCCCTATGTCACAGACTCTTATCGCCTGTAAATTGAAGCTTTCTTACCAATTCACGGAAAGTTAGATAGTAAGGCTGCGTTTTCTTGACCCAATTTTTAGGGGACTGTTATCTTTCAAATATATGTAGGAAAAGATAAAAAACAAAGTTGATTCCTTTGAAAATGCTAAATCTTCTAAGACGTTCTTCATCCTTTTTTGTGATAAAAGTTGCTTACTTTTCTCCTATTTTACTTTTTAGGAGTAAAAAGTACAAAAGTTCGAAATTATACATTTATTTGGTCTTACAAAAAGATCAAAGTAAGATAAAAGTCGCTTAAAAGAAGTTAAGTAAAGCTCAGCCTTTAGGCCTCGTTTTCTTTACCTAATATATGTGACCTTTTATATCTTTTTAGAAAAAGGTAAAAAAGTTTCTTACTTTAGAAAAAAAGGTTGTTTACTTTTCTTCTATTTTAGATCCTAAAAATTAAATTTTAGGAGTAAAAAGTAAGAAAAGTTGAAGTTAGAAAGAGCTAACATTTTTTAGTCTTATAAAAAAGGTAAAAAAGAAATTACCTAAAATAAATTGTAACGAAAATGAGAACTTTCTTTCTGACCTAAAAAAAGGTAAAAAGTCACCTAAAATTAGGCAAAGAAAGCAGGGCCTAAGCTTCAAAGTTGGCAATCGAAATGCTTATCAAAGGCAGGCTAAGTGGTAGATATCATCAAGTCAGTGTTTTCAGGTTTACCTCTGTATGGTGGGTTTCCTTCTTTTATAGTTCCACACTCCCTCTGTACTAAAATGAATGGTACCATGCTTGATTTTTTTTGTGGAAAACTGGAAGTCACAAGGCCATCCAGCGGACGAATAAAAAAAATACTTGTGTCTACCAAAGAGTGAATGGATGGATATTGGGAATTTGGATGTTTCCTTACTGGATAAATCTTGATGGAAGTTGTTAAGTCAACCGGAAAGTCTGTCAGTACGTGCAAGTAACAGAATATCATGCTTGTTTAGAGAAATGAATAAGTGGGCTGATCTTGAAATAGCCTCTTATCTGGTAGAGATAATCTATCTAAAGGAATATTTTGGTTAATAGATGTGTTGTTTTCTGTTGACATATGGTTAGTGGGTCTAGTAGAGATAAGAAAGTGGTAATGTGTTTCAGATCCTCTGTTGTTGTTTTTTAGCGAACAGGGTTAAAATTTTAGGAGGTTGTTTCATGTTGAGGATCACTGGCTTCTACGGAAGAAGTGCAAGGCAATTGTGGGAACCTCTTGGAAGAAACAAGCTTCTGTGTCAGCTCTAAACTGAACAGTTTCCAAAACAATCCAACAAAAGTTGAAGGGCTGGAAGAGAGAAGGATATAGAAATAGATAGATATGTACAGCTGGAAAATGCCATAGCTGCTAAATAAAATGATTTTCAGGTGGTGCAGGATTCATCGAGAACAAGTGTAGATTGAGAGCAGAGCCCTTTTGCCTACTGGAGAAACATTTTGGGCTCCTTAACTAGTTTTCCTTCAAGAATTCGTTTTGGCGCTAATCAACCTACCTGCTCACTCAAGTTTTCTCTGGTATGTAAAAAAGTTGTTACTTTCGTGTATTTGCGCTGTCTTTTGTTCGATTTGATTAATTGAAAACCCAATTTATTTGTTCTCAATTTTTGGGTTTTCAGTATCAGCAAATTGATACTGTTCTTCTAGGCTTGACCTCGGTATAGATTGTATGCATTCTATTGGGTAGTTGTAGTTTGATTATCTTGTGTTCCAATTTTAGGGGCGTTTATGCTGAATGGAGCTGGAACATTTCGATTCTAAATCAGTTTATAGACTGGTACCTCGACGACTTACAGCCTGTTTTAGATGAAGGGATTCAATATCAATCGACGAAGTAGGTTTCATGAAGCCTTTATTTTATATATTCAATTCTATCTATTTGTGTTTAACCTATTATGTCTACTAGAAAATAAGAATCTTGCCATGAGATAAGGATGAAGAAAATACGATGACTTTATTAGAAGTTTGCATCTGTAAAGTTAAGAAGGAAAATTATTACGTATACATATTTTCAAGTGTAATTTTGATACTTGGTTAAATGTCAAACTGGTAGACATCTTTTCAAGTGTAATTTTGATATTTGGTTAAAATGTCAAACATGTGAAGGAGTATTGGACGATGGCAAGTTGAGTTGCAAAGTGCAGAGTTAAGTTTTGAGCTCTAAAACCAAAAAGTATGGGTGTGTAATATGAGCAACTTCTATGTTTGAGCTTTAAAACCAAAAAGTATGATTTGTAAGAGTAGCTTAATAGTTTTAAACTTTCCTAAGTGAACTGCAAATGAGAATTTTGACGAGGAGCATCTGAGTTTGTTATTTTTTATTTGTAACAGCAGCTTGAGAGTAGGAAATTGACAATACACTGAAGGTAATGCAAGAGAGAACTTTTGTTATGAAGTACACATATGTTATGTTCTGCAATGCTTTTTGGATAGGGCATCAATATTTTTGTTTGCTTCGGGCACCAAGAAAAATAGAGCCGACCCTAGGGACTACGTATAACACAGCTTGTCACTGCCTCACTGGCATGAGAGAATGCATGATGGTTTGGGAGTAAAAATGCACCGGTGGTACCCATATTGTGCACTTTGTTACACTCTAATATCCAACTTTTCAATTGCAACATTAACAGTACCCAACATTTCATCAAGTTGCTTAGTTGCACAAGTAGGACCCAACACGTCATTGGCAAACAAGCTCGGTCATCTTATTGGGAAACAAATGGAAAATTTGGTATGCCTGATTGGGTGATGAAGCATATGATCTTCTTTTTTCAGGCAATGAGGAGGATGGATTATGTTATGACCTCGAACGAGCGAGAGAACAATGATAATCAATGAACAAGAACATACCCGATTTAACTGGCACGATACTAGTTACGGCAACGGCCAGAAAATCCCGTTTTATTAGAGAGAAACACCACGAATACAACTCACACCTTATATATATATATATATATATATATATATATATATATATATATATATATATATATATATATATATATATGTGTGTGTGTGTGTGTGTGTGTGTTGTAACAAAACTCCTGTTTCAGAGCTCCGTTACCAGTTTGTTATAACGTGTGGGTATTCGAGCAAGAACGACGAAAGCAAAACAAGAACGAGACAAATATTTAACGTGGTTCACTAACGAATTCGTAACGAACCCGCTAACTAATCCACTGCCAGAACCATATATTTTTATTGAGAAGAGAACCCGATTACAATGCACGTCGTGACCACAACGGCCACGGCGGCAACCCGAAACACCCACCCGCACACACACTCTACCAAAGCTCCTAAAGAGCTCTCAAATTATTCTGCCCATGTGTTGCTATCAATACAAAGCCATGGGTCCTTTTTATATTGACCTTACGTCTGTATGAAGCAACACAAGGATTACGTCAAGGTGATCTTCTGTCGCCATTTTTGTTTGTGATTTGTGTTTAAACGGATTAAATTGGTTTAAGCGATCGGCTTGGTCTGACTTTTACTTTACTGTTTTTTATATTAATTAAAAACCCAACCAACACCACCATACAACTTTTCAAGATCTGCTACTCTTGAGTTTTTCTAGCTGGGACTCAAAACCTTTACCAACACATTTACTAACTATCTTTACTAAACCATTTGCTACATCAGTAGCTTTCCTAGGATTTAATTAAGAAGAGTGATATCGAACAGTATTGATAGAGAAGCTTTTTGGAGAAGCTTTAATCTCCCACAGCGATTTTAGAAGCTACGGTGTCTGAATAAACTAAAATTAGAGTTTACGAAAAATAAATTCAAATGACTAAAAAAAAAATTCTTATTCCATGATCTGCAACATAAGACTCACAGCGTATTAATAGACTCTTAGCCCTAACCTAGTCTCTTACGGGCCAGTTGACAAGAAAGCCCAGTTCGACTTACCTAAATAACTAACGTAATTAAATAAGCAAACTAATAACTAATTGAATAATTCTAAATAGCAATAGTAATAATTATATTGTGAACCCGGATCATATGGTTGACCCATATCAACTCCCCCGCGGTTGAAAACGCCTTGTCCTCAAGGCAGATCGCCGTGGTCGTAGTATACTCTAAATTCATACTTGTTGAATGAGGCCCAAGTGTTGAATTATGCCCAAAAAGATTAGGTCCATAATAGCTTTGGGCTTTTGTAATTGTTGTTGTGTGGGTCACTGGGTCGTAGTCATTTGGTGAAGGTTGGGCCTGCCCAAACCAAGTTAGCCCATAATTTCTTCCTTGGAGCCCTAATTGTTTGTCTAGTGAAGAAACTTGGCCGAAATTGCCAGGTGCAGCAGCGGAAGGGAGAAGTTGTCTCGTCGGTTCGTGGCTGTAGATGGTGGGGACTGGAGGAGGTGGCGACGGAGATGGCGAGGCTGGTGGCGGAGAGGCCGTGGTCTGGAGAGATTGGATGGTGATACGGGTCAACTGTATTATTTATATTTTTTCTTAATTATTATTATTTGTAAGTTACTTATTTATTTAATTAGTACACGTAGTTGTTTATTTAATTAGTTAGTAAGCCGGGTCGGGCCTGTAATGAAACGACCCCGGATCTCGGTTCAGGGTTAACGCGACAATCGATGACCAAAAGTAGATTATTAACTATTAAATTTACATTTCGTTTAAAGTACATAACAAAATTTCGATAATAGGTACAATCTAAAACAAATCGTGTGTGATCTACTAAGTGATCTGACTTAAGTTAAACTTCTTCGTCTCGATCCGCGTTCCCGTTCCCCAAACTTGATTGACAACCTGCGGTTTTAAAATGGCAAAAGTCGACGCAGTTTTGAAGAAATTGATCAGTAATAACTGAGTAAGTACACACTACGACATGTAAAGCAACGAGTGGCACGGAAGGATGAGTTGAAACAAATCAGAAGATTTAAACACTAAAACTATCATATCGGGGAATTTGGATCAACTTGAAGTAACCGAGTAACAAAACCCTCTCAATTTAATAACATTGAGAAACACCAAGAGTAGTTGGTAAAATATCCAGAGTAAACAAGTTCATTTGAACTGATAACGATAGTAGTTCATGATAGCAAAGATTTACAATTCATTTCAATCGATTAGGGCATATCAAGAGCCACAAACAACATTAATAAGTAGTCAATTTTTAATTTCGACTTCAATCAACAGATTAATTTAGCTGAGGCATGTCAAGAGCCACCAGCAGGATCGATGTAAACAGAGGGATCACGAAATAATCACTAAGGGTTCCTTCTATGGTCTATCAAACCCTATTTCACCCGAGCGTTAAGGGAGCCCATTCGTCAACCCCGCTCACAACATTAGCTAAAATGCCTTAAGTGTCGACACCCCTATACCGTAGTGACCCTTACAAGTATAAGTAGCACTCTATAGCTCTATAAACTCCTTGGCCTCAATATCTTGATACATTTGGGCTCATCGGGGGCGGATTTGTGAACATTAACGTTCCATCCAATAATAAGAAGCATTGCTTCAATGGTCTTAGCCATAAGAAAATGGAGGATCGCTTGACGCCTCCCATTAATAACAGTACTCTGTACATCGTCCTAAGTCTATTAGAGGTATTTTATTTCTTCTCTTTCACATAACCAGAATCAGAATATCAAAATTTCACAAGTAATTTCCGAGAGTTTTCAAAGGAGATGAATAAAATAGTTTAACAGCTTTCGAGTGGAAAACATGCATTCTCATACTATTACATATAACAAACATTCATTTGAAACATCAAGCACACACGCATATTTTGATATGAAAAGGCCGTACATATGTACTTACCTCTGAGCCATGAAAGGCGCAACGGAAAACTAGCACTCCTACAACTCGCGTCCCATATTGGTTCCGGGTCTTACGGTAAATGCAGCAACACAATACATACGTCTACTTTGAACGATCCTTAACGTCGGCTGGATATAAACAAGTCAAGTATATAGTCTATCAGCATTTACCCTCTATATGAGGTTGTATGCAAGAATGCCATGGAATGCGGGTCGTGCAAGATAAATGACTAAACGGCCCCTCATACTCCGAAACTGTCTAGTTGCCCGGTCCCCAAATTATACTCATATTGGCCCAAAAACATGTAAAAATGATTCTAAACTCTCCCATATGTACTTAGCGTCGAAATCTACAACTTTCAATAATTTGCACTTAGGCCCCTAAAGTTTGGTAAAATTGCAAAAAGACCCCAACATTTGACTTGGTCAACACTAGCCCAAAGTCATATACGAGTACTCCAAATACACATACAAGACATGCTGACAAACTCCAAGTTACTAAACTAATCTCAATTCAAAGTTTAAGTGAAATTACTATTTTGCCCCTCCTATACAGTTCAGTCAAACTAGGGTTTGCGAAAAGTCAAACTTGGTCAAACTTGATATTTAGACTCAGAATATGAATACGAACAAGTTTCGTGAAGAACGCTAAGGCCAAAAATGTCATTTAGAGTGAGAAAATTGGAAGTCAAAGATAGTGAAATCCTCTCAACTAGTCAACTTTGGAGCTGGTTTGTGGTAAGATGAGGGAGAGTTTAGGAAATATGAAGGTGGGGTATTGAAGAGGGTATTCAAAGATTTCCAGAACATATTTGAACTCCTAGAAACTCTAAGTATTCAAAGAGATATCGCTACTCAAAGTTGGACAAAAATTCCGATTCAACACTTCGAAAAATTCAAGAAAGTTTCATGAGTTGAAACTAGCAACTTTAGGCTCGTTTTGTGAGCAATTCGTTATAAATGTGAACATGACCCAGAGACGATGATTTGAAGTATTATATACCAGCTACACATAGGAGAAAACAGATCTAAATTTCATTAATTTTGAAGAAGATACAAGGGTTAGAAAATGGGTGTTTCACCATAGGATTCTATATTTAGAAAATTCTGAGTTTTTGCTAGTGCAGAACATCAACATCACAGCAACTTTGGAGCCAAAATCAGAGGGTTTAGAGTTAAAATTGGACCAAGAAATCAACACAAAAGTTGTAGCCAATTCTCCAAGGATTCCAGAAAGCTAAAGATCATTCAAAACGGATTACAAACGAAGAAGATACAAGCATTTGAACAGGGGATGTTTTTGTACCAAAACACATGAACACCAAGAACACATTCAAGAACTTCACTTTCCCCTAACTTTAGCTCAGATTTAGACACGATTAGAGATCGAATTGGACCAAGAAATCAACACGAAAGTTGGAGTACTACATGCAGGGAATCCAAAGAAACAAAAATCAGATCAAGACATCAAGTATCGAGAGAGTTAAATGGCCATGAACAGGGCAGGTTTTCAAGTCGGAAAACTCTACATGCACGAATCAATCTTGTCAAATTTGTTGTTACAGTCATGATTTGATGATCTAAACGTGTTCTATACATGATTAGGAGCATGCTCATGCTTTCAATCGATCAAAACAAGTAAGAAAAGGGTCTGAACCGAGCTATGAACTTACCGGCGGCCATGGAGGAATCCGGCGACCTGCTTGCCGGATTTTGATGCCCCGACGAGCTCCCAGCGGAATCTGGGTTGGTGGAAGAGTTATACAATGCCCAGAGAGTAGGGGAAAGGCCTTCGGGGTGAGAGAAAGGAGAGGAACACAGGAAGCCGCGAAAATATGGCGGCTAGTTGCGGTTGCGGTCGGGTTCTAAACCCAGAATCCGGCGGCCCTTCAAACTCCGATTCGTCGCGCAAACATGGTACCTCCAGGACCGCCTTGACCTCACGATTCGAACAAGACTAGTTAGAGTTGCTAACTTTCCCTAATTAGAGAGAATTCGACCAAAAACTAGGCTAGGGTTCTTACCGTTCTTCGTCGAATTTGACTTCGATACGCAACCATTCGGGAAACGGATTGAGGGATTTTGCTCTCTGTGTCGAGGGCTTCTACCAGCAGCAGCAGATTTGTGAAAGAAGGAGTGGTGAGGTGGTGGCTGTATTGGTGGTGGTGGTTGTATGGTGGAGAAGAAGAAGATGATGAAGATGTTGTCTCTCTCTCTCTCTCTCTCTCTCTCTCTCTCTCTCTCTCTTTCTCTCTCTCTCAGCAGATGGTGAAGTGGGAGGGGAGAGTAGAGCTTCCACCTAGCACTTGAGGTGTTGAAATGAGGTTGCCAAGTGGTACACATGCATAGGGGGTAAAAGTGTAGTATTCCAAAGTTTGGGGTATAAACTAAAATTAGATGTTCTACTTAATTGTAGAGAATTGCACAACCACCCCAAACATCTCTAGTGCTTCAAATCACTCTAACAACGTCCAAATATTGCTAACACTCCAAAATTCAAAATTTAAATCCGTGACAAACTATTTACAAATTCGCCCCCAAAGTCTTGATATTGCACTTAGAGTCGGCTTGAAAAATAGGGGTGTTACAGTCTACCCACCTTAAAAGAATCTTCGTCCCCAAAGATATCATACTATACTTACCCATATACACATGAAATGCAGGTGAAAAGCAGTACCGTGACTCAGTCTATATGACTTAATCAGACAAGTACATAAGTAACTCTCGTCGGATGTTCTGCTCTCAATATATGGTTTCCATAGATGGTCAGCTAGAAACACCTTAACTGAAAGATATTTCTCATTCTTACTCTCCGCACAACGAGCTCTATTATGAGACTATATTACTATCCAGCCTAGAATCGCATCACAATAGGGTTTCGTATACCATTAGTACAAGTAAAAGTTCGAAACAAGGTTTTGAAAGTTCAATAACATCATACAAGTTCTCAATTCTAGAAACGACTCATTTTTTTTTTTTTTTAGAATTTATACAAATCTCGAAACTTGTAGAGAAACACTTTTATCAAGACTGATATGTCGTTTTGCTTGAATCATCCGCGTTAAAAATGTTGTCTTACCTCTATAGGGTTAGAGAATCCAATCACCTAAAGTGTTCCACGCATACGAGGGAGAAATGACACTATGTCGTCACACAACGTGCCTCTCTAACACAACTAGCATGTGCTTCAAATGTTCCAACTTAGTCTACACAGCGGGTACAACTTATAGAACCGTTGTACTAAGAGTCGCGCCAGCGGACTGATAAAGAAATGAGGTTGCCACCTAGCACTTGAGGTGTTGAAATGAGGTTGCCAAGTGATAACGCCCAATTAGGGGTTATCTTTTAGCCTGATTTCACAAGTGTTTGTGTCGGAAATAGCGTATTTTGCCAGAAAATGCCTTAGAATGCCTCGGGAATCTAGAACGAGATGTTTATTTGTACTTTCTGGATTTCTGCTTATTTATTGCTATATTTGGATATGATCGCAGGTTTTCGTTCGTGTTGCCTTTTCAGGAACAGGTTCGGAAGGTGCATCGGGAAGCGTGCCGGGACCGTCTCGGGAAACGTGCACAGGACCGGGTCAAGACGGGAACACGGAAAAGCAGGAGAACACCAAGGGAGGCAAACCGGGAGCGTCAGGCAGAAGAGTGGGACCCGGGGACCCAACCAGGCCCACCAAAGGAACAAGCATGGCCCCCATATCACCCCCTGCCTGCGTATATACGCAGGCAGGGAGGGATATGGGGTGGAGGATTTTGGCACTGGTTGCGTATATACGCAGCCTTGCGTATATACGAAGCCAGTTTGACTTTTTTCCGAAGTCGGTGGACCGATGGCAGATTCCGTAATTTCTGGCGCACGCATTTTGGGGAAAACAGCACTATTTAAAGACTCGTCCAGGCTCGTTTTGAAGACACAACACAATTCTCAGCACAACCGAAGGGCAAGTCAGAGTATTCACGGAGAGCACGGAAGAGCGATTCGAGATTCGAAGACTTAGTTTGATTTCGTTCTCTCTCTTTATATTCAGAAACTGCGTTTTGTATTATGTCTAGTCGTAGCTAAACTTCTTACCTAGGTTCTCGGTGAACCTAGGGTTTCGTATCCAGATTTTATGACTACTTCGTTTATGGATTCATGATGATTATCTTAATTAAGCAAGTTGTATCTGTTATTCTGGCTTTGATTATTATCGTATATGCATGATAGGATTGATCACCCAGGATTGCTATAGACCCGAGCTTGTAGGTGAAAACGTCAAGTTAGGGTTAGGAAGAAAAGCCAGGATTTAGTACCTTACCCTGATAGACCGACCAGAGAAAGGGAGATAGGGCTGGCATCGAAAAACGTGAGACCAACTGTTAGAGAATTTGACTCGGGCCATTCGGACAGGTTAGAAACCCTAACAGGATTAGACCGAGACTGCAGATTTAGGCAGCTTAACAAGAATCCGAAAGTCTGCAGGATCGGGATTACGTGTGGAACCTGAAAAGTCACTGCACAACTGATACGTTGCACATATATCAAAACTGCTGAGTGTTTTCATAATCGAACGTAAAATTGAAATCTGTAGAAACCCTAGGGGATCCTGGAGCCTAGTTCTCATCTATTATCGTAACAACCGATTCAGCTTATTTCAGAAAACGTCACAAAAAGTATTTACGTTTACGTTTTTAATTCTTTTTTTAGTTTAGTAAACTGCAATCACAACCTACTCCTCCTTGTTACTACACTCGGTTAACCAAAACTGACAACGTGAAAAAACCCGAAATAGTCCTCGTGGGAACGATCACCCGAGTTTAATTACACCCGGTATTACAAGATTCGTATACTTGCGAATAGCACGTTAGTTTGCGCATCAAGTTTTTGGCGCCGTTGCCGGAGACTTTTTAGGGTCTATTTAGTTGTTAGAATTAGTTTTCTGAGTTTTCGTTTATTTTCAGTTTTGTTATTTTTCTTTTTATCTCACTGCGTTTTTGAATCTGCGTTTTCAGGACTGTTCAGTTGATGCCCAGATTGCCTCGCGATTTGGTACCACCACTCGAAAATCCGGAAAAACTGTACACCGAACAGAACCGCAGAAACCGAGAAAGCAGGATGGCAACCAACCGGAGAGATACGCCCGAGAACACCGAAGCCGGTGGACAGGAACGAGAGACACGTACCCCAGCCCAGATGGCTCGGTACATTGAGGAACTTGTCACAGCGGGACTCGCTGCCCGAAGCAACCAGAGAACATATAACCGATCTGGGAAAGCGTTGGTGGAAAATTTCGAAGTCCCCACCGGGGGGCATGAGCGAGCTATTGTGGTGCCCGAGATCACCGTCGAGCACTTTGACATCAAACCATCCACCATCCAGACGGTACAAACTCTCTGCCCGTTTCACGGCAGGGCCGACGAAGACCCGAACGATTTTATCGGGAAATTCGAAGATTACTGCAACAAGGTCAGATACAAGGGGGTAGAAGCAGAGGCACTCATGCTGATCTTATTTCCATACTGTCTTTACGGAGTGGCCAAAGACGGGCTCGAATCCCGACCACCCCGATCCATCACCACATGGGAGGAGTGTGTCGCAAATTTTCTGGCAAAGTTCTATCCCGCCTCCCGGGTCATACAGTTACGGAGTGAGATTCTGTCATTCAGGAAGAAGATGGGGGAGACGGTGGTGGAAGCTTGGGACAGGCTCTGAGATTGGTAAAACGGTGCCCGAACCACGGTTTTGGAGACGCGAAAATCCTGCAGGTTTTCTACCACGCTCTTGACAGGGAGAACGCCGACATGATTGACAGAGAGGCCGGGGGAAACTTCTTGTATCACGTGGACAAAGAAGGTGCGTATGACCTGATGAAGCAGTTGGCCAAGCAGGACACCCGATTGTTGGACGATCGCAGGATGACGGCTAGAGCCGAACCAGCAGAGGATGACCGGATAGACAACCTGGCCAAGATCGTTCATGACTTGGTCAAGAAAGTCTACTCGGATAAGAAGACTGTTGCAGCAGTCGAAGAACCCGATCTGGACACAGCCATTGAGGAACTGAGGACCGAAGATACCAATTACGTACAGCATCAGTGGGACCCGAGCCGGTACCGACCGGGCACGAGAGACCATCCCGGGTTCCGATACGGAAACCCGAATGCAGCAGTTTATGCACCGGGATTCCAGCACAGGCCACCAGCCCAGCAGGCTGCCCCGGCCCAGCAGGTTCAGTCAGTCCCATCTGCACAGCAGTACGACGCTCAGATGAAGGAAATCAAGTCTAAGTTCCAGACCATGGAGTCCCGGTTCAAGCACATGGACGCCCTGACGGCAGACATGCAGACAACCAAAACGTCACTACGCGCTTTGGAAGTACAAGTAGGGCAGTTAGCACAACAACTAACAGAGAGACAGCAAGGAAACCTACCCTCGAATACAGTAAATAATCCACGGGCTCAGATCAATGCTATCTACACTCGGAGTGGATTGGCACTGCAGGATCCACCGTATCCTAGCCACGCACGTGCAGAAAATTCGAAAGAAGTAGAACGTAACTTGTCGGGCCAGGATAACAGCACAGTCGACCGCCCCCAGCCGAAGGGCTCGGTTGAGCAGGATGCAGTGCAGAACGAGACAGATGCAGAAACGGTACCAGTCTCCAAGGAGGTGCCATACCCCTTGCGAACACGAAAGAGGGACGACAACAAGGACTACGCCAGGTTTCTCGATATGTTCAAGCAGCTGCAGATTAACATGCCTTTTGCCGAGGCTTTAGCTAAGATGCCCACTTACGCCAAATTTATCAAGAACATCTTGTATGGGAGGAGGCGGATGAGCGATTTCGAGACCATAAACCTGACGGCAGAAGTGAGCAATTGTGTGAAGAATGGGCTACCGAGGAAGAGAAAGGATCCTGGCAGTTTTGTTATACCGGTCACCCTAGGTAACGCTTACGCAGGAAAGGCTCTGTGTGACCTAGGGGCCAGCATCAATCTGATGCCGTTGACGATTTTCAAAAGTTTGAAAGTCGGTGAACCCCGACCCACCAGAATCATGCTGCAGATGGCAAACAGGTCCGTAAAACAGGCCTATGGGGTTATCGAGGATATTTTGGTCAAGGTCGGCGAGCAGATTTTTCCGGCAGATTTCGTCATCCTGGACTGGAGGCAGGGAAGGTACCGCTCATACTTGGCAGGCCGTTTTTGGCCACGGGCGAAGCAATGATAAATTGCAAGAGCGGGGAGCTGACCATGCAGATTAACGAGGAAAAAGTGAAATTCAACGTTTTAAAAAATCTGCAACTGCCAAATTACTACGACCACGAGGATATCTTCGTCATAGACGTGGTTGACGAAGGCTGGGAAAACGAGGAGATGGACCAATTATGGGAAGAGATCGACAGCATGTACGGGGAAGAAAAAGAGAAGACTCGGTGCGAGCACGCCATGAGAGCCGAGGACTGGACCACTTTGCACCTGGACGAAGACGGCGGGCAAAAGATGATTCTGGTCCCGTCAATCAAGGAACCACCCGCATTGGAGCTGAAACCGCTCCCGAGCCATCTCAGGTATGCGTACATTGGTGAAAATAGTACTCTACCCGTAATTGTTTCGTCTCGTTTATCTCAGGAACAGGAGCAGAAACTGCTGGAAGTATTGCGAGAGCATAAGGAAGCAATCGCCTGGACGATTGGAGATATCAAGGGGATCAGCCCCTCCTATTGCATGCACAAGATCCGAATTGAGGAAGGCAAGAAACCGGTGATTCAGCCCCAGCGGAGACTGAATCCAAACATGAAGGACGTTGTGCGAAAAGAGGTCATGAAGTGGCTGGAGCAGGAATCATATACCCCATATCGGACAGCATGTGGATCAGTCTGGTCCAGTGCGTGCCCAAAAAGGGGGGGGGGTATTACGGTGGTGCAGAATAATGACCAGGAGCAGATTGCGCAGCGCACCGTTACAGGCTGGCGGATCTGCATGGACTATCGGAGGCTAAACGAAGCAACACTGAAAGACCACTTTCCGTTACCATTCATGGACCAGATGCTGGACCGGCTCGCCCACCACGCCTATTACTGTTTTCTGGACGGGTATTCTGGGTACAACCAGATTTGCATAGCCCCGGAAGATCAGGAAAAGACGACGTTTACCTGCCCATACGGTACGTTCGCGTTTCGGCGCATGCCGTTCGGGTTGTGTAACGCTCCAGCCACGTTCCAGAGATGTATGATGGCGATTTTTTCCGACATGATCGAGAAAAATCTGGAGGTCTTTATGGACGACTTTTCACTATTTGGGGACAGTTTCGATGACTGCCTGTACCATTTGTGTCAGGTTCTGGTCCGATGCAAGAAGGCGAATTTGGTGCTCAATTGGGAAAAGTGTCACTTTATGGTCACCGAGGGGATCGTGCTGGGTCACAGAATTTCCAGCAAGGGACTCGAGGTGGACAGGGCTAAGATCGAGGTGATAAAGCAGCTTCCATACCCGACAAACGTAAGGGCGATCAAAAGCTTTCTGGGACATGCAGGATTCTACCGGAGGTTCATCAAAGACTTTTCCAAGATCACAAAGCCACTCTGCACTTTACTTGGAAAAGACGTACCCTTTGATTTTGATGCAGCATGTCGGCAGGCTTTTGACCATTTAAAAGAGAAGCTGACCACAACCCCGGTTATTAATACACCAGATTGGTCACTCCCGTTTGAGCTGATGTGTGATGCCAGCGACTACGCAGTCGGGGCAATTTTGGGGCAGTGAAAGGATAAAGTCTGCCACGTAATTTATTATGCGAGTCGGGTACTCAACGATGCTCAGCTCAACTATGGCACGACAGAAAAGGAACTGCTGGCCGTGGTGTATGCCCTGGACAAATTCAGGCCCTATTTGGTCGGGTCAAAAGTTATCGTTTTTACCGACCATAGTGCCCTGAAATACCTGCTGGACAAGAAGGACGCAAAACCGAGACTGTTAAGGTGGGTCCTACTGATGTAGGAATTCGACGTGGAAATCCGGGACAAGAAGGGAGTTGAGAACGTGGTAGCGGATCACCTATCCAGACTTGAGAATGTGAAGGTGGACCCGGTGCCGATCAAGGAAAACTTCCCGGACGAGCACATCATGGCAGTGAAAATCGGGAGACCGTGGTACTATGCCATAGCCAATTACTTGGTAACTGGCACGCTTCCCGAGGATCTCACCCCGTCTCAGCGGAGAAGGTTCGTTTCCGAAAGCCGACAGTATTTCTGGGATGACCCGTACCTATTCAAACAGGGGGCCGATAACATCCTGAGAAGGTATATCCCGACCCACGAGGCCTGGAACGTGATCCGACACTGCCACTCATCACAGTGTGGGGGTCATTTTGGGGGAACGCGAACAGCTCATAAAATACTGCAGTCCGGGTTTTTCTGGCCGACAATCTTAATGGATTGTCACGACTATGTGCAGGGATGTGATAGATGTCAGAGAACTAGAAACACGTCACATCGGGACGAGATGCCGATGACCGTGTGGCAGGAAGTAGAGCCTTTTGATGTATGGGGAATTGACTTTATGGGACCATTCCCGTCATCCATGGGTAACCTCTACATTCTGCTGGCAGTAGATTATGTGACGAAGTGGATCGAAGCGATCGCGTGTCAGAAAAACGATGCAGCTACCGTTGAGCGTTTTCTGAAACGTAACATTTTCACTCGTTTCGGAACTCCCAGGGCCATGATCAGTGACGAGGGATCCCACTTCATCAATCGAGTCTTTGCGAAAGTTCTGAAACAGTACGGAGTGTCAGTTCATAAAGTCTCGTTACCCTACCATCCGCAGACAAACGGGCAAGACGAGGTTTTGAACCGAGAGATCAAGAGCATACTCGAGAAAACAGTGAATCTCGGCCGAAAGGATTGGTCCATTAGACTGGACGATGCGCTCTGGGCCTACATGACAGCTTTTAAAACACCGCTGGGTATGTCGCCATACCAGCTCGTGTTTGGGAAAGCGTGCCACTTACCGGTGGAATTGGAGCACAAAGCGTATTGGGCCATCAAGCTGCTCAACTTGGACCAGAATCTGGCAGGAGATAAGAGAAAGATGGCACTGCTGGAATTAGTGGAGTTCCGCAGAACGGCTTTCGAGAGCGCCAAAATTTACAAAGAGAAGACGAAGAAGTGGCATGATCACCGTATCACGCCAAAGCAGTTTAACGAAGGCGATAAAGTGCTTCTCTACAATACCCTAATGCGGTTTTTTCCGGGAAAGCTAAGATCTCGTTGGTCAGGCCCGTTCATCATCGAGCAGATTTTTGCATGGGGAGCATTCGAGCTGGAGAATCCAAAAGATAAGTCCAGTTTCAGGGTGAACGGGAATCGGATCAAGCCGTATCTCGAGACCACCGAAGTCGTCAAAATAGACCCGGTCTATTTTGATGACCCGTAAGAGGTAACAACGTCGGGTCGTCGACCGTAAATCACAAGGCGCTGTTTGGGAGGCAACCCAAATTAATCGTTAATTAATTTATTTCTGTTATTTTATTAAGTTATTATATTCAGTTCTGAATTTTTGAGAGAGGCGAGATGAGCGGGTTTTTGACTTGAAAATTGAGATTGTGCAGATGTAGCAAGATAGAAAACAGCCAGAACCGGAAAACAGAGGAAGAGAGACAATTTGAAAATATATATATATATATATATATATATATATATATATGTGTGTGTGTGTGTGTGTTCCTGGCTGCGTATATACGCAGCCCTGCGTATATACGCAACCAGGGGAAATTTATTTTTATTTTTTTTTATTTTCTTTTTGATTTCTGACTGCGTATATACGCAGACAGAAAGAAGAAGAAAAAAAATTGTAATTTTTTCAAAACCCGAGGGGTATTTTGGTCATTTTGCAGAATTAGGGTTTAAAAAGAGGAAGGAGGCCGACCACCCTCCAATGTTGCACCTTCCTCTCTCTCTCTCTCTTCCTCCATTTTCTCTCAACTTGAAGAACACCATTTTGACTCGGACCTCCAAATCAAATTCCGGGCACATTTCTGGAATCCCCTCGTCGCAAGGAGCAAGTTTCATCCATCAAAATCCAGAAACAAGCGAAATTTGAGCGGGAAATTTCCATCTAAAAGTGGCGTGTTCTTGAGGAAAAGTGCCGATTCGAAGGTGTTAGAGCAAGAACTAGCAAAAACCGTACATGGGGAGGTGAAAGAAGAGATCGAGGGCTTTTAATTGGTGGGTCGGATTTCAATTCCGGGAAGTTACGTTTTCCGGCGGTTTTTCCGGCGACCGCCGGCGACTTTTCCGGCGACTTTCCGGGCAGAATCTCCGGTCTTCACCCCTATTTAGGGAAGGTCGAAAATCTCATCTTTCTCTTTATTTTCCGTTTTGGCACGACCCGTAGCCGGGCCCGTTATTTTCGGTATTTTTGATTTTGGAGCAGCACTTGCCGTGTGGACCTCTGGTAGCTCTTAGGTGGACTATCTATTGAGACACACTTGTTACGTGCACGTTTCACTCTAGTTTAATTCCCGAATTGGCACGTTTTTCGAGATTTTGACTGTTATGGAGTTCGGAGTGCCGGTCCTTGACCAAAACCGGGACGAGATCCCGACTGACTATGCCGCAGGGCAAATCACCTCTAGGAGGTTTGACAGTTTTCGGTTTGTGAACCATTATGCTCATTTTTATTTTTTGACCGGAACGAAAATGGGTCACAAACTGCCCAAGGACTACGATTATGCGGTCGACCACATGAACATGCCGCCAGAGATGGCAGATTTTGCTAGTCGTCCGGAAATTTTCGGACAGTCCTTGGCCGGGTTTCCGGAGGTGTCGAGCTCCTCCTTGGTGCGTGAGTTTTACAGTAACCTCATGCACAAGGGGGCGGGTGAGGCCAACGGTGACACCCGATGGGTGTACTGCCGGCGGCAGTTTATTTTAGTCACGGTGGACAGTATCCGCCAGGCGTATGGGATCCCGTTGAGGAACGTCCCGTGCGCCTATGCTGAGTGTCAGGATTACCCGCCGAGCGATGCTGAGATTTTGCGGGTTGTGACTTGTGGGTACCCGGGTGCCCATTTCGAGAGAGAAGGTGCTGGTGAGATAGGCAAGAAATTGCATTCTCGTTTTATTATCGGGCCGCCACGATGGTGGGCCGAGTGGGTAGTGAACAGGGTAGTGGGTATCAAGCATTTTACCCACCTTGACTATGAGTACGTACTCTTAGTCTACTGCCTCGTTCTTCGGCGAGAGGTCGACATTCCTCGTCGCATATGGGTTTACATGCAGGAGCAGAACAACACCGCGAGCCATAAGGGGTTGGGGTACGCCAACCTCATCGCCAAACTGGCGCGGGATTTTGAGGTTCCCATGGATATGTTTGAGGGCGATTTACTGCCTCCTCGGCCACGGCCTTATAGGAAGATCATGGCCCGTAACCCGGGCCCACAGGAGCCGGTCGTTGACCTCGATGAGGATGACGACATTATGGAGGAGGATCCTGCCCCTTCCCCTGCCCCTAGGAGGCGTTCGACTCAGGAGCGACCAGCTAGTCGCCAGGCATCGGCCGGACTTCGGCGATGCCGTACTAGTCGAGAGAGCGAGCGTCCCGAGTCGAGTCGGCAGGGGACTGAGAGGAATGCCCGTACCCAGCCAGCCCGAGAGCGAGGTGAGCCGGCTCCACGAGCCGACCCAACCCCGCGAGCTAGACCAGCCCCGCCACGTAGGTTGCCCCGAGTTGACGAGGGATTTGATGGGTGTCGTGGCGGACACAAGTCCGTTGGGGAGAGAGTGCTCGAGAAAGCGGGCAAGCTTTGGAGAGCTCTCACACATACCCGCCGGACTCAGCGGAAGGTCACGAAGGACACCCACGCTGCCCTAGCTAGTATTCGAGAGGAGCAGCGGGAGGCAGCTCGACACGCAGGCCGAGAACCGCCACTCCCGCTGTATTTTCCCCCCACCTACTCCAGCAGCTTCACCACGAGTTGGTCGGATGACGGGGACTCTAGCGAGTTTACCTCGGCTCCACCTCCCCCGACCCAGCCACCTCCCCCGACTCAGCCATCACCGCCACCTGCGAGACAGGAGAAACGTCAGCCTGGGACACGATCCCAGCAGCCCACAGGACGTCAGACTGGGTCCCGTACCCAGCAGCCTTCGAGTGGCAGGACGACATTGCGATCCCAGCCACCTAGCAGTTGGACTGGGTCAGAGTCGCAGTCCTCTGATTACCGGCCCCGTGCACGGGTGCGTCGGCCGGTCGTCTATCGGACTGATTCGGGCAGCAGCTCTCCGGGTAGCATATCCGGTACTTCCGAGACCGGGTCAGAACCGACATTTTTTCCGGACGAGTGAGTGCCATGAGGGCATGCCACCTCTTAGTGTGGGGGTGGTAGTTGTGTCTGCATTAACCCGGTCTGCACGTTTTTTCATGTTTATTTGCAGTTTTTATTTTATATTTTTGAGTCAGCATATTTTCGTTATTTGAGTCAACCCACCACAAACATTCTGGTCATGCATTGTATATAAAAAAATTAAAAATTAAATTTGTTTATGCTGCTGGTTGGGTATATACGCAGCCCTGCGTATATACGCAAACAGCAATATAAGTTATTTAAAAAAAAATTAAAATCAGAAAATTTTGAGAAAGGGCAATCAAGATAACAGAAACAGTGAAGAAATTGAGTTTGAATCCTTTGAAAGAGAAGAAAACTTGCACCGAGGTATAGTAGATAGGTGAGAGCCAGCGACCTTTGGAATCCGCAAGTAATTATCACCTGAGCTAAGAATCCGACTAGTTGGTACACCACCGTAATTTAGGTAGTCGACAACCCGCCCACGGGCGCCGTCACGGTCATCGCGTTTTTCGGTGGAGTGACTGGCTATCAAGGGACCTCACGTCCTGTTTCTTACCCCTAGGTCCAATTAGTCAACCCGTTTGAAGCCATTTACCCTCTTTCTTCTTAGCCACTTTAGCCTAGGCAGCCTTCTTTGATACCTCATCAGTCGATAGTTGGCTATTCTACGTGTTATGACGGAGGGAGTGAGTAGGGTGGTTTGTAGATGGGAGAGCTTCATGATTTATCAGTTTTGGACAGTTTTGATATCTACACGTTTTTCGAGGGAAGGACAGAGTGAGTTAGTGGCGACAGTGCATTAATTTGCGGAGGTGGATCACTTCATTACATAGTGACCACAGGAGGAGTTAGTCGCGTGCGAACATCTTTTCGCACAAAACGGGGTTCCGGGGGGTTGTAGGGTTTTTTGGTGGTTGTGCCGTTTTTCTACATCTTTGGTGATGAGGAGGTTCGGTGGGACTGCACAGTATCATTTTGACTACAGGATCAGCGCTTCAGGATTAGTGTTGGGGTACTGCACATGCGGACATTTTACGTACCCCACGACAGAGATTTTCACTCACTCAGCTTTAGCCAGTTTAGTATTGTCAGTATTCGTGTATGTTGTATATAGTCGTGTTATTTAAAAAAAAGAAAAAAAAAAGAAAAAGAAAAAAAAAACAGAAAAAGAAAAAAAAAAGAAAATTCATGTTCTAGTTTAAGCTTGTTTTACGTTTTTGTTATTTATATAAAAAGCTGAGTGAGTGACACGATTTTCGAGACGTTTACATCACTTCACATTTGTGGCCGCGAGCACGGCGAAGACACACCGGGGGACAGAAGAATTGGGAAAGCAGGAACTTAGGTGTTTCGGCAGTTTTTCGGGATCTCGGTGAGGGGTGTGAGTTTGGTAAATTGTGAGAATGTCATAACAAGTAGGACTATGCCGTACCTTGATACATATATATATCCTACCTGGTTAGACATAGATCCTTTCGGAAAAAGCTCGGATGGTAAGTTAGCTAGGGATTTGCTCAGTTTGATAACTAAAGTAATAGTACTTTGGTCCAGCGCTTAATTCCACCATATAAATCTGTTCAGACTTACCGATCGCTTGCAGGGAAGTAAATTCTGAAAAGGATGAGATCACGAGGACACACTGGTTATGTTTTTGAGGTTGCCCGATCTCACCAAAAATATTCTTGTCATTAGTCTGTTTTGAGTCGTTTGAGTCTGTGTATATTCTTTCTGAGTCAGTTTTTCTATCGATTCGTCCGGTTGGAAGGTTTGGGTCGAAAGAGTGTGCAACGGTAGTGTATGCACAGAGCCAGTCTCACGAGGACAAAAATGCAGGCTAGTGTTGGCAGGATTGCTCGGGACGAGCAATGTTTAGTGCGGGGGTATTTGATAACCGCCAATTAGGGGTTATCTTTTAGCCTGATTTCACAAGTGTTTGTGTCGGAAATAGCGTATTTTGCCAGAAAATGCCTTAGAATGCCTCGGGAATCTAGAACGAGATGTTTATTTGTACTTTCTGGATTTCTGCTTATTTATTGCTATATTTGGATATGATCGCGGGTTTTCGTTCGTGTTGCCTTTTCAGGAACAGGTTCGGAAGGTGCATCGGGAAGCATGCCGGGACCAAGCCGGGACCGTCTCGGGAAACGTGCACAAGACCGGGTCAAGACGGGAACACGGAAAAGCAGGAGAACACCAAGGGAGGCAAACCGGGAGAGTCAGGCAGAAGAGTGGGACCTAGGGGACCCAACCAGGCCCACCAAAGGACCACGCAGGGCCCCCATATCACCCCCTGCCTGCGTATATACGCAGCCTTGCGTATATACGCAGGCAGGGAGGGATATGGGGTGGAGGATTTTGGCACTGGTTACGTATATACGCAGATGGCAGATTCCGTAATTTCTGGCGCACGCGTTTCGGGGAAAACAACACTATTTAAAGACTCGTCCAGGCTCGTTTTGAAGACACAACACAATTCTCAGCACAACCGAAGGGCAAGTCAGAGCATTCACGGAGAGCACGGAAGAGCGATTCGAGATTCGAAGACTTATTTTGATTTCGTTCTCTCTCTTTATATTCAGAAACTGCGTTTTGTCTTATGTCTAGTCGTAGCTAAACTTCTTACCTAGGTTCTCGGTGAACCTAGGGTTTCGTATCCAGATTTTATGACTACTTCGTTTATGGATTCATGATGATTATCTTAATTAAGCAAGTTGTATCTGTTATTCTGGCTTTGATTATTATCGTATATGCATGATAGGATTGATCACCCAGGATTGCTATAGACCCGAGCTTGTAGGTGAAAACGTCAAGTTAGGGTTCGGAAGAAAAGTCAGGATTTAGTACCTTACCCTGATAGACCGACCAGAGAAAGGGAGATAGGGCTAGCATCGAAAAACGTGAGACCAACTGTTAGAGAATTTGACCCGGGCCATTCGGACAGGTTAGAAACCCTAACAGGAATAGACCGAGACTGCAGATTTAGGCAGCTTAACAAGAATCCAAAAGTCTGCAGGATCGGGATTACGTGTGGAACCTGAAACGTCACTGCACAACTGGTACGTTGCACATATATCGAAACTGCTGAGTGTTTTCATAATCGAACGTAAAATTGAAATCTGTAGAAACCCTAGGGATCCTGGAGCCTAGTTCTCATCTATTATCGTAACAACCGATTCAGCTTATTTCAGAAAACGTCACAAAAAGTATTTACGTTTACGTTTTTAATTTCTGTTTTTAGTTTAGTAAACTGCAATCACAACCTACTCCTCCTTGTTACTACACTCGGTTAACCAAAACTGACAACGTGAAAAAACCCGAAATAGTCCTCGTGGGAACGATCACCCGAGTTTAATTACACCCGGTATTACAAGATTCGTATACTTGCGAACATCACGTTAGTTTGCGCATCACCAAGTGGTACACATGCATAGGGGGTAAAAGTGTAGTATTCCAAAGTTTGGGGTATAAACTAAAATTAGATGTTCTACTTAATTGTAGAGAATTGCACAACCACCCCAAACATCTCTAGTGCTTCAAAATCACTCTAACAACGTCCAAATATTGCTAACACTCCAAAATTCAAACTTTAAAGCCGTGACAAACTATTTACAAATTCACCCCAAAGTCTTGATATTGCACTTAGAGTCGGCTTGAAAAATAGGGGTGTTACATGTAAGATTCTAGGGTTAGGATTGGTCTTTTTATGTTAGCAGTTGTAATTTTAGTCTTTTGGTTATAAATGAAAAATATCAAAGTTTAAGAGTGTTTTGTGTTCGTGTTCGTGTGTGTAAAGACTTCATAGCGTCTAGAATTGTTATCGTGTTAGGCAAACCCTAACAGATGGCGGCCGAAATTCCCTAGGTGAGAGCCACAATTGTGGCCTGCTGCTGCTGAGTGTTGACCGAAGGTGTCGAGACTAGACGGATCTGATGCCACATGTGGGTCGCCTGGAGGGTGGTCATCATCGGCGGCGGCGCAGATGCTTGTACTGACTAAGGAGGCCTTAGATCATGATCGAGCCAAAGGGGATTGGGCTGAAGCTCCGGCGGTGGTGATGATGAGATTTTGCCGGTGGCTGGGGGGATCTGGGTTCGGGGTTGGTGCTCTGGCTGTGGGTCACCGGAATCACAGTTTCCCGCTGCAATTTTCGTGGCTGTTGTTGTGCCCAGCAGCCTTGTAGGCTTGAGCGCTTCTTGGGGCGTGGGTTGAAGGGGAACGACGGTTAGGGCGTGGTTGTGACGGAAACCTTCAAGTCCGTCATCAACTCGGTGAGTACGGCTAGAACGTTGTCGATTTTGTTTGATAGAGCAGTTGAGCTCAACATGATTTCACCAGTTAACAATGACGAAGATAAATGAGAACGCCAATTGATACGGAACAGTATCAATAGAGAATATGTTTGGAGAAGCTTCGATCTCCCACATAGCGATTTGAAAAGATACGGTATCTGAATAAATTAAAACTAGGGCTTACGAAAAATAAATCAAAATGACTCAACAAAAAAATTCTTATTCCATGATCACCAATATAAGACTCATAGCGTATAAATAGACTCTTAACTCTACCGTAGACTCTTACGGGCCAGTTGACAAGAAAACCCGGTTCGACTTACCTAAATAAAAAACGTAATTAAATAAACTAACAAAATAACGAATTAAATAATTCTAATGATTGATAGTAATAATTACATTGTTGACCCGTATCATATGGTTTAATCGTATCAGAGAGCTCTTTTCCTTTTCACATGCACTGAATGTCTCTGAATACTACTTCACCTTCTCTTCGGCCGCGCTTTCTTTACCTAAGAGACTTTTTATCCATTTAAAAAAAATAAAAAAAAATGTATCTATTAAGTTTCCTAAGAAGTTTTAGTTACCTTTTTAATAAAAAAAAGTTGTTTACACAACTTTAATTTTATCTCCTAATAAGTAGGTTTAAGTAGTAAAAAGAAAAAATTGAGGTGAAAACTAACTTTTTTCTAGTATTATAAAAAGATAAAATATTATTCTAAAAAAGTTTTGAGAACAAAGAGAAAAGTATATTTTTTTTATAACTTAAAAAAGGTAAAAAAATCGCATAAATTTAGGCAAAGAGAGCGGAGCATTCTTTTTCCGCTTTCTTTTCTTTTGTTCGATAGCAGCTATAAGCTCTTGGTTATCTCCTTCAAACACTAATTTCCTACCCATAACATTTTGATTTTTCCACATAGCTAGCCTCAAAGCCACATCTTGGTTTATTTTGTTTCGTTTTAGCAAAATTCGATTCAGTTTGCAAGTTTCTCGTTTGGATTTGACTCCCGAGCTCAAGTCAGGTAAATGTGTTCCCTGTTTAATCTTTTTCCCTTTCATCATTTTTTTGATCAAAATTGGAAAATTTCATTAAATCAAAGTCTTGATGGAACTACAACTGCTATCAACAGCTCTTTCAGTGACATTTACAATACTAATTCTCTCACTAATAACCATGCCATTAGATACAATCACATCCAGTTCTGGGGGAGATGTATCCACCAACCTTCAACTAATCTCTTTTTTTCTGCAACTTTAGAAATCTAGTCTGTATCTTCATTGGCTTTCCTATTCACCCAATTAACCTTATATTTTTTCCTTTCTAACAACAACTGTATATCATCCACTATCTTACTAACTGTAATATCCAGGTAGTTTCTTCTTTTTTACCATCAAAACTGCCACCTGACATTCAGATTCTAGGATCACTTCTCCTTTCAGTGAAGAAACTAGCAAAATAGCTTCTTTAAGAGCCGCCAGTTCTGCAGCAAGAGCAGAATGAGAGACCTTCTTTATGCATTGTCCACCTGCACAGATGCCTTCCTCATTTCTGATGATAGAAGCTACATAAGGAATGTTAGAATCTGTAATACCCCGATATTTATATAAGAGGGCAATTTAGTAAAATTTTAGCAAAATTTGAGGATCGATTTTGAATATGTAGAATAATTTGGGGGTTGCGATTGTAGTTTTCACAAGATATAATCTAATTGCTTAATGAATGGGGAGATAATCGTGGTTCAGAGAAGCTAAAAAGTAACTGAATAAGTTAATGGGGTGGTAAGTGTAGTTTGGAGAACTATATGTATGTATATACGTATTAATACTTGTCAGGAACCCGTATTTTATCTCTACCCGACCCGTACAATAGTACAACCCAACAATATATATTGTATATTAACAATATTCGTATTTTATTTTCAACCCGACCCGATAACCCGGTATAATTACACATATATCATGTATAACCCGTATTTCAATACAACCCGACCCGAAACCCAACTCCTTCAATTATTTTACTATTTCATTCTTCTCCTACTTCCTCCAACGGGTTTTACCCAACACCCATCATCTCATATTCTTACTTCTTCTATAAAAACTCATCTCCCCCTTTTTCTTCTCCAACAACGAAACAAGTAACACCTCCATCTCTTCTTTGTGTTACCCGAACACACACACACACAATCACCCCCTCCATAACCACCACCACCATCTCCTCCCCTATCTCTCAACCTCCCTCATCATCCCCATCTATCCTACTGCCAAAAAGAAACAACAACAACAACAACAACAACAACAACAACAACAACAACAACAACAACAACAACAACAACCCCCCATCGGCACCACCACCACCATCCCCAACACCACTTCCATCATCACCAACAACCACCTCCGCCAACGCCATCACCACCAGCGACCACCACCACCAACATCACCTCCATCTCTCACTCTATGCCCCTATCCCTCACCCTGCCGACCTCTACCTCCCTGTCTTCTCTGTCTCGTCCGGCGAAAAGCAGAGGCAGCGATGGATAAAGGCCACCACCACCACTGCGGCTACCCGAATCCGACGGAAAACACCCCACCCCACCACCGCTTAATCCACCTCTCTCTCTCTCTCTCTCTCTCTCTCTCTCTCTCTCAGGCTTCGACCCCTCTCTTCTCCTCTCTGCTCTCTCTCTCTCTCTCTGATTAGTCGAAGCAGCAGCAGAAACAACGGCGACAAGAAGCCACCGTCGGACCCGACCCGAAGGCCTAACCCGATGGGTGCTCGGGGCCCGCGTCCTCCGCCTCTCTTCCGCCACTGTTAGTGGCTCCCCCACAACCCTAGGGGTCCGAACAAGGTCAGGGGACTCCAAGACCGGCCACCAACGCCGCCGGAACGCCATAGATTCCGGCGAATCCCGACCCGAACTTCGGCGACTGATTTCTCTACCAATAGGTAACCGTTTCAGTTGATTCTTGGTGCTAATATTCATATTTGGATTCGAATTTGAGTTCTGTAACATCAAAATCGTATGGGTGTACTTGTGGGTGAAGATTTGTGGGTTGAATTTGTGGAAGAGGATGATAACATTCATGTGGGTGAAAAGGGGGTAATTTTGTGATAAGCATAAAGTTGGGGGTGTGATAACTCCTTAATAAGAGTTATCATACGTACACTTTATATTGTTATTTGTGTGCGTTTCAGTGCAAAGTGACAAGATTTGAGCCAAAATATAAAGAAAATGCACTTTTGGATGTTTTTGAGCTTTAATGCACAATCCGGGCGTTTCTTAATGGTTTTGAGTATGATTTTGATAATTTATCACATTTGATCTCCGCGTTAGTGTTTGTGTTGTTGTTTGACATGAATTACGTATGCGGGAATCAAGTGGAGAGAAGAAACGAGCTTCGGAATAGAAGAACAGACGAATTTGGCGCGTTTTGGATGTTTTTGCCAAATATTGGGCAATAATTGAGAAAAACGAGAAAATGATCCTGAAACGGGAATTTCTTTACATGGATGAAGTCTACGTCGCAAAAGAGATTCAAAGGTGCAAATATCACATATATCGGAGTTCAGACGAACAAGTTATGTCAAAAAGGATGCTCAAAGAGATAAAACGCGGTCAAAAGTATCCTGAAATTCCAAACACGCATTTCGAGGAGCTAAATTGATGAATGAAGGGTTCCCAAAAATTTGGGAATGTTTTATAGCATAAAAGGAGTCTCGAGGTCGAGGAGATCCTTAAGGAAGCAAATGCGCGGGCAATGAATCTGAAAAGATTCAAAAAATGATGTTTTTGTGCTGTTCAGGAGTCTCTTAGTACTAAGAGAAAAGTCTTAGTACGAAGAGAAAACCCTTAGAAAATTTTTTATGGTTGAAAAGTCTTCTCAGAATAGCTATCTGCCTCTAACTAGGAAGGCCTTCGCACGAAGAGAAAAAGTCTCAGTACGAAGACTCTTCGTGCGAAGAGAAAAGTGTTAGTACGAAGACAACGCTGGGTTTGACAAATTTGATGCGGGCTGTTATGCGATTTATGAAAACTTTGTCCTCTTGTTTTGGAAACGTATTTAATCAACTTAGGTCATCTTTCTCCAGGGGAAAGCAAGGTTTTGGGACGTTTTTGAGAGCAAGAAGACATTGGGAGCAAGCTTGGAGCTTAGGATTGCATCGTTTGGATATTTTCTCTTCTCTTTCTCTCTAGTTTTTGTTTATGATCATTGGACTTGTTGATTTGATCATGTGTAGTCGTAGCTAAACCCTTTATTGATGGGAATTACTTGTTGGACAGCTAGTGTTTGCTTGAATGAATGTTTTGATGCTTTGATTCGTTCCTTGGATTAAAATCATGCGTTCTCCTCTTATTATGATTATCTTTTGTTTGATTATTCCATGTTCTTGCGAGTAGATAACGTAGGAGAAAACTAAATTAGAACTTGTGTGGTAACTCCATGAGATCTAGTCGGTAAATCAAGATAATCACCTAGTCGTATCATTATCTCGTAACTGGCCAGTGTTAATTAGGATCAAAGAGTAGATTAAAATACAATAATTCATGCGTATAATTGAATTAGACTTGGTAACTCGGTCTAAATTGATCATAAGTGTAGGCAAATTGCTTGGTAACTCGGTAACTTGTAGAATGCTCGATTGATAAGAGTAGTGTATTTGCGTTCCAAAGATCAAGATAACATTCACATCATCCTTTCATAAGAAAACTCCTACAATTCTTGTCTTCGTTAATTGTGACGAAACTCGTAGTTAATTGAGATATTTGTTATTTCATTTCAGTAAACTTAGGAAAAACAAACAACTTTGCGACTTTTCCACATAAGGTTAGGCATAATAACTGATTTAACAAAGTCCCTTGGGTTCGACAACCCGAATTTCCAGATATTACTACACATGACGGCCATACACTCGTGGTTGAATCGTGTCAAGTTTTTGGCGCGGTTGCCGGGGACTTCGGCTAAATTAGTTATAATTCCTAGCCTTAGGGATTTTACTTTTCTGTTATATCTGTTACTCACCTATGTTTCGTGTGTGTTATGTGATTTCAGGTTAATTTGCACGGTGCATGTCCCGTTCGAGAGACGAGCCTTTGCATCCAACACTTGAAGACCCGGAATCCCTGTTACGAGCACATCGTAGAGACAAGAGGAAATCAAGATCAGTTACCATGGATGATGATACTAGAGCTGAAGTTGAGATGATCCGCAAAGGTATGGAGGATGCGGAGGCAGCTTGAGCAGCAGCTGTAGAGGATGCAGCCAATCGAGCACGAGAAACTAAGCAGCTGAGGACTCAAATGGCTGAGATGCAAGCAAGGATGGATCGCTTCCCCCCCCCCAAATCCACAACCACGTCCTGGTGCGGGGGCACAAGTGGCAAACATCGGTGGGAACAATAGTGGCAATCATGGGAATAATGGGGGAAACAACAGGCAGAACGCCGAGGCACCGGTTAACAATGCCGAGATTGAAGAACGGCCTATGGTGGATTATTTTAGGACTACTCCAGCATGTTATCAACCTACCATTGTCAGGCCGCAGATCAATGCCCAACACTTCGAGTTGCGCCAACATATGATCAATATGGTTCGTGATGAATGCGCATTTAACGGAGCTCCAGGAGATGATCCCAACCACCATTTACTGGTATTTGAGCAAATCACATCAACCTTGCACGAATAACGAGTTCCAGATGAAACAGTTAAGCTATTACTGTTTCTCTTCTCCTTATCTGGAAAAGCCAGGAAGTGGCTTATGGAACTGCCAGCTGGGAGCATAGTTACATGGGTGGATTGTTGTCATGAGTTTCTGATGAAGTATTTGCCACCATCCAGCGTCGCTCAGCAGATGGCTGAGATTGAAAACTTCACTCAGGGACGAAGACAGCTCATTGGGAGATGCGTGGAGGAAGTTCAGCCGAATTCTCCGCATATGTTCGAATCATGGGGAGCCATGGCTCAAGCTCCTCTATTATTTCTACACAGCATTAGACAAGGAGACACCTGACCAGTTGGATATGCTAGCTGGGGGTAAATTTATGGGACTTGGGGAACAGCGAGCTTAGGATCTGCTGAACAACGTGGCCAAGAGAGAGACTACGAGGTATGATACTTGTAGGTATTCGAGACCTGGGAATGCTGCTTTGGTCAACAAAATTGAATCTATGGAGTACAATCTGGAATCCATGACCTCAGCATTTCACGGCATGCAACCTCCATCACATGTGAAGCCCATGGGTGAGTTACTCGCGGATGAGAATCAGGGATATGGCTCCATTAAAGATGTGAATTACATGGCTCCAACACGACAGCACCAGTAGACTAACACTTATCATCCCAACAACCGCAAACACCCCAACTTTAGCTATGCCAACCCTAACAGTGGGTTATATGCACCGGGTCATTAGCCAAATACGTCATACCAGGCACAGCAGCAGGCTCGATGACAAGAAGAGCAAGAGACAAACGCGTTATTGAGAAAGTTGCTTGCTAATCAAGACAGGATGGAGAGCACGATTGTCTCTATGCAAGCCACAATGAAGAGCCACAAGACTCAGATTGGGCAGATTGCCAATCAGAATGCTAAATTTCCACCGGGTATGCTTCCTTCTAATACCATTACTCCTACTGAGCAGCTCAAAGCTATTACTACTCGTAGTGGCATTACTACTCAGGATCCTCTATATCCTAGCCATGCGAGAGCTGAAGCTACAAAGGCCACATAGAAGGAATTGGGTAAAGAGTTGCCCAAATCCGTGAGTCCCCAATCAAAGGACACGGTTGAGAAGAGAGAAGAGCCCAAGAACACTCCAAATCCAGCAACTTATGAGCCACGGATACCATATCCGGCGGCAATAAAGAAGGATGATGAAGAACACTTTGGGAAATTTCTAAACATGTTCAAACAAGTGCATATAAACATCCCTCTTGTGGAAGCACTTGCTCAAATTCCCAAGTACAAGAAGTTCTTGAAGGAGATCTTATGGGGCAAGAAGAGCATAGACTCTTATGCTACGGTAAAGTTGACAGAGACATGTAGTACAGTGATTCAGAGAGACATTTCCAAGATGAGAGATCCAGTTAGTATCATTCTAGACTGCACTCTCGGGGGTGGATATCATACACATTGTCTTTGCGATTTGGGTGCGAGTATCAATCTCATGCCATTGTCCTTATTTCAGAGATTGGGAATTTGTGTGCCAACCCCAGTGAAGATGGGTTTTGAACTGACAGACAATTCTATTGTGACAACAAATGGGGTGATTGAGAACTTGCTTGTCAAAGTAGGTGCATTTGTCTTTCCAGCTGAATTTGTGATAGTGGACATCAAGGAGGATCGCGATGTTCCACTCATCTTTGGAAGACCGCTTTTGAAGATAATGCGCGCTAATGTGGATCTAGAGACTGAGGAGTTGACTATCAACGCTCTAGATTCATTACTCGTGTTCAAAGCATTTGTTCCGGGTAAGGGGAAGAACAAGTTGGCTATGATCAAGTTCAGAGAAGATAGTGTGGATCCTTGTCTTGGGTTACGACAGTGTTGCAGCCCGATCCACCCGAATCAGAAAAGAAGCCAAATCTGGTGTGTGCGCATGATGTGGTGCAGAAAATTAAGGGCAAGAAATTGATGGAGGAGGCACATCGTGCTAGACCTCCTTAACATTCTTTGAGGTAACTGGGTCGGGTCGTCGACCTTAAATTACACGACGCTTGTTGGGAGGCAACCCAACGTATTTTCTGCTTAATTTAGGGAGTGAGTTTTAATACAGTTGTGTGTGTTTTTAGTTATTTATATGGAGAGATGAGAGAGAGAGAGAGAGGGACTAATGATGTTTTCCTAGTGACATATTTGAGCAGATTATGGGAGAATCTACCCCGGTGTGCCATGGCACACATGACCTTCACAGGGGCTCGCATTGGCGAGTTGGGGATTCTTCAGACATGGATTTTAGCAGAGGAGGCACTCGAACCCGGTGTGCGAGAACACACTGACTTTAGAGGGGCATGGTGGCGCCACTACTGTGCTTGGGGACTGCTTGGCGCAATTTCGTCCCCACCCTTGAGGTGGTTGTGAGTATCCATTTCTTTTGCTGGATTTTGTGTCACTTTTAATGTGTATGTCATGCTCCATCTCATCTACTGGTCTTTCACAATGATTACTGAGTCCTATGCATGATCTCTAAATTCGTTGAGGAAAAGGAAGCATTCAGTGTGGGGGTGGTTTAACTGTTGGGTTTTGACGTAGGTAACGCAGCGGAATAACAAAAATTAATCCTACTCGAAGCCCACCAAGGATCACAGGAAGAGACATCATAACATGATTAAGGACATAGAAGATGTGTACCTTTTTGATTTGTGAGATCACACGAAGAATGATGTCCTCGTCTCTACGGTTGATCCACGTCTAGAGGTGAGATCTATATTCTTCCTTCAATCAAGTGCTAGCTTGAACCTTGGAGGAAGAGGGATGAAGATCAAAGCAACAAACCACCAAGGCACAAGGGAGGGGCGGCCCTCTCCTTGCCGTCGGGTAGGGGGCGGACGGGTGGCTAGGGTTTCGGCCCTAGCACCTTGTCTTGCTCTCTCTTTTGCTCTCTCCCACTCTTTGTGTGTTATGACTAATAACTCATGTAGTGGGAAGGAAGCTAGAGCCTCCTTTATATACTCCAACAACTCCTTGTTGTTTCCATAAAAGAGTTTTCTTGTTCTAGTAGGACTAGAACTATTCCCTTCCTTGCAAATTAGTCCTACTAAGTTTGCAAGGTGTTGCACAATGATCCTTCTATTAATTAATCCATATTAATTAATCCCAAATCTAGCTCTACTCTATTTGACGTGTGACCCCATAGGTTTCTACATAGTTGGTAGTAACTATTACTAACATGGAGCGGTGTCTAGCAACACATCCATGCCACCCAACCAATAGAAATAGTCAGTGATCCCGACAAACCTTTGTGCCCAATATGTCATATTGCATTATCCCTTTGTCTCCATATCCGGATTGGACACGAGACATAAACAGTCACACTCGTATATCCAATCCATAGTTCCTCGATCCTGGAATATGCTTATGCTTACAGATAACATTAATATCTCCATATTAATTTATCTGAGTCTGGCCAGACATTCAATAAGCCTCATCCCTCGAGTGGCCGTGGATATTTACCCCCATTATGTGGGAGGGAAAAATCCTATCTACATCACTACGATCTCTAAGCTTGCTTCCTATCACGCCCGATAGCCACCTTTATGGTTACCCAGTTACGGTGTAACGTTTGATAACATCAAAGCGCAATATTTCACAACTAGAGTATCTAGTGACTTCAAGTCCAAGGATTGCAATAATATTAGCACTACGAAAAGCGATTGTGACTTCACATAATCTAATGTATCCTTTTCGTCGTGGGTCAATCCAGTATGTCATTACTCCTAATGCATACCCATATGTTAGACTTGATATCTCCATATCAATCTACCCATATACTAGTCTATATTTGATTGCCCTATTAATCAATATAATTGACTAGGGACATTTAAGATAAATAACACAATTTATCTAAGGACTTCATTATATTAAATATCGCCATAAATAATAAATGAATATTCTAGCCAAAACATTGTTCATACTAAATCTATGATTGCCTCTAGGGCATCTATTCCAACAGTCTCCCACTTGCACTAGAGCCAATCTGGCGCATCTCGTATGCCTATAGATCTGGCGTGCCCTTCATGCTTTCGCTGCGCAAGAGGTTTCGTGAGCGGATCCGACACGTTGTCATCCGTCGGAATCTTGCATATCTTCACATCTCCTCGATCGATCATATCACGAATAAGATGGAATCTCCTAAGTACATGCTTTGACTTTTGGTGCGATCTAGGTTCCTTTGCCTGTGCAATTGCCCCAGAGTTGTCACAGTACAACTCTACGGGATCCAATATGCTAGGGACCACACCGAGCTCAGTGACAAACTTCTTTATCCATACTGCCTCTTTTGCTGCTTCCGCAGCAGCAATGTACTCAGCTTCTGTTGTAGAATCAGCAACTGGCCTTGCTTGGAACTCTTCCAGCTCACAGCTCCTCCATTCAGGCAAAACACGTATCCAGACTGCGTTCTGTAGTCATCCTTGCCGGTTTGGAAGCTTGCGTCAGTGTAACCCTTTACACTTAGCTCTTCCATTCCTCCAAATATCATGAATACATCCTTAGTTCTTCTCAAGTACTTTAGGATATTCTTGACAGCAATCCAGTGACTCTCACCCGGATTGGACTAGTATCTGCTCACCATACTCAACGCGTATGATACGTCTGGTCTAGTACATAGCATGGCGTACATGATGGAACCTATGGCCGAAGCATAGGGTATCCTGCTCATGCGGTCCTTCTCCATCTCGTTGGAGGGACAGTCATTCTTGGAAAGAGTGACTCCATGTGACATGGGCAAGAATCCCTTCTTGGAATCTTGCATGTTGAACCTCTTCAACACCTTGTCAATATATGTACTCTGACTTAGGCCAAGCAATCTTTTGGATCTATCTATATAGATCTTTATACCCAGTATATAGGCTGCGTCTCCTAAGTCTTTCATCGCAAAGCACTTTCCTAGCCAATCTTTAACAGATTGCAGAGTAGGAATATCATTGCCAATGATTAGTATGTCATCCACATACAAGACCAGAAATACTATAGAGCTCCCACTAACCTTCTTGTAAACACAAGGCTCATCTTCGTTCTTGATGAAGACAAACTCTTTGACCGCGTCATCAAAACGTCGATTCCAACTCCTAGAAGCTTGCTTTAATCCATAAATGGACCTTTGCAGCTTACAGACCTTATTGGCATTCTCTGGATCCTCAAAACCCTCTGGTTGTGTCATGTACACATCCTCGAGGAGGTTCCCATAAAGAAACGCTGTTTTGACATCCATTTGCCAAATCTCATAGTCGTAGTATGCTGCAATAGCAAGTAAGATTCGAATGGATTTAGTCATGGCGACTGGTGAAAAGGTCTCATCATAGTCAATACCATGAATCTGTCTATAACCTTTGGCCACCAATCGCCCCTTATAGGCAACTACCTTGCCATCCATGTTGATCTTCTTCTTGAAGACCCACTTGCACCCTATGGGTCGAGCCCCTTCGGGTTGTTCCACCAAATTCCATACTTTGTTGGTGTACATGGAATCCATTTCGGATCTCATGGCTTCTAGCCACTTCTTAGAGTCTGGGCCATTCATGGCTTCTCCATAGTTTGCAGGCTCATCTTCTATGAGTGGTACGTCATCGGGCTCAGTCACAAGAAGTCCATACCTCTCTGGCTCATGACGCACTCTTCCTGATCTACGGAGTTCCTGTGTTACCTGAACAGGTTCTTCCACAACTTCTTGTGGTTCCTGTTCTTGTTCCATTATCGGTTCAGTGGTTTGTGGTTCATGAATTTCTTCAAGTTCTACAACCCTCCCACTTGCTTCTTTAGAGACTAGTTCTCTTTCTAGAAACACGCCGGTCCGTGCAACAAACACTTTGTTCTCGGTAGGGTTATAGAAATAATATCCTTTAGTCTCCTTAGGATATCCCACAAACTTACACTTATCCGCCTTAGGCCCGAGCTTGTCTGTCTGTAAACGCTTTACATAGACGTCGCAGCCCCAAATCTTCATAAACGACACTATGGGACGCTTCCCAGTCCATATCTCATATGGCGTCTTCATGACTGATTTGGATGGAACACGGTTAATGGTAAAAGCTGACGTCATTAGAGCATGTCCCCAAAAGGATATCGGAAGATCTGTTTGAGACATCATAGATCGCACCATATCTAATAGAGTGCGATTCCTCCTCTCAGATACACCATTCCATTGTGGTGTTCCGGGTGGAGTGAGCTGGGATACTATCCCATACTCTATAAGATACTCATCAAACTCTTGGCTTAAGTATTCTCCTCCACGATCCGATCGTAGAGCTTTAATACTCTTGCCAAGTTGCTTTTCTACTTCACTCTTGAATTCCTTGAACAATTCAAAGGATTCGGGTTTGGCCTTCATAAGGTATACAAATCCATATCTACTGAAATCATCAGTAAATGTGATGAAGTAGGTATAACCACCTCTGGCAGGCGTGGGGAATGGTCCGCATACATCAGTATGTATGAGTGCCAATAACTCACTAGTCCGCTCGCCTTTCTTATTGAAAGGGGACTTTGTCATTTTTCCTAATAAACAAGATTCACATGTCTCATATGATTCCAAATCAAATGAGTCTAGAAGTCCATCCTTATGGAGTCTAGATATGCGTTTCTCATTTATATGGCCTAAACGACAGTGCCATAGATATGTAGGATTTAAATCATTAGTTTTAATCCTTTTAGTATTTATGTTATAGATTGGATTATTTAGATCAAGGATATACAATCCATTAGACAAATGCGCACTACAATAGTGCATACTATCAAAATAAATGGAGCAACACTTGTCCTTTATTGAAATAGAAAAACCTTTCTCGTCCAAACAAGAAACGGAAATAATGTTTCTGCTCATAGCAGGCACATAAAAGCAATTGTCTAATTCTAAAATAAGTCCAGAAGGCAAAGATAGCTCATAAACGCCTACAGCTAATGCAGCAACCTTTGCTCCATTTCCGACGCGCAAGTCTATCTCCCCTTTTCGCAATCTTCTACTTCTTTTCAAATCCTGCACATTACGACAAATGTGAGAACCACATCCGGTATCTAATACCCAGGATGATGAAATAGAAAGATTTACGTCTATAACATAAATACCTGGTGGTGGTGGAATCACTATTCCAAGCTTCTTATCCTCCAGATATTTAGGGCAATTCCTCCTCCAGTGACCCGGCTGGCTGCAGTAGTGACACTCACCTTTAGCCACGCCTCCACTAGGCTTCAGGGCATCCTTGGATTTCGCAACTTTCTTGCGTTTTCCTTTTGAAGTAGATGCAACTGACTTGCCCTTCTTCTTGTGTACCATCATTATGGCCTTGCCCTTGCCTTTATTGATGCTTTGCTCAGCTGTCTTTAGCATGTTCAATAGTTCTGGCAAAGACTTGTTGATCTCATTCATATTATCGTTCATGATGAACTGATTATAACTGTCAGGCAACGATTGCAAGACGAGATCAGTCGCCAAGTCCTGGCCGAGTGGGAACCCCAGTCTCTCAAGGTTCTCTATGTACCCGATCATTCGGAGTACATGAGGGCCTACTGGATTCCCCTCTGCAAGACTGCTTTTGAACAATGCTTTAGACACTTCATAGCGCTCATGCCTTGCCTGTTCCTGAAACAATTGTTTCAAGTGTCTGATCATATCATAGGCTTCCATGTTCTCGTGTTGCTTCTGAAGCTCACCAGTCATGGTACAAAGCATGAGGCAAGTCACGTCATTAGAATCATCAATATGTTTCTGACGTGCCCTTACTTCCGCTAATAGAGACTCATCTTGTGGTGGGCCTGGAATTGGAGTGTCCAAGACGTACAACTTCTTTTCTTGCTTGAGGACAATCCTCAAGTTTCTGTACCAGTCAAGGAAATTTGTTCCAGACAATTTATCCTTCTCAAGGACAGATCGTAGGGATGAACTCGATGCGTTGTTGTTTGCCATTTGGAATTCTACAAAACGAGAAATATGCAATTTAGTATTTTGAACAATTTAACTATATTTAACAATGGCTAGATCATTAAATATAGCTCCCACTATTTTTCTCGGATTAATAGCCCTCACTATTAAAGCGAAAAATATCTTTGTACTTTCTAGTGGGTCCAAGATCCCTTTTTCACTTCTTCTTGAGCTTGCTTTGGCAAGTCACCCAAGAATTGGTTATTTAGGTAGGAACCATTCCAATTGCATCCCATGCAACTCTTGGTCCAATTAGGTGAATAAATTTCTTTTATTCTTTATCCAATTGGATAACTCCTAATTGTCATGCCTCTAAGCTCATCAATCCAATTGACTCTTGCCTAGTTGCGTCCAACCTCTTGCTTTCAACATACACGCATTACTAGCTTGCGTCGTCCGCAACACATCATGAAAAATTAAAATCGCCTTGCTTTGGCAAGCCCGAATTTTAATAGGCCATGATCATGAAGGGTGTTTTGGCAAGAGAAGGCAAAACGCAATATTTAATTGAGGGATTTCTTTTAATTTGTTTGGTTGATCTTTATCAACAAGGTCTATTTATTTGGATTGGGCTATCCACAATAAAAGACCAACCTTGTTTATTATTATCTTGTTATCGTTTTGCTTGTAGCGCCATACACACAAAATAAATAACAAGGCATGAATAATAAACATCCACAAAATAAAAAAACGTGGCATGGATATGGCCTCTAGACTAATGATATTATCAAGCCAATGATAATATCTAATTGCCCTAAAGTGCCGAGCTCATCTCCATGTGCTCCACCATAGCTGCGCGCCTAGGGATGTCTTTTGGCTCCTTTGGTTCTCCGGTCTTCTTCTCCATGTTCTTGGCTATCATCTAAATATTTCTAATTCTAGCCTAACATCTAGAATAAATAAATAACAAAAGCCTCACATGTCGAGGAGAAAAAGAACGACTCGCAGGCCGTAAAACTTAATTAATTATTACATTAATTTGATCAGCTCGCAGGCCGTAAACCAAACCACAAAACAATAAACATCCACAATCCTAGGCCATATCCATCCACCATGCAATAAAGCACATAATACGGTTAAAACCAATTTTTAACGCGCTTGTTTAATTTTAGTGAAATTGGGTAACTAGGGTTTCACAACGGTCCAAAGGGTCCAAGCCAACAAGTGGCCCGAACCCTAGGACCGCCGCACGCCTAGGAGGCCGCGGCCTTGCTTGGCGCGCAAGGGAGGGGCGGGCGGCTAGGGTTTCGGCCCTAGTCCCCTTCCTCCTTCCTTGTTGCCCAAGAAAGGTTGTTTCCATATGGATTTATTTCCATAATTTTGTTTCCATAATTGAAAACCCCTTTTCAATCATGTGCCCATGAACCCTAATTTTTCAAGAACCCAATTATTCACATCCTATGTGATTAAACTCACCAATTCTAACATCCAATGTTAAATTGGGTCTTGTTTGATTGAATCAAATTCAATATTGCATCCACTATGCCAATTTTTCAGTTTTCGCGTAATAAACAATAATACGGTGTATGAACTGAAATCGTAAACACATAATATCATGTTATGCTCTACGACCTGTGGCTCTGATACCACTGTTGGGTTTTGACGTAGGTAACGCAGCGGAATAACAAAAATTAATCCTACTCAAAGCCCACCAAGGATCACAGGAAGAGACATCATAACATGATTAAGGACATAGAAGATGTGTACCTTTTTGATTTGTGAGATCACACGAAGAATGATGTCCTCGTCTCTACGGTTGATCCACGTCTAGAGGTGAGATCTAGATTCTTCCTTCAATCAAGTGCTAGATTGAACCTTGGAGGAAGAGGGATGAAGATCAAAGCAACAAACCACCAAGGCACAAGGGAGGGGCGGCCCTCTCCTTGCCGTCGGGTAGGGGGCGGACGGGTGGCTAGGGTTTCGGCCCTAGCACCTTGTCTTGCTCTCTCTTTTGCTCTCTCCCACTCTTTGTGTGTTATGACTAATAACTCATGTAGTGGGAAGGAAGCTAGAGCCTCCTTTATATACTCCAACAACTCCTTGTTGTTTCCATAAAAGAGTTTTCTTGTTCTAGTAGGACTAGAACTATTCCCTTCCTTGCAAATTAGTCCTACTAAGTTTGCAAGGTGTTGCACAATGATCCTTCTATTAATTAATCCATATTAATTAATCCCAAATCTAGCTCTACTCTATTTGACGTGTGACCCCATAGGTTTCTACATAGTTGGTAGTAACTATTACTAACATGGAGCGGTGTCTAGCAACACATCCATGCCACCCAACCAATAGAAATAGTCAGTGATCCCGACAAACCTTTGTGCCCAATATGTCATATTGCATTATCACTTTGTCTCCATATCCGGATTGGACACGAGACATAAACAGTCACACTTGTATATCCAATCCATAGTTCCTCGATCCTGGGAATATGCTTATGCTTACAGATAACATTCATATCTCCATATTAATTTATCTGAGTCTGGCCATACATTCAATAAGCCTCATCCCTCGAGTGGCCGTGGATATTTACCCCCATTATGTGGGAGGGACAAATCCTATCTACATCACTAGGATCTCTAAGCTTGCTTCCTATCACGCCCGATAGCCACCTTTATGGTTACCCAGTTACGGTGTAACGTTTGATAACATCAAAGCGCAATATTTCACAACTAGAGTATCTAGTGACTTCAAGTCCAAGGATTGCAATAATATTAGCACTACGAAAAGCGATTGTGACTTCACATAATCTAATGTATCCTTTTCGTCGTGGGTCAATCCAGTATGCCATTACTCCTAATGCATACCCATATGTTAGACTTGATATCTCCATATCAATCTACCCATATACTAGTCTATATTTGATTGCCCTATTAATCAATATAATTGACTAGGGACATTTAAGATAAATAACACAATTTATCTAAGGACTTCATTATATTAAATATCGCCATAAATAATAAATGAATATTCTAGCCAAAATATTGTTCATACTAAATCTATGATTGCCTCTAGGGCATCTATTCCAACATTAACTGTCTACTAGCTGATTTGTTTTCCATAGCCAGCTACATGTAGGATGTTAGATTGTATTGTGAGTCAGTATTGTGGGATTTTGTTATGTTTTTATTTATATTTTTTATTGTGTAGATTAGATTTAAATACTATTTGCACTTTTACATGACTGAGTATACCAGCCAAAAGAAATTGAATTGTGTTTTGTGGAATTTTTTTGTGTCAAGCCTTGCATATAGCGTTAGGATATCATAAAAAAAAATACAACAACACGAGAAAAATTGAAAATTTGAGAAAAGGCAATTGAAAGAAGTATAGACTCGGTTGATTTAGTGAGATGTGAAAACTTTAGGCGTATGGTGTGAATTTTGACCGAGAATGACATCCTTAGTTCCCCCTAGTAAGTATAGAGAGAATCTCACTACGTGAATGCCTACTAATTTTCAAACTAAACTAAATTCTATAAGCTAAAGTGTGTGTTGTTTTTCTCCTAAAAGAGTTGATCTTGGTGTGAGCTAAACAAGCCGAACGTTCATGTCGTCCGTCTTAGTTAGTCGCCAGCCTGCCTCGTAGTGGCACACAAAACAGCTGTGCGAGGACGTGTATTAGAGCAGTCACTGCTTTTAGATCTTACCTTGTAAGACCACTAGATAACCCTAATTGATCCTTGGATTCATTGTTAGCCTCTATCACCTAGGGAGACGCTTCCTGACCTTCATCATATATCGTTTAGAATTACCTTTCTAGAGTGTCACGAGGGAGCAGTAGTTGAGGGGGTTCGTTGAGGGAGTACTTCATTACATATTTTTGTGAGTTCTGCAGATCGCATATGATTCATTTGATATCTTCGAGGGGATGCGAGGGTGAGTGAGTTTGCTTGCACACTAAGGTGTGGTGGTGTTCCGTGTCATTACATCGTGGACACAGTAGTGGAGAGCCTGAGTGCGTGACATCTAATCCGCACAAAAATCGGGTTGGTTTTACTTAATTGGTGGATTGTGCTAGGTATTGAATTTCTATCATCTTGGTGTAGGAGGTTCGGTTGGATTAGGCACGGTACTATCTTATTTGGTTACTTGAGAGGGGGACGTGACTACATTCTAGTGTGCGGGTGTTGACATTTGACTACGGGCATAGAGATTGTGCATTGTTGACTCCACCCCCCATACATGTGTTGACTATGGCTTTATGGCATTGCGTTTTCCATGGAGTTAGGGAAATATGATTTATTATTGTGATACTTATTCACAAACTTGTTTATTTCCTTCCCCTGACATTATTACTGCTGCTTGATTATTGGAGGAGGACCACTCGTACAATTTTTTTATTGTATTATTGTTGTTTACTGAGAGAAATAATAAAAAAAAAAAAATATATACACAAAAGAAAAAAAAGAAAAAATAGAGAGGAATAAAGAAATACAGTTGTGCTTTGGAAACCGAGTGGTGAAAGTTCATGTTCCTTTTGAAGATTGATTGAGATCGTGTACGCTTCGCTTTGATGGCCATGGGATTGACATGGTACCGGGGTTTGAGGGGATCGAGGGCCGGAGTCGGTTAGATTCGGGTTGTGGATTCCTATCATCAAGGTGAGGGTGTGTGAGATATGGGGTTTTGTGAGCTTATGTGACACTTTAGAATTTTTGCTTCATACAAGTTATATCCTTTTTGTCCCTAAGCCTCATAATATTTGACCATTAGCGGAATATGAGCTCGGACTATGAATGTGGCTTAGCCTTGGTTAGCCTCTTAATTTTAACAGCACACATGAAGAGGTAGGTTGTTCTTTATAGTAAAGTTAAGCTTTCTATACTAACTATGGGGAATTACTTGTTGTCGAGTTTAGTTGTAACTCACACCTCTTGCCTAACTTTTTCATCACTCCATGAGCACCTAGTCTATGTGTATTGAAATTTCCTGATCTCACAAAAAGAAAGAATTTAAAAGTTTTTATGTGTTTAATATCGAGTCTAGATTTTCATTTGCATCATCTTGCTGCATTCGTAGTGTCTTGAGTCATGTTAGAGCCGTTTGAGTCTAGTTGGCTAGTAGACAGTTAGATGCAGTAGATGAGACTTTGCTCGGGACGCGCAAATGGCAAATGTGGGTGTATTTGATAACTCCTTAATAAGAGTTATCATACATACACTTTATATTGCTGTTTGTATGCGTTTCGGTGCAAAGTGACGAGATTTGAGCCAAAATATAAAGAAAATGCACCTTTGGATGTTTTTGAGCTTTAATGCACAATCAGGGCATTTCTTAATGGTTCTGAGTATGATTTTGATAATTTATCACATTTGATCTCCGCGGTAGTGTTCGTGTTGTTGTTTGAAAGGAATTACGTGTGCGGGAATCAAGTGGAGAGAAGAAACGAGCTTCGGAATAGAAGAAAAGACGAATTTGGCGCGTTTTGGATGTTTTCGCCAAATATTGGGCAATAATTGAGAAAAACGAGAAAATGATCCTGAAACGGGAATTTCTCTACATGGATGAAGTCTACGTCACAAACGATATTCAAAGGTGCAAAAATCACATTTATCGGAGTTCAGACGAACAAGTTATGTAAAAAAGGATGCTCAAAGAGATAAAACGCCGTCAAAAGCATCCGAAAATGCCAAACACGCCTTCCAAGGATCTATATTGATGAATGAAGGGTTCCCCAAAATTTGGGAATGTTTTAAAGCATAAAAGGAGTCTCGAGGTCGAGGAGAACCTTAAGGAAGCAAAGGCGCGGGCAATGAATCAGAAAAGAGTTGAAAAAGGATGTTTTTGTGTTGTTCAGGAGTCTCTTAGTACTAAGAGAAAAGTCTTAGTACGAAGAGAAAACACTAAGAAAATTTTTGATGGTTGAAAAGTCATCTCAGAATAGCTATCTGCCCCTAACTGGGAAGACCTTTGCACGAAGAGAAAAATTCTTCGTACGAAGACTCTTCGTGCGAAGAGAAAATTATTAGTACGAAGACATCGCTGGGTTTGACAGATTTGATGCGGGGCTGTTATGCGATTTATCAAAACTTTGTCCTCTTATTTTGAAAACAGATTTAAGCAACTTAGGTCGTCTTTTCCAAGGGTAAGCAAGGTTTTGGGACATTTTTGAGAGCAAGAAGACATCGGGAACGAGCTTGGAGCTTAGGATTGCATCGTTTGGATATTTTCTCTTCTATTTCTCTCTAGTTTTTGTTTATGATCATTGAACTTGTTGATTTGATCATGTGTAGTCGTAGCTAAACCCTTTATTGCTAAAAATTACTTGTTGGGAATCTAGGGTTTGCTTGAATGAATGTTTTGATGCTTTGATTCGTTCTTTGGATTAAAATCATGCGTTCTCCTCTTATTATGATTATCTTGTGTTTGATTATTCCATGTTCTTGCGAGTAGCTAACGTAGGAGCAAACTAAATTAGAACTTGTGTGGTAACTCCATGAGATCTAGTCGGTAAATTAAGATAATCACCTAGTCGTATCATTATCTCGTAACTGGGTAGTATTAATTAGGATCACGAAGTAGATTAAAATACAATAATGCATGCTTATAATTGAATTAGACTTGGTAACTCGGTCTAAATTGATCATAAGTGTAGACAAATTGCTTGGTAACTCTGTAATTTGTAGAATGCTCGATTGATAAGAGTAGTGTGTTTGCGTTCCAAAGATCAAGATAACCTTCACAGCATCCTTAGTAATCCACAAGAAGAATTCCCAACACTTGTCTCTCTTATAAGAAAACTCCTACAATTCTTGTCTTCGTTAATTGTGACAAGACTCATAGTTAATTGAGATATTTGTTATTTCATTTCAGTAAACTTACGAAAAACAAACAACTTTGAGACTTGCCCACATAAGATTAGACATAATAACTTATTTAACAAAGTCCCTTGGGTTCGACAACCCGGATTTCCGGATATTACTACACAAGACGGCCATACATTTGTGGTTGAATCGTGTAAGGGTGATTTCGTACGAAACAGAAACTTTGGAGGGTCTTGTTGCATTTTATACAATCTGAATTTCTAAATAAACTTAAACAATTGTTTAAATCAATTATAAACAGTGTTTATAATTTCTCATATAACCTATATAAATGAATACTCTTGGAAAATAACTTGAGAAGAAAATATATATGAAAATTTGGTTATGTCATTGTTATGTAAGTATAGTATTTTATTTACGAGATTACGAACTAAAATATGTGTAAAGCATTTATGAATGTGCAAAGAAATAGAAAATATGGTTTAAATAAATATATAACTTCTCTTGTAAGATAAGTACAAAGTTAATATTTTTATAACTTGGGAATTGGCCACAATTAAATAGCTATGAGTGATTTTTTTTATGGAAAATTTTATGAAGATATATTGCTTTGGACATTTTATAAACAAGGAATAATTGTGCCACTCATTAGATTAAATTAAATTGTTTTGGAAATATCATTGTTTAGTTGCAGATACTTATAATTAAATGATTTTATGCATAATCGTGTGCTTAATTGAATACGAGCTTTTCTATATAAAAGCATTTATCAAACATTTATCTAATTATTGAAAATTTGTCACTTTATTTATAGAAGATAAAAGCCCACTCCTTATATTGGCTTAAAATTTGTTTTAAATAAACAAAATGAGGGGTTTGGGTTGTCGTGAATATAAAAATAAAGAGTCCACTCAAGAATTATAACCTTCATCGCAAAGTATCATTTAACATGCTAGTTGGACTTGCATTGATTAGAAATTATAACTTGTAGGCGACGTGCTCATAGACGAATGCTACGTCTACACCGTATGAGCTATATCTTAATATTTGTTGTTGCTAATTGAGGTGAGTAAACATGCCTTACCTAATGTGCATGTCCTCCGTGTCCAAATATTTTATGTGATATTATAATATGTCTCAAAATTTGTTTTGTGAATTACATGCTATACTTGAGTTTGGTTATATTTCAAAATGATTATTTGAAATGGTAACACAAGATTAATAATGCGTAATCACGTAAAGTGGAAGGAGTTGTGGGGAGAACTTTATTATTGTCGCGCTGACTTCTGTCACACGGCCCCTGGTTATTATTTTATTATTGTCGAGTTTGACTCTGCCCATGGTTATTACTTTATTATTGTCGAGTTTGACTCGGCCAGTGGTTATTCTTATTTCTCCCTGTACTCACCCCTCTGGCCGCAAGAAGTCTTAGGGGGGTGCTGACACTTAAGGTCTTGGATGCATGGGATATGGTTGGATACTTATGAGATACTCTGATGGGCTATGGTTATCAATTGGTTCGTTCCCCGCTACAACTAAATAAACAATATGGACTTTTATGAGAAAAAAAAAGAAATATTTGGATTTTGGAAATTCCCTTATTGAGGAGAATGTTATGGTTGGAATTGAACCTCTTAGTTATATACATATTTTGACGATTTGAATGCGCTTCTAAAAATAAAAGATTAAATAAAGAGTTGAAAAATTTATCTCCTTTCACACATGGTTATCGGTGATAACATATTTGCTTACTTCGTAAATGTTATCCTTGTTTAGTAAATGAAAATGCCTCTTATCCAGTTTACGTGTTTGGGTGTTTGCTTACTCAGCATTTCTTGCTGAATTTGGAAAAACTGTGGTCTTTGTTTCATTCCCCCTCAGGTATAGGAGACGGAAGCTCGGTATAAGGGGATTCGCAGACTCATGTAGTGTATGGTAGTATTATTAAGAAGTTAAACTCTTAGCCTAATCTCACATTGTGTAATAGTATGTATAATATCATGTTGGAAACAAATTCAAAGTTTGTAATATATAATTATCAGATGTGTTGTTCTTGATATCCGCCGCTTCATTTTGAGTAGCACCCTCCTAGGCTCTCCGTTCGAAACGGAAAGCTTGAGAAATGAGAGGTGTTAAGAATCTATGCTCCAAGCAACATCCACATTAATTTGCCATGCACCTCCAAATGGTGCATGGAAAATTAATGTCGATGCTTCTTGAAGGTTTGGTGCACTTGAAGGTTTGGTGCTGCTTTCTCCAGCTTTGATGAAGCTTCTTCTCCAATTAACAGATGAAGAATAAGTCTCTTCATGGTCTATCTTATCACCATTAAACACATGGTTATTTATTGAAATCCATATATGCCAAGTCACAAAGATAATACTCTGTAAGAGGTCTGGTTTGTCTAGTTTCTTCTTTTTCCTTTGGCACGTAGAGATTAACCACCCCTCCACTGATTCTATTTGCATCAAATCCTCTTTTTCTAATGTACCTTCTGAAAACCAAACGAAGAGGGTCCAATGACAATGAAAAAGAGTGTGTTCAGTGATCTCTTATTCCTTGAGACAAATAGGACAATGTGATTCAGTGCCACATCTTCTTCTGGCCAGATTGAACCTTGTTGGGAGGGCCTATACTATTACTTTCCACCAAAAATGCTTGAGTTTTTGGGGGAGATTAAGAGACCACAAAGTCGTCTAATGGTCATTGCTGACCTCAGTAGACGAGGAAGCTGCAACAACTTCTCTTGAGCTCCTAGATTGCGCTTGAGCTTTGATAATAGCCTCATACCAAGATCTTACATTATAATCTCCATTGCAAGGCCAAGGCCATTTCACTCTGTCAGTTTGGTCTCTCATGGGAGTGAGGACACTTAGAATTTCTTTCACAGCCTCCCTCTTAAAAATGTTGACCACCACCTGAACCCTCTAAGCTCTAAGCTAATGATTGATGAGATCACTAGATTTTAAATCCATATTAGTAGTCTCTATTTTGGCCATAACTTTGAATCCATGTGAAAGTGAAACTATTTGTCTTCAAAGAATAGTTTCTCCATTACCCACCACCCACATTGCTTCTTTCTTGATCATATCTCTAGCCTTTAGAAGATTTAACCAATTAACACTGCAATTTTTAACTTTAGCAGCCTCCCAAAAGCTCTTATCATGGTGATGATAAGCTTTCTAAACTTGTGCCACTAGTAATTTTGGATTTTGACTTACTCTCCAAGATTGTTTAGCTACAAGTGTCATGTTAGAGCTTTTAAACTCCTTAAAGCCTATACCACCTTAATCTTTACTTTTGGCCATTATATCCCAAGCTACCCAACACAATTTCCTCTCCTTAGGATCATTACTCCACCAAAAGTTCCTGATGATGGAATTTAATGAATTCAAGAGATATTTAGGAACCAGGACAATGGAGAAGAGGTAGATAGGTAAAGCTTGTGCAACAACTTTGATTAAGATCTCTTTCCCTTCTTGTGATAGCAACAAGCTCTTCCACCCCATAAGTTTCTTCTGAACTCCAGTTGTCATCTGATTAGAGACTTGCTTTCTGTTTTTTCCCCATAGGAGAAGGATTCCCAGATATATAGCATCATCTGGAAGTACAGGGATCTGGAGAATATCCAAAATATCTTCTTTATCCTTGGGAGAGGTGCATTTTGAGATTAGGAATCCTGACTTGTTTTCATTCAATTTCAGACCTGATGCATTCCCAATAGAGGTCAAAATTTGTAGGAAGTTACCAACTTATTGTTGACTAGCTTGCATAAATATTGTCACATCATCTGCAAAGCAGAGATTTGTTATCTGCAAACCATGATGAGGCAGCTTAAGACGTTGAATCTCTTCAGATTGCACAGCTTGGAGAAGTATCCTAGAGAATACTTCCATAATAACGACAAAGAGGTAGGGAGACAAGGGATCACCCTGTCTCAACCCTCTTGTAGGAGTGATATCAGCCACATCAACACCATTGAGATGCAATTTATAGGAGACAGTAGATATGCATTGTTAAATTAGCTTACACCATTTATCATTAAAGCCCATCTTTTGCATAGTTGCAATTAAGAAATTACAGTACACTAGGTCATAAGCTTTATGTAGATTCATTTTGATAGCAACTGCAGCTAGCTTGGGATCCTTCTCTGTTCTGGTGTGATGAATGATGGTGCTTGAAATCAGCACATTATCATGGATACATCTACCAGGTACAAAATCTGACTAATTATTGGAGATGATAGAGTTAAGGAGAGGTTTCAATCTATTAGCTAGCACCTTGTAAATTATCTTGTACTTGTAAAGATCTATAGGTCTGAATTGAGAGGGGGTTTCAGGACTCCTTACTTTAGGAATGAGAGAAATTATTGTCATATTGAACTTTTTTAGAAGATACCCACTGTGAAAAAAACTATTAAAGAGAGAAAATATCCATACCAATGTTATCCTAGAAGTGAAGATAAAATCCACCTTGAAACCCATCTGGGCCAGGGGCCTTCCACTTTCCCATCTGGAACAATGCTTCTTTGACTTCTTCAAATGAGGGAGGTGCAGTTAGAGAATTATTCATCTTTGTAGTGATCGTAATGGGGATGCAATCCAGTAGGCTACTAAAGTTGCTAACATGGGAACCAGAGTAAATTTTTGTAAAGTGATCTATGACGCGATTTCTTAACGCGTATGCGCAAGTGCACGGTTAAGTAATATATGGGTGGTATTTCAACCCCGAGTTATCGATCCCACGAGTACAGACATTAGATTATTTAATTAAGTGATTAACTTAGAGTACCGCAATAAGGAGGAATAAGAGTGATAACACGAGTTTGTCACCCACAAAAAAGTGATTGAAAGTTGAAATAACAAGCTAATCTAATATTTTTGTATTTTTATTTTAACAAAAAAAAAACATATGGAGAAACTAGGCGATCTCTAGATCACCTAGGGCTGTAGACTATTTCTGGTTCAGCTATGTAACACGTCAATCCTATTCTAGTTCAGCCGGGTAATAGGCTATGACATCATCATGTCAGCCTCATGTCATTTTACATCTCGGTTGACTACAATCTCCTCTCGGTATCATGTTGTCTGCCGGTCCGTTCTAGCGGGTCATCTACTGGTACGATAACGGGTCCTGTCGGCCCACCGTTTCATGGAACAGCTGAATAATCCTACCGAATCTACCCACACAAGGTCAATCCTAACACTCCTCCTTTTCGGTCTCGGTGATTCGGGATTGTGTTCAAGTTATCTTCACAATTAGGTTGAGTCACTGTCGTGCACTCATCTATTTAGCTAGCACGTCCGAGTAGCTACTCCATTCATAATAATGATTAAGCATAGAACAAGAACGTGTAACTAGAAAGAATATTAACTATAAGCAAGAAATCAATTCATGAATAACTCCTAGTTTCGTTGAATATCAAATCATATCTTAATCGTGTCAATAAACTAAGATCAACAATGAAGCCAAGAAACTAAGAGTTCGTTCAATAAATCAAATCACAAGCATGAAACAAAGTCTACGAATTCGGAATATTAAACGTCTACATAACCCTAGGCTCTCGTAGAGATGCCTAGAAAATGTATTTTGCTAATCTTAATCAAACTAGCAAAACTTACAAGTTTCACCATACGAGCTTTGAGAGAATAAGAAGAAATCAAAATCTAGTCTTCAATGGTGATCTTGAGCCATAGCTTCGTCGTCCTCCTCTCTTGCCTCCAACGTGAATGAATGATGAAAATTCCCCCCTTGAATGAGTCTTACATGTATTAATTATTCCCAACTAGGTTAGGAAATAACTCAACACGAAACGACGTAGTTTTTGCCCAAAAACAAGCAAACCCGTGAATCTGGCTTCAGCAAATCGCACGATCTGCTAATCCTGGTCGTGCGATCAGAGTGTTTTTCCTGTGAGAAAATTCGCCAACAGATCGCACAATATTCTTTTCTGGTCGTGCGATTAGACATTCAGATCACACGATCTGCAACTCTGATCGTGAAAACAGTTAGTTTTATTCCAATTTTGCTCCGATTTTTGGCTAAGTACGTGGAGGGGGGTAAAGTGTCATTACAAAAACTTGATTAAATGACACTTGCCTCCCCTCTCCATGTATTTACACCATTTTCTTCACGATTTCTTCTCTGTTTTAGCTCCCGAATAATCACCAACGCCTGTTTCTCCTCTCCGCATCATCTCCCAAGCTCCTTTCCTGTCAAAACAACACGAAACACAACCCGTGCGATCAAACGTGACAAAAATACTTAAAATCATACGAGAAACGCTAGGATTTACACTTTAATGCTCAAAGCTAAACTTCAAATTTTTCTCTCTATTCGTAGTGCAAAACCAATATAATCAACACGGAAATCATCCAAAACGATTTAAAATTTGCAAAAAATATAACTCTAATACAGAGTTATCAAATCACCCACACTACCTTTTTTGCGCGTCCCGAGCAAAATCTAATCTTACACTACGTTTTCAATCCACCGAATCGCATGTAACTCTGCTAGCCATGTGACACAAACAACACACACATAATGCAATCGACATGGCTATACACATGAAACTCAATTTTATACAATGTAAGAATTGAAACAACGCACTTTTTGTTCTTTTCTGTAGAGATCAGGCAATCTCGCTATCACTAACCAGAATCATCAATCTCTCACAAGTATCTTTTGCAATTCATGCAACCGCAACAAGGAATTGAAATACGATGATCCTACGCACAAGCTCACTAAGGGGTCCACAAACATCCACCAAACTCGATCCAAGATCCGGGCATGTCCTTTAGCTCAGAGGGTCTAGGCATCCTTAGTCTTTTGGTAGTCTTTCGTTTCCAATTCATATGAGGTTTTCAGACCCACTTAGCCGTTATTGCATTGAATGCAAATTGTGTCAATGACGGGAGACACATTACTCCGTGTAATACGACTTGACTTTAATTTTCCTTAGACGCTCTAATTGGATTGAATTCAAATTCCCCGCGTGAACTGAGGCACATTAGGTTGTTCACCGTATCTAATCCAAGAGAAGATTTTGATTTCTTTTGTTTTTCATTCTCTTCTATTTTTTTTAAACCGTGCATTTAGAGCAACTAAGTGTGGCCTTTTTCGGTTAAATCTTGAAACCGCCTTAAGGGATGGTGGTCTACACTCCCTAACTTCACATAGGCTAGAGCAATGTACCACATGGAACCAACTCAACACGAATGTCCACCCCATATTTCAAGACGCCACAAGTTTCCACTGAAAACCGACTATTCAACTACCCCAAAGACCAAATCCTCCTAGCACATTATAGTAACTAAATGTATGCCCTCGTATTTTTTCCCTTTTCCCTGAATACTCGGGACTTCCTTTCGTGACGATGGAGCGCATGATGCTAAAAATTAAGGTTTCCCCACTGAACTCTCTCCGGTTTCAAGCTTCATCAATTTCCCTCAACTCAAATTTTTTATGGATTTTATGTTTTTCTATTTTTTTTTTTATTTTTTCCTTGCTCTGTATGCTTTTCGCCAACTCGATTAACCACAAAGATTGGGTAGGGACTCAATAATGTAAACGAGCAAAACAATGCAGAAATTAACAGCTAACACATCGCGATAATATATTAACACTCTACACTAACCACATCTACTACACAGTACTACACAACTACATGTAACAAGGCTATGCAAGACAACATGACTAGCAGAGTAAACACAAACGCCCCCACACTTAAGCGATTCGTTGTCCTCAACGAATTTAGAGATCAAATAGGAGGTTTCCTCGCTTAAATGTGTATGCGGTGGATTCTAACAATTAGCGCTCAAAACATAGAAACGAGAGAGAGTACGAGATACCTGTGGTGCCCGGACCTACATGGGCACCGTGTTCGCGAAACTGCAACAAGAAGGGGTCTTGTGGACCGTTGACATTTTCGCGCTAATGAAGATTGCATGAGTAATATGTAGGGTTTTGATGCAGGTTACACAGCGGAATAACAAAATTAATCATGCTCAAGACCCTCCAAGAATCACATGAAGAGACTACATGACGATAGTAAGGATTATAGTATCTACATACCTTTGGGTTCTCCTGTGATTACTTCACACGTGAAATAGTGTTCACGTCTCTATGGCTAGTCCACTCCTAGGATTGAAAACGGATCCTTCAAGCCTTTGTGCTAGCTAGGATTGAAAGAAGAAGAGGAAGAAGATCACGCAACGAACACCAAAAGCATGGGCTCTGCCCTCTTTTGTGCCGACGGGGTAGGGGCGGACCAAAGGGGTTCGGCCCTCTTTGGTATTGCTCTCTATCCTTGCTTTTCTCTCCCACTCAATGTGTTGTGAGCATTAGTCTGGGAAGGAAGCTAGGAGTGTCCTTTATATAGTCCAACAACTCCTTTTTGACTGCATAAAAGCCTCTATCCTAATCATGTCCATACACGAATCAGTCCAACTTGCAAATTAGTCCTACTAAGTTTGCAAGTACTTGAGTGTTAATCATTATAATTAATTAATCATATTAATTATTTCATACGTCCGGTCTAATCCATAGGGAGTGTGACCCCATAGGTTTCTACTTAGTTGGTAGTAACAAATACTAACATGGAGCGGCCTCTAGCAAGACATCCACGCTACCCAACTAATAGAAATAGTCATCCGACAAACCTTGTGCCCAATGTTCATGTATTGTGTTATCCCTTTGAACACGAGACATATTAGTCACACTCGTATATCCAATCCATAGTTCTTCGATCCTGGGAATATGCTTATCCGTGCAGATAACATCAATATCTCCATATTGATTTATCTGAGTCTGGCCAGACATTCTATAAGCACCATCCCTCGAGTGGCCCATTGATATTTTACTCCAATTATGTGGGAGGGAAAAATCATGTCTACGTCACTACAATCTCTAAGCTTGCTTCCTATTATGCCCAATAACTATCTTTATAGTTACCCGGTTAAGGCGCAACGTTTGATAATATCAAAGCATGATATTTCACAACTAGAGTATCTAGTGACTTCAACTCTAAGGATTACAATAACATTAGCACTACGAGAAGCGCTTGTGACTTTAACATAATCTAATGTAGCCTTCTTGTCGTGGGTCAACCCATTATGCCATTACTCTGAATGCATACCCATGTGTTTGATCGTGATATCTCTATATCAATCCAACCCCATACTAGTCTATAGTTGATTGTCCTGTTAGTCAATATAATCGACTATGGATATTTAAGAATATAACATTTATACTCTAAGGACTTCATTCATGTTAATGTATCTCCATATCGATAACATAATGAATAGTAAATCCATAAATGTCACTAGAAATAGATTGCCTCTTGGGAATATTTCGAACAGTCTCCCACTTGCACTTGAGTCGATCTCATGCATCATATGCTTATTGATCTAGCGCGGCCCTCATGCGTTTAATACGCAAGGTAAGAGAGACATATGCTGGTACTTTGAAAATATTCACATCTCCTTTATCAACAATTTGATTGAGATTGAATATTCTGAGTAAGTGCATCTTATGCATTAATATACTCAGTTCTCTGTGATAGAATCGGGAACTGAATCTTGCCTGGAACCTTTCCAGCTCACAGTTCCTCCCACTAGTGCAAAAAATAAAACATGACTATAATCTGAAACCTTATTTGTTAGATTAGAAGTTATCATCACTGCAACCCCTTACAGTAAACTCTTCCTATCCTTCATTTACGAAGAATTCATCCTAAGTTTTTCTCAAGTACTTTAGGATAATCTTGATAATCATTCAGTGACTATCACCCGGATTTGACTGGTATATTTGTGCCATACCATATGACACATCTGGCTTAGTACATAACATGGTGTATCTCATGAATCTTATTCATACGGTCCCTTTCCCAATCTTATTGGAAGGATAATTAGTTCTTCCAAAGACTAATTCCATATGACATGGGTAAGAATCTATATTCTTACATGTTGAACCATTTCAACTCCTTGTGAATATATGAACCATGACTCAAGCTGAAAAACTACCTTGATCTATCTCCATAGATCTTTATAGATTGTATCTCCTAAGTCTATAATTGAAAAACAATTATTTAGCCAATCTTTAACAGATTACAGAGTAGAGATATTATTCCCAATGATTAGTATGTCTCCACATACAAGACCAAATATATAATTGTGCTCCCACTAACCTTCATGTAAACACAAGCTTCACCTTGTTTCTTGATGCAATCAAACCATTTGAGTTCATCATTAATCGAAGATTCCCACTCCAAGAAACTTGACTCAATCTGTAGACAGATTGCTATAAGCAAGATGTGAATGGATTTAAGCATCACAGTTGGGGAAAAGATTTCGTCATAGTCCATACTATGAACTCACATGAAACTCTTAGCCACCAATCGTCCTTAAAAGTAATCATATTACCATCCATGTTGGTTTCCTCATAACCCACTTGCACCCTATGGGACTTACCCTTTCAGGTGGTTCCAGCAAAGTTCATACTTTGTTTGTATACATGGATTCCAATTCGTATCTCATGGCTCCAAGACATTTATGAGAGTATGGCCCACTGTTGGCCATCTCATAGGTTATAGGCTCATCACCATGAGCAACACATATTTTCTAGACTCCTGACATATTTAACCTACGAGGTTCCTGTGTTACCTGAATAGGTTGCTCCACAACTCCTTGTGATCCTGCTCATGTTCAATCAAAAAGATCAATGTTCTTTTTTTGGTTCTTGAACTCCTTTAAGTTCTACTATCCTCCCACTGTTATTTTAGAGACAATCACTATATAGAAACACAACGGTTCGAGCAAGAAACAATTTTTTCTTGATTGGAGTGTAGAGATACTATACTTTGTTTCCTCAGGATATTCCACATAGTACATTTATCCAGCTTGGGTTCAAGTTTATCTGTAAACTATTTACATAAACTTCATAACCCAAATTCTTTATGAATGACATACTAGGACACTTCCTAGTCCATATCTCATATGTTTCTTTTTCATAATTAATTTAGATGGAACGAGGTTAAGGGCGAAATTTGCTGTAATTAGAACATGGCACTTAAAAGTAAATTGGAAGTTTTTTTTGACACATCATGGACCGAACCGTGTCCAACAAGGTCCGGTGTCTCTTCTCAGACACGCCATTCCATAATGGTTTCTAGGTAGAGTGAGTTGGATCACATCCCATACTCCTTTAGATGTTAAAACTATTGGCTTAATCATTCTCCTTCACGATCCAATCGTAGAGCCATGATACTTTTGCCAAGATGGCTCTCTACTTCATTCTTGAATTTCTTGAACTCTTCAAATGATTCTGATTTGTTTCTTCATAAGATACACAAATCCATATTTCTCTGATCCCATCAGTAAATATGATGAAGTACTGAAAACCACCTTTAGCATTTGTGCTTAGCGGCCTATGTACATCTATATGTATGATTCCAAAAGATCATATCTTTTCCTTATAAACAAGTTTTACATGTTTCATATGATTCAATAATCAAGATGAGTCCAGAAATCTATCCTCATGGAGTCTAGATATGTATTTCTTATTTATGTTACCTAAACAATAATGCCAAAGATAAGTGAGGTTCATATCATTATATGCAAACCTCTTGGTTTTAATGTTATAGATGAAATTATCATGATCAAGGATTTACAATCCACTTAGACAAAAGAGCATTACAATAATGCATTTTATCAAAATAAATGGAACAACATTTGTCCATTATTTTAATAAAAGTTTTTTCTTGTCAAAACAAGAAACTGTGATAATGTCCTTACGCAAAGCTGTGACATGATCTTATTTGTGTAATTCATGGATAATTCTAAAAAGGTATAAATAAGTCCATATGGCTAATTCAGCAACCCCTTGCTTTATTGCCCTACGTGTAGGTTTATTTCTTCCTTATCAAATTGTATACATCTCTTGAGATCCTCCACATTTCTATAAATGTGAGATCCTCATCTAGTATAATTTACTCATGATGATGAGATAGACATATTGACTTCTATAACAAAAATACATAATTTTGAATTCATAATTCCTTTATTATTTCCTTCCAGGTACTTTGGGCAGTCTCCCTTCCTCCACACCACCTATGGGACCTATAAAGAAACTTGGTTTCAGCAACAAGCTTGCTTTATCTCAATGGGGTCGGCGCAAACCTTTTTCCTTTACCCATGCTGTTAACCATTAACATGTTTTGCCTTTAGCCCTTTATGAGTGCTTTGTGTAGCGATTCTCAATCATATTGATTAAATCACCTTTGAACAAAAACTATAATTGCATCCAAAGCAATCCTCGGTCCATTTGTGAGAACAATTATTTATTCTTTATCTATCTCATAGATAACTTCTAGTCTCTAAGATTTCAATCCTATTGAAGTCGCTAGTTGTGCTTTACCTCTTACTTCAGCAGTCACACATTACTAGCTTGTGTCGTTGCGTCATATCTCGATTACTCAAGTCGCCTTGCTTTGGCAAGCCCGAACTCACCCCATCTTGATCATGAGGAGTGCTAAGCAAGAGAGTGCAAATTGGAGAAACACTTCAAGTCTTTCATGCCAAGCTCACTCTTTAAAAGAGCTTCTTTTAATGTATGATCATATCATACGCCTCCATATTTCTCATCTTGCTTCCAAAGCTCAGAGTTCATGGCATCTGACATGAGGCAAGTTACATCAAAAGAACCATTCTTTGATGTTCCTTTCATTAGGCTTTTAGTGTGTCTTGGTAGTCGGTGGGAAGAAAACTTTATGTTCTACGATGTACAATATTTTCCTTTCATTTGAGAATATTTCTCAATTTTATACCAGTCTAGAAAATATATTCCGGGCAGCTTGTCCTTCCTAAGGATACAAAGTCGTGTTTCGTTTGTTCAATGCTATGGGTATTCAACGCAAAAGATTTATGCAAAGTATTGTGACGTTTTAACTATATTTAACAAGGACTTAAATTGTTAAACATAACTCCCACTATTTTTCTCGGATTAATAAGCCTCCATATTAATGCGGAAAGTATCATTATATTTTCTAGTGGGCCAAGATCCATATTTCACTTCTTTTGAGCTTGCTTTGGCAAGTCACCCAAAATTAGTTATTTAGGTATGAACAATTCCAATTGCATCCCATGCAACTCTTGGTTCAATTGGGCAAACAACTCCTTATTCACTTATCCCCACAGATAATCCTAATTAGTTGCCTCTAGGTTTTAATCCCATTAAAACCACCTAGTTTCGTCCAAGCTCTTACCTAACCATTTGCACATTACTTGCTAGTGCCATCGCATCACACAATGACAAACCAAGTCGCCCTGCTTTGGCACGCACGAGCTTGGTAATCATGATCATGATGAATGTTTAAGTAACGAGAAGGCAAAACGCAATATTTAAATTGAGAGATTTTACTTTTCCAGTTTTAATTGTTTTGTTGATCCATATCGAGTGATCTACTTATTTTGAGTTGGGCGAACTCACAAATAAAATATCCGGGTTGCTAATTATCTTATTATCAATTTTGCATGCATCATCCATAGACCAACAATAAAATAATAAGAAAATAAATAAACAACCACAAACAAAATTAAAAGTGAGATGAATATGGCCTCTAAACTAAGATATTCTTAAGCCAATGAGAATATCTATGAACCCTAAAATAGCAAGCTCATCTCCATGTTCCTCCATCTTTTGGTCCAAGCTCCATAGCTTGTGGAATGCTCCATGCTCCTTAGCCTTGTGGAATGCTCCATCTTGTGGTTTCTTTAATTCTTTTGGCTTCTTCTTCTCTATCTTGACTATCATCTATTTTATCTAATACTATCTAGCATCTATACTAAATTAAAAAATCTCACAAGTTTAGAAGAAGACCGTCTCGCACGCCGTAAAACCTAATTAATTATTACTTTAATTTTATCATCTCGCATGTGTAAAACAAACCACAAAATAAACATCCACAACAACCACAACCTAAAGCCATATACAATCATCATTCATATAGCACATATACAGTTAAAATCCAAATTTAACGCTCTTGGTCAACTTTAGTTGATTTTGGATGAACTAGGGTCAAAACGGGCCAAGAGGGCCCACCATTACATGGCCAAAATCCTAAAGGACCGGCCCCTAGGCCGTGCGCTAGGGAGGCCTGGCCCCTTGGTCGTGGCTTTCTTGGCCGGCAAGGAGGAGTGGGGGGTCCCCTAGGGGGGCAGAACCTCTTATGGGAGTTGTCTCCATAAACAACTTCCTCCTTGTTGCCCAAGTTTAGTTGTTTCCAAAACAACTTCCTCCTTGTTGCCCAAGTTTAGTTGTTTCCAAAACAACTTTCTCCTTGTTGCTCAAGTTTAGTATTTCCAAAACAACTTCCTCCTTGTTGCCCAAGTTTAGTTTTTTCCAAGTTCGAAAAACATATTTTTCCAACTTGTGCCCAAACCCTAGTTCTCTAGATCCAAAATTTTCACATCCAATGTGATCCAAATTCACTAATCCTTACATCCCACGTTACATTAGATCTTATTTGGCTTGAATCATATTCACAAATTGCATCAAATATGCTTGATTTGTCCGTTTCACGCGATAAACAATAATTAAAGTGTAAAACAACAAAAATCGTAACACATAAACTACGTTATGCTCTACAACCTGTGGCTCTGATACCACTGTTGGGTTTTGATGCAGGTTACGCAGCGGAATAACAAAATTAATCCTGCTCAAGCCCCTCCAAGGATCACATGAAGAGACTACATAACAATAGTAAGGATTCTAGTATCTACATACCTTTGGGTTCTCCTGTGATGACTTCACACGTGAAATAGTGTTCACGTGTCTATCGCTAGTCCACTCCTAGGATTGAAACCGGATCCTTCAAGCCTTTGTGCTAGCTAGGATTCAAGGAGAAAGAGGAAGAAGATCACGCAACGAACACCAAAAGCATGGGCTCGACACTCTTATGTGCCGACGGGGTAGGGGCGGACCGAAGGGGTTCGGCCCTCTTTGGTCTTGCTCTCTATCCTTGCTTTTATCTCCCACTCAATGTGTTGTGAGCATTAGTCAGGGAAGGAAGCTAAGAGTGTCCTTTATATAGTCCAACAACTCCTTGTTGACTGCATAAAAGCCCCTATCCTAATCATGTCCATACACGAATTAGTCCAACTTGCAAATTAGTCCTACTAGGTTTGTAAGTAGTTGAATATTGATCATTCTACTTAATTAATCATATTAATTATTTCCTAAGTCTGGTCTTATCCATAGGGAGTGTGACCCCATAGGTTTCTACTTAGTTGGTAGTAACAAATACTAACATGGAGCGGCCTCTAGCAAGACATCAACGCTACCCAACTAATAGAAGTAGTCATCCGACAAACCTTGTGCCCAATGTTCATGTATTGTGTTATCCCTTTGTCTCCATATCCGAATTGGACACGAGACATATTATTCACACTTTATAATATAAATGTTATATTCTTAAATATCCATAATCGATTATATTGATTAACCGGACAATCAACTATAGACTAGTATGGGGTTGGATTGATATAGAGATATCACGATCCAACACATGAGTATCCATTAAGAGTAATGACATACTGGGTTGACCCACGACGAGAAGGATACATTAGATTATGTTAAAGTCACAAGCGCTTCTCGTAGTGCTAATGGTATTGTAATCCTTAGACTTGAAGTCACTAGATACTCTAGCTGTGAAATATCATGCTTTAATATTATCAAACGTTGCGCCTTAACCGGGTAACAATAAAGATAGTTATCGGGCATAATAGGAAGCAAGCTTAGAGATCGTAGTGACGTAGACATGATTTGTCCCTCCCACATAATGGGAGTAAAATATCCATGGGCCACTCGAGGGATGGTGCTTATAGAATGTCTTGCCAGACTCGGATAAATCAATATGGAGATATTGATGTTATCTGCACGGATAAGCATATTCTCAGGATCGAGGAACTATGGATTGGATATACGAGTCTTCATTCATGTTAATATATCTCCATATCGATAACATAATGAATAGTAAATTCATAAATGTCACTAGAAATAGATTGCCTCTAGGGAATATTTCCAACACAATCCCCAATCTATATCATGATACAATGTAGCTCCCCTAAGGTCGCGTGTGCCTCGCACACCGGGGTAGATTGCTCCATGTTGCAAGCAATGCGCAAGAAAAATCCCCAACTCCATCATGAGTCCCCATGTGGGTCAAATGTGCCATGGCACACCAGGGTAGATTTTTCTTTAAACATAACCTGCAAACACTAGATAATTCATCAGTCCCTCTCTCTCTCACTTCTCAAAATCATGTATGAAGAACTCATAAATAATAGCAAAAATAAACAGCATCCTACTCTAAATTGGGTTTCCTCTCAAGCAGCGCTCGTAATTTAAGGTCGTCGGCCCGACCCGGTTACCTCAAATGAAAAGGATTGTGGAGGATGCTTTATCCCTCCACTTATTCTTCTTCCACCGTCTCTTCTCGATAACTTCAAGTGCACCCCTGTGCTGTGCAGATGGTGGAGAGTTGTAGAAGCTGAATCTTTTCATCTAGAAATTTATCTTCTTGATCAGCTTCCACAAAGTACCAGTGGGTTCAAATGCGTCGCTCTCCATAAAGTTATCCCAGTAGTACCTCTTTGGTGTTAGATGCTCATCAAATGACCCATGCAATTCATCCATACCCCCACACTTATTGATTTCCAACTCCTTGACTATGGCATGTATATCATCATTAAAATGGCCCATAGAACAAGAATCTGAAAGCTACCCATGTAGTTCTTCCCCATATGAATCTCCATATAGTAATCGTTCCAGCTCATCGCAGACTTGCGTGACATAGGATATAGAGAATTCATCAGTAATCAAAGTTGGGGCTTTTACCTTAATTGGTGGACTCTGCCACTGAGCACAAGTGTTTCATTAGCTTCATCATCAGCACACCACAAGCTTCCAAACTCGATTTCTTCCCATTCATTCCAAGGATGTGAGATCGCCTGAGGTTGTGGCTCGCAATACGACATGTCCTCCCATCTAGGGCACACAGGTCCACCCTAGTATGAATCAGAGTCTGAGTCCTCATAAATGGCAGAGTCCACCAATGGTTCCTGGACACTGCAGTCTTCGCTCGACTCATGTACCTCTTCATCCACAACTGCAGCTCACGGTGCAGACTCTTGTTCTTGCTCCATTTTAGCCCCAAAATTCTTCTGCATATCTCACAAAGCTGGAAGCCGATCAGGGATGTCAGAATCATTCTTTTTTGGTGGTGGTGATGGAGGCTCAGCTTGAGGCTCAATGTCATGTGGCAAGGATTCCGTTTGTGGCTCTTGAGTATGTGATAACCTCGCCACTGACCGGTTCCTTTACTAGCTTCGTATTCCTATCCACCATCTCCCTCAAGTATTCTAAACTTGTCCCTGAATCCTCTTGGTAGTGCTGATGAAGCTGGGGTGCATGAACTCGGCACGGGTATCTATTATCGTGCCAAATGCCGCATCGATAGCACCATCTGATGCATGCATCATCATCTTCATGGTTACCCCTGCAGTAGAAACAGTAGGGGGGACCCTGAATAGTAGTCGTCGCTCCACATGCATATAATAGCTCTTGCTTCATGCGTTCCTGAGAAAACAGACTCACAAGACACACGTGAAGCACATAGATAAATAATAAAACAAAAACAAAACTAAAATAAAAGTACTCTAAACTAACTCCTAATTAAATAATCTATGTTGTCCCCGACAATGGCGCCAAAAACTTGAGGCGATTTCTTAACGCGTATGCGCATTTGCACGGTCCAGTAATATAGGGGTGACATTTCAACCCCGAGTTATCGATCCCACGAGGACTGAATTTATATGTTTTAATTAAGTGATTAACTTAGAGTACCGTAATAAAGAGGAATAAGAGTGATAACACAAGTTCGTCACACACAAACAAGTGACGGAAAGTTGAAATAACAAGCTAATCTAATATTTTTGTATTTTGATTTTAATAAAAAAAATATATGGAGAAACTAGGTAATCTCTAGATCACCTAGGGCTGTAGACGATTTCCGTTTCAGCTATGTAACACGTCAATCCTATTCTAGTTCAGCCGGGTAATAGGCTATGACATTATCCTGTCGGCCTCATGTCATTTTACCTCTCAGTTGACAACAATCTCCTCTTGGTCTCATGTTGTCTACCGGTCTGTTCTAGCAGGTCATCTACCGGTACGATAACGGGTCCTGTCGGCCCACCGTTTCACGGAACAGCTAAATAATCCTACCGAATCTACCCACACTAGGCCAATCATAAAACTTCTCCTTTTCGGTCTCGGTGATTTGGGATTGTCTTCATTTTCTCTTCACAATTAGGTTGAGTCACTGTCGTGCACTCATCTAATTAGCTAGTACGTCAGGGTAGCTACTCCATTCATACTAAAGATTAAGCATAGAACAAGAACGTGTAACTAGAACGAATAATAACTTTAAGTAAGAAATCGATTCATGAATAACTCCTAGTTTCGTTGAATATCAAATCATATATTAATCGTGTCAATAGACTAAGATCAACAATAAAGCCAAGAAACTAAGCGTTCGTTCAATGAATCAAATCACAAGCATGAAACAAAGTCTACGAATTGGGAAAATTAATTGTCTACGAAACCCTAGGATCTCGTAGAGATGCCTAGCAAAGGTATTTAGCTAATCTTAATCAAACTAGCAAAACTTACATGTTTCTCCATACGAGCTTTGAGAGAAGAAGAAGTCAAAACCTAGCCTTCAATGGTGATCTGGAGCCCTAGCTTCTTCGTCCTCCTCTCTTGCCTCCAACGTGAATGAATGTTGAAAAATGTCCCCTTAAATCAATCTTACGTGTATTAATTATTCCCCAACTAGGTTAGGAAATGACTCAACACGAAATGACGTAGTTTTGGCCCAAAAACAAGCAAACCCGTGTGTTGACTCAAAGACTTTTAAGTGTGTTTTGAGAAGTAACTTTTTTGAGTAAAGACAAAGAAAAAGTATTTATGAGGCTCCAAGGCCTTGAGACACTGAGCAGAGCTTCAAAGCCTTGAGAGTATCTTTATTATGCTGAATGTTCTAACAATCTTGTGTTGCATATTGGCTATCTGATCATTAAGATCAGAGATTTGCTGCAAATACTTATGTTTTATATTCTCTATACTTCTAACACAATTGTAGATATCCTGATCAGAAAGAATCATAGATTTCTGGTTCCAACTTTGAAAGCATGTTCAGAGCTTCAAGGCCTTGAGATGTGCCTTGAGCTGCTGACAGCTTTACAGAGTTAACTTGATTCTTTCTTGCAGGGTTTGATCTTTATTACTGTGATTGTTTAATGAATTCTAAGAGTCTTAAACTATTTTATCATGAGTTATATGTTTCAGAATTTAATCAGATTATTTTTTTATTCACTTATCCAGTTTTTATTCAGAAACTGGAAATCCAAACAGACTTAGTGCTGTTATATTTATGGATTTTGTTGTTGCTATGTTTTAATGTTGTTGCAGGTTTGTTAAACGTGCAAATTCAATCTCAACAAACTCCAACGGATATCTAATCAGAGCTGTTTGAATTGTAGTTGGAAAGGATGAGGATTTGCAGGAACTGAGATCCTAAAATCTCTCATTCAGTTGCAGTGAGTAGATAAAAGACTTGTTTGAATTTTGAAAGCAAAAAAAAGGCTTGCAGAAAACTGAGAGAGGTGTGGAATATTCGTGGGAGATCAAACATTCAAACACACAGACATTCAGGCTTCAATTCCAGCTTTCAGAAGATCAATCATTCTAGTTTCCTGAAGAACACATCCAGGCCTTCACAAGTTTATTCTTCTATTGTGTTCTTCTTCTGCTTTGTAATCTGCTTATCTTTTGTATATCTAAAACCTCACTAAACCTAGTGGTTGGTTGTTCAAGTGAACAACAAGAGGTTCTTGTTAGCTCAATAGTTAGTAGCTGATACTAGATAGGTTTGGAACCACAAGATGTATAGGTGTAAGGGAAATCACTTAGGCTTGAAGTTCTAGGGCTATTTCTGTGTGAGTAATAAGAAGTGTTTTCCCAATCCTGGTGGGATTAGATCCCTCAGGCAGATTAGTTCCATTGGGACTGAACTCTGTAAATTGCATTGTGTTCTCTACTTTACAGTTTCTGTTATTTTCTGTTGCATACAACTCAAATCAAACTAGGGTTTATAAACTGTTCAGAACTGGTTGAAGTTCAAGGCCTTGAAGCTTTCTATTTGCCTGTGAAAGTTTCTGACTGTTTTCTAAAATCTCAAGGCCTTGAGATTGAGTTTCTCACATAGTTAATTAGTTAAAATCTGTGTTTAGCAAAAAGTTTCCATACTCTATTCAACCCCCCCCCTTCTAGAGTATTTTGGTCCTGTATTTAGTCTACATTACACACTTTCAATTGGTATCAGAGCTTGGGTCACTAATATAGATCTAACAATCTTGTGACTATGAGTAATGTAGGAGATGGTTGATTCTCACAAGGAATGGCAGCAAACAGACCTCCATTGTTCTGTGATGATAACTTCATGCACTGGAAGGCATTGATGAAGATGTTCATTATAGATCAAGACATGGAATTGTGGTCAATAGTTCAAAATGGTCCTCATGAGTACGACACTACCATAGATGGAGTCAGATGCATTAAGTCTGAGGAATATCTCTCTGTTACTGAACTGGAAAAGGTATCAAAAAATTACAAGGCTATGAATCTGTTATACTGTGCTCTTGATGCAGATGAGTTCAACAGAGTGGCAAATTGTAAAAGTGCCAAAGAAGTATGGGACAAACTAGTTGTGACATATGAAGGAATATGCCAGGTTAAACAGACCAAAATTAACATACTTCTGAGGCAATATGAGCTGTTCAAGATGAACTCAGATGAGACCATCAAGGAGATGTTCAAAAGATTCACTGATGTGGTGAATAATCTGGAGTCATTGGGAAATAAGTTTTCAAATGAAGAAAAAGTGAGGAAAATTCTGAGAAGCTTGCCAAAAGCCAAGTGGGAGACAAAGACAACAGCTATTGAGGAAGCTCGGGATTTAAGTCTTCTTCAGCTAGATGATCTACAAGGAAAGCTGCTCTCTCATGAAATGTCTATGAAATATGTAGAAGGTGATCTGAGTAAGAACATCAAGAACTTGGCACTCAAGGCTAAAGACAATGAAAAAACTCAAAGCCTTGAGGCTGAAGATGAGCATGATGATGAAGAGGCTTTAGCACTGGCTCCAAGGCTTTGGCCAGGATTCTCAAGAAGAAAAGAAAATCTGGTAACAGGGACTACAACAGAGAGAGATCAAGACCTTCAAGTAGCAAGGACTACAAAGGTAAGTCTTCATTAGAGGTACATAAAACTAAGTAATGAATTGTTTTGAGTGTAGTGATACAGATCATTTAGTAAGTGATTGTCCACAAAAGAAGAAGAACAGGAACTTTCAAAAGAAAGACAGTGACAACAGAAGGAAGAAAGCCATGATGGCTTCTTGGAGTGATTATGATTCATCAAGTGACTCAGACACAGAAGAAGATCAAGCAAATTTGTGCTTCATGGCTAAACATGATGAAGAAAAGTCATCAGACATACATATTGAGGAAATGGTAAAAAATCTTCTTGCTAGTCCTTCTGATGTACTTCCTGAAATTCTCAAGAGTATGTTTTTAGATGAGGAAAGTTATAGAAATGAGATTTCTTCTTTAAAGATTAAGATTCATGAGCAGGTAAAAGAAAACTTGGACCTAGTTTTTACCAAAAAAACTGTTGAAGTTTCTAAGACAAAAATTGAAAGGGACTTGAAGGCCTTGGACAGCAGGTTCAAAGCCTTGAAGGCACAGTTAAAAGAGATAGTTGATCAAAACACTCTTTTGACTGAAAGATATGCTGATCTAAAGACTCATTCTGAGGATTTAGAACAAGAAATCTGTTCTTTGACTGAGAAACTTCAAGAGTCTAAAAAGGTCCTAGCCAGTTTTACAGGCTCAGAACATAATCTAAATCTCATTCTTGGAGGAAGTCTGAAATCAATGCATAAAAGTGGGATTGGATAGAATCTAAATTTTCCAAAGAAAAACCAAACTACTTTTGTCAAATCTAGAAGCAGACATTCTCCAAAGTGTCATTACTGTGGAAAAATTGGTCATATCAGATTAACTTGTCCCTTCAGAAGATCAGAACCTCACATTATGAGGAATACTTATCCTTATCAGCTTAAGGGGCAGGTTAGGCAGATTTGGGTTCCAAAAGGAATTAGACCACCAAACATGGCTGATTCTGAGTATGAATCAAAGTTCTGCACTTGGTCTAACAGCCTGTTGAGGCAATGATTTACTTTTGCAGGATGTCACCAAGGCCTTGAAAGATCAGAAATGGGTATTAGACAGTGGCTGTTCCAGACATAAGAGTGGAAAGAAATCTCTCTTTATTGAGCTTACAGAAAAATCTGGAGGAACAATCACACTTGGTGACAAAGAAAAATGCAATATTATTGGTATAGGTAGTATTGGTAATGGTTCTACTAACTCTATCTCTGATGTTTATCTTGTGGATTGACTTAAATATAATCTGCTTAGTATCTCTCAGTTATGTGATAAACGTTATAAAGCTATATTTGACAATGATAAATGTGTGGTGCAAGATGAGAAATATAGAGATTGCATACTCACTGCTCCTAGATCATATAATCTATATGCTATGAGTACTAACAATGTTGCAGGTGACAAGTTAAGATGCCTCAAGGCCTTGAAGGAAGATTCAAAGCTTTGGCACAGAAAGCTTGGGCATATTAGCATACACACCTTGAATAAACTCATCTCAAAGGATTTGGTAAGAGGATAACCATCACAAAAATATTCAGATGATGAGGTTTGCAAGGCATGTGTACAAGGTAAACAAACCAGAAGCTCATTCAAGCCAAAGAACTTTGTAAGTACTTCTAGACCCTTAGAAATGTTGCATATGGACTTGTGTGGTCCTATGAGAGTTCAGACCTCAAAAGGTAAGACGTATATGCTTATTATAGTAGATGATTATTCTAGATTTACTTGGGTGATGTTTATTAGAGACAAAACTGAAGCCTTATCTGAATTTTCTAGACTGTGTAAAGAGCTTCAAACTTTGAAAAATCTACCTGTTGCATCCATTAGAAGTGATCATGGTAGGGAATTTGATCAACTTAACTTTGATTTATTTTGTGCAAAGCATGGCATAACACACAACGTTTCTTCTCCTAGAACTCCACATCAAAATGGAGTAGTTGAAAGGAAAAATAGGACACTTGAGGATATGTCTAGGACCATGCTACTTGAAAGTAATTTGCCAAAGTTCTTGTGGGCAGAAGCTGTTAATACTGCCAATTATGTGCTAAATAGATGCTTGATTAGACCTATTTTGAAAAAGACTCCTTATGAACTGTTTAAAGGTAGGAAACCTAGTGTTTCTTATTTCAAACCGTTTGGTTGTATCTGTTTTGTGCATAATAATGGTAGAGACAATCTTGGTAAATTTGATGCTAGAAGTGATGAAGGTGTATTTCTTGGATATTATCAAACTAGCAAAGCTTATAGAATTTACTATAGAAAAACCAAGATTGTGGAAGAGAGTATTCATGTGTTTTTTGATGAAAGTACTAAGGATTCTCTGAGTGAAAGTTTTGCAGATCTAAATTTGAACAAGCATGAGTTTGATGATGATACTATGAAAGAGGAAGAAGGTAAAACTAATGTGCAGAGTCAATCAGCAGAATCTCAAGGCGTTGAACCCCCTGCAGAGCCAAAATCTCAAAGCCTTGAGACAGAAACTGAAACTTTCTATGATGCTCCCTCTACTGTTTCAAGAAATCAAAGCCTTAAAGGAACATATTCCTGGATACCAAGGAAGAAGTTTAAGTATCTTGCAGATCATCCAGCTGACAATATCATATCTGATCCATCAACTGGAACTCAGAAAAGAAGACAGTTGAAGAACTTGTGTGATTTTAGTGCATTTGTATCATTGATTGAGCCTAAAAATACCAAGGAAGCACTAGAAGTTGCAGACTGGATCATTACAATGCAAAGTGAGCTGAATGAATTAGAAAGAAACAAGGTATGGAATCTGGTTCCCAGACCAAAAGAGAAATCAGTTATAGGAACCAGATGGGTGTTCAAAAATAAGTTTGATGAAAATGGCAAAGTGGTAAGGAACAAAGCCAGACTTGTGGCACAGGGATATAATCAGGAAGTAGGTATAGACTATGAGGATACTTTTGCTCCTGTTGCCAGGTTAGAAGCTATTAGAATACTTCTTGCATTTGCATCTCACAATCATATAAAAGCTTTATCAAATGGATGTCAAATGCGCTTTTCTGAATGGTTATTTACAAGAAGATATTTTTGTAGCACAACCTCCTGGTTTTGAAGATGAAAACTTTATGATCATGTTTACAAACTAGACAAAGCTCTTTATGGGTTAAAACAATCTCCAAGGGCTTGGTATGATAGACTTTCAAAATTTTTACTTGACAACAATTTCAAGAGAGGTCTAGTTGATAAAACTCTTTTTATTAAACATCATGAAAGTGATTTGTTAGTAGTTCAGATCTATGTGGATGATATTTTGTTTGGTGCTACTAATGATGCTCTTTCAAAAGAGTTCTCTAGTCTGATGTGCAGGGAGTTTGAGATGAGCTTAATGGGAGAACTGAATTTTTTTCTTGGACTTCATATTTTACAAATGAAGAAAGGAATATTTGTACATCAAGGAAAGTATACCAAGGACTTATTGAACAAGTACAATATGTCACAGTCCAAGGTGCTTAAAACTCCTATGAGTTCATCACTCTCATTAGACAAGGATTCAAATGGTAAGAGTGTGAATCAAAAGGAATATAGAGGTATGATTGGATCTCTTTTGTATTTAACTGATAGTAGACCTGATATTATGTTTAGTGTTTGTATGTGTGCTAGATTTCAAGCAGATCCTAAGGAAAGTCGTTTAACTGCTGAAAAAATAACTTTTAGATATTTGAATGGAACCAGAGACTTGGGGATTTGGTATCCAAGGAGATCTAATTTTATGTTGAGTGGCTATTCATATGCATATTTTGCAGGATATAAAGTAGATAGGAAGAGTACTTCTGGATGTTTCCATATTCTTGGATCTTCACTGATCAGTTGGCATTCTATGAAGCAAAATTCTGTAGCATTATCAACTGCAGAAGCGAATACATTGCAGCTGGAGCATGCTGTTCACAAGTTTTATGGATTACACAGCAACTTAGAGATCTTGGCTATAATTTCAGAAATGTGCCTATTCATTGTGACAACACAAGTGCTATTTCAATCTCTAATAATCCAGTCCAGCACACAAGAACCAAGCACATAGATGTGAGACATCACTTCCTTAGAGATCATGCAGAACAAGGTGATGTTGTTTTATCTTTTATTTCTACTTCATTGCAGATTTCAGATATTTTCACTAAACCTTTTCCAGATGATAGGTTTTCATCCCTAAGTCTTGAATTGTGTATGTTAAACAAGGATGCATTGGTTTAGGGGGAGTATTGGTACTTACTTGTGTTTATGTGTTGAAATCTCAAATCCTTGAGATTATACTTGCCAAAGCCTTGAAGGTATAGCTCAAAGCTTTGAAACTTCTAAAACTGCAGAAAATCTCAAGGCCTTGAGATTGTTCTCCAGGTCGTGAAACATCTGTAATTTAATTTTTTTTAAAAAAAATGGATCATCAAATATTATATCTTATATCTTCAGATAACTGTATAATATTTGATTTACTCAGAGAATTTTCTAAAATATCCAAAAATATTTTCAAAGATTCTTTTTGCATGTTGATTTCAGTAGAGTCCTTTTGTGACTCATCTTTTCAACCTACTTAAGCTGAAAGTCAGGGCTTATTCTTCTTCATTCTCTCTCAATTCTCTACGTCTCTCTACTCTCTCCCTTTATTTCTCTCAATCTCATTCTCTTCTCAAAACTCTAAACCCACAATGGAGCGCAAATCAGCCAGGATTCAACAACAGGGAAAGCCTTCTGGCATATCCAAGAAGAGGGAAAATAAGAAGGAGAAAATTGTGATCTCTGATTTGGATTCAGAGAACACTCAAAGTTTGCATGAGGACACTCCTCCTGCAAAGAAGATCAGAACATAAAAGGGAGATGAAGGTTCAAGTATTGATCCACAGAAGGAGACAGAGACTCAGGGTGGTGATCAACCTAGGTCAGACAAGAAGAAAGGGGGAGAGAAGAAAAAGGCTGGTGAAGAAGGAAAACGGAAATCTGCTCAGGAAAGCAAGAAGAAGTCAACTGAAGGAGAACAAGAGAAGAGCAAACCCACTGAGAAGAAGACAAGGGCTAAGCAAGTTGCTGCTGCAACCAAAAAGGGTTATCAAGGTAAAAATGCACTTCCTTCATATTGGTTTGTTAGTTCTGAAGCTAGGACTGTGTGGATGCAAGGATATGCTTCTTCTAAGTTTGCTTTTTTTAGTATGGTTTCTGAAGAATTATTGGATAAATTGGATATTGATTGTATGAGGAAGTTAAGGGATTTTTCAGTTTGGAAGGTGTTAAATCTTAGTTCAAAAGCTTATCCTAGGTTAACTAGGTTATTTTATCTGAATTTGGTTCAAGAAGGACATGATAAATTGGTGTTAACTTCTAAGGTGGCTGGGATAAACTTGAGGCTTGATCATAGGACTTTCTCCGAAGTCTTGGGCATTCCTAGGAAGTATAATGTTGGTGATTATCCTGATCGGAAGGAGTTTCTAGAAAAGGAAAAAGCAATGTTTTTCATTGATGGTGTTCCCTCTGGTCCAAAACAGTTGACACACTCTGTGCTCAACTGTGAAGCTAAGATTTTGTTTACAATTCTGATGAGAACTGTTGTTCCTAGGGAAAACTCCAGGGAGTTGGTTACTGATAAAGTTCTCATTCTGATGTACCTGATATGTGAGATAGACTTTCCAACAGTGGTTATGGAGCATATGATCTACTGTGCTACTAGAACTAGAAACCATCCTCTTCCCTATGCCAACCTATTACCTCTTTTCTTTGAGCATATTGAGGTACCTGTGAAAGGAGAGGAAAAGATTACTGGAGGTTTTGGGTTGATTGATGAAACTGCCTTACAGAGGATCGGAGTAGTTCAAACTGGGAAAGGCCATTGGAAGTTCTATTCAGAGTTTTCAAAGGCTGAGCTTGAGGAGAAGGAGTTTGTTAAACCAAAGAGGGCTACATCAGCAAAAGTACAAGCAAGTGAGGATTACTCTTTGTTGGTTGAGAAATTTGAAGATCAGCAGGTTGAGATTGAAGATCTCAAACAAAGGTTATTTGATCTGTCTTCTGAGCTTAACCAGTTCAAGGGTTTGATGAATGTGATGAATGGAAAACTGGATGTTGTCATTTAAGGTTTGAACTTGGAGAAGATCCCTTATGCTACTAGTCATGACACCAATGTTGACTTAGATGAAAGGCTAGGTGATTTCTTGAAGAAGAAAAAGAAGCCCATTCCAGTGGTGCTCACTTCAAAGGATCTATATGAGCAAACTGATGAAGAAGAAGTTGGTGAAGACACATGTGTTAATGCAGCTACAGAGGGTGATTCAGTGCAGGTTAAGAACAAGAAGGTGGATGAGATCATTGAGGAAGTTGTTGCTGAGGTGGAAGCTGAACAAGATGAAAATCAGTCTTCTGATGATTCTGAAAGTGATGAAGAAGTTGGAGAAGGCTCAGAGAAAGGCCAAACATCAAAGAAGAAATGAAGATCTGAGAAGACCAAAGCCTTGATCCTTTCCTTCTATCTCTTTCTTATCTTCTTTTCTGTTCTCAAGGCCTTGACATTCAGTAGGTTTTTTTAGTTTAAAACTCTGGGTAATGATCTAACATTTCTTCACTTTTATTTGATGAAAGTCAAAAAGGGGGAGAAATTATGTGGTTTTTGTGGTTACTTTCAGTGCTTGAATAATAATATTTAGATATTTTTGTTAATCAGTTGTGATCTGGTATTATCTGTGTTATCTGAGAATTACTGATTATTTGTGTTAAGTTAGTTTGATTGGTATTACTGTCTATTGTTTCTGCAATATGTTGATATCTAATTCTTACAAGGAGTTGCAGAGTTATTTACACCAGATTATGGGTTTTGTCTTTCATCAAAGGGGAGATTGTTTGACTCAAAGACTTTTAAGTGTGTTTTGAGAAGTAACTGTTTTGAGTGATGAAAGACAAAGACAAAGTATTTCTGAGGCTCCAAGGCCTTGAGACACTGAGCATAGCTTCAAAGCCTTGAGAGTATCTTTATTATGCTGAATGTTCTAACAATCTTGTGTTGTACATTGGCTATCTGATTATTAAGATCAGAGATTTGCTGCAAATACTTATGTTTTATATTCTCTATACTTCTAACAAAATTGCAGATATCCTGATCAGAAAGAATCATAGATTTCTGGTTCCAACTTTGAAAGACTGTGAAGCATGTTCAGAGCTTCAAGGCCTTGAGATGTGCCTTGAGCTGCTGACAGCTTTACAGAGTTTATTTGATTCTTTCTTGCAGAGTTTGATCTTTATTGCTGTGATTGTTTAATGACTTCTAATAGTCTTAAACTAGTTTATCATGAGTTATATGTTTCAGAAGTTAACAAGATTATTGTTTTATTCACTTATCCAATTTTTATTCAGAAACTGGAAATCCAAACAGACTTAGTGTTGTTATATTTATGGATTTTGTTGTTGCTATATTTTAATGTTGTTGCAGGTTTGTTAAACGTGCAAATGCAATCTCAACAAACTCCAACGGATATCTACTCAGAGCTGTTTGAATTGTAGTTGGAAAGGATGACGATTTGCAGGAACTGAGATCCTAAAATCTCTCATTCAGTTGCAGTGAGTAGATAAAAGATTGGCTTGAATTTTGAAAGATAAAAAAGTCTTGCAGAAAACTGAGAGAGGTGTGGAATATTCGTGGGAGATCAAACATTCAAACACGCAGACATTCAGGCTTCAATTCCAGCTTTCAGAAGATCAATCATTCTAGTTTCCTGAAGAACACATCCAGGCCTTCACAAGCTTATTCTTCTACTGTGTTCTTCTTCTGCTTTGTAATCTGCTTATCTTTTGTATATCTAAAACCTCACTAAACCTAGTGGTTGGTTGTTCAAGTGAACAACAAGAGGTTCTTGTTAGCTCAATAGTTAGTAGCTGATACTAGATAGGTTTGGAACCACAAGATGTATAGGTGTAAGGGAAATCACTTAGGATTGAAGATCTAGGGCTATTTCTGTGTGAGTAATAAGAAGTGTTTGCCCAATCCTGGTGGGATTAGATCCCTCAGGAAGATTAGGTCCATTGGGACTGAACTCTGTAAATTGCATTGTGTTCTCTACTTTACAGTGTTATTTTCTGTTGCACACAACTCAAATCAAACTAGGGTTTATAAACTGTCCAGAACTGGTTGAAGTTCAAGGCCTTGAAGCTTTCTATTTTCCTGTGAAAGTTTCTGACTATTTTCTAAAATCTAAGGCCTTGAGATTTTATTTTCTCACATAGTTAATTAGTTAAAATCTGTGTTTAGCAAAAAGTTTACATACTCTATTCAACCCCCCCTTCTAGAGTATTTTGGTCCTGTATTTAGTCTACATTACACACTTTCACCGTGCATATGGCTTTAGAAGATCGCACGATCTGCTAATCCTGGTGGTGCAATCAGAGTGTTTTGCCCGTGAGAAATTCGCCAGCAGATCACACGATCTTCTTTTCTGGTCGTGCGACCAGACATTCAAAACAATGAGTTTTCTTCCAACTTTGCTCCAATTTTTGGCTGAGTATGGGGAGGGGGGTTAAAGTTTCATTACACAAACTTGATTAAATGACACTTGCCTCCCCTCTCCATGTCTTTACATCATTTTCTTCACGATTTCTTCTCCATTTTAGCGCCCGAATAATCTCGAACGCCCGTTTCTCCTCTCCGCTTCATCTCCCAAGCTCCGTTTCCTGTCAAAACAATACTAAACACAACCCATGCGATCAAACGTGACAAAATACATAAAATCATACGAGAAATGCTAGTATTTACAATTTAACGCTCAAAGCTAAACTTCTACATTTTCTCTCTATTCGTAGTGCAAAACGAAAATCACGGAAAATGATTTAAAATGTGCAAAAATATAACTCTAATACAGAGTTATCAATTAATCATTATACGTGTAATCTCCTCTTCCTCCTTTATCCAGATTCCCTCATTATTTTTCAGCTGACAGATCACATTCCTTACTCTTCTTTGAATTGTTGATGCATATAAAAACTTGGTATTTTTGTCCCCTAGTTGTAAATGTTGAGTTCTAGCTCTTTGCCTTAATAGCACTCCTCCCTATCCCACAATGATAGAACTATTTAAGTGCTATATATTGAGCATATTTGGTTACTATTTTGAGGATAAATGTCGGAGTTTTGGATCTTAATGATGAGTTTAAGTGAATTTTTGACCACTTGTATTGAGCTAGCATTAATATAAGTCCGGGCATGTTTGATTATATTTAGCCTTATGTTCATTGGATTTGATCTCGGGGTGTATTTGTTGTTGTGTGGCAGGCCACTTCGTGAGGAGTCCAGACAAACATGAACTTTGGAAGCAGATAATACAAGGAGAGAAATTCCAGGACAATAACTGAAAGATGATGAAAGCTTGATGTCATTGCCCAGGACCATTTCGTACGAAATGGTTTGATTTCGTACGAAGTGCTTTTGATTTCGCACGAAATGCGACCGAGGCTGGAAAAATTTTCGGGCTCAAGTGTAATTAGGTTAGTCAACTTATGACGAGGGGGAAGCACTTAGACACATCTGGGGAAGAAAAGAAGAGAGGCATGATAGTAGAGAAGAGAAGAACGACACAAGAACCAAGGGGAACGACCTACATCACTTTGTTTTGGAGATTTCACCGTTCGAACCCTTCTTTTTCATCTTCTGTACTATTTTTATGGAGATTACTATGATGTTAAGCTATTTTATGTGTAGCTAAACTTAGAGATGGGTATTTATGGAGAACTAGGATTTCACTTAGTTGATTGTTGGATTCATGGATTTGCTTCATGCTTAATGCTTAATTGTACTCTTACTTCCAATCATTCCTCTACTCAAGTTTTAAATCTTTAGCATGTGAGGCTTGATCATCCAAAGCATATTAGTTACCTAGGAGAGTGTATGAAAAAAACTCAACCCTAGGTTAGTGAAGAGTAGGGAGACATTCTTAATGTTCTTGAGAATGAAAGGTAAAATAATGAGAGTGATCATCTAAAGGTTGGTTTAAGTTGTTCGTGTTGATTGCTATCATTGCAAGGCTGAGAGATTTTGTGAGTGCATTGAGCACTGCAGCTAGAGTAACGTGGTTAGGGGTAGTAGACTGGAAGGAATTATCGCTTACTTTGTTAAAGTGTGATGCATCATTGAAAGATATATTTCAAAATTATAACTTGGTATGTTGGAAGAAAGAGTAAAGTGTTGTGAGGGAATCCGGAATCAAGTGATTACCCTAGGGACCATATCTCACCTAGTTTCTCCATATTATATGTTACTCATTGTCAAACCCCGAGCTTACTAAATATATTTAACGGTTCTTAGGGTTGATGCTACATGATATTTGAAGTTCATACTCATGTCTCACAATTATATAGAAATTTATAGTTAAAATATACTTTTGGTTGATGCATTGACTTCCTAAAATAGTGCAATTAAAGAATCATTTTGAGGTTTAAAAGGTTATACTTGTGGTGTATGAAATTGATACTAAATTACTTTGAGATGATACTGGCCACGTCACCATCTTTTTCAGCCAAAGTGACGGTGTTTTCATTTGTTTATGTAATTTTGTTTTAAGTGAATGGTCTATGTGAAATATTTGTTAAGGTTGGACATGTGTCATGCTAAGACTTCATGATTAGCCACATTTACTCTTAGTGTGTCCAGTAATTGATCTAAATTGTTTCCTTAGTCATTAATTGTGATTTATCAAAAGAAAAGAAAAAGAAACAATGAAGAGTAAAAAGGAAAACAAGTTGGTGTGTTTCACTTGGTGACTTCGTGGGTTAGAGGCAGAGAGAGATTTAGTTCACAATATGGTCGATATTTGGGAATAGATTAAATAAAAAGAATCTAATGGGTTTACTAGCCATGGAAGCTAAGCAAAGACACCATTTGTTTTTAGTTAAAGAAGGCAGCGAGACTTCTGGCGTTAACATAAATCAGGAGAGGCAGTGGGTTTTCCACCATAATTAGTCTGTTGGTTCAGTTCAGCTATAGATGAGGTAGGGGAACTCTAATCTCTAAGTTTCTTACAGTTACAGTGTATTTCTGTGTATAGTGCTAGTTTAATTTTTACAGCTTTATAGCTATCTGATTATCTTCTGGTGATTGATAAATCACGCTGTTTGTGTATTTGGTGTCGCATGCTGATGTGTAATAATTGGCTGTTGTGTTAAGTATATTTTAGATTTTTACGTCAGTGGTTAGGCGGTACCTGCTCGGCTATTTTGGCTCACCCCTCTATTTTACAGGTTGAGCCGGAGCGCGACTGGATCGCGGAGTAGTTGCTAAAAATTGATTTGTTTAGCTATTGTTTTTAGTTGTTTTTAGTGATTTGTTGTAAATTACTATTTCGGGGCTGATATTTATAAAAATTGTCATTTTGACGAGTTTGTGTATTTTTATTATATTCAGTCACGTACCAGATTTTTCAGAAAGTTGATTAAAATTGTTGTTTCAGAGCACTTTGTGTCCTGGTGGTTGAGTTTTAAATGTCAGAAAGTGTCAGACTGAGTTGATATTATCCGCGTGTTTATCAAAAAATCGATAATATTGTAATAAAATTGTGATGGGTCGTCACAGTGGTATCAGAGCCTGACGCAACCGGAGGTACATATAGTGTATCTGGGACTGGGCGGGTGTTTTGGCGGGTGTTTGTGACGGGTGTTGTGCGAGTGGTACACACTTGTGAATCACCATACTTGTGAGCCACCGCACTGTCGAGCTAGGGGTACATAGTCTAGTACTGCTTGGGTGGTGGAGGTAATGAGATTGATGGTACGTGCAGTTTTTAGAAATAAATTTCGAGACAAAATTTTCATAAGTGGGGTAGATTGTCAAACCCCAAGTTTACTAAATATATTTAACGGCTCTTAGTGTTGATGCTACATGATATTTGAAGTTCATATTCATATCTCACAATTATATAGAAATTTATAGTTGAAATATACTTTTGGTTGATGCATTGACTTCCTAAAATAGTGCAATTAAAGAATAATTTTGAGGTTAAGAGATGATACTTGTGGTGTATGAAATTGATACTAAATTATTTTGAGATGATATTGGCCACGTCACCATCTTTTTTAGCCAAAGTGATGGTGTTTTTCATTTGTTTATTTAATTTTTTTTAAATGAAGGGTCTATGTGAAATATTTGTTAAGGTTGGACATGTGTCATGCTAAGACTTCATGATTATCCACATTTAGGTTTAGTGTGTCCAGTAATTGATCTAAATTGTTGTCTTAGTCATTACTTGTGATTTATCAAAAGAAAATAAAAAGAAACAATGAAGAGTAAAAAGGAAAACAAGTTGGTGTGTTTCACTTGGTGACTTCGTGGGTTAGAGGCAGAGAGAGATTTAGTTCACAATATGGTAGAGATTTGGGAATAGATTAAATAAAAAGAATCTGATGGGTTTACTAGCAATGGAAGCTAAGCAAATACACCATTTGTTTTTGGTTAAAGAAGGCAGCGAGACTTAACATAAATCAGGAGAGGCAGTGGGTTTTCCAGCAGAATTAGGCTGTTGGATCAGTTTAGCTTTAGATGAGGTAGGGGAACTCTAATATCTAAGTTTCTTACAGTTACAGTGTATTTCTGTGTATAGTGCTAGTTTAATTTTTACAGCTTTATAGCTATCTGATTATCTTCTGGTGATTGATAAATCACGCTGTTTGTGTATTTGGTGCCGCATGCCGATGTGTAATAACTGGTTGTTGTGTTAAGTAGATTTTAGATTTTTATGCCAGTGGTTAGGCGGTACCTGCTAGGCTATTTTGGCTCACCCCTTTATTTTACAGGTTGAGCCGGAGCGCGACTGGATCGCGGAGTAGTTGCTAAAAATTGACTTGCTTTGCTAAAATTGTTGTTTTTAGTTGTTTTTAGTGATTTGTTGTAAATTACTATTACGGGGCTGATATTTATAAAAATTGTCATTTTAACGAGTTTGTGTACTTTTATTAAATTCAGTCACGTACCAGATTTTTCAGAAAGTTGATTAAAAATGTTGTTTCAGAGGACTTTGTGTCCTGGTGGTTGAGTTTTGAATGTCTGAAAGTGGCAGACTGAGTTGATATTATCCGCGTGTTTATCGAAAATCGATAATTTTGTAATAAAATTGTGACGGGTCATCACACTCAGTAAGTTAAATTGCAATTCGTAGTTACATAGACCCACTTGGTTGTGGGTGGAGAACTTATATATTGATCAAACCTTTCCTTATGGTTACTTGGTATTTGAAGTAGATTAACGATTGGCTAATAGTTGTTTAACTCCCTGTGGGTTCGACAACTCAGTGTTGTAAATACTCCAATTTACTACATGACCGTATATTTGCGCAATACGCGTAATATAGACGCGTCATGTTTTTGGCACAGTTCCGGGGAGTTAACAGTTATATTAGTGATATCGATATTTTACTTAGGACACACTTTACTTTTATTTCTTTTTATTATTTTTGTTAGTTGCTATGATATTTTTCCTTGTTGTTGATCTTAGTGAGCAGGTATTCAGGATGGGTGGAAATATCAAAGAGATCTTATCCTCATCCAGAGACTCCTCACATTCAGACAGCAAGAATTCAGAGTGTACTACATCATATCAAATAACTCTTGGGGAGATCACAGAGAAGATGACGGAACTGACTGCGCAATTCAAGGCTTGCAAGAGCCAGACCATCTACAATCAGTCAGGAAAGTCTCTTGTCACAGGTTTTGAGGCTCCTATAGCTGGAAACAGCCCAACCATCAGGGTTCCAGGCATTCAGGCTGAGAACATTCAACTTCATGCCACCACTATCCAAGCAGCTCTAAGCCTATTTCAGTTTAGTGGAAGGAGCGAAAAAGACCCAAATGAGTTCATCGGGAGATTTAATGCTTTTTGCCGATCTGTGAAGTACAAGGATATTAGCGTTGATATTTTCAAATTTGTGCTTTTATCATACTGGTCTGAGCGGCGCAGAATCTGCGTGGTTGCAAACTAAAGAATCGAACTCTATTGTCATGTGGGATCAACGTGCTGAAGAGTTCTTGGAGAAATTATACCCCGTTCACCGAGTGATTCTGCTGCAAGCTGAGATTCTGAGTTTCGAGCAGCGGCAGGATGAAACTTTAGTGGATGCGTGGGAAATCTTTGTGAGCATGATGAGAAAATGCCCTAACAACGATTTAAAAGACTACAAGACTTTTCAGGCATTCTACCACGGACTAGGCCATGAAGACCAAGAGCGTGTGAATAGGACATCTGGAGGGAGTTTCTTGTTCAAAGCTGACAAGGTGGTATCAGTTGATGAGGCAGATTTCTAGGCAAGAATCTCAGCTGGGGGAATGCAGGAAACTATCGAAGATACCTGAGTCTAAAATCAAATCAGTTGTAGAACAAATTCATCGTGAGGAGGCAGCACAACATGCAAGAAAAATGGTGAAATGGACAAGCTCAAGAGCATGATGATACAGTTGGATAGGAATGTCAACCGGTTCACAGAACATATGTCATATCTAGCTGCTGATTTACAGACAACCAAGGTTGCACTACGGAATGTGGAACAACTGGTGGGGCAGATTGTGAGTCAGTTATCTACACCAGCTCCATTGGGAGCCAACATCATTCAGGTGGAGGGGTCCCATCCAATAGAAGCTGTCACGAACAGAATTTGGAAGGCTCTAACTGATCCTCCTTATCCCACGCATGCACGAACCACAGCTTCGAAGGCTATGGAGCATGAACTCTTTGATTGTGATTAGGTAGTGAGGGTTCAACCCAAGAAGGTAGAGACTACGGTAGAGCCATAAAAATAAGAGGTACGTGCTGAATTTGTTCCAATCTCACCAACACTCACATACCCCTTGAGATCCAGGAAGAATATCGATGCTAAAGAGTTCTATAAAGTTTTTGAAATATTTAAGAAGCTTGAGATCAACATTCCATTTGCTGAAGCTTTAAAGAAGATGCCTATTTATGCCAAGTTCCTCAAGGACATTCTAGCAGGAAAGAGGCAAGTGGAAGAATGTGAACAGATTTGATTGACTGCTGAAGCATCTGAGTGTGTGTTGAAGGATTTGCCTAAGAAGGTCAAAGATCCAGGGAGTTTTGTGATCCCGGATACCATGGGAGACTCCGTGACATTTTCAGCACTATGTGATCTTGGGGCAAGCTTCAACTTGATGCCATTGTCCATATTTAAGACGCTAGGTGTATGGGATCCTAAGGGCACTTGTATAATGTTGTAAATGGCAGACAGGTCTATTTTTCAGGCATATGAAATAGTTGAAGATATCCTGGTAAAATTGGGGTCACTTATATTCCCAGCAGACTTTGTCATTCTTGACATGGAAGTAGGCGAAGTTCCATTGATTCTTGGAAGACCTTTCTTAGAAATAGGAGAATCAATCATTCATGTTAAGAGTGGGCGCATCTCCATGCAAGTAAATGACAATAAGGTTATTTTTATGTGTTCAAGGCAATGCATATGCCTTATTTTCATGACCATGAAGATTTCTATGGTGTAGAAATTTATGAGGGAGATGTTATGAAAGAGGCAGTTGATTTTATGTGAGAGAAAATTGTCAATCTGAACAAAGGAGATGGGGATCCTCACCCTAAGGAAGTGCACTATGCTGATAGCTGGATAAAGTTAGAGTTGGGCGAGCATAGGGAACGAAAAATGACTCTAATTCCTTCACTCAATTCACCACCCGTAGTTGAGTTGAAGCCATTACCATCCCATCTCAGGTATGATTTTCTTGGTTTAAATGACACATTGCTTGTAATTGTTTTTACTACTTTATCTCAAGAACATGAGGAACAACTTTTGGGTGTGTTGAGGAAATACAGGGCAGTCGTTGAATGGACAATCGCAGACATCAAGGGGATCATCCCTACATATTGCCAACATAAAATACGGATTGAGGAAGGGGAGAAGCCAATAATACAACCGCAAAGAATACTTAATCCGAATATGAAGGAGGTGGTGAAGAAAGAAGTTATGAAGTGGATAGAGGCTGGCATCAGCTTCTAGCCCAGTCCAACGTGTGCCAAAGAAAGGAGGGATGAATGTGGTAGAAAATGATAACCATAAACAGATTGCTCAGCGGAAAATTGCAGGATGGCGAGTGTGCATGGATTATCTGAAACTTAATGAAGCCACACTCAAGATCATTTTCCACTTTCCTTCATTGATCAGTTGCTTGACAGGCTGGCCCATCACGAGTATTACTGCTTCCTTGACGTTTATTCTGGATACAATCAGATAGCCATTGCAGCAAAGGATCAAGATAAGACCACATTCACATGTCCTTATGGCAAATTTGCATTCCGCCGCATGACGTTCGTATTGTGTAATGCACCATCTATGGTTCAGTGATGCATGATGTCCATCTTATCAGATATGATTGAGAAGAATCTCGAGTTATTCATGGATGATTTCTCTTTGTTTGGTGATAGCTTTGGGAGTCTACATCATTTGGAACATGTTCTTAGCCGTTGCAAAGACACCAACCTTGTGCTTAACTGGGAGAAATGTCACTTCATGGTTACTGAGGGTATCGTTCTGGGGCACAAGATATCAAGAAATGGGTTGGAATTTGATCGAGTGAAGATTGAGACTATCAAGCAACTCCCATACCCTATGTCATTGAAAGGCGTGAGGAGCTTTCTCGATCATGTCGGGTTCTAACGCAGGTTTATATGGGATTTCTCAAAGATTTGCAAGCCGATGTGTGAACTATTAGGGAAGGATGTCCCATTCGTCTTTGATAATGGTTGCGAAGCAGATTTTGATACACTGAAAGAGAAGCTCGCCTCTTCACCCTTCATCATGACTCCAGATTGGGATCTTCCATTCGAGATCATGTGCGATGCAAGTGATTTTTCAATTGGGGCAGTGTTGGGGTAGCGAAAAGACAAGGTAAACATGTGATTTATTATGCAAGTAGGGTTCTTAATGAGGCCCAACTCAATTATGGCACTACCGAGAAAGAATTACTTGCCGTTATCTTTGCACTCGACAAATTTCGGCCCTACCTTGTTGGCTCGAAAGTAGTTGTTTTCACAGATCACTCAACTCTTACGTATTTACTTGGTCAGAAGTTTTTTAAATAAGATTGTTGCGGTGGGTCCTTCTTATGCAAGAGTTTGATGTAGAGATTCGTGAAAAGAAAGGTGTAGAGAATGTGGTAGCGGACCACCTCTCTAGACTAGAAAACGGAGTGGACAACAAGGTGACGATCATGGAAGACTTTCCATATGAAAACATTATGGTCGTGTCATAGCCAGAAGATTGGTATTGGGCTATTGCCAATTATCTCAACAATGGAACACTCACTGATGAGTTCACGACACTACAAATGAAGAGATTATAGGCATAGGTAAAGCATTGCTTTTGGGATGATCCTTACCTATTCAATACGGGATCGGATAATATTATCAGGAAGTGCATGCCTACTCATGAGATAGGAGAAGTGATTGAACATTGCAACTCATCACCATCTGGAGGCCATTTTAGTGGACCACGCACATCTAGGAAGGTACTACAATATGGTTTCTTCTAGCCTACTATTTTTAAAGATTTCTTTGATTGGGTGGAAGGTTGTGATAGATATCAGCAAGCAGGTAATATATCCAAGAGATATGAGATGGCTATGAACACATGGTTAGTGGTGGAACCTTTTGACTTCTGGGGGATTCATTTTATGGGTCCATTCCCATCTTCGTATGGAAACCAGTATATCTTGCTCGATGTAGACTGTGTGACAAAATGGGTGGAAGCGATTGCTTGTCCAAGGAATGATGTTGGAAAGGTTCCTGAAAAAGAACATATTCACTCGATTCGGCACTCTACGAGCCATCTTAAGTGATGAAGGATTCTACTTCATTAACATAAGGTCTCTTTTCCTTATCACCCCCAAACTAATGGGCAAGCAGAAGTCTCAAACAGGGAGGTAAAAGGGATCCTTGAGAAGACAGTAAATGTCGGAAGTAAAGATTGGGCCATGAAGTTACATGATGCATTGTGGGCATACATGACAGCTTGGAAGACTCCTCTAAACATGTCACCATTTCAGTTAGTATTTGGTAAGTCTTGCCACCTTCCTGTTGAGATTAAGCATAAGTCCTATTGGACAATCAAACAATTGAACATTGATCACAAATTGGCGGTTAAGGCACGCAAAGTTGAAGGTGCTTGAGCTAGAAGAATGGATGTTGCATGCTTATGAGAGTTCTAAAATTTACAAAGAAAGACCAAGAGGTGGCACGATAATCATATCTAGTCAAGGGAAATTCATGTGGGGCAGCAAGTGCTGCTGTTCAACTCGAGGTTGAGGCTTTTCCCGGACAAGTTGCGTTCTCGGTGGTCTGAACCGTTTCCGTATTCATCAAGTTAACCCATGGGGAGCTGTGGAGTTGGAGGATCCTCATACTAAGGCATGCTTTCGTGTGAACGGGAGTCGTGTAAAGCAATATCATCCTTCAACACCACTGAAGATCAAAATATAGGCAATCTACCTTGATTATCCTGTTCAGGAGTGAGGTAACTTGGTCAGGCCGTCGACCGTAAAATACAAGCGCTCGTTGGGAGGCAACCCAACTTAGGAGTAGTTGTAGATGTTTATGTTTATGTCTTTGATTAATACTAGTTGCTTGTGTATTGTGCTTGTTAAGATAGATTAGAGGAGAGATCTGACATTTGAATTGAGTGTGTAGGTTTTGTAGGAGGAAATAGGTGCTGGATTCCCATTCTTGAGGTGTGGAGGGCACTTCAGAGTCCGGTAACTAGGTGAAAATGCAGAGAAAAAGAGGTAAATTGCCAGGGCATTTCGTACGAAATGGCGCCATTCCATGCGAAATGCCATACTTATGAAAAAATTTGCTTCCCATTTTGCACGAAATGAAACATGGATTCTGCTCATTTGCACGAAATGCAGCCATTTCGAGCGAAATGATTTCGTGCGAAATGCTGCTATTTCGTGTGAAATCCGCTGCTGCACTTGACTATTTTTGTCATTAACTCCTGCACTTTGGGATCATGTACTTCGGGGTACGCTCTAAATTCATTGAGAACAAGGAATATCTCAACTGTGGGGTGGGGGTGGTTTACGTCTATCATTGCGAGCCTTAAATTGCATAGCCTTGTTACATTCAGTTTAGCTTAGAGTGTCAGACTTGTACGTGGGTGTCAGTATGTTAGGTTGCAATAGCACATTTTAATTTATTGCATTGTTTATATTTGGTTTTCACATTCATTTATTGAGTCCACCTACCCAAAAAAATATTGGTTAATCGAGTTAGACCAAGCATATAGAGTAGAAAAAAAATGAGAACAAATTAAAAATAAAAAATTGAAAAAGCTTAAAAAGGTGAATTTCTTTTAGAAAGGGCAATCGACGAGAGTGAATGTGGAGAGGACTTAATGATAGAATTTCGTAGGAGTATGATAATCTGAGGTGAGGGATACGCGAGAATCGGGATTAGGAAGACTTATAGGGCCAATGCACATTAGAATTGCGAATAGCTGTCTCTCAGACTAGTTATCCTACTAGCACTACACCACCGTCACTTAGGTAGTCGTCAACCCTCCTCGTAGTGGAAACATAGTAGGTGTGCGAGTGGTGTGTTATAGGGGCCTCACGCCCCGTCTCCAGCTATAGGTCCACTAGTCACCCCAATTCATTCGTTTACCCCTTTTATTCACAGCCTCTAACCTAGGAAGCCGTTCATTTGTGAATTTCATCACTAGAGGTACGTTGAGGGTGAGCTGATATTATACATATTACATGGATCCTCTTACATGTCATCTTTTGAGGGGATGTGAGGGTGAGTTAGAGACGGTAGCACACTTTGGTGTGGCGGTGAGTCGTGTCCTTACACCACGATCACAGGTGGAGTACCGTAGTGCTCGATATTCTTTTCGCACGATATGGGGTGGGGGTTGATTGAGCTTATAGAATGTCGTGCTTTGATATTTAGTTATAATTCTCTACATCTTAGGTGATGAGGAGGATCGGTTGGAAAAAGCACATATCACATTTAACTACCGAGTTTTGAGTTGGTTTACATCAACTATGGGGGTGTCGACGATTATTTGATTACATACTGATTTGACACATTCCACCCCCACATTATCTACTTGGACATTTGATCTCCTCGGACACTACTATTTTTATATGGGTCTCCATGTGTGTATTGTTAAAAAAAAGATAGAAATTGGAAGTGAATGGAATAAGGAGCTGGCTTTGAACTCCATGAAGAACCGAGGATATTAGCTATGGATCTTGATCACTCTTTCACATTCATGGTCGCGAGAACGGCATTGCATCAAGATTGAGGGAATGAGGGCTGGAGTAGTTAGACTCAGTGGGGTTTCCTTGGATTTTGGCGAGGGAGTGTGAGAATCAGGTTTGGTGAGTTTTATCATGACATCTACGACTACGCTTCTAAATATCTTATCCCACCCGTCCAAAGCTGTCAACAGATTTAACCTGTGGATGAATAGCTCGGATGGTAGGTGTTAGGGACACGTTTGGTGAGTGTACGGAAGCAACTTATTAAGTGTTCGTGCCCGTTATGTCTAACGGAACTGGCCGCAAGTTCTACCGATCACCAAAGTTATAGAATTTCCGAAGGAATATGAGAGTCTTATGACATGTCGGTTTACTCTTTGAGATTGCCCAATCTTTAACAAAAAAAAAATAGTTGTTCTTCCAACATATGCATTGTTTATACTCGAGTTGCATGGTTTAAAGTCATGTAGATTGCATTGTCCGGTGTTGAGTCATGTGTGTTCAAGGAAAAGTAAATATAGATGCGAACCATTGATGTTGACACCAGTGTTGCTTGGGGCGAGCAAGAAGCAGTGTGGGGGAATTTGATAGAACTATTTAAGTGCTATATCTTGAGCATATTTGGTAACTATTTTGAGGATAAATGTGGGAATTTGTGATCTTAATGATGAGTTTAAGTGGATTATTGACCACTTGTATTGAGATAGCATGAAGATAAGTCCTGGGCACGTTTGATACCTTTTAGCCTTATGTTTGTTAGATTGATCTCGGGGTGTAGTTGTTGTTGTGTTGCAGGACACTTCGTGAGAATTCTAGGCAAACGTGAACTTCGGAAACAGAGACTACAAGGAGAAAAGATTCAAGGACAATAACTGAAAGATGGTGAAAGCTTGATGTAGCTGCCCAGGACCATTTCGTATGAAATGGTTTGATTTCGTACGAAATTATTTTGTTCGAAATGCTTTTGATTTCGCACGAAATGCGACGGAGGCTTGAAAACTTTTGGGGCTCAAGTATAATTAGAGCCAACTTATGACGAAGGGGGAAGCAATTAGACGCATCTGGGGGAGAAAAGAAGAGAGGCACGACAGTAGAGAAGAGAAGAACGATGCAAGAACCAAGGGGACGACCAACATCACTTCGTTTTTGGAGATTTTACCGTTTGAACCCTTCTTCTTCATATTTTGTACTCATTTTATGGAGATTACTATGATGTTAAGCTGTTTTATGTCTAGCTAAACTTATAGGTAGGTATTTATGGAGAACTAGGGTTTCGCTTAGTTGATTGTTGGATTCAAGGATTTGCTTCATGCTTAATTCTTAATTGTACTCTTACTTCCAATCATTCCTCTACTCACGTTCTTAATCTTTAGCATGTGAGGCTTGATCACCCATAGCATGTTAGTTACCTGGGAGAGTGTATGAAAATAACTCAACCCTAGGTTAGTAAAGAGTAGGGATACATTTTTAATATTCTTGAGACTGAAAGGTAAAAGAATGAGAGTGATCATCTAAAAGTTGGTTTCAGTTGTTTGTGTTGATTGGTATCATTGCAAGGCTGAGAAGTTTTGTGAGTGCGCTGAGCACTGCATCTAGAGTAATGTGGTTAGGGGTAGTAGACTGAAAGGAATTATCGCTTACTTTGTTATAGTGTGATGCATCATTGAAAGAGATATTTCGCAAGGATAACTTGGTATGTTGGAAGAAAGAGAAAAGTGTTGTGAATAGAATCCGGAATCAACTGAGTCCCCTAGGGACCATAAGTCACCTAGTTTCTCCATATTATCAATTAGTCAGTCAGGTAAATTGCAATTCGTAGTTACATAGAGCCACTTGGTTGTGGGTGGCGAACTTATATATTGATCAAACCTTTTTTACTGGTTAATTGGTATTTGAAGTTGATTAACGATTGGCTAATTGCTGTTCTACTCCCTGTGGGTTTGACAACTCGGAGTCGTAAATACTCCAATTTACTACTTGATCGTATACTTGCGCAATACGCGTAATATAGGCGCGTCACACAACTCCTCCAGCTCTTGGTTAAGCTTCATTTTCGTTGCTCCATCAAAATCTTCATTGCAAGCTTCTTTCAATTATGTGGTTCTTTTCTCAATTCTTGATCTTGAATTGCCAAATTTGCTCTTTGTCCACTTTAGCAACTCTCTCTTCACACTACTAAGCTTTTAATTAACTTTGAACATTCTTGAACTTGTACTAGGCCTTCTCCCTTTATCTTTCACAGTTGTATCACAATCTTTGCACCTCAGCCACACTTCTTCAAACCTGAAGTTTCTTTTCTTCTTCTTCATCACTGGGTCAGTGTTGATCACTAATGAGGCATGGTCTGACCCAATATTTTTTTCATGTGTCAGAGAAGCATGAGGGTGTTCAAATTGCCAACTGGCACTGTAATACACTTTACCTATTCTTTGTTTGACCAGTTGTATCTTGGCCCCTCAAATTTCATCTCAATGAGTGCCAGATTTTCAATATTGGAGTTGAATTACCTAAGTCTCCAGTTGCGAGCCACCTTACCTCATTTCTTTTCTCTTTGATCACTAATTTCGTTGAAATCAACAGCTAGACACCAAGGACCGGCAGTCCTGTTTTATTTGTTGAATATGTTTCCAAACTTTCTGCTTAATCTTCTCCGCTGGAATGAAATAGGCAAAGGTCAACCATTCCTTGAAATTCCCATTCAGAATGCTAGTATTATCCGTAGTAAAAAGAAGGCTAAATTGCACCGGAGGTACCCAAAGTTTTTTAAAACGAGCAACTAGGTACCCAAATTTCAAAATCGAGCACCACGGGTCTCAAATTTTGAATTTTCGAGCAAGTAGGTACCCTTCCGTTAACTTTCTGTTAAAATTGGACGGAAAATCATAAAAATACCTTTTTACCCCTGATTTCACCTCCTTTTTTTTAAATACTAGTTTTACTAAAAATCTAAAAAAAAATTCAAAAATATAATTTAAATTATTTGATATATGTAAGATAATGCAATATATTTCATCAAAATTATATTACATCATTTCAAGATATGAAAAATATTTTCATTAACATATATCCGTCAATCTTAAAGTCTTTAATATTTTTTTAATAGTGTTCAAGAAAAATCTCAAAACTTCATAATTTCACATGTATTTTATTAATAAAATAATAACATACAAGAATCTTTGTTCATTTTCACAACAAACATAAGAGTTGATACCTGATAATCTTGAGTAGTTTTTATTTTAATGATTTGTATTTTTAAAGCAAATATAAAAGAGACTATTGCATAAAATGTACAAAGATACTTGTATGTTATTGTTTCTTAAAAAATACACGGGGAAATTATGAAATTTGAGATTCTTTCTAACACTGTTAAAAAAATTAAATACTTTAAGATTGACGGATATGTGTTAATAAAAATATATTTTATATCTTGAAATGGTGTAAAAATATGTAATTTTGAGAAAATATATTGCATTATCTTACATATATCAAATTATTAAATTAAAATTTTATTTCTTTAGTTTTTTTTTAGATTTTTAGTAAAACTTGTATATTTAAAAAAAAAAAATTTAAGGTGAAAATAAGGGGTACAAACGTCTTTTATAATTTTCCGTCCAATGTTAACGTAAAGTTAATGGAAGGGTACCTACTTGCTCGAAAATCCAAAATTTGAGACCCGTGGTGCTCGATTTTGAAATTTGGGTACCTACTTGCTCGTTTTGGCAAACTTTGGGTACCTCCGGTGCAATTTAGCCTAAAAAGAACATCAATCTTTAGATCTTCCTCCCACCAGATTAATAAGCCACCCTGAGTGAAATAATTGGCTCAGGCCCAATAGGCTTGGAACAAAACTCGCTAAATCCAAGCATAAATGGGCCGGGAAATGAAACTGAAGTCCAACATTGGTACTTTCTTTTAACCCACCCATAAAAAATAGCGGGCTAGTGGTTTTATAGGCTATTCCTTTTCTGTAGCTCATCTCTCCTGCTCTTGTAAACATGCCTTCTACCCGCTAAGAGGCTAGTTTCGAGCATTGGGCATAGTAGAGGACAAAAGGGATTCTTACTTAGTCCAGCCCAAACCCATGCCCGAGGACGTTGCACCTGAATGGAACTTCAGTGCCAAATAATCTGTTGTTACCGCGACTTTCAATGATAGGTTTCATTAAATAATAATAATAATAATAATAATAATAATAATAATAATTATTATTATTATTATTATTATTATTATTATTATTATTATTATTATTATAAAAAGTAAAGAAAAAAGAAAAAAAGACGTCCAATGATAGTGAAATTTAAAACATCTTTTTCACTGTCATACCTGTAAGAAATCGAAATTTAGAGACTTGTAGTGAACATAAGAAATGAATGGGTGATTTAATACCATCCGAAAACTAGAATAACAAAACATGATGAACACTATAAGTGCCCCCTTCTTTAGATATGTCAATGTGCCCTTGAGCGGAATTCAATCAAAATAAATAAATAAATAAAGTGCCCTTGAGCATGATGAGTCTTTGAATTCCATTCAAATAGTATTAACGTTGGGATTGGCTACCGTGCGGCCATATTTTCAAGTCATGCAAAAAGCATGTTACAACCCCACGCGCAGTTGGCTGAATGGTGTGGAAAACCATTTTCATTATTTACAATTTTTAACCCCCTCCATGTAGGCCACCTCTTTTATTTACTACCCAGTAGAATACATAAATATGTTTTCACCCCGTTGTTATCACCTTTGGAATTTTTTGAGTGAACTTCGTCACCTTTGGAATTTTACCGTCATGTATTTTTTGGATTTGCAATACCGTCCCTGTGACGCGTAGATAGTCCATCCAGCCGCCGGATCTACGGTGGCAGCGGCGATATGGTGGTTTTGGCGATGTTGGTGGCGGTGGGTGTAGTAGATGGGGGAGGAAGATGATGGAGGCTGCGTCTTTGGATTTCAGGCGAGTATACCGCCGGCTTTAATGGCTGCTGGCGATTGGGTTTGTTTTCGCCGGAGTTTGAGAGTAGATGCTTTGGTTTCGTGGTTACAGAAGAAGAGAGGCAAGAAGATGGTGGCAAACATGGAGGTTCGATTGTAGTGCTTAGCGGTGACGATGGTGGTCGTCGAAGAGGGAGGTAGGCGGTGGTGTGTTCGGCGGTAATGGTGGGTGGGTTTCAGTAGAGAGAATGGCACAGTTAGATATTTAAAAGTCGTGGAGGGCTATTACAGTAACTATGAGAACAGTAGGTTAAATATATTTTTTTGGTCAAACAACAGTACGTTAAATATTTGGGCTTCAATTAAAATTTTGTACTTGGGCTTCAATTAGAAGTTTTTGATTGAACTAACTTAAAACATTTCTTGTTCAGATTGGGCTTATTTGGGATTACCGATTATTATCCAGCCCTTTAATTAGTTTTTATTTATTTATTTATTTTTGAAATAGAAAAAAAAACTAATTAAACCCAACCTATATAAACCCAGTCCAAATCTGACCAGCCCTCCCATTTTATCAGGTCTAGTCGTAAACAAAAGTCCAAGCCTTAGGCTTCATGAGTTGAAATTGAGTCGAAAATGGGATAGGGAACACGTGATATCCACTTGCTTATTGATTTGTTCATCTCGCATAGATCTATCTTCGATGGACTGTTGGGACCAATCCTTCCGGCTTTAATGTGGGACGCTTTGCCACCAATTTTTGCAATTGGATGTGATTCTGGGTGCAAGGTTCCCCCCAAAGAATGTCTCGCATTGCCAATGGTGGTGTCAGGTTGGCTTTGACGAGCTGATTGTGTTGACGGAAGCCTCGAAGCAGTGGCGTCGTGTCTGTTTGACTCTGTTCATGGAGAGAAGCCGAGAGGATAGACAGTGAATTTGCATGTATACTTAATGAGGGTAGCCTGATCTTTTAGAGACTTAATTGTACCGTAATTATCAGCACCCTAAAAAAGGCACAAAGTTAATTTTTTCTATTCACATACCATAACAATGTCTATATCCATTGGTGAAGATTAAACATACCTGAGACTTCCAAAAACTATCAATTTTTGACAAGGTTCATGAACAACTCCGAAAAACAGGTGGGGAAGTTAAAAAGCTAATACCCAAATCAAATTTACTACAAAATTATTTAAATTTTACACAAAGATGTCTTATGTTTTTCTATGGAAATTACATAATTCCCCTTAAATTATTGTATCTTTTTCAGTCATAAAAGAGCTATTATCTCGTAATTATTTATTGTTGTTTTCTAGAGTAACATTTGTGTATTTGGTAAGACTAAAAAGAAATGACTTTCCGTTATAAATTTAAATTTCTCTTTCATTTCAACGAGATAGAGTAATAGTAAAGTAAGCAAACTCTTTTTACTCAAAGTTTAACTATTAATTCTATAAAAACTTGTAAATAGATGACTTTTTAATTTTCTTGTGAGAGAATATCAAGAGTATCACTTGATATTAGGTAAACAAATATTATTTATAACTTATAACAATATTTATAACTTATTTGTAAATCTTATACTAAAACTACTTGGCCTTTTACTGTACAATCAAGGAATGTTGTCCCCTTATTGGCCATTGGATTGAACAAAAATCAATGGTTGCTAAATCCTTATGAGTTGATGGGCCATCATTAATTAGGCTTTGACCCGATGATTTGATTAGCAATGTGATGCAAGTTTTTAATAAATTTTCAAGTTATGGTGCAGTAAACTTTACTCTACAACACTATGAAAAATTATCGAAAGATGACATCGTTTTGCTATTCAAATCACCTGGTCAAAGTGACATGTCTACGGATGAAAAAGTCAAAATTGGAAGAAAGAGAAGAAACAGACCAAGTACCACTCTGTCTCTTCTCTTTAGTCCTATTTTGACTTTTTGACTCGTATCTGGGTCACTTTGATCGGGTGATTTGGACAATAAAACGATGCGATTTTTTAATAAGTTTTTCACCGTGTTATAGAGTAACTTTTACTCTACAACACCATGAAAAAATTATCAAAAAAAATTCATCATTTGATAGGCAAATCGTCGGGTTAAAGTGACCCAGTAAATAGTGATAAAAATCAGAATGGGGCTAAAGAGGATAGACTGAGTGGTATTTCGTATTTTTCCTTTTGTTAAAATTAACTATTTTTTTCAGAAATCTGTACTTACACGCAAAATGGTTGTTAACTCACTAATAGAGTGTTTGGACCCGACTTCGAACCCGGCTACCTGATGTAATCCTAAAAATCCTCAAAAAAAAACATGTTACACGTGACTAACAAAAACTCAAAAAAAAGTTTTATTTACACGTAACTTTAGCCAGGGTACTGATAACTATTTTAACACGCTCTCTTCCGCGACTATTGATAATAATCCCGACGCTATGGGTAGTTCTCTAGTCTATTTACTAAGATAGCTCCATGTTTTACTATTTCTACCCATGATGTTGGCTCAATCTTAACCTTTAAAATTCAAAATAATCAAAGGCTGAGAATTGAGGAAAAGAATACCATTGGAAATTGAACCGTGGAATAGGACTGATGGTTGAAAATGGAAGGGTTAACTTGACATGGCTTTGGAAGAAGCAAGGAGATTGTCTCTATGGAGAAATTTTTGTTTGCTCTAAGAGCAAATGACGTGGATTTGCTCTAACCATACAGCACTTGACACGCCAGGAGGAAAGAGAATGAGTTGCAGACAAAAGAAAAATTAATTCTTACATGTTCCTGATGTGTCATGTGATGTATAGCTTAGAGCACCATGTCATATTTGCTCTTGGAGCAAGCAAAAATTACTCGTCTCCATGGGTCTCATGCAAATGTATCAAATACATAGTCCTATTTTTAACATTAACTGAGATCAGCTGATACTACATTTTTCGCAAAATACTCCATATGTTCATATATTTAAATTCTTTCAGATGTCATACGATCAATGATCTATTAAATTTTTATTAACTGTTGTCATTTCTTATTTTTTTTAACTCCTTTATGATATCATTCTCACTTTTTTAGAATTATATTATATAGTCTGGTTTGAACTCGTGATCTGATACATGGGCTTTAATGCTCTATCACTGAGGTAGCACCCATCTGTAAACAAAATATTGGGACAGAGAGAGATGTAGTCCCAACGGAACGGGTTATCTTCTATTTCATCCTGTAGAAGCAAGGGGTTTCACTGTTCATCTAAGACTGTGTCCCCATTTTACTTCTTTGGATGATTTTTGATTGGACGGTGCACATTTACTTTGGCCAACTAACTGTGTCCCATCAATTTTCATTCATGGAATTGACAGTTTAGCTAGGCACAACTTACTTCAAACTTTTATATTTATGAGAGTGATATTTTCTATTCAATTATTTTGATTTAAATTATTAAATTGTGTACGTATTTATTCGTTTCTTCTATACTTCAAATATTGCGGAGACTTGAAGAGAAAGAATAAGAGTGAAAGTCCCAACGGGACGGAGTTTTACTCTAGTGTATGAACAACGTAACTCATTCTTACATTGCAGTTAGGGTGGTAGTTCAAGTGGTAGAGCATCGGAAGTGCCTGCGTGAGGTCCTGTGTAATTTCTCTAAAAAAAACTCCTTCTTACGTTTAGTTGCGAGGTCTTGTATATTGACATGATAAATGCTAAGTTTTTCACATTTTCCTGCAAAAATATTATCGATGATTAATTTTCATTGCAAAGCAGGGTTTTTAGAAATCAATCGAGCTAACTATTAATTAAATGGAAATTCAAAGGTTTGAAGCTGATATAAAGCAGAATTTAAATAAACCAATCGAGTTAACTATTAATTAAATGGAAATAAGGGGCCAAATTATAATTAATTAAACTAGAAGCATAGGTAGTTATCCGGTGTGTATGGAGCACAACTGGGTGTGCTGGATTTCTGCCACGTGGTTGTGATCCGTCTGTCCGAAAGCACTATCTACAGGGTTCTATTCATCAGTCAGAACCCTTCAGTATACGTAGCAGTGTCAAACTATAACATAAATTAATTATAAATACTAAATTTAGATATGAGTGAAATTATATGCTTATAAGATAAATGGTGAGACCAATTTGAAGAAGACGAACTCGATTGAACCATCGATTAAACTTAATCAAACTACTAATTGATAAAATCGGACTATTAATTGGGATTCACCACTCAATCGGACCATCGATCTTCGTTAATGAGCTGCATCAAACTACTAATTGATCGAATAAGACTATCAATTGGGACTCACCACTCAACCATACTATTAATTGATAAAATTGTACTATTAATTGTGACTTCTTGCTCAAACGTACCATCAATCTTCACCAAGTAACTCAATCAAACCACCAAATCGTCAAAATGGACTATCAATTGTGACTCGCAACTCAACCAGACTATCTATCTTCACTAATGCACTAAATGGACTACTAACTAGTCAAATCGGGCTATCAATCGTGACTCGCCACTAAACCGGAGCATCTATCTTCACTAATGAACTCAGTGGAACTACTAATTAATCAAATTGAACTATCAAGTGGGACTCTCCGCTCAAGCGGACCACCGATCTTCTACAATGAGCTAAATCAAATGACTAATTGATCAAATCAGACTATCAATTGTGACTCGCCACTCAATCGGACCATTGATCTTAACTAGTGAGCTCAATCGATATCGGACAATCAATTGTGATACACCACTCAATTTGATTATCAATCTTCACTAATTGTGATTCACCACTCAAGGTGAGTAGGAGGTGACATTTGATGGAGATTAACTGGTAAAGTGATTGATGGTTGTGAAAAGCAGTGGTGGTGGTGGTGGTGGTCCAGAACACAAATAACACCAAGAACATCAACAAAATAAACAAAAAAACGTAAAGATGAGCAAAATTGTCATAAAAAAAGTCATATTTCACCCCGTACTGACTGAAACTAACAGAAGGGTGGTATTTCTCCAACGTCCATCCACTGACAGGGGGTTTTGGCATATTCCCAAACACAAGGGTGTTTTTGTACATAACCCATACAACGAGGATGGATTTTATCTTTTACCCTGTTATCTATATTTTTATAGTTAAAACATTGTGTATGTAATGGAACTAACATATATATGTTTGACCCATTTCCTTTACAAAGCTGGAGGATCATTTTTACCCCCATATTTTAGTTTAATTAAGTATAATTTGGCCCCTTATTTCATAAATTGTGCGTGCATTAGCCAAATGGCAAATAATTATTTAATATTTGTTAGAAATGAATTCACTTATGTATAAAATTACAAATATAAAAGTTTAAAGTAAGTCGTGCCTAGCTAAAATTGTAAATTCCATGAATGACAATTGGTGGGACACTTATATTTGAAGTACCACTCCGTGCCCTTTCTTCCTACCCCTTTCTATTTTTGTCCGTTCCCTCTCTTCCTATCCCTTTCCTCTTTTGACAAATTTAATGAGGATCAGTTACTCATATACACTTACAAATAATACCCAACAGTTTTAATAGACCCATTCATAATCAGATTGGGCCACCAATATATACAAATCAGTGGCCAATTATTATAAATTTAATGTCCTTACCCAAAAAACTAACCTAATCTAACACCCAAACAACCTCCCTTTGTCCCTCCATACTCGTCTGTTGCACAGAACCAGATAAATTAAATCAAGTATTTTTTAGTAATTATTAATTCTTATATAACTTAATACTATCAAAGTAAAAAAAAAAAAAAAAAATCCTGTAAAATAATACTAAAAGTATCACTTAAATTATGTAAATAAATGTGATTCGTAATTTATATATTATAACATTTATCAACTCACTAATAATTGTAGTTGATATGTAACTTTATCCTACACAAAGTAAATGTATGAACACGGAAAACTCACTCTTACTTTTACTAAGCGATGTCTAGTATCTTAACATGATAAATTTTAAGTTTTCACATTTTCGATCGTAAATATTGTAGGATTTTATAACGGATTACGCAGCGGAATTAAACAAGAAAAAGATCCGCACAAGACTGTCCAAAGATCATAGGAAGAGAATTCAAAAAGAAAGTGAAGGATTCGTAATAGTCACCTTGTGGGTCTTCTCTGATGACTTCAAAAATAGCATGATTACAGGTGAAATAATTCGATTTACAATTTTAATTACAGTAGAACCTCTATAAATTAACAATCGATAAATTAATAACATCGATAAAATTAAAATTTTATCGCAGTCCTAAACTGGGACCAGTACAAAATTGGACTCTAATCGATAAAATAAGATAAAGACTTTTCAGATATTCCAGTGTACATATATGGATAAGAATTCGTAGATCAAAGTATATGTGGATAAAAGATTGATTTATAACTATTATCGGCTGAACTACGACAAATTTCTCATAAATATAACATGTACTTATAAAATAAGGCAAAGTCTTATTTACAAAAAAAGAGTACAAATAAAGAATTAAACTCAAGTATTTATAGGCCCGGGTAAGTCAACACTCTCAGCCGAAGTTCTCATGAAGACACGAGGAAGAGCTCTTGACGTTGGATAATGGATTGTGTCTTGGTCAGTGGGTTCCACAGGTTTGGTAGGTAGGTAATTTTGGGAAGTGTCTTGTCCAACTGACTTTGTCCCAAAAAGTTTCACAAACTCAAAAATTGATAATCATGTGGTGGCCCTTAAAGAAAAAAATGATTGGCTGTAAAATTTCTTTGTGGTAATACTGAAACCGTATAAAATTTCTTCCCCCCTATTTGGAACATTGCTTAAAAAGGTTACAGCTAAGGGCTGAAAATCATCACATCAGTTAATGGTTTAGAAAACATTACAAAATATTCCTTGCTATTTTGTTACATAGATAGGCTAGAAAATAACCAGTTGTGTTAGGACTATTACCACTTATTTAATCCGTTTTTTGAAGTATATTTTTTAAAACGCCAACTCTCCTAAGAGACACACATTAATTACTCACATAACTAGATTTTGTTGTGACAATAACATGAAGGCCCATCTTTATTTTTCTAACACAGCTGCAGTAATCTTTTAATCGGCCAATTATTTTTTTGCCTGATTAATAACATAAAACATCCCAAAATCAGAGTTAGTACTCAATAGGGGATCATTCAATGAGGTTTTTCTAATACATATTAATAAAAAACAAAAAATGGGTGATCATTTCAGGAGGGAAATGAAAATTTGACTAAAAAATTTGGCGGGAAATTTCACCAAACCAAATTTTACTCTACTATCAAGAGGGGGGGGGGGGGGGGGGGGGGGGAATTAAAATGTCACCAAAAATATGGGCCAAACACACTTAAACAAAACTTCACTTTTATCTAAACAACCCCGTCTTCCTCTCGGTCTCACAAGTTCTCTCAAGAAACCCACGAATGAACCCACCACAAAGGAACTAATAACTTATCAAATCGAACTATCAATTGTGACTCACAACTCAGCCGGACCATCGATTTTCACTAATGAACCAAATGGAACTAATAACCTATCAAAACGGAGTATCAATTACGACTCACCACTGAATCGATTTATCGATATTCACTCGTGAGCTCAATAGAACTACTTAATAATCAAATCAAACTATGAATTGTGGCTCACACTCAATCAACCCATTGATCTTCACTGATGAACTAAGGTGCTCGATATAACTACTCATTGATCAAATTGGACTATCAATTGTGAAGCACCAATCAATCGGACCGTCGATCTTCACTAATGAACTCAATCTAACTACTAATTCATCAGATCGAATTATCAATTGGGACTCACGACTCAATGACACCACTATTCTTCACAAATGAGCTAGGTCGAACTACTAATTCACCAAACCATATTATAAATTGGGACTCGCGACACAATCAGACCATCGATCTTCCCTCACTAGCTCATACCAGTAGTTGATCAAAAGAGTATAACAATTGTGACACATCACTCAATTGGACGATCGATCTTCGCCGATGAGCTAAATGGAACTACTAATTGATCATATCGAACTATCAATAGGGACTCACCACTAAAATGAACATTCGGTCTTCACTAACGACTTCAATAAAACTACTAATTGAAAAGATTGAATTATCAACAGGGACTCACCACTCAAACGAACAATCAATAATGGCCTCAACTGAACTACTAATTGGTCAAAGTGGACTATCAACTATGACTCACCACTAAATCAGACAATCGATCTTCTTTATTAAACATGTCTAGCTGCCAGTTTGAACTCCCCGAAACTATCAAATGTGACTCACCGCTCAATCAGATCATCCATTATGAAAGACAACTCAGTTGGACCATCGATATTCACCAATGATCTCAAGCAAACTACGAATAGATCAAATCGGACCATCAATGGCGACTCACCATTCAATCGGACCACCGGTCTTCACTAATAAACTCAGTCGAACCACCAATTCATCAAAGCAAACTATCAATTGTGACTCACCACTCAAACGAACCATTAATCTTCACTAATGACCTCAATTGGACTACTAATTGATCAAACCATACTATCTCGGACTATAAATTGTGAGTCACCAATCAATCGGATCATCGATCTTCTATTGAGCTCAATCGAATTGCCAACTGTGACTTACCACTCAATCAGACTACCGATTGTGAATGAGTATAATTGAAACTACTAATTTGATAATCACTTGTTAGCCAATGCTAACTTGGACCGTCAATTCTTACTAATTAATCAACACGATCAGATTCGAATTTGACCAAATTTTGACTCGTGTAATAAAAGGAGTACTATTGTAAATGTAATTATTTATTTTACTTTCTTTGTATTAAATAATTACGAGAACTGAAGTGATTCTTTTGTTTAGAACCGAAACTAAACTGATTATTGTTGAAATTACATGGGTCTAAAACTAACAATAACATTACTCATATTCAAAAAAAAAAAAAAAATCGAAAAAAATAAAAATTAAAATATAATATTAGCAGTGGAATACAATTAATATTTTTTTGGCAGCTAGGTCCCAGAACCCGGTTGACGACAAAACAATTTCTAAAAAAAAAAATAATACAATTAATTGTAATTAAAATACAACATTTGTAAAAACTAGATGCGTAAAAATCACTTCTTTCATCTCCGCAGCCAGTGAAAATTGGGCGGCAGAGTTCCCCCCAAATCCCTAACCAAAACCCAAATTTCTCCCTCGCTCGCGCGCTCAGCTAAATCTCCCAAAACTAACCCTAAACCCCAACTTTCCCTCTCATTCTCCAGCGCCAGACAGAATTGAGCATTCATGTTTCTAATTAAGCTTCCAGGCTTTCTCAAATTTCTCCCTCCCTCCCCCTCTCAGACTTCATATCCCATTCTCACTTGTCATAGCCGACACGTTGGACGTTTATTAGTTCAATTTCTCTGCACAAATCGACGGACTTAGGGGGTTAGGGTTCGCCAATTCCACCATCCGCTATCAGGTTGATCCCTCATCTTTTGTTCTCTCGAAACAGTCGTTTGTGATTGTCTGAAGTTTCGTGAACTTAGGGCTTGGTTTTTAGCACACGGTGGCTTTAATTTAATTTTGGTAGCCTTTACTTCATTTACTGTACTCTCTCGTGCTTAATCTGACTTATTGGAGACAGGTGGTGGAAACTTGAAGCTCTAGGGTTTGGATCGATTACGGCCCTGACACTGCCCAAGGTACTGTTTTGATTATTATAGGTTTCAGTTTTGGTTCATATATGGATTCAATATCACAGCTTGGAAAGTCGGGCAAAGTTTGTGGATCTGGTTGTCTCTACATGATTCTGATTAGTACTTATTTTTCCTTTGGGTTCAAGGTTCGCTAGTACTTTTAATCGGATAGGAGATTCGTGTTTCCAAGCTCTTTACAGATTGAAGTATTACTGAATATTACTGAATTTTATATACTATACTCTGCGTGCTTTGTGAAATATCCTAGTTAGGTATCACTGAAGTGTAGCATTTCCAACTTAGTTACCTCGATATCCCTATGAATTTACAAGAAGCTGAATAATATCCACTGTTTTTGTTTTTTGGGTTCAACTTAGGTCCCTTGATATCCTAAATTTTTATTCTGTAAACTACACTCATTTTTGGGATTGGAATGTTAAGCTATTGCGTGGTGGTTTAGATTGATATGCTTACAATCCATTAAATGCACTGGGCTTTCATTATACGTTTATACTTTCAAACTTCCTATGGTGGCGTGTGGGCTATGTCTGAGATACACCGTAAGACTAAAATACATGCTTTCCTCTCAATGTGCGTAAAGAGGTTATCTTACTCTGGTCTTTTACGTGTCATTACTTTATTTCAGGGGGTGTGAGCTTCCCGATAATGCAAAAGAAGTTGAATCATTCGCGAGTCTTATTACTTAAACCAACATTAGATGAGTTGGTGTATTTATATTTCTGCCTAATTTAGCTCACTAATCTGTAGTATTGATTATCGAGTCAAATAATATATATTATTTTCCAAGCAGAGAGGGTCATTTCCCACTGGATTCATCATTCCTCACTTTGAATAAAATGTGAAAAATTGTAGGTTTGCAAGCTAGAATAGTAAGATCTTATCTTACGCAGAACAAGTTAAGTCATTAAGTTTTGCTACTTGTTTGATATCTCACTGTTTGGTGAAATCTCTTGTTTGTAGTTTTCATTTGGTTAAGTTATGAAGAGTGCATAGTTTTGAGAAGTCAGATAACATGTTTATTCCCGCGTGTTTCCTCATATTCATTTAGTTGTCATGGACATAATGTTGTGGGAAGAAACTCTAGGATGTTGTGATCTCACATTTCATCTTCTACAGTAATTTCGGTGCTCTTAGCTCAATTTGATAAGTGATTTCAATTTTCCAGTGCCGGAGTATATAAGTATATAACTAAGGGATTGTCTGAACCCAAATTGATGCAACATTCTAATGAGACAACTGACAAGGTAAGAGTTTTGATAAGTGATTTCAATCTTCTGTATAATCGACGACTCGCTCTGTCCTTTCAATGTGAGTGTTACAAAACCCTAGTATCTCTTTGCTTTCACGTTACTTTCTCCCCAAACGCTATGCTTTTCCGATCCAAACACCTGATTATCTTAGTATTTGCAGGATGATTTCTCTGTTCAAGTAACCGAATAGGGCGTGAAAAGTCAGCCTCAGAGTGATGAATTCGACAGTGACTCGGACAACCAACTCTCAACGGTAAAACACAAGTTTTTTTGTATTTTATCAACCATTGAACCCTTTGAAGGATGCCATTTACAATCTGAAACTGTAAACTGACTTGAAGTCGTTGACAAAAGCTCTAAACTCCATAGTTTCTGAGAGAAAATTAGAAGTTTTACTAACATTGTTGTTATTTGTTACTGATTTCATTCTATGAGTCGTTGCCTATCCTATTCCTTTGGTGGGATTAACCCCTGTTCATTTATATCTTTTGGATCTTTTATTTTTTCAGGAAGGGTTATGCTCTTTTGATTAATACATGGAAGAGATATGATCTTCTGAAGCAGTCAATCTCTCATTATACATTGTGTCAAGGGCTTGATTCTATTCATATCGTATGGAGTGAACCTAAGCCTCCCACAGATTCTCCTGTCAAATTTCTGAATCGTATAGTGCATTTGAATTCTAGAGGTGGTGGTCGAAAGACCAAGTTGAAGTTTGATATCAATAAAGAAGACAGCTTGAACAATAGATTTAAAGAAATCAAAGGTTTGAACACCGATGTTGTCTTTTCAATTGACGACGACATTATATTTCCTTGCTCAACAGTGGAATTAGCTTTCAGTTTCTGGCGTAGTGCACCAGATGCAATGGTGGGTTTTGTGCCCCGTATGCATTGGTCTGATCAATCAGTGAGTTTTACTTTAGCGATATTTCTGGCAACTTATGCCTTGTCATAGGAAGATGTGGATAATAGACTTTCTGCAGTATTTCACATGCAAACTCAAATTCTCTCTGACTTAAATATTCTGATTTTGGCTGGCATTGGAGTGAGCAAGTAAATTGTTTGGTACTATCTTACTTTAGTCTGTACGAACTTTCAAAGCTTCAATATTTCTGTGCCACTGTTGTCAAGTATCTGTAGGTGTGCATTTAGTTCCAAAATCTGGACACCGAGATATTTGAGGTTTCATTATAATATATTACTCTGGCGGCGCTATAATTGCTTTCATTGCTAAAAGACTCTGTTTCTTCTGTTCCATAATTTATTACACCACCATGCTGTTTGATTTGTGATAAGCATTTCCATACATAGGTAAGTGCTCTTGAATACTCGTAACAGAAGTACAAAGTTCCCATCATTTCTGTAACAGTGAGAAAGTCCTACCTCCTATTAGTTTTGGTCCGCATATACGGCAAAACTCGTGTGACAAGCTCGCAAGTATTATCGTGTGCGCTGAAATACATTTATAGGGAAATTGTTATAATGTTCTCTAAGTTTGTGGACAACTATAATTTTGTGAAGTACGGGGAAAAGAAGTTTTGCTTTCTAAAACATAATGGACAGAAGGGTTATGTTTTATGTGGTAGCACCATTTAGGAGATACATTTTTTTTTTTTTTTTTTTGCATCTCACTCCATCATGTGGCTTGGACCTTTTTATCTCTGGTTGTATGTGAAAAACCGTATCATTGACTTATCATTAACCCTTCCAATAAATACTTTAGGTTCAAGTCAAAGTTTGGCATGAGTCATTCAAAATGGGCATTTGATGATTCCATGAAATATGGTAGAAGCATGGTGGGGGAGTTGAGACTCAGGACAGGGTAAGCATTATGGATGGTATGTGCCTGTGCTATTGGATTTTTTGGTTTCTGGTTTCTTTTCCATTGTCTCAAGACCCACTACCTATGAAGTGAATGAACAAAAAATTAAAGGACGGATCTCTTATTGGGGAGACTGATATCCACTTGTGAATGAATGTGATGTCTGGTACTGAGGGTTGTGCTTAAGCAATTGTATCGTTCCTTCATAACTCTTAAACATCACAGTTTCTTGTTCCAGTTTATTTTGCGGTACTAGAACATTCAAAAGAAGTAGAGAACAGTTTTTAATGTTTGAAATTTCACACATGAGTTGCATCATGACTTTGTACACAGTGCTTATGATGATAAAATGAAAGATATATATATATTTTTTATTTATTTATTATTATTATTATTATTATTATTATTTTTGCGATGCGTTCCCTCTTATTGCAAAACAAGCTGTATCAGTATGCATTTCCTATACAACATTAAGTCAAGAACGTAAATTTTGGTTCCCCAGCTTGTTCTATCTCGCCAAGCAACTATTCTCATGGCAAAGCTAATTGTTAAGTGTTGTACCTGTGGATCTGGTCTCTCCCCTAGTTGCGTATGTGTGTAAGCAATGCATGAATTGGTTTTCATCACTTTGTTTTTTTTTGTTCCTAAATGGAGAAATTGGCATTTCGTATCATTTGAAGTTTGATTTATCAAACCACAAAACATATTTTTGTAGGAGGGCAGAGCTGGTCTTTACATCTATGGTGGATGGTGGTCTGTTTGGTGGTCAGGAACATACAGAATGATATTATCGAGGGCAGTTTTTTCCATAAAAAGTATCTTCGCTTATATACCTACGAGATGCTTGCATCTATCAGAGAATACGTAACCAAAAACAGGTACTCTGTTACTTGTTTATCTCATTTTGCATTAATTATGTTTACATCATTTTTCTTTGATTACTTCTGTTATTGAATATTTTCACTAAAATTATTTGATAAATTCACAGAAATTGTGAGGACATTGCTATGTCTTTTCTTGTAGCTAATGCAACTAATGCTTCCCCGGTGTGGGTGAAAGGTAACTATATCTTACCTATCAATTTGTTTCTTCATATTTATATCCTCCCAACAATTTTCTACGAATGCACAATGTTGACCCATAAAAAACAAATACTGTACAAGGATAGACGACCCTTAAGAAAACAAAATCGATACTAACAAATACAAATCTAATTCAGCGGTTTGATTTCTACGTCAGCTTTTGTAAACGGCATCCTAACTCGATAATAGAAATGTCTAGATTGTAAATGGCATCCTAAATTTGAAGGAGGCCATTTATCAACCATTGAACCCTTTGTATTTTATCTCTTCTTCTGCCTTTACGATTTGGTACAATATGAAACTGCTCCAAATTTCTCTATTTTACTCTTGATGTAATACCCCGTCAAATAGGTAAGGGTAAATTGGTAATTTAGAAAGCGTTATACGATTCTAATTAAGAATTTGAGCTCGGGTAAAATATTATATTTCTGTAAGTGAGGAATTTTCTAAGATTTTAGAAAAATATTGAATTTGTATATGCGAAAATATATACGCGAGTTTATTTTATTTTAACGCGGGTACACCGCGAGATTGTGTGTGTACGATACACTAGTACACTACCCATGGTGTGCCACCCACACCTTAGCATTTTCTCATAAACTTATCATCCTCAAATTCTCCCATCTTCCTCGGCAAGCTTTGCCTTCATCTTGCTTGGCAAGATTGTGCCACCAAGCATTTCAAGATTTTGCCACCAAGCACAACACCCTTCCACTAGAAGCCTCAAACTCTAGCTTCTTCCCCAATATATGAACCACCCTTCTCCTACAAGCTTGTTTTCATCCCCTTCATCATCATCACCTCCATCTTCTTCCCAACGACACCAACGCCGCCACCACCACCGAGAGCTCCATCACCACCATTCACCCTCATCTCCTCTCTAGTCTCTAGTCTCTCTCTCTCTCCCTCTCTCTGTTCTCTGCCCAGAACAGAGCAAGGCAGCAGCAGCGGCAAAAGCCGCCACCACCACCTCCCCTGTTCCCGACGGGAACAACCCGAAGCCACCCAACTTCAACCAACCACCTCCCAGCTTATTCTCCTCTCAATTCCCCCTCTCCCTCTCTCGACCAAAGCATGAAATAGAGAGAAAAGCAGCAGCAGCCGGAGCTCTACAAAACAGAGCACCACCAAGTCACCGTCGGCCACCATTGTTGGCCGACGGGAAGCTTGGCCCAAGCTACTCATTCACACCCACCTACCAAAATCACCATCAAACGACTTCTAAAGGTCCCAGGAGATCAAATCAGGTCCTAACCGAAGCTTAGAGTTCCTCCATTGCCGGCGGCGAAGAGCACTGCGCGACTCACCGGCGGCAAACCCGTATAGCTTCAATTCTTGATCGATTTCGGTTATTCTTGACCTTGGTATGCTCCAAATCTCGTCTAGATTCCGTTTAAACAATCAAAATCAAACTTTGAATGCCTGAATTCATGTTTAGTTGGATGAATTTGATGTTTATGTAAAAGGGGTTAAAGTGTCTTTAATATAAATCTGTTATAGTTTGCATATGGGGTACTATTTGTATTTTAGGGAAATCTTTAGGGGGCTGGTGTCCTTTAATGAACTGCCTTGTGAGTAGAAAGGGGGTTTCCAATGTCTTTTAAAGTAAACCTGGGGATTCGGTTATTGTTTATATAAACTTTATATTATTCGCGAAAAATAATAATGTTATTTTTAGATTAAAAATATTTTATAAAAATAGTAGTGTCCGTCCCGGTTACGGAAAAGTGTTTCGGGCATCGAAATAGTGACCGAGTCGTTCGTTAAAGAATTTAACAGTTACGTTTTATTAAAATTTAAGTAAAGTTTGCTTAAATTACTTACTCTTCAAATCGATTTTGTTCAATACATGTAAAAATTGATATCAACTAGTTTATAAACGTTATAGTGTCGTTTCGAAGAAGTTTGTTGTCAATGTACTATTTTAAATATCGTTTAAACAGTTATAATTACAATAAGTATTTTTCATAAATATGACTACTCGTTTTACTAATATTTCATGTCTCTTAACACCAACAAAGTTTCTAAATAAATAATCACTTTTCTAAAACATAAATTTTAATAGTTGTCTAAAATATATGCGTCAATTTATGTATTTTCACTATTAAGAAATAACTAGAGAAAGAAGACGTCGAGTTCGGGCTAGTCTAAAATCGCTTAATAGGGTTTTCTATAAGGCTTGAAATGCTATGTTCGGATTGTGACAATCTAGAAGCTCCGATTTGTAGGTGAAGTTTACATAGGCAAGGACTACGACTAGAACTTTCAGACGCTTCTGGACTAAGGTAAGTAAATATGCCTAGCCTAGCGTGCTAGCTCCTGTTCGTGTCAGAGTATGCTTTTAATACTTGTCTCAAAATTATATTTTTGAGTTACATGTTTTGTTTGGAATCTCTTTACATGTTAAAGAAATTGTTTTACTGTGAATTGTCACACGAACAATATTAATCCACTAATAACGTAAAGTGGAAAGAGTTGTGCGGGGATCGTTATGGCTTTTCTATAAGATTGGTCGTGGCTGACTACGTTCACCCGACCCGTTTATAAGATTGGTCGTGGCTGGCTACGTCCACCCGACCCGTTTATTTTAATCCGGTCGCAACCTGCCGGATCGCTCCATGTACTCACCTCTCTGGCCGCAAGAAGTCTTAGGGGGGTGCCGGCACTTAAGGTCTTGGAGTATGCGAGATGGATAGATCTTCCCCGTACCAACTAATTTAAAATGTGGTTTTCTTTAAGGACAAGAATGTCTATGAGTATAAAGGAAGACAAGATTGGGATATTACTCCCCGTTTCAAGATCAAGAAGGAAGGGATTGAAAGCTCGAGAAGTTTAAAGCTGGATTGTGTTTTGTTTACTCCTATTAAAGATTTATTTCCTCTTATTACTGTTTTGAGAATAAATCATGCCTCATCATCTGTTTACGAGCTAGGATATTTATTTACTCAGCATTTCCCAGCTGACTTTAGAAACTGCGGTTCTTGTTTTCCTTCCCACCGCAGGTTTAGAGGCTGAGGACTACGATGTAGCTGGGTACGGGACGCACTAAGAAGGATACGATCACAATTAGTAAAGTAAGCTAGTGTGACTAGCGTAAGCGTAAGGTTTTAGTAGTGATAATATGAAAAAACTCTGGAGCGATGTTTAATGTTTAATAAGATGTGATATGTAAAGACTCGTGTAATGTTTAATAGTATTGTAATATATGGATGTTGTGCTTATGACTTCCACCAACACTTTAGCATCGCCCTCCTGGGCTTTCCGGTCCGGAACGGAAGGCTTGGGGACCACGGGGTGTTGCACTTGACCTTCATCATTGAGAAGTGCTTTTGGCCTTTGAGTTTTGATAAACAGATCCAACAGGGTCTTGAATCTACCTTTAATATGTTTTTACTTATTCCTCCTCTTATTGTATTCTAACTATAGAGGTTTGCTTATTTGAGGAATTGTCGTTTGTTTACACTCATGGTGGCATTTTTGAGTATTCTGATAGCTGTTTGAGAACAAACCCGACGTCAACAGGTCAGAGGTAGCCCTTGTTATGGATCTTATAAAATTTTGGTAAACTTCTTTGCTATAGGGTCTCCTAAAATGTTGGTAAACTACTTAAAATCTAAGGATCATAGTAAAATAGTTCTCCAACTGTACTGTATGAGTTGATGCTTGTCCAGAATGAAGGGCTTAGACATTTGAGAGCCTAGGTTTTTTGATGTTTGGGTGTATGCCTATTTATATATGGATAGGTTTCATATATGGCTTGTCTTGGGCAACCCCTTCTTTATGAGACCTCTGATCCAGCAATTGGATTGTTTTTTTGTCCGTTGTTTCATCTCAGCTCCATCCTCACCCTAAATTGCTGATTAACCTTGTTATGGACTTGTTTAGTTGCTTGTCATGTTCTGGCATACAAGATAACATATTACATGAAAGGAATTTAATTATCATTGGTTAGCCACGCTGTTTGCAATGACTGGGCACTTTGCTCTTTATAAATATGGTGTTCCATATTAATATGCCATTATATTTTTCAGGAAATAGCAAGGGGAATATAGCAAACGTCACATCTGACAGCTTTGAGAAAGAATTGAAGATGTTGGCAATGTGTTTTTGTTTTCAGACATAGCCGTAGTCTCGCCAAGCTCAACTATATGTTTATTAACTTCTGCTGCGTCTCTCAAACCTGTAGACTTGTTTCTGTAAGCTTCATACTAGGGTGATTTGTTGTGTACTTAGATGTATGGTCGGGTTTTGGATAGACACTACTGTGTAGGGTGTTACGGTACGATGGTTTCCTTGTAATGAAAATCACAATGTTGTCAAAAATGAATAGATTGTACAGAAAGATGGGTAATGTCTTTATTAGTGCCAGTTTGCTGCAGTCTTCATTCTAGTACATTTGCTTACATAATTGCACGCATCTGACAATTAACGAATCATACACACTAAAGAAGATACACAATCAATATTTTGATTTCAGTGACACTATGACATGCTTTATCTATTCTGAAAGCTACATGTTTGCTCTATAATGACTTCATCCCCGACAGCTTTTTGTTAGAATCACATTATATAACTGGGTTCGAGCCGGAGACCTCATGCAGGGGCTTCAAAGCCATTGAGCAAGCTCCCATTTGCCGTCAATGACAGATTTTGACTGTATTCCAAATTCACATATCAGATTATCTGAATTGCAATTAAAAAAATTGATGTATAATCTAGTCGGTCATTAATAATAACATTTGATTAGAGTATACTCCCTCTGTTTCACCAGATTCTTCAAAAAGTTATTCGGGTATTATTTGGGCTTGGCGATTTGGTTAGCAAAACAAAATAAGAATTTTATAATTTTTTGTGGTATCGTAGAGCAAAGTGTACTCTACGACACTATGAAAAGATTGCAAAATTCTTGAATCGTTTTGCTACCGAAATTGCTAGGCCCAAATAATACCCAAATAAGTTTTTGAAGAACCTGGCGAAACGGAGGGAGTAAAAGATAGTGCACAAGTTGTGCAGCACAACTGTTTATTCCCTGTTATAAATAATAATAACAGTACGAATAGTAATAATAACAATAATTACAGTTGGAAAAAAATACAGAAATAAATAAGCTGATGCTTCTTAAAAAATACTAAAAATGTACAATCTCAAGAATGAAGATTGCTCATGGCTGATTCTTCTCAATGACTGCTTCAGCTTACATACCACCGGCAAGGTCATACTCCAAAAACTGAATTATCCATGAAATGGTTGTCCTGGAAAAGTGTCCCATCAGCAAGGAGTTCAGGTGCCATTTGGTTGCCTGCACGATAATCAATGAAAGTAGCCTTTTATGTCCGGATTAGATCTTGGATTTAAGCTACAACATTATTAGATAATCAATTCCTTATTAGGATATAAGTCATCCCAGTAACAATGAAGTTTTCTCCCTGAGCTTGAAGCTCAGCCAACATGAACGATATCGGTATACTGAGGCCGAGGAGGATAAACCAGCCCCCCGAGTCCGTCATGGAAAGTACATGAGCATTAATGGAGACATAGAAGTCTAATGCAGCTGACTGCCTCAGGTGTAAATAAACATAGACAAAATCAGACTGCAGGTGAAATTATTGTAAAATGTGATAAAAATTTGGCAAGAACATACAACATGCAGATACGAGACACCATAACCAATGATGAACGATCTAACATATAAATGTGTTTTCTATGAAAAGGCCAAGGAAACTCATGTCCAATTACACATGTAAGTGATACTAGCGTATATATCAGTATCTCAAAATATGAAACACACACACACACACTAGCGGATAATTAAAGTTAAAACGTACAGTGCAAGCTTTAGAATAAAATTTTGCAGCATATACACACACCAAATATTACTATATTTACTATGTATCGCAACCAAAAGAATAAATGAAGCATGAAATAACGCATCCCATCTCTTAGGATAAACAATCTATTTATCCAAACATGGTGTACAACTATGTTCCTTATATTGGCTAAAGACCTCGTCACCTTCTCATGATCGAGGGATTTGTCCCATACTGTACATAAAACATGTCAGAGCTCCACAAAGGCCACAATCCTCTTGCAATTAACCTAGGGTAAACAACGAAAGATCCAAAGGAGTCATCAATAACACACTTCTGGTAAACCAAACATCAGAATGAAATCAAATTGGAGACCAAATCAGCATGACCTCATTAGCTTCCTCCTTGTAAGTACCTTGTCTCAATCATATACCATAATTGATCAAAGTTGGCTCTTGGGCAAATCTTTCAGATCTCATCTGTATCTGCAACTGCAAGTACCTAACCTTGGTGATTTTAAATTAATTACTGACCACATACTTTCATAACATTAACTTCACATCATAGTACAGAGTTACAACTTTTACAGTAACTTTTTCTTAGATTAGCTTTTACAGTTACTTCTCATTAAATACATCTTCGATCTTTTACCCTTTTGAGATCTTTAAAGACCAAAAACATAAAGTTTATACTAAGAGAAAGATAAAATTGTTACTGTAATGGCTAACAAATATAAAGATAAAAAAGAAAAAAATAAATAGACAAAATCTTTTTGGTTTACGAGGTGCTTTTTCCGGAAAGCCACGGTTAGTCTAATTTGAATGGTTTGGTTTGTGGTGAATGAACCTCGTGAATCAGATTTCAAATAGATGTTTTGGGAATGTGAGTATATAGGAGAATAAAGATCATTGACTTTGTAAAAAGGCAACTAGTCATTTTCGCAATACATGACTGATGACCTTTTTGGGAGAGCTCTCTCTTCGGTTATCAATCAAACCCTTCTATAGAACCCCAGCCCCATAAAATAGAGTGAACACTGACAAGAATAAGAAAGGACAACTACAGTAAAAAATAGAGTGAACACTGCTCATTTTCCTGCAGAGATTATGACATACATCCTCCCACGCTTGGTTGTGGAACTACGTCTACGATTCAGGGGGTTTCCAAACTTGGTGCACTCTCATTAACAGCCCTCATTTCATCAAATTGCACCCAAAATTGAAGGAAACCAAAAACAATCGTGACCCTATACTTACTGGATTGCGACAGAGCATTATAACATACCTCACTTCACCAGTATAGGCACCACCTTTCTTAACCCAACAGTTCTAGTCAGCATAAGGCGCGGTAATTTTTTCACCAGATGAAGAAACACAAATGGAGGGCTTACAACAACCTGCAATTAAAACAAATCCATTATATCACAACCTTCAGCAGCACATATCACATACACCAACATATACATATATGAACCAGTGCCCTATTACAAAGTAGGGAGGATGAGCTACAACTACATATGGTATGCTCGTTTGTTAAATAATTGTAAGAGACTAGAAAAGCAAAAGGGTGCAGCATGCCATACCAAGTGGATATACGGGTATGAAATTCAGCATACAAAAGAATGAGTGACACTTCTCTTGACCCATCATCATTACCTCAACACAACCTAAATCACCACCATAATTGTAACAAATTGATCCCCAAATCAGACACTAGATTGTGGCAGAAAAAGAGATATTGAACCCAGACCTGCATAATCCCCGAATGGAGCTCTCCCGTCAATGAAAACGCCAAAATTTCTCATTCTAAATTACCCACAGTTCAAATCTAACACATATCAAACACACACACACACCAATCTCAACTTTGAAGCAAGTAAACTTATTTTTTTTATAAGAAAGACGAAATTATATTCCAGAACCGGGGCGATCAACCCCAAAAATAAGATCAGTACAAAATTTAGGATCTAAAACATGAATAACACCAAATGATCTATTCTTCCTAGCCCAAACAACCATATCAAGGAACAAACAAAAACTCGAAACACAGGCAGTGAAACCCTAGATCAAGGAACAGATACATAGAAGATTGCTGGATAGGACAAACTCCGAAGAGGAAGAGGAAACGATTGACGACGAACTCCAAGAATCTCAGAAGCGTCCTCGGGAGTCGTCACCGTCGAATTCAGAGTTCGATTTCAATGGGGGCAGGGAGGGACAATGGTGTCATCTGACTTCGATTTCAATGGGGAGAGGGAGGGACTGAGACTGTAAATACGGAGACTGAGATTGTAAATATACGTTTGACTAACTGTCCAGCAAATAGGGAAGAAAATTAGGGGTACTGTATGGTAGTTTCTCCAACCTGAGGGGGGAGTGAGTGCACCTCCCACAAAACTTGTACGTGGTGGAAAAAGAGAGTGAGAAAGATGATACTATTCCTCTAAGAAAAGTTTGAGTTGACACATTTGGCCGCACCGTAGCTGCCCCCATTAACGTTGCCTGGACTGCCTGGATAAGATTTTCTTTTCCTTTTTTGGTTGAAAGACACTTTCACCCCCTTTAGTTTTATTGAAGGACACTTTCACCCCCTCTAGTTTGTAAAAAGACACTTTCACCACTTAGTGTGCCGAACTTCAAGAAATTTACACTCTCTGATTGCGACACCCTTATTAGTTTGGAAGTGGGGTCCGTCACTTAAAATAATTCTAGAGACAAATTTGTCATGTGTATCATGCAAAAGTGTAATATACAATTGGGTGCAAATTTGTCCAAAACATTATTTTTATTGACTGTTCCAATTCTAGACTAAGGGTGTAACAGTATGGGGTGTATGTTTTCTAAAGTTAAGCACCTAAAGAGGTGAAAGTGTTTTTTCTCAAACTGGAATGGGCGGAAGTGTTCTTCAATGAAACTAGAGGGAGTGAAAGTATCTTTTACCATTGTAAGGATACGATATTTCGTTTCATGGTCACCATTTGTTAATTTTACATGTGTCCAATCACGATAAAAACAAAACTCAAAAGCCTCTAGAAAAAATATAGCCATAAAGTACGTAGAAGTTAGCGGTAACTGAATGATAAAATTGGAAAAAAGCGAGGGGCTAGTGTCTTCCAGCGATAAGCCCAGAGGGCATAACCCGAAAAAATGGACAATAGTACCGGGGGGGGGGGACTATCTGAAGAGCGATAGGACAAGAGCGTATCCAAAAAAGTTATGCAGGGCGATGGGGTGAAGTACCCTAGGTCGATAGCTTGATAGTTGCGTTGGGCTGCTAAGAGCATTTCCGACCATTCTCGTTTTTTCATATTTGAAAAATTTGTTGAAGGAATATTTCTACAAAAGTAAACCCTAGATAGACAATTAAAGATATAGCTAGCGGAAGCGATTAAACTGGTTTACCTGTTGCAGCGTAATCGTCCATAGATGACATCTCAGATCTTTGTTGCGCTTGTTCACGTGCTCCAAGTTCCAGCAATCAGTGTGCATCACATGGACGGAAAATCACTATGATTCACACCACGTTCCTCCTTTGGATGAATGTTGAAGAGAAGATTAGGGTTCCGATGTATCACATGATGATTTATTGTGAAGCTGTCTCTATATTTGATAAACTTGTAGCTAACTACAATGTACTCCCTTGAGGTTTTGAGTTAATTACAAAGCAGCCTCAATGGGCGCTACATGTGCTTTCTAACATCTCCCACTCGACCCGTGGGGCTGCGCATAGCTCCACCGGTCACTAGCGAATTGCTTTGAGCTGCTTGCCGTGACGTATACCTAGTCCTCAGTACCCACATGGTTACCATTCTTCCATTTACGATTCTCATTGTCGTGCCCGTTTTGGCCATGGAACACTTATATCCTGGTTTCATGAGTGGTCTTAGAGAATTTAGCCTAGTCATTCTCCTCGAACTGGCCCACAGTTCCCACTCATATAGGTGAGTCTCATAAAGAGTATCTTGTCATACCCCACTTGGTCTTTTACCCAAGATATGAGCTCATTAAAAGCTTTAACGCTTAACCTTGTCCAATACAAGCGTCACTCGACTTTCACCCTATGAATAGGTTAGGAAATTAAATTTCCTCAGTGAATAAATATTTGCACAATAGGTTGGTTGGCCCTTTGAACCTAGTTATTGGGGTTTGCAATCATCTAAGTTGGGTTTCCTCTATGTGCAACTCGGTGAGATAGGCTTTTGCCCCATTCCCCTCGATGAACTAAACACTTGCTCTCTCTCGGTAATCCCTTTGATAGAGGGTCTGCTAAGTTCTCCTTAGACTTCGCGTAATCGATCGATATTATTCCATTTGACAGCAATTATTTAATGGTGTTGTGTCTACGACGAATATGTCTAGACTTACCATTATAGATACTATTATGTTCCCTTCCAATGACCAATTGACTATTGTAATGGATGTAGATAGGTGCCACTGGTTTTGGCAACGTTGGAAGTTCTTCCGAAAATTGTCGAAGCCATTCTGCTTCTTCCCCTGATTTATCCAAGGCAATGAATTCAGATTCCATTGTGGATCCAGCAATGAAGGTATGTTTAGAAGACTTCCAGGACATGGTTTCACCTCCTAGGGTAAAGCAATACCAACTTCTGGATTTTGGATCCTTTGTATCCGATATCCAATTGGCATCACTATCCCCCTCAAGTACAGTTGGGTACCTAGTATAGTGTAGTATGTGTGTTAATTTATATCTTATATACTTTAGCACCCGAGACAATCCTTTCAAGTGATTTGCACTAGGATTGCACGTGAATCGATTGAGTTTGCCAACTTCTTGAGTAACATCGGGTCTAGTGGAGTTCATGAGATACATTAGACTTCCGATAACTTGAGCATATTCGATTTGCCTTACACTAGTCCCATGATTTTTGGAGAGGTGTAGATTAAGATCAACCAGAGTCTTAACTTCCTTGCTATCGTTCTTGTCGGATTTTCCTTACACTGCCCCATGGGTCAAATTCTTCTGAATGGTATGAAATATTCCAATTTACCTTGGGTGTCATGGATCTTGGCGTGGCAAAGTTAGAAGTGATGATGAGGCTAGCCTTATGAAAGCCTGGAAAAGTTCAAACAGGCTGAGTACGATGTTTATTCGCATGACTGTGGCGAATAACATCAAGACTTCTCTTCCCAAGGTTGATAGTGCCAAAGAATTGTTGGAGGCTATTAAGGAGCGCTTTAAAGCGGCTGATAAGTCTCTAGCAGGAACACTCATGAGTGAATTGATCAGCATGAAATATGTTGGCAATAAAGGGATTCAGGATCACATCCAGAACATAGCTGATAAGGATGCAAAACTGGCAGCACTGGGCATGAAAATTGATGAGCCCTTCTTGGTTACATTTGTGCTGAACTCACTCTCTGCAAAGTATTGCCCATTCAAAATAACTTATAACGCACATAAGGATAAGTGGAATTTGAATGAGCTGACTAGTATGTACATTCAGGAGGAGCTGAGATTAAGGCAAAAAGTACACAATGTTTCCTTGGTTGTCACTCATGAAAGTAAGAAAAGTAAAAGAAATAGTGTGAAGAAAGGTAATGGACCAGCACCAAAGAAAGGAAAAGGACGTGGAGGAAATATCCAGGATAATGGGAATGACCACAACGTCAAGTGTTACTTTTGTAACAAGAAGGCACATGTGAAGAAGGACTGTGAAAAGCGTAAGGCTTGGTTCAAAAAGAAAGGTACACAACTTTCTTTTGTATGTTACGAATCAAATATTGCTGACGTTCCTTCAAATTCTTGGTGGTTAGATTATGATGCCACAACTCACATCACGAATTCAATGCAGGGACGGAAATCGGAGGAAAGTGAGAAGATCATTTATATCGGGAACTGTCTCAAAGCTAATTTTGTTCTCATTGGCACTTATCGTTTGATATTAGATGGGTCATAAGTTAGATCTTTATAACACTTTTTACGTACCTTCGATTTTTAGGAATCTAGTATCTTTGTCTAAACTAGATTTGTTTGGATATTCTGCTTTATTTGATTGTTAAAAACCCGGTTTAATGTTTCAATCTAATATTCTTGGTTCTGGAATTTTATGTGATGGTTTATATAGAATTCCTTGGATCATGAGTTTGAACAATCATTATTGATTATGGATTCGAATCGTGGTGTGAAACGTGGTTTTTCAAATGAAAGTTCTTCTACCTTGTGGCATAGACGTTTGGGACATATTTCTAAAGAAACGATTCAAATGTTAGTGAAATATGGAACTTTGGAGAATCTAGACTTCACTGACTTTGAGATGTGTGTGGATTGCATTAAGGGAAAGCAAACCAAACACAACAAGAAAGGTACCACAAGATGTAAAGAACTTCTTGAGATCATTCACACGGATATTTTTTAAATCCCTATTCCATGTTTTACTGGTGAAAAGTATTTCATTACCTTTATAGATGATCTATCACGTTTTGGTTATCTTTATCTACTCCATGAAAAGTCTCAAGCTTCTGACATCCTTAAGGTGTACATTACGTAATTTGAGAGACAATTGGATAGGAAGGTTAAAGTTGTTAGATCAGATAGAGGTGGTGAATGTTATGGAAGATATAATGAGTCAGGACAAAATCCCGGGCCATTTGCTAAATTCCTAGAGACGCGGGGAATTTTTTCTCAATACACAATGCCAGGTACGCCTCAGCAAAATGGTGTTGCTGAGAGGCATAACCGAACTCTTATGGATATGGTTAGGAGCATGTTAAGTGATTCATCTATACCCATTTCACTATGGAGTGAAGCCTTGAAAACCGCTATGCATATCTTAAAACGGGTTCCTAGTAAAGCTGTTCCGACTACTCCTAACGAGTTGTGGACTAGAAGGAAACCTAGTGTAAGGCATATGCATGTTTGGGGTTTTCCAGCCGAGGCTCGAATCTACAATCCACATGAAAGAAAGTTAGATTCAAGAACAGTTTCTCAATACTTTATTGGTTATCCATTAAAGTCAAAAGGGTATAGATTTTACTGTCTTGATCATAGTTTGAAACTTATTGAAACTAGAAATGCCAAGTTCTTGGAGACTGGCGAGGTTAGTGGGAGTAGTGAATCAAGTAAAGTTGAGCTTGATGATATTAGAGTGGATGTTATTCGATCCAATCCTTCTCAAGCGAATGTTGTTCCTGAGGTGAATGAACAACATGATAGTAATGATTCACCACCCCAGGAGGATATTGTTGGGTTTTGACGTAGGTAACGCAGCGGAATAACAAAAAAAATCTACTCAAAGCCCACCAAGGATCACAGGAAGAGTTATCATAACATGATAAGAGCATAGAAGATGTGTACCTTGGTTTGGGATATCACACGAAGAATAGTGTCTTCGTCCGTATGAATATCCACACCTTGGATCTTGATTGGATTCCTTCTCACCGCCATGTGCTAGAAATTGAAGAAGGAGGAGGATGATCACGCAAAACGGAGCATTAAGGCCTTGCCTTGGTGTAGCCGATGGCAAAGGGGGCGGACGAGTAGAGGGCTTCGGCCTTCTTCCTTGTCTCTCTCTCTTTCTTTGTTAAGTTCTCTCAAATAATGACTTGTCTTGAGAATTAACAAGCTAGACTTCGTTTATATAGTCATAACTCTTTATTAACTACATAAAGGACCCAATACTAATCATGTCCTTACATGGATTAGCCCACATGCAAATTAGTCCCACTAAGTTTGCTTGTGGTTGCGTTATGATCCTTTTATTAATTAGTCCAACTAATTAATACCTACATCCAATTTAATCCATCCGGTGTGTGACCCCATAGGTTTCAACTTAGTTGGTAGTAACTCATTACTAATATGGAGGGGTGTCTAGCAACACATCCATGCCACCCAACTAATAGAAATAAGTCAGTGATCCCGACAAACCTTGTACGCAATATCTCATATTGTATTATCCCATTGTCTCCATATTTGGATTGGACACGAGACATAATAGTTGCACTCGTATATCCAATCCAAAGTTTCTCGTTCCTGGGAATATGCTTATGCAAGAAGATAACATCAATATCTCCATATTGATTTATTTGAGTCTGGCTAGACATTCAATAAGCACCATCCCTCGAATGGCCATTGATATTTACTCCCATTATGTGGGAGGTGAAAATCCTCTCTACGTCACTACGATCTCTAAGGTTGCTTCCTATCATGCCCGATAGCTATCTTTATAGTTGCCCGATTAAGGAACAACGTTGGATAACATCAAAGCATGATATTACACAACTAGAGTATCTAGTGACTTCAAGTCTAAGGATTACAATATTATTAGCACTACGAGAAGCGATTGTGACTTTGACATAATCTAATGTATCCTTCTCCTCGTTGGTCAATTCAGTATGCCATTACTCCTAATGCATACCCATGTGTTAAACTTGATATCTCCATATCAATCTACACACATACTAGTCTATATTTGATCGTCCTATTAACCAACATAATGATATAGGGATAATTAAGATAAAAAAACACATTGTATCTAAGGACTTCATTATATTAAATATCACAATAAATAATAAATGAATATTCTTGCCAAACAATGTTCATACTAAATATAGATTTGCCAAATCTCAGGATCCTCAAAACCCACTGGTTGTGTCATATACACATCCTCCAGGAGGTTCTCATAAAGGAACGCTGTTTTGACATCCATTTGCCAAATCTCGTAGTCATAGTATGCTGCAATAGCAAGTAGGATTCGAATGGATTTAGTCATGGCGACTGGTGAAAACGTCTCATTATATTCAACACCATGAATCTATATATAACCTTTAGCTACTAATCGCCCCTTGTAGGAAAATACCTTTCCATCCATGTCGGTGTTCTTCTTGAAGACCCACTTTCACCCTATGGGCCGAGCCCCTTCAGGTGATTCCACCAAAGTCCATACTTTGTTGGTATACATGGAATCCATTTCGGATCTCATGGCTTCCAGCCAATTCTTGGAGTCTTGGCCTTTCATGGCCTCCCCGTAGGTTGCAGGCTCATCATCCATGAGTAGTATTTCATCGGGCTCAGTCACGAGAAGTCTGTACCTCTCTGGCTCATGACGTACCCTTCCTGGCCTACGGAGTTCCTGTGTAACCTGAACAGGTTCTTCCACAACAACTTGCGGTTCTTGTTCATGTTCCATCATCAGTTCAGTGATTTGTGGTTCTTGAATTTCTTCAAGTTCTACAGTCCTCCCACTTGCTTCTTAGAGACTAGCTCTCTTTCTAGAAACACGTCGGTCCGAGCTACAAACACTTTGTTCTCGATTGGATTGTAGAAATAATATCCTTTAGTTTTCTTAGGGTATCCCACAAACTTAAACTATCCTCTTTGGGTTCGAGCTTGTCTGTTTGTAAATGCTTTACATAGACATCACAACCCCAAATCTTCATAAACGACACTATGGGACGCTTCCCAGTCCATATCTCATATGGTGTCTGCATGACTGATTTGGATGAAACATGGTTAATGGTAAAAGCTGCAACTCACTCCCCAAACTGATATTGGAAGATCTTTTTGACATCGCACCATATCTAACAGTGTGCGATTCCTCCTCTCGGACACGCCGTTCCATTGTGGCGTTCCGGGTGGAGTGAGTAGGGACACTATCCCACACTCTCTAAGATACTCGTCAAACTCTTGGCTCAAGTATTCTCCTCCACGATCCGATAGCAAAGCCTTAATACTTTTACCAAGTTGCTTCTCTACTTCATTCTTGAATTTCTTGAACAATTCAAAGGATTCATATTTGGCCTTCATACGGTATAAAAATCCATATCTACTGAAGTCATCAGTAAATGTAATGAAGTAGGTGTAACCACATCTGGCAGGCGTGGGAAACGGCCCACATACATCGGTATGTATGAGTGCTAGTAACTCACTAGTCCTCTCACTTTTATTATTGAAAGGGGACTTTATCATTTTTCCTAACAAACAAGACTCGCATGTCTCATATGATTCCAAATCAAATGAGTCTAGTAGTCCATCCTTATGGAGTCTAAAAATATGTTTCTCATTTATATGGCCTAGACGACATTGCCATAGATATGTAGGATTTAAATCATTAGTTTAATCCCTTTAGTATTTATGTTATAGACGGAATTATTTAGATCAAGGATATACAATCCATTAGACAAATGCGCACTACGATAGTGCATACTATCAAAGTTAATGGAGCATCACTGGTCCTTTATTGAAATAGAAAAACCCTTCTCGTCCAAACAAGAAACGAATATAATGTTTCTGGTCATAGCAGGCACATAATAGCAATTGTCTAATTCTAAAATAAGTCCAGAAGACAAACATAGTTCATAAACGCCTATAGCAAATGCAACAACTTTTGTTCCATTCCCGACGCGTAGATCTATCTCCCCTTTAGGAAATCTTCTACTTCTTTTCAAATCCTGCACATTTTGACAAATGTGAGATCCACATCCAGTATCCAATACCCAAGATGGAGAAATATATATATTGACGTCTATAACAAAAATACCTGGTGGTGGTGGAATCACTATTCCAAGCTTCTTATCCTCCAGATACTTGGGGCTATTCCTCCTCCATTGACCTGGATGGCTACACTAGTGAAAATCACCTTTAGCCACGCCCCCACTAGGATTTAGGGCTTCCTCGGACTTTTCAACTTTCTTGCACTTTCCTTTAGAAGTAGAGGCAACTCCCTTGCCCTTCCTCTTATTCACCATCATTATGGATTTGCCCTTGCCTTTTTTGATGTTCTGTTCATCTGTCTTTAGCATGTTCCGTAAGTATGGCAGAGTCTTACTGATCTCATTCATGTTATATTTCATGATGAACTGGTTATAAATGTTAGGCAACGATTGCAAGACAAGATCAGTAGCCAAATCTTGGCTGGGTGGGAACCCCAGCCTCGTGAGGTTCTCAAATGTACCCGATCATTCGGAGTACATGAGGCCCAACTGGGTTCCCTTCTGCAAGACTGCTCTTGAACAGTGCCTTGGACACCTCATACCGCTCATGCCTTGCTTGTTCCTAGAATAACTATTTCAAGTGTATGATCATATCATAAGCTTCCATGTTCTCGTGTTGCTTCTGAAGCTCAGAGGTCATGGTGCAGAGCATGAGGCAAGTCACGTCGTTAGAATCATCTATTTGTTTCTGACGTGCTCTTACGTCGGCTAGAACAGACTCATCCTGGGGTGGTTCTGGAATATGATTGTCTAAGACGTATCACTTCTTTTCTTGCTTAAGGACGATCCTTAAGTTTCTGTAACAGTCAATGAAATTTGTTCCAGACAGTTTGTCCTTCTCAGGGACAGATCGCAGGGGTAAAGTTGATGCGTGATTGTTTGCCATTTGGAATTCTTCAAAACGAGAAATATCAAATTTTTGTATTTTGAACAACATAACTATATTCAACAATGGATAGATTATTAAATAGAGATACCACTATTTTACTCGGATTGATAGCCATCACTATTAATGCGGAAAATATCATATATATTTTCTAGTGAGTCCAAGATTCATATTTCACTTCTTCTTGAGCTTGTTTTGGCAAGTCACCCAAGAATTGGTTATTTAGGTATGAACTATTCCAATTGCATCCCATGCAACTCTTGTTCCAATTAGGCAAATAATTCATTATTCTTTATCCTTTAGATAACACCTAATTGGCATGCCTCTAGGCTCATCAATCCAATTGATTTTATCCTTTTGCGTCCAACCTCTTCCTTCAACAGTCACACATTACTTGCTTGTGTCGTCCTCATCATATCAAGGTAAATTAAAAGGCCTTGCTTTGGCAAGCCCGAATTTAATAGACTTTGATCATGAAGGGTGTTCAGGCAAGAGAAGGCAAATCGCAATATTTTTATTGAGGTATTTAATAATCATTATTCGTTTGGTTGATCCCATCAACATGATCTAAATATTTGGATTGGGCAATCCACAATAAAAGATCAAACTTGTTTATTATTATCTTGTTAACGTTTTGCCAGTATCGCCATACACACAAAAATAAATAACAAGATATAAATAATAAGGGTGAAAGACAAAAACGACCCCTCGAGTATGGGGTATATACAAAAAAAACCCCTCGTGTTCGGGGATATACGAAGACCACCCCTGTGACTAACGGCACACTAACAGAAGGGTAAGAAGACATATTTACCCTCATTTTGCTAAAAAATGCCACACTATAAATACATGTTTTTCCTACTTTCTCCCCCACTTTTAACCTAACTGCCTCCTTCCTCCTCTCTCTCTCTCTCTCTCTACCTCCACCACCATCCACGCCCTCCCACCCATCCCCCCCCTCTCTCTCTGCCTCCACCACTATCGAACAACAATCACCAACCTCCATCTCCTTCCCCTGTTTTACCCGAGAAAAACCACCTCCAGCACTGCACCACCACCGAAATCACCCCCAAACAACCACCGAACAACCCCTCCATCAACAACAGCACGGTAGCAGCAGCCGACGCCGCTGCTCTGTTTTGGCGAGCCACCACCGGCACTCTCTCCAACTCTCTAAACGAGCCCAACAGCCAAGCCGTCGCCTGAGCAACCGGCAACAGCAGATCGGAAGCCATAAAATTGACACGCCTTCCTTCTCCGACCGATTACCACCGCCACCAAATCCGTGGTGATGGTTGATCCACAATCCCCGAAGCTCCTCCTCGGAAACAGTGAGTTTACCTCACGATCCACAATCCACTGGCCGATGATGAACAGTGGCGACCTAGCAGAGACTTCGAATTGTACCTCGCCGAAGACCGGAGACGATGAGGAGGTGAAACCCAGGAAGAGGTTTCGATCAGTTCTCCGATCAGTTCTTCTAAGTCCGGCGATTCTGGTGACGGCGATGGGGTCGTCGATTAGGGCACAGGCGGACAATCGTTCTGCTCGGTAAAAGCAACTGGAGTGAAAGAGAGAATAAAAATTACTCAGTTACAACCAGATGGGTCTCCCTCTGTCTTCTCCTCCTTCTTTCCGTTGCCGCTGGACAAGTTCAAGACGGTAGCATCTCTCTCTCAATTGTCTCTGGACTTCTGCAACTGAGAAATTGATTTGTGGGTGTTTCTTAAGTCTGATATATGGTTGGTTTCAAGTTGAAAAGCTATGTTTTTTGCTACTGAAAGATTTCTGGGTGTGATAGAACAGAAATTGGTGGAGATGTTTACTTGTGAAGGATAGAGTTTTTATTGTATTCACAGTTGTTGGTGTTGCTGTGAATAGATGATATTCACAATTTACTAAATAAAATTGTTGCTGCTGTTGTTGTGTTCGTTGTTGTGGTCCTGATTTTATATTTGTTTTTGATTTTGTGGTGGTGTCGGTGGGCATTCAGCGGTGGTTGTGTTTCTGGTGGTGTTGCTGTGTCTGGTGGCGTTGGTGTTGGTGTTTCTTGTGGTGTGTTGGTGGTTGATGTGGTGGTGATGAAGAACACCAACAACATTAAGCACAATAAATACAAAAATACAACTATGGGCAAAATAGTCATAAAAAAGGTCATATTACACCCTTATACTAACTGATTGTAACAGAAGGGTGGTATATGTCTAACGTCCGACGTTAACAGGGGTGGTCTTCGTATATCCCCGAACACGAGGGTTTTTTTTGTATATACCCCATACTCGAGGGGTGGTTTTTGTCTTTTACCCAAATAATAAACATCCACAAAAGAAAAATTAACGTGGCATGGATATGGCTTCTAGACTAAGATATTACCAAGCCAATGATAATATCTATATGCCCTAAAGTGACAAGCTCATCTCCATATGCTCCACCATAGCTGCGTGCGTCTAGGGTGGGACCTTCATCGTCTTTGTAGCTTCTTTGGTCCTCCGGTCTTCTTCTCCATGCTCGTGGCTATCATCAAGATATTTCTAATTCTAGCCTAACATGTAGAATAAATAAAACCTCACATGTCGAGAAGATAATCAGCTCTCAAGCCGTAAAATTAACTAACTATTAAATTAATTTGATCAGCCCGCAGGCCGTAAACCAAAACACAACAAACACAAACATCCACAACCTAGGCCATATCCATCCACCATGCAACAAAGCACATAATACAGTTAAAACAAAATTTTAACGTGCTTGTTCAATAAGTTGAAATTGGGCAATTAGGGTCACAACGGTCCAAGGAATCCACCGTCCAACATGGCCGAAGACCAAGGCTAGGCCTTGGGGCGGTCGGCCGAGCCTCACGCGCGGCTAGGCCGGCCCAACCTCTTGGCCCAGCCTAGCTTGGGAAGCAAGGCAAGGGGGAGGTCCCCTAAGGGGGACAGAACCTCCTTTGGAATTGTTTCCAAAACAATTCCTTGCCTTGTTGCCCAAACTTAGTTGTTTCCATAAAGTTGTTTCCATAATTGGAAAAACCGTTTTTCCCAATTATGTGCCCAAGAACCCTAATTTCAAGAACATAATTATTCACATCCTATGTGATTAAACTCACCAATTTACACATCCAATGTCAAATTAGATCTTGTTTATCTTGAATCAGATTCAATTTGCATCTACTATGCTAATTAATTTCAGTTTCGCGTAATATAAATAAAACGGTGTATAAAATGAAATCGTAACACATAAAATCATGCTATGCACTACGACCCGTGGATCTGATACCACTGTTGGGTTTTGACATATGTAAAGCAGCGGAATAAAAAAAAACTACTCAAAGCCCACCAAGGATCACAGGAAGAGTTATCATAACATGATAAGAGCATAGAAGATGTGTACCTTGGTTTGGGAGATCACACGAAGAATAGTGTCTTCGTCTCTATGAATATCCACACCTAGGATCTTGATTGGATTCCTTCTCACCGCGATGTCATAGCAACGGAAGAAGGAGGAGGATGATCACGCAAAACAGAGCACCAAGGCCTTGCCTTGGTGTGGTCGACGGCAAAGGGGACGGATGGGCAGAGGGCTTCGGTCTTCTTCCTTGTCTCTCTCTCTTTCTTTGTTAAGTTCTCCCAAATAATGAATTGTATTGAGAATTAACAAGCTAGATTTCCTTTATATAGTCATAACTCTTTATTAATCATGTCCTTACATGGATTAGCCCACATGCAAATTAGTCCCACTAAGTTTGCTTGTGGTTGCGTTATGATCCTTTTATTAATTAGTCCAACTAATTAATACCTATATCCAATTTAATCCATCCAGTGTGTGACCCCCATAGGTTTTTACTTAGTTTGTAGTAACTCATTACTAACATGGAGCGGTGTCTAGCAACACATCCATGCCACCCAACTAATAGAAATAAGTCAGTGATCCCGACAAACCTTGTTCCAAATATCTCATATTGTATTATCCCTTTGTCTCCTTATCCTGATTGGACACGAGACATAATAGTCACACTCGTATATCCAATCCATAGTTTCTCATTCATGGGAATATGCTTATGCAAGCAGATAACATCAATAACTTCATATTGATTTATTTGAGTCTGGCTAGACATTCAATTAGCACCATCCCTCGAGTGGCCATGGATATTTGCTCCCATTATGTGGGAGGGAAAAATCCTCTCTACGGCACTACGATCTCTAAGGTTGCTTCCTATCATGCCCGATAGCTATCTTTATAGTTGTCCAGTTAAGGAACAATGTTGGATAACATCAAAGCATGATATTCCACATTAGAGTATCTAGTGACTTCAAGTCTAAGGATTACAATATTATTAGCACTGCGAGAAGCGATTGTGACTTTGACATAATGTAATGTATCCTTCTCGTCGTGGGTCAATCCAGTGTGTCGTTACTCCTAATGCATACCCATGTATTAAACTTGATATCTCCATATAAATCTACACACATACTAGTCTATATTTGATCGTCCTATTAACCAACATAATGGACTAGGGATATTTAAGCAACACATTGTATCTAAGGACTTCATCATATTAAATATCATAATAAATAATAAATGAATATTCTAGCCAAAGCAATGTTAATACTAAATATAGATTGCCTCTAGGGAACCTATTCCAACAGTCTCCCACTTGCACTAGAGCCAATTTGGTGCATCTCGTATGCCTATAGATCTAGCGTGTCCTTCATGCTTTCGCTGTGCAAGTGGCTTTGTGAGCGGATATGAAAGATTATCATCCGTTGGAATCTTGCACATCTCCTCGATCAATCATATCATGAATAAGATGGAATCTCCTAAGTACATGCTTTGATTTCTGGTGTGATCTTGGTTCCTTGGCTTGTGCGATCGCTCTGGAGTTGTCACAATACAACTCTATGGGATCCACGATGCTAGGGACCACACCGAGCTAAGTGATAAACTTCTTTATCCAAAATGACTCTTTTGCTGGTTTCGCAGCACCAATGTACTCAGCTTCAGATGTAGAATCAGCAACTGTCCCTTACTTGGAACTCTTCCAGCTCACAGCTCCTCCATTCAGAAAAAACATGTATCCCGACTACGATCTGTAGTCATCTTTGTCGTTTTGGAAGCTTGCATCATTGTAACCAATTACACTCAACTCTTCCTTACCTCCAAATATCGAGAATGCATCCTTAGTTCTTCTCAAGTACTTTAGGATATTCTTGACAGCAATCCAGTGACTCTCACCTGGATTAGCCTGATATCTGCTTACCATACTCTACGCGTATGAAACGTCTGGTCTAGTACACAACATGGCGTACATGATAGATTCTATGGCCGAAGCATAGGGTATCCTAATCACGCGGTCTTTCTCAATCTCATCGGAAGGACAGTCAGTCTTAGAAAGAGTGACTCCATGCGAAATGGGCAAGAATCCTTTCTTGGAATCTTGCATGTTGAACCATTTTCAACACATTGTCTATATATGTACTTTGGCTTAGGCCGAGCAGCTTTCTAGATCAATCCCTTTATATTTTGATACCAAGTATATAAGCTGCATCAACTAAGTCCTTCATTGTGAAATACTTTCCTAGACAATCTTTAACAGATTGCAAAGTAGGAATATCGTTTCCAATGAGAAGTATGTCATACACATACACGACCAGAAACACTACAGAGCTCCAACTAACCTTCGTGTAAACACAGGGATCATCTTTGTTCTTGATGAAGCCAAACTCTTTGACCGCGTCAATAAAACGTCGATTCCATCTCCTGGAATCTTGCTTGAATCCATAAATGGATCTTTGTAGCTTACAGACTTTATTAACATTCTCTGGATCCTCAAAACCCTTCGATTGTGTTATATACACATCCTCGAGGAGGTCCCATAAAGGAATGTTTTTTTGACATCGATTTTCCAAATCTCGTAGTCATAGTATGTTGCAATAGCAAGTAGGATTCGAATGGATTTAGTCATGGCGACTGGTGAAAAGGTCTCATTATATTCAATACCATGAATCTATCTACAACCTTAAGCTACCAATCGCCCCTTGTAGGCAATTACCTTGCCATCCATGTCGGTGTTCTTCTTGAAGACCCACTTGCACCCTATGGGTCGATCCCTTTCAGGTGATTCCACCAAAGTCCATACTTTGTTGGTATACATGGAATCCATTTCGGATCTCATGGATTCCATCCACTTCTTGGAGTCTTGGCCTTTCATGGCCTCCCCGTAGGTTGGAGGCTCTTCATACATGAGTGGTATGTCATCGGGCTCAGTCACGAGAAGTCCGTACCTCTCTGGCTCATCACGTACCCTTCCTGACCAACGGAGTTCCTGTGTCACCTAAACAGGTTCTTCCACAAAAACTTGTGATTCCTGTTCATGTTCCAACATCGATTCAGTGACTTGTGGTGCTTGAATTTCTTCAAGTTCTACAGTCCTCCCACTTGCTTCTTTAGAGACTAGCTCTCTTTCTAGAAACACGCCGGTCCGAGCTACAAACACTTTGTTCTTGGTTGGATTGTAGAAATAATATCCTTTAGTTTCCTTAGGGTATCCCACAAACTTACACTTATCCGCTTTGGGTCCGAGCTTGTCTGTTCGTAAATGATTTACATAGACATCGCAACCCAAAATCTTCATAAACGACACTATGGGACGCTTCCCAGTCCATATCTCATATGGTGTCTGCATGACTGATTTGGATGGAACATGATTAATGGTAAAAGCTGCAGTCAATTGAGCATGTCCCCAAAATGATATTGGAAGATCTGTTTAACACATCATAGATCGCACCATATCTAACAGTGTGCGATTCCTCCTCTCGGACATTCCGTTCCATTGTGGCGTTCCGGGTGGAGTGAGTTGGGACACTATCCCACGCTCTTTAAAATACTTTTCAAACTCTTGGCTCAAGTATTCTCCTCCACGATCCGATCGCAAAGCCTTAATACTTTTACCAAGTTGCTTCTCTAATTCATTCTTGAACTTCTTGAACAATTAAAAGGATTCAGATTTGGCCTTCATACGGTATACAAATCCATATCTACTGAAGTCATCAGTAAATGTAATGAATTAGGTGTAACCACCTCTGGCAGGCGTGGGAAACGACCCACATATGTATGAGTGCTAGTAACTCACTAGTCCTCTCACCTTTCTTATTGAAAGAGGACTTTGTCATTTTTCCTAACAAACAAGAATCGCATGTCTCATATGAGTCCAAATCAAATGAGTCTAGTAGTCCATCGTTATGGAGTCTAGAATTGTGTTTCTCATTTATATGGCGTAAACGACAGTGCCATAGATATGTAGGATTTAAATCATTAGTTTAATCCTTTTAGTATTTATGTTATAGACGGAACTATTTAGATCAAGGATATACAATCCATTAGAAAAATGCGAACTACGATAGTGCATACTATCAAAATAAATGGAGCAACACTTGTCCTTTATTGAAATAGAAAAACCCTTCTCGTCCAAACAAGAAACGAAAATAATGTTTGCTCATAACAGGCACATAATAGCAATTGTCTAATTCTAAATCTAAAATAAGTCTAGAAGACAAGGATAATTTATAAACACCTATAGCTAATGCAGCAACGTTTGCTCCATTCCTGACGCGTAGATCTATCTCCCCTTTAGCCGATCTTCTACTTCTTTTCAAATCCTGCACATTTTGACAAATGTGAGATACACATCCAGTATCCAATACCCAATATGGAGAAATAGATATATTTACGTCTATAACAAAAGTACCTGGTGGTGGTGGAATCACTATTCCAAGCTTCTTATCCTCCAGATACTTGGGGCAATTCCTCCTCCTGTGACCTGGATGGCTACAGTAGTGACAATCACCTTTAGCCACGGCCCCACTAGGCTTTAGGGATTCCTTGGACTTTCCAACTTTCTTGCGCTTTCCTTTAGAAGTAGAGGCAACTCCCTTGCCCTTCCTCTTATTCATTATCATTATAGATTTTCCCTTTCCTTTGTTGATGTTCTGTTCAGTTGTCTTTAGCATGTTCCGCAAGTCCGGCAGAGTCTTACTGATCTCGTTCATGTTATAGTTCATGATGAACTGGTTATAACTGTTAGGCAACGATTGCAGGAAAAGATCAGTAGCCAAATCTTGGCTGAGTGGGAACCCCAGCCTCAAGAGGTTCTCAATGTACCCGATCATTCGGAGTACATGAGGCCCAACTGGGTTCCCTTCTGCAAGACTTCTCTCGAACAGTGCCTTGGACACCTCATACCGCTCATGCCTTGCTTGTTCCTGAAACAACTGTTTCAAGTCTATGATCTTATCATAAGCTTCCATGTTCTCGTGTTGCTTCTGAAGCTCAAAGGTCATGGCGCGGAGCATGAGGCAAGTCACGTCGTTAGAATCATCTATATGTTTATGACGTGCTCTTACGTCGGCTAGAACAGACTCATCCTGGGGTGGTTCTGAAATAGGATTGTCTAAGACGTACCACTTCTTTTCTTGCTTAAGGACGATCCTTAAGTTTCTGTACCAGTCAAGAAAATTTATTCCAGACAGTTTTTCCTTCTCAAGGACAGATCACAGGGATAAAGTCGATGTGTGATTGTTTGCCATTTGGAATTCTAAACGAGAAATATCAAATTTTAGTATTTTGAAAAACTTAACTATATTCAACAATGGCTAGATTATTAAATATACTCCCACTATTTTACTCGGATTAATAGCCCTCACTATTAATGCGGAAAATATCATATATATTTTCTAGTGAGTCAAAGATCCATATTTCACTTTTTCTTGAGCTTGTTTGGGAAAGTCACCCAAGAATTGGTTATTTAGGTAGGAACCATTCCAATTGCATCTCATGCAACTCTTGGTCCAATTAGGTGAATAATTCATTATTCTTTATCCTTTAGATAACACCTAATTGTCATGCCTCTAGGCTCATCAATCCAATTGATTTTATCCAGTTGCGTCCAACCTCTTGCTTCAACAATCACACATTACTTTCTTGTGTCGTTCTTATCATATCAAGGTAAATTAAAACGCCTTGCTTTGGCAAGCCCAAATTTAATAGACTTTGATCATGAAGGGTGTTTAGGCAAGAGAAGGCAAATCACAATATTTTTGTTGAGGTATTTAGTAATCATTATTCGTTTGGTTGATCCCATCAACATGATCTACTTACTTGGATTGGGCAATCCAAAATAAAAGATCAAACTTGTTTATTATTATTATCTTGTTAAAGTTTTGCTAGTATCGCCATACACACAAAAATAAATAACAAGACATAAATAATTAACATCCACAAAAGAAAAATTAACGTGGCATGGATATGGCCTCTAGACTAAGATATTACCAAGCCAATGATAATATCTATATGTCCTAAAGTGACAATCTCATCTTCATGTGCTCTACCATAGCTGCGTGCGTCTAGGATGAGACCTTCATTGTCTTTGCAATTTCATTGGTCCTCCGGTCATCTTCTCCGTGCTCTAGACTATCATCTAGATATTTCTAATTCTAGCCTAACATCTAGAATAAATAAATAAATAAAACCTCATATGTCGAGAAGATGATCAGCTCGCAGGCCGTAAAATTAACTAATTTGATCAGCTCGCATGCCGTAAACCAAACCACAACAAACACAAACATCCACAACCTAGGCCATATCCATCCACCATGCAACAAAGCACATAATACAGTCAAAACCAATTTTTAACGTGCTTGTTCAATTTTAGTTGAAATTGGGTAATTAGGATCACAACGGTCCAAGGAATCCAATGTCCAACATGGCCGAACCACCCTAGGACCAAGGATAAGCCTTGGGGCGGTCGGCCGAGCCTCACGCGCGGCTAGGCCGCACACTAGGCCGGCCCAACCCCTTGGCCGATCCTAGCTTGGGTGTCAAGGTAAGGGGACGGTCCCCTAAGGGGGGCCGAACCTCCTTTGGAATTGTTTCCAAAACAATTCCTTGCCTTGTTGCCAAAACTTAGTTGTTTCCATAAAGATGTTTCCATCATTGGAAAAACCTTTTTTCCCAATTATGTGCCCAAGAACCTTTATTTTTCACGAACCCAATTATTCACATCCTATGTGATTAAACTCACCAATTTACACATCCAATGTTAAGTTAGATCTTGCTTATCTTGAATCAGATTCAATTTGCATCTACTATGCCAGTTAATTTCAGTTTCGCGTAATATGAACAAAACGGTGTATAAACTGAAATCGTAACACATAAAATCATGTTATGCACTACGACTTGTGGCTCTAATACCACTGTTGGATTTTGACATAGTTAACGCAGCGGAATAAAAATAAAAATCACAAGAAGAGTTATCATAACATGATAAGAGCATAGAAGATGTGTACCTTGGTTTGGGAGATCACACGAAGAATAATGTCTTCGTCTCTATGAATATCCACACCTTGGATCTTGATTGGATTCCTTCTCACCGCGATGTGACAGCAACGGAAGAAGGAGGAGGATGATCACGAAAAAGACGACAAAGGTGGCGGACGGGTAGAGGGCTTCGGTCTTCTTCCTTCTCTCTCTCTCTCTCTCTTGCTTTGTTAAGTTCTCTCAAATAATGACTTGTATTGAGAATTAACAAGCTAGAGTTCCTTTATATAGTCATATCTCTTTATTAACTACATAAAGGCCACAATACTAATCATGTCCGTACATGGATTAGCCCACATGCAAATTAGTCCCACTAATTTTGCTTGTAATTGCGTTATGGACCTTTTATTAATTAGTCCACCTAATTAAAACCTATATCCAATTTAATCCATCCGGTGTGTGACCCCATAGGTTTCTACTTAGTTGGTAGTGACTCATTACTAACATGGAGCGGTGTCTAGCAACACATCCATGCCACCCAACTAATGGGAATAAGTCAGTGATCCCTTTGTCTCCATATCCGGATTGGACAGGAGACATAATAGTCACACTCGTATATCCAATCCATAGTTTCTCGATCCTGGGAATATGCTTATCTTGGAATAGATGCCCTAGAGGCAATCTAGTTTAGTATGAACTTATTTTTGACTAGAACATTCGTTGTATTATTTATTGGAAATTTAATATAAAGAAGTCCTTAGACTTAAAATTGTGTTGTGTATCTTAAATATCCCTAGTCCATTATAACGATTAAATATGAAAATCATCTATAGACTAGTATGGGGTTGGATTGATATGGAGATATCATGATCCAACACATAGGTATGCATTAAAGGTAATGGAATACTGGATTGACCCATCTCCGAGAAGGCTACATACATGTTATGTAAAGTCCCAAGCGCTTCTCGTTGTGACAATGGTATTTTCATCCTTAGACTTGAAGTCACTAGATTGTCTAGTTGTTGATTATTGTGATTTTGGTAGCGTCAAACGCTACATCGTAACTGGGTAGCTATAAAGGCGTGTATCGGATACAATAAGAAGCAATCTTAGGAATCGAAGTAGACGTAGATAGAAAATTTTCCCTCCCACGTAACAGGAGCAAATATCCGAGGCCACTCGAGGGATAGTGCTGATGGAATGTCTTGCCAGACTCAAATAAATCAATTTATGATATTGATGTTATTTGCACGAATAAGGTTATTCCCAGGATCGATAAACTATGGATTGGATATACGAGTGTGACTTGTATGTCTCGTGTCCAATCCGGATATAGAGGAAAAGGGATGTGGCAATTACTTGCACAAGTTTTGCCGGATGACTATTCTATTAGTTGGCTAGAATGGATGTCTTGCTAGAGACCGCTCCATATTAGCAAATTCTTGCTACCAACTAGATAGAACCTATGGGGTCACACGCTAGATAGGGTTGAACTAGATTTAGGAATTAATTAATGTGATTAATTAATTAGAAGGATCACTTTGAAACACCTTACAAACTTAGTAGGACTAATATGCAAGGAATGGACTAATCCGAACTCATGTTGGATTAGTAAGGGCCTTTAGGTAGTTGACAAGGAGTTGTTGGACTATATAAAGGATGCTCATAGCTTATTTCCTACACTAATGCTCATAACATAAGTTGAGTGGGAGAGAAAAAATGAAAGAGAGCAAGACCCAAGGAGGCCGAACCCTACCTCCTTGGTCCGCCCCCTACCCGTCGACCACAAGAGGAAGCCGAAAGCTTCCATTGTGATCTCGTTGCGTGATTTCTTCTTCCTCTTCCTCTGGTCCAAGCTATCACAAAGTAGAAGGATGATCTAGATCTCAACTCTAGGCGTGGATCAACCGTAGAGACGTGGCACATTTCATGTTACAAGTCATCACGGGAGAACCCTAAGGTGTGTAACATGATTCTTCCTTTACCAACGTTATGTTTCCCTTCCTGTGATCCTTGGAGGGTATTGAATGGATAATTTATCTTTCCGCTGGGTATTCATGATCAAAACCCAATAGTGGTATCTCAGCCACATGTCATAGAAAATATATGTGGTTTATGTGTTACGTTTTGATAAGTTTTACTCTTTAAATTTTGATGTTTATCGCATAAAACGGACAAACCATGCATATAATGCAATTTGTCAATAATCAAACAAAACAAGACCTAGTTTTTTGCATCGGGTGCATGAATTAGTGAGTTTGAGAAATTTTAGGATCTTAGATCTAGGGTTTGGGCACCAATTTGGAAACTAGTTTCAAATTTGGAAACTTTTTGGACTTGGGGAACAAGTAATGAGTTATTTTGGAAACAAATAAGGAGGTTCGGCCCCTAGGAACGCCGCTATCCATTCCTTGCAGCCCAAGCCACCTAGGCCGAGGGCCTAGGCGGTCGGCCGACCCCACGGGTTGGGCCGACCGGCCTAGGCTCGGCCCAGGGTGGCTCCAAGGTTGTTCGGCCATTGCATGGTGGGCCCCTTGGTTTGGTTTAACCCTAGAAATCCTAAAATTAATTAAAAATGGACCAAGTGCGTTAAAATTGGATTTTACTAGTTTATGTGCAAATCGCATGGTGGTTGGATATGGTCTTAGGATGTGGTTTGATGTGATTTTTTAATTTTGTGGTTTGGTTTACGGCCTGCGAGCCGATCAATTTAATATAATAAGTAATTAGGGTTTACGGTCTGCGAGCCGATTTTTTTTCTCAACTTGTGAGATTCATTTTATTTAGTATAGTTGTTAGCTAGTGCTAGATAGAATATATTGTTAGCCAAGATTAAAGAAAAGAAAGCCACAAGAGATGGAGCATGGAGCATTCCACATGACTATGAAGGATGGACCAAATGATGAAGACGCATGGAGATGTGTTTGCTTTTAGAGTTCATAAATATTCCCATTGGCTTGGGAATATCTTAGTCTAGAAAAGACCATATCCATATCACGTTTTATTTATTTTGTGAGTTGTTTATTTTTCTTGTATTATTATTTTATGGTTGGTGTATGGATGATGCATGCAATTAGGATAATAAGATAATTAACAACCCGGATCTATTATTTGGAGTTGTGCCCAGATTCAAAATAGATAGATTAGTTGATATGGATCAACAAAACAATTAAGATTGAATTTTTTAAATCCCTCAAAATTCAAATATTGTGTTTTGCCTTCTCGTTATTTAAACACTCATTGTCATCATGATTTATCAAGCTCGTGCATGCCAAAGCAAGGCGACTTGGTTCATAATGATGCAATGCGATGACACAAGCAAGTATTGTGCAATTGTTTAAATAAGAGGTTGGACACAACTGGGTTATTAATATAATCAAAACCTAGAGACAAACAATTGGGATTATCCATGCGGATGGATAAATAAGGAGTTATTTGCCCAATTGAACCAAGAGTTGCATGGGATGCAATTGGAGTTGTTCCTACCTAAAGTAGTCAAATTTTGGGTGACTTGCCAAAGCAAGCTCAAAAGGAGATGAAACATGGATCTTGGCCCACTAGAAAATATAAATGATATTTTCTGCATTAATATCTTGAGGGTTATTAACCCGTAGAAAAATAGTGGGAGCTATATTTAATAAATTAGGCATTATTGAATATAGTCAAAAGTTCACAAATACTAAAACTTGCGTATTTTCCTTTTGTAGATTTCCAAATGGCAAACAAATCATCGATTTCACAACATTCCCTACGATCATTCCTTGAGAAGGACAAGCTCTCTGGAACCAATTTCCTTGATAAGTACAAAAACTTGAGAATCGTTCTCAAGCAAGATAAGAAATTGTACGCAATAGAGGAGCCAGTTCCAGCAGGTCCAGAGAACAATACTCCTGCAGCCCTAAAGGCGTATCAGAAGCGTGTGATGACGCTAATGATGCGGCCTGCCTCATGCTTTGCACTATGACCTCTGAGCTTCAGAAGCAACATGAGAACATGAATGCAGTCGATATGATCGAACACTTGAAGCAGCTCTTCCAAGAGCAGTCAAGGGTTGAGAGGTATGAAGTTTCTAAGGCATTGTTCAAATGTCATATGGCTGAAGTTAACCCTGTGGGACCTCATGTACTCCGTGTGATCGGGTATTTGGAGAATCTCGCACGACTAGGGTTCCCGGTCGGCCAAAAGTTGGCCACCGATCTCGTGTTGCAATCGTTGCCTGAAAGTTATGGACAGTTCATCATGAACTATAACATGAACGAGATCGTAAAACCACTGCCAGATTTACTCAATATGTTGAGGAGAGCTGAACAAAGCATCAACAAAGGTAAGGGCAAGGCCATTATGATGGTATAGAAAGGAAAAGGGAAAATGTTTGCCTCATCCTCCAAGGGCAAAGGCAAGTCAGTTTCTAAGCCCAAGGAACCTGTCCTTAAACCTGTTGGTGGCATTGCCAAAGGTGTGACTAAAGGTGAGTGTCACTACTGCAGTCTGGACACTGGAGGAGGAACTGCCCAAAACATATGGAGGACAAGAGGCTTGGAATAGTGATTCCACCACCACCAGGTATTTTTGTTGTAGATGTCAATTTAACTATCTCTACATCGTGGGTATTGGATACTGGATGTGGATCTCACATTTGTAGAAATGAGCAGGATCTAAATAGAAGTAGAAGATTGGCTGAAGGGGAGATAAACCTGCGCGTTGGGAATGGAGCAAAAGTTGTTGCATTGGACGTAGGCGGGTACGAGCTGTCTCTGCCTTCAGGATTAGTTTTAGAATTAAGTAATTGATATTTTGTGCCTGCTATGAGCAGAAACATTATTTCTATTTCGTGTTTGGACACGAAGGTTTTATTATTTCAATAAAGAACAATTGTTGTTCTATTTATTTTAATAATATTCACTATTGTAGTGCAAAATTATTTAATGGATTATATGTCCTTGATCTAAGCAATCCTGTCTACAACATTAATACTAAGAGGATTAAAATAAATGATTTAAATCCTGCTTACTTATGGCACTGTCGTTTAGGCCACATAAACGAGAAACGTGTATCTAGACTCCATAAGGATGATTTTCTAGACTCATTTGATTTTGAATCATATGAGACATGTGAGGCTTGTTTATTGGGAAAAATGACAAAGTCCCCTTTCAATAAGAAAGGCGCGAGGACTAGTGAGCAATTGGTGCTCGTACATACTGATGTATGTGGGCCATTTGCCACACCTTCCATAGGTGGTTACGTCTACTTCATCACATTTACTGATGATTTCAGTAGATATGGATTTGTATACCTTATGAAGGCCATATTCGAGTCCTTTGAAAGGTTCAAAGAATTCAAGAGTGAAGCAGAGAAGCAACTTGGAAAAAGTATCAATGCTCTACGATCGGATCGTGGAGGAGAATACTTGAGCCAAGAGTTTGACGACTATATTATAGAGTGTGGGATCGTGTCCCAACTCACTCCACCCATAACACCACAATAGAATGGCGTGTCCGAGAGGAGGAATCGAACACTATTGGATATGGTGCGATCTATAATGTGTCAAACTGATCTTCCATTATCATTATGGGGCTATGCTCTATTCAGTGCAGCTTTCACCATTAACCGTGTTCCATCTAAATCAGTCATGAAGACACCACATGCGATGTGGAGTGGGAGGCGTCCCACACTGACGTTCATGAAGATTCGGGGCTGCGATGTCTATGTAAAGCATTTACTATCAGACAAGATAGGGCCAAAGTTGGAGAAGTGTAAGTTTGTGGGGTACCCTAAGGAAACTAAGGGTTACTAGTTCTAAAATCCAACTGAGAACAAAGTGTTTGTTGCTCGGTTCGGCTTGTGTCTAGAAAGTGAGTTTGTCTCTAAAGAAGTGAGTGGGAGGACTGTAGCTTTTCTGGTCTTGTATATGGATGACATACTACTCATTGGAAACGACGTTCCCATGCTGCAATCTGTTAAAGATTGGCTAGGGAAGTGTTTCTCAATGAAGAACTTAGGGGAAGCAGTCTATATACTCGGTATAAAGATCTATAGAGATAGATCTAAGAGACTGCTAGGCCTAAGTCAGAGTACATATATTGACAAGGTGTTGAAACGGTTCAACATGCAAGATTCCAAGAAGGGATTCCTGCCCATGTCACATGGAATCACTCTTTCGAAGAGTGATTGTCCTTCCAATGAGATTGAGAAGGAACGCATGAGTAGAATTTCCTATGCCTCGGCCATATGATCTATCATGTACGCCATGTTATGTACTAGACCAGATGTGTCATATGCCTTCAGTATGACAAGCAGATAACAATCCAATCCAGGTGAGAGTCACTGGATTGCATTCAAGAACATCCTAAAGAACTTGAAGAACTAAGGATACTTTCTTGATATTTGGTGGAGAGGAAGAGTTGCATGTAAGGGGTTACACGAATGCAAGCTTCTAAACCAACATAGATGATTTAAGATCACAGTCGGGATATGTGTTTTGGCTGAATGGAGCAGCGGCGAGCTGGAATAGTTCCAAGCAAGAGACAGTGGCTGATTCTACAACAGAGGCTGAGTACATTGCTGCAAATGGAGCAGAAAAGGAAGTTGTTTGAATTAGGATTTTGTTTCCTGAACTTGGTGTGGTTCCTAGCATTGCAGATACAGTAGAGTTGTATTGTGACAACACTGGGGCAATTGCGCAATCAAAGGAGCCCTGATGACACAAGTAATCCAAACACGTGCTTAAGAAGTTTCATCTTATTCGAGATATTATCGATAGAGGAGACGTTCGGATATGCAAGATTCCTACAGATGAGAATCTGTCAGATCCACTTACAAAGCCGCTTGTTCAGCGCAAGCATAAAGGTAACACTAGGAGCATTGGCATATGGGATGCATCAGATTGACTCTACTGCAAGTGGGAGACTCTTGGAATAGATTCCCTAGGGGCAATCTAGTTTAGTATGAACTTGTTTTTGGCTAGAAAATTCGTTGTATTACTTATTGGATATTTAATTTAATGAAGTCCTTAGATTTTTCAATTGTGTTGTTTATCTTAAATATCCCTAGTCCATTATAATGATTAAATGGGACAATCATCCATAAACTAGTTTGGGGCTGGATTGATACAGAGATATCATGATCCAACAAATGGGTATGCATTAAAGGTAATGGCATACTTGATTGACCCATCTCCGAGAAGGCTACATACATGTTATGTAAAGTCAGAAGCGCTTCTTGTGGTGACAACGGTATTGTCAGCCTTAGACTTGAAGTCACTAGATTGTCTAGTTGTGTATTATTGTGATTTTGGTAGCGTCAAACGCTACACCGTAACTGGGTAGTGTTGGAATAGATGCCCTAGAGGAAATCTAGTTTAGTATGAATTTATTTGTGGATAGAAATTCATTTATTATTTATTGGATATTTAATATAACGAAGTCCTTAGATTTACAATTGTGTTGTTTATCTTAAATATCCCTAGTACGGTATAATGATTAATGGGACAATCATCTATAGACTAGTATGGGGTTGGATTGATATGGAGATATCATGATCCAACACATAGGTGTGCATTACGGGTAATGACGCACTGGATTGACCCATCTCCGAGAAGGCTACATACACGTTATGTTGAGTCACAAGCGCTTCTCGCGGTGCAATGTTATTGTCATCCTTAGACTTGAAGTCACTAGATATTCTAGTTGTGGATTATTGTGATTTTGGTAGCGTTAAACGCTACACCGTAACTGGGTAGTTATAAAGGCGTGTACTGGATACGATAAGAAGCAAGCTTAGAGATCGTAGTGGAAGTAGATAGAATTTGTCCCTCCACATAACGGGAGCAAATATCCTAGGCCACTCGAGTGATAGTGCTTATAGAATGTCTTTCCAGACTCAAATAAATCAATATGGGATATTGATCTTATTTGCACGAATAAGGCTATTCCCATGGATCGAGAAACTGTGGATTGGATATACGAGTGTGACATGTATGTCTTGTGTTCAATCCGGATATAGAGACAAAGAGATGAGACAATTACTTGTACAAAGGTTGTCAAGATGACTATTCTATTAGTTGGCTAGAATGGATGTTTTGCTAGAAACCGCTCCATATTAGAAAATAGTTGCTACCAACTAGATAGAACCTATGGGGTCACACGCTATATAGAGTTGAACTAGATTTGGAAATTAATTAATTTGATTAATTAATTAGAAGGATCACTTTGCAAAACCTTGCAAACTTAGTAGGGACTAATTTGCAAGGAAGGGACTAAATTGAATTCTAGTAGGACTAGAATAAGTCCTTTAGGTAGTTGGCAAGGATTTGTTGGACTATATAAAGGACACTCCTTCCTTCCTTCCCACACTTATGTTCATAATTCATCATAACTTGAGTGGGAGAGAACAAAAAGGAGAGAGCAAGCAAGCTAGAGGAGCTCACCGCCCCCTATCCCGCCGCCCGTCCCCGTCGGCCCCAAAGGAGGCCGAACCTCCTTTGGTTCGTCTCGTTTTGCGTGATTCTTCTTCCTCTTCCTCTTTCCGGGCTAGAACCAAGGAGTGGGAGATCTAGAAATCAACTCTAGGCGTGGATCAACTATAGATAGCGTGACACAATTCGCGTTTGAAGTCATCAAAGGAGAACCCTAAGGCGTGTTATTGATTTCTTCCTTTACCATCGTTATGTCTCTTGACTTGTGATCCTTGGAGGGATTTGCATGGTTAATTATTATTTCCGTTGCGCATCCATGATTCAAAACCCTACAGTGGTATCAGAGCCACATGTCGTAGAGAATAAACGTGGTTTATGTGTTACGTTTGGATAGTTTTACACCTTAAATTGATTGTTTATCGCGTAAAACAAGACAAATCAAGCATGGGATGCAATTTGTCAATAATCTATCATAACAAGACCTAGTTTTTGCATTGGATGCATGAATTAGTGAGTTTGAGAAATTTCGGGATCTTAGATCTAGGGTTTGGGCATTCTTGGGGAAGAAGGAGTTCTCCCAAAACAAGGAAACAACCAAACTTGGGCACCAAGCAAGGAAGTTGTTTTTGGAAACAACTCCCTAAGAGGTTCGGACCCCTAGAGCGACCGCCCCTCTTGCTTGCCGCCCAAGCTAGGCCGCCCTAGGGGCAGGGGCAGCCCTAGCCCGTGGCCTAGCCGCGTGGGCTAGGTGCCGGCCGGCCCTAGGGCCTTGCGGTTCGCCTTTTTTGGGCCCGGGCAATTGGATTGTTGGGCCCATGGACCGTTTTAACCCTAGAATATCCTAAAATCGATTAAAATTGACCAAACGCGTTAAAATTGAATTTTAACTGTTTATTTGCAATTCGCATGGTGATTGGATATGGCCTTAGGATGTGGTTTGATGTGGATGTTTAATTTTTGTGGTTTGGTTTACGGCCTGTGAGCTGATCAATTAATTGTAATAATTAATTAGGGTTTCATGGCCTGCGAGCCATTTTTTTCTCAACTTGTGAGATTTATTTTATTTAGTATAGAAGTTAGCTAGTGCTAGATAAAGTAGATTGTTAGCCAAGATTGAAGAAAAGTAGCCCAAATCCAAAAGGATCCACAAAAGATGGAGCATGGAGCATGGAGCATTCCACATAACTATGAAGGATGGACCAAAAGATCAAGACGCATGGTGATGTGTTTGCTTTTAGGGTTCATAGATAATTCCACTGGCTTGGAATTATCTTAGTCTAGAAAAGGCCATATCCACATCACATTTTATTTATGTTTTGTGGTTGTTTACTTTATTGTCTTTTTGTGGTTGGTGTATGGATGATGCATGCAATTAGGATAATAAGATAATTAGACAACCGGATCTATTATTTGGAGTTGTGCCCAAACTCAAATAGATAGATTAGTTGATTTTGATCAACAAAACAATTAAAATTGAATTTAAAAATCCCTCAAAATTCAAATATTGTGTTCTTGCCTTCTAGTTATTTAAACACTCATTATCATCATGATTTATCAAGTTCGTGCGTGCCAAAGCATGGCGACTTGGTTCATAATGATGGAATGCGATGGCACAAGCTAGTAATGTGAAACTGTTTAAATAAGAGGTTGAACACAACCAGGCTATTAATATGATTAAGAAACCTAGAGGCAATCAATTGGGATTATCCATATGGATGGATAAATAAGGATTTGTTTGCCCAATTGAACCAAGAGTTGCATAAGGGATGCAATTGGAATTGTTCCTACCTGAAGTAGTCAAATTATGGGTGACTTGCCAAAGCAAGCTCATAAGGAGATGAAACATGGATCTTGGCCCACTAGAAAACATAAGGATATTTTCCGCATTAATATCTTGAGGATTATTAATCCGTAGAAAAAAAGTGGGAGCTATTGTAGACACGCAAAATTTGCGGCCAATTAAATAGTGCCATGTGTCTATTAGCGCCTAATTAAATGTCGGGATCAAATAGCATTCGTTTCCAAATTGTTATCCGCAAGAAATAATTAATAAGAGGACTAAACTATAAATGAGGAAAAACTTTATTTACAAGCAAGGACTGCTTATGGCGATGCCACGTCACTACATGACACGACTACAAGTCAGCAGGCTCGGCCAATAATGCTGCGCCACTTGTCAAATTGATGCAGCTATCAAGACTAGCAAGTTCGGCCAATCACATTGCGCCACTTGCCAAATTGATGCAGAAATTAAATAAATAATAAATATTATTTATTTTCTACCTTGGCCAACAAGTCAGCCCATGCCTATATAAAGGGATCACCTCAGGCATATGGGAGATACACAACTACATCTTGCAAGAAGGAGAGAGCTCTGAAGATCAAGCTATTGAAGCCCCGACGAGTTCATCCATCATCAAGATCATCATCAAGCCCTTTGAAGTTCTTCATCAAGTTCTTCGAAGATCATCATCGAGTCCTTCAAGCCGTTGAAGATCTTCATCCGCGTTCTTCAAGAAACTCGAAGATCTTCAAGCCGTTCTTCGTGTTCTTCAAGGCGTTCATCCGGTTCTTCATCAACATCGAAGATATTCATCCGTTCGATCCGAGATCAAGCCTCTAAAGCCCTCGTTCGACGGTTGTGTTCTTCGAGACCTTCATCGCGTTCTTCGTCAAAATCGAAGGCCGCTCACTCGTTTGATCCGAGATCAAGCTGCGAAGCCCTCATTCGACGTTTCAGGAGAAGAATCAGGGGATTTAATTTTTGTTCAGAAATTTATTATCAGAGATTGTAATCCACTTCATCAAAACATCAATAAAATATTTGTTTCACCGAATTTCTCGCATTTGTTTCCAATTGCATAAATTTGTGTGTACAAATTTTGGCACGCCCAGTGGGACTAGTACGGGGACTGCTCCTTTAATTGGCCGCAAATTTTGCGTGTCTACAAATTCCCCCTCGAGACTAGTACGCCGATTCTTGAACTTGTTGGCGTGACAAGTCTCGATAAAAATTTCATCTTTGTCGATGTTAAGCCTAATCGGGCTTTCAAAGATAACTCTTCAAGCTTTCTTTTTTTCTCTCTTTAAAGGAACTTACATGCCAAATAAAATCGTCGATCCTAAATTTAGCATGAAACATTAGATGCTTGGACTTTTAAACCATCATCTCCTCGAACTAGTCATTACCGTAACTAGTGCACAATCATATGACCAGTATAGCCAAGCGCCCAACAAGTATGAAACAAAATCGGCCATTTTTTCTATTTTTCTTTAACAAATGAGTTCACTCATTTGCGAAGCCACACAAAATGTTTCCAGGTGATGTAACCCGGTACTGAATCCTTTCTTCTGCCGACTCAGGGGCACGACTGGAGATTATCAAAACGAGGCCTTATGTGAATTATGTGTTCATGAACTAAGAGATTAAGCTTTTTTCATGAATTCTCTTCACAGCTTCCTCTCAATCTTTACACCTATGCAACATGTTGAATTAGAACAACAATTTGTAGCAGAAGCACTTGCACCCCTTTCAGCATCCATTGAGGAGTTGTGAACGCGGCATAAATGAAAATTAATTTAGGTGGTGTAATCTTTGCATTCCATTCAAATTGGTCACACGACCCAGGCTGTGGCGGCGAAAGAAAAATCAATGTTTCTTTTTTTTTACATTTTTTTTAGGAATCATTCCCAGTGGATCTTAGGAGTATAGTAACATCCTTTTACATCATCTTGAGTCTCTGATGAGCCACCCCTATTTTGTTTATTTATTTTTATTATATATTTTTTTAAATGCTCATTGCAGACCTTAGGAAGATATCTCCACCCTTTCTACGAGCACCTGTTTAGTGGTGGATTTCTCAGAGCATGGAAACATTTCCATCAAGGACCCATCAAGCATGAACAAGGAAAGTTCCTGATTTGCCTAAGGCACATAAGATTCTCCTGGGACAATTTTGTAACAACTTTTTTTCCTTTCAAAATATAGGAAACGTTTCTGTCACAAGTGGTTAAGGAAATTCTGCTTCCCTGGCTGGTCAATTCCCTCCAGAACCTTCTAGGTCACCTTGACACCCTATAAAAGGGCAGTAGCACTAGCAGGATCGAACACACAACCAAGTTGCGCACAGGACGACAAGTAATCTGCTTGCTTCCCCTCTCTTATTATGCTGTGATATCTTCTGTTCTTGGCATGTAGTCTTTACATTGTATTCCCTTTTCCTGCTTTAATAACTTGACTTCCTGTCTTTCTTTCTTATGTAGAGGCTGCTCGTCAATCTAAAGTTGCTATTTAATTAGCCCAGTTTAATCTTTATTCACAGCTTCATTATGGTGACATTCTCAGACTGTTCTTCTCACGGTCTCGACACCCTTATAATAATCGATGAAGAAGACCCGAACGACAAAGCACTGAGGCTTTCTGTTTATGCACCAGCAATCGGTGCCTTTGCTCTGCAATTTCTTGATACTGGACCAACTCATCCTTCTTGCTGGTATTCAACCTCGAAAGCAGAATTAATCTTGATTGATGAATCGCCCACATTCCAAGAGGCCCGGTGTTTACGATCACCACTTCACTCTCTGGAAGTTCCCTCGCCCTGCACCACTCTATTGAGCGAGTGGATATATTCTGGCGACGCCAAGTGGATTAAATCAACTCCAAATTATGGTCTTGTGACCTTCACCCCAGGATACTGGGAGTGGCTCGAATACGTGCTCGGCGCGTACAATGCGATTCTGAGTGACGCAAAAATATACAATGCAGTGTATGCATCGTTATTCACTTATGATCGCGATGATCAGCTTTTTCAAGCTTTCTTTGAATTTTGGAATCCCTCGATTAACACCCTTCATACTCATGAAGGTGAAGCGTCCATATCCCTATGGGATTTGCACGTGATAGGCGGCCTGCCTATTCATTGCGAGTTTTATGACGAAGTTGTCCCTTCGCCGAAGGAATTGTCTGGTACTACCAGCACACTTCCCTCAAGTTGCAGACACTTGTTTGGAGCTTTTCACGGAATCGTGAAGAAAAACAACACCAATCAAAGTTACTGCCAACGAGTGGGTGAAGTTTTGGTTCCGGGGAGACATGCGATATGGCGGTCCTCCTCCCCGGCGTAATCAAAAGAACACTTCCCCACCAAGGATTACCTATAATCCTTGTGGCATCATTCGCCCTCGTGAGCAATTGTCACAGGAGAAAGTCGTATTTGACGAACTAAACATCGAAGAACCAGAGAGAAACGAAACATTCTTGGATGCCTTGCTTTCATGCTGGCTATGCAAGTTCATTGTTCCTGGAGAAGATCAGGACCACATACGCCCCAGCGTGTTTAAGGTGGCCAGCTCAATGGGACTGGGAGAAGATTTTCTCTAGCCATCCCAGTACTTGCGAGCATATACCAAGGCATGGGTCGTATCGACTGTTCCAACGAACCTAGCAGGTGCACTGCCATCTTTCCAGTGCATTATTTATGCGGGTGGTTTGGTTATTATTGTAACGCATACTGGCGTGCTCGGGAACCAGTAAGAGGCGAACACCGAGTTCGTATGGTTAGATTTGCAGGGGAAAAGATGGAAAAGCAATTCAGTGATACTGAGGCTCGTCAAGACTTGGACGGGTTGCGCTTATCTTCGCTGTCGTCATTGGCCTTGTATGAAAACGAGGAATTTCTTTTATCCGATAGTGGAAATCATTCCTTTTCATGGACTGATTACATGATCAGCCTTCGCTCTTGCTATTTAACCTGTCGTCAAAATAATGATTTCATTATTGAGGCGTACAGCCCGCATCGATTCGCTAGACAATTTGGCTTCCACCAAGACATTCCTGGAGAACTTATTAGAAAAATCGTGCATGGTGGTTTGGCGGATGTCTTTGCACTGTGGCGATCTTCCACACTACTCTCCACGAACGCCACGTTCCTTATTCCAGCCAAAGCTGACAAGATTCTAAGCTTGCGCAGATATGTTGAGTGGTGGGCGAAGTATTCACGAATCTACCTTGGAGAACCAACTGATGCTGACTTCCCAATAGTCACTCCCCGTGTTCAGATAAACGCCTCATCGGCCATGAAGAATAAAATGATAAAGAAGGATGCACATCCCAGTACCATCCCGACAAAGAAACTTCGTTCAGAGGTGTCAAGGCCTCCTTCGCAGCCTGCGCGTGAAATCCCAAACACATCATGTAATAAGAAGAACAAGGCTAAAAAGAAATCCCATTTTGCGGATGGAGGCGCCCGGGCCCATAATTCTGAAGTTCGTGCAAGGGATAGCGACCGAAACTGGAAACACATAAAGAATGGGGAAGAATTTCATAAAAACTATGCTGAAAATTTCAGTGGTGCACCGAACTTATCACGCAGCAAGAAAAATCCTTGTCGGGTATGTGCAACCATCATGTCATCTCTATTACGACATAACTTTTTTTCTTTTTAACAAAACTGTTTCTTTTAAGCTTGTAAGGCGAAAATCAGTTCTTTAGGCTTTACTGGGTAATATGAAGCTTTCATGTTATACATATCTTCTGACTCTATCCCCTGTCATTTGTGCCACAGGTGAAAGAGGATGGAATCGCCTTCTCAACTAGTGCAGGTTCAGCAAGTGTACATTGCTCTCGTGATCTTGCAAAGTCTAAAAAGGAATTTTTACAGGATAAAGAACTTGATTCGCCTCCTTCAAATAGGCATCTCAGGAATCGGAAAAGGAAATATACAGCCACCTAAAACGACTCCCACATCAGCTGATCCATCTGATTTTGGCGCAATCGAACATATCAATGAGTGCTATAGAGCTCGTACAAATATGATATGGTCACGTCTGGCGCGAAAATTGACAGAAAATTCGTTGCACTCTCTCAGCCGCTTAGAGTCCCAGGCTGATCGGATACTGGTCGAAATTACAGAGCGTGGAGCTCCTAACGCAAAGCATATACAGAGGATGTTGAACTTATTCTTCAGAGATTGCAATACTTATGACTCAATTTGCTCAAAAATTAAGGCAAAGTCCTTTAATGACGAGGACTTCTTGAAAGCCTTGGAATAAATAGATGGACGTCTTTCTGCCGCGGAGAAGGAGCAAACTCAGAGAATCGAAGCTTCTGAAGGTCGCCGACAAAGACTTGAAAATATCAACTCTCAAATACATGATTTGAATGCTGAAAAGCAAGCTATTGAACAGCTGCTTTTGAAGGATGAAGAGAAATTGTCTCAACTACAAGCCAGCATCTCAAACATTAAAGAAGAGAAATCCTCTCTTGATGATGCATCAGCCCTGAGGAAGATAGAGGAGTCTTTGGAGTCCAGCCGAGACGAATTGTCTAAATTCAAATTGTTTCCTTAAATTTGCTAATTTTTTTTTTCCTTTTTATCTCATTTTGTTGAAACTCATGGTGTCATTACACTTACAGTGCTTTTATATTATTTGGAATTCCATATGCTCGAGCATTTTATAAGAATCTGATGTCCTCTCTTCGTATGCTTACATATGTCGAATTTTGCGTGGATGACTTAAAATTCCTCAGTCATGTGCCAAATTTCCATCATCTTCCTGTTTTTGTAATGACGGCCCAAGGTCATGGGACACCTCTCTAGCGAACTGAATTGCAATCATGGGGCCTTGGGACCATACACAACGGAATGGAGTTTAGAACAATCTTGTGGAAATACTGTTTGTAGTACTTTTCATTCTTGGAGCCAATCTCCCCAATTGCTACTGTGTTTTTATGAAGATGGTGGTAATTATGGTTTCATTTTCAGATGTCATCTCCATAGGGCAAGGTCACTATTTCGGCTCACTTGAAGCAGGGATACCTTGGGGAAAAAGAAATTCTTGAAAACCATTCTGATTTTTTTTTATGTATATATTTATACATATTTTCTTTTTGATCACCGCTGGACACTCCTTCAATCTTTCTAGTACTGTTGCAACTATTTTTTTTAATATCAAGAGGGACATCCGAAACTACACGCGACGTGCGAAAGATTGTAGATAATATCCTAGATACTGGATATTATCCTGATAAATATCCCAGGTAAAATCCTGGAGAAATATCCTGGAGGAATATTCCTGTGCTAAATCTCTGCTAACTTCATGCTTTTGTAACGACGTGTCGAAGTCATGGGAAGTCTATTCGGTGAACTGAATTAGTTTCACAGTGCTCAGTACCCATGTGATAGGATGAATCTGAATTGTGCAAGATTGATCACAATGCATTTCAATTTCAGAGCCAATTGCCCCAAAATTGCTACTGTACTTTTATGAAGATGTTGATAACTCTGGATTTGCATCCTCAAAAGTATCCTAAATGTATCACGCTGACATTCTCGAAAATATTCAGGATATCATCTCGGCTAATATACCGATCCTGAATTTCTGATTTTTTTTTATCCTTTGTTTCCGACGTTATGAATGTCACTCTGATTTCATGTGAAATTATTGAAAGGACCTGCAAGTGATAATCTGGATTCACGTCCTCATAAGTCTCCTAGATGTGTCAAGGTAACACTCTGGAAAATATTTAGGATACCATCTTGGCCCATATCCTGATTCTTGAATTTCTAGTTTTTTTCTCATCCACCACTTTTTTACTTTTCTTATATCGCTGAAACTCATGATGGACCTACAGTCCATTCCTTAAAGGCACAAACCTATTTTTCCAGCATTCGTTTAATGTCTTTTTTTTCATGTCGCACACCCGCACGCACAATCAAAATACATTTCATTCTTGGAGCCGAATGCCACAGAACTACTATTGTACCCCTTTGAGCACGCTGCTGGTGTATTTCACTTACGAGAATTGTGATAGTTCTCACATGTTGCCTTCATCGGGAACGGTCATCATCCAGGTTTAGTCAAAGCAAGGACACCTTACGAACAAAAGATGAATATTTTCTTGACCAACATTCTGATTCTTTTTTTTTCTTTGCAATATCATGTAAATCACTCTGTATTCCAGCGACATTATTAGAAGAACATCCGGGATAGCATCCTGGAAAGAAAAAAATCCAGAGAAAACACCCGACAATAGAGACATCCAGTATCACGTCGTGACGTAACATACTGGATTATACTTTGGGGAGCACCCTGAAATATCCTGAATGATCCCGGGCGAAATTCTGGGTAATATCTAGGAAATTATTCTGCATTATATACTGGATATTATCCTGGAAAAATATTCAGGATAATATCCATAAAAATATCCTGGGTGAAATCCTAGGTAATATCCTCGATATTAACACCCTTTTCTTTATGTATGGATATTAACACCTAGATAAGTATCAGGGGTAATGCTATGTTGAGGGCATTATCCATTTTGAAAGGCATTAGGCATTCATGGATATATCCTGATCAACATTCTGAACAATATCTTGGGTCCATGAGAAACATCCTGGACATATTTCCCGAGTAATAAACCCTTGAAAGCCTTCATAACCCATAAGTAATATCCTTGGTATTTGCTGAAAATCAAAACAGAATCAGTATTTAGGCACAATGCCCTTAATGCGCCGGAGGAACTCACAAGTATCATCCTGGAAGTTTGAATGCAGCCCCTAGGTAACATCCAGGATAACAACCTGGATACTATCTGGTAAAATCCTGACATTTTGCAACCTGGAGGCATCCACAGTACTTCCTTGACTAGAATCTTGACAATATCTCGAATATGCATTTGCAATTTGAAGATAATAGCCTTAATAATATAGCATCTCCTAGATAATATCCACGAAAGCCATTAGAAAACTCAAGGCAATATCATGTTATAACATCCTGGAGAGCACACTCTTTTAGTAACATCCCCAAAAAAAACATTGTGACCATAAAGAAACATCTTGAATGACATATGCATCATGAATGACATATGCAAACTCTAAGGAAAATATTATAAGTATAATTCCGGATTTCTTGATGTTTTCAGGATAATATCCTTAATAAACATCCTGATTTTTTTATTTTTTTTTTTGAGTAAGGGTAATACTCTGAATAAGCATAATAACATATGCAGTAGCATCTTGAATCCCCAAGGGTTCTGAATATTCTGGATAATAATGCTGAAAATCCGTATGGTGGCAGTCGGGTAGTTCCTTGGCTAGTACCTTGAGATTATCTTAAACACGCATCCAAGAATTGTGAGCTATTCCTTAATGATGTAAGATTTCCTATGTAACACCCCCAAGAAGTCACCCGGGTAAAATGGCCAGGATATTATCCTGATATCTTGGGTGATATCTTGGATAATATCCTAGGTAATATTCTTGAAAACAGCCTGAATTTCATGGATGACACGCACGATCTCTCCAAGTAACGTTCTGAGTGGCATTTTTAAACTCCAAGGTATTTTCTTGTATATACTTCTGAATTTCCGGATGTTATCTTGGATATCATCTTGAATTTCTAGGCAATATTCTAGAATACCTACTTGGGGGTGCGGGGTTATGTTTGATGGTTACGACTGTACTCGAGGGGTTACCCCAAGCTGCCTACGTACCCTTTTAAGGATCAAGTCGAACGTAGTTCAATTGTCTTGTGTTCACAGTTTATACTCTTGTGTGCAAGGAGTAGTGAAGCGGTTTATGCTCATGCCTTAGGAGCTGTAAAGCAGTTTATGCTCGTACTAAAGGAGCAGTGGTGCGGTTTATGCTCGTGCCAGAGCTGTGAAGCAGTTTATGCTCGTACTAAAGGAGCGATGAAGCAGTTTATGCTCGTACTAAAGGAGCAGTCATGTAGGTCTTCAAGGATAATAACGCTTCAAGAATTTCCCGTTTATGGGACCAATTCTTAAGCCATATTCTGCAACGATCTTGTAAGCACCATTAGTGTAAACTTCTTGTACCACATATGGACCATCCCACTTGGAAGTAAACTTGTTCCCGGTCCGATGAGTGGTGATGATGGGTCTTCTTACTGCAAGTACCAAGTCCCCTTGTTGAAAGGATCGTACTCGGACCTTCTTATTGAATGCTTTCGACATACGAGCTTGATAACATTCTAGACGTTGTTGTGCTTCGAGCCGCTTCTCATCGAGTGCTTCTAACTCTTCAAGGCGCAAGCGTGCATTGTCCTCTTGAGTGAGATCTTCTTGAATTGAAATCCTAAGTGAAGGAATTTGACGCTCGAGAGGTAGTACCGCTTCGACTCCATACACCAAGGCATAAGGAGTAGCCTGTGTAGCTGTGCGAAAGGTGGTACGATACGCCCAAAGAGCTTCTCCAATCCTTTCATGCCAATCTCTCTTGGACTTGGAGACCACTTTCTTTAACAAGTTGCCAAGGGTCTTGTTGAATGCTTCGGCGAGACCATTTGCTGGAGCATTGTACATGGAGGAGTTATGTTGCTTAAAGCCAAATTGCTCACCTAGGTTTCTCATTAGGCTATTCTCAAAAGGCTTCCCGTTATCCGTGATGATGTAGCGAGGCACACCGTAGCGGTAGATGATGTTGTTGCGAATGAATTGCACAACCGTTTCTTTCTTCACCTCCTTTAATGGTACAGCTTCAACCCACTTCGAGAAGTAATCGGTCGCAGCGAGAATGTACAAGTGTCCACCAGAAGATTTCATTAAGGGTCCTATAGCATCAAGTCCCCATGCCTCGAAAGGCCAAGATGCTACAGTGGGATGGAGAGGCTCGGGCGCCTGATGAATGAAGTTTGCATGGAATTGACACGGTTGACATCTCTTAGCATAATCCATGCAATCTTTGACCATAGTTGGCCAGTAGTACCCCATCCTCTTGATTCGAAAGTGGAGTTTTGGTCCTGATTGGTGGGCCCCACATACTCCCGAGTGAGCTTCTTCAACGGCTTGCATGGCTTCACTTTCTCCCAAGCATCTCAAGAAAACTCCTTCGAATGAGCGCCGATAGAGAGTATCATTGTAAAATATGAAGCGTGTAGAGCGCCGCTTTATGTCTGTCTTTTTACGCGGATCGTCGGGCAACTTCCCGTCCTTTAAAAACTCGATTAAAGGTGTGCGCCAATATTCTTCTTCAATCTCTAAGACCGAGACAACATTGGAATCTTGTTCAATTTGGAAATCATCGTCAAATATTGGGGGAACCACCCACTTTTGGCATATGGGGACCTTGGCTTCTGCATCCGGGAGCGTCAAGTTAGAAGCGAGTTTGGCTAGTGCGTCGACTTGGTTATTTTCTCTTCTTGGCAAATGGTATAGAAATACCTCTCCGAGCCATGCTATCATTCGAGTGGCATAGTTGTAGAAAGGTAATAATTCCGCTTTCTTAACCTCATAAACTCCGAGGAGCTGGTTGATGATCAGCTGGGAGTCTCCATATACATGAAGTTTGTGTTGCTTTGCTTCAATAGCCATCTCAAGTCCCAGTATGAGCGCTTGGTACTCGGCTCCATTGTTTGAGCAGTTTTGTGTTAAAGTGAAGGCGTATGGGAGTACATCACCTTCAGGAGAAACATATACTACTCCTGCCCCCGCTCCATTGCGATGTGATGCCCCATCAAAGTACATCTTCCATGGCTTGCTTTCCTCGATAAAGAAGATATCTTCATCGGGAAAATCTTCTGATAGCTCCCATTCGGCCGGTATTGGATGATCCGCTAGAAAGTCCGCTAAGGCTTGCCCTTTAATGGCCTTTTGTGGAACGTAGACGATCTCAAATTCCTGCAGCAGTAGAGACCACCTCGCGAGTCGGTCGGATAACACAAGTTTTGACATTATGTGCTTAACCGGGTTTGCTTTGGAGACGAGATGCACCGTGTGAGCTTGAAAGTAATGCCGCAACTTTTGAATTGCGTACACTAAGGCCAAACACATCTTTTCTATTGGTGCATAGTTGAGTTCGCATTGAGTCATCATTCTACTGAGGTAGTACAAAGCGTTCTCTTTCCCTTCGGCATTTTCCTGGGCAAGTAAGGCTCCAACAGATCGTTCTCGGGCTGCAATGTATATGATCAAAGGCTTTCCTGGGATAGGGGCTGCCAACACAGGAGGCTTCATCAAGTAAGCCTTGATGCTATTGAAAGCATTTCTGCAAGCTTCATCCCACTCGAACGGTACACCCTTCTTCATGAGCCGATTGAATGGTTGACATCTCCCAGCTAAGTTGGAAATGAAACGCCGGAGGTACGCAAGTCTCCCTTGGAGACTTTTAAGGTCGTGGATGGTTCGAGGCTCCGGCATCTTAAGAATAGCTTCAATTTTGGCTTGATCAATTTCAATTCCCCGATGGTGAAAAATGAAACCAAGAAACTTTCCAGAGGTGACACCAAACACACATTTCAACGAGTTCATCTTCAATTGATAACGTCGAATTCGATCAAACACACTCTTCAAATCCTGAAGATGTTCTTTCCTTGCCCTTGTCTTGACCACTAGGTCATCAACGTAGCACTCAACGTTTTTGTGGAGCATATCATCGAAAATATTCTGCATGGCTCTTTGATATGTCGCTCTAGCATTCTTTAGACCAAATGACATCACCTTATAACAGTAAATCCCTTTGGGTGTGCGAAACGCCGTCAATTCCTCATCCTTTGGGGCCATGCGAATTTGATTGTATCCCGAAGATCCGTCCATAAATGATAACGCCTCGTGGCCTGTGGTTGCATCTACCATGAGTTTGGTTATGGGCAGCGGAAAGTCTTCTTTGGGACATGCGCCATTGAGATCTCGGAAGTCGACATAAACCCTTGTTTGCCCATTCTTCTTTTTGACAGGGACTATGCTTGATATCCATGTCGGGTACTTGACTTCTCGAACAAATCCTGCTTCGATCAACTTGTTCACCTCTTCTTCTATTTTAGGGATGAGCTCCGGTCGAAAACGCGTTTGAGCTTGTTTAATAGGCCTAGCGCCATGCTTGACCGCTAAGTGATGTACGGCCACCTTTGGGTCTAGTCCAGGAATTTCTTTATAGCTCCAAGCAAAGACGTCCTTGTACTCTTTTAAGAGACTAACGTACAATTTCTCTTCTTCCGGAGTGAGTAGGGCGCTTACATAGGTTGGTCCGGCCTACCTTTCACCTTAGCCGCCATTTCCCCCCCTCGAGTAGTAGGACGAGAGGTATCTTTAGCACTTTATTGAAGCAGAGGAGATGAGTTCTCCCGCACTGGTTAGATCTGTAAGGTCTGTAAAATGAGGTATGGATCTTCCGTCGTCCCCAAGTTGACTTCTTTCAGCTCATACACCGTGGATTTTACGCCTTCCTCAAGTTCTGGTGGAGCTTCTTCGGCATCTTCTTCCACTTGTATCTTATCTTCCACAACCGTGATGTGAAGTGATGAACCAACACTTTCTTCGTCGAAAGAGAATTCCTTTAGCTTTGTTGGGGTCCCAGTGTCGATGATAGTTTGTTGTTTAACTTTTAATCCCATAGAAACATCAACGCCCAATCATTGTGCGCCTTTTCATCCGAGATGGGATCGTGCTCTTTATATTCTTGACATCAGCCGGTGCAGAAGAGTTATGCTTATCTTTCTGGCAAGCCTTCATTCGAACACTTCTTTGTACACCCAACCTTTCATGAACGGGCTTTCGCGAAGGTTCTTGGATGCTTGATACTTTCGGATCTCCCAGTCGATCGAACACCGATAGTCGTGCATCACCTTTTCCAAGGCGATCAAAGACGGATGTACTTCTTTTAGTAGCAGGATGCTCACTTTCTTCCGTGATGTAGTGAGTAGTCGCCTTCTTGATGAAGATTTTTGCGGGAGATGGTGGAGTGTATCCCAAACCTATGCGACATACGGGCATCACACGTCCTTTTGGATTCAAATTCTTTGTTGTCAAAGTTGGATCATACGCCTCCGTAGGAAGTGTTCCTGCGGATGGGACTTCATGTGGCTTATATCCAGCTTTTGCCATAAGCTTGTAGGCATTTGGATCAAAACCTTCTATGGTCCTTTTTGATGGCCATTCTCCATGTTCCTCCTTTGGGCCTTCTTTTGGTCGTGGTGGATTTAACTTTAACCTTTTCCATGCTTGTAAGAGGCAAGTTTAAATCCTTTAGTGTCGGGTCTTTGCTCTTTCGTGCCTTATAGCGCAAGACGGGGATAGCTTTCGTGGTCTCCTTTGCTTCAGCCAACATTTTCTCACTATTCTTTGTGGCTACTTCAACTTCTTTTTCTTCCTTGCGCTTCTTGACATCCTTTGACGAACCACTTTCTTTATGAGGAGTGAGTTTATAAGTTTTCACAGGTTCAATTTCCCGAAGGATAATTTGCTCAGAGTAAAACTTTGCATCGGCGAAATAGGACTCAGCTTCAGTGAAAGGATTTTCATCAGCTACAATTTTATCCACTACACCATTCCTACAATATTTTAGGCATTGGTGAAGTGTTGACGGTACGACGCCATTCTCATGGATCCATGGCCGTCCGAGAAGAATTTTATAGGAGGTCTTCGCTTCGATGACGCTGAAATAAACTCTTGAAACCATATTGCCGGTGACGAGATCTAGAGATATTGACCCCATTGCTCTTTGCCCCCCTTTGTTGAATCCCTGGATAAGTATACGACTAGGTGATAGTTCTTCAGTGGTTATCCCCAACTCCTTCAATGTTGCGAGTGGAATGAGGTTCACTGCTGATCCTCCATCTACAAATATCCTATTAACCTTCTGCTCGCGAGTATACCCGCTGATGAACAAAGGTCGGTTATGGTTCTTGTGACCCAGTAGTAAGTCTTCGTCAGTGAACACAATGGCAACATCGCCGCAACCTTGGAAAGTTGTCTTGTCGGAGTGCTTAGGCGAAGAGGGTGTATATACTTCTTCTTCATCGTCTTCAAAGGTTGTAGTGTCGCAAGTTATCTCTTGAGATCCTGACACATTCGACTCGGGTTCAAGGGATATGGAGGTCATATGTGTTGTTGCTGCATCAACTTCTTCTTCCAAGACAATCTTCCCTTCTCTTGCAAGTTGCATGATCTTTTCCTTGAGAACGAAGCACTTTGTCGTAGGATGACCAAGCAAGCGATGGAATTTGCAATAATTGGGATCATTCACCTTGTTGGCTTCTTCGGGTCGCTTCGAGTCGTGAAGTTCAAGAATCTTCATCTCCATCAATTGCTCGAGCATCGTAGGAAATTCGCTATCGGCAAATGGGTATACCTTCGCTTGCAAATCCATGAGTGTTGGTCTAGACCTCATTGAGGTGGAATTAGATTGGTCGGCGTTATTATTCTTTGCCTTGCTTGAGAGCTTCACGGGTGTCGTAGTGACGGCCATGGACTCCTTTTTGTTGGATTTGATGGTGATCTTCCCACCTTTGCGATTGTCCTCCCTATGTCCTCCCTTCCACGCGTCAAAAGGAGGTGGTCCTTGGCTCCCGTTAGATGCGATGCTAAGCTCCATGTCGTGGGCACGCGTAGCAAGTTCCTCGAATGATGTTGGTCTGATTCCTTGAAGTATATACCTTAAACCCCAATGCATGCCTTGGATGCACATCTCGATTGCTGAACCTTCGGAAAGACGATCTTTTCAGTTTAAACTCAAGTTCCTCCAGCGATTTATGTAGTCAATGGCCTTTTCATCTTTCCATTGGCGAGTGTTAGTCAATTCAACCATGCTGACAGTCCGTCGTGTGCTGTAGAAACGGTTGAGAAATTCCTACTCCATTTGCCCCCCAACTATCAATAGACCTCGGTTCCAGCTGACCATACCAGTCGAAGGCATCATATTTAAGGGTCCTAACAAATTGCTTCACGAGAAGGCCTCCATCGGTTCCAGCGTTGTTACATGTCTCGATGAAATGGGCAACATGTTGCCTAGGGTTTCCTTTGCCCGAGAATTGTTGGAACTTAGGAGGATTGTAACCGTCTGGCATGCTTAACTTCTCGATTCTTTCTGTGTAAGGCTTAATGTAGGACTTAGATGACGTTGAAGGTACTCCAGGCTTCCCGTTCATGGTGTTTAGGATGATCTCTTGTATTTGATCGAGAGGAATGGAACCATTGGCTGACAATTGTACACTAGGTCGTGCTTCTTGCCGGCTGTTTGTTGTTCTCACTTCTTCCGGAGTCTTAGGGATGTGTTCTAACACTTGACTTGCTTCTTCGCGACTCTCGAGCTTGTTTATTAACTTTGCAAGTTGCACATCACGTTCTTCCACAATCTTCTTTAAGTCGTCAAAGCCCTTGGTGAGGTTTGCCACTTGCTCTTCGATGGGAACCGTACTAGTAGTCATGACATGCATGCTAATATCATCATCATGATCACAGGTTGGTTGATGGTTACTACCCTTAGTGCCGGATTTAGAGTTGCTTTCGAAACTTTCTTCACAAGACTTGTTGGCAGCAGAAGACTCTTGAGGGGTGGGGACATGTGACTGTGACTTCTGTGAGGCAACATCTAGTGAACCATCTTGGCTTCCCCCTGCAGCTGTGAGATTCTTTATGGCCTTAGCCATACTACGAGTTATTGGACCAGTGATTTGGATTCCAGAGTTTGATTCTGAAGTTGAAGATTTGGCGTCTCCAGCCTTGAGAGATGGAAGTTCGTTGTTCTTTGTAGGAGACATCCCGAACACTTGTACTTGAGGAGAAGAGATGAGGGGCAGAGAGGTCCCACTGGGCGTGCCAAAATTTTTACACACAAATTTATGCAATTGGAAACAAATGCGAAAAATTCGGTGAAACAAATATTTTATTGATGTTTTGATGAAGTGGATTACAATATCTGATAATAAATTTCTAAACAGAAATTAAATCCCCTGATTCTTCTCCTGAAACGTCGAACGAGGGCTTCACAGCTTGATCTCGGATCGAACGAGTGAGCGGCCTTCGATTTTGACGAAGAACGCGATGAAGGTCTTGAAGACAATTACTTTTACAAAGGTTGTCAAGATGACTATTCTATTAGTTGGCTAGAATGGATGTTTTGCTAGAAACCGCTCCATATTAGCAAATAGTTGATACCAACTAGATAGAACCTATGGGGTCACACGCTATATAGAGTTGAACTAGATTTGGGAATTAATTAATTGGATTAATTAATTAGAAGGATCACTTTGCAAAACCTTGCAAACTTAGTAGGGACTAATTTGCAAGGAAGGGACTAAATTGAATTCTAGTAGGACTAGAATAAGTCCTTTAGGTAGTTGGCAAGGATTTGTTGGACTATATAAAGGACACTCATTCCTTCCTTCCCACACTTATGTTCATAATTGCTCATAACTTGAGTGGGATAGAACAAAAAGGAAAGAGCAAGCAAGCTAGAGGAGCTCGCTGCCCCCCTAGCTCGCCGCCCGTCCCCGTCGGCCCCAAAGGAGGCCTAACCTCCTTTGGTTCGTCTCGTTTTGCGTGATTATTCTTCCTCTTCCTCTTTCCGGGCTACCACCAAGGAGTGGGAGATCTAGAAATCAACTCTAGGCGTGGATCAACTATAGAGAGCATGACACAATTCGCGTTTGAAGTCATCAAAGGAGAACCCTAAGGTGTGTTATTGATTTCTTCCTTTACCATCGTTATGTCTCTTGACTTGTGATCCTTGGAGGGTTTTGCATGGTTAATTATTGTTTCCGTTGTGCATCCATGATTCAAAACCCTACAGGTAGCTATAAAGGCGTGTACCGGATACAGTAAGAAGCAAGCTTAGGAATCGTAGTAGACGTAGATAGAATTTGTCCCTCCCACATAACGGGAAAAAATATCCGAGGCCACTCGAGGGATAGTGCTTATGGAATGTCTGGCCAGACTCAAATAAATCAATATAGAATATTGATGTTATTTGCACGAATAAGGCTATTTCCAGGATCGAGAAACTATGGATTGGATATACGAGTGTGACTTGTATGTCTCGTGTCCAATCCGGATATAGAGACAAAGGGATGTGACAATTACTTGCACAAGGTTTGTCGGATGACTATTCTATTAGTTGGCTAGAATGGATGTCTTGCTAGAGACCGCTCCATATTAACAAATTGTTGCTACCAACTAGATAGAACCTATGGGGTCACACGCTAGATAGGGTTGAACTAGATTTGGGAATTAATTAATGTGCTTAATTAATTAGAAGGATCACTTTGCAACACCTTGCAAACTTAGTAGGACTAATACGCAAGGAAGGGACTAATCCGAACTCATGTTGGATTAGGAAGGGCCTTTAGGTAGTTGACAAGGAGTTGTTGGACTATATAAAGATGCTCCTAGCTTCCTTACCACACTAATGCTCATAACATAAGTTTAGTGGGAGAGAACAAAGGATAGAGAGCAAGACACAAGGAGGCCGAACCCGACCCCCTTGGTCCGCCCCCTACCCGTTGACCACTAGAGGAAGCCGAAAGCTTACTTTTTGATCTCGTTGCGTGATTTCTTCTTCATCTTCCTCCAGTCCAAGCTAGCACAAAGGAGAAGGAAGATCTAGATCTCAACTCTAGGCGTGGATCAACCGTAGAGACGTGACACAATTCATGTTACAAATCATCACAGGAGAACCCTACGGTGTGTAACATGATTCTTCCTTTACCATCGTTATGATTCTCTTCTTGAGATCCTTGGAGGGTATTGAATGGATAATTTATCTTTCCGCTGCGTATCCATGATCAAAACCCCACAGTGCTTACGCAAGCATATAACGTAAATATCTCCATATTGATTTATCTGAGTCTGGACAGACATTCAATAAGCACCATCCCTCGAGTGGCCATGGGTATTTGCTCCCATTATGTGGGAGGGACAAACCGTCTCTACGTCACTACGATCTCTAAGCTTGCTTCCTTTCATGCCCGATAGCTATCTTTATAGTTGCCCGGTTAAGGCACAACGTTGGATAACATCAAAGTGTATCTAGTGACTTCAAGTCTAAGGATTACAATATTATAAGCACTACGAGAAGCGATTGTGACTTTGAAATAATATAATGTATCCTTCTCGTCGTGGGTCAATCCAGTATGTCATTACTCCTAATGCATACCCATGTGTTAGACTTGATATCTCCATATCAATCTACACGCATACTAGTCTATATTTGATCGTCCTATTAACCAATCTAATGGACTATGGATATTTAAGATAAAATTATATATGAGGACTTCATTATATTAAATATCACAATAAATAATAAATGAATATTCTAGCCAAAAAAATGTTCATACTAAATATAGATTGCCTCTAGGGCACCTATTCCAACATATATGGCTATTGAAAATGATGTTGTACCACCGGTATTAAGGAAATCACAAAGGGAAAGAAGGTCAGCTATTTCTGATGATTATGCCTTGGTGTATCTATAAGAACATGAATTTGATATTGGTATTCTAAAGGATCATGTTTTATATTCTTAAGCCATAGAAAGTACTGATTCTAATAAACGGATTGATGCAATGAAAGAAGAGTTGAAATCAATGGACCATAATTATGTCTGGGATCTTGTCGAGTTGCCTAAGAATAGTAAGAAAGTCGGTTGTAAGTGGGTCTTCAAGACCAAACACGACGCTAATGGAAATATCAAAAGATATAAGGCTAGACTAGTGGCCAAAGGTTTTACTCAGAAAGAAGGCATTGATTATGTTGAGACTTTCTCTTCAGTTTCTAAGAAAGACTCATTTATAATCATTATGGCTCTTGTAGCTCATTTTGATTTGGAGTTACATCAAATGGATGTAATAAGTCGCATTTATAAATGGGGATTTAGATGAGAATATCTATATGGAACAACCAGAGAAACTTGTAAAAGAAGGTCAAGAACACTTAGCTTGAAAATTAAAGAAATCCACGCTTGAAAATTAAAGAAATCCATATACGGACTTAAACAAGATTCAAGACACTTATATAATAAATTAAATGATACCATTACCTCCTTCAGATTTAAGGAAAACATTATTGATCAGTGTATATATCTGAAGATCAGTGGGAGCAAGTTTAAATTTCTTGTTCTATATGTGGATGACATTTTGTTAGCTAGTAGTGATCTTGGTTTACATCATGAGACTAAGAAGTATCTTACCAAGAACTGAAAAATGGTTGACATGGGAGAGGCATCCTACATCATTGGGATAAATATCATTAGAGAGAGATCCCGTGGTACGTTAGGATTGTCTCAGAAAGGCTATATCAACCGATTATTGGAAAGATACAATATGCAGTCTCATTCAGCCACATATGCGCCTATAAAAATGACAAATTAAGTGAAAGTCAATGCTCAAGGAATGACTTGGAAACAGAGAAAATGAAAGACATACCCTATGCATCGGTTGTTGGTAGTCTGATGTATGCACAGACTTGTACTGGACCGGATATCAATTTTGCTGTGGGTGTACTTGGAAGAAATCAAAGTAACCCGGGTACAGAACATTGGAAAGCCGCAAAGAAAGTTTGAGATATATTCAAGGAACGAAGGATTACATGCTCACTTACAGAAGATCGAATCAATTAGAAGTCATCGGCTATTGAGACTCAGATTTTGCTGGTTGCTTAGATAGTAGGAAGTCCACCTCGGGCTTTGTTCCCCTACTTGCTGGTGGAGCAATCTCGTGGAAGAGTGTAAAGCAAACAATCATTGCTTCTTCCACGATGGAGGCTGATTTTGTTGCATGTCATGAGGCCTCGAGTCATGCTATATGGCTGCGGAATTTTATCTCAAGACTTGGGACTGTTGACTCGATTGTTAAGTCGTTGAAGATATATTGTGATAACACCGCTTTCGTCTTCTTTTCGAAGAATGGAAAGTATTCTAATGGGACTAATATATGAATAAGTACTTGGTTGTTAAGGAACTAGTCCAGAAGCAACAAGTGTCGATTGAGAATTTGAGTACCACTCTCATGGTTGCTGATCCATTAACTAAGGCATTGTCGCTAAATACATATAAGGAACATGTTGTTAGGATGTGTCTTTTGGGAAATGTATGACTTACTAGGAGATTGCCCGTTCCCGAGGGTACTGCCCAAAAAACACGTTTCATAATCGATTTTGCTGGATGAGAAGATGAAAATGCAGTCCCGGGTAATTTTATATGATATCCATCAAGTGTTCTTACACACTTTTGATAATTGCATAAATTAATCCGAGAGAGGGTAAATTTTCAAGTAGTGGATAGTTAAGTAGTGGGTAGTTAAGTCGGTGGTGGGTGAGATCTAAGGGCTGTGGCTGCTATATTTAGTCTAAAGGCTGAAAAGCCATAAGTTAGTTAAACCATGCTATTTTATAGAATAGATATGTGAATCCATTGTTTGAAAATCTCCTATATCAAAAATGAAAAGAGAAATGTATAGATTTTTTTTTGCCGGCAGTACATGACATTTCCCCCTTGTTTTTAGTTCTTTCAAGCCAAATTGATAATCATGTTGACCAGTACTTTTTTTGAGAACAAATTATGATGACCAGTGTTTATCCAACGATGTGGTGGAAAAAAAACTACCTACAAAATGGAATAAATAATTTGGACGTGGAAGTTGTGATGAAACTCCCTCTCTCCTATCAATTAGGGATAGTTAGTTTGTTGAGAAAAAATATGACTACATGATATATTGTAATGGGGAAGTTTCCAAGAGATAGTTTTTTTTTTTTTTTTTTTTTAATTCATGTCCTAAAGTAGGTAAGACCTAAGGACTGGGGTTAATTCAATCTGAAGGTTGAAATAAAGTCAACCGTTCTATTTTATATAATAGATATTTGGTGGTTACATACAACACTATGTTAGATGTTTAAGTTGCTTCTGTTTACCTGTTTCTAATAATGTTTGCACATATTGGTTTTGGACTTTGTTTTTAACAGGAATTGTCCTAACAAGACAAAATTAAAAGGGCCTTTATGGTATTATGGACTAGGTTGGTGGAGGTCATTAGTGGCGTGATACATAGAAGGAAATATGACAAGATAGTCATATAACCGCTATGATTCACATTGATGGCTAAATGTAATTCTAATATTATAGTGTTTTACGTATTTGGGTATATCAGCTTATTTTCTAAAATCATGATCACGGGTCAAGTTCTTTTGTTGTGGAATCTAACCGGGTCTATATTTCAAAATTTTATTTTACTCAGTTGGTTTAGTGGAAGTGGGAGAATGTAAACCTACGTTTTATTATGCGGCCCACTAACCTAATATTTTAGTTGGATTCTACTAAATTATGTAACAACTGATCATCAAAGCCCATTATGTAAGTTTTAATGTTTTAAATGGTGCAACCCCCACTATCAGTTTTAAAGACCATGATGGTTGACATTAACTGATAGTCGTTACCCCATTGAATGTGGCCCTCTTCTCTCCTTTATAAAAGACTCATGGCTCCTCCTCAAAGTTTGTCTAGATCAACATCTTTTCCACCACGTTAACGAAATTAGTCGTGAATTATTGAAGGATACAGAGAGAAGAAGGTGAGCCCGTCGATCAAGGTTCCAATTAAGAGGAGGTACTGCGTTTGCAATCAAAGCAGGAGCAATCACGGTTCAGAAGTTCGTTGTCAAGATTCCATGGCTAACGGTACGCAATTTCATTTTTATAGTCATACGTTTTCTTAAGGCGGGCTGATTTCAAGTTCAAGGCATTAGAGTTTTCCGCATAACATCAAATTAAATCTTTCAATTTTGCTATATTAATTAGAAATGGTTGTAACCACATGGAGGCCTTGTGAAGGTTTTTGCAACATTTGGAACCCCTCATGTGTTTTATTCGCACGAACCCCTACCCGGGAGGGGGTGGGGATGGGTTAAATGTAATACACCCTTAAAAAACAAGGGGGTAGAAGACAATTTCCAACCCTCTATTATGCATTAAATACAGATACCTCCATGCACTATGGGAAAATACATATACCCCCTGTCAGAGATAGGAGCTGACAGTGCACTAACGGAAGGGGTGAAAAGACACTCCTCCCCCCCCCCCCCCCCCCCCCCCCCCGCCCCAACATGTAACGAAATTACCCCTATGTATTTACCCTAATATCTCTCTTTCTTTCTCTATTCCCCTTCACCAGCCGCCTTCATCCCTATCCCTCTATCTACTCCTCTCTCTCTCTCTCTCTCTCTCTCTCTCTCTCTCTCCACCTCCTCTACCTAGAAGCCACAGTAATCTCCTCCAAAAATTTCATAGATTACGTTCTCTCTCTCCAACCAGAAATCAAGGTCACCAATGAACATGTCTCCGCAACTCCCGATGGGTATTTTAGTCCCATCTTCTTCTTCTTCTTCGTTATCTCCATCCGCTAGGGGCTGAAGTCTTCTTCGGCTAGGTGCTAAAGTCCCGATCTCTCCAGTGAACCCCAAGGACCCGTTTCTATTGAAGTTAGCATTGGTCTTTGCTACTTCGCCATAGATTTTGCTGAATTGTCCTTCGAACCTAGATTTTACTAAAATTTTAGTCGATTTATGAGTTTAGTGTTTTGGGGCTGAAGTCTAATTCAGGTTCTGGGTTTCGATTTTGACCTCACTGATGAAATTGAATCTTGGGTCATTGAAAAGCTTGTGAGTGGTGCACTCTATTCTCTACGTACTTTTCTCGGTGTTCTTGGGTGACAGTGTGTTGTTCCATTTTGAACGACCAAGATTTCAGATCGATGAAGATTGAAGGCTGCTTTGTGCCCTATTTTTTTCTGGAAATGGGTATTGTTTGTTTCCCCCTTTCTTGGGAAATGATAAACTTGATAAGTTGAATAAAGGTGTTGAGAAATTACTACTAGCCTGACGGGAAAATTAATTTTGCAGCCATGGTAGGTGTAATCTTCTTTTACTGTTTTCAATTATAGATCTGAACCTCTTGTTGCTCTTTGTTGTTGTTTGTTTGTCTTGTTCTTATTGTGTTGGTGGTGGGGATTCAATGGTGGTGGAGGTGGTGGTGGTGGTGGTGAAGGAGAACACCAAGAACAAGGTGCAAAATAGGTGGTATGTAAATTTTTGTAATTCCACCCTTCCAATATCAGAATTATCACAAAAAAATCAGAATGCACCTCCAACTAACTGATTGTAACATAAGGGTAGTATATGTCCATCCTCCATCTACAGGGGTGATTGTAACAGAAGGAGGGGAGGGTAGTATCTGTCCATCTGTATCTCCCCATAGTGCAGGGGTACCTGTATTTAATCCATAATAGAGGGGTGTAAATTGTCTTTTACTCTAAAGTTATATAGATGAAACCTGAGACGCCTTTTGGGTGGTAGCCTAACCAACCACTAGGCAACTGCCTTTGACAGTTATTATTGTAACATCACAGGTCAAAACCAAAAGACATTAGGATCTTCAATGACTTCTAATGAAATATTTGTTTGTATGATAGCAAAAGGAGTACATTTCATAATTCGGTGTGAATTAAGACACACTGTATTTTCTGACTTAGTGAAATAGACCTCACTTTTATTTTCCAGACGTAAGTGACATATGCCTCACTTCTACTGAGTACAAAATCGTTGAGATGGCTAGTATTCTCTCAAAGTGGTGAGGTTGTTCCATGAAGAACATCTTTCAGCTATGGAATCCCTAAGTTGCAATAAAATTAGCAACGAAGAATAAAGTGTTATGATAGTTAGCATGAAACAAAACAATCGCAAAGCAAGCGTGATGTACCAAGGTAAGTTTATTTTCCAAGAGGTCATCAATAGAATGAAACAAAACAATCGCAAAGAACACCTGATGAACCAAAATGATAGTCGAATATATTAGTAATAATTAATAACAACCCATCCATTCCATACAGATTTTGGAGAATGGGATTATCAGTGAAATAGATTCATTTAACTGGTAGCTAAATGAGAACGAATTTTACTAGTTCCCTATAGATGCCAAAATGTCCAAAAGAATTCCGCTTAAGTGAAAAGCAACATCATTCCTCGCCCTCAAAGGAGATTTGCGGGGATTTGGTTCTTCGCCAAATGAATCCTCGCACGTCGTTGCGTCATCACCAATACTGTTGGCCTCAACTTTAGCTGAAAATAAATCATGTTGTTGTAAATATTTAATGCCATTAGGAATAGATGCATGAAGTGCCAAATCATACACACGGGTGCATATATGGAGGCACTCTATCGTGGCAGGATCCGTTGTACTCTTCAATAAAGTAGAGACTTGACTAGCTGTAGTTGACATATATCGACCTGTTTCTTCAAAGAAGATACTTGCTAATCCATTGCCATCTGCACTTGCACTCTTGGGATTTGATTTTAGAGTTGAAACACAGAGCCGAAAATCTGATGTTTTCTTACATGTATCAGCAACTAGGTCAGCCAAACCCTCTCGTGCAAGAAAGATGAAGAAAAATAAAACAACGAACAACCTTATGCTACGTACCATTCTTGTAACTTTCATGGTGACCTATTGTGGTTTGCTGGGGAAACAATGCCCTATGAACAATCTTAAGGTACGTACTGCTATTGTTTTTGCTCTGCCGTAGATTGAAGATCTGTCTACCGACGGAGAGACAAGCTTGGTTCGCCCCTCCTCTGCCGCACGGTCGATCTTCTAAGTCACCGACGTTGCTCTTCGATCTTCATTGGTCTTCGTTCGAGCGACGGAGAGAGGGTGGAGGAGGCTTGATGTGTTTGATCTGTCTCCGCCTCTCTCTCTACTGAGTTTGCTGTGTTGGTGTGAGTGAGTGGTGTGGGTGAGGGGTGTGAGGGAGAGGATAAGGCTGAGTGGGTTGGTGTGAGTGAGTGGTTGGGAAATGATAAAAAATATGTGGGGGGTATTATTTGTGAGGGTATTGTGGTCTTTTTCACTGTTTAAGGATACCCAAAAAAGAAATAGGAAGAAAGAGCAGGACGTCCCAAAATGAAAATTGAGAAGAAAGAGCAGGGACGGAGTGGTACATGGGAATTTTATTTTCAACAACTCGCGATTTAATTTGATATTTACCTACAAAACATATAATTTGATACTATTTCAGAGAGCCAGTTATAGAAATAACATATTCGTGCGATATTATTCTGTTTACTGTATGGGCTTGTTTGGGAAGGATTAATTAATGGATAGATTAATTATTTTTGAAAAATTAATCCCACCTGTTTGGGAACTTGGATTAATTATATGATTTTTTGTTTTGGCCGGTACCTGGTGGTGTCTGGCCGGTACCTGGTGGTGTTCTAGCCGGTACCTGGTAGTATTCTGGCCGGTACCTGGTGGTGTTCTGCCAATCAAGTGGTGACACGTGGCCTCAGCAATGCGTTTTCTTAGCCGATTTACTCTGCCCGGTCCCTGTTTTTGGCTTACCCGGTACCTGTTTATTCCGCCGGGCCCGGATGTTTTCCCGCAAAATCTACATTTTCCTGCCAGATTATTCATAATTAATCTATCCAATAATTAATCCTTCCCAAACATGGCCTATATGCGATTTGGGGAATCGATTGTTATATCTGATTTTAATTAGCGTGACTTTTATTTGTCAAAAAAACTAGCCTAATATTAACCTCCCGCCTCAATTATTAACATTTTCTCTTCCTCAAAAAATAATTATTAACTTCCCTCAAAAAAAAAATTATTAACATTTTCTATATTTAATATTTCTTATAATTTATTTTAGGTAATATTATATTTTTAATATTCTGAACCTTATTGCATTAATTATGCAATCCATTTTATAATTAGGAATTGTAAGCTCTACTAATTAAAGGAAAAAAGGGACATACAGCCAGTTATAGAAATAACTTATTTTTTGCAAGAAAAAAGTTGAATTAGAATTAACTTTAGTAATAACCAATCACATAACATTTTATATTCTCAAAAAAACCACATAACATTTTACTTAATTTCTCTCTGTAAAAGTAAATGATATATAGTTATCAATTTTTTTTAGGGAATATACTTATCAAATTTCCACTATAAAAAAGAAAGAACGTTGGGAGTAAATAAAATTGGTGAAACTGAAAATGAAAACCGTCTATATAGAGTAAATAAATGATGACCACATAATTTAATAGATGTACATATCACGGTTTTAATTAAAATACAAACGATTTCTAAATAAATTTAAAATACGAATCTTCTGCATAAAAATAGAAATAGCCAATCATATTATTTTTCACTTAATATCTCTCAGCTGAATTCCTTCTTCGGGAAAAAATCAAAGTAGGCAAAATAGACATTTATAAATGAAAACCATCCATATATAATTAATTAACTAATGATGATCACTTAATTAATAAGCTTATATATAATGATTTTAATTAAAAAAAAGTCCGGTAAAAATCTAAATGATTCGTAGTAAATTTTACGATTACAAAAATTCTGCATGAAAATGGAGGTTTTAACTCCAATAATGTTGAATAAATTAAGGGCATGTTTGGGTAGCGGATAGGGGGGGAATAAGATAAGTTATGTCCCCACCCATTTTATTGTTTGTTTTCGTACAATTAAGGGAGGGCATAACTTATCTTCCCTTGTGCTGATGGAGATTTTTGTGAACACATTTTATACCACCTGATAAGAGGCTCTTTGGAGAATGACAAATACACCCCCACACAATACCCCTGTCCAAACCCTATATATATTTTTCACCTCCCTCCTTCCCATGCAACGCAGAGAGAGAGAGAGAGAGAGAGAGAGAGAGAGAGAGAGAGAGAGAGAGAGAGAGAGAGAGAGAGAGAGCGACTGAGCAGCCAAAGAGACGAGCGATGGTGGTGAATTATTATTATGCCCCTCCCATAGAGTTCAGTCAAACTAGGGTTTACGGAAAGTCAAACTAGGGTTTACGCAAAGTCTAACTTAAGTAAAACTTGATATTTAGACCCGGAATATGAATACGAACAAGTTTCATGAAGAACGTTAAGGCTAGAAATGTCGTTCAAATGGTCAAAACTGAAGTTCAAAGATAGCGAAAGTCATTTCATGTAGTCAACTTCGCGACTAATTTCTGATCCGTTGGGAAGGAGTTTCGAGAAACTAGAAACAGGGTTTTGAAGATGATAGTTCAAGGATTCCATAACATATTTGAACTCCTAAAAACTCAAAGTATTCAAAGAGATATCGCTAGTCAAATTTGGCAAAAAAAAAAAAAAAAAAAAAAAAATCTGATTCAACACTTCAGAAAATTCAAGAATTTACGCGAGTTCAAAACAACAACTTTAGGCTTGATTTGTGAGAAATCCCTTACAAAAATGAAGATGACCCAGAGACGATAAAATGAAGTATTATACATGTCTACACAATGGAGAAAGGAAAACAAGATTTCATTAACATTTGAGGAAGTTATAGATGTCACAAAATGGGTACTTCAAAACAGTTATATACTTAGAAAAATTTCAACCATAATCAGCTCAAGAACACAACATTTTCCCTCAACTTTAGGCTCAGATTCAAACCAGTTAGAGTGGAAATTAGCTCAAGAAATTCAAATGAAGGTTGTAGATCTAAGTCTAGGCTTTCTAGAAAGCCAAGAATCAAGCAAAACAGATTAACAAAGAGGGAGATACAAGAGTCCAAAGTTGGATCAAAATGCAGGTGGGAAAAACTCAGTGGTGTGTCAAAAGCTGACATTCGCCGTTGGCTAGTAGGCAAGTGCGGAGAACCTTCAGGTAATCATTTGAGCGATATGCATGTACTAGACCTTAGCAACTTGAAACAGAAACATGACTGGTTTCTTCGCGTCCCAGGTCACGCTCATTTTAAGGACCTGCTTAATGAGGATACACTAATAGGGCATGGTTCCACGTCTTTAGTGTATGACGAAGATACTTCAATCCCACCTTCGCGTGGAGGTGCTTGCTCTTAGCTTTAGTAAAGATAGTAAAATAACTTGTAATACGAGTTACCTCACACTATCGCATTTTGTATCGCAGGGACTGCTGATGAACCAGTGTTGGAGCAAAGAAATCAAACTTCTGCATCCTATGTCCCAGTGCCGAGTTCCCATACCGAGAAGCCCGTCGCAGCTGCTGAATACGCAGGAGAGCCTCTTGAGGACATCATCGAACTTTCTGATGATGCTGAAGCTGACGCTGTGCTAATGGAGGAAGATGCCCATACTGGCGCTGAGGAAGTAAGAACAAGTGCTGCTGATGCTTCCGCATCTGAGAGCGTCCCATGCCAAGCATCTTCGGCTGTCACTTCGCCTCCGGCGGTGACTGAGTCGGCGGCACCTCTTCCTGTGTGGAGCTTTTGGGGCTCGCAGGTTGGGAATGCAGTCGCAGCTGGTGCGGCTTATACTCTTCCTCCTAACTATGAGGGGTTAGAGCTCGCAGCTGACAGGAGACCCATGGAGCAAGGGCAGTCTTCAACTACTCCAGCAATGCGCATTCCTTCTCTTCGTGAGATTCTTGAAGGAACTGGTAAGTAGTGATTCGCTGTTTGCATCTCGCATTATTCGTTTGCGAGTTTGATAGCATAACTTAGCTTTGACATTGCTTTAGGTTTGAAGCAAACTGATGTGGACTGGCTAGTTCGAATGCGCCTCACCTACCCCCGATCATTTGCGAGATCTCTGGAGATAGGGCCCTTTGACAGGAGGCTGTTTCTTACCGAAGCCATTTGGATTTTGGAGCAGCTGTCTGCTGCCACGCCTGCGACCATTTCTGTCCAGAGTGCCGAATTGCTTTGTGGCATGTGCCAAAATCTTCTTACCAAAGTTCAAGGCAGACTAGGCTTCATATTTCTTATGAAAAGAGTTACTCTGATTCGCGCAGCCGTACCTTTGAAGCTCGGCCACCAGAACCTCGCAGCTGAGAAACAGAAGGTGGAGCAGCAGAAGCAAAAGGATGAAGAGGCTACGAAGCTCTATCATGAGATGAATGCCAAGTGCGAGCAATTTAAGCAAGAAGTGGAGCAGGTAGAGAAGCTGAGCCATCAGTTCGCGCCCCATGACTCTTTGATCAAGAATTTGCTTTGACTTTTTGAATTTGAAAAATAGCAAGGAAATAGCTGGAAAATTAATGTAATGTTGAAACATTAATGTAATGTTGCTAGGGTTTCTCCCCCCTTTTTTTAACAACAAGAATCGACTTGCCCGTTTTGCCCTTTCCGGGATTTGATAGGATATCTCTGTGCATATCCAATTATGACATCAGCAATTGATACTCTGCTTGATTTTCGCGCTAATTTCTCGGAAGATAAGCACGCTTTCGTTGGGAAGTCCATCCGAATCATGACCATCCGTCATTTATTAGGATACGCAACTGAATCGTCGGAGCCTTTAGTAGGGTAATTGATCGTTACCGCTTTTCAAGGCGTAAGTGATTGACCTTACCCTCTTTTCGAATTCTGCTGACTCATCTTAGCAACTGAAGAGTCTCCACAAGGTCTATATAAACCCTGTCTTTGCCATTTGGGTTCTTCATCCCAAAAATGTGCTTTGCCGTGAGTCCTTACGACTGCTGGCTTCAACGCTTGTTTTTCGTTGATTCGTGGCAACTTCAAGTTGTGAATCCTGAGTTTGCGCTTTGTGCTATAGAAATAGTTTCCAAGATCCACTTATGAGGCTTATTGCTCTTTATAACCATCATAAAGAAGATGGAGATGATATCTCATGTGTGTTCGAAGAATTTTCTTCGTGTATTATGTTTGCAGGTCATGTTTCCGGCTGCCTCTCGGTGAGGTGCAGCGCCGAAGTGACCGTGCTACCGTCTCGTAATGAACGGCGGAATTCTCCTCCAGCATCCCTGGAGGAGGATTTCTTGCCTCTTCGTTCTTGAACTCAGGAGGCTTGTCAATGACCTTGTCTATCATGACAAGGAGCCCAGTACCAGAGGAATGACTGCTCTCCCTGTTCTGGGCGACTGTGTGCGCCGGAACAGGAGGTTCCTCCGGTACATATCTTGATCAGACAGGGGTCTTGTCAGATCTTGAGATCTTGGACATAGGACCACCCAGACCATTGCCGCCATGGACGCAGCTAATGGCGAGTTGATCTCTTCGCAGGAGCATCCCACTTGCTAGAGATCTTTGGCCACAGATCTGCATGTCGCATAGACGGTGTTAGGACCGTTGGGTTCATCCTTTTCAGTCAGGATTCCCGTGGTGTGTCTCTGCTGGCTTGTCAGCTACTTTTCGAATGTATTGTAAGCCATGTTGGCTGCGTAGTTAGATTTGAGCTTTTTCGCTTGTAAGCTGCTATCTAGACAGATAATTTGTAAGTCTTTTTGACTCATAATGATAAATATCTTTTGTATTATTTGCTGTGCTGTTGCAACAAAATACAATTTCGCATGCGTTTCAGCATATTTCTCCTTGCATAATGCTATGTACACGTTTCGCATTTGCTATCTGCCATATGAATTCGCAGATGTTTTATTAGATCGTTCGAGATTGTACTTGCGCAGTTGTGCCATCTTGGCAGATGGGCTTGTGATTTGCTTTCAGATTCAAGTGCTATCATATCAGATAGCCCTTTGTAGATCACTTAAGATCGTTTTTCACCATATTGCTATCGCATTTGTATAATGTTTCTATCACCGCAGATAGGCTTTGAAGATCAATTAAGATCATTTTTCGCATGAGTTGCTATCGTAGCAGATAGGCTTTAGGAGATCAATTAAGATCGTTTTTCGCATGAGTTGCTATCGTAGCAGATAGGCTTTAGAAGATCAATTAAGATCGTTTTTCGCATGAGTTGCTATCGTAGCAGATAGGCTTTAAAAGATCAATTAAGATCATTTTGCTTAGGCTGCTATCGTGACAGATAGGCTTAGAGGATCAATTAAGATCGCATTTGCATGGGCTGCTATCGTAACAGATAGGCATAGATGATCAATTAAGATCGCATTTCACGTGAGCTGCCATCGTGACAGATAGGCTTAGATGATCACTTAAGATCGCATTTCGCATGGGCTGCTATCGTGACATATAGGCTTAGATGATCAATTAAGATCGCATTTCGCATGGGCTGCTATCGTGACAGATAGGCTTAGATGATCAATTAAGATCGCATTTCGTATGAGCTGCTATCGTGACAGATAGGCTTAGATGATCAATTAAGATCGCAGTTGTACAGATTGCTAATGTGGCGGATAACCCATTGTTAACAGTTATAACAAACTAAAATGAAGCAAAATTGACATCCAGAAATATGAAGTTCTCATTTGGGAGAATTCTCTTATTATAACGCTCTCATATGGGAGAGATGAGATTACAATCCTCTCATATGGGAGAGGAGATTGTGTAAATAGTAGCCATACAAGACATTAAGCGACGTTATAATAAACGCATGAAATGAGAGAAGTCAGGGATAGTACTTCTTAATCCAGCGCATGTTGACTGAACTCGGGGTTGAGGTTGTTCCGTGCAACCTTCGTATGCTGCAGTAGCCACTGTCGAAGACTTCTGTGACTTCGAAGGGTCCTTCCCAATTGGCTGCGAACTTTGGGTGAGTCGCTTCTCGCATACAGTGGTCAGATGCGCGCAAGACCAAGTCTCCAACTGCGAAATCTCTTCGCTGGACCGTCTTATTGTAAGCGCGAGCAATCCTTTCTTGATACCGCTTGTTGGTCCTTTTGGCTTGTTCTCGCTTTTCCTCCAGCAAGACTAAGTCATGATCACGTTGATTTTCGTAGAGTGCGTGGAAGGCCGATCTTGCCGAATTGACTCTCACCTCCGCAGGTACCACGGCCTCGGCCCCATAGCATAGTAGGAATGGTGAGGCCCCCGTGGGTGTCCTTGGAGAAGTTCGGTAGGCCCACAGAGCTGTGCTTAGAGAATCAGCCCATTTCTTGTGGTCATCTGCGACCATCTTGCTCAAAATCCTCAACAGCGTTTTGTTGGTCGTTTCGGCTTGCCCGTTCCCCTTCGGGTAGTAAGGGGTAGAACATATTTGCCTGATATTGTACTCTGCTAACTTCGCAGCTACCTGGCGATTAACAAAGGGAGTACCGTTATTTGAAAGAATAGTGTTTGGAATTCCGAACCTGCATATGATGCTTTCCTGGATGAAATTGACCACAGCTAGCGCATTTGCCGTCTTTAGTGGTATCGCCTCCACCCATTTGGTGAACAGCTCAGTTGCAGTGAGAATAAAATGATTCCCGTGTGATGTTGGTCGGATGGGACCGATGAAGTCCAGAGCCCATGTGTGAAATGGCCATGGCGTCCCCAATGCATGTAGATCCACGGCGGGAGCGTGCACTAGGTTTCCTTTGAATTGGCACTCCTGGCAGCGTCGCACTTTGGTGCGGCAATCAACCTCCATCGTGGGCCAGAAATATCCAATTGAGAGGAGCTGCCTGCATAATTTCGCACCTCCTTGGTGTTCCACCTGATGAGAAAGGTCCATGACTTCTTGTGCTTCTCTGCCGCCTAGACATCGCAGCAAGTTGCCCTCATGACCTCTTCGCCAAAGCAGGTTTTCCTGTACTACGTATCGAGATGCTTTCCTCTTCAATTTCTCGGCTTCTTTTCTCGATTCAGGCACGGTGCCCTGGGTGAGAAAATCAAAGAGTGGCTTCCTCCAATCCGTGTCATCATCAGTTAGAGCGATGAGTAGAGAATCTTTGATTAGTGCGCAACTTTCGCACTTCCCTTGTATCAGGGTCGCGGCTGTTGACATGTCTGGCCAATGAATGCCATATCTCTGAGCCTTCCGATAGATTGACACCTCGCTTTCTCCGCAAGCATGTTGGTGAATCTTTTCTAACAACAGTTGTCCCTCTTGCTCGGAGACGCATCGCATGAGTATTACGCCAGGACCCTTGTAGTAAAGGGTGTTGTCATGTATGCAGTACCCCTTTGTGAGTGCCCAGCTTTCACTGCTTGTGCCTTCTGCAATAGCTTGTAGGATTGCTTTTCTCCAGTCCGTGTCATCCATGTGTTCGTCGTCGCACGCATCTTCTGTCAATGCCGACGATGTTCGCACTTCAATGGAGATCCTTGCGGGACATTTGTCTGTGCTGACCTTAGATCCCAAGGTTGCCAAAGCGTCCGCATGCCTGTTGTCTGCTCGGGGCTTGTGCTCGTACCTCACATCGCAGAATTGCTGTACCAGCTTTTGTACTAGAGTCCGGTAAGACAGAAGGTTAATCTCCTTCAAACCGTACTCACCCGAGGCTTGCTTGACGATCAACTTGGAGTCTCCCATGACCGTCAGATTGTTTACTTCCAAAGCCTTTGCTGCGCGCAGTCCCGCTATGAGGGCTTCATATTCTGCCTCGTTGTTGGTGACTGCAAAGTCGAGCTTTGCGGACATCTGTATGACCTCCCCATCTGGCTTGGTCAAGACTATCCCAATGCCTCCGCATTTTCTTGTTGACGAACCGTCGAAATGGAGTGTCCAATAGGGCACGTCGATTGCATAGATTTCAGGTCCTTCGAGCTCTTCTTCGATCATGGGTTCATGGCTGTTGTCGGGGAACTGTGCCAACAGATCCGCTACCGCCTGCGACTTGATCGCTCGCGGTCGCACGCATGTGATATCGTATTGAGAGATGGTCATGTACCATTTCGCCAATCTTCCTCCCGGAGTAGTGTGGGTTAGCAGATATCGTATGGGATCACTCTTGGTGACCACTACCACTTTGTGCGACGCAAAGTAGTGTTTCAATTTCTCTATTACGAAGAACAAAGCAAGGCAATGACGTTCGATGTCTGTGTACCTTGATTCAGCAGGTTGCACAATGCGAGAGATGTACCTTTCCTGGCCTTCGTACTCCTGAGCCAAGAGTGCTCCTATGGATCTCCTTGTTGACGTCAGATACAGCAAAAGCGGTGATCCCAGTTGAGGTGCGATCATTATTTTTGAAGATGTCAGCAGATCCTTCAGCTTTTCGAATGCAGCTTCGTGCTCCGGAGCCCAGTTGTATACGGCATCTTTCTTGAGAAGAGCACTAAAACAGCAGGTGATTTCAGCAATCGCTGGGATGAATCTCCGCAGATAGGATAGCTTTCCTAAAAATGTCTTCAAGGCACTTTGGTTATGGGGCGGCGTCATGCCGGTTATGGCTGATACTTTCGCAGGGTCAGGCTCGATTCCTTGGCGATGAACTACGCATCCCAAGAACTTCCCTGATGTTACCCCAAATGCGCATTTCATGGGATTCATCTTCAGTTGAAAGCGTCTACATCTATTGAACACTTTCCGTAGATCTCCGAGATGATATTCTTCCTGCTTGGATTTAACCACCAGGTCGTCCACATAAAATTCCACTTCTTTGTGCATCATGTCGTGGAATAGGGCCATCATGGCCCGCTGGTAGGTCGCACCCGCATTTTTGAGACCGAACGGCATCACTGTGTAGTTGAACACCCCCACCGGAGTGATGAATGCAGTTTTCCGCGCGTCTTCAGGGTCCATCTTGATCTGGTTGTACCCGCTGAAGCCGTCCATGAAACTGAACATGCGGTGACCCGCTGTTGAATCGATAAGCAAATCGATGTTGGGCAGTGGAAAATCGTCCTTTGGGCAGAAGCGATTGAGATCCCGGAAGTCCACACAGATGCGAAGCTGTCCGTTCTTCTTTACCACTGGCACGATGTTGGCCAGCCATGTGGGATGATGATTCGGCTCTATGAATTTGGCATCCAGGAGTTTGATAATCTCCTGCTTGATTTCACGTTAAGCTCCGGCCTGAAGCTTCTTGTGCTCTGCTTTACCGGCTTAGACCCTGGAATGTTGTCTAAGCGGTGCATAGTGATGCTTGTATCCAGTCCTGGCATCTCATCATACTCCCATGCGAACACATCCTTGTATTCAGTTAGGAGCTGTAGCAGACCTTGCTCCTCCTCGCTTGTGAGGTCCGCACTTAGAAAGACTGGCCTTTTCTTTTCCTCGTTCGGGCTGAGGAACACTTCTTTTAGCTCTTGCTTTTGTGGTCTGGGCCTATCTTCCATTCATTCAGGTGCTTCTTTGAGCTTTTCATCCGGAGCGCCCTGGATTGGCTTTTCCGTTAGCGCAATTTGCTCGATTTGATTGATTTGCCCAGGGATATCCCCATGCCCGTGTGAGGACATCCCCGCGCACCTTCATATGCGATAGCACTTCTTCCCATTGGCGTAGAAGCTCTCTATCTCCTTGCCTTCGGGGTCATGTTTTGCGATTCTCTTCAGAGTGTACACGTTCTTTCGATGGTATGCGATACGCGGCACCTCTTCGCGTGTAGGCGGCTTTTCTTTGGCATCTTCCCTTGTCACCATTACTCCCGCAGGTGACTGGTCCTTGATGTCCTCCCAGAGAGGCAAAGGAGTAGGGTTGAATGGTCCCGGTGTCTGCTCGTCCGCCATCTCAGTGAACCATACTGCCTCGCTAAGATGTGCTTCATCCAAGTTGAATGGATTCGTCGAAGTCGGTATCTCGACTATTCTGTCGTTCCAGATAGCTTTCATAACCTGGTGAGCCGTTGAAGGAACCGCGTCGAAGCGATGAATCCAGGCTCGACCTATGATCATGTGATACGTAGTGTTCGCGTCTATGACATAGAACTTTGCTGAGCACTTGATTTTGCCAATCTGAACGCCCAGGCGGATCCATCCGATCGTCATTCTAGAGTCGCTTCCGAATCCCATCAGCAGAGATGGACGCCTGACGATCTTGTGCTTGGGGATCCCTGCTAGCTTCAGTGTGTGGAGCGAAACGACGTTGACCGCTGCTCCTCCATCGACGAATGCTCGTTTGAACTCGACGCCATTGATGATAGCCGTTACGTACAGAGGCCTCTGGTGACTCGCATCTGTCTTCTTGTCGCTGGCAGAAAAGGTCATAATCTTTTCTGTAGAGCGAGACGCCCTGATGACTTTCCCGTTGGAAACTACAAGATCCTCCTCGTAGTCCTCCGCTATCCTGAAGATTGCTTTCGTCATATCTGTCCGGAACTTCTCGGAGAAGTTCATCTCGTCGAAGAATATGCTAAAGCCGTGCGACCCCTTCATCCGATCGGCACGTTCGTCTTCTGTGTCCATACTGTAGTGCTCGTCATCATGGACCTCAGCGATGATGGGTAGACCATCCCCTGCGACTTCTTCCAAGTCGACGATCGAAATCATGGCAACCTCTTTGCCTTTTGAGTCTTGCTCCGCATGGGCAGGAAGCGGATTGTTGCGCACATCCTTCCTGCGATCGCTGACGATCAGCTCGCCGTTCTTCATCTTCTGGTCGAATGTAAACCTGAGCTTTTTACATTCCGATGTGGGGTGCATGACCTTGCCGTGGTACTCGCACCACTTAGGGTTCCTTACCATCTCCTTGGAGGGTATCCTCTCGAGCGGCGGTAGGACACCGCCCTTGCGCCACTGCCTGCAGAGGTCGCTTGCCTCCTCTACCGAGCATGGCAGAGGTGGTACGTCGAAGTTCACAACCTTCGCTTGCTTCTGGGGTGAAACTGTATTGACCTCAGCTTCGCGTCCCCTCTTGTAACTGAATCTCCCGATCTTGTAGGTGGTGCCGCTCGAAGATCGCTCCGGTGCGTTCTTCTTTTTCTGCCTCTCGACTATAGGCTCGATGTTTTTCGTGCATTCAATTAGCTTTGAAAACGTAGGTGTTTGCAAATTGATGAGCATACCTTTGTATTCGTCTCTCATGCACTGCAGGCATATCTCTACGAGGCGGCTTTCGAGCATTGGATCTTTGCACTCCAAGGACTTCGCCCTGAATTTCTTGATGAAAGTGATCCCATCCTCCTCGCGCTTCTGATACATCCGCGAGAGATGGATCATTGTCACCTTTTCTTCCATCTGGAAGAACTTGGTGTAGAAATTCTGGACCATGTCGTCCCAAGTCTTCACGGATCCGGATTCCAACGTTCGGTACCACTTGTACGCTACGTTCCCCAAAGATTTTGGGAACTCTCGCATCAGCAGTTTGGGATCAGCTCCGTATGGCCCCATGACATCAATGAAACGCATGACATGCTCATGAGCGTTCCCGTTGACATCCTCGAACTTGTCCCATTTAGGAGCCTTATACCCCGCCGGGTTAGGCATGAGATAGATCTCCCGCGGGATGGGTGGATCGTTGTCTAGCTTCGGGATAATGGTATCCGCGAATGACTGGTGAGCCAGAATAGTGTCCATGCGCTTCTGCAGAGACGTCATGCATTCTGGGATGCTTCCCTCAGTAGCAGAAGGAGGGGTTGCCGCAGGCGGAGGCGACACATATGCCGCCGAAGGATTGGGGACATATTGGCTGCTCGCATTGCCCCGGATCGCTGTTGGAGGAGGCAAGGGGTACTGCAAAGCCGGGTTGGACGCCAAAGTCGAAGGTTGAGGAGTGTGAGCAGTGAGAGGCAACATCTGAGCTGTTGACCCCTGAATCGAAGGCAGCTGCGTAGTCGCCGGTGGAGTCTGCAGGTTAGGGTTGGAGGTGTGGCGGACACTCCCAATCCTGGAGCGGTAGGGCCTCCTCCTCCTTGAGAGACGGCGGTGGCTGATGAAGGATTTGGCGCAAGAGTGCCCAGAACGGCCAAGATCCGTTCTAGCTGCGCAGATTGAGCTTTGAGAGCTTTCGCCTGACCTTGGACGGTGGCATCCAAGGATTCTAACGTCGGTGCCTCGCAGGGGGTCGCAGGAGTACGGCGGGTCTCCTCTCCCGAGGCAGTTTCGGTGGAAGGCTATCTGTTGCTAACATCATCCTCCTGAGACATGGTTGCTTTTGTTGGTAAGTTCACGTCAGGTTCACCAAAATGTGCACAAGAGATTCCGGCGGGGAGACCTCCGTGTACACCGTATGTAGAGGATCAGAGATCGCACAGGAAGAGTTGGGTTGTGTGTAGGGAGAGAGTAAGGCAGTAGTAATGTCTGAGAGAGAGACAGAGGTTCGGCAGAGCTTCCGCGTATGGCTAGTGTGTCTTCCTTTGTATGGAAAGGTTAACATCCTATATATAGCAGAGAACGTGACCGTTGTAGTGTGGTTAATGCGCCCATCAATGGCGGCTTAATTAGCTTAACCATAACGGCACGTTCGTCCGAGTATATAGGGACCGTTACAGCACGTTGTGCGCGAATACCGGAACCGTTACGAGGTTGACCGGGTTTGACCGGATTGACAGGGTTTATGGAGCTCGTGCCATAAATCTCTCAAACAGTTACTAAAGGTCGCGTGCGGGCTTGGCTCGCACGCGACAGGGCTTACTCTAGCCTCCAAACCACTAAGTCCCTACAAGTCCCGTGCAGTGGTATGCGAGGGCCCTGTCTCGCAGCCCCCACATGGATCAGCGCGACTGGTGATCCAGTGTGTGTGGAGCACAATATGGTGTGCTAGATGGTTGCCACATGGCCAAGATTTGTCAGCTCAGAAAGCACTATCTACAGCCGTAAAAACCAAACCACAAAATTAAACATCCACATCAAACCACATCCTAAGGCCATATCCAATCACCATGCGATATGCACATAAACAGTTAAAATCCAATTTTAACGCGCTTGGTCAATTTAAATTGATTTTAGGATTTATAGGGTTAAAACGGTCCATGGGCCCAACAATCAAATTGCCCGGACCCAATAAGATGAACCACAAGGCCCTAGGGCCGGCCCGGCCCAAAACCCACAAGCCTAGGCCGCGGGTTAGGGCCGCCCGGCCCCTAGGGCGGTCAAGCTTGGGCGGCAAGCAAGGGGGCCGGTCCCTAGGGGTGCCGAACCTCCTTATGGTAGTTGTTTCCAAAACAACTCCCTTGCTTGGTGCCCAAGTTTGGTTGTTTCCTTGTTTTGGAAGAACTCCTTCTTCCCCAAGGATGCCCAAACCCTAGATCTAAGATCCTAAAATTTCTCAAACTCACCAATTCATGCATCCAATGCAAAAATTGGATCTTGTTATGATTAATTATTGACAAATTGCATCCCATGCTTGATTTGTCTTGTTTTACGCGATAAACAATCAAATTAAGGTGTAAAACAACTAAAACGTAACTCATAAACCACGTTTATGCTCTACGACCTGTGGCTCTGATACCACTGTAGGGTTTTGATTCATGGATGTGCAACGGAAACACAAACAATCATAAAACCATGCAAAACCCTCCAAGGATCACAAGTCAAGAGACATAACGATGGTAAAGGAAGAAATCAATAACACACCTTAGGGTTCTCCTTTGATGAATTCAAACGCGAATTGTGTCACGTTCTCGATGGTTGATCCACGCCTAGAGTTGATCCTAGAATCTCCCAATTCCTTGGTGCTAGCCCGGAAGAGGAAGAGGAAGAAGAATCACGCAAAACGAGACCCAAAGGAGGGCTCGGCCTCCTTGTGGCCGACGGGGACGGGGCGGCGGCAAAGGGGGCGGTCGGATCCCTTTGTTGCTTGCTCTCTCTCCTTTTGTTCTCTCCCACTCTTTGTTATGTTCAATTATGAGCATAAGTTATATGGGAAGGAAGGAAGGAAGGTCCTTTATATATTCCAACAACTCCTTGCCAACTACCTAAAGGACTTATTCTAGTCCTACTAGAATTCAATTTAGTCCCTTCCTTGCAAATTAGTCCCTACTAAGTTTGCAAGGTTTTGCAAAGTGATCCTTCTAATTAATTAATCCAATTAATTAATTCCGAAATCTAGTTCAACTCTATGTAGCGTGTGACCCCATAGGTTCTATCTAGTTGGTAGCAACTATTTGCTAATATGGAGCGGTCTCTAGCAAAACATCCATTCTAGCCAACTAATAGAATAGTCATCTTGACAACCTTGTACAAGTAATTGTCTCATCCCTTTGTCTCTATATCCGGATTGGACACGAGACATACAAGTCACACTCGTATATCCAATCCATAGTTTCTCGATCCATGGGAATAGCCTTATTCGTGCAAATAACATCAATATCCCATATTGATTTATTTGAGTCTGGCCAGACATTCTATAAGCACTATCCCTCGAGTGGCCTAGGATATTTGCTCCCGTTATGTGGGAGGGACAAAATTATATCTACGTCCACTACGATCTCTAAGCTTGCTTCTTATTGTATCCAGTACACGCCTTTATAACTACCCAGTTACGGTGTAGCGTTCAACGCTACCAAGATCACAATAATCCACAACTAGAATATCTAGTGACTTCAAGTCTAAGGATGACAATACCATTGCACCGCGAGAAGCGCTTGTGACTCAACATAACATGTATGTAGCCTTCTCGGAGATGGGTCAATCCAGTGCAACATTCCCTAATGCACACCTATGTGTTGGATCGTGATATCTCCATATCAATCCAACCCCATACTAGTCTATAGATGATTGTCCCATTAATCATTACACTTGACTAGGGATATTTAAGATAAACAACACAATTGTAAATCTAAGGACTTCATTATATTAAATATCCAATAAATAATAAATGAATTTCTAGCCACAGATAATTCATACTAAACCAGATTGCCTCTAGGGCATCTATTCCAACAGTCTCCCACTTGCACTAGAGCCAATCTGGCGCATCTCGTATGCCCATACTCCTAGTGTGCCCTTCATGCTTCCACTGCGTGAGAGGCTTTGTAAGCGGGTCTGCCAGATTATCATCTGTAGGAATCTTGCGTATACGAACGTCTCCTCTATCGATAATATCTCGAATCAGATGAAACTTCCTGAGCACGTGCTTGGACTTCTGGTGCGACCTGGGTTCCCTCGATTGCGCGATCGCCCCAGTGTTGTCACAGAACAACTCGACTGGATCCGCAATGCTAGGGACCACACCACGTTCAGAAACAAACTTTCTGATCCAAACAGCTTCCTTTGCTGCGCCATTTGCAGCAACGTACTCAGCCTCTGTTGTAGAATCAGCCACCGTCTCTTGCTTGGAACTCTTCCAGCTCACCGCTGCTCCATTCAGGCAAAACACATATCCCGACTGTGATCTAAAGTCATCTTTGCCGGTTTGGAAGCTTGCATCAGTGTAACCCTTTACACGCAACTCTTCCTCACCGCCAAATATCAAGAAAGCATCCTTAGTTCTTCTCAAGTATTTTAGGATGTTCTTGACTGCAATCCAGTGACTCTCACCCGGATTGGATTGGTATCTGCTAGTCATACTCAAGGCATATGATACATCTGGTCTAGTACATAACATGGCGTACATGATAGATCCTATGGCCGAGGCATAGGGAATTCTACTCATGCGTTCCTTCTCAATCTCATTGGAAGGACAACCACTCTTTGAAAGAGTGATTCCAAGTGACATGGGCAAGAATCCCTTCATGGAATCTTGCATGTTGAACCGTTTCAACACCTTGTCAATATATGTACTTTGACTTAGGCCTAGCAACCTCTTAGATCTATCCCTATAGATCTTTATACCAAGTATATAGGCTGCTTCCCCTAAGTCCATCATTGAGAAACACTTCCCTAGCCAATCTTTAACAGATTCTAGCATGGAAACGTCGTTTCCAATGAGTAGTATGTCATCTACATACAAGACCAGAAAAGCTACAGAGCTCCCACTAACCTTCTTGTAGACACAAGACTCATCTTCGTTTCTGATGAAGCCAAACTCTTTGACCACTTCATCAAAACGTCGATTCAACCTCCTAGAAGCTTGCTTCAATCCATAAATGAATCGTTGCAGCTTACAGACTTTGTTGGCTTGCTTTGGATCCTCAAAACCCTCCGGCTGTATCATATACACGTCCTCGAGGAGATTCCCATAAAGGAATGCTGTTTTGACATCCATCTGCCAAATCTCATAGTCGTGGTATGCTGCAATCGCAAGTAGGATTCGGATGGATTTGGTCATAGTGACTGGTGAAAAGGTTTCGTCATAGTCAATACCATGAATCTGTCTGAATCCTTTAGCCACCAATCGACCCTTATAGATAATCACATTACCATCCATTTCGATCTTCTTCTTGAAGACCCACTTGCACCCTATGGGCCGCGCCTCATGGGGTGGTTCTACCAAAGTCCATACTTTGTTGGTATACATGGATTCCATCTCGGATTTCATGGCTTCAAGCCACTTCTGAGAGTCTGGCCCATCCATGGCCTCCTCATAGGTAGTAGGCTCATCATCTATGAGCATCGTGTCACCGAAATCGGTCACAAGAAGTCCATACCTCTTCGGTTCCTGGCGCACTCTACTAGATCTACGAAGCTCTTGTGTTACCTGAACAGGTTGCTCCACAACTGCTTGTGGTTCCTGTTCATGTTCCATAATCGGTTCAGTGATTTGTGGTTCTTGAACCTCTTCAAGTTCTACATTCCTCCCACTTGCTTCTTTAGAGACAAACTCTCTTTCTAGAAATACGCCGGTCCGAGCAACAAACACTTTGTTCTCGGTTGGATTGTAGAAGTAGTATCCCTTAGTTTCCTTAGGGTACCCCACAAATTTACACTTATCCGATTTATGCCCTAGCTTGTCTGATTGTAAACGTTTTACATAGACATCGCAGCCCCAAATCCTCATAAACGACAGTGTGGGACGCCTCCCACTCCACATCTCATATGGTGTCTTCATGACTGATTTAGATGGAACACGGTTAATGGTGAAAGCTGCACTTAATAGAGCGTAGCCCCAAAATGATAATGGAAGATCGGTTTGACACATCATAGATCGAACCATATCCAATAGGGTTCGATTCCTCCTCTCGGACACGCCATTCCATTGTGGCGTTCCGGGTGGAGTGAGTTGGGACACGATCCCACACTCTCTAAGATAGTCGTCAAACTCTTGGCTCATGTATTCTCCTCCACGATCCGATCGTAGAGCCTTGATACTTTTGCCAAGTTGCTTCTCTACTTCATTCTTTAATTCTTTGAACACTTCAAATTATTCGGATTTTTCCCTCGTAAGGTACACAAATCCATATCTACTGTAATCATCAGTATGTGTAATGAAGTAGACATAATCACCCCTGGCAGGCGTGGCAAATGGCCCACACACATCGGTATGTATGAGCGCCAATTGCTCACTAGTCATCTCACCTTTCTTATTGAAAGGGGAATTTGTCATTTTTCCCAATAAACAAGCCTCACATGTCTCATATGATTCAAAATCAAATGAGTCTAGTAATCCATCCTTATGGAGTCCAGATACACGTTTCTCATTTATGTGGCCTAAACGACAGTGCCATAAATAAGCAGGATTTAAATCATTTATTTTAATCCGCTTGGTATTAATGTTGTAGACAGGATTGCTTAGATCAAGGACATAAAGTCCATTAAGTAATTGCGCACTAAAATAGTGAATATTATTTAAATAAAAGGAACAAAAATTGTTCTTTATTGAAATAATAAAACCATCCTTGTCCAAACAAGAAATAGAAATAATGTTTCTGCTCATAGCAGGCACAAAATAGCAATTATTTAATTCTAAAACTAATCCTGAAGGCAGAGATAGCTCGCACACGCCTATGGCCAACGCAGCAACCTTTGCTCCATTCCCAACGCGCAGATCTACCTCTCCTTTAGCCAATCTTCTACTTCTCTTTAGATCCTGCATATTTCGACAAATATGAGATCCACATCCAGTATCTAATACCCATGATGTAGAGAAAGTTAAATTGACATCTACAATAAAAATACCTGGTGGTGGTGGAATCACTATTCCAAGCCTCTTGTCCTCCAGATATTTTGGGCAGTTCCTCTTCCAGTGTCCAGGCTGACTGCAGTAGTGACACTCACCTTTAGTCACACCTTTGGCAATGCCACCAACAGGTTTAAGGGCAGGTTCCTTGGACTTGGCAACTGACTTGCCTTTGCCCTTGGAGGAAGAGGCAAACCTTTTGCCCTTTCCCTTTTGTACCATCATTATGGCCTTGCCCTTACCCTTGTTGATGCTCTGTTCAGCCGTCCTCAACATGTTGAGTAAATCTGGCAGTGGTTTAACGATCTCGTTCATGTTATAGTTCATAATGAACTGTCCATAACTCTCGGGCAACGATTGCAACACGAGATCGGTTGCCAACTCTTGGCCGACCGGGAACCCCAGTCGGGCGAGATTCTCCAAGTACCCGATCATTCGGAGTACATGGGGTCCCACCGGGTTCCCTTCTGCCAGATGACACTTGAACAGTGCCTTAGATACCTCATACCTCTCTACCCTCGCCTGCTCTTGGAAGAGCTGCTTTAGATGTTCGATCATATCGACAGCATTCATGTTTTCGTGTTGCTTCTGAAGCTCAGAAGTCATGGTGCAAAGCATAAGGCAGGCCGCATCATTAGCATCATCAACACGCTTTTGATACGCCTTTAGGGCAGCATGTGTTTGGTTCTCTGGACCTTCTGGAACATGCTCCTCTATTGCGTACAGTTTCTTCTCTTGCTTGAGAACAATTCTCAAGTTTCTGTACCAATCAAGAAAGTTGGTTCCAGAGAGCTTGTCCTTCTCAAGGACAGATCGAAGGGAATGTTGTGAACTCGATGAGTTGTTTGCCATTTGGAATTCTACAAAAAGGAAAATACGCAAGTTTTAGTATTTGTGAATTTTTGACTATATTCAATAATGGCTAGTTTATCAAATATAGCTCCCACTATTTTTCTACGGATTAATAACCCTCAAGATATTAATGCGGAAAATATCCTTATATTTTCTAGTGGGCCAAGATCCATCTTTCATCTCCTTATGAGCTTGCTTTGGCAAGTCACCCATAATTTGACTACTTTAGGTAGGAACAATTCCAATTGCATCCCATATTCAACTCTTGGTTCAATTGGGCAAATAACTCCTTATTTATCCATCCATATGGATAATCCCAATTGATTGCCTCTAGGTTTCTTAATCAAATTAATAGCCTAGTTGTGTTCAACCTCTTATCTAAACAATTGCACATTGTTACGTGCCATCGCATTCCATCATGATGAACCAAGTCGCCATGTTTTGGCACGCACGAAATTGATAAATAATGATGATAATGAGTGTTTAAATAACGAGAAGGCAAGAACACAATATTTTGAATTTTGAGGGATTTTAAATTCAATTTTAATTGTTTTGTTGATCAATATCAACTAATCTATCTATTTAAGTTTGGGCACAACTACAAATAATAGATTCGGGTTGTCTAATTATCTTATTATCCTAATTGCATGCATCATCCATACAACAACCACACAATAATAAGACAATAAAATAAACAACCACAAAACAGAAATTAAACGTGATGTGGATATGGCCATTTCTAGACTAAGATAATTCCAAGCCAATGGAATTATCTATGAACCCTAAAAAAAACACATCTCCATGCGTCTTGATCTTTTGGTCCATCCTTCGTAGTCATGTGGAATACTCCATGCTCCATCTTTTGTGGCTTCTTTGGCTTTGGGCTCCTTTTCTTCAATCTTGGCTAACAATCTACTTTATCTAGCACTAGCTAACTTCTATACTAAATAAAATAAATCTCACAAGTTGAGAAAAAAATGGCACGCAGACCATAAAACCCTAATTAATTATTAAAATTAATTAATCAGCTCGCAGGCCGTAAAAACCAAACCATAAAATTAAACATCCACATCAAACCACATCCTAAGGCCATATCCAATCACCATGCGATTTGCACATAAACAGTAAAATCAAATTTTAACGCGCTTGGTCAATTTTAATTGATTTTAGGATTTCTAGGGTTAAAACGGTCCATGGGCTCAACAATCAAATTGCCCGGACCCAATAAGATGAACCACAAGGCCCTAGGGCCGGCCCGGCCCAAAACCCACAAGCCTAGGCCGCGGGTTAGGGCCGCCCGGCCCCTAGGGAGGTCAAGCTTGGGCGGCAAGCAAGGGGGCCGGTCCCTAGGGGGGCCGAACCTCCTTATGGTAGTTGTTTCCAAAACAACTCCCTTGCTTGGTGCCCAAGTTTGGTTGTTTCCTTGTTTTGGAAGAACTCCTTCTTCCCCAAGGATGCCCAAACCCTAGATCTAAGATCCTAAAATTTCTCAAACTCACCAATTCATGCATCCAATGCAAAAATTGGATCTTGTTATGATTAATTATTGACAAATTGCATCCCATGCTTGATTTGTCTTGTTTTACGCGATAAACAATCAAATTAAGGTGTAAAACAACTAAAACGTAACTCATAAACCACGTTTATGCTCTACGACCTGTGGCTCTGATACCACTGTAGGGTTTTGATTCATGGATGTGCAACGGAAACACAAACAATCATAAAACCATGCAAAACCCTCGAAGGATCACAAGTCAAGAGACATAACGGTGGTAAAGGAAGAAATCAATAACACACCTTAGGGTTCTCCTTTGATGAATTCAAACGCGAATTGTGTCACGTTCTCTATGGTTGATCCACGCCTAGAGTTGATCCTAGAATCTCCCAATTCCTTGGTGCTAGCCCGGAAGAGGAAGAGGAAGAAGAATCACGCAAAACGAGACCCAAAGGAGGGCTCGGCCCCCTTGTGGCCGACGGGGACGGGGCGGCGGCAAAGGGGGCGGTCGGATCCCTTTGTTGCTTGCTCTCTCTCCTTTTGTTCTCTCCCACTCTTTGTTATGTTCAATTATGAGAATAAGTTATATGGGAAGGAAGGAAGGAAGGTCCTTTATATATTCCAACAACTCCTTGCCAACTACCTAAAGGACTTATTCTAGTCCTACTAGAATTCAATTTAGTCCCTTCCTTGCAAATTAGTCCCTACTAAGTTTGCAAGGTTTTGCAAAGTGATCCTTCTAATTAATTAATCCAATTAATTAATTCCGAAATCTAGTTCAACTCTATGTAGCGTGTGACCCCATAGGTTCTATCTAGTTGGTAGCAACTATTTGCTAATATGGAGCGGTCTCTAGCAAAACATCCATTCTAGCCAACTAATAGAATAGTCATCTTGAAAACCTTGTACAAGTAATTGTCTCATCCCTTTGTCTCTATATCCGGATTGGACACGAGACATACAAGTCACACTCGTATATCCAATCCATAGTTTCTCGATCCATGGGAATAGCCTTATTCGTGCAAATAACATCAATATCCCATATTGATTTATTTGAGTCTAGCCAGACATTCTATAAGCACTATCCCTCGAGTGGCCTAGGATATTTGCTCCCATTATGTGGGAAGGACAAATTTTATCTACGTCCACTACGATCTCTAAGCTTGCTTCTTATTGTATCCAGTACACGCCTTTATAACTACCCAGTTACGGTGTAGCGTTCAACGCTACCAAGATCACAATAATCCACAACTAGAATATCTAGTGACTTCAAGTCTAAGGATGACAATACCATTGCACCGCGAGAAGCGCTTGTGACTCAACATAACATGTATGTAGCCTTCTCGGAGATGGGTCAATCATGTGCAACATTCCCTAATGCACACCTATGTGTTGGATCGTGATATCTCCATATCAATCCAACCCCATACTAGTCTACAGATGTTTGTCCCATTAATCATTATACTTGACTAGGGATATTTAAGATAAACAACACAATTGTAATCTAAGGACTTCATTATATTAAATATCCAATAAATAATAAATGACTTTCTAGCCACAAATAATTCATACTAAACCAGATTGCCTCTAGGGCATCTATTCCAACAAGGACATGAGCCAGCTATTGTGGTGCCCGAGATCAACGCAGAGCACTTTGACCTGAAATCCTCCACTATCCAGACTGTCCAGACCCTTTGCCCATTCCATGGCAAAGCTGACGAAGACCCGAACGACTTCATCGGGAAGTTTGAGGACTACTGCAATAAGGTCCGGTATAAAGGAGTTGACGCAGAGGCACTTATGCTAATTCTTTTCCCATACTGTCTATACGGAGTGGCCAAAGACTGGCTCGAATCCCGACCATCGAGATCCATCACTACTTGGTAAGGGTGTGTCACAGAGTTTCTGGCCAAATTTTATCCCGCTTCCCGGGTCATTCAGCTACACAGCGAGATCCTGTCATTCTAGCAGAAGATGGGAAAAACGGTGATAGATGCTTGGGGCAGGCTGATGAGATTGGTGAAGAGATGCCCGAACCACAGTTTTGGAGACTCGAAGATCCTGCAGGTATTCTACCTTGCGCTAGACAGGGAGAGTACTGAAAGGATTGACAGAGAAGCCGGAGGAAACTTTCTCTACCATGTGGACAAAGACGGGGCCTATGAGCTGATGAAGCAGTTAGCCAAGCACGACACTCGACTGTTTGATGATCGTAGAATCCCGGCCCGAGCCAAACCAGTGGAAGACGACCGGATAGATAATCTGGCCAAGATCGTTAAAGATTTGGTCAAGAAGGTTTAATCAGACAAGAAGACTGTTGCAGCGGTGGACGGGCCAAATTTGGACACAGACATTGAGGGGCTCAGGACTGAGGATGCCAATTACGTACAACATCAGTGGGATCCGAGCCGGTACAGACCAGGTACGAGAGATCATCCCGGGTTCCTCACAGAAACCCGAATTCTGCAATTTATGCACCGGGATTCCAGCACAGGCCACCGGCTCAGCAAGCCGCACCGACAATGCAGGTTCAGCCAGGACCATCTGCACATCAGTACGATGCTCAGATGAAGAAAATCGAGTCCATGTTTCAAACCATCGAGTCCCGGTTTGCACACATGGATGCCCTGACAGCCGATGTGCAGACGACCAAAACGTCACTGCGCGCTTTGGAGGTACAAGTAGGGATGTTAGCACAGCAGCTAACTGAAAGAGCACCAAGGAACTTACCCTCAACCACAGTAAACAATCCACGTGCTCAGGTCAATGCCATCACCACTCGGAGTGGATTGGCACTACAAGATCCGCCATATCCTAGCCATGCACGTGCAGAAAAGTCGAAGGAAATCGAGCGCGAAGTATTTTTCCAGGATAACAGCTCAGCCGACCACCCCCAGCCGAAGGGCTCGGTTGACCAGGGTGCAGTGCATAATGAGAAGGAAGAAGAAACGGTGCCTATCTCCAAGGAGGTGCCGTATCCTTTGAAGACACGAAAGAGAGATGATAGCAAGGACTACGCCAGATTTCTCGAGATTTCCAAACAGCTGCAGATCAACATACCCTTTGTTGAGGCTTCGGCAAAGATGCCCACTTACGCCAAATTCCTCAAGGAAATTCTGTATGGGAGGAGGCGAATGAGCGATTTCGAGACGATAAATCTGACGTCAGAAGTGAGCAATTGTGTGAAGAATGGGATACCAAGGAAGAGGAAGGACCCTGGCAGTTTTGTCATCCCGGTGACCCTAGGTAATGCTTACACAGGAAAGGCTCTGTGTGACCTAGGGGCTAGCATCAATCTGATGCCGTTATAGATTTTCAAAATTCTGAAAATCGGTGAACTCAGGCCCACCAGAATCAAGCTGCAGATGGCGGACTGATCCGTGAAGCACGCTTACGGAGTTATTGAAGATATTCTGGTGAAAGTCGGAGAATTGATTTTTCCGGCAGATTTTGTAATTCTGGACATGGAGGCAGGAGACGTACCACTCATTCTGGTCAGACCGTTTCTGGCCACTGGAGAAGCCATGATAAACTGCAAGAGCGGAGAACTGACCATGCAGATCAATGAAGACAAGGTGAAGTTCAACGTTTTCGAAAATATGCAACTAATGAATTATTACGAGCATGAAGACATCTTTGCAGTGGAGGTAGTCGAAGAATGCTGGGAAAACGAGGAAATGGATGAGTTATGGGCAGAGATTGACAGAGTGGACAGAGAGAACGAGGAGAGATTCCAGGAGGAGCAGGCCATGCAAGCGGAAAACCGGACCAGTTTACAGCTGGACGAAAAAAGTGGGCAGAAATTGGCCCTAGTCCCGTCACTCAAAGAGCCACCAACCCTAGAGCTGAAACCGCTCCCGAGCCATCAAGCTTCGGCACAACCAAAGCAGTTTCAAAAAGGGCAGGAAGTACTTCTCTGCGAGTATCGGAAGCAGTTTTTCACGGGAAAATTGAGATCTCGGTGGTTAGGACCGTTTATGAAACAACCCTGGAACCTACGGTTCCCTGCTAGTACAACCAAACGATAATCCAAAAGTGCATTTATTGATGAAAACCGGAGAAATCCTCCAACAATAGTTTTGAAAGAAATAAATGACATTGTTCAAATCTAAATTCTGAAACAAAAGCTTCCTAACATAAATGAAATACTTCCAAGCTGCTTGATCCTAATCTTCAATTCACGTGTGCGCGTTCCCCCACTTTATTCATAACCTGCGGGTTTTCAAATAGCAACAGCCGACCGCAGAAAACGTTTATCAGTAAAAACTGAGTAAGCATATACCACAACATGTAAAACAGAGTTTTGGCTTAAAGAATGGATCACAATATAACTGAAGTAACTTCACATTTAATCATTAGTTGACCTGAGGCATATTAGAGCCCAGCGGGTAACAAATGCCCACAGAGAGGTCACGATGCAATAAATAAAAATTAGAGTACCTCTCGGGATATCACAGTCCATCCCAATTCACCCCTGGACTAACTATGAGACCTTAAGTGTCGACACCCCTATACAGTTGTGACCCACACATGCATAGGTAGTACTCTATAGCTTTCACAATAAACATAGGGAATCGCCTACATGCTTCCCTAGCCGTAGCCATAATACAAAGGAGACTCGCCGACATGCGTCTCCGACCGTAGCCATATATAAATACAATGGAGACTCGCCGACATGCGTCTCCGGCCATAGCCTTCACACACATCCTCTGTACATCGCCCCATATCATTTATTGTTCATTAATATATCACATGGCCACAAATAACCGCATACTTTCGAAAGATATATTTGCAAGAGAGATTTCAAAATTCAAAGTTTAAAACAGTTGCACGATACACAAGTAACACACGCCAAACACATTTTGATAGTTGAAGGTGTTGTGCATATAAACTTACCTGGATTGCGAGAGAATTCGTCACACAGAAGCTTAGCACAAAACTACTCGTAGTACGGGTCCTCAATGAACTCGCCTCCTACGAACTCGGAATCTACAATAGCAATTATTCCTAATTAACACATTGCTAGCACGCCAATAACACATACAGTCCTAGATGCAAATGCAAGTGTAACCCCCACTTATGCCCAAAACTAAGATATATTAGCTATAAACATACGTTTAGAAATTAATTTGATTAAGAGAAAAGTTCTTTTACAAATATTAACACTGAGACTTCAATAAAGAAATATGTATTTAATATTATAGAAAATTACTTAATTTTGTTATATATAAAAATAAATATAACTATATATGTTGAAAAGTATAAATACTAAAATTATAAATGCTTGTATATTCTTCTCTAAATTGGGTTGACCCGAAAACTTATTATTTACGACAAAAGTCACTCTTTATAAAATCTGTAACTTTTAAAAATATGATATATATATATATAGATATATATATATATACACACACATATATATATTATAAATGAATAAGAAAAGTAAAGTACATAAAAGCTAATAATCATATTGTTACTAGAATACATAGTACTACTACTATTACTACCAGTATGCAACAACTACTATTAATATTATAATGGATGGACTACCTATCTTTCCTTCTCTAATTCGACCAACACACAGGACACATACCCAACACTCACATTCAACTCTCTCACACACACAGACTCTACCCAACCATACACACACACACCTTTACATATATATGTGTAATGTATATGTTTGTATACAGAGAAACGAAGAAAGGCATTACCGAATGGGAAAGCTCCGCGGCGATGGTGACTGTCGGCGGCACCTGCTGCTACAGCAGCTCGTCGGGCGCAGAGAGATGCGTCGGGAAGATGGCGAAGCAGCGGGAAAAAGGCCGGAGCTAGGCTTCGGCTTGGGCTCGGTCGAACTCGGGTCCGAGTTTGCGGCTGGGTTTGGTCCGGCGACGCAACACAGAGAGAGCGAGAGAGGGTGAGATTGACTCTGGGTTTTTTTTTGGGTGTGAGAAGCACTGGGTTTTTGGGTGGTTTATATAGGCGGTGATTGAGGAGTTGGAGGAGGAAGAGGAGTCCGACGAGAGGAGGTATCGGGTTGAATTGGAGGTCGAATTCGGGGAAAATCCAGAATCCATGGAGCAATCGGATTGCCCCTGTGTATTTGGTCGCAATTTGAAGCAGTGGTGGTGACGTTTGGAGGAAGAAACGGAGAAGTCTAGTTGGAGGCGGAGATGGAGTAGGCAGCGAAACGGAGAGTAATTCTCCTGTTCAACGAAGGTGAGGTAGGGGATAACTAGAGGTTTGTTACGGTGTGGTAGGGTGCACCAAGTATCGCAGTGGTTGGACACGTAAAATTAAATTAAAACGTGACGTTCTGGACACGTTAAAAATGTTACACGACACGTAATTTTTAATAACTAAAAAAAGTATCTAACTTTTGTAACTTTCACAAAAATAATATATATAAAAATAAAAGTTCAAAAATATTATTTTTTTCTTAACATATATAAAAAAATATATATCACTCATGAAAAATAATTAGACTACTTTTATAATTCCCACTAACGCTCGCAAAATATCCAATAATCTTCTAAAAATACCCCTAAAATTACGGGGTATTACAGTTTATCATCAAAGAGGTACTTTCATGGGATGCGGTTGAATTGGATAATCTGCATGACAGTTCAACTTTCAGGGTGAGCGGAACCCGGGCCAAGCCATATTTGGGCCCGGAAGCGGACATCAAGGTGGATTGTTTTGACGTCCCTTGAGCAAACATGAGGTAACTGGGTCGAGCCGTCGACCGTAAATTACAAGCGCTGGTTGGGAGGCAACCCAACTTAGTAAGTTAGTTTAAATTATTTCAGTTTTTATTTAAGTTTTGAATTTTGAGAGAGGTAAGATGAGTGGGTATTTACTTAGAATTGAGCATGTGCAGATACAACAGAGCAGAAAACGAGAACAAAATGGAGCAGAAATACTTTGTGTGCATATTTTACGCATCTTGTGCGTATAATACGCACACATGGGGTAGAGAGAGAAAAAAAATTATTTTTTTTCTACCGTCTGCGTATTATACGCAGAGCCCTGCGTATTTTACGCAGACAGCAGCAGAGATCCAAAATTTTGAATTTTTTTTACTGTATGTGTATTATACGCAGAGCCATGCGTATTTTACGCAAACAGCAGCAGAAATCCGTTTTTTTTTTTACATTTTTTTCACTCCCAATGGCCCTTTGTGCGTAAAATACGCACAGTATGCGTATTATACGCACAAAACTTCTGTTTTTTAAAATTTTAAATGAAGGGAATTTTCGTAATTTTGGCAAAAGTAGGGTTTTAAAGGCCGACGGGGTGGAGCCATTTTTGGCCTCTTTTCTCTCTCTACCTCCATACACTGATTCGTGGAGTTTGAAGAGAATTCGGAAAATTTCGTAGAAGGAAAGACAGATTTCCGAAAACTTGAAGAATCGACCCCGGTGTGTTCTGGCACACTCGATCGACACAGGGACTCGTACGAGTTGGGGATTTTGCAGGAACAGTTTTTCTGCAGAATAGAGCAATCGACCCCGGTGTACGAAAGTATACTCGGCCATATGGGAGTACATTGTCAAACACAATGGTTCCCGGAGATTGCACGCATACAGAGCCCGGAAGGTTGACAACTTCCGTCGAGAATTTTTCCGGCGACCGGTCAACGGTCCTTCTCCACCGAAATCTACGGAAAAGTCAGCACCTGTAAGAACTGACTCCGGATGCACAGGTTCATTTTCTGTCTCTCGCTTTATTTTTTTGCGTATGCTGCCAGTTGTTCCCATTCGATGAGGCAAGCCAGCTCATCCAATCCAGATTGTATGCCTGGTGACCAGTACCGTGAGGGCATGGCACCATCCAGTGTCGGGTGGTGGCGTTGTAACTGCATTACTTTCTATTTAAAAAAATGGATAAGAATTGAAAATTTTGAGACTGGGCGAAGGATTTAGCTTAAACTGGAGAGAGCTTAATGATAGAAAATTTCCCGAAGTGGACGAACTTAGGTGAGGAAGAGCTGGGAGAATCTGTCTAGGGGAGTTAATAGAGTCAATGCACTTCAAAAAACGCAAGTATCTGTCTCCCGAGCAATGTATCCCACTAGCTGCCAGACCACCGTCACCAGGTAGTCGTCAACCCGCCATCACGATCACCACATCATTTGGTGGAGTGATAGGCCATAGGGGACCTCACGTCCTGTCTCGCGCCTTAGGTCCACTAGTGAGCCATTTATCCATTATACCTTTTTCTTGGTAACCTTTTGACCTAGGAAGCTGTTTTTTTTACTCGCATCATTGTTAGTATTTTAACATTTCCTACGCGTCATGGAACGAGGGAGCTGAGTCGAGGGGGATTTTCTGGGGTAGAGCAGATTTGTCATATTTCATAGTGGATGAGCTTCATTGGTATACATGAGGGTGTGTAAGGGTGAGATAGTGACGGCAGCACACTTCGGTGTGGCGGTGACTCACGACATTACACCGTGAGCACAGGAGGAGAACCGTAGTGCGTGAATTTTTTGCACGACTTGGGGAACTTGGGTTGACATGGTTGATTGGAGGAAGCGTTGTGCTAAGTTCATATGGGAGAGTTTGGAGTCATTCTTACATGTTGTTGGGCCAGTAGGAGTATAATTTGGGGTCCGGGCACAGTCAGAAGTTGTACTAGACGATTTTGGAGTATTAGGGGCGTTTTGGTCAAGTTACCTTGCATGACCAAAACCCTACAAACGTATCCAAGATTGAGTTATGACTTTTTATTCCGCGGCGTATCCATGATCAAAACCCTACAAACATCCCCAATTTCCGGCGTATGTGATTCCTTCGATTCAGTGCGCAAAATGATGTCTATGGCTTCGCCTTGATCTCACAAACAAGGAAATGGGTGTTAATTGCAGAGAATTACAAAGGGGATGGAGAAATTGATAGACTACTGAGATAGAGTTCTTGAATTAAAAAATCAAAATTCTCTCAAGATACTTACCCGATTTTGGAATTGTTTGGGGCATTTTACTCCTTGTAGCAAGGGCAATCTTTGGCTATAGCAGCTCTGAGAATGGCGGAATTGTGGGGGGGGAGTTCTAGAGAATATGGTGTTGGTGGTTCTTGAAGAAGATGAAGAACAAAGCCTCTCTCTCTCTCTCTCTATTTCTCACTCTCTCTCTCGATTTCCCCGTGCATGGCTGAGGAAGCTACTAGATGTAGCAACAACAACTTTTAGTGGGGTTTGACACTTGTCATAACTCAATCTTGCATGGGTGACACATAGGGGGAGGTAGGTGTAGTTTTCCAAACTTTAGGGCACAAATTAGAATTAAATGTTCTACTTTATTTCAGAGAATTCCACTACCACCCCGAATATTTTTAGTGCTTCAAGATCATTCTAACAACTTCCAAATATTGCCAACATTCCAAAATTCAAACTTTAAAGACGTGAAAACATATTTACAAATTCGCCCCAAAAGTCTTGATATTGTACTAAGAACTCTCTCGGGAATTAGGGGTGTTACAAGGAATCGACAGGTTTTGGAGGGAAGGAGCAAGACGAGATGTATATGTTTTGATGGGTTCAGAATCATGTGATGGAAGCTGTAGCAATTCATGATCTCGGGTCGATGGAAGTGTTGTCGTTGATAGGAGAAGTTGTGCCACCAAATGGTACTGGCCTGGAAAGTTGGACATCACCACCCGCGGGTTTCACTAAGTTAAACTTTGGATGGGGCTTGGAAAAATAAGGATAAAGGGGGAGCCTTCGAGGTGGTCCTTCAAAACGAAACATGGGTTTTAATTGCGGCTATTGTGGGAGCATTAACAGTAGCTACTTTTGCTGCTTTGACAGTGCTATTGGCCGTCCAAGAGGGTCTACTGCTCGCGCGAAGGATGGGCATTCAAAAACTCGTTGGTGAGTTGAATTTGCGAAAGATAGTCATCGATCTTACGAATCGGGACTCTACCCCTCCGGAACGGTCGTGTTTCGGCATGGTGTTACAAGATTTTTGCATTCTACTTACATCCTTCACGAGTTTATTGTAAGTTGGTGCCCAAGGAAAGCTAATCAGCTTGCGCACCGGTGTGAAAAAGTTAGTGTTATGACGCAACGGATGAAATCGGCATGAAGGAAGAATGATGAACAAATAAAGAACGAGAGACAATAATTTAATGTGGTTCAATAGTTGTGAAACTAGATACATCCACGACCTAAAAACCGTTTATTAGAGAGAAACAACCCCGATTACAACCACACTATGGCCAAAAGGTCATAGCGGCCATCCCGGTACACCACACATCAGTAAGCCACAACCCTAGGTCCTAATTTAGGCCTAGGATACCGGCTTGGTGCCCAAGAAACAAAGAAAATACCAAAAACGAACAAGGAAACAATATTCAGCTGGCTTATCAAAACTATTTAGACCCGTCGCAATCGAACTGTTCGAACCCGTCGAATTGTTCCCAGACCCATCGAAATGTTGCTTCGATCTTGCTTCCTCGCTTCGCCATTGCTTCGCCACTTCGCCCGAATTCTAGCTTTAAATCATTCCCAACAAATCTTCACCTTGATTCATTGCCTAGCAACCACAACTGATCTTCTCTCTAATCCAGAAACGAATGCAGCCTCCCAGAATCAGAAACGAGCACGCCTCCACCTGAATAATTTCACTCCCAGGAACCGAATGAAGTGCTATACCCAAAACCAGACTTGAATACTTTCACTGAGAAAGAAGGACCGATTGTATTCCCGATGCGCTCCAAATAGCGCCAGAATCAGTGCAGCATGACAAGTGCCCATATGTCATTTAGCCCAGTGTAGATAGTGCTTTCTGGACAAGAAGATCCTAGCCACGTGGCAACCATCCAGCACACCATATTGTGCTCCACACACACTGGATCACCAGCCGCGCTGATCCACGTGGGGGCTGCGAGACAGGGCCCTCGCATACCACTGCACGGGACTTGTAGGGACTTAGTCGTCTGGAGGCTAGAGTAAGTCCTGTCGCGTGCGAGCCAAGCTCGCACGCGACCTTTAGTAACTTCTTTTGAGAGATTTATGGCACGAGCTCCATAAACCCGGTCAAATCGGTCAAACCCGGTCAACCCCATAACGGTTCCGGTATACGCGGATAACGTGCTGTAACAGTCCCTATATACGCGGACGAACGTGCCGTTGTGGTTAAGCTAATTAAGCCACCATTGATGGGCGCATTAACCACACTACAACGGTCACATTCTCCGTTATATATAGGACGTTAACCCTTCCATACAAGGAGAACGACCCGAGACACGCGAAAGCTCTGCCAGAATCCTGTCTCTCTCTCTCTCTCAGTACTACTGCCTTACTCTCTCCCTACACACAACCCAACATTTCCTGTGCCATTTTCTATTCTCTGCCTTTGGTGTACACAGAGTTCTCCCTGCCGGATTCTCTTGTACACATTTTGGTGAACCCGACGTGAACTTACCATTCCAAGCAACCATGTCTCATGAGGATGATGTCAGTAACAGATCGCCTTCCACGGAAACCACCTCGGGAGAGGAAGCCTGCCGTACTCCCACAGCCGCCGGTGAAGCTCCGACACTAGAAGCCTTGGACGCCACCATCCAGAGTCAGGCGAAGGCTCTCAAAGCTCAATCTGCGCAGCTAGAACGGATAATGGCCGTCCTGGGGACTCTCGCTCCAAACCCCACACCAGCCACAATTGTCTCTCAGGGAGGAGGAGCCTCCACCACTCAAGGATTGGGAGTGTCAACCACACCGCCCAATCCTAACCTGCAAACTACACCTGTAACTACGCAGCTACCCTCAATTCAGGGATCAACGGCTCAAATGTTGCCTCTTACTACTCATACACCTCAACCTCCAACTTTGGTACCTAATCCGGCCTCACAGTATCCCTTGCCTCCTCCAACGGCGATGTGGGGTAACGTGAATTCACAATATGTTTCTAGCCCTCCTGCGGCGTATGTGTCGCCTCCGCCTGCAGCAACCCCTCCTCCCGCTGCCGAGGGAAGTGCTCCGGAGTGTATGACGTCGCTGCAACGGCGCATAGACACCATTCTGTCCCACCAATCGTTCACGGACACCATCATTCCAAAACTTGACAACGATCCGCCCATTCCACGAGAGATCTACCTCATGCCTAACCCTGCTGGGTACAAGGCTCCTAAATGGGACAAGTTCGAAGATGTCAATGGGAACACCCACGAGCATGTCATGCGCTTCATTGATGTAATGGGTCCATATGGGGCTGATTCTAAGCTGCTGATGCGCGAGTTCCCGAAATCCTTGGGGAACGTGGCCTACAAGTGGTACAGGACGTTGGAAGCCGGATCCGTGAAGACTTGGGACGACATGGTCCAGAAGTTCTACACTAAGTTCTTCCAGATGGAAGAAAAGGTGACAATGATTCATCTCTCGCGGATGTACCAGAAGCGCGAGGAGGATGGAATAACATTCATCAAGAAGTTCAGGGCCAAATCCTTGGAGTGCAAAGATGTGATACTCGAAAGCAGACTCGTGGAGATATGCCTGCAATGCATGCGAGACGAATACAAAGGTATGCTTATCAACCTGCAAACACCTACGTTTTCGAAGCTAATTGAATGCACGAAGAATATCGAGCCTATAGTGGAGAGACAGAAAAAGAGGAATGCCATTGAGAGATCCTCGAGCGGAAACACTTTCGAAATTGGGAGATTCAGCTACAAGAGAGGACGCGAGGCTGAAGTGAATACAATCTCGCCCCAAAAGCAGCCGAAGGTAGTAAACTTCGATGCGCCACCTCTTCCGTGCTCGGTAGAGAAGGCGAGCGATTTGTGCAGACAATGGCGTAAGGACGGTATCTTGCCACCGCTCGAAAAATCACCTTCCAGGGAAATGGTGAGAGACCCGAAGTGGTGCGAATGTCACGGAAAGGTCATGCACCCCACAGCTGATTGCAAGAAGCTCAGAATCATGGTAAGCCAAAATATGAAGAATGGCGAACTGATCGTTAGCGATCAAAGGCAGGATGTGCGAAACAATCCACTCCCTGCCCATGCGGAGCAAGAGCCGAAGGGCAAAGAGGTCGCCATGATCTCGATTTTGGACCTTGAAGAGGTTGCGGAGGATGGTCTACCCATCATTGTCGAGATTCACAACGACGAAGATGCAGTGTAGACACCGAGGATGAACGCGCAGACCGGATGAAGGGGTCGCACGTGTTCAGCAGGTTCTTCGACGAGATGAATTTCTCAGAGAAATGCTGGATGGAGATGACAAAGGCAATCCTGAGGATAGCAGAAGATTACGAGGAGGATCTCGTAGTCTCCAATGGAAAAGTTGTCAGGGCATCTCGCTCTACAGAAAAGGTCATAACCTTATCCGCAAGCGATAAGAAGACAGATGCGAGCCATCAGAAGCCTCTGTATGTAACAGCTATCATCAATGGCGTGGAATTCAAAAGAGCGTTCGTTGACGGAGGAGCAGCAGTTAACGTTGTTTCGCTCCATACTCTGAAGTTGGCAGGAATTCCAGAACACAAGATCATCAAGCGTCCGTCCCCGCTGATGGGATTCGGAAGAGACTCCAGAATGACAACAAGATGGATCCGCCAAGGTGTCCAGATCGACAAAATTAAGTGTTCAGCAAAATTCTATGTCATAGATGCGAACACCACATATCACATGATTATAGGCTGGGCCTGGATTCATCGCTTTGATGATGTCCCTTCAACAGCTCACCAAGTGATGAAAGCTATCTGGAATGATAGGATAGTCGAGATACCAGCTTCGACAAATCCTTTCAACATGGATGAAGCACATCTCAGTGAGGCGGTATGGTTCACTGAGATGGAAGACGAGCAAACGCCGGGACCGTTCAACCCCACTCCTTTGCCCCGTTGGGAGGACATCAAAGATCAGTCACCCGCAGGGGTGATGGTGACAAGAGAGGAAGCCAACGAAGAGCCGCCTACGCGAGAGGAGGTGTCGCGGATTGCCTACCAGCGAAAGAATGTGTATACTCTAAAGAGGATAGCGAAACATGAACCCGAAGGCAAGGAAATAGAGAGTTCCTACGCCAACGGAAAGAAATGCTATCGCATATGAAGGTGCGCGGGGGTGTCCTCACGCGAGCATGGGGATATCCCTGAGCAAATCAATCAGATTGAGCAGATTTTGGAACCAGACAAACCAATGCCAAGCGTTCTAGAGGAGAAACTCAAAGAAGCGCTTGAATGCATGGAGGATAAACCCAGGCCGCAAAAGCAGGAGCTAAAGGAGGTATTCCTAAGCCCGAGCGAAGAAAAGAAGAGGCCTGTCTTTCTAAGTGCAGACCTCGCAGGTGAGGAGGAGGAAAGATTGCTGCAACTCCTGACTGAGTAACAAAGACGTGTTCGCATGGGAGTACAATGAGATTCCCGGCCTAGACACGAGCATCACTATGCATCGGTTGGATGTAATCCCAGGATCCAAACCGGTAAAGCAGAGCACGAGAAGCTTTAGACCGGAGCTCATCGTTAAGATCAAGCAGGAAGTTTTCAAACTTCTGAATGCCAAATTCATAGAGCCAAATCACCATCCCACATGGTTGGCTAACATTGTGCCCGTGGTAAAGAAGAATGGACAGCTTCGTATTTGCGTGGATTTCCGGGATCTTAATCGCTTCTGCCCCAAGGATGATTTTCCACTCCCCAACATCGACTTACTTATTGATTCAACCGCGGGTCATCGCGTGTTCAGCTTCATGGACGGCTTCAGTGGGTACAATTAGATCAAGATGGACCCCGAAGATGCACGGAAAACCGCATTCATCACTCCGGTGGGAGTCTTCAATTACACGGTTATGCCCTTTGGCCTCAAGAACGCAGGTGCGACCTATCAGCGAGCCATGATGGCCCTGTTTCATGACATGATGCACAAGGAAGTAGAGTTCTACGTGGATGACTTGGTCGTCAAATCCAAGGAAGAGGCAGACCACCTGGGGGATTTGCGAAAAGTGTTTAACAGATGCAGAAGCTTTCAATTAAAGATGAACCCAATGAAGTGCGCATTCGGGGTAACATCGGGGAAATTCTTGGGATGTGTGGTACATCGTCAAGGAATAGAGCCTGATCCTACGAAAGTATCGGCGATCACTAGCATGACTGCGCTGCACAACCAAAGTGCCTTGAAAACCTTCCTGGGAAAGCTATCCTACCTGCGAAGATTCATCCCAGCAATCGCCGAAATCACCTACTGTTTCAGCGATCTTCTCAAGAAAGATACTGCATACAACTGAACTACAGAGCACGAGGATGCATTCGGAAAGCTAAAGGACATGTTGACATCGTCAAAGGTAATGATCGCGCCTCAGCTCGGATCACCGCTCTTGTTATATTTAACGTCAACAAAGAGGTCCATAAGGGCACTCCTAGCTCAGGAGTATGAGGGTCAAGAAAGGCCCATTTACTACATCTCTCGCATAGTGCAGCCAGCAGAATCAAGGTACACGGATATCGAACGTCATTGCCTTGCTTTATTCTTTGTAATAGAGAAGTTTAGGCACTATTTTGCTTCGCACAAAGTAGTAGTGGTCACAAAGAGTGATCCTATACGGTATCTTCTGACTCACACTGCTCCTGGGGGAAGATTGGCAAAATGGTATATGACCATTTCTTAATATGACATCACATGTGTTCGACCCCGGGCAATCAAATCGCAAGCCGTGGCGGATTTGCTCGCGCAGTTCCCTGATGACAGTCATGAGCCTGTGATTGAAGAAGAATTAGAGGGACCTGAAATCTACGCAGTTGAGTTGCCTTATTGGACACTCCACTTCGATGATTCATCAACAAGGAAAGGTGGAGGCATCGGAATAGTCTTGACCAAACCCGATGGAGAGGTCATACAGATGTCAGCAAAGCTTGACTTCGCAGTCACTAACAATGAAGCAGAGTATGAGGCTCTCATCGCTGGTCTTCGCGCAGCAAAGGCACTAGAAGTAAGCAACTTGACGGTTATGGGAGACTCCAAGCTAATCGTCAAGCAAGCCTCGGGCGAGTATGGTTTGAAGGAGATCAACTTGTTGCCCTACCGGACCTTGGTACAGAAACTGGTGCAACAGTTTTGCGACGTCAAGTACGAGCACAAACCCAGAGCGGACAATAGGCATGCTGATGCTTTAGCTACCTTGGGATCCAAGGTTAGTGCGGATAAATGTCCCGCGAGAATCTTAATTGAAGTGCGAACATCCTCGGTGTTGAAAAAGGACATGTTCGACGACGAATGCATAGACAATGCGGACTGGAGAAAGTCAATCCTGCATGCTATCGCATAGGGTACGAGCAACGAAAATTGGGCATTTACGAAGGGGTATTGCATACATGACAACACCCTCTACTACAAGGGCCCTGGTGGAATACTGATGCGATGCGTCTCGGAGCAGGAAGGACAAGCGCTGTTAGAAAAGATCCACCAACATGCTTGCGGGGAAAGCGAGGTGTCAATCTATCGGAAAGCCCATAGGTATGGGACTCATTGGCCGGACATGTCAACGGCCGCAGCATTGATTCAAGGAAACTGCGAGAGTTGCGCACTGATCAAAGATTCTTTATCAATTGCTCTGACTGATGATGATGTGGATTGAGGAAGCCACTCTTTGACTTTCTCACGCAGGGTATTGTGCCTGAGTCGAAAAAAGAAGCTGAGAAACTAAAGAGAAAAGCAGCACGGTATGTGGTGCAGGAAAATATGCTCTGGCGCAGGGGCCATGAGGGTAACTTGCTGCGATGTCTAGACAGCAATGAGGCGCAAGAAGTGATGGACCTCTCTCATCAAGTGGAGCACCAGGGAGGTGCGAAGTTATGCAGACAGCTCCTCTCGATCGGCTACTTTTGGCCCACCATGGAAGCAGACTGTAGCACTAAAGTAAGACGGTGCCAGGAGTGCCAATTCAAAGGAAATCTAGTGCACGCTCCTGCTGTGGATTTACATGCGTTGGGAACACCGTGGCCATTCCATACATGGGCTTTGGATTTTGTTGGTCCCATTCGACCAACCTCGCACGGGAATCATTTCATTCTCACCGCGACCGAGCTGTTCACCAAGTGGGTAGAAGCGATACCACTAAAGACATCAAATGCGCTAGCCGTGGTCCATTTCATCCAAGAAAGCATCATATGCAGGTTCGGAATTCCAAACACCATTCTCTCAGATAATGGCACCCCTTTTGTTAATCGCCAGGTGGCTGCGAAGCTAGCAGAGTACAACATAAGGCAGATATGCTCCACCCCATATTACCCGAAGGGGAACGGGCAAGCAGAAGCAACCAACAAGACATTATTGAGGATCTTGAGCAAGATGGTGGCAGATGACCACAAGAAATGGGCTGATTCGTTGAACATAGCCTTGTGGGCCTATCGAACTTCTCCAAGGACGCCCACAGGAGTATCACCATTCCTTTTATGTTATGGGGCTGAAGCTGTAGTACCTGCAGAGGTGAAAGTCAACTCCGCGAGGCTGGATTTTCATGCATTATACGACAATCAACGCGACCATGATTTGGTCCTGTTAGAAGAGAAACGGGAGCAAGCTAAAAGGATTAATAAACGATACCAAGAAAGGATCGCCCGCGCGTACAACAAAACAGTCCAACGTCGAGATTTCGCAGTTGGAGATTTGGTCTTGCGCGCGTCGGACCACTGCATGCGAGAAGCAGCTCATCCAAAATTCGCAGCCAACTGGGAAGGACCCTTCGAAGTCACAGAAGTCTTTGATAGTGGCTACTGCAATATACAAAGGCTACATGGGACGGCCTCAACCCCAAGCTCAGTCAACATGCGCTGGATTAAGAAGTATTATCCTTAACTCCTCTCATTATATGCGTTAGATTACAACGTCTGCTTTATGCTCTATAGTGCTATAACTCGTGCATCTTCTCTCCCATATGAGGGAATTGTAATCTCGTCCCTCCCATATGAGAGTATTTTTATAATAGAAAGACTTCTCCCAAATGGGAAGAACTTTATAATTTCAGCTCTTTATTACTTTGTTTATCTCATTATTTCTCAGTAGCGAAAGCCTATCCTTTGTGATTGTGGCCTATGCGAATACGATCTTAAATGATCTCTAAGCTTATCCGCCGTGATAGCGGCACCATGCAAATATGATCTTAAGTGATCTTTTAAGCCTATCTGCCATGATAGCAGCCTATGCGAATATGATCTTAAATGATCTCTAAGCCTATCCGCCGTGATAGCAGCACCATGCGAATATGATCTTAAGTGATCTTTTAAGCCTATCTGCAACGATAGCAGCCTATGCGAATATGATCTTAAGTGATCTTCTAAGCTTATCCGCCGTGATAGCAGCACCATGTAAATATGATCTTAAGTGATCTTCTAAGCCTATCTGCAACGATAGCAGCCGCACTAGAATCACATCTTAAGCAATTCTCAGGCCTATCTGCCAAAATAGCAAAACTATGCGAATGCGGTCTCAAATGATCTGAAATACAGTTGCGAATCTATCTGATGGATATCGAATCATTGCAACAATGCAAAGTGTGAATACAACACTACAAAAGGCGAAATTTGCCAACGCGCATGCGAAATTGTAATTTGTTGTAACAAAATAGCAAATCATACAAAGCGATTTATCATTATGAGTCAAAAATGACTTACAATTTATCTCTCTAGATAACAGCTTACAAGCGAAAAGCTCAGATCAAGCTAGTTACGCAGCCAACATGGCTCACAATGCATCTAAATAGCAGCCTACAAGCGGAAGCTACACATCGGGGGAATCCCCACTAAAAGAGGATCGACCTACTGGTTTTAACAGAAACCATGCGATGCAACGATCTGCGACCAAAGATCTGTAGCAAGTAGGGTGTTCTTATACAGTGAACAGCCCGCCATGTCTACAAGACCTATGCAACGCTATGTTCAAGATCCCAGGATCTGACAAGGCCATTGTCTGGTTTTCTGCCCAAGAGACATTCCTGAGGAACCACCTGTTCCGACGTATGCGGCTGTGAAGAACAGGCAAGCAGCAACTCCTAGGGCTAGAGGCTCCTTGTCCACGGAGACGAGCACAATGGCTCGCCACCCCGAGTTCAAGAACGTGGTGGCGAATGATCAACCTCCGGGAAAGATATAGGAGAAATCCGCCGTTCATTACGAATTGGTAGCAAGGTCAGTACGGCGCTGCACCTCGCCGGGAGGCGGCCGGAAACATGACCTGCAAGCATAATAGACGAAGAAAATTCTTCGAGCAAGCATGAGGTATTATATGCATCTTCTTTATGATGGTTAAAAAGATCAATAAGCCTTATAAAGCAGATCTTGGAAGCTATTTCTATGGCACAAAGCACAAACTCAGGTTTCACAACTTGAAGCTGCCATGAATCAACGAAAGATAAGCGTTGAAGCCAGCAGTCGTTGGGACTCACGGCAAGCCACATTGTGGGATGAAGAACCCACGCAGCAGAAAGCAGGGTTTATATAGACCCTGTTGAGTCTCTTCAGTTGCTTAGATGAGTCATCGAAACTTGGAAAATGGGTAAGAATCAATCACTTACGCCTTGGAAAGAGGTAACAATCAATTGCCCTACTAAAGGCTACGACGATTCGGTTGCGTATCCTAACTAATGACGGATACTCATGATACGGATGGACTTCCCAAGGAAAGCGTGCTTATCTAATGAGCAATTAGCGCGAAAATCAAGGCAGAAAATCAATAGCTGACGTCATAAATTGATATGCACATAGATATTCGAGCAAATCCCGGGAAGGGCAAAACAGGCATTCAAATTCTTTTTGAAAAAAAAGGGGAGAAACCCTAGCAGCATTACAGTAATGTTTTAGCATTTTTTTCGTTCAAATACAAATTTTCTATTATTCAAAACAAGCCTTTGACCAGGGAGTCATCAGGAGTAAACTGAGTAGACAAATTTGCCACTTGCTCCACTTCTTGCTTCAATCGCTCATAATTGGCGTTCATTTCATGGAAGAGCTTTACAGCCTCTTCAGCCTTCTGCTTTTGCTGCTCCACCTTCTGTTCCTCAGCTGCGAGGTTATGGTAGCCGCGGTTCAAATTCACGGTCGCGCGAATCTGGGTGACTCTTTTGATAAGATAACCAAAACACAGCTCGCCTTGAACTTTGGTGCGAAGGTTTTGACACATGCCAAAAAGAAGCTCCGCGCTCTGAGGAGAGATGGTCGCAGGTGTGGCCACAGATAAATGCTCTAAAATCCAGATGGCTTCAGTTAAAAACAGTCTCCTGTCGAAGGGCCCTATCTCCAGAGACCTCACAAATGAGTGAGGATAGGAAAGGCGCATCCGAACTAGCAAGTCCACGTCATCTTGCTTCAACCCTAAGAAATGTTAAAACAAGTTAGATTATCAAGCTTGTAAATGAAGATGAGAGATGTGAATAACAATCACCACATACCGATTCCTTCAAGAATCTCGCGCAAAGAAGGGATGCGCATTGCTGGGGCAGCTGAAGATTGTCTCTGCTCCATTGCCCTCCTGTCAGCTGCGAGCTCTAAATCCTCGTAGTTGGTAGGAAGAGCAGAAGCTGTAGCAGGTGCGATTGCAGCCCCAACATGCGAACTCCAAAAGTTCCACGCAGGAAGAGTCGCTGCACGCTCAGTCATCGCTGGAGGCATAGCAGTAGTAGAAGTTGTAGCTTGATCAGGGATGCCTTCAGGTGCGATAGCATCAGCAGCATTTGTTTCTTCAACAGTAGTATGGGCATCTTCCTCCATTAACACGGTGTTAGCTTCGGCATCGTCAGAAACCTCGATGATGTCCTTGAAGGGCTCTCCCGCATACTCAGCAGCTGCCACGGGCTTCTCAGTGTGAGAACTCGGCACCGGGACATAAGATGTAGAAGGTTGACTCCTTTGTTCCAACATGGCTTCATCATCATTGCCTGCGATACAAGATACGATGATGTGAGGTAACTTGTATTGCATCATATTTTATTATCGTATCAATAAGCCAAGAGTTGGCACCTCCACGCGAGGGTGGGATTGCAGCATCTACGTCGTAGGCTAAAGACGCGGAACCATGTCCTATTAATGTATCTTCATTAAGCATGTCTTTAAGAGGAGCATGACCTGGGGTGCGAAGAAACCAGTCATGAGCATGTTTGGGTTACTAAGTCTAGTTCACAAGTGTTGTTCAAATGATTACCTGAAGGTTCACCGCACTTGCTTACTAGCCAGCGGCGAATGTCAGCTTTCGATAAACCATGCTTTAATGCACCGACAATCACATCTCGGTAAGTTACTCCGAGATTAAAAATCTCACATTCGTTACCACCTGCGATTTCTTCGAAGTCCGCTTGGACTTGCTCTAGAGCTGTCGCATCTTCTTCTGGAGCCGCATCCTCCTCGTCAATTTCAGGGGTTTCCTCTTCTGGAACCGCACTTCCCTCATGGGTTGGACGCACTAAGTCGTCGATGTGTTGCTCTTCTAGGCTCCTTTGCTTTACGCGTTCAAGCTCTTCTTCTTCTCGCTTTCTTCTTCTTTCAGCAGCCTCCGCAGCTGTTCTCCTGGATTCGGCAAGGATTTCCTCGCTTATGGTTTCGTCGGGAACACCAGAATGGGAACCCCTCTTCTGCCTCTTGGCCAAAAGGCCACTGATGGTCTCATCATCATCATCTGCAAAGGAACAATTTGTTCAATTAAGATTGCGAAAAGTTAGGATAATGAGAAGAGTAGTACGATTGAGATACCTCCTGACGCTTCCTCTTGTATCTCATCTCTCTCTCTGTCTCTGACATCTTTGATTATTTCCTCTTCTTCATGTCCTCTCGCCTCCCTTCTCTCCTCCTCTTCTTCTTCCTGGTCAAATGGAACAAAGGTCTCCACCGCGAGCTCTTTCTGCGCCTTGCTTGGCATGCGACCTTTACCTTTATCCATGGAAGTAAGGGATCTCGCAGGAGGAGAAGTTGGAGCGCTCCTAGGGGAAGAGATTGTAATTCCTCTTTTTCTGGGCCTCTTTGCTCTCGGGGAATCAGCTACTGGGGGAGACGGATCGTTCCCTGGTGGAGACAAGGCTGGAGTGTTCTCTATCAGCGAATCAGCGAAAGCATCCATGACCAGCGATTTGGAACGTTCACCAGATGCGAACCTCCTCACATAGCACTGCGGCAGAAAACGAAGCATCAAGTTTCAATGAATTGGAATAAGGAAACTTAGCACATGCAGGAGAGATTGTTTACCTTGGCGAAAGTTTCGCTGTATCTGATGACATGCGAATCACCTCTCTTAACTGCGGGTATCTTCTCGTCAAGAACGGTGGAGGGACACAGGCGATTCTTGCGATCCAGCAACGAATAGCAGCCGTATTCAGACTCGTCCAAGCTACAATTAGGACGGAAAGGGAAAGAATTCCTTTTGATCACAGGAGCTCTGTTTGGCCGAGGGGACGACTGCGTCTCAAACCTGGTCTACTATGTATTCCAATAAGCGACCCAGTTTCTGGAGTAGCCACCTTCGTGGTTACCTGGGGGCTGCTCGAAGGGAAGATTACTCCTTAAGATTGTTTTACACTCCCCAGACAGTAATCGCTTGTAGCAGCCTCTTATGATGGACTGCGGCCAGATTGATGGTGCCACCGCATCAAAGCCAAACTGAGGAGAAACACGAGTGGGGTCAACATCCACGGTGATCCTCTCGTACCTAGGGGTGAGCTCACGCACATACTCTGCAAGAGCAGGAAGAGAGCCCCTTAGACACCAGCAGAAGAATTCGCGATAGCGCTCGTGGAAATGCTCCCCGCCATCGAAAAGGAGCTCTTCTGAGAAAGCAACTGCCTTGGAGGGATACAGTTTTGGGAACCATCGCACATTCTCAATGCGCGTGGCGTAAGGTCTCGCTATGAACTCTTCCCGATTGTCGCATACCAAGCTCCAAACGCACTTGGGAAAGTTAGTTCCAAACCACCTCGCAGCCCTGCCGTTATTACGCTCCTCCTCCGCACCTGGGGGACACCATTTGCTGGGCCTAGAAGGATTGGGGGCATAAGAAGGCCACCGCTCGAAGACCCACATAGTCAGGAAAGAAATGTTGACATAGGTCAGCACGTCAAGGTGACCGCGCGATTCCTTCATTGCTACAACTAGCTGATCCAACCTGTGGTACAGCGTGCCCAAGACCAAGGGCCCAAGTGCGAATTTCTGACCAAGGGCCAGTTTCATAGCCAGAGGAAGGACATGATAGAAGACCCCATCATGCGGATGTCCATCGATCAGATACCTCGACAGCCAGGCGCAGAGAAAAGCGCATAGGTTCAAGTGATAACCCTTGCCATCTACATAGTTTTTAGCCTTCGGGTTTTGGCTCAAAAGCTTCTTGGTGATACTACTGTTCGCATAATCGCGAAAGAAATATTGCACCCACTTGCTCCAAGTGTTCTTCGCAGATGTGTCAACCAATTGCCAGTCAGGAAGAAGTTTTGCAGGAGTCCACCGGGTAGAAATTTTCTTCACCTCTGACAAGCACTCCTCCATCTGCTTGTACAAGGCAATTTCAGCATCAGTCCTCAAGGGACTCAAAGGATCCACCTCACCCACAGGGGACAGATCGTACAACATGTGCACGTCTTCAAGAGTGGGAGCAGCCTCGAACTCAGCGAAGTGAAATGTGTGAGTCGCAGGCGAGTAACGCGAAAGAAGGTTTAGAAGCATGGACTGGTCCAGCTTCACGGCAGCACCCTTCATAGCTCTGACTGCGAAATAAATGCCAGCATCGTTTAAAGTAATGGCATGATTGGTCAGTACATGGTCAATCCACTCATCCATGAAGTCCAATTTATGAACAAACGCTTGAGTGGAAATCACAGTGTACGGGAAAAACCCATTTTCGACCCCCAATCGAACCACGTCCTTGGAATCAATCCATTCGAGCATGGCCGCGTTAACTGGAGGGTTCAGCATTTGCAGTTCCTCAGAATGGACTGGAATCGGCGGGTTCTTCACCTTAACCCTAGCATGGTAAAAGTCTTTGCCACCCAGATAGGGGGCTTTTCTCCATAAGGCCTGGGGGAGATCAGGTATTTCTTCGACCTCCTTAATAGGTTTGGTTCCTTTTGTCATTGCCATTCATGCGGAAAAGCAAGAAAAAAAGGGGGAGAAATACACATACTTTAGTTTGAATTTCAAGATTCAGTTCAAGGTATACAAGGATTTATTGGAAGAAAGATGAACTGTCCAGTGTCAATTTTGGAGTTTGAAGTTCAGAATTGTTTACATTATTGGGAATTTCAGAAACCCTACATTCAAAATCCTTGCAATTTGGGGATTAATCAAAGTTGGATTCAAAGAGCGAATACTCCTTCAGTGGATAATATGTTTCAGAGAATCGTGGGTTTGCAGATCCAACACAGTTCAAAGCATACATCAGTAATTTAAACAAAATTGAACAAGGCCAACCTTGTTTTGGTAAAGCTTGCTTGGATGTGCACAGTTGAAGAAGACGATTGACAAGAGAAAACTGGTGATTGATTATCTGAATCTGCTCTTGAAGGCTTCCGGGTATCATTCAATTTAAGAGAAAGAAGTGATGCTTTGCAACAATGGAGAGTACAGAGTGTTTATCCAAAAACAATGAAGGGTTGCTTCCTTTCAGTAGTCGAATCGCAACCGTCACCGTCGAATCGCGCAATCACAGGGCAAGCTGACGTCATGCCTAAAACCCTAAAAGACCAGACGGAACGAATCTAGGGGTTTAGGTCATAATGGCACGCACGGGGGCTGAACTTGCGTGTATTTGAATTGGTGCGTGGCGGCGACGCGTACGTTGGTTCCTGCGCATGGAAGCCTATCCGGCTATAAGTCTTCACGCGCAGAAAGGTGGCTAATGTAGATAGTGCTTTCTGGACAAGAAGATCCTAGCCACGTGGCAATCATCCAGCACACCATATTGTGCTCCACACACATTGGATCACCAGCCGTGCTGATCGACGTGGGGGCTGCGAGACAGGGCCCTCGCATACCACTGCACGGGACTTGTAGGGACTTGGTCTGGAGGCTAGAGTAAGTCCTGTCACTCGCACGCGATCTTTAGTAACTTCTTTTGAGAGATTTATGGCACGAGCTCCATAAACCTGGTCAAACCGGTCAAACCCGGTCAACCCCATAACGGTTCTGGTATACGCGGATAACGTGCTGTAACGGTCCCTATATACGCGGACGAACGTGCCGTTGTGGTTAAGCTAATTAAGCCGCCATTGATGGGCGCATTAACCACACTACAACGGCCACATTCTCCGTTATATATAGGACGTTAACCCTTCCATACAAGGAGAACTACTCGAGACACGCAAAAGCTCTGCCAGAATCCTGTCTCTCTCTCTCTCTCAGTACTACTGCCTTACTCTCTCCCTACACACAACCCAACATTTCCTGTGCCATTTTCTATTCTCTGCCTTTGGTGTACACAGAGTTCTCCCTGCCGGATTCTCTTGTACACACCCAGATGCACCAATGAAGAGTTCCACAAATTGTCATGCCAGATGCGCCCAGTATGCCTCAGATGCGCCCGAAACCCTAATGCGCGCCTGAATCTTTTTGCGCTTTGAACCAGATCCTGATTTGCCTGCCAAAATCTCACCCGCCAGATTCTCCATGCCGTTGCTCCAACTCCAACGAGTTCCTGCCTCGCAAAATCCATATCCAGATTCAATTCACACGCCAAATGCTCCATTACGGGGTTCAGATTGTGCCTGACCGCAAATTCCTAGGACACCGGATGCGTGTGAACCGCCATATTCATGCCGGAGCTGAATGCGTGTTGGATTTTCCAGATCCCTTGCACGCCTAATCAGATGCACGCCAGATTGCTCCATGCCAGGAGCCTAATTTACTACTTCCTATGTCTCTTTGAATCTTCACCCTTTTCAATTTACCACTATTCACTGAATCGCTTTAGTTCGGTGATTTCATCAGTAAAACGAACCAAAAATTTCATAATATTTGCACGATGTTGTAGAGTAAACTTCACTCTACAACAGCATAAAAAAATTATCAAAACATTGCATCATTTGGCTATCCAAATCACCGGGTAAAAGTGACCCGATTATGGAAGAAAAAGTCAAACGATGAAGATTCAGAGAGAACAGAGGTAGTAGTTGATTAGAGTTGCCTCCACCTTGACTTGAATCCTCCTAGCAACTATAAATAGATTGATCACCTGAACAAAATCTTGCCGGATGTGTCAGATGCCATATGCATATGTACGCCAGACTGCACGCCTGAAACATATCAAGCAGAACCGAATCTAATAATTAGTTCAATAAGTCAAATCACAAGCATGAAACAAAGTCTACGAATCAGGAATTAGCAACCGTCTACATAACCCGAGGCTCTAGAGAAAGCTAGCAAAAGTCTAGCTAATGAGAATCAACCAAAAAAAGCCAACAAGTTTCTCCATACATAGATTGAGAAGAGAAGAAAAAGTAATGAAAAACCTAGATCTCCAATGGTGGAGTCGAGTTCTTCGTCCGTCTTCGTCCTCTCATCCTTGCGTCCTCCAATGTTTATTCTTTCTCCCCAAGCGTGAATCAATGAGAGATTCATGCCCTAGGTGATTTACGGCTGGTTTGGTAATGTTGTGGCGTTTTAAAAAGCTACCGTGTAGAATGTAATGTGAGAAAGTTGCTATGAAAATCTACCCAAAAGTTTTTGGTAAATTCCGTATTTAAGCAGCTGCGAGAAAGCACTTTTGACATTTTGTGTTTGGTAACTAGTGTATTAGAGGTTGTCTTACTGCCTAAATGACAATATCAGACATGAAATAAATAATAATTTTATTAAAATAAATAATCATTGATATTTATTTACGGATAAGAATGTCAATACATTTATCAAAAAGCAGGTCTTGGAAACAAGCCCCTCCCCTGCTTTTCAAAAGCTGCTGTGGGGCAATTGCTTTCCAGAAAGCGGGAAAAAGTAAATTTACCAAACACATTGAAACTGTTTGTAGATTCAAAAAGCAGTGTTTTAGAAACCAGAAGCGTTACCAAACGGGCTCTTAGTAAATGATTCCCCTCACTTCTTGCCCAAAAGTTCTTAACAATTGCGTTAAAACCCATATTTTCGTGTGCTGAAGGTCAAATTGGTCTAAAGACCAATGGTCTCAAGACAGCAGAGTAGAGCTGTCAAACGGGCGGGTTGGGCGGGTTGAGCCCGTTTATAAACGGGCACAAGTATAGATAGGCCTAACCCGCCCAGCCCGCGTAACATCATTTGTTTAAATGGGCGGGTTAACTCTAACCCGCCCGTGTAACCCATTTATTATCAACAAAATTATTCTCCTCCTCTCTCACCCTCGCCCTCCTACGGTATTTGCAACCCCTGCCCCGTCGCGACCACCATCTCTTCCAACATCTCAACCATCACCACACCTTTACCAACGACCACCATCACCGCACCATTGACACCACCACCACCGCATCTCAACCAGACGAATTCTCCGATCGACCTCTCATGACTGGCAAAACCAGACCCAAAAACAAATCAAATCGAAACAAAAAAAATTACCCACCTTCACCACAGCATCAAGCATCGATTCAGAGGGGCTTCTCGATTCAGAAGTTACCGACCTCGGGCACCACATTCAGCAGCAGGAAACCGTCAATATGGTCACTGATGGATCTGGACTTCGTTCTCAGGGTTGTTCCCGAGGAGTTGCAGTGATTGGGTTCAGGAATCGGGACAGTGTGAAGTGTCAAGATGAGAACCAAAATGGTGATGGAGGCGGCGACTGGGTGGCGGCGGTGGTTGTGAACCGGTGGCGACTACGGCGGAGAGGGAGAAGAAAGAAGAAGCAGAAGTGACGGGAAGAAGTAGATTGAGCAGGAGAGAGAGAGTGGGGAGAGTTTTATTCTTTTCTTTTTTCTTTTTTTTTCTTTTTTAGGGGAGAGTTTTATTCTTGTACTTTTACGTTTCTCTCCTAACAAAATGATGTAAACCTTTTTAATTGCTTGGGGGTATAACAGACATTTTAATAGTGTTTTAAAATAGAATAAAATCAATATATAAACAAAAACAAAGGTTGGGTTAGACGGGGCCAAACACCAACCCATGCTCGCCCATTTAAGTACGGGTTAAAATAGGCTGGGCAAGATTCACCCAATTATTTTAACGGACGGGTTTCAACCCATTTAATAGTTGCGGGCACGGGCGGGCATATGGGCTGGGCTGCTTTTGACACCCCTACAGCAGAGGCTTGCATCTGTTTATTTTCCTCAAGTACTCTAAGTATAACTAGTCTCACGACCAGTTGGATTGTCTCAAGACCAGTCTGGTAGCTGCAACTCTTTTATCTTCGATTCGTTGGTCTTTTATCCACCCTCCTTTCAACTCCAACATGTTCTTGAGCCTCTCGTCCTTCATAAGTTCATTCTACCTCCAATGCACATTCCCGAGCCCCCGGTTCCTGCTATGCCAAACTCGAAACAAATACCGGAAGATTAAATGTCACAATAAACTCAAAATTACACATGGAATGTCCGGATTACACATTTACGCTCAAATGTTCAAATACGCTAGCTTTCTCTCAATTTGGCCATAAACTCTCTCAAATGCATCGTAAATCACGAAAACGGTAGTGAATCTAATACGAATGGAAATCCTTAAAAAAAGTTATCAGCATTAAGGCTCCCTAACCAACTAGGACAACCACCAAGCTCAGATGGACTATATAGTTAAGTTTGTGATTTGGGCTTCTTTTGTATTCCTCTTGATGAGAGAGAGAGGGAGAGAGAGAGCTTTTTTTAATCCCATTCTATTGTGAAATTCCACCTTTCGAAAAAATATAGCCTTCTCCTTAAAAAAAAGGGGCCTAATTCTACGGCGTCGTTTCTTATATGATTAAAGTTTGTTACTTCCGTTATTCAGTTAGCTGACAACACGTGTCAGCGAGTAGTTGGTTCGATATGTTTTGACCCGACGAGTTGTCTGCACATTTGAAACCAATCTCTGTTTCTATCTTCGCCACTTCTTCTTCTTCTTCTTCAATCTCTTATCGTATCGTTATGGTGCCAAGATGGATTGAGCTACTGTTTTAGTTCGATTCCCCAGTTAGGGTTATTATATGTGCTTTTACACCACTGTTGGGATCGATGAAGAGATGGGGGCCGAGACAGGAAAACTGGATTATTGAAGGTGAAGGTGTGTTCTTTTACCTTCATTATTGAATTAAAGCATCGATTCTGTCCATATAGCTTATTTGATCTGGTATATCTGTATGCGAATGTGATGGGTTTATTGCTTGCCCACAACATGTTTGTTGAATTTGTTGGAAAATATCGATTTTGGGTCGACTTTGGACCCGATTTGTGAAGAATCGGGTTATCGATTTGTCGAGGTGAAAGTAGTTTTGGAAACCTTATGTCGAGGTGATCGTCCTACTACTTTATTTCGACCCAAATCGAGTTCGGGTGAATGAAAAATTCATAGGTGAAGATGGCACCTCAAGAAGGTGAAGAAGGCAACTTCAAGTGCGAAAATTAATTCATCCCACATTGGAGGGAAGAACAAACTTGTTCACCTTATGTAGTCCAAGTTTGCACTATAGGGCACGCCCTTTGGGTGGTACACATTTTGTGTACGAGAGAGGACCTAGCTATGGTCCGAATCACCACACACGCGCGCGCGCCGCCGTCGCCGTCCGTCCGGACGGCCGGCTCGGTCTCGGGTTCGGGCACGGGCCGGGCCGTGGTGTGGTGTGGGCTTGGGCCTGATTAAACAACAACTTAATCTTTTTGGGCCAGAAACCAACCCCTTTTCAGAATTAAAATCAGCCCGGAAATAATTCTTTACCAGATCGTTTTGTAACTGCTTTTTGAACAGTTACAACTGTTTTCGTTGCCCAACCGTTTCCAACTGTTCCTAACGGGTGTCTGTCTTCTTTAAAAGGCAGACACCTTCCTCTGTTTCATTAATTTTGAAATCCAGACAGTTCTTCTTCTTCTTCCTCAAAAACACAGAGAGTTATCACACCAATTAACAGGTTCGACGGGTGCAATTCCAGACGGTACTTCTACTTGCACGGTGAGAGGCGATTATCCTGGGAGGCCTTCGCTCCAGATCAACAGTACCAATTGGGAGCGAATAAAGCCTACAGGCCATCGTGTCTATGCACGAGATCGTCTCTGCTTTACTGCTGCAATTCTCCAAACTCTGTAAGTTTTATTATTTCAGTTTATTTCCATTTCTGGGTCAGATTCTTGAACAGGTTCCAACAATCTTAAGGCTTTATCCTTAATCTGTTCAGGAATCAGACCATTTTTCAGTTTCTGTGAAAATTTACCAGTTTTGTCCGTGACTGGAAAATTTGTCTGTTACTGTTATTTTTTCTGTTTCTGTTTCTGCAGTACATTTTATTTTCAGTTTCAGTATTATTTTCTGGTACTGTTAATTTTCTGTTACTGTTAAATATTGGTGCTGTTTATTTTTTCTGTTACAGTATAATTTCTTCAGTATCTATTGAAATTTTCTGCAACAGTTAAATAGACTGCTCCGACTATTTTTCTGTAACAGATAATTATTCTGTTTCTGTCTAATTTCTTTAACAGTCAGATTATCTGTTCGTCACTATATATATCTTTCGGATTCAATTATCGAAAGAATTTTGTTTCTGATTTCATTTTTCAGTTCTTTATTTACTGTTAAATTTCAGAAACTGTATTATCTTGCTGGTTGTACATTACAGTAATCCTTTTTACATCCATTGGTACTGAATTTTTGCGTTGCAAATTTTCAGCAATGGCAGAAGGAACCAGTTCTGGAAATACCACCAGACCCGCGACAGTGATGGCTATCGGCGAACATGGGGAACGTCCAGAAAAGTTCACCGGTAAGGATTTCAAGAGATGGCAACAAAAAATGCTATTCTACTTGACAACCCTCAACTTGGCCGGCGTTCTAAATGAAGACGCACCAGCGTTGACCGAAAACTCCGAAAAGGATGTCGTGGCAGCGGTAGACACGTGGAAGCAGTTGGATTTTTTTGGCTAAAAACTACATTCTTAATGGCTTAGACAATTCATTGTATAGTGTGTATTGTGGTGCTAAGTCCGCTAGGGAATTGTGGAAGTCTTTAGACAAAAAGTACAAAACGGAAGATGCCGGGGCCAAAAAGTTTGTAGTGGCTAGATTCCTGAAATATTGTATGGTAGATTCAAAGACTGTAATAAGTCAGGTTCAGGAATTGCAGGTTATTCTCCATGAAATCCATGCCGAGGGAATGGTTCTAAGCGAATCGTTCCAAGTCGCTTGCATAATTGAGAAGTTGCCTCCATCGTGGAAGGACTTCAAAAATTATCTCAAGCATAAGCGCAAGGAAATCAAGCTCGAGGAACTCATCGTGCGCTTTAGGATTGAGGAGGACAACCGCAATGCCGACCCCAAAACAGGAATTGTGCAAGCCAAAGCAAACGTCGTGGAACAAGGGCCGAAAAAGAAACGAAAGGCTAAAGACGTGGACTCCGCCGATGCGGGTGATAAATCGTTCAAAGGGGAAGTGCTTCAATTGCGGCAAAACGGGACATCGTCGAAGCGAGTGCAAAAAGAAGCGCAAACCTCAAAAGAACAAAGCGAAGTCCGAGGCCAACGTTGCGGAAGCAAACGAGGATGATGGGATTCGCTTGTCAGCGGTCGTCTCGGAGGTGAACATGATTGGCAGCAACCCAAGGGAATGGTGGGTCGACACCGGCGCGACACGCCATATTTGCGCGGATAAATCAATGTTTACCAAATACTAGGAGGTGAAAAATGGAGAACCGGTCTACATGGGAAATTTCGCCTCATCTACCGTTGAAGGACAAGGCACCGTCACTCTCAAAATGACCTCGGGAAAGATGCTCGTGCTCAACGATGTGCTCCACGTGCCGGAGATTCGCAAGAACTTGGTTTCGGGATCCGTCTTAGTTAAGAAAGGATTCAAGCTTGTCTTCGAATCCGAAAAAATTGTATTAGTGAAAAGTGGTTCATATGTAGGCAGGGGATACCTTAGCGATGGTATGTTCAAGCTAAATGTAATGATTGTGACGCCAATTAAGGCTATAAATAAGAGCGTCAATTCCATTTACTTGTTGGAGTCTTCTAATTTATGGCATACTAGATTAGGACATGAAAATCTTGAATCCATTCGCAAGTTAATGTCTATGGAACATCTTCCTAGTGCAAAAATTAATAGATCCCACAAATGCGAAACGTGCGTTGAAGCAAAGCAAACAAAGAAATCTTTCCGACCAATTGATGGCAAAGTGACATCCCCTCTTGAGTTAATCCATACGGATATATGCGATCTAAAATATACGCAAACAAGAGGAGGAAAGAAATACTTCATTACCTTTGTAGATGATTGCACTAAATACTGCTACGTCTATCTTCTTAGGAGCAAAGACGAAGCGGTAGATATGTTCAAACACTACAAAAATGAAGTAGAGAATCAATTGGATAGAAAAATTAAAATTGTGCGTAGTGATCGAGGAGGTGAATATGAATCACCACTTAAGGACATTAGTCTAGAAATTGGGATTATCCATCAAACTACGACACCGTATTCGCCACAACAAAATGGCGTTGCGGAGAGGAAAAATCGAACTTTAAAAGAAATGATGAATGCATTACTTATAAGTTCAAGTTTACCTCAGAACTTGTGGGGGGAAGCCCTGCTGACCGCTAACCTTATCCTTAATAGGATTCCTCGGAAAAGGCTTAGCAAAATTCCATATGAACTATGGAAAGGAAAAGCATTGTCCTACAAATACCTCAAAGTGTGGGGGTGTCTCGCAAAGGTAGCAATACCGGAACCTAAAAAGGTTAAATTGGGACCGAAAACGGTGGACTGCGTTTTCATCGGGTACGCTCATAATAGTAGTGCATATAGATTTCTGGTTGCAAAATCAGAAATTGAAGATATACACGAAAATACTATTTTTGAGTCTTGTTCGGCTACATTTTTTGAAGATGTATTTCCGTACAAAACCAAGAATGTGGAAAGTTCTAAACGAACTCGTGACTCCACGTCTGAACAGTCCGAAGAAGAGGAAGAACCTAGACGTAGCAAGCGGGCCAAAACAGCAAAAACCTTTGGACCGGATTTTCTTACCTATATGGTAGAAAATGAGCCTCAATCCTACAAGGAGGCTATGTCTAGCAGTGAGGCGTCATATTGGAAGGAAGCGGTTAATAGTGAAATTGAATCAATACTTCAAAATCACACATGGGAATTGGTGAGTCTTCCATCAGGATGCAAACCATTAGGTTGCAAATGGATTTTTAAGCGGAAGCTTAAAACTGATGGAATACAAGGCTCGCCTTGTAGCAAAGGGATACAAACAAAAGGAATGTATCGATTATTTCGATACCTACTCACCAGTCACAAGGATTACATCCATTCGCATGCTTATAGCGCTTGCCGCTATAAATAATCTCGAAATTCACCAAATGGATGTAAAGACTGCTTTCTTGAACGGTGAATTGGATGAAGAGATTTACATGGAGCAACCTGAAGGTTTTCATGTCCCCGGACAAGAAGACAAGGTTTGTCGGTTAGTCAAATCTCTTTATGGGCTGAAACAGGCACCAAAACAATGGCATGTCAAATTTGATAACGCAATGTTATCAAATGGCTTTCATATAAATGAATGTGACAAGTGTGTTTATTAAAAAACCACTCGTGATGGTTATGTCACTATTTTCTTATATGTCGATGATATGCTAATTATGGGAAGTAATAAGAATATCATCAATTCAACAAAGAAATTGTTGACGACAAAGTTTGAAATGAAAGATATGGGTATCGTCGTTGTTATACTAGGGATGAAAATCACTAGAACATCAAGTGGATACACATTATCTCAGTCACACTATGTTGGAAAGATACTTGAGAAATTCGACAAGAACGACGGCAAGGAAGTTAAGACTCCTGTTGATCTTAATCTACACCTCGCCAAGAATCATGGGGCCAGTGTAAGGCAAAACGAATATGCTCAAGTTATCGGAAGTCTAATGTATCTCATGAACTGCACCAGACCCGATATCGCTCAAGCAGTTGGCAAACTCAGTCGATTCACGAGCAATCCTAGTGCAAATCACTGGAAAGGATTGACTCGGGTGCTAAAGTATTTAAGACATACTTTAACGTACGGACTGCACTATAATAGGTACCCAGCCGTACTTGAAGGGTATAGTGATGCCAATTGGATATCGGATACAAGGGATTCTAAATCCACAAGTGGGTATGTCTTTACCCTAGGAGGTGCAGCCGTGTCATGGAAGTCTTCTAAACAAACCTTCATTGCAAGATCCACAATGGAATCCGAATTCATTGCCTTGGATAAATCAGGGGAAGAAGCAGAATGGCTTCGACAATTTTTAGAAGAACTTCCAATGTGGCCAAAACCAACGGCACCTATTTGCATCCATTGCGATAGTCAATCGGCAATTGGAGGGGCACAAAATAGTATCTATAATGGTAAGTCTAGACATATTCATCGTAGACACAACACCATTAAACAATTGCTCTCAAATGGAATAATATTGATCGATTACGTGAAGTCTAAGGAGAACTTAGCAGACCCTCTAACAAAGGGATTACCGAGAGAGCAAGTGTTTAGTTCATCGAGGGGAATGGGACTAAAGCCTATCTCACCGAGTTGCATATAGCGGAAACCCAACTTAGAAGATTGGAGATCCCAATAACTAAGTTCAAAGGGCCAACCTACCTATCCTGCAAATATTTAGTCACTGAGGAAATTTAATTTCCTAACCTATTCCTAGGGTGAACGCCGAGTGACGCTTGCATTGCACAAGGTTAAGCGTTGAAGCTTTTAATGAGCTCATATCTTGGTTAAACGACCAAGTGGGGTATGGAAAGATACTCTTTATGAGACTCACCTATATGAGTGGGAACTGGGGGCCGGTTCTAGGAGAATGACGAGGCTAAATTCTCTAAGACCACTCATGAAACCAGGACATAAGTGTTCCATGGCCAAAATGGGCACGACAATGAGAACCGTAATTAGAAGAATGATAACCGTGTAGGTGCTAATGACTAGGTATACGTCACGGCAAGCAGTTCAAGGCGATTCGCTACTGACAAGCCAGTATACCCGTTGGTACTTCACTAAGAGAACGTTCAAAGTCTCTGACTACCTTCTCGATGCGATTATCGTTCGCGTGATATCTCTCTCAATCCTTTGACATCCCGGCTACTCAGCCAATTTTATCATTCATGTGGGGGATTGTTGGAAAATATCGATTTTGGGTCGACTTTGGACCCGATTTGTGAAGAATCGGGTTATCGATTCGTCGAGGTGAAAGTAGTTTTTGGAAACCTTATGTCGAGGTGATCGTCCTACTACTTTATTTCGACCCTAATCGAGTTCGGGTGAATGAAAAATTCATAGGTGAAGATGGCACCTCAAGAAGGTGAAGAAGGCAACTTCAAGTGGGAAAATTAATTCATCCCACATTGGAGGGAAGAAAAAACTTGTTCACCTTATGTAGTTCAAGTTTGCACTATAGGGCACGCCCTTTGGGTGGTACACATTTTGTGTAGGAGAGAGGACCTAGCTATTGTCCGAATCACCACACGCGCGCGCGCGCCGCCTCCGTCGTCCGTCCTCCGGACGGCCGGCTCGGGTTCGGGCACGGGCCGGGTCGTGACGTGGTGTGGGCTTGGGCCTGATTAAACAACAAATTAATCTTTTTGGGCCAGAAACCAACCCCTTTTCAGAATTAAAATCAGCCCGGAAATAATTCTTCACCAGACCGTTTTGTAACTGCTTTTTGAACAGTTACAACTGTTTTCGTTGCCCAACCGTGTCCAACTGTTCCTAACGGGTGTCTGTCTTCTTTAAAAGGCAGACACCTTCCTCTGTTTCATTAGTTCTGAAATCCAGACAGTTCTTCTTCTTCTTCCTCAAAAACACAGAGAGTTATCACACCAATTAACAGGTTCGACGGGTGCAATTCCAGACGGTACTTCTGCTTGCACGGTGAGAGGCGATTATCCTGGGAGGCCTTCGCTCCAGATCAACATTACCAATTGGGAGCGAATAAATCCTTAAGGCCATCGTGTCTATGCACGAGATCGTCTCTGCTTTACTGCTGCAATTCTCCAAACTATGTAAGTTTTATTATTTCAGTTTATTTCCATTTCCGGGTCAGATTCTTGAACAGGTTCCAACAGAATTGCCCGGCCCCATTGCTATTTGTTTCACATTTGGTGGTTTGATCAGGTGGAGAGTAGTGATGTAGTATATAGATTGGCATAAGTGTGCAGAATTACCGTCTACTGATAATGGAAGCGCCAATCGCATAAATACCATAGTTTTAACAGACTTGTGTAACCCAGTAAGTTGAAGATGAATTTACTCAGGACTTTTGAAGTTGACTTGGGAATTTCTACATTAAGTGATACTAGTATATATGGCCTTGATGCCTCACTACTAGTCTTTTTTGAGAACTGCTTTTGTGGCATATTATGTTGAAATTATGAAATCTACGAGATAGGAGCATTCAGTAATCTATAACTGTTGTTGCATTTACTCATGTGTGTGTGAAACAAAGGACTGTTATAGTGTCCAAATCACTCATGTATGTGTGTGTGCGCGCGCGCACTCGCTTTGAGGGATTTGTTAGTCAGGGTTTAAAATATGTAAGTGGTTCAACATAATGTTGTTGTGCATGTTAGTTTGAAGTGTTAGCTCTTACTGTTTGTTGTGGTCTTGTGGGGTTGGGACTTCATTGCTACTGGATTAATAAATGTCCAAGACCCGAAACCAGTTTGTCAGTTACTGGATGAAAAAAGGTCCAAGACACATGTAACTTGGAAATGTCCAAGAAATGTCCCAGACTGGTTTTCCGCGGCTTTTTATAATTTTGCTTGGAGATGTATTAAGGAAGATGTTATGGCAATTTTAAACCTGGAAGGATGAAAAATTGATTCGTGGCTTTCGGGTGAGGGAGGAGAGGTGGATCACTTAAGGTTTCACATTTGTTATTTGCGGATGAAATACTGCTTTTTTGTGATGCTCATCGAGAACAATTGCAATGCTTACAATGTGACGTTTGAACTGTAAAGTAATCTTCAGGTTGAAGGTTAACATATCGAGCTAATTGATTCCAGTTCGAAGTGTTCCTAGCTTGGAGCTGTTTGGAAGGGAAATGGGGGTTCCAAATTGGGTCTTGGAATGCCTACCTATTTCCTTTCATTATTATGTCAGTTGCAATGGGGGCTTCGTTTAAGTCAGTTGCAATATGGGATCCATGCCTACCTATTTCTTTCATTATTTCCATTGCGAGAATTTTTGTGGGATGGTATGGAGGGATAAAGGAAGATGCATCTCGTAGCTTGGAGAGAGGTTTATCAACCAATAAAAAATGGTGGAGCTGCTATTCATGCCTACTTGAGACTATTTATTAGGAAAGAAAATAGTGTTTGGCGAATAGTTGTGGCTGCCAAATTCGACCATATGGGGTAGGGCTATGGGAGTTTATGAGGCGGAATTGGAACGTTTTCAGGTAGTACGGATCTCGAATAAGTTTTTATTGCAGGATTGAATTCTGTCCGTGTGCATATTGGCAGAGACGACAAAATCTGTTGGTCCAAAGCCAAAGACAAATTTACTATGCCAGGGCTTTGCACCGTATTGAAAGGTTTTCAGATTACCTTTCCTCATCGTAACAAAGAGGGGGGACACTCTAGTTAACGTGGCTTATAAGCATTAAGTATATGAACAACAAACTAGGCAATTTTACAACCGAGATACAATGCATTAACTAAATTCGTGCTCTGAATTCAACGAAATTCTTGTCGTAGAAGAAATCATTGTTCCAAGACCATAGAAAAATTTACATACAAATCTTACATCAAGTCTAGTTCACATGGAATTTCTTTTGGAATCCACGTATCTCCTCGTAGGAAGTTCCTAACTGTAAATAAATTCGCTTCTGTCACATTGTTGAGTAGTTTGAAACCTCTCCTCTTGACTCGGTTTGTTTTTGAGCTGCTGCCACCCCTGTTCTGGTATCTGCATAGAAAACCGTGTTATTCCTGTGTCCTTCTCCTTCCCATTCGAGCCATCCGCGAGGGTTGATCAAATCAGAGAGGTTGCTCTGCATTACAATAACACGGGAATAATTCTCCCGTGGTCTACCTAGATAGGTTCTGACCATGGATTGTGACTTTTGGAGGTCGGGAGCAGCTTTAAATGTACAGTTTTGGATAACCCTACCCCCATGCCCTCTTGGTTATTTCCTTCCCTGTGCCATAATAGTATTCTGATTGCCTAGAGGCTTCCGAGCGTAGATCTCACAGTTCTGGAATACAGCTATTGCATCGCCAAATATGAAATCTACTGTCCCGAATATTCTACACTCTCTGTAAAACTGCTTTCCAGCCCTTGTATATAATGTGTCTTGATATCCCAAAAACTCGCACCTGAAAAAGAGCGATTGTGCGTCACTTGTAACTGCTAATGCCTGCCTTCCTTGGGGTCCAGCACCGTTTTCAAATGTGATATCCATGGCAACGAAACCATCACCACTAATGGCTGACAATACCAGAATATTGTAGGTTAGCGAGGTTTAATGTTTAAAAAGATAAAGTATGAAATGTAGTGCATGGAATTGTGGGTCAGCAAGGTTAATCTATTGATTTAGGAATTGAACCTGATCCTCCATTCATAATCACGAATGGCAATTCTAAAAAGTTGCAGAAATGGTAATGCTATGATAGACGATTGGTCCATTTGGTAACGGAAGTATACGTGATGAAACAATTATGAAAAACAGTATATGTGATGAAACAATTATGAAAAACAGTATATGTGATGAAACAATTATGAAAAACTTGGAAGTTTGGGAAATCGCACTGCTAATCTGCTATATATACTCCAGTTGCAAAATATACTCCAGTTGTAGAAATATTTCAAAGATAGTAGAATCGTTTTGCAGATTATAACTTTTCTTTATGGTTGATCTGCAATAGTGGCTGTTTCGGTTTCGTCTGCAAACCTAATAAATGTATAAGAATTTGAAGTTAGAAATTAACATTGGCACTCCGTTTTATTTAGCAGTCAAACTACAACTTTCTTTCTGAAGCTATAAGCCTATAACTGTTAGAAAGTATTTGATTTTACAAAATATATCGTTTCGTTCGTCAAACCATCTCCTCAAAATGACTGAAAATAGATGGAGTATATTTTCAACTTTCAGCTTGAATAACTTTTCAACCACTTGGTGGATTGTTGATATGGTTTCTTATTTGGATAGCTAGTTGAGAATACTTCAAATCAAGTGTTCTAAATTTCTTTCAAAAATCCTTATGGATTGATCAGAAATCAGCCTCAAAGTAGGCATAAAATCTATATTTGAACACTTAGTCAAATTTTGCATTTTTTCAACAGTTCATTTTCAGACAGCTGTTTTGATTTGTCAAATTTTGCATTTTTGGATGCATTAAACTTTGTGAAGCAACAAATTTTGCAATTTTGCATTTTCCTACATTGTCTTTAATTCCTACCCTGAACACTAATACATTTCCAGAACTCTAGTTGGAAATCCTAAACACACATGTGCAAGCTGCTTTCCTTCTGAAGCCTAGTATGATTCCCAGACCATTCATTTTAGAAATTAAAAGACCCTTGAGGGTTCTTGGTGAAAAACCAGAAATGAAGAACGAAGAGAGAGGCGGAAGAAACGATATGTGTATTTACATTCACTTAATGAGAAACCCTCACGACAGGAGACTAAATACATCGAAGCTAATGGACGGATTACAACGGGAATAATCTAACAGTACAGAATGGTAAAGAGATAAGAGCCAAGCTCATGGGCTTGACTGGAGTGGGCTTATAGACAGGACCAATACATAGATAAATAAACAAACCTAACTGTATAGGTCCATTGAATAATATGGGCTTTTCCCTTCTTAAACGAGTGGCGGTGTGGGAGCCATGAGTTTAGACTTTAAAGATTCGAATTGAGGAGCTGACAGCGACTTGGTGAAGAGGTCTGCCAGTTGATCTGCACTAGAAACAAAAAACACAATAAGCTCTTTTAAGATAGCTTTTTTCACGTACATAATGATAGTCAATTTCGATATATTTAGTACATGCATAAAAAAGAGGATTAGAAGTCATAGCTAGAGCAAATTTGCTATCTGTAAAAAGGCGAGGAGTGGTAGTAATTCTAATACGTAAATCATGAGATAATAATTTAAACCAAGATAAGTCTGCGGCTGCAGTGGCAAGAGCTCGGTATTCGGCTTCTGTAGAAGAACGAGCTACCGCGGGCTATTTTTTTGAAGCCCAATGAATTGGGTTAGGCCCAATGAAAACTGCTAAACATGTTGTGCTACGACGGTCAGTGGGGTACCCGGCCCAATCTGCATCAGAGAAAACATTTAGAGGAAGAGAAGAAGAGTAATAAAAAAGGCCTTGTGATTTGGTACCCTGTAAGTAGTGAAGAATTCGTTTTGCACCACTGAGATGAAATCAGTGGGACTGTGCATGAATTGGCACAAATGGTTCACAGCAAAGGCAATGTTAGGCCGTGTAAATATCTAGTATTGAAGACCACCCAAAAGCTGTCTGTAGATGGTTGGTTCAGGCAGAAGAGTGTCTTGGGTCAAGTGAAATTTAATGCCTGAAGCCAAAGGAGTAGGACAAGACTTGCAAGTGCTCATATTAAACTTGGCTAATAAGTCAAGAAATATGAATTCCAGAAGTGGACCGAGAAATTTGGAGGCCCAAAAAATAAGTCAATGGGCCAAGATCAGTCATTTGAAATTCTCGGCCGAGTTGAGAAATTAAAGTTGAAATATAAACTTTATCGATATCACCAACGTAGAGCAAAAGAACTGTAAACATGTTGGATGAATGACGCACAAACATAGAAGTATCGGTGTGAGCAGCAGTAAACCCTAAGGAGAGCAAGTATGCGGTAAAACGTTCAAACCAAGCCCGTGGGGCTTGTTTTGAACCGTATATAGACTAGTATAATAAACTAACGTGTTTTGGGAATTTCGGGTCAATAAAACCAGTGGGTTGCTTCATATAAACTATTTCACGCAAAAAAAAAAAAAAAAAAAAAAAAAAAAAAAAAAGTGTAAAAATACATTTTTAACGTCAAGTTGACGAAGAGTCCAGTTTTGCTCAAAGTGTTGAAACTGCAGTTTTGCTCAACTTTCAGCTTAAATAACTTTCCAACAGCTTGGTGGATTCTTGATCTGTTTAATTCTTTGAATAGCTGGTTGATTGTACTTCAAATCATGTTCCGGGAATTCCTTTCAAAATCCTTATGGATAGTTCAGAAATCAGCCTTAAAGTAGGCATGATATCTACTATCTTTCAACACTTGGGCCAAATTTTGCATTTATTCAACAGTTCATTTTCAGACAGCTGTTTGACTTGGCAGAAAGACTGAGGTCCAATTATGATTCATGGGTCTTATCTACAGGGAAGGATTGTTGATACAATTTTTATTTCAAAGAGATAGCATCAATGCGGATGGTACCGGAACTAAGAACCAAACTATTGGTAAATTAACACCAAACTGAAGGAGGGGGAAACTAAAGTGGTGGCTAGCAGAAAAATGTTCGGCAGAACATTCGAGAATCGAGAAGACGAGAAGAAAGTACGCAGATGCAAGGTAATATTTTGTCCTCTTAAATTCCATATTTTCTGAAGTACATCTGCTTGTATCGAGCCGTTGTTGGGTTGCATTTGGCCGCCAACAGTTTAAGTGGGGATGGAAATAACTAAGTTTTTTTGTTGTATTGCATCCATTAAACTTCGTAAATGACTCTTGGTTCTGTAAGGATCCATGGGGTTCCACCTTAAAACCAATTGGCAATGAGGGGAGTAGCCCAGAACACTTATAAATTATATTTCTTCTTCTTGAATGTCCGATGTGGGACTTCTCAACACGCCCCCTCACGTGTGGCATTCTTTGACCTACACGTGGATCTTTTGTCTACGGGTGGCGGTGAGCACGTGAGTCGTCAGATCATTCATGTGTGTGAGCCGAGGCTCTGATACCATGTAAGGATCCATGGAGTTCCACCTCAAAACTAATTGGCAATGAGGGGAGTAGCCCAAAACACTTATAAATTATATTTCTTCTTCTTGAATGTCCGATATGGGACTTCTCAACAATCTGGAATATTTTCTGAAATTCTGCTGCATTTTCTTACATCGTTGTTAGTTCCTACTTCCTACCGTCAACATTAATACATTTCCAGAACTCTAGTCGAAAATCCCAAAATATGATTTTCAGGGTGATTCATATTAAAATAGATTTTTTTCTATAAAAACTCTTTTATGGCAGTTTGGCTCATGTCTTTTATATATGTATATATATCAGCTCCGCTGTGTCGTTATCTTCTATACTAGATAGAGTTAATGAGATGTGATGTGATTTTTGCTTGTTCTTTTTATTTTTCTTTTCTTTTCTTTCTTTTTTTTTTATGTCAGGGTTTGCGGTCGTCAAACTGTTCTGTAGCAGCTATATCCCCGTACTGGCAACTCGCTTGGGCTTCATGTTCTCGGGGTTCCCTCGAAAGTGGAAGATCTTGTGCCTCCCTGAAAAGTGTAGGTCATTGATGGTTTCTCTCCATTTTTTCGAGTCTCTGTGATTTTTCACCACCACATAATTTTCGGTACAATATTAATTTATCACCCGTTGTTTTCCTCAACTGAACTTCGTACTTTTAAACTTCATAAAAAATCGGTATCATGCATTAAATTCTATTTCTTTCTTTCTTGGAAGAGTATAATCTCTTATGTACATGTGCCTCTAGCTTTGCTACAAAGAAGGGTAAGACTAGATTGTTACATTTTATTTATTGAAGTTAGATGTGGTTAATTTAGGTGCGGAAAGAACATGGATGTTCTTTTTTATCTTATTTGGATTGAAAAGTTTATTCTCAAAGCTTTTAAAGGTCCATATTTGATCACTTCCCAATTTCCCATTTTACCACTCGATGACTCAGTTTGGATGTCCTGCCCTTTTTGCCCTTTTTTGTTCCTAGATTGTGCTTCAAATAAGATATTTCCCACTTTCAATGATCTTCTGATAAGGAGTTAATGTACAATTATTGTTTCTATTTACTACTCCATAAATTGGAAGTTCTGAAGAGAATTTAACACAAAGAAAAAGGAGAAGTTAGAATCAACTTTTGATTGAAGTTTGAGTGTGGAGGTCAAGAGTATCAGACATATTTGGTAGGACAGAGTGACGATTGAAAGAATTGAGATAGAAGCTTACAGCCTCGGGGATGAATTGAGAAGGATAGAAGCACATGTTCCTTCTATTGGTGGCTGGTTCTCAAAGTAATATCCGTCAACTGAGCAGGCTTATATTGAACAAAATAGCACCCATTCATGTTGTGTCTGTGAAGCTTAATTGAGGTCTTATACGGAGGAAGAGAAGATGTGGTTTCAGCTTTCAGGGGAAGTTTCCTGACAGATTTGAGTGCTTTCACAGTTTAATTGTGGGTGAAGTGTTACTCTGGAACTGTGATTAGTAAAGCGTATATGCTCTGTTAATTCTTACTAAGTTGCTATGTCATAGGTATTTTGATGGTTGATTTAACTCCCAGTTTATTTGTAGGTCCGTGGTGTTATACCAGACAAGTGTTGTTGCTAGGCTTCTCAGGTAAATTAAGGGGTTGCATGTAGATCACTCTGTCATGCTCTCGTGCCGTAAGTTGAAGTTGCGATAATGCTGCGAGTAAATGCTGTTTTAGGTTGGAGAATTCCTCTTTGGAGGTAGATTGTATTGAAATCTAAGAGGCACAGACGCACCACGATCTCTACGTAATATGATATCTGAGAGCGATATTGGCTTTTGTAAGATTAAATAGGGGATTGAATTGGACAAGGAAGTATTAATATGTACTCCACATCTCATGTATTTACTTGCATGTCAACTTGTATTAAAGATTCAAATTTGATGGGAAAAAGGAATGGTGGATGATTAATTAAGAGGGAAGTTAATATAATTTCGTTGACCCACTAGAACATGAGAACCTGTCGTGTTTTTCCTGACAGCTATGATAGAGATAATATAGTCTCCGAGAAGCAGAAAAAATCTTGAAAAAACGCATGAAAGGAAAGAAGAAAATAAATGAACACCAAGGCATAATGGCATTGACTATGATTCTGCTCGTAAAGGTGTCTGTTGACCCGTCAGCCCCTACGCTATCACAGTCTAAGAGAACATGCATATGTGATAATGAGATCCTGGGGCAAAGATCATGAACAGAGAAAGAATTAAGAATTTTGAGGCTGTTGTACACCTAATATTTGAGATATTGTAGTTATTTAGGTCAGAGCACTGCCAATAGGCTCAGGTTGCTTGGGCATTTTGACAATCATGATGGAAACAAAGAGTATGAAGTACCAAAGATCATGGCTGGCAGGTATTTTTCCAAGAACATTCCCTAGAAAGGTTGTTGCTGAATGTGAACTGATTAACATTTTTTGTCATGGATCAGCTACCTACACTTTCAGCAAACTGGCAACATCAGATTCAGAATAGAGTTTGTGACTGGCCATCAAAACATATTCATCGATCCAACTCAGATGTTGCTAGTTTGTCGTGAACAGGATAAAACGCCTCGGAAGTCTCTGAAGTTCTTTTTTAAGGACAATGTGGCTCTCAATGGACCGGTTTAGATGGATAGGGAAACCTGGGATTTAAGAGAAAATGAGGCATTTGTTCTGGGCATATGTGAAATGGTGGACATTCAGAAGGAAGAACAATTCTAGGGAAACACATGCTAAATTTTCATGAAGTACTAATAGAGGTGCAGGGGATTGAACGACGGAGCCTGTTGAAAAATGCTCTCTTTCTCTTAAATGGTTTAATTTGTTTGACATATAGAGGCAAAGCTACCACCGCTATATGTTTCAGATCGCAGTCCTCTGTTGGTTTATTATAGCAAACAAGGTCGAAACTATGGGAGGTTGTTTCGCGTTAAAGATCATTGGCTTCTGTGGAAGAAAGGGAATCGTGGGGAACCTCTTTGGAAGGAACAAGTTTCTGGGTCAGCTCTAAACCGAACAGTTTCCAACCTTAAAACAATCAAACAAAAGTTGCATGGCTGTAAGCGAAAAAATTAGGGGGCTGGAAAAGCCCATAGCTGCTAAATAAAAGGATCTTCTAGTGGTGCAGGGTTGATCGAGAACAAGTGAAGGAATGTAGATTGAGAGCGGAGCTTGAAAACTTTTTCCTACAGGAGATACATTTTGGGCTAAGACCCCAAGAGTAGAAGGCATCATCAGTTAGAAAACTGCATATTTTCATGGAGTCGTCAACAGCAGAAGCCCCAGCATGACAGAATGCAAGATGGTTGTGGGAATAGAAGTTTACTGAGGGTAGATAAAAAGTACTTGATGGTTTGGGGGTAAATATTAGGCCTTACAATAACTGGCCCAACCCGACGACCCGACACGACATGAACCTGACACGAGTTAGCGGGTTTGGGTCGACACTAACCCCCAACAGGTCAAAACGGGTCACTCGAAAGTGGCACGGGAATAAACGGGTCGGTTTAGTGTCAACCCGCAAAACCCGAAAACGACCCGTTTCAACTGGCCTAACAAAACAATAACCCTCATTGTCATCTTTGGCAATTCTCTCAGAAAAAAAGATAGATATAAAACTAACAATATCAGGGGGTTCACATGACAAAACGACAGGAACGTGACACGAAATTAGCGGGTTTTGGTCGGCGCGAACATGCAATGCGTCAGAAACGGATCGATCCGAAAGTGACACGAAATAAACGGGTCGGGTTCAGGGTTGACCCATTTCTGACCCGACATGGTTCGAACCAACCCGCAAAACATGAGAACACTGAAGTATTATTGATAATGAGGTAAAAGATGCATTGGCCAATGGCCTACAATAGTTTAAATATGCTAGAACACTTAAACGCAAAATTTTGCCAAAAATGGCAAAAACGAGCAAATTGAATATTCTAATAATTCAGAAAATTCTAAGAATAATCCAATTTACGGAATTGTAATTAGAATTTCCGACTAAGAGAAAAATCTTTCCTAAAATGGAATAAACGTTGATTTGGGGTCAAGATGGCCGAATTTGACCAAAGTTTTATACTTCGTCGTGCGGTACACATTCGATCCCCGTTCTCCGTAACAGTCCCTCCGATATAGTCCGATCCCGTTACACGTGACAAGGGACCGATACGTCAGCCGCTTCCGTTTTTTAAAATTGGTTGTGCCCGAATCTCCTTTTCAGAATTTGACAATGTTTTCGGTAAACCTTGTCCTACATCACTTAATACTTTAGAAAACTAAATTACAAGTATAGTCTTCTACTGCCATCGCCGGCAACCTCCACCATTGAAAAGTACTATATCTAGTGAAGGAGAGGACCAGAGCCGTAGAGATCAGAGTGAAACTACAAAACGAAGCATGGTCGGTTTCTTGTTATCCTCTCTGACAGCGACGTGGTGTTTTTTCGTCCTGGATGGCCGTGGTGGCAACTATATTGATTTCCTCCACCTCTTCTTCTCTTCGTCGTAGATGGCCGTGGCGGCTGTGGTCATCAACTTCTTATATCTATTTTTAATTTACAATTTAAGAAATGTATTTCTCTTTTTCATTCCAAAAAGAAATTTATGCATTTTGAGTCTAGGGTAATATTGTAAATCCACAAATTATCTTTATATGGGTACCTAAAAAATTGCATGGGCAGTTTTGTCAAATCCATTTAAATATACGGAGTAATTGGATAAGTCCAACCCATTTAATAGTGGGTTAAGCGAGAAACCAAATAAGACAATCCATTTTGCGAGGCCTACTCACATGCCGTCAAGTTCAGACTGTCATTTTTATTACACAGTACACACACACACTATTGCCATAAACTAAATTTGTAAAAGAATTTCCTCCTTCCGAATTGTTAAGATTCTAAAACTGTCCACTTGACTATGTATGTAAGCTGTGGCATCGCCGAGACCCTGGTCTTGGTATTGCCGTATTGGGCATGGAAGAACTTATCAGTCTCTTATCCTAGTTGCCTCTGGCGCCATGATTAGGGGCCAACCAAATTGTAGACTGCTTTGCATTGCTAATACACAGGAGTTAATTTCTGAAGGCCTAGCATGTACTACGTTTTTGTCTTCATATCGTTTTGGAGGTTGGACGCAAACATTACTTTGTTTTCCAACCCTATAATACTTTTGTATGCTCAGTTCAAAACTAAATTTAATTGATTGACATCTTGACCAATAGGCATTCTGCAAAATATATGGAGGGAAATAAATATAGATAACCTATCTCAAGAATCAAATAAATAAAGAAAAGTTCATTCCTACTGCTATTTTTAGTAATGGCTTGTTAGTGCTAGCATCTGTAAATTAAGGGATTGCTACCAAATCACAACTTGCCCTTGATGCATGGAGATCACTCCGTCGTGCTCTTGTGCCATAACCTGAAGTTGCTCCAAGTTTTAAGTTTGAGAACTCCTCTTTGGAGGTAGATAGTATGAAAATTTAAGAGGCATGGACACACCACGATCTCGACATAATATGATATCTAGAGAGATATTGGCTTTCGGAAGATTAAGTAGGTGATGAATTGTACAGAAAAGTATTAATATATGCTCCACATTTCACGTATTTACTTGTATTTACATATGTTAAAGTTGATGGGAGAAAGGAAGGCTGGATGATTAATTGTTTCTACTTATCGTTAGGGAGAAACCTGGATAAGAACTAATCGAACCCTAGCTTTTGTAATCACTTCGATTCTCATTATGTGTTAATTGGTGAATTTGGCTCTTGTAATCGTGTTCCTGCACTCATCAGGATCGTTTTGTGACCAGCCTTGCAAGACCAGATCACCGGAGAAGAAAACACCCAATTTCTTTGAGTTTTCTGGCCACCGGAAAACCCATACGCATCGTAGCTTGGTAACTCCTTCATTCCCTAACCATTTCACTTGATTCTTGTTTCTGCATGCTCCTTAGGAGCCTAGGTGTCAGTTTTCTAAGGGAATTTTCGACTGTAACCATGAAATCATTGTTTTTTATTCTTGAACATATGAATTCCGGGGAGTGAACTGCTTCGGTTCGTGCATGCATGCATATCATGCATATTTTTCCAATTGATGAGTGACTTGGTTCTCTGTATTCCTGGTACATCAGGCTACAATGCCTTCTGAATTGATCACAATTCCTTGTTGAAGTTGCTGGAAATTGCATGCTCTTGACTGTCAGTTTTTGCCCTCAGGCCATTTTCCAGAAGCTTTAACTTCTTGCTCAATGATTTGTTTTGAAATCTGGTTGCATGTTTGGATTCCTGTTTTTGAACTTCAATTCATGTGTTGAACACTTAATCAACTCCCTTCATTTACTAACCTGAAATTGGCCTTGAATTTGTTGTGCACTGGCAAACACTTCAAAATTTCTCCAAGTGTTGAAACTGCAATTTGCTCAACTTTCAGCTTGAATAACTTTCCAACCACTTGGTGGATTGTTGATATGTTTTCTTCTGTGGATAGCTGGTTGAGTATACTTCAAATCAAGTGTTCTGAATTTCTTTCAAAAATCCTTTGGGATTGATCAGAAATCAGCCTCAAAGTAGGCATAAAACCTTTATTTGAACACTTCGCCAAATTTTGCATTTTTTCAACAGTTCATTTTCAGACAGCTGTTTTGATTTGCCAAATTTTGCATTTTTGGATGCTTTAAACTTTGTAAAGCAAAAATTTTTTGCAATTTTTCATTTGAAAGTGGGAGAAATCTTCCGTGAGTCTTATTCCATCTTCACAATATGTAAATAGAGGTTACAAACACTACTCCTACTAATTACATACAAAGTCCTCAACTAAGTGAGGTACATACGAAAACGTTCTACGACTATTACTCCCCCGCAGTCGAAACTGTAGGCGTGCCAACACTGAGACTGGAACGGAAGCGCTGGAACAAGGGCCGAGGAAGACCCTTGGTGAAGATGTCGGCGTACTGATAATCTGCTGGAATGTGCAACACGCGAAGCTGACCCAAACGAACCTTCTCACGAACGAAGTGTAGATCAATCTCAACATGCTTAGTGCGTTGATGCTGAACAGGATTACCAGAGAGATAGACAGCACTCACATTGTCGCAATACACAACAGTGGCTCGAGGCGGGGGGACACGAAGCTGAAGAAGCAAATTCCGGACCCAACAGAGTTCAGAGACGGCGTTAGCAACACCGCGATACTCAGCCTCAGCACTAGAACGAGATACCGTGGCCTGTCGCTTGGACGACCAACTCAGAAGATTGCCTCCATAGAAGACACAATAACCAGAAGTGGAGCGGCGCGTGTCCGGACAACCAGCCCAATATGCATCAGTGTATGCGGTGAGGGAATCAGCAGTGGAGGCAGAGAGCCGGAGACCATACTCAAGTGTCCCACTGATGTAGCGCAAGATACGCTTCAGGGCATGAAAGTGCGGCTCACGGGGGTCATGCATGAAGAGACAGACCTGCTGAACGGCATACTGGATGTCTGGTCGAGTGAACGTGAGGTACTGCAAGGCCCCAGCAAGGCTGCGGTATAATGTAGGATCAGCAACCGGTGGGCCAGATGTAGCTGTGAGTTTACTTCCTACCTCAACAGGGGTGGTAGTAGACTTACAGGTCGACATAGAGGCACGACGAAGAATGTCGGTCGCATACTGATGCTGAGACAGGAACAGGCCGGACGAATCACGGGTGACAGCAATGCCCAGAAAGTGATGCAGATGGCCCATGTCAGTCATAGCAAACTCTCCAGAGAGCTGGGAGACAATCTGATCCAAGACAACCGGAGACGACCCAGTGATGACGATATCATCCACATATAGCAGAAGGTAGACGATGTCCGAGCCACGACTGTAGACGAAGAGAGACTCATCACACGAGCAACCAGAGAAACCGATAGTCTGTGTGAGGACGGTGGCAAATCGCTGAAACCAAGCGCGGGGAGCCTGCTTCAGACCATATAAGGATTTGCGCAACCGGCAAACAAAGTCAGGATGACGTGTGTCGCGGTAGCCAGGGGGCTGATGCATGTATACCGTCTCAGAGGGATCACCATGAAGAAAAGCGTTTTTGACATCCAGCTGACGGATAGGCCAATAGCGCGTGACGGCAATGCTGAGAACTGTACGGATGGTGGTCGGTTTGACAACTGAGCTGAAGGTCTCCTCGCAATCAATCCCAACCATCTGGGACTTCCCATTAGCTACCAATCGCGCCTTATAGCGCTGCAGACTACCATCAGCGCGAAACTTGTGGCGAAAGAGCCACATAGATCGCAGCACATTAGCCCCTGTCGGGCGAGGAACCAGATCCCAAGTGTGGTTCGTAACCATAGCTCCAAACTCATCATCCATGGCCGCTTTCCAGTGAGGATCCGACAAGGCTAGAACGGGGGATTTGGGAAGGGGCGAGATGTGGTCTGGTAGCGGGGCCGCTAAAGTGAGACGAGTGACTGGTTTGACGATGCCATGCATGGATCGGGTGGTCATCTGAGGAGAGAGATGAGGAGGAGAAGCGGCCACTGGACTCAGCGTGGGTGACTCAGGAGGGTCATGCAACACAGGCACAGATGGTATAGTGGGGGGCGAGTGGACACAGACCGACGGACGTAGTGCTGAGGAAAAGGTTCCACAAGGGTCCTGGACGGCGAAAGCTGTGTGGGTTCCCTAGTAGGTGCAGGTGGAGATGAGGGTGCCCGAGGAGGGGTGGGCGAGTGTGTGTGGTCCACAGGGTTATGAGCACAATGAGTGAATAGGGGAGACGGAAGACTGTCATCGGGATCAGACGTCCTGTGAACAGAGGGAGACACAGACCCAGGAGTGGAGAAAGGAAACACCGTCTCATCAAAGGTGACGTGACGGGAAGTGTGAACCCGACCAGTACTCAAGTCTAGACACCTGTACCCACGATGATTAAGAGGGTACCCCAGAAAAACACATCGAACAGAACGTGGTGCAAGCTTGTGAGGCGAGGTGGCAGAGAGGTTCGGGTAACATAAACATCCGAACGTCCGGAGATGCTCATAGGAGGGTGAGCGACGGTAGAGGGAAACTGTAGGAATAATGTTGGCAAGGACTTTGGTGGGAAGAATGTTATGAAGGTAGACAGCAGTGAGAAGAGACTCAACCCAGAAAGAGGCTGGAAGAGAGGCCTGAGCTAGGAGGGCACGACTGATGTCATTGATTCTACGAATCATGCGTTCAGCTTTGCCATTTTGAGATGACGTCTGAGGACACGCAAACCGAAAAACAAGTCCATGATTAACGGCGTGAGAGTGAAAAGAGCCATTATCGAATTCTCCACCAAGGTCACATTGGAAACTCTTGATGGGGCGCTCAAATTGAGTTTGGACGAAGGTGGTGAATTGTTTAAATTTTGATATCGCTTCGCTTTTCTGTTTGAGTGGGAAAACCCAGAGAAAATGGGTATAGTCATCTAATAGTAATAGGTAGTATTTGTAGTGCGATTTGCTTAAGACCGGAGATGTCCATAAATCACTGTGAACAATGTCAAACGGACTCGAAGTAGAAGAAGTAGATGGTGAAAAAGGAAAACGCACGTGTTTACTAATTTGACAAGCATGACAGAGAGATTCTGAAGTATGCCTACTACAAGAAATGAAATGACTACTACGAAGCGAATCTAAAACTAGACGCCCGGGATGACCAAGGCGGTTGTGCCAAACGGAAGAAGGAAGAGCAGCAAAAGAGACAGCAGACGACGGTGGTGGGACAGACTGGAATGGATAGAGATCACCTAAACTATTGCTCCTCTGTAAAAGAGCTCCCGATCGTAGGTCCTTTACAGAAAAACCAAAAGGGTCAAACTCAACGGAAACATTGTTGTCAGTAGTGAATTGACGAACAGAAACTAGGTTTTTGATAACGTTTGGGGTGAGTAAGACATTTCTAAGGTGAAGGGAACGGGAGTTGGTGGTAAGGGTGTGATTGCCGGATCCTTTCACTGGAATGCTAGAGTCGTTTCCCACAAGTATGTTAGGAATATGACAAGATGACGAGAGAGAGGAGAGTATACCTGATTGCGAAGTGAGATGAGCAGATGCGCCGGAATCAAGATACCAAGTCTGATCCCGAACGTTGCGTGTCATGCCAGAGAACTGAGATCCCAAATCAGTAGCAGTCGGGTAGGCAGAAGCAGCTGTGAGGCCCTGCTTTCGCGCAGCCGGTGGTGGGCCGAGAAGGCCAGCAAGGCTGGGCCGAGGAGTACTCCAACCCGGTGTCGGGGAATGGGGACCCGACTGAGCAGTTGGGGATGAAGAGGCTGGACACCACACCCACCTGCCCTGAGGATAGGCAGGCAATGGTTGGTGCTGCTGATGGTGCAGTTGAGTGCAACTGCGTCCTTTCCGACTAGACTGACGACGACCATGCTGGGTTTGCGGTGACGTCGTAAGATGAGTAGCGGCTGTCTGACGAGATCCTTGATACGCCTCCATTGCAAACCAGATAAATTTCCAACTTTATCACCACAAAGCACAGCCAATCAAACAGTGCACCCGCAAGTGAACCAGGAGCAGTAGAGATCGACGGGCAGGGCAGCGAAGCGAGTGAGTGACAAGTGAGTGACGTTGAGAATAAAGTCAAAACCTGACCCACGAGCAAATAACAACAAAGTGACGCTTGTGAATGAAGTCCAAACCTGACCCAAGGACACACAAACAGACCACGTGGTACAGCCCACTTAAACAAACCACTTTACTACAGCTGAGTGCTTGGAGAATGAAAAAAACTTTTTTTTTTACCAAACAAACTGTCCCAGTAAAGTACACAGTGGGGTTTACCACAATTTCTTCCACAGATGAAAACAGAGCCCACAAAATCAAGTGGCGAGCACAATTTCTCCACAGATCAAAATTGAAGCCCGCAGAATCACAGGAGGCGACTTGGAGCAGAGAAGAAAACAGCGGCAGAGGGTTCAATGATTGAACCAGGTGACCGTCGCTGGTGGCTTCGCAAGGAGAGTTGGAGGCCGGCGAAGCTAGGTCCCGTTCGGAAGAAGGACGGACGAGAGTGGGCAGCGCCGAGTCGAAGGCTGAGCCGGTTGGAGTCACTCGCAGGGATGGGGCTGGCGCGTGAATCTGGGGCTTCGTCCGTCTGTTGCAGAGGGAGAGTGTCCCGTCGGTTTAGATAGCGGTTGAGGGTTATGGGCCCTCTATTGCAGAGGGAGGGCTTCACGCCGATTGAGAGAATTGATCGGGGAAGTTTCAGATGGAGGTCTCACCGTCGCAGATGGCGTCGGTTGTGAGGACAGAGAACGTCGACGTTGAGATCGACGGTGGCAGCGGAAGTGAGCAGGAGAGAAAGAAGAACCCTAGGAGATGGCGGCGGCAGTGCGGCGGCAGCGGTGGCTAACCAGGCTCTGATACCATGAAAGTGGGGGAAATCTTCCGTGAGTCTTATTCCATCTTCACAATCTGTAAATAGAGGTTACAAACACTACTCCTACTAATTACATACAAAGTCCTCAACTAAGTGAGGTACATACGAAAACGTTCTACGACTATTAGCATTTTCCTACATTGTCTTTAGTTCCTACCGTGAACACTAATACATTTCCAGAACTCTAGTCGGAAATCCTTAACACACTTGTGCAAGCTGCTTTCCTTCTGAAGCCTAGTATGATTCCCAGGTCATTCATAATAGAAATTGAAAGACCTTTTAGGGTTCTTGGTGAAAAACCAGAAATGAAGAAGACGAAGAGAGAGGCGGAAGAAACGATATGTATCTACATTCACTTAATGAGAAACCCTCACGAACGAGACTAAATAGATCGAAGGTAACGGACAGATAACAACGGGAATAATCTAACGGTACAGAAGGGTAAAGTGATAAGAACCAAGATCATGGGCTTAGACTGGAGTGGGCTTATAGGCGGGCCCAATACATAGATAAATAAACAAAGCCCGAATAATATGGGCTTTTACCCCCTCTTAAACGAGTGGCGGTGTGGGAGCCATGAGTTTAGACTTTAAAGTTTCGAATTGAGGAGCTGGCAGCGACTTGGTGAAGAAGTCTGCTAGTTGATATGCACTAGAAACAAAAGACACAATGAGCTCTTTTAAGATAGCTTTTTCACGTACATAATGATAGTCAATTTCGATATGTTTAGTACGTGCATGAAAAAGAGGATTAGAAGTCACAGTTAGAGCAAATTTGTTATCTGTAAAAAGACGAGGAGTGGTAGTAATTCTAATATGTAAATCATGAAATAATAATTTAAACGAAGATAAGTCTGCTGCTGCAGTGGCAAGAGCTCGGTATTCGGCTTCCGTAGAAGAACGAGTTACTGCGGGCTGTTTTTTTGGAAGTCCAGGGTTAGGCCCAATGAAAATGCTAAACCTGTTGTGCTACGACGGTCAGTGGGGTACCCGGCCCAATCTGTATCAAAGAAAACATTTAGAGGAACATAATAAGAGTAATAAAAAAGGCCTTGTGATTTGGTACCCTGTAAGTAGTGAAGAATTCGTTTTGCACCACTGAGATGAACATCAGTGGGACTGTGCATGAATTGGCACAAATGGTTCACGGCAAAGGCAATGTCAGGCCGTGTAAATATCTAGTATTGAAGACCACCCAAAAGCTGTCTGTAGATGGTTGGTTCAGGCAGAAGAGTGTCTTGGGTCAAGTGAAATTTAATTCCTGAAGCCAAAAAAGTAGGACAAGACTTGCAAGTGCTCATATAAAACTTGGCTAATAAGTCAAGAAATATGAATTCCAGAAGTGGACCGAGAAATTTGGAGGCCCAACAAATAAGTCAATGGGCCAAAGTCAGTCATTTGAAATTCTCGGCCCAATTGAGAAAGTTAAAGTTGAAATATAAACATTATCGTTGTCGGTGATTATGATATCATCAACGTAGAGCAAATGAACTGTAAACATGTTGGATGAATGACGCACAAACATAGAAGTATCGGAGTGAGCAGCAGTAAACCCTAAGGAGAGCAACTATGTGGTGAAAGGTCAAACCAAGCCCGTTGGGCTGGTATTAAACCGTATATAGACTTGTGTAATAAACAAATGTGTTTTGAGAATTTTGGGTCAATAAAACCACTGGGTTGCTTCATATAAACTGTTTCACGCGAGAAAAAAAAATGTTAAAATGCATTTTTAACGTCAACTTGACGAAGAGTCCAGTTGAAGGTGGCGGTAACAGCCAAAATACTACGAACAATAGCATTTTTTACTGCGGGGCTAAAGGTTTCATCATAATCTAGTCCATGTGTTTGATGAAATTCTTTGGCGACAAGACGGGCTTTGTACCAAGAAATAGTACTGTTGGGTTGAAATTCTATTTTAACCCATTTGTTTCCAATAATGTTTGTATTTGGTGGCCGTGGCACCAAAGACCAAGTCTTTTGCTTTACGACATTTGCGTATTCATCAATCATAGGGGAGCGCCATTGAGAATACTTAGAAGCCTCAGAGAAAGAAGTAGGTTCACTAAGTGAGTTGTGTGAAGTGTTTGTAACAGTAAAACCACAATGTAAAGGAGCATGGTACTAGAGCTTTTTCTTGAAAATACCAGATCTGCTGCGAGTTTGCATTGGATGCGCAGTTGTAGCATGAGGTTGTGATGGAGGGGGGTTACTCATCATTGAGTTAGGTGGTATTACCCTGCCTGAACTGGAAAGTGACTGCTCACCTGAAGCTGGGTAAGCTGCTGAACTAGGTGGGGTGACAGAGTTAGCTGCTGAACCAGGTGGAGTCACAGAGCCTACCCCAGCAGGCTGCAAAGAGCCACCATCACTCTCAGAAGTGTTTGGTGTTTGCACAATATTATGTGTGTGCATATTAGGGACAGGGACAAATGACATTTCTGGAACAGGGTATGAACCTGAAACAGAGGAGTCAACATGTGAGATAGGATAACATGGAGTACAAGTATAAGTTGTATGAGATGCATAAGGGAAGGAGTATTCATCCGAATATCTTTATCAAAACATAAATAACCCTTATAACCCTCTGCATAACATAAAAAGTGATTTTTTTTTATTTTGGATAAGTTTGGGGGAAATATATGGGCACAAATTAGGAAAGCAAGCACACCGAAACACTTTTTTTTTTTTTTTAGAAACACTGAAAAACCTTTTAAGTAAGAATAATCAGGCTTAACATTAAAAAGAGTTTCATAGTGTGATTTATTATTTGTGTTTTACTTGGTAATCTATTTATTAAAAAGGTAGTTGTGGCTACAGCATGAAACTAGAATATGTTTGGCAAAGAAGCATTGTGTAAGCATAGTGACAGCAGTCTCCAAAATGTGCCTGTGTACAGAAGGGTAAAGAGATGAGAGCCAAGCCCATGGGCTTAGACTGAAGTGGGCTTATAGACAGGCCCAATACATAGATAAATAAACAAAACCAACTGTATAGGTCCATTGAATAATATGGGCTTTTAGAAATAACATGTATGTTTTTCTATAAAAATATCGTTACGGCATTTTTGCTTATATGTCATTGATTTTAGTAAGCTGTGTCATTATCTTCTATACTAGATAGAGTTGCTGAAATGTAATTGATGTTTGTTTTCTGTTTTCTTGTCAGTGTTTGCGGTCGTCAAACTGTTCTTTAGCAGCTATCTCTCCTTCCTGGCAACCCACTTGGGCTTCGTGTTCTCCGAGTTCCCTTGAAAGTGGAAGTAAATCTTGTGCCTCGCTCAGAAGCGTGGGTCATTGAAGGCTTCTCTCCAGTTTGTTAAGTCTATATGGTCTTTCACCACCACATAATTTTTGATACGGTATTAATCTGTCTCCCTATGTTTTCCTCCTCCGAGCTTTTTTACTTTTAACCTTCATAAAAAATCAGTGTCATTCAATAAAATTGGTTTCTTTCTTTCTTAGAAGAGTATAATCTTTTATGGACATGTGCCTCTAGCTTTGCTAGAAAGAAGGGTAAGACTATATTGTTACATTTTCTTTACTGAAATTAGATGTGGCTAATTCAGATGCAGGACGAGCCTGGATTTTATTTAAGAAGTTAGATGCAACTACGTTTATTCTCCAAGCTTTTAAAGGTCCATATCTGATCACTTCTCATTTTACCAGTCGGTGTAGATATCCTGCAAGGGCCCTTTTTGTTCCTAGATTGTGCTTCAAAAAAAGATATTTCCAACTTTCTATGATCTTCTGATAAGGAGTTAATGTACAATTATTGTTTCTATTTACTACTCCATAAATTAAGAGAATTTAATACAAGGAAAAAGGGAAGTTAGAATCAAGTTGTTCCTTGAAGTTTGAGTGTGGGGTGAAGAGCATCAAACATATTTGGTAGAGGGAATAACGGTTGAAAGAATTGTGAAAGAAGCTTACAACCTCGGGGTTGAATTGAGTAGGATAGATATTGGTGGCTGATTTTCAAAGTACTCACCGTCAACTGAGTAGGCTTATGTTGAACGTGACCTCTTTGGCATTATGTGAAGCCTTTATCTTGTTGGTGTCTCTCAATTTCTGACTCACTGAATGAACTGAGTGGCCTATATCCATTCCCTCTCCCTACTGACTCTCTGGTCACCAACCCTTGCAACAATATCTCGTTTCATTTTATAGATATCCTGTCTAAACAAAAGTCATCTGTACCAACCGATTACTGTGTCTTTTATAATTCCTTTTTCAAATTTATATAGCACCCATTCACGCGGTGTTTGTGAAGCTTAATAGAGGTCTTCTATGGAGGAAGAGAAGATGTGGTTTCAGCTTTCAGGGGAATTTTCCTGACAGATTTGAGTACTTTCACAGTTTAATTGTGGGTGAAGTGTTGCTCTGGAGCTGTGATTAGTAAAGTGTAAATGCTCTGTTAATGCTTACTAAGTTGCTATCTCGCTGGTATTTTGAGGTTTGATTTATGTTGGTCTCTCTTAGCTTGCCGTTTGTCTTGACCATGGGAGGTTCTTCGTGGAGTACCAGTCGTTGCTAGGCTTCTCAGGTAAATTAAGGGGTTCCATGTAGATCACTCCGCCTTGTTCTCGTGCCATAAGTTGAAGTTGCAATAATGATGTGAGTTAATGCTGTCTTAAAATGGAGAATTCCTCTCGGGAGTTAGATAGTATGAACATCTAAGATGCACGGACACAACGCGATCTCTACATAATATGATATCTAAGAGTGATATTGGCTTTCGTAAGATTAATTAGGAGACTGAATTGTACAGGGGAAGTATTAATATATACTCTACATCTCATGTATTGGCTTGTATTAATGATTTAAAGTTGATGGAAAAAGGAAGGGTGGATGATTAATTAAGTTAATACAATTTCATTGTTCCACAAGAACATGGGAACCTGTCGTGTTTTTCCTGACAGCTAATGATTGAAATAATAATGTTTCCAAGAAGCAGAAAAACCTTGAGAAAAGGGCGTGAAAAAAATAGAAGCAAATAAATGAACACCAAGGCGTAATGACATTAACTATAGTTCCTTTTTATATTGTCTATTGACCGGCCAGCCGTCAGCCCCTGCACAATCACATTCTAGCACATGCATACGTAATGGTGAGATTCTGGTCCGAAGATCATGTTAAGAATTTTGAGGCTGCGGTACACATAATATTTGAGGGATTGTTTTCAGAGCACTGTCAAGTGGAAGCTGCGGATTCGAGCATCGTCGGTGCTGTTTTATAATAGTCTCATCATTCTATTGCGTTGTACGTACCAAAGAATAAAAGAAACTAGGATGTGTCCTTCTGAGGGTGTAACTTTTTCTAAAAAGCACTTAATAGAAAGGTTGTTGCTGAATGTGAACTGATATACACATGGTGTCCCGGATCAGCTACCTATACTTTCAGCAAGCTGGCAACTTCAGATTCTTAGAGTTGTGTAGGGCTAGTCAAAACCTGCTCATTGATCCAACTGAGAATGCTAGTTTGTCGTGAACAGACTAAAAACGGCTAGGAAATCTATGAGGTCACTGCTGTAAATTCTCCAACATCCAACTTGAGGACAATGTGTTCTGAACAGCTAGCATCCAACTAGAATGCTAGTTTGTCTATCAGTGGACTGGTTTAGATGGATAGTAAAACCTGGGATGTAAGAGTAAAGGAGGCATTTGTTCTCAACATCTAAGTGAAGTAGTGGACATTCCGAGGGATGTGACATGTTATTGAATGTGCATTGTAAATAGAAGGAAGAACAAATCTAGTGAAACATATGTTGAATTTTCGTGAACTAATAATAGAGATGCAGGGGATTGAACTAATGCTCAGCTTCTTTTGAATGGTTTAATTTGTTTGACAGATCGCAGTTTTCTGTTGTTGTTCTTTTACCAAACAGGGACAAAATTATGGGAGAATGCATGATGGTTTGGGGTAAAAATGCACCGGTGGTACCCATATTGTGCACTTTATTACACTCTGATACCCAACTTCTCAACTGCAGCATTGACAAAACCCAACATTTCATTTTGTTGCACAAGTAGGATCCAACATGTCAGTCATAAGTACGGATGGCAACGGGTCGGATTCGGATCGGATCAGGCCCTTACCGATACAGATCCGACCAGGAGAAAAGGGATCCAGATCTGATCCAGACCCGTTCAGATCATCACCGAATTCGGATCAGATTGGATCGGGTTTCATTCAGCTGATCCAAATCCGTTCCGTAGATCTATATAGTACGTGGTCGGATTGGATTCAGATCGGATCCGGCCCAAGATTGTAGTGAAATAGAAAAATTAACATAACAAAAAAACACCATTTCATAGGCTAAGCCATGTTCGTAATTATGAAGCCTAAAAAACAAAAGAAATAGCTTTATAGGTTGGAGTTACTATAGTATTCTTCTTGGAAGTGTAAGTGGGGAGGTAATAGAGGTATATTTGTTACGCACACATATACGTCGATCGGATCGGGTCGGAACCCGGTGGATCTATCCAGATCCAAATCCGTTCGGGTCTGGCTTTCAGGATCCAAATCTGATCCATTTTCAAATGGATCGGATTCGGATCCGTTCCATTCGGCTCGGATCTCAGATCGGATCAAACCATATTACCATCCCCAGTCATATGGCAGATCATCTTAGGGTAAAAGACACTTTGCTCTCATAACTTTTGAAGAAATATTAATTTGCTCCCTGAGAAATTAGTAATTCATAAAACACCCTTGCACACTAACGGAGACTGACGGCAATTCAAAAAACAATTTTTCCCTCAACATTTAGAACAATTGTCAACTAGAGACTTATTACTTTTTCCCAAAAAGAAATTATAATTTTACCCTCAATTTATGCCCAAATAGTAACACCAATAGGGCAATTATTCTAATTTATCCTTAAGTAACCCACTAACCCAATTACCCACATAAACATAATCCACTACCTATCTATCCATACCATTCCAGACCCCTTCAAAAGATCAAAAGAAAACACAGCCTTATCCCTTCGAAAGAACAGCCTCCGCCACCAACTTCCACGCTATTCCAGACTCATCCACTATACCACTCCCGAGGGAACTGGATAAATGCCTGTCTCTGGTCTCCATCTCTCTCGTCTCCAAACACAGGGTATCTCTCGTCTCCAAAAGCTAGTGATGACATGGGGTTGATTTGTTAAATGACCCTGCTATCATTGTCACTCGAAAACAAACCCTGCAAACGGGTATCTCTCTTTAACATTGAATTTTTGTCATCAAATGTATACCTTAAACTCCTCAAGAATATGGCTCATTTGTCACTCTCATTGGCTCCAGTTCTCCCATAGAAGTCTCCCATTTGTCTGTACAAGTCTCTCTTTCTCCACTTTTGCTCTTCAGCTACGATAAAAACTAGAACTCTCGTCTTTGGGTTTTTTTCCTTGTAATATGTTGATCACAATACTCTAAAATGTATGGTATTCTCATTTTTTTTGCTTTCATCCTTCTAATATGTTCATCACATTACTCTAAAATGTATGCTACTGTAGTTATATTGCTTCTATGTTCTTCATTCTGGGTTTGATGTGTGTTGTTGTATGTGCTGAGACTGGGACGAGTGATCTCAGAAGACTGAGACGAGTTTCATGATCATCTCTGTCTTCTCAGAAAAGACAGATACGTGTATCTTACTCGTACCAGTCTAGCACATGCACAACTGGGAAGAGAAAGACCTGCCAGACTGGGACGAGTGATATCTCGTTTCAAATTTAAATCACAGACGAGTGTATTACTCGTACCGTCTAGCACATGCACAACTGGAAAGCGCAAGACACTGGGACCAGACTGGTACGAGTAATATACTCGTCTGTGATTTAAATTTTTCAAGGTCTTCCCTTGAGTACCTTTAAAAAGTAGGAAATAACAATTTGGCAATATGCTCTGTAAAATCTGGTTATAAACATAATTTCGTGTTTCTTTGGATTTGTATTTAGTATGCCTCAGAATGCAGTTTTAGAACAGATTTTACATTCATTGTTCTTCTTCTTCGGATGACTTAAACAACTCTGGTGGTGATCCATATGGAAACAGAGAAATGTTTCAGTTTGTAGAGAGGCTCCCTTTTTTGACATTTTGCCCGCCATCGGACATGCACATTCGTACATATGTAATATAATTGGGCCCGGAATTAAGAGAAGCCAAACCCTAATGCAAGGGAAATTCTTTCTGATTGCAGGAGCCTAATTAACTCTTTTGAGGATATCAAGATCAGACGCATTTCCACGGTGGCAAATCGCTGTGCTGATTATCTTCTAAGCTAGTTTGGGAGCTTTTAGTGAAATAGTTGTTCTTAAGCTAGTTTGTAATCCCTTTTGTTTGGCATTACTTAATGCTCTTGTCATTTCTGATCTTAATTGCAACTGGAGTACCCCCACCCTCCACAAAGACTATACTCTGTTTTTGTTGGTTTGTTGAAGTTCTGTTTTAACTAGGCTTCAAACAAGCAGAGTGCCCGACGACCAGCTAGAACTCGCTGAGTTAAGCGAGTCGAGCTTGAACACTAAAAGTTTCGGCCCGTAAACTTTGTAGAACTCGTTCATTTGATTTATTATAACATAATATTTTAGTGAATTATGTTACAAGTAAAATCTCTATAAATTAATAATGTTGGGACTGACATATTTTATTAATTTAACGAGATATTATTATATTGATAAATTAATAATTTATTAATTTAAAGAGGTTTAATGTATGACTTTTAAAATTTTAAGTCTAATGAAGAGATTTAAAGATGAACTCAACATATTTTCAACTTTGAAATATTGTGGTGTACCAAGTCTTTCATTTTTGCTTCCCAATTATAACACAAAATGGATTGAGGTATACTTTCCATTAGTCATACTTGCTAGTGCTTTTGTAGAGAACAATTTAATCCTTTATAGCAAATAAAATGCCACGTGCAACACTTATGCTTAAAACTAGTAGTTATAATTGATTCGTTATCATCAAGGGTGGAAGACACTATGCTCAACACATATCAATCTTTAAATTAAATTCGGAAGTTAAAGAATGATTTATTTTTCTTCACATGTAAGTGCAATGATGAGATTTAAAGATGAATTCACTAGAGACTTGAAGTTCAACAAAAAAAACAAGTGAATATAGATTCATTTCTAACAAAACAATCTTAGAATATTTGGATTATTTGAGTAATTATTAATTTATAGTTTCGCTATGACCAATATATGTACACTGGGATTTCAAAAAAGTTATTATCTTATTATTTTATTGATTGGTGTCCAATTTTGTATTGGTTCCAAGTTGAGACTGAACAAATTATTAATTTTATCGAAGTTATTAATTTATCGAGTATTAACTTATAGAAGTTTTACTGCATTGTTATAATTTAATAGGATTCTCGAACCATAACATTATTTATTATTTGTTTTTAAAATAAAACTTGCTTTTAATTTAAATAGTTTGGGCTAAATCATTAACCCAAATGGAGTGCAAACTAGAAGGACAACAGATAGCCCAAGTTTGCACAGAAACAGTAGACAAGCCCAACCCAGCCAAGGCATGGGCATTGGAACGACCAGAAAATAGACCTTTTCTATATATAAAGCATACCGGTTTGACTTTTTGACTCGTATCTGTACCACTTTGATCGGTTGATTTGGATAGCAAAACGATTCGATTTTTTGATAATTTTTTCACCGTGTAATAGAGCAACCTTTACTCTACCACGCCATGAAAAATTATCAAAAAATTGCATCATTTTGCTACACAAATCACTGGGTCAAACTGACCCAATAAATAGTGACAAAAGTCAAAACGGTGTGATAGAGAAGCACTGTTTCGTCTGTTTCGTTTGCGTTTGACTTCTTAACTCGTAATTGGGTCACTTTGACTTGGTGATTTGAGTACCAAAACAACGTAATTTTTTAACAATTTTTTCATGGTATTTTAGAATAAATTTTCCTCTATAACACCATGCAAAGATTACCGAATTCTTGTATCGTTTTGCTAATTAAATCACCGAATGAAAGTAACCCAGTGAATAGTGACAAAAAATGTAGTAGGCTGAAACAGGCGAAACAGAGGTAGTATTATTTATTTGTAAACATGGCTTCTTTTTTTAACTTTTTAATTTTGCAAGAAAAAGAAGCTCGGGAGCTATTTGAGAGCCAACTTGAGCCTATTTTAAAAGCTCGCCAGCCTCCTTGGAGGCGCACTTTGCTAAACCAGTGTTAACAGTTAGTTTTTTTTTTGTTTTTTTTTTTTTTGGATCAAACCAGTGTTAACATTTTTTTTTTTTTTTTTTTTTTTTTTTTTTTTTTTTTTGATAATCAAGCTTTGTATTAAGAAGAAAAACTGCAACAAGAGTCAATATTACAAGCCTTACTAATACTATCTGGGAGACATTCCAGATCAAAATTCCCAGAAAATCTATGAACTCTACACCAGTTTGCAATTTCATGAGCAACACCATTGATTTTCCTATTACAATAAATTATATGTAAGTCTCTTGACCTGTTCAGCCATTCTTTGATTGCCTCAGCTCTAGTTCTCTATCTCCAGTCAGCTCTTGACAGTTAACACCCTGTAGGTTTTTGCTCTTACTCTACTCGGCCGGAAGTACTACGCGCGTATATATGTAATTGGGTCAGGCCCAATCCTACTTAAAATAAAGTTTCTATTCGAATTGAGGCATAAGTGGGTCGGCTAGAAATTGAAGCTCAAGTCCAACATGGGCTAGTGTTTTTTTTTTTTTTTTTCTGAAATAACATGGGCTAGTGGTTATTTGGGCTGTTAACCAGCGTTTTCTCTAGTTATTGTAATTGATTTATGCATACAAGAAGGATCAATCCGCTTTTTCCCTTGGCTACGTTATTATGTTATGACCCGGTCTCATTAAATGACTGAAATGAAGTCATGTGAAAACTCAGGGTTAGTGGTAGAAGAGAGTAACATGGGGTTTATTCGTGATTATTATTATTTAGGAGGGCATTATTTAGTTATCTAAAAGTTTGGGATTTAATTGTAATTTCTAGAACTAGAGTTGTACGCATGTATCTCTCTCACATTGAGAAGACAATAATTCCCTATTTAAGATCGTAACCCTAAATTTTCCATGAAAATGGGTAGTTGACCAACTGGGTTCGTTATACTCTCATGATGCATATGAACTGTCAGCGAGCATATACTACGTGTGGGTTACATTTTATAAGTTTGTGAAAATTGAATCTAGTGGATCACTTTATTTTGTTTGTAGTATTTATTTGTGATCACTGCTTGAGTTTTCTATTGGCTACATAAAAGTGTTTTTTTTAAATATAAATTGAGAGCTGTCGAAGGCCAACTTGAGTTTAGTGTTAAATCGAATCTATCATGTATGCGACTTTGAAGGTGACTGCAAAGTCTTATCCAAGTAGTGAACCAAACATTTGCAGCTAAGTGGTCTTTGAAAGGGGTTCAGGAGGACATATTGTGTCTGCTGAGGAACAGAGATTTCTTAGTTACATGGGTTAAAATAAATTTAAATCATTATGTGGACCAATTACGGAAGCTTGCAACATTTGGGAAATTCAACATAACCCCTGCTTCTGGATAACAGATTCTATGGTGGCTTGTTTTCACTGAAGATGTGCCTAGAGTGTTTGGTTAATTTGTCCACTGGTGCTAGGGTTTTTGTTTTAGGCTTTCCATTTAGTTGTAATAGTTGTAATCCTCTTTCCCATTGTATTACAATTTCTCATTTTTTGATGAAACAGAGTCTTTTCTCTAGTTCTTGTCTTCTTTTGTTCTTGTAAATACGCTTTCTACTCTGTAAAGGGCTAGTTTGGATCATTGGACATAGCAGTAGTCAAGACCGTCTCTAGCATTTTGGTGGTTGTTCGCGATAACTCTCAAGTATAAGACTACCGTTCTAAGTAGTACCCGGATAAGTCCGGAGTCGAATCCACAAGAAGAGGAGGGTTAGAAATTGACTTATACACTAGCAATAGAAAGTAACTAAGCAACTAATTAGAACGATTAAAGCAAATTCTCATAGGCTCTTCAAGCTAGCCAAGCTATCAAATTCACCACTCAAGTGATGGAGCAAGTTGAGAGTTGTGATTTTTCTAAAGTAAATAACTAATGTAAGGTCACATGTTTCATGGACTTGAAATATCAAAGCCTTAAATCAGGTTTCACATGCTTGAAATAGTAGAGATATTTCAAGGCCTTAAACCAGGATTCAAAGCCTTGAAACTGTCTGACCTATATGCATGTTCTAAGGAGGAGTTTTTCTAAACTCTTCTGATCTTATTCTATCTCTCTCACCCCTATGCTTGATGTTTTATTATTTTATGATGAAAGACAAACTGTTTTGATATATCTAACATCATTTAATCCATCCGTTTGACTCAGTTTTGCAGGGAAATTTTATGTCCTAAGTTTGCAGGATTGGTTTCCTAATATGTCTTTTGCAGGAAAGGAAACATTAAGAGAAGATAATTCTGTGATCAATCAGAGACTCGTGACAGCTTCTCAAATTGTTTAAAGACAAGATCACAACAATATCTCTGAAGATTATGATTAACTATCCGTTGGAGAAGGCTGTTAAGAGAGTCAAAGTTGTTGCCTACAAAACAGGAAGTTGTTGCTGAAAATCTGGGAAGATTTGCAGAGCTTCAAACAGTATAAATAGAACTCATTTTGAAGCAACAAAACACAACACTGAACGGGCAAAAAGAGAGACACTTTTCTGGATTGACAAGCATCAAAGAAGTTCATTATTCTCACACTCCATCTCACAGAAGATCACTGCATTCTTCATTGCAGTTCTACACTTTGGTGTTCTTCTGTCTTGTGCTTTATTGTAGATGATTCTTGTATTACTTCTATCTTTCATTCTCAATGATTGTTCAAGGTGAACAATAGAGAAATCTTAGTTAATCAGTTAGCTAGAGCAGGTACTAGATAGGTTAGAGAGAACCACAAGGTGTAACAGAGTATGAAACGGCCCGGGATCTCGGTTCAGGGTTAAAGAGACAATCGACAACCAAAAGTAGAAATATACTATTAAGATTACGTTTCGCTTAATGTACATAACAAAATTTCGATAATAAGTACAATTTAAAACACAACATTTGTGATCTAAGTTAAGCTATACTTCTTCATCTCGATCCGCGTTCCCATTCCCCAAACTTGATTGACGACCTGCGGTTTTAAAATGGCAAATGCCGACGCAGTTTTGAAGAAATAATCAGTAAAAACTGAGTAAATACATACTACGACATGTAAAGCAACGAGTGGCACGGAAGCATGAGTGGAAACAAAACAGAAGATTTGAAACAATAATAGTAACATAATGGGGATTTTGGAACAACTGGAAGTAACCGAATAACAAAACATCTCAGTTTAATAACGTTAGGATACCATAAGTATTCTGCGAGATCTCCAGAGTAAACAAGTCCATTTGAGTTGATAACGATATTAATTCACGAGTAGCATATGCTTTTCAATTCATTTCATTAGATTAGGCAATCAAGAGCCACAAACAACATCAATAGAGTAGTCAATTTTTAAAATTCGACTTCAACCAACAGTTTAATTTAGCTGAGGCGTGTCAAGAGCCACCAGCAGGATCGATGTAAACAGAGGGATCACGAAATAACCACTAAGGGTTCCTTCTAGGGTCTATCAAACCCTATTTCACCCGAGCGTTAAGGGAGCCCATTCGTCAACCCCGCTCACAACATTAGCTAAAAGGCCTTAAGTGTCGACACCCCTATACCGTAGTGACCCTTACAAGTATAAGTAGCACTCTATAGCTCTATAAAACCCTTGGCCTCAATATCTTGATACATTCTGGCTCATCGGGGGCGGATTTTTGAACATTGACGTTCTATCCAATAATAAGAAGCATTGCTTCAATGGTCTTGGCCATAAGAAAATGGAGGATCGCTTGACGCCTCCCATTAATAACAGTACTCTGTACATCGTCCTAAGTCTATTAGAGGTATTTTATGTATTCTCTTTCACATAAACAAAATTAGAATATCAACATTTCACAAGTAATTTCCGAGAGTTCTCAAAGGAGATGAATAAAATAGTTTAACAACATTCGAGTGGAAAACATGCATTCTCATACTTTTTCATATATCAAGTATTCATTTGAAGAATCAAACACATACGCACATTTTTATATGAAAAGTTCGTACATATGTACTTACCTCTGAGCCATGAAAGGCGCAAAGCAAAGCTGGCACTCATATAACGCTCATCTCATGTGAATCCGGTCTAACAGTGAATGCAGCGATACGAACACGTTCGTCTATTGCGGAACGGTCCTCAACAACGGCTGGATATAAACAAGTCAAGTATACAGTCTATTAGCATTTACCCTCTATATGAGGTTGTATGCAATAATGCGATGGAATGCGGGTCATGCAAACTAACTTGACCAAAATGCCCCTGATACTCCAAAACCGTTTAGTACAGTGTCTGAAACTTCCTAGATCCCAAATTATACTCATATTGGCCCGAAAACATGTGAGAATTAACTCCAAACTCTTCCATATGAACTTAGCATTGAAATCTACAAATTTCAATAAATTGCACTTAGGCCCCTAAAGTTTGCTAAAATTGCAAAAAGACCCCAACTATTGATTTGATAACTCCCGAGTCAAATAATTCATTCTTAAGGCTCCAAGTATCCTTCTAAGTCAGGTTGTTGGTCTCAAAACATTGACTTTGTTCAAATGCAAAGTTTTAATTAATTGCACATAGGCCCCCGAAGTTTAGTAAAACTGCAAAAAGACCCCCACATTTGACTTGGTCAACCCTAGCCCAGAATTACATACAAGTACTCCAAACACGCATACAAGACATGCTGACAAACTCCAAGTTACTAAACTAACCTCAATTCAAAGTTTAAGTGAAATGACTATTTTGCCCCTCCTATACAGTTCAGTCAAACTAGGGTTTTCGGAAAGTCAAACTTGGTCAAAATTGATTTATAGACTCAGAATATGAATACGAACAAGTTTCGTGAAGAACGTTAAGGCCAGAAACGTCATTCAAATGCTCAAAACCGAATATCAAAGATAGCGAAAAGTCGTTTCAAGTAGTCAACTTCGCGACTGATTTATGATCAATTGAGAAGGAGTTTTAAGAAACCGGAAATAGGGTTTTGAAGATGACATTTCAAGGATTCCAGAACATATTTGAACTCCTAAAAACTCCAAGTATTCAAAGAAATATCGCTAGCCAAAGTTGGATGAAAATTACGATTCAATACTTAGAAAAATTCGATAGTGCTTCGCGAGTTCAAACTAGCAACTTTAGGCTCGTTTTGTGAGAAATCCGTTATAAATTTGAACATGACCCAGAGACGATGATTTGAAGTATTATATACCAGCTACACATAGGAGAAAACAGATCTAAATTTCATTAAGTTTTGAAGAAGATACAAGGGTTTGAAAATGGGTGTTTCACCATAGCATCCTATACTTAGAAAAATTTGAGCCCTCACAGCCAAGAACACAGCGAGTACCACACTCACTGACCATGTTCAAGCCCGATTTCAGAGGGTTTAGAGATGAGATTGGACCACGAAATTCAAACGAAACTTGTAGACAACACACCCAGGAGTACACTGGAAGAAACCACGCATGATTTGGTCAAGAATTGAGGAAGTTATCGACTCATGAACAGGGCAGGTTTTCAAGTCGGAAAACTCAACATGCACGAATCAAACCCGAATAATTTGTTGTTACAGTCGTGTTTAGGTGATCTAAATGTGTTCTAGACATGATTAGGAACAGTTTGATGTAAAGAATGCGAAATTTGGTGGAGAAACGAAGCTTACCCAAGCTTCGCCGTCCATGGCGGTTCGCCGGCGACGTAGGGGAGCTCCGGCGACGTGCAGCGTTGTTCCGCGAGCTCCAGGTGATGCATAGGCCAAGTAATGAGCTCCAAATCGACTAGAGACCTCAGGGAAGGCTTGAAACTGAAGAAAACACAGAGAGAGACAAACACCCAGCCTCCCGTCGGCCTTCCTGCCCGTTCCCGTCGGGTTTCAAGCCCAGTTTCCGGCGAACGAAATCCGGCGAGTTAGGGCATGTTCTTGTGCTTTCTGAGCTCGCCTTGGTCTCACGAATACAACGGAGAAAGAATTAACAACTGAGAATCAACAAATAGAGAGAATTTGAGGATTGAAGGGTTAGGGTTCTTCACCTTTGAATGGGATTTTCTCTCTCGATACCCGATCAAACTTTGAATTGATTTGTGCGTTTTGCTCCCCCCGTCACCCTCTATCTCCAGCTATAACAGTTTTCGGAATGGAAGAGTGGTGGTGGTGATAGGGTGGTAGTTGTGGTGGTTGTTCTTGAGGGAAGAAGAAGAAGAAGATGAGGATGAAGGATGAGAGAGAGAGAGAAAGACTTTTTTTTTTCCTCAGATTGTGCTGTGAAGGAGGGAGTTGTAGGTGTTGACTTCTCACCTAGTGAGGTGTCTAATTGGGTTGAACAAGTGGCATTCATGCAAGGGGGGTGAAAGTGTAGTTTTTCAAACTTTAGTGTACAACTAGAATTATAGGTTCTACTTAATTTCAGAGAATTGCACAACCACCCCCAACATCTCTAGTGACTCAAAATCATTCTAATAACTTCCGAGTATCGCCAACACTCCGAAATTCTAACTTTAAAGCCGTGCAATACTATTTACAAATTTGCCCCCAAAGTCTTGATATTGCACTTAGAGCTCGCTTGAGAAATAGGGGTGTTACAATCTACCCACCTTAAAAGAATCTTCGTCCCCGAAGATCTCATTCTATACTTACCAACATACATAAACTGCAGCACAGTGACTCAGTCTATTTGACTTAGCCAGACAAGTACATAAAGCGCTCTCGTCGGATGTTCTGCTCCCAAAAGATGGCTTCCTTAGATGATCAGCTAGAAACACCTTAACTGGAAGAAATTTCTCATTCTTACTCTCCGCACGACGGGGTCTATTATGAGTCTATATTACTATCCAGCCTAGACTCGCATCACAATAGGATTTCATATATGATTAGTACAAGTAAAAGTTCGAAACAAGATTTTGAAAGTTCGATAACAACATACAAGTTCTCAATTTTAGAAACAACTCAAAAATTTGCTAGAATTTAGATAAATCTCGGAACTTTTAGACAAATACTTTTATCAAGGCTAATATGTCGTTTTGCTTGAATCATCCACGTTAAAAATGTTGTCTTACCTCTATAAGGTTAGATAAACCAATCACCTAAAGTGTTCCACGCATACGAGGGAGAAAGGACACTATGTGTCGTCACACAACGTGTCTCTCTAACACAACTCGCATGTGCTTCAAATGTTCCAATTTAGTCTACACAGCGGGTACAACTTATAGTACCGTCGTACTAAGAGTCGCGCCAGCGGACTGATAAACAAAGTGGTCCATATCACTTGGCATTTGGTAGCTTGAAACGTCAATAATTTTTCAGAAACCAATATTTTTTTTTTTTTTTTTTGTCAAACACTTTCCAATTTTGCGAAGGAACTAAGTCAAATTTAGCTCAAAATAAATCAAAGTCAAACTAATGTTTTAAAGTTCGTCACTCGTAGGTGCGAAAGAATGGTCTCGGGGTTTTCTAAGTCACATCGTTGTTACTCTCTCGTCGAGAAATTACTTACAAAAATAAAGAGTCAAGGATACGCATCACACAACTACGACAAACAATTTGATATAAATAGGCATGTCACATAAATATTGCGCCTGTAAATAGGCAAGTAAACTTTGCATGAACATCTCATATAGTCATTAATATTTAATCAACATACACGGTACAAGTCGAGTTTCATAATACGTAAGTACCCAAACTCCCCGACGGCTTGTTTACTTCTTATTGCCAAATTGGGTTATCCTAATCAATTTTAAATTTTGAAAACGTTTTATCTTTCTTATTATCTACTAATGGAAATCGAAAGGTCACTTTAACCGGAGAACCGATGCTCTGATACCAGCTGAAACGGCCCGGGATCTCGGTTCAGGGTTAAAGAGAAAATCGACAACCAAAAGTAGAAATATAATATTAAGATTACGTTTCGCTTAATGTACATAACAAAATTTCGATAATAAGTACAATTTAAAACACAACATTTGTGATCTACTAAGTGATCTAAGTTAAGCTATACTTCTTCATCTCGATCCGCGTTCCCATTCCCCAAACTTGATTGACGACCTGCGGTTTTAAAATGGCAAATGCCGACGCAGTTTTGAAGAAATAATCAGTAAAAACTGAGTAAATACATACTACGACATGTAAAGCAACGAGTGGCACGGAAGCATGAGTGGAAACAAAACAGAAGATTTGAAACAATAATAGTAACATAATGGGGATTTTGGAACAACTGGAAGTAACCGAATAACAAAACATCTCAGTTTAATAACGTTAGGATACCATAAGTATTCTGCGAGATCTCCAGAGTAAACAAGTCCATTTGAGTTGATAACGATATTAATTCACGAGTAGCATATGCTTTTCAATTCATTTCATTAGATTAGGCAATCAAGAGCCACAAACAACATCAATAGAGTAGTCAATTTTTAAAATTCGACTTCAACCAACAGTTTAATTTAGCTGAGGCGTGTCAAGAGCCACCAGCAGGATCGATGTAAACAGAGGGATCACGAAATAACCACTAAGGGTTCCTTCTAGGGTCTATCAAACCCTATTTCACCCGAGCGTTAAGGGAGCCCATTCGTCAACCCCGCTCACAACATTAGCTAAAAGGCCTTAAGTGTCGACACCCCTATACCGTAGTGACCCTTACAAGTATAAGTAGCACTCTATAGCTCTATAAAACCCTTGGCCTCAATATCTTGATACATTCTGGCTCATCGGGGGCGGATTTTTGAACATTGACGTTCTATCCAATAATAAGAAGCATTGCTTCAATGGTCTTGGCCATAAGAAAATGGAGGATCGCTTGACGCCTCCCATTAATAACAGTACTCTGTACATCGTCCTAAGTCTATTAGAGGTATTTTATGTATTCTCTTTCACATAAACAAAATTAGAATATCAACATTTCACAAGTAATTTCCGAGAGTTCTCAAAGGAGATGAATAAAATAGTTTAACAACATTCGAGTGGAAAACATGCATTCTCATACTTTTTCATATATCAAGTATTCATTTGAAGAATCAAACACATACGCACATTTTTATATGAAAAGGTCGTACATATGTACTTACCTCTGAGCCATGAAAGGCGCAAAGCAAAGCTAGCACTCATATAACGCTCATCTCATGTGAATCCGGTCTAACAGTGAATGCAGCGATACGAACACGTTCGTCTATTGCGGAACGGTCCTCAACAACGGCTGGATATAAAAAAGTCAAGTATACAGTCTATTAGCATTTACCCTCTATATGAGTTTGTATGCAATAATGCGATGGAATGCGGGTCATGCAAACTAACTTGACCAAAATGCCCCTGATACTCCAAAACCGTTTAGTACAGTGTCTGAAACTTCCTAGATCCCAAATTATACTCATATTAGCCCGAAAACATGTGAGAATTAACTCCAAACTCTTCCATATGAACTTAGCATTGAAATCTACAAATTTCAATAAATTGCACTTAGGCCCCTAAAGTTTGCTAAAATTGCAAAAAGACCCCAACTATTGATTTGATAACTCCCGAGTCAAATAATTCATTCTTAAGGCTCCAAGTATCCTTCTAAGTCAGGTTGTTGGTCTCAAAACATTGACTTTGTTCAAATGCAAAGTTTTAATTAATTGCACATAGGCCCCCGAAGTTTAGTAAAACTGCAAAAAGACCCCCACATTTGACTTGGTCAACCCTAGCCCAGAATTACATACAAGTACTCCAAACACGCATACAAGACATGCTGACAAACTCCAAGTTACTAAACTAACCTCAATTCAAAGTTTAAGTGAAATGACTATTTTGCCCCTCCTATACAGTTCAGTCAAACTAGGGTTTTCGGAAAGTCAAACTTGGTCAAAATTGATATATAGACTCAGAATATGAATACGAACAAGTTTCGTGAAGAACGTTAAGGCCAGAAACGTCATTCAAATGCTCAAAACCGAATATCAAAGATAGCGAAAAGTCGTTTCAAGTAGTCAACTTCGCGACTGATTTATGATCAATTGAGAAGGAGTTTTAAGAAACCGGAAATAGGGTTTTGAAGATGACATTTCAAGGATTCCAGAACATATTTGAACTCCTAAAAACTCCAAGTATTCAAAGAAATATCGCTAGCCAAAGTTGGATGAAAATTACGATTCAATACTTAGAAAAATTCGATAGTGCTTCGCGAGTTCAAACTAGCAACTTTAGGCTCGTTTTGTGAGAAATCCGTTATAAATTTGAACATGACCCAGAGACGATGATTTGAAGTATTATATACCAGCTACACATAGGAGAAAACAGATCTAAATTTCATTAAGTTTTGAAGAAGATACAAGGGTTTGAAAATGGGTGTTTCACCATAGCATCCTATACTTAGAAAAATTTGAGCCCTCACAGCCAAGAACACAGCGAGTACCACACTCACTGACCATGTTCAAGCCCGATTTCAGAGGGTTTAGAGATGAGATTGGACCACGAAATTCAAACGAAACTTGTAGACAACACACCCAGGAGTACACTGGAAGAAACCACGCATGATTTGGTCAAGAATTGAGGAAGTTATCGACTCATGAACAGGGCAGGTTTTCAAGTCGGAAAACTCAACATGCACGAATCAAACCCGAATAATTTGTTGTTACAGTCGTGTTTAGGTGATCTAAATGTGTTCTAGACATGATTAGGAACAGTTTGATGTAAAGAATGCGAAATTTGGTGGAGAAACGAAGCTTACCCAAGCTTCGCCGTCCATGGCGGTTCGCCGGCGACGTAGGGGAGCTCCGGCGACGTGCAGCGTTGTTCCGCGAGCTCCAGGTGATGCATAGGCCAAGTAATGAGCTCCAAATCGACTAGAGACCTCAGGGAAGGCTTGAAACTGAAGAAAACACAGAGAGAGACAAACACCCAGCCTCCCGTCGGCCTTCCTGCCCGTTCCCGTCGGGTTTCAAGCCCAGTTTCCGGCGAACGAAATCCGGCGAGTTAGGGCATGTTCTTGTGCTTTCTGAGCTCGCCTTGGTCTCACGAATACAACGGAGAAAGAATTAACAACTGAGAATCAACAAATAGAGAGAATTTGAGGATTGAAGGGTTAGGGTTCTTCACCTTTGAATGGGATTTTCTCTCTCGATACCCGATCAAACTTTGAATTGATTTGTGCGTTTTGCTCCCCCCGTCACCCTCTATCTCCAGCTATAACAGTTTTCGGAATGGAAGAGTGGTGGTGGTGATAGGGTGGTAGTTGTGGTGGTTGTTCTTGAGGGAAGAAGAAGAAGAAGATGAGGATGAAGGATGAGAGAGAGAGAGAAAGACTTTTTTTTTCCTCAGATTGTGCTGTGAAGGAGGGAGTTGTAGGTGTTGACTTCTCACCTAGTGAGGTGTCTAATTGGGTTGAACAAGTGGCATTCATGCAAGGGGGGTGAAAGTGTAGTTTTTCAAACTTTAGTGTACAACTAGAATTATAGGTTCTACTTAATTTCAGAGAATTGCACAACCACCCCCAACATCTCTAGTGACTCAAAATCATTCTAATAACTTCCGAGTATCGCCAACACTCCGAAATTCTAACTTTAAAGCCGTGCAATACTATTTACAAATTTGCCCCCAAAGTCTTGATATTGCACTTAGAGCTCGCTTGAGAAATAGGGGTGTTACAATCTACCCACCTTAAAAGAATCTTCGTCCCCGAAGATCTCATTCTATACTTACCAACATACATAAACTGCAGCACAGTGACTCAGTCTATTTGACTTAGCCAGACAAGTACATAAAGCGCTCTCGTCGGATGTTCTGCTCCCAAAAGATGGCTTCCTTAGATGATCAGCTAGAAACACCTTAACTGGAAGAAATTTCTCATTCTTACTCTCCGCACGACGGGGTCTATTATGAGTCTATATTACTATCCAGCCTAGACTCGCATCACAATAGGATTTCATATATGATTAGTACAAGTAAAAGTTCGAAACAAGATTTTGAAAGTTCGATAACAACATACAAGTTCTCAATTTTAGAAACAACTCAAAAATTTGCTAGAATTTAGATAAATCTCGGAACTTTTAGACAAATACTTTTATCAAGGCTAATATGTCGTTTTGCTTGAATCATCCACGTTAAAAATGTTGTCTTACCTCTATAAGGTTAGATAAACCAATCACCTAAAGTGTTCCACGCATACGAGGGAGAAAGGACACTATGTGTCGTCACACAACGTGTCTCTCTAACACAACTCGCATGTGCTTCAAATGTTCCAATTTAGTCTACACAGCGGGTACAACTTATAGTACCGTCGTACTAAGAGTCGCGCCAGCGGACTGATAAACAAAGTGGTCCATATCACTTGGCATTTGGTAGCTTGAAACGTCAATAATTTTTCAGAAACCAATATTTTTTTTTTGTCAAACACTTTCCAATTTTGCGAAGGAACTAAGTCAAATTTAGCTCAAAATAAATCAAAGTCAAACTAATGTTTTAAAGTTCGTCACTCGTAGGTGCGAAAGAATGGTCTCGGGGTTTTCTAAGTCACATCGTTGTTACTCTCTCGTCGAGAAATTACTTACAAAAATAAAGAGTCAAGGATACGCATCACACAACTACGACAAACAATTTGATATAAATAGGCATGTCACATAAATATTGCGCCTGTAAATAGGCAAGTAAACTTTGCATGAACATCTCATATAGTCATTAATATTTAATCAACATACACGGTACAAGTCGAGTTTCATAATACGTAAGTACCCAAACTCCCCGACGGCTTGTTTACTTCTTATTGCCAAATTGGGTTATCCTAATCAATTTTAAATTTTGAAAACGTTTTATCTTTCTTATTATCTACTAATGGAAATCGAAAGGTCACTTTAACCGGAGAACCGATGCTCTGATACCAGCTGAAACGGCCCGGGATCTCGGTTCAGGGTTAAAAAGACAATCGACAACCAAAAGTAGAAATATACTATTAAGATTACGTTTCGCTTAATGTACATAACAAAATTTCGATAATAAGTACAATTTAAAACACAACATTTGTGATCTACTAAGTGATATAAGTTAAGCTATACTTCTTCATCTCGATCCGCGTTCCCATTCCCCAAACTTGATTGACGACCTGCGGTTTTAAAATGGCAAATGCCGACGCAGTTTTGAAGAAATAATCAGTAAAAACTGAGTAAATACATACTACGACATGTAAAGCAACGAGTGGCACGGAAGCATGAGTGGAAACAAAACAGAAGATTTGAAACAATAATAGTAACATAATGGGGATTTTGGAACAACTGGAAGTAACCGAATAACAAAACATCTCAGTTTAATAACGTTAGGATACCATAAGTATTCTGCGAGATCTCCAGAGTAAACAAGTCCATTTGAGTTGATAACGATATTAATTCACGAGTAGCATATGCTTTTCAATTCATTTCATTAGATTAGGCAATCAAGAGCCACAAACAACATCAATAGAGTAGTCAATTTTTAAAATTCGACTTCAACCAACAGTTTAATTTAGCTGAGGCGTGTCAAGAGCCACCAGCAGGATCGATGTAAACAGAGGGATCACGAAATAACCACTAAGGGTTCCTTCTAGGGTCTATCAAACCCTATTTCACCCGAGCGTTAAGGGAGCCCATTCGTCAACCCCGCTCACAACATTAGCTAAAAGGCCTTAAGTGTCGACACCCCTATACCGTAGTGACCCTTACAAGTATAAGTAGCACTCTATAGCTCTATAAAACCCTTGGCCTCAATATCTTGATACATTCTGGCTCATCGGGGGCGGATTTTTGAACATTGACGTTCTATCCAATAATAAGAAGCATTGCTTCAATGGTCTTGGCCATAAGAAAATGGAGGATCGCTTGACGCCTCCCATTAATAACAGTACTCTGTACATCGTCCTAAGTCTATTAGAGGTATTTTATGTATTCTCTTTCACATAAACAAAATTAGAATATCAACATTTCACAAGTAATTTCCGAGAGTTCTCAAAGGAGATGAATAAAATAGTTTAACAACATTCGAGTGGAAAACATGCATTCTCATACTTTTTCATATATCAAGTATTCATTTGAAGAATCAAACACATACGCACATTTTTATATGAAAAGGTCGTACATATGTACTTACCTCTGAGCCATGAAAGGCGCAAAGCAAAGCTAGCACTCATATAACGCTCATCTCATGTGAATCCGGTCTAACAGTGAATGCAGCGATACGAACACGTTCGTCTATTGCGGAACGGTCCTCAACAACGGCTGGATATAAACAAGTCAAGTATACAGTCTATTAGCATTTACCCTCTATATGAGGTTGTATGCAATAATGCGATGGAATGCGGGTCATGCAAACTAACTTGACCAAAATGCCCCTGATACTCCAAAACCGTTTAGTACAGTGTCTGAAACTTCCTAGATCCCAAATTATACTCATATTGGCCCGAAAACATGTGAGAATTAACTCCAAACTCTTCCATATGAACTTAGCATTGAAATCTACAACTTTCAATAAATTGCACTTAGGCCCCTAAAGTTTGCTAAAATTGCAAAAAGACCCCAACTATTGATTTGATAACTCCCGAGTCAAATAATTCATTCTTAAGGCTCCAAGTATCCTTCTAAGTCAGGTTGTTGGTCTCAAAACATTGACTTTGTTCAAATGCAAAGTTTTAATTAATTGCACATAGGCCCCCGAAGTTTAGTAAAACTGCAAAAAGACCCCCACATTTGACTTGGTCAACCCTAGCCCAGAATTACATACAAGTACTCCAAACACGCATACAAGACATGCTGACAAACTCCAAGTTACTAAACTAACCTCAATTCAAAGTTTAAGTGAAATGACTATTTTGCCCCTCCTATACAGTTCAGTCAAACTAGGGTTTTCGGAAAGTCAAACTTGGTCAAAATTGATTTATAGACTCAGAATATGAATACGAACAAGTTTCGTGAAGAACGTTAAGGCCAGAAACGTCATTCAAATGCTCAAAACCGAATATCAAAGATAGCGAAAAGTCGTTTCAAGTAGTCAACTTCGCGACTGATTTATGATCAATTGAGAAGGAGTTTTAAGAAACCGGAAATAGGGTTTTGAAGATGACATTGCAAGGATTCCAGAACATATTTGAACTCCTAAAAACTCCAAGTATTCAAAGAAATATCGCTAGCCAAAGTTGGATGAAAATTACGATTCAATACTTAGAAAAATTCGATAGTGCTTCGCGAGTTCAAACTAGCAACTTTAGGCTCGTTTTGTGAGAAATCCGTTATAAATTTGAACATGACCCAGAGACGATGATTTGAAGTATTATATACCAGCTACACATAGGAGAAAACAGATCTAAATTTCATTAAGTTTTGAAGAAGATACAAGGGTTTGAAAATGGGTGTTTCACCATAGCATCCTATACTTAGAAAAATTTGAGCCCTCACAGCCAAGAACACAGCGAGTACCACACTCACTGACCATGTTCAAGCCCGATTTCAGAGGGTTTAGAGATGAGATTGGACCACGAAATTCAAACGAAACTTGTAGACAACACACCCAGGAGTACACTGGAAGAAACCACGCATGATTTGGTCAAGAATTGAGGAAGTTATCGACTCATGAACAGGGCAGGTTTTCAAGTCGGAAAACTCAACATGCACGAATCAAACCCGAATAATTTGTTGTTACAGTCGTGTTTAGGTGATCTAAATGTGTTCTAGACATGATTAGGAACAGTTTGATGTAAAGAATGCGAAATTTGGTGGAGAAACGAAGCTTACCCAAGCTTCGCCGTCCATGGCGGTTCGCCGGCGACGTAGGGGAGCTCCGGCGACGTGCAGCGTTGTTCCGCGAGCTCCAGGTGATGCATAGGCCAAGTAATGAGCTCCAAATCGACTAGAGACCTCAGGGAAGGCTTGAAACTGAAGAAAACACAGAGAGAGACAAACACCCAGCCTCCCGTCGGCCTTCCTGCCCGTTCCCGTCGGGTTTCAAGCCCAGTTTCCGGCGAACGAAATCCGGCGAGTTAGGGCATGTTCTTGTGCTTTCTGAGCTCGCCTTGGTCTCACGAATACAACGGAGAAAGAATTAACAACTGAGAATCAACAAATAGAGAGAATTTGAGGATTGAAGGGTTAGGGTTCTTCACCTTTGAATGGGATTTTCTCTCTCGATACCCGATCAAACTTTGAATTGATTTGTGCGTTTTGCTCCCCCCGTCACCCTCTATCTCCAGCTATAACAGTTTTCGGAATGGAAGAGTGGTGGTGGTGATAGGGTGGTAGTTGTGGTGGTTGTTCTTGAGGGAAGAAGAAGAAGAAGATGAGGATGAAGGATGAGAGAGAGAGAGAAAGACTTTTTTTTTCCTCGGATTGTGCTGTGAAGGAGGGAGTTGTAGGTGTTGACTTCTCACCTAGTGAGGTGTCTAATTGGGTTGAACAAGTGGCATTCATGCAAGGGGGGTGAAAGTGTAGTTTTTCAAACTTTAGTGTACAACTAGAATTATAGGTTCTACTTAATTTCAGAGAATTGCTCAACCACCCCCAACATCTCTAGTGACTCAAAATCATTCTAATAACTTCCGAGTATCGCCAAACTCCGAAATTCTAACTTTAAAGCCGTGCAATACTATTTACAAATTTGCCCCCAAAGTCTTGATATTGCACGTAGAGCTCGCTTGAGAAATAGGGGTGTTACAGAGTAAGGCAAATCTCTGTGTTTGAGATCTAGGGCTTAGCTTTTGATTAATAAGAATTGAGTTGAAAATCCTGCAGGGAGAAGATCCTTGAGGTAGAGACGTAGGTCCAAGTGGACTGAACTCTATAAATCCTGTGTCTCTTGCATTTACAGTTTCATTTGCATACTTAGTTTTTGCAACATTCAAACTAGTATGTTTTCAAGGGTTTGAAACTCTTTTCAAGGCCTTGAAAAAGACTTGTCTGTTTTATTTCAAACTGTATTTCACTCCAAAGGCTTGAAACTGTTTTCAAGGCCTTGAACTCCATTGCTCTTGAACTGAAACTCTTCTCTTCTACAAGTTTTGCAAAAAGTTGGCATACTCTATTCAACCCCCCCCTCCCTCTAGAGTATCTGTGTTGCATCTCTACCTGCATACTCCCCTTTCAATTGGTATCAGAGCTTGAATCACTGTATAAGATTTAACCATATAGTGATCATGAGTACTGCAGGTGATGGTAGTTTCTCACAGGGAAGAGCTGCTAACAGACCTCCTCTATTTTGTGGAGACAACATTTCTCACTGGAAAGCCCTGATGAAAATGTTAATCAGTGATCAAGATATAGAGCTTTGGACCATTATTCAAAATGGACCTCACACTTTCTACACAAAGATAGATGGGATCAAAACTCCCAGATCCGAAGACTCACTCTCCTCTTTTGAATTAGATCAATTCTCTAAGAATTTCAAAGGTATTAACATCTTTTATTTTGCTTTGAGTACAGATGAATTCAACAGGATCTCAGGCTGTAAGACTGCCAAAGAGATCTGGGATAAGCTTGTGATTAAATTTGAAGGAACGAGTCAATTCAAGCAAACGAAGATCAACATCTATCTCAGGCAATATGATTTGTTCAAGATGAATGCAGATGAGTCAATCAGAGACATGTTCAAGAGGTTCACAGACATTGTCAACAACCTTGATTCACTGGGAAAGCATATTTACAATGAAGAAAAAGTGAGGAAGATATTGAGAAGTCTTCCGAAGGCTAAATGGGAACCAAAGACAACAACCATTGAAGAAGCTCGACATCTCTCATCACTACAACTTGATGACCTACAAGGAAAGCTCCTGACACATGAAATATCCATGAATGAGGCTGATGGAGAGCTACCAGAAAGTGTCAAGAACTTGGCACTCAAGGCAAAAGAGAATGAGAAAATTCAAAGCCTTGAAACTGAAGATGATGAGGATGAATATCCAATTGCTTTGATTTACAAAGCCTTGACTAAGATCCTTAAGATGAAGAAAAGCTTTGGTAACAAAGACTTCAACATAGAAAGATACAGATGATCCATTAGCAAGGACTACAAAGGAAAGCCTTCTTCACAAAATATATCATAAGTCATGAACTGCTTTGAGTGTGGTGATGCGGGACACTTGATAAGAGAATGTCCACATAAGAAAAGAAAGAACTTTCGGAAGAACGACCATGAAAGGAGAAAGAAATCTATGATAGCTTCATCGAGTGACTCTGATATCTCAAGTGACTCTGAATCTGAAGAAGAACATGCCAACCTATGCTTGATGGCCAAGCATGATGATAGTTCTGAAAAGAACATTGAGGTAATGGTAAAATGTTTGATTTCAAAACCAAAAGACGCACTCTCTGATTTTCTTAGAACAATGCTTTTAAATGAAGAAGATTATCTGAAAGATATTAGAGTTTTGAAAGAAAAAGTTCATGAGCAAGCAAAAGAGAATTTACATCTTTTATGTCTAAATCTGAATCTTGAAATCTCTCAGAAGAAAACTGACAATGATTTCAAGGCCTTGAAAACCAGTTTCAAAGCCTTGAAAACACAAGTCAAGGAAGTAGTCACTGAGAACTCCTCTCTGAGTGATAGCCTTGTTAATCTGAGACATCAAGTTGATGAATTAGATAAACAAAATACTACTCTTACTGAGAAACTACAAGAATATGAGTTAGTCAAACTCAAGCTTGCAGGCTCAAAACACAAGTTGAACTTGATCTTGGAGGAAGTTCAAAGTCAGTTCACAAAACTGGTATTGGATACAATCCATGTTTTCCAAGAAAGAACAATACCAGATTTGTGAAAGCTGGAAACAAAACTTCTCCTAAATTTCATTTTTGCAACAAAATTGTTCATGTTAAAATGACATGTCCTTTCAGAAGAAGAGACCCTCACATAATGAGGAACACATTTCCATTTCAACTTAAAGGACAAGTCAGACAGATTAGGGTTCCTGAAGGGGTCAGACCACCTAACATGGTTGATCCTGATTATGAGTCCAAATTCCAACTTGGTCTAACAGCTGAGTAAGGAAGTGATTGGTGTTTGCAGGTTGTCACCAATGTCAAAAAATAGAAGTGTTTTATGGACAGTGGTTGCTCAAGACACATGAGTGGAAAGAGATCTCTATTCTCATAATTGAAAGAGCAATCAGAAGGTTCAATTACTCTTGGTGACAAAGGCAAATGCAACACTCTTGGCATTGGTAAAGTTGGTACAAATTCTGAAAACTCAATTTCTGATGTATATCTAGTTGACGGCTTGAAATTTAACTTGCTTAGTGTATCTCAGCTTTGTGACAATGGCAATAAGGTTATCCTTGATAAATAGAAGTGTGTGGTGCAAAATGAGAAACCAAGCAATTGCATTCTCACAGCCTCTAGATCAAACAATGTTTATACTTTTCAGACTAACAAAGTTGCAGGTGAAAGCTTGAAGTGTCTCAAGGACATGAAAGAGGATTCAAAGCTTTGGCACAGAAAGCTTGGTAATATTAGCTTGCATACCTTGAACAAGTTGATCTCCAAAGATCTGGTAAGAGGATTACCATCTATCAAGTTCAAAGATGATGATGTATGCAAATCTTGTGCTCAGGGTAAGCAAACCAGAAGCTCATTCAAGCCAAAGAAATTTGTAAGTACTACTAGACCTATTGATTACTTCATATGGATCTCTGTGGTGCTTTGAGGACACCAAATCTACAAAAAAATAAGAGGTATATGCTAGTTATTGTAGATGATTACTCTAGATATACTTGGGTTTTGTTTCTCAAAGAAAAATTTGAAGCCCTCTCTGAATTATCAAAGCTTTGCAGAGAACTTCAAACCTTGAAAAACCTACCTATTTCTTCAATCAGAAGTAATCATCGTAGAGAGTTTGATCAATTAGAATTTGATTTACTCTGTGTTAAGCATGGTATCTCTCACAACTTCTCTGTTCCTAGAACTCCTCAAAGAACATGACTCTTGAAGATATGTCAAGAAAAATGCTTCTAGAAAACAAGCTGCCAAAACATTATTGGGCGGAAGCTGTGAATACAGCAAATTACATTCTGAACAGGTGCTTGATCAGACATATCTTGAAGAAGACCCCCTATGAACTATTCAAAGGGAGAAAGCCAAACATTTCATACTTCAAACCCTTTGGTTGCACTTGTTTTTTTCCACAAAAATGATAAGGACAACTTCGGTAAGTTTGATGCAAGAAGTGATGAAGGTATATTTCTTGGTTACTCTCTTACTAGCAAAGCTTACAGAGTTTATAATAAAAGAACCAGTCTTGTTGAAGAAAGTATTCATGTTATTTTTGATGAAAGCTATGATGGTTCTTAGAGTGAAAGTTTTGCAAACTTGAATCTGAACAAGCATGAATCAGAAGAAGAAGCTGAAAACTCACTTGGTTTCAAGAAAGGCTCAGAAGGAAGTAGAAGCCATTTTCGAGACCTTGAAACAAGACTCAAGGCCTTGAAAAAAAGATCAAAGCCTTGACAAAGATGATCAGAATGATATAAGTGATCTGACCACTACTTCAAGACCATAGAAGCAATATGGATAGCCTGAACCCTGGTCTCCAAGAAAGAGATTCAAATATCTTTCATCTCATCCAGCTGACAACATCATCTCTGACCCAACCACTACACAAACAAGATCACAGTTGAAGAATCTTTGTGCTTTAAATGCTTTTATCTCTCTTGTAGAACCCAAAACTGTGAAGGAAGCATTACAAGAAGCATAGTGGATTATAGCTATGCAAAGTGAACTCAATGAGTTTGAAAGAAACAAGGTGTGAAACCTAGTTCCTCCACCAACAAACCAGTCTGTCATTGGTACCAGATGGGTGTTCAGAAACAAAATGGATGAGAATGGCAAGGTAATCAGAAACAAAGCAAGGTTAGTTTCTCAAGGTTTTAACCAAGAGGAAGGTATTGATTATGAGGAAACTTTTGCTCCAGTTGCCAGGTTAGAAGCAACTAGAATTTTACTTGAATTTGCATCTTACAAAAACATACTTCTTCAAACGGATGTGAAATGTGCTTTTTTGAATGGCTACTTTCAAGAGGAATTTTATGTTGCACAACCTCCTGAATTTGAAAGTGATAATTTTTCAGATCATGTTTACAAACTGACAAAGTTGTTTATGGTTTGAAACAAGCTCCAAGAGCTTGGTATGAAAGATTTTCAAAAATTTTGCTTGAAAATGATTTCAAAAGAGGATTGGTAGACAAGACCCTTTTCATAAAGACTCATGAGAAAGATTTACTTGTAGTTCAGATCTATGTTTATGATATATTATTTGGAGCTACTAGTGATCTATTATGCAAAGAATTCTCAAGTCTTATGAGAAAGGAATTTGAAATGAGCATGATGGGAGAGTTGAACTTCTTCCTTGGACTTCAAACACATCAGTTGAAGAAGGGCATATTTCTACATCAAAGCAAGTACACTAGGGACTTGTTGAACAAGTACAACATGTCTCAATCCAAAGAGATCAAGACTCCCATGAGTTCTACACTGTCTTTAGATAAAGATGAATCTGGTAAGAATGTTAATGTGAAATAGTACAGAGGTATTATTGGATCATTGCTATACCTTACTGCTAGTAGACCAGATATCATGTTCAGTGTATGTATGTGTGCAAGATTTCAAGCTGATCCAAAGGAATCACACTTGACTGTTGTGAAGAGAATATTCACATATCTCAATGGTACCAAAGACTTAGTGAAATACCCGATTTTATCTAATGGGGGTGAATGTGCATTTTCTTTAAAATTTTTATTATAAATTCGGGGGCTAAAGCATGTATTTTGGAAACTTAGGGGGGGAGTAATTGTCTTTTTCATAAACAAATATAAATAACAGTGTATTTATACTGTATAATAATACCGTATTCCTATACCGTATAATACGAGACTTATATACGTATAATATACTATAATAAATCTAATAATAATAAACAATAATAATAATAATAATAATAACAATAATAATAATAATAATAATAGACAAGCTTCTATAAAAACAAAGGGTTGGGAGATAAATCAAGGACACGCATTGCATATAGGTCATGACTAGAGTCGTTATGTAATTAAGCTATGTGTTGATAAGAACTTATTGCGTATTTGTAGACACTCAATTCGTAGACGACGAGTTTGTCGAGAACGAGTACGAGTACTAGGACTTCTCTTGTCGTGCTGCTTGCTACCGGTAAGTTCATATGTGCAATACTTTAACTATCAAATGTGATTTTGTGTGCGTATAAAATGATCTCGTTATAACTCCCGATACTTGGAATTAAATCGAATGTTTGTGAAATGAGTTTTGAGAATCCTCTTTTGAATATTCGGTTGGAAAATATGAATCTTGAACCAATGATATTTTTATGTGACGACAAGTTGGAATCAAATGATACTCTTGAGAAATGATGATTTGGAACCGGTTGTGATTATTATGAAACGACAGTGAATAATGCACTATAACATAATTGGGGCGATGTACAGAGGATGTGTGTGGAGGCTAAGGCCGGAGGCGCATGTGAGTCGATCCTCCTAGGGTGCTAATCCACGAGATTACATACCCTACCCCGTGGTTAGCCTTCGTGCACCCGGGTTTTATTTATATGTGAAAACTATAGAGTACTACTTATACCAGTATGGGTCATTACGGTATAGGGGTGTTGACACTTAAGGTCTCATAGTTATGATTACGAGCGGGGATTGACGTAGGGGCTCCCACAACGCTCGGGTGAATTGGGAATCACGTTATCCCGAGAGGCACCCTATTGTGATATATATATTGCATCTTGACCCCTCTGTGGACATTCGTTACCCGCTGGGCTCTAATACGCCTCAGCCAAATTAATAACAAGAACGGAAAAATTAAATTATGATAACAACTACCGTGGATTTCTGCTACATATCACGTGTCTATAAATGCTTTGTGCCAAAAACTCGTTTTACTTATTGCAGTATGAATTTGCTCAGTTTTTACTGATTAAAATTTTCCTGCGGTCGGCTTGTGCTATTTCAAAACCCGCAGGTTACGAGTAAGGTGGGGGACGTTCACAACGCGGATGGCTAAAGTATCAGGCTGTATAGTGCATCACCTAGTAATTTTCATATCGAATGTAATGTACTTCTGTTTTTCAGACATTGTCACTGGTTTATTATGAATGTATCATAACTTATATTTGGATTATCGATGGTTGTATTAACTAAGAACCGGCGATCCTGCTCCGTATCCAGTGGGGTTTATCTCCTCGGACGGAGGCATCTTTCCAAATATACGGTTCGGCCGGCCGTATGATTTGGGGGTGTTGCAGATGGTATCAGAGCCGACGGTTCTAAGTTAGTACGAACCTACGATATCCACTAAACTAAGTTTAAAAATATTTTCAGAATTAAAATCAACATAGGAAAACAAAAATAAGGAATAAAATTTGACAAGCCGGGGTTTACGGGGTAGCATGATTCCTAATTGCCTGATGTATTTGATATGCCTTACTGTAAGGCGGATTATTTGCTTTGATGAGATTATTTGTGGTGTGATTACTATTTGGTTATTGTTGAGATATATGCATTATATATAGACTTGAGAACATCTCGGTGGTATTATGACCTCATACACGAGTACTGTATATGTGCGCATAAGTTAGATATTATTTTGAAAGAGATTATATCCATAGGATACCATGCGATATTCCAACCCTCCTCGCTACTATACCAGGAGTCGCAGAACTCAACAAGTAGCAATGAATCGAGGAGAACCAGCCCCAGAATACGACCCCATCCGATTCCAGAACATGGAACAAGCGACCCTAGCTCTGACACAAATCATGCAGAACACTCAGGCTGGAGGAGAAGATGTAATGCGAAGGATTGCTGAACTTCGTCCCGACTACTTCTATGGAACCGATGACCCGACGATCTTGGAGGACTGGATCCGCGACTTCGGAAAGACGCTAAAATCGGTGCGCTGCCCGGAGGACAGACGGGTAGAAATAGCTGTGTACTACTTCAAGAAGGAAGCTGACAAATGGTGGTCTGCCAAGGGAGAAGAACTCCTCGCTCAGCCGGGATTCGGCTGGGAACAGCTAAAGACAGCACTACGTGAACGGTTTTACCCTGACCACGTCAAGTCTCGGAAGCTTAAGGAGTTCTTGGACCTGAAACAAAGGAATGACAGCCTCGCAGTCTACTACGATCGCTTCACAGAACTTATGAGGTTTGGAGCAGAGATCGTACCGACAGAAGCAAGGGCAGTCAAGAGATTTGTGGAAGGTCTAAACTTCCCAATTCGGAGTACTTTAGGTGTAACCCGCTTCGAGACACTCCATGACGCTTACGGAGCAGCACAGGATGTGCAGAGGATGCTAGATGATAACCTCGAGGAAAACAGAAAGAGGAAATCGGAAACCCAAGCAGCACCAACTTTTCAGAACCGCGGCAATTGGAACAATGGTGGAGATAAGAGGAACCGGCCCAACCCAAACAGCCAGCATGTTGGAGGACAAGGTCCGGTTCGAGTTTACCATTGCAGGCGATGTGGCAACAATCACCCAGGGAGAGACTGCAATGGGAACAAGGTTAACTGTCTTGCATGTGGGAAGTTGGGACATCGGAAGTTCGAGTGCAGATCCAAACCACAAGGAAGTAACAGTGGAGGAAACTTCATCAACCGCGGAGGAGGAAGTGGTGTTTTTCGCCAAGGTGGAAACTATGGGTACAACCAGGGAGGCAACAACCAGTTTGGAGGGAACCAGCGGAACTATCAGCAGGGTGGAGGATACAACAACGTGGGCTACAACACTGGGAGAAACAACAACAACGGAGGAGGCTTCAACCGAGGAAACAACTGGCAAGGTGGAAACAACCGTCCTCAAGGGAACAATGCAACAGCACCAACAGCCGTCGCCCGTACTGCAACTGGGACCATTAATGTCATGAACCAGACACAAGCAGAACAGGCCAACGTGGTGACTGGTACATTCCTTATCCATTCTATCCCTGCATTTGTCCTATTTGATTCAGGAGCCACATTTTCTTTCATATCATCCACATTTGTTAAGAAACTAGATTTACCTGCTCCCACGCCCATATCTACTGCCATATCTACCCCTAACGGAGAAATCGTAACTTGTAAAGCCATGTACCCTGAAATCAAACTAGAAATCCTTGGTACGGAACTACCCTCAGACCTGATCCTTTACAGTCTCGGTAACCTAGATGTCATCTTAGGTATGGATTGGCTTAGCAAGTACAAAGCAACCATAGAATGTGCCACACAAAAAGTTAGGTTCCGTGGACCCAATGGTGAGCGTCTATCCTATAGAGGTGTAACCAGTGGACCCCGAATCCAAATTGTGTCAGCCTTAACCATCCTCTCAGAAGTGAAGAAAGGGCATAAGGCATATCTCTGTACGATCCATGACCAGGCAAAAGAAGAGGAGAAGTTGGAGAACATCCCAGTAGTAAATGAGTTCCCAGACGTGTTCCCAGAAGAACTTCCAGGAATGCCACCAAAGAGGGCAGTGGACTTTACGATCAACCTAGTACCAGGGACTGGGCCAATCTCCAAGGCACCATACAGGATGGCACCAGCAGAGTTGAAGGAGTTGAAGGAGCAGCTCAAAGAGTTGCTAGACAAGGGCTTCATCCGGCCTAGTGTTTCGCCGTGGGGAGCGCCAGTCTTGTTTGTAAAGAAGAAGGACGGAAGTCTCAGGCTTTGCATAGACTACCGAGAGCTGAACAATGTAACCATAAAGAACAAGTATCCGCTTCCCAGGATCGATGACCTGTTTGATCAATTACAAGGAGCCGATACGTTCTCAAAGGTTGACTTAAGGTCAGGGTACCACCAGCTCAGGATAGCAGAGAAAGATATTCCGAAGACAGCATTCCGAACCCGATACGGTCATTACGAGTACACAGTGATGCCGTTCGGCTTGAAGAATGCACCATCAGCATTCATGGAGTTGATGAACCGCGTCTTACAGAAGTACTTGGATAGATTTGTTGTGGTGTTCATCGACGACATCCTGATCTACTCCAAGGGAAGGGAAGAGCACGAACAACACTTGAGAGAGGTGTTGGGAACTCTCAGGGAAGAAAAGTTGTATGGGAAGTTGTCGAAGTGCGAGTTTTGGCTCGATCAAGTGCCTTTCCTGGGCCATATCATATCCAAGGAAGGTGTGTCAGTGGACCCAGGGAAAGTGGCGTCAGTAAAAGATTGGCCAACCCCAAAGAACGTAACAGAGATACGGAGCTTCTTGGGACTGGCAGGATACTACCGAAGATTCGTGAAGGATTTCTCAAAGATCGCAAAACCCCTGACCAACTTGATAAAGAAGACGACGAAGTATGTGTGGGACAGCAAGTGCGAGGAGGCATTCCAGACCCTCAAGGATAGGTTGACCTCAGCACCAGTGTTGACCTTACCCACAGAAGGGGGAGAGTTTGAAGTTTACAGTGACGCGTCGAAGCATGGACTGGGATGTGTTCTGATGCAAAATGGGAAGGTGATTGCTTATGCTTCCAGGCAGCTAAAGCCATACGAAGAGAACTACCCCACTCATGACTTAGAGTTGGCTGCTATAGTGTTTGCTCTAAAGATATGGAGGCATTATCTGTACGGTACGACTTGTAAGATCTTCACTGATCACAAGAGTCTGAAGTACATATTCACGCAGAAGGAGCTGAACATGCGGCAAAGGAGATGGTTAGAGTTGGTGAAGGATTATGATCTCAAGATCTTGTACCATGAAGGGAAGGCCAATGTGGTGGCAGATGCATTGAGTCGGAAGACGGAGCACACGGTGAATACTATGTGGGTTTTTCCACGCAAGCTCTGCGAGGACTTTCAAAAGTTAGAAATTGAAGTGTGTACGAAGGGAACCGCCAGTAATATGTTGTGCAACTTGACGATTGTGCCAAGCATCTTTGAGGAGATCAAGGAAGGCCAGAAGGAAGACGCTTTTCTGCAGCAGATTAAGGACAAGATCAGTAAGGGTGAAGCTGACACGATTTCTTACGTGTATACGCAAGTGCACGGTCGAAGTAATAAAGATTGAGTATTAAAACTCAGGTTGTCGAACCCACAGAGAAATAGACGACTACTAGCTAATTAAGAATTAATTAGAAGATACTTAAGTAACCGGTAAGAAGTGGTTTGAGATTGAATGTTCGTCGCCCACAAACAAGCGACTAAATAAAATGAATGTAGAGACAATATTTTTGTATTTTTCAATTAAAAGAATTTAATCAAAGTATGGAGAAAACTAGGCAATCTATGAATCACCTAGGGTCTTTAGACAGTTCCGGAATTTGTATTGAAACACGTTACGCACTAACTGATTATGCCGGGTAATAGCACTTACAATCTTCTGTCGATCTCATGTAATTTTACGTAACAGTTTACTTTGGGTCCTGTCGGTCCACCTCCATCTACCGTTACGTTCTAGCTGGCTAGTCAACTTCGTTCACCGGGTCCTGTCGGTCCACCGATTCACTCACCTAACTAGTTCAACCGAATCTACCCACACATGACTACTCCTATTCATCTCGCCTATCGGTCTCAATGATTCGGGAATAAAAACATGATCTTATTCGTAACCGAGTTAAGTCTCTGTCGAGCACCCACCTAGTTCACTAACAACTCCGGTTCGCGACTCCCTTGTTGCTAAGAATTAAACCTAGATCATGATTTCTAATCAATTAGTTTGTAACATTAAGCTATGAATTCAACTAGTTCATCATCTTCATCTAACATGGTCATTCCATTCATCACTAACACGTGTCAATAGCCTTAGCTTACGGATTCACAATACAAGATGAAGAATAATAAACATTAATTGGATCAACCGCATGAATCAATCAACAAAATCCGGAAAATAAGTCTAAGTCATAACCCTAGGCTCTCCATAGAGCCTAGCAAAGAAATTAGCTACTCATTGTTATGCCAAAATCACAAGTATTCTCCATAGAATGATAAAGAGAGGGTAAGAGAAGAATCAAACGATGAAATCGCCAAAGCTTTGGCGAATCCGTGCAATCCCCAAGCTCCTAGGTGCTCTCCAATGGCTCCCGTACGTCAATCATCCTTCCTTAGGTCGTCTCTGCCCGTTTTTTACCAGCTGGGCACGATTTTTTATGTTATTTGGTCGAAATTGCACTTCAGCCCCTCTACTTTGTAATTCCCGGACAGAATTATTTGCTGATTTTGCGCGGGCTGTATCTCCCTCATACGGACTCGTATTTGGGCCTACCATATATCGTTGGAAAGCTACGGATGTCTACTTTCCAATGCCGCAGGCCTTGCTCCAAAATTCTTTGTATATTTTCCTAGGCATCGAAAAGAGTGCAGGCTGGTCCTGTGTGACTTTTCCAACTTTTCTTCGTTTTTGCGTCTCCTTTTCTCCTCTTCATCTAGCTCCATTCCAAGCATATCCAAGCATCTCATAAGCTCCATTGCACCTATTTTACCTGAGATACACAACACTAAACAACCCGTGCAATTATCATAGCAAATATGAGAGAAAACATGCACAAATAAGCTAGAAACACAACTTTTCACCCTTAGACTTATAAATAGTCAAATTCACATATTTGTGCAAATATAGCACATAAATCATGTGAAATAGGCCTATTATAAGTAATATGGAAGTATAAAGATAACTCCTAAAAGAGAGTTATCAAATACCCCCACACTTACCTTTTGCTCGTCCCGAGTAAAACCACTATTTACTAGCCGACTCAAGACTCAAACGACACAAGACTCGACAATGCAACAATATGATGCAAATGCAAACTATGACTCGATCCTACACAAACACATATATACACAAAACACACTTTTTATCTTTTTGGTTGAGATCGGGCAATCTCCATTGACTTAAATCGATTATCATGAAGTAATGAGAATCCTAGGAACAAAGCATGAGTTGAAACTAAACTCGACAACGAGACTCTCCCCTAGTTAGTATAGAAAGCCTAACTTTACTAAGTACAAGAGTACGCTACCTCTTCGCGTGTGCCACGAAATAAGAGACTACGCTAGGCAAAGCCACATCCAAGGTCCGAGCTCCTAATCCGCTAACGGTTTTCACATGATGAGGCTTAGGGACATATAGATAATCTCGTCGAAATCAATTCCTAAGCGTCACATTCTCACATCAAATCCCACATCTCACACACCCTCACCACGATGATAGGAACCAAAACCCAAAGCTCACCACCTCCGGCCCTCAATTCCCTCAAACCCCGGTACACTAGTGATCTCCGTGACCATCGTCGTTCGTCGTGCATGAAACGTGAACCGTCGTCGTCAAAGTAGCTCCACCACTCGTTCCAATTTAATTCCAACTCAACTTTATTTCATCTCTCCTTTTTCTTTTTCTCTCTTTTTGTTTTCTTTTTTTTTTCTTTCTTTCTTTTTTTTTCACAATTCTCTCAAAATCCCATCAAAATCCAACAATAATATCCGAGTGGTCTTCAAATAACAATCAAATGTGCTAGGAGAAGGAAACACGTAAATCGATGAATGAATATCACATAAAAATATCATCTCCTCCTAACTCAATCAAAGTCCATGTCAAGTCCAAGCCGCAAAATCAATGAAGTACATGTGTGGGAGTGGAGTCGTCGCAAGCTCACACTCAATGTCCGGAGTCAAAAATCGACACCCCCACACTCGAATGTAACCATATCCCCTCTCAAGTAGTCCCGAAGATGAACGTATCTCGTGCCTAATCCAACCGATCCTCCTACACCAAAGTAATCAAAACCGGTACCTAGCACGATCCACCAATTAAGTTCTCCCAACCCAATTCCGTGCGTATTAGATTCACGCACTCACGGCTCTCCACAACTGTGTCCATGATGTAGTGGCATGGAACACCGCCACACCGAAGTGCGCAAGCCTACTCACTCACCCTCGCATCCCCTCGTAGATAATCAATGACGTGCAAGCGAGATGTCGAACTCAACGAATTGTATAATCACTCCCTCATCGAACCCCCTCAACTACACAACCCCCTCGTGACGCACTAAAGTGGTGATTCTAATCAATTTCTGATGAAGGCCAAGAATCGTCACCCTAGGTCCGAAGGCTAGCAAGAATCCAAGGTTCAAATTGGGGCGTCTAATGGTCCTACAAGGTGAGTTCTAAAAGCAGTGAGTGCTCTAATACACGACCTCGCACAGCTGTTTCGTGTGCCACTACGAGGCGGGTTGGCGACTACCTAAGACGTACACATGGATGTTCGGCTTGTTTAGCTCACACCTAGCTCAGCTCTTGTAAGAAAATAGGCACACACTTTGAGTTTGAAAATCACGTAAGTGTTAAAAATAGGTAGGCACTCCCGTAAAGAAAGTCTTTCTATACCTACTAGGGGGGACTCACGTTGTCACTCTCGGTCGCAAATCATGCTCTACGCCTAAAATCCTCACACTTCGCGATTTATCAAATTTTAGCCTCTTTTAATTGCCCTTTTCTCAAAATTTTCTCTTTCTAATTTTTTTTTGGATTTTTCATTTTTTTGATTTTTTTGATTTTTTCATATAATTCCTACACTACATGCAAGCCGACACGAACGAAACTACACAAAACAGTCGATAGGGTAGGTAGACTCAAATAAGAAAACGTGCAATATTAAACACAAACACAAGTATAAACACGACTAACACAACACAATATGACATACTATCACAATATCACGACACGGACCACATAATTAGACACAATACGACACGAACAACTATATGCAGACATGGCGATGCAAACACGGACACGGCTAGCAATCCCCCACACTTGAGCGCTTCGTTGTCCTCAACGAATTTAGAGATAAAACAGAGGACTTGGCATTCAAATGCGTGGGCGGTGATTCTACTCGGAGTCAAAGCCACGACACAAGAAGGTAGCTACAATAAATTTAGAGATAATTCAAGCTACGTGCACGTGAACGAGTTGTGTGTACCGAAATTAAGCAAGTACTCAAGTAATTCCCTAGAATTCTAAAAATAAAATCCTAGAGCAAGTACGATGTGCCTAAACGGTAAGTAAAGAGAGAAAAAAGAATACTCACAACCGACACAAGGTCGGGGACGAAATCCGATAGGTGCTGACTGAGATAGCGAGAACAATCCCCAAGCTAACATTGTGCGGAACAATGCAAGCTCCCTCTAGAGGTCGAGTGTGCGGAACACACCGGGGTAGATTGATCCCGTTGCTGCTGACGAAAAGAGAACGAAGAATCCCCGAACTCGTAATGTGAGCTCCCGTAACGGTCGATTGCGCAAGTAGCACACCGGGGTCGATTACTTCGTCAAATTTCTCCAATCTTTAACCTCAGACTAATCCGTAGCAACTGATCCATGTTGTTTTCTTTTGTGCCGAGCTGTAGTTGAACTAACGACAATACCCAAAGTAAGAGTTCCCATATGTCCTGAAACACCCTCTGCCCAGTATCAGTACACCCATCATAACCAAATAAACTACTACAGTACCTCTTTACTGCCATTTCACCTTTTCACCATCTCCATTACACCATCCTTCATAACCATAAAAGCCGACATTGCCACCATTGCTACCATTACAGACCATAACCTGCTCACCAATTTCACCCAAACACCATGACAAGTTTCACCAATGCATACAACCTGCTAATTAACCAAATAACCTATCTCCTGTAACCCTCTACACTCACCATGGCCATAGCCATCCCTCAAATACCAACTACCCAACTCATGAACAATCAACCATCATCACTGTAACCTTCCTTATCTCCATTACACCACAACCACTGCACCAATTCACCCACCTGCTGCAAACAGCAGCAGCAGCAGCCACCAATAACAAGTGTGGGGGGAGTTTTCCGATTGGATTGGGGTGTTGCTGCTAGGTTGTCCGCAGTTGACAGAGACGAAGCCTTGGTTTCGAATTGAGGGTTGGTGAGTTGTGATTGGTTTAATCGCAATCAATGGATGGCTCGAAGTGGGTCTGTGGAGTTCTTCGGTGGGGGTTCCATTGGGGGCGGTGTTGAGGTCGACGACAGTTCAGACGGGGGTTCTGCAAATTGAAGGGCTGCGGAGTGCGGTGGTCTGAAGATCTCAGCGGCCGGTTTTAATCACACAGCAGCGGTGCCAGAGAGCCCCGCTCTCGATTTGCGGTGGTTTGGTGGTTTGTTCGCTGCGGCGGTGGAGAAGGTGTTATGAGCTTCGGTTGTAGAGTTCAGGCGGTGATGGAGATGGGGAAGAGGGGCTCTGAAAATTTGGGACAGAGGGAAGACCAGACGGTGGGTCTGGTTCCGTCGGAAATACTGGTGGAGGCGGCGAATAAGGTTGGGTGTCGGCGGTCGGAATCAATGGAGGGTTCGGCTGTGGTGGAGGCGGTGATTGCTGCCCGTCGGAGTGAAGGAATCCGCCGGATTGAGAGACGGCGTGAAGTTGCAACGGCCAAACTCGATGGTGAAGAAGATGGGCTGCTTCTGCGGTCTTTGGTCGCCAGAGTGAGAGATTGAAGGGACCGCCGGAGTGAGAGATTGAAGGGACCGCCGGAGTGAGAGACTGAAGGGACCACCGGAGACGCGACAGAAAGAGAACAACAGTCGCCGGAGATTCAAAGGTTTTTACAGAGAGATTGGATGGTCTGTGTTCGCAAGAGGGAGAAGAACACTGGTATAGCCCGATGATGTGAAAAAATTTCACCCAATTTACCTCTTTTACCCTCGAAAACCAACGAATTTCCAACTTTATCCCTGTTCGTGTGAGCATACTTTCATGCTCTTAATATCCAGCAAAGACTTTTTTGAGCATTGCTGTTCCTGCGAACACAGGGGGTGTTCGTGCGAACACCCCTGACTCCAACTTCACTTTTTTTTTTTTTTTTTCTTTTCTTCCTCTTTTTCTTCTAGTTTTCGCCTCCGGACTCCGATGCACGCATATTTTATATCGTCGGAAAGCTCGTTTCGCGCTCTTTCAGTTTTTGCTTGTGTTACCGGAGTAATCTTCAGAATTATGGCCTCAAATTACGTGATCATTACATCGCTTTCTCGGTTTTTCTGCGTTTCTTTCACGTGTATCAAGAAGGGGAGTCCGGACCGCGTCTCCAACCTGTTTGCCTGAAGCAACTCAATTCAAATGTCATATTCTCACTCTCTCACCCCTCAGATAACAAAACAGTATTAAAAACGCACACAACAGTATTTAACACACTCTCTAAACTAAAGCAGAAAAGTACGTTGGGTTGCCTCCCAACAAGCGCTTGTAATTTACGGTCGACGGCCCGACCCAGTTACCTCTGCCACCTCACGAGGGTGGTCTGGCACTTTGTGCCGCTTCCAGCTTTGCTTTCCTGTGCTGAATTTGAAGCACTGCTTCGTGTGCGTGCACTGCTGATGGCTTATTTCTATTCCCAATAATCAGGTGGATCCCCTTGCGATAACTCTGGGATTTGGCGCTTCACTTGTACAGCAAATGGCACCCCTGGCTGATACTCCCACGAGTATTGGGGTGTCGGTTTGAAGACTCGAAAAGTCTCCATGTCATCATTAACCCTCATAATTAATTCTCCATTCTCTACGTCGATGAGAGTACGACCAGTCGCCAAGAATGGCCTTCCTAGAATTAGCGGAACATCACCTACTGGCATATCCAATATAACAAAATCAGCCGGAATGATCAGACTCCCGACCCTCACTAGCACATCTTTAACCATCCCACATGCTTTCTTGGATGACTTGTCTGCAAATTGGAGTGTTATCCAGGTTTTCGGGGGCTCCCCCACACCTAACTTTTTGAATACCGACAACGGCATCAAATTCACGCTCGCTCCCAGATCACAGAGAGCTCTTCCAGTGTAGGAATCACCCAATGTAGCCTCAATGACAAAGCCACCTGGATCCTTCTTTTTCTTAGGTAATCCATGCAAAACACATGAACTAACCTGTTCATTTAAGTTTACTCTCTGAAATTCATCCACCCCTTTCTTTCCAAGAACTGCATCTTTAATAAATCGAGCATACTTAGGCATCTTTTGCAGTGCCTCAATCAATGGAATATTGATATGCAGTTTAGAGAAGACATTCAAAAAGCGTCTGTATTCTTCTGAATCATCCTTCTTCTTCCTAGTACGTAATGGAAATGGTAGTTCTGAAGAAGAAGGAGAAGATGGAAGTGGTACCTCGGTAGATTTCTCTGCATCCTGGTGAATCATGCCCTTTGATTGGGTGGTCATGACAGGTGTCTTCTCAGAATCGAAGACTTCATGTTCCTTCGCCTTTGAGGCTTCCGCTCTGGCATGACTCGGATATGGAGGATCTGTAAGTGCAATACCACTTCGAGTGGTGATGGCTTGAGCCTGTCCCTCTGACGTGTCAACAATGCTACCCAGTGCCCTTTGTTCAAGTTGTTCCTTTAGATCTTTTATTTCTGCTTGAGCAACTTGAAGTGCAATTGCTACAGAGCTGACCTGTGTGGACATGTCTGTCATGTGCTGAGCCATTGCCTTTATTATCCCTGTCATCTCGGTCGACTCTGAAGGTGGTACTGGCTGCTGCTGATGCATCTCTGGACCATTTATATCATGCACTACCTCTACCGCATTCACCTGAACCGTGCTATATGCCACTGAGCTATGCTTCATCGGCTCTTTTTGTTGGTGCTCATAATCCCAGCTCTCCTCTTGCTGAACCAAGCATCTCATCAATGCATATGCCCCTTCATGATCACAGTTAAATAAGAAGTTTCCCCCAGCTTCTATATCCATCTTGTCTCTATTGGGCTGTCCAAGTGAATCATAGAAGACCTGGATTAACTGTCGCTTGTCAATACCATGGTTGGGACATTTACGTAGCAAATGATTGAAGCGCTCCCATGCTTTGACAAGTGATTCATCCTGCTTTTGCCTGAACATCCAGATCTCATTCTGAAGCTGAATCACACGTGAAATAGGATAGAACTTACTCATGAACTGTGCGACACACTCTTCCCACGTTTTGATTGAACATGATGGCAATGAATCCAGCCAATCCATAGCAGCTCCCTTGAGGCAATGAGGGAAGAGCATCAGTTTTATTGATTCGGAAGTGACCCCACTATAACGGATTAGCCCACAGTGGCTCTGAAATCTCCCAATGAATGCATGTGGGTCTTCCTCGGCTGTCCCAGCAAAAGTGCACTGATCCTGAGCAAATTGAATTGTTCCCAGCTTGAGACAGAAGGTTTCTGCCTGAATTGGTGGCACCACAATTGCTGGCTCCCTTCCTTTAAGATCCGCCTCAAATGCCTGGATTATTGCTTTCCCTGATCGATTATATGGCATTGAGGTCGGGCGCGGTATAGATGTTGCTGCCAGTGCTTTCTCTACAGCTTCAGCCACCAAAGCTTGTAGCTGCTCTGTGGTGAGGCTAATCTGCCCTTGTCCTTCCGCCATCGCTACCTGAGAAAACAGCACTAGCACACCCGTGAGGTAAACAGATAGTAACAAAAAGAAAATAAAAGAAGTATCCTAAATTAATTTTTAACTAAACTAATAAACCGTTTAATTCCCCGGCAACGGCGCCAAAAACTTGACACGATTTCTTACGTGTATACGCAAGTGCACGGTCGAAGTAATAAAGATTGAGTATTAAAACTCAGGTTGTCGAACCCACAGAGAAATAGACGACTACTAGCTAATTAAGAATTAATTAGAAGATACTTAAGTAACCGGTAAGAAGTGGTTTGAGATTGAATGTTCGTCGCCCACAAACAAGCGACTAAATAAAATGAATGTAGAGACAATATTTTTGTATTTTTCAATTAAAAGAATTTAATCAAAGTATGGAGAAAACTAGGCGATCTATGAATCACCTAGGGTCTTTAGACAGTTCCGGAATTTGTATTGAAACACGTTACGCACTAACTGATTATGCCGGGTAATAGCACTTACAATCTTCTGTCGATCTCATGTAATTTTACGTAACAGTTTACTTTGGGTCCTGTCGGTCCACCTCCATCTACCGTTACGTTCTAGCTGGCTAGTCAACTTCGTTCACCGGGTCCTGTCGGTCCACCGATTCACTCACCTAACTAGTTCAACCGAATCTACCCACACATGACTACTCCTATTCATCTCGCCTATCGGTCTCAATGATTCGGGAATAAAAACATGATCTTATTCGTAACCGAGTTAAGTCTCTGTCGAGCACCCACCTAGTTCACTAACAACTCCGGTTCGCGACTCCCTTGTTGCTAAGAATTAAACCTAGATCATGATTTCTAATCAATTAGTTTGTAACATTAAGCTATGAATTCAACTAGTTCATCATCTTCATCTAACATGGTCATTCCATTCATCACTAACACGTGTCAATAGCCTTAGCTTACGGATTCACAATACAAGATGAAGAATAATAAACATTAATTGGATCAACCGCATGAATCAATCAACAAAATCCGGAAAATAAGTCTAAGTCATAACCCTAGGCTCTCCATAGAGCCTAGCAAAGAAATTAGCTACTCATTGTTATGCCAAAATCACAAGTATTCTCCATAGAATGATAAAGAGAGGGTAAGAGAAGAATCAAACGATGAAATCGCCAAAGCTTTGGCGAATCCGTGCAATCCCCAAGCTCCTAGGTGCTCTCCAATGGCTCCCGTACGTCAATCATCCTTCCTTAGGTCGTCTCTGCCCGTTTTTTACCAGCTGGGCACGATTTTTTATGTTATTTGGTCGAAATTGCACTTCAGCCCCTCTACTTTGTAATTCCCGGACAGAATTATTTGCTGATTTTGCGCGGGCTGTATCTCCCTCATACGGACTCGTATTTGGGCCTACCATATATCGTTGGAAAGCTACGGATGTCTACTTTCCAATGCCGCAGGCCTTGCTCCAAAATTCTTTGTATATTTTCCTGGGCATCGAAAAGAGTGCAGGCTGGTCCTGTGTGACTTTTCCAACTTTTCTTCGTTTTTGCGTCTCCTTTTCTCCTCTTCATCTAGCTCCATTCCAAGCATATCCAAGCATCTCATAAGCTCCATTGCACCTATTTTACCTGAGATACACAACACTAAACAACCCGTGCAATTATCATAGCAAATATGAGAGAAAACATGCACAAATAAGCTAGAAACACAACTTTTCACCCTTAGACTTATAAATAGTCAAATTCACATATTTGTGCAAATATAGCACATAAATCATGTGAAATAGGCCTATTATAAGTAATATGGAAGTATAAAGATAACTCCTAAAAGAGAGTTATCAGAAGCTCATGATTTCAGGATCGACGAAGACGGTAGCGTAAAGTTCAAGGGAAGATGGTGCATACCATTGAAATGTGCGGAAGTGAAGGAGAAGATTATGAAAGAAGCTCATTACACGCTGTACTCGGTACACCCAGGGGGAGACAAGTTGTATAAAGACTTGAAGAAGAACTTCTGGTGGAAGGGCATGAAGAAGGAAGTAGCAGACTATGTGTCCCGGTGCCTTACATGCCAAAAGGTCAAATTTGAGCACAAGAGACCAGGAGGGATGTTACAGCCGTTAGATGTGCCAGTATGGAAATGGGACTCCATCTCAATGGACTTCGTCACAGCATTGCCAACGTCGACTAATGGCCTAAACCAGATATGGGTCGTGGTTGATCGGCTGACGAAGACGGCCAGATTCATTCCTATGAAAGATACGTAGGATATGGAAAAGAGAGCAAATGCATACATCAAGGATGTGGTGAGATTACATGGAGTACCTAGCTCAATTGTTTCTGACAGGGATCCGAACTTCCTATCACACTTTTGGAGGGAACTACAGAAGGCTATGGGCACCGAGCTCAAGTTTAGCACCGCTTTTCACCCCGCTACAGACGGACAGACGGAGAGGACGATTCAGACGCTGGAGGACATGTTGAGGGCCTGTATCCTGGATTTTGGAGGGTCATGGGTTGATAAGCTACCACTGATAGAGTTCTCCTACAACAACAGCTATCATGCCAGCATAGGAATGGCACCCTACGAGGCGTTGTATGGGAGGAAATGCAGGACACCGCTTTGTTGGAGCGACATCAGTGAGACTATCATTCTAGGGCCGCAATTGATTGAAGAGTCAACGAACCAGATTCGTATGATTCAGAAAAGAATGAAGGCAGCCCAAGATCGACAGAAGTCTTATGCTGATTCAAAGAGGAGACCGTTGGAGTTCAAAGTTGGTGACAAAGTATTTCTGAAAGTTTCTCCAACCAAAGGCGTCATGAGGTTCAACCAGAAGGGAAAGCTCAGTCCCAAGTTCATTGGACCATACGAGGTGATGGATCGTATAGGAGAAGTTGCTTATCGCCTAAATCTTCCAAACAACCTAGGCCGAGTTCATAATGTCTTTCATGTCTCGCAACTCAAACCTTACATTCACGACCCAAGCCATGTCCTTGACCCTGAACCAGTCGACCTAGATCCGTCTCTTTCCTACGAAGAGCAACCCATCAAAATCCTCGATAGGAAAACCAGGAACACCCGTACCAAGTCAACTACGCTGGTCAAGGTCCTCTGGTCCAACCAATTACAAGAAGGAGCTACATGGGAGGCGGAAGCTGACATGATGAAACGATACCCTCACCTGTTTGATCAGGTAAAATAAATTGCGAGAGTATAACCCTACGATTAACAATTGTTGGCATACACGTACTAGGCATCGTCATATCATATAGCATGACCAGTTATAACCTCACATGTGCATATTATAGTATTACTTGGGCATTTATGACATATCTAGCGCACTAGCTTCGGATAAGAGTTGCTTAATTAACATACCGTAGAGACAGCTTCGGGGACGAAGCTCTTTTCTAAGGGTGGTAAGATGAAATACCCGATTTTATCTAATGGGGGTGAATGTGCATTTTCTTTAAAATTTTTATTATAAATTCGGGGGCTAAAGCATGTATTTTGGAAACTTAGGGGGGGAGTAATTGTCTTTTTCATAAACAAATATAAATAACAGTGTATTTATACTGTATAATAATACCGTATTCCTATACCGTATAATACGAGACTTATATACGTATAATATACTATAATAAATCTAATAATAATAAACAATAATAATAATAATAATAATAACAATAATAATAATAATAGACAAGCTTCTATAAAAACAAAGGGTTGGGAGATAAATCAAGGACACGCATTGCATATAGGTCATGACTAGAGTCGTTATGTAATTAAGCTATGTGTTGATAAGAACTTATTGCGTATTTGTAGACACTCAATTCGTAGACGACGAGTTTGTCGAGAACGAGTACGAGTACTAGGACTTCTCTTGTCGTGCTGCTTGCTACCGGTAAGTTCATATGTGCAATACTTTAACTATCAAATGTGATTTTGTGTGCGTATAAAATGATCTCGTTATAACTCCCGATACTTGGAATTAAATCGAATGTTTGTGAAATGAGTTTTGAGAATCCTCTTTTGAATATTCGGTTGGAAAATATGAATCTTGAACCAATGATATTTTTATGTGACGACAAGTTGGAATCAAATGATACTCTTGAGAAATGATGATTTGGAACCGGTTGTGATTATTATGAAACGACAGTGAATAATGCACTATAACATAATTGGGGCGATGTACAGAGGATGTGTGTGGAGGCTAAGGCCGGAGGCGCATGTGAGTCGATCCTCCTAGGGTGCTAATCCACGAGATTACATACCCTACCCCGTGGTTAGCCTTCGTGCACCCGGGTTTTATTTATATGTGAAAACTATAGAGTACTACTTATACCAGTATGGGTCATTACGGTATAGGGGTGTCGACACTTAAGGTCTCATAGTTATGATTACGAGCGGGGATTGACGTAGGGGCTCCCACAACGCTCGGGTGAATTGGGAATCACGTTATCCCGAGAGGCACCCTATTGTGATATATATATTGCATCTTGACCCCTCTGTGGACATTCGTTACCCGCTGGGCTCTAATACGCCTCAGCCAAATTAATAACAAGAACGGAAAAATTAAATTATGATAACAACTACCGTGGATTTCTGCTACATATCACGTGTCTATAAATGCTTTGTGCCAAAAACTCGTTTTACTTATTGCAGTATGAATTTGCTCAGTTTTTACTAATTAAAATTTTCCTGCGGTCGGCTTGTGCTATTTCAAAACCCGCAGGTTACGAGTAAGGTGGGGGACGTTCACAACGCGGATGGCTAAAGTATCAGGCTGTATAGTGCATCACCTAGTAATTTTCATATCGAATGTAATGTACTTCTGTTTTTCAGACATTGTCACTGGTTTATTATGAATGTATCATAACTTATATTTGGATTATCGATGGTTGTATTAACTAAGAACCGGCGATCCTGCTCCGTATCCAGTGGGGTTTATCTCCTCGGACGGAGGCATCTTTCCAAATATACGGTTCGGCCGGCCGTATGATTTGGGGGTGTTGCACTTAGGGCTTTGGTATCTAAGGCATTCTAACTTCTCTTTGCATGGATTTTCAGATGCTGACTTTGCAGGTTACAAAGTTGATTGAAAAAGCACTTCAGGAACTTGCCAATTCATTGGATCCTCTCTAATCTGTTGGCACTCCAAGAAACAAAACTCAGTTGCTTTATCAACAGCGGAAGCTGAATATATATCTGTTGGAGCATGTTATTCACAAGTATTATGGATTGCTCAACAGTTGAGAGATCTTGGATTTGATTTCAAGAGCATACCTATCAAATGTGACAACACTAGTTCAATATAAGTTACAAAGAATCTAGTTCAGCATTCAAGAACCAAGCATATTGATGTCAAACACCATTTCACCAGAGATCATGCTGAGAAAGGTGATATTGTTCTTGAATTTGTTTCTACTAACATGCAACTTGCAGATATCTTCACTAAACCATTGCCAGACGAAAGATTTTCAGCTCTAACACTGGAATTAGGCATGCTAAATAAAGATGCATTGGTTTAGGGGGAGCATCAGGTAAGGAAGGTAAGTTATTATGTGTTTCAAAGATTTGAACTGATTTTCAAAGCCTTGAAAATCTTTTCAAAGCTTTGATTTTATGTGTTTCAGTTTAGCAGCGTTTCAAGACCTTGAAATTATTTTCAAAACCCTGAAAATAATCCTGATAACTGGTTCGTCACTCCTCTCTTCTTCTCTTCCTCTTTATCTGTTCTTAACCCTTAGGTAGCTCAAGAACAACCCAGAGGTGGGTGAAATTGGAGAGAGAGAGGAGAAAAATAGAGAATTCGTGTGGTGTACTATGACTGAAGGAGTGTGGAGAGACCCCCTGAAATTTCTTCATAATCGGTTTATATAGGCTGCAGGAGAGGTTTTCGTAGCCTCCAAGGCTTCATCTCATCCCTCCAATTCGTCCCAAACCCCCTCCTTCTTTGATTTTCAGACCTTCATGAACCCTAGGTCAAATTGGGGATTTTTGTTTGGATCGTTCTTGCGCCGAATCGAGTAACGAGCAAGGTAGAACGTGGGCTAGGGATCAATTTGGGACCGATTTCATTCAAATTGGTGAAGGTTAGGGTCGGATTTGAAGACGATTTCAAGCTAGAACGAAGCTTCAATGGAAGCTCTGGTTTCTTCCGTGTATTGCTGCGTCGGGAAGAGAGAAACACCCGCTGGTGCTTATCTGTTTTGCCGATTTTGCCAAATGGCCCCCTCAAGTTTATTGGGGGCCTTTAAAATGCCCCCCAACGCATAGAATTAAGGCACAATGACCCCGCTGCTGTTAGAATCATTTTAAATCATCCCTTAGAACGTTTAGAAACACCACTAAGCATCCTCATTCCGTTAAATTCTTTTCTCTTTCGCTCTTGAATGTAACTTTAGCTTTCTAACTTGGTTTGTCTTCAATCTTGGCCTCTCAAATCTTCAATAATCTTCTAATCAAGCACTCCAAATACCTTATTCGTGTCTCTTGACCCTCTAGATATCTTTAGTTCATCTTTAAAGCTCCCCCAAGCTAGACTCTTGCGTTCCAAAGCACGTCATTTCCTACAAAAAAGAGAAAAACAACCAAAACTACAAAGACAAACATAAGTCAGAAATAGGGGTATAATGAATAACTTACACTTAAAAGCAAGTTAAAAAGAGTTAAATAACTTACTAAAGTGTGTAATTTACAATCCTTAACAGTGGCCTATAGCAAAAAATAAATTTGAGACCCTCAAATATTTTCTAGACGTGCTTTGTATTGCAAAGAACTTGAGTGGGAATCTGTTGTGCAGTGTACGTGTAATATACGTGCTACCTTCGTGTTGGCTCGCACGCTTCAATTTTTATTTTATTTATACTATTTTTATTTGTTCCCAATCTCAAATTATTCAAATCATCTGGTATATCATGGAACCTTTGATGATATAGCCAGATTTAGCCACCCAATTGCAAGTTCATGAATTAGCTTTCTGACTTTAATGTCAGACCTGATTTGGATTTTTTGACTGTTCACTTTCCATCCATGATGAGCCTCAATTCTGTCAGTTGCAACACAAAGAACCTTTTTTTTCTCATGAAAACCCCGAACCTGAGTCTTCTAATTATACCTCTTATTCTTATTCTTATATGGAGTGGCAGTGAGCTCAGTTCACTACGATGTCGTTGTGGACCAGACTCCAGGATCTGGAAACTACAGGAGGGTAGGTGATGCCATATCTGCTGCTACCCGCAAAAGCTCGGTTCGGTACAACATACTAATCAGGCGGGGAGTGTACAGAGAAAATCTCATAGTTCCAGCTGACAAACCAAATGTAATGCTAGTAGGAGAAGAATCCAGGCTGACAATGATATGAGGAAACAGAAGTACCTCCCAACAGATTCGGACATACGATATGGCTACAGTATGTATGAAACTAATCCCTCTTCTGGTTTTGTTTACTCTCCAGATGAGGACTTTATGCATTCCATTCATCATCATCATGCTGAAAGGAGTGATGATTGATTAGAAGATGAGAAGGGCATAATGCTGGTATATGAAATATATGTTCATAAAATTTGACATGTATACTGACAAATACTTATGGGAAGACAATTCCAGACGCCTGTAGCCTTTTGAGGAAGTTCGGTAACCAAGAAAAATGCACTTTGTGGATCTGTTTTCAATTTCATGAGAATTGTATGGAATTTTTATCTTGGAAAAACACAAGCAGCAAAATGTCTTGAATTGTATAATATGGTTGTGCACCATACAAACATTCAAAGGAGGATATGTTGTTGAGAATGAATTTAGGCTATCTATTCATGAGAAAGTTTGCAGTTACCAAAGGTTCGAGCCAAAATGAGGAAGGAAGAGTGGCTTGATGCAGTAAGGCTAATGATGTTTCCACCAAGTGTTAATGCCTCCTCTCCACTCTACCATTATGTTCTAGAGTGTGATGACACGTTTGTTTGGTGAATAATACCAAGGTTTTGCAAGTAGAGGCTAACAGCAGAATTGACATATTATGTGCCATTATCAGTCTAGAAGAGCTGAATAGATGGTTTGAACTGATTTTGAACAAAGGCATTAAAAGGCATTAGCAACACTATTATAGATGATGATGATGTTGATGATGATAATGATGATGAATGGAATGCAGAAATTGTTCATCTGAAGAGTAAACAAAACAAAGAAGAGGGGTTAGTTTCTTACCGACCGTAGCCGTATCGTATGTCCGGATCTGTTGGGAGGCACTTCTGTTTCCCCATATCACTGTCTGTGCTGCTCCTTCTCCTACGAGCATTATATTTGGTTTGTCAGCTGGAACTAGGACATTTTCCCTGTACACTCCCCGCTTGATCAGTATGGTGTACCGAGTGGAACTTTCACGGGGAGCAGCCGCGATGGCATCACCCACCCTCATGTAGTGCCCAGAGCCTGGTGTCTGGTCCACTACGACATCGTAGTGGATTGAGCTCACTGGAACACCCCAAAGAAGAAAAAGAAGAAGAAGAAAAAGAAGAAGAAGAAGAAGAAGAAAGGTATTGCCATGAGAAAACAAGGTTCTCTGTGTTGCAACTCAATGTGATTCTTTCTTTCTTGATCAAGCACGACTGAATATGAAGAGGAAGGATGAATATACATAGTTTCTTTCTTTCTTGATTGAATTATTATTTTGGAACTGTGTTCTGTTGTATATGTATTTTCATAATTTTAGTAGTTCTTGTCTTTTGTCAAATTCGTTATTATGATCTTATTTAGAATCTGTGTCAGTATGTATACCTGTTTGTTTTTTAGCTTGTGAGTGAAGGATGAATGTACATGGTAAGATTGTTGTTTGTTAAGAAAACTAGCAAAGTATTATGAGTACCGGGCCCACACCCAAGCCCTCTCATATGGAGGAAAATCTCAATACCTAGGGGTATCACAGTTAAAATTAATTGTGATGCTGGAGTTAAAAATGGTTCTTTTATAGCTGGATTTTGTGGTTAGAAATGAGGAAAACTGGATCCTAGCAGCTGGAGCTATCAAAGGGGTTGGAGTTGATGTTGAAGAAGCTGAATTTTGTGCTGTTGAACTTGCTGTCAAGAGACTGAATCAGGAAGGTTGGAAGCAGGTTTGTGTGGAAACTGACTCTATGTTGGTTGCAAACTCATTCAGAAGTAAAGGTTCGGGAGCTTGGGCCTGGGATGCTAGAAGAAGGGCTTGTCTGCAGGTGCTCAACTCTACTCATAGCTCAGTCACCTTCATCCCAAGAAGTGCAAGTTCTATTGCTCATAGGCTAGTAAATTGGAGTAGAAGTTTTGGTTGTTTTGAATGACTAGACTATGAAAAGTTAAGAGATTTTTGGTAGTTCTGTTGATCTGCTTGTAGGAAGTGATCACCCCACTTAACTTGCCGTTATTAATAACATGTCACTGTTCATCAAAAAAAAAGAAGGCGGCTATTTGGCTTAGTTGAAAAAGACATGTTTATCCCCAATGCCTCTGTTCCTCTTCTCAAACTCGATTGAAGCATGTTACCTTCTGCTCTTGAGCTTGCCTTTTCATCTATGTCTGATTTCCATCTCTCACAGGCGCAAGCAGGGGTTGAGCTACATGGGGGACCGGTGGCCCCACTCAAATTTTTAATTTTGTAATTTTACCCTTAATTTTTTTATAAATTATGACTTAGCCCCACAACTATTTTTGATTAGCCCCTATAATTTATATGCTCTACAATTTAGCCCCCATTAGGTCATCTATTTTTACTTGATTTTAATTTTAACCCCCACTCTAGCATAATTCTGGATCCGCCCCTGGGCGCAAGTTATCGAATCCTCCGTGACAACAGCCGTGGTGTGTGTGTGTGGGGGGGGGGGGATGTTCTTCGGTATGACTGGGCGTAAAGGGTACATAGGCGGTTCATCGAGTTGAAAGTTTAAGTCGCCAAAAAACAGGCGATTTTTGGTTTGTCCCGCTCAAGAGACTTTGGTGCTGCCGTGGTTTCGCTTTCGGTTGTTGTTCATACGCGGATTGATCCTTTTTCCTAACCACTTTTTCACAATCTTGGACTACGAAAGAGGCCATTTTGTCCTATACTCACACTACTCACACTGCCCTGCTCCTATACTCACACTACTCCTACTCCAAGCCGAGAAAAAGACCTTTTTTTTTATACATAAAAAGGGAAATTGTGTAAAATGGGAAAGAAAGTAATACTAACAACTAAATGGAAAGCCGAACTGACGATGGGTTTGGTGATGGTGAAAGGGGTAATGGTAGAAGGGCAAACTGCTCTTCTCCAAACAAAGTATTATCAGTATCTAGGGGATGAGGTAATAATAATCCTTTGTTAACAGGTTTAAAATGGACCCCAAGTTTTCTATAGTTTAATCTTTCTCCAAGCCATTTTGCCGTCAAACATGGGCTTGATTTGGAATGATACCCAATCCCATGTAAACAGGCAAAACAAACTAAGCCTTGAAGTTCTAATAATAATATTTTTTCCTTTACATAGAAATACAAGGGTGATAAGTGGATTAAGTAAAAGAGAGTAACCTGGTTCAAAAAAAATAAAAATAAATAAATAAATAAAAACTGCTTCTGAAAATAAAGAAGAGAGTAATTTGACTAGGCCCTGAGCAATTTCTCCAGGATTGATTGCATTTTGATTTATATATGATGGAGTAATTTTGGAAAAGATACACTTTAACCCCCCATCATGTTTGATGAAAAGACACTTTCAGCCTTCTAGTTAGGTAAATTACACTTTCGGCTCCTTTAGTGTGCCGAATTTCAAAACATATGCACTCCCTAGTTGTCATGCAGTTAGTCTGAGGGTAGGGTTTGTCAGTAATAGTAGATTTGGGGACAAATTTGCACTTGTGGAGTATGAAACGACACAATTAGTGTCCTGTAGTTTGGCACATTAAAGAGACTAAAGTGTCTTTTCCCAAACTAGAAGGGGTGAAAGTGCACATGTGTCAAAACCTAAGGGGGTGAAAGTGTCTTCTACCTTGTAATCTTCTGTTAAATGTTTGTGAAAAACGAAATACCGTTATTCATCGAATGAAAGAAAAATATGAAGAACATACCTTAGAGAGGAGAATTTTTTGTTTGCTCTAAGAGCAAATGATGTGGATTTGTTCTAACCATACAGCACGGGACACGTCGGAGAATGAGTGGCAGATAAAAGAAAGTGAATTCCTACATGTTCCTGACGTAACCTGTGATGTATTGATTAAAGTACCATGTCATATTTGCTCTTGGAGCAAGCAAAAATTACTCCTTAGAGAGAAGGTGATCTCAAGCCGCCCCAAAATCAAACATATATTCAATCCCACACCTCGTTGACTTTCAGCTTCACAAGAGCAGCACCTCTTTCGTCTTCCTCGCCCTCACCAAGAACCACAGTTCCCACTAATCCGAGGATGTTATGAATCTTTATCATTTGCGAAGATTTCGGCCAATTTACCAATTCGCCAATCGATTATGAAATATTGGTAATCGACGACGAGGTTATGTTTAAAGTGGAGCGCTGTCGTTATGCTAAAACTAGTTGGCGTTCTTTACACCTTGGCATCCTCTAATTGGTCCACGTCAATGCCATTGACCGTTGTCATTCATCCGAGTACTACTAGTTATTACTTTCAGGCCCCGCATATTTCTTGAACTTTTTTCATACCCTGAAATATAAAAGGGGTGAGTTGTATTTAATGAACTACCGATTTGAAGAATCCATTTCCCTCTTCTGTGATCTCTTCTCTCTCTCTGTTCTCTCTAAATCTCATCTCTACTCCGGCCAAACTTGTCGGAATTCACCGACTACAACTGTACGTCACGTCAAGTGGTATGAGAGCCTGGTTGCGAACTACAACTGGCGAGACGAATATCAATGTTGTGGAGGAGACTTGAATGAGGTCGATTCCTTTCTGGACGAGCTCCAGGAGCAGATCGGCAGCTTATGAGATTTGAACTCTCAATTGACCGACATGGGAGCTAATTTGAAACCCACCATTGAGGTGAATAACTCAAATTTGAGATCCAACTTTTTAACTGGTTTGGAACGGATTAATGCTAAGTTTGAAGAAGTTATTCAACAACTTTAATCTCTTAGCAAACCAAAAGAAAAATGATGTATGAATCTGACGTCCAAAATGCATATTAAAATGTGTATATCAATTTCTAGGAACCCGAATAGAAAGAGGAATGATAGTTTTGTTGGAAGTGGGAGTAGAGTGAACAATTCTCCAGAAAATGTGTTATCTCTCACAAACTACAACAATGCTACTATACCCTCTACCCAAAATTGAATTTTCTAACTTTGATGGAATGGGTCCCCTGGGGGTGGTTGCAGAAAACTGATAGACACTTTCATATCTACCCTATGAATGACTTGCAAAAGTTGATATTCACTTCCCTGCACTTGAAAGGGGAAGCAGACAGTTGGTTTGTTTGCAGCATTGGATACCATCGCATGAAACTATTTTAGTGACAGAGTATGTGTATAATTTTTACAGAGTATTGCTTGAAATGCTCAATAAATTGGAACAAATTACTACTGTGGTGGAATATCAAGCCAGATGTGAAGCCTTAACACACTTCCTGCCCTTCTTAACGTGTTTTAAAAAGTACAGTCACGAAGGCACTAGAGTTACTTAGACTAAGGATTAACGCATTGCATCCATGGATTGATGAAGATTATTTCATAAACAGTTTGTTCTCTGGATTGAATGAAGACATTCAAAGTGCACTGCAAATGCCGTTTCCTGAAACTCTATCACAAACCAAGGGATTGTCTAGATTGCAAGAGAATCATGTTTCTAAACTGCAGAACACAGTAGAAAACAATGTCAAATGTTGGTTGAAACTCTATATATAACACTCTGAAATTTGATAGGGGTGAATGTGCAATATATACAAAATTGAGTGAGTTGTTACTTTCTTGTTCAACAATGTTTGCTGAAATATGTTCAAAGGAAACGTATGGAATGTGAATTCAAATTGAGCAATTGTGCAATTACTGGTAAAAGTGTAAATTTCAAAAACTATATTGTTCCTCTAATTCAACTATTGCCCTAACTTTGTTAAAATTGTGCATGTACCCCCAATGTGCATGCTTGTCACTTGACTCTATCATTTTGACACCTCGCCCATGAGGTGGCAACGCTCCATTATCCCCTACTCACCATGCAAACTCAGCATGAAATCAGCTGGATTTACTTCACCATCTTCTACATATCTGCTAAGAACACCCATCACCGCCGCCGCTGCAACTACCATCACCACTTCTCCGTTTGAAATTCTACTATTACTGTAGATAAATATCATCTAGAGTAGTTATATCCCTCATACTTTTTAGATTTAGTTGAGGGATCGAATCCAAAAACAGGGTAAGAACTTGTTGGAGCATGGTAGAACTTGTTGTTTCCGGAGCAACTAGGACGGGCTCAACCCGACCAACCCGAACACAGCCCGGACTAAAGTCGGACTTGGGCACATGTTTTGAGTAACTTGGACGGGCTCGGGCAGAAATTATCAACCCGAATTGCAATTAGGGTCGGGCTTAGGTACGAATATTAAACGATGGGTTAGCCCGAATTTCCCGAGTTGTATACTAATTACCTATACATGTTATATTTGGAAAGAATTGTATAGCATATTTATCAAGAATCTATTTTTTCTATTAATTATTAGTGATATTTTTAATTATGTTTATGTTCAAATCTAAGTACATTTTTTTCCACAAAATATCTAGTACTCTTGTATAAACAGATAATTTTTTAAATGACTATAACAATATATAATAATTATTTTTAGCCTTAAAGAACTAAAATATTTAAGTGTCTACAATTGGTATCTATTTTTATATTTAATTTATTAACTTAGCTTTAAAATGACAATATTATTTGAGCTGAATGTGATAATTGTAGTAATTTATTTAGTTGAATGGGCTATCCCGAATACAACCCGAACCCGAATTAGGATGTTTGAATTTGGGCTTGGACGGGTTCGCGATGCACCTAACCCGGGCTGGGCTGGGCTTCGGCAACCCCGACAGAATTCGGGTTTGGGCTTGGACAAGGGAGTCAACCCGCCCAACCCGCCCGAGTTGCAGTCCTAGTTTCCGGTTGTTTCTCTTTGCAAAATGCATATGCATGGCTCTTAATAACCCGAGAATGCATTCTAACATTAAATTACACACAAAACTCATGATTGGATTGGATTGGATTGGTTTGATTCATGAACCCTATGTTTTTTGGCGGCTAAACATGGCCTATTCATGGCCCTGTAATTCCTCGTACGATGAATGATGTGGAGAACTGTTTATTTTTGGGTGTTCACTACACCTTAATCTAGAATGCCATATTGTTGGCATCCTGTAAATTAATCCATAAGACATCTAAAAATGGGATCAAACTAAGGGCAATCTCTTGTTCTTGGATGACATATACATTCCCAGAGTTTGACTAATTGGCATTTCAGCCCCTGTTTTAGTCTAATTTGTTAGATTTAGGCCTACATAGGCACAATTGGGTTCCAGATGATATGGAATGGTCACAGAGACATTATGTCATGTCATGCATCAAGGTTTGAGTGTTTGACTGAAGAAACTATGAAATTACTATTTTACCCCTCGTAAACAACTGAACTGAACTAGGATTTTTAATGAGTCAAACTTAGTCAAACTTGAGCCTTAGATCACAAATGTCATCATGAGAGTCTTTCGTGAAGAACTCTTGGGTAAAAGCTACTTTTTTCCCTTACTCATAATATTAGAGCTTGGTTGAGCTAGTCATTCCAACGAGATAGTTTGAGGAGCCCAAACTAGGCTGGAGACTTCCCTAGATGCTTATTTGTTATTTCAAGTGAATCGGAGTCTCCATTTAGTTCAACGAAATGGATTTTCTAAGTTTTAATTATTTATAGATCGGCCCCTAGAGTTTAACAAAACTTGCAGAAAGACCACCAAAAAGTTGTCCTGGTTAAAAATAACCTAAGATAGCTCATTAAGACTTCAAATATCATGTAAGACATGTAAGTAAATCCAAGACATTAATTTTAACTCTACACAACTCTTATGAAAAATTGCCATTTTGCCGCTCTTATACAGTTAAGTATATGTAGAGTTTTCCAGAAGTTCACCTTGATATGGCATAGAGATTCAGAATAACATTGTGAACAACTTTTCCTGTTTCAAAAACCACGCAGCTTAGTGCAAGTCGACATGGGAACACGGATCGAGACGAGGACGTTGAGCATAAGTTAGATCACAAACATTTTTTTTTCTAATTTTTTTAAGAGTGTGAAGGATATCATAGTCATTTGATTGACAATTAAGGAGTTAAGTCTGAGGGAAATAAGCATTGACAGTCAACTTCCGAGTCTAGTTTGTCAACAAACTAGCAGGAACTTGAAAAATCTTGAAGTAGGGTTTTGAAAATGGTTGAACAGTGATTACAAAACATATTCGGGCTTTTGGTGATTCAATGTATCCAAAAAGACATTGTAGATTGATAATGACATTAAGCCAGGTTCCATACTTATTCATCTTCCAAGTTTTGACTGATTTAAACTCATTTTGCAGCAACTTGGATTTAAGAATTGAGACATTCACAGATTGTGTTGGACAAATTCATCAATCAGGTTTGTAAGATGAGGGTTTGTAAGATGAGGATTGACAATTTACGTTCTTGTGCTAAATCAAAAGTAGCGAGTTGCCTTTTCTGGTAGCGGAAGTTCTCTGAAATGAGGCTAAATTAAAGGTTTCTAAGGGCGATGAAGAGCGCTTCCTAGCTCGAAGGCGGCTGGCATACTCTGAGCAATCCAGCGGCGAGTCAGGTTTTACTAAGAGTGGAGTACAGTCGAGCTGGTCTACGCCCCCTGAAGAAAATAGATTGAAGACACTACTTTTGAGGCACCACATGGGAGAACATGTTTTTACCGTCGTGTGTTAAGCACGAGTTTTAGTAGGTTGGATCGAACCCGCTTTTTGAGGAGTCTGATTGGTTCCCGGCCCAACGGAAGGCTGCTTACTGTGGTGTTCTTTCTTTACGATGATTACGGTTGGGACTCCAACGCCTAACAAGACTTCGTTCGACAAGTGGACAAGAAGAGCCGCGGTTAGAGGAGTTGATTCGGTAGCTGCAGTACCCTTGGTTCCCATCCCTAATCAATAGGGAGATGTCAAGCGTACCCCCGAGAGGAAGAAACCATAGCCCTTGGAACAACCAACCATTGCACCTTACTTCGCTGCCCAGTAAGAAAGAGAAGGAACTCATAGAATCTACAAACAAGGGAACATCTAAACTAGATCCATCTTTCTCTTTAGGTGTAGTACTCTGTCCAATAGAAGCAGTGGGAATTACAGGTACCCTCAGGTACTCGAACTCCAACTTCTCCTACTTCTTCTGCATCATACCCTCTCACTATCGATCGAGTCTTTCACCCTCTCTCTCATGGTGGTTTCGTTTTCGATCGAGAGGAGGTACTTCGCCCGGCGGGCAGACAAAGAAAGCCGCAAAGGTAAGCATCTTTTATGATGGCGATCATGAGTCTATTGATTCCTATTCATTGACTCCTATTTATATAGGAAACTCTTTCACAAATCCTTGTTTATGCAGATAACTCGGTCTTAGTTCCGGTTAGAATTCCGCTATTTGACTTCTTTTATTTATGATCTGGGAGGCCGATGAGAAGAAGGCATTTCTTGGACCTGGTAAGATCATAGTGACAGGAGCCGTTGTCATGATGCGATATCTTTCTCTGGCCGGCAGCTTGCTTGCCTTTCCTCGATAGATCGGTATTCAACTTCTAGTTCTTCTTTTGCCCCTGCTCCCGTACTTTTGTGAAAGTAGACCCCTTATGACCTCACCTTAACTTAGTGATGGGAATCTTTCCCAATGAAAAGGCCTTCGAAATAGACGCTATGAGTAATCTCTTAGTATACCAAAAACAAGCTTTCACAACAAGAAGCCATACAACGTGGATTTTTTTCCCGTGTAACTAAATCCTTTCCTTCCCTTTGTTAGAAAGAGAAGCTTGTCTACGAGCCATACCTAGTCCTAGGAGCGGGTATGATATGGGTATTTTAAAAAGGGGGTTTGGCCCTCAAGATTAGGTTTCTTAGTAGCTGAGCGGAGTGAGCATAGGCCCAGTAGATAGATCAATAGCACCGGATGTCCCGGGAAAAAGGGATAAGTAGAAAGCCAAAGCGGTTGTTAGTGCCGTTTACTTACCAATCTCTGTAATTGGCTTCCTCTTCGAAAACAAACAGAATGTACCAGATTAGATTTAGTCATTGGCTTCGGAAGGATAGGTTAACGGGTATCGGGCGAAGTACCGACTAAAGGGAGAGTAGCCACTTTTTATTTTTCGAGACGACTCTTATGAAGGGAAAAGAGCTTTATTGGCAATATCCTTACCCATAGGAAGATAGAAGTTTTTCAAATGATAGGTCCTTTCCCTTATGGGTCTATCCGCGGCTTCATGCCTGTCCTTATTGGACGTTATCTTACCGCCCCTTGTCTTTCCGGCCGCTTAGCTATATCCATATTTGATTGATTAAATTAGAACATTCCTTTCACTCAGAAACTTCAAACTCTTAATCAAAGGAGTCGCTTTGCCATATGTCCTATAGAAAAATCTTTGATTAGTGGCACCCGTTCTCTGATCTAATCGGATTCGATCCCTCATTAAGATCATGATACCATTCACTCATCCGGATGAGCTCACTAACAAAGAGCTACTATTGCTACTCTAGCGCATTAGCCGACATCGCCTTGAGCCTTCGCTTTCTTTGCTTTCACGTTAACTACAAATTACGTCTTACCGCAACTCGAAGTCCTCGGGAAGAAAAGAACTCAAATGTTAATATAGTGCTGTCTTAAAGAAGGAATCAAGTAACAGAACTCTTCTCTTTCTTAGTGGCATTTGTCTAAGCTACATCATGATATAATATATCCTTAAGTAAGTAAGCTCCGGTACTGTAATAGAAGATAACAGGTGGTATAACAGGGTTTATGAATGAATAGGACAAAAGAATCTATATCCATTCATTCTCGGCTGTTGGTAGGGACTCAAGCCAGTCTCCCGCTTCTACTCACGCGCAAGCAATATACTAAACCGGAGGGCCCGTCGAAGAACAAAGACCATTGGTTGAGTTAGGTTACAGTGACTTACCCCATTCTGGCCCTTAGCATAGTCTTATTCCTGGTTCAAACCTCCTTCCCATTACTCAATAGGGCAATTCCTCGCACATAATTAAGGGAGCCATTGAAAGGTGACTAAAACACCAGAAACGGCGACTACCCAAGCTAATGATAGAGGCAAGAAGACTTTCCAGCCAAGTCCCATTAATTGATCATAACGATATCGTGGAAATGCTGCACGGACCCATATATATAGAAAGAGAAAAAGAATCACCTTGATACTAAACCAGATCGAGCCCGGGATCTTATTGAAAATGGGAAGATCTAGGATAGGCAGCCAACCTCCTAGAAAGAGCAATGTGCATAGACCACTCATTAAGATCATATTGGCATACTCTCCCAAAAAAATAGAGCAAACCCCATTGAAGAATATTCTACATTATAGCCTGCAACTAATTCCGCTTCCGCTTCTGGGAGATCAAACGGAGCTCGATTAGTTTCTGCTAGACAAGAAATAAAGAACATAACCAATACAGGGAACAAGGGAATACCGAACCATATCTGCTTTTGCGCCATGACAATCTCACTCAAATTACAAGAACCTACACATATTAGTACAGTAATAAGAATAAGACCTATAGATACTTCATAAGAGACCATTTGAGCTGCAGATCGTAATGCTCCTAGAAAGGCATATTTCGAATATAGAGGTTGGTCGTAGACCAACAATCAACGAGTTGATCATATCCTTTGAACCGTATGAGCACGTCCTCTGTCACCCCCCACCGCGCTTACGGCTCTATACCCCAACCCAACTGGCTCTGGCCCCCGGTCCTTCGTGGTACTTCGCTCCCTCTCCTTTTAGTCGAGTCGGGTTTCACCCTATCTCCCTACGGTCTTCAGGTCTAAACCCAATCTCCCTATTGGTCTTCAGGTCTCGCTTCGCTCGCCCCCTCTCACTAACGTTCGACAAAAACGGCCCTTCGCTCTCGATCGAGCTAACGCAACTATTCGAAGGGTAGGGGGCGACGTACCTTCGATCGATAGGGAGATTGGGTTTACGCACTCGAATAGTCCACGCGGGAGAGGGGGCAAAGTACCGAACTTATTTATTAGTCGAAGATTATGCTATAATGTCCTAACTAAGTCGAAGATTACGTTATAGTATCATCAACATCTTCTCTTACACTTGCTCCTGCTTCCATAGTTTCGTTTCCATAGTCTCGCTCATGAGCTCCAAAGACTACCTAAATTGTGTAAAATATGTAAATTTATCCAGTTGAGGCATTCAGAATGGATAAGAAATTCTTCCAGCGGAACCATTTCCTTTCAAGAGAAGGCCGTACGAGTAGTGAAGAACTATAGAGGTCGGTTGGTTGTTGACCAAGAAAAGCATGGGATAGAGACAGAAAGGGAGGAGATTAGAAGGTACTACCGAAAGAGAAGATGAGTCTTTCTACCGAGAGAGAAGATGTAGCGGTAGCCATACTCTTCGACCTTATATATAAATAGAATATAAGAAGCCCCCTCTCCTTTTAGTCGAGCCGGTCTACGCCCACCCTCTCCTTTTAGTCGAGCACATAAACCCCTCTCCGGTGGAAACATCAATGGATTTCCCCGAAACGGAATGTACGGAGTCGGCTGGAAGGAGAAGCGGTCGAAGAGAATGCTGTTTCTTCTCTTGTTGAAGAGTGAGAGTTACCTGGGCTGAGAAATATGAAATTCTTTTAAGAATTTACTTCTTATCATACTCTCGAATAAGGGGCTTAGTAGCGAGTTGCCAGGCTTCGTTGATTGACAATTTACGTTCTCGAATAAGTGACAATTTACATACAAGAGGGGTATTTTCATAACTAAATACTAACTAACAATATTGACACAATATATTATTTTTACTTTTAAAAATTAAATAAATAAATATCTTAAAATTTTCAAAATTACAAAATAATTCTAAAATACTAGAAAATTATAAACGTCAAATGACAATCATATATTTTAAAATTAAGAACATGTCAAGAATAAGTTTGAAATATAAATTTCTTAAAGTTGTCATATATTTTTTTTTCGAAATTATCAAATAACCCCAAAAATTCACAAAGCCTTTTGGGGGCGAGGGGGTCACTTTCACACGCCCCAAATTTTCTAATAATTGTAATGACCTCCTCTATTTTTGGCTGATATTTTCAGTTGTGCCCCTACATAGTACTTCCTCCGTAACGCCTCTTTCTCTACGCTTTGACTTTTCGACTCGTATCTAGGTCACTTTGATTGGGTGATTTGGATCGCAAAACGATACAACTTTTTGATATTTTTTTCAACAGAGGTAGTACTTCCTCCGTAACGCCTCTTTCTCTACGTTTTGACTTTTGTCACTGTTCACTGGGTCACTTTGACCGGGTGATTTGGATCGCAAAACGATACGACTTTTTAATAATTTTTCCACCGTGTTATAAAACAATTTTACTCTACAACACCATGAAAAAATTATCAAAATATTAGATCGTTTTCCTATCTAAATCACCGAGTTAAAGTGACCCAGTGAACAGTGACAAAAGTCAAAACGTAGAGAAAGAGGCGTTACGGAGGAAGTACTACTTCTGTTTCTTCTCTTTCAACTTACTTCACTTTGACACTATTCACTGGGTTACTTTGACCCGGTGATTTGGTTAGCAAAACGATACACGAGTTTGGTAATCTTTGCATGATCTTGTAGAGTAAACTTTACTCTACAATACTATGGAAAAGTTGCAAAAAAAGTTACATCGTTTTGCTATCCAAATCACCGAGTCAAAGTGACCAATTACGAGTAAAAAAGTTAAGCGTCATTGAAAGAGAAGAAATAGAGGTAGTACTGAATATCACCTTTTCAGCTACTATTTAAAACTGTGATCATAAAATAGTAGACAATTTTTAAAAAAAATACAAATACCTACCCCTTAAAACATTTTGTTGAGTATCTTGTTTTTGCCCATAATTTGTTAGCTTATGAATATAATATCAAAAGTTTCTAAATTATGCCCCCACTTTTGTGCAATTCTGACTAATCCTACCCAAAACCATGAAACGATACCAACTTACTCCATCAGCACCAACCAGACCAAACCCAGACTTTGCAAGTGACATTTTTTGCCCCAGTCCGTTAATTTGAACGGAATAGCACAAAAACTATACCAAGGGCGGGGTAAAATACATCATTCGGAACTACAGGGGGTAATTTTGCAATAAACCCCGATTTAAATGGGTAAAATGAAATTAACTCATTTCTCTATTTCCCTTCCAAACACTCCCAACTGCCTGCCTGGACAACAGATAGATGGCAGCAGCAGCGACGGCCTCGCCGGTAATCAACCTCGCCGCCGGCGTCAACCTCCGGTCATCTCCTTCACCTAATCGGACTCTTCCCTTCAATTTCGCTCCTCAACCGACACTTCCCTATCTCCATTGCTACACAACCAGTTTCACCAGGCTCTCGAGGCTCAGCACCATCAGTCACGCCAAGGTCCTCTTCAACTCTCTCTCTCTCTCTCTCAAAATTTGAGTGATTGTGTCTGTATCTGAACGCATAATCCATAGATTCGTGTTTGATTTTTGATTGATTTGGTAGTGACTTAGGGTTTTGTGTGTTAGCAGACGAGTGGTGGGGAAGAATTTGGGGACATTGATGAAGCGTTCTCTTATAACGACGATTTGATTGGTGAGGAATACGAGAGCGATGAAGATGAGGAGGATACAGAGAGCAGTATCGATTTGTTGTTCAGGTTCCTTCAGAGCATGTTCAGGAAGGTCTCCAAGCGAGTGAGGAAGGCATCTCGCTCCGTCTTACCTGCTGTCATTCCTCCCCAGCTGGTAAAGCTTTTCTCCTTTCCGATTGTTTATGTTTTTCAACATTAATATGGTGATGGAATTTCGCAATGTGATGGAAATTAGTGGAAATGCAAATTTTGTGTTTTGAAGATGATAACATGGGAGGCTCACTACGAAGGAATCCGAATGCCACACACAAGTAGACAACTTCAACAGCCACACTTGTCATCTAGTATCTATCATAGCACTAGTTTTGTATTCAGTATGAGACCGTTTGTACTTGGTAGAGTCGGCACGCTAGGTAAGTGTTTTTGCAGAGGAGAGGGGTTACGGAGGAGTTAGATGGGAGGATGAACATATCAATAGAATTTGCACACAGCTTGATATACAAAGAAACATATCTTTGAAATACTAAAATTGTGCACTAATCAATAAGGACAAGGCTGATGCAATAAAATGAAATTATCCCCCATTGTCATAAAAGATCAGCACCGAGTAGGCTCGTATTATTCAATGAATAATACCGTCCTGGTTGTTGATTTTAGTAAAGGTGTTGATGAATTCTCAAAAGTATTCTGAATGATGCTATCATGCATCACTCAATCGTGTTGTGTGTTACCCTATCATTTCTAAAGGTGCTTGGTACTATCTGACATGTATTGCAACTGCTAGTAGAGTTCGAGGGAACCGTGTTGTGTGTTATTTAGTTATTCTATACACGCAGAGTTGCTCACATTTGCAACTGAAAATTCATTCGGTTTTGATGGAAAATAAATATGTTGTCATACAAGAAACATAACTTGCTTACTCAAGGTTACTGTAATTTGCCAGCTTACTTTCCTATCCACATTCCACACCAATGAAAAGCTGTATATGCCCAATATTTATGTTGAAATAGTAATTGGCAAATTAAATAACAACAACCACCCCTGCCAAATACTGGAATGAGCTGATTCAAGTACTTTGCTCAGACTCACTTCACCGTTGTCTAAAGAAATCTTGATGAAGAACTATAGTAAAACATTTTAAGCAGCTGTAACTTGACACACTCTCAGGATCTCTCATGCTAGCTTCTATAGTTTGACCAATTACCCCTTTCAGCCATAGGAATCTTCCTCTTCCCTTATGTCGTGCTCTCAATATTCACAAATCAAAGGATTCAAAACAATCAACAGCCCACTAGCAGATGGGATGGAGTTTTATGGATAAATTGCCAACATCATCAAACTATCAGAAAATCTTAGATTAGCTTCTTACGGCTCGTGATAGATTCCTATCATCTTTTAGTCAGCAGAATTCATTAGTAGATTAATCTCTACTAAACCCTCAGAAGTTTACCAAAAATAAGCACTTCTTCCACTTGTAAGGGTCGCCAAGTCGACCCTCTTGAACACCTCCATCTCTCGATTTTATTAGATCATGCGTGCATTTACTTGTCAGACTATTACACTGATATAGGGCCACGAGTCGTCAAAGCCTGCCAGCAATCAGATTACAGTATAGTAGAGAAAATGGCAACCCTATTAACTTATTTATGCCTCGAAACTCGGCCTTTAAAGTACTGGTATTGAATCGTGACAATGAAACACGTTTTATCTGATAAATAGTTCAATTAATGTGGCCATGTACTTAAAAAGTTAAAATATTATAACTAAGGCATATACTTTATCTCCAAGCCCCTCTCCATTTATCTAGCGATAAAATTAGAATGGTTCTTGATTTTATAACTTATTTAAGCTCTTATTATTCAATGAATAACCCTGAGTTGGTTCTTGATTTTCGTAAAGGTATTGCTGAATTCTCAGAAGTAAATATAATGATGCTATCATGCATCACTCATAAAAAAATTGATAAGCCATTCAGTCATTTCTGAAGTTGCTTGGTACTATCTGACAAGTAATGCAACTGCTAGTAGAGTTCAAGGGAACCATATTGTGTGTTATCTTGTTAGTGTCTACATGCAGAGTTGTTCACATCTGCAACTGAAAATTCATTTGAATTTGATGGAGAATAAGTATGTTGCCAAGCTCGACCCTCTTAAAGACTTCCAACTCTCAGTCTTATTAGATCACATGTGCATTTACTTTCAGTCTGTTACACTGCTACAGAGCCAGAAGTCGTTAAAAGCGGCTACCAGTGATCAGATTACAGTCTAGTAGAGAAAATGGCAACCCTCTTAACTTATTTATGCCTCGAGACTTGGCCTTTTAAGTACTGGTAGCGGATCGCGACTGTGAAACAAGTTTAATCAAATAAATAGTTAAGTTAATTTGGCCATTTTACCTACTTAAAAAATTAAAATAACTGAGGCTTATTTTTTTATCTCCAAGTCGGTTATTTATCTAGCGAGTTACTAGTTTTCATGTGTAACTAAACCCTATACTGGGAGAAAGGAGGAATAGTGAACTGATGGAGAATCCTCTGAGTGAAGTTAAATACAGAAGAAAAGTTTCAACCAGAGAAATAAGTCTGAACTATGAAGCTGGAAAATCAAAACGATGGGGGATATGTCCTCTTGAGGGTCTGCACGACTATCTTCTCATAATAAAAAAAGGGACATTTTTAGATGTACTTTTGTATGAAATAAGGGAAAGGACAAAGAAAGTATGTGTATAGCAGTGTCACCCTAAGTCACCGGGAGCGAGAGCGCGAAAGCGACCAAATCTAACCAAAAATGTATTTGAGAGCAGCACGAGAGCGCGTATACAAACCATATTTTTAATATAATTTTATGTATAAACATAATATGAATTAAACTTTTGAGTATTCTATATATTATGGAAATAACTATAAAGCATATGTATGAGACTATAGCTTCCCATACTGAAGAATGGAATGAAAGTTAAACTTGACTGAGTGTTAGCAATGAGAACTTGAGATAGAGTGAGCTAGCGGGCTACACCAGGAAGGTGTTGTTTAGGTCATTTTTACTTTAAATTTTCATTTGGCTTAGATTCAAACAGGTCTGGTAACTTATTAGCTGAGAAAGTACAGAGAGTTGGTACAATTGTGCTCTAGAATTTTGGGAGCGAGAATTATAAACGAATTAGAGCTGAATGCGCCAGAGCGAGGATTGGGAGCGAGAGCGAAGCCCCTCCAGGGGTTTTAGGTGATCTAGGTGTCACCTTTAAGACCCAGGATTGACAAAATGAATGTTTTCCAAACCAAAGGTTGAATATTTATGAAATCCCTTAGCTCTGCTTGTTTCATCAAAAAAGTAGTATCTGGGAAAAGATATTTGCTAGATTTCCTTGCCAAATATTTGAACCTAGGTAAAAGGTTCCTCGATCCTGCTTTCTGTGTGATTCAAAAGTCAAACATATTGACCTTGCTTGGCCGCATCGATTAGCCGGACCGGAAAAGTTTCTTTTTGTTTTACTTCTTTGGTTCTATTGTATAACTTATGTTTTTACTTACCATGTCGCATGTTGGCTCTTGAAGTTGTAGAAGAAACTTTAAATTTGGGATAAGAGAAGTAGCATGACAAGACACTATTTAATCTCATCTTTTAAATGCTTGTTAGCTTTGTAGGCTTTGCATGAAAGATTCTTTTTTGGTGCTTGTCATCTCATTTGGCGAATGCAGCTTTCTTTTGCAGTTGATGGGGTACTTCTTTTGGCTTCACTCTCTATCCTGAAGGCTTTTCTTGAGGTATGCCTTTGCCGCTGAAATGCTCATTCCATTTCTCCAGTTACCTCTAGTTTCATAAATAAGGTGCATGTAGGAACTCTTTATGTTGTTCTCTGTCCTTCTGTCTGCCTTGAGCTGTCAAATGGGCCGGAGGACTGTCGGCCCAGCCCGTTTTAAGGTTGAACCGGGCCATCAGGGGGGCAGGGTGGTCCAAGACCAGCCCTAGCCCGTCTAGGTAGTGACACACACACACACACACACACACAACATATCTATACACACACACACGTGCATATAGTGAAAAAAATCAACGGGCTAGGACCGGTCCACCCATGGGGCTCCGGTCCTGTGGGCCGAACCGGTTCTAGGAATTCAACTTTGAGGCTCGGCCTGGGACCGGCCCTCCTCAGTCCAGGACTTCCCAGGACCAGCAGTCCTTCATCCCGTCCCATCCCGGGCCGGGATGGCCCATTTAAAAGCTCCAGTCTGCCTTGGTTCTAATATGTGTGTTAAAATATAGAAGTAGGGAGTACAACAAAACAGAGGAAAATGGATATTCACAATGGTTTGGTTAAAAGACACTTTCTACCCCCTACAATTAGGTAAAAATACACTTTGCATCCCTGACGTTTGAAAAATTCCACTTTCCACCCCTGAATCGGAAAATCGCCAGGACACTTTGCATCCTTCTGTCATGTTCCGTCCGTGAATTCACTTTTAGTTTTTTTTGGACAGTTTTGCCCCTAAATTGAGTAAAAGTCTATTATACACTAAACTTACTGACAAAATTATACCATTCACCAATAATAAATTTTTCTCTACCTATTTGAATCTGTGAAGACCAAGAACAATTGAAGAAAACTGTAGCTTTGATTTCCAGCAAGGTTATTATGACTACTAATAATGGTCTAATACCCAAAATAGAGATTCTCATTACTACCCAAAATCATTCACCCTTTTCACTCAAACTGAAGCATATAACTGAATGAGAGGAAGAAGTACAAGCTACAGAGAAGTGAGCCAACTGATTCTGAGTTTTAGAAATTAAAACAAAAATCCAAGAATTAAACTTAGAAGTTATAGCCTTAATATCCTCAATGACTGGGAAAGTTTCTTTTGCTGCAACATGGTGAGGTTCCCACTTAATCTAATTGAAGAGCCTGTCATTTCTGAAACTTTTAAATTCCCAGCAAAATTCAGCAAAAAACCAAAATTATTAAACCCAACTCAAATGGAAACCATATTGACAAGTCCAAAATCAAAATCCGAAAATTGAAAACCACCCAGACCCCAAATCGATTCCACAGAAAGATATCGTGCATATCAAGAAGAAGGGAAAGAGATCAACAGAAAGAGATATTATCTATGTCCAAGTCGCAAAAACTCAGACTTCGACGACGAGCAATGTCTTCCAGAACCCATAAATTTTTCGGCTGGATTTCGAAGTCTCTGTGTACCCTGAAGGAAGGCGCTAATTGATTTCTTCAATTACGCGAAAGTTTCCTCGGTTCGAAATTTGTAAATCGGCGATGGATCTTGGCCGCGGTGGAGGTTGAGGACGATGACCCTCAGTTCGCCATACTCTCTCTCTTATAGATCTGTGCTTCTATCTTCGTCGTCCTCTTCCTCTCGCTTTTCGTCTTCGATCTTCTGGAACGTGAGGGTAGGAGGGAGAACCAAGCAGAGATGGCCTGGGCTACGTTTGGAAGGAGAAGAAGTTGGTCCGAAATTCCGACGGGTGCGGGTGGGTGGAGGCGGAGAAGTTAGAGAGAGAGGGCTAGGTTAGCTAAGAAGATGATGGACGAGAAGGAACTAGGGGGTGGGTAATTTTCTAAAATTTTTAGGGTAGGTTCGTCTTTTCAAACAGCCGTTAGGTATCTGTCAGTTACGAGGGTGCTAAGAGGAACTTTTCAAATGTGAGGGGTGCAAAGTGTATTTTTACCTAATTATAGGGGTGGAAAGTGTCTTTTACCCTTTTCTTTTTTATGCAAACAACACCGCGTGTTTACATAAATCTGATATCAGGAAGTTTATTAGTATATTTTACAGCGGGTAGCCGGGTATATGTTATGATGTACCACGGGTCTATTATATTATCACATGTTCATACGTAATAACTTCATGAGTATTTTCTTTCTCAATTATTGTACTGCGTTAGTCTATAGCTCGTTGGATATAAAATCATAAATGCAAAGATGCAGATGCGGATGGGTTTTGGTTCCAGCGGTACCAATTCCTTCTTCTGTTTCATCTGTCCTTGGAAACAATACTGGAAATCATCTGGATGTGACAATTTTCGTTTCCTTTTCCTGCTCAAACAGACTCCAAACAGAGGATTACACTTCAATGGATGCATAACATGTTAAATTGAGATTTAGGGTCACGGATCGAAATTCGATTTTATTGACTCACGTGAGTCGTAAAGATAGACTACAATATTGTTAAGTAGAAGAATAATATGCTCCATCAAACTGCATGTGGTAACTACAAATTCATTTTTCATCATAAAGCAAACTCAAAGTTTTAAGAGCCCATTATGGGTGATTGGACGGAGTCACACGTACTTAAAATATAGAAATGGCAAAGTCATGGGAATGTTCCCTCTTGATTCATATTAATTGTGTTTAAATTCCAAAATGCGATTCACGTTGTTTCATGGGCGAATTGAGTCGAACTATAAATGGATGTACATACCTATGTGGGAGTCCATGCATCACATTGTCCTCCCCTATAAAGGGGTTGGAAGGGATTAGTTTTGTCTAATCATAGGCTTCGTTTTTGTTAGAATTTGCACACTGATTAGAAAATAGTAACTGAGAAGTTTCATAGCGATGATTACTGTTAATTGCAGGTGGCTTGCACCATCGGAGGAACTGTATTTGTGGTGATCTTGCTTGTACGTGCGATATGGGCAGCGACGTCGTATTTCCAAACAAACGGGAATAGTTTCAACCAAAACGGAAATTCCTATGGCAGAACACAACCTGTAGGGTAACAGTTGATTACCCTTCGGATCTATTCCTTACATATATTTATAATTATGACCTGAGACTCTCCGGGACATACACCATTACTGCACCAAAGTTGTATAGTTGAGTCTTTCAAGGGAAGGATACTCCCCCAGCTTGCTTGCTTCCCGGAGTTGTTATATTTCATCACAGCTTACAAAATAAGAACTGTGCCAATCCCAGATATAGAAGTTTTTTTTTTGTAGCAACTTGGATGTGTGTCGTAAGGAACACTGGGCATTGTATCAGTAATGATATGGCGATTTTAGTCTCTTGTGTCATATATCACATTACGTTTGTAATATCTCAAGCTTTGTTTCGGCAATTATGCATGTTAGTCTCCAGTACATCTCGATACTGGGATGGCGTATCCCTACTTTTGTTTTGTCTTTCTACCGAAATAGTCATTATTATAATGCTTGACTAAACATTTCGGACCTGCCCAAAGGTTTATTTCTACGCGTTGTCAACAAGGTTTCCGGCAGAACTTAATAGGTAAATATCTTTCCAGGATGTTCAAGTTCTCTGTGTGAAGATGTGGTCTCTGGTGTAGAAGGCCCGGGTTTGTCGTGGTCTTTCATCTAGAAGGCCCGGGTTTGTCAATTTGAAACTGAACTTGTTCTTCAATTGCAATCCATAGTTGTCAATTTGAAACTGAACTTGTTCTTCAATTGCAATTCATAGAAGATTGGTTTACTTGCTCATAACTTGAAGGTTCCGGAGCTTGTATTGATGGATTATTGCTCTTGGATATCATATCTTACTAGTCCCAGACTGGATTAAAATCTGCAATGCCAAACATACGCTTACAGTAAAGAGCGTGTGTTCGGATTCGCAGTGTCAAGGTTAAATTGCCAAATGTGCCGCTAACATCCTACGATGTCTAACCAAATTTGCAATTAACACCCTATGATGTTACAATCAAAGCTGAAACTATTAGGAGCTTCAATTTATATGAAAAGTAGAAGTCTGATCAACAAGTCAATAAGTCGATGCATAGAGGAAAACTTCCTGTAACGTCTATGTACATTAACCAATAGCTTCAGTGACTAAGCGGCCGCCCGTAGCTCGCTGACCGTGGATGGTTAATTAGACGTGCATTGGACTAGTGACTTAAACCATATTGGTGCGATGTACTAGGCTGAATCAGATAACGCCGTGCAGAGTCCTTGGCTGTTTGCCTTGGCCAAGCCTTAGCTTGGTACATGGCTAAACTTGCGGGCTTCAGTAGATGGACGTTGCCTAACAGCAGACTTGATGTCTGATCGTGCAGTGGCCTTGAGTTGGCTTGGTGCAGACGGTGCTGATACATTCAGTCCGGCCTGATGCAATTGATGGACTGGACAGCTTGCTGAACAGTTGTGGGCATATTTGAATTGTTGTTACTTGAATCTGTTGTAAACTCCTCTTAACTACCTATATGGCTGTTGTATAAATAAATATGTAATCTGAACTCATTGTAGCCTTCATTAGTCGCAATAAGACATTGTATTTTTCAGTCCACAATACTCAGTTGCCTAGTCCCGTCTCTTCGTTGCTAGTTCTGACTTAACGTCCAAAACAAATTGCTGAACCAAGAAAGTAACCTTGGTGCCTCACTGTCTATTGAAATTAATAAGACTTTCTAACTGTGATTAGTCAAACAACACTGTTTCATATCAAAATGGTGCGTTTCTACTTAATCCAGCTAGATGTTGGTTAGTTGGATAATAAGGAAAGGCGGTTTATTTTCATTTAATTTACATTTGAATTTCAGTTGCATTTAGAGGAGATATAAGGTGTATGAAAACTGCATTTCGATTTTCATGAATTTCAGATCATCCTCCTCCCTCATTCTTCATCTCGGTTTATTCGTTTCCTCTCAATTTCAATATGGTATCAGAGAGCCAGGTTTCTGAATAATTGGTGCTGAGTTTTGTTTCTTATCGCTTCGTTTTGTGGTAGCAGTTTCTTCTGTTGATCAATGGCTCGCAATGGAGATGAGAGTGTGGCTCGATATCGTGTCACGGAGATTTGAGATCTGGTAATGCGCCGTCACCGTATTTTCTGAGTAATTCAGAAACTCCAGGTACGGCTCTAGTGACAGCTTTTGACTGGTAGCAATTTTCCTCCATGGTACAGATCTATGATTGTAGCATTGGAGGCGAAAAACAAATTTAATTTTGTTAATGGAGTAATACATGAACCTGAGTTGGATTATGATCTGTATACTGCCTGGAAAAGATGTAATAGCATGATAATTTCCTGGTTAATTAACTCAGTTTCACCTGAGTTTGCTGCTAGTGTAGTTTATAGAGCTATAGCTAAAGAAATGTTGTTAGATTTGGTTGAGAGATTTTCACAGAGGAATTTACCTCATGTTTTTACATTAATTACAACTATTGCCAATATAAGACGAGGTGACTTAAGTGTAACACTGCATATTTCACCAAGTTAAAGTCTCTGTGGGATGAATTTGACAATTTGAATATTAGGCCAGTGTGCAGTTGTGGTGTGCTTAAACAGTGTAGCTGTCATGTGATGTTTTGGGTGCTATACAAAGTGCACAGAATGAGGCAAACTCTAAGCAGTTTTTAATGGGACTTGACAGCTGCTATGCTTCTGTGAGAGATCAGGTTTCGCTTACTGATCCTCTACCAAGTCTGAACAAAGTGTTTGCTAAAATAGTTCAACAAGAGATGCAAGGTGAAGATACAATCTTAAATCACATTTCACATGCTTGTGAAGATTCTCCTCGTTAGAACAGCAAATTAGAAGCAGTAACCTAATAATATACACGTTACACTGGAAGAGTAGCAGGTAATAGCATACTATAGAAGCGAAACCTTGAATTGATGATATTCATGACTTCCATATCCTCTTACAACATCCTTCAATGAAAGGATGAAGCTGCGAATATAGGCATCAAAATTATAAGGATTTAGGGAAAGGAAACATAAACTAAAAACACTCGCAGTAATAGGCTGTTTGTAGGGAAGAAAACTAGCTTCCAAAGGAGAAATACGGTGTATTCTGTTATAAGCTGCAAATTAAGGGCTGAATGAACCCTCACATTAGCCTGAAAGCGAAGCTAATGTGTCCAAGTTATACAATTCAAGCATGCCCAAGTTCACCATCAGATTTCAAACATTTCACACTATTCTCTTCAACTTCCAGCATAAGAATAAGAAAGTTCTCTCCCTTCTCCAACAAAGATAAGAGACGTAAGGAGTAAGCCAAAAAAATATATAGGGCAGTGGCTATCACAACTAAGATTCCAAGCCTCTGCGGAACACATAGTCGCAAAAGAAAATTTAATTGAAGTTATCATAACATATAGGCATACAGCTGACAGACTAAACCCGAATGTGTAAATTAAAAGCTCCATAAAAGGAAACACGTCACAAAACAGCTCTAATAAAATCCACGAGAGCCTCGTGGTTTCATATTTCCCCTAACTGAGTAGCTTCTCAAAAAAGATCAGATTCCAAAAAGATTTGTCTTATTAAGCACGCACGCAGCTGCATCCATGTTCCCATCATGCTACAGGTCGCGACAATCGTCATTTGATGACAAAATCAGAACCCTTAGTCTGGACTTAATTCTTCCAATGTCAGAACCTTTGTTTCTCCAGGCAGTTTGAACACCGCACACCTAAACCAGCAACAAAAATACTTCAAATCAGAACTAGAACGTTTACAGGGGTGCAACGCAGTCTTGACACGCAGGACAAGTTAGATTATTGAATAAAGTATGCACTCGCAGAAGAATAAAGCGATGCAAATGCAGAATGTAGCTGAAAATGTAGAAGCAAAAAGTTCTTCATGCTTGGTTTGAACCGTAGCCTATCAACGTGTATGTTCGTTTCTCAAATCTCATTCCCTTGAATTGTTTTTAGCTTTGGATCTCCATTGTTTGGGGTGAAGCTGTACAAGGATCACGGATTCATACTGAGCTGCAATGAATTACTACGACTTCCTTTCATCTCAATAGAAACCTTCCTTGATTCTACTTACATTCTTTAGCCAACATATTAAGCTGCTTGGATACTTGATTTTTTTTTTTTTTTTTTTTTTTTTGAGAAACTTGGATACTTGATTACTCAATAACATAACCAAAGAATGGCTTACAACACTTTTGTATCCCTTGCGTACACATGTTTGCCACCAAGGTGTACTTAAGGCTTTAGATAACACAGAAACAATTTTGTCTAGCCAGACCACGGACAGCAGCAGAACGTATCCATTCTATGCTTACTAAGGACAACGAGGTAGTCTAGGACATAGAGCCTTCAGCATAAGGAACCAATAAAATTTGGATTTTGTATCGCACGTAAGATTTAGTCATGCCAGGTAAGCTTGTGTGCTCCATAGATTCAGAAACTTATTTGACGGATTCTGAAATTGCTAATATAGACTTACCAAGCTCCATTGACATCTAAAAGACTAAACGCATTCACCTCAACATGACTTAGCCAAGGAAGAATTCTACTTCCTCTGTTTCTTCTCTTTCTTCCACTTTTGAGTTTTACCACTATTCATCAGACCGCTTTGACCCGATGATTTGATTAGCAATACGATCTAATTTTTTGGTAAATTTTCATGGTGTTGTACAATAAACTTTACTCTACAACACTATGAAAAATTACCGAAAAATTGCATCATTTTGATATCCAAATCACCGAGTCAAAGTGACATGTCTACGGATGAAAAAGTCAAAGTTGGAAGAAAGAGAAGAAACAGACCAAGTACTATTTATGAATCAATGAGCACACTATCAGAGTCACATTCCTGACCAAGTGAGAGAAACATCAACCAGTTGGAAGCAAGTTGTAATATCAGATGCAATCTCAAACTCAGTTCACATGCTTGTAAAGATCAGCTCAAAAGAACACCTAATTAGGAGGATGAACTGAATTAAGACTAATGGAGTAGCATGTATTAGACACTAGTGAATTCTCGCAGATTCTATGAATCCCGTCCAGTTTTTGTCATGACTGAACATTGTATGTAGCCTTTAAGTTTCTCAAGTAAAAAGGCAATGAATATAACAACAAATTTTAGAAGAAGACATACCTTGATTTAATATTCAACACTTCCACATCACCTCCTACGACAGAATCCTTCAACGATATGAAGCTAGGAGTAAAAGGAATTGCTTCATATTCAGTCTTCAGACCACAGAGATTGAGAGGTCGGAAATCCGCACTATCAGAGTGGTAGTAAAACAGACAGTTGCTCAAACCATGAAACAAGATTAAAGCTCCGTTGGTCAAAGCAATCATTGGTTCAAATACACCGAACATCTGTCTTCCATTCGGAGTTGAGGTATGAAGAACGTGCTCCTTTGTCCAGGACTCTTGGACACCGTAGTCTCTCATCACCCACAGGAAAACTTCGTCGTCAAAGTGATGGCACATACAGAGGAAGCCTCTCAACTCTCCAAGCGAAACCTCCTCACGCGAGCCAAAATAAAATGATATGTCAGGGTCTTTAGGTGGTGGCGGAATTGGCTGGAATTCCTCGCTGTCAAAGTTGAAGGCGGTTATGTAGTCTAGTTTTCTCTCATCTAAATACAGCCAGTGAACCGCTCCATTCAGGTAAGTTGGGAATCCTAGCATGTAGGGTGAGCAAGGCGCGTCACCACCAATCATTCTCCAAGAACTCGTGCCAAGCGTGTGTACCTGAGCCAGTCTTTGTTTATGTACCCGTCCCCCCGTGATGGGTTCTTTAGTCAATTCCGTATGCCATTTGTAGGACATCGTAATCACCTTGTACTGGTTAGCTTGCGGACTGAAACCCAAAGCACAATCACTTCCGGTTTTGAAACACTCATCATGTGCCTCTGTCAAAGCAGGGAGGTTTATATACTCTCCCGTGACGGGGTTGCAAACAACAACAGGATCATTCTTAAGTGGTTCGGACAGTAAAAACAGACCGCGACATGAATTCACAATATTGAATCTGTGTTTGCTGGGCCTCGGTTTGATGTTATTAGCATAATTAGCATTATTATTTTCCCAATAATTAGCGAGCAACGAATCAGAATCGCGCAACGGGATCTTTAACTTGGTTTTCAGCTTCTTGTTGTAGATACAACAGTTACACGGCCAGTAACCCTCATCACCATAATGATTGACATTGGTGAAATCATGTGGCTCGACCAAGTAAAGGGTTCTCGACACGTAATTTGACGACAAAGATCGAAAGAGGACAGAGACTTGCGATTTCTCAAAATGCAGGTTAGCAAAATCGGGGTCGGAAATAAGACTGCGCCATGTTTTGCACACGCATTTGCAGACGAGTAATCTGTTTATGGAGAGCCTAAGTAGGATATTATCTGATACGACCGAAGTAGGGATTTCAAATATGGAGCGACTAAAGTTCCTTTTCTTAGAATAACACTCCATGGGGAGATCTGTTTTGGAAGAAATTATTACTTCACCACCACGCTTTATGGTGGTGGAATCGGAGACCCTAGCTTTAACTCCTCTGTGACAAAGCAGAGAGGCATGAAGATTTTAATCAGATGTAAATCACAGAGAGGAGAGAAAAGACTAACCAGAACCCAAATGTGACAAAGCAGACAAAACTGAACCTTCACCGACGAAAGAGAGAAGAAAAAGTGGATGTCTTCTTCTTCTGGGTGCTTCCTGAGGGACTGAGAGACAATGGGGTTAGGTAGTGGCAGGAGATGAAGAAGTACGATTTTCCCGCCTGCATCGTTTCCTTTGGCGCCAATATGATGAGAGTATGTTGGGAAGGGTGCAAGTCTGTTTAATGGGCAAAACAATACGATTTCTCGTACTTCCTCCGTTTTTCCTAGAATGTCCTGCTTCGACTTTTTAACCCGTAACTGGATCACTTTGAAGTCGATGATTTAGATAGCAAAATGATGCAATTTTTCGAAAAGTTTATCATGGTGTTGTAGACTAAAGTTTACTTTACATAACTATGTAAAGATTATCACATTCTTGTATTTCTTGTATCGTTTAGTAATCGAATCACCATGTCAAAATTTTGCTCTACAAGACAATTTTACCTTATAATTTTAAGAAATTCAAAATGTGCCCTACCCAAAATTACAATAGTGCCTTATGTATTTTGAATACCTTGCAAGAGTGCTCCAGGTGTTTTGAGAAGTGGCTGTGGCGATTGGCAGCGACCCGGGGAGGATTGGTCTTGGACTTTGGCTTGTTGCGAGCTACCCACTGAATTGTCGACTCTGATACCAGGGGCAGACGGAGGATTCATTATGAGGGGAATCACAATTAACACTAGAAAGTTATCATAATTTTCTTAGATGAAAGTGTAAGTATAACAGATTTCAATTTAATTTACCTTTACTAATACGTTAAGATTAATTTTACTATTTTTTGTCCTAAATCTATATAACTGTGGCCTTTTAACAAATTCCATAAGTGTTTGACCTTTTATAAAAATGTATTTCTTTTTTTTTTTGAGAAAATAAAAATGTATTCCTAATTCTAACATGGTTAAATATGGGTTATTTTCATACAAATGTGGTCATGATTTGTGTTTTTTAGGGGGATCCTATTTTATTATTTTTGGAAAATAAGGGGTCTTATTTGAAATAATTGAAAAAAAGATATCTGGCATTGAAGTTTGAGGGTGGCCCTATGCCCACTTTGGGTCTCACTTGGGTCCGCCTTCGTTTGATACGGAGACACTTTCACCCCTTAAAAGTTTGGTAAATTATACTTTCACGCCCTTTAGTTTAACGAAATACACTTTCAGCCCTTCTGTGTGCAAAATTGAAGCTTTCTACACTCCCAAATTGTGGTGGTTGAAGGGGTGAATGTGTCTTTTCTCAAACTATAAGAGGTAAAAGTGTCTTTGTATCAAATTGTAGGGTCAAACATACACCCTCCGTCCCAGCCAATTCTTGAAAACTGTAATTGGGTATTATACGGGTCTAGCGATTTGATTAGCAAAATAAGATAAGAATTTGATAATTTTTACATGGTGTTGTAGTGTAAAGTTTACTCTACAAGACCATGCAAAAATTATTAGATTCTTACTTTCTTTTGCTAATCAAACCGTTAGGCCCGTATAATACCCAATTACAGTTTTCAAGAATTGGCTGGGACGAAGGGAGTATCTTTTAGCGTAAAAAAGTATGTGCAACTTGTCTTTTAGAGTAGTTTTGAAGATATTTATTTTCTAGGAGTGAAACAGAAAAACACTTCATTTCTGAAAAATGGCTAAAATTTTACTAGCATTACACGGGCCAGAAACGGATTATTAACGGATAAACGGGCTATACTGATCCGTTACCCACCCAAGAACACCCAAATGTTTAAACGGGTGAACGGGTTCGACTCATTTAACATGTATACCCATTTATAAACGGATTGAACTCGTCCAACCCGCCCGTTTGACACCTCTCATTGCCAACCAAAGCTCAAGCTTGACTCATTTTGGATCGACTGATCGAGTCACGCCCCCTGCATGTACTTTTGTCGAGCCGACACCGAGCTACACATCAGTGGCTTGATTCATTAAAGCTGTAATTCCAAAACATAAATTGAATATCACCTTCATGGTTATTAAATTCTCTCTCCTCTTCCTCCATCTGTCCCACCACCACAATCACCTCCACTACTACTACCACTTGAACAAGCCAAGTGTCGAATATATGCGTGGTGAATTTGTTGTTTCGTTTTACTTATGAAAACATCTCTAATTTTGCCAATAATTCCAGACCGTGGGAGTCGCTTACTACAGTACTCCCTCCGTTTCGCCAGGTTCTTCAAAAAATTATTCGGGTATTATTTGGGCTTAACAATTTGGTTAGCAAAACAAAGTTAGAATTTGATAATCTTTTCATAGTATCGTAGAGTAAACTTTGCTCTACACTCACACAAAGAAATTATCAAATTCTAACTTTGTTTTGCTAACCAAATTGCTAAGCCCAAATAATACCCGAATAACTTTTTGAAGAACCTGCCGAAACAGAGGGAGTATACATTAATCTTAATAATACTCGAGATAGAAAATGACTAAACCCATCTCTTCAAGCGTGTGACATGAGATATTGAGCTTGTTCGTGCTCATTCGACATATGGTGCATGATACCAAATTGGTGGGTGAATGAAACGGATATATATTGTTGGAAAAAGTAAGTTTTTGACGATATTAATTTGAGTCTGGTTTTTACCCGACTTGCTTAAGAGGTGATGATACCGAACACACAGTTGTAAACTAGGTACATTGATGATCGTTTCGGTAACTCGCTCGTCAAAAACTATGAAGTAATGAATGATCAAATTAAGCGCTCAAAATGAGTCGTTGATCATTGGGTTGAGAGAGAGTATATCACATCGTTGATGAGGAAGAAACTTGGGCAAAGGTCGAACCACCACAGTCGGCTTGGATACATGTTGTGACGTGTTGTAGTGTTGGGTTGGGCTAGTTAGTGGGCTTTAACTTTTTGGGTCAAATACTAACTAAATATTAATACGTTATGTATTTAAACGGATTGTCAACAGTTGCAACTGATCAGTTCGAATTGAACAGACACAACCGTTCCCAACAGTCACTTCTTCTCCTATAAAAGGGACTACCATCCTCCTCATTGTGACACATCTCATAAACACACAAATATCTCTCTCACTACCTTCCATCAGAAATTCTCCTTTTCGTAGTCTTAGTTCGTCGTGTGCGAGTGTCGTATCGTGCTTTCAACACTGCACAGGGAAGCTTTTATCCTGGGAAGTAGACGTCCAATTTCTCCACGGCAAGCACGAAGTGTGGGGGACGAATCTGCTTTAAGGAGCCTCGTATTCTATACGAAACTGTCTTCCAAAAATTGTACAAGCGTTCGGGAATCTCACTATCAGTAAGTTTGTTCCGTGTTTTATTATTTTCGGGTACTGTTTAGATTATACACAATTTGTTCGGGTCAATAAAGTTTCTAACAATCTTAAAGCAGATTCGTTTGTGTTTAATCTACCTGTACCTATCATTTCTGTGACGGTAAACCAATTTCCTGAAACTGGTCGTTGTTTGGTTCTTACTCACTGTTTCGTTCATTTCAATAAATTAGACAACCTTTGTGATTTCATTCATTTAGTTGGCATATATAAAAGTCAACTGCTTGTATTTGTCAATCCATTAGTTGTGAGGATTTCTTGTTTCAGTTTGTCTAGTTAATAAAGTCACTAAGTTCAATAGATTCTTTTTAAACATACTATTGAATTTTCTTGGTCTGTCTCTGTTAACAAGGCGGTGTTCGTAAAAGATTTGCTTCATTTGTTACTATTGAAATTCTGGCATGTTCGTAATTTCCATATCTGGCCGTCACCATTTCTTTATCTGGCCGTCACCATTTCTTTGTTGGTTGGTTAGTTTCATTACAGTTTGTTTAGAATTTAATTTTTTTTTTGAAAGATGTTTAGAATTTAATTTGTCTCTTAACAACATGTTGTTCATTTTAAAACCAATTGTCCTGTTGTTGGTGGCATATAGGCTTAATATTAATCTAGCCGTAATACAGTTTCTGTCAATTTGCTCTTTCATTTGTGTTAATTTGTTAACAGTTTACTTTTAGACTTGCGTTTTAGTTCCAGCAAGTCCTCTATTTCGATTCTATCTACACTTGCTTCAATTAATTTCAGCAAGTTTTCAGTTTTATTTTCTTTTGTCCAGTACTATCTAACATCAACCGCTTATAGTACTGTAATTTCAATTCAGTTTTTCGGTTTATTGTTAATTCTGTCGATAGTAACAGAAACATTTCTATTTGTAGAAATGGGAGACAATTCCGGAAAAGAGGCGGCTGAAATGTCAAGTCTGACATCTGCTACCGCCAATCCCGTTGTACCGGTGGGTTCTCATCTTGTTGACAAAATCGGAGAAATTTACGGGCAAGGACTTCAAGCGTTGGCAGCAAAAGATGCTGTTTTACCTAACAACGCCGAGTCTAGCCAAATTTCTCAACGAATATGCTCCTCCATGTCCTGAAGAAGCCGATAGACAGACAATTGCAACGGTTGAGGCTTGGAATCATTCAGACTTCCTTGCGAGAAACTATATTTTAAATAGTTTAGACAACCAGTTGTATAACGTCTATTGTGCTGTAAAAAACGGCTAAAGAACTTTGGCAATCCCTCGAAAATAAGTACAAAGTAGAGGATGCCGGTGCTAAAAAGTTTGTAGTCGAGAATTTCATGGAATTTAGAATGGTAGACTCCAAGGGTATCATGCAACAGGTTCAGGAATTTCAATGTGTAATACATGATGTAATAGCGGAGAAAATGGATCTCCCTGAGGAATTCCTTGTAGCCGTGATGATTCACAAGTTGCCCCCCGCATGGAAGATCTACAAGAGCTACCTGAAGCACAAGCGTAAAGAAATAACGATGGAGGAGCTCATCGTTCGACTTCAGATAAAGAGACTCCAAAGTGTTTGAAAAACAAAGGTAAAACATTGGCATAAGGGAGGGAATGGATCCTAGTCCTAGTGCCACATCAAACCACATGCTCCATCACAACAGTATGTAGATCAACTTCAAACCCTTGACATATTAGATACATCAGAATCAACACCTTATATGTCACCAATTCTTTAGAATACTCTCTGGGAACTACACATTTCATAATGATAGAAAACAAAATTTTAGCTTCACAGGTAAACACATAGTGTGTTAAGTGTTTTGTTTCAGTAGGGTTCCCTCCAAGAAAAACAAGGCTTTGGCCTTCTCCAAAATCTCCTTCCTATCGGGATGATCACTATTCCTATACTTTCAAAGTACTCCCAAGACTTTGGCAAAAACCCTGTTATCCAACATAATATCAACACCAACCACTTCTGATGTAAGAATGTACTTGTCACTATCATCCAATTCTTGAACTAAGTTCAGATAGAAAAGTCTGGTCAGCCTAGGGTAAGCCTCAGATGGTGGATTTAACAAACTCCCAACAGATGATTTAAAGTTATTGATGTAGTATAAGTCCAATAAATCCAACAATTCAGTACTGATTAGACTACAGAAAGATACTTTGGATGATGCATACCATCCATCCATACAGTCTTAACCTCAGAATTAACAAACCAAGAATCTGGCAACAAGTTCTTACCAAAATTTGTAGTCTTCTTGGTCTTTACTGCATTGTGTTTCACTCTTTTATTCTATGGATTTGCTTCACCCTTCTTCTCACAAGCTTTCTTCTCCTTTGAAGATGGCACACTCTTATTTTCACTTTTCTCATATGCCACTTCCTTCTTCTTCTTGCTTGATTTTTCTCCCTGATCCTTACTCCCCTGTTCTTTGTTCTTCACCATTTCTTCTATTGCAGACTCAGATTCTGACTCAGCCGCTGGTTCATCTTGAACTTCCTTTCCCTTCTTGACCTTCTTTGAGGGAGGTGAAGTCTCAAGGACACTGGCTGTATCTTCCGAATCTGATCCATGAATGGTGATTTCCTGGTAGCCTTCCTTTTTGTTCTTTTGCTGGAAGTCTGACCTTGCTGCTTGATCCTCTCAGACTTGCGCTCCATTGTGGTTAGGGTTTTAGAGGGTTTGAGAGAGAAGAAAGAGAGAGAGAGTTACGAAGAGATAGAAGTTGAGAATGAGAGAGATAAGCCCTGAAGTTAGCTTAAGCAGGTAGAAGAGTTTGATTTGAAAAGGGATTTGAATTCAAAAGAAATTGCGAAAGGTTTCCTGAGATATTTTTAGATATTTTTAGAAATCTCCGAACTTTTGAAATATTCTGTAATTATCTAAAAAGATATTATAAAATAATCCACGATCCAATTTTTAAAAGAATGCATTTTCGCTTAATCAAAGCAGTGTAACAGTGGTTCAAAGCTTTGAGAAGTTTCAGACTAACACATAAAACTTCAAAACTTTGAGGCATACTTTCAAGGCTAAGAAAGTATGATCTCAAGGCTTTTAGAGTTAAACATATACTATACATAGAGAATAATACTCCCCCTAAACCAATGCATCCTTGTTCAACATACCCAATTCAAGCATTAGGGATGCAAACCTCTCATATGGCAATGGTTTAGTGAAAATATCAGCTATTTGCATAGAAGTAGAGACAAAAGATAGAACAATATCACCTTTTCAGTATGATCTCTATAAAAATGATGTCTCACATCTATATGCTTTGTCCTTGAATGCTGAACTGGATTCTTTGATATAGAAATGGCACTTGTATTGTCACAGTTGATAGGCACATTTTTGAATTCATATCCAAGATCTCTTAGCTATTTAGCAATTCATAAAACCTGAGAGCAACAAGCTCCAGCTGCAATGTATTCAGCCTCTGTAGTTGATAGAGCTACTGGATTGTGCTTCCTTGAATTCCAACTAATCAGTGATGAACCAAGGAATTGGCAACATCCAGAAGTACTCTTTATGTCTACTTTGTATCCTACAAAGTTTGCATCTGAATAACCCTCAACATAAAATTAGATCTTCTTGGATACCAAAGCCCCAAGTCTTTGTCTTTTTGATTCGCACTCTTACCACTTGTATCTTTGTCTAAAGACAATGATGAACTCATAGGAGTCTTAACTACCTTGGATTGTGACATGTTATATTTATTTAACAACTCCTTGGTGTATTTCACTTGATGCACAAAAAATCCTTTCTTGATTTGATGCACATGAAGTCCAAGAAAGAAATTCAGTTCTCCCATCAAGCTCATCTCAAATTCCCTGCACATTAGACTTGAAAACTCTTTTTAGAGAGCATCATTAGTAGCACCAAATAGAATATCATCAACATATATCTGTACTACTAACAAATCCTTTTCATTATTCTTGATAAAAAGCGTTTTGTCAACAAGTCCTCTCTTCAAACCATTTTCCAGTAAAAACTTAGAGAGTCTGTCATACCAAGCCCTTGAAGCTTGTTTAATTCCATACAAGGCTTTGTATAATTTGTAAACATGATTAGGAAATGTGTCATTTTCCAAAACTGGTGGTTGAGCAACATATACTTCTTCTTGCAAATATCCATTTAGATAAGCACATTTGACATCCATTTGAAAAAGCTTTATATGATTATGTGATTCAAATGCAAGAAGTATTCTGGTACCTTCTAACCTTGAAACAGGGGAAAATGTTTCCTCATATTCAATCCATTCTTTTTTATTATATCCCTGTGCAACCAGTCTTGCTTTATTTCTCACAACCTTACCTTATTCACCAAGTTTATTTCTGAACACCCATCTTGTTCCAATCACTGATTGATTCTCCGATATAGGAATCAAATTCCAGACTTTGTTTCTTTCAAACTCATTCAGATCGTTCTGCATTGCAATGATCCAATCTGCATCTTCTAGTGCTTCTTTTGCATTTTTAGGCTCAATAAGTGATACAAAATTACTGAAAGCACAGAGATTCCTCAGTCTTCCTCTTTTCTGAGTTTTAGTGGTTGGATCTGATATGATGTCTTCTACTGGATGATCTGATAAGTATTTGAACTTCTTTTTGGGTGTCCAAGTGTATGGTCCTTCAAGACTTTGAGTTCTTGACACAGTAGAAGGAGAATCATATTTCCTATCAGTCTCAGTCTCCAGGCTTTGAGATTTTGGCTCAGCAGGGGGTTCAAGGCCTTGAGAGTCTTCTGAATATTTCTGCAGCTTAGTTTTGCTTATGTTAATTTTCTCATTGTCATCATCAGCAACATACTTGTTCAAGTTGAGATCTGCAAAACTTTCACTCACACAATCATCAGTACTTTCATCAAAATTACATGAATACTCTCCTCTACAATCTTAGTTATCTTATTGTAAACTCTATAAACTTTGCTAGTTTGAGAATAACCAAGTAAAACGCCTTCATCACTTCTAGCATCAAACTTATCAAGATTTTCTTTGCCATTGTTATGAACAAAACAAGTACAACCAAAAAGGCTTAAAATAAGAAACGCTAGGCTTTCTTCCTTTGAATAATTCATAAGGAGTTTTCTCCAAAATAGGCCTGATCAAACATCTATTGAGCACATAATTGGCATTATTAACAGCTTCTTCCACAGATACTTTGGCAAATTGCTTTCAAGTAGCATAGTTCTAGACATGTCTTCAAGAGTCCTATTTTTCCTCTCAACTACACCATTCTGCTGAGGAGTTCTAGATGCAGAAAAGTTATGTGAGATGCCATGCTTTGTACAAAATAAATCAAAATCAAGCTGATCAAATTACCTACCATGTTCACTCCTAATAGATGCAACAGGTTATTTTTTTTAAAGTTTGAAGCTCTTTACATGACTTTGAAAATTAATGCCTCAGACTTATCTCTAATAAAAATAACCCAAGTAAATATGGAATAATCATCAACCACAACAAGCATATATCTCTTACCTTTGGGTGTTTGAACCCTCATAGGACCACACAAGTCCAAGTCCATCAATTCTAAAGGTCTAGAAGTTCTTACGATGTTCTTTGGCTTGAATGAACTCCTGGTCTGTTTACCTTGAGTACATGCCTTGAAAATCTCATCATATTTGAATTTCAGGATTGGTAATCCCCTTACCAAGTCTTTTGAGATGAGTTTTTTCATAGTATGCATGATTATGTGACCAAGCTTTCTATTCCAAAGATTTGAGTCATCCTTCAAAGCTTTGAGACATTTCAGATTTTCACCTGCAACTTTGTCAGTACATAGGGCATAAACATTATGTGACCTGGGAGCAGTGAGTATGCAATTGCATGATTTTTCATCTTGCACCACACATTTCTCCTGTCAAAAATTACCTTATTTCCTTTACCACAAATCTAAGAAATACTCAACAAATTATACTTAATTAAGACCATCAACTAGATAAACTTCTGAAATTGACCATGCAGAATTATTACCAATACTTCCTATACCAATTATGTTGCACCTTGCTTTGTCATCAAGTGTGATTGTTCCCTCTGATTGCTCTTTAAGCTCAGTGAATAAAGATTTCTTTCCACTCATGTACCTGGAACATCCACTATCCAAAATCCATTTCTGATCTTTCAAAGCTTTGGTGACATCCTGCAAATTCAATCAATACCTTAATAGGCTATTAAACCAAGTGTAGAATTCGGATTCATACTCAGAATCAACCATGTTAGGTGGTCTAGCTACTTTTGGAACCCAAATATGTTTCACTTGTCCCTTAAACTGATAAGGATATGTGTTCCTCATTATGTGAGGTTCTGTCCTTCTAAAGGGGCAAGTTAATTGCACATGTCCAATTTTACCACAATGGTAGCATTTTGGAGAATGTCTGCTTCCTGATTTTACAAATGTGGTTGGTTTCTTTTAAGAAAATTTGGATTATAACCAATTCCACTTTTGTATACAGAATGCATATTTCCTCCAAGCATAATATTTAGCTTATGTTCTGAGCCAGCAAAAGTTGAAAGAATTTTCTTGGATTCTTGAAGCTCACTAGTCAATGAAGTGTTCTGTTGTACTAAATCATCTGAATGACTCTTTAGATCAAAAAATTTGCCATTTAAAAGAGATTTTTGATCAACAACTTCTTTGACCTGTGATTTCAAAGCTTTGAATCTACTGTCCAAGGCTTTGAAGTCACTATCAATTTTCAACTTAGTAGCTTCAAGAAATTTGTTTTGAAAAACCAAATCTAAATTTTCTTTTGCTTGCTCATGAACCTTTACTTTCAAGGAATCGATCTCATTCATGTAACTTTCCTCATTCAAAAACATGCTCTTGAGGATTTCAGGTAAAACATCAGAAGGATTAGATAAAAGATTATTTACCATATCTTCAATTGGCTTCTTAGTAGAGTGATCTTCTTGATGTCCAGCCATCAAAATGAGATTCGCTTGCTCTTCATCAGAATCTGAGTCTGAAGAGTCTGAATCACTCCATGAGGCTACCATTGCCTTCTTTCTTCTGTTGTCATTTTCCTTCTTAGGAAATTGTCTGCTTTTCTTATTTTGAGGGCAATCTCTTACGATATGATTTGCATCTCCACATTCATAGCAATTCATATCTTTAGGTTTATATGAATGTGAAGTGGATTTACCTTTCTGATCCTTGCTGGTTGAGGATCTGAATTTTTCTTTGCTATAGTCCTTGTTTCAAAAGTTTCTCTTTTTCTTCAGAATTCTGGCCAAGGCTTTGGAAATCAAGGCTAATTTTTCTTCTTCATCATCATCATCCTCCTGTTCAAGACTTTGAGATTTTTCATTGTCCTTTGCCTTGAGTGACAGGTTCTTGATGTTGTCACTCAGGTCATCATCTACTTCTTTCATGGAGATCTCATGAGTGAGAAATTTTCCTTCCAGATCATCAAGTTGCAAGATGCTTAAGTCTTGAGCCTCCTCAATTGCAGTTGTCTTAGGCTCCCATTTAGCCTTAGGCAAACTTCTGAGAATCTTCCCGACTTTTTCTTCATTTTGAGAAAACTTTTCCCAAGGATTCCAAGTTATTTACAATATCTGTAAACCTTTTGAACATATCTTTGATGGATTCATCAAAATTCATCTTAAACAGTTCATAATGTGTAAGAAGGATATTGATCTTTGTCTGCTTGACTTGGCTAGTTCCTTCGTAAGTAACAGTTAGCTTATCCCATATCTCTTTTGCATTCTTGCAGTTGGATATCCTGTTGAACTCATCTGCACTAAGAGCACAATGAAATAAGTTCAAAGCTTTGTAATTCTTTGATACCTTTTCTGGCTCAGTGACTGAGAGATCTTCATCAGGTTTGACAGTTCTGACTCCATTGGTAGTAGTATAGAACAAATTTGGGCCATTCACAACAATAGAACATAGCTCCATGTCTTGGTCTACGATGAACATTTTCATCACTTCCTTCCAATGCGCAAAGTTATCACCACAGAATAATGGAGGTCTATTAGCTGCTCTTCCATATGAGAATCCTCCACCACCTACATTACTCATTGTCACAAGATTGTTAGATCCTTAAACAGTGTCCCAAAGCTCTGATACCAATTGAAAGTTTTTAATGTAAGTAATATAGCAGGATCTAATTACTCTAGAAGGGGGGGGGGTGAATAGAGCATGCTAACTTTTGCTAAAAAACAGTCTTTTAAAACTTGAGTAGAGTATGCAGTTGATATCTCAAAGCTTTGAAACAGTTCTGAGAAACTATAGATATAATTGCAGAACACAGAGGCTTCAAAGCTTTGAGATTTGCAAAACTCCAAAGCTTTGAAACTTTCTGTTTAGACTGGAATGAAAATATCATAAAAGTAAGAAGCAAGAATACAAGGATTTTACAGAGTTCAGTCACAATTGGACCTAGTCTCTTCCTGAGGGATCTTATCCCTCCAGAATTCAAACACAACTTCTTATTAATCACCCAGATTAAGCCCTAGATCTCAAGCCTAAGTGAGCTACCTTTCACCTATACAGCTTGTGGTTCCCAACCTATCTAGTTCCAGCTACAACCTGTTGAAACAATAAGAACCTCTTTGTTGTTCAATTGAACAACTAAACTTCTAAGTTTGTTAGGTTTAAGAAAACATAATTATAATACAAGTTTATTACAAGTGTGAAGAACACATAATAGAGATAACCAATAAAGCTTGGAAGTGTTCTTCAATCTGTGAAGAATGATCTTGCTTCTGCAGTGTCAATGGCCTGATGAATCTGAATATTTGAATGATTTGATCTCTCCTGTTTGTATCACTCTTGAAATCTCACGTTGATCAATCTCATCATGTGTTTCTCTTTCAAATTCAAATAACTGATCTCTTTAAATAACAGCCTGCAACAACCGGAGAGATTTTAGGAACTGAATACCTAAAAATCCTCTCCCCTGATATGCTTCATTCAACAGCTATGCTTGGACAGGTTTATGGACGTTGGAACACCCAACTAACCTGCATACACTCAATAAACAAGATCAAACAATATCCAGACAAACTAGCATCAAGATCTGATCAGCAATATGCCAACAGTTCATGAGACAAACTGGGCTAGGTTTTGTCTGAAAATAAACTCAGATCTGATGAAAATATCATCAAAACATTATGGAACAAGTATTAATAGACAATAATATATCCATAACAAGTTATGAATCCCAAAGAAATAACCTGCATACACAGATCTAATCAGAAGAACTTAGCAATGAAAGGTACTTAGTAAATCTCAAAGCTTTGAAGCTTTGTCTGCTAGTTCATCAGAATGAACTTTGATTTCTAGTCCAATTCAGTCATGCATATAATGTTAATCCATCCAAAACAATAATTACTAATCCCTGCATAGTGTTATATATAGAGTTGTGTAACTCATTTCATATCAAAATCAACGACCTGCACAGAACACTTAGTCACATGTGTGTGTGTGTGTGTGTGTGTATATATATATATATATATATATATATGCATAGCTACAGTCCTCAAAGCTTTGGCACTTATAAATATTTGCAATATGTCCAGCCTGTGTTTCTGGCTTTCATCATCAAGGAATCTAAGCTCCTTCTTCATATTTATCCATATATCAATATCAAAGAGCTTCAGATCTATCATCAATCAAACAAAAAAATTCAGAAAAAAATCAATTTTTTCTGTGGCATTGGCTTACCTCGTCTTCGAACGCAACAAATTAGGGAAACCACGTATCTTTCTTAAATTCTCGACGCCAAACCTCGCTACCCACTTGGAATTAACCACAGCTCATCTTCGTCTCCCACCACCATTTCTCCAACACCGCATCTTTCTGATTCTATCTCTCTGGCAAAGAAACATCAAGAGCATGGGGAGAGGGAAAGCAGATTGAGAGGATTTGGGAGGGGGGGCTTCGATTCAGAAGCTAGAGGAGGAAGAGGATAAAGATATGATGCTGCTAGGGAGAGGTTTTGGGTTTGATTCGGGCGAAATCTCAGTAGTTGTTGCCGCTTCTGTGAAGGGAGGAAGAGGAGGGAGGCGGTGGAGAGAGTAGGCAGAGGATAGAGAGAGAAATAGGTGTTAGGGTTAAGTACCTGTGTTAGGGTTAGAATTCCTGTGTTAGGTGATAGGGTTAGAATAAATGAGAACGAGGAGAAAATAAAGACTTAAATACCTGTGTAATTTTTCTTCAATATGAGGGTAATATGTCATTTAGACCATTTCGTTAGCTCCATCCACTGAGAAGGGTGCAAAAGGTATTTCCCCCATAAATCAGGGGGCAAAATGTATTTTTCCCATAAATGAAGGGTGGTTTTTGTCTTTTACCCTAAAATTTATAGGGATAATAAAGATAGCACCCTTCATTTATGGGACTATATAAGCACAAGTTGCATTTTTCCCATCATTTTTCTCTCTCTCTATGAAGTGCTAAAGCTCTCATTTCTCTCCCAATTGATTCATTCCCGTTTTTGTTCTTGACCCACCCATAACATGGTCCAAAAATCAAGTTTTTGAGGTTTTAAGTGTTGGAAACCCATCTTGGGTGTTAGTATATCAAGTGTGGAGCAATTTTTAAGCATTTTCTTCAAGATTGAAGGCCCTAGGAGTAATTTTTCATCACTTCTCCAAACCCACATCAAGAACATCATGAAAATGGAGAGTAAGTTCTTCATCTTTTTTATCTAAATCATGATTTTTTTCATTCACTCCTCATTCTTGTGATTCCATGGAATATTTCTACTTTCATGTCATGAATTCATCATTTTTAAGCAATCTTTTAGCATTGACCATCTCATTTCTACGAAAGTATGGTGAATTTATGATTGCATGTTCTGGATTCATCATCATCCTCATGATCTAGACACATGCATGTGAAAAATGAGTTTGTTGGTTATATATTTATATGATTTAGACCTTGTATTAGTTCAATTTCAGATCTTGGTAGATAATTTCTTGCATGCAACAAGTTTTGAATTATAGAGAACCATAAAACTCATGTTTTGAGCTGATTTTCACAAAATGGAGAAAATTACTTAAACTTTTTAGAAAATTATGAAAAATTTGCAGTTTGTGTAATTTCTTGTGATACTTCTACAGTAAAATTTCAGATACATTGGGCTTGTGTTTAATTTTTTATCGGCCAAAAACCAGTTCTGTTTTAATACTTTGCTCAACCCCAGACTAGTGAGGTTTTTTCATACAATTCATGTACTTATTCTACTCAAATGGTTACCAAATTCGGACATGTTGTTCCCAAGTGTGTTATTTACTTCTAGTTAAAATTTTATAATTTTTAGAATTACTATGAATATTTTATGAATTTATTCCCAAGACCGCTTTTCAGCCTCTGTTTTACACCTAAACAGCTCTGAAAGTTAATGTTTAAAAATACTTAAAAGTTTTCATATTTTATTTTTTATTTTTTTATATGTTATCATTAAAATCTTTATCTATGTTATGTCAAAGTTTTTGGTCCTAAATAATTAGTTTGATTCACCTATGAATTTCCAAACTAGCGATAGTTACAATTTGCTTATGAGCATAGTCTAGAAGTTTATCAAGTTTATTAAAGCTAGTTTATGTAAGTTCATTTTTAGTTCATAATATGTCATATTGCATTTATTTGTTTCATTATACATGTCATATGCATCTACCAATAAGTATAAGGTTCTAGATATGAATATGTGAGAAGTTAGTTTATTTGCATTAATAAGATTAGTGTCGTTTAGCTAAGTGATTATGTGTTATATTTGGAATGTTTTCGTGCTAAGTGATTATATGTGTGATTCGTAGCCTAACTGGCGATCTAGATGATGTTGAATTTGATGCTAGTGTGCTTAAAGTTGGTCGAATTTGGACTAATAAATATAAAATAAATGGTTTAAGCTCGCAAGGTGAGTTACCCTACCTCCCGAAGTTTGTACTGAACCTCAACTTTCTTACAAGCTTATGTATGTTCATGTCGTCCCTATTATTACTCAAGTAAAATGTTTATGCCCCATAGATGCTAGTAAAGAAAATTAACGTTTCATAAGATAAAATACGCTTTCAGAAAGGCCACGGTACCGGAGTGAAACCCCCTGTCGGGTATAGGCAGGCTACGACCCTTTTGCCGGGGCATATAAATCGGCACGCGTCGCCTTACAAGCCGTCGCGATGGGCATGACCCTACGTTATGTTATGTCACGAAGTTATCACGGGCCAATACGATAATCAACTAAGCAAACAAATTCAACTATGTTAAGGTCTCCACGTGAGACAAAAAGCAAGGTTCCTACTTGGTTTACATTATGCTCCTTCATGTTACAAGTTATTTTTTACGAATGTCTTTATCTTTCAAGTTCCACAAGTATATGTGTATGTATGATTATGCCTTGTGTTCATGACGCTCCATGGGAAAGTTAGCCTTTTTGGTTTTCAAACCTACGGAGGGGCATAGATGTAACTCACTGAGCTAGTTGAGCTCACCCTTTTACGTTACCATTTTTTTTCAGGTTCTAAGGACACGTAAGATTTAAGGAGTGGCAAGGCGTTAAGTTGTTATGAGTTGACATGTTGGCTTGATGATGCTTATGTGCTCCTATGTTGTAAATATGCTAGATGACTTAGAGCTTATACAAATACATGTTGGTGAATTGTTGTGAGAATGTAATAGTTTATAATTATGTATATAAGACTTTATATGAGCTATTGTATGATACCTAGAACATTTCCCATGTTATGCTCTGTTTATGTTATGAGTCGAGAGGACTAAATGATATTGATTTTCAAGTTTCAACTTTCTTTTCTTTACAATTCAAATTGCTTATCAAGACGACCTCAAGTGAATTTGTTATTTACGCTTCCGCAAAGTTATTTTTCTGAAACTTTTATCACAGTTTTTTTTTATAAATAACTTATTTAGCCTCTCGACGAGTCACGGCCTCACCGGCATGTCGCGCCCTCCTCCCGTTAATGCAAGTTTTATTAATCGCTAAGCGGGGTCGGCGGGAGGGGGATGTGACACGTATTCCTGAATCCCTGACACAGAGAAAAAGAGTCTGTTAACTGATGTCATTAATGTCTATTTGGATAGCTGCGGTGAAAAGATAATCTCTGTCACTCTTTTTACTTACATTCTCGAAAACAAGTGTTTCGATAAAAGGAGACTTCTCTAGCAAAATTGGCATCGCGGCCCACCCAATATCACAGTTCATACCAAGCTTCAAATTAGTCAATTTCTGAAACTTTGAGGGTTCACAACCACCCTTCGCAATAGCCTTCAAAGAAGATCGATATCATAAATACATAATGAATGACCACAACTATGACTGAAATGTCATTTTTGTCTCTACACAAAAAAGAAAAGAGATAAGATTTTACTAACCTCCATGACAAAACCACTTAAATATAACGTTTTCACATTGGCGAGCCCCGTGACCAAATTACTTATAACATTATATCCCCGTGGATAATGGATGGCATATACTTCGGCTTCCACCAACTGATTTACGTCGATTAATTCACATCTATCTGATGCTTAAAATTTTCAATTAACATAGAGACGGTGTTGCAAGGACCAACTTACCCCAACCACAAGGTCCCCGATAGGTGACAGTCAACTTTGAGAAGAAGGGCGCATCAACATGGAGAACTGCTACACAATCTATATTTATCTCCAGTTCTCGGAGAGAGGGGCATCCGCGGAGGAGCCGTTTGACAGAATCTTTATCAGGGAATATGACCCTAGCAAGATGCATAGCCTCAAGACTCGGTAAAGAAACCAATGCGGTCACGTCCATAACGAAGGAAACCATAAGTTTTAGTTTTCCCAGTTTTGTGTAGGAAGAGAATAGCTCCTGAGGCAAAACGTGATGATGAGTACCTAAATGGCTGAAGATTTCAAGTTCTTCAAGGGCAGGGCACCCAATGAGGAGGCTCTTGAGAGAAGTGTCGTTAGGAAATACAACGCCTTTAAGTATGAGAGCTTGAAGATTGGGAAGACAAACCACTACAGGGATGTCTATTGTACAATCGCCTCCGAGGGTCAACTTCACCAGCTTTATGCACGAGAAGAGCTCGGAAGGAAGCAAGTTTGAAGGAACTCTACTACTTGCATAGCTAGGAAGAGTGGACTGATCAAGCTCTTCAAGACCAACCTCAAGGGCTGCGGAGAGCCATTCCCTCAAATGTGGCACATTTACGTTGTCCAATTCATAACAACGGATACAGAAGTATTCCAATGTTGTGGTTTTACTGTATAATAGCAGTTGGTGAATGAAATTTATGAAGCTTGTTTTTCTAAAATTAGCTCTAGAATAGTCAATGAAATTGAGGAACGTGACAAAGGTCCAAAACCATTTCCAAGTGGGCGATAGGACACAAGTTGCCACAACCTCTTGGGTTGTGGGAAGAAAAGAGAGGATTTTACCGATAACTTCCGGAGGTAAGTTGCTGATCCTATCAACACCATCCACCAATTTCTCCTCCTCCTCCTTTATATCCATTGCTGTTGTTTCCACAGACAACTTTTCCATCATCAATTATTTAAATTTGAAACAAAATTAACACTGCTAGAGAAAGAAAAAAAGTGAAGAAGAAAAAATCAAAATGTAGGCTGCAGATGCTCGCAAATGATTAAAAAAGAACTTGTGACAGAACACATCATACAGTATAGTCTCGTTGACACTTAGCTACCAGCAATTTTGATTTTGTCAGAAAACCCCGATGCAGTTTCACTTTACCGACATTGCGCAACATTTTACTAAAACTGCTTGTAGGGAAGTATCGGTAAAAGTGAAACTGCATGGAATTTTTTGTCGGTAAAGTGAAACTGCAGGGGAGTTTTATGACAAAATCAATACTGCTGGTAGCTAAGTGTCAGCGAGATTAACGGGGGGGGGGGGGGGTCGTTTCTGTCAAATGCTATAAAAAATGCATTTTTTTCCGACCACCAACAGTAGAACATATGGCGGAGGTTTTGAAATGACGGATGCATCGATCATACCTTGCACGACAGAGAATGATTTCGTTGTGCAGCAGATGGCGTTGTTGGTTGTTGCGACCGAGGGTTTTAACAGGTCGCTAAGTGAGAAGCTCCGAGAGTGACCATGGGACGAAGAAAAAGAAGAAGGGTGAGGGTTTAATAGGGTTTCACACTTCAAACTTAACTAGTTATCGGGCCCAATGACACCCATCAAGGGTACATAAACCCAGCCCGCCCTTAGTAAGGGTTGACAATTGAGTAAGTCTCACGTTCTTGTGCTTGCTCATGAACCTTTTCTTTTAAAGTCATGATCTCACTCAGATAGTCCTCTTCATTTAAAAGAATTGTTCTAAGAACATCAGAGAGGACTTATATTTGTTTTTAAATTATATAATTTAGCATTACCTTAGTGTTCTTTTAAGAACTTTCATCATGCTTAGCCATGAGGAAAAGGTTGGCTTGTTCTTCTTCAGATTCTGATTCACTTGAGGAGTCTGAATCACTCCATGAAGCTACCATAGCCTTCTTCTTTCTGTCATGATCTCTCTTCTGAAATTTCTTGCTTTTCTTGTGTGGAAAGTCTCTAATAAAGTGTCCTGTATCACCACATTCAAAGCAATTCATCACTTTAGATTTATGTGAAGAGGTTTTACCTTTGCAGTCCTTGCTATTGGAGGATCTGAACTTGTCTCTGTTGAAGTCCTTGTTCCCAAAGTTCTTCTTCATTTTGAGAATTCAGGTCAAGGCTTTCGAAATGAGAGCAAATGGATCTTCATCATCCTCTTCTTATTTTTCAAGGCTCTGGCCTTGAGTGCCAGATTCTTGACATTATCTGGAAGTTCTCCATCAACTTCATTCATAGAGATCTCATGTGTAAGTAGTTTTCCATGCAAATAATCAAGCTGAAGTGATGACAGATCTTGAGCTTCTTCAATTGCAGTAGTTTTTGGTTCCCTTTTTGCTTTTGGAAGACTTCTCAAGATCTTTCTGACATTTTCTTCATTTAAAAATTTCTTTCCCAAGGATTCCAGATTGTTGACTATGTCTGTGAATCTTTTGAACATGTCTTTGATAGATTCATCTCCATTCATCTTGAATAGCTCATACTGTCTAAGGAATATGTTGATCTTTTACTGCTTCACTTGGCTGGTTCCTTCAAAGGGTACCACCAGTTTATCCCAAAGTTCCTTAGCAGTGTTGCAGGTGGAGATCCTGTTAAGCTCATCTGCATTCAAAGCACAGTATAAGAGATTCATAGCTATGTAATTCTTAGATAACTGTTCTAGTTCAGAAGTAGAAAGAGTGTTATCGCGCCTGGGGTTTTAAATCCCATCCTTCTCCGTATAGAAAGTATGTGGTCCATTCTAGATGATTGTCCACAGCTTAATGTCTTGATCAATGATGAAAATCTTCATCACGGCTTTCCAGTATACAAAGTTATCTCCTGAGAACAAGGGAGGTCTATTTGCAGCTCTTCCCTATGAAAAACCACCATCACCTACAATACTCACGATCACCAGATTGTTAGATCTATGCAATGATACAAGATCTGATACCAATTCAAAGACAATATGTAGGTAAGTAATACATGATCAATACTCTACAAGGGGGGGGGGGTGAATAGAGTATGATAACTTTTGCCAAAAGAGTATTTTGTGGGCACAGATTAAAGATCAGATGTCTGGTCAAGGCCTTGAACACAAATCCAAGCCTTTGAAAGTGAAAAAATTAGTGGAATGTTTTCTGATCTTTTTCAAGGCATTGAAACTCCTTTCAAGGTATTGACTGCAGAACTAGTTGAAAACAGTTTCAAGAACAAGTAAAGTACTGAAATGTAAAGGCAATATACACAATTGATTTATAGGGTTCAGTACTCTTGGACCTACGTCTCTACCTCAGGGATTTGATCCCTGTAGGATTTTCAACTTAATTCTCATTAATCAAAAGCTAAGCCCTAGATCTCAATCACAGAGACTTCCCTTACTCTGTTACAGCTTGTGGTTCTTGTAGGGTTTTGATTCATGGATGCGCAACGGAAACAAAAATAAACCATGCAAAACCCTCCAAGGATCACAAGTCAAGAGACATAACGATGGTAAGGTGATAACTCTATATTAGAGTTATATTTCTTCTGCGTTTGTGTACCGTTTTGTGTAGTTTCCGGGTTGAATATATTAGAAATACACTATGAACTTGAGGAAATTGGATAAGTTTAGCTTTGAGTTATAAATTGTTAATCTGGGCGTTTTTCACATTATTTACATTTATTTTGTCACTTTTGATCGCACGGGGTGTTTTCGTGTTGTGTTGGACAGGAAACGGAGCTCATGGATCAAGAGGAGGAGGAAAACGAACTTCGGAACATATGCGGAAGCTTGGGAGAGAAAGAAATTGGAAGAAAAGAGGACAAAGATGGAAAAAGGGGGTCAAAGTGTAATTTTAGAAAGTTTGGATAATGACACTTAACACCCCCAATGAAGAGTAGAAGAGAAGACTTAGAAAAATTGAGCAGAAGAAAAGTGAAGAAAACCACTGAAGTGTAGGATCAAAAGTTGATCCTAGGATCAAAGCAGATCGCAGGATCACAATATGTGATCGCACAATCAAGGGGGCAAAGGTTGTAGAGAAAAAGAAGAAAAGTCACTGACTAGTAGGATCACAAGTTGATCCTACGATCAACAACAGATCGCAGGGTCAAATTTGGTGATCCTACGATCAGACAGATGATTAGAAGCCCGCACAACAGCAGATCGCACGATCAGCAAAAGGTGATCGCGCGATCTGCTAGCAGAACCAGCGCACGCACGGAAAAAGAAAAGGGGCATTAGGGTTATTAATTAATAATGTTTGATTATTAATTAATACACCCTATATTAAGAGAAGAATAACGTGAAAAGAAAAAAGAGCAGCCATCAACGTGAGAAGCAAGAGGAGACGACGAGGAAAAAGACAAGCTTCACCATTGAAGCTCTAGTGTTTGCTTTTTCTTCTTCCTACCTTTCTTAATCAATTTTTATGGAGAAACTCTTTGTTTTTGCTTATTCAACTATGAGTAGCTAAAAACTCCATGGCTAGGCCTCTCGATTTGAGAACCTAGGGTTCATGTAAACGATGAATATTTTTCGGATTTAATCTTTGCTTCATGAATTTGTGATTTCTTCTTTTGAATCAATTATAGTTTCTTGTTTATGTTATTAATCCTAATTGAGTGACACGATTAGGAGATAAACTAGGGTTCAAGAACTAGGGTTTCACTCAATATTTGATTCATGCTTAAAGTTAGCTTATTTTTATTCAATTGTTCTTGTACTGTGCTTAATACTCAGTGTTAATGGAGTAGCTAACCGGAAACACTGCTTAGTTAGTGAATGCACGATAGTGATTCTAACTAACTAAGATGAGACTTGAACATCAATCCCGTATCACTGAGACTGAGAAGAGACGTGTTAGGATTGGCCAAATGTGGGTAGATTCGGTAGGTGAGATTCGACGGTTTCGTGCAACGGTGGACCGACAGGACCCGTTGTCGTGCATGTCGTTAGCCTACTAGAACGGACCGGTAGACACATGAGACCGATAGGAGATTGTATTCTACCGTGAAGTAGAATGACTTGAGACCGATAGGAGATAGTCAGCGCTGTTACCCGACTTAATTAGAATATAGTTAATGTGTTGCTCAGATAATCCGGAAAATCGTTTACAACCCTAGGTGATCAGCGAGATTGCCTAGTCCTCTCCATTAATTGATTAAGAATTATTCTTAATTCCAGTTTATTATTTATTTCTGACTTTATTACAACCACTTGTTTGGGGGTGGCAACACCACAAATTATCACTTTTTACTCCGGTTACCTAGTGAACTACTCTAAATTGTTAAATATAAACCTGTTGCGAGATTGTCCTCGAGGGTTCGACAACCCGGAGTCCTAAAAATACTCCACTCTTACTACTTGGCCGTGCACTTGCGTGATACGCGTTAGTAATCCGCGTCAAGTTTTTGGCGCCATTGCCGGGGACAACGGTTAACAAGTCTTTAATTAACAATTAGTTTAGTTTACTTTTTATTTTTGTTTTGTTCACTATCTGTTACTTCACGGGTTTTCTAGTGTTGTGATCTCAGGTAACGATGGAAGAGGGAGAAGAGCCGAGTAGCCCCACCCGAGAACAGATGGAAGCCAGGTTAGTTGAGGCTGAAAAATTACTGCGGGCAGCAATGACTAGGCAGAACTCAAAACCATATAACAAGTCTGGGAAAGCGATCATCCATGCATTTGAGGCGAACCTGAAAGGAACTGAGCCAGCCATTGTGGTGCCACCAATTCAGGCAGAAAATTTCTGCCTCAAGCTGTCCACAATTCAGTTCATACTAGAGAGGGGAACCTACTCTGGCACAAATTATGAAGATCCTCATGCATTCATTGGAAAATTTCAGAACACGTGCCAGGTAATACGCTACAAGGGGGTCACTGGTGAATCATTTAAACTGTTGTTATTCCCTCATTGCCTCACCGAAGCTGCTAAAGATTGGCTGGATTATTTGCCTTCCAACTCAATCACAACGTGGGAAGATTGTGTCTCTCAGCTTATGTGCGAATTCTTTCCAATATCACGTATGATTCAGCTGCAGAACGAGATATGGAATTTTAGGCAAAAGCAGAATGAATCACTCGTCACAGCATGGGAGCGCCTCACTTTCTGGTTGCGTAAATGCCCCAATCATGGCATTGACAGAGCTCATATCATTCAGGTATTCTATAATGGGCTTGACAAGGCTGATAAAAATAAGGTCGATTTGGAAGCTAGAGGTAGCTTCTTGTTCAAATGCGATGTGGATGGTGCATATGAGTTGATAAGACGTGTGGTTGAGCAAGAGGAGAGCTTGGATTCTGAGTGCCAACATCAAGAACCGATGAAGAATAGCTCCTTGACACATAGCATGGTTCAGGTGAATGCGGTGGAGGTAGTGCATGAAGTAGCTAGTCAAGTGATGCATCAGCAGCAGCCAGTACCACCTTCAGATTTGACCGAGATGACAGGGATAATAAAGGTAATGACTCAGCACATGACAGACATGTCCACACATGTCAGCACTTTGGAAATTGCACTTCAGGTGGCTCAAGCAGAAATAAAAGATCTGAAAGATAAAATCGAACAAAGAGCACCAAGCAACATTGTTCATACTTCTGAGGAGCAAGCTCAAGCCATCACAACTCGAAGTGGTATTACACTTGAGGATCCGCCATATCCGAGTCATGCCAGAGCTACATCATCAAAGGCTAAGGAGCATGAGGTCTTCGATTATGAGAAGACACCTGTCATGATCCCCCAATCAAAGGGCATGATTCACCAGGATGCAGAGAAATCTACTGAGGTACTAATTCCATCTTCTTCTTCTTCTCCAGAACTACCATTTCCATTACGTACTAGGAATAAGAAGGACGATTCTGAGGAATACATGCGCTTTCTAAACGTATTTTCAAAACTTCACATTAATATTCCGTTGATTGAGGCATTTCAAAATATGCCAAAATATGCAAGGTTTATTAAAGATGCAGTCCTTGGTAAGAAAGCGGTGGATGAATTTCAGAGTGTGAACTTAAATGAACAGGTTAGTTCATGTGTTTTGCATGGACTACCTAAGAAAAAGAAGGATCCAGGTAGTTTTGTCATTGAAGCTACCTTGGGTGACGCCTACACGGGAAGGGCTCTCTGTGATCTGGGAGCGAGCGTGAATTTGATGCCGTTGTCGGTATTCAAAAAGCTAAGTGTGGGGGAGCCTCCAAGAACTTGTATCACTCTCCAATTTTCAGACAAATCATCCAAGAGAGCCTGTGGGATGATACAGGATGTCCTTGTGAGGGTTGGCAGCCTGATAATTCCTGCCGATTTTGTCATATTGGATATGCCAGAAGGTGATGTGCCTATCATTTTGGGCAGACCGTTCTTGGCGACAGGTCGTACTCTCATTGATGTAGAGAATGGGGAGCTGATTATGAGAGTCAATGATGACATGGAGAATTTTCGAGTCTTCAAACCGACTCCCCAATACTCGTGGGAGTATCAGCCAGGGGTTCCATTTTCTGTGCCAATGAAGCGCCAAATCCCAGAGTTTTCGCAAGGGGATCCACCTGATTATTGGGCAAGGAACAAGCCATCTGCTGTGCAAGCACAAGAAGCAGTGCTTCAAATTCAGCACAGGAAAGCTAAGCTGGAAGCGGCACAATGTGCCAGACCACCCTCGTGAGGTGGCAGAGGTAACATGGTCGGGCCGTCGACCTTAAATTACAACGAACTGCTTGGGAGGCAACCCAATGTAGAGTAGGATTCTTTCTGGTTTTTATTTATTTGTGAGTTCTCTATATTTGACTATGAGGGGTGAGAGAGAGTGGACTTATTTTTCCAATCAGTGTGCAGGGACACAGGTACAGAAGACGCACCGGATTCCCCTTCTTGATGTGCATGCTAGAGATTGCATGAAATTATGGAAAGAAAAAGCCCCACAGGATTATGCATAAAAGAATAGAGAATTCCTCGAGGTCGAGGAGCGATTCCAATATGTTGGTTGCCACACGCATGAGAGGGCTACAATTTATATCTTAGCCGCACATCGGAATCCGGGCGCGTAGAGACTTCTCCGGAAATTGTCAACGGTCCACAAGACCCCTTCTTGTTGCAATTTCGCGGCAACGGTTCCCATGTAGGTCCGGACACCCAGGTACCTCTAACACTCTCTTTCAAGTCTATGTTTTTGAGCGATGAATGTTGCAATCCACCGCCTACACATTTAAGCGATGAGTCCTCCTTCATTATCTCTAAATTCGTTGAGGACAACGAAACGCTTAAGTGTGGGGGGTTTGTATTTATGTTCACTAGCCATGTCTTTGTTTGCATCGCCTTGTTACATATAGTTATGTGTTCATATTGTGTTGGTTTGTGGTAGGAGTGTGTAGTTTATGAATTTTGTTAGCACTTTTACATTATTGAGTCCCCTACCCAAAACTTGTGTTTAATCGAGTTGGCCAAAAGCATATAGAGTTAGGAAATATTAAAAAAAAAAAATCATAAAATTTCAAATTTTTGAGAAAGGGCAATCGAAGAGAGTGAATGTGGAGAGGGCTTAATGATAGAATTCCTTAGGAGTATGAAAATCTGAGGTGAGGTAGACGCGAGAATCTGGAGTAGGAAGACTTATAGGGCTAATGCACATTAGAAATGCGAGTAGCTGCCTCTCAGACTAGTTATCCTACTAGCGCTACACCACCGTCACTTAGGTAGTCGTCAACCCTCCTCGTAGTGGCAACGGAACAGCTGTGCGAGTGATGTTTATGGGGGCCTCACGTCCCGTCTCCATCTCCTAGGTCCACTAGTTACCCATATTGATCCGTTTACCCCTTTTATTCACAGCCTCTAGCCTAGGAAGCCTTTCATTGTGACTGTCATCACTTGTTAGAATGGTCCTTTCCTAGGCGTCATGATAGAGGGAGTTGAGTTAGGGAGGTTTGATGAGGGTGAGCTGATTTGATACATCTTACGTGGATTCTCTTACATGTCGTCTTTTGAGGGGATGTGAGGGTGAGTTAGAGACGGTAGCACACTTCGGTGTGGCGGTGAGTCGTGTCCTTACCCCACGATCACAGGTGGAGTACCGTAGTGCGTGGTATTTCTTCCGCACGTCATGGGGTGGGGGTTGGTTGATCTTATAGGAGGTCGTGCTTATGCTTTATTTATATTCTCTATATCTTAGGTGATGAGGAGGATGGTTGGAAAAGCACGTTTAAACATTGACTTCTGGGTTCGTGATTTGCTTTGCATCAAGTGTGGGGGTGTCGACATCTATGTTATTATATCACTAATTTGACACATTCCACCCCCATGTTATCTAATTCTGATATTTGATCTCCTCGGATATTACTATCGTATTGTCGGCTCCATGTGCTTAATGTTATTGTGTGGAAATAAAAAAAAAGAGAAAAAAAAAATAGAAAGAGAAAGTGAAATTGAAAGGGAATAAAGGAGCAAGCTTGAAATTGAAGACCGGGGAGATTAGCTATTGTTCGAGATCACTTCTTCACATTTGTGGCCGCGAGAACGGCGTTCCACCAAGATTGAGGGAATGAGGGCCGGAGTAGTGAGATTCGGTGTGGTTTCTTGGATTTTGGTGAGGGAGTGTGAGAGTCGGGTTTTGTGAGTTAGATCATGACGTCTAGGACTACGCTTCTAAATATCCTATCCTACCCGTCCTAAACCGTCAACAATTTAACCCGTGGATAAATAGCTCGGAAGGTAAGTGCTAGGGATACATTTGATGAGTGTGCGGAAGCAACATTTTTTGTGTTCGTGCCCGTTCTGTCTAACGAAACTGGCCGCAAGTTCTACCGATCACCAAAGTTATAGAACTTCCGAGGGAATATGAGAGCCTTATGACTTGCCGGTTTACTTTTGAGATTGCCCAATCTCTAACTAAAAAGAAAAAAAAAATTGGTGTTGTTTCAATTTTTGCATTGTTTGATAATCGAGTTGCATTGTATAGTCATGTATTTGTGTCACATGGCTAGTGAAGTTGAATGCAATACGGTGGATTGAAAATCATAGTGTGAGAGATGTTTTTGATTTTGCTCGGGACGCGCAAAAAGGTAGTGTGGGGGATTTGATAACTCTATATTAGAGTTATATTTCTTCTGCGTTTGTGTACCGTTTTGTGTAGTTTCCGGGTTGAATATATTAGAAATACACTATGAACTTGAGGAAATTGGATAAGTTTAGCTTTGAGTTTTAAATTGTTAATCTGGGCGTTTTTCACATTATTTACATTTATTTTGTCACTTTTGATCGCACGGGGTGTTTTCGTGTTGTGTTGGACAGGAAACGGAGCTCATGGATCAAGAGGAGGAGGAAAACGAACTTCGGAACATATGCGGAAGCTTGGGAGAGAAAGAAATTGGAAGAAAAGAGGACAAATATGGAAAAAGGGGGTCAAAGTGTAATTTTATAAAGTTTGGATAATGACACTTAACACCCCCAATGAAGAGTAGAAGAGAAGACTTAGAAAAATTGAGCAGAAGAAAAGTGAAGAAAACCACTGAAGTGTAGGATCAAAAGTTGATCCTAGGATCAAAGCAGATCGCAGGATCACAATATGTGATCGCACGATCAAGTGGGCGAAGGTTGTAGAGAAAAAGAAGAAAAGTCACTGACTTGTAGGATCACAAGTTGATCCTATGATCAACAGCAGATCGCATGATCAAATTTGGTGATCCTACGATCAGACAGAAGATTAGAAGCCCGCACAACAGCAGATCGCACGATCAGCAAAAGGTGATCGCGGGATCTGCTAGCAGCACCAGCGCACGCACGGAAAAAGAAAAGGGGCATTAGGGTTATTAATTAATAATGTTTGATTATTAATTAATACACCCTATATTAAGAGAAGAAAAACGTGAAAAGAAAAAAGAGCAGCCATCAACGTGAGAAGCATGAGGAGACGATGAGGAAGAAGACAAGCTTCACCATTGAAGCTCTAGTGTTTGCTTTTTCTTCTTCCTACCTTTCTTAATCAATTTTTATGGAGAAACTCTTTGTTTTTGCTTATTCAACTATGAGTAGATAAAAACTCCATAGCTAGGCCTCTCGATTTTAGAACCTAGGGTTCATGTAAACGATGAATATATTCCGGATTTAATCTTTGCTTCATGATTTCGTGATTTCTTCTTTTGAATCAATTCTAGTTTCTTGTTTATGTTAGTAATCCTAATTGAGTGACACGATTAGGAGATAAACTAGGGTTCAAGAACTAGGGTTTCACTCAATAGTTGATTCATGCTTAAAGTTAGCTTATTTTTATTCAATTGTTCTTGTACTGTGCTTAATACTCAGTGTTAATGGAGTAGCTAACCGGAAACACTGCTTAGTTAGTGAATGCACGATAGTGATTCTAACTAACTAAGATGAGACTTGAACATCAATCCCGTATCACTGAGACTGAGAAGAGACGTGTTAGGATTGGCCAAATGTGGGTAGATTCGGTAGGTGAGATTCGACGGTTTCGTGCAACGCTGGACCGACAGGACCCGTTGTCGTGCATGTCGTTAGCCTACTAGAACGGATCGGTAGACGCATGAGACCGATAGGAGATTGTATTCTACCGTGAAGTAGAATGACTTGAGACCGATAGGAGATAGTCAGCGCTGTTACCCGGCTTAATTAGAATATAGTTAACGTGTTGCTCAGATAATCCGGAAATCGTTTACAACCCTAGGTGATCAGCGAGATTGCCTAGTCCTCTCCATTAATTGATTAAGAATTCTTCTTAATTCCATTTTATTATTTATTTTTGACTTTATTACAGCCACTTGTTTGGGGGTGGCAACACCACAAATTATCACTTTTTACTCCGGTTACCTAGTGAACTACTCTAAATTGTTAAATATAAACCTGTTGCGAGATTGTCCTCGAGGGTTCGACAACCCGGAGTCCTAAAAATACTCCACTCTTACTACTTGACCGTGCACTTGTGTAATACGCGTTAGTAATCCGCGTCATAAGGGAAGAAAAATCAATAACACACCTTAGGGTTTCTCCTTTGATGACTTCAAACGCGAATTGTGTCACGTCTCTACGGTTGATCCACGCCTAGAGGTGAGATCTAGATCTTCCAATCCTTGGTGCTAGCCCGGAAAGAGGAAGAGGAAGAAGAATCACGCAAAACGAGGCAAGCCAAGGTGGGCGGCACCTCCATGTAGGCCGACGGGTGGGGCGGCATTCCCAAGGGGTTTCGGCCCTTTGTGGGATTTGCTCTCTTTCCTTGCTTTGTTCTCTCCTACTCTATCATATAGATGTGTGGTGTGTGTAGAGAGTAAAATAAGCTAGGAGTGTTCTTTATATAGTCCAACAACTCCTTGTCCTACTACATAAAGAACCCCTCTCCTAATCCTACTCAAGTTCGGATTAGTCCCTTTTTGCAAAAATAGTCCTTATTATGTCAATACATGGATTAGTTCTATTTGAAAATTAATCCTAATCATGTCTCTACATGAATTAGGCCACCTTGGCATATCCTAATCATGTCCATACATGGATTATTCCAACTTGCATATTAGTCCTACTAAGTTAGCAAGTTGTTGCGATTTGATCCTTTTAATTAATTAATCATATTAATTAATTAATTCCCAAGTCTAGTTCACCCCTATATGGCGTGTGACCCCATATGTTCTATTTAGTTGGTAGTAACTATTTACTAATATGGAGCGGCCTCTAGCAAGACATCCAATCTAGCCAACAAATAGAATAGTCATCATGACAAATCTTGTGCAAGTAATTGTCTCATCCCTTTGTCTCAATATCCGGATTGGACACAAGACATACAAGTCACACTCGTATATCCAATCCATAGTTTCTCGATCCTGGGAATAGCCTTATTCGTGCAAATAACATCAATATCCCATATTGATTTATTTGAGTGTGGCCAGACATTTTATAAGCACTATCCCTCGAGTGGCCTAGGATATTTTCTCCCGTTATGTGGGAGGGACAAATTATTTCTACGTCCACTACGATCTCTAAGCTTGCTTCTTATTGTATCCAGTACAAGCCTTTATAGCTACCCAGTTACGGTGTAGCATTTGACGCTACCAAAATCACAATAATCCACAACTAGAATATCTAGTGACTTCAAGTCTAAGGAGGACAATACCATTGCACCGCGAGAAGCGCTTGTGACTTAACATAACATGTATGTAGCCTTCTCGGAGATGGGTCAATCCAGTATGCCATTACTCCTAATGCATACCCATGTGTTGGATCATGATATCTCCGTATCAATCCAACCCCATACTAGTCTATAGATGATTGTCCTATTAATCATTATAATTGACTAGGGATATTTAAGAATATAACACTTATATTCTAAGGACTTCATTCATGTTAAAATATCTCTATATCGATAACATAATGAATCGTAAATCCATAAATGTCACAATTAATTTGATTGCCTCTAGGGCACAATTCCAACAGTCTCCCACTTGCACTAGAGTCAATCTCCTGCATCATATGCCTATTGATCTAGCGCGGCCTTCCACGCTTACGCTGCGCAGAGGCGAGACATACGCTGGAACCTTGCAAATATTCACATCTCCTTCATCAACAATTTTATTGAGATTGAATATTCTGAGTAAATGCATCTTTATGCATTAATTTACTCAGTCCTCTATGTTAGAATCAGTGACTGAATCTTGCCTGGAACCTTTCCGGCTCACAGTCGCTCCCACTAGGGCAAAACTAAAAAATCGACATATAATCTGAACCTTCCTTGTCAGATTTGAAGTTCGCATCACTGTAACCCCTTACAGTAAACTCTTCGTATCCTCCTTTTATCAAAAATTCTTCCTTAGTGCTTCTCACGTACTAAAGGATAATCTTGATAATTTATCCAGTGACTCTCACCCGGATTTGACTGGTATATTTGTGTCATACCATATGACACAACTGGCCTTCTACATAACATGGCGTATCTCATGAATCTTATTCATACGGTCCCTTCCCAATCTAATTGGAAAGACAACTAGTCTTCAAAAGACCAATTCCATGTGACATAGGTAGAATCCATATTCTATGCATGTTGAACCATTTCAACACCTTTGTCAATTTATGTACTATGACTTAAGTCGCACAACCATCTTGATCTATCTCCATAGATCTTCCTAGGTTGTTTTGCCTAAGTCTATCATTTGAAAATTAATTCCCTAGTCAATCTACGTAAGATTGCCAAGTAGGGACATCATTCCCAATGATTAGTATGTCTCCACATACAAGACCAGAAACGTTATTATGCTCCCACTAACCTTCTTGTAAACACAAGTCTCATATTCAATTTTGATGGAACCAAACTCCTTTGATTGCATCATCAATTCGAAGAGTCCAACTCCTAGAAGCTTGATTCAATCTATAAACAGATTGCTACAAGCAAGATACTAATGGATTAAAGCATCACAACTGGGAAAGATTTCGTCATAGTCTATACTATGAACTCACAAGAAATCCTTACCCAACCAATTGTCCCTTAAAGGTAATCATATTACCATCCATGTTGGTTTCCTCATAACCCACTTGCACCTTTCAGGTGGTTCCACCAAAGTCCATACTTTGTTGGCATACATGGATTCCATTTTGCATCTCATGGCTCCAAGGCATTTCTGTGAGTATGGCCCACATGTGGCCATATAATAGGTTGTAGGCTCATCTTGATGAGCAATATACCGCGGGTTATGAGAAATCCTTATTTCTCTAGTCCCTTGATATATCCTACCTAACCTACGAGGTTCTTGTGTTATCTGAGTAGGTTACTCCACAACACCTTGTGATCCTGCTCATGTTCCATCAAAAAGATCAATGTTTTTTTTGTGGTTCTTGAACTTATTCAAGTTCTACTGCCCTCCCACTGTTTCTATTAGAGACAATCTCTACCTAGAAACATTGTAGTTCGAGCAACAAACAGTTTGTTCTCGATTGGGTTGTAGAAATAATATCCTTTTCAGGATATCCCACAAAACATTTATCCAACTTGGGTCCAAGTTTATTTGTAAACTCTTTTACATAAACTTCATAACTCCAAATATTTATGAATAACATACTAGGACACTTCCTAGTCCATATCTCATATGGTGTTTTTCATAATTCTGTTTTGATGGAACAAGGTTTAGGGCGAAATTTGGTGTAATTAGAACATAGTCCCAAAAAGTAAACTGGAAGTTCTGTTTGACTCATCATGGACCGAACCATGTCCTACAAGGTCCGAACTCTCCTCTTAGACACGCCAAACCCATGTGGCGTGCTAGGTGGAGCGAGTTTTGGATCATATCCAACACTCCCATAGATTCTTGTCAAACTCTTGGCTCAAGTACTATCCTCTATGATCCAATCGTAGAGCCCTAATAATTTTTCCAAGCTGGTTCTCTACTTCATTCCTGAATACTTTGAACAATTCAAAGGATTCTGATTTGTTTCTTCATAAGATGCACAAATCCATATTTTTCTGATCCTATCAGTAAATACGATGAATTACTGAAAACCATCTTTAGTATTTGTGCTTAGCGGCCTTCATACATCAATATGTATGATTCCCAAAAGATCATATCTTTGCCTAATAAGTCTTACATGTCTCATATGATTCAATAATCAAATGAGTCCCAGAAATCCATCCTCATGGAGTTCTAGATATGTATCTCTTATTTATGGGGCCTAAACGATAATGCTAAAGATAAGTGAAGTTCATATCATTATATGCAAACCTCTTGGTATTAATGTTATAGATGAAATTATCATGATCAAGGATATACAATCCTCTTAGACAAAATTGCATTACAATAATGCGTATCAGAATAAATGGAACAACATTTGTCCTTTATTATGATAGAGAGCTTTCTTGTCCAAACAAGAAACTATGACAATGTTCCTACTCATAGCAGGGACATGATCACTTTTGTCTAATTCATGAACAATTCTTTAAAGGTAGAAATAATTTCCTACGGCTTATTCAGCAACCCTTTGCTTTATAGCCCCACGTGTATGATTATTTCTTCCTTATCCAATTGTCTTCGTCTCTTGAGATCCTCCACACTTCCATAAATGTGAGATCCTCATCTAGTATCATATACTTATGATGATGAGATAGACATATTGATTTCTATAACAAAAATACCCAAATCGGAATTCATAATTCCTTTAATTGCTTCCAGGTACTTTGGGTAGTCTCTCTTCCTTTACACCACCTATGGGACTCCAAGGCAACTTGGTTTTAGCAACAGGCTTGCTTTATACCCATGGGGTCGGCGCAAACCATTTTTCCTTACCCATGCTGTTAACCATTAACAGCTTTGCCCATGCCCATTATGAGTGTTTTGTTTAGTGATTTTTCAATCATATTGAGTAAATCAATTTTAAAACAAAAATATAATTGCATTCAATGCAATTCTCGGTCCACTTGGGTGAATAACCGTTTATTCTTTATCTATCTCATAGATAATGCCCATTCACTAATGTTTCAATCATATTTAATTAGCTTATTTGCATAACGCAAAGTGGAGCAACACTTCAAACCTTTCATGTCTAGCTCGCTCTTTTGAAAGAGCTTCTTTCAATGTATGATCATATCATACTTATCCATGTCTCTCTTCTTGCTTCCAAAGCTCAGAGTTCATGGAAACTAACATGAGGCAAGTCCCATCCAAAGAACCATTCTTTGATGTTTCTTTTCATTAGGTTTTAGTGTGTTTTGGTAGTTGGTAGGAAGAGAGCCTTATGTCCTACGAAGTACAACAAATTCTCTTTAATTTGAGAACAATTCTCAATTTTTATACCAGTCTACGAAATAGATAAAGTCGTGTTTTTGTTTGTTTAATGTCATGGGTATTCAACATAATAGGATTATGCAAAGTTTGTGACGTTTTAACTATATTTAACAAGGATTTAATTTGTTAAACATAGCTCCCACTATTTTTCTACGGATTAATAACCCTCAAGATATTAATGCGGAAAATATCCTTATATTTTCTAGTGGGCCACGATCCATGTTTCATCTCCTTATGAGCTTGCTTTGGCAAGTCACCCATAATTTAACTACTTTAGGTAGGAACAATTCCAATTCCATCCCATATGCAACTCTTGGTTCAATCGGGCAAATAACTCCTTATTTATCCATCCATATGGATAATCCCAATTGATTGCCTCTAGGTTTCTTAATCATATTAATAGCCCAGTTGTGCTCAACCTCTTATTTAAACAATTGCACATTGTTACGTGCCATCGCATTCCATCATTATGAACCAAGTCGCCATGCTTTGGCACGCACGAACTTGATAAATAATGATGATAATGAGTGTTTAAATAACGAGAAGGCAAGAACACAATATTTGAATTTTGAGGGATTTTTAAAATTCAATTTTTAATTGTTTTGTTGATCAATATAAACTAATCTATCTATTTGAGTTTGGACACAACTCCAAATAATAGATCCGGGTTGTCTAATTATCTTATTATCCTAATTGCATGCATCATCCATACACCAACCACAAAATAATAAGACAATAAAGTAAAAAACCATAAAACAGAAATTAAACGTGATGTGGATATGGCCTTTTCTAGACTAAGATAATTCCAAGCCAATGGAATTATCTATGAACCCTAAAAGCAAACACATCTCCATGCGTCATGATCTTTTGGTCCATCCTTCATAGTCATGTGGAATGATCCATGCTCCATGCTCCATCTTTTGTGGCTCCTTTTGGCTTTTGGGCTTCTTTTCTTCAATCTTGGCTAACAATCTACTTTATCTAGCACTAGCTAACTTCTATACTAAATAAAATAAATCTCACAAGTTGGGAGAAAAAAATGGCACGCAGGCCATAAAACCCTAATTAATTATTACAATTAATTGATCAGCTCGCAGGCCGTAAACCAAAACACAAAAATTAAACATCCACATCAAACCACATCCTAAGGCCATATCCAATCACCATGCGAATTGCACATAAACAGTTAAAATCCAATTTTAACGCGCTTGGTCAATTTTAATTGATTTTAGGAATTCTAGGGTTAAAACGGTCCATGGGCCCAGCAATCAAATTGTCCGGGCCCAGAAAGGTGAACCGCAAGGCCCTAGGGCCGGCCCGGCCCATAACCCACGCGGCTAAGCCGCGGGCTAGGGCCGCCCGGCCCCTAGGGCGGCCAAGGCTTGGGCGGCAAGCAAGAGGGGCGGTCCCCTTAGGGGGCCGAACCTCTATAGGGAGTTGTTTCCAAAACAACTCCCTTGCTTGGTGCCCAAGTTTGGTTGTTTCCTTGTTTTGGAAGAACTCCTTCTTCCCCAAGGATGCCCAAACCATAGATCTAAGATCCTAAAATTTCTCAAACTCACTAATTCATGCATCCAATGAAAAAATTAGATCTTGTTATGAAATTTTATTGACAAATTGCATCCCATGCTTGATTTGTCTTGTTTTACGCGATAAATAATCAATTTAAGGTGTAAAACAACTAAAACGTAACACATAAACCACGTTTATGCTCTACGACCTGTGGCTCTGATACCACTATAGGGTTTTGATTCATGGATGCGCAACAGAAACAAAAATAAACCATGCAAAACCCTCCAAGGATCACAAGTCAAGAGACATAACGATGGTAAGGGAAGAAAATTCAATAACACACCTTAGGGTTTCTCCTTTGATGACTTCAAACGCGAATTGTGTCACGTCTCTACGGTTGATCCACGCCTATAGGTGAGATCTAGATCTTCCAATCCTTGGTGCTAGCCCAGAAAGAGGAAGAGGAAGAAGAATCACGCAAAACGAGGCAAGCCAAGGTGGACGGCACCTCCATGTAGGCCGACGGGTGGGGCGGCATTCCCAAGGGGTTTCGGCCCTTTGTGGGATTTGCTCTCTCTCCTTGCTTTGTTCTCTCCTACTCTATCATATAGATGTGTGGTGTGTGTAGAGAGTAAAATAAGCTAGGAGTGTTCTTTATATAGTCCAACAACTCCTTGACCTACTACATACAGAACCCATCTCCTAATCCTACTCAAGTTCGGATTAGTCCCTTTTTGCAAAAATAGTCCTTATCATGTCAATACATGGATTAGTTCTATTTGCAAATTAATCCTAATCATGTCTCTACATGAATTAGGCCACCTTGGCATATCCTAATCATGTCCATACATGGATTAGTCCAACTTGCATATTAGTCATACTAAGTTAGCAAGTTGTTGCGATTTGATCCTTTTAATTAATTAATCATATTAATTAATTAATTCCCAAGTCTAGTTCACCCCTATATGGCGTGTGACCCCATAGGTTCTGTTTAGTTGGTAGTAACTATTTACTAATATGGAGCGGCCTCTAGCAAGACATCCAATCTAGCCAACAAATAGAATAGTCATCATGACAAATCTTGTGCAAGTAATTGTCTCATCCCTTTGTCTCAATATCCGGATTGGACACGAGACATACAAGTCACACTCGTATATCCAATCCATAGTTTCTCGATCCTGGGAATAGCCTTATTCGTGCAAATAACATCAATATCCCATATTTATTTATTTGAGTCTGGCCAGACATTTTATAAGCACTATCCCTCGAGTGGCCTAGGATATTTTCTCCCGTTATGTGGGAGGGAAAAATTCTATCTACGTCCACTACGATCTCTAAGCTTGCTTCTTATTGTATCCAGTACACGCCTTTATAGCTACCCAGTTACGGTGTAGCGTTTGACGCTACCAAAATCACAATAATCCACAACTAGAATATCTGGTGACTTCAAGTCTAAGGATGACAATACCATTGCACCGCTAGAAGCGCTTGTGACTTAACATAACGTGTATGTAGCCTTCTCGGAGATGGGTCAATCCAGTATGCCATTACTCCTAATGCATACCCATGTGTTGGATCATGATATCTCCATATCAATCCAACCCCATACTAGTCTATAGATGATTGTCCTATTAATCATTATAATCGAATAGGGATATTTAAGAATATAACACTTATATTCTAAGGACTTCATTCATGTTAACATATCTCTATATCGATAACATAATGAATCGTAAATCCATAAATGTCACAATTAATTTGATTGCATCTAGGGCACAATTCCAACAGTTCTCACTAACCAATCTAGTACCTGCTCTAGCTAACTGATTCAATAAGAATATATTGTTTTTCCTCTTGAACAGCACCACGAGATTAAGATAAGAGAATTATTATCAAAATGATATGCAAATGAAGTAGAGAAAAGAAGAACATTGATAAGCAGTGAAGCATTCGAGTATTCAGTGATCTTAAGCTTCGATTGAATGAGTTGATTCTTCTTCTGTGTTGTTTGTCAATCCTTCAGAGTGTTTGAATGTTTCTTCACAAAAATGATGTACGGAATCTCTCAACAGTCTTCTTTTCTCGCTTGTTTGAATCTCGGAATATATATGATCTTCTTCAAACATAATTTCCTAAAATCAAGCAACATATATTTGACTCTCTAACAGCTTTTCCCCAACGGCTAGTTTCTCAATATCTTTAAAGATACTGATATGATCTTTTACCTGAGGTTGTTTGGAATGTCAGGTAATGATTCCATAAGAGTAGAATCCATTTGCTACCTGTATTTCCTTTCCTGCATTCGGACAGGTTAGAAAATAATTCCTTCAAAATAGGTAGCTAATTAATCGTGCAAAAACTGAGTCAAAATAATAAGATTAAGTCATGAAATAGCACTAGATTAGTTTGTCTTTCATCATTTAATAATAAAACATCAAGCACAGGGAGTTAGGAATTAAATCAGAAGAAGAAAACTCTCCCTGAAATCATGCTATGAACTGCAGCATTGTTTCAAGGCTTTCAAATCAGTTTCAAGACAGTTTCAAGTCCTTGAATACTGGCTCAATGCTTTGAGGCAAACTTTGAAATTTATAACAACAACAAATCTATATACATAACTACCTTCAATGTCTTCATTTACGATATGATTTCTTTTCATTTTTGTTAATAGAAATTTGAAAAAGAATGACACTGATTGTTTCATACGTCATATGTCTTCTTTTAGTTTTGGTAGTAGTGGCCTCGCGCTATGCGCAAGATTTATCATTATTCCTTATAAACTCGTATGTTAGAGCAAAATATAAAATAAAGAATACCGTGAAATTCAAATCTGGAGCAAAAGAGAGACCATTATGGACATTGATTTATTGCTAGCTAGTTGTCCCAAAGTCCACATTGAAATGTAATTTTCATATACTTGGTGAGTTAATATGACAGTGCAATAAAATGACTATGATTCTTCATTGCATATGTGAAATCTCGGATACCGTGTGTTTGTATCAAGTGAAGTCTATCCGCAAATTCGCAAATGTTTCTAGGTTTCATTGAAACAATAATACAGAAGTCTTTTAAGTCCTTTTATGTTTTTTCTTATCATTAACTACAGATAGCTTGTTTGAACTTTGAACATGAATGTCAAAGAAATGATTGATCGGGTACGCAAACTGGTATTAGTGTGAGTTGTAAACAATAAACGTATTGAGCCTTATAAATATGAAAAAGAACAAATTTAATTTTTCGTGTATATGGACACCGCACTTTTCTTTTCCCGATTTGGAGTCCATTATTTTTCATGATAAGCGGGTCTGTGCTTCCTATCTCCATGTAGGTTCTTTTAAAATGAACAAAAAGATGGAAACAAATCTACTTATATATCAAAAAGATGGAGAAAAGACACTTTCACCCCATCCTGTTTGGGAAATGACACTTTCCCCCTTTTAGTGTGTCAAACTCCAGAACACTCACATCTCATAGTTGCGTCATTTCATACTCTAAGAAGGCAAGTGTTCCAAAAAATTATTATCAGTAACAAATTACACCCTCCAACTATCGGCGTCACAATTAGGAGTGCATGTGTCTTTCAATAAAGGGGTGAAAGTGCATTTTCCCAAACTATAAGGGGAGAATGTGTCTTTATATGAAGCCTGAAGGGGTGAAAGTGTCCTTGACCCAAAAAAAGATAGCGACTCAACTTATACCATAAGAAAATTATACAATAATTAAATATGTGGGTTTTGAAAGATTGGTTGATACTAAAAAGCCTATACATAAAATGTTAGTAACGATTTGGCAGTCATGGACGGAATTTCACTAACAATTATTTCGAAACATATAATTTGAATTGTTTTAAAGTAAAGTCTCATGAGAACCCATGAGAAGAAACTAATCTTGAATCCAACTAAAGAAATTTAAGGAAAAAAATATGTATATAATTATTTATAATGACACAGAATATCAAGATTAGTCTTGAAAATTTGTTGAAGTACCCTTACTGCATATCAGTTGTAACCGGTAAATATTAAAATAAAACTTAAACAACCAGATTGCATGTTGCGGAAGAGCTTACAGCGAACTTCAAGGTCTATCTTGTACATATATAACCCACTTAACTTAATTTTTTTTATTTTCCTTTTCCTCGTGGTTGATCATAATGTTATTCAATCAAAAGTCAGTTCCCATATCACTGTTCATGGCTGGAAAGTGTGAGAACGTAAGCGTAACTGATACATCAAGCATATATAGCAACCTCGAGTGGAAGATGATATTAGTTTTTCACTCCATGTTTCTTGAAGGTGGGACATTTTTAGTGGCCAAGCAATAGAGAACATCAGTGAACCAGTTATATATATAGCTTGGGAAATAAAGGTGAAAACTTCTATGCCTTTTATTAATTTGTGTTTTCCTTTTCGTTGATTTATTTTGAGGGATTAAACTTTAATAATTTATGAATAGTGCATGTTAACTATTAGGATTCAGTTGGAAACCAATGAGTCTACACAAGTGTGAGAACATGAGCTTAACTTGTTAGGTTTAACTTTGAATCAACTAGCAAGATATTTTGGTCCAAGGAAAGGTCAATTGGGGCGGTGAATAGTGGGCTGGTTTCCTTAGTTGGTAATCACCGCCACAATACACTTAGCCTATATAAGGCACTTTGTTTTGTAACACAGAGGGATGTTTTGAGAGAGCACTTAGTGTTTTGAGAGTCTTTTTTGTGAGTGTGTGTCTGGTGCGGTGATCGGGGTGGCCGCCGTGGCCGTTGTGGCCGCGGCGTGCATTGTAATCGGGTTCTCTTCTCAATAAAATATTTGGTTATGGTCGTGGAGTAGCTAGCGGGTTCGTTACGAATTCGTTAGTGAACCACGTTAAATATATGTCTCGTTCTTGTTTTGCTTTCGTCGTTCTTGCTCGAATACCCCCAGGTTATAACAAACTGGTAACAATTCTCTGAAACAGGAGTTCTGTTACAACAAACTGGTATCAGAGCAAAAACAAGAACAAGATAGATATTTAATGTGGTTCACTAAGGAATTCGTAAAGAACCCGCTAGCTACTCCACGGCCAAAACAATATATTTTATTGAGAAGAGAACCCCATTACAATGCACGACGTGGCCACAACGGCCACTGCGACGACCTGAAACACCCACCCGATAGACACACTACCAAAGCTCTCAAAGAGCTACTGCTCCAAACCCGTGTGTTGTGTGTTCCAACAAACAAAGTAAAGCCTATATATATTACTATTACCAGTGGCGATGGGAGCAATTGTTTCCAAGCCAAGATATATTCCACCGCCCCCACTTTGTTTCTTTGACTTTGCCTTTTGACCAAACATATTGCCTAATTTGATTCAAGTTAAAATCCAACAAATCTCCACGTTGACTTGAATCATCTCAGCAACCCGAAACCGGAACCTGATGCTTCTCTTCTCAAACCTGAAACGGAAGCGTCACCCAGAACCAGAAACGAGTACGCCTCCCCAGACAGATGTTCCGCAGCTGTATGCGAAACCCGAATTGCCAAATCTTTACTCCAACTACCATGGGTTCCTGCAACTACTACGCCAGATGTGGTTGCACTTCCTGAAACTGAAACAAGTGCTCCACCCAGAACCAGACTCGAATACATTCACTGAGAAAGCAGTACCGAATGTATTCCCGATGTTCCCAATTGCGCCAAACAGATGCACCATGACAAAATGCCTAGATATCACTACCAGACCCGATGTACTTAGCGATGAGTGCCCCAACAGTTTTCATGCCCGATGCACCCCGTATGCCTCAGATGCTCGCCAGAAACAGATCGCGCCAGATGCGAGCTTAATTGCGTGCCATGGTACACGCCCAAAAAAAGAACATATGCACGCCAGAACAAACTCGTGCATAATGCGCGCCAGAACCAAAATCAGATGCGCATGCCATAAATCTCACGAGTCACATGCTCCATGTCGTTGCTCCAACTCCAACGAGTTCCTGTAGCGCATGAGCCAGAACCAGATTCAATTCACACGCCAGATGCTCCACATAGGGAGCCGGATTGCTCCTGAACGTCAATCGCCAGAACGCCAGATGCGCGTGAACCGCCAGATTTGCGCCAGTACCGAATGAGTGTTGGATTTGCCAGATCCCTTGCACGCCTAATCAGACGCGCGCCATATTGCTCCGACATGAGCCCGGATAACCCCCTCCATGGCAATTCAGATTGTGGGTGTACATGCTTCTCCTCTCGAACAGATCGATCTTGATCACCAAACCAGACATCGTTCTTGGCGGAATCTTGAAACCCAACTCCCGATAGCATGCTCCACCCGAATCGCGAAACCATAGCTTTGAGTTCCACCAAAATGTGAAACCCTAGCTCTTGGCTCCACCCAGATCTTGGAACCCCGACTCTGATACCAGTTTGTTGTAACAGAACTCCTGTTTCAGAGCTCTGCTACCAGTTTGTTAAAACCTGAGGGTATTCGAGCAAGAACGACGAAAGCAAAAACAAGAACGAGACATATATTTAACGTGGTTCACTAACGAATTTGTAAAGAACCCGCTAGCTACTCCACGGCCAGAACCAGATATTTTATTGAGAAGAGAACCCCATTACAATGCACGCCGTGGACACAACGGCCACGGCGGCGACCTGAAACACCCACCCGACAAACACACTACCAAAGCTCTCAAAGAGCTACTGCTCTAAACCCGTGTGTTGTGTGTTCCAACAAACAAAGTAAAGCCTATATATATATATATATATATATATATATATATATATATATATATATATATATATATATATATATATATTACTATTACCAGTGGCGGTGAAAGCAATTGTTTCCAAGACAAGAAGCATTCCACCGCCCCTACTTTCTTTCTTTGACTTTGCCTTATGACCAAACATATTGCCTAATTTGATTCAAGTCAAAATCCAACATAACTGATATGTCAAGTATATATAGCAACCTCGAGTGGAAGATGATATTGGGTTTTCACTCCATGTTTCTTAAAAGTGGGCCTTTTTAGTGGCCAAGCAATAGATCACATCAGTGAACGGGTTATATATATAGCTTAGGAAATGACAGGGAAAACTTATATGCCTTTTATTAATTTGTGTTTTCCATTTTTTTGATCAACTTTTGACGGATTTAACTTTAATAATTTATGAATAGTGCATGTTGACAATCCTATGATTCAGCATTAGGAATCAGTTGGAAAGCCAAAGAGTCTAAATTAGTTTAACCAATTAGTTTAACCTATTTTTTCTTGATTCTTATATATTAAATCAAGTGCACTTCTTGTATAGGAAGTTTAAAAGTTCAAATTTATATTCCAATTATTAATGCAGATAATTAGAATAGTGACACCCACCAAGAGTGCTGTAGCATTATAAAAAAATTGTATTACCTCGACATGGAAATGAAATTGACTAAGTAAGAATGCTTACCTCGACGTGGACATTGGACTAAGTAACTGTAATAACCCGCATATTTATGTTGCACGTTTATGTTTGAAGCGAGATTATTATCTTCTAAATATGTGTGTTAATATTAATATTTTATTAAATATGCTAGACTTTAAAGAAAATATTTTCAAGAATGTTATGTTTGTGTCAACTTGTTAGTTAGTATTAAATGCATAGTTGCCCCAAAAAATTTATATAAATTTGTAATGTTTCCAAACTTTATGTTTATATGCATCAACCTCTCTATTATTGGATTTTGCATCATTTACCCAACTAACAAGATTACATCCTAAAACTCTCTTTCATCATACAAGTGGAGTTCATTATTTTAATATCTCTATGATAGCATGATATGAGATTTTTTATATGCATCACAAACCCCCACCATCATGTACATATCTCTCTCATGCTCTTTCCCATTGCATCTTTCTCATCAAGAACATTCAAGAATGCTCTCATCTCTCTCTTCAAATACAAATCCCGGTTTTTGGTGTCGACCCTCACAAAACACCCCCAAAACTCCATTTTCCACCACTCAAATCATGAGAAACTCAAGCCCAAGGTTATACTATGCATTGGGGGAGTCTTTTTCTTTCATCTTCCTCAAGAATCCAAGCTTATCCAACCTCTAAGAACCCAAGTACAATTCTAGTTACTCTCAAGCTTATATGTAAACACTCTTTCTTCTTTGTTTGCTCAATTTGTTGATGATTCATGTTCTTGGTATGAAATTGCTTGATCTTGAGTTGCATGTGTGATTTGATATATGAATGGTAACTTTTTAACTTGATCTTCCTCATCTCCAAGCATGCTTCATCATTCTCATGGCTAGATCTTCAAATTGATACTTGAATGTTGCATATTTCATAAATCCACATTTGAACATACATGCATGTCACCAAAATCAAGTTTGTTGTTAGAATCATCTAAGAAGATGATGTGGGTAGTGATATGTGTGTTATTTAGACCTTGAATTAGTTAAATTTCAGATCTTGATCGAATGGTCCTTGTATGCAACAAGTTATTGAAGTTAATAAAACTATGAAGTTCATGTTTTGAGCATATTTTCACAAATTTGAGAAAAATACATAAAATTTTCAGAAAATTATGAAAACTTTACAGTTTGTTTATTTGTATGTTATTCTTCTACAGTAAAATTTTCAGATTTATTGGACTTGTATTTAATTTTAATTCGGCCAAAAAATCAATTATGCTTTAACACTCCGCTCAACCCCAGACCAGTGAGGTTTTTCATATATTTCATGTACTTATTCTCCTCCAATGATTACCAATTTCGGATATTTTGTTCCCAGGGGTGTTATTTACTTCCAGTTAAAATTTCATAATTTTTTGAGTTCATATGAACATTTATGAATTTACTCCCATGACCGCTTTTCAGCCTCTGTTTTACACCTAAACAGCTCAAAATTTTAGTGTTTAAAAATACTTATAAGCTTTTACAATTTATGATACTTTATATGTTATCATTAAGCTCTTTATCTATGTTATGTCCAAAATTTAGGTTATGGATAATTATTTTGAATTGTTAATGAATTTTGAACTATCGGTAGTCACGCTTTGCTTACAGGCATAATTTAGAAGTTTATAAAATTTTCTTAAGGCTAGTGTATGTAAGTTGTGATTTAGTTCATTATATGTCATATTTCATTCATGTGCCACATTAGACATCTCCTAAGCATCTATAAGACGTTTAAGGCTCTAGAAGTATATGGTATGTGAAAAGTTAGTTCATGTTGCATCCATAAGACTAGTATCATTTAGCTAAGTGATTTATGCATGCTCTGTTTCGAGTGATTTCATGCTAAATGATTATGTGCTATGTTTGGAATGGCTTCATGCTAAGTGATTATGTGCTATGCTTGGATTGAACTCGTGCTAAGTGATTATATGTGTTATTTGCAGCAATCTATGGGACCTATATGAAGTTGGAGTTAGAACTAACATGCTTAAGTTGTTTGAAATTGTACTTAGAAGAATCAAATAAATGGATTAAGCTCGCAAGGTGAGTTACCCTACCTCCCGAAGTTTGTACTGAACCTCAAGTTTCTTAAAAGCTTACGTATGTTCATGTTTCCCTATTATGTATGTATGTATGCTTTCGAATCAAGTAAACGTTTTATGCCCACAAACGCTAAGAAAGATAACGGAACATTTCATAAGATAAAACACGTTTTCAGAAAAGGCCACGCTTACCGTAGTGAAACCCCCTGTCGGGTATAGGCAGGCTACAGCCCTTTTGTCAGGGCAATATAAGCAGGCAACGCGTCGCCTCACGAGCCGTCGCGATGGACATGTCCCTACGTTATGTTAAGTCACGAAGGTTACACGGGCCATAAGATAAGAAAATAAGCAAGCATGTTCAAGTACGTTATGGTCTCCACAAGAGACAAAGCAAGGTTCCTACTTGGAACAATACGATTTCACACGATACAAGTTATGCTTTACGTTATGCTTTCTCTATGATTCATGATACGCTTTATGAATATCATGATATTTCAAGTTTCACAAGTAAATGTATGTATGACTATGCCTTAGGTTCATGTCGCTCCATGGGAAAGTAAGCCCCTTTTAGTTTTTCAAACCTACGGTGGGTCGTAGATGTAACTCACTGAGCTAGTTGAGCTCACCCTTTTAAATTACCTTTCTTTTCAGGTTTTAAGAACATGTAAGAAGCAAGAAGTGACATGGGTTCAGTTGATATGTGACAACGTGCTTGGTGATGCTTTGTGCTTAGATGTCGAGTATATGCTAGACGCCTGAGCTATTTGGAATACATATTTGTATATTGTTTTAAGAATGTAAGATTTGTATAATTATGTATATAAGACTTTGTATGATACATTTTTTGATACCTAGAACATTTCCCATGTTATGCTCTGTTTATGTTATGAGTCGGGAGGACAAAATGATATTGATTTTCAAGTTTCAAGCTTCTTTTCTTTACGATTCAAATTTTTTATCAAGACGACCCCAAGTAATTTTTTATTAACGCTTCCGCAAAATGTTGTTTTTAGAAACTTTGATCACGAATTTTCAAATTAACTTATTTAGCCTCTATACGAGTCAAGGCCTCACCGGCATGTCGCGCCCTCCTCCCGTTAACGCAAAGTTTATTAATTGCTAACCGGGGTCGGCGGGAGGGGGATGTGACATTTTGTGGTATCAGAGCATTATGTTATAGATTCGTAAGATTAGTAAACCTTAAGGACCCATTATGTGCTTACTTATGTGAAAGTTTATTTGTACGTATGTTATGTGTATGATTATATGCTATGTTAGTATGTCGCTAATAATTATAAGTATTAAGATTGTAAGTTAGATCCCATGAAAGTGTGGATTTTTATGTGACTTACGTGCCTAAGAGCTTCCTTAAATGCTTGTGTGAATTATTTGTAAATTTTTATGCTCGATCATGTTTGAAGTTAAAATGATCATTTATGGTGTATGAGTATGAATTATGCGTGAGTGATTTAAAGGCATATGTCTAACTTTCATTATTCATGCATGAGACAAGGAAAATGGCATGTTGCCTTACAAGACCATGATTAAGATTGTAGTATGCCCCATAAGAACAAGATGAAAGTATGAATAAGATAAGAGCTCATGAATCAAGTATAGTGTCATAGTTTTGATTTATTATGTATTTGTCTAAGCATATTATGTGAATAACACATGACTTGTAAACTTTATAATTTATGTTTTAAGAGTATGACATGTAAGATATGGAAGTGAAGAAGCATGTTCATGTTACGTGATCACGAACCAAGTGTGATATTAGATTTACATTCTATAAAAATTTCATGACAAGATGATAATATTAAGTACGTGGAGTGCTTTTATATGTTACGGTATAATAAGTGTGTTTATGTGATTCATATGCTATCATGACGTCTCTTTCACGTATGTAGGGTGCTATATATGTAAACGCATGTACAGGTTATGTGAAGATTATGGAAACTAAGTATGCTATGTTTCTTGATTATGCATGATGTTTAAAAAAACAAAAAAATTATGAAAATTAGAAAGTATAACATGCTTTGAACTATGATGTTGGTTGTTCTAATTGGAGTGTGTATATGCGATAACTGTGATTTTCATGCCCAACATAAAGTGGAAAAAAATGTTTGTTATGTTATGTCATTACACGTTATGTTATGTCCAAGTTATGTGCTTGAGGTATGTCTTTATTTTTACTAATTGAACATATAAGTTATGTGATGTATCATGTGTGACTTATGCATGTCATGTATGTTTTATGTCCGATAAGTGATTTCCATGTAATATGCATGTTAGTAAGTGAATTAATTGTAATATGAGCATGTCGAAAGTTCAACCGATGTGCGAATGTCAAGTGTTTGGGCCGCTAATGTGCAAGTTGGACGAGCAGATATATCATCATTACGATGCTATAAGTTGTTCCCATTATGTTCTACGGTCCAACGGGAACTTCTAACACAATTACGAGCTTGCTGGAGCGGTACAAAGTGTGACGACACGATGTATTGTTCCCTCTCGTAAGTGTGAAAGACAGGACCTCTAGAACAATTACGAGCTTGCTGGAGCGGTACAAAGTGTGACGACATTGCGTAATGTTCCCTCTCGTGAGCGTGATGGGCTTGATATATTTTCCACCCCCAGTTCAACGGTAAGATAACCTTTACGACTAAGTTGTGCAGTGATTTCATGTTAGTTAGAATCTCATATGATTTCATTCATGTTAGAAATGCGTTAAGCGACTTCGAGGACGAACTCTTCATAAGGTGGGTAAAATGTAGTAACCCGCATATTTGTGTTGCACATTTATGTTTTAAGCGAGATTATTATCTTCGAAATATGTGTGTTAATGTTAATATTTTATTAATTATGCTAGACTTTAAAGAAAATATTTTCAAGAATGTTATGTTTGTGTCAACTTGTTAGTTAGTATTAAATGCATAGTTGCCCCAAAAATTTATATAAATTTGTGATGTTTCCAAACTTTATGTTTTTATGCATCAGCCTCTCTATTATTGGATTTTGCATCATTTACCCAACTAACAAGATTACGTCCTAAAACTCTCTTTCATCATACAAGTGGAGTTCATTATTTTAATATCTCTATGATAGCATGATATGAGATTATTTATATACATCACAAACCCCCACTATCATTTACATATCTCTCATGCTCTTTTAATTGCATATTTCTCATCAAGAATATTCAAGAATGCTCTCATCTCTCTCTTCAAATACAAATCCCAGTTTTTGGTGTCGACCCTCACAAAACACCCTCAAAACTCAATTTTCCACCACTAAAATCATGAGAAACTCAAGCCCCAGGTTATACTATGCATTGGGGGAGTCTTTTTCTTTCATATTCCTCAAGAATCCAAGCTTATCTAACCTCCAAGAACCCAAGAACAATTCTAGTTACTCTCAAGCTTATATGTAAGCACTCTTTCTTCTTTGTTTGCTCAATTTGTTGATGATTCATGTTCTTGGTATGAAATTGCTTGATCTTGAGTTGCATGTGTGATTTGATATATGAATGGTAACTTTTGAACTTGATATTCCTCATCTCCAAGCATGCTTCATCATTCTCATGGCTAGATCATCAAATTGATACTTGAATGTTGCATATTTCATAAACCCACATTTGAACATACATGCATGTCACCAAAATTAAGTTTGTTGTTAGAATCATGTAAGAAGATGATGTGGGTAGTGATATGTGTGTTATTTAGACCTTGATTTAGTTAAATTTCAGATCTTGATGGAATGGTCATTGCATGCAACAAGTTATTGAAGTTAATAAAACTATGAAGTTCATGTTTTGAGCATATTTTCACAAATTTGAGAAACATACATTAACTTTGCAGAAAATTATGAAAACTTTACGGTTTGTTTATTTGTATGTTATTCTTCTACAGTAAAAATTTCAGATGTATTGGACTTGTATTAAATTTTAAATCATCCAAAAAACAATTCCGTTTTAACACTCTGCTCAACCCCAGACCAATGAGGTTTTTCATACATTTCATGTACTTATTCTCCTCCAATTTTTTCAAATTTCGGATATGTTGTTCCTAGGGGTGTTATTGACTTCCATATAAAATTTCGTAAGTTTTGGAGTTCATATGAATATTTTATGAATTTACTCCCATGACCGCTTATTAGCCTTTGTTTTACACCTAAACAGCTCAAAATTTTAATGTTTAAAAATACTTAGAAGCTTTTATAATTTATGATACTTTTATATGTTATCATTAAGCTCTTTATCTATGTTATGTCAAAAATTTAGGTCATGGATAATTATTTTGAATTATTTATGAATTTTGAACTATCGGTAGTCACGCTTTGCTTAGAAGCATAATTTATAAGTTTTTAAAATTTTCTTAAGGCTAGTGTATGTAAGTTATAATTTAGTTCATTATATGTCATATTTCATTTATGTGCCACATTAGAAATCTCACATGCATCTATAAGATGTTTAAGGCTCTAGAAGTATATGGTATGTGAAAAGTTAGTTCATGTTGCATCCATAAGACTAGTATCATTTAGTTAAGTGATTTATGCATGCTCTATGTTTCAAGTGATTTCATGCTAAATGATTACGTGCTATGTTTGGAATGATTTCATGCTAAGTAATTATGTGCTATGATTGGATTGAACTCGTGCTAAGTGATTATATGTGTTATTTGTAACAATCTTTGCGACCTATATGAAGTTGGAGTTAGAGCTAACATGCTTAAGTTGTTTGAAATTGGACTTAGAAGAATCAAATAAATGGATTAAGCTCGCAAGGTGTGTTACACTACCTCCCGAAGTTTGTACCGAACCTCAAGTTTCTTAAAAGCTTATGTATGTTCATGTTTCCCTATTATGTATGTATGTATGCTTTCGAATCAAGTAAACGTTTATACCCCATGGATGCTAAGAAAGATAACAGAACATTTAATAAGATAAAACACGTTTTCAAAAAAGGCCACGGTAACCGTAGTGAAACCCCCTGTCGGTTATAGGCAGGCTACGACCCTTTTGTCGGGGCAATATAAGCAGGCAACGCGTCGCCTCACGAGCCGTCGCGATGGACATGTCCCTAAAGTTATGTTAAGTCACGAAGGTTACACGGGCCATAAGATAAGAAAATAAGCAAGCATGTTCAAGTAAGTTATGGTCTCCACATGAGACAAAGCAAGGTTCCTACTTGGAACAATAAGATTTCACACGATACAAGTTATGCTTTACGTTATGCTTTCTCTATGATTCATGTTACGCTTTATGAATATCATGATCTTTCAAGTTTCACAAGTAAATTTATAACTATGCCTTATGTTCATGTCGCTCCATGGGAAAGTTAAGCCCCTTTTAGTTTTTTAAACCTACGAAGGGTCGTAGATTTAACTCACTGAGCTAGTTGAGCTCACCCTTTTAAAGACCTTTCTTTTCAGGTTTTAAGAACACGTAAGAAGCAAGAAGTAGCATGGGTTAAGTTGATATGTGACAACGTTCTTGGTGATGCTTTGTGCTTAGATGTCGAGTATATGCTAGACGCCTGAGCTATTCTAGAATACATGTTTGTATATTGTTTTAAGAATGTAAGATTTGTATTATTATGTATATAAGACTTTGTATGAGCTATTGTTTGATACCTAGAACATTTCCCATGTTATGCTCTGGTTATGTTATGAGTCGGGAGGACTAAATGATATTGATTTTCAAGTTTCTTTTCTTTACAATTCAGATTTTTTATCAAGACGACTCCAAGTAATTTTTTATTTGCGCTTCCGCAAAATGTCGTTTTTAGAAAATTTGATCACGAATTTTCAAATTAACTTATTTAGCCTCTCGACGAGTTAAGGCCTCACCGGCATGGCGCGCCCTCCTCCCGTTAACGCAAAGTTTATTAATCGCTAACCTTGGTCGGCGGGAGGGGGATGTGACAGTAACTCTAGACATGAACTTACTTATAAACGTGTTTAAAAAAGATAATTAGAATAGTGTCATGTTAATGAAAGTAAACTTGGCAAGATTTGATTGGCTATTACATCCAATGTGTTTGCCACCTGAAAAATAGCATGACACATGTCCTTCAATTTGGTGCTACTCATATCCGACAAGGCGCAAGTAACTTAACAAAACACAAATTTCAAGTGAAACCTCTACATGTAGTAACTCAACTAATAAAGTTTTCAGTTAGAAAATAAAATTAAAAGACATACAAAGTTCGCCAAAATTAGAACTTACCATTTGTTTATTCCTTCCATCAACATAGACGGGAATTACCTGCTAAAAAAATTGTGTCATATTATTTATCTAACATGTGATTTCCATTTTGACTTATGTATGCTATATATTATCCTTTACTTACATTCATTTTTCAAGATAATGATTGATTTTTTAAGAATATTTCTCTAATCAATTTGGTAGAGGAAATCTGATATATATTACTATAACATACTGCACATTCCTCTTCAAAAGAGATAATTAAGGATGTATTTATGGGTGGAATAAAGATAAGAATGTATTTATGGAATTTCCGTTTCATATTCAATGGCACTATTGTAGTTTAGTTTAGATTGATGGTTGATTATAAAACATATCAAGAGACAAAGAGCGGCTGAGATTAAAAGTTGAGAAAATCGACGATTAAGATTGCCCAATTGAATTCATTTTGGCGGGAAACACCGTTCTATTTTATTATATATATATTATATATATATAAAGATTTATATTCTTTTAAGAAAAAAATTATTATAAAGATAGCACCATTAGCCAATGGGCAGTAATGTGTTATAGGAATGCAAAGTAGCCATACCGTTTGATTAGTGGCATGTGGCTCTGGCTTTTCAGAGGACATCCGATGTCTACTGTAATACCCCGTAAAATACTCCTGGGTAAAATAATAAATTGACAAATAATATAAATTTAGTCGTAAAATAAAAATAAAAGTAAAGTTGTATAAATTATTTTATATATTAGTGTCGTTAAATTTTAATAAATATTAGAATAGTGTTTATAAATAATTACGCGAACAATTTATTAACATTAATCGTCGCGCGTATATAACCACCGCGTAAAGTGGTGTTATTACCACAACCAATAATTTCTAAAAGAAGCAAAACATCCTCAGACTTTTGCTTCTCATTCTGTCATTTTCCTCTTTTGTTTCTTTTCTCTTCTTCAACTTCATTTTGCCTTCTTCTTTCTCTACTTTTTCTCCTTCGGCAAAATGAATTTGCCCGACAACTACACCGCCTCACCACCGCCTCTTTACCCAAACGACTCCTATAAGTCTCCCTCTCTCACTTCTTCGGCAGACCACACCCACACACCCACTGGTTTCATCTCCACCATCGTCATCATCACCTTCTTCTCCATCTCCGGCCACCTCTAACACCACCACCATGATCACCTCCATCACTCTCTCTCTCTCACCCACTGCTCCCTCCATCTCTCTCTTTGTTCACCATGAACCACAGCAGCAGCAGCAGTCATCGGAAGCAAACAGCCACCACCACACCGCCGCTGCCACCATCGAAAGACACCACCGAGAGCACCACCTCCACCCACTGCCTCCTCTGCTCCCCTTCTGGTTCTCCCTCTCTCTTGCTCTCTGTCACGAACAGAGCATCACCAACAGCAGCATCAACGGTTGGAACCACCACCGCCGCCGCAGCAACTTCCGGCGAGGACCATCCGAGGCACCACAACCTCCATCCCTTCTCCTCTCTTTCTTACTCTCTCTTAAACCCCTCTCCTTCGCGACCCAGAACAGATAAAGAGAGAAATATTACAGAAGCAGCAGTCGCTCAAAACAGAGCACCACCGCTGCCGCCGTCGACCACCATTAAAACCGGCGGAGCTTTCGGGGAAGCTTCACCATCGCCACCCACCTCTCTCTATACATTCCCCTAGCCTCCAAAAGGCTCGAACAGAGCCCAGAAGTGCTCAGCCGCGACCAAGAGTCACCGGAAAAACTCCGTCGAGCTCCACCTCCGACACCGCCGATCGGCATCTTGACCCGACGCGATTCTTGACCGTTTTGCGTGATTTTTGGTACCGGTACGCTCTACTCTTCGCCCTGAGTCGATTTACATAATCAAAATCATGTGTTGATGCTTAGATTCACGTTTAGATTGATCAAATTGAAAATTTATGCTTAAGGGGAGGTAGATGTCATTTTCAGAAACTATTTAAGTTATAATTGGGGGGTAATTCTGCTATTTCAGTAAACTATGGGGGCTTGTTTGTTATTTAACAATCTGAACACATAAACATAAAATAAAATTTGGATTTTATTTGTTTACATTAATCTATACACTTTCTAGCTATTATTTTAATAATAATAACAATAATAATGATATTACTAATAATAGTAATAATAGTACTAGTAGTAGTAATAATAATAATAATAATAATAATAATAATAATAATAATAATAATAATAGTATTAGAAATTGTCATAAATAAGTAATAACAATGGTGGAATGATAATAATAATAGTAGTAGTAGTAGTAGTAGTAGTAGTAGTAGTAATAGTAGTAATTATATTAATACAAATAATGATAGTAATAGTAGTAGTAATAATAATGATAATAATAATAATAATAGCAAAATAAAAAGTAAGTTTTATAATTAAATAATATAGATAAAATATGAACTAGCTAAATAGAATTTATTTTATAGAAAATAGACTAGCACAAAATCATGACCTGTAATTATTGATTTTTGGTGTATTTTAAGTTAGTTGGTAAATAGTAGATATTTTTATAAATTAGAATTAACAATTTTCTCAATTTATAACGCATGTTTATTTGTACTGATAAAAATAATAATTTCTTCCAATTTGTATTTGTTCACTAAAAATACTATAAATAGTTTTGCTAATTAATTTTATAAATTTGATAAATAAACGGCTAAATTAATAATATTACTCATTTAATAATTTCTTGGTTACTTAGAAATAGATATATTAATAAAAATAGTAGTTAATAATTATTAAAAGTTTATGAATCTAAATTATGATTTTCGATATAATATTAAAGTTTAGAATATTATTAAAAATATGAATATATATATATATAGGGAAAATTAAGAGTTTTCAAATAAAACTTGTTAGGCTTAAAATAATTTTCGATTTATATTTGTGTCGATAAACTTGTGATCAAATAAAGAAATGTGACGTGTAGGTGACAAGTTTATAGACGAGGGCCACGTGACATTCTAGGAGGCTTTACGAGCTAACTCTTGAGTTTAAGGTAAGTATACATGCCAAGTCTAGCGTGCCTAGCTCCTTTCGTGTCTTAACTTGATTTTAATACTAGTCTCAAAATGTTTTGTTATTTAATTATATGTTTTATTTGAAGTTCTTATATTTTAAATTGTGCTGCTATGCTTTGATTTTGTCACACGATTAATAATAATAATCCGTAATTAACGTAAAGTGGAAAGAGTTGTCCGGGGATCGTTATATTTGCCTTTGATTAGATTGGTCGTGTTGGCTTCTGTCACTCGACCCGTTTATTTAGCCCGGTCGCTACCTGCCGGGTCGCTCCATGTACTCACCTCTCTGGCCGCGAGGAGTCTTTGAGGGGTGCCGGCACTTAAGGTCTTGGATGCGTAGAGTTAGTAGATTATCCCCGTGTCAACAAAGTTAATAATACAGTTTTCTATGAGATTTGGACAGTTATAAAGGAAAAGAAGAAGAGATTGGGAATCGTATTCCCCGTTTACAAGTTGAGAAAGGAGATTAAAAGAAAGAGAAGATTTCATTTGAGTCCTACTTTACTCTTCAAGTTTACTGTTTTAAAATTTATTCCTCTTTGTTATTAAATGAAAAGTAAACATACCTCGTCTTCCGTTTTACGAGCTTGGGTGTTGCTTACTCAGTACTTTATGCTGATTTTAGAAACTGCGGTCTTGTTTTCCTTCCCCCGCAGGTTTAGATGAAGAGGACTATGGCATGACCGGGTACGAGACTCACTAAGGAGATTCCGTCACACGTTGTAAAATAGTATGAATAACGTTAGCATAATGTGTAATAGAAAAGTATGACAGACTCGAGGACGTTTTGTAATGTTTAATAATATGTAATACATATGTTGGATGTTGTGCTTTTGATTCTCCGCCATTACTTTTAGCCTCGTCCTCCCCGATTCGTCCGAGTCGGATAAGGGGGTCGTTGCAGGTGGTATCAGAGCCGGCAGACCATTAAAAGGGAATTAAAACCTGTAGGGCAACTTAAAATGAACATAGGGAACAATAATTAAAATTGGAAAGCCGTTCGGGGTATGGGTAGCTTAGGCATAGGTCTTGGTATTTCCCGCCCACCCGCAACCTGCCTCAAGAAGTGTTATGTGTTATAGTCTTATGTGAATCAGTTTTATTTGTGAATAATTTTCATTGCCACGATAGGAAGAAGGATAAGAACAACATTTGATTCGTACTAGATATATCATTTCCCTTACAGACACACGTTGTATGTGCTTTAATTTAAAGTTGCTATGTGATGCATGTTAAGATGCTCTATATGATAGTTGTGTGGTATATACTGATGATTGCGCATTTAAAAGATGATATATCTTAATCCCTAAGACCATGATAGCCTAACCAAGGACATTATAGAAAGTGATTAGCAGACCATTATACTACCATACTAGCAAAATTCGATATGAATAGACTGCCTAAAACAATAACCACATGGGGAAAACCTTCGTTCGATAGTAATGTTGGAATGGGATATGACTTCATGGGAAATTCGAGGGTAGACATGTGATAAGATTATCTGAGATACTTGACTGGCGAATCATAGTTTCACGTACAAGATTTGTAAAGAAATTTGGTGACGTACTCTAGATACTGATTAGGATTGTAATTTGAATTGGAGGTCAAGAAATAATTAATCTTAAGGAAATCAAATAGTATATTTTGGAAGTAGACAAGGGAGGGCCCACCCACCCTCACCTAAGAATCAATGAAGTCAACCTGCTGAATTTTTTAACATGTTTCAACTGTAATTCTTCGGTCTTAGTTATTAAAGGGTTTTGATGTGTTAATGGTTGAATGGAGTTTACTTCTTCACAATTGACAACCAGTTTCTATGCTAGGTTGGTCTATCGTGAACGATTTGTGCGATGTAATATTTAAATAATTAAATTGTTACTTGGAGTCGTGTTACCCTAATGCTGCTTGAAGGTTGGGTTATCTGTTTGGTTATATGTTACTTTTGAAGTTGTGGGACTACTATGGGAGGATTGATGTTTAAACTGTGAAGTACCAATGTTCGCCTACAAGACTTAGATGTATCAAATGACATACTTAGTCAGGTTTACTCTAAAGTTTGCATGATGAGTATCTCGAATTTTCTGGTCTGGAGACTCTCCTGGAGTAGTAACCCAAAATTTTGGGAATATTGTTTGAAGTCTATTAAGTTTATATTTAGAGTTTCTTAATTCATTACACTTATTTGGAGCTACTATTCCGTTATGCAAAATATTTTCAGCTTCTTATATTGGGTAACTATTTCAGCTCCTGGGAATACTTGGAGTATTGTTACGGAATCTTTTTACTTACAGTTGGGATATATTTTCAATTACGAATTTGTTCCTAGATGTGTTTGTGTATGTCACTCGGGAGTTCTGTCGTCTAGCTTACGTTTTGTGGTACGAGGTTTATTGAAATAATACGAGACAAGAGGTTAAGATGAATTTGGGGTTTGTGTTAAATGTTGGAATTTGGAGGTGTACTCTAACTTCAAATCTGGAGACTTGTTTGAATATGAGGTAAAGGAGAATTTTTATTTATTTGATTGAACTCTGGAGTATCGATTTTGGACTACGAGGAGTGATGGACTTAAATCGTTGTTCGAGGTCAGATTAGAATACTAAGTGGAAACGTATGACTGTTATCACTTGGATGAAACAAGAAGACGTTAATTCTCACTTGGTGCAACAAACGATTATTGAAGTACTACCCTAAGTTTGCCTATACTGGACTCCTCGGAGAACCTACCGTAATAAATTTAGCTCAAGATACAAACACATGAAGTAATTAAGAACTCCGAGAGTGGTCAATTCAGTAACGGATCTGCACAAATGACCAATTATAAAATTAAAGACTTCTATCAGTTTGAGTATTTGACTTCTCATAGCATGGTGGCAATACGTGACGTGTAATGTGTTGTATGGTACCATGGGAATGTATGCTTTATGGTTCTTTGACATAGTAATGAAATCATAATATTGTGATAGCCTATCAGGATTAATTGACAAGATTGATCTGAGGATATGGCATCAAGAATCTGATCGCCCGATTGGGCCAAGGTTAGTTTTCAAGAAAAAGGAAAGTTGCATAGCATAACAATCTTACGTGGAAATTTCATGGATAATTATATTTTAGCAATAATTGTGATTATGAACCATGAGTTATATTGCATGCAAGTGTGCACATTCCTGTTATGTGTCCTCCTCACTAAATCAATCAAAGTCGGTAGATATGCAAAAGGGACAAGATAGCGAATATACTTCGAGATAATATTAATTGAGGTCAGAAAACATCAGTATGACAAGTGGTCACGTATAATATCTGGATCAGTAGGATTCAAGAATCGATTTTAGACAGTTCTTTACCAATTAAGCAAAGGGAGTGTGATTTACAAGAGATCAACCAGATATGAGCGAGATATGGATATCAGGCGCAAAAAAAAAAAAAAAAAAAAAAAAAAAAAAAAAAAAAACAATAATAATAATAATAATAATAATAATAATAAATAAATAAATAAATAAATAAGTAAATAAATAAAAATAAATAAAAAAAAATTTTAAGAAGGGGAAATTGAGGAGACGTTGGGAATTTAACCAAAAGTCGTAGGATTCACCCACTAGATTCTCGACGAGACCGGTTGGAGGTGTCGCGGCAGATTGCAGTTCCCATTTGGAGTCATTAGATCAACTACACTAAGGATTTAATTATTGATATGATCGGGAGTTCTCTTTTAGAGTTATGTAACATAATAATATGTCTCGGTGATATAAGTTTCCATTCCTGGTGGTACATATTGTTCACATAAATTCTATTTGGAGTTTTGTTGTTAATATCTTATTGCAGTATACATTCTTCAAATAAGTTATACTTGAAGTCCTTCTTCTATTTTGAGGTTTTCTCACTAAAACTTAGTTCGTGTTGAGTTCTCGAAATTGAAGGTAAATGGAGTCTGGTCATCACAAATTATTACTAGTCTCGGGAATTTCGGGAGTGACAACTCAGTTATTGGATAGGTGGTTACAAATCCATAGTATCATGAGGTTTTGTTATCTATTGTTTTCGATATTCTGTTGTGATGGATAGAGCGCTTTGTGTGGATAAAATGTTAATAGTTGTTTGGGACATTATTACTTGGAGTTTTGTTACTTAATTATTACTAGAGGAGCATAAATGTTAGTATGGATTTACTTTTGAAGTTAAGGAACTCGTATAATTAGGTGTTATGCATGATGGGAATATATTATGGTTTCATTGTTGATTTACGTTTGGAATTACAACTAATATAAAATGACCAATAAAGGTGACTTAGGTCTTTAATCAAGGCTTTGACAGATTTTACCATGATCTTTTTATCATTTGGGGTATTTAGGCTTCGTCTATGTGGTTATGATTTAGAAAGGGTTTCAGATACTTGGTATGATTCATCAGTGAAAATGTGCGAATTGGAGTCCGTCACTAAATGGATATTTAAGTCCATGGGATGCGGATTTTCCTCCAGTTATTTCTAGAGGTTAATTATATAATTCAATTGTTTCAAAAGTTTTGCAAGACTGTGAAGTAAAAGACTAGTAGAAGTCATATCTTACCTTGTGTTCGGGTAATGTTAGATGGTATGTTCATAAGGAGTTCCGGGGACGTCACTCTCTAAGGGGGAGAGGATGTCACCCTTCGTCTTAAACAGCTTCATGTCTAGAACAGAAATATCATCATATCAGGCATATATCATCATATCAGGCATGTCATTAACTTCTAGTAACTGAAATAAGTTGTGGCATTACACTTTGCATAGTGAGCATCGAATAAGATTCGTCAGATGAAGATTTCTTAGCTAGGGAAGATTACATACTAAGTTGGTCGCAAAATGGTCGTAGTATGTCGTGGTTATTTGTCTGATTTTAGCTTCGAGGACGAAGCTGCCTTTAAGGGGGGAAGAATGTAATACCCCGTAAAATACTCCTGGGTAAAATAATAAATTGACAAATAATATAAATTTAGTCGTAAAATAAAAATAAAAGTAAAGTTGTATAAATTATTTTATATATTAGTGTCGTTAAATTTTAATAAATATTAGAATAGTGTTTATAAATAATTACGCGAACAATTTATTAACATTAATCGTCGCGCGTATATAACCACCGCGTAAAGTGGTGTTATTACCACAACCAATAATTTCTAAAAGAAGCAAAACATCCTCAGACTTTTGCTTCTCATTCTGTCATTTTCCTCTTTTGTTTCTTTTCTCTTCTTCAACTTCATTTTGCCTTCTTCTTTCTCTACTTTTTCTCCTTCGGCAAAATGAATTTGCCCGACAACTACACCGCCTCACCACCGCCTCTTTACCCAAACGACTCCTATAAGTCTCCCTCTCTCACTTCTTCGGCAGACCACACCCACACACCCACTGGTTTCATCTCCACCATCGTCATCATCACCTTCTTCTCCATCTCCGGCCACCTCTAACACCACCACCATGATCACCTCCATCACTCTCTCTCTCTCACCCACTGCTCCCTCCATCTCTCTCTTTGTTCACCATGAACCACAGCAGCAGCAGCAGTCATCGGAAGCAAACAGCCACCACCACACCGCCGCTGCCACCATCGAAAGACACCACCGAGAGCACCACCTCCACCCACTGCCTCCTCTGCTCCCCTTCTGGTTCTCCCTCTCTCTTGCTCTCTGTCACGAACAGAGCATCACCAACAGCAGCATCAACGGTTGGAACCACCACCGCCGCCGCAGCAACTTCCGGCGAGGACCATCCGAGGCACCACAACCTCCATCCCTTCTCCTCTCTTTCTTACTCTCTCTTAAACCCCTCTCCTTCGCGACCCAGAACAGATAAAGAGAGAAATATTACAGAAGCAGCAGTCGCTCAAAACAGAGCACCACCGCTGCCGCCGTCGACCACCATTAAAACCGGCGGAGCTTTCGGGGAAGCTTCACCATCGCCACCCACCTCTCTCTATACATTCCCCTAGCCTCCAAAAGGCTCGAACAGAGCCCAGAAGTGCTCAGCCGCGACCAAGAGTCACCGGAAAAACTCCGTCGAGCTCCACCTCCGACACCGCCGATCGGCATCTTGACCCGACGCGATTCTTGACCGTTTTGCGTGATTTTTGGTACCGGTACGCTCTACTCTTCGCCCTGAGTCGATTTACATAATCAAAATCATGTGTTGATGCTTAGATTCACGTTTAGATTGATCAAATTGAAAATTTATGCTTAAGGGGAGGTAGATGTCATTTTCAGAAACTATTTAAGTTATAATTGGGGGGTAATTCTGCTATTTCAGTAAACTATGGGGGCTTGTTTGTTATTTAACAATCTGAACACATAAACATAAAATAAAATTTGGATTTTATTTGTTTACATTAATCTATACACTTTCTAGCTATTATTTTAATAATAATAACAATAATAATGATATTACTAATAATAGTAATAATAGTACTAGTAGTAGTAATAATAATAATAATAATAATAATAATAATAATAATAATAATAATAATAATAGTATTAGAAATTGTCATAAATAAGTAATAACAATGGTGGAATGATAATAATAATAGTAGTAGTAGTAGTAGTAGTAGTAGTAGTAGTAATAGTAGTAATTATATTAATACAAATAATGATAGTAATAGTAGTAGTAATAATAATGATAATAATAATAATAATAGCAAAATAAAAAGTAAGTTTTATAATTAAATAATATAGATAAAATATGAACTAGCTAAATAGAATTTATTTTATAGAAAATAGACTAGCACAAAATCATGACCTGTAATTATTGATTTTTGGTGTATTTTAAGTTAGTTGGTAAATAGTAGATATTTTTATAAATTAGAATTAACAATTTTCTCAATTTATAACGCATGTTTATTTGTACTGATAAAAATAATAATTTCTTCCAATTTGTATTTGTTCACTAAAAATACTATAAATAGTTTTGCTAATTAATTTTATAAATTTGATAAATAAACGGCTAAATTAATAATATTACTCATTTAATAATTTCTTGGTTACTTAGAAATAGATATATTAATAAAAATAGTAGTTAATAATTATTAAAAGTTTATGAATCTAAATTATGATTTTCGATATAATATTAAAGTTTAGAATATTATTAAAAATATGAATATATATATATATAGGGAAAATTAAGAGTTTTCAAATAAAACTTGTTAGGCTTAAAATAATTTTCGATTTATATTTGTGTCGATAAACTTGTGATCAAATAAAGAAATGTGACGTGTAGGTGACAAGTTTATAGACGAGGGCCACGTGACATTCTAGGAGGCTTTACGAGCTAACTCTTGAGTTTAAGGTAAGTATACATGCCAAGTCTAGCGTGCCTAGCTCCTTTCGTGTCTTAACTTGATTTTAATACTAGTCTCAAAATGTTTTGTTATTTAATTATATGTTTTATTTGAAGTTCTTATATTTTAAATTGTGCTGCTATGCTTTGATTTTGTCACACGATTAATAATAATAATCCGTAATTAACGTAAAGTGGAAAGAGTTGTCCGGGGATCGTTATATTTGCCTTTGATTAGATTGGTCGTGTTGGCTTCTGTCACTCGACCCGTTTATTTAGCCCGGTCGCTACCTGCCGGGTCGCTCCATGTACTCACCTCTCTGGCCGCGAGGAGTCTTTGAGGGGTGCCGGCACTTAAGGTCTTGGATGCGTAGAGTTAGTAGATTATCCCCGTGTCAACAAAGTTAATAATACAGTTTTCTATGAGATTTGGACAGTTATAAAGGAAAAGAAGAAGAGATTGGGAATCGTATTCCCCGTTTACAAGTTGAGAAAGGAGATTAAAAGAAAGAGAAGATTTCATTTGAGTCCTACTTTACTCTTCAAGTTTACTGTTTTAAAATTTATTCCTCTTTGTTATTAAATGAAAAGTAAACATACCTCGTCTTCCGTTTTACGAGCTTGGGTGTTGCTTACTCAGTACTTTATGCTGATTTTAGAAACTGCGGTCTTGTTTTCCTTCCCCCGCAGGTTTAGATGAAGAGGACTATGGCATGACCGGGTACGAGACTCACTAAGGAGATTCCGTCACACGTTGTAAAATAGTATGAATAACGTTAGCATAATGTGTAATAGAAAAGTATGACAGACTCGAGGACGTTTTGTAATGTTTAATAATATGTAATACATATGTTGGATGTTGTGCTTTTGATTCTCCGCCATTACTTTTAGCCTCGTCCTCCCCGATTCGTCCGAGTCGGATAAGGGGGTCGTTGCATCTACCTTCTCTTATCAAATGCCTAATTGAAGTTGTAGGCTTTTCACATTCCTACATAATGAAGATATAGTCTTGATGCTCATATTCCCACCAAATACATTTAGAAGAAACAAAATTTTATTCATCATAGAAATAGCAAGAGTACAAGTGAAACAAGAAAAAAAAATGAAGAAAATGATAGCACCATTTCCCAAGTGAAAGGGTTGCATTTCAGACATGCAAACAAGCATTGTAACTGTTATAATCTGGGCAGAGCACAGATAACGATGATACCGATGAAAACAAGAACACAAGAACACACACGATATAACGTGGTTCACTAGCGATGAGCTAGCTACCTCCACGACCCGAAAAACCCCCGTTTATTATAGAGAAATGTTGGGTTTTGACGTAGGTAACGCAGCGGAATAAAAAAAAAATACTCAAAGCCCACCGAGGATCACAGGAAGAGACATTCATAACATGATGAAGGACATAGAAGATGTGTACCTTTTGGTTCGGGAGATCACACGAAGAATATTTTCCTCGTATCTAGGGTTGATCCACGTCTAGATGTGAGATCTAGATTCTTCCTTCTCAAGTGCTAGCTTGGATCGGAGGAAGAGGGAAGAATGAATCAAGCAACCAAGGAGGCAAAGAGGGGTTTCAGCCCTATCTATGAAGCCGACGGGAAGGGGCGGACGCATGGGGCTGCGGTCCTTTGTGTTCTTGCTTTCTCTCCCACTCACTTATGTTATGAGCATTAGTTGTGGGAAGGAAGCTAGAGCATCCTTTATATAGTCCAACAACTCCTTGTTAACTACATAAAGTGACAAGCTCATCTCCATGTGCTCCGCCATAGCCGCGCGCCTAAGGTAGGGTGTCTTCGTATTTTGGTTTCTTTGGTTCTCCGGTCCTATTCTCCATTCTCTTGCCTATCATCTAAATATTTCTAATTCTAGCCTAACATCTAGAATAAATAAATAATAAAATCCTCACATGTGAAGGAGAAAAACGACTCGTAGGCCGTAAAACCTAATTAATTATTACATTAATTTAATCAGCTCGCAGGCCGTAAACTAAACCGCAAAAACAATAAACATCCACAACCTAGGCCATATCCATCCACCATGTAACAAAGCACATAATACAGTTAAAACCAATTTTTAACGCGCTTGTTCAATTTTAGTTGAATTGGGTAATTAGGGTTACAACGGTCCAAGGGGTCCAACCCACGCATGGGACGAACCCCAAGAGAAGCGCCGCCAGCCACGTGGGCCGGCCCTAGGACGGCCTCCCCTAGTGACCCGCGGCCTTGCTTGGCGCGCAAGGATGAGGGGGCGGACGGCTAGGGTTTTTGTCCTAGTCTCATTCCCTTCCTCCTTGTTGCCCAAGCTTGGTTGTTTCCATATGGATGTTTCCATATAATTGTTTCCATAATTGAAGCCGATAAGAAGGGGCGGATGCAGGGGGCTTCGACCCTTTGTGTTCTGCTCTCTCTCTTGCTTTCTCTCCCACTCACTTATGTTATGATCATTAGTTGTGGGAAGGAAGCTAGAGCATCCTTTATATAGTCCAACAACTCCTTGTTAACTACATAAAGGCCCTTCCTAGTTCTACATGAACTTGGATTAGTCCCTTCCTTGCATATTAGTCCTACTAAGTTTGAAAAGTGTTGCAAAGTGATCCTTCTCATTAATTAATCATATTAATTAATCCCAAATCTAGTTCTACTCTATTTGACGTGTGATCCCATATGTTTCTACTTAATTGGTAGTAACTTATTACCAACACGGAGCAGTGTCTAGCAACACATCCATGCACCCAGCTAATAGAAATAAGTCAGTGATCCCGACAAACCTTTTGTGCCCAATATCACATATTGCACTATCCCTTTGTATCCATATCCAGATTAGACACGAGACATAAATAGTCACACTCGTATATCCAATCCATAGTTCCTCGATCCTGGGAATATGCTTATGCAAGAAAATAACATCAATATCTCCATATTGATTTAGCTGAGTCTGGCCAGACATTCAATGAGCCTCATCCCTCGAGTGGACGTGGATATTTGCTCCCATTATGTGGGAGGGACAAATTCTCTCTACATCACTACGATATCTAAGCTTGCTTCCTATCATGCCCGATAAATACCTTTATAGTCACCCAGTTACGGTGTAACGTTTGATAACATCAAAGAACAATATTTCACAACTAGAGTATCTAGTGACTTCAAGTCTAAGGATCACAATTATACTAGCACTACGAGAAGCGATTGTGACTTTAACATAATCTAATGTATCCTTCTCGTTGTGGGTCAATCCATTATGCCATTATTCCTAATGCATACCTATGTGTTAGAATTGATATCTCCATACCAATCTACACGCATACTAGTCTATATTTGATCGTCCTATTAATCAATAAAATGGACTAGGGATATTTAAGATAAACAACACATTGTATCTAAGGACTTCATTATATTAAATATCACAATATATAATAAATGATCATTCTAGCCAATAATATTGTTCATATTAAATATTAGATTGCCTCTAGGGCACCTATTCCAACAGTCTCCCACTTGCACTAGAGCCAATCTTGTGCATCTCGTATGCCTATAGATCTGGCGTGCCCTTCATGCTTTCGCTGCGCACGAGGTTTTGTAAGAGGATCTGAAAGATTGTCATCCGTTGGAATCTTGCACATCTTCACATCTCCTCGATCGATCATATCACGAATAAGATGGAATCTCCTAAGTACATGCTTTGATTTCTGGTGTGATCTTGGTTCCTTGGCTTGTGCGATCGCCCCGGAGTTGTCACAATACAACTCTATGATGCTAGGTACCACACCGAGCTCAGTGATAAACTTATTTATCCAAACTGCCTCTTTTGATGCTTCTGCAGCAGCAATGTACTCAGCTTCTGTTGTAGAATCAGCAACTGTCCTTTGCTTGGAACTCTTCCAGCTCACAGCTCCTCCATTCAGGAAAAACACGTATCCAGACTGCGATCTGTAGTCATCTTTGTCGGTTTGGAAGCTCGCATTAGTTTAATCGATTACACTTAGCTCTTCCTTACCTCCAAAGATCAAGAACGCATCCTTAGTTCTTCTTATGTACTTTAGGATGTTCTTGACAGCAATCCAGTGACTCTCACCCGGACTGGACCGATATCTGCTCACCATACTCAACGCGTATGATACGTCTGGTCTAGTACACAACATGACGTACATGATGGATCCTATGGCCAAGCATAGGGTATCCTACTCATGCGGTCCTTCTCAATCTCATTGGAGGGAAATTCATTCTTTGAAAGAGTGACTCCATGCGACATGGGCAAGAGTACCTTCTTGGAATCTTGCATGTTGAACCTCTTCAACACCTTGTCTATATATGTATTTGGCTTAGGATGAGAAGCTTTCTAGATCTATCCCTATAGATCCTTATACCAAGTATATAGGCTCTCCTAAGTCATTCATTGCGAAACACTTTCCAAGCCAATCTTTAACATATTGCAAAGTAGGAATATCGTTTCCAATGATTAGTATGTTATCCACATACAAGACAAGAAATACTACAGAGCTCTCACTAACCTTCTTGTAGACACAGGGCTCATCTTCGTTCTTGATGAAGCCAAACTCTTTGACCGCGTCAACAAAACATCAATTCCAGCTCCTAGAAGCTTGCTTTAATCCATAAATGGATCTTTGCAGCTTAAGGACTTTATTGGCATTCTCTGGATCCTAAAAACCCTCCGGTTGTGTCATGTACACATCCTCGAGGAGTTTCCCACAAAGGAACGCTGTTTTGACATCCGTTTGCCAAATCTCGTAGTCGTAGTATGCTGCAATAGCAAGTAGGATTCGAATGGTTTTAGTCATGGCGACTGGTGAAAAGGTCTCATCATAGTCAATACCATGAATATGTCTATACCCTTTGGCTACCAATCGCCCCTTATAGGCAACTATCTTGCCATCCATGTCGGTCTTCTTCTTGAAGACCCATTTGCACCCTATGAGCCGAGCCCCTTCGGGTGGTTCCACCAGAGTCCATACTTTGTTGGTGTACATGGAATCCATTTCAGATCTCATGGCTTCCAGCCACTTCTTGGAGTCTGGGCCTTTCATGGCCTCCCCGTAGCTTGCAGGCTCATCATCCATGAGTGGTACGTCATCGGGCTCAGTCATGAGAAGTCCATACCTCTCTGGCTCATGACACACTCTTCCTGACCTACGGAGTTCCTGTGTTACCTGAACAGGTTCTTCCACAACAACTTGCGGTTCCTGCTCATGTTCCATCATTCGTTTAGTGATTTGTGGTTCTTGAATCTCTTCAAGTTCTACAGCCCTCCCACTTGCTTCTTTAGAGACAAACTCTCTTTCTAGAAACACATCGGTCCGAGCAACAAACACTTTTTTCTCGGTGGGATTATAGAAATAATATCCTTTATTTTCCTTAGGATATCCCACAAATTTACACTTATCTGCTTTAGACCCGAGCTTGTATGTTTGTAAACGCTTTACATAGACATCGCAGCCCCAAATCTTCACAAAAGAACACTACGGGACGCTTTCCAGTCCATATCTCATATGGTGTCTTCATGAAGGATTTGGATGGAACACGGTTAATGGTAAAAGCTGCCGTCATTAGAGCATGTCCCCAAAATGATATCGAAAGATCTGTTTGAGACATCATAGATCGCACCATATCCAATAGTGTGCGATTCCTCCTCTCGGACACGCCATTCCATTGTGGCGTTCCGGGTGGAGTGAGGTGGGATACTATCCCACACTCTCTAAGATACTCATCAAACTCTTGGCTTAAGTATTCTCCTCCACGATCCGATCGTAGAGCCTTAATACTTTTACCAAGTTGCTTCTCTACTTAATTCTTGAATTCTTTGAACAATTCAAAGGATTCGGATTTGGCCTTCATAAGGTATACAAATCCATATTTACTGAAATCATCAGTAAACGTAATGAAGTAGGTGTAACCACCTCTGGCAGGCGTGGGGAACGGCCCACATACATCAGTATGTATGAGTGCCAGTAACTCACTAGTCCTCTATCCTTTCTTACTGAAAGGGGACTTTGTCATTTTTCCTAATAAATAAGATTCGCATGTCTCATATGATTCCAAATCAAATGAGTCAGAAGTCCATCCTTATGGAGTCTAGATATGCGTTTCTCATTTATATGGCCTAAACGACAGTGCCATAGATATGTAGGATTTAAATCATTAGTTTTAATCCTTTTAGTATTTATGTTATAGATTGGACTATTTAGATCAAGGATATACAATCCATTAGAAAAATGCGCACTACAATAGTGCATACTATCAAAATAAATGGAGCAACACTTGTCCTTTATTGAAATAGAAAAACCCTTCTCGTCCAAACAAGAAATGGAAATAATGTTTCTGCTCATAGCAGGCACATTAAAGCAATTGTCTAATTCTAAACTAAGTCCAGTAGGCAAAGATAGCTCATAAACGCCTACAGCTAATGCAGCAACTCTTGCTCCATTCCCGACGCACAGATATATCTCCCCTTTAGCCAATCTTCTACTTCATTTCAAATCCTGCACATTTCGACAAATGTGAGAACCACATCCAGTATCCAATACCCAAGATGAAGAAATAGAAAGATTGACGTCTATAACATAATTACCTGGTGGTGGTGGAATCCCTATTCCAAGCTTCTTATCCTCCAGATATTTAGGGCAATTCCTCCTCCAGTGACCCGGCTGGCTACAGTAGTGACACTCACCTTTAGCCACGCCTCCACTAGGCTTTAGGGCTTCCTTGGACATTGCAACTTTCTTGAGCTTTCCTTTGGAAGTAGAGGCAACTCCTTTGCCCTTCCTCTTATGCACCATCATTATGGCTTTGCCCTTGCCTTTGTTGATGCTCTGTTCAGCTGTCTTTAGCATGTTCAACAAGTCTGGCAGAGTCTTACTGATCTCGTTCATATTATATTTCATGATGAACTGATTATAACTGTCAGGCAACGATTGCAAGACAAAATCAGTTGCCAAATCTTGGCTAAGTGGAAATCCCAGTCTCTCAAGGTTCTCGATGTACCCAATCATTTGGAGTACATGAGGCCCTACTGGATTCCCTTCTGCAAGACTACTCTTGAACAATGCTTTGGACACCTCATAGCGTTCATGCCTTGCTTGTTCCTGAAACAATTGTTTCAAGTATATGATCATATCATAGGCCTCCATGTTCTCGTGCTGCTTCTGAAGCTCAGTAGTCATGGTGCAAAGCCTGAGGAAAGTCACGTCATTAGAATCATCAATATGTTTCTGACGTGCCCTTACTTCCGCTAGAACGGACTCATCCTGTGGTGGGGATGGAATCAGATTGTCCAAGACGTACAACTTCTTTTCTTGCTTAAGGACAATCCTTAAATTTTTGTACCAGTCAAGGAAATTCGTTCCAGACAGTTTATCCTTCTCAAGGACAGATCGTAGGGATGAAGTCGATGCGTTGTTGATTGCCATTTGGAATTCTACAAAACGAGAAATGTGCAATTTTAGTATTTTGAACAATTTAACTATATTCAAAATGGCTAGATCATTAAATATAGCTCCCACTATTTTTCTCGGATTAATAGCCCTCACCATTAATGCGAAAAATATCATTATATTTTCTGGTAGGTCCAAGATCCCTTTTTCACTTCTTCTTGAGCTTGCTTTGGAAAGTCACCCAAGAATAGGTTATTTAGGTAGGAACCATTCCAATTGCATCCAATGCAAATCTTGGTCTAATTAGGTGAATAACTCTTTATTCTTTATCCTTTTGATAACGCCTAATTGTCATGCCTCTAGGTTCATCAATCCGATTGAGTCTTACCCAGTTGCGTCCAACATCTTTCTTCACCATACACACATTACTAGCTTGTGTCGTCCGCAACACACAATGGTAAGTAAAATCGTCTTGCTTTGGCAAGCCCGAATTTTGATAAACTCTTATCATGAAGGGTGTTTTGGCAAGAGAAGACAAAACACAATATCTTGTTTGAGGGATTTTTAATCATTCTTAATTTGTTTGGTTGATTCAATAAACATGATCTACTTATTTGGATTGGGCAATCCACAATAAAAGATCATCTTTGTTTATTATTATCTTGTTAACGTTTTTCTAGTAACGCCATACACACAAAAATAAATAACAAGACATAAATAATAAACATCCACAAAATAAAAAAACGTGGCATGGATATGGCCCCTAGACTAAGATATTATCAAGCCCATGATAATATCTATTTGCCCTAAAGTGACAAGCTCATCTCCATGTGCTCCACCATAGCCGCGCGCCTAGGGTAGGGTGTCTTCTTCGTCTTTTGGCTTCTTTGGTTCTCCGGTCTTCTTCTCCATGCTCTTGGCTATCATCTAAATATTTTTAATTCTAGCCTAATATCTAGAATAAATAAATAATAAAAGCCTCACATGTCGAGAAGAAAAACGACTCACAGGCCGTAAAACCTAGTTAATTATTACATTAATTTGATCAGCTCGCAGGCCGTAAACCAAACCACAAAAACAATAAACATCCACAACCTAGGCCATATCCATCAACCATGCAACAAAGCACATAATACAGTTAAAGCCAATTTTTAACGCGCTTGTTCAATTTTAGTTGAATCAACGGTCCAAGGGGTCCAACCCACGCATGGGCCGAATTCCAAGAGAACTGCCGCCCGCCACATGGGCCGGCCTCCCTTAGTGACCCACGGCCTTGCTTGGAGCGCAAGGAGGAGGGGGCGAACGGCTAGGGTTTCGGCCCTAGTCTCCTTCCCTTCCTTCCTTGTTGCCCAAGCTTGGTTGTTTTCATATGGATGTTTCCATAATTGAAAAACTCCTTTTCAACTATGTGCCCATGAACCCTAATTTTCAAGAACCCAATAATTCACATCCTATGTGATTAAACTCACTAATTCAATCATCCAATGTTAAATTAGGTCTTGTTTACATTGAATCAAATTCAATTTTGCATCTACAATGCCAATTAATTTCAGTTTTGCGTAAAATTAACAATATGGTGTATAAACTGAAATCGTAACACATAAAATCATGTTATGCACTAACATGTGGCTCTGATACCACTGTTGGGTTTTAACATAGGTAAGACAGCGAAATAACAAAAATTTAATTCCTACTCAAATCCCACCAAGGATCACAGGAAGAGACATTCATAACATGATGAAGGACATAGATGATGTGTACCTTTTGGTTCGGGAGATCACACGAAGAATATTGTCCTCGTCTCTACGATTGATCCACGTCTAGAGGTGAGATCTAGATTCTTCCTTCTCAAGTGCTAATTTCAACCGAAGGAAGAGGGAAGCAGGAATCAAGCAACCAATGAGGAAAAGAGAGGTTTCCGCCCTATCTATGATGCCGATGGGAAGGGGCGGACGCAAGGGGCTTCGACCCTTTGTGTTCTGCTCTCTCTCTTGCTTTCTATCCCACTCACTTATGTTCTGAGCATTAGTTGTGGGAAGGAAGCTAGAGCATCCTTTTTATAGTCCAACAACTCCTTGTTAACTACATAAAGGCCCTTCCCAGTTCTACATGAACTTGGATTAGTCCCTTCCTTGCATATTAGTCCTACTAAGTTTGAAAGGTGTTGCAAAGTGATCCTTCTCATTAATTAATCATATTAATTAGTCCCAAATCTAGTTCTACTCTATTTGACGTGTGACCCCATAGGTTTATACTTAGTTGGTAGTAACTTATTATCAACACAGAGCGGTGTCTAGCAACACATCCATGCACCCAACTAATAGAAATAAGTCAGTGATCCCGACAAACCTTTTGTGCCCAATATCACATATTGCACTATCCCTTTGTCTCCATATCCGGATTGGAAATGAGACATAAATAATCACACTCGTATATCCAATCCATAGTTCCTCAATCCTGAGAATATTCTTATGCAAGCAGAAAACATCAACATCTCCATACAGATTTATCTTAGTCTGGCCAGACATTAATTAAGCCTCACCCCTCGAGTGGCCGTGGATATTTGCTCCCATTATGTGGGAGGGACAAATCCTGTCTACATCACTACAATATCTAAGCTTTCTTCCTATTATGCCCGATAACTACATTTATAGTCACCCAGTTACGGTTTAACGTTTGATAACATCAAAGCACGATATTTCACAACTAGAGTATCTAATGAATTCAAGTCTAAGGATCGAAATTATATTAGCACTATGAGAAGCGATTGTGACTTTAACATAATCTAATGTATCCCTCTCGTTGTGGGTCAATCTAGTATGCCAATACTCCTAATGCATACCTATGTGTTAGACTTGATATCTCCATACCAATCTACACGCATACTAGTCTATATTTGATCGTCCTATTAATCAATATAATGGACTAGGGATATTTAAGATAAATAACACATTGTATCTAAGGACTTCATTATATTAAATATTACAATATATAATAAATGAATATTCTAGCCAATAACATTGTTCATACTAAACATTAGATTGCCTCTAGGGAACCTATTCCAACAAGAAACACCACGAATACAACCCACACGACACATACACTAGAGAAGCAATCAACCCTATGCTAATAACCCTCTCTACCCTCTGTGTGTATGTGTATACCAAAGGCATTCACATGCCTCTATATAGTGATTAAGACAACCACCGCCCCAATATGACGTCCCTTTTGTTTCCTAGTTAAACTTGGAAACAACTAAGCCTCCTTTGCTTTGGACTTTGACTTTTCTATTGCTAACATTCCATTCAAGACACACCAACAAATCTCCACCTTGTATTGAATCATCTCAGCAACCCGAACCTGAACCGATGCTTCTCTCCAATAATCAACCCCAATCGTTTCACAGCTGTCGAAACACTCGCGTCACAAGTTGCTCCAACTTCGCCAAGTTCCTGCAACGAGTGCCCCTAGCGATGCTCCAACTCCCTTCTAGTTCCTGCAATCAAACCCTATCGATGCTCCAACTACGGCCGAGTTCCTGTAATCGAATCCCCTGCATGTTGTTCCAACTCCCACCGAGTTCCTACAACAAGATTGTTTGTTGTTCCGACTCCCACCGAGTCCCTACAACAAAACCTCCCAACACTTTGCTCCAATTCCCACCGAATTCATGCAACGTTTTGCCAAATTGCTCCAATTCCAAACGAACTCCTGCAAAATTTCCCCCTCGCGCGTTTCTTGCGCCCCCCTTGCACGTCTCACACGTGTCGTGCCCCTCTTCATAAACTCTCCCATACCAAATCCGCCTCCTCGTCAAGAGCACGGATTCCATGCCCCCAATGGGGCCTAGAGAACTAAACCATCCTCCGAAGTACCCTCCACCTGCATCCAAATTTGCTGATCCTGAGTTCATCCTTCGTCCACCGGTGTCTCCTTTCTCTACCGTTTCATCGTGCCAGAACTCTGACTGTCTGAACACCCATAAGCAGCCCTATGACGCGTCCCCTCTTGCTGAGCCTCGAACTCAGCGGTGGTTGTAGTGGCTTCCTTTTCGTCTGTCACCAAGAGCACCCAACGATCGTCGCGTTTCAACAACGCACGCATCTCAATGTGCCCCAGACTGAAGTCGTTCCTCCCCGTGAACTTGTTGATCTCGGTCATCCCTCCGGTCACCTTCTCCGCAACTTCTTTTCTAGTCCATAACCCCCAAACGTGTGCTCCACCTTGATCACGAAAACGTAGCTATGAATTTCATGGATTCTGAAACCCTAGCTCTATAGCTCCACCTTGAACTTGGAACACCGCAACCTGACCCTGATACCAGTTTATTAAAACTGGCAATCCCCTTGACCTGGCTATGATACCAGTTTGTTAAAACTGGCGATCCCCTTGACCTGGCTCTGATACCAGTTTGTTATGATCCGGGCAGAGCACAGAGAACGAAGATAATGATGAAAACAAGAACACAAGAACACACACGATATAAAGTGGTTCACTAGCGATGAGCTAGTGATAGCTCGCAGATAGAGTTAGTTTGTGGCGCCTTTTTACCATTGGTTTTGACCCTGTTGAGATTGATTTTGCCTATTTTCAGTCAGTTTTCTACTTGATACAGGAAAGAGGACGCTGGAAGCGTAATTGCTATATTTGAGTAATTTCATGCATAATTTTGTTTATTGGATATGATCGCAGGAACTTGTTGCTGTGTGCAGGAAACATGTACCAAGAAATGCACGAGGAAGGCTTGGAATGGAGGCAGCGTATCAAGAAGTCAAAGCAGAAAAACGCAGAAAAGGCTAAGTCTGTGCGTTCAAACACACAACTTACAGCGGCAGAAGAAGACAGGGAAAAGATACAGAAAAACTGACCAAGTGTTGTGCGTTCAGACGCACATCCTGCGTTTAAACGCAGGAGACTTCAAAAATTCAGAAGGTCAGAATCAGGAAGTAATCAACCAGAAGACCAAGTATGTGCGTTCAAACGCACATTGTGCGTTCAAACGCACAACCCAGAAAGTCAACGGAATTCATAGGAGAAAAAGTTAAAAAGTCAACATCAGAATTGTGCGTCCAAACGCAGGGATGTGCGTTCAAACGCACATGCGTGTTTATACACATGAGAGATGCTCACAATAGGACTTACTGAAGCTTCCAGGACGGGTTTAGACAGGGCCAGAACAGGAATTTCAGGTATCAGTTTAGGAGACTGGCAGTATAAAAGAGGCGTCCCAGCACATAATTAGAAAAATCATCATCATCACAGCAGACAGTATTAGAGTCGGCAGTTTGGAGCAGAGCAGAGATTGGAGCAGTTTTAGTATTCAGCAATAATCTCGTTTGATCTTTCTTTTTTTGTTTTATGAAACAGTGTTTATTAATAATGTACGCTAGCTAAACCTTTTACCTAGGTTCTCGGTGAACCCAGGGTTTATGCATTCAGCGAGAGTTTATTTTGATTATCAGATTCATGACTATTTAGAAATCTTAATACAGTATTGGATTGTTGTGTACAAAGGAATCCTTGAGAGATGCCTAAGTGTACACCTCAAGTAGGGAATGAGGACACAGAGAGTTGTAAGGTGTGTGTAGGGAGAGAGTAAGCACTGGTAACTGTGTGTGAGAGAGAGACAGTAGGCTATGGTCCTAGACCGGTGTGTCTTGTTGTCTTATCCTGTCACAACAGAGAACATAACGATCCTATATATAGTGGGGAAGTGACCGTTGGGGGGGTTTAGTGCACCATAAATGGTGGCTTGATGATAGAACCCCCAACGATTCGACCGTGTATATAGGAACCGTTACGTATCTGCCCGTAAGTATCGGAGACCGTTATGAGATCAACCGCATTAATGGGACACGTAAGTCTAGGATCTCTCAGTCAGTTACCAGAGGTCGCGCGCAAGCTTGGTAATCGCCTGCGCGCCACAGACCTTACCCTAGCCTCCAAAACACTAAGTCCCTACAAGTCCCGTGTTATGGTGCGCGGGGGCTCTGTCTCGTAGCCCCCACGTGGATCAACACAGGTGGTGATCCGCTGTGGATGGAGCACAACTAGGTGTGCTGGATGGATGCCACGTGGCGATGATCCTTCTGTCTGGAAAGCAGTATCTACAATTGTTTATTATTATGTCTGCGATTTTATATGTATGCATGAACGACCTGATCACCCAGGAGTGCTAGAGACAGGATCTGGTGCGCGAGAGTGCCCAGTGAGAGTTAGGAAGAGAAGACAGGATTTAGTACTCTGCCTTGATGGACCGAGAGGTGAAGAGAATCAGGGGACTAGCCCATAAGAATCAGACCAACTGCTAGAAGTTTATGGGGAGACCGAGAGGAGAACCTGTAACCATAGCACACGTAGAACAAACCTGCAGATTGAGGTGAACCTATGAGATCTGAAAATCTGCAAGAGAGTGATAGACGCATGAGACTGAGAGGAGATTGTATCACTGGTATGCTAGCATAAACAATACCACTGTGTGTTTCTGAAATCAAAGTAAACTGTAAAAACTGAATAGTAACCCTAGGGGATGCTGGAGCCTAGATCTTTAACTCATCAGTTTTCAGACTTAGAAAAATTCCCTGAAAGTTTACATCAAAAACAGTTTCTTTAATTACTGCTTTTATTTACTACAATTTAGTTTAATAAATCACACACCACTAGTCCTCCGTTTTACAACTTTGCGATTAGTTCTGGTTTTCGAAAGTTAAAAATTGTCCTGTTCTCGTGGGTTCGATAATCAGAGTCACAAATACGTACTCTATATTACTTGATCGTACACTTGTGAAAAAGCAAATAGATTTATGCTATCATCTAGCTACCTCCACGACCCCAAAAAACCTTGTTTATTAGAGAGAAACACCACAAATACAACCCACACGACACACAAACCAGAGAAGCAATCAAACCTATGCTAATAACCCTCTCTACTGGGCGTTCCAGTATGCGAGCCAGTTCTTAGAACAACCACCTTCACGGTTACCTGCAGGTTGCTCAAAGGGAAGATTGCTCATGAAGACCGTTTTGCACTCCTTTGTCAACAAACGCTTATAGCAGCCTCTGATAATAGACTGTGGCAAGATTGATGGTGCCACTGCATCAAAGCCGAACTGGGGAGAAACGCGAGTGGGATCAACATCCACGGTAATCCTCTCATAGCTCGGCGCGAGCTCACGAATATGCTCTGCGAGAGCAGGAAGGGAACCTCGCAGGCACCAACAAAAGAATTCGCGATAGCGCCCATGGAAATGCTCTCCATCTTCGAAGAGGAGCTCTTCCGAGAAGACAACACCCTTAGAAGGATACAGCTTTGGAAACCACCGCACGTTTTCAATACGCATGGCATAGGGCCTGGCTATGAACTCTTGCCGATTGTCTCATATCAGACTCCAGACGCACTTGGTATTGTTTGTTCCAAACCACCTTGCAGCTCTGCCGCTGTTACGCTCCTCCACCGCGCCTGGGGGACACCACTTGTTGGGCTTAGAAGCAGTTAGGGCATAGGAAGGCCATCGCTCAAAGACCCACATCGTCAAGAAGGCAATGTTAACGAAGGTCAGTATGTCGAGGCGGCCACGCGATTCTTTCATGGCCAAACCTAGCTGATCCAGTCTGTAGTACTGCGTGCCCAAGACCAAGGGTCCGAGTGCGACTTTCTGGCCAAGGGCCAGTTTCACAGCAAGCGGCAGAACGTGATAGAAGACCCTTTCGTGCGGGTGACCATCGATTAAGTACCTCGAAAGCCAGGCACAGAGGAAGGCACAAAGGGTCAAGTGATAGCCTTTACCCTCCACGTAGTTCTTGGCCTCTGGGTCTTGACTCAGAAGCTTCTTGGTGATGCTACTGTTCGCGTAATCACGGAAGAAGTACTGCACCCATTTATTCCAGGTATTCTTCGCAGACGTGTCAACCAACTGCCAGTCAGGAAGGGCTTTTGTAGTGGTCCACCGGGTGGAGATTTTCTTTACCTCTGACAAGCACTCCTCCATCTGCGTATACAATGCAATCTCCGCATCCGTCCTCAAGGGACTCAAAGGGTCCACCTCACCCATGGGAGAAAGATCATACAACATGTGCACGTCCTTGAGCGTGGGGGCAGCCTCGAACTCAGCAAAGTGAAAAGTGTGAGTCGCAGGCGAGTAGCGGGAAAGAAGGTTTAGAAGCATGGACTGGTCCAGCTTCACGGCAGCACCCTTCATAGCACGAACAGCGAAGTATACGCCGGCCTCATTAAGAGTCACAGCATGATTGGTCAACACATGGTCGATCCATTCATCCATGTAGTCCAATTTCTGAACAAAATCTTGGGTGGAAATCGCAGCGTACGGGAAGTACCCATTTTCGATTCCCAATCGAACCACATCCTCGGAGCCAATCAAATCAAGCAAGGCCGAGTTAACTGGAGGGGTTAATGTTAGCAATCCCTCATTGGGGACAGAAGCAGGCAGTTTCTTTGCCTTAACCCTCGCATGGTAGAAGTCTTTGCCACCTAGATAGGGGGCTTTTCGCCATAGAGCTTGTGGAAGATCAGGTATTTCTTCGTCCTCCTTGGTGGGTCTAGTTCCTTTTGTCTTTGTCATTCCTGCGGAAAAGCAAGAAAAAGGGGGGAGAAATATGCACACTTCAGTTTGAATTTCGAGATTCAAGATCTATGGGAAGAAAGATGAACAGTTTCTGGTATCAATGTCAGAAATTAGAGATTGGAATTGTTTGCATTATCAGAGATTTCAAAAACCCTACATTCAAGGTCTTTATCATCGGAGGACTAAATCGAAATTGGATTCAGAGATTGTGAGTTTCTTCGCAAGTTCTCAGCATATAATATGTTATGGGTTTGCAGATCCAACGCAGTTCAAAGCATACACCAGCATTTTAAATCGAAATTGAACAAGGCCAACCTTGTTTCTGTAAAGCTTGCTTGGATGCAGACAGTTGAAGAAGACGATTTGCAATTCTGAACTGGTGATTGATTATCTGAATCTGCTCTTGAAGACTTCCGGGTATCATTCACTTTAAGAGAAAGAAGTGATGCTTTGCAACAATGGAGAGTACAAAGTATTTATCCAAAAACAATGAAGGGTTGCGTCCTTTCAGTAGTCGAATCGCAACCGTCACCGTCGAATCGCGCAATCACAGGACAAGCTGACGTCACGCCTAAAACCCTAAAGGCCAGACGGCACGACTCTAGGGGTTTTAGGTCATAATGTCGCGCACGGGGGTTGAATTTACTCGTATTTGAATTGGTGCGTGGCGGCGACGCGTATGTTGGTTTCCGCGCATGGAAGTCTACCCAGCTATGAGTCTTCACGCGCAGAAAGGGGGCTAATGTAGATAGTGCTTTCTGAGCTGACATATCTTGGCCACGTGGCAACCATCCAGCACACCATATTGTGCTCCACACACACTGGATCACCAGCCGCGCTGATCCATGTGGGGGCTGCGAGACAGGGCCCTCGCATACCACTGCACGGGATTTGTAGGGACTTAGTGGTTTGGAGGCTAGAGTAAGTCCTGTCGCGTGCGAGCCAAGCCCGCGCGCGACCTTTAGTAACTGCTTTTGAGAGATTTATGGCACGAGCTCCATAAACCCGGTCAATTCGGTCAAACCCGGTCAACCCCATAACGGTTCCGGTATTCGCGCATAACGTGCTGTAACGGTCCCTGTATATACGGACGAACGTGCCGTTGTGGTTAAGCTAATTAAGCCGCCATTAATGGCCCCATTAACCACACTACAACGGTCACATTCTCTGCTATATATAGGACGTTAACCTTTCCATACAAAGGGGGACATACTAGCCATACGCGGAAGCTCTGGCGAACCTCTGTCTCTCTCTCAGACATTACTACTGCCTTACTCTCTCCCTACACACAACCCGACTCTTCCTGTTCCATCTCTGATGCTCTACTTACGGTGTACACGGAGGTCTCCCTGCCGGAATCTCTTGTGCACACCCACCTTTTCATAGCATGCTTTATGACATTATCTTGACTGCTGCCTCCCACTATTGGTGAGCCTAAAGATAATGTCTATGTGCTGCTGTGACAACTTATTCATCACAGGTTCGACCATGTTTGTAGGTGGCTGACAACCTATGTCCAACGGATGGTTACATAGTACGACGGCTTATCATGTCGTTGTTGTCACCATTTAGCCTTTACAGTTTCGATTTAGACACGATTGATAGAGACATTGTGGAAGTTAATCACCAGCATTTACTTAGCTCCAAAATAACATGTGACATTGATTAAACTTAATAGTTCCTCACAAGGACTCCACCAAAACCTAGCGTATATCCTAGGAATCAAATCTCATCACTTGTGATTTCCTATCAATTTTAATCATGTCATCATGTGAGCTCTTTTGTTTTAGTTCTTTAGCATGCGAGGTTAAACATATATATCCAATCACACGCAGTTATAACATAAAACAAGCATAAGCATAAATAAATATGCAATGGACGTGGCCCCTAAGGTGCACTCCCACTATTGAGAGTACTTCTTGAGCAAGTCTCGAACTCCATCTCATGCCATCTTGCCTACTTGAGGACTCCAAGCTTGAGGCTCCTTTAGACCATCTATTTGCTCCATGCACCTTGCGCCATAGCTTTTGGTTTGGCCACCTCTCTTGAAGCTTCAATCTTCATTCTCTACTAACTATCTTATTTATAATAAGAAGTAACCTCATAGAGGCGATTGGATGAGAAGAGAAGACACTAGAGTATAGAGAGGCACGACACGCAGGCCGTATTTTGATTACATATTCAAAAACCAAAACGAAAACCAATATATAAAACATCTATGCCACATCCATGCACCAAACACATCTATTCAACCCATAACACTATGTAAAACAATATAATAAACATACTGGAAATTTCTGGAAATTTCCGGAATTAAACTCTAATTAATGGAAATTAATAAGCAATAATCTAATCAACTAAAAAGATCGAAAATTGCTCCCTACCACTTAGGGTCTCACCACCTATGGAAAAACGTATGAAAAAATGACCTAAGTTTCCAGAAAAAATTTGGGCTCAAAACAGTGTGTTTAAGGTCGCCAAACTGCCTCGGGAAGTGTGCTAAACACTAATTAATTAATCTGGAAATTACTAAAATTTTCCGTCGCTCCAGAAATTATGAAAAAATATCCAAAAAATATGAAATTAAATTTGGAGTCCCTAGGAAAAAACCGGACGAATAATATCGGCGGGAGGAGGCCGCACGCGCCCTCATGCGCCGCCGCGCGCCGACGTCGGTCATGTGCCACGTCAGCATGCCACGTTGCACGCCACGTCAGCACCAATGACGACGTCAGATACCACGTCATCCCGCCACGTCAGACGACACGTGGCTGCCACATCATCGCCACGTCAGCCTTTTGCTGACGTGGCACCACCACGTCATCTGCCACGTCAGCCCTAGTGCCACGTCAGCAGCCGCCGCCAGCCCTTTGGCGCGTGCGGCGCGTGGCCGCGCGTGGGGGCGGCGTCGGTGGCGTGAAGCCCACGCGCCGCCTTCCCGTGCTCCGTTCCCGACGAAAATAATTTTTCCGGGATCGTCTTTTCGTCCTGATCCCGATTATGTGGTCAAAATCCAATTTTAACAAGTTTTGAAAAACGTGTTCTACTCATTGGATCTAGCAGTCCAGATTAATACAGTTCTGAATCTTTAAAAAATTCATAACTAATTCATCGTAACTCCAAAAATTACAAAATTTATATTTCTGGAATCCTAGTGAAAAACCCTACCTAACCATATAGGTTTCGACTACTGGTTATGAAATTTCAGAAACTCGATTTTTAAATCAGATTCGGGTACGCATAACGAGGCACGAAAAACAAACTTATGGCTCTGATACCAATGAAGGGCAGGAAGGATCTATCACATACAGATCTACAACATGAATTATAGCGGAAGATTCATGTGTTTACCTTGTCTTCCTAAGCTCCTTAATGCAGCGGATGATCGTGTGTTGCTTGCTTTCACGCGCCTCCTTCTTGATCTTGCTCCCACCAATCTAGTGTGAATCTCGAGGACGAACACTGTGATCCACACCACGTTCCACCTCCTTGGATGAAGTTGGAGAGAGACTAGGGTTCTCTACAACTTAGAGTGAATCTAGACATATTAACTTTACTGTGTGGAATAGCAATATAATATGTAGGAGGCTGCCTCCTTATATAGGCAAAACTTCTCCTAGGTTTGCACATAAACCCCTAGGGTTTGAGCCTTAGCTCCTAACCCCTCTAATTTGTGCATTAGTGCAACTAACCCCATAAGGTTACAATAATTGCATTGGGCACCCCACATGGGCGCACCAATTGCTAACACAAACAAATGCTTTTAGAAGAAACACAATTTTATTCCCATAACAGAAATAGCAAGCGTACACGTGAAACGAAAAAAAAAAGAGAGGAAATGATAGAACCACCATATTCGCCGGTGAAACGGTTGCATTTAGGTCATGCAACAAGCCTTTAAATAGTCGATCATCCATCAGAGCTTTTTCTCGGCAGTCTCAATCCTAAAGTTATAGGTATTGACACCAGTAAACAGTCCATCTTCCATGTCGTAGTAAACCACTCGTCCATCGAGTAGAACGTCACGTTGAGTGTATGAGAACGGAACATCACATTTGGCTTCTGTGGCGACAAGGCTTGTTTTCAACAAAGTCCTTGGTGCCGCGATCACTGTCTCAGTCGTCTCTACTTGTTTAGATGATTCAATTGTATCGCCCCATTTCATATCTCCTCCAAGGGTTCCCGAAACTTCAACTTTTCCCTCCGCTATCAATGGAATCCCTGCGTTGATTTTTGTGGAAACAGTCAATGATGCAGAAACACCACGTTCCCATGTCTTTGTACTGCTCTGTGTGTAAGCAAGCTTTACCGAAACAGTCTCAGGTACTGAACTGGAGTTAAGAACGTCTCTGGTGACCATTGTCAGGATGTTTTCATTGTATATCCTAGAATGCATGAGGCGGTACCGTACATTAAAGATCTCCCTTGACAGAACAGCCTCCTCCATAGTAAATATCGCTTCGCGCGTAACGGAGTCCTCATTGGCATTGAGACACTTCTCCTTCCCATCCTTGCTGAGGGGAACGCAGAACTTGTTGTTACCGAGAGTGCGGAGAGCGATTGAACTGTTGTCCTTCCCAAATTTGAGTGGCCGGAATATGGTGCCTATGTCGTTTGTGGTGATTTCAGAAGAGTCGGCCCAGATCCAGTCGGGGCTTCGCCTCCAGAACTTGTTGAAGTAGTTGGACTTTATACGGACACTTCCGTAACCAGTGGGGAAGATCTCGTATGCCACCCTCGGGTTCCGCCGGTCTTTGGAATCGAACTTGTGGTATTCGTGTCCCTCTATCCATTGAGCTTCAAGGTACTCCCCATAGTATGTCTTGAAAGTGACATGTTTGGGAAATTTTACCAAGGACTCCCAGTCGGTGATTTTGAACTTTTCGACATAGCCACCAAAGTCTCCTGCAGAAAAGGAATCATCTTGGCGTTTCACGTAAGTAGATTGCGAAACATAACATATGGACATGCTAGACATATATTCGCCTTCTATACAGAACAAGGTACACTTCCAATCCAATGGGCTTTCTCTCGGTTTAGCTGCTGTTGCGTTTAACCTATACGAATCCTGTGCCGCCACTTCCAAGTACTTATTATTGTAACAACTTCTTATATTGAAGCCTTTCTCCCGGGTTTGCGCCCTCTCAAGTTCAAACTTACAGTGGGGGCTGAGGATGTCATTGCCACCAGTTCTGATTGACCCATCTGCGGTGCAGCGCACAAAAGTACCGCGGTCCATGGAACCCAACACCGCGTATTGGGGCAAACCACCACCAGACATTTGATCGAATATTGATCGATCTCTCTCTCTCACTGCTGATCTTTTGTGTTTCTTTTTACTTGTTGCTCTGTATGCATGGTTACTCTAGGACCAAGGCTCTATTTATAGCAAGAAAACGCTCAACTCTAATAAAGTTCACACCACACGGTAACATACACGTCTGTCTCGACTGATCAATCATTCATTATGGGGCACATATTCTTCTTTTTATTGTGATTAAAAAGAGAGAATTTCATAGTGAACTCTTGAATCCAACATTGCCAATCCAAACATCTTTTTGGTGGCGAAGGAATTTCTTTATCCCAATGGAAAAATATTGTTCTCTCTTATCCTCGAATGAACTTTAACATTAGACTCCAATTACAGAATGCGGGATCAACCATACAGGTCCATGAATTTCAGACTTGATAAGAACGCAACCAGTTCGTGAAGTAGTAGAAAAGAATTTGTAGGTCACGATCCTTTTCGGATATTGCTTCTAAGCTGTAGAAATACCCGTCAAAGCTTCTAGAAAAAATGAGCTCCCGAGTTGAAACGGCTTCCACTAAGATGCGGTCTGATTGTTGCTTCCACTAAGATTACAGTTAACCATCCTTATTGCTACTAGAAATATCTGTCAAAGCTTGTAGAAACACTACTCCCAAGTCAGAAACCAGTTCATAAAGATGTTTCGCCCACTAAATTACAACTTGAAAGATAAGAATGTGATGCTCTGATTTGAACTTCCACTGAGATCACCATTTTTAAGATATTTTCCTGATAGAAGATGCCCCCCCCCCCCCCCCCCCCCCCAAACATATAGCAGCATATGCCAAAAATGGATTCTCAGATCTGCAATTTTTGGTAAGATTGTGGGGGTAACCGTTACTACTGTAATCTCATCTGGGTAATTACAAGGAATGCAGAAAGACAAAGATTTACATGAAGCAGATGAACTATTATGCTCTAATCTTGATAAAAAGCAACCAGATCGTAAGCTGGTAAATGTCATGAGCTTTTGTTGGATATTGCTACTAAGCTGTAGAAATATCCGTCAAAACTTGACACTAGACTCCCAAGTCGAAACCAGTTCATCAAGATGTACTCCAACCCGGGCCACTTAATAACAACTTGAAAGATAAAAATATGGCGCTCTAATTGAAACTTCCACTTAGATTACTACTTTCAATAAAAACATTTCCATGTCATTTCATGACATATCTACTTACAAATGGATGTAAGTTACAAATGGATGAATATGTAATTATTAGGTGAAGTAATTGAATGCATTAAGAGCTAGTCAATTTTATTTTTGCACCCTCCTTAAATGGATTATATACAAAAATCACCCCACTGTTCGGGGATATACAAAAAACCCCCTGAACATGGACGAACGTTAGACAAAAACCCCCTCTGTTAAAGTGAGGATGAATTTGATTTTTGTGTGACCATTAGAGCATCTCCAACAATAAAATCAATGTTTAGCTAAATTTTAACTAGTGTGAATTCTAACTAAGAGCATCTCCAATGCAATTAAGTAAAAAATAGGCATATTATGCCTAAGAATACGATTTTGCATTTTTATTTTTGCACTAGGCTCCAATGCTACTAGGCATAAATTAAGCAATTTAAATTGAATGCTAATAGTTAAAGATTTTTTTCAGGAACAATATGAAAATTAAAGGAAAGATTTAGGACAAGAGGTGGAGAAATTATAGGAGACATGGTTTAAATAATTAGTCACACCCCAAAAAGTGGACAAGTGTCCCAAAAACCTATAAAGTAGGGAAAAAACAAAGATGGCTAGGGAATGAACTTCGCCAAGTTTGGCAATAATGATGTCTATTTTGTGTTTTGCATAATAAGATGCCTAATCCATTGGACTTCTAATTTTGTTCAACTTCTTTAAATTTTACCTAAGAATATCAATTTACCTAATGCATTGGAGATGCTCTAACATGATTTCTCAGTTTTTGCTCCAGTGGTGTTATGTATTTTACATAACTTTGTGTGTATTGAATTATAAAAAAAATATGTTTATTAAATTAAATTAGGAGAGAGATAGACAACAAAAATTTACCTCCCTACTTTCTAGCTAGCTACTTGTAGAGAGCAAGATACATATTATGTAAAGTATTGAGCCGTTTACCTAGCCCATTGGAGCTCGTTTTTTCTTCTAGTTATGTATATTATAACTAAACTAACTTTTTAACCTAGCCATTGGAGATGCTCTAACCCTGAACTATTGCAATTATCCCTCTTTGTGTTTTTGGGATTATTTTGATGATGTTCTTGGTGTTCTTGACCACCACCTCCACCTCCACCTCCACCACCACCACCACCACCACCACCAAATTCCCACCAAGCCATCAAACTCAATCAAGAACACAATCAAATACAACACAATTACCACAAAGTAGATATCAACAGCAATTAACAAACTTTTTTTTCCATTATTATTGATTTTCGTTACACTAATACAATACACATCCATCCCTATTGAAAATTCTCAAAAGAAAAAAAAAAGAAAGAAAAAATCAACTGATGGTACATAGTTCATCAGTGAAGAAAATTCTTACAATTGAAGGTACATGTTGCCTTTGTAAGAGGATCCTGGCCGTTCATGGCCATCCAAAGAACTACCCTCAAATTCTGGTAACTATTGCAATAGAAGCAATACACCAATAACAAATCGCAAAAAAGGCAAAAATCAGAAGAGTGAAAAGCCAACACTGACCTAGATGATTAGCGCAGATCTCCAGCGTCTTCGACTGGCGCATAACGAGACGAACTTTGCCAGATTCCTTGTGCTTCAACAGCTTAACTGTACGAACGCCTCTCTCCTTCCACTGATTCGCTTCCTTATCAAACCGATATAGCTTCGATTTACTGAAACTGACACAAAATTGAAACAAAAAAGTAAGCCAGAAACCCTAGATTCAACCAGATCACGAAATCTACACAGAGACGAGAGCAATTACAGATCGAGGATCGCATCTTCGTTTTCTTCGCCGGTGGTGACGGCGACCTCTTCGAGCCTGACGATCGGAGCGACCTGAGCTCCGGTGTCCTCCTCTTCGCCGGCGGCGATCTCATGCTCTTCCTTGTGGTCTGGATCGGTGGTGCTGGCCACTGCAAGAGAGAGATAGACAGAGGAGAGAAGAAGATGTACCAGACAAAGAAGATCGGAGCCTCCACGTCCAGAAGAAGAACCCTGACCGACGGAGGAGCCAATTGCAGCGACGGAGCTTTATGCTCTCAGCTCGATCCGTACACGGGAACGATTCGAATCCGTTCGAAGGCGAGTCGGATCCGAACAAATCGAGATGGAGGGGGAGGCGGGTTGGTGGTCGTGGGTGTGGAGGAGTTGGAGAGGGAGAGGAGCAGAGATGGAGGTGGAGGCGGGTTGGTGGTCGTAAGGAGGTGGAGAGGAGCAGAGATGGAGGTGGAGAGGGAGAGGAGCAGACATGGAGGTTGAGGCGGGTTGGTGGTCTTGGGTGTGGAGGAGTTGAGAGGAGGCGGTGGAGAGGTGCAGGAGGAGAAGAGAGAAGAGAAGAAAAACCAGGGTTACAAATGCGAGGGGAAGGAGAAGAAGTGGGTTTTATACTGGTGTAATTTATTTGATTCTCAAGGGTAATTTTGTCTTTCTATCTAATCTGTTAGCTCCGTTAGTTAATAGGGGTGTTTTTTGTATATCCCCGAACAGGGGGGTGGTTTTTGTATATAATCCATTTAAGGAGGGTGCAAAATGTCTTTTACCCTTTTATTTTTGGTACAAAAGAGAGAAAAACTCTAAAACAAAGAACAAATCTATATATACTATTTGAGAATATCCTCTCAAGCTTTGCATAAGAAATTGCCACGTGGAAATTAAAGTTAATTAATGTAAAAAAGATTGCTTGAGTTTTAAATTTAAATGACATCTGTAGAGTTTGAAATGAAAACGAAAAAAAATTGGCGCCTTTAAATTTACATCACATCCGTAAAGTTTGAGCTGAAATAAAAAAAATGGCGCCGACGTATAAATTAATTGAATTCGTTAAAAAATGTATACAACCAACACATGTCGAAAATAACGAACGTTATTTACAATATTTGTGGCAGAAATCGAATCGGTAAGTTAAATTTTTAGTAAATAAGGAAACTTCATCAAAAAATTGTTATGATGAAGGAAATTTTCATAAAAATTGATAGTCTATTGACGTTACCAAAATGGCATGAAAGAAAACAAACCTATATTACCGGAGGTTTGATAGTCAATTATTGCGTTGCCAAAATGACAAGGAAGGAATCAAACTTATATTACCGTAGGTTTTCTAATGACATCATCACCATATTGGAGGTTTTGTAAGAATTCTAACCAGTTGGTGGTTTTCATACTCATTAGAGTTTTTTCTTCATCATACTAATTGGAGGTTTTTTCTAGTGATGGGAGGAATATGATGAGCTTGCTGGCGCGCAAGTGGAAATTAGAAGAGCAAAGACACGCCCGCATATCCGGTGAGTTTTACAGTAGTATAGTCTCATAATGATGTGTGTTTTTTGCTTTGAATGTGTTTTTTGCCCGCTGCTAGCAAGTTGTTTTTCCTGAAAAAATCTATGCTTTGTATATGTGAAAGCTTCAGTTCTCATGGCCGCCGCCAAAGGCATACACTTGCGGGAGGGAGTCACTCGCCATACCCGTATAGGTAATACTACGGAGCAATGTTGGATATGCTTTTTTTTCTTTTCAGAATGTTGTATAAGAAATCGATTGGTCTTTAATTTACTAACATCGTTTCTTTGTTGGTGTAGGGGAATCTTCTGTTTTGGGAGTTCAACACAACGGTAAGGGCCTTTGGACTTCGACTCTATTTTACGTTTACATTCCGATCTTATTTGTACCTTGGTTGTTTAATTAGACTAGATTTGGTTCGTGAGTTCTTACTATTTGTATTATTTATTTTTAGTGAATTAATTCACAAAACTAAAATAATATACATAATGCCGCCCTAATGTAGTCTTACGCTGAGAGGATTGTGGGTTTAGCAAAATAAAAATGTACACTGAAATCAAGATAAAATAATAGCATGAATCCATCAAAATGTGAATAAGATTATAGCAAGGAGAAAATCATTAATTAACTTTGTCGAATTGGAATTAAAAAACGTAAATTTTGAAATAAAACGGTTAACATAAATATAATGTTGAAAATTGTCCCAAATAGTATAATAATCGCCAAATTGGTATTAAAAACGTAAATTTTGAAATAAAAGGCTAACAGAAATGAAATGTTGGAAAGTGACCAAAATAGTATAAAAAGTGTTATAAATAAAGAAATACAATTACTTAATTATAATTTTACAGTAAAATCATAATTAACTTCAGTGTGATTGGTCTCTAGCAAGCAATTTCTCTTTCTTTTTCAATTTAACGGATTATGTTACTCAGTACATTTGGTTATTTTTTTAGGTGTTGTATTTGAATTGCATAAGACATCAACTGTTTAAGTGACTTTAATTTTTTTTTTTGAATTTGAAATTTTGCCGTGCATCGCACGGGTTAAAACCTAGTATGACCTAACCCAGCCATATCTAAATTAAACTGAGATTTGCAAAAAACATGACAAGCAAAAAAGAAATAACTTATGTTCATCCATGAGGAGGCCCTGCTTTGCCAGTGAATCAGCCACTCCATTACACTCCCTGGGAATATGAGTCAGAGAACTACCAGAATTCTGCAGCAAGTCTTGAACAACAATGAGCATAAATCTAGAAGGAGAAACTTGACCAATATGCAGCACCAACTCCACTGCATCCATAGAGTCAGACTCCACCATGACAGCCATCAGATCCATCTCTTTAAGAGCAGTCAATCCTTCATATATGGCCCATAGCTCACATGTAACACAGATGTAGCAACAATCTTCTTCTGTAGACTCCATAACCAAAGTCCATTCATATCCATACTGATCACACCTACTGCAGCATGACCATTATCACTTTGGGCAAAGTCAACATTAATTTTGACTTTCCCAGAAGGAGGACAGATCCACTTAACAATTTTAGGAGGCAGGGAGATTTTAACAGGAGAAAGAGATAAACCTGACATTACTCTCTTAGCTTGGGCACACAAAAATCCAGCAACATTAGGAGGCTTCACCACTTCTTCATTGTGCAGCTCTAGATTATGACATAACCAGAATTTAGAAGTAGCCACCATAAATAGAATTGGCCACTCAATATCAGTGAAAGAACTCCAGTTATTGATCAAGTTCAGATCAACCCATTGAATCAAGTCGGAACTGAAAAATTCACCCCAATAGTTCTCATGCACAATTAACTTCCAAATCCAAGAAACTGAGGCACAATCCCTTAAAGCATGAATTGTGGTTTCAATATTCTGCCCACATAGAAGGCAAAGAGGATTACTAACAATCCCTCTTTTAAACTTCAAGTTTTGAGTGAGAAGTCTATCATGTCTAATCAACCAAAGAAATGTTTTCCATCTCTGAAAGCCTTCCAACTTCCAGATTGTTCTCCAACTTTTATCACAAGGAGTCTTAATAATAGAGCTAGTACTCTGCAAATAAGTATAGGCAACAGAAAACTGGCCTTTATTTTGCAACCAAACAACCTGATCTTTATCCTCAGCTGACTCACTCAAAGTGATAGCAGAAAGCAAATCAATAATTGCAGGAGGCAATCTGGCACTTAACAGTAGCATCTTCCACCCAACATCACTGTCCCAATAATCACTAACTGTGAGGAGCAATTCTTCATCAGAGAGGGGGTCAGAAACGACATCAACCAACCTGAATTTCCCTAACCATTGATCAATCCAAAACAGGGTATCCTTTCCAGACCCAACATTCTTCCCAATCCCAGAAGAAACAGCAGCAAGGCTTCTGTAAATGTGCCTCCAAACCCTAGACTGATAAGGCTTCACTTGTCTCTTATTAGGGTCAAAAGAATGCTGACCATACTTCACAAGTAGTTCTTTAGCCCAATAAGAAGTGCTACTAGTAACTAACTTCCACCCAGCCTTAGCCAAAAAGGCTGAATTGAAATCCCTAATCCTTTTAAGACCCAAACCACCATTTTCTTTTGGCAAAAGAACAGTATCCCAACTCAATAAGGAAATTTTGGCCTTAATAATAGAACCTCCCCAAAGAAATCTTCTGCAGATCAAATCAATTTCTTTCAAAATAGAACTTGGAAGAAGGACTGTTGGCATAGCATAAGCAGGAATTTCTTGCAAAACAAAGTGTATAAGAGTGACTCTTCCTGCTAAAGACAGCTAAGATGCCTTCGAAGAAGACAATCTAGCCAAGATCTTATCCACCAAAAACCTGTAGTTACAAGCACCAAATCTCTTGTGGATAAGTGGCATCCCTAAGTGAGAACCCAGATCATTAGTAAGTTGAATGTTCAACATAGAACTCAACTCCCTAGCAACAACTTTGGCAACACAAGGAGCTACAAACAATTTTGATTTCTCAAAACTGACGGTCTGCCAGCTTCCTCACAGAAATCTTTAAGAACTTGCTTCATAACTTTAACTTCCTTCTTAGTTGCAACCCCAAACAGAATTATATCATCAGCAAAGAACAAATGTGTAAGTGGAATGCCACTCCTAGACAGTTTAATGCCTTTCCATTTACCAGCCTCCAAAGCTAAGTGAATTTTTTGGGCTAATAACTCAATTACCAAGAGAAATAGATAAGGAGATATAGGGTCTCCTTGTCTCAAACCTCTCTGAGGAGAGAATTCACTAAGCTGTTCCCCATTCCAAAGAACACTAATGAAGCAGTAGTCACAGAATCCATAATAATACTATGAAGATTAGCAGGCATACCAATAGAAGCTAGGACAGAGTCTAGACAAGACAATTTTACCTTATCATAAGCTTTTGCCAAATAAATCTTGATTTCAAGACAACCCTTACTCCCTTTCTTGGAGTTGAGACAGTGAAAAGCTTCTTGAGCAATAAGAATGTTCACACTAGCAAGTCTCCCAGTTAGGAAGCTAAATTGTAAGGGGTGAACAATTCTTTGAAGAATAGTTCTCAATCTATGAGTAATAAGAGAGAAATTACACAAGCTTATTGGTCTCAGCTGAGAAAAAGAGATGGAATTATCTACTTTAGGAATCAGCACTAACAAATTTTTATTGATATTTTTTGGCAGCTTACCAGATTGAAAGGCATCCTTCACCATTTGAACCACAACAGTACTTAGGCCAATAATGTTGGTAGAACCCAGGATTAATCCCATACGGCCCAGCGCTCTTAAAAGTCCCCATATCAAAAATCATATCCTTGACTTCTTTACAAGAAATATCAGCAGTTGGAGTACCCTTATCTGCCTCAGAGAGAGTACTACCACACCAATTCAGAATCACACTAGGGGCAGCATCAAAATCAGAGTACGATTCCTTGAAATGAGCAGTAACTTCAGATTTGAGAGTGGGAATATCATCACACCACTCCCCATTACTAAGTTTGATAACTTCAATTTTGTTCCTTCTTCTTCTAGTAATAGAATAGAGGTGAATGAACTTAGTGTCCTTGTCACCTAGAAGCAGCTTACTAACCTTGGCTTTCTGAAACCAATACATCTCCTCCTATTGCAGTACAATACCAAGAAGGTGTTGTAACTCAACGTCTAGGTTACTGAGATAAGGGTTCTCCTTATTGAGAGAGCTCTTTGAATACCATCAAGTCTGGCCTTGATCAACCAGAGTACCAAAAATTTCCTCCCAAAACCAGCTAGCCTCCAATCTAAAAGGTTTTTGAACAGGAAGAAGGATGCCATCAGAACTGATCAAAAGAGGTTGATGATCAGATCACACTCTAGTCACATGTTTGACAGAAGCCTCAGGAAACAGAAGTCTCCAACTGGCATTGCACATAGCTCTGTCTAGCCTCTGTCTTATCAAACCTCCACCATGGTAGGGGTTAGTCCAAGTATACAGAGGGCCAGAGAAACCCAGGTCTTGGAGTTGACACTCATTAAAGCAGTCCCACATTTGGTTAAAATGCCTCTTATTAAGAGGCCTACCTCCCACTTTCTCAGAATTAGCACCAGCCTGATTAAAATCACCAGTTAGTAACCAGGGGTAGAGAATGAAGTTGACTGAGATTGGATAAATAATCCCAGAGATCCTCCCTAGCAAAAGGAATTGGCTAGCATAGATCCCTGCAAACAACCATTCAGGTTGGTCCTTTCTCTTGATGATACCAGTGATAGCCTGACTAGTACAAGAGACCACATCTATATCAACAATAGAGCTATCCCAAAGGAGCCATATACCTCCACTAAAGACCTGAGCTTCCACACAGTAGGACTTATCTAATATAGAACGACGACTAATGTTACTCAAATGGGAGCTAGCCACACGAGGTTCAACAACCACCATCAAATCAGCAGCAGAAGAATGACATAAATCAAGAGCTGCCCTAACAGTATCAGAGTTACCTATGCCTCTGCAGTTCCACGAGACAATCTTCATCAGATTAGCTTGAGTTGTTGAGCCGATCAATCGACTTAGAAGCTCCTGGGACAAAAATACCCGTTCCCTTCCCCACTCCTGTAGCTCCTGGAATGGTACCCTCATTCACAGTGGAATTCTCAACTCCACTTCCGAAATTTGCCTCGACTCGACTTCTGATACCATACCCTGATGGATTTTGAACTGGATTTGGTCGATCCATGGAGCCCCTGTGACGAGTGTAGGTGTCACCCACTCGAGCCCTACCAGTACTGACACCTCCTCGAATTCCAGGGGGATTCGTCGGAGGTTTACCATGGTTACCTGAGGCAGTCGCCGGAGAATCTCTATTGGCCTGAAAGTTAAAGATCGCCGGGAAATTGTTGAAAGTCTAGTGTCTGAAGAGGCTGACGAGAATTAGGGTTTCTATCCCCTTTCTTACGATTGGATGAAGTGTCGTCCTTCCTACCATGTGGCGTCTGACGATTGGCCAAAGGTTTAGTCGATGACGTTGCCTTGTCCAGCGAGGCATCACGCGGTGGAAATGATCTCCTGTGTGGGGGACCATACGAAGGGGATTCTCCATCCAATGAAAGCACGCCAAATCGGGAACCCAGGCCCTCTCCAGATTTTCGGGCCTCCATACCCGGCAACCCAAACAAGTTACCCGTGACCCGATTCGGAAATGTAGGAACCGATTGTTGAGAATCCGAGCCAGTAGCCGTACCGCCGTTAAGCCGCCGCTGCTCCGGCTTCTTCTTCCGTCTAGAAGCAATCATCCAGGCTCCAAAACAAGGTTCATGCTCGATTCTATTCTCAGCATGAACATATACCGGAGTAGCAGGCGGAGCCGTCGCTTCTCCGATTACCTCATCCACTCTAGCCTGAACATCTACAGGAGTAGCAGGCGGAGCCACCGCAACGAAAACCAGTGGACATGTATCTTTCTGGTGGCCATAAGTACCACATTCAAAACAAATCTGATGCAAGCCTTCATATTCCACCATAATAAAAAGTCCATTGATCCAGACAACCGGAATTAAACTCTAACTTAGATCAAGCTCCACACAAACCCTTGCAAACTGCCCTCTCGCCGCCGCTAGAGTAGTTGGATCCACCTTAATAACTTTCCCAAAACGGTCACCGATCCCCATTAGCGTTTCCACATCATAATATTCAACTGAAATACCCCTCAACCGGATCCACATCGGAGTAGATCTCACCGCCGGCCCGCTCGGGTCGAAGTGCGGCGTCCAGGTCTGAACAGTAAGATAATTGCCCTGAATCATCCATGGAACTCGCAACAGAACGTGTTCTTAGTCCTCCTTATTGAAGAAACGAACGCAGTAAAAGTCGTTCGCTAGATCTGTGAGCTCAAACCCCTTCGACAGATCCCACTGATCCTCCAATCGATCTCTAAGAAACTGGAAATTGAGATCTCGACCTAAAACCTTCACAATCAGGGCACGGCTCCACGTCCGGTGAAGGCGACGGAGAGTAGCACCACCAATATGGATGTGAATCTGTCCATCCTCAGCAATTTCAGACTGAATTTCCACAGTTTCCATGGAATCCTCCACCAATTCTTCTTCCGCCATATAGATCCCCTTAGGAGATCTAACAAGCACATTGCGGAAGTTACGATTGACGGTGATTGATTCATCCTCATCAGAGAGAGATGAATTTGAGACGAAACGGCGTTTGAAGTTCGCCTGATTACGGCGGAGGTCACCGGAACCACCCACCGGAGAACGAGGGGGTGGTTGCGGGGGAGGTTTGAAAAGAAAGGAGGGAGGGTTTATTGGAAGCTCCATTAGAATTGCTTAATCTTTTGCGATTAAGATGAGCAGAGCTAGTCAATTTTAATGTAAAAGAAATCGACTACTCTATATCAATATCTATATCTATATTATATATAAAAGCTAGGAGGATAGAAAATATTCACTCTCCTATACCATATGTCCTCCACATCATGTCCTACATGCCAAGTAATAACCAAGTAAAGTGTTCCATGTCATTTATATATTCTAATTTACATGAATGAGTTAATATAGGAAATCCGTAATACATTATTGGCCTTAGGGCTTATGTTGTACTTAGTATATGAACCTTATGTGAATAATTAAGCTATAATTTATTTCAACAATCTTTGCTCTACATGGTAACAGAGGAATGCAGAAACCCTACCGTCGATCCTTTCTCCGCTAACATCGTCGTTCTCCTTCCTCCTCCCCAGCAACTAAGCTAACATCACCGCTCTCCTTCCTCTTCTTCAACTGTCGATCAAACACCGGCTCTGCACTCTCTCAAACGCCGACAGTGTATTTGTCGTTTCAGTTCGAAGTCTCTCTGCCCACCTTCGCCAGCGTTCTTATCCAGTAAACCGAAAACCATCGCCCCACTGGTAAACATCGAAAAAGTTCATTACGATCTCAGTAGTCCTTCTCAAAACTATGCGCCTCCAGTTCTGCCGGTGATTTCTCTTGCTGTCGCGATCTTTCCTTGCTTCTCCTCATGCGATTCTCTATCTTGCCTCAATATTTTAATTGAGTTTCTCGTTACGTGATTGCCGAAGCAACACACAGATTGTGGGTTTGATTGCTGCTCATGGGAGAAGCAATATAGTGGTTCTTGCTCGTGGCAAACCAATTCTCAGGTAACTACAAAAAAGAACAAAATAAAAAGAAAAGAAATAATCAACACCCCCGAACCGACTATCATCAAATTCGGTCTTGCTTCTCCACGCGTTGCTCCTTCTCACGTCGTCGATCCACAGCGTGTCGTGGTTTTGCCTCTTCTCCAATTGACACACCGCTGCAACAACGAGTTCTTCCTCATGCCGACTCCTCCCCCGGTTCCATCTCTATCCTTGGTCAAACTACTGCCTCGCCCTCGGCTCCCTATCAGCTGGCGCTCATCCGTCCCTATCTCGGTCATTGTCAGAGGTATGGCGCTAAGGGACATCGTATCTGTAAGGTTTTGATGCAGGTTATGCAGGAGAATAACAATAATTAATTCCTGATCAAATCCCTCCACGGACCGCAGGCAAGCATTCATAACATGATTAGAGTTAACAAAACATGTACCTTGTTTGTATGATCACTACGAAGAATTGTGTCTTCGTCTCTACAAGTATCCACACCTTTGGATTAGTAGATGGAATCCTTCTCCACGTCAAGTTCTATCAAGGGAAGAAGGAGGAAGAATCACGCAAAACAGGATGCAAGGCCGCGCGCTACTTGGTGGCGACGATGTTGGGTAGGGGCGGACAGGTGAGAGGCTCGGCCTCTTGCTATGTCTCTCTCCTTTCTCTGTTATGTTCTCACACTAACGACTTGTGTTGAGAAATAATAAGCTAGATTCTCTTTATATAGTTAATGACTCCTTATTAACTACATATTTTGCCCAATACTAGTCCTGTCCATACACGGATTAGTCCACCTTACAAATTAGTCCTACTAACTTTTCTTGTGGTTGTGTTTTGATCCATTTTATTAATTAGTCCTACTTATTAATACACATATCCAGTTTAATCCATATGGTGTGTGACCCCATAGGCTTCTACTTAGTTGGTAGTAACAATTACAAACATAGAGCGGTGTCTAGAAATACATCTATGTCACCCAATTAATAGAAATAGTCAGTGATTCGACAAACCTGTGCCCAATGTTACAGTGTTGTGTCATCCCTTTTTCTCTGTATCGGGATTGGACACGAGACATAATTTTCACACTTGTACATCCAATCCATAGTTTCTCGATCCCTGAATAGGGTTATTTATAGTGATAACATCAATATCTCCATATTGATTTATCTGAGTCTGGCCAGACATTCCATAAGCACTACCCCTCGAGTGGTCGTGGATACTTAATCCCATTATGTAGGAGCGACAAATCCTCTCTACATCACTACCTTCTCTCAACTTGCTTCCTATCATGCCTGGTTACTATCTTTATAGTTACTCGGTCAAGGCGCAATGTTTGATAATATTAAAGCATGATATTTCACAACTAGAGTATCAAGTGACTTCAAGTCTAAGAATTACAACACAATTAACACTACGAGAAGCACTTGTGACTTTGACATAATCTAATGTAGTCTTCTCTTTGTGGGTCATTCCAGTGTGCCATTACTCCTAATGCATACCAATGTGTTAGACTTGATATCTCCATATCAATCTACTCACATACTAGTCTCCATGCACCGTGATCGTCGTATTAATCAATGTACTCGACTAGGGATCACTACTAGAAATATGTCCTTTAGCCACAGGTAACTCCCGTGGCAAAAGCTCGAATTCCCGTGGCCAAAAGTATTAGCCACGGTTCTTGCCACGGTGGTCGACCGCGCTCAAAAGATGCGTGGTTTTTTCATTAGCAACGGAAATCCGCCGTGGGGAAATTTTTGCCACGGTTATTCCTGTGGCTAAGTACACCGTTTCCTAGATTCTTCAATTACCGACGGCTATTCATAAAACGTGGTTGAAAGCATCATTAACCATGGTTCTTTACCGTGGCCAAAGCCAATTTTCGCCATTGTAGTTAACTGTGGCCACCACCTTTTTTCCCACAGTAATTAGCTGTGGTATTACAGTTTATTGCCCGCCAAAATCCATTAACTTGACAACATTTGCTTCTTGTGGCTAATGCATACACACAGCTATTTTGGAGTACTAATATCTGTATCTAAAATCTAATTCAAAAATTTCCGAAACTAAAAATATCATTAAATATATACTCAATGCAACCATTTGTTTAATTCGTCAACAAAAGAAAATTAGGAAGAATTCTAACACGACCCATCAATTTTGCATCAAATGTTTCAATTTCGCTTCAAATTATACATAATGCAAGTTATGTAAGAGTTCAAGTTAAAGTAGCTACAAAACTAAAAATTAGTTGCATCTTGACAAAAGCAGCGTGCTTGATCTTGACAAAAAAAAAAAACTCAAGTGATGTAAGAGTTCAACTGAGCATAGCACTGGACGGACGATCCCCCCTTGTGGACTGGCAGGGTATCCCAACCAAGAGACGGATACTCGTAGCATCTCCTTCCACTTTGATCTGTGTATGCAAGCTCGAGATCCTTATCATTCTCCTACACAACCCATTTTGGCAGAGGAATACTGTAAACGATATACAAAAAACCAATATCAGGGATAAGAAACAATGAAATGTCAGTCCAGACCTACACAAATATTCCGACCTCGACACTAACCCTTACTTTCCAAATATCTACAGTGGTTATACCGATATGTATGGCTTCAACTGACAAGAAAACAAGACAAGGAAAAACCCATTATGGGTGTCATTAACATTTTTTATTAATACAAAGTACTACTTCTGGGAGTAATAACTAATTTTATAACTGCTGGAATTTAACTTTGTATACAGGGAAACAAATATAATGGTTTTTCTTGCTCCTTTAATTTTGGTGTTTAATGTTTTAGGAATCACTCTCCTAAAGTTCCCTTTCTCACTTGCACATGTAAGTGAGATCGCGAACTTGGCGTCATGCCTGGGGTGAAAAAGCCAAAGGCTGTGAACACATAAGTAACTCACAAGAAGTTGAGGTATGTTTCCGCAATCCATATATATCACACAAAATTGAATGTCACCATACCCAAATGTTACTAGTCATACATGCCTGCTAAGGATCAGTAGTTGAAATCAACCCAATCATTCAATGAGTCCACTATTGAGGAAAGGAAACAGGAAGCTAAATGAATGTCTAGCATAAACTAATTCAAATTCTCTATGAATTCTTCACTTAATGAATAAAGATGCTTAATTCAAAATCTGCATAAACACTTACCTGAACAGGTGTTCTAGTGCTTATTTCACAATTATCGGTTTGTTCCGATAGCTGACCTGATATACCATCTTTCTGAGCACGAACCATATTGACACTGAGAACATTGTTCTCGGTTTGGGCAGTGGGTCCATTCTGGCATCAATTGCACCCATCTGCTGAAAATATTGTTAAGATGAATAGAGACTAAGTACATTCTAAAGGAAGGGGCATCAATTATGTACTACTACCACTTACTTCAATGTTAGAGACGCCGCATACACTAGATTGCCGTCCTCCACGTGGCATTGAATGAATTTGATGGTCCATCCCTGGAAAAGGTAAGCATCGTGCATTAAGACCATCTGAAAACTTTAACCAAAACTGAATATTACTTGTGAAAATAACACTCGGTAATGGCAAATGGGATAAGAAATATCCCATAAGTACCTACAATGATTTGCTAATGCCAACTTTCCAATGGGTGGCAGAGTGGGTGTTTTCATAAGCTCAACCAAACAATCGATTTAATGTGTCCAAAAGTGAAATCAATAATAAGAAGTTAGAACACCTATACACCATGAAGTTGTAACAGTTTATAATTACCCGGGACCGGGAGAGCCAATTGCAGGAAATTTTATGTTCCTTAACTATCTTCTCAATATGTTTGTTTGTTCCAATTGCATCACCAATCCCTTCATCATGTGGAAGAGCGAAATCTGCATTTTTAATAATTTGCATTCCATCATGTTTCGTCTCAGTCTGTTTGAAGATTTATATCATCCAAAAGAGGGACATTTATGAATAAGAGTGATTACCACAACCCAAGACAACAAAGATGTCTTACAGATGTACCACAAATCAATCTGACTCAATCATATGCATATATATAAAACTGCACATACAAACACCTACAATCACCAATTCAGTTAAAGAAAAGCAAACCATTGGAGATCATAATTCCACGCCAATTGTGCTCGTTCCCAGCCTCAGTCCAATTCACTAACCTAGAAATTTTCACGCCAAAAAATATCATCGTTTACCTGCCGAACCGCAACCCTGATCCTCCATCAGATTCATAGACCGACAAGTACATAACGAACAAGAAAACTGAAGATCAGCATCACCAACTAATTGAATGTTTCATATTTTCAGATCAAATCGAGAAAGGTAGGGCTCGATAGAGAACTAACCTGGTGAGACTGTTGATGTCCCCGATCTGAAAAAAGTAGCTATACCACCCTTAGATTAGCACAAACCCTAGTAAGAATCTTGATTCGCCATCCGAGAACAAAGCAGTGAAATTTAGCGAGATAAGAGAGACACGAGAGGTTGTCATGAAGGAGATCGAGAGAGGAAAGGGAGAGGGTATGGGGGAGAATCCAGTTACACCTAACATGGGGATTTTGTCCCAAAAATGAGCTAGCCTCTAACCCGTAGCGCGCCCTTAATATTTGATGAGGAAGAGCGGGTAATTTCAGAAATTAACCTTATTGCAACGGGAGAGACCGTGGCCAAACTTTTTTAACCACGCTATAATAACCCTCGTGGTCTATTGGACATAAAAAACCACGATAAAATATATTCTGTGGTTAAAGCTACTTAGTTCCACGGTTTTTGAAAACTACCGTGGCAAATGAAAAACATATAAACTGCGGTTAATTCCCGTGGCTAATACCACCATAAGCGACGTTCGTTAAATGTGGGCAAATTTTGATGTGGCCAAAGGCCATTTTTCTAGTAGTGGATATTTAAGAATATAACATTTATATTCTAAGGACTTCATTCATGCTAACATATCTCCATATCGATACCATAATGAATAGTTCATATAAATGTCATGATAAATTGATTGCCTCTAGGGCACAATTCCAACAGTCTCCCACTTGCACTAGAGTCAATCATGTGCATCATATGCCTATTGTTCTAGCGCGGCCCACATGCTTTTGCTGCGCATGAGGTATGGTAGGCCAGACCTCTGCTGGCGTTTTGCATAAATTTATATATCCTCTATCAACAATCGAATGAGACAGATTCTTCTGAGTATGTGCATCTCCTGCAGCATTATACTCAGTCCTATGGGATAGAATCGGCAACTGAATTTTGCTTGGAACCTTTTCAACTCACAATTCATCCATTAAGGAAAAACAAAAAAAAAAACTTGACTATGATATGAAATCATCTTTGTCGGATTGGAAGTTTGCATCAGTTAACCCTTTACACTGAGCCGTTCCAATCCTCTCATATACGAAGAATTTTTCCTTAGTTTTTATCAAGTACTTAAGGATATCCTTAACAATTATCCAGTGAATCTCATCGGGATTTGACTGGTATCTTTATGTTATGCTCACTTGACATGTTTGGCCTAGTACATAATATGGCGTATCTTGTGAATCTTATTCATACGGTCCATTCTCAATCTAATGGAAAGACAATTAATCTTCCAAAGACTAATTCCATGTGACATAGGTAAGAATCCATATTCTTGCATGTTGAACCGTTTCAACACCTTGTCATTATATGTACTTTGACTTAAGCCGAACAACTTTCTCGATCTATCTCCATAGATCTTCATAGATTATTTCGCCTAAGTCTTTCATTGAAAATCGATTCTCTAGCAAATCTTTAACAAATTGCAGATTAAGGACATCATTCTCAATGATTAGTACGTCTCCACATACAAGACCAAAAATATAACTAAGCTCCCATTAACCTTCTTGTAAACACAAGCATCATCTTCATTCTTGATGGAACCAAACCATTTGATTGCATCATTCACTCGAAGATTCCAACTCCAAAAGGTTGCATCGATCTCTAGATAGATCGCTGCAATTCACACCTTTTGGACATTCTCTAGATCGACGAAACCCTCTGGATGTGTCATAAACATCCTCAATGAGGTTTCTATATCCATCTGCCAAATTTTGTAAGCCACAATTGCAAGCAAGATGCGAATGGATTTAAGCATCGCAACTGGGGAAAAGTTTCGTCATAGTCTATAATATGAACTATCATGAAACATTTAGCCACCAATCGTCCCTTAAAAGTAATACCATTACCATCCATGTTGGTTATTACCATTTCAGGTGGTTCCACCAAAGTCTATACTTTGTAGGAATGCATAGATTCCATTTTTTATCTCATGGCTCCAACCCATTCTTTGAGATTTCGACCCACTTGTGGACATCTCATAGGTTGTCGGATCATCTCCATGAGCAACACATCACCGGTTTATGAGAAATCCATATTTATCTAGCACTTTGAAATTTTCTACATGTCCCACGAGATTCTTGTGTTACTTGAGCAGGTTACCCCACAACACCTTGTGATCTTGCTCATGTTCCATCAAAGGATCAATGTTCTGGTGTGGTTCTTGAACTCCTTCACGATCTAATATCCTCCCACTGTTTTATTTAGAGACAATATCTTTCTAGAAGTACATCGATTCGAGCAACAAACACTTTGTTCTCGATTGGATTGTAGAAATGATATCTCTTCAGGATATCCCACAAAACACATTTATCTGACTTGGGTCCAAATTTATCTGACTGTAAACACTTTACAAAAATTTCACAATCCCATATCTTTATGAATAACATACTAGGATACCTCATAGTCCATATCTCATATGGTGGTTTTTATAACGATTTTGATGGCCCTAAAGGAAACTGGAAGTTCTTCTTGACGCATCATAGACCAAACCGTGTCCAACAAGGTCTGATTTATCCTCTCGGACACGCCATTCCATAATGGTGTTCCAGGTGGAGTGAGTTTGGATCATATCCACCACTCCTTTAGATGCTCGTCAAACTCTTAGCTTAAGTACTCTCTTCCACGCTCATCGTATACCCTTAATACATTTTCCAAGCCATTTCTTTACTTCATACGTCAATACTTTGAACTTTTCGAAGGATTCTGATTTGTATCTTTATAAGATACACAAATCTGCATTCACTAAAGCCGTCAGTAAATATTATGAAGTACTGAGAACACCTTTAGAACTTGTGATTATAGTCCACATACATCGATATGTATGATTTCCAAAAGATCATATCGTTGCCCAAAAACAAGCCTCACATGTCTCATATGATTCAAAATCAAATGAGTCCAGAAATCCATCCATATGGATGTAGAAATGTATTCCTCTTTCATGTGACCTAAATGACAATGCCAAGGTTAAGTGAGGTTCATATCGCTATAAGAAAATCTCGTGGTATTAATATTATAGATGAAATTATCATGATTAAGGATATACAATCCAATTAGACAAGTTGCATTACAATAATGCTATCAGAATAAATGGAACAACACTTGCTATTCATTGTGATATGGAAACCTTTCTTGTCCAAATAAGAAACTGTGATAATGTTCCTACTCAAAGAAGGGACACAATCGCGTTTGTCTAATTCATGGATAATTCTGGAAGGTAGGATACAGGATAAATTCCTACGGCTAATTCCGCAACACATGCTTTATTACCCCACGTGTAGGTGTACTATCCTTTATTCAATTGTCTACATCTCTTGAGACCCTCCACATTTCTATAAAGGTGAGATCCTCATCTACTATCATATACCCATGATGATGAGATAGACAAATTGACATCTATAACAAGATACTTAAAGTGGAATTCATAATTTCTTATTATTTCCTTCCAAATACCTTGACCAGTCTCTCTCAAATCCACCACCTTTAGGGCTTTAAGGCAAGTTGGCTGTAGCAAAAAGCTCGCTCTATACCCTTGGGTTCGGCACAAACTTTTTCCCTTACCCTTAGTGTTAACCATTTACATATTTTTCTTCTGCCCTTATTAGTGCTTTGTTCACCGGTTCTCAATCACATTGAGTGAGTTAATTTTGAACAAAGTTTTCAATTGCATCCAATGCAATTCTTGGTCCAGTTGAGCGAATAACTCTCAATTCTCTATCTATCTCATAAAAAACTCCCAGTCTTTAAGATTTCAATCATATTGAAATAGCTTAGTTGTGTTTTCCCTCTTGCTTCAGCAATCACACGTTACTAGCTTGTGTCGTCGCGCCACATCTTGATGAAAGAAATTTCCTTGCTTTGGCAGGCCCAAATTCATTACATCTTGATTATGACGAGTGCTAAGCAAGAGAACGCAAAGCGGAGCAACACTTGAAACCTTTCATATCTAGCTTGCTTTATAAAAGAGCTTCTTTAAATGTATGATTATATCATACGCCTCCATGTTATCATCTTGCTTCCAAAGCTCAAAGTTCATGGTAGCTAACATGAGGCAAGTCACATCCAAATAACCATTTATTGATGTTCCTTCCATTAGGTTTAGTGGTATTGACGGTTGGTGGAAGGAAAATTTATGCTCTAGGACATACATCATTTTCCTTCTACTTGAGAACTATTCTCAATTTTGTACCAGTCTAGAAAACTTATTCCAGACAACTCGTCTTTCTAAAGGATATATCGTAGCAATAAAGTCGAGTTATTATGTTTAATTCCATAGGTATTCAACACAAAAGGATTATGTAAACATTGTGACGTTTGTACTAAATTTAACAAGGACTTAAATTATTAATCGTAGTTCCCACTATTTTTCTCGGATTAATAGCCCTCACCATTAATGCAGAAAGTATCATATATTTTCTAGTGGGCCACGATCCATATTTCACCTTCCCTTGAGCTTGCTTTGGCAAGTCACCCAAAAATTACTTATTTAGGTAGGAACACATTCCAATTTCATCCAATGCAACTCTTGGTTCAATTAGGTGAATAACTCATTATTCATTATCTATCCCATAGATAACCCCTAATTGCGTTGCATCTAAGTTTCTCAATCTCATTGAAACAACCTAGTTGCGTCAAACATCTTACTTAAACAATCACACATTACTTGCTTGTACCGCCGCATCACACCACGATGAATTAAATCGCCTTGCTTTGGCAAGCCCAAATTTAATAGACCCTCATCATGATGGGTGTTTAAGTATGATAACTCAAAATACAATATTTAATGTTTGAGGGATTTCTTTGTCATTATTAGTTATTTTTTTGATCCCATCAACATGATCTACTTACACTACTAGAAATGAACACAAAAAATGGCAAAGATATGCTAAAATTCGTGCGGCAAGAGCATATTTCACCGTTTATTGTGTTACAAACGGCGATAATTATTATTCTCGCTTAAAATAGTCTTATACGGCAAAAAATTTATGGCCCCGTATTTAGTTTGGCTTATACGGCAAGGGTTTTGGTAAAAACGACTAGATATTTAATTGCCGTTAATGATTTTATTATAAACGGCTACAATATGTCACTAACGTCGTCATTATGTTATCTCGGTATATAATATTTAACAGAAACGGCGAAGGCAAGTTGACGCCGTTAATTACTATCATATACTATTAGTTATTTCGCACGCATATGAGTTATCGGATCAAATAAAATAAAATCGGATCAAATAAAAAAAATATGTTCTTTTTACACGTGTCCCTATGCCGAAATTATATGATTTGTCCGCCAAATTTTGAGGCAAAAATTGGCATAACCCGCGCGCAATAAGAAGGAAATAGACATAGCCAGAGGGAAAGGAAGGGTCAACGAGGGTTCGAAAGTGACTTTGGTGGTTCAGGCGACTTTGGTGGTTCAGCGAAGGGTTCAGGCGAATTTGGTGGTGCTATCTTGTCTCCACGAGGTTTCCCGCCGTATGAGTTCTTATTCTCTTCTTCTCTTTGTTGTACTTCTCTAGGGTTAATTTGCGTGTGAAACCTTCTGGTTTCAAACGAATTTCTTCGTATGAAACCTTCTGGTTGTTGTTTGCCAATTTGTTCAACAATTTGATTTGATTATACTTCTCTAGGGTTAATTCGTGTATGAGACTGATTAATTAATAGAAAATCTTTTAACTGTGTTTTATGATTTCATATTGCTCTCTCGTAATCCCATGCCTTGGTGTGTTCAATAAAAGTTTGGTTTGTTTGTTAAAAGGGTATCCCATATACAGAGCAACCCTATTTTGGTGTGTTTGGATGATTGTACACTGAAAGTTTGGTAGGAATACGTATGAAAAGGGAGGGCTTTCGGGTCTGTTCTCAAATTTTGAACACCAATATGTGCTGAAGTTCATTTAAGTAATTATTAACGTATGTGGTTAAGTTCATCTAAGTAATGCTTCTAATATGTGCTTGTAGAACTGATGCATGAATTTGTCTTCAAATTTTATTTTCGTTGAATTCTCGATGGATAAGAGTTGGATACATATTACCCCAAGGTGTAATTCAGTTTTTTTTTTTTTTTTTTTTTTATGGTTGTGACAAGTTCTTGGACTTTGCGTACATGGGCATGGATGATGGGTCAGAAAAAATGTTGCCCTTGTAAAAAAATGTCTTAACCGGTTTTACGAGACCAGAAGTGTAGTTAGAGGTCATATAATATGTAATGGATTCCAGCCTAATTATTTTCAATAGATTTATCATGGAGAACCATCTGAACTAGTTGAAACTGAAATGGGTACTGAAGAAACAGTTGGGGGAGATGACATGATTGGTATGGTACGTGAAGCATTTGGAGCTCAGATTGATCAAGATTTAATAGCTCTAATGAGACACCTTCATCACCTGGCAAAGAAACTGTGAAACTCCTTAAAATACTGGAACAAGCTGAGAGTGCGTTGTCTCTTGGATTTAAGAAGTTTTCTGCATTGTCATTCGTCGTTAGAATGCTGCACATTAAAGTCTTATATAACCCTCCAAATGTATGCTTCGATTATATGATTCAACTATTCGAAGAGGCTCTCCCTAAGGAGGATAAGTTACCCAATTCATACTATGAAGCAAAGAAGTTGAAGGATTCCTTAGGGTTTACCTACGTAAAGTATAACGCTTGCCCCAAAAAATGCATGTTATACTGGAAAGAGAATGCACATTTGGAGAAATGTGATTTTTGTGGAGAAGATAGGTATAAACCAATTCCGCAGGGGGTGACCTAGACGGGACCTCTCCGGCTACAAAGATTCCTCGCAAAAAAATGCGCTACTTCCCTCTAAAACCTAGGTTGCAACGATTGTTTGTGTCCTCTAATACCGCAAAGTCAATGATATGGCATGACAAAGGACGTACTAAAGATGGCATACTTAGGCATTCGGCTGACTCTTTAGCCTGGAATTTTTTTAATGAAAAGTACCCTGAGTTCGCTAGTGATCCTCGCAATATAAGATTGGGCTTGGCATCAGATGGATTTAATTCATTTAGGACGATGACCATTGCTCATACTACGTGGACAGTATTGTTGACGCAATTTAACTCGGAGTTGTGGATATGTACGGGGCAAGGTAATGTGATTTTTTCGATCCTTATTGATGGACCTAAGGCGCCTGGAAATAATTTAGACGTTTACCTGCAACCCTTAATACATGGTTTGAATGATTTCTGGCATCAAGGTGTACGCACATTTGATGCAGCAACTGGTGAAATGTTCACATTATGTGCATCTCTTTTGTGGACTGAAAACGAATTTCAGCATACGCGAATTTGTCTGGATGGAGTACGAAAGGAGAATTATCATGTCCTCCTTGCAATAAAGACACTCACTATCGATGGTTAAAATTTGGTAGAAAGCACGCGTATGGGGGTAATCTTCGTTTCTTGCCTACTGTCCACAGGTTCCGTAAAGATAAAATCTATTATGGGACAGAAGAAGACGGAGAGGCCCCACTACTGCTATGTGGAGAAGAAGTGTTCAGAAAAGTAGAGCGTATTGAGAAAAAATATGGAGAGCGAGGGGTTGATGGAGATTCTATGATTATCCGAAAGAGAGGGAGGGACCCTTTTGAGGCTGGAGCTGGTGTTCCCATTTATAATTGGAAGAAGCACAGTATTTTCTTCGAATTGCCTTATTGGAAGGAAAATTTAATACGCCGAAATCTCGACGTTATTCATATAGAGAAAAATGCGTGTGATTGTATTCTCAACACCATACTCGATGTAGGGAAAAGAAGTAAAGACACTTTGAATTCTCATCTTGAACTGGAGGATATGGGTATACAAGGGTCACTTCATCCTCATCGGGTCGTGGCAAAGCTGTGTTAACCCTGCATCTTTCACCATGAGCAAAAGCCAGAAAGACATATTTTGCCGTGTGTTGAAAGATGTTAAAGTACCTGATGGTTATTCATCAAACATATCCCGACGTGTATCCATGAAGGACAGGAAACTGATGGGTTTAAAGAGTCACGATTGGCATATTCTAATGCAGCAGTGGTTTCCCATTGCAGTGAGAAGGACACTTCCGAAGATTGTTGTCCAAGTATTGTCGAGGTGAGCTCTTTCTTCAGCCAATTGTGTTCAACGTCACTTGATCCGGATATTTTACTTCAGTTACAACAGACTAACACTGACTCTCTGTCATCTTGAGAAAAAAATTATGCCGTCATTTATGGATATCATGTTACATCTCCTTATCTACTTAGCTCACGAGGCGACAATTGCTGGCCTTGTAACATATTGGTGGGTGTACCATGTTGAAAGGTATACGTAACTGATAACTCTCTTTTAAGATTTATTTTTATACTCTTATATTACTTGTATTAGGCTTCTTTAACATGATTTATATGTGATATTTTCACAAATATATGAATTTGAAGATTTATAAGCCTAAGAGTCAAAAGTTGTGTTTCTAGCTTATTTGAGCATGATTTTTCTCATATTTGCGATGATAATTGCACGGTTAGTATTTTGTTTTGTTTCTCAGGTAAAATAGGTGCAATGGAGCTTATGATAGGCTTGGATATGCTTGGTATGGAGCTAGATGACGAGGAGAAAAAGATACGCAAAGACGAAGAGAAGTTGAAAAAGTCACTCCTGACCAGCCTGTACTATTTTCGATGCTCAGGAAAATCTATACATAATTTGGGAGCAAGGCCTGCGTCATTTGAAATTAGACATCCAGAGCTTTCCAACGATATATGTTAGGCCCGAAGTCTGTATGAGGGAGATACAGCCCGCGCAAGATCAGCTTACAATTCTGTCCGAGAATGACAAACTGGAGGGGCTGAAGTGCAATTTTGGCCTGATTTCATTAAAAAGCGTGCCCAGGCCTTGGGAAACGGATGCTTAGCCCTAAAACACAGAACGACGCTGCTGGGGAAGAGCCAAGAAGGCTAGGAGGCATGAGGGATATGGAGAACCACGCCGGAGTCGCCGAAACGCGAATTTCGTCACGAGTTTGACTATTCCTCCCATCTTTTCTATCTTTTCTTGTTACTATGAACTTGTTAGCATCTATTTTCAGTATATTTGAGTAAATTTATTTGCTGGGACTCCTTGTTGGAAAGCTAGGGTTTGCTTGAATGAATGTTTTGATACTTTGATTCGTTCTTTGGATTAAAATTATGCGTTCTCCTCTTATTATGATCATCTTGTGCTTGATTATTCATTGTTCTTGCGAGTAGCTAACGTAGGAGCATATTTAATTAGAACTCGTGTGGTAACTCCATGAGAGCTGGTCGGTAAATTAAGGTAATCACCTAGTCGTATCGTTATCTCGTAACTGGGTAGTGTTAATTAGGATCAAAGAGCGGGTTAATGAACAATAATGCATGCTTGTAATTGAATTAGGCTTGGTAACTCGGTCTAAATTGATCATAAGTGTAGGCAAATTGCTTGGTAACTCGGTAATTTGTAGGTTGCTCGATTGATAAGAGTAGCGTATGTGCGTTCCAAAGATCAAAACACCATTCATAGCATCTCTAGTGTTCCACAAGTAGAATCCCCAACACTCAAACTACAATCCTCCTTAGTTACTTTACTCTTTATTTTAGTTTGTAATTAGTTATAAATCTACAATCTGTCCTTGTGGGATTCGATAACTCCGGGTTGAAATATTACCCTATATTACTTGAACCGTGCACTTGCGGTAACACGTAAGAAATCGTGTCAGTAACTAACTATAACATGATGTAAATTGAGTATTAAATGTTTTTTCATATAATATATAGCATGGGCCAATTGTAATGTACTCACTCTAAAAAATATGTACGCAATAGGAGTCGTCCAGAAGCTTCCATAGCAGAGGGATACCTACTTGAAGAATGCTTAACATTTTTTTCAAGATATTTGGGTGAGTATGTTGAAACCAAACTTAGATGTCTGGTCGCAATGACCGCAGTGAATTTGGTCATGCTTTGAGTCGAGGGAGGACTGTACATCTAGATCCAATCATGCTGGAGCAACGCATTGATTCAGAATCAATGGACCCTTACAGAGAGTAAGTCTTCCGTCTAAGTCTAACCGATGTGGCTTTCCAAAATTATTTTCTAGAATTCTAAAATAATTTATGTCCATACTGCAGCGAACACAAAGCGCGTATAAAAAGGGAAAACCATCGATATTAGGATAGGACCTGTCTAAATTACTCAATGAGAAGTTCTCAAGTTGGTTAAAAGATAATGTAAGTTAAACATGTAACGTTAATTAAATAACAAAATAATGTAGTCGCAATGATATTTGGATATGAAGCTTCTGAAAAATGTAGGTGCAAAGCTTAGTCGGTAATGGCATGTCCGACGAAGTCAAAAATCTTTCACAAGGACCTTCGGAATGGGCAATTCGATATTCCGACTATGTAATAAACGGTTTCAAATTTCACACCAAACGACATGAACAACAGTGGGGTTTGGATTAGTGCGTCAACTAATAGCTAAGCTAGACGAGCGGATAGGAGACCAGCTACTGGTGATGTACCATACGATGGTGCTTTGAAGGATATTATTGAGCTGTGATATACTAATGGTAATAGTTATGTTTTGTTCAAGTGCGACTGGGTGGACAATCGTTATGGTATGAAAGAGGACGAGTTTAAGTTCACATTGGTTAATTTTAAGCATTTGCTGTATAAGGATAACACTGTGTCAGCTGAACCATTTTTCCTTGCATCGAAAGCTCAACAAGTTTGGTATGTGACGAATCCAATTGATACATATTGGAGTGTTGCTGTGAAGATGGTGCCTAGAGACAACTATGATTTTCCGGTGATATGTTCACAAGTAGAGCCATACTGTGATCAGCAGATAGAAAAATATGGTCCAGATGAAAATGAGTGTGTTAGAGAAGATATGGAGGTAGTTAAAGTAGAATATGAACCAATAGTCGTTCCAGAAGACATCCCCGGCAATCCAAATGACATCCCCGTTGACGATGGCGTAAACGAAGATGGTTTTGAGGATGTTGACAACTACGACGAGGACGATGGTGGTGATGATATTGATGATGATGATGACGATTTTGACTATGATGTCAATAATGATTAGTTTGACCTTAGTATTTGGTATGTAACGGGTTAACTAGTCGTCAGTATTTGTTTTTATGGGTTATAGTTATTTGTCTAATTTCAATAAAACAGAAGGATCGTTTAGTGAAATTACAGGATTTGTCGTGTCGTGTCATTTGTGGATTTGTGTTTGTCTCTCCATCTGACCATCTCGGCACTTGACCAACTAATTGTCAGTAAGTGTGCATTCGCTTTCACTCTATAATTGAATGCGCATGACGTTTCATGGATGTATTATGTTAATAATTAAGTAGTTTCTTATTTTTCAGGATACCATGGTGGTGAGGAAGCCTAAACGGTTTTGCGCTCGCGCTATGTCTGATATCATAGCAGATGGTTCCACTACCCCTGATCTACAAGCCAATGCATGGCCTCATCCTCACCCTCCATCAACACCCGAAATTCACCATAAGATCCACACAATGCATCAACACCACAAGAAGGCAGTTCAGGTAAAATGGTATTTTTTGGTTTGTCAGAATTTGTTCCCTCCTATGTATATGGTGATGTTTTGCATAATTTGTGAACGACAAGGAGGGTCTTCTAATCAACCAAATGGAGCAACTAGCGTGGAGATGTCGGGTCCATCTGTAGTGCATTCACCAAGTGTACCACATGACTCTCGCCCTACACCATCCCCTTAGACGCCTTCGCCAAATGCTTCAACCCCAGAAGATGGTTGTTCAGGTAAAATCTTCACGTTTGGTTGTTTAAATTTATTCCATCCTTCGTATTACGATGCGCCGTGATATTCTTTCTTAACAACTAGGAGAGTCTACTAATCAACCAAAGGCTACAAGGATCGTTCCAAGTTCAGGTAAAGTCGTGACGTCTGCCGACGTTCGTCTGAATTTCTCTGCTGTTATTACTTAATTATGCTACTCATAAATATATGTACTTTTCATTTCTATTGACAACTAGGAGGACAATCAACTTCTCGAGGACAAAGGAAAAGGAAAGCTAGAGGAACTTCTAAACCATTCAAGGATTGGGGACCAGGGTTTAAAATTCCCCTCCAGTTCAACGAATATAATGTGCTAGTAGGGGCGTGGAGAAATGTGTTTCAAAGTCATTTGGGGCATCATGCAAGGAAGGGAGAAATGCTGCCCCTAATATACAGAAATTGGCGGTATCCTGAAATACAGTTTGCACTAAAGCAAGACGAGATGTGGGAAAGGTGGTAAAATTTACCCTTTATATTTGCTTATCATATTTGCAAAATTATACTAACGAAGTGTTTGGTAATTTTACCAGCAAAATGCTACCGTTAATGAGGAATACAAAGAAGTTTGCATGCGAGATCTTGGCAAAAATGATCGAACTGGAAGCACGCACTGAAGAAGGAGTACTTTGACCCATTTAAAGATGAGCCTGAACTGTTAGTCGCATGTCCTCCACGGGTGGAACCAAGACAATGGCCGATATTGGTCAAATATTGGAAGACGGAGGAAGCTAAGGTACTTCAATTGGTTTTGTCGTATTATTATTATTATTATTATTATTATTATTATTATTATTATTATTATTATTATTATTATTATTATTATTATTATTATTATTATTATTATTATTATTATTATTATTATTATTATTATTACTACTACTACTACTACTACTACTACTACTGCATTAATATTAATGATAAAATTGATATTTTGAATTTTTTTACTCAGTACATTATTTATCCCCGATCTTGCTCGTGTTCGTGACTCCTGCTTATATGTTCTTCTTAGGGTAGTAGTGAATATAATAAGGTAAATAGAATCAAGCAAAAGAGCATTCATAGAAGTGGAAGGAAAGGCCAAATGCAAGTGCGAGAAGAGGTATTTTCAACATACACTGCTTTGTGTAATTATGTTATCTTTTATTGATTGACGTGACGGTTCCAAGCTCTGGTCGGCATTGTTAGGCTATTTTAGCTGAAGAACCAGGCCAAAGACTTTGATCGTCCAGCAGTCTACATGAAAATATACTGGAATGATCCAGAGGCTGCTGAAAACATTGTGCGTGTGTACGAACACTTAGTTGTTTACGTGTATTTGATTATATATAATGTCTAAATCACATGCCAACTGACATTCTTCATATGTTAACGGTTACGACTTGTGTTGCAGGTGAAATTGACTGAGAAGCTCCAGCCACCTGAAGGTTGTGAAGTACCTGTCGATGAGCATAGAGAATCAGTGTTGGAAGAAGTTTTGGGGCCAGACAACAAAGGTCGTATGCGAAAAATGGGCATTGGAATTTTTCCGAAAAAGTTTAAGGTACGGAGGAAGAATTTGGAAGTTGGTAGTATGCGTGACAGGCTGCGTCAAGAACTGCAACAGGAGATGCAAAACAAAATCACAGGGGAGGTGCAACGACAGGTACAACAACAGGTACAGCAAGCGTTACTTCAAATAACCCAAGCTGGTACTCTACCACCTGTCAACCTTGGTCAGAATGGCGGAGTAGGGTCTTCTCCATCGCGTGCTGAAAATGTAACTCCATCTCCTGCTCAGAAGCTAGCACCATCACCTGCTAATGAAATTCGCCAGCCTCCCTCGCCTGCTCATCAAAATTTCCGGACTCCATTTGCTGCTGAATTTGTTTCTCCAGCGCCTGCTCAAGATGCCATCGGTTCTTCATCCTCTTCTTGTCGGCCACCCAAACCTACTCAGGTAAATGTAAACCTTAATAATCAAATTTGTCCTAGCATAATGTTACGTTTGCTAAAAGTACTCTTTTTTGTTTGAAAATAAACTTCCCATCCTCGTGGTGTTGTATCCCGGACAAAACAAAAGCGATGTGGCCATAGGGCAGTTGATTTCCGAGGTAGAAAAAAAAGTGGTACAGGGAATAACATTGGCCAAAGAGTACATTGAAGTTTTGGTTACGGAGGTGGCAAGGCCAGAAGAAGAGATCAATCTTGTTAAAATGGACGGTCTCAAGACATGGGGAGACGCTTTGAACAAGACAATACCATGGCCTCGTAGTCTTGTACGTATATATGCTTAACTGTTTGTTATTGAGCTTTACTTGTTTTTAAGCCACAAGATACCTTTTTGATAATTTTATAAATATTGCAGGCTGAAAGGCCGGCAATGGCGTAGTATGCTGCTCGTTCTCAGCTGGCATTGTACATAACATGTATATATATATGTATATATATATATAGGTAAGCTTTCTTATTTTGCGTTTTTGTGGGATTAAATTTTGTGTGTTAGTTGTTCAATTTTGATGAAAAGGCTAATTTGATGTGTGATAGGTGATAAAATAGTTAGTATTTATTCATATATGCTTCTGTTTAGTTTTAGCCTTCATGGTTCAATATTGAGCTTCCCTTCACACGATCCATTTGTTAGTTTGTCTTCGTTATGTAATTTTTTCAGGGCAACAGTTGAAAAGGTACGATTTGAACACCCATTAAGTCGCCTTTCAACGTCGAGAACATGGAACTGCATAATTAGCATGAATTATTTTTGCCTAATGTTTACTTAGCTTCCCTTCATGTTGTATCCAATTCCATGTTCTCTTCTTGAAACACGACTTGCAGGGTGTTGGACTTGTATTTATCAAGTGTTGGGTTTTTTTGTTCTAGTCACTATCTTGTACGAACCATGCACATTGTATTAGCAACCGAACAAATATCTCGGAAGCAATCTTATCGCGATTGTATTTGTCCTCTTTGAAATCAACGTGGTTTTTTCTTTCAAAAATACTGTCATAAAATACCTTAACTGTGTACAGTTTGGGTCTACTGCTTAGTTGTATTGTCCGTATACTTATGATGCTACCTATACAAGGCTTAATGTGGATATATAATGTTATCTTTGTTTAGGGCTATCCAGGCTTTGGCACGTGCATGTTATCGTTACCGTTTTTTCCCAGCGCACCTATGTGAATCAGGAGCACGCATTTTGAAGCCATTTTGTCACACTTAGGGATACAGAGGTACCGCTTTTGGGTATACTTTAAAATAGCTAGCGCATAAGTCGCAGAACATAGATTTTTGGTATAGTGGAATTGTAAATTGGGGGCAAAGTTTTGCAATATAGTGTTCGGTAAATTATGCCTTAAACAGCCATTTTTGTGGAGATATACATATTTAGAGTTTTTGAAATGTGTTTTCTGTAAAATTCAAGTTCATTAGATGGTTGTGCCATGTGTTTGATTTGTTGATGTGTTGGGTTGTGCCTAAAAGGCTATAGATTGGATGTGTTTGATTGTTGGATTGTGCCTAAAAGGCTACAGGTTGTATTTCTCTAGTAGTAAACTACACTGGTTGCAAGGTAAAGCTCACATACGGCGAGAGCACACTTTTGTCGTTTTAAGTAAACACAGAAAACGTCAAAAATATGCATGTTGCCGTAAAAGTATACTATTAAATACGGCGAGAACACTAGTTAATATGGCTATAATTTTTTCGTTCATAATAATATGAAGACAGCGTGATACTGTTTTCGCCATATTTGATCATAACCAACAACAGCAATAAAAAATGCATTCACTGCTCTATTCCTCGGCGCATGAAATAGATCAAACACTGCGAGAGATGTTTGTTCGTCGCATATATTCTAACATAAACGGCGAGTGCTATTGCAGTTTGTACTGCCCAAATACGGCGAGAGGTCATAAACATCGATAGTTTTTCATGATGCATGGCATAAACGTCAAAATACCTAGCGGTCGAGCCTAATTTCGCCGTTTATGTCTTAAAGGGCGACAAAAAGGTCTTAAACTGCGATAAAAACTCTCCATTTTTTGGTCCGTGTCCAGTAGTGTTATTTGGATTCGGCAATCTCAAATAAAAGATCAAACTTGTTTATTATTATCTTGTTATGTTTTGCATGCATCATCCATACACCAAAATAAATAACAAGACATTAAATAATAAACATCCACACAATTAAATAAAAAACATGGTATGGATATGGATCCTAAGACTAAGATATTACCAAGCCAATGATAATGCCTAAAAGCCCTGAAGTGAAAAGCACATCTCCATGTGCCTTCACATTAGCCGCCCGTCCTAGCTTGTGAGTTCCTCTTTGTCTTGTGGTTTCTTAATTTCTTTGATCTTCTCCTCCATGTCTTGGCTATCATCTAACTATGTAATACTAGCTAGAAACTATACTAAATAGAGATACCTCACAAGTTGAGGAGAAGACGACACATAGACCGTAAATTAATTAATTACAATAAGCCAAAACATACCAAACCACACAAATTAAACATCTATAACATATGCCATATACATCCACCATGCAACAAAGCACATAACACAGTTAAAATCCTATTTTAACGCGCTTGGTCAATTTTAGTTGAAATTTGGATTTTCTAGGGTCAAAACGGTCCAAGGGGCTCACCAAGCATGTTGGCCGAACCCCAAGGAGCACCCAACCCGGCCTAACCGGTCTGACCAAGCCCGCTCGGTCAAACCAGCGGCTTGCACGAACCAGACTTGGCCACGGCTTGGCTTGGCGCACAAGGAAAGGGGGACGACGGCCCTAGGGTCAAACCTAGGGTTGTTTTCAAAACTCCTTCCTCCTTTCCTTGTGTGCTTTATTTCCAATTGATGAGAAAAACACTTTTTCCCCAATTGTGCCCAAACCCTAGCTTTTCAATGTTGGAGATATGCCCTAGAGGCAATCTATTTCTTGTGACATTAATATGGACTTTACTATTCATTATGTTATCGATACGGAGATGTTAACATGAATGAAGTCCTTAGAATATAAATGTTATATTCTTAAATATCCCTAGTCAAGCACTACGGTTAATAGGACGACTGTATTGCATCGAGACTAATATGTGGGTAGATTGATATTATGCTATCAAGTCTAGCACATGGGTATGCATTAGGGGTAATGGCATACTGGATATACCATCAACGAGAAGGCTACATATAAGTTATGTAAAGTCACAAGTGCTTCTCGTAGTGACAATGGTATCGTGGTGCTTAGACTTGAAGTCACTAGATACTCTAGCTGTGAGAAATCATTCTTTGATATTATCAAACATTGCGCCTAAATCGGGTGACCATAAAGGTAGTTATGGGGCATGATAGGAAGCAAGCTTAGAGATGGTATTGATGTAGAGAGGATTTGTCCCTCCCACATAACGGGAGCAAATATCCGCGGCCACTCGAGACATAGTGCATATAGAATGTCTGGCTAGACTCAAATAAAGAATATAGGATATTAATGTTATTTGCATGGATAAGACTATTCCCAGGATCGAGAAACTATGGATTGGATACGATAGTCTTATCCATGCAAATAACATTAATATCCTATATTCTTTATTTGAGTCTAGCCAGACATTCTATATGCACTATGTCTCGAGTGGCCGCGGATATTTGCTCCCGTTATGTGGGAGGGACAAATCCTCTCTACATCACTACCATAAAGGTAGTTATGGGGCATGATAGGAAGCAAGCTTAGAGATGGTAGTGCTGTAGAGAGGATTTGTACCTCCCACATAACGGGAGCAAATATCCGCGGCCACTCGAGACATAGTGCATATAGAATGTCTGGCTAGACTCAAATAAAGAATATAGGATATTAATGTTATTTGCATGGATAAGACTATTTCCAGGATCGAGAAACTATGGATTGGATATACGAGTGTGACTTGTATGTATTGTATCCAATCCGGATATGGAGACTAAGGGATAATACAATATGGTAACATTGGTCACAAGGTTTGTCGGATTACTGATTGTTTCTATCAGTTGGTTGGCATAGATATGTTGCTAGACACCGCTCTATGTTAGTAATTGTTACTACCAACTACGTAGAAACCTATGGGGTCACACGTCCTAGGGATCAAACTAGACATGGGAATTAATTGATATGAATAATCAATTAGAAGGATCAATACGCAACCACAAGAAAACTTAGTAGGACTAATTTGCAAAGTGGACTATTCCGTGAATGGACATGATTAGTATTGGGGCCTTTATGTAGTTAATAAATAGTTATAACTATATAAAAAAACACTCCTAGCTTTTTTTCTCCTAAGTGTCATAATTGTTATCACAAAAGATAGAGCAAGAAAAAAGCAAGGAGAGAGAAAGACACTAGGGCCGAACCCCTAGCGCCCGTCCCCTACCCGTCGGTCACCAAGGAGGTACGGCCCCTTGGTCCCGTTTTGCGTGATCTTATTCTTCATCCGTCCATAAATTGCTAGAATAAACAAGTGGAAAGAATCTAGACTTGATCCTAGGCGTGGACTACCATAGAGACGTGGACGCTATTTCACGTAAAGTCATCAAAGGAGATAAACAAGGTACATGATGTTTCTATCCCTTACCATTGTTATTATGTCTAGTCCTGTGATCCTTGGAGGATCTTGAACCGAGTGAATTTTTGTTTATTCCGCTGCGTAATCCGTGTATAAACTCTACATTGGTATTACAGCCAGGTGTCGTAGTGTAACGTGGTTTATGTGTTACCTTATTGTTAGTTTTACACCGTTACTATGATTTATCGCGTAAAACTAAAATTGGCATATTGATGCAATTTGAATTTGATTCAAACAAGAATGAGCTAATTTTACATATGATTTAACGATTAGTGAATTTGGATCACATATTATGTGAAATTTTGGATCTAGAAAACTAGTGGTTGGGCACAAATTAGGAAAAAGGGGTTTTTCTTAATTTGGAAACAAGCAAACTTGGGAAACAAGGAAGGAGAGGAAAGAAACAACCCTAGGGCCGAAACCCTAGGGCCGTCCACCCCCTCCTTCGGCGCCAAGCTAGCCACGACCAAGGGTCGGGCCGGACTAGCACGCGGCTTGGCCGCGTCGGCTAGAGGCCGGCCGGCCCAAGGCCTTGTGGCGGTCCATTAGGGGTTCGGCAAAGTAGTTGGTGGGCCCTCTTGTACCGTTTTGACCCTAGTACATCCAAAATCAACTAAAATTGACCAAGCGAGTTAAAATTGGATTTTAACTGCATTATGTGCTTTTGTATGGTGATTGGATATGGCCTTAGATGTGGATGTTGTGAATGTTTATTTTTGTGGTTTGGTTTTATTGTAATAATTAATTAATTAGGTTTTACGGCCTGCGAGCCGGTCTTCTCTTCAACTTGTGAGGTCTCTCTATTTAGTATAGATTCTAGCTAGTATTAGATAGAGTATATAACACTCAAGACTTGGAGAAGAAGCCTAAAGAATTGAAGAAACCACAAGACGGCGGCATTCCGCAAGCTAAGGCGCAAGGACTAAACGATGGAGGCACATGGAGATGAGCTTACTATTTTTAGGGCTTATAGATATTCTCATTGGCTTGGGAATATCTTAGTTTAGGAGGCCATATTCATATCACGTGTATTTGTTTCTGGTTGTTAATTATTATCTTGTTATTTATTGTTGGTGTATGGATGTGACACGATTTCTTACGTGTATATATATGCAAGTGCGCGGTCGAAGTAATAATGATTGGGTACTAAAACTCGGGTTGTCAGCCCACAGGGACAGACTCGAGACTACTTAGTTAGATGATTAATTTAGAGTAAGGTAACTAGGATGAAGAATGATTGATTTAAGAATTGAAATAAACAACTAACTAATATGTTTGTATTTTCCCGAAGAAGATGGAGAACAACTAGGTGATCTACGGATCCTCCAGGGTTTTAGACAGTTCCGAATAATGTGTTGAAACACGCTACCATCTAATTAGTTGTGTCGGGTAATAACACTGACAATCTCCTCTCGGTCATATGTTGTTCTACCTATCAGTCGACTACGGGTCATGTCGGTCCATCGATGTCTACCGATATGGTTCTAACTGCCTAACGTTAAGCCGATCACTGGGTCCTATCGGTCCACCAATTCCCAACGCTACACAATCGAATCTACCCTCACACAACTAGTCTAATCATCTCACCTTTCAGTCTCAATGACTTTGGACTAATTTCTTGTTCTCGTTCATATCTAGGTAACATCTACTCGAGCACCCACCTAGAACACTAGCCTAGCCTGGTAGCTACTCCGTTTACGCTAAGTATTAAGTTTAGAACAAGAGATACAACTAATACGATAACAGTCTTTAAGCTCACGATTCATCTAACATATTTATTCATCTTCTCAACGTTGTTTCTGTCACCCTAGACGTGTCAATAGCCCTAAGCAATCAAGATGTACGATAATTGAAGAAGAACAATACGATTGAATGAATCGAAACATGAATCAATCTTATAAATCCGAAAAAAATTCTAGTTCATAACCCTAGTTTCATCACAATAGAACCTATAAAAAAAATCTTGCTATGCATAAAGCAACTAAACAACAAGAGTTTCTCCATACAATTGATGAAAAGAGAAGAGAAAGAAATCAAACGGTGAAATCGCCAAGCTTTGACGAATCCGTGCAATCCCCAAGCTCCAAGCTGCTCTCAATTGGTGTCCCGTGCGTGTATCTACTGCCTTTTAGGTCTTCTCCCCGCTTTTTACGAGATGGGACGAGTTTTAATGTAGTTTGGCCGAAATTGCATTTCAGTCCCTCCAGTTTATAATTATCTGACAGAATTGTAAGCTGATCTTGCGAGGGCCATTAGTCTCTCATCTGGAATCGTCTTTGGGCCTAACATATATCGTTGGAAAACCCTGGATTTCTAATTTCCAATTGCGCAATACTTGATCCAAAATTATTTGTAGATTTTCCTGAGCATTGAAAAGAGTGCAGGCAGGTCATTCTAGCTCCTCCAACTTGGCTTCCCTTCACTCCACTTGAGCTTCCGTTGTTTCCGAAGTTCGTTCCATGCCTCCTACTAACCTGTTAGCATCCGTTCCTGTTAAGAAAACATGAAAAAAGATACTAAGCGATCATATTTGACAAATAACAACGAAATATGCTTAGAAACGCCCGGACTAGCAATATATCACATATGAAGCATCAAGTGACAAAACAAAGCATTTTCTTTGCAATTGTACTCAATTATCTCATTTTAATGTGAAAAATGGAAATAATATATCGCTCCTAAATTCTCTATCAAGATGATGCATGCAAATTGTGACAAGATAATAATTAAAACCCGGATTTTTTATTTTAGGATTGCCAAACCCAAATTAGTAGATCAGTTGATATGGATCAACAAAAAAATTAATATTAAATAGAAAATCTTTCAAACTTATATATTGCATTTTTTCCTTTTCGTTACTTAAAATTTGTCATTATGATTTATCAAGTTCGGGCTTGCCAAAGCAAGGAAACTTGATTCACCATGATGTGACGCGACGGCACAAGCTAGTAATGTGTGATTGTTGAAGTAAGAGGTTGAACGCAACTAAGCTACTTCAATTAGATTGAAATCCTAGAGGAAAACAATTGGGATTATCTATGGGATAGATAAATAGGGAGTTAGTTGCCCAATTGAACCAAGGGTTGCATGGGATGCAATTGGAACTGTTCCTACCTAAATAGCTAATTCTTAGGTGACTTGCCAAAACAAGCTCAATAAGAGGTGACATATGGATCTTGGCCCACTAGAAATTATATATGATATTTTTCGCATTAATATTGAGGGTTATTAATCCGAGAAAAATATTGGGATCTATGATTGACAATCTTAAGTCATTGTTGAATCTAGTACAACGTCGCAATATTTGCGTAACCCTTTATGTGTTGAATACCTACCTATGGCATTAAACAAACAAACTCGAATTTATGGCCACGATATGTCCTTAAGAAGGACAAGCTATATTGAATCAGTTTTTAGACTGGTATCAAATTGACAATTGTTCTCAAATAAAAGGAAAAATGTTGTATATCCTAGAACATAAAATTCCCTTCCACCAACTACCTAAATACAATAAAAGCCTAATGGAAGGAACATCAAAGAATGGTTCTTTGGATGTGAATTGCCACATGTGAGCTACCATGAACTCTGAGCTTTGGAAGCAAGATAAGAAAATAGATGTGTATGATATGATCATACATTTAAAAGAAACTATTTTTAAGAGTTGGCTAAACATGAAATGTTTGAAGTGTTGCTCCATTTTGTGTTTTACCTACTCTTTCTTAGCACTCGTCATGATGAAGATGTAATAAATTTTGATCTTGCCAAAGCAAGGCGAATTGATTCATCAAGATATAACGCAACGACACAAGCTAGTAATGTGTGACTGCTGAAGAAAGAGGTCAAATGCAACTGGGCCGTTTCAGTTGGATTGAAAGCTCAGAGTGGGAGTTATCTATGAGATAGATAAAGATAAAGAGTTATTCTCCCAATTTGACCAAGAATTGCATTGGATGCAATTGAAAACTTTGTTCAAAAGCAATATGATTGAGTACAGCCAAGCAAAGTGCTAATAAAGGCAAAGAAAACACATGTTAAAGTTTAACAGTAAAGGTAAGAGCAAAAGGTTTGTCCCGGCCCCAAGGGTATAAAGAAAATTTGTTACTAAAACCAAGGAAATTGTATTAAAGCCCAAAAAGGGGGTAGAGTGGAAGAGAAGCTGCCCAAAGTACCTGGAAGCAAAAAGATAAAGGAATAATGAATTCCACCTTAGGTATTTTTGTTATAGAAGTCAATGTTTCTATCTCATAGTCATGGTTATATGATACTAGATGAGGATCTCACATTTATGTAAATGTGGAGGATCTCAAGAGATGTAGACAATTGGATAAAGAAAGAGATACACCTACACGTGGGGAAATGAAGCAAGGGTTACTGAATTAACCGTAGGAAATTATCTCCACCTTCTGGAATTATCCATGAATTAGACAAATGCAATTATGTCCCTACTATGAGTAGGAACATTATCTCAGTTTCTTGTTTGGACAAGAAAATGTTTTCTCATCACAATAAGGGGGAAATGTTGTTCCACTTATTTTGGTGATATGCATTATTGTAAAGCAATTTTGTCTAATGTATAGTGTATCCTTCACCTTGATAATTCCATCTATAGCATTAATACCAAGAGGTTTGCATATAATAATATGAACCTCGCTTAACTTTGCATTATCGCTTAGGCCACGTAAATAGGAACGCATTCTAGATTCCATGTAGATGGATTTTTGAACTCATTTGATTTTGAATCATTTAATACATGTGAGGCTTTTTTATTGAGCAAAAATATGATCTTTTGGAACTTATACATACTGATGTATATAAGTCACTAAGCAAAAGTGCTAGTGATGGTTCTGACTGCTTTATCATATTTACTGATGGCTTCAGTAAATATGGATTTGTGTATCTTATGAAGAAACAAATCAGAATCCTTTGAAGTTTTCAAGGAATTCAAGAATGAAGTAGAGAACCAGCTTGGCAAAAGTATCAAGGCTCTACGATTGGATCGTAGAGGAGAATACTTAAGCCAAGGGTTTGAAAAGCATCAAAAGAAGTGTGGGATATGAACCCAACTCGCTCCACCTAGAAAGCCACCTTGGAATGGCATGTCTAAGAGGAGAGATCAGACCTTGTTGTACACGACGTGGATGGTAATTGGATTACTTTTAAGGGAAGATTGGAGGCTAAAGGTTTCCTGCGAGTTCATAGTATGGACTATGACAAAATGTTTTCCCCAGTTGTGATGCTTAAATCCATTCGCATCTTGCTTGCAGCAATCCGTCATTGGAGTTGAATCTTCGATTTGATGATGCAAGAAAATGGTTTGATTATGTAAGGGAATGGGATTATATCTGTTTATGCTCCCTTTCACGCACAAGAACGCAATCTATTTATGCTTCATGAAATACGTGTATTCCTCTAACTAACCTATATTAATTATGAAATTTCAGCCCACTGGCTATGTTCAGAATAATGGTAAGGACAATCTTGGTAAGTTTGATGCAAGAAGGGATGAAGGTATTTTTCTTGGCTATTCTCTGACAAGCAAAGCCTATAGAATTTACAATAAGAGAACCAATCTTGTTGAAGAAAGTATACTAGTCATGTTTGATGAAAGCTATGATGGTTCTTTGAGTGATGGTTTTGCAGATCTAAAGTTGAATCAGCATGAGTCAGATGATGAAGAGGATTCATCAAAAAGTTCCAAGGAAAACTTAAAGGAACACTGAAGGCTTTTTCAAGGTCTTGAAAACAAGTCTCAAATCCTTGAAACAGATCCACCAGAAAAGACAACTGATCATGCCACTACGGAAGATATTTAAATATCTCTCATCTTATCCTACCGGTAACATGATTTCTGATCCCACCACTGGTACACAAAAAAGATCGCAGTTAAAGAATCTTTGTGCTTTTAATGCTTTTATTTCTCTTGTAGAACCTAAAACGGTGAAGGAAACATTACAAGAAGCAGACTGGATCATAGCTATGCAAAGTGAACTCAATTAGTTTGAAAGGAACAAAGTTTGGATCCTAGTTCATCCACCAAGAAATCAGTCTGTTATTGGGACCAGGTGGGTATTCAGAAACAAGTTAGATGAGAATGGGAAGGTAATCATAAATAAAGCTAGATTGGTAGCTCAAGGCTACAATGAAGAATAATGTATTGAATATGAGTGGACTTTGCTCATGTTGCCAAGTTAGAAGCAATTGGAATACTACTTGCATTTGCATCTCACAAGAACATGAAACTTTTTAAAATTGATGTGAAGTGCGAATTTTTAAATGGCTATCTGCAAGAGGATGTTTATGTTGCTCAACCTCCTAGATTTGACAATGACAAGTTTCCAGATCATGTTTATAAACTTGATAAGGATCTTTATGGCTTCAAACAAGTTCCAAGGGCTTGGTATGAAAGATTGTCAAACTTTTTACTTGAAAATGACTTCAAAAGAGGATTCGTAGAAAAAACTCTTTTCATCAATACTCATGAGAAAGATATTCTTGTAGTTCAGATATATGTTGATGATATTCTGTTTGGAGCAACTAATGATTCTCTTTGCAAGGAATTCTCAAGTCTTATGAGCAGGGAATTTGAAATGAGTTTGATGGGAGAGCTCAACTTCTTTCTTGGACTTCAAATACATCAGTTGAAGAAGAGAATCTTTCTACATCAAAGAAAGTACACTAGAGACTTGCTAAGAAAATATGATATGGCTCAATCCAAAGAAATCAAGACCCCATGAGCTTCACACAGTCACTAGACAAAGATGAATCTGGTAAGAGTGTAAATGTGAAAGAATATAGAGGTTTGATTGGATCATTGCTATTCCTCACAGCGAGTAGACCATATATCATGTTCAATGTTTGTATGTGTGCTAGATTTCAAGCTGATCCTAAAGAATCACGCGTGACTGTTGTCAAAAGAATCTTTAGATATCGCAATGGTACCAAAGACTTAGGGCTTTGGTATCCTAAAAAATTTAATTACTCTTTGTATGGCTATTCAGATGTTGACTTTGCAGGCTATAAGGTTGATAGAAAAAGTACTTCAGGATGCTGTCAATTTCTTGGACCATCATTGATCAGTTGGCATTTAAAGAAGCAAAACTCAGTTGCACTATCAACAACAGAAGCTGAATACATAGCAGCTGGAGCTTGCTGCTCACAATTGTTATGGATAGCTCAACAAATGAGAGATCTTGGATTTGGTTTCAGAGATATACCTATTAAGTGTAACAACATAAGTGCAATATCAATCACAAAGAATCATGTTCAGCATTCAAGAATCAAACATATTGATGTCAGACATCATTTCATCAGAGATCATGCTGAGAAAGGTGATATTTTTCTTGAATTTGTTTCTGCTAACATGCAATTGCAGATATTTTCACTAAACCATTGCCAGATGAAAGATTACCAGCATTGAGATTAGAATTGGGGCATTCAGAATAAAGAAGCACTGGTTTAGGGGGAGTATCAGGTAAGTATTATGTGTTTCAAAGGTTTGAACAGATTTTCAAATCCTCGAAAATCTTTTCAAAGCTTTGAGTTTATGTGCTTTAGCAATATAGCTTTTCAAGGCCTTGGAATTCTTTCCAAAGCCTTGAAAATAAGTATGTATGCTGATTAGTTAATAATTTGTATCTTTTGATGTTGGGTGTTATCTTTGTAGATAATTGCTCAATATTACCCCTTACTTTTCAAATACCCCTTTTCAGACAAAATAATATAATATTATTTCCAACGGCACACACCATTTTGAATCAAATTGATTCTGCACATCTTCAAAGATTAGGAAAATATTTAGTTTCCTTTTGAAACTCAAACTCTTCAGTATTTATCTTCTTTCTTTCTCTATCTTTCTTATCTCTCCTACCTTTCTCTTATGTTCCCCAAACCCTAATGAGCACAAGAAGAACCTCTGATAGAATCAATATGGCTGAAGGTTCAAAGGCTGCTACAGACTAGAGAAGGAAGATTGCTGAGAAAGAGGTTCAGACACTTAGTGGTGATTCAATTTCCAGAACTCCAAGTGCTGAAGATACCTCCTCCTCCCAAGAATAAAGAAAAGAAATATGGGATTCCAACTTCTAGCAAGAAGAAGACAGAAAAATCAGCTCCTAAAGAATAGCCAGAGGAACAGATTGCCCGTCCGGAAAAGCTGAAGAAGAAGCCTACTAAAGCAGAAAAAGGAAAAGCAACAAAGGATGAGCTAGAAGAGAACATTGAGAAAGAATTAGAGATCTATTCAACGAAGAAGAAATCCACTGGTAAGAAATCTGGTCTTGATAACAAGTGGTTCATTACTAATGTTGCTAGAGGTCAATGGCTAGATGGATTTGCTTCTAGGCCTGTAGTGGTCTGCAGTATGATCATTGTTCACATGTTGAATAGTATGAAACTAAAGTGCATTAAGATGCTGAAGAAAATCTCTCTTTGGTTTGTTCTAAACCCTTCAGAGAAAACCTACCCTAGACTCACTAGATTCTTCTACCTAAACATGAAAAAAATAAAAATTGTGAACCTAGTGATCCAAACCAAAGTTGCTGGTATTCCTATGGAGTTAGATCACTCTGAATTTGCTCAAGTTCTAGGCTGTCCAAAAAGATATGACTCTAGCAATCACCCTAGTAGAAGTGAAGCCTTGAAACTGGCTAAGGAATAATTCTTTCTACCCAATACATCTACCACATCCAAGAATTTACCACACTCTGTGCTAACTGTTGAAGCCAAAGTCTTGTTTCCAATCTTGATGAGATGTGTGATACCAAGGGAAAATTCAGAGGAATTGCTGACTGAAAAAGTTCTGTACTTGATGTATCTAGTTATGCATGGGTATGAGATTGATCTTCCAAAAATTGTGATGGAACACATGCTTTGTTGCCAAACCAATCAGAGTAAGCATCCCTTTCCTTATGCTAATCTAATTTCCTCATTCTTTCAATACCATCGAATTCCAACTGACAGGGAAGAAACTATTACCACTAGTATTGGTATGCTTGATGAGAAAGTATTTGAGAGAATTGGTGTAGTAAAAACTAGTGATAAGACTTGGAATTTTTACTCATAACTGACTGAAGAAGAGCTGAATTCCAAGAAGTTTCTTAACCCAAGGCCTAGACTCCTACCTCCAGCCATCTCAACCTCAAGACCTTTCCCTGGCTCTTCAGAAACATTTTGAACTTGAGAAAGACATGGATGAACTTAAGGAAAATCAACATGAGTTTGGAAATGAGTTCAAACAGGTGAGATACATGGTTGAAAGCATCTTCAAGAGCTTGACTTTACTTGATGTGGAAGAAGAAGTTTCTCAAGCTGCAGATGCATCCATGAAGGTTGATCAACCAAGGAACTGTTCAGTGACCATACAACTCAGATGAGACTGCTGGGGTGAAGGAGAAGGGTAAACAAGTGGTTGAAGAACAAGGTGGTGAAGATCAAGAAAAAGATGATGCTGAAATTCGAGAATCAGGAATGCTGCTTAAGGATCTCAAGAAGAAGAAAAACAAGGCAACCATTCCAGAGATAGTGACTACAGGTGATCTATTTGAGGAAGAAGGTGAAGCTGGTGATTAAGTGGCTCAAGAAAAAGAACAGGGCAATGAGAATGATGGAGAGGATAGTTAGGAAGAAGATGCAGAACATCAAGGAGATGGAGACCCAGCCCCTTAGCTCTTGCCTATTCTTTCTATTTTTTTCAAGGCCTTGAATCCTTTTTCAAAGTCTTGAAAAGTTATATCTTTCAAACAGTTTTCTTAAGATATTCCCAAAACTTTGATCCAACATTTTCTCATTCTTTTTTGATGAAAGGTAAAAAGGGGGAGAAATTTTAGGTTTATTTTTATGTTTATTTACTGTTTTAGAGACCTGTTTTTGGTCAGTAGGACTATCTGAAACTTTGCTGCACTTAGTTGCTTAATAAGTTGGATTATTTGGATACCTTGTAGTTCAGTTTATTTTTTCATCAAGGGGGAGATTGTAAGTTCGGCCTATTTCAAAGTCTTGAGATAGACAGTCTATTTCAAGGCCTTGAAATAGCTTTCAAAGCTTTGAAACAGACAGCTCAGCTTAAGCATGAACTTAGGGGGAGTTTATGATTCTATTCCAAGTCCTATTCTCTATACTTGATTATATGTTATTTGATGATTAAAGACAAATTATTCCAACACTCTAATCCATGACTAATCAATCTATTTGACTATGCTTTTGCAGAGATATTGTGTTTCCTATTTTGTAGGAACTGTTTCCTAAACTGTATTTTACACGAAGAGAAAGTGGTTTGATGAATTGATTATGTGCCAGATCAATCACGTCTGGAGTTGCCAAATATCTCTCTAACAAATATCAAATCATTATCCTAAGCAACTAGCCATTGAGGATTTCTGTTAAAGAGTCAAGATCCTATGCAGATTTGTAGGGGATTTTGTTACAATGAAGATCCTGAATATCCTCAATTCAAACAGCTACATAAAAGTGGGAAGGCTTGAAAAAAAACAACGGGACTTTACAGAAACTCTCAAGCACTCTACAGAGATTGGAAAGCAACAAATAAGTAGATCAACTCATACAATCTGATCATCTAAAGAGCACTTCACATTCACTTCCTGACTTAGTTCTAGTGTTCTTCTATTATGAGCTTTATTAGTATATCATTCTGATAGTACTTCTAGTTCTTAGAGTAGGAACTAGATATGTTAGTGAGAACTACAAGTTGTAACAGAGTAAGGCGTCTCTCTGTGGTTGAGATCTAGGGCTTAGATTTTGATTCATAAGAATTGAGTTGAAAATCCTGCAGGGATAAGTCCCAGAGGTAGAGCCTTAGGTCCAAGTGTACTGAACTCTATAAATCTTGCTTCTTCAAGGCCTTGAAATAGACTTAGCTTCTTTACAACAATCTGTTTTAGTTCCAAGGACTTGAAACTCATTTCAAGGCCTTGAAGTACTCTTTACTTATGAGTTTTTTTTTTAAACCACTCTTCTTGAAAAGTTTAGAAAAAGTTGCCATACTCTATTCAACCCCCCCCCCCCTTCTATAGTATTGATCATGTATTACTGCCTACATTACTGTCTTTTCGATTCCATCAGGAATGAAGATAAAACTTGTTTTTTACAAGAAGTTTAGTGGGAGCACATTGATATTTTGGTCTTGTATTTCGATACATATTGTTAATTCAAAATAATATCTTTACTCTGCAATCAGTCAAATATTGGCTATATAATTATTTTCAATGATAGATTTAGGCGAAACAACCTATAAAATCTATGGAGATAGATAGAGAAAGTTGTTCGGCTTAAATCAAAGTACATAAGTTGACAAGGTGCTGAAATAGTTTAACATGAAGAATATGGATTCTTACCTACGTCACAAGGAATTAGTCTTTGGAATGCTAATTGTCATTCCAATCAGATTGAGAAGGACCGTGTGAATAAGATTCACGAGATACGCCATGATATGTACCAGGCCAGACATGTCATATGGTATGACATATAGATACCAGTCAAATTCGAGTGAGCGTCACTAGATAATTGTCAAGAATATCCTTAAGTAATTAAGAAAACTAAAGGATGAATTCTTGATATATGGAGGATAGGAAGGGTTCACTGTAAGGGGTAACAATGATGCGAACTTCAAATATGATAAAGATGATTTAGATTATAGTCAAGTTCTGTGTTTTTCCCTAATGGAAGGGACTGTGAGCAGGAAAGGTTCCAGGCAAGATTCAGTTTCCGATTCTATCACAAAGGACTGACTATATTGCTGCATCAGATGCACATACTCAGAAGATTATATCTCATTCGATTGTCTATAGATGAGATGTGAATATATGCAAATTACCAGCATATGTCTCTCTTACCTTGTAGAGCATGGGTGTGAGGGGCGCGCTAGATCAATAGGCATCTGATGCACCAGATTGACTCTTTTGGAAATGGGAGACTGGTGGAAATATGCCCTGGAGTCAATCTATTTCTTCTGAAACTTATATGGATTTACTATTCATCATCTTATCGATATGGTGAAGTCCCTAGAAGATACATGTTATATTCTTAAAAATCCCTAGTCAAGTACAACAATTAATCGAACGACAGTATTGCATCGAGACTAGTATGTGGGTAGATTGATATGGAGATATCAAGTCTTGCACATGGATACGCATTAAGGGTAATGGCATACTGGATTAACCCATCAACGAGAAGGCTACATACAATTTATGTAAATTCACAAGTGCTTCTCGTAGTGACAATGGTATTGTGGTCCTTAGACTTGAATTCACTAGAAACTCTAGTTGTGAAATATCATGCTTTGATATTATCAAACGTTGCGACTTAATCGAGTGACTGTAAAGGTAGTTATCGGGCATTATAAGAAGCAAGCTTAGAGATGGTAGTGATGTGGAGAGAATTTTTCCCTCCCACATAACGAGAGAAAATATCCGCGTCCACTCGAGGGGTAGTGCTTATAGAATGTCTGGCCAGGCTCGGATAAATCAATATAGGATATTGATGTTATTTGCATGGATAAGACTATTCCCAGGATCAAAAAACTATGGATTGGATATACGAGTGTGCCTTGTATGTATCGTGTCCAATCAGGATATGGACACAAAGGGATAATGCAATATGGTAACATTGGTCACAAGGTTAGTCGGATTACTGACTATTGCTATTAGTTGGGTGGAATAGATGTGTTGCTAGACACCGCTCTATGTTATTAATTGTTACTACCAATTAAACAGAAACATATGGGGTCACACGCCCTATGGATTAAACTAGACTTAGGAATTAATTAATATGATTAATTAATAGAAGGATCAATACACAACCACAAGCAAACTTAGTAGGACTAATTTGCAATGTGGACTAATCCGTGTATGGACATGATTAGTATTGGGGCCTTTATGTAATTAATAAGGAGTTATTAACTATATAAAGAACACTACTAGCTTATTTTCTCATAAGTGTGATAATTGTTATCACACAAGAGAGAGAGAGAGAGAGAGAACAAGGCAAGGAGAGAGCAAGACACTAGTGTTAAATCCCTAGTACCTCCCATCCCTTACTCGTCAGCCATCGAGGCACAGCCTCTTGGTCCCGTTTTGCGTGTCTTCTTCTTCCTCCTTCCATCAATTTCTAGAAAAAACATGTGGAACGACTCTAGACTTGATCCTAGGCGTGGACTACCATAGAGACGTGGACGCTATTTCACGTAAAGTCATCAAAGGGGAAAAACAAGGTACATGATGTTTCTATCCCTTACCACTGTTATGATGTCTAGTCTTGTGAGCCTTGGCTGGTCCTGAACATATTTAATTTTTGTTTATTCCGCTAGGTAATCCGTATCAAAACCCTTAAGTCAAAACCCAAGAAATCACATCATATGTGAACAAAATTCTTAAATTTTTTTTTATACGATATGTAAAATTGGCCCAATCTCTATTGAATCATATCAATTTCCATCATTATGCACAACTTTTTTTTCGTAGAAATTGTAAAAACAGTGAAAAACTGATAAACGCTAACACATAATATCATGTTGTTCGCTACGACTTGTGGCTCTGATACCACTGTAGGGTTTTGATGCAGGTTATGCAGCGGAACAACAATAATTAATTCCTGATCAAATCCCTCCACGGATCGCAGATAAGTATTCATAAATGATTAAGGTTAACGAAACGTGTACCTTGTTTATGTGATCACTACGAAGAATTGTGTCTTCATCGCTACAAGTATCCACACATTTGGATTAGAAGCAGGAATCCTTCTCCACGTTAAATGCTAGCAAGGGAAGTAGGAGGAAGAATCACTCAAAACGGGACGCAAGGCCGCGCGCCACTTGGTGGCCGACAATGTTGGGTAGGGGCGGACAGGTGAGAGGCTCGGCCTCTTGCTCTGTCTCTCCCTTGCTCTATTATGTTCTCACACTAATGACTTGTGTTGAGAAATAATTTTTGGAATAGATGCCCTAGAGGCAAACTAGATTTAATATGAACAGTGTTTGGCTAGAATATTCATTTATTATTTATGGAGATATTTAATATAATGAAGTCCTTAGATTACAATGTATGTTATTTATCTTAAATATACATAGTCCATTATATTGATTAACAGGATGGTCAACTAGAATAGTATGTGGCTAGATTGATATGGGGATATCAAGTCTAACACATGGGCATGCATTAGGAGTAATGGCATACTGGATTGACCCACGACGAGAAGGCTACAATAGATTATGTCAAATTCACAAGTTCTTCTCGTAGTGCTAATGGTATTGTAGTCCTTAGACTTGAAGTCACTAGATACACTAGTTGTGAAATATCATGCTTTGATATTATCAAACGTTGCGCCTTAACCGGGTCACTATAAATAAAGTTATGGGGCATGATAGGTAGCAAGCTTAGAGATGGTAGTGAAGTAGAGAGGATTTGTCCGTCCCACGTAATGGGAGAAAATATCAATGGTCCACTCGAAGGGTGGTGCTTATAGAATGTCTGGCCAGACTCAAATAAATCAATATGGAGATATGGACGTTATCTGCTTAGATAGGCATATTCCCAGGATCGAGAAACTATGGACTGGATATACGAGTGTGACGATTATGTGTCGTGTCTAATCCGGATATGGAGACAAAGGGAAAATACAATGCGATAACACTGGGCACAAGCTTTGTCTGATCACTGACTATTTCTATTAGTTGGGTGACATGGATGTGTTTCTTGACACCGCTCCATGTTAGTAAAGAGTTACTACCAACTCAGTAGAAACCTATGGGGTCACACACCATATGGATGAAACTGGATATGGGTATCAATTAGTTGGACTAATTAATCAAAAGGATTTAAACTCAACCACAAGCAAAGTTAGTAGGATTAATTTGAAAGGTGGACTAATCTATGTATGGAAAGGACTAGTAATGGGGCAATTATGTAGTTAATAAAGAGTTATTAACTATATAAAAACATCCTACCTTGTTATTTTCTCAAAACAAAACATTATTGAGAAAACGTAACAAAGTAAGGAGAGAGACAAAAGACTAGAAGGCCGAAGCCTCCTAGACCTGTCTGCCCCCCTTGCCGTCGGCCACTCCTTGTGGCGTGGCTTGCTCCGTTTTTCGTGATCTTGCCTCCTTCTTTAGTTGATAGAACTACACGGTGAGAAAGACTCCAATCAATGATCCAAAGGTGTAAAAACCCGTAGAGACGAAGACACTATTCTTCGTGGTGATCACACAATCTAAAGGTACCCATGTATTCTACCCTTATCATGTTATGATGGTTTTCCTGTGATCGTTGGAGGGATTTGAGAATAATAAAATTTTGTTATTCTGCTGCGTTACCTGTATCAAACCCCTACAGTGGCATCAGAGCCACATGTCGTAGCGCATAACATGATCTTATGTGTTAAAGTTTATCAATTTTTTACTGTTTTTACACTTTTGACGAAAAACTGAAATTAAGCATATGATGTAACTTGAATATGATTCAATAGGGAATGAGCTAATCTGAATCGTCGTATAAAAATTAGTGAACTCCGTTCACATATGGTGTGAATTTTTGGGTTTTGAAAAGCTAGGGTGTATGGGCACAATTGGGTAAAAATGGGTTTTTCTCATCAATCGGAAACAAGCACATAAGGAAGGAGAAGTTTCTGGAAATAACTGCATAAGGGGCTGCCAAGGGATTGACAGCCCCCTTCCTTTCGCGCCAAGGCATTACCGTCGGCCCTAGGAGGCTTGGCCAAGCCGCCGGTTGGACCGGGCGGGCTTGGGCCGATCCTCTATGGGCTTGGGCGGTCCTTGGGTGGTTCGGACAAGTAGTTGGTAAGCCCCTTGGACCGTTTTGACTCTAGAAAATCCAAATTCAAATTAAAATTGACCAAGAGCGTTAAAATTATATGTTAACTGTGTATGTGCTTTATTTCATGGTGGATGGATATGACCTAGGTTGTGGATGTTTAATTTTTGTGGTTTGTGGTTTGATTTGGTTTATTGTAATTACTGTAATTAATTAATTTACGGCCTGCGTGTCATCTTCTCCTCAACCTGTGAGGTATCTCTATTTATTTTAGTTGCTAGCTATATTTAGATAGATGGATAGTCAAGGCATGGAGAAGAAGACCAAAGGATCAAAGGAATCACAAAGACAATGGACGAATTGCACACCTAGGACGCGCGGCTATGGTGGAGACACATGGAGATGAGCTTGTCACTTTAAGGCATATAGATATTATCATTGGCTTGGTAATATCTTAGTCTTAGGGGCCATATCCATGCAACATTTTTGTGCGGATGTTTATTATTTATGTCTTGTTATTTAATTTTTGGTGTATTGATGATGCATGAAAAACTAAACAAGATAATAATAAACAAGAGTGACATTTTATTGTGAATTACCCAATCCAAATAAGTAGATCATGTTGATGGGATCAACCAAACAATTAGATAATGACAAAACGTAACAAGATAATAATAAACATGGATTGCTCAATGGAAATATTGTGTTTTTTCCTTCTCTTACTTAAACACCCTTCATGATCAAGGTCCATTAAATTTCGGCTTTCCAATGCAAGGCGATTCGAATTCACCTTGGTGTTATGCGGCGACACAAGCAAGTAATGTGTGATTGTTGAAGTAAGAGGTTGGACGCAACTAGGTGAGTTCAATTGGATTGACAAACTTAGAGCCAAGGCAATTAGGTTATATATGGATTAGATAATTAATAAGGGGCTATTCACCTAATTGTACCAAGAATTGCATGGGATGTAATTGGAATGAGTTCCTACCTAAATAACTAATTCTTAGGTGTCTTGCCAAAGCAAGGTCAAGAAGAAGTGAAATATGGATCTTGGACCCACTAGAAAATATATGATATTTTCCGCATTAATGGTGAGAGCTATTAATCCGAGAAAAATAGTGGGAGCTATATTTAATGATCTAGCCATTGTTGAATATAGTTAATTGTTCCAAATACTAAAATTGCATATTTCTCGTTTTGTATAATTCCAATGGCTAACAATCAACAATCATCGACTTCATCCCTGCGATCTGTCCTTGAGAAGGACAAGTTGTCGGGAAAAATTTTTCTTGACTGGTAAAGAAACTTGAGAATCGTTCTCAAGCAAGAAAAGAAGTTGCACGTCTTAGAGAATGCTATTCCAACACCACCGGAAGATAATACTGTTCTAGCTACTGTGAGAGCACATCAGAAACATGTGAACGAATCTAATGATGTGACTTGTCTCATGCTTTGCACCATGACCTCTGAGCTTCGGAAGCAACACGAGAACATGGAGGCGTACTATATGATCGCACACTTGAAACAGCTGTTTCAAGGACAGGCAAGACATGAGCGGTATGAATTTTCCAATCCATTGTTCAAGTGCAATCTCGCAGAAGGGAACCCAGTCGGGTCTCATGTACTATGTATGATCGGATACATGGAGAATCTCGAGAGTTTAGGCTTCTCATTAGGCCAAGGGTTGGCCACAGATTTCATTTTTCAATCGTTGCCTGATAGTTATAATCAGTTAATCATGAACTATAACATGAATGAGATCAACAAACCTCTGCTAGACTTGCTGAACATGCTAAGGACAGCTGAACAGAGCATCAACAAAGGAAAAGGCAAGGCCATAATGATGGTCAATAAGAGGAAGTTGCCTCTACCTCCAAGGCAAAGAGAAAGAATGTTACAAAATCGAAGGAAACCTTAAAGCCTGCTCGAGGCGTGACTAAGGGTGATTGTCACTACTGTAGTCAGCCTGGACACTAGAAGAGTAATTGCCCCAAGTATCTGGAGGATAAAAGGCTTGGAATAGTTATTCCACCACCACCAGTTATTTTGTTGTAGACATCAATTTATCTATCTCTTCATCTTGGGTATTGGATACTGGATGTGGATCTCACATTTATTGAAATGTGCATGATCTAAAGAGAAGTAGAAGATTGTCTAGGGGAGATAGACTTGCGGTTGGGAATGGAGCAAGATTTGCTGCGTTGGCCATAGGCGTTTATGAGCTATCTTTGCCTTTTGGACTTATTTTAGAATTAGAAAATGGCTATTATGTATCTGCTATGAGCAGGGCCATTATTTCTATTTCTTGTTTGGACGAGAAAGGTTTTATTACTTCAATGAAGTACAAGTGTTGCTCCGTTTATTATGATAGTAGGCACTATTGTAGTGCGCATTTTTCTAATGGATTATATATCCTTGATCAAAATAATTTCATCTATAACATAAATACCAAGAGGATTAAAACTAATGATTTAAATTCTACTTATCTATGGCACTGTCGTTTAGGCCATATAAATGAGAAACGCATCTCTAGACTCCATAAGGATGGATTGGAATCATATGAGACATATGAATCTTGTTTATTGGGAAAAATAAATAAGTCCCCTTTCAATAAGAAAGGAGAATGGACTAGTAAGTTACTGGCACTCATACATACAGATGTGTGCGGGCCGTTTCCCACGCCTGCAAGAGGAAGTTACCTTTACTTTTGCTGATGAATTCAGTAGATATGGATTTGTATACCTTATGAAGGCCAAATCTTAGTTCTTTTAATTGTTCAAAGAATTCAAGAATAAAGTAGAGAAGTAACTTGGAAAGAGTAGTAAGGCTCTACGATCAGGTCGTGGAGGAGAATACTTGAGTCAAGAGTTTGACGATCATCTTAGAGAGTGTGAGATTGTGTCCCAACTCACTCCACCCGGAACGTCACAGTGAAATGGCGTCTCCGAGAGGAGGAATCGCACCATACTTGATATGGTGCGCTCTATGATGTGTTTAACGGATCATCCTATATCGTTTTGGGGACACGCTCTATTGACTGCAGCTTTTATCATTAACCGTGTTCCAGTCAAATCTGTCACGAAGACACCACATGAGATATGGACTGGGAAGCGTCCCATAGCGTCGTTTATGAAGACTTGGGGTTGCGACGTCTACGTAAAACATTTACAGATAGACAAGCTCGGACCCAAAGCGGATAAGTGTAAGTTTGTGGGATATCCTAAAGAAACGAAAGCATATTATTTCTACAACCCAACCGAGAACAAAGTGTTTGTTTCTCGGACGGGTGTGTTTCTAGAAAGAGAGTTCGTCTCTAAAGAAGCATGTGGGAGGAATGTAGAACTTGTAGAAATTCGAGAACCACAAAACACTGAACCTGTGATGGAGCTTATAAACTGTTGTATAGAAACCTGTTCAAGTAACACAAGAAATCCGTAGGTCGAGTAGGGTACGTCATGAGCCAGAGAGGAATGGACTACTCGTGACTGAGCCTGGTGACGTACCACTTATAGATGATGAGCCTACTACCTACGGAGAGGCTTTGAAAGGGCCACACTCAAAGAAGTGGCTTGAAGCCATGAGATCCGAAATGGAATCTATGTATACCAACAAAGTGTGGACTTTGTTGGAACCACCTGAAGGGGCTCGGCTCATAGGGTGCAAGTGGGTATTTAACAAGAAGACCGACATGGATGGCAATGTAGTTGCCTACGAGGGCTTATTGGTGGAAAACGGATATAGACAGATTCATGGTGTCGACCATGATGAAACATTTTCCCCAGTCGCAATGACCAAATCCGTTCAAATCCTACTTTCTATTGCAGCTTACTATGACTATGAGATTGGCAGATGGATGTCAAAACAGCGTTTCTGTATGGAAACCTCCTTGAGGACGTGTTTATGACATGACCATATGGTTTTGAGGATCCAGAGCATGCCAACAAAGTATGTAAGCTACAACTATCCATTCATGGATTGAAGCAAGCTTCTAGGAGTTGGAATCGACGTTTTGATGACGCGGTCAAAGATTTTGGCTTCATCAAGAACGAAGATGAGCCTTGTATCTACAAGAAGGTTAGTGGGATTTATGTTATGTTTCTGGACTTGTATGTGGATGACATACTACTCATTGGAAACGAAATTCCTACCTTGCAATCTATTAAAGATTGGTTAGGGAAGTGTTTCTCAATGAAGGACCTAGGGGACGCAACTTATATACTTGGTATCAAGATCTATAGGGATAGATCTAGGAAGATGCTCGGCCTAAGCCAAAATACATATATAGAGAAGGTGTTGAAATGGTTCAACATGCAAGAATCGAAGAAGGGATTCTTTCCCATGTCACATGGAGTCACCCTTTCGAAGGCTGACTGTCCCTCCAATGAGATTGAGAAGGACCACATGAGTAGGGTTCCCTATGTGTTGGCCATAGGATCCATCATGTATGCCATGTTGTGTAGTAGACCAGATGTGTCATACGCATTGAGTATGGCTGCCAGATATTTGTCCAATCCGGCTGACAGTCACTGGATTGCTGTCAAGAACATTCTTAAGTACTTGAGAAGAACTAAGGATGTGTTCTTGATATTTCGAGGTGAGGAAGATCTCAGTGTAATTGGTTACACTGACGCGAGCTTTCGAACCGACAAGGACGAGAATAAATCGCAGTCGTGGTATGTGTTTTGCCTTAATGGAGGAGCTGTGATCTGGAAGAGTTCCAAGTAAGAGACAGTTTCTCATTCTACAACTGAAGGTGAGTACATTGCTGCATGCAAGAGGCTAATTGGATAAAGAAGTGTATCACTGAGCTAGGTGTGGTTCCTAGAATTGTGGATCCATTACGTTGTGTGTGGGAAGGAAGGAAGGAGTGTCCTTTATATAGTCCAACAAATCCTTGCCAACTACCTAAAGGACCTATTCTAGTCCTACGAGAATTCAATTTAGTCCCTTCCTTGCAAATTAGTCCCTACTAAGTTTGCAAGGTATTGCAAAGTGATCCTTCTAATTAATTAATCCTATTAATTAATTCCCAAATCTAGTTCAACTCTATATAGCGTGTGACCCCATAGGTTCTATCTAGTTGGTAGCAACAATTTGCTAATATGGAGCGGTTTCTAGCAAAACATCCATTTTAGCCAACTAATAGAATAGTCATCTTGACAACCTTTGTACAAGTAATTGTCTCATCCCTTTGTCTCTATATCCGGATTGGACACGAGACATACAAGTCACACTCGTATATCCAATCCACAGTTTCTCGATCCATGGGAATAGCCTTATTCGTGCAAATAACAACAATATCCCATATTGATTTATTTGAGTCAGGCCAGACATTCTATAAGCACTATCCCTCGAGTGGCCTAGTGTTGGAATTGTGCCCTAGAGGCAATCAATTAATTGTGACAAATATATGGATTTACGATTCATTATGTTATCGATATGGAGATATGCTAACATGAATGAAGTCCTTAGAATATAAGGTGTTATATTCTTAAATATCCCTAGTCAATTATAATGATTAATGGGACAATCATCTATAGACTAGTATGGGATTGGATTGATATGGAGATATCACGATCCAACACATGGGTATGCATTAGGAGTAATGGCATACTGGATGACCCACGACGAAAAGGATACATTAGATTATGTGAAGTCACAATCGCTTTTCGTAGTGCTAATATTATTGCAATCCTTGGACTTGAAGTCACTAGATACTCTAGTTGTGAAATATTGCGCTTTGATGTTATCAAACGTTACACCGTAACTGGGTAATCATAAAGGTGGCTATCGGGCGTGATAGGAAGCAAGCTTAGAGATCGTAGTGATGTAGATAGGATTTGTCCCTCCCACATAATGGGGGTAAATATCCACGGCCACTCGAGGGATGAGGCTTATTGAATGTCTGGCCAGACTCAGATAAATTAATATAGAGATATTAATGTTATCTGCAAGCATAAGCATATTCCCAGGATCGAGGAACTATGGATTGGATATACGAGTGTGACTATTTATGTCTCGTGTCCAATCCGGATATGGAGACAAAGGGATAATGCAATATGATATATTGGGCACAAAGGTTTGTCGGGATCACTGACTATTTCTATTGGTTGGGTTGCATGGATGTGTTGCTAGACACCGCTCCATGTTAGTAATAGTTACTACCAACTATATAGAAACCTATGGGGTCACACGTCAAATAGAGTAGAGCTAGATTTGGGATTAATTAATATAGATTAATTAATAGAAGGATCATTGTGCAACACCTTGCAAACTTAGTAGGACTAATTTGCAAGGAAGGGAATAATTCTAGTTCATCTAGAATTAGGAAACTCTTTTATGGAAACAACAAGGAGTTGTTGGAGTATATAAAGGAGGCTCTAGCTTCCTTCCCACTTGATGAGTTATTATTAGACATAACACAAAAAGAGTGGGAGAGAACAAAAGAGAGAGAGCAAGACAAGGTGCTAGGGCCGAAACCCTAGCCACCCGTCCGCCCCCCCTACCCGACGGCAAAGAGAGGCCGCCCCTCTCTTGTGCCTTTGGTGATTTGTTGCTTTGATCTTCATCCCTCTTCCTCCAAGGTTCAAGCTAGCACTTGATTGAAGGAAGAATCTAGATCTCACCTCTAGACGTGGATCAACCGTAGAGACGAGGACATCATTCTTCGTGTGATCTCACAAATCAAAAGGTACACATCTTCTATGTCCTTGATCATGTTATGATGTCTCTTCCTGTGATCCTTGGTGGGCTTTGAGTAGGATTAATTTTTGTTATTCCGCTGCGTTACCTACGTCAAAACCCAACACTGGTATCAGAGCCACAGGTCGTAGAGCATAACATGATATTATGTGTTTACGATTTCAGTTCATACACCGTATTATTGTTTATTACGCGAAAACTGAAAAATTGGCATAGTAGATGCAATATAGAATTTGATTCAAACAAACAAGACCCAATTTAACATTGGATGTTAGAATTGGTGAGTTTAATCACATAGGATGTGAATAATTGGGTTCTTGAAAAATTAGGGTTCATGGGCACATGCTTTGAAAAGGGGTTTTCCAAGTATGGAATTAATTAAACTTGGGCAACAAGGAAGAAGTTGTTTTGGAAACAACTAAACTTGGGAACCAAGGAAGGAATTATTTTGGAAACAATACCATAAGGGTGTTTTGGAAACAACCCAACAAGGAAGGAATTGTTTATGGAAACAATTCCATATATTGTTTTTGGAAATAATTCCATGAATTGTTTATGGAAACAATTCCATGAGGAGGTGTGGCCCATGTAGGGACCGCCCCTCTCTCTTCTTGCCGCCCAAGTAACACACGGCACAAGAGGGGCCGGCACACCCTAGCACACGGCCTAGCCGTGTGGGCTAGGGGCCGGCCGGCCCGGGCCTAGTGTGGCGGTTCCTTGGTTGATTTCGGCCATTCTTTGGTAAATCCTTTGGACCGTTGTGAAACCCTAGTTACCCAATTTCATTAAAATTAAACAAGCGCGTTAAAAAAAATTGGTTTTAACTGTATTATGTGCTTTATTGCATGGTGGATGGATATGGCCTAGGATTGTGGATGTTTATTGTTTTGTGGTTTGGTTTACGGCCTGCGAGCTGATCAAATTAATGTAATAATTAATTAAGTTTTACGGCCTGCGAGTCGTCTTTTTCTCCTCGACATGTGAGGCTTTTGTTATTTATTTATTCTAGACGTTAGGCTAGAATTAGAAATATTTAGTTGATAGCCAAGAACATGGAGAAGAAGACCGGAGAACCAAAGGAGCCAAAAGACATCCCTAGGCGCGCAGCTATGGTGGAGCACATGGAGATGAGCTTGTCACTTTAGGGCATATAGATATTATCATTGGCTTGGTAATATCTTAGTCTAGGGGCCATATCCATGCCACGTTATTTTCTTTTGTGGATGTTTATTATTTATGTCTTGTTATTTATTTTTGTGTGTATGGCGATACTAGCAAAACGTTAACAAGATAATAATAAACAAGGTTGGTCTTTTATTGTGGATGGCCCAATCCAAATAAGTAGACCATGTTGATAAGATCAACCAAACAACTTAAAAGAAATCCCTCAATTAAATATTGCGTTTTGCCTTCTCTTGCCAAAACACCCTTCATGATCATGGCCTATTAAAATTCGGGCTTGCCAAAGCAAGGCGATTTTAATTTTTCATGATGTGTTGCGGACGACGCAAGCTAGTAATGCGTGTATGTTGAAAGCAAGAGGTTGGACGCAACTAGGCAAGAGTCAATTGGATTGATGAGCTTAGAGGCATGACAATTAGGAGTTATCCAATTGGATAAAGAATAAAAGGAATTTATTCACCTAATTGGACCAAGAGTTGCATGGGATGCAATTGGAATGGTTCCTACCTAAATAACCACTTCTTGGGTGACTTGCCAAAGCAAGCTCAAGAAGAAGTGAAAAAGGGATCTTGGACCCACTAGAAAATATATAAAATATTTTCCGCATTAATGGTGAGGGCTATTAATCCGAGAAAAATAGTGGGAGCTATATTTAATAATTTAAATCCTTGTTGAATATAGTTATACGTCACAATGCTTTGCATAATCCTATATGTGTTGAATACCCATCACATTAAACAAACAAACGCGACTTTATGTCCATGAGATGGACAAGATGTCTGGAATCTATTTTCTAGATTGGTATAAAATTGAGAATTGTTCTCAAATAAAGGAAATGTGTTGTACATTGTAGAGCATAAATTTCTCTTCCCACCAACTACCAAAACACACTAAAGCCTTATGGAAGGAACATCAAAGAATGGTTCTTTGGATGTAACTTGTCTCATGTCAAGCTCCCATGGACTCTGAGCTTTGGAAGCAAGATGAGAAATTTGGAGGCATGTGATATGATCATACGAGCTTGTCATGAAAGGCTTGAGGAGTTGCTCCACTTTGCAATCTCTTGCTTAGCACTCGTCATGGTCAAAATGGAATAAGTTCGGGCTTGCCAAAGCAAGGCGACTTAGTTCATCGAGATATGACGCGACGACACAAGTCAGTAATGTGTGGCTGCTGAAGCAAGAGGTGAAGCGCAAACTAAACTATCTCAATAGGATTGAAAGCTTAGTTATTGGGAGTTATCTATAAGATAGATAAAGAATATATAGTTATTCTCCCAAGTGGACCAAGAATTGCATTGGATGCAATTACAGTTTTGTTTTAAAGTTGATTCACTCAATATGATTGAAAAATCACTAAACAAAACACTCATAATGGGCATGGGCAAAAAACTGTTAAATAGTTAACATCATGGGTAAGGGCAAATGGTTTGCGCCGAACCCATGAGTATAAAGCAAGCCTGTTGCTAAAACCAAGTTGCCTCGAAGTCCCATAGGTGGTTTAGAGGAAGAGAGACTACCCAAAGTACCTGGAAGTAAATAATAAAGGAATTATGAATTCCGACTTGGGTATTTTATTATAAAATTCAATGTGTCTATCTCATCATCAAGAGTATATGATACTAGATGAGGATCTCACATTTATAGAAATGTGTAGGATCTCAAGAGACGAAGACAATTGGATAAGGAAGAAATAATCCCACACATGGGGCTATGAAGCAAAGGGTTGCTGAAAAGCCGTAGGGAATTATTTCTACCTTTCAGAAATTGTTCATGAATTAGACAAAAGGGATAATGTCCCTGCTATGAGTAGGACCATTATCATAGTTTCTTGTTTGGACAAGAAAGCTCCTTATCATAATAAAAGGACAAATGTTGTTCCATTTATTATGGTATGCATTATTGTAGTGCAATTTTTTCTAAGTGGATTCTATATCCATGATCATGATAATTTCATAACATTAATACCTAGAGGTTTGCATATAATGATATGAACTTCACTTATCTTTAGCATTATCGTTTATGCCCCATAAATAAGAGATACATATCTAGAACTCCATTAGGATGGATTTCTGGGACTCATTTGATTATTGAATCATATGAGACATGTAAGACTTATTAGGCAAAGATATGATCTTTTGGGAATCATACATATTGATGTATGAAGGCCGCTAAGCTCAAATACTAAAGATGGTTTTAGTACTTCATCATATTTACTGATAGGATCAGAGAAATATGGATTTGTGTATCTTATGAAGAAAAAAATCAGAATCCTTTGAATTGTTCAAAGTATTTAGGAATGAAGTAGAGAACCAACTTGGCAAAAGTATTTAGAATCTACGATTGGATCATAGAAGAAAATACTTGAGCCAAGAGTTTGACAAGAATCTATGGGAGTATTGGATATGATCCAAAACTCGCTCCACCTAGCACGCCACATGGGTTTGGCATGTCTAAAAGGAGAGTTCGGACCCTGTTGGACACGGTTCGGTCCATGATGAGTCAGACATAACTTCCAGTTTACTTTTAGGGGCTATGTTCTATTTACAGCAAATTTCGCCCTTAACCTTATTCCATCAAAAACGGATTATGAAAAACACCATATGAGATATGGACTAGGAAGTGTCCTAGTATGTCATTCATAAATATTTGGGGTTATGATGTTTATGTAAAAGAGTTTACAAATAAACTTGGACCCAAGTCGGATAAATGTTTTGTGGGATATCCTGAAAAGGATATTATTTCTACAACCTAATCGAGAACAAACTGTTTGTTTCTCGAACCACAGTGTTTCTAGGTAGAGATTGTCTCTAAAAGAAACAGTGGGAGGACAGTAGAGCTTGAAAAGTTCAAGAACCACAATAGAACATTGATCCGTATGATGGAACATGAGCAGGATCACAAGGTGTTGTGGAGCAACCTACTCAGATAACACAAGAACCTCGTAGGACAGGTAGGATATGTCAAGGGACTAGAGAAATAAGAATTTCTCATAACCCGTGATATATTACTCATCGAGATGAGCCTACAACCTATGAGATGGCCACGTGTGGGCCATACTCTCAGAAATGGCTTGGAGCCATAAGATACGATATGGAATCCATGTATACCAACAAAGTATGGACTTTGGTGGAACCACCTGAATGGGTAGGACCCATAGGGTGCAAGTAGGTTATGAGGAAACCAACATGGATGGTAATATGATTACTTTTAAGGGACAACTGGTTTGTAAGGATTTCATGTGAGTTCATAGTATAGACTATGACGAAATCTTTCCCAGTTGTGATGCTTAAATCCATTCGTATCCTGCTTGTAGCAATCTGTTTATAGATTGAATCAAGCTTCTAGGAGTTGGACTCTTCAAATGGATGATGCAATCAAAGGAGTTTGGTTCCATCAAAATTGAAGATGATACTTGTGTTTACAAGAAGGTTAGTGGGAGCATAGTTAAGTTTCTGGTCTTGTATGTAGAGACATACTAATCATTGGGAATAATGTCTCTACTCTGCAATCTATTAAAGATTGGCTAGAGAAATTGATTTCCAATAATAGACTTAGGCGAGACAATCTATAAAATCTATGGAGATAGATTAAAGTAATTGTTCAGCCTGAGTCATGGTACATATATTGACAAGGTGTTGAAATGGTTCAACGTGAAAAGAATATTGATTCTTACCCATGTCACATGGAACTAGTCTTTGGAAGGCTAATTGTCTTACCAATTAGATTGGGAATGGACCGTATGAATTAGATTCACGAGATACGCCATGAGATGTACTAGGCCAGACGTGTCATAAAGCATGACACAAAGATACCAATCAAATCCAAGTGAGGTGTCACTTGATAATTATCAAGATTATCCTTAAGTACTTGAGAAGGAATAAAGGATGAACTCTTGATTAATGGAGGATAGGAAAGGTTTACTGTAAGGGGTTACAGTGATGAGAACTTCCATCTGACAAAGAAGATTCCAGATTATAGTCGAGTTTTATGTTTTATGCTAGAGGGAGTGACTGTGAGCTGGAAAGGTTCTAGGCAAGATTCAGTCACTAATTCTAACATAGAGGACTGAGTAAATTAATGCATAAGATGCATTTATTCAGAATATTCAATCTCAATCAAATTGTTGATGAAGGAGATGTGAATATTTGCAATGTGCCAGCATATGTCCAGGCCCGTCCTTTTCATTAGGCGAAATTCATGGCTGCCTAGGGCCCCCCAAAACGCAAGGGCCCCAAAATGTTCAAACATCAGGGGTGTTTTAGTAATTTCAATATTAAATATCAATAAAACATTGATAAGTATCCTATCTTTGGTAAAAATATGTACACATCAGAGACTTATCTCAGACTTCACTCCGCGTGAAACAACTAAGGGTGAGATGGAGATATGCTTCGGATTCTTCGCCGTCAATCTCTCGCTTTTCCTTCTCTCTCGCCCTATATCTCTAAGTCTCTCACGATCTTTCACGGTTTCGCCTCAATTTTCGTTCTCTCTATTTCTCCAATCTCCTTCATATAAATCTGTTATTCTCTGTCAATAGTTTACAAAATCGATTCCAAATCAGTGATGGAGACTAATCGATTCCAAATCAGTTTATCAAAATAGGAGACTAATGGTGTTCGCCATTCTATCTTTGTTACGGGAAACAGAATTCATATCGAAGTCAAACTACTCTCGAGTCCGAAACATAGTATATGTCTGACTACAATTACGTTGTATGGGTATTTATTCTGGACTCTGGGTCAGGATTCGACCGGATGAGAAGTCGATTTGTAGATGCAGGTTCGTTATATTCTTCAATTTTTTCTTATAATTCGTATTGCTGATATACATTTTTTTTCAAAATATTCATCAATTTATTAACTATCTGTTGATGCAGCTTAATTGTTGATGTGGTGTTCAATATTGTTATATTTTTTCATAAAATTCTTCAATTTATTCTTACAGTTCTGCATTGTTGTTGTTTTTATGGACTGTAAATACACAATAATGTATATACAACTGATATATATTTTTTTTCAAAATATTCATCAATTTATTAACGATATGTGATGCAGCTTAAATGTTGATGTGGTGTTCTATATTGTTATATTTTTTGATAAAATTCTTCAATTTATGCTTACAGTTCTGCATTGTTGTTGTTTTTATGTACTGTAAATACACAATAATGTAACGATATGTTGATGCAGCTTAATTGTTGATGTGGTGTTCTATATTGTTATATTTTTTCATAAAATTCTTCAATTTATTCTTACAGTTCTATATTGTTAATTGTTGATGTGGTGTTCTATATTGTTAATTGTTGATGTGGTGTTCTATATTGTTGTTGTTTTTATGGACTGTAAATACACAATAATGTATATACACGGTTATGTTTAATTCTTTGTATTTCTATGTTGATGCAGAGAGGTGAAGCTCGATATTTTTGCCCGGAACAACTCTGCATTCCAGCCCAGGTGCATTCGTTTCAATAATTAAATTTATTCTATTTTCTTGTTACTTTATCACAAGCTGTGTAATTTGACAGTTTGATAATAATTTTCGGAATTATAATGTCTACTAGGAAATATGATTCGGGGCATGAGAAAAGAAAAAAGAAAAGAAAACAGGAAGAACTTGTAGAATCTCAAAGAGGGTCTTTAGACAAGTTTGTTACTGTAAAGCCTAGGAAATCAACTAATGAAGAAGAACATCTTGTTGATGACCATAACATTAATAACCCTCTTAGTGAAATTAGCGAAATCCCTTCTAATGACGAAATTCCCTCTGTGCTCGATCCAAACACTAACCTTTTAGGAGAGCATACCGAGCATGATGAAGATATCCAAGAACACCAAAGAGAAGATACTGTAGATGATCCAAGTACTGAGAACAAAGATATATTTGATCCTGAAAATTGGAAGATTATCGACACAAACTTGCGAGATTTACTAGTAGAAAAGGGTCCAGTTAGAATTACGAATATAAATTTCCCTAAAGATGACACTGATAGGCATTTTTCTACCTTACATTACGTTCGCACACTGTCCAATGGAGAAAAGCAAGATAGGAGATGGCTCATCTACTCTAAAGCGTCAGATAAAGTATTCTGTTTTTGCTGCAAGCTGTTTAGTTTAAGACATATTCAAGGAAAACTCATTATCGATGGTGTTAATGATTGGAAAAACTTAAGTGCGACACTAAGAAGCCATGAGAGATCTAGTGAACATATTACTAATATGAATACTTGGATAGATTTTGAAGTGAGATTGCGTAAAAATAAAACAATAGATAAAAATATTCAAGAGAGTGTGAAGAAAGATAAAGAACATTGGAAGAGTGTGTTAACTAGAATAATAGCAGTTGTGAAAACTCTTGCTAAAAATAACTTGGCCTTTCGTGGTTCCAATGGGAAAATCTATGAGGAGAGTAATGGAAATTTTTTAAGTATAATAGAAATGATTGGGGAATTTGATCTAGTTATGCAGGAACACATACGACGTATACAAAGTGGTGAAACTCATACTCATTACCTTGGCCATAATATACAAAATGAGTTAGTACTTATGTTAGCAGGTGAAATAAAAAACAAAATAATTAAAAAAGTTAAAGAAGCCAAATATTTTTCTATTATATTAGACTGTACACCTGATGTTAGTCACCAAGAACAAATGTCCCTTATTTTACGATGTGTAAATATGTCCACAACTCCTATCAAAGTAGAAGAGTACTTCCTAGAATTCCTGAAAGTAGATGTAACTTCTGGTAAAGGCCTTTTCGATGAGCTTGTTGGAGCCTTAAATAAGTTTGGACTTGATATTAATGATATAAGAGGGCAAGGTTATGACAATGGATCAAATATGAAAGGAAAACACCAAGGCGTGCAAAACAGAGTAAGACAGTTGAATCCTAGAGCGTTTTATACTCCATGTGGTAGTCATAGCCTGAATTTAGTACTTTGTGATATGGCAAACTCTTGCACCAAAGCAATAACTTTTTTTGGAGTGCTGCAACGAATTTATACATTGTTCTCTTCTTCGACCAAAAGATGGAAAATCTTAACCGATAAAGTGACTAGGCTAACTGTCAAATCGTTGTCTCAAACACGTTGGGAAAGCCACATTGAAAGTGTCAAGGCAATTAGATCTCAAACTGTAGAAGTAAGAGATGCATTGTTGCAATTAGCAGAAACGGATGATCAAGATCATAAAACTAGAAGTGAGGCTAAGTGTTTGGCGACATATGAAATGGAAGATTTTGAGTTTTTATTAGGCATGAATATATGGTATGATATCTTAAGTGCTGTTAATAATGTTAGTAAAATACTGCAATCTGAAGATATGCAGATTGATGTCGCTATACATCAATTGGAAGCACTTTTGGTATTTCTGGATGAATATAGATCGACCGGGTTTGATGTGGCTTTGAGTTTTACTAAAAAAGTTGCTTTGACACTTGGTATAGAACCAGTATTTCGTGAGAAACGTGTGATTCATAGGAAAAAACAATTCGACGAAAGCTCAAGTGTTGATGTACCTTTAACACCCGAGCAGTCCTTTAGGAGAGACTACTTCTTCTATATCATAGACCAATCTATTACCAGCATAAAAAATAGGTTCGAACAATTTCAGAAGTATGAAGAAATATTTGGTTTTCTATTGAGTCTTAAGAAATTAAAATCCTTGGATGATGAAAATCTAGAAAAATATTGTATTGAACTTGAAAAGAGTTTGAAACACGACAAGTGGTCTGATATTGATGGAAATGATCTGTTTTCTGAATTGAGAGTACTAAAACATTTCTTACCTCATGATATTGATACTCCAATAAAGATATTAAATTATATTAACGGAACATGCTCTTATCCGAATACTTTCATTTGTTATCGAATAATATTAACAATTCCCGTGACTGTAGCTTCAGCTGAAAGGAGCTTTTCAAAATTAAAATTAATTAAATCATATTTGAGGTCTACAATGTCACAAGAAAGATTAACGGGATTAGCTACGTTGTCTATTGAGAAAAATATGTTAGGAGAACTTGAGTACGATGATCTAATTAACAACTTTGCATCCCTCAAAGCAAGAAGAAAGAACTTTATTTAGATATGAAACTTACTTGGAAGAGCATGAACAATTTTCTTACTTTTAAGTTTATACATTTTTGCACTACAGGAGCATGTTTTGTGGGTATTTTTTTTATACTACTAATGATATGTTACTTTTTTTCAGCAACTCTGGAGGCTTTTGTACTATGAATTCCTGATCCTGCATGGTGGTTCCTGCTGCTGCAAATTAATAAGTAGCTCAGTTATAGGCACAAAAACAGAAAAATAGTTCTTCAATCAAGAATGCTTAGATAGTCTCAAGTGTGTTTTGGTTCCTTCTAAAGACTACGGCTGTTTTGCTGCTGCTGGTTCAGTTTTCTGATACTTTTGAATATTAAAATGTACTTTATATATTTTTTGGGTATCTTTTGGTACACTTTTGGATATCTCGTCAATATAACCAGTTGTTGCTATGTTGGTGTTCCTTTTTAGCTGCTTGTTATGGCAGCTAGATTTTGTTGTATATGTAATTTTCAGTGAAAGGGCCCCGAATGTCGAACTCGCCTTGAGCCCCCGAATTGCTAGAGACGGCCCTGCATATGTCTCGCCCCTACGCAGTGTAAGCGTGGAGGACCGCGCTAGATCAATAGGCATATGATGCAGGAGATTGACTCTAGTGCAAGTGGGAGACTGTTGGAATTGTGCCCTAGAGGCAATCAATTAATTGTGACAAATATATGGATTTACGATTCATTATGTTATCGATATGGAGATATGCTAACATGAATGAAGTCCTTAGAATATAAGGTGTTATATTCTTAAATATCCCTAGTCAATTATAATGATTAATGGGACAATCATCTATAGACTAGTATGGGGTTGGATTGATATGGAGATATCACGATCCAACACATGGGTATGCATTAGGAGTAATGGCATACTGGATGACCCACGACGAAAAGGATACATTAGATTATGTGAAGTCACAATCGCTTTTCGTAGTGCTAATATTATTGCAATCCTTGGACTTGAAGTCACTAGATACTCTAGTTGTGAAATATTGCGCTTTGATGTTATCAAACGTTACACCGTAACTGGGTAATCATAAAGGTGGCTATCGGGCGTGATAGGAAGCAAGCTTAGAGATCGTAGTGATGTAGATAGGATTTGTCCCTCCCACATAATGGGGGTAAATATCCACGGCCACTCGAGGGATGAGGCTTATTGAATGTCTGGCCAGACTCAGATAAATTAATATAGAGATATTAATGTTATCTGCAAGCATAAGCATATTCCCAGGATCGAGGAACTATGGATTGGATATACGAGTGTGACTATTTATGTCTCGTGTCCAATCCGGATATGGAGACAAAGGGATAATGCAATATGATATATTGGGCACAAAGGTTTGTCGGGATCACTGACTATTTCTATTGGTTGGGTTGCATGGATGTGTTGCTAGACACCGCTCCATGTTAGTAATAGTTACTACCAACTATATAGAAACCTATGGGGTCACACGTCAAATAGAGTAGAGCTAGATTTGGGATTAATTAATATAGATTAATTAATAGAAGGATCATTGTGCAACACCTTGCAAACTTAGTAGGACTAATTTGCAAGGAAGGGAATAATTCTAGTTCATCTAGAATTAGGAAACTCTTTTATGGAAACAACAAGGAGTTGTTGGAGTATATAAAGGAGGCTCTAGCTTCCTTCCCACTTGATGAGTTATTATTAGACATAACACAAAAAGAGTGGGAGAGAACAAAAGAGAGAGAGCAAGACAAGGTGCTAGGGCCGAAACCCTAGCCACCCGTCCGCCCCCCCTACCCGACGGCAAAGAGAGGCCGCCCCTCTCTTGTGCCTTTGGTGATTTGTTGCTTTGATCTTCATCCCTCTTCCTCCAAGGTTCAAGCTAGCACTTGATTGAAGGAAGAATCTAGATCTCACCTCTAGACGTGGATCAACCGTAGAGACGAGGACATCATTCTTCGTGTGATCTCACAAATCAAAAGGTACACATCTTCTAAATCCTTGATCATGTTATGATGTCTCTTCCTGTGATCCTTGGTGGGCTTTGAGTAGGATTAATTTTTGTTATTCCGCTGCGTTACCTACGTCAAAACCCAACACCTAGGATATTTGCTCCCGTTATGTGGGAGGGACAAATTATATCTACGTCCACTAAGATCTCTAAGCTTGCTTCTTATTGTATCCAGTACACGCCTTTATAACTACCCAGTTACGGTGTAGCGTTTAACGCTACCAAAATCACTATAATCCACAACTAGAATATCTAGTGACTTCAAGTCTAAGGATGACAATACCATTGCACCGCGAGAAGCGCTTGTGACTCAACATAACGTGTATGTAGCCTTCTCAGAGATGGGTCAATCCACTGCGTCATTACCCTTAATGCACACCTATGTGTTGGATCATGATATCTCCATATCAATCCAACCCCATACTAGTCTATAGATGATCGTCCTATTAATCATTACACTGGACTAGGGATATTTAAGATAAAAAACACAATTTTAAATCTAAGGACTTCATTATATTAAATATCCAATAAATAATAAATGAATTTTCTAGCGATATACAAATTCATACTAAACTAGAATTCCTCTACGGCATCTATTCCAACAGTCTCCCACTTGCACTAGAGCCAATCTGGCGCATCTCGTATGCCCATACTCCTAGTGTGCCCTTCATGCTTCCACTGCGTGAGCGGCTTTGTAAGCGGGTCTGTCAGATTCTCATCTGTAGGAATCTTGCATATCCGAACGTCTCATCTATCGATAATATCTCGAATCAGATGAAACTTCCTGAGCACGTGCTTGGATTTCTGGTGTGACCTGGGTTCCTTTGATTGCGCGATCGCCCCAGTGTTGTCACAGTACAACTCAACTGGATCCGCAATGCTAGGAACCACACCAAGTTCATAAACAAACTTTCTGATCCAAACAGCTTCCTTTGCTGCGCCATTTGCAGCAATGTACTCAGCCTCTGTTGTAGAATCAGCGACCGTCTCTTGCTTGGAACTCTTCCAGCTCACCGCAGCTCCATTCAGGCAAAACACAAATCCTGACTGTGATCTAAAGTCATCTCTGGCAGTTTGGAAGCTTGCATCAGTGTAACCCCTTACACACAACTCTTCCTCACCGCCAAATATCAAGAAGGCATCCTTAGTTCTTCTCAAGTACTTTAGGATGTTCTTGACTGCAATCCAGTGACTCTCACCTGGATTGGATTGGTATTTGCTTGTCATACTCAAGGCATATGACACATCTGGTTTAGTACACAACATGGCGTACATGATAGATCCTATGGCCGAGGCATAGGGAATTCTACTCATGCGTTCCTTCTCAATCTCATTGGAAGGACAACCACTCTTCGAAAGAGTGATTCCATGTGACATGGGCAAGAATCCCTTCTTGGAATCTTGCATGTTGAACCGTTTCAACACCTTGTCAATATATGTACTTTGACTTAGGCCTAGCAGTCTCTTAGATCTATCTCTATAGATATTTATACCGAGTATATTGGCTGCTTCCCCTAAGTCCTTCATTGAGAAACACTTCCCTAGCCAATCTTTAACAGATTGCAGCATGGGAACTTCGTTTCCAATGAGTAGTATGTCATCCACATACAAGACCAGAAAAGCTACAGAGCTCCCACTAACCTTCTTGTAGACACAAGACTCATCTTCGTGTCTGATGAAGCCAAACTCTTTTACTACTTCATCAAAACGTCGATTCCAACTCCTAGAAGCTTGCTTTAATCCATAAATGGATCGTTGGAGCTTACAGACTTTTTTGCTTGCTTTGGATCCTCAAAACCCTCTGGTTGTATCATATACACGTCCTCGATGAGATTTCCATAAAGGAATGCTATTTTGACATCCATCTGCCAAATTTCATAGTCGTGGTATGCTGCAATCGCAAGTAGGATTCGGATGGATTTGGTCATAGCGACTGGTGAAAAGGTTTCATCATAGTCAATACCATGAATCTGTCTGAATCCTTTAGCCACCAATCGGCCCTTATAGGTAATCACATTACCATCCATGTCAAACTTCTTCTTGAAGACCCACTTGCACCCTATGGGCCGCCCCCCTTCGGGTGGTTCCACCAAAGTCCATACTTTGTTGGTATACATGGATTCCATCTCGGATCTCATGGCTTCTAGCCACTTCTGAGAGTCTGGGCCTTTCATGGCCTCTTCATAGGTAGTAGGCTCATCATCTATGAGCATCGTGTCACCGGAATCGGTCACGAGAAGTCCACACCTCTTGGGTTCCTGACGCACTCTACTAGATCTACGAAGCTCTTGTGTTACCTTGAACAGGCTGCTCCACAACTGTTTGTGGTTCCTGCTCATGTTCCATAATCGGTTCAGTGATTTGTGGTTCTTGAACCTCTTCAGTTCTACAGTCCTCCCACTTGCTTCTTTAGAGACAAACTCTCTTTCTAGAAACACGCCGGTCCGAGCAACAAACACTTTGTTCTCGGTTGGATTGTAGAAGTAGTAACCCTTAGTTTCCTTAGAGTACCCCACAAATTTACACTTATCCGATTTTGGCCCTAGCTTGTCTGATTGTAAACGTTTTACATAGACATCGCAGCCCCAAATCCTCATGAACGAAAATGTGGGACGCCTCCAACTCCACATCTCATATGGTGTATTCATGACTGATTTAGAAGGAACACGGTTAATGGTGAAAGCTGCACTTAATAGAGCGTGGCCCCAAAACGATAATGGAAGATCGGTTTGACACATCATAGATCGAACCATATCCAAAAGGGTTCGATTCCTCCTCTCGTACACGCCATTCCATTGTGGCGTCCCGGGTGGAGTGAGTTGGGACACGATCCCACACTCTCTAAGATAGTCGTCAAATTCTTGGCTCAAGTATTCTCCTCCACGATCCGATCGTAGAGCCTTGATACTTTTTCCAAGTTGCTTCTCTACTTCATTCTTGAATTCTTTGAACACTTCAAAGGATTCAGATTTTGCCCTCATGAGGTACACAAATCCATATCTACTGTAGTCATCAGTAAATGTAATGAAGTAGACATAACCACCCCTGGCAGGCGTGGCAAATGGCCCACACACATCAGTATGTATGAGCGCCAATTGCTCACTAGTCCTCTCACCTTTCTTATTGAAATGGGACTTTGTCATTTTTCCCAAAAAAAAAGCATCACATGTCTCATATGATTCAAAATCAAATGAGTCTAGTAGTCCATCCTTATGGAGTCTAGATACACGTTTCTCGTTTATGTGGCCTAAACGACAGTGCCATAAATAAGCAGGATTTAAATCATTTATTTAAATCCGCTTGGTATTAATGTTGTAGACAGGATTGCTTAGATCAAGGACATATAGTCCATTAAATAATTGGGCACTAAAATAGTGAATATTATTCAAATAAAAGGAACAACAATTGTTCTTTATTGAAATAATAAAACCATCCTTATCCAAACAAGAAATAGAAATAATGTTTCTGCTCATAGCAGGCACAAAATAGCAATTATTTAATTCTAAAACTAATCCTGAAGGCAGAGATAGTTCGCACACGCCCACGGCCAACGCAGCAACTTTTGCTCCATTCCCAACGCGCAGATCTATCTCCCCTTTAGCCAATCTTCTACTTCTCTTTAGATCCTCCACATTTCGAAAAATGTGAGATCCACATCCAGTATCTAATACCCATGATGTAGAGACAGTTAAATTGACATCTACAACAAAAATACCTGGTGGTGGTGGAATCACTATTCCAAGCCTCTTGTCCTCCAGATATTATGGGCACTTCCTCCTCCAGTGTCCAGGCTGACTGCAGTAGTGACATTCACCTTTAGTCACACCTTTGGCAATGCCACCAACAGGCTTAAGGTCAGGTTCCTTGGACTTGGCAACTGTCTTGCCTTTGCCCTTGGAGGATGAGGCAAACCTTTTGCCCTTTCCTTTCTGCACCATCATAATGGCCTTGCCCTTACCCTTGTTGATGCTCTGTTCAGCTGTCCTCAACATATTGAGTAAATCTGGCAGTGGTTTCACGATCTCGTTCATGTTATAATTCATGATGAACTGTCCATAACTCTCGGGCAACGATTGCAACATGAGATCGGTTGCCAACTCTTGGCCGACCGGGAACCCTAGCCGGGCGAGATTATCCAAGTACCCGATCATACGGAGTACATGGGGTCCCACCGGGTTCCTTCTGCCAGATGACACTTGAACAGTGCCTTAGAGACCTCATACCTCTCAACCCTTGCCTGCTCTTGGAAGAGATGCTTCAGATGCTCGATCATATCGACAGCATTCATATTTTTGTGTTGCTTCTGAAGCTCAGAAGTCATGGTGCATAGCATAAGGCAGGCCTCATCATTAGCGTCATCAACACGCTTCTGATACGCCTTTAGGGCAGCAAGTGTTTGGTTCTCTGGACCTGCTGGAACATGCTCCTCTATTGCGTACAGTTTCTTCTCTTGCTTGAGAACGATTCTCAAGTTTCTGTACCAATCAAGGAAGTTGGTTCCAGAGAGCTTGTCCTTCTCAAGGACAGATCGTAGGGAATGTTGTGAACTCGATGAGTTGTTTGCCATTTGGAATTCTACAAAAGGAAAATACGCAAGTTTTAGTATTTGTGAATTTTTTACTATATTCAATAATGGATAGTTTATCAAATATAGCTCCCACTATTTTTCTACGGGTTAATAACCCTCAAGATATTAATGCGGAAAATATCCTTATATTTTCTAGTGGGCCAAGATCCATGTTTCATCTCCTTATGAGCTTGCTTTGGCAAGTCACCCATAATTTGACTACTTTAGGTAGGAACAATTCCAATTGCATCCCTTATACAACTCTTGGTTCAATTGGGCAAATAACTCCTTATTTATCCATCCATATGGATAATCCCAATTGATTGCCTCTAAGTTTCTTAATCACATTAATAGCCTACTTGTGTTCAACCTCTTATTTAAACAATTGCACATTACTAGCTTGTGCCATCGCATTCCATCATTATGAACCAAGTCGCCCTGCTTTGGCACGCACGAACTTGATAAATCATGATGATAATGAGTGTTTAAATAACGAGAAGGCAAGAACACAATATTTGAATTTTGAGGGATTTTAAATTCAATTGTTAATTGTTTTGTTGATCAATATCAACTAATCTATCTATTTGAGTTTGGGCACAACTCCAAATAATAGATCCGGGTTGTCTAATTATCTTATTGTCGTAATTGCATGCATCATCCATACACCAACCACAAAATAATAAGACAATAAAGTAAACAACCAAAAAAAACGTGATGTGGATATGGCGTTTTCTAGACTAAGATAAATCCAAGCCAATGGAATTATCTATGAAACCTAAAAGCAAAGACATCTCCATGCGTCTTGATCTTTTGGTCCATCCTTCATAGTCATGTGGAATTATCCATGCTCCATGCTCCATCTTTTGTGGTTTCTTTTGGCTTTGGGCTTCTTTTTCTTCAATCTTGGCTAACAATCTACTTTATCTAGCACTAGCTAACTTCTACACTAAATAAAATAAATCTCACAAGTTGAGAAAAAAATGTCTCGCATGCCATAAAACCCTAATTAATTATTACAATTAATTGATCAGCTCGCAGGTCGTAAACCAAACCACAAAAATTAAACATCCACAACAAACCACATCCGAAGGCCATATCCAATCACCATGCGAATTGCACATAAACAGTTAAAATCCAATTTTAAAGCGCTTGGTCAATTTTAATTGATTTTAGGATATTCTAGGGTTAAAACGGTCCATGGGCCCCAACAATCCAATTGTCCGGACCCCAAAAAGTAAACCGCAAAGGTCTAGGGCCGGCCGGCCCCTAGCCCACGCGGCTAGGCCGCGGGCTAGGGCTGCCCCGGCCCCTAGGCCGAGCCTTACTTGGGCGGCAAGCAAGGAGGGGCGATCCCCTAGGGGGGCCGAACCTCCTTTGGGAGTTTGTTTCCAAAACAACTCCCTTGCTTGTTGCCCAAGTTTGCTTGTTTCCTTGTTTGGGAAGAACTCCTTCTTCCCCAAGGATGCCCAAACCCTAGATCTAAGATCCTAAAATTTCTCAAACTCACTAATTCATGCATCCAATGCAAAAACTAGGTCTTGTTATGATAGATAATTGACAAATTGCATCACATGCTTAATTTGTCTTGTTTTACGCGATAAACAACAATTGTAAGGTGTAAAACTATCAAAACGTAATACATAAACCACGTTTATGCTCTACGACCTATGGCTCTTATACCACTGTAGGGTTTTGATTCATTGATGCGCAACGGAAACAATAATTAACCATGCAAAACCCTCCAAGGATCACAAGTCAAGAGACATAACGATGGTAAAGGAAGAAATCAATTAACACACCTTAGGGTTCTCCTTTGATGACTTCAAACGCGAATTGTGTCACGTTATCTATAGTTGATCCACGCCTAGAGTTGATTTCTAGAACTTTCAATCCTTTGTGCTAGCCCGGAAAGAGGAAGAGGAAAAAGAATCACGCAAAACGAGACCGAAACAAGGAGGTTCGGCCTCCTTGTGGGCCGACGGGAAGGGGGCGGCGAGCTAGGGGGCGGCGAGCTCCTTGGCTTTCTTGCTCTCTCTCCTTTTGTTGTCTCCCACTCAAGTTATGATCAATTGAATCATAAGTGTGGGAAGGAAGGAAGGAGTGTCCTTTATATAGTCCAACAAATCCTTGCCAATTACCTAAAGGACCTATTCTAGTCCTACTAGAATTCAATATAGTCCCTTCCTTGCAAATTAGTCCCTACTAAGTTTGCAAGGTATTGGAAAGTGATCCTTCTAATTAATTAATTCTATTAATTAATTCCCAAATCTAGTTCAACTCTATGTAGTGTGTGACCCCATAGTAGCTATCTAGTTGGTAGCAACAATTTGCTAATATGGAGCGGTTTCTAGCAAAACATCCATTCTAGCCAACTAATAGAATAGTCATCTTGAAAACCTTTGTACAAGTAATTGTCTCATCCCTTTGTCTCTATATCCGGATTGGACACGAGACATACAAGTCACACTCGTATATCCAATCCACATTTTCTCGATCCATGGGAATAGCCGTATTCGTGCAAATAACATCAATATCCCATATTGATTTATTTGAGTCTTGGCAGACATTCTATAAGAACTATCCCTCGAGTGGCCTAGGATATTTTCTCCCGTTATGTGGGAGGGACAAATTCTATCTACGTCCACTACGATCTCTAAGCTTGCTTCTTATTGTATCCAGTACACACCTTTATAACTACCCAGTTACGGTGTAGCGTTTAACGCTACCAAAATCACAATAATCCACAACTAGAATATCTAGTGACTTCAAGTCTTAAGATGACAATACCATTGCACCGCGAGAAGCGCTTGTGACTCAACATAACGTGTATGTAGCCTTCTCGGAGATGGGTCAATCCAGTGCGTCATTAACCTTAATGCACACCTATGTGTTGGATCATGATATCTCCATATCAATCCAACCACATACTAGTCTATAGATGATCGTCCTATTAATCATTATACTGGACTAGGGATATTTAAGATAAACAACACAATTGTAAATCTAAGGACTTCATTATATTAAATATCCAATAAATAATAAATGAATTTTCTAGCCATATACAAATTCATACTAAACTAGATTGCCTCTAGGGCATCTATATTAACAATAGTTACCCCAACCGGTCATGTAAAGTGTGTGACACCACTTTTGAAGGGGTAGAAGTTAAGATTTCGGCTAGTACCTTACCAGCAAATCTGATACAATTTGATCTTGGGGGGATATATGTTATATTGGGAATGGATTGGCTGGGTAAATATTGAGCAGTTATAGACTGTCACGATCAGAAGATCAGGCTTAAAGGTCCAAAGGGAGAAAAGGTTTCTTACCGTGGCATCACGAAGGAACCATGTATTCGACTAGTGTCAGCTTTGACCATAGTCAACCAAGTGAAGAAGGGGAATAGTGCTTATTTGTGTTATGTCCAAGGTGTGTCTAAGAAGGAGAGTGTGATAGAAGAGATACAGATAGTCAAAAACTTTCCTGATGTATTCCCGGATGAGATTCCAGGAATGTCACCTAGAAGGGAGATTGAATTCACTATGGACTTAGCACCTGGAACTGCTCCAATCTCAAAGACGCCATACAGAATGGCACCAGTAGAGTTGAAAGAACTAAAGGATCAGTTGCAATAGCTACTTCTAAAAGGTTACATAAGGCCAAGTGTTTCCCCTTGGAGAGCACCAGTATTGTTCTTGAAGAAGAAAGATGGAAGCTTGAGGTTGTGCATTGACTATAGAGAGTTGAAGAGCGCAACGATCAAGAACAAATACCCTTTACCTCGAATTGACGACTTCTTCGATCAGTTTCAAGGGGTAAGTGTTTTCTCAAAGTTAGACTTGAGATCAGGGTATCACCAGCTTCGGGTAGCCGAGAAGGATACCCCGAAGACAGCCTTTAGAACAAGGTATGGCCATTATGAGTTTACCGTTATGCATTTTGGTCTAACCAATGCTCCAGCAGTATTTATGGATCTAATGAATCGTGTTATGAGGAGGTTTCTGGATCGGTTCATGGTCGTCTTCATTGACGACATCCTCATTTACTCAAAGAGCGAGGAAGAGCACGAAGAACATCTCAAAGAAGTGTTAGAAACTTTGAGACATGAGAAGTTGTATCCTAAGCTCTCGAAGTGTGAGTTTTGGCTAAAACATGTTCCATTTCTGGGTCACATAATCTCCAAGGAAGGGATATCCGTGGATCCAGGAAAGATTTCAGCAGTTAAGGGTTGGCCTACCCTGAAGAATGTGTCAGAAATCAGAAGTTTTCTGGGATTAGCAGGATATTACATGCGTTTTGTAAAAGATTTATCGAAGATCGCTAGACCGCTGACTACGCTAACCAAGATGACGGTAAAGTATCAGTAGGGCGAAGATTGTGAAAGAGCATTCCAAATATTGAAGGAAAAGTTGACTACACCCCCTGTGTTAGCTTTACCTAATGATTCTGGCGAGTTTGACGTTTACAGCGACGCTCGAATAAGGGTTTAGGATGTGTGCTTGTTCAGGAAAGAAGGGTTATTGCCTATGCTTCAATACAACTGAAATATCATGAAGAGAACTATGCTACGCATGATTTAGAACTTGCAGCAATAGTTTTCGCACTGAAGATATGGAGACATCACCTATATGAATCAGTGTGTAGATTGTATACTGACCACAGCAGTCTCAAGTACATCTTCACTCAGAAAGAGCTAAACAACAGGCAAATACGTTGGCTAGAGATCATATAAGATTATGATTTGCGGATCCAATACCACGAGGGGAAGGCAAACATAGTAGCTGATGCGTTAAGCCAAAAATCGAGCCATACTTTGGATACTATGCTAGTTTTGCCAGATCGGCTATGCCATGAGTTCCGAAATCTCGAGATTGAAGTGGTAGAACAAGGTGGAGTAAAGAATATCATTGGGAATATAACGGTTGTGCCAGATGTCTTAGAAGAAATAAGGAGTTACCAGCCTGGAGATGTGAAGTTGGAAAGGATAAGGAAGAAGATTGCAGAAGGTCAAGCAAAGAATTTTAAGATCCATGAAGATGGAAGTATTCGCTAAAAGGTAAGATGGTGTGTACAGCTCTATAAGGATCTGAAGAAGACATTTTGGTGGCCAAACATGAAAAGAGAGGTGGCAGAATTTGTGGCAAAATGTCTGACTTGTCAAAAGGTGAAGTTTGAACATAAGAGAATGGGAGGCTTAGTTCAACCATTAGATGTCCCATTTTGGAAGTGAGACTCGATTTTGATGGATTTTGTGACTTCTTTGCCGACATCGAAGAATGGACTGAATCAGATTTGGGTCGTAATTGACAGGTTGACCAAGACAGCAAGATTCATTGCGATGAAAGACACATGGAATATGGAACAAAGAGCTGATGCGTATATGAAGAACATTTTCAGGTACCATGGAGTTCAAGCTCTATAGTTTCTGATAGGTATCCCAACTTTCTTTCTCACTTCAGGAAAGCACTCCAGGAGGCATTGGGAACACAGTTGAAATTCAACACGGCATTCCACCTGCTACTGATGGACAAACCGAAAGAAAGATTCAGACGTTTGAGGATATGCTAAGGTCGTGTGTTATGGAATTTCAAGGTTCATGGGTTGATAGATTACCTTTGATAGAATTTTCCTACAACAACAGTTACCATGCCAGTATTGGGATGGCACCTCACGAAGAGTTGTATGGAAGAAAGTGCCGAACACCACTGTGTTGGAACGACATAAGCGAGACAATGGTAATTGATCCACAACTAATCGAAGAGATGACAGATCAGGTGAGACTTATCCAGCAGCGAATGAAGGCAGCTCAGGATATACAGAAGTCCTACGCTGATCAGAAGAGGAGACCATTTCTAGTTTCAAATAGTAGAAAAGGCATTTCTTAAAGTTTCGCCTACTAAAGGAGTCATGAGGTTCAATCAGAAAGGGAAGTTGAGCCCGAAATTAATTGGACCATATGATGTCCTAGAGAAGATTGGAGAAGTGACTTACCGATTGGATTTACCATAGAATTTGGGTCGTTTTCACAATGTATTCCACGTATCTCATATGAAGAAGTACGTTCCTGACCCATCTCATGTGTTGGATCCCGAACCAGTAGAACTGGATTCATCTTTGAGTTATGAGGAACATCCTGTCAAGATTCTAGACACCAAGACAAGGGACACCATCAAAAAGAGTGTCAAGATTGTAAAGGTCCTATGGAAAAATCACCTCACTGAAGAGGCAACTTGGGAAGCGGACGATGATATGAGAAAGAAGTACCCTCACCTTTTTGACGAGTTACTTTGAGTTCCGAGGACGTCACTCCTCTAATGGGGAGAGGATGTAATCCTTCGGTTTTTAGTACAGTATTCCTTAGGTTATATTGCATATCATTCATGACCTTAGGTTTGCATTTAGTAGTTGTACCCTTGGGTGGAGGTTCATACCTTATTGTGGTTGAGGGTTTGGTTTAAGTTTCGAGGACGAAGCTCTCTTTAAGGAGGGAAGGATGAAATACCCCGTTTTGTGACAATGGGTATTTTGTGATATTATTATAAGTGTTGGGGAGTTATTTTAATTGTCGAGAGTTAATTATAATGGTTACTAGAGTTTGGGGGATCTTTGTGACTTTAATTTAAAAGTTTTAGTGTCTTTTAATTGAGTTTGGGGGAGGTAGTTGTCTTTTGGCTAAACTAAGGGGGGATAAGTGTCTTTTACCACAGATTGATATTTGTTTCACCCAATTTTTCTTCGTACGTAAAGTTTCCTAATTCAAGAGGGTTTCCTTCCTTATGAAGTTGATTTTTTTTTTACAACTCTCATAAAACCCTCTCTCTTTTTCTTTCTCTCTCCCTCACGTCTCTCTCTCACCCGTCTCTCACTCTCTCGGTCTCTCTCTTCCCCGACGCCAGGAGCAGCAGCGACATCATCACCGCCGCCGCTGTCCCTCATTCTCTCCGTTCAGGTATCTCTCTCTCTCTCTCTTTCTCTTCTTCTCTTTTCTCTCTCTCTCTCTCTCTCTCTCTGTCCGATTCTCTCTCCCCGTCCGACCCTCCATGGGCGGCTGTTTGGTTTTGTTTTCTTTTGTTTCTCTTGTTATCTTGATCTCTTGCTTACGATTCGTGTACGTAGCATGTAATCGTTAGATTTGTTATCATTCTTTACTTGGTTTGATTTCATGCTATTCATCTCAAATCAAAACCATTCATGTTCATGATAACCCATAAACCCTAATTTATGTAGGAGGTAAAATCAAGCCAAAACAATAGGTTTAATTAGAATTCATCACTTGTTTGATGTGTTGGGTTGGTTAGGTGAATGGTAATCACCGGTTAATTGAATTGGAGTCGAAATCGTGACCGTTGGACACTTAGTTTGATGTTCTAGGGTTAAAATACAATATGTCCGGTCGTTAAAAGGTTGGATTTTGTCGCTATAGGACTGTTTTTGGTCACTGAAAGTTGCTGAATTTGTCACTAGTGCTGATGGGTTTGTTAAAGAGAGTCTAGACATGGTAATTAGTTGGATTTTGGGAGTTTTAACACTTGTTCTGAAGTCTTGAACATAAGTACATGTGTTTGGGTGAATTGGTGAGTTGTGACTAGTGTAAAGTGAACTAGTTAGTTAGTGATCTCTTTAGTTAGAATTTAAATAGTTAATTGGGAATGTTGGGTTGCTGTTAGAAACCTAAACCGTCGAGTTCCATATGCATGTAGATAGTATAGCAATTATATTGCTAGAAAATTATGTTTAATTAGGGTATTGTTACGTGTAGGTGACGAGTTCATCGACAACGAGTACATCGAGTACGTCGACTGATTTGCGGTAGTTGATTTGCTTTGAGGTAAGTAAACATGCCTGGCCTAGTGTTCCTAACTCCTTCGTGTCAAATGAATTCGTATATTTCTTTACGTCTCAGAATGTGTTATGTGATGTGACATGCAATATGTGATTTTTTTACTTGCTAAAGGTCTTTCTTGAAAATATCACCATGATAATAATAATGAACTATAACGTAAAGTGAAAGAGTTGTGCGGGGCCATTTATCATTGGTTACTATTGGCATTGGGCGTGTTGACTTCGGTATTCCGTTCAATGTATTTTTATTTAATCCGGTTGCAAGTCCTCGGATAACTCCCTGTGCTCACTCCTCTGGCCGGCAGAAGTCTTTGGGGGGTGCCGACACTTAAGGTCTTGGATGCTTGCGAGATGGTTGGTTTCCCCCGTCACAACAAACTATTAATGATGGACTTTGGTTTTGTTAATGAAAAAAGAGCTAATATGTGATTTTAGATTTCCTAATTATGGAATTGGTTTGGAAATATTGTGGAATTGGGAACTCACTTGTTTTATTACAAGAGTCAAAACTTTATTTTCGTTGTGTTTGAGAAAAACTCCTACTTGTAAATGAGACTTTGTTTTATGACTATCATATCATCATTTTACATGCTTGGGTGTTTTCTTACCAGTATTTTATGCTGATTTTGTACTGTGGTGTTTCTTTTTTATTCCGCACCACATATCTAGAGGATGGGAATATGGAATAGAATGGGAACGTGTTTCATCATCTAATGCCTTAGTTTCATCATTTAATTCAGTAGTTTCTTCATTTTAAATTAGAACTCTTTAGTACTTTAATACTTTAGTTTGCTTTATGCCCGGTTTGAGGCAAGAACAGTTGGATTGTGATAACGGTTAGTTTTAAGTATTTTATGGAATTTTTTGCTTGAGAACCATGTTATAAAATCTCCTTGTATTCGGTTTTAACCTCCGGTACGGAGTGACATCCCCGGGCCCTCCGGCTTGGGCATTTTGTGGTGTTACAAATACAGATGAGTCAATCAGAGATATGTTCAAGAGGTTCACAGACATTCTCAACAACCTTGATTCCTTGGGAAAACATATTTCCAATGAAGAAAAGGTGAGGAAGATAATGAGAAGTCTTCCAAAGGCCAAATGGGAACCAAAGACAACAGTCATTGAAGAAGCTCAAGATCTCTTATCACTACAACTTGATGACCTACAAGGGAAGCTCATGAAACATGAAATATCCTTGAATGAAGTTGATGAGGAGCTACATGAAGGTATCAAGAACCTAGCACTCAAGGCCAAAGAGAATGAGAAAATTCAAAGCCTTGAAAATGAAGATGATGATGATGAAGATCCTTTTGCATTGATCTCCAAAGTTGATAACTCCGTTTTCGGAGTTATTTTATGCCTTTTATTTCTACGTTTTGCGTGCTCAACATGGAGAATCCGTCATCTTTTGAGTAAATTGAGCTTAAATGTGATAATGTGAGTTCATATGCTTTACTTGTTAAATCCGGGCGTGTTTTTAGTTATTTGAGCTTTTATTGTGATATGATCGCGGAATGTGTTTTCATGTTGTGATTCGCAGGAAAACAGGGCTTGGAGGATCATGCGGGAGATGGAAACGAACTTCGGAAGCAAGGAACTCAAAGGAAAGTAAAAGGACGAAGGAAGAAAGGAGAAAGTCAAAGGAACTCAAAGGAAAGTCAAATAAAAGAAGGCTGGAACAGAGGGTCTTCGTATGAAGACATTTGTCTTCGTACGAAGACAATTTACTTAGTCAAATTTTGGTTCTGCAGAAATGTCTTCCTAAACAAGCTCTCAGTATCTATGTAAGAAGACCTTCGTACGAAGACAATTTGTCTTCGTACGAAGACTCTTCGTGCGAAGACAAATGTCTTCGTACGAAGACTTCGCTGAATTTCAGAATTTTTGTCGGGGCTTTTTCGTAGTTTATCCAAACTTTGTAATAGGATTATGGAAACGTATTTAAGCATTCTAGGTCGACTTTTTCAGTAGTTTTGGACGTTAGGAACATCTTTTGGAGATCAAGAAGCTATTGGGAGAGCTTAGGAGCTTTGGATCATCCGTTTGGATTCTCAACTCTTCTTTTTTCTTGATTTTTATGTTTAAACTCATGAGACTTGTCGTTTTGAGTATGAATATGAGTAGCTAAACGCTATTTGCTGGGAATTCTCGTTTGGTGTAGCTAGGGTTTGATCTAAATATCATGTTTTGATGATTGTGATTCATGTTTTAGCTTAATCTCACGTGTTTATTCATTATTATGGATTATTTACGTTTGTAATCATATTATCTTTGTGAGTAGCTAACGTAGAGATAAACTTAATTAGTTTTCACGCGGTAACTCCGTGAGACTTAGTCGGTAAATTGAATAATCCACCTAGTCGAATCAATGTTTGGTAACTCGACATCGTTAACTAGGATCGTTAAAGTAGAATTATGGTTTTAATGCATGCTTAAATGTAAAATAGACTTGGTAACTCGGTTTGTTTTGGTTTAAAGTATAGTAGACTTACTTGGTAACTCGGTACGTTTAATATTGCTTGATTGATAGTGAAAGACACGTGGTTGTTTTACAAGTCGAAACATAAATTTAGCTCAACCTAGTGAACCTAGAGAATTCCCGGCATTTTTCCCTTATATTAAAAAAAAACCCTAAAATTCATTATTTATTAATCGTGAACCACTTCACTCGCTTAATTGAGAATATTGCGCTTTTATTTTAGTAGAATTAGAACAAAACACAACTTGCGACGTACCCACATAAGGTTTAGAATAATAATTAATTTAAACAAAGTCCCATGGTTCGATAGCCCGGATTTTCGGTTTATTACTACACACGACAGTTGTACACTTGCACTTGGAGCGTGTCAAGCTTTTGGTGCCGTTGCCGGGGACTTCGGCTAAATTAGTTATAATTCCTAGCCTTAGGGATTTTAATTTATTGTTTATATCCGTTACTCACCTACGTTTTGCGTGTTTTGTGATTTCAGGGTGATTTACACGGTGCATGACCCGTTCTAGAGACGAGCCTTTGTATCCAACGTTTGAAGACCCGGAATCCTTATTAAAAGCACAGCGTAGAGACAAGAGGAATTCAAGCTCAGTCACTATGGATGATGAAACGAGAGCTGAGTTTGAGAGAATCCGCAAAAATGTGCAAGATGCGGAAGCAGCTAGAGCAGCTGCTGTAGAGGAGGCTGCAAACAGAGCCGCGGAATCTGAGCAACTTAGGGCTCAAATGGCTGAGATGCAGGCGATGATTGATCACATGAATCCTTCGAATCCACAACAACTTCCTGGTGCGGAGGTAGTTGGCAGAAATATTGTGGAATTGGGAACTCACTTGTTTTATTACAAGAGTCAAAACTTTATTTTCGTTGTGTTTGAGAAAAACTCCTACTTGTAAATGAGACTTTGTTTTATGACTATCATATCATCATTTTACATGCTTGGGTGTTTTCTTACCAGTATTTTATGCTGATTTTGTACTGTGGTGTTTCTTTTTTATTCCGCACCACATATCTAGAGGATGGGAATATGGAATAGAATGGGAACGTGTTTCATCATCTAATGCCTTAGTTTCATCATTTAATTCAGTAGTTTCTTCATTTTAAATTAGAACTCTTTAGTACTTTAATACTTTAGTTTGCTTTATGCCCGGTTTGAGGCAAGAACAGTTGGATTGTGATAACGGTTAGTTTTAAGTATTTTATGGATGTTTTTGCTTGAGAACCATGTTATAAAATCTCCTTGTATTCGGGTTTAACCTCGGGTACGGAGTGACATCCCCGGGCCCTCCGGCTTGGGAATTTTGTGGTGTTACAAATACAGATGAGTCAATCAGAGATATGTTCAAGAGGTTCACAGACATTCTCAACAACCTTGATTCCTTGGGAAAACATATTTCCAATGAAGAAAAGGTGAGGAAGATAATGAGAAGTCTTCCAAAGGCCAAATGGGAACCAAAGACAACATTCATTGAAGAAGCTCAAGATCTCTCATCACTACAACTTGATGACCTACAAGGGAAGCTCATGAAACATGAAATATCCTTGAATGAAGTTGATGAGGAGCTACATGAAGGTATCAAGAACCTAACACTCAAGGCCAAAGAGAATGAGAAAATTCAAAGCCTTGAAACTGAAGATGATGATGATGAAGATCCTTTTGCATTGATCTCCAAAGTTGATAACTCCGTTTTCGGAGTTATTTTATGCCTTTTATTTCTACGTTTTGCGTGCTCAACATGGAGAATCCGTCGTCTTTTGAGTAAATTGAGCTTAAATGTGATAATGTGAGTTCATATGCTTTACTTGTTAAATCCGGGCGTGTTTTTAGTTATTTGAGCTTTTATTGTGATATGATCGCGGAATGTGTTTTCATGTTGTGATTCGCAGGAAAACAGGGCTTGGAGGATCATGCGGGAGATGGAAACGAACTTCGGAAGCAAGGAACTCAAAGGAAAGTAAAAGGACGAAGGAAGAAAGGAGAAAGTCAAAGGAACTCAAAGGAAAGTCAAATAAAAGAAGGCTGGAACAGAGGGTCTTCGTATGAAGACATTTGTCTTCGTACGAAGACAATTTACTTAGTCAAATTTTGGTTCTGCAGAAATGTCTTCCTAAACAAGCTCTCAGTATCTATGTAAGAAGACCTTCGTACGAAGACAATTTGTCTTCGTACGAAGACTCTTCGTGCGAAGACAAATGTCTTCGTACGAAGACTTCGCTGAATTTCAGAATTTTTGTCGGGGCTTTTTCGTAGTTTATCCAAACTTTGTAATAGGATTATGGAAACGTATTTAAGCATTCTAGGTCGACTTTTTCAGTAGTTTTGGACGTTAGGAACATCTTTTGGAGATCAAGAAGCTATTGGGAGAGCTTAGGAGCTTTGGATCATCCGTTTGGATTCTCAACTCTTCTCTTTTCTTGATTTTTATGTTTAAACTCATGAGACTTGTCGTTTTGAGTATGAATATGAGTAGCTAAACGTTATTTGCTGGGAATTCTCGTTTGGTGTAGCTAGGGTTTGATCTAAATATCATGTTTTGATGATTGTGATTCATGTTTTAGCTTAATCTCACGTGTTTATTCATTATTATGGATTATTTACGTTTGTAATCATATTATCTTTGTGAGTAGCTAACGTAGAGATAAACTTAATTAGTTTTCATGCGGTAACTCCGTGAGACTTAGTCGGTAAATTGAATAATCCACCTAGTCGAATCAATGTTTGGTAACTCGACATCGTTAACTAGGATCGTTAAAGTAGAATTATGGTTTTAATGCATGCTTAAATCTAAAATAGACTTGGTAACTCGGTTTGTTTTGGTTTAAAGTATAGTAGACTTACTTGGTAACTCGGTACGTTTAATATTGCTTGATTGATAGTGAAAGACACGTGGTTGTTTTACAAGTCGAAACATAAATTTAGCTCAACCTAGTGAACCTAGAGAATTCCCGGTATTTTTCCTTTATATTAAAAAATAACCCTAAAATTCATTCTTTATTAATCGTGAACCACTTCACTCGGTTAATTGAGAATATTGCGCTTTTATTTTAGTAGAATTAGAACAAAACACAACTTGCGACGTACCCACATAAGGTTTAGAATAATAATTAATTTAAACAAAGTCCCTTGGGTTCGATAGCCCGGATTTCCGGTTTATTACTACACACGACAGTTGTACACTTGCAGTTGGAGCGTGTCAAGTTTTTGGTGCTGTTGTCGGGGACTTCGGCTAAATTAGTTATAATTCCTAGCCTTAAGGATTTTAATTTATTGTTTATATCCGTTACTCACCTACGTTTGCGTGTTTTGTGATTTCAGGGTGATTTACACGGTGCATGACCCGTTCTAGAGACGAGCCTTTGTATCCAACGTTTGAAGACCCGGAATCCTTATTAAAAGCACAGTGTAGAGACAAGAGGAATTCAAGCTTAGTCACTATGGATGATGAAACGAGAGCTGAGTTTGAGAGAATCCGCAAAAATGTGCAAGATGCGGAAGCAGCTAGAGCAGCTGCTGTAGAGGAGGCTGCAAACAGAGCCGCGGAATCTGAGCAACTTAGGGCTCAAATGTCTGAGATGCAGGCGATGATTGATCACATGAATCCTCCGAATCCACAACAACTTCCTGGTGCGGAGGTAGTTGGCAGAAATAACGGTGGCAATGGGAATAATGGGGGAAATAATCGGAACAACAACAGACGGAATGTGGTAGAGCAAGTTAACAATGCTGAGGAGGATGAGCTTCCTTTGGTGGACTACTTCAGGACTACACCGGAGGGATATCAGCCCACCATTTTCAGGCCTCAGATTAATGCAGCCCATTTTGAGATTCGCCAACCGTTGATCAACATGGTTAGGGATGAGTGCTTATTCACTGGAGCTCCGAGTGATGATTCACATCAACACTTGCTAAATTTCGAGCATATCACTTCTACCATGTATGATCAGAGAGTTCCACTCGAGACGATAAAGCTCATGCTTTTCCCCTTCTCCTTATCGGGAAAGGCAAAGACATGGCTTATGGAACTTACAGCAGGCAACATAGTTACATGGGCAGATTGTAGTAGAGATTTTCTCAGGAAGTATCTTCCACCATCCAAGGTTGCTCAACGGATGGCTGACATAACCAAATTTACATAGCAGGAAGATGATTCTTTGGGAGACACGTGGAGAAAGTTCAACCAGCTCCTGCGCAGATGCCCTACTCACGGAGAGCCATGGTATAAACTTCTCCATTACTTCTATAATGCTTTGGACAGAGAGACTGCTAGTGAGCTGGACATGATGGCTCAAGGAAATTTTATGGGAATGGGACTACAGAGATGTCGTGATCTGCTAGATAATGTAGCAAAACGTGATTCCACGAGGTCTGAGACTCGTAGAAACACGAAATCATATGGGGCATTGGTTAGTAAGATTGAGTCCATGGTAGAGCATAAATTTGAAAATCAGATGGCAGTGATGACTTCGGCCTTCAGTAATTTGAATCCATCGGCACAGGTGAAGTCAGTGGGAGAAATGGTAGCAGATGCAAATCAGGGATATGGGGATGGTATTGAAGACGTGAACTACATGGGTCAACCAAGACAGCAGCAATGGCCAAACACCTATCATCCCAACAATCGCAATCACCCAAACTTCAGTTATGCCAATCCGAATAGTGGACTATATGCGCCAGGTCAAAGGCCAAATGTTCCTTATCAAGCTCAGAGACAGGCTCCACAGCAACAGGCTCCTCCTCCACCTCCATCCTCAGAAGAACAGGAAACAAACGCGTTGTTGAGGAAACTGTTAGCTAGCAATGATAAGATTGAGAGCAAGATTGTCGCGATAGAAGCCTCGATAAAAAGCCATGAGACACAGATTGGCCAAATAGCTAATCAGAATACTCGACTTCCACCAGGTATACTACCTTCTAACACAATCACTCCAACTGAGCAATTGAAGGATATCACTACTCGCAGTGGGATCACCACTAATGATCCTCCCTATCCTACACACGCGCGAGCTGAGGCGACTAAGGCCACAGAAAAAGCCTTGGATGAAGAGATTCCTGTGCCTACCGTGAGTCCCCAATCAAAGGACACGAGTAGGAAGGCGGAGGAAAAGCCTAAGCCAAAAGGAGTAATATAGTGTTCGTGTTCCCTACCCGCAGAGATTGAAGAGCCAAGAAGATGCCAAGCATTTCAAGAAATTTGTTGATATCTTCAAAAAGTTACACATCAATATACCCTTTGCTGAAGCAATTTCACAAATGCCTAAATATGCAAAATTTCTCAAGGACCTACTCTCTAATAGAAGACGCATGGATGATTTTGAGACCGTGACCCTGAATGAGGAGTGTAGCGCCGTGGTGCAAAAAGTGCTACCCAAAAAGATGAAAGATCCGGGTGGTTTCATTATTCCTGTGACATTGGGAGATGCGTTCCACGGTAGGGCATTATGTGATCCTTGCGCAAGCATAAATTTGATGCCTAAATCAGTATTTAAGAAACTCGGTGTAGGATATCCGAAACGCACTCGTATGTGTTTACAGATGGCTGACCGTACTATAAAACAACCACGGGATGTTTTGGAGGATGTGCTTGTGAGAGTCGAAGGACTCATCTTTCCCGCAGATTTTGTGATCCTAGATATGGATGCTGACGATGATGTCCCACTCATATTGGGACGGCCATTCCTTGCTATGGGAAAGACGATTATTGATGTTGCCAATGGAGAATTGACTATGCGTATTAAGGATGAGAAGGTGGCGTTCAATGTTTTTGAAGCTATGAAATTTCCTGCATATGCAGTGAGTGAGCAGTGCTTTGGTGTGGAGGCATACACACCGGACGAGGAGAACGATATATTATTGGAGCAGCTGTATGAGGAACTTGCCTTACTTGATTCGAGTGAAAAAGAACAGGCTATGGAGGCCAGCTGGCGTCAACCCTTACCCCTCTTTAATGAGGGAAGCAGGAAGATTCTTACTCCTTCTCTTATTACTGCTCCTGATTTAGAATTGAAACCGTTACCTGCTCATTTAAAATATTTATACTTGGGATCTGATGAAACTTTACATGTTATTGTTTCTGCGTGTTTGGACAGGGAACAGGAGGAGCAGCTTCTCAAGGTATTGCAGGAGAGGAAAGCAGTTATGGGATGGACCATAGCGGATATCAAGGGGATCAGCCCCACAGTTTTCCAGCACAAGATCCGGCTCATGGAAGACAAGAAGCCGGTAGTTCAGTTTCAGTGCCGCCTCAACCCTCACATGCAGGAGGTGGTGAAGAAAGAGGTGCTTAAATGGTTGGAAGCAGGTATCATCTATTCGATTTCCGACAGCACGTGGACTAGCCCGGTGCAGTGTGTCCCTAAGAAGGGAGGTATAACTGTGGTCGAAGGGGAAAAAGGTGATCAGATTTCCACTCGTACAGTTACTAGGTGGAGAGTTTGCATGGATTACCGCAAACTCAATGATGCCACTTTGAAGGATCATTTTCCCTCCCATTTGTGGACCAGATGCTTGATAGGCTGGCACATCATTCACATTACTGCTTTTTGGATGGATACTCTGGGTATAATCAGATAGCGATTGAGCCGGCTGACCAGGAGAAGACGACATTTACTTGTCCTTATGGGACTTTTGCATTCAGGCGCATGCCCTTTGGGCTATGCAATGCCCTGCCACGTTTCAGAGGTGTATGATGTCTATCTTCTCAGACATGATGGAGCAAAATTTCGAAGTCTTCATGGATGATTTTTCGCTTTATGGTGATGGTTTCGAAGACTGCCTCCAGCAGCTAGCTCGGGTACTGGACAGATGTATTGACACCAACCTAGTGCTTAACTGGGAGAAGTGCCATTTTATGGTGACCTAGGGGATAGTGTTGGGGCATAAGATATCCAGTAAAGGCTTAGAGGTAGATCGGGCAAAAATTGAGGTGATCGAGAAGCTTCCTTATCCTACATCTGTAAAAGGGGTACGGAGTTTCGTGGGACATGCAGGTTTCTATCGGCGCTTCATTAAAGACTTCTCGAAGATCACAAAGCCTTTATCTGGGTTGCTTGAGAAAGATGCCGTCTTTGATTTCAATGAAGAGTGCAGACAGCTTTTGAGTTGCTCAAGAAAAAGCTGATTAGTTCTCCCATTATAGCTACCCCAGACTGGACCTTACCGTTCGAGCTTATGTGTGATGCCAGCGATTATGCGGTGGGAGCAGTGCTGGGACAGCGGAAAGACAAGGTAGCTCATGTAATTTACTATGCTAGTCGTACTCTTAATACTGCACAGGTTAATTATGCCACCACGGAGAAGGAGATGTTGGCTATTATCTTCGCATTGGACAAGTTTCGTCCATACCTTGTGGGTTCTCAGGTGACCATCTTCTTCTTACTAAGAAGGATGCGAAGCCTAGATTGATCCGATGGGTGTTGCTAATGCAAGAGTTTGACATAGTGATCAAGGACAAAAAGGGAGTAGAGAACGTTGTTGCAGACCATTTGTCACGACTGGAGAATGAAAAACAAGAAGATGTGCCAATTAGAGAAGATTTTCCAGATGAACAACTTATGGTAGTGGTAGCAGTTGTGCCTTGGTTTGCGGATTTGTCAAATTTCAAGGCGCTCAATATTGTCCCAAAAGACATGTATTTCCATCAGAAAAAGAAATTTTTCGCAGATGCACGACACTATTTCTGGGATGACCCTTATTTGTTCAGGGTGGGAGCTGACAACGTGTTGAGAAGATGCGTAGCTGAGCCAGACAATTTGGACATTCTGAGACATTGCCATGAACTGAATTACGGAGGGCATTTTGGCAAAACGCGCACTGTGGCGAAGGTATTGCAAAGTGGATTTTATTGGCCTTCTTTACATAAAGATGCTCATTTGTTTGTACAGCAGTGTGACCGATGTCAAAGAACGGGCAATATCTCCAACCGAAACGAGATGCCTCAAAATTTCGTGTTGGAAGTAGAGCCCTTTGATGTTTGGGGAATTGATTTCATGGGACCATTCCCATCTTCACTTGGAAATCTTTATATACTGTTAGCTGTAGATTATGTGACCAAGTGGGTAGAGGCAATGGCTTTCCCTAAGAACGATGGAGCTACTGTAGAGAGATTCGTGGGTAAGAGCATTTTTACACGGTTTGGAACTCCCATAGCCATTATCAGTGATGAAGGATCGCATTTCGTGAACAAATTCTTTGCCAATGTCTTGAGCAAATATGGGGTAAAGACGCATAAGATATCACTGGCTTATCATCCGCAGTCGAATGGGCAAGCAGAAGTTTCTAACCGAGAGATAAAAGGGATTCTGGAGAAGACAGTCAACCCGGGAAGCAAAGATTGGTCTCTGCATTTAGATGATAGCTTATGGGCGTATAGGACTGCTTACAAGACCCCTTTAGGCATGTCTCCCTATCAGTTAGTATTTGGGAAGTCGTGCCATCTTCCGGTGGAACTTGAGCACAAGGCATTCTGGGCCTTGAAGAAGATCAATTTCGACGCTAAGCTCTCAGGTGAGCTACGGAAGCAAGCACTGCTCGAACTTGAAGAATTTTGATTGGTGGCGTATGAGAGTGCGAGAATCTATAAGGAGAGGACAAAAATGTGGCACGACAGGCACATCATCTCGAGAGACTTCAAAGTCGGACAGAGGGTGCTGATCTTCAATTCCAGACTAAAGCTGTTTCCAGGGAAATTGAAATCTAGATGGAGTGGTCCCTACACAATCACTGCAGTTTATCCGTGGGGATCTCTTGAGGTGGAAGATGCAAATGGGAACAGGTTTAAGGTGAATGGCCAGAGAGCAAAACCGTATGTGGACGGGAATTTCATTGGAGTCATTGAATGACTTCATGCAACTCCCGCAATTTGATTAATCTCTGAGGAAACTGAGTCGGGCCGTCGACCTTAAATTACAAAGCGCTTGTTGGGAGGCAACCCAACCTATTTATTGATGTAGAGTAGGTTTTCATACTGTTTTGTAATTTTTATTCTGTTTGATTTCATTGAGAGGTGCGAGAGAGTGGATTAAATGTTTCCAATGAGTATGTGCAGGATTACGAGGTGAAAGGCCTATTTCGGATCCCCCTTCTTGATGCGCGCGTGCGAAACAGAGTACAAATTGAAGATTTGCAGCCCAATACGCGTATCGGGGTCCGAAGTGAAGGAATTGAAGATAGAAGCCATTCTTGCACCTATTCAACACACGCACCTGAGGAAGATCATGTTCCCGGACTCCCCGTCTTCATATGCGCAAGAATTTGATTGATGAACGGAGAAAGCTAGCACGCCGGCACGGATTACGAGGTGAAATTTTGAAGAACTGACTAAAAACAGAATTGAACAGTGCCAACGTGTGGGGGTGGTCGAGAGCTTTCTGTAGACAGGTGGATCGCGCATATCGGAGTCCGGATGAGGAAGTTACGCCAAAAAGGATGCTTTAGAGAGTAAAATGAGGCCAAAAACATCCGGAAATGCGAAACGTGCCTTGGAACGCGTGAAATGGACAAATGAAATACTCCCCGGATTTTGGGAGTGTTTTAAGGTGAAAAGGGAGTCTCGAGGTCGAGGAGATCCTTCGGAAAGCAAAGGCGCGATCGAATACGCAAAAATTTGACGAAAAGGATGTTTTTGGCAAGCTCCAGCATTGTCTTCGTACGAAGACAATTGTCTTCGTACGAAGACTTTGTACTTACAAAATTTTTGAGCTCTGAAGATTGTCTTCTTATAACAACATGCAGTATCTGTATAGGAAGACCTTCGTACGAAGACAAAAAGTCTTCGTACGAAGACTCTTCGTACGAAGACTTTTGTCTTCGTACGAAGACATCGGGCAAAAGGTCTGTTGAGCCCACGCACGGAGAACAGACAGGGGCTAGTTACTGGGGGCTTTTTAGACTTTTTGCACGAGCTTTGGGACTACATCTGAACCCAGCAGTTCACCTTCCTCATTCATCACGAACGCAGCTCCTTTCTCCTCCATAGCCGCAAGAACACAAATCTCCATCTCCCTTGATTCTTCTTCAAATTCAACAACCAAGCATAGGTTTTGCTCGCGAAAGAGAGGAGAACAAGGATTGAAGGGTAGCTTTGAGTGAGATTGAGAGACGAGAGAGAACAGAGAGGAGGAAGAACTAGGGTTCCGAAGCTAAAACTCAGAAATTGGACCACTTGGAGGTTGATTCAGCTTACGGTCAAGAAGGCAACGCTAACGGGGACTTCACAAGGAGTACGGAGCATCAATCAATTCGGAGTTTCGACAAATTTTTTCGGCAACCTCAAAACAGCCCGGTTTGTCAAATTTCTGAGATTTTTGTGCCCGTAAGACTTGCTCCGGGCACGTAGGTACACTCTCAAACTAGTTATTTCAATATTCGAGTCTTAGGCACAAATTGAGTAAAAGCCCAATTTACTTTTTGTTGCGCTTAGTAGCGCGCTTGGGGGCGATTGCTTAGAGTCCTAGGAATTACGTGCTTACTTGCCTACGTGTTTAATTCTGTACACACTTCTTGTCACGTGCACAAAAGTTGAATTTCTCGTTATACTTGAACTTGTATTCTAAATGGCGGGTGGAAAGAAACGGAAGACGGGAGAGGGTACCTCGCAAGAAGCATCGGGGTCGGGCGAGCCTCAATTAGAAATACCGCCCATTCCCCAATATGCAATCTTGAGTGCCCCTCCCCTGTCTAGACCGGGCATTGTCGGCCGACGAACGGCAAAGGTTAATTTGAAAGAGCGGAGTATTGGGTCCGGGTTTTATGATAGCTTCCGTTTTGTCACCTACGAGGCCCATCTAGACTCTCGTAAGGATACGTATTTGACTAAGAACGGGCAGCCCGAAAAGGAATTTCCATTGCACGAGGATATGCCTAATCCCATCAAGGAAATTTTTGAGCGCGAGAAGCTTACCAACTGGTTTAAGCTAGTAGGGCCGTCTAGTTCTCACATTGCGAGAGAGTTTTGCCTCAACTTGAGGTATGCGAAAAATGGTGAGAGCCGAGACCCTCGTCTTGTGTACTGTCGGAACGAGTGGATAGTCTTCACGCCAGAGGCTATCGCTTTGGCCATGGGTTTCCCCACGTTGAAAGAGGGTTGTGGGTACGAGACTGTTATTCGTAGTGAGAATCTTTGGTCTCGTCTGAATGCATTTTGTTTTGCGAAAGGGGTAGATCCATGGGACAGAAAAGGGGAGGTGATTCATTGGAAGGCCGAAAAGAGGTACTATAGGCCGGAGGCGCAGTGGTGCTGTGAATTTCTAGAGAACTGGGTTTTGGGAATCACACAAAACCCTAGTTACTCTTTCCGCCTATCGGTCTGGACTCTCTGTCTTTACACCGGGGTTAGGATCGATATCCCTAAGTTTATCTGGGAAAATTGTCTAGAGAGGGTGTCGAAGAATAACAAGTTAGGTCCCGGTCATACTTGCTTGCTGACTCACCTAGCCAAAACCGCCGAAGTCGTCATTGGAAGAGATATGGACTTGAAACCGTTCACGGCTAGGAAATGGCATAGGTTTGATGAGACAGTGAGGAAGAGGGGCAAGGGTAGGAGGATGAACACCTCTAGGTTTTATAACCAGGTTGCCTATGACCACCTGAGAGAGGAGATGGCCCAGGATAGAATCGAGAGAAGACGCCCGTTTACCCACACTCGGGACAATCAGGTGAAGCTGGGTGGATTAATCCAGATGGTGGGCCAGTGGGTGATACAGTCGAGTGGTCAGGCAGCGGGGGAGTTTGTTTCACCAGTCCCGACGGCGGATCCGTGGTTCCAGGAGGAGGAATTTGAGTATCCGGTTCCGCCGAGTGAGGACGATGAAGAAGAAGAGGATGAGACAGAAGATGAGGAGGAAGAGGAGGAAGATGAGTAGTGGAGTTGGCCCTCGTGCTAGGATTGTTGAGTCCTCGTGTGATCGTTGAGGACAACGATGCATCCTAGTGTGGGGGTGGTTGATACCTTTTTACTAGTCAGTCTTGAGTCGTTGCATCGCCCGTGTCAGCATTTAGTTAGAGATTTTAGTTATGTCCTTATTTTTCTTTTTATTATTCATATTTTTGCGTGCACGTTTTGGTATTATTGAGTCATCCCACCACTATCGAGTCATTAGTCGAGTTGGCCGTGCATGTAGTATAGGTATATATATAAAAAAAATAAAAAAATAAAAATAAAAAATAAAATAAAAAAGTGAAAAACCCAAAAACAATTAAAAATTTGAGAAAGGGCAATCGAAAGAAGCTGAAAATTCGGTAAAATCGAGAAGTGTGAGACTTTTAGGCATAGGGCGTGAATTGCGATCGAGAGTGACAATGTGAGTTTCCCTTAGTAAGTATAGAGAAACTTTCTTTACGGTAATGCGTGCCTATTTTACACACGGACTTAATTTTTCAAATCTAAAGTGTGTGCCTAGTTTTCTTACAAGAGTTGAGCTAGGTGTGAGATAAACAAGCCGAACGTTCTTGTGTACGTCTTAGGTAGTCGCCAACCCGCCTCGTAGCGGCACACAGAACACCTGTGCGAGGTGTGTATTAGAGCACTCACTGCTTATAGAACTTACCTTGTAGGACCACTAGTAAACCTTGTTTTGAACCTTGGATTCTTTGATAACCTTTGGACTTAGGGTGACGATTCTTGGCCTTCATCATGGATTGGTTATAATCACCGCTTTAGTGCGTCACGAGGGTTTTGTAGTTGAGGGGGTTCGATGAGGGAGTACTTCATGCTATACGTGTGTGAGTCTTACATATCGCATGCACTTCATTTGTGATCTTCGAGGGGAATGCGAGGGTGAGTGAGAGTAGGCTTGCGCACTTCGGTGTGGTGGTGTTCCATGGCATTACAACATGGACACGAGTGAGGAGAGCCGTGAGTGTGTACCATCTAATACACACAAAAACTTGGGTTGGGGGAATTTAATAGGTGGATCGTGCTAGGTATCGGATCTTACTCATCATGGTGTAGGAGGTTTGGTTGGATTAGGCACGAGACATATATTCGATAGACTACTTGAGAGGGGACGGGATTACATTTGAGTGTGGGGGTGTCGACTTTTGACTTCGGACATCGAGATTGAGCTTGCGACGACTCCATCCCCACACGTGCTTTATTGTGTTAGCGGCTTCGTTTGTTACACCGAGGATTCCATCGAGGTAGGGGGAGAGACATTTACTTGTGATTCATATGTGTTTACTTGGCTATTTATCTCCCCCTATTATTTTATTTTGGCTTGACACTTGGAAGACCACTCAAGACGTATATTGAGGAAAGTATGCAGGAATTTGAGAGATTCAAAAGAAAAAAAATCAGAAAAAAAAATCAGAAAAAAAAATCAGAAAAAAAAAACAGAAAGAAAAAGAAAAGAAAAAGAAAAGAGAGGAAAAAAGGAGAGTTGAATAAAGGAAGAATGAGAAGCTTTGTGGAAGAACGAGTGGAGAAGCGACTAGTTCACGAACGGGAAATTTTGGCTTATACATCATTCATGACAATAGCCGCGGAGATCGTAATTGTACCGGGGTGTGAGGGGATCGAGGGCTGGAGATGGTGAGTTTCGGGCTTGGTTTATATCATTGTTGTGAGGGTGTGTGAGATGTGGTAATTGTGAGAATGTGACGCCTTAGGACTCGAGTTTGATTATTATCCTATTTGTCCCTAAAGCCTCATCATTCTAAACCCGTTAGCGGATTAGGAGCTCGGACCTTGAACGTGGCTTAGCCTAGCGTAGCCTCTTATTTTGTGGCACACATGAAAAGGTATTGCGTTCTTGTACTTAGTAAAGCTAGGTTCTCTATACTAGCTAGGGGGGATTCGTGTTGTCGAATTTGATTTCGATTCATTCCTTGTATCTAGATTTCTCATCGCTTCGTGTGCATCGGTTTAAGCTAACGGAGATTGCCCAATCTCGCAAAATAAAAAAGAAAAATTTGTTATTTCAATACTTGCATTGTTAATATTGCATTTGCATATAGGTGCATTGTGTATAATCGAGTCTTATCGACTAGTAAAAAGGATGGTTTGTGAATTGTTCTACTCGGATTAGTATGCAATTGGTAATGGTTTTGTATGCAATGTGAGGTGAAAGTATGCAAATGGCGTAGGGAAGTTATGCAATGAGTAATTAGGTTAGTATGCAAAGTTGGATGGATTGCGGGAAAGCAAGAGAAGTGTGTACTTGAGAGAAATGGAATGGACTTGGGAGATTTGCTCGAGACGAGCAAAAGGTAGTGTGGGGGTAGTTGATAACTCCGTTTTCGGAGTTATTTTATGCATTTTATTTCTACGTTTTGCGTGCTCAACATGGAGAATCCGTCGTCTTTTGAGTAAATGAGCTTAAATGTGATAATGTGAGTTCATATGCTTTACTTGTTAAATCCGGGCGTTTTTTTAGTTATTTGAGCTTTTATTGTGATATGATCGCGGGTTGTGTTTTCGTGTTGTGATTCGCAGGAAAACAGGGCTTGGAGGATCATGCGGGAGATGGAAACGAACTTCGGAAGCAAGGAACTCAAAGGAAAGTCAAAGGAAGAAGGAAGAAAGGAGAAATTCAAAGGAACTCAAAGGAAAGTCAAATAAAAGAAGGCTGGAACAGAGGGTCTTCGTATGAAGACATTTGTCTTCGTACGAAGACAATTTACTTAGTCAAATTTTGGTTCTGCAGAAATGTCTTCCTAAACAAGCTCTCAGTATCTATGTAAGAAGACCTTCGTACGAAGACATTTGTCTTCGCACGAAGACTCTTCGTGCGAAGACAAATGTCTTCGTACGAAGACTTCGCTGAATTTCAGAATTTTTGTCGGGGCTTTTTCGTAGTTTATCCAAACTTTATAATAGGATTATGGAAACGTATTTAAGCATTCTAGGTCGACTTTTTCAGTAGTTTTGGACGTTAGGAACATCTTTTGGGGATCAAGAAGCTATTGGGAGAGCTTAGGAGCTTTGGATCATCCGTTTGGATTCTCAACTCTTCTCTTTTCTTGATTTTTATGTTTAAACTCATGAGCCTTGTCGTTTTGAGTATGAATATGAGTAGCTAAACGTTATTTGCTGGACCAAAATTTGACTAAGTAAATGATGGACTTTGGTGGACCCCCGTCACAAATAACTATTAATGATGGACTTTGGTTTTGTTAATGAAAAAAGAGCTAATATGTGATTTTGGATTTCCTAATTATGGAATTGGTTTTGAAATATTGTGGAATTGGGAACTCACTTGTTTTATTACAAGAGTCAAAACTTTATTTTCGTTGTGTTTGAGAAAAACTCCTACTTGTAAATGAGACTTTGTTTTATGACTATCATATCATCATTTTACATGCTTGGGTGTTTTCTTACCAGTATTTTATGCTGATTTTGTACTGTGGTGTTTCTTTTTTATTCCGCACCACATATCTAGAGGATGGGAATATGGAATAGAATGGGAACGTGTTTCATCATCTAATGCCTTAGTTTCATCATTTAATTCAGTAGTTTCTTCATTTTAAATTAGAACTATTTAGTACTTTAATACTTTAGTTTGCTTTATGCCCGGTTTGAGGCAAGAACAGTTGGATTGTGATAACGGTTAGTTTTAAGTATTTTATGGATGTTTTTGCTTGAGAACCATGTTATAAAATCTCCTTGTATTCGGGTTTAACCTCGGGTACGGAGTGACATCCCCGGGCCCTCCGGCTTGGGCATTTTGTGGTGTTACAAATACAGATGAGTCAATCAGAGATATGTTCAAGAGGTTCACAGACATTCTCAACAACCTTGATTCCTTGGGAAAACATATTTCCAATGAAGAAAATGTGAGGAAGATAATGAGAAGTCTTCCAAAGGCCAAATGGGAACCAAAGACAACAGTCATTGAAGAAGCTCAAGATCTCTCATCACTACAACTTGATGACCTACAAGGGAAGCTCATGAAACATGAAATATCCTTGAATGAAGTTGATGAGGAGCTACATGAAGGTATCAAGAACCTAGCACTCAAGGCCAAAGAGAATGAGAAAATTTCAAGCCTTGAAACTGAAGATGATGATGATGAAGATCCTTTTGCATTGATCTCCAAAGTTGATAACTCCGTTTTCGGAGTTATTTTATGCCTTTTATTTCTACGTTTTGCGTGCTCAACTTAGGGAATCCGTCGTCTTTTGAGTAAATTGAGCTTAAATGTGATAATGTGAGTTCATATGCTTTACTTGTTAAATCCGGGCGTGTTTTTAGTTATTTGAGCTTTTATTGTGATATGATCGCGGAATGTGTTTTCATGTTGTGATTCGCAGGAAAACAGGGCTTGGAGGATCATGCGGGAGATGGAAACGAACTTCGGAAGCAAGGAACTCAAAGGAAAGTCAAAGGAAGAAGGAAGAAAGGAGAAAGTCAAAGGAACTCAAAGGAAAGTCAAATAAAAGAAGGCTAGAACAGAGGGTCTTCGTATGAAGACATTTGTCTTCGTACGAAGACAATTTACTTAGTCAAATTTTGGTTCTGCAGAAATGTCTTCTTAAACAAGCTCTCAGTATCTATGTAAGAAGACCTTCGTACGAAGACAATTTGTCTTCGTACGAAGACTCTTCGTGCGAAGACAAATGTCTTCGTACGAAGACTTCGCTGAATTTCAGAATTTTTGTCGGGGCTTTTTCGTAGTTTATCCAAACTTTGTAGGATTATGGAAACGTATTTAAGCATTCTAGGTCGACTTTTTCAGTAGTTTTGGACGTTAGGAACATATTTTGGAGATCAAGAAGCTATTGGGAGAGCTTAGGAGCTTTGGATCATCCGTTTGGATTCTCAACTCTTCTCTTTTCTTGATTTTTATGTTTAAACTCATGAGACTTGTCGTTTTGAGTATGAATATGAGTAGCTAAACGTTATTTGCTGGGAATTCTCGTTTGGTGTAGCTAGGGTTTGATCTAAATATCATGTTTTGATGATTGTGATTCATGTTTTAGCTTAATCTCACGTGTTTATTCATTATTATGGATTATTTACGTTTGTAATCATATTATCTTTGTGAGTAGCTAACGTAGAGATAAACTTAATTAGTTTTCACGCGGTAACTCCGTGAGACTTAGTCGGTAAATTGAATAATCCACCTAGTCGAATCAATGTTTAGTAACTCGACATCGTTAACTAGGATCGTTAAAGTAGAATTATGGTTTTAATGCATGCTTAAATCTAAAATAGACTTGGTAACTCGGTTTGTTTTGGTTTAAAGTATAGTAGACTTACTTGGTAACTCGGTACGTTTAATATTGCTTGATTGATAGTGAAAGACACGTGGTTGTTTTACAAGTCGAAACATAAATTTAGCTCAACCTAGTGAACCTAGAGAATTCCCGGTATTTTTCCCTTATATTACAAAAACCCTAAAATTCATTCTTTATTATTCGTGAACCACTTCACCCGGTTAATTGAGAATATTGCGCTTTAATTTAGTAGAATTAGAACAAAACACAACTTGCGACATACCCACATAAGGTTTAGAATAATAATTAATTTAAACAAAGTCCCTTGGGTTCGATAGCCCGGATTTCCGGATTAGTACTACACACGACAGCTGTACACTTGCAGTTGGAGCGTGTCAAAAGTCTTAACCAGAATTCTCAAAATGAAGAAAATTCTTGAAAACAAAGACTTCAGTAGAGAAAGAAACAGATCATCCAATAGCAAGGACTACAAAGGTAAGTATTCTTCACAAAATAAATCCAAAGTCATGAACTGCTTTTAGTGTGGTGATGCAGGACATTTAATAAGAGACTGTCCACACAAGAAAAGCATGAACTTGCAAAAGAAAGACCATGACAGGATAAAGAAAGCTATGATAGCCTCATGGAGTGATTCAGATAGCTCAAGTGAATCTGAATCTGAAGAAGAACATGCCAACCTATGCTTCATGGCCAAGCATGATGAAAGTTCTGAGAAGAATATTGAGGAAATGGTAAACTGACTAATTTCAAAAATAAAAGATGCTCTTTCAGATTATCTCAGAACAATGCTTTTAAATGAAGAAGATTATCAGAAAGAGATCAGACTTTTGAAACAAAAAGTTCATGAGCAAGCAAAAGAGAATTTACAACTTGTTTGTCTAAATCAGAGTCTTGAAATCTCTCAGAAGAAAACTGACAGTGATATCAAGGTCTTGATAACCAGTTTCAAAGCCTTGAAAACACGAGTCATTTTTGTAACAAGATTGGTCATATGAATATGACTTGTACTTTCAGAAGAAGAGACCCTCACATAATGAGGAACACTTTTCCATTTCAACTCAAAGGACAAGTTAGATAGATTTGGGTTCCTAAAAGGGTCAGACCACCTAACATGGTTGATCCTGAGTATGATTCCAAATTCCACACTTGGTCTAACAGCTGGGTAAGGCAGTGATTGCTGTTTGCAGGTAGTCACCAACATCAAAGAACAGAAGTGGTTTATAGACAGTGGTTGCTCAAGACACATTAGTGGAAAGAGATCTCTATACTCATAATTGAAAGAGAAATATGAAGGTTCAATTACTCTTGGTGACAAAGGAAAATGCAACATTCTTGGTACTGGTAAAGTTGGTACAAATTCTGAAAATTCTATTTCTGATGTGTATCTAGTTGATGGTTTGAAATTTACTTGCTTAGTGTATCTCAGCTTTGCGATAATGGCAATAAGGTTATCTTTGATAAAGAGAAATGTGTGGTGCAAAATGAGAAATCGGGAGATTGCATCCTCACAGCCTCTAGATCAATCAAATGTTTATACTTTTCAGACTAACAAAGTTGCAGGTAAAAGCTTAAAGTGCCACAAGGCCTTGAAAGAGGATTCAAGGGTTTGGCACAGAAAGCTTGGTCACATAAGCTTGCATACCTTGAAAAAATTAATCCCAAGGATCTGGTAAGAGGATTGCCATCTATCAAGTTTAAAGAATATGATGTATGCAAAGCTTGTTCTCAGGGTAAGCAGACCAGAAGCTCATTCAAACCAAAGAAGTTTGTAAGTAGCTCTAGACCTATTGAACTACTTTACATGGATTTGTGTGGTCCTATGAAGACACGACCTCCAAAAGGTAAGAAGTATATGCTAGTCATTGTAGATGATTATTCTAGATATACATGGGTTATGTTTTTGAAAGAAATATCTGAAGCCCTCTCTGAATTTTCAAAGCTTTGCAGAGAAATTCAAAACTTGGAAAATCTACCCATTGCTTCAATTTGAAGTGATCATGGTAGAGAATTTGATCAATTAGAATTTGATTTGTTCTGTGCTAAGCTTGGTATTTCTCACAATTTCTCTGCTCCTAGAACTCATCAACAGAATGGAGTAGTTGAAAGAAAGAACAAGACTCTTGAAGACATGTCAAGGACAATGCTTCTAGAAAATAAGTTGTCAAAATATTATTGGGCAGAAGCTGTGAATACAGCAACTTATATTCTGAACAGGTGCTTGATCAGGCATATCTTGAATAAAACCCCCTATGAACTCTTCAAAGGGAGAAAGCCAAACATCTCATACTTCAGACCCTTTGGTTGCACATCCTATGTCCACAACAATGGTATGGACAACTTGGGTAAGTTTGGTGAAAGAAGTGATGAAGGTATATTTCTTGGTTATTCCCTTACTAGCAAAGCTTATAGAGTTTATAATAAGAGAACCAAGCTAGTTGAAGAAAGTATTCATGTTATCTTTTATGAAACATATAATGGTTGTTTGAGTGAAAGTTTTGCAGATCTGAATCTGAACAAGCATGAATCAGAAGAAGAGAATGAGAACTCTCTTGGACAAGAAGAGCTCAAAAGAAAAAAGAAGATATTTTTGAAGACCTTGAAAATGGTGTTCAAGGCCTTGAAAACAAGCCTCAAAGCCTTGGAAAAGATTATCAAAAGAATACAAGTGACAAAGCCACTACTTCAAGACCAGAAAAGATCTATGGAGAACCTGAACTTTGGTCTCCAAGAAAGAGATTAAAATATCTCTCATCTCATCCAGTTGATAATATCATTTCAGATCCAACCAGTGGTACACAAACTAGATCACAGTTGAAGAACTTATGTGCTTTTAATGCTTTTATCTCTCTTGTAGAACCTAAAATTGTGAAGGAAACACTATAAGAAGCAGACTGGATCATTTCTATGCAAAGTGAACTCAATGAGTTTGAAAGGAATAAGGTTTGGAACCTGGTTCCTCCACCTATGAATCAGTTTGTCATTGGTACCAGATGGTTGTTCAGAAATAAGTTGGATGAGAATGGCAAATTGATCAGAAACAAAGCAAGGTTAGTTGCTCAAGGTTACAATCAAGAAGAAGGTATTAATTATGAGGAAACTTTTGCTCCAGTTTCCAGGTTAGAAGCAATTAGAATTCTGCTTGCATTTGCATCTTTCAAAAACATGAAATTTTTTCAAAATGATGTGAAATGTGATTTTCTGAATGGATACTTGAAAGAAGAAGTTTATGTTGCACAACCTCCTGGTTTTGAAAGTGATAAGTTTCCAGATCATGTTCATAAACTTGACAAATCTCTTTATGGTTTGAAACAAGCTCCAAGAGCTTGGTATGAAAGATTGTCAAAATTTCTGCTTGAAAATGATTTCAAAAGAGGATTGGTAGACAAGACCCTTTTCATAAAGACTCATGAGAAATATCTACTTTTAGTTCAGATTTATGTTGATGATATTCTGTTTGGAGCTACTAATGATATTCTATTCAAAGAATTCTCAAGTCTTATGAGCAGAGAATTTGAAATGAGCATGATGGGAGAGTTGAACTTCTTCCTTGGAATTCAAATACATCAGTTGAAGAAGGGCATCGTTTTGCATCAAAAAGTATACTAGAGACTTGCTGAACAAGTACAACATGTCTCAATCCAAAAATATCAAGACTCCAACGAGTTCTACACTGTCTTCAGATAAAGATGAATCTGGGAAGAGTGTCAATGTGAAAGATTTTAGAGGTATGATTGGATTATTACTATACCTTACTCCTAGTAGACCAGATATCATGTTCAGTGTATGTATGTTTTCAATATTTCAAGCCGATCCAAATGAGTCACAGTTAACTGGTGTGAATAGAATATTCAGATATCTCAATGGTACCAAAGACTTAGGGCTTTGGTATCCATGACATTCTAACTTCTATTTGCATGGATTTTCAGATGCAGACTTTGCAGGTTAAAAAGTAGATAGAAAGAGAACTTCAGGAACTTGCCAATTTATTGGATCATCTCTGATCAGTTGGCACTCCAAGAAACAGAACCCAGTTGCTTTATCAACAGCTGAAGCTGAATACATATCTGCTGGTGCATGGTGTTCACAAGTGTTGTGGATTGCTCAACAGTTGAGGGATCTTGGATTTGATTTCAAAAGTATTCCCGTCAAATGTGACAACACTAGTACAATATCTATCACAAAGAACCATGTACAACATTCTAGAACCAAGCATATTGATGTTAGACATCATTTCATCAGAGATCATGCTAAGAAAGATGATATTGTTCTTGAATTTGTTTCTACTGAAATGCAACTTGCAAATATCTTCACTAAACCATTTCCATACGAAAGATTTTCAGCTCTAATATTAGAATTAGGCATGCTAAATAAATATGCATTGGTTTAGGGGAGCATCAGGTAAGAAGGTAAGTCATTGTGTGGTGTTCAAAGGTTTGAACTGATTTTCAAAGCCTTGAAAATCCTTTCAAAACTTTGATCTTATTTGTTTCAGTGTAGCTTTTCAACACCTTGAAAACCTTTTCAAAGCCTTGATAATGAGTCTGTTGAACTAGTTAGTCAACAATCTTGGACCTTTCAGTATTGGGTGCTATCTCTGTAGATATTTGCTCAATATTGTTCCTACCTTTTTCAAAACTGATTTTTAGCCAAATATAGTTTTTTAATATTTAATTTCCAACGGCCTAAAAGATTTGAAATTTCTCTGATCATTACAGATCTTGTCAGATCAGAGAGATATTTAGTTTCCTTTTGAAACTCAAACACTTTTAGTATGTGTCTTCTTCTCTCTATCTCTCTGTATCATTCCTATCTCTCTCTATACTTCTCCCAAACCCTAAAGACCACAAGGAGAGTCTCAGACAGAATCAAGATGGTTGGAGGTTCAAAACCTGGTTCATAAAAGAAAATAAAGGCAGCAGTGGATGAAGTTCAAGAGATTAGTGAAGACTCTAGCTGTAGAACCCCTAGTGCAGAGGCAGTTGCAGATCTTCCTCCACCCAAAAAGAAATTCAAGAAATTTGCAACTCCGTCCTCAGAAAAGCAGAAGAAGAAGAAGAAGAAGAAGAAGAAGAAGAAGAAGAAGAAGAAGAAGAAGAAGAAGAAGAAGAAGAAGAAGAAGAAGAAGAAGAAGAAGAAGAAGAAGAAGAAGAAGAAGAAGAAGAAGAAGAAGAAGAAGAAGAAGAAGAAGAAGAAGAATAAGAAGAAGAAGAAGAAGAAGAAGAAGAAGAAGAAGAAGAAAAAAGAAAGCTGTTGTAGAGAAGCAACCTGAAACAGAGATTTCTAGCCCCAAGAAGTTGATGAAAAAGAAGAAGGTAACTCAAGATGAAAAAGGGAAAGGAAAGGTAACAGATGAAAAACCAGAAGATCATATGGAGAAGGCCTTGCAGATCTACTCAAAGGACCCAACCCCTGATGAAACTTGGTTCATCTCAAACACTTCTAAAGGTCAGTGGTTAGATGGTTTTGCTTCCAGATCAACTGCTTTCTGTAGTATGATCAACATGCATATGGTGGAACACATGAATCTTAAGTGCATCTCTATGTTAAGAAGAGTTATTTGTGGTTTATGTTGAACCCAAAAGAGTTAGCCTACCCAAGACTCACCAGACTCTTCTATCTGAACTTGAAACAAGTTAGGAGATCAGCACACTTGGTAGTTCAATCTAGAGTTGCTGGAATTGAGATTGAATTGGGTCACTCTGAATTTGCCAATGTACTAGGCTGTCCCAAGAGGTATGACACAAGCAATCACCCACCTAAGACATAAGTACTGAAACTAGCCAGAGAAGAGTTCTACCTACCAAACACTCCCACCTCAGCCAAACAATTAACACACTCTGTGTTAAATGTTGAAGCCAAAGTCCTTCACACTATCTTGGTAAGGTGTATCTTTCCCAGAGAGGACTATAAAGAGTTGGTGGCTGAGATAATGCTGCAAATCATGTATCTGATTATGCATGGTTATGAGATTGATCTTCCAAATTAAGTGATTGAACATATGCTCTTTAGCCATACCAATCAAAGGAAACAACCTCTGCCCTATGCAAATCTGCTCACATTTTTCTTTGAACACTTTGAGATTCCAATTGGTGGAGAGGAATCAGTCACTTCTGGCATTGGAATGCTTAATGAGAAAGCTTTTGAGAAAATTGGAGTGGTAAAGACCAAAGAAAAGATTTGAAAGTTGTACTCAGATTTGACTGAAGAAGAACTAGGTGCAAAGAAGTTTCTAAAGCCCAAGACCTTGACTCCCACTTCAAGTCAGACTTCTCAGCCTACAAACAAGTAGAGACTTGATGGTTTGGAATTGGATTTGGAAGAGATCAAATAAACTGTTTATGGACTTGAGACTGATATGGGGCAAGTTAAATATATGGTGGAGAACATATTCAGGAGCATGACTGTGTTTGATGTTGCAGAGGATGAAGAAGGTACAAAGAAAGGTGGTTCTGAGAAAAAAATTCCAAGTGAACATTCCAACCAGGAAGAGGCTGCTCCAGACAAAGAGAAGGGAAAACAAGTGGTAGAACAAGCTGCTCAGGAAGGAGATGAAGTAAACAGTCCTGACTCAGATGATATGCTGATTACTTTGAAGAAAAGGAATAAATCTCCAAAGGCTGCTACCAAGGACAAGACTGAATAAGTGACTACTTCTGGTGAGATTGAAGAGGAACAGGAAGAACATGATAAGACTGATGTTGGCAGTGAGGAAGAAGAGGGAGATCAAGATGGAGATGAAGACCAAACCCCTTAATCATGCCTACTCTTTCTTCCCATTCTTTCTTTTAAGTTTTTAAGCTTTATTTTCAAAATTTTCCAGACACTTGATCCACCATTTTCTCTAAATATTTTGATGAAAGTCAAAAATGGGGAGAAATTCTAGGGTTTTTAGGTTTTTATTCTTAGGAATTATCTGCTGAACATTTTTATTTTTTCTGTTGCTACTGTTGCTAAATTGAATAAGTTTGATCTTTTGGAACTATTATGTTATTTTAACTTTATACTAATCTTTATTTTGCAGAGACTAAGAATTTAACAGATCTTTGTTTTGTCTTTCATCAAGGGGGAGATTGTAAGGTCACAAGTTGCACAAGGCTTGAAATAACAAAACTATTTCAAGGCCTTGATTCAGCTTTCAAAGCCTTGAATCTATTCTCATAGGCTTGAAAATAGTACAGCTATTTTCAAGGCCTTGAAACTGGATTTAAAGCCTTGAAACTGAATAACCTGTATGCTTATTCTCAGGGGGAGTTTTCTGTGAACTCTTCTTATCTGATTTATTCTCTCTCACCCCTATGCTTGATTTATTATTATTTGATGATAAAAGACAAATTAACTCGACATGTTTGAACATAAGATATTATCTGTTTTACTATGCCTTTGCAGGGAAATCTACTACCTTGTTCGCAGGGGTAGTTTCCTAATCTGACTTGTGCAGGAAAGGAAACAGTTGGAGAAGATGATTATGTGATCAATCAAACCTGCATGACAGCTTCTCAAGTTGTTTAAATGCAATATCACAATAATATCTCTAAATATTGTGATCATCTAACCGTTGGAGAAGATGTCAAAGAGTCAAAGTTTGTTGCCTACAAAATAAGAGATTTGTTGCTGAAAATCTGGGAAGATTTGAAGAGCTTTTTGAATATAAATAAAGATCATTTTTTAAGCAACAGAGACAACACTCACAGTAAAAAAGAGAGACACAATTCTGGATTGACAAGCATCAAAGAAAGCACATCCCTCTCACAATCCAACACACAGAAGTTCACTGCATTCTCCACTGCAGTTTTCTACTCTAGTGTTCTTCTGTATTGTACTTTATTAGTAGATCATTTATGTAATACTTCTATATCATTCTCAAGGAGTTTTCAAAGTGAACAATAGAGAATTCTTAGTTAATCAGTTAGCTAGAGCAGGTACTAGATAGGTTAGTGAGAACCACAAGCTGTAAACAGAGTAAGGCAATTCTCTGTGCTTGAGATCTAGGGCTTAGCTTTTGATTAATAAGAATTGAGTTGAAAATCCTGCAGGGAGAAGATACCTGAGGTAGAGGCGTAGGTCCAATTGGACTGAACTCTATAGATCCTTTGTCTCTTACATTTATAGTTCAGTCATATTCATAGTTTTTACATCATTCAAACTTGTCTGTTTTTCAAGGGTTTGAAACTATTTTCAAAGCCTTGAAAAAGACTTGTCTGTTTTACTGCAAGCTATATTTCATTTCAAAGGCTTGAATTTGTGTTCAAGGCCTTGAAATCCTTTGCACTATCCTCTAGTTTTGCAAAGAGTTTTCATACTATATTCAACCCCCCTCCCCTTCTAGAGTATTTGTGCTGCATATTCATCTGCATACTCCCCTTTTCAGTACGAACTAGTTTCTCCCCAACAGATTATGACACTACAGTTTGTTTTCATGAACGCAAGTTCTTAATTATTAATCAGTCATTCATTACTTAGTGCAAGATTTCGTAACGCTTTCAATTGTCTAGCTAACTTTTGAATGATACAGACCTAGCTAATTGCTCGGAAGAGATTTATCTAGGGTTGTAGTACTTGTGCTAGGGTTTCATATCTAAATCAGAAATCGGAATATAGTATTTGTATGGAATGGTCTTAAGTATGCGTGATTGTGAACTTTTTGCCCGGTTTGTGTAATGATTAGTATATTGGAAAATTGCTAACTTAAACGAATTGGAGTTCAATTATAACTTGGGAGAGTATAATTGATAGTAAGCATGACCTAGAAAGGACTGAGTGATAGTGTTGACGACAAGTGAAATATAAGTTGGGGGAAATTAGGGAGACTCATACGACCTAGTCCTTTTATAAACTCAGTAACTACAATCCGTTTATCGTCTTTTCCTTTTCTTTTGTCAATTATAATTGCGCTTAGAAACAATCAAAATCAAAATGTTTACTCGTTATCCTAGATAGTATATTGATTAGAATTAGCTAGTAATTGCGATTTAACTCCCCTGGGTTCGATAATTCCTGGTATTTGCTTACCACTAGGGATGCAAGTTCAAACCGGGAAAATAGCAATCCGAGCCGAACAGGGCGGTTTGGTTTGATTCGGTTCGGTTTGGAAGTTATTACAGTTCGGTCCAGGTTTGCAAAAATTCCAAATCGTATAATACGGTTCGGCTCAGTTTTGAGATACCACAAAACTGTAAAAACCGAACTGAACCGTTTATGTAGCATATTAGGCTATACAACTACCAAACTTTATAGCTTCTACACATATATCATAAACAATATTTACCTCAAAACCCAACCGAATCCATTAAATGGTTCTGGAAATGATGTAATGTTTTCTACTTTATTTGTTAATTTCTTGACATAGAATTTTAGCAATGATTTGATTGTTGAATGAAATATTAAGAAATTTTAAATGAAATAATATATTTTCATAAACCGCAGTTTAAAACCGAACCAAACCCGTCATTCACGGTTCGGTTCGGTTCGGTTTTGAAGCCATGAACGGTCCGGATTAGGTTTGGATTTTGCCAAAACTGTTACATGCGGTTCGGTTCGGATGGATGCCAAAACCGGACCGAACCGAACGGTTTTCATCCCTACTTACCACATTCATTACTTGCTGCGATTTCGCACACTTGCGAATTACGCTAACAATTTTTTGATGATATTAGTGAATTTGTGTTAAGTGCTACTTTAAGCATATTTTTTCTTCTATTATTGGTAAATTTTTTTAAATCTAATCTCTTTGTTTAGTAGTTGTGTTCTCTAGGTATCTTGCAAAAGAGTGATGTCAAATTCAAGCTATCCACCAAATCTTTGTTGTTGCGAATGTGGAGGTGAACATGATGATGGCGATTGCATGACCATTATGGAGCACATTGCTCGTGCCTCTAATTATTGATATCCTCAAAAAGACATGTTGGAAAGATTGTTGATCATGCAAAGGGAGATATTTGAAACATTGATACAAGTGGTGAATGATTCTAAACAAATTGTTCTAAGCATGGGAATTAGGGAGGTGCAAAGTCTTCAGTATGATCTTCAAGGTGACTCAAAACTTCATGATTCTCTTGAAAGTTTAATCAAACTCGAGTATGAGGAATATGAATATGTCTCTTCAAGCCTTCATGATAATAGTGTTGAATTCAAGAGAGTGCTAAGTATTACAAACTTTGATTCCAATCTTGAGGAGCTCGCTACTACAAGACATGACCAAACGTTTGATGAAATTGAGCGGCTATTACATAATTGCCTTTATGGATTTCTTGAAGAAGTATATGTTCCCGCGATAAGCTTGATGAAATTTCCTGTTGTGGATAATAGTGGATCAAAGATTGACATGATAATCGGTACAATTTTGGATGTGGATTTGACCCTCAGAGAAAAATTTGAGATCGAAAAATAATAGTTCACAAAATAACACCAAAAGATCAAGAACATTGTCTGGGTGAACAAGCGATTGTCCCTCCATTGTTCGTGAGTAACGGTTACGAACATTTGATTCTCAAGACTCTGGGAGTAAGGGACTGGAAGAAGAGAAAGAAGTGCAACATGGAGGTACAATTTTTCAATTTCCATTTGTTGTATTCGAGGAATTTATGCTCAATTGAAAAGGGAATCATAGAAAAAAAATGGTGGATGAAGAAAAAATGGAGAGATAAAGAAAAAAAATGGTCGAAACTGCCTTCGCATATTGACCCCGGAAGCTCAATCTGTCCAAGCTTAATGCTTGAACTGGAGTTCGAAGTCTGACCTACGCAAGACAGAGTTGAACTGGAACATGCTCAATCTGCCCAGACCTCTCTGGGACCTTATTTTCAAACCTGTAATGTTTTCGAATTACCCCAGTGGTTTAGAAAGTGGCCAAAGCCACCCCTAAACTTTCTGAAACTACCCAGTAGCCTCTTTTCTCCTCCCTGTACTTGCTGCCGTCACCCATCTCTCTGCTCCACCTCCGTTCCCCAATCACCGAACCCACATGTGATTAAAATTGCCAATCAACCATGAAAGCTGGCGGCTTTCTTCTACCTATAAGCCACCGCCGCTGCCATCCCCGACCTCCATCGCTACAACCTTGCCAAACAGAATCACCGCCACAACCACAGAAACCTCCACAGCTACTCTCCTCCTCCGATAACCCAGCCACTACCGATCTGCAACAATCAACCGACCCACCTTCTTCTCCGATCAAACAAGTTTCGCCACAATTTGACTCAACCCAGAGCCAATCGAAACAACGCCATCATCAACAGCCACAGTCCAGAGAGCCCCACCTCTATCCACTCCCGTCGAATCACAACACGACCGAGCCCCAACCTCGACCGCCATTAACAGCGAACGCACCCCCGATTCCGACAGAGACCTTCACCCAACAACCGACCATCCATCAACACTCCAATTCGATTTCAAACCCGACAAGCAACCGACCCAGATTTAAGAAGCCCCAATTCAAAGAAAAGGTGTACTTTAGTCTCTAATAGGATCCGTTGACTACAATGGTTTTGATGGGTTTATGTTATGTGATGGTGTTGGATAAGGGAAGAACAATTCGGTTCTGCAAAAGCGGGATTTGACAAAGAAATAGCTACAAAGGACTATATTGATCAAGAAGTTCGTTTTTCTGAGTTCACAGAAGATGGAGCAATTTGACGGAGCAATCGACAACGGTGTGCTACCGCGCACTCGACCTTTACGGGAGCTCATATCACGAGCTCGGGAATTCTTCGTTCATTTTTTTTTTTTTGACAGCAACAACAGGATTAATCGACCCCGGTGTGTTCCACACACTCGACCGCAATGGGAGTTAGCATTGTTGTTCACAATGTTTTCTTGGGGATTGTTCTTGTTATCTCAGTCAACACGTATCAGATTTCGTCCCCGACCTTGTGTCGTTTGTGAGCACTCTCTTCTCTCTCTTTACTTACCGTTTAGGCACATGGTACTTGCTCTATGATTTTATTCAGACCACTTGGTCACAGTGCTTAGTCGCTGATGGGATTAGCTGTTAGAGTTCTAGGGAATACTTGAGTACTTGCTTACTTTAGGTACACACACAACCCCTTCTTCCATGACATGACTCCGAGTAGATTCATCGTCCTTCGCATCTGAATGTCGAGTCCTCTTATTTGATCTATAAATTCGTTGAGGACCACGAAGCATTCAAGTGTGGGGGGATTGTTGACTTAGACTAGCCAAGTCCGTGTCTTGCATCGCCAGTCACATTTAGATTAGAATATGTCGTATTGTGAGTCATTGTAGTACTTGTAGTATGTGTCGTATTTTTCTTATATTGTTGTATTGTGTTTAGATTATTTAGTTTATGTTTAGTTTCACTTTTACATTATTGAGTCAACCCACCAAAATTTTGAGTCATTAATCGAGTTGGCCAATGCATGTAGAGTCTCGGGAAAAAAAGTTAAAAAAAAAGTTAAAAATTCTAAAGTTTGAAAAAATTAAAAATGGGCAATCAATGAAGTAGAAACTGAATAGAGCTTAATGATAGAGTTTTATGCATGATAGGCGCACCAAAATAGAGAAATTCTCTCATCGCATTTTGTGTAAAGAGGTACTAAGGTGTTTATGCTATCCTAAAATCTTTTTAGTTGTGCATGTTACTTTACTTGAGAGCTCGAGTAGGTATATCTATGCTCCATTTAGTGTGCCAGTTGGAAGGGGTTCCTCGGTGATCTTCAATAATTAAAAAAAAAAAATGTGATGACACGCTGCAAAAGACTTCCGCCATCCATCATATACTTCACATCAACACTAACCATCTTTTCACTAGTCAGAGCGCTATAAAAAAACAGAATTCCGCCATCCATCATATACAACACGTCCGTATTGACCATCTCTTCACTAGTCTGGAAAAAAAAGATGTTGAAAGAGAACTTGATTCAAGTGTTTTCTAGCTTCCAACAGGGCCCTCTGAAGTGTAGAACGTAACTCAGTGAGCTCTTATGATGAAGATCTTTATTTTTAATGTTTTTCGTAAAACATATATTTTCGTTGAGTATGGATGCCTTACTACACTTTAAATAGAATCACATTCTACAATTCAATCTTTACTTTTGGTTGACGGTTTTGTGTGGAAAGCAATGAGAGTTTGATGATTTTCGGTTAATGATAGGGAGATTGCCCAATCTCGCGGAAAAGAAAAAAAAACAAATTCTTGCATTGTATATAATTGAGTTGCATTGTAGTTAGTTCATGTAGTTGCATAGTTTGTTTGTGTGAGTCTTGTTTGTGTCTTGTGTCAGCTAGTCTTAGTTAATATGAAACGGTGAATTGAAATAAGAATTCAATGTTTCTCTCAGGTTTGAATTAAGTTTTACTCGGGAAGAGAAAAAGTAAGTGTGGGAGTTTGATAACTCTTTATTAGGATTTATTATTAGGCCTTGTTTATAACTCGTATTATGCTAATTTTATATGCTTTATATAGTATATATGCTCAAATATGTGAATTTAAAGATTTATTATAAGATTAAGAGTGAAAAGTGTAGCTTCTAGCTTATTCGCGCATGCTTTCTCTCATATTTGCTATGATACTTGCACGGGTAGTTTATTGTTGTGTATCTCAGGAAAATAGGTGTAAAGGGCCTTTACGGGAGCTCATATCACGAGCTCAGGGATTCTTCGTTCATTTTTTTTTTTTTTTTGGTCAGCAACAACAGGATCAATCGACCCCGGTGTGTTCCACACGCTCGACCGCAATGGGAGTTAGCATTTTTGTGCAAAATGTTTGCTTGGGGATTGTTCTTGTTATCTCAGTCAACACTTATTAGATTTCGTCCCCGACCTTGTGTCGTTTGTGAGCACTCTCTTCTCTCTCTTTACTTACCGTTTAGGCACATCGTACTTGCTCTATGATTTTATTTAGACCACTTGGTCATAGTTCTTAGTCGCTGATGGGATTAGCTGTTAGAGTTCTAGGGAATACTCGAGTACTTGCTTACTTTCGGTACACACACAACCCGTTCATGTTCACGTAGTTCGTTTTAGCTCTTAATTTGTTGAACTACCTTCTTCTTCCATGACATGACTCCGAGTAGATTCACCGTCCTTCGAATCTGAATGCCGAGTCCTCTTATTTGATCTATAAATTCGTTGAGGACAACGACGCATTCAAGTGTGGGGGGATTGTTGACTTAGAGCATCTCCCACAGTGCACCAAATCCTATATTTGATAGTAAAATTTAGTGTTTTCGGCCTCCCACAACAAATCATCAAATCACCAAATCACTAAAAAATGGTGATTTTTTTGTAGGCCTCCCACAGTCGTTGACCAAAAAAACACCAAATCACCAAATCCTATATTTGGTGTAGCTTTTGTGAAATGGTGAAGTGCATCTCCCACAGTACCCTCAAATCCTATCCTATATCACCAAATCCTATTTTTACCATCAAATTTGATGGCAAAAATAAAATTTGGTGTAATATACACCAAATTTTTAATTAGTGTTTAGGGCATGTTTTCACATTACTTTCATGGTAATAATATGCTCTAATGTAATAGTGTAGCATTTCGTCTTTTGCAGTATATACGCCATCCGTTTTTCTTCTCCCACTATGTATAATATGCTTTTGAGCCATAGCATCATGCTGCGGGATGATAAAATGAAATAACTAATGTAGTTGCAACAGGTTTGGCCGAACATAATACACTGATGTTAAACGTCGAGAACTTCAGTAACCTTCTTTTACATATGTGATAATCATGGTCAAATAGATTAGACTGGTTAATTTTAGATTTTTTGAAGTGTTATTTAATCATTTTACAATTTCGTGTAATATTGTTTTGGTAATTTTTTTTTTTTTGATAGTTAAGAAATTCATGATTTGGTGATAAATTTGATGATTTGTTGTGGGAGGCCAAAAATACCATTCTCTAAATTTGATGAAATGGTGAAATAACTATTTGATGTAAAATTTGGTGAAAACTGTGGGAGACCAAAAGCTCTATTTTTTCACCAAAAATGGTAAAATTGTGTTTTTGAGGGTTAACTGTGGGAGGCCAAACAATTTTTCTCCACCAAATATAGAATTTGGTGTAAAATTTGATGCCAATTGTGGGAGATGCTCTTAGACTAGCCAAGTCCGTGTCTTACATCGCCAATCACATTTAGATTAGAATATGTCGTATTGTGAGTCACTGTAGTATTTGTAGTATGTGTCGTATTTTTCTTATATTGTTGTATTGTGATTAGATTATTTAGTTTATGTTTAGTTGCACTTTTACATTATTGAATCAACCCACCAAAATTTTGATTCGTTAATCGAGTTGGCCAATGCATGTAGAGTCTCGGAAAAAATAAAGAAAAAAAAAAGTTAAAAAGCAAAGTTTAAAATTCTAAAGTTTAAAAAAATTAAAAAAAAAATGGGCAATCAATGAAATAGAAACTGAATAGAGCTTAATGATAGAGTTTTATGCATGATAGGCGCACCAAAATAGAGAAATTCTCTCATCGCATTTTGTGTAAAGAGGTACTAAGGTGTTTATGCTATCCTAAAATCTTTTTAGTTGTGCATGTTACTTTACTTGAGAGCTCGAGTAGGTATATCTATGCTCCATTTAGTGTTCCAGTTGGAAGGGGTTCCTCGGTGATCTTCAATAATTAAAAAAAAAATGTGTTGACACGCGCTGCAAAAGACTTCCGCCATCCGTCATATACTTCACATCCGCACTAACCATCTTTTCACTAGTCAAAGCGCTATAAAAACAGACTTCCGCCATCCATCATATACAACACTTCCGTAATGACCATCTCTTCACTAGTGTGGAAAAGAAAAAAATAATAAGAAGAAAAAAAAGAGATGTTGAAAGAGAACTTGATTCAAGTGTCTCCTAGCTTCCACCAGGACCCTCTGAAGTGTAGAACGTAACTCAGTGAGCTCTTATGATGAAGATCTGTATTTTTAATGTTTTTCGTAAAACAGTCTTCGTTGAGTATGGATGCCTTACTACACTTTAAAATAGAATCACATTCTACAATTCAATCTTTACTTTTGGTTGACGGTTTTGTGTGGAAAGCAAAGAGAGTTTGATGATTTTCGGTTAATGATAGGGAGATTGCCCAATCTCGCGGAAAAGAAAAAAAAAATCAAATACCTGCATTGCATATAATTGAGTTGCATTATAGTTAGTTCATGTAGTTGCATAGTATGTTTGTGTGAGTCTTGTTTGTGTCTTGTGTCGGCTAGTCTTAGTTAATATGAAACGGTGAACTGAAAGAAGAATGCAATGTTTCTCTCAGGTTTGAATTAAGTTTTACTCTGAACGAGAAAAAGATAAGTGTGGGGGTTTGATAACTCTTTATTAGGAGTTATTATTAGGCTTGTTTATTACTCGTATTATGCTAATTTTATATGCTTTATATAGTATATATGCTCAAATATGTGAATTTAAAGATTTATTATAAGCTTAAGAGTGAAAAGTGTAGTTTCTAGCTTATTCGAGCATGCTTTCTCTCATATTTGCTGTGATACTTGCACGGCTAGTTTATTGTTGTGTATCTCAAGCAAATAGGTGTAAAGGAGCTTATGAGAGGCTTGAAGATGCTTGGAATGATGCTAGATGAAGAGGATAAAAGAACGAACGCAAAAAGAAGAAGAGTTGGAAAGAGGTTCATGACCAGACTTCACTATTTCACCTATATCTATAGCTACACAAATAATTTTGAAACAAGGCTTGCGCCATTGAAAACTTGGCATCCAGGCTTTCCAACGATATAAAATGAGCCCAATTCGCTATCCGGTGAGGGAGAAAAATCCCGCGCAAAATCAGCTTCCAAATCTGTCCAAAATTACGGGTGGCAAAAGTGTAATTTCGACCAAAACATTATGGAAACGTTTCCAAACCCTCTAATGACGGATTTTAGACCTATAAAAGACTATATTCAGCCATTATTCAAGATACGAAGTCTTAAAGAAGATAGGAAACACCCAAGGAAGTATGGAGAATGACTAGCAAGGTGGAGGAACGCGAAAGAGATGGAGAGAGCTTGACGGAAGCCGATTCATGAGGTTTTCTTCCTCTATCTCTATTGTTTTTATGTTCTCTTCTCCTCTTCTTGTTTATCTCCATAACTTCACTATGTTAGCTTAGATTTTATGTTAGGGTTTGGGATTTGAAGTAAGCTTTGATCTTTATGACTTAAATTATCTTGATTCATGGATTGATGCCTTAATGTTATGATCTTTGTTGATTTCTATCAATTTAATTGTGCTTCATGCTTGTAGCAACTTGATCACTTGCTATATGATTAAGAACCCCAGTTATTGCTCGATAGAGATTAATTAGGGATTGTAAAGAATGGAATTGAGCCTTTGTTGCTTGTGTACAAGATTGAGAGATAGTTGCACGCCTTAGGTGGACATGAATTGAGTGAAAATATGTGCTTAAACCCTAGTTATTTGACTCTAGTGAATCGAGAAATCTCTATATATTGTTAGTTAGGAGCCTAATTGTCACTTGGGAGAGGTCAATTAGAAACATTCAAGTCCTAGAACTTCAAAATCATAAGTGTTTCAAATAGTATCAAGTCATTAGGTGAAAACTTGTATCAAATAACCCTAGCCCTAACCTCTTTCATATCATCACTTCAATTTTAGCTATAGCTAGAGTTTAGTTTATGAAAATTATTTAGTTAGCTTATAAAATCAACTCTCACTTTGTTAGCTTAAATAGTGCCTAAGCAATTAGTAACTAGTACTCTCCGCACATTGGTCCCTTGGGTTCGATCAATTCCCGGTATTAACTTACCAACTTTATTACTTGTGACCTCGTACACTTGCGAGTTAGAAAATAGTCAACATTTACCTGAGTCTGCCAGACATTGCATAAGCACTACCCCTCGAGGGGAAAATCCTCTCTACAACACTACCATCTCTCAGCTTGCTTCCTATCATGCCTGATTACTATCTTTATAGTTACCCGGTTAAGGCGCAACGTTTGATAATATCAAGGCAATATTTCACAACAAGAGTATCTAGTGACTTCAAGTCTAAGGATTACAACACCATTAGAACTACGAGATGCACTTGTGACTTTGACATTATCTAATGTAGTCTTCTCGTTGTGGGTCAATCCAATATGCCATTACTCCTAACTCATACCCCTGTGTTAGACTTGATATCTCCATATCAATCTACCCACATACTAGTCTCCATGCATAGTGATCGTCCTATTAATCAATGTACTCGACTAGGGATATTAAAGAATATAAAATTTTTATTCTAAGGACTTCATTCATGTTAACATATATCCATATCGATAACATAATGAATAGTAAGTCCATATAAATGTCACGATAAATTGATTGTCTCTAGGGCACAATTCCAACAGTATCTGATAATGTCCATAGTTTGGCTTGCTTCTTCAATATTCTAGGATTCCTCAACACAGTCAGGGCACCTTCCCATATAGTTCCAGGCAATCCCCATTCGAGTCCATTCAGTTTCATTTGAGAGTCCACATAGCCACTGCCCCTCCGGCCACATCTTCATCACAGTAGTGGCTTCTTTACGGTGGGGCCACCCACAACATTACTCTCAGTCCGAGAATGTGATGATTGGTGATGGAACATGGCTGCCCATGACACACACTGGTTCGGTGTCCCTCTCCTCCCCCTCGCGTACCTTTAATCTATCTCATGTTCTCTGTGTCCCATCTATTAGCGTAATCTTATCTTTGTATCTCAGCTTTGTACTACTCATAATCTTATTGCTGAGTTCTCATCATCTAGTTTTGTCTTGAAGGATTTTATTGCGGGGGTGCCTCTCCTCACCTACCCACTTAAAGATGATATATATGAGTTGTCGGCTTCCGCCTTTAGTCCCTCTCCGCTATCCTTAGTCACCGAGTTTGGTCCTTTTGCTGCCTAGCATCATCATCTTGGTCATCCAGCAGGCCCCATCTATTGCGCAGTAGTATCTCAGTCTTCTCTTGCCAATAGCAACTCTCAAGAATCATTGTCCTGCAACGCGTTCAGTTGCAGGAAGAGTCATAAATTACCCTTTCAGGATTCCAGTCTTCAGTGCACACTGAAAGTGTGTAATGTAGAGTAAACACAGGATCTAATACTCTAGAATTGGGGGGTGAATACAGTATGGAAAAATTTTCTAAAAATGAACTCTTAAAACTTTAACACAAGGAACTAAAGAAATCTCAAGGCTTTGGAAAAGATTGGAAAGAGTTGAAACAGTTTAGAACTAATTGAAGCTTCAAAGCTTTGGAGCAACCTTTTTTGTGCTTGTCTAGCTTGCCGAATGAAAGGACAATGTTGTAAGGTAAAGAACACAAGGATTTTTACAGAGTTCAATCACAGTTTGACCTAGTCTCTGCCTCAGGGACATGATCTCTCCAGGATTTGAACACACTTCTTATTAATCACATTGATTTATCCCTAGATCTCAAACCTAAGTGAGCTACCTTACACTTATACATCTTGTGGTTCCCAACCTATCTATTTCCAAATACAACCTGATGAAACAATAAGAACCTCTTGTTTTTCACTTAAGAATAAGTTCTTGAACAACTAACTTCTAAAGTTGTTGAGGTTAAATAACACTTACGAATATTACAATGAAAGCACAAAGAACAACACAAAATACAGATAAGAAGTGAATGCTCAGAAGTGTTCTTCAGATTCCGGATGATTTGATCTTATTCATCAGTTGAATCCTTGATTGATTTGAAGAGTAGTATATTTTATCTCCCACGGATGAATAACTCTTCCTTTTGCAGTGATAATCCCTCTTTCTGTGTGTCTCCTTCACTTTGAAATTCAAATTTTCTCTAAACACAAACTGATGTAACAACTTGAGAAATTTCGGGAACAACCTTCCTGAAAATCCTATCCATTTAACAGCTTCTTTCAACAGCTATGTTTGAATAGCTTTTCAGATTTGTTTGGAGGGTTTGAACGAAGAACAACCCCTCAACAAGTCAATAACAAGATCACATAAAATCCAGATAATATAGCATTACGAATGCTGACTGTTTGGCATATCAGTTTAGCCAATAAACTGAGCTAATAATCCCAGTATAATTTCAAGAACAATACATGTGTTAAATAATAATGATGACATGATTAATACTCATGACAAGTCAATAAACAATCACATAAACAATTGTAACATACTGGAATAAGAATCAGATAAGAATCAGAATGACTGTCATAGGCTTAAGATAATCCTTCAAAGCTTTGGCGCTTAAGATTTCCTTCAAAGCTTTGGCCTTGAATATGCTCTGATCCTTGATGCATTCACATTGAGAGATCTGTTAGTGTTAGAAACACAATAAACTAGCTTAAGAATATTTTCAAGAGACATTTAAACATTATCTAATGCAATGTCAAGCCTGCAATACAGAAACTGTTAGTTAACAGTTAACAAGTTCATAGTAGGCAATTGTGTATCTTCAAAGCTTTGGAGCTTTGAGACTTGTCTCTTTAGAAACTGTCATTTATCATCTTCAATATATGAACTTCCCTGAGTTCATACTTCTCATTGATCCGTAGGGATTGAATTTTCAATCTCACCGTTGATGAAAGACAAAATAAATATTATTGCTATCTCAGTATCCTGCAGCTTAATAACCATCAGTAACAACAAACATAATAGAAACAACTATTACACATAGAAAAAGCTTAACACTTATGAAACCATATGAAGCGAAAACTAAATTGACATAGATATGAATCCTACAGTATCAAAAAAATATTACACATTATAGCAAATGTCCTCTTCCCCTTTTTGACTTTCATCAAAAGAGTCAAGAAATGTAGGATCATACTCAGAGTTTTTTGTTTTTAAAAAAAGTTTAAATAGATTAAAACAAAAATTCAAGGCTTAAAGAAAGAAATAGATAGAAGATACCGAAGGGTTCAAGGTTTTGGGCTCATTTTGCAACATCCTTCTTGATTGTCTTCTTTCCTCCTTTTCTTTTTCCTTTCCCTTTTCCTTTGTCAGCTTCAGCTTCCTCTGGTTCCTCTTCTTCTGATCCTTCCTCATCTGAATATCCTTCATATCTTTAATTTGCATTCATAAATTATATCTTCAAAGATCTTCTTAGATATTTTGAGTAAATATGTGAGTAAATTAAATATTCCTGAATTATCTTTTAAGATAATGCATAATATTTGGTGACCCAAATTCTTGAACAAAACAGGTATTTTTTTCTCCAAAGCTTTGAAGAACAAGTCCAAAGCTTTGGGGAACAACACAGTTTCACAGAAACTTCAAAGCTTTGAGGCATACTTCCACGTCTAGGAAAGTATGATCTCAAGGTTTTGAGATTTCAACACATAAGCACATACATGATCCAATACTCCCCCTAAACCAATGCATCCTTGTTTAACAATACCCAATTAGAGGCTTAGAGATGCAAACCTCTCATATGGCATAGGTTTAGTAAAAATATCAGCAACTTTCTTAGCAGTAGATATAAAAGATAAAGACACGTCAGCTTTCTCAGCATGATCTCTTATGAAATGGTGTCTTACATCTATATGCTTAGTTCTGGAGTGCTACACAGGATTTTTTGTGATTGAAATGGCACTTGTATTGTCACAGTTGATAGGCACATTTCTGAATTCATATCCAAGATCTCTTAGTTGTTGAGCAATCCATAGTACTTGTGAACAACATGCACCAGCTGCAATGTATTCAGCTTCTGCAGTTGACAAGGCTACTGAATTCTGCTTCTTTGAATGCCAACTAATTAGTGATGAACCAAGAAATTGACAGCATCCTGAAGTACTTTTCCTATCCACCTTGTAGCCTGCAAAGTCTGCATCTGAATAACCACTGAACAAGAAGTTAGTTCTTCTTGGATACCAAAGCCCCAAGTCTTTGGTTCCATTCAAATATCTAAAGATCCTTTTAACAGCTACTAAGTGGCTTTCCTTAAGATCTGCTTGAAACCTTGCAAACATAAAGACACCAAACATAATATTTGTTCTACTAGCAGTTAAATACAGCAATGAACGAATCATACCTCTTTAATCCTTTTGATTCACACTCTTACCATTTGTATCATTATCTAAGGATAATGATGAACTCATGGGAGTTTTGACTACCTTGGTCTAAGACATTTTGTACTTATTCAGCAAGTCCTTGGTATACTTCTGATGCACAAAAATTCCTTTCTTCATTGATGTACATGAAGTCCAAGAAAGAAATTTAGCTCCCCATCAAGCTCATTTCAAATGCCCTGCACATTAGACTTGAAAATTATTTTGAAAGAACATCATCAGTATCACCAAATTAAACAGTATATCGTCAACATAGATCGGTGCTACTAATATGTCTTTCTCATGAGTCTTAATGAAAGGTCTCTCTTAAAATTATTGTCAAGTAAAAACTTTGAAAGTCTATCTTACCAAGCCCTTGGAGCTTGCTTAAGGCCATAAAGAGCTTTGTCTAATTTGTAAATATGATCAGGGAAATTGTCATCTTCAAAATCAGGTGGTTGAACAACATATACTTCTTCTTGTAAATAGCAATTTAGAAAAACACATTTGACATCCATCTTAAAAAGCTTTTATATGTTTATGGAATGCAAATGCAAGAGGTATTCTGATAGCTTCTAACCTGGAAAAATGAGAAAATGTCTCCTCATAGTAAATACCTTCTTCTTGATTATACCCATGTGCCACAAGTCTGGATTTGTTTCTGACAACCTTTCCATTCTCATCAAGTTTGTTTCTGAACACCCATCAGATTCCAATAACTAGTTGTTTCTTTGGCCTAGGAACCAGGTTCCAAACCTTATTTCATTCAAATTCATTCAGCTCATTATGCATTGAAATGATCCAATCTGCATCTTCTAATGCTAGCTTTTCACTTTTAGGTTCGAAAAGTGACACAAAAGCACTAAAAGAACACATGTTCTTCAATTGTCCTCTGGTTTGTGTACCATTTGTTGGATCTGAAATGATATTTTCTGTTGGATGAGCTGACAAATACTTGAACCTCTTCCTTGGTGTTCAGGGTTCTAGTTCTCCAATAATCTTTTCAATCCCTTGAGAACTTGATGCAGTAGATGGAGCACTTTGTGTTCTTTGATGTTCAGTCTCGAGGCTTTGATATTTTGATTCAGAAGGATTTTCAAAGCTTTGAGATTCTTTTAGTTGTTCCTGTAGATTAGTTTTGCTTATTTTCTCTTTCTCACAATTATCATCTGCTTCAAATTTATTCAAATTGATATGTGAAAAAATTTCACTCAATGAATCATCAGTACTTTTATCAAAGATCACATGAACACTCTCCTCTACAATCTTAGTTCTCTTATTGAAAACTCTATATGCTTTGCTAGTTTGAGAATAACCAAGAAATACACCTTCATCACTTCTAGCATTAAATTTGTCAAGATTATCCTTGCCATTGTTATGCATATAACAAGTACAGCCAAAAGGCTTAAATAAGAAACACTTGGCTTCCTACCTTTGAACAGTTCATATGGAGCTTTCTTCAAAATAGGTCTAATCAAACATCTATTCAACCCATAATTGGCAGTGTTAACAGCCCATAGATACTTTAACAAATTACTTTCCAGTAGCATGGTTCTGGACATGTCTTCAAGTGTCATATTCTTCCTTTCAACTAAACCATTTTTCTGAGGATTTCTAGGTGCAGAAAAGTTGTGTGATGCCATGCTTTGCGCAAAATAAATCAAAATTAAGTCGATCAAATTCTCTACCATGATCAATTCTAATAGATGAAACAGGTAAGTTAAGATCTTTACAAAGCTTTGAGAATTCATATAATGCTTCAGATTTATCTCTAATAAACATAACCCATGTAAATCTAGAATAACCATCTACCACAACAAGCATATATCTCGTATATTTGGGTGTCTCAACCCTCATAGGACCACACAAGTCCATATGCATCAATTCAAAAGGTCTAGTAGTACTTACAAAGTTCTTTGGCTTGAATGAACTCCTTGTCTGTTAACCCTGGGTACATGCCTTGAAAATCTCATCATCTTTGAATTTCAGGGTTGGTAATCCCCTTACCAAGTCTTTTGAGACGAGCTTGTTTATTGTATGTATGCGAATATGCCCAAGTTTTCTATGCCAAATATTTGAGTCTTCCTTCAAAGCATTGAGACACTTCAGACTTTCACCTGCAAATTTGTTAGTACTTAAAGCATAAACATTGTACGAACTAGGAGCAGTGAGTATGCAATTGCCAGAGAGTATGCAACTGCAGATTTCTCATCTTGCACCACACATTTCTCCTTGTCAAATACAACTTCATTACCTCTATCACATAATTGAGATATACTAAGCAGATTATACTTCAAACATTAAACTAAGTAAACATCATAAATTGAACTTGCTGAATCATTACCAATACTACCTGTACCAATTATATTGCATTTGGCTTTGTCACCAAGTGTGATTGTTCCTCCTGATTGCTCTTTAAGATCCGTGAATAAAGATTTCTTTCCACTTATATGCCTGAACAACCACTCTCCAAAATCCATTTCTGATCCTTCAAACCTTTGGTGACAGCCTGCAAAATTCAATCAACGCCTTAACATGCTATTAGACCAAGTGTATAATTTGAATTCATACTCAGAATCAACTATGTTAGGAGGTCTAATTCCTTTAGGAACCCAAATCTGCATTACTTGTCCCTTGAGCTGATAAGGATAAGTGTTCCTTATTATGTGAGGTTCTGTCCTTCTAAAGGGACAAGTTAACTTCACATGACCAAGCTTTCCACAGTAATGACATTTTAGAGAATGACTGCTTCCTGATTTCACAAATGTTTGCTTTTCTTGGAAAAATTTTGATTATAGCCAATTCCACTCTTGTGCATAGACAGCAGACTCCTCCAAGCATGAAATTGAGATTATGCATGTTCTTTTTCTTTGGTAAATTCTTGTTCTTTTTCTTTTGAGGAAATACCTCGCCAAGTGATCTGCATCTCTACATTTAAAGCAATTCATCACTTTAGGTTTATGTGAATGTGAAGAGAACTTACCTTTGTGATCCTTACTGCTTGAGGGCCTAGATTTGTCTCTGTTGTAATTCCTATTTCCAAAGTTTTTCTTCATCTCAGAATTCTGGTCAAACCTTTGGAGATTAGGGCTAAGGCTTCCTCATCATCATCATCTTCCTGTTCAAGGCTGTGAGATTTTTCATTGTATTTTTCCTTAAGTGCCAGGTTCTTGATGTTTCACTCAAGTCACCATCCACTTCCTTCATGGACATCTCATAAGTGAGCAACTTGCCTTGCACATCATCTAACTCGAGAAGACTCAAGTCCTGAGACAACAGGAGGAAGAAAGCAATGGTTGCATCAAGGAGTGATTCTGATTCATCAATAGACTCAGAATCAGATGAAGAGCAAGCCAATTTGTGCTTAATGGCTGAGCATGAAGAAGAAAAAGGCTCAGACAAGCACATTGAAGAAATGGTAAAGAATCTTCTTGCTAGTCCTTCTGATGTTCTACCTGAAATCCTCAAAAGCATGTTTTTGAATGAGAAAAATTACAGAAATGAGATTGACTCTTTAAAGATTAAAGTTCATGAGCAGTTCCTCAATAGCAGTTGTCTTTGGCTCCCACTTGGCTTTTGGCAAACTTCTCAGAATCTTTCTTGCATTTTCTTCATTTGAGAAGGCTTTCCCCAAGGAATCAAGATTATTCACAATGTGTGTGAATCTTTTGAACATCTCTTTGATTAGTTCATTAGAGTTCATCTTGAACAATTCATACTGCCTCATAAGGATATTGATCTTTGTCTGTTTGACTTGACTGGTTCCTTGATAGGCCACAACCAGTTTGTCCCAAACTTCCTTGGCACTTTTGCAGCTTGATACTCTGTTGAACTCATCTGCACTAAGAGCATAATACAACAAGTTCATAGCTTTATAGTTCTCTGATACCTTTTCCAATTCTGTAACTGAGAGATCTACCTCAGTTTTGACAATCCTAATCCCATCTGTAGTGTTGTAATACACATAAGGACCACAGAGAATGATTGACCACAGTTTTATATCTTGATATATGATGAACATCAAGCTTTTCAGTGCATGAAATTGTCACCACATAACAATGGAGGTCTATTGGCTCCTCTTCCCTGTGAGAATCCTCCATCACCTACATTACTCATTGTCACAAGATGGTTAGATCTTGTATAGTGACCCAAACTGAAGGGGTGTACAGTAGGTAGAAATACAGGATCAATACTCTAGAATGGGGGGGGGGGGGGGGGGTTGAATAGAGTATGCCAACTTTTGCTAAACTTGCAGGCATAGTGGTTTCAAGATACCTCAGGTATCTTCTCCCTGCAGGATTTTCAAATCAATTCTTATTAATCAGCAGCTTAGCCCTAGATCTCAAGCACAAAGAGATGTCTTACTCTGTTACAACTTGTGGTTCTTACTAACATATCTAGTACATGTTCTAGCTATCTGATTAACTAAGAATTATCTATTGTTCACCTTGAACAATCCTTGAAAATAAGAACTATAAGTATTATCAAAATGATATACAAATGAAGTTCAAAAAAGAAGAACACTAAAAAAGAATCTGCAGTGAGTATGCAGTGTTCTTCAGATGCTTGGATTGAGAAAAAAGAATTTGCTTCTTTGTTGTTTGTAAATCCTTGAATGTTTATGAGTTTCTCTGCAAATTGTCCCGTTGCAAAGCTTCAGTTTTCCCTCTTTTACAGAGCAGTTTGAAATGCAGATCTTCAGGATCTTCTCATAACAAACTTCCCTATTATGTAGCTTCAGGTTTGACTTCTCTAACAGCTTCTCCAACGGATAGTTTATTAGTATCTCCAATGATACTGATCTGATATCTTCCAAACATAGCAGGATTGATTACAGAATCAAATCATCACAGAATTTCCCTTCCTGCAAAACTTTAGGTTAGGAAATAAACATGTAAAATAGGAAACAAAATTTCCCTGCAAAACTGAGTCAAACAGATAGATTAGGTACTGTAAATGTGTCAAACTACTTTGTCTTTCATCATCAAGTATCAACTAATCAAGCACAGGGTTTCGGAGTTGAATCAAGATCAAAAACTCTCCCTAAGTTCATGCATATAAAGCATAGTCAGTTCAAGGCTTTGAAAGTTGTTTAAAGGCCTTGAAATAGACTAAATTGAACTTACAATCTCCCCCTTGATGGAAAAAAAAACTACAATCTGTTTGATACTAAGTTTCTGCAAAAAAATACTCATTATCATATAGTACAGTCACATATAGCACATGATATCCAAAATAAATCAACTTATTAACTTGCTGAAAATAACATCAAAGTTCAGATAACTCTACTGACAAAAAACCAAACCAGGTCAAGTCTCCTAGTAAGCAATAACACGAAAGCTTACAGTGCACAAATAGCTTAAAAAATATAATTGAGTCCGTGCGATGCACACGACATATCACATGGAAATATTGTGACAACTTAAAACGACATATATGCGGCCATTCTTTCAAAAGTTGAACATTAAATCTATTAAATTACACTGCATAGTAACACGGTATGACGAATATTGTGTTCATCTCCAATAAACCTTAAACAAATTGTAGGTAGGTTTGAGTGATGGGGATTATGGTATTCTGTTTCTGCTCTAGGGAGCAAAGCCACAATCAAACAAGTATAGAGATAATAGAAACAAATAGATGATAATGGAAAGGGGTGGACATAAGCAATGTGTGCCACGTAGAAGAGAGACAACTAGTTAGGGTTGATCAATAGCAATAATGATGAACCTCTATGAAGAGGGTAAGCCCCTTATATGTACAGAACCAGTACATAATGGTAATGGGGGTTATGGTGTTAATCACGCACAACTGCTTATAACTAGTACACTAAAAACTGGTCATGTGCAAATAGGTAAGTAGTTCAGTGGTAGAGCGTTTGAGGACAGGCATGAGGTCCTGGTTCGAACCCGGCTATAAGATGATGTAATTCACAACCTCAAAAAAATTGTTCATGTGAAGGACCAAGTTCACGAGCAGGGTTCAAATCCAGAAATCTCTTCCCCCCTTTAGGAAAATAGGCTTAGGGCAGTTTGGGAATGTTTCTGCGGTCAGCACAGCTACTTTCCGATAGCAGAGCAGTTTTAGTGTTTGGAAAAATAAAATTTATACTTTTTCGGACAGTTTATGTTGTCCCCACAACAGTTTTCAAGAAGGAAGGGGGCGATACTTTTCCGGAAAGTGTTTAAACCAAGTTCACGAGCAGGGTTCAAATCCAGAAATCTCTTCCCCCTTTAGGAAAATAGGCTTAGGGCAGTTTGGGAATGCTTCTGCTGTCAGCACAGCTACTTTCCGATAGCAGAGCAGTTTTAGTGTGTTTGGAAAAATAAAATTTCTACTTTTTCGGACAGTTTCTGTTGTCCCCGCAACAGTTTTCAGGAAGGAAGGGGGCGATACGTTTCCGGAAAGTGTTTTTGATTGATTTATCTAAAACCGATTCTAACCTTGCAATTTAAAAAAAATAAATCCAATAGTCATCTTTACAGAAATGACATGTGTCATATATGTTTGTCCTTTTACCCTCTCACGTCAATTTCACAGTTGATTTTACCAAACAAAATTACAATATTAATATTTCACTGCAGCTTTCACGTAATATTTACAAAACAACAGGTTATCTAAAAGTCAAGGCAGTTTTCCCATAGTGTTTTCCCCACATCAACTTCTAGCACCGCCGGAGCGTTCCCAAACTAGCCCTTATCCTTTAGACATGTATGCATTTAAGTTTAGCTAAAACTCCCAGCAACAGAAATCGCAGAGCCATAGACCTTCTCATCCAGACAATTCATTCATAGTAGTACTATTTTTGTTATTGCATGAAAAATAATCATTTCTGAATACACCCAATGTTTTTACACAAGGTGGGATGAGTAGTACAGTTTTACATTTCCAAACAGGTGATTTCACGACAATAATGAAAGCCTGTTCGGTTTCTGGGGAAGTGGAAGATGGACGCGTAATATGGTGCTATTATAAAGGTAGTAGAAAATACATTTTACATCACCCAAACAAACGAAACGATGATATCATGTACTACGAAACACTTGAGTATCAGTTTCCATGCTTGACCGTAGAAAAGAGCAGATTCCAGAAAGTATTGGGTATCCCTTTATTGGCGTTTGCTGAAAGAGAGAAGGCACAGGGTTTTCGATGCCATACCAAAAAAAACACTATGATGTTCTCTCGAAGCCACCACCAAGCTGCATATGTAACCATTCGGGTGATGAACCTCTTCCGTAGTCACTTGTACCTTGAGTGCTGAATCCTACTCCAGATGCGTCGTATGTTTGTCGGCCAAACTGAAACACATAACATTGGCCTGTTACGACACTCGAATAAAATGAAACCAATCTGGGTTGTATGAATTGAATTCTGCCAAATCGACATAAATAACACGTGACGTTTGTATATCATAGAAGAAATATACCTAGAAACCATAATATTGTTTTCAGCTCAACTCAAAATCTTTTAGAAAAATGCTATGTGTCATGAGTGATTTTCTTTTTACCGTTGAATACTCCAAATGGTGGGTGGTTGTTTAGGGGAAAAGAATCAAACAAATAATTACAATGTAGAAACAATAATATTCGGAGAAATGGGGTGAAAGTAAAACGACAAAGAATGCATCGGTTGGTCGGGGGTTTTCTAATTGGTTGGAGGTTTAGGGTACCGATTAAGGAACATCGCATTCATGATGTTTCAAGTTCAAGGGAACCTCTATCTCTTGAACTAGTCAGAACTTAGAAACTGAATGACAAGTCATCGCGGTTACTAGAATTTAAAGCAGCGAAGACTTTTACCTAGTAGATTATGGTTTCACCGTCTACGTCAATGCACAAAAACATGAAAGGAGAAAATGAGAGAAAAGGTACTACCATGGTTTGCTCTCAAACCTAAGGAACTTGCTAAAAAGGACGACACCTCTGCCAACCAGGGGAAGTGGCCTGTTAAGATTTTCCTGTGTTCAAGTCTTTAAACGAATTTACTAACAGGTGGCAACAATACCTGCTAATTGGCGCTCTCGTAGAAGTTGTTACGGCTAGACCAGGTGGAAGAAAACAGTTCACTGGATATAATTAGCAGATTTCTAAAGGAACGAAGCACTACCTTAGTTTCCCTATCTAGCTCTTAGTTCATGAAAGATCTTGAAGAGCAGCAAAATGAAAATCGTCCTACAGAATGATTCATGTGTGATTTACTATTTAATTCATCTGTATCTCTGTCAACTGTTTCTCCTTGCCCAATAGGATAACAACATTAGGAGGATCCACTGAGATAGAGTTTGCAGAGAGTTTCCAGCAAATACCATTCTCAATATATCTTATTTCTCTTGCCTAGCATCATGCAAATTGACTTATGAGTATTTACTATTAGGCAATGGCAAGTCATCTTCACGACCTTGGCCATAAAATAGGGGTGGGCCAAATTCGCCTCATTTAAAGAGGTTTTGTACCAGGGTAGGTAATGGCACTTGAGTCTTTACCTTTAGAAGAAACTTTGCCGGTCTGGACCGAGCGTCACTACAGAATTTTGTATTTTTTTTTTTTTTTGATAAGTATAGAATATTGTATTTTAGATTATACATTAAACACCTACCTGTCCCAAAGGCATATTTACCTTGTTACTGTTGCTCCATGCTTTCCAAGTATATGTATCTACGCCATGTTATGAGTTCCTAAATAACATTATCTAGTCCTGAGACCATCTACAGTTAATGGAACCCAAAATTAAGACACCGCAACTACTACAGTAATCCAGGTGACATTTTCGTTCACGTCGGAGAATATATGTCCAGGAAAACAAGTTAGAAATATGATCTCAACGGAAATCGAAGTAGACTAAGTGACACAGAGACAAGTAAAATGGGGAAGCAAGCCAGGAGATGGTCCGTCTTGAATATCTTACTTTGTCTGTGAGAATATGTCCTCTTTTTTATAGTACAGTATGTCGCATGGGAGATGTGTGAAGTATTTTGTATGTTTGTGAAAAACTTTTATGTAGAACAGTGATATTATTCATAAAAGTTTATCTGGTCATGGGATTAAAGATGTGAAGCAGTAAGGTTTTTTCAGGATTGAGAGGACATTTGGTATATATCTTTTAGGGTATTGTCGTAGTAGCTTTTCTTAATCAATGGTACAAAATTAACCTTTGATTCATTATGGAAAGAGACTTCACCAACTCATGCTCTACCTTATATGTTTAGTATAGTAAAGAAATCAACTATGACAAGATGCCGACTCTGGTACATCTATGGGCAATAGATAATTCAAAATAATAAATCAATTGTACTAAACTCAACAAGCATACTCCCAGTTTAACTGAGGAGTCTGCCACATGGATCGAATTCTTCCTATTCTGTGTGTCCAAAGATATCTGCTCGCTTAGGTATAATTTGGTCAAGTCTTGCCTTATTGCCTCCACCCTGGTGCTTCTACGTCCATCAAGTTGGACCATCACTTCTCCTAATTTGTGCACCCAAGAGGCTACGATATACAAGACCAAACTGCCTCAAACGATTTATCGTATTGTCTTCTATTGGTCGACACCTCAATTCTTCCTGATTTTATCACTGTGTATCATATGTTTCCTAATTATACCACTCATCTGCCTTAGCATTCATTTCCACTACATTCATTCTCTGTATATATATCTTCTAAATCGCCAACACTGAGTCTCATATATGTCACTACATTAAGTTTGTATGTTAAAATATGTGTTCCTTTCTTCAAACAGTAGAAATGTCTTCTGTTAATGTTGATGCTGATTCTGATGGCAATAATCTGAATGATTTTGATGTGTCATACCATTCCGTCCCAGCTCTTTTGCACCATTTGGACTTTCATCACTATTCACTAGGTCACTTTGATCCGGTGATTTGGATAGCAAAATTTTGCAATTTTTAGATAACATTTTTCGTAGTGTTGTGGAGTAACTCTTATTCTACAAGAACATAAAAAATTATCGAAAAATTCCATCGTCTTGCGATCCAAATCACGGGGTCAAAGGGACCCAATTACGGGTGAAAAAGTCAAAGTGGTGCATTAGAAGTGGGACGGAGTGGTATACATTATAAAAAATGCGAGTAAATAGAAATATACTTGTATATAATATATATATATATATATATATATATATTCACACCATTCTCCTGGCGTTCCTTTTCCCTAATTTCCAAAATCGCCATTCCTCCGATGTACCCGTGCCCGTTTCAGTGCTACGTAGGGTCTATGTTTTGATTTATACAATCTACTTATAAGTTTTATTTTATAATACGTGTTTTATAATATTACATTGCACTAACATCAAATAAGGACAGGTTTTGTTTGTCAACCAAATTGAACCTTAACAGGTTATTTGTAAAGGAAAAAAAAAAGTAGACAAAAATAGATATCTATAGAAAGATACTCCCCCCACCCCACCCCCCACACTTCCTGGATCTGCCTCTATTGAACAAGTACCAACAAAATGAAGCAATGTCGTTTACTGTAGAGCAAGAAACTTACATCTTTTGGTGGATATTCTTCAATGCCAGGTTCCGCTCTTGAATTAACTGCTTCAAGCTTCATGGACAAGAACTAAGAAAACCAGGCAAAATGTCTGGAGTTAAAGTCCAATTTTGATAGGGAACAATATCAACTACGGAGTTTAAACTATTGTAACAATAAATGTGTACCTCAACTTGACGTTGTAATGACTGAACATAATTAATTATCTCATCAAGGACCAATGCCTTGCCAATGACCTGAATCCAAGAATCAAACATAAGGTTTAAACATGCCTTTTTTGAAATTATATCACATAGCCACAAGTTTTTCATGCAATCACCAAAGTTTACACATAACCAGCAAGTCCAACCAATTTGCTCAAGTTACATCGTGCAAAGAATAGCTGTCTGGATATGCTGTGGAGCAGACAGAGGAGTGAGGTTAATTGCATTTTACCCCCCTGTGGTTCAGGGTATGTGCGAAAACCACCCTTGGGGTTTCAAATGTTGCAATAAGCCTCCTCATGGTTTCACTTTTGTGCGGTTCCGTTAAAAATAACGAAATCCGTTAAATTTTGACTTCCAATACCCATTATACCCTTGGTATTCAAAAGGGGGAAAATGGAGAAAAAGAAAACATTGGTTAAAAAAAGAGAACAGATCGCGGAGAAAAGAAAAAAATGCAGAAAGAGAAAGAAGATTTGAGAAAACAGATCTGAGGAAGGGGGAGCTGAAGAAAAGAGGAGGCCGAGGTGTAGAAGGCCGCTGCCGTCGAAGGAAGAAGACACCGCAGACGGCGCAGGTGAAAACGACGACGTCAACGTAACTTGCCCCCATCTGGCCTCCGCCGCTTCTGAGCACCGAATCGCTCCCCACTAGGGCCGCCGCCGCTTCTCCGCCGCTCCGACACCGCCGATTTCTGATTCTGCAATCTCAGTTAAAGAAATTGAATCTGGCTAAGTACCCTTTTTTGAGCTCGGTATATAATAATCAATCCCTCCTTGCTTCTCTTCTGATTTTGTTGGAATTATACAAGATTTGCTGTAGATGTTATGTTTGGAAAATCTAGAGTGGCTTTCTGCGGAAATGAAAACTCAAAGTTTGGAGAATGTCTTTCAGATCTGAGTTTTGTCTCGTTTCCTTGATGGAATATTCATTCCAGTTCAGCATCTAAAGTTCTTCTTGATTGAGGTTGTTACTGATATGTACTCATGGCAGTGGAGATATTAGTTTTGGTAATGGTTTTGCTATGTGGGTTAGGGTTTAAGAAGGAAGAAGATGAATAATTGAGAGAGCAGATTTAGAGAGAGGGAAAATGAAAGGATTATACTATATATGGAAGGGCACTTAAGTCTTTTCACGTCGGTTAACAAAAAATTACCCCCTTACAGCACACAAGTGAAACCACGAGGAGGCCTATTGCAACATTTGGATCCCCATGGTGGGTTTTCGCACATACCCCAAACCACAGGGGGGTAAAATGCAATTAACCCTAATATATTGGAGAGACGTGTGCAGTGCTGAAAAAATGAAGTACCAAGAAGATTGTACTTTCCAACATCTATATGTTCTGTACATGGTTTTGGAAACACAACAAAGGTGTTGTTAGCATAGCTGTTAAACTGGAAACCAGAAAGGTAAATGATTGTGAGTCCATTTATCTTAGTTCACTTTTGACTGAATTGACCAGCAGATTTTGGTCTGCATGATATAATTTAATGAAGATAGTAAATAAACATGTGGAGATTAACTTTGAGTATCATTTTGCTAAGTTGTGCAATTTTATTCTATTTCTATGAATGGAATGTATCTACTTAAACATCTATTTTTGTACTCGCCTTGGACAAAAACAATAACAGCATCAATGGTGAGGAAAAAAAAAGAGCAAGCTGATGGAACTTTCTTCAGAAAAATGAAGGGTAAAAGTCCATTCATATAAGACAAACTGAGATTCTAAATGTTTCTCAAGTTCATAATTCCTTCAAATCTCTTCAAAATAGATTAACTCTCGTAGTAGAAGATTACATTTGTCTGTTTAAGTTAGAGAAGAAGATGAATCATCGATCACCAGGAATGAAAATCAAATGTATTGTCAATGTCGTCAACTGTGTTGGTTCAGCTATGAATCTCATCTGAAGTGCTATCTTTACTTCCTTACTTTCTCGAGTTTCTTCCTTTTTATCAATTGACTTTTCTCGATAAAGGTGAAATCCTTTTCCAAACGAATTTATTGGTTTTACCCATATGTTTAGAATGCATAACTGGTGACATCAAGACATGTTCAATATGAAGAGATTGGCAATTAATTTTGATATAAGTCCAGGTCTCTAGGAAGCGTGAATAATTCTAGAAGCTCATGCCACACGTGTTGGACACCCCACTATCACTTCCTAACAGTTATCGACACCTTTAGCCATGTCATGTCACTTTCAAGACATCTTTCAGAAGGGTCTTTGATAACTTGAAGGCCAAATATGTCTTTTGAATGGATTCCGTTAACTGATGCTCGCGTCTTCTAATGTACTAGAGTATTACCCGTGCCCGAGGGCACTATCCCTAAGTTGGATAGTTTTTTAATTTAGAGGTGTTTTTTTTAAAATGAATTTAAAGGTGTTATCCAAAAATAATATTTACAAATGTGGTGAAAAAAGAAATAAAAAAGAACAACTTCCAATTTAGGGATGTAATTGAGAAAAACCTCTTTCATATTAGTTATGGATGTCCAAGGAGAGTGGGTAGTTAAGGATGTCCAAAGAGAGTGGGTAGTTAGAGTTGTAATAAGTAGGTGAGATCTAATGGTGGGTATAGTTTGAGATTTAGGGTAAACTTATAAAATGATCGGTTTATAATGTTCTTTGGCATAGTACAGAAGTTATTATGGTATGGGTATTTCTTTTTCCGTGTCCCTTGCTTTGCATCCCCTGAACTTTTTTGAATTCTTTATAATTGTACTTCTTAGTTATCATCATAACATAAAAAGGCATAGGAGATCAAAATCCAACTTAGTATCACCGAAAGGACCAAACAACAGATAAAAATTCAAAATAACCTTCAAATCAAAAGCTTAAGAAGAAAGTGTAGAGGCACACCTTATTACAACCCGGGACCAGATCTTGTAGAATTTTCATTCTCTCGCTTATCTTTTCTCGTCTAGCCTGTTCATCAAACAACTCCAATTAGAAATCAAAATCTAACAGTCGGTCTATACGCTTAGCATGTCAATTATGAAATTATATAATCTTGCACTTCACAAATTGTATGAATTGGGTAGTGGATAGAAGATTACTCTTTCTGCTAGACTGTGGCTGTCGGTTGCTTGACCCCTTCTCGCTCGTACGTGGATGTAATCTTGCTTAGGCGGCTCGGGCGCTTTCTTGTTCTTTTCAACTTGCTTGCTTGAATTCACTTCACCTTCTGCTTTCGGATCATGTTTCTCATCCATCGACTCCCCGCCGGTCTTAATGCGTTTACCATCAGAATTATTCTGTTAGGGTTAAAATACAAGGTAATTGCACTTAGTTAACAAATTCCAGTATATATTCCTCCTAACTAAAAAAATCGCAGTTATAGCACTAACATAATCAAATCCAGTACTACTAACATAGCTATTGCTATGTTAGTATACTATACTAGTTTACTAGTTTGTTACTAGTATAATCAAATCCAGTACTACTAAGATAGCTATTACAAATTGCAAGTAATAGCTATGTTAGTATACTAGTTTACTAGTTTGTTACTAGTATATACTAGTAACAAACTAGTAAATGGAAACGAAATGGTTGAGAAATGGAGATATACCACGCCATTGCCGGTGCTCGTGGAGGCAATTTTGCCGGAGTCATCCTCATCATCACGGCGCTTCCGAGAGCCGTGAGATCCTCCTCGCTGATCCAGAACCATCGGATCACTACCAGAACCATCTCGATTCATGGTCGCATTCTCCGCAAACTGCGCAAACTGCATCCTCCGCAAGTCCAATCCGGCGCCGGAGTCGGGGCCATTGATCGGGAAGGGCCAGATCTCGGCGAAATTGAAGGGAGCGGCGTTGCCGGACTGGAACGCCCCGTCGTGCATCATCGCCGGCGGATCCATCAACGACTAGATTCAAATCGACGGTCCAGATTCAGGCTGAGGAACACAGCGATTCGTTGATTTGTGGATTAGTCCAATAGCAGCAGCACTTGAGCTTGTTTGAGTGTTGTGGAAGGTTGGGGATGAGTAGAGAGGAAGGTGATTCAATGCGGGAGAGAGATAGAGTAGAGAGAGAGATAGAGAAGAGGGAGCAGAGAAACAGCAGAGAGATAAAGAGAGAGAGAGAGAGAGAGTGATCTCCTTCGACAGTGGAGACTGTTGGTGCGCACTGTACCCACACAGCACCATTCATATAGTAAGAGAGAGAGAGACAAATGCCTCGGGAGCTGAAAACTCAGTAGCTTTTCAGTGAGGTTTTCTCGGAGGGTCCAGCGACTGACCACAAATATATGTTTTCCTGCTCCAGGAGTACCATATACTTAAGGGCAAGTTTAGGAATGTTGCTTTGGGGGAAGAAGCTTTAAGGCCAGTTTGAGAATGCCGAATGTTTTATTTTTTTGAAAATAGGCATCATATTATTAATAAAAGAAACAAATATAGGACAAAGTGTTAAAGTTACTAACTACTATAGCTAGCATCCACAATTTGAAACTGAAAAGAAAACTAGGTAGAGCCGTAGAGGATACAATCGTTGTTGAGTGTCAAAGAACAGATTCATCATGCCTAGCAAACCCGAAGCGGTGCTGAAGAAGCTCAAAGTGTTGGAAATTAAACTTGACCAAGGATTTAGGGTAAGGGAACTTGGACAATACATAAATCGAGAGGTGGCATATTGTGATTCAACTGATTGGGTGAAGAAGACACCCGGTTTTGCTGAATTCAATCTCAGCTCAGTCGGGAATGCCATGCGGCATCATCGAAGCATACAAGAGTTTATTTTGAGGGGGGAGTCCTAAAGGTCTGGTGTCAACAAAGACAAGAAGACAGGACTACCAAAAGAAGAAGAAAAAGAAAAATCGTGGACCAGAAATCCTTAAATCGTTAGCACAATTTTGAACACAACGAGAAGCAGGGGCACCCTCAATTGAGAAGAACATATGGCAAGTATTCCCTTCCCCGCCGACTTAAACAACAAGAACACAAACAAGATCCAAACAGGGCATAAAACGAGTTGTTCGAATTGTGCAAGATTGCCCCGAGTCTTGACAATTCTAGCTAAAGGTTGTCATGGCTGATTCCGAGATTGTTGAAGCACAATCTCTGAATACTCAAGTTGACTCAGCCGATTGAAACTTAGGCCCTGGAAAACATTTGGTAATAGGGACCTACAGTTTTGAAAATTTCACCACAGAAGTATCTCCAACCAATCCATACCTACGCTATCTTAGTGAGATACTGGGAATATATTGTATGATAGGATTGCCTAGGGGCTGATGAGTACTTTCTCGACACATATTCATGAGGTTAGAGCAATACCGTTTTGAGCGCCCAAGTTGCTGATGTCGAAACTAGTTTCGAGATCGTTTCTTTGGGCAGTACCGAGGGGGTGATCTTATCACAAACATTTCATTCGATGAACAAAGGGGACAAGGAGGGTCCGGAGGACCTAGAGATGGTTTAATTGGGAACCTGTTGTATGTCCACGATGGGATCCGAACCAAATGATTACGCGAAAACTCTTTTCCCATAATGCTAAATGTTGTTGTACCATTGTTTAAGACTTGCGAGAATCTTTTTGAGAAAGGTGTTTTGAATTTTATATGTCCTCTTTTTCTTCTCGAACTTTTGACAGAAAATTCCCTCGCAGCTTCGTCTCGCTGATACTTAGCTACATGAAGTACTGGTTTTACTACTTATCGTCTTTGCAGTTTGTAAAATTGTGACACTTAAGGTCAAATTGAATTTCTCTTAGATAAGTAAATGACATTTTAGTATTTTAAGATTTCAAAAGGGGCAGTATGGTATTTTTTCCTTTGTTTTTCTTCTTTCTTTTTTATTTTTCTCTTTTCTAATTTTATGTATATTTTTATTTCTCTTAGTTAACAGCGTTTGTCAATTTGACCTAAATGTCGCAATTTTACAACTGCAAAGACGATAAGTAGTAAAAACAGTACTGCATGTAGCTAAGTATCAGCGTGACGAAGCTGCAAGGGGGTATTTCCAACTCTGACTTTTCGAAGGTGATTTGATTAACAAAAAAATGCAAGACCGAGGTAACCTTTTCATGCTCTTGTAAAGTAACATTGATCTACAGCACCTTGAAAAGATTACGAAATTTTTCATAGTTTTTTGCTAACCATGAATGTTTCGAGTAGTGAAGTGGCAAGCAAGAGCATTCTCTCACTAAAGGTTAATTTTTCTAAACATGATATTACTTTATAAATATTTCACCGTAGCTTTTACTTAAAATTTACCAAACAATGTTTTATATAAAATTCACATCAACTTTGCGCAGTAATTTTCACACATCAACTTCTAGCGCCACAATAGCATTCCTTAAGTGGCTCCAAATTTAAGAAAGTCAGTGAATTTTAAGTAAAATGTTGTTTGGTAAACATTGCATAAAATCTGAGATGAAATACTAATGCATACATTCAATGTTTGATACTTCATTTGTTTCTCTTATCTTATGCTACACAGTAGACACATAATTTTAATGCGCTCGTGTAATTGACAATTTTACCTCTACTACATGGAGCTAAACTGCATGTCCCTCTCTCTCTCTCTCTCCCCCTTCAGTTCGCGGTTACAGAGTTAGCTACAGCAAGACCAACAAGAACATACCTAAACAAGTTTCAAGATCAAAGTGTCTTGAAGCCAAATTTCTAAAAAAATTTAAATTCAAAATTAACATATTTGTGCGACTCTCTATCGCACAATGCTCTCTTTGTCACTTCGGAATTGACAATTGGATCCGATGCAATAGGATATCCAACATGATCCGACCCTAATAAAGCAGAGCCGATTCTGTCCATTCTTAAACAGATCGAATATGGATCATAGGTTTTGTGATCCGTGAAATTTGATCCGATTCAATTATGTTATTATATCTAATAAGTTCAATAATATACATATATTAATATAATTCTAAATGTAAGTTCATTATCTTTACCTTAAGTATTATCATATTGTTTACATAAGTATGTTTTTATGATAATATTGATGAATATATACTCGTAATGTGACAATTAATCTAGTCTTAATTGTAATTCATGCTTAACGTATGTTGGGCAATTATAAATATCGTTTGTTGTGATCCAATAGATAATGCGATTCGAATCAGGCAAAATTCAAATTTCAGTTTTGTTGAGTTTGACTTAGAATAAACTTGGTAATAACTTTTGGTCCAAGACAAAAACAAATAAGGAATGAAATAATTGTTTAGAGAAAAGGAATAAATTTAAAAAGAAAAAAAGGAGGTGAATTGGTCAAAGCCACCCACCCTTCAAAATCTAAGGGCGGTTGATGGCTATATATATATATATATAAGTAGTCACTTTTTGTCTTGGTTGTCATAGTGAGTACTCAGGGGCAATAATCAGTAGCGGGTCAGTAGCACTAGCACACATACGGGCATAGTCTCCAAGCAATTAGTTTGTGAGCTTTGTTCGTGTGTGTTTGTTCGTGTATGTATTCGGGTTCGGGTTTGTTTCTCTCAATAAAATTGGGTTCGGGTTGTGGAGTAGCTAGTATTCAAACTAGCGATCCACGTTAAATTTCTGTCTCTCGTTCTTTATATTTTGTTATCGTTCTTGTTTGATACCCGGATTCATCCGTTGCGTCATAACAAACTGGTATCAGAGCCAGGTTAGGTTAGGGTTTCAAACAAGAAACGATGTCGGGTGCTATGAAGATCGAGAAGTTCAGTGGGAGAAACAGTTTCAGTCTGTGGCAGATCAAGATGAAGGCGTTGTTGAAACGCGACGATCTTTGGCTGCCTCTGGCGCCCAACAAGGGAAACGTCGACACAACCACATCGGCGTATCAGAAGATGGAGGAGAAGGCGGACACAACGATCATGTTGTGTCTAACGGACGACGTGATCACCGGTGTCGCAGATCAGGAGAAGGCGGCTGCATTGTGGGTCAAGTTGGAGGAGCTCTACATGAAGAAATCCGTGGCCAACAAGTTGATGCTCAAGCAACGGCTATTCGGGTTGCGAATGTCTGAAGGTACGCAAATTAGTGATCACTTAGATGTTCTAAACACTATTCTGCTTGAATTGCGTAATAGTGAGGAGAAAATAAGTGATGAGGATGCGGCCTTAATTTTGTTGGTGTCGCTGCCTCCATCGTATGAGGGTTTCGTGCAATCTTTCATTGGTGGGAAAGATACGATAACCCTAGAACATGTCAGATCTGCTCTTCACACTAGGATTCTGAGGCACAAGGCTGCAGGAAATTCAGGTGACCATTATGCGGCTGGTTTAATGGTCAAAGCAGGAAAAGGTAAGGGATACAAAAGGTTTGCAGGATCCATCTTACCACAGGACGTTTGTGCCTACTGCAAGGAGAAAGGTCACTGGAAGAGGAAGTGTCCCAAGAAGAACCAGACGAATCTGGTTCTAGGTGGAGGGACCTCCTCCGAGGACGACCTTCTTCTCTGAGCCCCTTGGGGGCGGTTCTGGGCTCTTGGCATGGAGCATCTGGCGCGTGAGATTTCTGGCACGCGAATCGGGTTCTAGTTCTAGGCGCGAAAAGATTTCTGGCGCGCACTAAGGTTTCGGGCGCATCTGAGGCATACTGGGCGCATCTGGCATGACAATTTGTGGCACTCGTCGTCGGTGCATCTGGTCTGGACGACTTATGTGCACTTTTCATGGTGCACTGGTTCTGGCGCTGTTTGGAGCGCATCGAGAATACATTCGGTCCTGCTTTCTCAGTGGATGTATTCGAGTCTGGTTCTAGGTGGAGGCGTGCTCGTTTCAGATTCAGGGAGACGCAACTGTTCAGGTTTGAGAGAAGCATCAGTTCTGGTTCGGGGTTGCTGAGTTGATTCAAGTCAAGGTGGAGATTTGTTGAGTTTGACTTAGAATAAACTTGGTAATAACTTTTGGTTCAAGACAAAAACAAATAAGGAATGAAATAATTGTTTAGAGAAAAGGAATAAATTTAAAAAGAAAAAAAGGAGGTGAATTGGTCAAAGCTAGCCACCCTTCCAAATCTAAGGGCGGTGGATGGCTATATATATATATATATATAAGTAGTCACTTTTTGTCTTGGTTTTCATAGTGAGTACTCAGGGCAATAATCAGTATCGGGTCAGTAGCACTAGCACACATACGGGCATAGTCTCCAAGCAATTAGTTTGTGAGCTTTCTTCATGTGTGTTTGTTCGTTTATGTATTCGGGTTCGGGTTTGTTTCTCTCAATAAAATCGGGTTCGGGTTGTGGAGTAGCTAGTATTCAAACTAGCGATCCACGTTAAATTTCTGTCTCTCGTTCTTTATATTTTGTTATCGTTCTTGTTTGATACCCGGATTCATCCGCTGCGTCATAACAAGTTTAATATGATCCGAACACTTGTGGATCAGATTTGGATATGGGGTTATCCGATCCAAACGCGATCAATTGACATCCATATGGCTTTCTATCTATTTACAACAACACCATAGCAACTCAGTAACAAAAAAACAAAGTCTGTAAAAACTGGGGAAGAACATAGAAGAAGTTATGGCTTACACCCCTACCACCCCGTATTCTTCTTATCGACTGATAGGAAGAAAGATCGATATGGCACCATCAAACGCCTAGTTTATTTTTCTAATGAAGATCTCCCTCGGTCTCTTTTTCTCTCCCTCCTAATTTTACACAGGGCCGACCCATCTTCTAGACAGATTAGGTGTTCGCCTAGAGCCCGCAATTTCAAGGGGCCCCGTAGAGTGATTTGGGTCTCTTGTCCAGTGAAAGAGATATGTTAAAACAGCTTGAGTATGACGATTTGATCAGTAATTTTGTATCTATGAAAGAAAGAAAGGTAGATTTTTTTATAAATATTGTAACTTTTCTTTTTGTAGCGGGTAAGGTATTATGTCCCCCTATATTTTTTTAGGGGTTAAAAACCCGAATTATTAATAAAGTGAGGAGTATATGCCGCCCTACCGTTGATTATGTTTTTTTATTCACAAAATTATGTTAAAAGGGGCCTCACTTTCAATCCTCGCCTAGGGCCCATGAAAGTCTAGGGTCGGCCCTCATTTTACAGCAACAACGACAACAAACAATATTATCAAGAATAAAAATCAACACCAACAAAACAACCAGAACAACAACAAGAAAAATCAGCGATGACAACAACAACAACAATAATAAGAACATCTAACCAATTTACATAACAACCATGATTTTCAAACTCGCGGATGACCCGTGGGTCTAACGAGTTTACGAGTCTACATGGACAATCGGATTGATTGCTCGAAAACCCGACGGATGACAAACCCGCAGCAAACATGTGCAACCCGTCAAACACGTAGACCCGCGAGTTGAACTGCGGGTGTACCAAGTCAACTCATTTTGAAAATAGTGTATAAATTTGTTAGGTTTTGATCTTTTAGTGAACGAAAAATGGGCTATATATTCACCCATCCTCTATAGGTTTATGCTGAACCACGGATTTGAAAACCTTGGTAACAACTAATATTTTTACACATCATGTAACAACGCGAGCGGATAACTGTCCCAACAACGTCTTTACCTGTACCACCGGATAAAAATGCTTAAGCCTTGAAGGTGCTAGTAGTAATCCACAAAGTTTATCATATACCAGATACCAAACTTACAAATCTCTGATGTGGGACATGATATCACAATCTCCCAACCATAGATACTTCTAATCCACAATATCTAATGTGGGACGGGATATTACACATCAACAACAACATCAATTCATCAATTTACAGAAGAAAAAAAAGATAATAAACAACAGATGAAAAGGAACATAGAGAACACTGGAATCAATGGAAAGGAGGAAAAACACCGCCACCTCCTCCAGCTCCAGATCTGGTGATGAAAATGAGACCACGATTTGCAAATGTAATAGCCATATCTGAGAATTTGAAAGCGGAAGAGAGGAGAGAGTGAGAGAATTGAATTATTGAGAGGGAGAGTGGTGCAGAAGTAGACGATCCAGATGAGTGTCTTGTTCTTTCAATAAGGATAATGTCTTTGACCAATTTCTTGATTTTATCATAATTTGGAAAATTAGAGTTTTCAACTATAACTGTGCGGCTTGTGGACATGATTCGACAGTTGACTTTTTTATTATAAAAGGTCAGAGATATCATTTAAGGAATGCACCGAACATGAGATTACGAAACCAGCCCTATTGCTATACAAAGGAAGCTCGAAACATACCAACCAACTACTAGATGCCCCTATGACAATATAATACAGCAAAAAGATCGTAGAGGCACATACACAACTATTTGAAAACCTAGCATGTGAGTATGATACACCAAAAGAACACAAAACTATGATGAAACCATATTAGACACTGCTAACTTAGCTAGATAGTGAGCTTCCTTAACTAGATGACGCAGAACCTTCATAACTAAGCATTCCCTGAACAAGCTTAACTCCTACCATATATATGCCAAAAGAGGTGTGTCCCTATAAGAGGCCTACTCATTCCCCTGCAGGAGTTTAAAGGTAATTAGACTATCAGTATAAATAGAAATTTGAGCTAACGCATGTTGTCGAGTGAAAATTAATCCATAATAGACAGCCATAAGTTCCATCTGAAGAGCAGAGTCAATAGTGCATCAAACGAATGTGATATTCCAGGGGCCATCTGCAAGAAGATTTCCACTGCGCCAGACAACGAGGACCTGCTCCAGGCCCCTTCAACCTTTATACGAGGAAAGAACTGTGGAATGGTTGAGCAATCCTTCTGCCTGGATAGGGAGTAGATCATTTTCAGTGACTCCGGCGAAAGGATCCCTGAGGATGTGGGGTTTTGTGATAAAGCGTGATATTGACTGAGTTCGCATTTGGTTAATTGGAATAATTTGTGTGCGTAAGCGTCATACTAAGCTTATATGCTGAAGGCAGCGTGCTTCCGCATTTTCCATAACGTCCACAGCACATGAAGAACATTTTACAGATCATTTGGATGTAGGATTAAATCACGTAACCATAGGTGGACAGGTTGCTGAAGAGATACTTGGGTAACTGAAGAAATGAAGTGGGAAGAAACCCCACGAGTGACAAAAAGATGGTCCATTCTTTCTGGGCTATTGCATCCATGGGGGCAGCAGTCAGAAATGAAAGGAAACCTAAGAACAATGTTGGCTTGACATGGTAAATCTCTCCAGTGTAGGCATTTCCAAAGGCAAAGTTTGTACTTTTCTGGGATTTTCAGGCCCCAGAGCCGTCCCCATACGGGATCAGTGGAATGGGGGGAGAGAAAATACCAAGCTGGCAAGAAAACCGAGAATATTTGTGTCTCCAAGAAACGATATCCCGATTTTGCAGTGTAGGTACCAGATTTCGTGATGGGCCAAATTATTTTTTCTGGTGTTCCCGGGGGTGGAAGTTGGATACTGCATATCAGTCGTGTAATAAAAGAGGGGAAGACCCTTGAAAGGTCTACGTGTTTCCAAGATGGCTTCCCATTTGTGGTAGAAATAAATGATGAGTCTGTTAAATAATTGAGAGAATCAGAATTGAGGAATTCTGATACAGGCCGTAGGAGTAAAGGAATACACCAGTCCCGTCCAACATTTACTGAGTGTCCATTACCAATAGCCCAGGTGTCTCCCTTTTGAATAACTGCGCCCCCATTATGATTCTCTTTGCACACCATGACGATGTTTGGGGAGGTCGTAGATCAGGAATTTTAAGCGCGTTAGCCGCAAAATGAGATGGATACTTTTTCTGTATAACTGTAGATACCACAGTAGGTTTTCATGTTAGGAGTCTCCAATATGAGGATGCCTGAAAAGCCTGTTTTGCCCAATCCTGGTTATAATTGCCCATGCCTTCTTGCAATTTAGCTTTCCGAGTCAGAAATTAGGTGTATAGGATGCTTGCTAGTCGGGTTTTGCCAAAAACTTAATGCTTGGCGATTCAAGCCACTTATAGTGGTCTTTGAGAGTCCGAAGGCACTCCCAAAGTAAACTGAGAAGGATGACAGAACTTATTTAATCAGCGTAAGCCTACCTGCAAGAGATAGCAAGCGACTCTTACATGTTCCTAGTTGTGTCATATTGTGTACAAGAAAATCCTCAAGAGATAGCAAAGTTGATGGTACTGATCGGCCAAAGAAGCTTTGGAATTGTCTATTAACGATTGTAGGAGTATTTGGGCTGACGAAGAAACTAGATTTTTCAAAGTGAATTCTCCGCCCCGCAACTCTGCCAAAGGATTCGAAAGTCGTAGCTAAATGGTTACATCTGTTTAGTTATGGTTTATATAAGGGGATTGATTCTTACAAAGCAGAAAATGATTCTTACAAAGCCACTAACATTATTTATGCATATAATGACCAATGAAATTGCACAAATGATGTAGTGGCTTTGTAAGAATCATTTTCTGCTTTGTAAGAATCATTACCCTTATATAATAGCAGACAATCATCCGCAAATAACAAATGGGAGATAGGTAGAGACTGGCACGAAATTTGTATGCCTGGAATCAAGTCGTCTGAATGAAGCACATTCAAATGTGAGGATAGTGCTTGTAGGTATATAATGAAAACGTACGGGGATAGGGAATCTCCTTGCGTTAATCCTACAGATCGGGTGAATGAAGAATTGGTTTCTCCATTTACCAAGACCGAGTAAGAGATTGTGCGGATGCATTGAGAAATCAGGCGTATCCACTTAGGTGGAAACTCCATATGTCGTAAGGCGTGCTCAAGAAAATCCCAATTGAACCTGTCAAATGCCTTACTCACATCAAGCTTCAAATCCACTAGATACGCGCCAGAACGTTGGTTTTTTATTTTGGTAAAAAACTCATTTGCAAGAAGGGTGTTATCCGTGTACTGTCTTCCCGAGTAAAAGGTCGATTGGTTGGGAGATATTATGTCTGGAAGGACAAGGCGAAGCCAGTTTGCTAGCACCTTAGCAATGATTTTGTAATTATTCGTACACAAGCTAATTGGCCTGAAGTTGGCGGCAGTAGTTGGCTCATTCTCTTTAGGGATGAGCGTGATTGATGTATGGTTTACCTGTATAAGCAAATATCCAGAGTTTAGAACATATAAAACCATAGAAATGATTGACGGACCCACAATGTGCCATGCTTTCTAAAAGAAAACTGGTGGCAAGCCGTCCGAGCCAGGGACTTTCAATGGACCCATTTGAAAGACGTCCCTTTTGACCTCGTTTGTCGTAAAAGGCTGAAGAAGTAATTGTAGGTGGGCATTGGAAAGACGAGAAGTAAAGTGATTCCAGCCATCCCAGTTTGTGATCGCGCCAACCGAAGGTCTTATTGGTGTGTAAATTTTTTGGAAGTAGTGCAATATGTGTTCGCAAAGCTGCTGTTGCGAGGAAAGAGTATTTCCATCGGGAGTTTGCAGTTGCAAAATACGGTTGCGTGCTACACGGGTTTAAATTTTGCATGGAAGTAACGGGTATTTCTATCTCCTTGTAATAACCAGCGTGTTTTAGCCCTCTGAGCCCAAAGGAATTCTTCTTGATGATAGAGATCATGGAGGTCGAGCCTAGCCTGCATTTGTTGCTGGTGCCAGGAGAAATCAAGGATTGGTCCTGGTGGTGGGTTTTGGCCAAGAGAGGCTAATTTTGCTTGCGCTAAACGAATATGGTTAGTAAGAGGACTAAGACATTGCCTGCCCCATGTTTTCAATAAATTCTTGGCTATTCTACATCGTATGACCAATTGATACACGGGGGATCCAGTGAATGAGTAATTCCATGCATGTGCAATAATATAATAACAATGGTTGTGGTGAAGCCAGAAGGCCTCGAATTTAAAACCACGTGGCTTTGGCAGTTATTCCTTTTGCACATTTAACAAACATGGTCCATGGTCTGAACCCATAATTAGTAAATTGAGCAGATAGGAACCTATATGAGTAGCAAACCATTGGGGGTTTTCAAATGCGCGATCCAGCCGTTCATATGTGCAATTGCTAGAGCGATTACTTGTCCATATAAACCGGGAGTTAACAAATTTGACTTCTTGGAGATTGCAGTAATTTAGAAATTCGCGAAAAGCAGTCGCACCAGGAATGTAATGATGGTAATGTGGGGACTTACTTAGGTTATCAGATTGCGACAAAATCTTATTGAAGTCCCCTATACATAAGATCGGGTCAGTATGACCATTTAGGATTCCTTCTATAGAAGCCCTAGTCTGTGGTCGTTGAGTAATAGAAGGTGCTCCGTAAACACAAGCTAAGACCCATGAACCCAAGTTTGTGGTAATAGACCCAAGGATGATGTTCTCAGATTTAAATAAAAAAAAAACAAACAAAATATATAGGGGCCCTCCAAGCAACTAGCAAACCACCACTATGTCCATTACTGTCAATACCGTCCGAGAATGGAAAACCCCACCGTGTGGAAAAGTCAGCGGCTATCGACACAAGTGATTTGGTTTCGGAGAGGAAAAGAAACTGTGATTTATAATCATGGACAGTTTGGCGCGTGGTATGAATTGCCAGGGGATGTCCTAATTCCTGGCGATTCCACGCCATTATCGTCACTGCGACAACCGTGACCGTTGTGGGACAGTCAAGGGGAACCCATTTGAAGTGTCTTTTGGAGATTTATATGCCATAGACAAGCTTGTAAAGGATGTCTGGAAAGAAAGATTCGAGTTTTTAATAAAAAACTTTATGCTTACCAGAGGTTGATGGAGAGATAGAAGCTTTAGCTGTAGTCCTCTTGACTCCCCTGATACAAAATGGAATTGGGGGTGAACTTCATCCCTTTTTGTAATTTAGCACGATGGTTGCGCTTGCGTTTGAGGCCACGAGGCTGATGAATTTCTTCACCAAAGCCCAGGCCCCATTTTCATTGCTGAGAACTGGGCCGTAATCACTCGCATATTCTCTCCTTGGACTGAATCCTACTTATCGCAATTGACGCCGGAAAAGACGACCAAAACCACAATGGAATGCCGCTATATTCGCATGTGATTATCGTCCACTGTCTCGGAGATGGTACGCACCGTCTTCCGGGCCTTAGGTCGGAGAAGGCTGATTAGAGAGCCCATGTTGGGAAATCCAGAGAGTGTGTGACGGAGGGAGTTGGGTATGGGCTTTGTCAAAGGGCCAAATAAGAGAGAAAGAAGACCATTTGAAAGTTGGTGGTTGGGCTTAATGACCAAGACCACAGAGATATTACATAATTGGACCCAGTACAACAGTGGGTAAAAATTAATGAAGGTTACCCATGACAATTGGTGGGATAAGTCAACAGAGAGGAGTGGGTATGTTGGATACGCAACACACGGGTGGGAAAGAGTGATCCCACCACGTGTTGTATTTGTGTGTGAATTTGGTTTAGATATTGCTTCACAATCATTATCCTCAGTAGATTCATTCAAATCAAATGCAGTAATTGAATTGAATTCTTCTATTAAAATACTCGCACATGTTCTTTAGAGGGATCCGCTCGATCCACGTGGCGTGCTGTCAAATCCACGATAAGAGGAAAAGCTCCCCTCGGCCAGAGTGTCATCCGACAAATATGGCAAGGTTAACGGAGTGGAAGCTGGGTCCACTGGCGAGTCATGATTGTTCCGAGAAACTGCTCGAGGAGTTTGTGGGTGGTTTTTCATGAGATCTTGTGGTATTTCATCAACTGCAGGGACACCAAAGAGTAGTGCGTGCTCCATCTCCGCCGCAACCGAAGCTTCATCCTCCGGTGGAGGAGACTATATGAATTGTGTGCTCCGAGGGTTCAAACTCCATATCCTCTGTGAGGTTGTCAAATGTAGGGATTTAAGGGGCCGACGACACCACCAGAGATGGGAGTGGCTGCCATAAATACCAGCGATGGGCTCCACATGGTTCTTACTACCATTCTATGCGTGATGGTCCATCCACATATCCCACATAAATGCGAGTTGTACGGTCTAAATTCACATTTGAAACATTTCAGAGAAATCGTGTATAAAGTGGTGCTTGCTGATAATGGTGGATGGTGACGCCAAACCGATCAACCATGGATTCAAGGCGAAGCCAGTGTTGATTCATCGCCGATGTGGGAGAGAGAGTACAGTAAAACTCTGTATGTCCAGTCTTACCGCATCTATAACATAAGCGATAAACATTTTCATAACTAAAGTAGAGGAAGACACATTCACCATTGTCCATTTTCAGAGTGACTCCTGGTAGCAGAGCTTGTCGAATATCTAACTGAACTAGGGCCTTCATTGAACGTTGGAGTCCTCCAGATATTGTGAGAGGGTGAAAGAGAAGAAACCCCCTGACCATATCACCCAATATGTGAGCTACTTGAAGGATAATGTAATCTTATGGGACATTATTGATTGTTAGCCAGAACGTTGCCGTGAACATATTGTCTTGGGAGTAAATGGAATTGGGCTGCCATTGACAAAGGAAGACTAGAGCTCCTAACACGTTGACCGTACGCAAACGGGCTAAGTCTTCTCTGTCACGGTCGTTGAAAAATTCCACCCAAAATTAGTCATGTTACCTCCCAAGCTTAGACCTTCAAAGGTGGTTCTTCAAGCTTCCAATAGGTGTTCATCGCTGTTTCTAGTTGGAAAGTTGTAAGATGGCTTTCATCTTTGACATAAGCCACAAGGAAGCATTTGCGGTTCAAATGACGAACTTCACGGAAGTTGTCGTCGGAGGGAAAGAGTCCTGGAGTGACTAGGTAATGGTTGTTGTATGCGTAGATGCCGGGGGTTTGATACTCCGGTGTTTGCATGGTGGAGGTAAAACAGAGTAGTGTGAGTGTTGAGAGCAGATTGAAGAATGAAGAGAAACATAGAGAAAATTAAAGAGAGAAATTAGAGAGAGAAAGTCAAGTCGACTCTTAGCAATAACATTAGTTGTATGACAGTTGATTGATTACTGAATTTTTTTTAGTTTGCTCTTGGGTTATGCCTTTTTGTTCATCGTTTCTGCTGCGTTGATCCTTCGCCATGATTAAATTTGGCATCATTTAGACTGATTAGCTAGGTTATACTTATCGTTTGTAGACAAAATGGAGGTACACACCACAAGGAGCGCAAACACAATTGTTGAGGGCGAATTTGATAAAAGACATATAATAAATGCACGTACAAAATTAGGTTGAAGTTTAGAATGGACTGATCCAGGAGTTTGTTGGATAACTAGTTACTAAAAGCGTTGGTTAATGATGATGACATTTTGCAATCTTTGGATGTGTAGTAATGAAATGGATGGTGATGGAAGTTGGGGACTAATGATAGTTTAGGACTTGGATAATCCTACCTATAAGCTCATGACTTGTGAGTTGATATGGATCTAGATTCTTATTTGTAGCATTAAATGCCACCATCTTAGGAGAAGTTATTTATTGCTGCAGGAGCAAAACCACCGGGTGTAGTAGTAGGTCTGAAATGTGAAATGTTTGACCATATTTAAATATCACATTACCGGTTTAATTTTTAAATAAAGTAGAAGTTTTAAAATATATGATTGTGTAAAAATTGTGCAAATGAATGCTAACTCTGTGAAATTAGAGCGTCCCTTGTGTGAGGTTCCGGATTCGAACCTGGTTATGATGTACTTCTAAAAAAAGATTACGGAAATTATTTATGATTGTATTTTTAGTTTTAAGAAGCTATACAACTTTTTTGTCATATACATATAACAACTAGTCGAGGATCTAGGCGAGAGTAGTCGAGGCCGTGTGCCCAATAGAGTTACGAAAATTCGTTACCCCATTCTTTGTGGTAGCTAGTAAGTGCTAGTTCACGTGGTTAGAATCATGATAATTAAGGCAAACAACTCTCAAATTCGAAACTACAGCAAAATAAGAATTCTTGTTTATCATCTCCAAAGACTATGAAGATTCAATTCAATTCATGCAAACAAACATAATTATTACCATCGAGGAAAGACTTATAAATTCTCTCTAAAAAAGACCTATAAATTTCACAAAACTATGTCTGATTTCATTTCTTTTTTTAATCAACAATAAAAAAGAATGAAGTTTCCTAAACTTCTCACCACCAAATTAAGCGATCGCGCTTGTCAACATAAAGAATCAAACGACCACGGATCACAACTATCACTCCAGTTTTTTTGTGGAAATATACTTTTCATACCTATTTCAATTCTCACCCAACCAAACAATGTGGGATGTTTCAATCAAAAAATAAAATAAATATTGAGATAAATAGATAAACTGTGGAATGTCACATTGACAAGATAGCCCAGACACCTTAAAGATGACCCCATTGGCCTAACATCAGTTTTTTTGCAGCTGTCAATGATAAATGCAAGTACCTCCTTTTCAATTTTTTGTCAAAAGTGGCTTTGAAGGTTGTTAGTGCAGTTTATAAATGCAGGTCATCCCAATTAATTCGAGTCCTTCTACTCCAATTTTATGAGAGCTTCTCAAACGATCTTAGAATTGCTAACACAATGCTCTTTCAAACAGTATGATTTTGAAATTTACACATACCGTACGTCGTAACACTCGGATTTTTAATATTGCTCAGTGATATATCAACATCTCAATAGAGATGGACAGCTTTCCAATTTTATACCCTCTCTTTTGGGTTAGACACATCTTATCATCATAAAGTTTTCATACCCAATTCAATTTCAAGTAAATAGGGATTTTCCTTTAATTAAAATTCACGTGTTTATTTTTGAACCGGAGATTGTCATCCCTTTGACGTGGACTATTCTAGAGAAGGCCGAGAAACTATGGGTTGCACAACGAGCACTATACTACAAAATAGTCTTTGTTTGGATAAAATAGTGTGACGCTATAAGAATATAAATTATTATAATAAGTGAGTGAATTGAGAAGAAAAACATAAAAAGTATAAGATAGTATATATCTTTTTATCTGTCTTTTTGTGTATGAGATAGAAGCTTACAATCACCCAACAACGAGCATTTACATCATAAACACGACAGATTTGCCAATTAAGTACTACCTCAGTTTCTTCTCTATAGTACCGGTTTGACTTTTTGACTCGTATTTGGGTCACTTTGACCGGGTGATTTGGATGGCAAAACGATGCGATTTTATAATAATTATTTCTCCGTGTTATAGAGCAACTTTTACTCTACAACACCATGAAAAAATCATCAAAAATTTACATCATTTTGCTATCCTAATCACCGGGTCAAAGTGACCCAGTGAATAGTGGTAAAAGTCAAAGTGGTGTGATAGAGAAGACACGGAGGTAGTATTTTGTAGTTGCACTGTTGTAAATATTTATAAGAGAAATTGTTTCATGAAATGCAGAAGTTGTGTGAGAAACTTCTTAAACAATTTTACAATGGGAAGTTTAGTTGTGACTTAGAGTTGTAGAATGATGTAATATAGATTCTTTTAAAGACGGTATTTTTAGTAGACAGTACAAAATATAGATTATTCTAAATACAACAACGATGCTTTTATTTAAAAAATGTAATGACGAAGTTTTTTCTATTATCCTTCTTCATTTTATTAGAAAATAAGGGGAGAGAGAGTTGTGTTAGGCTTACTTTCTACGAAATTAATTGATTTGGGCTGTATTTAGGCATGTGGGAAATTAGTACAAAATCATTCACTGTCACTGACGAACTTGTGTTTTGGAAGGCAACACGTGTAAAACACGAATTATGTCTTCTGTGGGGTCATAGGATTGTGTCATGTGATGAATTACCAAAAATGGTAATATGCTTGGTGTACTTTAAGGTTTGGGGATGGCTTCTGTTATTTGGCCAGTTTGAGTAGAGCAGTCATTTCTGGAGTGTCGTGGGCATCAGAACAAAGTTGGATAAGAGATAAGAAACTCATTTTGATGTAGACTATTGCATAGTTGCGCTTATTTGCAGGTTAGAGCATGTTTATATATCAAATTTTTACAAATTTATTTTAAGACATTGTTGACGCTGTAATTATTTATAAGAGGGATAACATATTATTATAAAATGCAATGAAAACCAAATTAAGAGCTTTGATCTACTTAGGGCGGTTTTTCTAGTGAGTTTAATGCAATGTTGCAAGTACGCCAGAGGAAACATATTGTATAGACGGCAATACAAACACTAAATTTAGGATTTTGATCTGTGTGTATGATTTTTGCTACAATCTTTGATAAGACTAATTCATTAGGCATACGATATAGTGCACATTGAGTAGCATTGGAACAGACGTTAACGTATTACATCAACTGTATTTCTTTATTAAAATACGTGAATCATAAATAATTCTTCAAAGAAATTAGATGTCGCATCACGTCTATGTGTGCACAAATGTAATAAATTGTGTACTAACTATAACTCGCGAATAGGGGTTAGGTTTGGGTGGCCAAAGGGTTGAAAACTCGCGCTTAACAACTCAAAAGAAAGTGTCTTGTTTGGTATCACTTAAAAATTAAAAAATTGATTGACAATAATTTGCTCGAAAAATGCAGTTGAATTGATCAAAATTTGTTTGGCATGCACTGAATTTATAGATAATTAATTGGGTAAAAGACACTGACCACCCTTGAGTTTAGGAAAAATTTTACCCCGCTACCTTGAGTTTTGGATAAAGACACTCTGCACCCCTGTAACTGACAGACTCTAACGGCCGTATAGAAAATATAATCTTACCCTTAACTTTAGAACAATATTACATCTATATATATTCTCAATTCTTCACCCACTCATTCTAACCCTAATCCCTCTCTCTCTCTCTCTTCCCCTCTTTCTCTCAGCCGCCTCCCTCCCTTTCTATGTTCCCACCTCCTCCATATACCGTTCAACGGAAGAACTCTGCAATTGCAAGAATTTAATTCGAAATGGTTGCCAGTAGTAACTTCCATATCTCTTCCATCTCTCTAACCCTGTGAATCATCATTCCTAACCCTCAATTTCTCTATCAATTTCCCATCGCTTCCGATGGCGACGGACACCAATACAGCGGTTCCCCTTCTGCGGCCGCGTCAGGAGGACTCCACGGCGGTGAGAGCACCCTATTAGGGCGATCCACGGGAAGGAGAGGTCCCTCGATGCTTGTTCGCGAGACGGCGGGGAGGGAGCTCGAGGATCGCCGCGCCGATCGGGGATACTTCAAGCCCGTGGTGGCGCTGGACATGATGTGGAGCTTGGCCTTCGTCGCGCTCGAATGTCCTGGTCAAGGTTTGGATCTCGCGACGAAGAGGAAGGTTTGGGCTCCGACCCACGCCTTGATGGAAATGACGGCGAAGATGAGGATAGTGCAGGAGCTTCTGGGGGTGGCGGGAGCGGAGATGAGGATAGTGAGGCCGTTTCTTCTCCCTTTTCTTCTTCTTCGTTGTCCAAAAAAAATCCTAACTTTCAGTAACTTTTTTTTTAGGGAAACTTTCAGTAACAATTAAGTCATTTCGGATGGTCGGTGAATTTTAATGATTTGGGTTGGTGAATCAATGGAAGAAAGATGAGACGGACAGGGAGAAATTTGGGGTTTAGAGAAGAAATGAATAGATGGGGACTATGCAGGGCTTTGTGGTGTGCCCTAGCTTGATAACAGTGGGGAAATGAGAAAAGAGTTTGGATGGAGTATGTGAAGTTTAGAGGCAGATTAAGATTATATTTTTAGTGATTTTGTTGTTTGATTGGTGAATAGAATATGTTAAACAAAGTATGGGTTGGTTAATATATTTGTATGTTCTTGATGTTCTTGATTTTTAAATTCAAAGTGGAATATGTTTTTGGTGTTGTTGATATATTTTTGGTGGTGTGTTCTTGATGATCTTGATGGTGTTCTTGATGATAAACATTGGCGAAAGATTCAACAAATACACAGGAGTAATATGGTCCAAAAAAGTTCAATCACCCACTTTTCTAACAGAATGTGACAGACGGGTGCTAAGTGTCTACGGAATATTCCGTTAATTGGGTGCGGAGTGTCTTTATCCAAAACCCAGGATAGCGGGATGAAATTTTCCCTAAACTCAGGGGTGGTCAGTGTCTTTTACCCTAATTAATTTGATCAATCTAACAAAATTTAAAGAACTCTAGATTCATATAACGTATTAGTGAACATTGGCCATCTTCATGTAATTTTTTTTAAATTATTTTCTCTGAAAATATTTTGCTGCAAAGTCCCCAAAATCTAAAAATTCTACTAATTGTCCTGAAATTATTTTAACCTCCAGATTTTCAACTTAAAAACGTGTGCCAAAACAAATGAATTTGTCTAAACATATAAATTTTAGTCTAAACATATAAATATAATGAACTTCCATATTGATAGGTGGACTGAAGTTTTTTCTTCAAAATACTACTACTAGCTGGGTGTTACGTGTAGTAGATACCACTTTGCATAACTTGCGTTCAAACTCTACTATAACTTACTGGTACAAGGTAATAATTGGCGCTTATTTAAATAGTATATTGTCACTCCGTACAACTAATTTAGTACCATGTCAACATCGAGTAGGCCAATTCAGTTTTAGTACCATGAGCGGATTCATACGTTATTGTTCTCATTTAACTTTTTCAAGATTATATTTTTATTGTTAATTTATTTAGTTTTCTTACTCATAGAAGATTGCACTATACTCCCTCCGTCCCAGTCATTTCTTGAACTTTTATGAAAATTGTTTTATTAAATGCATGAAAAGTCCGGGAATAGCCCCAATAAGTGAGGGTAAGATAGTATTTTAACTGGAAAATATTACTTTTTTAAAGGGTAAGATGATATTTTTCTTATAAAAAGTTGACAGAAAATGAAAGTTTACAGAATTGGTTGGGACGTCTAGGAAAGAAAAATTTAAAAAATTGGTTGGAACTTGGAACGGAAGGAATACCTTCTACTAAAGTATACAAAAAATATATTTTATCTTTGTATCTGTTTGACTTTTCAGTTTAACCTCAACTCTAACCAATTGCAGAATCCGGGCTTTTCAGAAGCACTATTTTTTTTTATTTTTTTTTTTTTTAAAGTTGGAAAACCCAGAAGTGCTACTTGTGCGCGAGACGATACTGAAATCTGATTGATAAAAAGATGAAAATCAACACAACTAGTGTTCTAAACAATCATGAACAATATCATGAGAGTACATTACTTCCAAAAATAATGATTGCATGGAAGACCAACCAATACACTGCCCTTGGGAATGCTTGTGCTGGGCCTGTGAGATAGAGATTGCCAGCTGCAGTTGAAGTGGCCCATTTGCTTCACTACATAGCAAAGCCAGTTGGTACTAGTACTACTGTTGGGCAACAAAGAGGACCATCAAGAACCCAATTATTTGAAAGGTTGACATCCCTACTCTTGTAGGGCTCATCCCTCTCAATTCCTCCTGAATCATCCCATTTTATCAGTTTGTCTTGTTAGAATTAGATAAATACTATATGTACCCTAAACTTTTTTTTTGATGGAAAGGATTTATATTACCAAACAAAACAGAAACATTACAACTGAGCACAATCAAGTGCTATAGCTCTCAAAACTCTCTCAGGTAGGGAGCTCACCTCCATCCCTCCTGAAACTCTAGCTACTCTAGCCCAGTTTGCAATCTCATGAGCTACATCATTACTAACTCTAGGGCAAAAATTAAAACAAAATCTAGTATCAAAATTTGGCAAATTCTGCAATCCTAACTGTCTATTCTTCCACTTCCAATGTGCTGCACCTTTCTTGTTAAAAGCCCTGATCACAACTTCAGCATCTGACTCAATGCAAACTTTAACCCCAGCATCCACACAATCAATCAATTTGATAATTGCTAGTTCTATGGCTGAAAACTCAGCTTCCTCAATGTCTAGATTTTCAGCATATCTTCCATCCACAAATAGGACTTCACCTCTGTAATTTCTTCCAACTATTCCAATGCCAACCAAATTCTTCTTGATACTAGCATCACAATTCACCTTTATATTGATCCTTTCTGGGGGAATCCATCCCACATAATTGGAACTCTTCACAGATTCAAAATGTTGATCTTGCACCTCAACCCCCACTGTCTCCATGTAGCTATTGGTTATTTCTTGGATTACAACCTCCATGGGTTTGAAAATCTTCTTAGCCCATCTCTCATTCCTGACCCTCCAAATCTTACTCAAAATGATAGCAGCCATGGTTTGTAGCTTAAAACCATTAATCACTTCCACATCATGATTCCAAAATAAGAACTTGAACCAGTCCTCCATTTTTGTGAACTGAATTTGTTCAGTTCTTAAACCTATGCATCTGAACCATACTGCTCTTGCATAATGACATTGAAAAAACACATGTACCTCAGTTTCAGCTTGATTTTGGCAAAAGTTGCAGGTGTCATCCACTTCCCAAAGCCTCTTCTTTAAGTTGGATCTTGTTGGGAGAGCTTGAGCTAGAATTCTCCAGATGTGCATCTTCAACCTTGGATGGATCTTCAGTTTCCATAATCTACCCCAAATTTTCATTTCTCCCCTTTCTCTTTTCTTCTCATAATCTGAACTCAGAAATTGTAGAAAGATTTGACAGAGATTTTCCCATCTCTAGAATATGGCCAGTACCAGCAATCTAGCACATCATTAACTGGAATAGCTAGTTTAACTATCTCTTTAATTTCCTCTTCATGCATCCACTCTTCCATAAGAGATCTATTCCAAGATCTTGATTCCCTACATAATAACTCCTCCACCATTTTGGGTGCATAAGTGATGTCATCAGGGGGTTTGGGTTTTGAATTTTCTAAGTTTGGCACCCATGGATCTTGTCAAATGTGAATGTTTTTACCATTTCCCACACTTAAACAAGCATGGTCAATTAGCAGATCCCTACAATGCAGCATTCCTTTCCAGAAATATGAATCTGAACTCCTCTTTTCCACCTTTTGAAAATCCAAGATTCTGCAATACTTATCCAGAAGCATTCTAACCCACATCTTGTTTTCATTGTTCCAAAGCTGCCAAGTTAACTTTGAAAGCATTGCCAAATTTTGCTTCTTTGCTTCTTTGAACCCCAGCCCCCCATCTTTAGGATTTTTGCACAAAAAGTCCCAGCACTTGTAATAAATTGGTTTATTACCTTGTTGATTTGTTCCCCACCAAAATTCTGCACTCTTAGCATTGAACCAATTATTGTTATTATCTGGTAACTTGTAGACTGACATCAGATAGTTAGGGAGATTCGGTAATACCACATTGATCAACACTTTCCTTGCTGCATGGGACAGCAATTTCCTCTTCCACCCAGCTGTAATGTTGTTAAATTTCTCCATAGACTCCCTGAAAGACACTTTTTTAGAAGCTTTGATGAACATTGGGAGGCCTAGGTATACTGCATCTTTGGTACCACCCTTGAGCTGCATTGTTTCCTTAATTTGCCTTCTAGTATCCCTCTGTGTGTTTTTGCTAAAGAAAATACTGGATTTAATCTTGTTCATCTTCTGACCAGAAATCTCCTCATAAAGCTGGAGAGCTATGTTGACATAGCTAGCTTCTTCCTTGTCAGCTCTTGTCATGACTAACAAGTCATCAGCAAAGCAAAGATGGCTAATGGCTGGGCAATTTTTGGAGATTTTGATTCCTTTTATCCACTTTTCATCAGCAGCAACATTTAGAATCCTTGATAACATTTCAGCACAGAGAATGAAGATTGTTGGAGACATAGGATCACCTTGTCTAATCCCTCTTGAGGCCCCAAATTTACCAAAAACACCCCCATTCAATAATATTGAATAGTTGACAGTAGTAATGCATGTCATGATTCTATTGATGAAAGTAGTAGGGAAACCAAACTGATGATGCAATTATATATGTGGATTTGAACCATGTGGAATTGTAATTATTTTTAGTAATATATATTAAATTTTATTGTTTTATTAGAATGCTCATAAGGGTGCCGATATACTGTCCAAATTTTAAAGGTTGTACAATATTTACTGCATTCCTAGCTACTAAATGAGGTACATGCATTTATGACCTACAAACTTTTATCACAAAGCAGTAGCACTTGCAGTTTTCCCACAACAATTCGGAAGATGGGTATCATTGGCGCTGCATACTCGTCTCGTCGATTTCAATTGGATTTTGTCGTGCGCAGCTAGCTAGAGGGTACATTTAACGTATATAATATTATTATTTTTAGAAAACTTGTGAACAAATATAAATGGGCTACATGGCCCGAAAGGGACCAGCAAGTACATTAATAGCCCAAATGAGCGTTTGGCCATAATAAGTAAAAAAGGTAAGTTACAGATAGGTGACCTGTGTTTTAAGCTCGGTTCTGATAGGTGACCCGTGGTTTAAAAAGTTTCACTTAACTAACATGTGGTTTGCTCCGTATTTCAGATACGTTTTCCGTCTAGAATTCCGTCAATAGTTAAAAGATTAATTACATGTTACCCCCATGTGTGGTCAAGAAAGGAAGGATTAATTACACTCCCCTCAATGAAACTTGAAGACTGTTGCTGCTTCTGTCAAGAAGGGACAGAAACCCCAGAACATGTTCTCTTCCACTGCCCAATCTCGGCCGCAGTTTGGGAATCAAAGCTGTGTAAGGGTCTCCTGGAGAATACAACAGCAAGAGCATCAGAAAGAGTTCAAGCAGATATAAACCGGCTTTCAGGCGAAAAGTTAAAGAATTATTGCATCATCTTATGGGCAATTTGGCAGAGTAGAAATTCTAAGAGATTCTCAAGAGCAGAGATGAACACCGATACAATCATGCAACTAATCCACCGGAAGATTCAAGACCAAGAGATCAGAAAAGATGTAATACTTAGCTTGGAAGTCCGAGAGCCGAGACCTAAGAGCACAGCAGATGACGATGACCGGCTAATTCTCCAATTCGACGGCGGATGGGACCCAAAATCCAAGATTGCCACGGCCGGAGCAATTCTCAGAAACAGATCTGGTAAAGGCCTGATGGCCTGCGCCTCAAAGACACTAAGCTGTGAGAGTGCTCGAATTGCAGAATCCATAGCGTGCAACAGAGCGCTAAAAGAAGGTATTAGATGGAAGAACCACCGGATTTTGTTGATCGGAGACTCGACTCAAGTGGTTGGCGATCTGAGAGAGGCGATGCAAGGAAGACGGAAGAAAGAAGAAGGGGAAATGAAGGAGCTTATCACCGAAGCACTCCACCTGCTTAGTCAATTCTCGGAGATTGAAGTTGACACCTGGGGACGAGACCTAAACCGCGTGGCTCATCAGCTCGCGTGCCACGCGTATTACGAGGAAAATAATTGTTTATGGCTGGAACAATTCCCCAGTTGGTTGAACAGATATTTAGAAAAAGATGTTTTTCCAATACCAAGTCAAGTTGCTATGAGTAAATGAAATTGCCAGTTTTCTCAAAAAAAAAAAAAATTACACTCCCCTCCCCAGTTTGAAAAATACCAATAACCTCATCACCACAAAAACCACAACCTGTCAAAACTCAAAACTAGCATAAAGGGAACAAATTCAGAATTTTCTAGTAACAAAATTCACCTATCCAACAACAAATCAAGATAATTCAGACATCAAATCAAATCAATCTCCAAAATTTATGATCCACACCATTATTAAGCCTAATTCAAATTGAACTCTCTCAATCAATCGGATTTCGGGGTGAAAATAGAATTGAGAAAGTCCAAAAATTGGTCCTTTATGATTTTCTGACATTTTCTTGACCAATTTGATGATAGTTGGAAATGAGTGATAGGTTTGAAGTTTTTTCACTATTTCTGATTTCTGTGAGTAGTGAAAAATTAAGGTTCTTTGTTGCTTTGATGTTCAAAGAAGCAAAGCAAGGAGGGTGAAATTGAGAAGAAGAGGGAGAGACAAAGAAGGAGACATAGAAGATGGAGAGAAGTAGAGAATAATCTGCCCAAACTCAGATCGACAACAACGAAGAGGAAGAAGAAACGGCATCACCCGCATCGTCGTCATTGGCGTCCTCCAGACGTTGTGTTCTTCTTCCTCCCCTTCTGTCTCTTCTTCCTTTGGTCCGAAATCCCCAACAAGTCTCTCTCTATTCTCTCTCCTATTCCTCATGTGTTCTGTCTCATGTATTATATGTCCGTCAAAATTGTTGGAGAAGAAGACTAGCGGTATGCATATTCTATTCCATATATGTTTCTTTACTTTCGGTTGTAACATAACTCCTGTTTCAGAGCTCTGTTACTTGTTTGTTATAACCTGTGGGTATTCGAGCAAGAACGACGAAAGCAAATCAAGAACGAGACAGATATTTAACGTGGTTCACTAACGAATTCGTAACGAACCCGCTAGCTAATCCACGGCCAGAACCAGATATTTTATTGAGAAGAGAACCCGATTACAATGCATGTCGTGGCCGTGTGGCCACGGCGGCCACCCCGATTACGCCCACGCACACACACAAAACAAACTCTCAAAGAGCTATTACTCTCAGAGTACTACAATCCGAATCGTCCCTCTGTGTGTTAATGCCCAATACCAAAACATGTGAACCATATATATATAGTGGTGTAGAGGGTGCTTCATGTTGGAAGTCACAAGTCCCTTTATGGAAAGAACTTGGCCTCCAATCCAAAACAAAACATAGCCAACCCACCTCACCACCTTTGACTTTGACCATTCCCTAATTCAAACTTTCCAAAATTGATTGCAAGTCAAAACCCAACACTTTCTTTTTTTTTCTTGTTCATTTTCTCATGAGTGTTCTTTTTCTTCTTCTCACTCTTGAAAGAATTTTGATAAATTTAGGCAGGCTTTATAATTTCTTATAAGTGTTTTAACATATTTCTGGACGGAAAAGTTTAGTGATAGACGGAACAAATCACTGGTCGGTTAAGTGAAACTTTTCAAACAACGGATCCCTTATCAGAATCGAGTCTAATTCACAAGTCGCCTATCTGTAATTTAGCCTAAGAAAAATAATTTTCTAAAAGGGCTTGATGAGCAAAATATGAGTCGATATGTTTGTTTCCCTACCAATGTGGGTAGATCAACATATTAGAAAGTGGAAGCCACATTAATACGGTGTGGGATAACCTGTTTTCTCTTAAAGCTCTTCCTCTTCTCCCTCTGCCCTCTTCTAACCCGTGAATCCGATTCTAAGCACACAGAAGGGAACTTCAGTTCTTGAGATAATTGGAGACCCTCCAACACCGCTTCAATTTTCGCTGCCAGCGGGCAAGAGTGGTGAATCAAACTTTTGTGTCTTCCAGCAATGAAATTTTCGATCGAATCCCTCATAACACATTAGACGCTGGTAAAGACATCGGTTTCCTTCCAAGTCGCATCTGAGTTGACATTCATAATACCTTCCAATGGCCTCGACTAGGTTTGCTTCTCCATCTCCGGCAAGTGGTGCAAGACACGAATATGATCCGGCTTGTACTTAACCAAGTACTCAAGGCCTTTCTTGACTAATTCTTCATCCCCTTCCCATTATTTGTAAATATGATGCTATTCTTATTTTACGAAATTGACCATAAAATTATCGCAAATTTCCCACATACTTCTACGGGTTGTTGTTGAAGAACGGCCGCGATCCATTCTCTGACCGATTCTCTTCTTGCTGACAGGAAAGCCTCTCCCAATCCCAACTCCCATAGTTGTAACAGCAAAGCGTGCAAGGCAGTTAATGCCACCACTCCCAACCTTCCCTTCCTTCTTGGACAAATCTGTTGCCTTGAGTGTGCTTGAGACCGCGATACTCTTTCCATTATCCAGGGCCAAAGATTTTGAAGAGGCAATCTTTAGGGGTTCCGTTAGTGGGTTTTATAAAGTAGTCAATACTTTCGTACCACTGGTATTATGAATCTCTTCGCCTTCCATTGAAATTTCAAAACCATTCTCCTCGTCACTGAATCCCCAATCCGAACCAACATCAGGCCGACCATCATCCCTCCTTCGCTCCTTTGGGAACGGTGCTGGCTTTGGTTTGTTCTGATTACTATTGGTGTTGCCTTTTAATGGTTGTTTATTCCTCGTCGGAGGTCAAATAAATTAACCAATCTCCAAATATCGGGTCAACTTGCTCCTTCTGTTCATTAGTAATTGCCTTGCACGCTTCACGATAATGAGTAAATCGACCACACCAGGAACAAACGCTTGGGATGCGTTCATATTTGTATTCAAGCCATATTTTTTCTCCAAAAACGTTGATGAAGCCGCACTAAATAGGGAGTTGTTTACATCAAGACGAACATTGACTCTCATATAGCCACCCCCTACTCACGTCGGTACTCTTGGATTATTTTCAAGGATACCCCATCGTTTGAATATGAGGAGATTCTCGACTTGGACCCAACCGAAAATCATCTCGAATTTAAAATTGTTAATTTTGGCACTAGCTACCCACAACTACATGAGTAGAATACTGCCATCAAAGATCCAAGGCCCACCGACAAGTATTTTCTCCATTGAAGGCTTTGATGAAAAACTTGATAGTAAACCTCTTTAGTATTATTTCATGGATGCATGTATCGTCATCTTCAGTCTATAACTTCCCAAATAATCACTGCCCACACATTGAAAGACACTCGTCGTATGAACATACCTATCAAGCACGAACCAAGCTTCTCGATGGCTTCGAGGCACCGTTCTTACTCAAACTCCACTATATCCTCCTCGTCCGGAGAGAAAAGGGGTGTGCGCCGCGTCCAACCTATCTCCCATGGGTACTCGTAGATCGGTCGAACCGTCTTCAATTATAGGGTTTGTCTTGGGGGTTCAGCTTTCATCCGGTTGCAATCTATGTGGTTTCTGTACAATTCCAATCGGGTAGAGATTACTGAGCCACGTGGGAAAACGCTGACAACATTTTAAACAAAAAAATTGTTTACTTTTGCCTCTCAAGCGCATTGCACCGTCTCGTGTCTCCCCATTATCTTCTCTTCCCTTCTCCTCTGCTTCTCTCTCTCTTAAATCTCTCTCGTTCATGATTCCCGGCGTTGCCATCTCTCCTCTATCTCTGGACATTCCATGCTCTTTGCTCTATCTCTCATGCCATCTCTTCTTGGCAGGAGTTTATGTTCTTCATCATCTTTGCATGCCCAGTTGAGGGTTGCCCCTTCACATAAACGATCACGTATTTTAGAGACCACCAAGAGTTCTACGAGCACTACAACTAACGAGATAATACAAAAACAAAACAGTGGAGAATGTTCACCGCCAACAAAAGTTCTTCTTCGAGAACTTTGATTTGTATGGGTCAAAATGTCTCTCTTGAAATTGACAACCAATTAGATAGGGTAAGTAGGGTAATGGTCGAAATCCGAAACTTGAACTCTACATCTATGAAAATGAGATTGAAGATGGAAATCATGGAGATTAGAGACATGAATCTATGAAAGTTGTTTAGCGTTGACAACAGTGACAGAGTCAGGATTTGGGTAAAGCGGGGAAGGGAGGGGGTGATTTTATTTATTTTTGGTGAGGAGAGTATAGATTTTTAACGAATACAAAATAGGCTGGTGTAATAAATACCATGGTCTTTTTGTGTTTTTATGAAAAATAGAGGGGGAATTGTTTATATTAAATTGGTGGCACTTATTTTTTTGTCCAAAAAAAAGCTCTGCCATTGCCAAGATTCGAACTCAAGTAACAATAATCACAGTACAAATTCTTAACAAGTGGACCACAATATAATTTGTGTTTATTTGGGGGGGGGGGGGGGAGCACACGTATATATTCTGGAAGGCACAACTAAAAAAGAGCTTATAAAATAGGATACCCTAGTATTTATGGAAAAGATGGAGGGGGGGGGGGGGGGGTGTGGGCTACATGGCTCCGGTTGCTGAACTAGGGAAAGAAGTCAGGAGGAGGAGATTAGTAACGAGGAAGCTAAATGAAGAAAAGAGTCCAAGCACTCCGCGCGTGGGAATAGAAAAAAAATGTTAATTCATAATTTTTGTTAAGTTCTTCTTAGCCACTTGGATAGTGATAAAAGTGGGACAAAAAAAAAAAAGAAAAAGAAAAAGAAAAAAAAAAGAAATGATAAAGCATGCGTTGGCTCAGATTGGAAACCAGGTTTATGTATAAGTAAAATAGGTAGCCATAAGTGATTACGTGTCTCAATCTATTGAACCCGTTGGTTCGCAAACTGATTTAAACTGATTTGTACCTTCCCAACTCTTTTGATATGTACCATAGTTATTTTGTTTTCTTCGGGTTAAAATAGTATGAAATATTCTAATTTGATCAGAAATATGATAGTTCAACACTATTTCCGGAGCTAAGCATTATTTTTGTTGGGCACTAAGATACACTCTTTGAGTCCTGATAGCGATAAGCCCACAAGCATAGTTAGTAAAATACAAGACATAAATAAAACGTGATACGGTACGTACGTGTATTATACGATTTTAAATTAAAAATACGATAGTAAAAAATCGGCCTAAAGATACGCGATTTGATTAATTCGAGATTCTTGTACGTACGTGTATAGTTCGTCTATTAGTTATTCATTCAGAATTAAAAAAATGGGTGCATTTCTTAGTATTTTAGCATATATAATGAGTTCTTTGTGTCACACCTTGCCATTTTTTCATATTTTTATCACATATTTAAAAATAACCTGTAAAGCATGCAATTTATTGTTCATTATTTATGATATTTACACTATTTACTCATAATTAATTACTTGTGTAAAATAATATCATACTATTCAAACTACTTTCGTAAAAAAAAAAAAGTTACTACGCATTCCCTAATCATTAATTTTTAAAATTTTAACAAATTTTATAACACATGCCACTCCGTCCCAACTCTTTCTACCCATTTCCTTTTTTGTTTGTCCCAACTCTTTCTACCCATTTCCTTTTTTGGTAACCTTAATGTGTATGAAATGACAAAACTGCCCTCCTTAGCCCTACCCTACCTACCCTTATCTTCTTCACCCAACTACTCACAGCCTCTCATTACTCATCAGAACACCACACGGATAGAGAGAGAGAAAGAAAGGGAGAGAGGGAGAGAGATAGAGAGAAAGAGAGGGAGAGAGATGGAGAGACTGGTAGAGATGGTGAGGACGCCGGTGGGGAGGACGCCGGTCTATGCGGCGGTGGCGGCGCCGCCTGTCTATGCGGCGGTGGCGACGCTGGTGAGGACGCCGGGGGTGAGGACGATCTGTTCTCTCTCTCTATCTCGATCGATCGATCGATCTGTTTGTCGGGGGTGAGGACGCGGTGTCTGACGGGTTCTTGCTGGTTGAAGACGACGACAAGGCTGACCAGGTAGTTCTGTTCCTCTCTCTCTCTCTCTCTCCTTCTTCTTCTTCTTCTTCTTCTTCTTCTTCTTCTTCTTCTTCTTCTTCTTCTTCTTCTTCTTCTTCTTCTTCTTCTTCTTCTTCTTCTTCTTCTTCTTCTTCTTCTTCTTCTTCTTCTTCTTCTTCTTCTTCTTCTTCTTCTTCTTCTTCTCAAGCCTCTAGATCTGCTCTATTTGCCTTGCAGATCTTGGCGACGGGTTCGTTGCTGGTTGAAGACGACGGCAAGGCTGACCCAGATCTGTTTGTGCTCTCCGGCAACACCCACAGCAAGCAAGTGTCGACACCCACATCACTCTTTTTCTTCTTCTTCTTCTTCTTCTTCTTCTTCTCTACATCCTCTTGTAATTTTCTAGGATTTGTAATTTTTTAGTCTAAATCTGTATTTTTTTGTACATAATTGGTTAAAGTTGTTGTGTTTGGTTGTGTTATTGTTTCTGGTGGCATAATGGTGGTGTTGATGGTGGCTGGTGGAGGTGTTGATGGTGGCTGGTAGAGAGTGGTGGTGGTGGTGGTTTTGTAATTCACAATTTAGATAGGGGCAAAATAGACTTTCCGCCCCAACTCTTAAAACCCGTGCCCAGCCGCAATGGGTAGTAAGAGCTGGGACGGAGTGGTAAGACTTAAGATGCATGTATACGCTATACACACACACACATATAATTATAGTTATTTTAACTTTATATTTTCAGAGTTTTATAATAATACTTGTAAATATTTATAACAAAAAATATTTAAATATATAAATATATAAATAGTAAGAAAATATTTATTAATAACTAATTACTATAAGTTACACTATTTTGGATGATAATTTATTCCCTGCAATGTTGTTTTCAAGAAGTTTTACGTGAAATACGAGTATTAAACTTTTTTGCTCAAAAGTTCGAGTATTTTTCATTAAGTCCAGCAATAGTACAAAATACGGAAGTATTTTTCATATAGATATATACGGGCGGGTATTAAACGAAAAAATTCGGAGTATTTACTAACTAGACCCACAAGTATTTGATGGGTCTATTAGGACTCAAACACACACTGAACTGTCACTTCGGCCCATACCAATATTTCTAAATTTACATTTGTAAATTGTAATCTAAAGACAACATCCCAAGGAAGAGGAGAAAGAGATTTCGCGGGAAAAAAATGGAGCTGATGAAGCTGTCAAAGTTCAAGCTCCAGCTTCGAGCCCTAGTCTGCGAAGTTCGTCATCTTCGGGTCAGTCTCCCTCCCTCTCTCTCTCTCTCTCTCTCTCTCTCTCTCTCTCAGGCTGATCTTACTTACTGTTCGCCGTGAACATTTCAGGAACGAGAACACTGCACCGCAGAGCAACTCAGAGTTTCAACCCAGAAACAAAAGCAATCGGAGGAAGAATTCGCTACAAGGCTTAAACAAGCGCAAGCACAATTAGATCTTTCCAATGAAGAGCGGGTGAAACTCGAGAGAAAGGTGATGTTTTAACCTCTTTTTTGCACATCACCTGTTTGATGAAATTCCTGAATGACCAATATCAGAGTTTCATGATTAATTTTATTAGAAAGGGGCTTTGTAGGTGAATAGCTTGCAGAATGACAATGATTTGCTGGAGAACAAGCATAAGGAGTTGAAGGGAACCATTGATAACTTGCTCCAGTCTCGCGAAACTTTTGCAAAAGCCTATGAGGTTTGTTTATTCTTTATCTCGTTTCCAGTGTTTCCGAAACTTAACAATCTTGGTACGAGGATTTGATTCTAGGGTTTTGAGTGTAATCTACTTGAATGCTTTACTGGGTGTGGGGTTTTTAATAGCCTGCAGATTGACAACGGTTTTTAGCTTGAGAAAAAACATAAGGAGTTGAAAGGAATCATAGCTAACTTACTCCATTTCCACATAACGTTTGCAAAAGCTTACGAGGTGTGCTCATCTTAATCTTGTTTCTATTATTTTCATAACTTAAGAATCTTAGCGTAGGATTGTGTTCGTGGGTTTAATTGAATGCTATGCTAAGGGGAGGGGCTAAGGAATTTGTTCACTAGAAGGAGATGATACACTAATCTTACTAGCTCACACCTCACATCAGCATGTACATTAAACAATGCATACACGAGTTTCGTGTCAAGTTTTTGCTGCAAGAATCTTTCTGAGGCGTACAGCATAATGTGTTTGTGTTTAACAGGTTAGAATACTGTTGAACTCTAGACACCCCAGTTAAAAATTGTTAACCGCAAGCGAAAGTCGGCGAAGATCTTAAGAAGGTTGAGAACATGCCACTGTCTCTGAAAGCATTTAGCTTCATTTAAAAGACCCGCATACTATGTTTAGTATGGAAAATAAAGGTGTAGGAAGTAGGAAAAGAAGTATGAACTGTGAGCAAATGTGGGTATCCAAATATATTTTTATCATTCATACTTCATAGTACTATGTATTGAGTTTTCTCATGAGCGTGTAGTAATGCCATGTATTAAATTAAGCATATATGCTGTCTTAATCACAGCCAATCATTTAATAATTCTATCTGCAATTCTTGCTATATATTAAATTGAACACTCATGCTGTATAAGTTCCCTCATCTCCAGGAATGGATCAACTGAGAGTATCTCCAGAAGTGAAAGAATTTGGTGGAAGCAACTCAGTGAAAGTCTACTGAAAATTAGAGGGCAAGTCTTATGTTTCTAAGAAGTGATCCCCTCCCAGCGCTTTCCTTCGACTAGTAAACATAGTACTAAAAAACTCAGTTAATGATTCTTACCAATAGAGGGGGATCTGTAATCCTTTTGGACCTCAGAATGAGGAAGAGTTCAGCGATTTGTTGGGTGTTATGTGAGGTACAGTTAATGATATGTTGGGAGTTATAGGTATGCTAAGCATCTTTGCAAAAGCGAGGTAGCTAATTATCACAGAGGGAATGTTTTTCAAACAAGTGTCAATTGTGAAGTGCCTTTTTTGTACTGTTTGATACTAGGAGTTGTGCTAATGTGGTCTCAGAAAATGTTAAGACTCGGACTTTCAAGGTTGGGCTGCACATCAGCCCTGTCACATGGCATGGATAACTAATGCTAGCAACCCTTCCTTCTCTAGAACATTAAATTCCTAAAGAGACTTGTTTTAATTTCACATCCCATTAAATTTTAAAATACTATTACATCACTATTATTTATTTCTCTCTTCGCAATAAAAGTATGATCGCCCTTTCTTTTGGACAATGCTGAATTTATTAAGCTTTTGAACATCTAGTATAAAGTAGACTGTTAATGTAGGAGATTTCTTAAATAGAAACGTGGACAATTTTTTGAGGACGGAGAGAGCACCGAATTGAAAGTTGATAAACAATGTCCAGTGATATTTACCATCAGGAAGGAGAGGGAAACTCTTATGTTTAATGCTTAGCTACTTTAGCTTCACCAGATACTAGGCAGGGCATGTATTTGGTATCCTGACGGAAACTATCCTCTCTGTACAAATACTTATTCCTTTATTGCCAACTGAAAGAAAGACACTTTCTTTTGACCTGATGGTGAGGTATAATAAGAGTTCTTTTCTAATTTGAATAGCTACTTCACGTGCCATAATTCTCCGATGCGCTCCCAACTCAATGGAGTCTACTTTCTTTAACCGCGGAAAGTGATGTAGCAACATGACGACCTTTTGGTTTATAAAAAATTTTTGTGGGTAACTTAGCTTTGTAATTTCAGGTCCTAGTTTTAATCAATTAAAGGGACATTTTAGTTTGTGAAATTTGCTAGTTTTAATTAATTAAAGGGACGTTTTAGTTTGTGAAATTTGCAACCCTGACTGAATTTTAGTTTTAATTCTGTATCTGATTATAATCTTTCATTTATAGACGTAATTTTGAATAATATCTGTAGTTTTTTTGATAGTCTAATCCACGCTGGGGTGAAGCAATCTGCATCTCTTCTTCTTAGTCTGTTGTGTCTTGTTCACGTGTACTGTTCACTCTATGAAACACGCCTGTTACTGTGATAGTTTAACTAGATGATATGATCATTATGGAAGTTGTCAAGAAGGAATTCTCTGAAGACGCCATAATTTATCAGTTTATTTTCAGATGAATAAGCTTCAACTACTTGAGCTCTTTCTTGATCTAAAAATTGCTTCCGTTAGAAGAATATTTCTCCATTCGAAAGAGAATCCGTTCGATTGTTTTGAGAAACTTAGAATTCTTAACGGCAAGCCAATTTTGACTCGGATGGAACTGAATACCAAAATGTGTGATCATTGCCGACTTTTTAAAAAGATGTACAAACAGTTGATTTAATATACATCACTTTAACTAGACCCAATAATTATAATGTAATTGGTATGATGCTGTAAATACAAAATTAGTTGAAGTATTCTTTGAGCGCAGTTCGGCACTTCGGCGAGTTTGAAGTATTCTATAAAGCATCAGGCCTATTCCAGCTATCCTAAAACCTGTTTGTGGATGAGTTGGTGGTGAATTATAAAACATGGCTTTAATCTTAGTTTCATATAAGGCAGCCCATATGCATCAAATGAATTTAGCCTATCAGAAACATTTCTTGTTTCCTGTTCTCTATTGAACATCTGAGCCTTTTTTAGGAGAGATTCTGGAGTCTTTTGCTCAGGTGTTTAACAGCTTCCCTTGAACAAGGCTGCATAGCTTATAAAACAATTGAAAAACAGAAAACAAGAAATAAAGTTGTCATGGAGTAATTCATTTGTTGCAAATGGGTTGCCCTGTATACACATGCAACAAAATCATGTTTACATACTGTTTGCCACTAACTCCTCAACTAACAGGTCTTTAACAAATCTCAACAGAATAGAAAACAGAAACTGAATGCTTAAGACTAGTAGAAGGTAGCAACAATATAGATAATCTATTGAATTGTTAAAAGTAATCTCTAAGATTTATTCTGACCTATTAAGTCAAAACAAAAGATTGTATAAAGACCACATGCTGAACTCTCATTCTCATCCTAAAACTTCTAAATTTGTAGCCACTCAACCCTATTGTGAAGAAATCGGCAGCTTGGTCCTTCATGTCAATATGCTTCAATCCAATTTGCTTTTGCAGAAATTTATCCTTGATGAATTGGTAATACACTTCAACATGTTAAGGATTTGTGAAAAAGTGTATTCTCCACCAAATGTGTTGTTGATTGGTCATTGTAATACAAAAAAACTGCAAAATCTGTTGGCTGAAGCAGGCAATTGTATAAGCCAAACACTCTTGAGCTGCCATTGCTGTTATCCCCTGCTCTGCTTTTGTTGTTGACAGAGATAGTTGGTTTCCATTTGCTGGATAGGCATTGCTTCTACAGAAACATACCCGATAGTAACATAAACAACATCACAGTGACCAGCTACTTGCAATCTCCATCTTTCTTATACAATACAACACGAGTGAAGCTTTTGATGCCAGTTCTTCGTGGTCTTAGTTCTTCAACCTCAAAAGCTAGCTCAAAGGACGAGACTTGCTCTCACACTTCTATACTGATGATTACAAGTCCCTTCAACAACCAATGTCGGATAACCGCGATATGGCATTATGCTATACTGCTTCTGGTGTCTCAACTATAGCTTGCATGAAGACCTTCCCCGTCGAATTCTCTCTTCCCATGCGTTCCCACAATGGTTTCTTAACATGTGTCATGTATACTATGTATAGAATAAACCAACGTATGCATACCCAAATAAAGAGTAGTGCTCATTTCAGAATCTTGGTACGTTGAAACCAAGCTATGCTCAGTGCTCTTGGAAAATTTGTTTCGTTCAGTAGTTGCTTTCATCTTATATTGGTACTGGTCTTTTCCCTTCGCATTGTCTCATAATCTGCAACTGCTGCTGCCCATCTGTCTATCTTGTGAACTTCAGGACCATTCATTTCACCTTCTACAAGCATGTCAAGAAGAGCTTCAGATTCTATTGGTGTTTGTTTCCTTTGATAAATAAATCTTTCTTGCAAACCTCTATTAGTTATAGATTCTCTAGTAATTTGTACATTAAGCTGTTTGTTTATAGCAATTTGGTCAACAGATCCATCTTGAGAACCCTTTTGCATGAAGCCTCAACCATTGGGCTACTGTTACCATTGAGATAACTTATTAGTGTATAGTACGTCTTGAATCTCATTCATATTTTCCATTCAAGTTATCCATCCTTCATTAAATGCATGTAAATTTTGGATCTGCCTCCTTTTATGGCTTCGTTAGATAACTATTGGATACAGTTGAATGTATGGACAAGTAATGAAGAATAGGAAAAGGGCGAATGCTCGGGCTTGACTTTCCCACTTAGAGAGCGGACCCTCAGCTGAAATTTATAAAAAACATATACGAGAAAGAGTGATTTTATTTCCCTTACAGAATTTACCCTTTAATGGAAAGAGCAACATTTTGCCTGATATGAAATGAATTGAACTGTTAATAAACTGGTAACCTATTTCTCAAATTAATATTTCTTGAGATGAGAAAGGCATTTCCTGCCACACAAACGAAAAAATGGCCTCAAAGCACCTGCTATCAAACATATTTGGTTTACTAGTAAGCCATCCCCCATCAGATAAGTAATGTGGACATGAGGAAAAACTCTAAGTTGACACTTCATGCATTCTGCTAAGCATTTGATGAACTACGAGTGCCCCTACATAATTTCTAAGTGGTTCTGAGGATTTTATTTGAATGTTTCATTAACTCCTATGACTGTCAGAAGCCCAAAAACTGGTTATTTCTGGCTTACAGGTATCAAGCAGCCAATAGTAGTTTGTGATGTTGAGTGTTATGGTGAAGGTTTTGGGGTGATTAACTGGTATTGTATAGAACATACAATGAAGTAGCTAAAAAAAATCATGGTGATTGGCAGGATTCTACTACTGAAATGAAAAGATCTATCCAAAACCGAGATAGAAAGCTCGTCATCCTTTCTGAGAAGCTGAAGGCTCACTCATTACTTTTTGATTCAATACAAAAGGAGGCTTTCTCAGTCAAGCAAGTTGTGGATAATGTGCAACATCATGTGAGTGAAAAGGAGGGTATAGGCACGTAACAACACTGAACTTTGCATCTCTGCTTTCTGCTTAATTTACCCTGGATTGTAGTTTAATGATTTGGATGAAAGGTAACATCATATCGCATTTAAATGTTTTTGATGTTCAGTAACTGGATTGAAGAGCAAAATGGAGAAGCTTTGCACTTATGAAACAGTGTTCCTTGGTAATCCCAGATCAAACTTCTTAGATATTCTAATTTGTTATTCTAGTGATATACGAACAAATTCCTGCTCTTAATGTTTTTCACCATTTGAAAGTAAAATTGACTGAAGATCCCCACAATTGCTTAGATTATGTTTGTGGTCAAATTATGTCAGTTTCAACTATTGTTAGTTCACTTCTATTGCCAAAAGTATGATTCTGTAGTTTTCTGCGAGTTGGTTGGTTACATGTGAAAGTAGTATTTTTCATACTTTACCCCGAGATAATTCTTCTAGCAATTTGTAGCTAAGTGTCCGCATTGTTTTTTATCGTAATAAATCTGGAATTGCACTTTGTCTCATGCAGAAAAGATTTCTGATCTGGAAAGTAAATTGAAAAACAAAGAAAATGAGCTCCACATAAAGGAAAAGACAATTTCCCAGCTGGAAGGGCGTCTGGCCGAAGTTAAAATTAGTAACAATTTCCAGTCATGCATAGAAGAGATATCCACTCAAGTATTGATAAGAAAATATATGTACTCCATTTATTGATCAATCAATCAAAAATATTGAACTAGAGACATTCTCACATCTGTAATTTCTTAACTATTATCACCTTCAGAAAACGATATCAACTAAGGATGTGGTCATCCAGAATTTGTTATCTGAGAACAAGGTATGTAAATTAAGGTTTATGTTTCATTCTCCGCAATGCTTTGGAGAAGATACGAAGGTTTCCTTAGTTTACTTCTTGTAGTTCGTCCTTATTGACTTCTGACTTCCAGGGAACATGTTCAGGCATTACAATTGGAATTGCGGACTCTTGGAATTATCACTGAGAAGATTCAGCATGCTGTTGTAAAGATGAATGATGAGGTAAAACGGGAGGGAGGCTGTAGTTACCTTTGAAAACTTAGGATTTTTTTTGGTTCATTAAGCAACGCTCCTGAGGTTTGGAGTAGAGAAACGAGCCAGACGAGGCATTCCAATTTCTTGTGCCTTTTGAACTTCAAGGTTTGAAACCTCAAGTTGAAATGAACATTCAACTTCAGTGTTAAAAATTTCTCTGATTTGGTGATTTCAGCCAAACGTCTCTATTCGTTATTTGGAGGATTCAACATACCTATCTATGCACCTTCCTCGTTTGGGCTATGTTGCCTATATGAATCTTATGGACATACCTACTTGTGTTTCAACTTACCAAGAACGTCAGTATATCTAGAATGAGGTCGTTGAGAATACCGTCTGGTTCAATTTAACTCGTGTGGCTCTAATCGTCACACTTTGTTCTCGTCATGTCACATGTACGAATTCCCTCATAAGTGTACAATTGGACCAATGTTATGCAGTATTGTCATTTATAGCCTCTCACAAGTGAATGCTTTATGTCATTCAGACTCTGTCACCAGTGCTCCCAAATAATTACATGATAGCTCTGTAGTTTTCTGTTCTTTATGGTAATCTTCAGCTTCTGTTATTCATCATTTATGGCATTCTGTCATCTAAAGAATTTTTCTATGCCAGGATGCAAAAGCCTTCTCCTTGGTACTTGGAGGTGGAGAAGAACGTACGGAGATGACGGTTAAGGAGACCAGGTAGGATTAACTTGTTATCATGTAAAAGCTGACTTCAGAACTAGCATGCAGGTTGCACCTAAGTTTAATGTTGTTAGACTGGCCCTATTCCTGTGTCGAATCTTGTGGAATTTCAATGAAGAGGACAATAAGATGAGTAAGATACTAAGATCTTTGGCTAAACCATCCAGCCTTCTTGCATAAGAGGCATTATGCAGCATCCAATTGTTACATGCATCACATGCAATGATCTAGGAAACCACAACGATTAAATGGTACCAAATGAAAAACAAAGCGATAAATATGAAAGCAGAAATGAAACCATATGACTGTAACCAGACATTAGTATATAGTATTGCTCCTCGTGAGCATATATTGGTGTCAACTGTCGAGTGCAGATTTCTACTTTTATCTGGAAGATAATTCTCTGCCTTCGTTCTGTGTTGGTCTGGCATTGTATAACAGGGCTGAAGAATTTTGCCCAAAAAATGGACAAAGTTCTCCTTGCATGGCTCATGAGAAAAGCAACACCGAAGACACAGGTTATTGTTTTCCCCCTTTCTGTTAAATCCATGAATTAGAGCTGTTATAAATTTACCTAGCCCATTGTCTCCATTCTCCGTTCACATTGTCATTCCACTATATATCTATACACATTCAACAACCGGATTCTTATAAGTACGATGGTCAACTTGTGTACTGAAACTTAACGTGGATAACAGTAGATCTATTGCCACCAAGCGTTAGTCAAGTACGTTAAATTTTTGTACTATATTTTGCTGCCTGAACTCTGACTCATTAGGGTTAAGGCAAGAGTCACACCCTGCAATACTCAGCGGATTGACGTTCGATATTGGTCTAGTTAAAACACTCAGTGCTAGAGGATTTCCATGAGATTCACATTTGAGTCTGATGAGTTCTGAAGGCAGCATAGTTGTTGCTCCTTTAAATTCTGACAGGCTTACCTGTGGAATATTTGATGATAGCTAAACTTCCTTCTTTTCCATCATGTAAAAAATTGGAAGTGTCAGTATGCTGGATATTCTGAACCTTCTGATAATTGACTTAATCACTTGAGGTGAAAATTCAACCTTCAAAATGTTTTTTCATCATCACATTGATACTACAGAGAAAAAGTCAGTCAGTAAAATAAGAATACACGCCTTCAGATAATGATATACTCCAGTCTTTGAGTTACGACTCTCTAACTGTTTGAGGTATGTTTAAAGTTCAAACGCGCTTAGCACATACGATGTGTGGCAGGTCATTCTTCTACAAGATAATGTCACTTACAGACAATTGCATCCACATCAAATTTCAATAAGTGATTGTTGAATCTATGAACTGTAGTTTTCCCTGCAATACTGTCCAATGTTGTACACGTTCTGCTAAGGTTGTGCCCTCCTGGTGAGCATGATTTACAAGGGATCTGAGATGTACGGATTCTCTTAACTGCATGAGAACTGTAATTTCCTGTTGATTGAACAGGGGCACATCCAGGATTTTGTCACTGCAGGGGCTACATTTTAAAATATGCAGTAACATTTTGATGAATAAACGTAAGTACCCGGGGATATCTAGTTCTAGTGGGGGCTAAAATGAATTTAATGAAGAAATACAGGTTAAAACTGCAATTTCGAAAAGTTGATCATTTTTGTTGTTCCCCTAGGTTTGTTATTGAATAAAAGACTCGGCAACAATTCTTGTTGAGCAGCCGGAGAGTATAAAACACAGTAGATTTATGTTATTTAGTTTTTCCTGCAGAAAATGTTCTGTTAGATGACATACTTCAGTTTGCACTTCTGATGTCTTGAGTTGTTTTGCCACACTGCCACTTCTATTAGTTGATATAGCCCAAGTGCCAAAGAATCTTGTTTTTTGCAAATGCAGATTCAGTTTGCCAGGAGACTGATTCAGTGAACAAATGCATGATATTGAACAATAAGTTGGAGTCCTGCGTCTCAGAGGCAAGTTGATATTTTCTTCTTTCTCACATACTAGTCACACAGAACCAAAGCAGAGTTTATAATGGATTATGCAAAATTATCAATAAACCGATTCTAATGCATTATGCACAGTTATCAATAAGCAGATTGTAACGCAATGCTATTACTCCATTTTTTCCCTTGTAGGTAGCTCAATCAGCGCCTCACTCAGTGTCATATGCGCTCAAGGTTGCAGCCACTGGGGCTAAGGTGTTCTATTTTTTTCTCATACTCCATCATTTAGACAAAACAACAATTTCTTTTATGACGTGTCAACCCGCAACCCATATGCTTTAGGTGCGCACTGGGTAAACCCCCGCTCTAGTGCAATAGCCTGCAAACCACACCTGAGAGGTAAACCAGCTTGAGCAAGCCCTGGCTGACAGGCTCGCACCAATGGGCAGCTCCTTAGGTTTCCCCAAGTTTCGAACTGCCAAATTCATTGCAGTCACTTCCTGTAATGCGGCTCAGAAATTTTGTAAAACAAAAATATTTAAGACGCTATTTTGACACTAATTATCTTTATTATTGTTTTTGTGTAGGACAACTGCACAACAGTGACTTGCCACCAAGATTCAGAAAGCTCAACAACCCAAGGAGAAACTTCTTAAAACATGGCAAGTTTGATGTTATCTTTTCCTGTTCTCCACACAAAAGTTCAACTTCATCTTGACTTGACAACTGACAGTAATTTATTTCTAGTGGGATAGAAAGTAAATAACTGTGATACCTTGCATCATCAGGAGTTATCAAATCGTTGTGCTGTTTGTGAATTATGTAGGTTTTGAGTAACATAGACTGCTTCCAAGTACTGTAGTAGTACTTTTTTTTTTTTTTATTTTTTGATAGCAACATTAAACCACCTATAAATTAGGGAAGGGGGTAGCCAATGTTAGAGGATTTAAATCACGGACTAAATTGTGATGCCCCTAGGCTAAATAAGAGGCCATTGGTGCCAGGGGTGGAGGCACACGGAGGCAAGGGGCGGTACTTGCCACCCTGACTTTTTCAAAATGCTCCTAATATTATCATTTTGTAACAAAAATACTCTTATAATATACACATGAACACCCTGGAGTTTTCCATATTTCATCACTAGTACCCGTAAAGAATACATGAAAAATTGTGACATGGGTATTCCAGCTTTATGGCTCCGCCACTGATTGGTGTTTCTTAAGATTCCTTTGTAGGAATGAGAAAGTTGTCATCGTTACACCAATGTCTCCACCCCATGAAACAGGCTTTCGTTTGCCAAGCTGGATTTGGTGGATGAACTACATTATTGTACGAGTGGTTACATTTTCTACCTTTGAAACTAAACTTTGGACCATATAGTAGCAGCTGGTGCATTATTGTTTTCAGCTTGCTGAGATTTGGACCATAGATAACTAAGTTTTGGGTCTGTGCTTCGGCATTGTGAGATATTAGGAGAAACAACAGCTGTTTATTACTTAGCTTTAGCCCATCTTAGTCAATCTCCTTCTGTCCTCAGGCTTCCCATGACAACTAAGATTGTCCCCTAATAAAGTCATTGTCTATTTCTTGTTCAAATTTTGCCAGAAATTATCTAGTTCTTAAAATAGTAATACTAAAACGTGCTAAATTGTAGTTAGAGATTTTACAATATGTGATGAGCTCAAAAAGTGTCAGAATCACTTGAAAGGATATGGCAGGAAGGCTAGTAAGTTGATATTATGTTGGAGTTTTGAATCTCCTTAGAATGAAAGTAGTGTTTTCTCAGTTCTTTTGAAGCATTTAACCTTTTCTTTGCGAATGAATAAGAGACAAAAGCAGTTCAAAAGAACACCAAAGCCGGTGTTTTTTCCTATCAACCGCATGTTCAAGTAATAAAAAAGCCAGAAAAATGGCATACGGAATATGTTTTGTTTAAAAACATTATTTTTCGAAGTAGCTTCTCGAGTCAACTTCTCCTTTGTGCATTTAATGAGAAAATATTCAATGATATGAAGCATGTGGAGTCTCTGGCCACTTACTGCCATTCATTATCTTGATCCACTCCATTGAACCTTTGGGATCCAGCCCACAGTGGTGAGTGGATCTGGAGCAAAAATATACTCCTTCATAGATACTGCCAAAATATCTTGCAGTTTTTATGGCTATGTGGTTCTTAGAACCTAAAGTCTGAAATTGCCGTTTAGCTCAGCGGTTTGGGCCTTGGGGCAGTTCATTGAGTCTGGCGTTTGAGCCTCTCCTGAAGCACTAAAGACTGTATTAAAAAAAAATTGATTAGCTGGGTTGGAGCCACTGTACAGCCCGGTGCCTTAATCGAATTTTGAAGAACAACCCTAATATCCTAACTTTTGAATTAAATCTCCAATAGTTTTAAAACACACAAGTACTAGTTATAAAGTATTTTGTAGCTCTTGGCACTGTCCTTGAATCCATTAAATTCACAAGCAAATATCACGAAGTTTCGCATCATTCAGGTGAAAACCCGATGTCCCTACCGGCTGAGTCTTATGTTCCAGTACCAACATTAAGTTTTGTTAAGTTCTCACGCTTCCCTCCACGAACGGTTGCATTGCTAGTACGGTGGGTGGGTTGGGGGGTAAAAATCTTTAACGAGTGTAGTCGGTTTTCATGCCTGCCTGGAGTGTAGTTTCTGTACCTTACAGCTCTATTTTTGTTTTTATTTTTTGCTCTCTTTTCTTCTTGTGTTTTAGCAATTCATTGTACAACACCATGGTTTTATGGCCATGCATGCAAAAAGGTGTACCTTGTTTCTTCACTTTGGAAACAATTATTGGGCATCAAAAGTAAGAAAGGACTCCTGATCTGTGTTTCAGGTGTGCTTCTGGGACATTTATGTTTGAGCTTATCATGCCAGATCTGGTGCTGTTTCATTGCATGCTTGCGCAGGACAGTGATGGATGGATGTGTGTGTTTGGACCACTTTTTTCCCATCATCAATTGATTTAAATTTTTACTTTTGCCATTGGCCCCTCATTTTTAAACATTTAGTTGATGACACTGTCAACTTCACTTTGGCATCTGTGTACCACAATTTATTTGATCAATTTGATGTTAGCACATGACTTGAATAGATATTTGTGTTCGTCTTTCGAGCTAATTTGGTACCACTCAATCTCTGCTATTTAGTCTCATCATAACTTTTATTACTATTTACTTGGTCACTTGATCCGTTAATTTTTTGATAATTTTTTCAAAGTATTGTAGAGTAAAAAGTTACTTTATAACACGGTGAAAAAATTATTAAAAATCGCATCGTTTTGCTCTCCAAATCACCCGGTCAAAATGATTCAGATACGAGTCAAAAAGTCAAGATGGGGCTAAAGAGCAGATACGGAGCGGTACTATCTTATTTTCTTCTCGGAGTTCACGTTTTAACTTTTATCACACTATTTATTGGGTCACTTTGACTTGGTGATTTGAATTGCAAAACGATACAATTTTTTGATAATCTTTTATTATGCTGTAGATTAACTTTTACTCTACAACACCATGAAAAATCCGACAAAATTATATCGTTTTGCTACCTAAATCATCCTGTCAAAGTCACCCGGTTCCGAGTCTAAAGTCCAACTGTGGATTTAGAGAAGAAATGGAGGTAGTACCACTTTGTAAGCGGAAAAAAAACCAGCTAGGTCATAAAGGAATACTTGGTCTATTTATGATAATGTAGATTTAATCTACAATACTTTTGAAAAGTTAACAATTTTTTTTTTTATCATATCGCTAACTAAATTAGTACGTCAAAATTAACTGATGAATAGTGCATTTAGAGAGATTCTAGCCGAACGGAGGTAGTATAAAACTTGTATTTTCTAAACAGTTGTTCAAGAAACAAGATTCCTAACATGTTTCAAATTATAGAATAAAATCATTTCATACAAATTGGTTTTATGAAAAGGATTGTCAAACAGGCAGTGAGCATGTTTGCCTGTGTTTTGATCACAAAAAATATTACCTATTCGTTTCGGGCATCTATAACCCGTCACACCCTCTCCCTCATATCGACCTCTCCCTCTCCAAACTACTCATTGTCTACGACTAATCCCCTCACCCAATTAAATTTATTTAGAAATATATTGAATGATTTTAAAATGTTTTCAATACTAACAAAAGATAAAACCTTGTAATAATTATAAAATCGTTACATATATTAAATTTTACTCTAATAAATACAATGTACTAAACTAATCTCACACAAGCTTTCACCGACCTCTTCATTGATAAATTTCCCCCTATATTTAGTGCTGTATTAACAACCAATCTCTCACATAAGCAAAGAACATTCTTTGGTCACCAATGCACATCCAGAAAATGGCGACTTTTCTACTTTATCAGCAACACACACAGAATACTTGGCGATCTTTTATTGGCTCTTTTGGTGCCATGGTCAGAATATTGATCATTTTATGTGTTCAACGATTCCATCTCTATCATTTGACAACTTAGCGACAGACTGACAGCAGAGGGTTAAACCATCAATAAGATTATACTTAAGACTTTAAGAAGTGGCTTGCACTATGCTTGTCTCGTTAACCCTACCGCTAATAGTTTTATATCTCAATGAAGATGTGGTTTTATGTCGGAATTGTCGTAATTAGAGTCGGAGTTGAAACGGATTTCACACAAGATTAGAATGGAGCAATTAAGATCGGCCAAACTTGGGACTCGGCCTTAGTTATCAAAGCTATTGATTCTACTTTGATGTGATTTGATAATGAAGTTGAATGAGAAAAATAATCAAAATTGTGTTTATATTTACTAAATATTGAGAACTAAACTTATTTTCGAGCCACATTAGCATTGGTTGCTCCAACTACTTCAACTGAATAGTTGTTGTTTAAGCACTCAAGCTTTCTTTTATCTGAATTCTTTTTGTGCGGTTGCACTGATTTGCTTAGTTGAAGTGGTTCAGTTAATCATTGAAGTACTTAGGGCATCTCCAACCCCATGGGGGAGGGGGAGGGGGAAGGGGAAAATCGTATAAAAATACGGTTCATGTCCAACCCCATGGGGGAAGGGGGAGGGGGAAGGGGTGCTATGGGGATAAATTTTGCCTTGGGTGAGGGATGGTTAGGGGGGATTTCCCCATGGACATCCCCTCCCCCTCCCCCTACATGGAATGATTAATTAATTAAATATTTGATAATTTTAATTACACATACTAATACTTTGTGATTATATTATGTATATTATTATTATGATTAATATTTTTTTAAATTAATAATGTATTCACGATTGTTGGAAAATATATTTACGAAAAGTCATCGTTATCTTATTATTATTTTTTTTTTAAATTTTATCCTTTCAACTAACGAAAGAACTTGTAATCGTTGTTAGGTTGGTTTATTTCAATTTGTGTGTTTTACCGCTCTACTCGTTGCATTTTTGTATTAGTGTTTAATTTTATTTCTTGTAATAACGACTTCTTCGTACTTGTAATAGTTATTTTTTTCGAATAAAAGTTTTGTTTGTTAATATTATTTTAATTATTATTAGTATTATTATCATTGTTATTATTATTAACGTCTTTTTTTGTGTGTATTTCTGTGTGTGTGTATTGGTAAACAATTTTTCATTTATTTTTTTTGGTATTAATAATTCATTTTTAAATCATTAAATATATATTACAAATTAATTTTTTGGGTGAGGGGAAAGAAATGGGTTGGAGACGATTAGTAGTTTGGCGGAAGGGGAGGGGGAGGGGGAGGGGGAAAATGGTGGGCCCGTGGGGGGAGGGGGAGGGGGAGGGGGAGGTGTGGGGAGGGGGAAAAAGCAATGGGTTGGAGATGCTCTTATAAATCTTTGTTCATGTTGTGATGCCAACCTACTAACCACCTCAAATTAAGGTATTTTTCTTAACCACAAAACTAAAACAATAGAGGGACGCATTTGACATGACTGATGGAATTTAAAATTTAACAAGTCAGTTACTCGAAATTTAAAACTAACTTCCGTACAATAATAAAAGGGAAGTTTTTTCTGGTGGAAAAATTATTGGTGGGAATTAAATATAGGAAATGTGAATTGAGCCAAAGGTTGAGTGATGACCATTCTGACAACAACAAAAAGTTATTTTTACAGTAGAGGGGTGGAAACTGTCTTTTATAAAAAGGGATGCAAATTGTCCATATAAACATGTGTGGTAACTGTTCAAATGAATAGTACGAAGGGTGGTAAATGTCCACATGAACAGTATCAGGGGTATAATGGTCTTTTTACAATACTTTTCAGTGATGTAATCATGCAAAAATATGATGTCTAAATGTAATTAATTAAATATTGGGTAAACGGAAATAGTTGTCTCTACAAAATGTAGTTTCATATAAGAGGTAAGGGCATCTATGTCATTTCACCCTTCTAAAGGTATAATGGTCACAATCTAATAGAATGGTGGAATCTGTCTAACCTTCATCCACTGACAATAGTGCCAAATGTATTTAACCATAGTGCAGGGGGTATATGTATTTATTCCATAATAGAAGGGTGGAAAATGTCCTTTACCCTGATTTTATTTATTAATTCTATAAGAAATGTGATTGTCCGGTTCTATGATAATCTTGTATTTGACACCTATACGCACTTCAAAAAGAATTTCTACAATTTTTCTTCCACTATTTTTGGTGCAGCTCGCGGCCGCACTATTGATTATTCAGTTATGTTTCGGTATTCTGTCGATCAAACAAATTTCACCGTCACAAATATATGTTGTTTCTATTCTCAGGGATATCGAATAGTGTGATTACAGGAGTGTGACGTAGAGAAAGACTATGTGGTTAAACAACCACCCTAGATTAAAATCATAACGACGTTGCTCTTCCTGCGCAAAACACCAATTGTATGATAGAAATCTCGTGCAATTATAGTGCATAGTAGTAGTAATATTTATTGGAACTAATTTCGAACCCAGTCATTTATTGGGAGCTGACATTTTACCTCAAGATCAATAATAGAAAATGTAAAGTTTACTGAAATTAACAAAAATATTGACATATTGGAGGATGCTAAAGGCATTGAGTTATGTACACCGACTGTGAAGACAACATACGGTTAACAAGTATCCCATGTCTATTTCAACTTGCGAAATTTGAACTAAAATCCCATGTACATGCAATCGAGGACCATCAAAATCTCATACTGACAAACGGATGTGATGCTTTCCTTTCCAGCTTGAAGTATCAGGCGCCTAAGATAAAGCCAACGGGAGATTTGTAAGGAATAGTGCCTTGAAGACGAAGATACTCAAAGGAGCTCGAAGAAGTGAAGTCAAGGGGGGTCTTCGCACGAAGACAAAGTGTCTTCGCACAAAGACCTCATACTTAGCCAAAATCTGAGAGTCTTCGCAGAAGAGCTCTTGGTATCAAACCGAAAGGTATTCGCACGAAGACCTGGATGTCTTCGCACGAACAGCCAGCGCGAAGACTTTGGACCTTCGCACGAAAACAGTCCTGGAGGCGACAAATAAGGATGGAATTGTTTTCTTATTATATCAGGACGGTTTTGGGGGCTATGAAATGTTCCTTTGGGGTCCTATGAACTTATGCAAGATATTGTGATCGTTCCTCTTCATTGAATAAATATATTTCTTCCCCGTGGACGTAGTTAGCATATTTGAATGCTAGCGAACCACGTAAATCTTGTGTGATTGCATCTTTTCATTATCGTTCGTGAGGCGTGAGTGGTCGTGAGAGGTATAAAAAATTGGTATCATGGCTTAGGTCAAGATCAATCCACCAAGAACGATTTCCGGATCGATGTTGAAGATTGACAGGTTCACCGGAGGGAAAAACTTCAGTCTGTGGAAGATAAAGATGGAGGCCTTGCTTAAATCGCTGGGATTGTGGACACCTTTAACCACGGACAAGGGAGGCATGGATGTCAACACATCGGAGTTCAAGGTATTGGAGGGGAAGGCACATTCAACAATTATGTTGTGATTATCGAATGACATGATCATCAAGATCGCATATCAGAAGGAAGCAACGAAGCTATGGCTCAATTTTGAGAGGCTCTACATGAAGAAGAGTCTCACTAGCAAGTTAATGCTAAAGCAAATGATCTTCACTTTACGTATGCTAGAAGGTACGACTCTCAAGGACCATCTTGATCAACAGAATACAATTCTTCTAGATTTTTATAATATTGGCGAGAAGGTGGATGATGAGGATGTCGCAGTTTTGTTATTGATCTCGTTACCTCCAGCATACGAGAACTTCGTTCAGTCATTCATTGTGAACAATGATGACTTATCTTTAGAGGAGGTCAGATCGGCGCTCCGTGCTAGGTAATTGTGCCATAAGGGTGCAGGCACAGGTACAGAGGACCATGCTTTAGGTTTGATGGCAACCGGTCGAATCAAGAAGGGTAAGATACCCAAGGACGCTTGTGCCTTTTGCAAGGAGAAAGAGCACTGGAAGAGGGATTGCCCGAAACGAGGACAACATGGACAGCTTGGATCTGCATCCGTGTTAGGGAAGGAGAATTCATCTGAGGATGATTTCGTTCTACAGGCGGATGATGTCGCGCATCAACCGGATGCGTGGTTTCTTGATTCCGGGGCTTCTTTTCATATCGTTTCTAACATGGGACTGTTTTCAAGCTACAACCGTGCAGATGGAGGATCCATTCATATGGAAAACGGTGCTGTTTGCAAGGTTATAGGAAAGAGTTCAGTTAGGTTCAAGACTAATGATGCATGCACTTTGAAAGATGTTAGACACGTACCGCTTGTCACAAAGAATCTAATTTCTTTGAGTCTACTGGACAACAAGGGTTTCAGTTTCAATGGTGAATGTTGAGGATTATACGCCTACAAGGACTCGGATGTGCTACTCAAGGGGGTCAAGGATGGGACTTTGTACGTGCTAAAAGGTTCAGCTATCACAGGGTATGTCGGAGTTGCCTCAGCCGAGATTAAGGAAGCTGATCCAAACAAGTTGTGGCATAAGAGCCTAGGGTTTTATGAGCACTGCGTGTATGGGAAGCTACAACATAGCAAGTTCCCTAAAGCAGTTCATAGAACAAAAGGTACTCTTGATTATATCCATTCGGATTGCAGGGGTCCATCTCGAATTGAGGCGATAGGCGGGTACAAGTACTTTCTGAGCATGATAGACGACTATGTAGGGTTTTGATACGGATTACGCAGGGGAAATACAATTAAGCAATACCTTTAAAGACCCTCCATGAATCGCAGGACAAGTCATCATAACGTGGTAAGGAAGAAAAATAGTTGTGTACCTTGTTTGTCTGAATAATCACTTACGCAGAATTATGTCCATATCTCTATGAGTATCCATACCTAGGCTTGTACTGGATTTCTTCTTGCCTATGTGTGCTAGCTCACGCCAAGAGGGAGGAAGAAGAAGATCGTAAAAACGGGCACCACAGGGCTGCGCGCCTCACGAGGCCGACGACGCCGGGAGGGGGCAAACGGGATGGCTCCGGCCTCTCTTTGTCTCTCTCCTTGCTTTGTTATTTTCACTCTAGTGACACTCTTGTGAAAATAATAAGCTAGGAGTGCCTTTATATATGTAACAACTCTTTGTTAGCTACATATTTTTCCAATACTAACCCTGTCCATACACGGATTAGTCCAGTTTCCAAATTAGGCCTACTAAGTTTGTTTGTGGTTGCGTATTGATCATTTTCTTTAATTATTCCTACTAATTAATACCCATATCCAGTTTCATCCCTATGGTATGTGACTCATAGGTTTCTACTTAATTGGTAGTAACAATTACTAACATAGAGTGGTGTCTAGCAACACATCTACGTCACCCAATTAATAGAAATAGTCAGTGATGCGACAAACCTTTTGCCCAATGTTACCTTACTACATTATTTCTTTGTCTCTATATCCGGACTGGAAATGAGACATAAATGTCACACTCGTATATCCAATCCATAGTTTCTCAACCGTGGGAATAGGCTATCCATGCAGATAACATCAATATCCCATTTTGATTTATCTGAGTCTGGCCAGACATTTCATAAGCACTACCCCTCGAGTTGCCGTGGGTATTTACTCCTATATGTGGGAGGGACAAATCATCTCTACATCACTACCATCTCTAAGCTTCCTTCCGATATCCGTCTTTATTGCTACCCAGTCACGTTGTAGCGTTTGACGAGATCAAAGCGTAATATTCCACAACTAGAGTATCTAGTGACTTCAAGTCTAAGGACCACAATACAATTGTCACAACGAGAAGCACTTGTGACGTTAACATAATTAATTTAGCCTTCTCGTGGTGGTTCAATCCAGTATGCCGTTATCACATAATGCATACCCATGTGTTAGACTTGATATCTCCATATCGATCTACTCGCATGCTAGTCTACAGTGATCATCCTGTTAATCAATATAATGAACTAGGGATATTTAAGATAAACGACAAATTTCAATCTAAGGACTCCATTATATTAAATATTGCTATAAATAATAAAATGAATATTCCAGCCAAAAACAATGTTCATACTAAATAAGATTGCCTCTAGGGCTTCTATTCCTAACAAACTACTCAAGGATGACTTGAATATTCGTGATGAAGCACAAGAGTGAAGCCTTCGCAAGATTCAAGGAGTGGAAGACGCTAATTGAGAATCATGTGGGAAAGAAGGTCAAGAGGTTGCGCACGGACAACGACTTGGAGTTTTGTTCATATGATTTTGATGGATTTTCTGCAAGGATCATGGTATCGCCCGTCATCACACCGCTCGGCACACACTGCAGCAAAACAGTGTAGTCGAGAGAATGAACCAGAGGCTTTTAGCGAAAGCACGGTGTATGCTTTCTAACGCAAGCTAGAGACGTTTGGGGAGAAGCAGTTTCCATGGCATGCTATCTCGTGAATCGGAGCACGCACACATGTATAGGATGCAAGATTCCTATGGAAGTCTGGTCCGGTAGAGCAGTGGATTATTCATATTTAAGAGTTTTTGGTTGAATTGCCTGTTATCACTTTGATGATGGCAAACTAGAACCAAGAGGTAAGAAGGGAGTATTCGTGGGTCATGTTTGAAGGGATACAAGATATGAGCAGACAACAAGATTATACTTAGCAGAAGTGTAGTCTTTGTAAGAGTCCAATGTTGAAGAATTCTGTGGAGGTGAAGCTTGAGAATGCAGAGAAGAAGGTGGAGGGAGAATCGGATCATGTTGATCCTAAGGATGCCGAAATCTCTACACCGTCACCGGATGCCGATGAGGAAGAAGCAAAAGAGTCTGATAGAGAGGATGCGTATCGACTAGAGGAACCGGTTCATCAAAGTATTGCTAAAGGAAGACCAAGGAGAGTCATAAAGCCTCTGGCAAGATACAGGGATAACGGTATGGTGGGATATGCATTGCAAGTAACAGAAGAGGTGGAGGATGAGCCGTCCACGTACAAGGCTGTTATATTTAGTTTTGAGTCAGCATAGTGGATTACCGCGATGGGAGAAGAGATGGAGTCTCTTAGAAAGAACTCGACTTGAGAGCTTGTTAAATTTCCAACGGGAAGGAAGATAGTCAGTTGCAAATGGGTCTTCATGAGAAAGGAAGGGACTACCCCGGGAGAGGGCATCAAGTACAAGGTAAGGCTAGTTGCAAGAGGGTTCAGTCAGAAAAATGGAGTTGAATACAACGATATTTTCTCACTAGTGGTCAGACATTCTTCTATCCGGGTGTTACTAGCTTTGGTGGCACACCCCGACCTATAGCTTGAGCAATTGGATGTCAAGACATCTTTTCTACATGGAGAGTTGGAAGAGGAGATATACATGAGCCAACCAGAAGGGTTCCAAGTTCCCAGAAAAGAAGAACACATGTGCAAGGTGAAGAGATCTCTCTACGGAATTAAGCAGTTGCCAAGGAAACAGTACAAGAGGTTTGACAACTCCATGTTGAATATTGGTTACCAGAAGTGCAAGTATGATTGATGTGTGTATCACAAGTTGTTGCGATGTGGATCACATATCTACCTAGTTATATATGTGTATGATTTTGATCGCAACTCAGAATATCAAGGACATTAGAGAACTAAAGAGGTCCTTTAGCACGGAATTCGAGATGAAGGATCTAGGAGCTGCTCTATATTGGGAGTTGAGATCTATAGAGACAGGAAGAAGGAGAAGCTTTTCTATTCACAACAGGGTTACATTAAGAAGATCTTGCGGGATGTTCAGCTAAAGCTATAGATACTCCTATGGAAACTAACAACAAGCTAGGAATGTACACCATTTAGACTGAGGAGGAGAATTAGTACATGTTAAGGTTCCATATGCTAGCGCAGTTGGAAGCCTCATGTATCCTATGGTTTGTACTCAAACGGACATAGCATTCGCTGTTAGTGTGGTAGTTTTATGGCTCACTGAGGTAGGGACTTGGCAGGCGGTGAAACGAATATACAGGTATCTTAAAGGAACGTCAGATATTGGCCTATGCTACGAGCTAATGAAAACATCTTGGTAGCTGGTTTCTCGGATTCAGAATATGCAGGGGATGTTGATAGTAGAAGATCTATGACAGGCTATGTATTTGCTCCCGAAGCATCTATTGTGAGTTGGAAGGCGACGTTACAGCCGACGGTGACTTAGTTCACCACGGAGGCGGAGTATATGGCTCTAGCAGAAGCAGGAGAAGAAGGCAATTTCGATTAAGGTATGTTCAATGATCTAGGGCTACATCAAGATCAGACGATGGTCTACTGTGATAGCTTGAGTGAAATTTGCTTGACGAAGGATCAGGTTCATCATGAAAGAACCAAGCATATTGACGTCATGTATCATTTTCTTATAAGCAAAAACAGGATCAAGGTAATGAAGGTGGGGACTTATGACAACCCCGCGGATATGTTCACCAAGACGGTTCCAAGGAGAAAGTTCCAGAATTGTCTGGAATTTCTCAACATTATGAGCGGTGAGCCCTTAGGGGCATGTCGGACCCGGCGAGGTCCAATGAGTCTCCGTGACGGGAGTCATCGGGAGTGGAAAAGACAATCTTTGTTCAGAAGGAGGAGGAAGCTTCGTTGAAGACGAGATAATTCAAGTCAAGGTGGAGATTTGTAAGGAATAGTGCCTTGAAGATGAAGATACTCAAAGGAGTGCGAAGAAGTGAAGTCCAGCGGGTCTCCGCATGAAGACCCCATACTTAGCCAAAATCTGAGAGTCTTCACAGAAGAGCTCTCAGTATCAAACCAGGAATGTCTTCGCACAAAGACCTGAATGAATTCACACGAGAAGCCTTCGCGCGAAGACTTCTGGCCTTCGCATGAAGACAGTCCTGAGGCGGCAAATAAGAATGGATTTGTTTTCTTATTCTGTCAGGACGAATTTGGGGGCTATAAAATGATTCTTTGGGATCCTATGAACGTATGTAAGATATTGTTATCTTTTCTCTTCATTGAATAAAGGTCTTTCTTCCCCGTGGACTTAGTTAGCATATTTGGATGCTAACGAACCACATAAATCTTGTGTGATTGCATCTTTTCGTTATCGTTCGTGAGACGTGAGTTATCGTGAGAGGTATAACAAGATCAATTAAGAGAGACAAAATCCACGTGCTTTAAATTGAACTAGAAAGCAATGTTTAGGAGGAGACAATCTGATACGGACATCAACGTGCACGGGGAGGATGCCTGACACGTTCCAACTGCAAGTGCACAGCCGTCGTGTGTAGTAATAAACCGGAAATCCGGGTTGTCGAACCCAAGGGACTTTATTTAAATTAATTATTATTCTAAACCTTATGTGGGCAAGTCGCAAGTTGAGTTTTTATCTAATTCTAAGAAATTAAATGCAATATTCTCAATTAACCAAGTGAAATAATTCACGATTAATAAAGAATGAATAGTTGGAGGGTTTTGTCAATGAGGGAAAAGCACCGGGAATTCTCTAGGTTCACTAGGTTGATCTAAATTTATGATTTGATTTGTAAAACAACCACGTGTTATTCACTATTAATCAAGCAACGTTGAACTTACCGAGTTACCAAGCAAATCCACTATACTTAAACTAAACTAAACCGAGTTACCAAGCCTAATTTAGGTTTAAGTATGCATTAAGATTATAATTCTACTTTAACGATCCTAGTTAACGATGCCGAGTTACCAAACATTGATACGACTAGGTGGGTTATTCAATTTACCGACTAGTTATCACGGAGTTACCGCGTGAAACTAATTGATTCTATCTCTACGTTAGCTACTCGCAAAGATAATAAGATTAAGAACGCAAATAATCCATAATAGTGAATAAACACGAGAGATTAAGCTAAAGCATGCATTACAATCATCAAAACATCAACTTTAGATCAAACCCTAGCTACACCAAACGAGAATTCCCAGCAAAAGGTGTTTAGCTACTCATATTCATAATCAAAACGACGATTATAATGAGTTTAAACATAAAAATCAAGAAAAACGAGAGTTTAGAATTCAAACGAATGATCCAAAAGCTCCTAAGCTCTCTCCAAGGCTTCTTGATCTCCAAAGATGTCTCTAATCTTCAAAAACTACTGAAAAAGACGACCTAAAAGTCTTAAATACGTTCCCATAATAATATTACAAAGTTGGAAATAATACGGAAAAGCCCCAAAAAATCTGCTCTGTCCCACGACCTCTTCGCACGAAGACAGTTGTCTTCGCACGAAGAGTCTTCGTACGAAGACTTCTGCCTCTTCGTGCGAAGGCCTTCTCATTGAGATACTGCAAGTGTGTTTGCGAAGAGGATTTTGGAATGCTGAATTTTGGCTAAGTATAATGTCTTCGCACGAAGACAAATGTCTTCGCACGAAGACAACTGTGTCCAGCCCTCTTTTTGCCTCCTTTGACTTTCCTCTTCCATTCTTTGACTTTCTTCTTCCATTCTTTCTTCCCTTGACCTTCCTCTGACTTTCTTTGACCTTCCTCTTCTGTTTGACTTTCCTTTGACTTTCCTTTGACTTTCTCCTTCCTTTTGACTTGTCTTTGAGTTCCTTGTTTCCGAAGTTCGCTTCCAAATCCCGCACGATCCTCCAAGCCCTGTTTTCCTGCGAATCACAACACGAAAACACAACCCGCGATCATATCACAATAAAAAGCTCAAAAATCTAAAGAAACGCCCGGATTTAACAAGTATTGCACATGAACTCGTATTTTCACATTTACGCTCAATTTACTCAAAAGACGACAAATTCTCCATTATAAGCACGCAAAACGTAGAAATAAAAGGCATAAAATAACTCCGAAAACGGAGTTATCAACTACCCCCACACTACCTTTTGCTCGTCCCGAGCAAATCTCCCAAGTCAATTCCATCTCTCTCAAGTCAAAGCTTCTCTCGCTTTTCCGCAATCCATCCAACTTTGCATACTCAACCAATTACTCATTGCATACTTCCCTACGCCAATTGCATACTATCACCTCACATTGCATACAATACCAAGAACTCTTGCATACTAATCCGAGTAGAACCATTCACCAACCATCCTTTCTACTAGTCGACACGACTCGATTATACACAATGCACCTATATGCAAATGCAATATTCACAATGCAAGTATTGAAATACAAATTTTTTTCTTTTCTTTTGCGAGATTGGGCAATCTCCATTAGCTTAAACCGATTCACACGAAGCGATGAGAAATCTAGACACAAGGAATGATTCGAAATCAAATTCGTCAACATGAATTCCCCCTAGCTAGTATAGAGAACCTAACTTTACTAAGTACAAGAATGCAATACCTTTTCATGTGTGCCACAAAATAAAAGGCTACGCTAGGCTAAGCCACGTTCAAGGTCCGAGCTCCTAATCCGCTAACGGGTTTAAAATGATGAGGCTTTAGGGACAAATAAGATAAGAATCAAATACAAGTCCTAAAGCGTCACATTCTCACAAATACAATAGCTCACACACCCTCGCAACAATGATGGAAACCAAGCCCGAAACTCACCATCTCCGGCCCTCGATCCCCTCACACCCCGGTACAATTACGATTTCCGCGGCCATTGTCATGAATGATGCATAAACCAAAAATCTCCCGTTCGTGAACTAGTCGCTTCTCCACTCGTTCTTCCACAAACTTCTCATTCTTCCTTTATTCATCTCTCCTTTTTTTCTCTCTTTTCTTTTTTTTTTCTGATTTTCTGATTTTTTTTTTTTTTTTTTTTTTTTTTTTTTTTTTTTTTTTTTTTTTTTTTAAATCTCTCAAAATCCTGCATAACTCCTTCAATATCCTTCACGAGTGGTCTTCCAAGTGCCAAGCTAACATATAATCGTAAGGAGAGACAATATCCAAATCAACACGTATAAATCACAAATCAATGTCTCTCCCTATCTCAATAAAATCCTCGGTGTAAATCAACAAAGCCGCTAACATTAAAGAAACATGTGTGGGGATGGAGTCGTCGCAAACGCAATCTCGATGTCCGAAGTCAAATGTCGACACCCCCACACTCGAATGTAATCCTGTCCCCTCTCAAGTAGTCGATCAAATGTCTGTCTCGTGCCTAATCCAACCAAACCTCCTACACCATGATGAGTAAGATCCGGTACCTAGCACGATCCACCTATTAAATTCCCCCAACCCAAGTTTTGTGTGCATTAGATGTACACACTCACGGCTCTCCTCACTTGTGTCCATGTTGTAATGCCATGGAACACCGCCACACCGAAGTGCGCAAGCCTACTCTCACTCACCCTCGCATTCCCCTCGAAGATCACAAATGAAGTGCATGCGATATGTAAGACTCACACAAATATAGCATGAAGTACTCCCTCATCGAACCCCCTCAACTACAACACCCTCGTGACGCACTAAAGCGGTGATTCTAACCAATCAATGCTGAAGGCCAAGAATCGTCACCCTAAGTCCAAAGGTTGTCAAAGAATCCATGGTTCAAATACGGGTTTACTAGTGGTCCTACAAGGTAAGTCCTATAAGCAGTGAGGACGAACAAATTGGGCCCCGGTCATACTTGCTTGATCACTCACCTGGCCAAAACTGCTGAAGTAGTCATAGGGAGAGATATGGACTTGAAACCGTTTACTGCTAGGAAGTGGCATAGGTTTGATGAGACAGCGAGGAAGAAGGGCAAGGGTAGGAGGATGAACACCTCTAGGTTTGACAACCAGGTTGCCTACGACCACCTGAGAGAGGAGATGGCCCGGGATAGAGTCGAGAGGAGACGCCAGTTTGCCCACACTCGGGACAATCAGGCGAAGCTGGGAGGTTTAATCCAGATGGTTGGCCAGTGGGTTATACAGTCTAGTGGTCAGGCGGCGGGGGAGTTTGTTCCACCGGTCCCGACGGCGGATCCGTGGTTCCAGGAGGATGACTTTGAATATGAGGTTCCGCCGAGTGAGGATGAGGAAGAAGAAGATGATGAGGAACAAGAGGAAGATGAGGAGGAAGATGACGAGTAGTGGAGTGTGCCCTCATGCTAGAATTGTTGAGTCCTCGTGTTATCGTTGAGGACAACGATGCATTCTAGTGTGGGGGTGGTTGAATCCTTTTTACTAGTCAGTGTCGTGTCTTTGCATCGCCAGTGTCTGCATGTAGTTAGAGGTTTTTGGTTATGTCCTTATTTTTCTGTGTGCCACTACGAGGCGGGTTGGCGACTACCTAAGACGTACACAAGAACGTTCGGCTTGTTTAGCTCACACCTAGCTCAACTCTTGTAAGAAAATTAGGCACACACTTTAAATTTGAAAGAATTAAGTTCGTGTGTAAAATAGGCACGCATTCCCGTAAAGAGAGTTTCTCTATACTTACTAAGGGACTCTCACATTGTCACTCTCGATCGCAATTCACGCCCTACGCCTAAAAGTCTCACACTTCTTGATTTTACCGAATTTTCAGCTTTTTTCAATTGCCCTTTCTCAAATTTTTAATTTTTTTTTTTTTTTTTTTCACATTTTTAGTTTTTTTTTTTTTTTTATTTGTTTTTTACCTACACTATATGCAAGGCCAACTCGACTAACGACTCAACAATGGTGGGTTGACTCAAAAATACCAAAACGTGCAAAAAGATGAATAATAAAAAGAAAAATAAGGACATAACCAAAAACCTCTAACTACATGCAGACACTGGCGATGCAAAGACACGACACTGACTAGTAAAAAGGATTCAACCACCCCCACACTAGAATGCATCGTTGTCCTCAACGATAACACGAGGACTCAACAATTCTAGCATGAGGGCACACTCCACTACTCGTCATCTTCCTCCTCATCTTCCTCTTGTTCCTCATCATCTTCTTCTTCCTCATCCTCACTCGGCGGAACCTCATATTCAAAGTCATCCTCCTGGAACCACGGATCCGCCGTCGGGACCGGTGGAACAAACTCCCCCGCCGCCTGACCACTAGACTGTATAACCCACTGGCCAACCATCTGGATTAAACCTCCCAGCTTCGCCTGATTGTCCCGAGTGTGGGCAAACTGGCGTCTCCTCTCGACTCTATCCCGGGCCATCTCCTCTCTCAGGTGGTCGTAGGCAACCTGGTTGTCAAACCTAGAGGTGTTCATCCTCCTACCCTTGCCCTTCTTCCTCGCTGTCTCATCAAACCTATGCCACTTCCTAGCAGTAAACGGTTTCAAGTCCATATCTCTCCCTATGACTACTTCAGCAGTTTTGGCCAGGTGAGTGATCAAGCAAGTATGACCGGGGCCCAATTTGTTCGTCCTCGACACCCTCTCAAGACAGTTCTCCCAAATCAGTTTGGGGATATTAATTCTAACCCCGGTGTAAAGACAAAGGGCCCAAACCGAGAGGCGGAAAGTATAACTAGGGTTTCGTGTGATTCCCAAAACCCAGTTTTCTAACACTTCACAGCACCACCTAGCCTCCGGCCTATAAAACCTCTTCTCGGCCTTCCAATGAATCACCTCTCCCTTCCTGTCCCATGGATCAACCCCCTTCGCAAAGCAAAAAGCATTTAGACGAGACCAAAGATTCTCACTACGAAGAACCGTCTCTAACCCACAACCGTCTTTCAATGCGGGAAAACCCATGGCGAGAGCGATAGTCTCTGGCGTGAAGACTATCCACTCGTTCCGACAGTAAACGAGACGAGGATCTTGACTCTCACCATCCTTTGCATAACGCAAATTGAACAAAAACTCTCGCGTAATATGTGAACTAGACTGCCCTACTAGCTTAAACCAATTGTCAAGCTTCTCGCGCTCATAAATTTCCTTAATTGCTTGAGGCATGTCCTCGTGCAATGGAAATGCCTTTTCGGGCTGCCCGTTCTTAGTCAGATAAGTATCTCTTCGAGAGTCAAGATGAGCCTCATGAGTGACGAAACGGAAACTATCATAGTATCCGGGCCCAATACTTCTCTCTTTCAAATTAGCCTTGGCCTTTCGTCGGCCGACAATACCCGGTTTAGCCGGGAAAGGGGCCGTCAAGATGGCATATTGGGGAGTAGGCGGTATCTCTAATTGAGGATCGCCCGATCCCGATGCTTCTTGTGACGAACCCTCCCCCGTCTTCCGTTTCTTTCCACCCGCCATTTAAAATTCAGTTTCAAGTAAAACAAGCAATTCAACAATTGTGCACGTGAACAAGAAGTGTATACTAAACGAAACACGTAGGCACGAAGACAAATAGTTCCTAGGACTTTACGCAATCGCCCCCAAAGTACGCTTCTAAGCGCAACAACAAATAACCGGGCTTTTACTCAATGTGCCTAAGACTCGAATATGAAAATACGAAGTTTAGATAGTACCTACGCGTCCGGAGCAAGTCTTACGGACGCAAAAAAATTTCAAAATTTGACCAACCCCGACTGATTTTGATGGTGCCGGAAAAATTTGTCGAAATCTCGAATTGCTTGATGCTCCGTACTCCTTGCGTAGTCCCCGTTAGTGTTTCCTTCTCGTCCGAAAGCTGAATCAAGCTGTAGCTCGTCCAATTTCTCACTTCTCCTTCCAAACCCTAGCTCCTTTCTCCTCTGATTTCTCTCTTGTCTCACACTCTCACTCAAAAACTCCTGTAGAATCTTGTTCTCCTTGGAATTGCGAGCAAAACCCTAGGTAGAATGTTGATTTTGGTGAAGAATCAAGTGAGGGGTGAACTTGAGCTCGTGCGGCTATGGTGGAGAAGAATGGAGTTTGAAGATGAAGAATGAAGCAAAGAGATCGAACACAGCTGATTAAGCTTCAAGTTCTTGCCAAAATGTCTAAAAAGCCCCCAAGAAGTAGCTTCAAGCCTTTGCCCGTCCGTGGACCAAACTGTCATTTCGCCCGCTGTCTTCGTGCGAAGACAAAAGTCTTCGTGCGAAGAGTCTTCGTACGAAGACTTTTTGTCTTCGCACGAAGGTCTTCTCAAACAGATACTGCAACTTGTTTTGAGAAGACAATTCAGAGCTTCATTATTTTTTCTAAGTACAAAGTCTTCGTACGAAGACAATTGTCTTAGTACGAAGACAATGCTGAATTGTGCCAAAAACATCCTTTTTGTCGATTTTTCGCGTCTTCGATCGTGCCTTTGCTTTCCGAAGGATCTCCTCGACCTCGAGACTCCCTTTTCACCTTAAAACACTCCCAAAATCCGGGGAATATTTTATTTGTCAATTTCACGCGTTCCAAGGCACGTTTTGCATTTCCGGATGCTTTTGGCCTCGTTTTACTTGCTAAAACATCCTTTTTGGCGTAACTTCCTCATCCGGACTCCGATTTGCGCGATCCACCTGTCTACAGAAAGCTCTCGACCACCCCCACACGTTGGCATTGTTCAATTCTCATTTCAGTCTGTCCTTCAAAATTTCACCTCGTAATCCGTGCCGGCGTGATAGCTTTCTCCGTTCTCCAATCAAATTCTTGCGCAAATCAAGACGGGGAGTCCGGGAACATGATCTTCCCCAGGTGCGTGTGTTGAATAGATGCAGAAATGGCTTCTACCTTCAATTTCTTCACTTCGGATCCCGATACGCGTATTTAGCTGCAAATCTGGACTTTTCACTCTGTTTCGCACGCGCGCATCAAGAAGGGGGATCCGAAATAGGCCTTTCACCTCGTATTCCTGCACATACTCATTGGAAATATTAAATCCACTCTCTCGCACCTCTCAATAAAGTCAAACTGAATAAAAATTACAAAACAGTTTTAAAACCTATCCTAAAGCAATAAATAGGTTGGGTTGCCTCCCAACAAGCGCTTTGTAATTTAAGGTCGACGGCCCGACCCAGTTACCTCAGAGACTTCTCAAGTTGCGGGAGTTGCATGAAGCCACTCAATGACTCCAATGAAATTCCCGTCCACGTACGGTTTCGCTCTCTGGCCATTCACCTTAAACCTGTTCCCATTTGCATCCTCTACCTCAAGAGATCCCCATGGATAAACTTCAGTAATCGTATAGGGACCACTCCACCTAGATTTCAATTTCCCTGGAAACAGCTTTAGTCTTGCATTGAAGATCAACACTTTCTGTCCTACCTTGAAGTCTCTCGGGATGATGTGCCTGTCGTGCCACAGTTTTGTTCTCTCCTTATAGATTTTTGCACTTTCATACGCCATCAATCGAAATTCTTCAAGTTCAAGTAGCGCTTGCTTTCGTAGCTCACCGGAGAGCTTAGCGTCCAAATTGATCTTCTTCAAAGCCCAGAATGCCTTGTGCTCAAGTTCCACCGGAAGATGACACGACTTTCCAAACACTAACTGGTATGGAGACATGCCTAAAGGAGTCTTGTAGGCAGTCCTGTACGCCCATAAGCTATCGTCTAAATGTAGAGACCAATCCTTGCGTCCCGGGTTGACTGTCTTCTCCAGAATCCCTTTTATCTCTCGGTTAGAAACTTCTGCTTGCCCATTCGACTGCGGATGATAGGCCAGTGATATCTTATGCGTCTTTACCCCATATTTGCTCAAGACATTGGCAAAGACTTTATTCACAAAATGCGATCCTTCATCACTGATTATGGCTCTGGGAGTTCCAAACCTTGTAAAAATGCTTTTCCGCACGGATCTCTCTACAGTAGCTCCATCGTTCTTCGGGCAAGCCATTGCCTCCACCCACTTGGTCACATAATCCACAGCTAATAGTATATAAAGATTACCAAGTGAAGACGGGAATGGTCCCATGAAATCGATCCCCCAGACATCGAAAGGCTCTACTTCCAACACGAAATTTTGAGGCATCTCGTTTCGGCTGGAGATATTGCCGGTTCTCTGACACCGATCACATTGCTGCACGAATAGATGAGCATCTTTATGTAAAGTAGGCCAGTAAAATCCACTTTGCAATACCTTTGCCACAGTACGCGCTTTGCCAAAATGTCCTCCACAATTCAATTCGTGGCAGTGTCTAAGAATGTCCAAAGTGTCTGGCTCAGCTACGCATCTTCTCAACACATTGTCAGCTCCCAACCTAAACAAATAAGGGTCATCCCAGAAATAGTGTCGTGCATCTGCGAAAAATTTCTTTTTCTGATGGAACGTCATGTCTTTCGGGACAATTTTGAGCGCCTTGAAATTTGCCAAATCCGCAAACCAAGGCACAGCTGCTACCACCACCATAAGTTGTTCGTCTGGAAAGTCTTCTCTAATCGGTACATCCTCTTGTTTTTCGTTATCCAGTCGTGACAAATGGTCTGCAACAACGTTCTCTACACCCTTTTTGTCCTTTATCACTATATCAAACTCTTGCATTAGTAACACCCATCGGATCAATCTAGGTTTCGCATCCTTCTTAGCAAGAAGATATTTGAGGGCTGCATGGTCCGTGAAAATAGTCACCTGAGAACCCACAAGATATGGACGAAACTTGTCCAATGCGAAGATAATAGCCAACATCTCTTTCTCCGTGGTGGCATAATTAACCTGTGCAGTGTTAAGAGTACGACTAGCATAGTAAATAACATGAGCTACCTTGTCTTTCCGCTGTCCCAGCACTGCTCCCACCGCGTAATCGCTGGCATCACACATAAGTTCGAACGGTAGAGTCCAGTCTGGAGTGGCTATAATGGGAGAACTAATCAGCTTCTTCTTGAGCAAATCAAAAGCTGTCTTGCAGTCTTCATTGAAATCAAACACGACATCTTTCTCAAGCAAACCAGATAAAGGCTTTGTGATTTTCGAAAAGTCCTTAATGAAGCGCCGATAGAAACCTGCATGTCCCAAGAAACTCCGTACCCCTTTGACAGACGTAGGGTAAGGAAGCTTCTCAATCACCTCAATCTTCGCCCGGTCTACCTCTAAACCTTTACTGGAGATCTTGTGCCCCAACACTATTCCCTCGGTCACCATGAAATGGCACTTCTCCCAGTTAAGCACTAGGTTGGTGTCAATACATCTGTCCAGTACCCGAGCTAGCTGCTGGAGACAGTCTTCGAACCCATCACCATAAAGCGAAAAATCATCCATGAAGACTTCAAAATTTTGCTCCATCATGTCTGAGAAGATAGACATCATACACCTCTGAAACGTAGCTGGGGCAATGCATAGCCCAAAGGGCATGCGTCTGAATGCAAACGTCCCATATGGACAAGTAAATGTCGTCTTCTCCTGGTCAGCTGGCTCAATCGCTATCTGATTATACCCAGAATATCCATCCAAAAAGCAGTAGTGTGAATGGTGAGCTAGCCTATCAAGCATCTGGTCCACGAATGGGAGGGGAAAGTGATCTTTCAAAGTGGCATCATTGAGTTTGCGGTAATCCATGCAAACTCTCCACCCCGTAACGGTACGTGTGGCAATTTGATCACCTTTTTCCCCTTCCACCACAGTTATACCTCCCTTCTTGGGAACACATTGTACCGGGCTAGTCCACGTGCTGTCGGAAATCGGATAGATGATACCTGCTTCCAACCATTTAAGCACCTCTTTCTTCACCACCTCCTGCATGTGAGGGTTGAGGCGGCGCTGAAATTGAACTACCGGCTTCTTGTCTTCCATGAGCCTGATCTTATGCTGGCAAACTGTGGGGCTGATCCCCTTAATATCTGCTATTGTCCATCCCATAGCTGCTTTCCTCTTCTGTAGTACCTCGAGAAGCTGCTCCTCCTGTTCCCTGTCCAAACATGCAGATACAATCACAGGTAAAGTATCATTAGATCCCAAGTATAAATATTTCAAATGAACAGGTAAAGGCTTTAATTCTAAAACAGGAGCAGTAATAAGAGAAGGAGTAAGAATCTTCCTGCTTCCCTCATTAAAGAGGGGTAATGGTGGGCGCCAATGAACATCCAGGGCTTGCTCTTTCTCGCTGGAATCAAATAGAGCAAGCTCCTCATATAGTTGCTCCAACAAAATATCGTCCTCCTCGTCCAGCGTGTATGCCTCCACCCCAAAGCATTGCTCGCTCACCGCGTATGCGGGAAACTTCATGGCCTCAAATACATTGAAGGCCACCTTCTCATCGTTGATCTGCATAGTCAGCTCCCCATTGGCCACATCAATGATAGTTCTCCCAGTGGCCAGGAATGGACGGCCCAAAATAAGAGGAACATCATCGTCGGCCTCCATGTCTAAGATCACAAAATCAGCTGGGAAGATGAGTCCTTCAACTCTCACTAATACATCCTCTAAAACACCCCTGGGGCGTTTTATTGTGCGATCAGCCATCTGCAAGCACATCCTGGTAGGCTTAGGATCTCCCACACCAAGTTGCTCAAAAACCGATGTAGGCATCAAATTAATACTTGCACCAAGGTCACACAATGCCCTCCCATGAAATGCGTCTCCCAATGTAACAGGGATGATGAAGCCGCCTGGATCTTTCATCTTCTTTGGTAGCGCTTTTTGCACAACGGCGCTACACTCCTCATTTAGAGTCACAGTTTCAAAGTCATCCATGCGCCTCCTATTAGAAAGGAGGTCCTTGAGAAATTTGGCATATTTCGGCATTTGTGAGATGGCCTCTGCAAAAGGTATATTAATGTGCAGTTTCCTGAAGATATCCACAAACTTCTTGAAATGCTTGGCATCCTCTTGGCTCTTCAATCTTTGCGGGTATGGCACTCGCACGCTGTATTCCTCCCTAGGCTTCTGTTTCTCATCCGACTTCCTCACCGTGTCCTTTGATTGGGGACTCACGGTAGGCACGGGAATCTCTTCATCCAAAGCTTTCTCAGTGGCCTTAGTCGCCTCAGCTCGCGCGTGGCTAGGATATGGGGGATCCTCAGTAGTGATGCCACTGCGAGTTGTGATGGCATTTAGCTGCTCGTTAGGAGTGATGGTATTTGCTGGAAGCATGCCTGGTGGAAGCTTGACATTTTGATTGGCGATCTGCCCAATCTGAGTCTCATGGCTTTTTATTGTTGCTTGTATCGAGACAATCGCGCTCTCCATCCTATCGTGATTAGCTAGGAGCTTTCGCAATAGAGCATTTGTCTCTTGCTCTTCTTTTGGTGGAGCTTGCCTCGCTTGATATGGAACATTGGGTCTCTGTCCGGGTGCATATAATCCACTGTTTGGATTGGCATAGCTGAAGTTGGGATGATTACGATTGTTGGGATGATAGGTGTTAGGCCATTGCTGCTGTCGCATAAAATTCACATCTTCAACACTGTTATCATATCCCTGGCTTTCATCTGCTAGTAATTCACCCATGGGCTTCTGTGTTGGAGGGTGCATACCGTGAAATGCTGAAGTCATGGATTCCAACTTTTGTTCCATCGATTCAATCTTGTTGACTAAGGATGTATCCCCCGGTTTGGAATACCTACGCGTTTCAGATCGTGTAGTCTCTCTCTTTGACGCGTTGTTCAGCAAATCTTGAGCTCGCTGTGCTCCAAGTCCCATAAAATTACCTCCAGCTAGCATATCTAACTGGTCAGCTGTCTCCTTGTCTAATGCAGTGTAGAAATAATGGAAGAGCTTGTGCCATGGCTCTCCATGATTCGGACATCTACGGAGAATTTGGCTGAACTTCCTCCATGCATCTCCCAAAGAGCTGTCTTCATCCTGAGTGAACTTTGCAATCTCTGCCATCTGCTGCGCGACTCTGGATGGTGGCAAGTACTTCCTCAGAAACTCATGACAACAATCTGCCCATGTCACTATGCTACCAGCTGGCAGCTCCATAAGCCACTTCTTGGCTTTTCCAGATAAGGAGAATGGAAATAGTAAAAGCTTAACTGTTTCATCTGGAACTCGCTGATCGTGCAGGGTTGATGTGATTTGCTCAAATACCAGCAGATGGTGATTGGGGTCATCTCCTGGGGCTCCGTTGAATGCGCACTCATCACGAACCATGTTGATCATATGTTGGCGCAACTCGAAGTGTTGGGCATTGATCTGTGGCCTGACAATGGTAGGCTGATAACATGCTGGAGTTGTCCTGAAATAATCCACCATCGGGCGTTCTTCATTCTCAGCATTGTTCTGCCTGTTGTTTTCCCCATTATTCCCGTTGTTGTTCCCACCGATGTTCGCCACTTGTGCCCCCACACCATGACGTGGTTGTGGATTTGGGGGAGCCATGCGATCCATCCTTGCCTGCATCTCAGCCATTTGAGCTCTCACCTCCTCAGCTTCTGCGGCTCTTTGTGCAGCTTCCTCCACAGCTGCAGCTCTAGCTGCTTCCGCATCCTGCATACCTTTGCGGATTCTCTCAAACTCAGCTCTCGTCTCTTCGTCCATAACTACTGAGCTTGAATTCCTCTTGTCTCTACGCTGTGCTTTTAATAAGGATTCCGGGTCTTCAAACGTTGGATACAAAGGCTCGTCTCGAGAACGGGTCATGCACCGAGTAAATCAACCTGAAATCACGAAACACGCAAAACGTAGGTGAGTAACGGATATAAACAATAAATTAAAATCCCTAAGGCTAGGAATTATAACTAATTTAGCCGAAGTCCCCGGCAACGGCGCCAAAAACTTGACACGTTCCAACTGCAAGTGCACAGCCGTCGTGTGTAGTAATAAACCGGAAATCCGGGTTGTCGAACCCAAGGGACTTTATTTAAATTAATTATTATTCTAAACCTTATGTGGGCAAGTCGCAAGTTGAGTTTTTATCTAATTCTAAGAAATTAAATGCAATATTCTCAATTAACCAAGTGAAATAATTCACGATTAATAAAGAATGAATAGTTGGAGGGTTTTGTCAATGAGGGAAAAGCACCGGGAATTCTCTAGGTTCACTAGGTTGATCTAAATTTATGATTTGATTTGTAAAACAACCACGTGTTATTCACTATTAATCAAGCAACGTTGAACTTACCGAGTTACCAAGCAAATCCACTATACTTAAACTAAACTAAACCGAGTTACCAAGCCTAATTTAGGTTTAAGTATGCATTAAGATTATAATTCTACTTTAACGATCCTAGTTAACGATGCCGAGTTACCAAACATTGATACGACTAGGTGGGTTATTCAATTTACCGACTAGTTATCACGGAGTTACCGCGTGAAACTAATTGATTCTATCTCTACGTTAGCTACTCGCAAAGATAATAAGATTAAGAACGCAAATAATCCATAATAGTGAATAAACACGAGAGATTAAGCTAAAGCATGCATTACAATCATCAAAACATCAACTTTAGATCAAACCCTAGCTACACCAAACGAGAATTCCCAGCAAAAGGTGTTTAGCTACTCATATTCATAATCAAAACGACGATTATAATGAGTTTAAACATAAAAATCAAGAAAAACGAGAGTTTAGAATTCAAACGAATGATCCAAAAGCTCCTAAGCTCTCTCCAAGGCTTCTTGATCTCCAAAGATGTCTCTAATCTTCAAAAACTACTGAAAAAGACGACCTAAAAGTCTTAAATACGTTCCCATAATAATATTACAAAGTTTGGAAATAATACGGAAAAGCCCCAAAAAATCTGCTCTGTCCCACGACCTCTTCGCACGAAGACAGTTGTCTTCGCACGAAGAGTCTTCGTACGAAGACTTCTGCTTCTTCGTGCGAAGGCCTTCTCATTGAGATACTGCAAGTGTGTTTGCGAAGAGGATTTTGGAATGCTGAATTTTGGCTAAGTATAATGTCTTCGCACGAAGACAAATGTCTTCGCACGAAGACAACTGTGTCCAGCCCTCTTTTTGCCTCCTTTGACTTTCCTCTTCCATTCTTTGACTTTCTTCTTCCATTCTTTCTTCCCTTGACCTTCCTCTGACTTTCTTTAACCTTCCTCTTCTGTTTGACTTTCCTTTGACTTTCCTTTGACTTTCTCCTTCCTTTTGACTTGTCTTTGAGTTCCTTGTTTCCGAAGTTCGCTTCCAAATCCCGCACGATCCTCCAAGCCCTGTTTTCCTGCGAATCACAACACGAAAACACAACCCGCGATCATATCACAATAAAAAGCTCAAAAATCTAAAGAAACGCCCGGATTTAACAAGTATTGCACATGAACTCGTATTTTCACATTTACGCTCAATTTACTCAAAAGACGACAAATTCTCCATTATAAGCACGCAAAACGTAGAAATAAAAGGCATAAAATAACTCCGAAAACGGAGTTATCAATGCCGAAGATTATTAGAACTATTGTCACTTTATTTTTACTAGACGATAACCCGCGCTGACATGTGGGGCTGTGCCGGTATATTATTCATACGTAGTTACATGGGGATATCATTAATATAAATATGTCATGATAAATTTTAAAATTTCCCTTCGTTTTGCCAACATATTCTTACATATTGTAAGACCTTTTGTATTATTCCTATTAATATCCATGGACTTGTATGTAAATTAATATCCAGGGTCAGCTTAAGCCTTAAGACACTTATGTGTTTGCTTAGGGAACCACTAGAAGGAGGGCACCCAATTTCTCGAAAGATATGAGTATTTATGTAATTTTTCCTAAAAATATTTCTCTAAAGATAGCCTATAATAGAATGAAGAACACTGTGAATGCAGTAAAGCTGTGAAGCTTGAAGTGTTCTTCAGTGGACTAGAATGGATTGAATGATTGTTTGATCTCCTTCAGGGTTGCTTGTCAATCCCTGTGAGAGTATTCTGTGATGCGCAGTATTCGTATATCTCTCAAACTGTGTCTCTTATTTTGAAAATTTGAATTGCAACATTTATAGGAACTTCGAACAGAATTTTCTAAAAATCCTCCAGAGATCTTTGACTCTAAACAGCTCAATTCCAACGGCTAGCTGCTTGATCTCCTCATTGATTTTGATTTCATCTTCCATTTGTAGACCTAAGGAAGGTCCATATATTATTCCATAACAGTAGGATCAATTTGCAGCCTTCAATTGACAAGTACACAATCCAGTAAATAAGGAAACTTGCTAAACCTGCATACACAATGTTATCTAGCAATTCCTGCAAAACAAATCAAGCTAATATTGAAATAAATAATCATATGAGGTTTGTCTTTCATCACACAACATATCAAGATCAAGTGCAGAGGATTAAAGACGGTTTGGAGTAGAAATCCCCCTTAGTTCATGCTCACACATTTTCAAGGATCTGAGATGAGTTTCAAGGCCTTGAAAATCAATGTGAGCAGCCTGTGAACTTACAATCTCCCCCTTGATGAAAGACAAAACCAACAACCTTGTATAAACTATATTTCTGCAAAAGATAACCATTATTAACATGTCAGTAATAGTTTATATATGATCAAAATCAAATATCATAGCTAACAGTTATAAAGCCTAAGCCATAGCCGAATTAAAAACAAACTAAGTTACCAATCTAGAAACACAAGGTACGAATCAGTTCACAAACCAATTACTACACATCCAAACTAGATACAAACTAAAGTATCCCCTAAATTATTCCCCCTTTTTGACTTTCATCAAGAAGGTTGAGAAAATGTTGGATCAAATTGTATTTGAAAAAATGAAATACTTAAGGAAATTTTTTGAAAGAGGAAGGATGAATTCAAGGCTTTGAAAAGAGGTTCAAGGCTTTCATCTCCCTTAGTCTCTGCAGCATCATCTTGATCACTTTCTTCTTCATCTTCCTCATCCTCTTTCTGTTACTTTTCCTGTGATACTTCTTCCCCAGTCTCATCAGCAACCACATTACCTTCAAACAATATTGCTGAAGTCACAATTGTTGGAACCTTTGATTTTTTTTTTTTCTTCTCCTTCAGTTCTTTGAGAGGCATATCAGAGTCCACATTGTCTTCTTCTTGTTCCATACCCATTAGTCTTTGTACCTGTATCTATATCTCCAGCAACCTGCTTTCCATCACCCTTATCCCTAGCTTCATCCTTAGTATTGTGCTCATCAAACAAATCAGTTGTAGAACCTGCCTTCTTTGATCCTTCTGGAGCATGTGAGACTTCTTCTTCCATATGGATCAAGTTGGTACTTCTGAAGACACTCTCAAGCATATACTTCATCTGTTTTAACTTAGTACCCAAATCATACTGCCCATGCTTCAATTCATCCAACTCGTTCTCAATGAAGTTAACCTTTGAAGAACTATGAATTGGTCCTGAGATTGAGAGGGTTGGGTTGATGGAGAGGGTAGATATTTATGAAACGACCCGGGATCTCGGTTCAGGGTTAACGCGACAGTCGATAACCAAAAGTAGATTATTAACAATTAAGTTTACATTTCGCTTAAAGTACATAACAAAATTTCGATAATAATTACAATCTAAAACAAATCGTGTGTGATCTACTAAGTTATCTGACTTAGGCTAAACTCCTTCGTCTCGTTCCGCGTTCCCATTCCCCAAACTTGATTGACGACCTGCAGTTTTAAAATGGCAAAAGCCGACGCAGTTTTGAAGAAATAATCAGTAAAAACTGAGTAAATACATACTACGACATGTAAAACATCGAGTGGCACGGAAGCATGAGTTGAAACAAATTAGAAGATTTAAATAGTAAAGCTATCATGTTGGAGAATTTGGAACAACTGGAAGTAAACGAGTAACAAAAACCTCTCAATTTAATAACATTGAGAAACCACGAGTAGTTCGTAACATAACCAGAGTAAACAAGTCCATTTAAGAGGATAACTTAGTTCATGAGTAGCCAAAGCATATCAAATCATTTCAATTGATTAGGGCAATCCAGAGCCACAAACAACATTAATAAAGTAGTCAATTTTAAATTTCGACTTCAATCAACAGTTTAATTTAGCTGAGGCGTGTCAAGAGCCACCAGCAGGATCGATGTAAACAGAGGGATCACGAAATAAACACTAAGGGTTCCTTCTAGGGTCTATCAAACCCTATTTCACCCGAGCGTTAAGGGAGCCCATTCGTCAACCCCGCTCATAACATTAGCTAAAAGGCCTTAAGTGTCGACACCCCTATACCGTAGTGACCCTTACAAGTATAAGTAGCACTCTATAGCTCTATAAAACCCTTGGCCTCAATAACTTGGTACATTTTGGCTCATCGGGGGCGGATTTTTGAACATTGACGTTCTATCCAATAATAAGAAGCATTGCTTCAATGGTCTTAGCCATAAGAAAATGGAGGATCGCTTGACGCCTCCCATAAATAACAGTACTCTGTACATCGTCCTAAGTCTATTAGAGGTATTTTATTCCTTCTCTTTTATATAAACAGAATCAGAATATCAAAATTCCACAAGTAATTTTCGAGAGTTCTCAAAGGAGATGAATAGAATAGTTTAACAACATTCGAGTGGAAAACATGCATTCTCATACTATTTCATATAACAAACATTCATTTGAAACATCAAGCACATACGCAGATTTTGATATGAAAAGGCCGTACATATGTACTTACCAATGCGCCAAGAACAGAGAAAATCAAAGCTAGCACTCCGGCTTTAACGCTCATCTCATATAAATTCGGGTCTCACGGTCAATGCAGCAGCACGAAAACGTACGTCTACTTCGAACGATCCTTAATAACGGCTGGATATACACAAGTAAAGTATACAACCTATTAGCATATATCCTCTATATGAGGTTTTATGCAAGAATGCAATAAAATGCAGGTCACGCAAGCTAACTTGACCAAAATTCCCCTAATACTTTGAAATTGTCCAATACAGTCCCTGATTGTGCCTGGACCCCATATTACACTCATACTGGCCCAACAACATCCAAGAATGACTCTTAACTCATCCATATGAACTTAGCATCGAGATCTACAACTTTCAGTAAATTACACTTAGGCCCCTAAAGTTTGCTAAAATTACAGAAAGACCCCCACCATTGATTTGATAACTCCCGAGTCAAATAATTCATTCTTAAGGCTCCAAGTATCCTTCTAAGTCAGGTTGTTGGTCTCAAAACATTAACTTTGTTCAAATGCAAAGTTTTAATTAATTGCACATAGGCCCCCGAAGTTTAGTAAAACTGCAAAAAGACCCCAACATTTGACTTGGTCAACCCTAGCCCAGAATTACATACAAGTACTCCAAACACGCATACAAGACATGCTGACAAACTCCAAGTTACTAAACTAACCTCAATTCAAAGTTTAAGTGAAATGACTATTTTGCCCCTCCTATACAGTTCAGTCAAACTAGGGTTTGCGAAAAGTCAAACTTGGTCAAACATGATATTTAGACTCGGAATATGAATACGAGCAAGTTTCGTGAAGAACACTAAGGCTAGAAATGTCATTTAGAGGGTCGAATTCAAAAGTCAAATATAGAAGAAAATCGACTCAACTAGTCAACTTTAGAGCTGATTTGTAATCAATTGAGGGGGATACTTGAAAATTTGAGAATAGGGTTTTGAAGACGATAGTTCAAGGATTCCAGAACATATTTTAACTCCTACAAACTCCAAGTATACAAAGAGATATCGCTAGTCAAAGTGGGATGAAAATTACGATTCAATACTTGGAAAAATTCGATAGTGCTTCGCGAGTTCAAACTAGCAACTTTAGGCTCGTTTTGTGAGAAATCCGTTATAAATTTGAAGATGACCCAGAGACGATGAAATGAAGTATTATACACCAACTTTACGTAGGAGAAAACAGATCAACATTTCAGTAAGTTTTGAAGAAGATACAAGGGTTAGAAAATGGGTGTTTCACCATGACATTCTATACTTAAAAAATTTTCAGCTTTTAATGGTTCAAAAACACATCAAACCAGCCCTATTCAAGGCCAAATTTGGACAGTTTAGACTTGAAATCAAACAAATAAATCTTAATGAGAGTTGTAGAGCTATGTCCAGGCTTTCCAAAAAGCTAAGAATCGTCCAAAACGGATTAAAAACGAGGAAGATACAAGAGTCCAAAGTTGGGTGACAACTAGGATTTCAACACTTAGAAAAAAATTATGCACTTGGACAGATTCAACAACACAAAACGCAGCGACTTCAACTCAATTTTTAGGTGGTTTAGAGACCGGATTTGACAAAATTTAAAACACGAAAGTTGTAGCCAATTGTCTGAGGTTTCCAGAAAGTCCTGAATTGCTCAAAACGGATGAAAAACGAGAGAGATATGCTCATTTGAACAGGGGCTGTTTATGCATGACGGAAAAATGAACTAAGAGTGAAAAATGAAATCAATCTCGACTCTAACAACAATCTGGGCAGATTTGGATCATTCAAACAGGTTCATGACATGATTGGGAGCAATTTGATGCATAGAACGCGAAATTTGGTGGAGAAATGAAGCTTACCCAAGGTTTGGTCGGCCATGGAGTTTTCCGGCGACTTTGCCGCCTTGTTCCGACGCTTCAACGAATACCCAGCAGCTTCAAGGCTGCCCAGAGTGTTCCACGATGTCTAGAGGTCTTGGGGAAACCGTTTGGAGGGATTGAACGGCCAGGAACAGAGCGAACGCCCAAGAAATCGGCGGCTTGTGGCGGTTTCCGTCGGGTTCTTCAACCCGGATTCCGGCGACCCATTTTCCGGCGATTTGAGGGACAAGCTTGTGCTTCCTGGACTCGTCTCAACCTCAGGAACAAGATTATGTGGGTTAATCAAACTGAAATGCAAAGATGAGGGAGAAATCGACAAAAAACCGAACTAGGGTTCTTACCTTCAAACTCGAATTTCTCACTCGATTCTTGATGAAATTCCGAATTGTTTGGGGCGTTTTGATCCTTGTGGTGAGGGCTACTCCGGGTAGTAGCAGGTCGGGAAGAGGAGAAGAGAAGGTGGAGATTGTGGTGGAGGAGTGGTGGTGATGAAGGAGGAAGAAGAGGAAGATGATGGATGAGAGAGAGAGATTTTTTTTTTCCTTTCTTTTTTCAGAATGCTGGTGAAGAGGGTGAGGAGTTGACTTCTCATCTAGTGAGGTGTCAAGTTGTGTTTGACAAGTGTCCTACATGCTAGGGGGGGAGAAAAGTGTAGTTTTTCAAACTTTAGTGTATAACTAGAATTAGAGCTTCTATTTAATTTCTAAGAATCGCACAACCACCCCGAACATATCTAGTGCTTCAAAATCACTCTAACAACGTCCAAATATTGCTAACACTCCAAAATGCCCACTTTAAAGCCGTGACAAACTATTTACAAATTAGCCCCCAAAGTCTTGATATTGCACTAAGAACTCTCTCGGGAATTAGGGGTGTTACAATTTAGGTTTAGGAACTTCTTACCCTGCAACTCTTCAGTACACAAATCAGAGTAGAACTTCCATGCTCCCTCACTAGTTTTCACAATTCCAATCCTTTGAAAAGCCTTTTCATCAAGCATTCCAAAACCAGTGGTGATTGTCTCTTCCCTATCAAAAGGAATTTCAAGGTGTTGAAAGAAGAGTGTGAGGAGGTTGGCATAGGGTAGAGGATGTTTCATTTGCTTGGTACATGAGTAAAAGCATGTTCTCCATAACAATGCTTGGCAAATCAATTTCATAACCATGCATAATCAGATACATCAAATACAGTACCCTATAAAACAATAACTCTTTTGAATTCTCCTTAGGTACTACACACCTTATCATAATGGTGAACAAAATCTTGGCATCAACAGTCAACATAGAGTGAGTCAACTGTTTTGAGGTAGTAGCTACATTAGGCAGAAAGAATTATTCTTTAGCCAACTTCAAAGCAATAACTTCTTTAGACATTGTCAAACTCAGAATGATCTAATTCCATGTTAATACCAACAACCTTAGAGGATAAGGTCAAGGCTGAGGTTTTCTCTTGTTTCATGTTTAAATATAACAGTCTGGTAAGCCTAGGGTATTCAAATTCTGAGGGGTTTAGGATTCTACAGAGAGAACTCTGTTTCATTCTCTTTATGCATTCTACATTCATAACAATCAACATGCTAGTACTGATTAAGCTACAATATGCTACAAGAATTGAAGCAAAACCATCTAACCAGTTCCCTTTTGCAGGATGACTGGTAAACCATTTGCTAGAAAGAGCTATCTTACCAGAAGGGGTTTTGTTCTCAGTGTAGATATGAAGTTCCTTACCAGTGTCCTTCTCTGATTCTTGAATTTCCTTTCCAATGATCTTTTCCTTTCATTTGTCTGTTTTATGAAGCTTCTTCTTCACCATTTTAGGGCTACCAATCTGAATGCCCTTCCGTTTCTCAAAACGAACTGTTGGATGTGACTTCTTCTTCTTGATGGAAGCACCAGTCTGATCATCTTTGTCTTTCTTTATTTTATTCTTCGAAAGAGGAGAGGGTGTTCTGGAATTAGATCCATCACTTATTGCTTGAGCTTCATCTTCAGCAGCTTTTGAGCCTCCAACCATCTTGATTCTCACATAGGTTCTTCGTGAGTCCATTAGGTTTTGGAGGTTTTAGAAGAGAAAGAAAGGAGTGATAGAAACGAGAGAGAGGAGAGAAGATAAGCACTTAAGAGTTTGAGTTTGAAAAGGAAACTGAATATTCCCTACATATTTGAAGAAGGAATGTTTGTGAGAAATTCAAACTTTGTGTGTGATGTGTGAAGGGAAATAGAATAATGCTGATTTGAAAAATATTTTTTTAAAAAAGTAAAAAAAATATTAGACAATTATATACAAAGATAAGACACCCAACATTGGAAATCCATTCATTGACTATGTAGTACACATATTTATTTTCAAAGCTTTGAAACGAATTTCAGGGCCTTGAAAAACTGTAGTATTGAAAGCAAATAAAATCAAAGCTTTAAAAAGCTTTTCAAGGATTTAAAAATTTTCCAAAACTTTGAGACACATAATTCATACCTGATACTCCCCCTAAACCAGTGCTTCCTTGTTTAACATGGCCATTTATAATCTCAGGGCTGTGAATCTATCTTCTGACAAATTTTTAGTGAAGATATCTGCAAACTGCATGTTAGTAGGCACAAATGATAAAGATACATCACCTTTATCCACATGATATCTGATGAAATCATGTCTGACATCTATGTGTTTGGTCCTTGAGTGTTGAACTGGATTCTTTATAATGGAGATTGCACTTGTGTTGTCACATTTGATGGCAATATATCTGAAGTCATAACCCAAGTCTCTTATTTTTTGTGCTATCCACAACACTTGAGAGCAACAAGCTCCAGCTGCTATGTATTTAGCTTCTGCTGTTGATAAGGCCACTGGATTTTTTTTTCTTAGAATTCCATCTTATCAAGGATGATCCAAGGAATTTGCAACACCCTGAATTTCTTTTTCTATCAACTTTGTATCCTTCAAAATCAGCATCTGAATAGTCATACAAAGAGAAGTTAGACTGTTTAGGATACCAAATCCCTAAGTCTTTGGTACCATTGAGATATTTGAAAATTCTTTTGACAGCCACTAAGTGTGATTCTTTAGGATCAACTTGGAATTTAGCACACATAAAAACACTAAACATGATGTCTCATATGCTTGCAGTAAGATAGTGTAGTGAACCAATCATACCTCTGTATTCTTTCTGATTCACACTCTTACCATGTTGATCATCGTCTAAGGATAGTGTGAAACTCATGGGAATTTTGGCAGCCTTGGATTGAGACAAGTTATACTTGTTCAGCAAATCCTTGGTGAACTTACATTGATGTAGAAAAATTCATTTCTTCATTTTTTTACATGAATTCCAAAAAAGAAATTTAACACTCCCATCAAGCTCATCTCAAATTCCCTGCTCATAAGACTTAAGAAATCTTTGAAAAGAGAATCATTAGTAGCACCAACCAAAATATCATCAACATATATCTGTACTACAAGAATACCGTTCTCATGAGTCTTTATGAAAAGAATTTTATCAGCTAAGCCTCTTTTGAAACAATTTTTAATTAGAAACTTTGACAATCTTTCATACCAAGCTCTTGGAGGCTGTTTCAAATCATAAAGAGTTTTGTCAAGTTTATAAATATGGTTGGCAAAAATATCATTTTCAAATCCAGGTTGTTGAGAAACATAAACTTACTCTTGCAGATAGCCATTTAAAAATGCACATTTAACATCCATTTGAAAAGGCTTGATTTTCTTATGAGATGCAAAAGCAAGTAAAATTCTGATTGCTTGCAACCTGGCTACATGAGAAAAAGTCTCCTCATAGGCTATACCTTCTTCATGGTTGTAGCATTGAGCTACAAGTCTTGCTTTATTTTTGATGACCTTACCACTTTCATCCAACTTGTTTCTGAACACCCACCTAGTTCCAATTACTGACTGATCTTTGGGACGAGGAACTAGGTTCCAAAATTTGTTCCTCTCAAATTCATTGAGCTCATTTTGCATAGAAATGATCAAGACTGCATCTTGAAGTGCTTCTTTCATACTCTTAGGTTCTACAAGAGACACAAAATTATTAAAAGCACACAAATTCTTTAATTGAGATCTGGTTTGTGTACCAGTTGATGGATTAGAGATGATGTTTTGTGCTGAATGAGATGACAGATATCTGAACTTCTTTCTAGGTGTCCAGGGTTCTAGTTCTCTAGAAATCTTTTCAGGACTTTGATATATTGATGGTGTGGCTTCACCACTCTGTATTTCTTGAGAATCTGTTTCAAGGCTTTGAAACCTATCTTCAAGGCCCTTAAAACTTCTTCTGTTTTCCTGCAAGTAATTCTTGGAACTATTGTCAAGATCTTGTTTCATCTCCAAACTTATGCTTGTTCAGATTAAATATGCAAAACCAACACTCAAAGAGCCATCATAGCCTTCATCAAAAATAACATGTATACTTTTCTCATTAAGATTTGTTCTTCTATTGTAAACTTTTCAAGCTTTGCTAGTCAAAGAGTATCCAAGAAATATACCTTCATCACTTGTGGCATCAAATTTACCAAGGTTATCCTTACCATTATTGTGTAAAAAAAAGTACAACCAAAATGTTTGAAATGCGAAATGTAAGGCTTTCTCCCTTTTAAAAGTACATAAGGAGTCTTCTTCAGAATAGGCCTGATCAAGCACCTGATCAATATATAGTTTGCTGTGTTTACAGCCTCTGCCCAAAAGGATTTTGGAAACTTTTTCTCCAAAATCATTTTCCTATACATGTCCGCAAGTGTCATGTTCTTCCTTTCAACTACACTATTCTGTTGAGGAGTCCTAGTAGCAGAAAAGTTGTGAGAGATACCAAACTTAGCACAAAATAAGTCAAACTCTAGTTGATCAAACTCTCTACCATGATCTCTCTTGATTGAAGCAATATGCAGGTTTTTAAGAGTTTGAAGCTCTTTGCAAAGTTTTGAAAATTCAGATAGTGAAATACCCCGTTTTGTGACTACGGGTATTTTGTGATATTAATATAAGTGTTGGGAAGTTAAAGTAATTATAGAGAGTTAATTATAATGCTTTGAGAGTTTGGGGGGAACTTTGTGACTTCAATCAAAGGTTTTAGTGTCTTTTACTTGAGTTGGGGGAGGTGTTTGTCTCTTGGCAAAACTAAGGGGAAATAAGTGTCTTTTGACCTAAATTTCTTCCTACAATAAAAGTTTCCTAATCCAAGAGGGCTTCCTACTTATGAAGTTATTTTTAATTCTAACTCTCATAAAAACCCTCACTCTCCTATTTTTCCTAATCTCTCTCACGTCTCCCTACTCTACCTGTCTCTCTCTCACTCTCTCTCTCCCTTGTGACCGACGGCCACCCCACCGCCGCCGCTCTCTCTCTTTTCCGGCAAGGTAATATCTTTCTCTCTCTCTCTCTCTTTTTCTCTTTTCTATTTTCTTTCTCTCTTTCTTTCCCTATCCCCGTCCGCCTCTCTCTCCGTCCGCCTCCATGGGCGGCGGGTTGAGCGGGTTGGGTTGTTTTGTTTCTTTTTCTCTTTTCTCTTGTTGATCTCTTGATCTTGTGATCACTTGTTCATGATTCATGTACGTTGCATGCAATCTCTAAATTTCAGTTTGTTATTGTTAGGATCATTGTTCATGGATTCGTAGGATTGATTATCAAGTTTTAGGGTTTGTCATGTTCTTGAGTGTTGGGAAGAAACCCTAGTTTGAAAGAGAAGTTTGATTGAATGATTTGGGAGTTTGAATGATCATAATAGGTGGATAACAATATGATTTGAATGTGGGAATCATGTTATATTAGGTTTAGTATGATTATAGGATGAATTAGATGCTTGGGGGAAAAGTTTCATGAAGATTGACAATTCCCGTATGGATATTTTGAATGAAGTTGGAAACTTGAAACTAGTGTAACTTTTGATTCAGGAATCGAAATTAAGATCCGTTTGAGGCTAAACTTATTAATTCGAATGTTTTGAATCCAATGGAACTGTTTCTAGACCATGATCTGTTTGGGAAACTGGAGTAATAGAATTGGTGGAGTTATGATGGATTATGCATACTTTAGGATAAGGGATTTTGAGGCAAAGCTTTAAGCTTATTTTGGAGCATGAATTGAATGGGATGTTGAGGAAGTGTTAGGACCCTAAACCATGGACTATCATATGCATGTAATTAGTATAGCAAATATATTGCTAGACTATTGGTTTGATTAGCATATTGTTATGTGTAGGTAACGAGTTCGTCGACGACGAGTACGTAGAGTACGTTGATTGATTGCTATTGTTGGAATTTGCTTTGAGGTAAGTGAATGTGCCAAGCCTAGTGTGCTTATCTCCTTCGTGTCAAACGAATATTTGATTTATTACGTCTCAAAATGTGTTTACATGATACATGACTTGGAATATGTGATTTCTACTTGTTAAATGTTTTTTGACGAAAACATCACCATGATAATGAATGAACTATAACGTAAAGTGGAAGATGTTGTGCGGGACGTTATTATTCTTTGGGCGGTGTTGGCTGCGGTCCCGTCTCTTTTTAATCCGGTTGCAAGTCCCCGGACAATAACATGTACTCACTCCTCTGACCGGCGTAGTCTTTGGGGGGTGTCGACACTTAAGGTCATGCACGCTGTAGTATTTGGTTTTCCCCGTCACAACAAAGTAATAATGGATTTGTTTGGTTTTGTTAACGGAACGAAGTTAACACTGGATTTGGATTTTCCTAATAATGTGGAAATTGATTTGGAAATATATTATGGAATTGGGAACTCTTATGTTTTGAAACAAGAGTCAACTTTATTACCGCTGTGTTTGCGAAAAACTCTTACTTACAAATGAGTCTTGTTTTATAACTATCCATCATCGTTTTACATGTTTGGATGTTTGCTTACCAGTATTTCAATGCTGATTTTGTACTGTGGTGTTTCTTTTTCATTCCGCACCACAGGTTTAGAGGAAGGTTATCGGGCGTAGAAAGGGACGCGCATCACATGGAACGTCATTAGTAGTACTGTTTTATTTGAATTGAACTCGCTAGTAGTTTAAACGCTTTAGTTGTTTTTGCCGGTTTGTGGCTAGGACGAAGGTTTATGATAATACATTATTTTAATTGGATTTAATTTATTATTGTGGATGTGTGTGCTTGCGAACCATGTTATAAAATCTCCTTGTATCCGGGCTCCTCTCGGGTACGGACTGACATCCCCGGGTCTCCGGCTTGGCCATTTGGGGGTGTTACAGGTGGTATCAGAGCCGGCATTCTAAGAAGAAATTTGAAACTTGTTAGGGCAACTAAAATGAATATAGGAGAAAATAACTTAAAATTTGACAAGCCGTGGGAATTTGGGTAGTATGGATAGGATTGTTATGTGTAAGTGTTTAGAAAATAGGATAGAAAACAAGTGCCCATCCACCCATTCAAATTCTTGGAGTATTCCAATTGGAATCTAAGTTAGGCCTACTTTAAGAGACTTCGTTGGGAGATTTCTTCAAAAGTATTGGAACCATCGATTTGGAGTCTTGGAAATAATTATTGGTCTGCGAAGAGTAGTTATTTGGAATACGGTCTACGCCTTTTAAATTAGAGATTTATTAAGTTGTTTCCTCTTGTAGATGGCTAGAACTAAGCATACAGCAAGGAAGCGTGTGTTGCCAGTAGAGAAGCATCCTGTTGTGACACGTTGGGTTGAAGGTGAAGATTTTCCAGATTTTCGTGACCGCGTGGTTCAATATTGTGAAGATAGATTCCGAGCCTTAGAATTCCCTCGATATAGAAATCCAGCTTTTCAGGCTTACTGTATGGTGAAGGCATTACCTATGAAACCGATGTTTGGGGATATTATTACAAAATATAGCAACATCATGGGCAGGATGAATCGTTTGAATGATAGGGATTATCGTTGCCAAGGTGAATGGACGGTAAGTGCAGATTTTATATGCAAGTTGTTGATGGAAACTTACCTTAAGTGGCAAAGTTATACAGTTATTGAGATAAAGTCCAGTGATGAAGAAGACGTGATCTATATAAGCTCTAGTGATGAAAAAGAGGTGATTATTATAGATTCTAGTGACGATGAAGAAGTAGAAGAAGATCCAATGGAAGATGTCGATGAATACCCCGAGATTGAAGAAGATCCCATGGAATATGAAGAAAGTGAAGAAGACCCTAGTGAAGATGAAGAGCACGAGTATGATTCCGATGAGGAGGAAGAGATGGACGAAAGCGATGAGGACGACGATTAAGCTTATTAGAGTTCTTTAGATTTCTTAGACTAGATGCTTTAAGTTTTATTTATTGGTTTGAATAAGGCTCCATAGCCAAGCAACATTTGAAGTATTAGAACGATTCTTGAATAGTCACTTTGGAACTAGAGTTAAATTCTTAGCGTTTTGCTTTGGGACGAATAATGTTTATGTTTTGAAGACCCGATTTGGGAAGTTTTATAAACTTAGTTTTCTGAATTTTGGAGTACGATTGGATGAATTAAGGTTGTGTTATGCTTGCTATCATTAATTATGGGCTTAGAAAGTGTTCATGGAGTTAGAACGCGAAAACTTTGATTTTTGGTGCTGTTGAATCTGCGCAGCAGTGAGTTTTCGTTGTAGCAGACGTATTTAAATTTGGAGTTATTTTTCCCTGAATTTTTCCCAGAAAGTAGACATACCCAGGTATCTCCCATAGAAATTTCAACCCCATACGAGTTCTGGAGAATTAGCTACGAATTTCCAAAGTTGACGGTTCTGTAGCAGAATTGCAAAGTGACTAGCTGTAGTATTTCCGATTGTTGCCTATCTTCCAGATCTTGTTTTGACCTCAAAATTTTATGGCGACTATTAGACACGTTTGGCTAACTCCCAGAGAAAGCCTAGCTCATTTTGAGAATTTTAAAAGTCAGTTTAAATCTTTTCAAAGTCAACGTTTCTGTTCTGGTGGGCTGTGACAGCAGCTGTAGAGTTTCCTTTATATCTCGAGTTTTACAATTGATTTTGAATTGATTCTTCTTGATTATGAAAGTAGACTCAGAGAGGGTGTTGCACACCAAAATTTGCAATTTTTGCTTGATTTATTGATCCTTTTTCCAATTTTGGAAGTAGATGAAAAGTTGAGACGTGACCAGTCTATGTGGAAATACATGAGTAATTGAGTTAAATGATGGTCAATGTGTGACATTACTTGTTTAATTGTGCACTACATGCCGTTTATGCGTGATTGTTTGTACTTCTTGGTACTTTATAAGTAATACAATAGGCTATAGTGTAGGGATTATGACTGATAGACCACATCAATACTACACCAGGAGAAATCGCCAAGTACCAATGGCCGCACCAAACAACAACAACAACAACAACATGGAGCAGTTCTTCGCGCAATTTGCTCAGATGGCGCAGAACGCAAACCAGGGAGAGCAGAATAACGCAAATTGGGCAAAGAAAGTGGCAGATATGAAGCCAGGGAACTTCATAGGCAATGAGGACCCTGTTGAGCTCGAGAATTGGATCGATGAGATGGATAAGATCCTTGAGCTAGTTGAGTGCCCCGAAGACCACAAGGTGGTTTGCGCGGCATTTTACTTGAAGAACGAAGCTAATACGTGGTGGAGGAGTACGCGCCAGAACTTTTTGGCGCAACCCAATTTCAATTGGGAGGCTCTTCAAACCGCACTTCGCACTCGCTTTTACCCGGACCATGTCCAGGATCAAAAGTACTTAGACTTCGTGAATCTGACACAAGGAAACGGTTCCGTGACCGAGTACTTCAAGAAATTCATGGAATTATCCCGATTCGCAGGTCAGCTGATGCCTGATGAAACGACTAAAGTCAGGAAGTTCATGTCTGGTCTCAAACTTCATCTGCAGAAAGACTTGATGTGCAGGACGTACGATACTCTACAGGAAGCTTATGATAGGGCTGCAGCCGTTTGGCGTATTCAAGAGGCACAAGATGAGAAGCGTGGGAAACGCAAGGTTGGGAACGCCGTGGGCTATGGAAACAATCAAGGTAGGACTAACCAAGGTAGTCAGGACAAAAGGTTTAAGCCTAACCACGGAGGAAGTAACCAAGGACAGTATCGTGGTAACAAGCAGAATAATGGAGATGAGAAATCTCGCCGTTATATCTGCAAGAAGTGCCAACAGAATCATCCAGGAAAGGACTGTCAAGGAAACCTTGTCACTTGCTACCACTGTGGCAAGAAGGGTCATCGTTCGTTTGAGTGTCGAGTAAAACCAATTGGAAACCAACTAGGGAACCAAGGAGGCAATTACCAAGGAAACCGACAGTTCAACAACAACAATCAGGGCGGAAACCGGAACTATGGGAACTACAACAACAATAATGGAGGCAACAATTATGGTAGACAACAAGTGAACAACCAAGGCAATGGAAGGAACAATGGAGTTCAGAACGGGAATAGGAACAACAACACTCCAGCTAACGCCAACAACAATGGGACTGGTACGACAGGAACTACCGCACAGAATGGGAATATCGCAAGGATCGCTGTCATGAGCAGGACTGAAGCGGAAGCAGCAAACGGAGTAGTCACTGGTACATTTCTTGTTCATGATCAACCAGCTTTTACTTTATTTGATTCCGGAGCTTCGTATTCGTTTATTTCGTCATCGTTTGTGGAAAAATTTAGTCTCAATAAGCCGTCTAGGATATCCATCCCCGTAGCTACCCCAACCGGTCATGTAACGGTATGTGACGCCATTTTTGAAGGAGTAGAAGTTAAGATTTCGGCTAGTACCCTACCAGCGAACCTGATACAGTTTGATCTTGGAGGGATAGATGTTATATTGGGAATGGATTGGCTGGGAAAATATCGTGCAGTAATAGACTGCCACGATCAGAAGATAAGGCTTAAAGGTCCAAAAGGAGAAAAAGTTTCTTACCGTGGTATCACAAAAGAACCATGTATCCGACTAGTGTCAGCTTTGACCATAGTCAACCAAGTGAAGAAGGGAAATAGTGCTTATTTGTGCTATATTCAAGACACATCTAAGAAGGAGAATGTGCTAGAATAAATACCAATCGTTAGAGATTTTCCCGATGTGTTCCCGGACGAAATTCCAGGAATGCCACCTAGAAGAGAGATCGAATTCACTATGGATTTAGCACCTGGAACTGCTCCAATTTCAAAGGCACCGTACAGAATGGCGCCAGTAGAGTTGAAGGAACTTAAGGATCAGTTGCAAGAGTTACTCCAAAAGGGTTATATAAGACCGAGTGTTTCCCCTTGGGGCGCACCGGTACTGTTTGTGAAGAAGAAAGACGGAAGCTTGAGATTGTGCATTGACTATAGGGAGTTGAATAGCGCAACAATCAAGAACAAATACCCTTTACCCCGAATTGACGATTTGTTTGATCAATTACAAGGGGCGAGTGTTTTCTCAAAGATAGACTTGAGATCAGGGTATCACCAGCTTCGAGTAGCCGAGAAGGACATACCGAAGACAGCCTTTAGGACGAGGTATGGACACTACGAGTTTACCGTTATGCCTTTTGGTCTGACCAATGCTCCAGCAGTATTTATGGATCTAATGAATCGTGTTATGAGAACGTTTCTAGATCGTTTCGTGGTCGTCTTTATTGATGACATCCTTGTTTATTCAAAGAGCGAGGAAGAACACGAAGAACACCTCAAAGAAGTGTTAGAAACTTTGAGACATGAGAAATTATATGCTAAACTCTCGAAGTGTGAATTTTGGCTAAAACATGTTCCATTTTTGGGTCACATAATTTCCAAGGAAGGAACATCCGTGGATCCAGGAAAGATATCAGCAGTTAAAGATTGGCCTACTCCGAAGAATGTGTCCGAAGTAAGAAGTTTTCTCGGATTAGCAGGATATTACAGGCGTTTCGTGAAAGATTTCTCGAAGATCGCTAGACCGATTACTACACTAACCAAGAAGACGGTAAGGTATAAATGGAGCGAAGATTGTGAAGAAGCATTCCAGACATTGAAGGAAAAGTTAACGACCGCACCTGTCTTAGCTTTACCCAATGATTCTGGCGAATTTGATGTTTACAGTGACGCATCGAAGAAGGGTTTAGGATGCGTGCTTATGCAAGATAGAAGAGTTATTGCTTATGCTTCAAGACAACTGAAAACTCATGAAGAGAACTATGCTACGCATGACTTAGAGCTTGCAGCTATAGTATTTGCATTGAAGATATGGAGACATCACTTGTATGGATCGGTGTGTAGATTGTATACGGATCATAGCAGTCTCAAATACATTTTCACGCAGAAAGAGCTAAACAACAGGCAAAGACGTTGGTTAGAAGTCATAAAGGATTATGATTTGCGTATCCAATACCATGAAGGGAAGGCAAACGTAGTAGCTGATGCGTTAAGCCGAAAGTCGAGCCATACTTTGGATACTATGCTAGTTTTACCAGATCGGCTATGCCGAGAGTTCCGAAAACTTGGAATTGAAGTAGTGGAACAAGGAGGAGTGAAGAATATCCTTGGGAATATGACAGTTGTGCCAGATGTCTTAGAAGAAATAAGGAGTAACCAGCCAGGAGATGTGAAACTGGAAAGGATAAAGAAGAAGATTGCAGAAGGCCAAGCAAAAGATTTCAAAATCCATGAAGATGGAAGTATCCGTTACAAAGGAAGATGGTGTGTACCACATAAGTGTACGGAAACTAAGGAAAAGTTGATGCGTGAGGCGCACAACACACCCTACTCAGTACATCCAGGAGGTGACAAACTTTATAAGGACATGAAGAAGATGTTTTGGTGGCCTAAAATGAAGAAAGAAGTGGCAGAATTTGTGGCAAAATGTCTAACTTGTCAAAAGGTGAAGTTTGAACATAAAAGAATGGGAGGCTTAGTACAACCATTAGATGTCCCAGTTTGGAAGTGGGATTCTATTTCGATGGATTTCGTGACTGCGCTACCGACATCAAAGAATGGACTGAATCAGATCTGGGTCGTAATTGACAGATTGACCAAGACAGCAAGGTTTATTCCGATGAAAGACACATGGAATATGGAACAAAGAGCTGATGCGTATATGAAGAACATTGTAAGGTATCATGGAGTACCAAGCTCTATAGTTTCCGACAGAGATCCCAATTTTCTTTCTCACTTCTGGAAAGCACTTCAGGAGGCACTAGGAACTCAGTTGAAGTTTAGCACGGCATTTCACCCGGCTACAGACGGACAAACCGAAAGAACAATCCAAACGTTGGAAGATATGCTAAGATCGTGTGTTATGGATTTTCAAGGTTCATGGGTTGATAGATTACCTTTGATAGAATTCTCCTACAATAACAGCTATCATGCCAGTATTGTAATGGCACCACATGAAGCGTTGTATGGAAGGAAGTGTATGACACCGTTGTGTTGGAACGACATAAGTGAGACGATAGTAATTGGTCCACAACTTATCGAAGAGATGACAGATCAAGTGAGACTTATACAGCAGCGAATGAAGGCAGCGCAGGATTTGAATTTCAAGTTGGAGAAAAAGCATTTCTTAAAGTATCACCAACTAAAGGAGTCATGAGGTTCAATCAGAAAGGGAAGTTGAGCCCGAAATTCATTGGACCATATGATGTTATAGAAAAGATTTGAGAAGTCGCTTATCGATTGGATTTACCGTCGAATTTAGGGCGTGTTCATAACGTATTTCACGTATCGCAACTGAAGAAGTATGTGCCTGATACATCTCATGTATTAGATCCCGAACCAGTAGAACTGGACCCGTCCTTGAGTTATGAAGAACAACCTGTCAAGATTTTAGACACCAAGACAAGGAACACCCGTAACAAGAGTGTCAAGATTGTAAAAGTCTTATGGACTAACCACCTCACTGAAGAGGCAACTTGGGAAGCGGAAGATGATATGAGGAAGAAGTACCCTCACTTGTTTGACGAGGTACCTTGAGTTACGAGGACGTCACTCCTCTAAGGGGGAGAGGATGTAATCCTTCGTTTTTCTTTAATACAATACTACTTATAGTATATTGCATATCATTCATGACCTTAGGTTGCATTTAGTAGTCGTACTAGTGAGGGAAAGGTGTATATCTTTGTGTGGTTAAAGTTTAGTTTAAACTTCAAGGACAGTTTCTCTTTTAGGAGGGAGGTTTTTTTGTTTAAACTTCGAGGACGAAGTTCTCTTTAAGGAGGGAAGGATGAAATACCCCGTTTTGTGACTACGGGTATTTTGTGATATTAATATAAGTGTTGGGAAGTTAAAGTAATTATAGAGAGTTAATTATAATGCTTTGAGAGTTTGGGGGGAACTTTGTGACTTCAATCAAAGGTTTTAGTGTCTTTTACTTGAGTTGGGGGAGGTGTTTGTCTCTTGGCAAAACTAAGGGGAAATAAGTGTCTTTTGACCTAAATTTCTTCCTACAATAAAAGTTTCCTAATCCAAGAGGGCTTCCTACTTATGAAGTTATTTTTAATTCTAACTCTCATAAAAACCCTCACTCTCCTATTTTTCCTAATCTCTCTCACGTCTCCCTACTCTACCTGTCTCTCTCTCACTCTCTCTCTCCCTTGTGACCGACGGCCACCCCACCGCCGCCGCTCTCTCTCTTTTCCGGCAAGGTAATATCTTTCTCTCTCTCTCTCTCTTTTTCTCTTTTCTATTTTCTTTCTCTCTTTCTTTCCCTATCCCCGTCCGCCTCTCTCTCCGTCCGCCTCCATGGGCGGCGGGTTGAGCGGGTTGGGTTGTTTTGTTTCTTTTTCTCTTTTCTCTTGTTGATCTCTTGATCTTGTGATCACTTGTTCATGATTCATGTACGTTGCATGCAATCTCTAAATTTCAGTTTGTTATTGTTAGGATCATTGTTCATGGATTCGTAGGATTGATTATCAAGTTTTAGGGTTTGTCATGTTCTTGAGTGTTGGGAAGAAACCCTAGTTTGAAAGAGAAGTTTGATTGAATGATTTGGGAGTTTGAATGATCATAATAGGTGGATAACAATATGATTTGAATGTGGGAATCATGTTATATTAGGTTTAGTATGATTATAGGATGAATTAGATGCTTGGGGGAAAAGTTTCATGAAGATTGACAATTCCCGTATGGATATTTTGAATGAAGTTGGAAACTTGAAACTAGTGTAACTTTTGATTCAGGAATCGAAATTAAGATCCGTTTGAGGCTAAACTTATTATTTCGAATGTTTTGAATCCAATGGAACTGTTTCTAGACCATGATCTGTTTGGGAAACTGGAGTAATAGAATTGGTGGAGTTATGATGGATTATGCATACTTTAGGATAAGGGATTTTGAGGCAAAGCTTTAAGCTTATTTTGGAGCATGAATTGAATGGGATGTTGAGGAAGTGTTAGGACCCTAAACCATGGACTATCATATGCATGTAATTAGTATAGCAAATATATTGCTAGACTATTGGTTTGATTAGCATATTGTTATGTGTAGGTAACGAGTTCGTCGACGACGAGTACGTAGAGTACGTTGATTGATTGCTATTGTTGGAATTTGCTTTGAGGTAAGTGAATGTGCCAAGCCTAGTGTGCTTATCTCCTTCGTGTCAAACGAATATTTGATTTATTACGTCTCAAAATGTGTTTACATGATACATGACTTGGAATATGTGATTTCTACTTGTTAAATGTTTTTTGACGAAAACATCACCATGATAATGAATGAACTATAACGTAAAGTGGAAGATGTTGTGCGGGACGTTATTATTCTTTGGGCGGTGTTGGCTGCGGTCCCGTCTCTTTTTAATCCGGTTGCAAGTCCCCGGACAATAACATGTACTCACTCCTCTGACCGGCGTAGTCTTTGGGGGGTGTCGACACTTAAGGTCATGCACGCTGTAGTATTTGGTTTTCCCCGTCACAACAAAGTAATAATGGAGTTGTTTGGTTTTGTTAACGGAACGAAGTTAACACTGGATTTGGATTTTCCTAATAATGTGGAAATTGATTTGGAAATATATTATGGAATTGGGAACTCTTATGTTTTGAAACAAGAGTCAACTTTATTACCGCTGTGTTTGCGAAAAACTCTTACTTACAAATGAGTCTTGTTTTATAACTATCCATCATCGTTTTACATGTTTGGATGTTTGCTTACCAGTATTTCAATGCTGATTTTGTACTGTGGTGTTTCTTTTTCATTCCGCACCACAGGTTTAGAGGAAGGTTATCGGGCGTAGAAAGGGACGCGCATCACATGGAACGTCATTAGTAGTACTGTTTTATTTGAATTGAACTCGCTAGTAGTTTAAACGCTTTAGTTGTTTTTGCCGGTTTGTGGCTAGGACGAAGGTTTATGATAATACATTATTTTAATTGGATTTAATTTATTATTGTGGATGTGTGTGCTTGCGAACCATGTTATAAAATCTCCTTGTATCCGGGCTCCTCTCGGGTACGGACTGACATCCCCGGGTCTCCGGCTTGGGCCATTTGGGGGTGTTACAGATAGAGCCTCAGATTTGTCTCTAAGAAACATTACCCAAGTAAATCTGGAGTAATCATCTAGAATAACCAGCATATACCTCTTACCTGTTGGAGTTGGAACTCACATAGGACCACATAGATCCATGTGCAGTAGTTCAATAGGTCTAGTTGTACTTACAAAGTTCTTGGGCTTGAAAGAGTTTCTTGTCTAATTACCTTGAGCACAAGCCTTGTATACCTCTTCATCCTTGAACTTGATGGAAGGGAGACCTCTTCCTAGGTCTTCGGAAATTAGTTTGTTCGGTGTATGTAGGCTAATGTGTCCAAGCTTTCTGTGTCAAAGCTGTGAATCCTATTTCACGACCTTGAGACATTTAGACATTGTTTGACCTTTGAGCAGTGAGGATGCAATTTCCAGATTTTCATCTTGCACCACACATTTCTCATTGCACCACACATTTCTCATGGAGGAGCTGTGAGCTGGAATAGTTTCAAGCAAGAGACAGTTGCTGATTCTACAACCGAAGCTGAGTACATTGCTGTTGCAGGCGCAACAAAGGAGACAGTTTGGATAAAGAAGTTTATCACTGAGCTTGGTGTCGTTCCTAGCATTGTGGATCCCATAGCGTTGTACTATGACAACTCTGGGGCGATCGCACAAGCCAAGGAGCCTAGATCACACCAGAAATCAAAGCATGTACTTAGAAGATTCCACCTCATTTGTGAAATGACCGATTGAGGAGATGTGAAGATATAAAAGATTTCAACGGATGACAATCTTTCGGATCCACTCACGAAGTCGCTCGTTCAGCGAAAGCATTAAGGGAACACTAGATCTATAGGCATAAGGGATGCACCAGGTTGGCTCTAGTGCAAGTGGCTGTTGGAATAGGTGCCCGAGAGGCAATTTATATTTAGTATGAACATTGTTTGGCTAGAATATTCATTTATTATTTATGGCGATATTTAATATAATGAAGTCTTTAGATACAATGTGTTGTTTATCTTAAATATCCCTAGTTCATTATAGTGGTTAACAGGACAATCAACTATAGACTAGTATGTGGGTAGATTGATATGGAGATATCAAGTATAACACAAGGGTATGATTAGGATTAATGGCATACTAGATTGACCCATGACGAGAAGGCTACAGTAGATTATGTCAGAGTCACAAGCGCTTCTCATAGTGCTAATGGTAGTTTAATCCTTAGACTTGAAGTCACCATATACTCTAGTTGTGGAATATCATGCTTTGATATTATCAAACGTTGCACCTTAACCGGGTAACTATAAAGATAGTTATCGGATATGATAGGAAGCAAGATGAGAGATCGTAGTGATGTAGACATGATTTGTCCCTCCAACATAATGGGAGAAAATATCCACGGGCCACTCGAGGGATGGTGCTTATAGAATGTCTGGCCAGACTGAGATAAATCAATATGGAGATATTGACGTTATCTGCACGGGTAAGCATATTCCCAGGATCGAAAAACTATGGATTGGATATACGAGTGTGACTGTTATGTCTCATGTCCAATCCAGATATGGAGACAAAGGGATAACACGATACATGAACATTGGGCACAAGGTTTGTTGGATCACTGACCGTTTCTATTAGTTGGGTGGCTTGGATGTGTTGCTAGACACCGCTCCATGTTAGTAAATAGTTACTACCAAATAAGTAGAAACCTATGGGGTCACACACCGAATTGATTAAATTGGATATTGGCATTAATTAGCGGGACTAATTAATCAAAATGATCTAAACGCAACCACATGAAAAGTTAGTAGGACTAGTTTGCAAGGTGGACTAATCCATGTATGGACATGATTAGTAATGGGGGAAATTATGTAGTTAATAAAGATTTTTTAACTGTATAAAGACATCATAGGTTGTGATTTATCAAGACAAGTCATTATTGAGAGAACATAACAAAGCAATGAGAGATAGAGAGAGAATTGAGGTCGAAGACCCCACCCGTCCGTCTGTCCCTTGCCGTCGGCCACCCCTTGTGGCTCACGGCTTGCTCCGTTTTGCGTGATCTCCTGCCTCTTTCTTACGTTTATAGCACATCGCGGTGGGAAGGAATCCAATCAAAGACCAAGGTGTGGATACTCGTAGAGACGCATACATTATTCTTCGTGTGATCTCTCAAACTAAGGTACACACCTATTGTATCGTTATCATGTTGTGATGGTTTGCCTGTGATCCTTGACGGGATTTGAGCAGGATTAATTTTTGTTATTCCACTGCGTTACCTGCATCAAAACCCTACAAACAGACTGCAAACTTCCTCCATGAATCAGGTTGAGATTGTGTTCTGAGCCAGCAAGTTTTGTCAAAATCTTCTGAGATTCTTGAAGTTTCTAAGTCAAATTAGTCTTTTGTTCCTCTAATTCATCATGCTGATGTCTTAGAGCAACAATGTTGTCACTTAAAATAGAGTTATCAATAACAACTTCTTTGCCTGAAATATTTTAAGATTCTTGTTCTGGCAAACCAGTTGCAAATTTTCTTTTGCTTGCTCATGAACTTTCTCATCTAAAGATTTGATTTTATTTAGTTAATCTTCTTCATTGAGAAGCATTGTTTTCAAAATCTCATAAAGCATATTTGATGATTGAGACATAAGATTTTTCACCATTACCTCAATGTTCTTATCTGAATCTTCATACAATTAATTCCCTCAAGTCCTCCAAAAAAACTAACTTCCCTCTTATAACTTCCTCCAATAACTTCCATCCAAAAGTTCCCTTCCATATATGACAATAACACTCAAAGCTATTTACATACATCCCAACCCAACTTCACTACTCTCCACTCACACTTTAACCCACCTCTAGCTCTACGTAATACTATCTATTCATACTTCTTAACAAGCAAGGCAAGCGAAGAAGATTGGTCTAGTAGTTGAAGTTCTTTATTTTAATCTTTTTGTATTGTAATAATATGTTCTGTTTGGTCAGATACCATGTCTAGCTCGAGCAGAACAACAAAACGAAGAGTATAATGCTCTTTTAACAATACCATTCAGTGATGTAATCATGTAAAAATGTGATGTTTAAATGTGATTAATTAGTAATTAATTAAATATAGGATAAAAGAGCATAGTTGTCTCTATAAAATGTAATTTCATCTACGGAGTAAGGGCATTTATGTCATTCCACCCTTCCAAGGGTATAATGATCACAAACTAACATAAAGTTAGGATATGTCTAACCTCCGTCGAATATCATGGGTGCAAAATGTATTTAACTACCGTGCATGGAGTATCAATATTTATTCCATAATAGAAGGGTGGAAAATATCTTTTACCCTTGTTTTTTTACTTCATCTGTTTCTTTTCTTTCTTCCAGTTTTGAGTTTTGTCACTATTCATCAGGCCACTTTGACCCGATGATTTGATTAGCAATATGATGGAAGTATTTGGTAAATTTTCATGGTACTCTACAGTAAATTTTACTGTACAACACCAAAAAATATTACCGAAAAATTGTATCGTTTTGCTATCCAAATCACCGAGTCAAAGTGACATGTCTACGGATGAAAAAAGTCAAAACTGAAAGAAATAGAATAAACAGACCAAGTAGTACCAGTCCGTCCCAGCTCTTTCTTCCCATCTGAATTTTTGAACTCGTATCTGGGTCATTTTGACCGGGTGATTTGGATAGCAAAATAATACAATTTTTTGATAATTTTTTCACCATATTATAGAACACCTTTTACTCTATAACACCATAAAAAAATATCAAAAAATTACATCGGTTTGCTATTCAAATCACCGGGTCAAAGTGACCTATTGAATAGTGACAAAAGTCAAATTGAGAAGAAAGAGCTGGGACAGAGTGGTAATGTGTAAGCCTGACGGTCTAGTCAAATATCAACATTTACAAAGTGATGCACGAGTCATTCTTAACATGCTTGGAAATTTTGTGGTGTCAGACACTATTTGACACTGTGGGTTACAATGCGTTTCATTAACATTTTTTGTGATTCTTAATACATTAGATTAATATTAATTTTACGTGAATCTCAATAAACTGATTTTAAAAGGAGAAATCATGATACCTAATTTAACCATTAAAAAATTATCGTATTATATAATTTCTAGTTGAGAAGTTTCAAATAAATTGCTAATCATTGATGTGACATCATTGATCTCCTAGGAAAGCAAGAAAAAAGTGTACACAAGTTGAAGATAAAACTATTCATAAAGTTCCCAAAGATAACATATTAGAGGTTGATAAACTGGTGCATGTTTCCATCTCCGGCAATCAACTTCACGAGTGCTTGATCTCATTTCAGAGAGAGAGATAATAATTTGTTGCTATTCAACAGAAGTTTCAATAATTGGAAGCCAGAAAGCTAAGACAACCAGGAAAAAGAAAATCATGTATTTTACAAAAGGTACTGATGAGAAATTATGATACCAATCAAGGAATTTACACATTTATTACTTCAATAGTATTGTTGATAAAAAAAAGTTACAGTTTTAGGCTGTTGGTGCAATTTTAAAAAGTCAATTAGCACATTAGCACGTCGGGATATGCGTTAGAGCATCTCCGACGATAAGAAACTGAAAATCTTAATTTTACATACTATAACATTTATAGTATTTTTGTAATAATAGTATTCATTACTTTTATATTAAACTAAAAGTAATATATGACACTTTGTCATTTTTGTGAAATGACAAAGTTAATCAAAAATATATGACACTTGTCATTTTTGTAAAGATAATTATTGAAACTTTAAAAAAATTGTAAGGTTATAATCGGTTGTAGATAAATTAATCAAAGACGCTTTCCGGAAAAGTATCTCCCCTCTTGCTTCCTGAAAGCTGTTGTGGGACAAAAGAAACTGTCTAAAAAACATAAATTTTATTTTTACCAAACGCACTAAAACTGCTTCCGTTGTGGGAAAGCAGTTGTGCTGGCAGCAGAAGCATTCCCACACTCACCATTCATCTGTTTATTCTCTTTCTTCTTGCTTTGACTTTCGCTATTATCCATCAGGTCAAGGTCATTTTGACCTGATAATTTGATTAACAGTACAGTGCAAGAATTTGTTAGTTTTTTCACAGTGTTGTAGATTAAACGTTACTCTGGAATACCATGCATAAATTATCGAAAAATTGCATTGTTTGGTCAACCAAATCACTAGGTCAAAGTGATGATTATGGATTAAAAAAATCAACCCAATATGACAGACAAGAGCAGACGAAATGTCAGTAATGCGACAACTACAACATAAACTGATTTGCATGAACTATGTTCGTCCTACCACTCTGTCTCTGTTGTTTAATTTGTTCCCATCTCGATTTTTTGACTCGTAGTTAGGTCATTTTGACTGGGTGATTTGGATAGTAAAACGATGCGATTTTTTGATATTTTCTTTTTATATTATGGAGAACCTTTTACTCTACAACACCATGAAAAAGTTATCAAAAAATCGTATTATTTTGATATTCAAATTATCGGGTCAATGTGACACTGTGAATAGTGATAAAGTCAAGATAGGAACAAAGAGCACAGATAGAGTGGTAGTATAAGCCTATAAGGGCAAGACTCATAATTGGTCTTACTGAGTGGAGGATCTTCTCTACCACTTTGTATTTTGTACTTGTACGATTATTAAATAATGAATACATATAGCTAGGTCAATTATTGCCAGTTTATGTACAATCACACGCCTGGTTATTTTGTTGTGATCATGGAAAGTAGAAGTAGATATGGTTCGACACATGTGTATCATTGTGTACCTCAATTCCTTGAATATTTATATGCACAAAATAGCTATTTTTTTTTTTTGAAAGTGGCAATTTCATTAATTAAACGAGAACAATTACAACGACTACAGTACAGAAAATAAACAATTACAATGACACGTGAAGAAACAAGGGGCTGAGCCTGAAGATCTTCCATAGATAATGCAGTAAATGATAACCGGAGAGATGTTGTCGCCGGTGTTGAAGCAACTCTCAATGATGGGGTCGATAGCTGGAGAAGGATGAGAAAGGAGACTTGGACAGTGATAGAACCGAGAAGTGGCTATTAGTGATTCAACTTGTTGGATGAACAAAACATCCGGTTTAGTCAAATTCAAACTAAGCCAGGTTTGCCATGAGGCAAAATAGAAGCAATCAAAAGCTTCGTTTGAGTGGGTTGTCCATTGACGGATACAAGCAGTATATGCCTGAATCCAGGATAAAGAAGAAAAGCAAAAAGAAAACCTCAACCAGCGAACCCAATAGATGCCTAAGCAGCCATGATCATGGAGAGAAGAAACTGCAAATTGAAAATGAAAAAGCAAGAGACGGATCAACGTTTCTTCGAAAACAACTGAACAAACGACATAACAAGAAGGGGACAACACCAAGGCAGTGCGAACTAGTCCAAACAGTCCCATATTTGGATAGTTCCTGCAAAGGGTCGTCATGGCTGACTTGGAGATTGTTCAGGAACAATCTCCAAAGACCCAGGATGGAACTCGAACTCAGAACAAGCATAGCTCATGTGATGGATAGACAAGGAACCTTCTTATTTCCTTACCTTACTTGCATAACCATTCTCATTCAAAATGGGCTTCGCTTCCTCGAGGAAAGGCTTAGGTTCAGAACAGACACATTGAAGTTAGAGGAACAAATAAGGCGAGTGCCACCACGGAGAGGGTGGGGAAGGCAAAGCCTTTTGAGACCACGAAGTTGGTGGCGATGAACCCAGGTTCGGGGCCGTTTCTTGGAGTGAGATGAGATATGAGTCAGCTTAACGAGCAAATTTGGAGAGGGGATATCGGGGTTAGGGGGACAAGGGGTCTTAGCCAGAAGAGGGGAGGAGGGAAGGATGTTCATATCATTCAATTTGAAAGGTGGAAGTTGTTTTGTTGTAGGGGTTGAGCAATACAGGAGAGGTGCGGAACTTGAAAGATTGAAAGGACCTAGCTGAGCTGCAATTCTTTTCCTGGACATGTTTCTTGGCTTACTAAAGCAGCTTTCAGACTTTAGATGGTTCACCCGAAGGGATCCCAAGCTGGGAGCTTCTCCGATTTCCCCTGGATCATCAATTCCGCCTTTGCAGCTAGAAACGAGTTCCTTTCCCAAACAAGCTACGATAACACACCTATAGACTTTTCCTTTTCCGCTACAAAGCTGAAGTGTAGTTTTCTTCTTACAATTTGAAGCAGTTTTAGATTGATGTGTGAAGGAGAGAATCGATTCACGCTTAATGTACCTCACTTCTTTATTTCGAAGATTGATGTAAGGAACCATATCAGTGGAATGTTTGGGAGATTGCTGAGCGATCTTTCTTGGATTGGTATGGTCCAAGCTGAAATTTATTTTCTCACAAATCGACAACATCTCCTTTGATGGGGGCAATTGGAAACGCAAAGCTAACAACTCGTGTCTTTTGTAAGCTATGGAGTTGACAGCCTTAGGGGCTGAAGGACTCCATCGAGGGATGTTGTGAGATTTTGTATCCTTCAGAGGTTCAGGTTGAGAGACAAGAGGATGGAAGCTTTGGTTGCAGGGGTTCTTTGGTTGGGGAAGACGTGATGTCTGGGTGTCGTCAGATTTGCGCCGACAGTCTGCCTGAGTACAGACAGGAGTTGGCCTTGCACTTTGCGAGGTCGCCGGAGTTGTTGAGAAGACGGGCCACCATCTCTAGAGCCTTAAGTCTTGCTTGCTCGACGGCGTCCTCGATTGAAGCCGGATACTGATCTTTCTGCTGGGGTGGATGTCCGCCGCCGTCAAGGTCGAGGCTTCTTGATGCCCTGTTTTTTTGGGAAGACCTCTATGCTCTCGCCTTCTTCTGTGAAGTTGTAGATCGTCCGGAGAGAGACCCATTGGTAGCAAAGCTATGCGATTTTGCTACTGGAGAAGATTCATCGGAGTTTGGCCGGAAAGAACAGACCGGTCGTTTCCTTATCCGTATTTCTTACCGTCTTCGGAGAAGTAGTAGATCGGCCTGATGGGATTCAGATTCACAAGGTTTTTAGAGACTTGGAGTTCGCCGTAGATTGGCCGGAGTTTGGTCGGGAATCGTCCCTGTCATTTTCTCTCTACCGATATGCACAAAATAACTGTTGAAAGTCTTAAAAGGATTCGACATGAATAATTCAATTTCACGAAATACAGTTGGGAGCTTGTTCATGGTGGATTGGTGTCATTGCCTGCCTCCCAGTTTCATTTTTCAGATCAATTTTAGTATCTCCATGTAAAGAATAATTGAAGTAAGAGAAATGTTAGAGAACATATTGTTACTTTCACTTATCTCCTATTCAAACATAAAATTAAGCACGTCATTACACATGGGAGATTATATTTAATTCAATACTATAATGAAACACTTAATTGTAATAAATATAATTCTCTCATTAAAAAATGAATTCATGCCAAATGAGTGTTGCCACGACCGCACTTGAACTACCACCCTAGCTGACACGTCCAATTACGTATCTAGGTTGAAGATGTGTGAAAGATAACAATGGGTTATTTAACATTTCTTTATTTTTGAGAGATAAAGTCATCACATGGCAAGGTCACTAAACAGAGCTACTAATTCAAAGAAAAAGGCCAACTGTTGCCCATTTACTCCCATTTGTCTTCAGGCTCTTGGTGTCATCAATGGTCAATGCATGCCATGCTAACCATTAGGCGGGGCATTTCTTTTCTCTTGGAACAAAACTCCATTTCATGTTTGGGATCAAAGCTTTGAAGCTCTTCGCCTTCTCCATCAAATCTCTCTCCACTGTTCAGTGTTTCTCTCGATCTTGGCCTCCTCTCACTATCTCTATCAGCACATGCGCATCTCCTTCAACTAGGACATTATGGATTATGGATATGAGCATATGATGCCAACTACATACCCATTTCCAGGGCTTAAGCTTCAATTTCCAGCGCGCTATTTCCCCAGTGGATTCTCTTTGCTTGGGCTTTCATCAGAACTATTTTGATGACCTTTAATAATAGCATCGGCGATCTTGTCTATGTACGACCATGCACCATCAAACACGAACCGTGCTTCCCCTATTTCTAAACTATTTCATTTTGGTTGCCAGAGAAGTCAATGCTTGGGGATGAGAGTTCTCGGAACCTGGCAGTGGTGCCTTGGTGCTGTTCATGGAGGGTGTTTGTAGCATTGACTTGCCTTGCCGATCTTCCAACTCCCTCAAATCGGGTTCCGTTCCTGTTAATCCACATATCCCAAAGTCCGATATAGAGAAATTCCTGGTCTGAAGTTGAGCTTCTAAGGAAGAACCTTCGGATCCAGTCTCCGTATTGGCTCTGTAAGTTGAATTTTGAGTTTCCCCATATTTGAGTCCAGAAATTGTGTGCTATAGGACAGTGATGAACTAGATGTTATGAGTCATCCTCTGCTCATCTACACATACTACATCTTGAATCCACCTTGATATTTATTCTTGCTAGGTTAAGATGCCTTTGTGAATTGGCATGATGCCTTTGTGAATCCTCAATGTTAAGATTAAGAGCATGAAATTTATTAGAATTTTCAAATTTCATAAATTGACAAGCCATAATTCAGAGTGGCTTCTGCTAGATTTTTTTGTTTGTTCAACATCTTGGTTTGCTTTTGTAGCGGAATTTTACCCACTTGACACCGTGTCATTGCCCGAATCACCATATATCCAATACCATTTGTCTGTCCTCGTTGTAGTGGGAATGGAATATAACATATTGCTGCTACATCCTCCTCGTGCAGTTGTTGTGCTAATTTACCTATGTCCCAACATATGTTTCACTATCAATGTATTGGCTAACTTGTCTATTTGCCGTGTTTGAACCAGGAGATATAACTTTGTACGTACTTGGTCTTGGAATGCACGGATCGTAAAGTTCAATAGTGTCACCATTACCAACCTATTTTCAAAACACCCAAAAACATGATTTTCCTCCCCTCCAGCAAGCTCTTTTCCTTCAAGTATTTCCCTTCCATAATTTTATCTATGATACTATGAAGGTTGTTAATAATTCTCCAACGTTGCTTTGCTAGAACCGCTCGGTAGAAGTCGTGGATATCTCTGAACCCTTTGTCCGTTGGTAACTTTATTTTTTCCCAATATAGCTAACAAATGTTTCTCTTATCTAATTGACTCGATCAAAATTTTCGCATGTACTTCTCAATTCTTTGAGGGGTGCCTTGGGGGAGGCTGAAACAACTCATAGAAAAGTAAGGGATTGCTTGGTCGACTGCTTTTAGAAGTATCTCTTCACATGCTACTGAGAGGTATTTATCCTTCCAGCCTTTTGCTTTCTGTTGAATTCTTTCAGGAATGTAATTTAAAGTATCACTTTTGTTTCTTCAAATGGTGGTTGACAGGCGAGGTATTTTTCGTGACTATTTTCCTCGGGGACTCCAGACGCTGCACTCAAAATTGGCTGTCCAATTGCTTAACGTTTTCCAAAAAACAGGGTAGCGGATTTTCGTAAATTCATTTTTTCCTCGTGACCTCTTCATAATTTATAATAATTTGGAGAAGTCTTGTTATTTTGTGCATCTTCCCCTGTAAAAAGGACATCTTTGTCTACATAAAGTATATGGGACACTCCTGGCCCGCCTCTGGAAGGTTCGGCACCCTAGATGTTTTGCTGCGACTTCAGATTCAATTGCTCGGGAGAGACCTTCGCTGCACAAGAGGAGATATGGTGAAAACAAACAACCTTGGTGGAGGCCTCGCACAGGCATAACATTCCTTTTACTTCTCTGTTAATAACAAAGGAAAATCGAGCTGAGCTGACGCACTTACGAATATTAGTGAAAAATTTACCCCCGATCTCCATTTTATTCATGACCACCTCTATATATGTTCACTCTGCACGATTGTAGGCTTTGGACATGTCAAATTTTAGGGTAATGTAACCCTTTTTTACCTTTGAATCATGTTTTCATTATGTGAATAACTTCAAAATCCCCTGAAATATTATCAGAAATTTGCCGCTGAGGAACAAATTAAAGGTGGACCGATTCTTCCCAATTAGGAAGGGGAGGACTTGTTTAATATGGTTAACAACTGCCTTTGCTATGATCTTGTTGACCACCATACATAAGCTAATAGAGCTATAACCGGCCTCTTCGTTGGGCTGTTCTACTTCAGGGATCAGAATAATCAACGTATAGTTAAGATCACCCAATTCCTCTTCCTCATTGGGAATACTAAGATACACATTCGACATTAAATTATTTTTGAAAAAACAAAGCTGGATGACCATCAATACATGGCGCCTTTAGCGGGTGCATGGTATTTAGACCTACTTCAATCTCAACCTCTTGTGTAATCAGTTTCTAGTTTTATCTCCACTCCGGAGAACATAGATCAGTCACAAATTGAGCAATTTTATGAATTTGGGTCGCCAGAGTGGAATTTATTTTATAAAGCGCCCCAAAATGTATCTCCAAGCAGTGGAGGACTCATTCGGGTTCTCCCTCCATATTGTTGAAGCGTCCTCTAATCCCGTTATACTGTTTCTTGATCTCTGGTTTGTAGTTTTCCCATGAAAGAAGCTCGTATTTCAGACTCCTTGTTGAAGCCATGGTACTCCACTTCTTTTTCGCCACATGTCCTCAAGGAGTAGAAAGTTATTAAGCTCTCCATAAAGCCTCTTTTTCTTCTTTGAGGTCATTCCCATTTTCCCGCGGCCATATGTGATTTAGCTAATCCTTGAGCTATTGAATTTGTGACCGAACGTTGCCAACGTCTGTTCTTTCCTCACTCTTAAGTTTTCGGCCAATCAATTCGGTCTTATACGCAACCCCCTGGTTGTTGGTCCCTGTTGCGCAACTTGGGCCTCACAAGTCCCATCTTTAGACCACACTAATTAAAATTAGAAGCATTGAATCTCCTCTGACTCCCCATTGATGGTTTAAGGTTGATAACCAAAGCTATGTGGACCGAATTTGAAATACCCTTATGCTTTACTAGCGCACTCGTAAACCTGTCTTTCCCCTAAAGTCTGTCTCAAATGAGATTTTTAAAAGTGCTCATGTGTCTTGTTACAGGGTCCCCATAGAAACCGTTTAATATCCAATCCTTCCCCTTATCATTACCTACCCATCCACTTGTGTAGAACTTTGAATAGGACTGGATCTCAATTCTAATTTGATCAAACCACCAAAGTGATAGTCTGCCACTTCGACCTTTACTACATACATGTAGACCATTTGGATAATTGAGCTTTGCATGATCTTTTCCATTCGTTGTAACTCAGTCTAATCTTCATCAAAAAAAGACTACATCGGGAACAATACACGTCATTTCATCGCGAAAAGTTAGGAATGTGAAAGAGTTCCCATGTCCTCGCAGATTCCAATTTAATATAATAATTTCCCTTTGCGGGGCTATGCCGCAGCCTCCGCCACCACTTTGTCGTTTGCATCACTGTTTGTGTTACTATCTTCTCCAAACACAATTGTCTTCCTTTCTTGTTTGTATCGGGTTCCCCGACCATAGCAGGAGGAGGTGTAAACTGAGTTGTGGAGCCCTAGCGCTTTGGCGGCAAAAGTGATATTTCCTTATTTATATGAAGAAGTTGGTGACCTTTGATTTGGGCCTGAAACTTTGGGTTGCCTTTAACTTGTTGGGCAAATTTGAAGTTTAATTGTCGCACAAGTGATAAACATTATATTCTTTTTGCTTCGAACCATATTGGCATTTCTTTCCCTGTGTCACATTCTGCCACACCACCGTTTCTTTTCCAGAGGGATCACTTGTCATAGGGAACTTTCCCAACCTAATCTTAGTCGAGTGGGTAAGGGTTAGTTCCTTTTCTGTCCCGTCTTCCCCTCCTTCTTGTAGAACAATAGCCGGGTTGTCGTGTATGCTCCTATGGGATCGACCAATCCCCTGCTTACTTGGGACTTGATTGGTAGTTTTTGTTATTACTATCCCTGACGGGATAATAGTTTATGAAGCTGCCTTATTGTTTTTGATTTCCAATTGTACAATCACTTGCAAGTCGTTTTTCTTCTCTAGGTCATCAACAACATTATCCAATTCCATGTCAATTTGATTTGATAGAGGTTCCAGATCTTTACCTTTTTCCACTATGTTTGTTCTTGCACATGTGATGTACTAAAAACCAAAGTCTATAGCCTTCCACTCCCTTCTATTGATGAGTTGTTTCATTGCAATCCCTACTCGAGTGTGTGACCCTTCCACACCGTTGACACAAAGTTGTGATTCGTTCGTAATTAAAGTCAAAACAGATATCCTCACCCCGTACATAATGTGCACTCCGCTCGTGAGGGGTTCCTCTATCAGAAGATGCGCCTAAAACCTAACAAAGTTGAGATCATCCTCGCTGTCAACCGTTATGTCAGATCCGATAACATCGCTTATAGCGGCCATTGCCATCCTGCCTGCCTCTTCCAATACCAGGTATGGAGAAATATTACACACTTGGATCCAAGTTTCGAAGCTCTTGAAGCTAACCCCCTTTACCGGGTCTCCAAGCTTCCAGGGTTTGAGGATGAGGACCTTGCCATTAAACAGCCAAGGCCCCTTGGACGCAACCCTCTCAAAGCATGCCTGTTTCGGTAAGCAAAAAACAAAAGTATCGAAGTCTACCTCAAGGAATTTGACAAGCGATCTTGATCCCAGATTCACTGAAAATTGTTTTGCATTGCTCTGCTATTAATTCGTTCCTATCTGCAAACATGTCGATCATGCAGTTGCCGAAGTTCTTCTCTGCTCCTGCATATACGTCACCGTCAAAAATCAGTACTTGCTTCTCCTTCCTTGTAAAATCCATCCCATAATCCTCTGCCATCACTTCGAAAACTCTCTGTAGCGAAACCGTTGACCGCCGCTTGGGTACTGTCGGTCGTAGCCATGATTTTTTGGGTCGCTCCGAGGACTTCGGACTAGAAAAACTTTTTACGGTTATCTAACATTCCTCATTGATCTTTTTTTAGAGGTTTGATGTTTCTCCTAAAATAATCATGCATATACACCTTTTTCAACTATTCGTTCTTTGTGTAAGAAAGAAATTCATTAAAGCTTATTGATGTTCAATGTTTCCTTTAATACTATGATGCGCAATGCATTTTCCAACGAGAAAGTATTCATTGGGGCTAGCCCCACCACTGTAGCATGCCTGCGTGTTGGGGCGCACCATTCAATTTTTGATAAACAAGCAAAATTTTGTGAGTTCCATCTGACTAATGCATATTTGTCAAAAGTTGAATGACGCGCCCCACCACGCAGGCATGCCACAGTGGTGGGGCTAGCCCCAAAGAATACTTCCTCTTTTCCAACATACTAGCACAAACATGAGAAGATAGAAATGAACTTACTCAAAAGAGTGCAATGTGGATCAGGGCGATCATTCATTTCGCTAATGCGCTCAATTGGATTGCACATTGTTACTTGAAATGTTCACTAATTTATGTATAAAACAATGTATATACCGAGAAGTTTTAAATAACTTGAACATCCATGACATGGTTTCTTTCTTGAGCAGTTGGCTTGAAGTTTCGTTGTCTTTTATTGTCTATATAATATAAAGAGTATGTATATCCATACAAAGTTATACATGTAAATAATTGTCTTAAAATGATAACACGTCAACTTATAAAAAAAAATTGGGTGATTATTCAAAGAGGAATAATGAGAAAGTTAGTAAGTACTTTCCTCAAACCTATGTTGAAGTTGCATTTCAAAAAAAAAAAAACAAAAAAACTATGTTGAAGTTATCGAGAAAATTAGTCACCATTCATAACTTTAAGCTCTAGCTTACTATTCAAAATAAAACGTCATGTCTTACTTAATTTGTATTGATTTTGTATTGTTGCTATCCACATCACTGGTATCTGTCAATGCACGACATTATAATTCAAGCTGCATCATAGAGCATTGTAATATCACAGAATTATAAATTTTAGAATAATACTCTGTTGAGAAATCATTACTTCCACACATGAATAATCAGGGATAACTAGTTATTAAACTAAGATCTGCCAGACGCTTAATCCTTATATAGTTTCACTTATTGAATCAAACCTTACGCTGGCGATGAATTTCAAGTCATCCTTTTTTTTTTTTTTTGATAACTTTCTTTTATTAGAAACAACCAAGGGACAAAATTACAGAAAGCAACGTACGAAGATTGTTTGAACTTCCGTCACTCGCAAATGTTGGGTTGGTTGTCGGGAAGGGATGAAGATGAACCCCTTCAATTTTTATTTCTTTGTAGAAGGATGGTTGAGATTTTTGTTGAGTTTACTATCATACATGTATATACAACCGTTGAAGCTACTAAATCATTGTGTCAAAGCACTTGCAAAGACAGAAGAATTTTCTAAATGGTTTTGTTAGGTGATTGTATGGACAAAGGTCAATGATCTGCTGTACCAACCACTTAAAAACAAAGAGGAAATAATGTCAATGTCTTGGTGAGAAAATTTCCAAGTTTGTAGGATGTTGAATACACGTCTTGATATCCTACAAAAAGTAGTATTTGGATTGCTGTTTTATTTTTGGAAATATGACAGCGAAATTAGGAAAAATGATCACTTATTGTAGTGCAGAGTCGGATTAGAGCTTTTCTAACCGATGAAGGGGAAGGGAAAGGAAGGGAAAGGCAAATGGGTGGAAAGTGGTCATCTCCAACCGATGAAACATAGGGAAATGGTGAAGATAAATGGGAAGGAAAATGGGAACCCCCTTTGGTCAAACTTCATGGGATGATGGCTATGAAGTTGGTTGTTTTCTTATTTTTTTTAACCCCTTTAATTTTCGTTATCGTCACAGATTTTCATTATCGTAAATAATATTTTTATTAAATATTAATATTTGAAAATTATACCTAGAATATAATTATTTAATATTTAATATTAGTAGTAAAAGACAATATTTTATCTTCCAAGCACAATTTTGTTCAAATTTTGATAGATGTTAACATTTTTTCAATTATTTAATTATTTAGTCTAGATACCAAAACATATATGAATTATTTAGTACTTTTTTGGTCGATTAAATGTAAACACTTCTTAGCACTTTATTTGTTTTAATTTAATTATAACAATTATTTCTCTGTTTGTTGTACTCGGTTTTCATTGTTGTAGTAATTATTATTTTAAGGGTAAAAGTCACTGACCACCCCTGATTTTTGAATCAAATCCTTCCCGCAATCATGAATTTTAGAAAAAGACAATCTGTACTTTTTTTTTGGATGAGACTAATGGTTGACTAACAACACGAGGAAAAAGACCATTTTACCCTTTTTTTTTTTTTTAAATTACCCCTGTATATTACCCTAACCCCTCTCTCTCCTTCATTTCTAATCCTAGATTGATTCTTCCTCTGCTTTCCCTTGGGTTTTTGATATGTAGGTATGCTGTTTTTCCAACTTGTCGCCTCAAAAACGTAAAACCAGTGATCGTTCCGAACCGGATCAACATCCGCCGTAACCAAGTCGTTTCCATGGACGCCCATCACGAGCAAGAGCTCGAGGAATTTGACCAATTCAAGAAACATGTCCCTGATTGATTCTCCGATTTCAGAGAAGGGGGGGGGGGGGGGAGGGCACAACTCAGCCGGTATCGGTGGCAGTATTTGTACTTTTAAAAAAAAATAAAGTACATTAGATATCAACGAATGCATTATAAGCGTTCTGGCTTAGTTGGTAGAGAAGTCCACTTTTAACTTTGGCCACGAGGGTTCGACCCTCCTTGGGACCCTTTTTATTTTAGTCTTTTATTTTTTTGTGGAAAAAAAATTTAAAAACACGCATAGGCAAAGTCGAACCCTTGCATTATGAATTATATCCAGGCATTTTACCAACTCCGCTGGACATGCTTTCGGTAAGAAGGGGGCACTTTTGTATTTGTACAAGGGCACATTTGGTTTTATTTTTACAAATTAGGGGGTAATATAGGGTTTTTAGAAAATTGGGGAGGGGGGGGGGTGCCCCTACATGGCTCCGCCCCCGGTTTCAGAAACTCCTCGACGCATTCCTCTGTTGCGAAGCCAAATTCATGACAGTTATGGTGATGGGTCGTGACCCGACCCAATTCAGAAAATCCCTGTGCTCACTGAAATCCCTCGGAGAGATTGAAGTGTGCACCTCAAGTAGAGAATAAAGGACACAGAGAGATGTAGGGTGTGTGTAGGGAGAGGGTAAGCAGTTGAAATTGAGAGAGAGAGAGACAACTTAATGGCTAGTGTAGAATCAGTTATGGATCAGTCATATGGCGGCTTAATGGTAGCCCCCGTGACGGCACGTTCGACCGTGTATATAGGAACCGTTAGACACCTAACCGTACATACCGGAGATCGTTATGAGGTCAAGTCGGGTTTATAGGACTTGGCCATTAAGTCTCTCAAAGCAGTTACAAAGGGTCGCACGCGAGCTTGGTTGTCGCACGCGCGCGACGGGCTTTACCCTAGCCTCCAAAGCACTAAGTCCCTACAAGTCCCGTGTTGGTACGCGATGTAGGGTTTTGATTCATGGATCGCGCAAACGGAAGCATAATCAAACAAACAACCATGCAAAACCCTCCAAGGATCACAAGTCTAGATGCATAACGATAGTGAAGGTAAGAAATCATAAACACACCTTTGGGTTCTCCTTGATGACTTCAAACGCGAATAGTGTCACGTTCTCTATAGTTGATCCACGCCTAGAGTTGATCCTAGATCTCCAATCTCCTTGGTGCTAGCCCGGAATGAGAGGAGGGTGAAGGAATCACGCAAAACGAGGCACAAAGAGGGGGTTCGGCCCTCTTGTGGCGTCGGGGACGAGGGGCGGCGGCAAGGGGGCGGCGTCCTCCTTGTTGCTTGCTCTCTCTCTCCTTTGTTCTCTCCCACTCTTGTTATGTTCTCTTTAGAGCATAAGTTATGAGGAAGGAAGGAAGGAGGGTCCTTTATATAGTCCAACAACTCCTTGTTAACTACCTAAAGGACTTATTCTAGTCCTACTAGAATTCAATTTAGTCCCTTCTTGCAAATTAGTCCCTACTAAGTTTGCAAGGGTTTGCAAAGTGATCCTTCTAATTAATTAATCCAATTAATTAATTTCCAAATCTAGTACAACTCTATATAGCGTGTGACCCCATAGGTTCTATCTAGTTGGTAGCAACTCTTTGCTAATATGGAGCGGTTTCTAGCAAAACATCCATTCTAGCCAACTAATAGAATAATCATCTAGACAACCTTGTACAAGTAATTGTCTCATCCCTTTGCCTCCATATCCGGATTGGACACGAGACATACAAGTCACACTCGTATATCCAATCCCTAGTTTCTCGATCCATGGAATAGCCTTATTCGTGCAAATAACATCAATATCCCATATATTGATTTATTTGAGTCTGGCCAGACATTCTATAAGCACTATCCTCGAGTGGCCTAGGATATTTGCTCCCGTTATGTGGGAGGGGCAAATCCTCTCTACGTCCACTACGATCTCTAAGCTTGCTTCTCATTGTATCCAGTACACGCCTTTATAACTACCCAGTCACGGTGTAGCGTTTAACGCTACCAAGATCACAATGATCCACAACTAGAATATCTAGTGACTTCAAGTCTAAGGATGACAATACCATTGTACCCGAGAAGCACTTGTGACTTAACATAACGTGTATGTAGCCTTCTCGGTGATGGGTCAATCCAGTGCAACATTCCGTAATGCACACCTATGTGTTGGATCGTGATATCTCCATATCAATCCAACCCCATACTAGTCTATAGATGATTGTCCCATTTAATCATTATACTTGACTAGGGATATTTAAGATAAACAACACGATTGTAAATCTAAGGACTTCATTATATTAAATATCCAATAAATAATAAATGAATTTTCTAGCCAATTACAAATTCATACTAAACTAGATTGCCTCTAGGGCATCTATTCCAACAGTCTCCCACTTGCACTAGAGCCAATCTGGCGCATCTCGTATGCCCATACTCCTAGTGTGCCCTTCATGCTTCCACTGCGTGAGAGGCTTCGTAAGCGGGTCTGACAGATTATCATCTGTAGGAATCTTGCATATCCGAACGTCTCCTCTATCGATAATATCTCGAATCAGATGAAACTTCCTGAGCACATGCTTGGACTTCTGGTGCGATCTTGGTTCCTTTGATTGCGCGATCGCCCCAGTGTTGTCACAGAACAACTCCACTGGATCCGCAATGCTAGGGACCACACCAAGTTCAGAAACAAACTTTCTGATCCAAACAGCCTCCTTTGCTGCGCCATTTGCAGCAATGTACTCAGCCTCTGTTGTAGAATCAGCTACCGTCTCTTGCTTGGAACTCTTCCAGCTCACCGCTGCTCCATTCAGGCAAAACACATATCCCGACTGTGATCTAAAGTCATCTCTATCGGTTTGGAAGCTTGCATCAGTGTAACCCCTTACACGCAACTCTTCCTCACCGCCAAACATCAAGAAAGCATCCTTAGTTCTTCTCAAGTACTTTAGGATGTTCTTGACAGCAATCCAGTGACTCTCACCCGGATTTGATTGGTATCTGCTTGTCATACTCAAGGCATATGACACATCTGGTCTAGTACATAACATGGCGTACATGATAGATCCTATGGTCGAGGCATAGGGAATCCTACTCATGCGTTCCTTCTCAATCTCATTGGAAGGACAACCACTCTTCGAAAGAGTGATTCAATGTGACATGGGCAAGAATCCCTTCTTGGAGTCTTGCATGTTGAACCGTTTCAACACCTTGTCAATATATGTACTTTGACTTAGGCCTAGCAACCTCTTAGATCTATCTCTATAGATCTTTATACCGAGTATATAGGCTGCTTCTCCTAAGTCCTTCATTGAGAAACACTTTCCTAGCCAATCTTTCACAGATTGCAGCATGGGAACGTCGTTTCCAATGAGTAGTATGTCATCCACATACAAGACCAGAAAAGCTACAGAGCTCCCACTAACCTTCTTGTAGACACAAGACTCATCTTCGTTTCTGATGAAGCCAAACTCTTTGACCACTTCATCAAAACGTCGATTCCAACTCCTAGAAGCTTGCTTTAATCCATAAATGGATCGTTGCAGCTTACAGACTTTGTTGGCTTGCTTTGGATCCTCAAAACCCTCCGGCTGTATCATATACACGTCCTCGAGGAGATTCCCATAAAGGAATGCTGTTTTGACATCCATCTGCCAAATCTCATAGTCGTAGTATGCTGCAATCGCAAGTAGGATTCGGATGGATTTGGTCATAGCGACTGGTGAAAAGGTTTCATCATAGTCAATACCATGAATCTGTCTGAATCCTTTAGCCACCAATCGGCCCTTATAGGTAATCACATTACCATCCATGTCGATCTTCTTCTTGAAGACCCACTTGCACCCTATGGGCCGCGCCCCATCAGGTGGTTCCACCAAAGTCCATACTTTGTTGGTATACAAGGATTCCATCTCGGATCTCATGGCTTCAAGCCACTTCTGCGAGTCTGGGCCATTCATGGCCTCCTCATAGGTAGTAGGCTCATCATCTATGAGCATCGTGTCACCGGAATCAGTTACGAGAAGTCCGTACCTCTCGGGTTCCTGGCGCACTCTACTAGATCTACGAAGCTCTTGTGTTACCTGAACAGGTGGATCCACAACTGCTTGAGATTCCTGTTCATGTTCCATAATCGGTTCAGTGATTTGTGGCTCTTGAACTTCTTCAAGTTCTACATTCCTCCCACTTGCTTCTTTAGAGACAAACTCTCTTTCTAGAAACACGCCGGTCCGAGCAACAAATACTTTGTTCTCGGTTGGATTGTAGAAGTAGTATCCCTTAGTTTCCTTAGGGTACCCCACAAATTTACACTTATCCGATTTAGGCCCTAGCTTGTCTGATTGTAAACGTTTTACATAGACATCGCAGCCCCAAATCCTCATGAACGACAGTGTGGGACGCCTCCCACTCCACATCTCATATGGTGTCTTCATGACTGATTTAGATGGAACACGGTTAATGGTGAAAGCTGCACTTAATAGAGCGTAGCCCCAAAATGATAATGGAAGATCGGTTTGACACATCATAGACCGAACAATATCCAATAGGGTTCGATTCCTCCTCTCGGACACGCCATTCCATTTTGGCGTTCCTGGTGGAGTGAGTTGGGACACTATCCCACACTCTCTAAGATAGTCGTCAAACTCTTGGCTCAAGTATTCTCCTCCACGATCCGATCGTAGAGCTTTGATACTTTTGCCAAGTTGCTTTTCTACTTCATTCTTGAATTCTTTGAACACTTCAAAGGATTCGGATTTTGCCCTCATAAGGTACACAAATCCATATCTACTGTAATCATCAGTAAATGTAATGAAGTAGACATAACCACCCTTGGCTGGCGTGGCAAATGGCCCACACACATCGGTATGTATGAGCGCCAATTGCTCACTAGTCCTCTCACCTTTCTTATTGAAAGGGGACTTTGTCATTTTTCCCAATAAACAAGCCTCACATGTCTCATATGATTCAAAATCAAATGAGTCTAGTAATCCATCTTTATGGAGTCTAGATACACGTTTCTCATTTATGTGGCCTAAACGACAATGCCATAAATAAGCAGGATTTAAATCATTTATTTTAATCCGCTTGGTATTAATGTTGTAGACAGGATTGCTTAGATCAAGGACATAAAGTCCATTAAATAATTGCGCACTAAAATAGTGAATATTATTCAAATAAAAGGAACAACAATTGTTCTTTATTGAAATAATAAAACCTTCCTTGTCCAAACAAGAAATAGAAATAATGTTTCTGCTCATAGCAGGCACAAAATAGCAATTATTTAATTCTAAAACTAATCCTGAAGGCAGAGATAGCTCGCACACGCCTATGGCCAACGCAGCAACCTTTTCTCCATTCCCAACGCGCAGATCTACCTCCCCTTTAGCCAATCTTTTACTTCTCTTTAGATCCTGCATATTTCGACAAATATGAGATCCACATCCAGTATCTAATACCCATGATGTAGAGACAGTTAAATTGACATCTACGACAAAAATACCTGGTGGTGGTGGAATCACTATTCCAAGCCTCTTGTCCTCCAGATATTTTGGGCAGTTCCTCCTCCAGTGTCCAGGTTGACTACAGTAGTGACATTCACCCTTAGTCACGACCTTGGCAATGCCACCAACAGGCTTAAGGGCTTGTTCCTTGGACTTAGCAACTGACTTGCCTTTTCCCTTGGAGGAAGATGCAAACTTTTTGCCCTTTCCTTTATGCACCATCATAATGGCCTTGCCCTTACCCTTGTTGATGCTCTGTTCAGCCGTCCTCAACATGTTGAGCAAATCTGGCAGTGGTTTAACGATCTCGTTCATGTTATAGTTCATAATGAACTGTTCATAACTTTCAGGCAACGATTGCAACACGAGATCCGTTGCCAACTCTTGGCCGACCGGGAACCCAAGCCGGGCGAGATTCTCCAAGTACCCGATCATTCGGAGTACATGGGGTCCCACCGGGTTCCCTTCTGCCAGATGACATTTGAACAGTGCCTTTGAGACCTCATACCTCTCTACCCTCGCATGCTCTTGGAAGAGCCGCTTTAGATGTTCGATCATATCGACAACATTCATGTTCTCATGTTGCTTCTGAAGCTCAGAGGTCATGGTGCAAAGCATTAGGCAGGCCGCATCATTAGCGTCATCAACACGCTTTTGATACGCCTTTAAGGCAGCAGGTGTCTGATTCTCTGGACCTTCTGGAACTTGCTCCTCTATTGCGTACAGTTTCTTCTCTTGCTTGAGAACAATTCTCAAGTTTCTGTACCAATCAAGAAAGTTGGTTCCAGAGAGCTTGTCCTTCTCAAGGACAGATCGTAGGGAATGTTGTGAACTCGATGAGTTGTTTGCCATTTGGAATTATACAAAAGGAAAATACGCAAGTTTTAGTATTTGTGAATTTTTGACTATATTTAATAATGGCTAGTTTATTAAATATAGCTCCCACTATTTTTCTACGGATTAATAACCCTCAAGATATTAATGCGGAAAATATCCTTATATTTTCTAGTGGGCCAAGATCCATCTTTTTCATCTCCTTATGAGCTTGCTTTGGCAAGTCACCCATAATTCGACTACTTCTTAGGTAGGAACAATTCCAATTGCATCCCATATGCAACTCTTGGTTCAATCGGGTAAATAACTCCTTATTTATCCATCCATATGGATAATCCCAATTGATTGCCTCTAGGTTTCTTAATCAAATTAATAGCCTAGTTGTGTTCAACCTCTTATCTAAACAATTGCACATTGTTACGTGCCATCGCATTCCATCATTATGAACCAAGTCGCCATGCTTTGGCACGCACGAACTTGATAAATAATGATGATAATGAGTGTTTAAATAACGAGAAGGCAAGAACACAATATTGAATTTTGAGGGATTTTAAAATCAATTATTTTGTTGATCAATATCAACTAATCTATCTATTTGAGTTTGGGCACAACTCCAAATAATAGATCCGGGTTGTCTAATTATCTTATTATCCTAATTGCATGCATCATCCATACACCAACCACACATATAATAAGACAATAAATAAACAACCACAAAACAGAATTAAACGTGATGTGGATATGGCCTTTTCTAGACTAAGATAATCCAAGCCAATGGAATTATCTATGAACCCTAAACGAACACATCTCCATGCGTCTTGATCTTTTGGTCCATCCTTCATAGTCATGTGGTGTGCTCCATGCTCCATGCTCCATCTTTTGTGGCTTCTTTGGCTTTGGGCTTCTTTTCTCCAATCTTGGCTAACAATCTACTTTATCTAGCACTAGCTAATATCTATACTAAATAAAATAAATCTCACAAGTTGAGAAAAAAATGGCACGCAGGCCATAAAACCCTAATTAATTATTACAATTAATTGATCAGCTCGCAGGCCGTAAAACCAAACCACAAAATTAAACATCCACATCAAACCACATCCTAAGGCCATATCCAATCACCATGCGATTTGCACATAAACAGTTAAAATCCAATTTTAACGCGCTTGGTCAATTTTAATTGATTTTAGGATTTCTAGGGTTAAAACGGTCCATGGGCCCAACAATCCAATTGCCCGGGCCCAAACAAAGTGAACCATAAAGCCCTAGGGCCGGCCCGGCCCAAAACCCGCAAGCTAGGCCCGCGGGTTAGGGCCGCCCGGCCCCTTAGGGCGCCAAGCTTGGGCGGCAAGCAAGGGGGGCGGTCCCCTAGGGGGCCGAACCTCCTTGTGGAGGTTGTTTCCAAAACAACCTCCTTGCTTGGAGCCCAAGTTTGGTTGTTTCCTTGTTTTGGGAGAACTCCTTCATCCCCAAGGATGCCCAAACCCTAGATCTAAGATCCTAAAATTTCTCAAACTCACCAATTCATGCATCCAATGCAATAATTGGGTCTTGTTATGATTAATTCTTTGACAAATTGCATCCAATGCTTGATTTGTCTTGTTTTACGCGATAAACAACAAATTAAGGTGTAAAACAACAAGAATGTAACACATAAACTACGTTTATGCTCTATGACCTGTGGCTCTGATACCACTGTAGGGTTTTGATTCATGGATCGCGCAAACGGAAGCATAATCAAACAAACAACCATGCAAAACCCTCCAAGGATCACAAGTCTAGATGCATAACGATAGTGAAGGTAAGAAATCATAAACACACCTTTGGGTTCTCCTTGATGACTTCAAACGCGAATAGTGTCACGTTCTCTATAGTTGATCCACGCTTAGAGTTGATCCTAGATCTCCAATCTCCTTGGTGCTAGCCCGGAATGAGAGGAGGGTGAAGGAATCACGCAAAACGAGGCACAAAGAGGGGGTTCGGCCCTCTTGTGGCGTCGGGGACGAGGGGCGGCAGCAAGGGGGTGGCGTCCTCCTTGTTGCTTGCTCTCTCTCTCCTTTGTTCTCTCCCACTCTTGTTATGTTCTCTTTAGAGCATAAGTTATGAGGAAGGAAGGAAGGAGGGTCCTTTATATAGTCCAACAACTCCTTGTTAACTACCTAAAGGACTTATTCTAGTCCTACTAGAATTCAATTTAGTCCCTTCTTGCAAATTAGTCCCTACTAAGTTTGCAAGGGTTTGCAAAGTGATCCTTCTAATTAATTAATCCAATTAATTAATTTCCAAATCTAGTACAACTCTATATAGCGTGTGACCCCATAGGTTCTATCTAGTTGGTAGCAACTCTTTGCTAATATGGAGCGGTTTCTAGCAAAACATCCATTCTAGCCAACTAATAGAATAATCATCTAGACAACCTTGTACAAGTAATTGTCTCATCCCTTTGCCTCCATATCCGGATTGGACACGAGACATACAAGTCACACTCGTATATCCAATCCCTAGTTTCTCGATCCATGGAATAGCCTTATTCGTGCAAATAACATCAATATCCCATATATTGATTTATTTGAGTCTGGCCAGACATTCTATAAGCACTATCCTCGAGTGGCCTAGGATATTTGCTCCCGTTATGTGGGAGGGGCAAATCCTCTCTACGTCCACTACGATCTCTAAGCTTGCTTCTCATTGTATCCAGTACACGCCTTTATAACTACCCAGTCACGGTGTAGCGTTTAACGCTACCAAGATCACAATGATCCACAACTAGAATATCTAGTGACTTCAAGTCTAAGGATGACAATACCATTGTACCCGAGAAGCACTTGTGACTTAACATAACGTGTATGTAGCCTTCTCGGTGATGGGTCAATCCAGTGCAACATTCCGTAATGCACACCTATGTGTTGGATCGTGATATCTCCATATCAATCCAACCCCATACTAGTCTATAGATGATTGTCCCATTTAATCATTATACTTGACTAGGGATATTTAAGATAAACAACACGATTGTAAATCTAAGGACTTCATTATATTAAATATCCAATAAATAATAAATGAATTTTCTAGCCAATTACAAATTCATACTAAACTAGATTGCCTCTAGGGCATCTATTCCAACACGCGAGGGCCCTATCTCGCAGCCCCCACGTGGATAAGTATGGGTAGTTATCCGGTGTATATGGAGCACATCTGGGTGTGCTGGATTGCTGCCACGTGGCTGTGATCTGTCTGTCCAGAAAGCACTATCTACAATCCCGTTTGGATAAATTGATACCGGAGCTCCTTGAAAGGTCTGTCAAGGCTCTGGACATCTACAACGCCGTCACACACATCGTCAAATTGGTCTGTCAATGGGAGAAGCTGGATTGAATCGCCGTCGGGGCGTTGAATCATTCCCCAATCAGATAAGGCCAGGTCCGGCGGGAGAAGATAGGCGCTCAACACTCTTCACCCCGATGGCTCTCGACGGCGCACCGTCCGAGAAGTCGCCGGAGAGGAGCTGGTCGCAGGGGCGGCGCGACAGTGACGGCGGAGGAGTGGCGGCGGCGAAGGAGAGTACGACAGGGAGCTTTCAGCCACCCAATCTTCACTTTTCTACATCTCTCCTCTTCTTCTTGTAACCCAATTTGTTGTTGTTGTTGTTGTTGTTGTTGTTGTTCTTCTTCTTGATTAAGCTTCATCACTTCTCTGCAATGATACATTGGCTTGATTGATTTGTGTTTTGACTAGGTAAAATTAGTACTTGTGTTGGTAATGGTGGTTTTGTAGCCATCTCAATGGTTCTTGATGTTCTTGAATTTTTTTGTTCATATCATTCTCAAGAATGAAAGGGAAAAGATGTAATTTTTGATTCATGTTTTGAACCAAGTGGCTCATTCTTCAGCCATGCGTTTTCTCGATGTAAGTTCCAAATTTTATTTAGACTCTTTGCAATGTCCTTGTTGGGTTGGCTGAGATACTCATCTTTGTTCATGAAGCTTCAATTTATATTTAAAAAAACTTGTTTCCTTGGTTTTATTAAATTTGCAAATTTTGTGTGTTCTTAGGGTTCTTGATGTTTTGTATTCAAAATGAAATATGTTCTTGACGTTTGATTTTTTTGGTGTTGGTGTTCTTGTTATTCTTAAATTACACATGGGCAAAAAAGAGAAAAAATACGGTGGTAATATGGTCCGAAAAAAATTCTATCACCCACTTTTTAACTGAACCTAACAGAGGGGTGCTATATGTCAACGGAATATTTCGTCAAATGGGTGCAGAGTACCCCCCCCCCCCCTCCCCCCCCCCCCCCCCAAGAAAAGTCAAGGTAGCTAGAAGGATTTAATTCAAAAGCCAGGGGTGGTCAGTGTCTTTTACCCTTATTTTAATTATTGTTTAAACTATTTTCCTAATTATTACTGTACTGAATTTCATATATATTTTTATTTCCTGAACTCGAGACCTCATGCAAGGGTTTCCAACACTCAACCACTTGAGCTACCACCCTAACTTCCCTTTTCGCACATAGAATATTATTTATTTATTTATTTATTTATTTATTTATTTACTTATTTATTTATTTATTTAATAATTTGTCTGTTTGAACTTTTAAAATTAAATTTAATTGAATCAATAGGGTGCTTATTCTGAAAAGAAAATTGGAGCTCGTGCAACTCTGAACTAAAATACAATATTATTTCCATGGTTTTTCAAGAATGATCATAGCTGTTGAGAAAAGATACATAATATTTGAATTTTACTATTGAAAATTTATTTTTAACAAATAATACCGTGCTGTTTTCCATATCTATTATTTTTCACATATGACGTATAAATATGTTTGGATCTCATCAATGAAAGCACCACTTTTCCTACGTTACACCACTTATGTCTAACGCGGGGACTAGAGTAACAGAGAGATGGAAGAATTGGTAGCCAATTGACCAAGCACGTAAAGAATGATCCTGCCCTCTAACACAATCACAAAAACCAACTAACAACTAAGAGAGTTATCATGAGTTTACTAATTGAATAAATATTAATATTTCATAACTAAACACAATATTAATTACAACTCAGCTGGTCCAATTAATCTTATCTGATTAATCTAATCCATGTCAATCTAATCCGACTAGTTCGGAAAACCAAACGTTGAATTAGAACTTGTAAGTTTGTCACACTTAAGGGGCGAATGTGTCCTTTGCCAAACTAAAAAGGGACGAAAGTGTCGTTGTGTCAAATCTAAGGGGGCAAAGTGTTTTTTACCCCAACTGAAATCCGCTATCTCCACGTACGTTTATGTGGAGAAATTTTTGTTTGCTCTAAGAGCAAATACACGTGGTGCTCTAATCAATACAGCACATGACACGTCAGGAAGAAAGAGAATGAGTGGCAGACAAAAGAAAGTGAATTCCTACATGTTCCTGACGTGTCCTGTGATGTATTGATTAGAGCACCACGTCATATTTGCTCTTGGAGCAAGCAATAATTACCCGTTTATGTGTCCGTGTTGATGATGTAGTAAACTGAAAACTTATCAAGCCGTCTTACAGGTCTGAGGAACAAGCATCGACGAATTAGAACCAAACACGTGGACATAGATTAGCTCGGTCCCACAAGCTAAAAAACGAGTAACGCAGAGGCGGAAGCCGTTCAGTATTTTAAGCGGTTTCATTGACTCTTAGCTCTGAAAATCATAATAACAAGCCCCGAAAACGAAGCCCATCGAAAATCTAGAGAGAGAAAGCAAAGAAAAAAAAATTTACGAGCTGGTGGTGGTGGTGGTTCTCTTATTCTCTTTCGTCTCACGCTTTGATCATTCATTCATTCATTCACCGATCCATCAGACTCAATCAATTCATCTATCCAAAAAAAAAATCAATTCATCTATCTATCTACCTACCCACCTCCCCAAATTGTTAATGCACGTTGAAGAAGAAGAAGAAGAAGGCGGGTTTATGTATGAATGAATACGTTTGTGGGTGTGTTTGTTTTTAGATAGCGGTGGTGGTGGTGGAGGATGGGAGGTTGCGTGTCGACGCCGGAAAGTTGCACGGGAGGCCGATTGCGTTCTACGAAGAAATGCTCGCGGAAGCGACGGAAGGCGATGAAAAGGAGAGTCCAGTCTCGGTTCTCTGATCGATCCTCTGATAATAACGCCCCTCTTCCCGATCAATCCTTCAGCAACCCGGCCTTTCATTTCGGTATCCCTCTCTCTCTCTCTCTCTCTCTCTCTCGTATTTGAATTAGAATTTGGTTCTGGGTTTAGAAGGGGATGGGTTTTATTTGAATCTTCTGGTTCTCTCTCTCTCTCTCTCTCTCTCTCTCTCTCTCTCTCTCTTATTTGAATTAGAAATTTGGGTCTGGGTTATATTTGCATGTGCTGGTTCTCTCTGTTCATTTCATTTTGGTTGTGTGTTTCAAATGAAATTGGGGGTTTATCTGAATTTTGTTAGGAATTAGGTGCTACCAATGCAAATTCTGTTTTTCATGTTTCTTTGTTTCCAGCTCCTTTGCTTTCTTGTATTGGCAATGGTTAAGAAAAACAATTGGGTCGCCATTCTCTGGAATTGTTCGAATTGGGTTCGATTTCATGTCTCAGAACTGCGAAATGGAAGAGTTTACTATACGATTATGAGATAATGCATTGTGGCAAAATATGACAAATTTTGAAGTTTTGTGCCTTGATGCCTTCTTTTCCCTGTCAGTGGCAATTTTTATGTATATGCAAGTGCTAGGTTACATGTCATTTTCGATAATTTGATAATATTTGGTGAAAGCAGAAGCAAGGAGATCTCAAAACCTCAGATCACACTCTTGGTTGAGTCTGCAGTTTTCTGCGTGTTAACTGTAATGCTATGTATCTAGTGCAATGAGAGCTGTAAAACACTTGAATTCATGCTTGAATGTTTTGTGGCTTGGCAATTCGGTACAAATTCAAATGGGTTCATACGTTTCTGTGTGCTGACCTAAACCCTTTTTGCAATGTCATTATATTTGTAGGAAGTACTGAGGAGGCATGGTTTGATTCAACCGCTGCACTTGAATCTGATTGTGACGAAGAATTCCAAAGCGTGCGAGATGGTAAAAATATGTAGAATCTTTCAAATGCCCAATGACATATCTTTGTGTTCTTTTGCTAATTATGGCCATTATTATTGTCTTCCGCAGACGAGCTCTCACAGAATGGCTCTGAGAGCACGCCAAGTTTTGCTTCTTTTAGAGAATCAAATCGCAGAGACTCTACTGGCGGCGACTCCTCTTCTGCTGATCGGCCATTCAGAGCCGATTCACAAGCTGGAGATTCTGCAAGAAACTCTACCAGTGACCTTGTGAGAAATAAAGGCCAACCAGATGATAATGTAGATGCAGAATCAAAATCGGTCGGGCATTTAAATGAGGAAAGCAAACCAGTTTTCTGTGACGAAGTCTTCTCTGTGGATGGAGGTTCTGATAGGGAGCACGCAATGTTGGACAATTGTGGAATTATAGCAAATAACTGTTTGCCTTGCCTTGCTTCTCCTGTAACCCCAATTGATAAGCGAAGATCGCTAAGCTCAAGTCCACCACATTCAAGGAAGAAGGCCCCTTCCAAACCTTCATTCAAATGGAAGGAAGGACATTCAAATGGTGTTATGTGTGAGTACTTCTGTTTTCTTTATTTTTCCGACCTTATTGTAGTTCACTTGATGCTGAAAATCTCCTCACGTAAGTAATTTTCAAGCTTTCGCTTGTAGATAGTCGAAATTTCTCCCTCAAACCCTATAAAAAACTGCAACTAAACAGAGTAAATATAGTGGTACTGGGGGCTTCCAAATGCACATATCATATCAAGTAGTAATACTTTTGATTTTCTCGTAGATGTTTGCAACTTTGTATTACTATTGCCATAGTTATTTCTATAGCTCATAGTCTGGAAGAATATTTCAACCTTCTCATCTCATTTTAAGTTTGCTCATCTGGTGAGTCTCCACTGTACTGAGCTGGCTTGGGGAAAGTTTGAACTTAGAAACCAATACTATCTCTGTAACTTCCGCTGAAAGGACTCAGAGGTCTATAAAACATTTACTGGATATTGTCATGATTTAACTTTTTTTTTTTTTTTTTTTTTTTTTTTTATTATTATCGATATGGGATTGGTGTAGTATTTGAATTAATTTACTTGTACGATTCTTTGGTGTGGTTATTTTAGTATCTTCAAAGTCGCTGCTTCAAAGGCCGATAGCAGGTTCTCAGGTTCCGTTTTGTCCAATTGAAAAGATGGTGTTTGATTCTTGGTCACATATCGAACCAGGTACTTTCAAAGTTCGGGGAGAGAACTATTTAAGGTAAGGGTCTGTTACTGATTCATGCTTCAATTTGTTCCGAGCTTTTTTGCATATAATAAATGCTAAAAAACAGTAGTATTATTTACTCTTCACTACTAAGCAATTAACCATTTTTTTTCCTGTTCGTCTCAGAGATAAAAAGAAGGAATTGGCTCCAAATTACGCTGCATACTATCCTTTTGGTGTTGATGTTTACTTGTCCCCGCGCAAAATTGAGCATATTGCTCGATTTGTCGAACTTCCTGTTGTTAATTCTTCTGGAACACTTCCACCAATTCTTGTTGTAAATGCTCAGGTTTGTGCATATTCTACTTTAGACATTTGTTTTGCATCTGTAACTTATAGAATGAGATGATATGAGCATCTTAAACAGTTATTTTTGCGAGACTAGACCTTTGTCTTTTCATTTTTTCTTATGTTCCTTCTTTTGATAGTAGCCTGTGTTTTTCTGGTGGCTTCTGCAGATTCCCCTTTATCCTGCTTCTCTGTTCCAGAATGAAACTGATGGAGAAGGGTTTAGTATTGTGTTATACTTTAAACTTTCGGAAAGTTATTCTAAGGAGCTTCCCCTTCATTTCCAAGAAAGTATCAGAGTAAGATCATCCACCTTCCTGCTTGTTCTGCCCAGATTCATTTTCATATTGAGCTTCCAATGCTTACTTCCCATCCTAACATGGATGACATTTTTCAATGAGGTGGTATTTAGATAGCTAGTGATAGCATCCCAGTTCCCACTACCGTCATCCTAAATTGAAGCCTTTATTTGCTGAAAACCTATGTTAATGGTTTTAGGGCCACTTTGGGATTGTTGTGGCGGTGCCAGAAGCTGCTGTGTGAGAATCACTGTGGGAAAATTGCTGTTATTAGATAAAATGTTGTTTGGAAAATATTACGTGAAATCTACGGTGAAATATTGATATAATTATTTTGTGTTTGGTAGAATCAACTGTGAACCTATTGTGAGAGAGTAAAATGACAAAAATATATGACTTATATCTCTTCTCTAAAGATAAATATTGAAAAATTTAAAAATTATCAAGTTAAAATTGGTTGTGATAAATTAATCAAAAGCAGGTTCCAGAAAAGCATCTCTCCCCTTGCTTCATGAAAACTGCGGTGAGATTGTCCGAAATCGAAACATTATTTGTTACTAAACGCACTAAAAACTGCTTTTCCTGTTGGAAAGCAGCTGTGCAGGCAGCAAAAGCATTACCAAACTGACACTTATTCTCTTTCCCCTTGGAGCGAACAACAACTTTTTTTCTTCTCTTTATGAGTCTTGAACTCCCATTTTCTAATGTGTTCTTGTGCAATTCCTTCACTCTTGCAGAAGTTAGTTGACGATGAAGTAGAAAAAGTGAAAGGTAATGTGCCCTTCAGAGAAAGGTTGAAGATTCTTGGCCGCGTAGTGAATGTGGATGACCTTGGTTTGAGTTCAGCTGAGAGGAAGCTTATGCATGCTTACAACGAAAAACCTGTCCTTTCACGTCCTCAACATGAATTCTTTCTGGTAAGCTATTTTCTTTTCTCTCAACTCAGACATGCCAAATTTAATTCTTCCCAATTAGCATGTTCCGTATTAAAACCGTGTTTGTCACCGCTTTCTCCTTTTTTTCTCATGGGAATAATATCGTGTCCTGAACTATGTACTAAATGAGTGTCGGAAGCAAGCTTTGTTATGGATTTGCACTCGTGCACTTTGTTAGGGAAAATGTTTGCCTAGCATAAAATTGTGTGTTTTCAATTGCATTTACTTTGTTTATTTATTGCAATTTATATTTATGCAATTTATCTGCTTGGGTAAATCAGTGACCTGACTGCTAAATTTTTACTGAAGGAGGCAATTTGAATTGCTCTGTAGATTGAGTTGCTTCCTAGTCATTTTTTGTGGCGTAACTTGATGGGAGTCCACACGATTTTGGTCACTTTTGTGATGGCGACTTTGCTGTGCAATGTTCTTAATCTAAAAACGCAACATTAGTTCCCTCATACATGAGTGGATTAGCTGGATTGGACTATTTATAGTGTAATGTACTGCAGAAAACCAAACACAGTATTAATTATAACCAAGCTAGTCAAATTCAACCCAATCCAGCTAATCTGTCCAATCCAATGGTACGTCCGTAAAACCAAACATGGCATTTTGGGCGTGGAATTCTGCAAATTGAATTGTTTCCACGAGCTTGTCCGCTTTCATGATTGTGACTTTTGCTGTGAAATATTTTTAACAGGGAGAAAACTATTTCGAGATCGATCTGGATATGCACAGATTCAGTTACATATCAAGGAAAGGGTTTGAAGCATTCCTCAACAAACTTAAGCTCTGCATATTAGATTTCGGCCTCACAATTCAGGCAAGTTCTCTTCTTGCATACATAGATTCATCCCCTTCACCCAGTAAAAATGATTTTTATTTCATCCCCTTTTTCTCTCTGTATGTTTTTACTGAACCGTGAAATTTGTAATTGCAGGGGAACAAAGCTGAAGAGTTACCGGAGCAGGTCTTATGTTGTACGAGGTTAAATGGAATTGATTACTCGCGTTATGAGCAACTAGGACTGAGTCATGACTCAGAGTCTCTTGAATAAGTTAAAACCAGAAAAAAATGTAAGCCCAGAAAACTGGATACTATTTAGTACAAGTAATGACTAATGTTATAGTGTAGCAGTTTGGTCAGTTTTGGCCACTTTCTTGTTTACTATACTGGCATCGAATAACTCTAATTCAACAGACAGCAAACGTGAACTGATCATGTCGTGAAGTAGCTAGAGAACCAATTTTTTTTTTTTTTTTTTTTTTTTTTTTTTTTTTCGGATGAGCTGAAACGGAAAGTGCGGGGAGAGTCTGCAGTTTGAGGTGGATAGTTAAATGTTAAATTACAACTGAAGAATGTCGTGATGTTGTTAATGACCAGTTTGGAAATGCTTTTTCCTGCCACCACATCTACTTTCTGGCAACGAGAAGTTTTTGGTGTTTTAGTCTGCAATTTAAATTTTTTAGTGATTTCACAAAAAAGAAAAAATATTAATTGCTGCTCTAAAGTAGGACTGCAACTCGGGCGGGCTGGACAGGTTGGCACCCCTGTCCAAGCCCGAGCTCAAGTTCTGTCGTGGCTGCCCAAGCCCAGCCCAGCCCGAGTTAAGAGCTTCGTCAGCCCGCCCGAGCCCAAATTTGTATAAATCAATTCGGGTTCGGGCTCAATTTGGGCTAGTACATTAAACTTAATATATGTTTAAAAACACAAGAGAATAATAAATTGTTGGTGAAGTAACAAATCAACTAGTTCAAGAACAAAAAATTGATTAAAACATCGCTAATAATCAAAAGAAAAGAAGCATATTCATGTTACATATACTACATAATTCTTTCAAAATGTAATATTTATAGGTAGTGACCATGCAAATCGGGCAATTCGGGTTAGTCCGTCGTTTGATTTTTGTGCCCAAGCCCGACCCTATTTGCAATTCGGGCAAAGAATTTTTGCCCAAGCCCGTCCAAATTACCAAAACTGTATGCCCGGGCCCTATTTTAGTTCGGGCTGGGCTCGGGTTGCTCGGGTTCAACCCGCCCAAGTTGCACCCCTACTCTAAAGTAGCCTTCAGGAAGGAGGGGAGAAGGAAGTACTTTTTGGAACTTCCTTTTGATCGAAAAGATTAAAATACCAGCCCTGATTCCTTAGTTTTTTAAAATATTTAAAATGCATTTTATTTGTATAATAACTTTACTTTTTATAGTGAAATCTCACAGCAGGTTTGGCAGAGTACTTTTCTCGCTGCACACGGGTCCGTGAAACTTCATCTGATCCGTTTATAAAAATTTTACATATTAATATTAGTGCTATGATATGTTTAAATTAGTATAACTAATTTGATGGGTGCACACGTCAGAGATATTCTTTTCACTATTTTACACATTAAAATTAATGGTGCAGATGAGTGCACGTAAGAGATATTCCATTTACAATATTTTACATGTTAAAATTAATGGTGCGGATATACTTATATTAGTATAATTAATTTGATAATGTGCACATTAGAGATATCATTCGTGATTAATTTAGACTTGATGAACAAAAACAAAGTAAATTAAACTAATAATCAGATAACTTGCTCCTAATCCACTCTCAACTTAATGGATCCAAGTACCATTAGACAAAATCCCGACCCGACCTGACTCGGAGTGTCGGTCTTTGTGAACTTTAGGAACATGAGCAATCCTAAAATGAACAATGTTCGTACAACTTGTCAAGTTTTGTAGGCCATGAAAATTGTTCTTACACTAAGGAGCCGGTGCTGGATTCAATTAGATCAGCTAACTGCACTGTGTTTGATTTTGAAAATCCCCCGAGAGGAGGTTAAGAGGCGCATGGCCTAGCACGTGGATGTAGCTCGCTAGTTTTTGGATCATGCTTAACTCCTGCTATCTTCTGTTTTGATTGGGTTGGGTTGGTCGGGTTGAGCTGCTATTACTTATAAACTCTAAAAGAGAGATCAAACAGAGCCTGTTGAATTTTATTACTATTTCCCCACTTGAGAAGAATATATTTCTCATGTACCGCTTCAGCGTTCGTTTTTACCGTCTCACATAATTTGTGCACCAGCGAGAGAAAAAAATAAAAACCTCATAAGGTCTACCAGACTCATAATTTGTTGATTATTGGTTCATCGAGATAGTGCAAACACATCGGGGAATGTGATCGATATTAGAGATAATAGAGGAGTACATTTTATTCACATTTGAATTTATTCAACCAGCGTTTCGTCTAAAATAATAAAATCACACCAAAACTTCTGATAGAAATGCTTAGTAAACGGCAAATGACTACCACTCCGTCCCAGTTCTTTCTTCCCAGTTTGACTTTTGTCACTATTCACTGAGTCACTTTGACTCGGTGATTTGAATAGCAAACCGATGTAGTTTTTTGATAATTTTTTCATAGTGTTGTAGAGTAAAATGTGCTCTATAATATGGTGAAAAAATTATCAAAAAATCGTATTATTTTGCTATCCAAATCACTCGGTCAAAGTGACCCAGATACGAGTCAAAAAAGTCAGATGGGAAGAAAGAGCTGGGACGGAGTGGTATGAGCTATCAAGCAACGTACAAGAATGTTGCAGTGGCAGGCGTCAAATTGGTTGATTTGGTTTCGGGGTTACATCGGGAGGGAAGATCTCCGGCCATGCACTTGCAACTTCTCTCTGGACAAAAAGTTGCAGGTTTTGTATAAGCCCATTTGAATTGCAATATGATATGAACTTATGAAGGCCAAACATTAATAGTATCTTGTAATGGGCTTATTGGATATCCTAACCTCCAACCCATTTGAATAAAAAAACAAAAAAAAAAAAATCATTGGAGTTTACAGCCCACCCCACCTGAGTGATATGAGTTTGTTTAGTTTGGGGGAGTTTCATATGATAAAACTCAAATATAAGAGTGTTTCACCTTTTATTAATCGGCATCTTCAAGCACTCAAAATGAATGGGGCCCTGTTCGTACCAAATGACAATCTAAATAATCAGTTGAAAATTATCAGAGAAAATAAGTTAGTTGAAAATCTAAAGTAGTTGAAAATTCTAATACTGTTTGGCATGAGATTTTAAAATCTTTAGAATGTGAGAGAATCTCTAGAAGTGGTGAATAAATAATCTGCGGGTTATTGGTCCAAAACAAATATTAATCGGAACTGCAAAACAACGTAACAAACGGAGTTAAAACTAAATATTGCTGATTTTAATAAAAAAATATTAAAATTGAGTGTCCCAAACGTGCACTCAGATACACAAACTTCAGTACTCCATCCCTCTACACCAGCTCAAGTACTAACAACTAGTAGGTCAAGTGAGTTGGAGGACAGCCAAACCAGCCCGGATCGGTCCGTCCTTTCAACCTGAACAACGGGGGCCCTGGACGGGCCCTTACCAGCCTTACCCATGGTTCGGGCCGAACCGAGGAATGGCAAACAATTGGCCCGACCCTTGGAAAGTACCAGAACCGCGCCACCCCAGAACCGGACTAGTGACAGAACTGGCCCTGAACACGGCTCACCGGCCCGACATGAACCACCAATTCCGACCCTTCAACTGTTGGAATAGATGCCCTAGAGGCAATCTAGTTTAGTATGAATTTGTAATTGGCTAGAAATTCATTTATTATTTATTGGATATTTAATATAATGAAGTCCTTAGATTTACAATTGTGTTGTTTATCTTAAATATCCCTAGTCAAGTATAATGATTAAATGGGACAATCATCTATAGACTAGTATGGGGTTGGATTGATATGGAGATATCACGATCCAACACATAGGTGTGCATTACGGAATGTTGCACTGGATTGACCCATCACCGAGAAGGCTACATACACGTTATGTTGAGTCACAAGTGCTTCTCGGGTACAATGGTATTGTCATCCTTAGACTTGAAGTCGCTAGATATTCTAGTTGTGGATCATTGTGATCTTGGTAGCGTTAAACGCTACACCGTAACTGGGTAGTTATAAAGGCGTGTACTGGATACAATGAGAAGCAAGCTTAGAGATCGTAGTGAACGTAGAGAGGATTTGCCCCTCCCACATAACGGGAGCAAATATCCAAGGCCACTCGAGGATAGTGCTTATAGAATGTCTGGCCAGACTCAAATAAATCAATATATGGGATATTGATGTTATTTGCACGAATAAGGCTATTCCATGGATCGAGGAACTAGGGATTGGATATACGAGTGTGACTTGTATGTCTCGTGTCCAATCCGGATATGGAGACAAAGGGATGAGACAATTACTTGTACAAGGTTGTCTAGATGACTATTCTATTAGTTGGCTAGAATGGATGTTTTGCTAGAAACCGCTCCATATTAGCAAAGAGTTGCTACCAACTAGATAGAACCTATGGGGTCACACGCTATATAGAGTTGTACTAGATTATGGAATTAATTAATTGGATTAATTAATTAGAAGGATCACTTTGCAAACCCTTGCAAACTTAGTAGGGACTAATTTGCAAGTAAGGGACTAAATTGAATTCTAGTAGGACTAGAATAAGTCCTTTAGGTAGTTAACAAGGAGTTGTTGGACTATATAAAGGACCCTCCTCCTTCCTTCCCTAAAAAAAACAACTTATGCTCTAAGAGAGAACATAACAAGAGTGGGAGAGAACAAAGGAGAGAGAGAGCAAGCAAAGAGGGACGCCGCCCCCCTATTGCCGCCGCCCCCTTGTCCCGACGCCACAAAGGGTGCCGACCCCCTTTTTGGTGTCTCGTTTTGCGTGATTTCTTCACCCTCCTTTCAATCCGGGCTAGCACCAAGGTGATTGGAGATCTAGGAACAACTCTAGGCGTGGATCAACTATAGAGAACGTGACACTATTCGCGTTTGAAGTCATCAAGGAGAACCCAAAGGTGTGTTTATGATTTCTTACCTTTACTATCGTTATGTCTCTAGACTTGTGATCCTTGGAGGGTTTTGCATGGTTATTTGTTTGATTATGCTTCCGTTTGCGCGATCCATGAATCAAAACCCTACAGTGGTATCAGAGCCACAGGTCATAGAGCATAAACGTAGTTTATGTGTTACATTCTTGTTGTTTTACACCTTAATTTGTCGTTTATCGCGTAAAACAAGACAAATCAAGCATTGGATGCAATTTGTCAAAGAATTAATCATAACAAGACCCAATTATTGCATTGGATGCATGAATTGGTGAGTTTGAGAAATTTTAGGATCATAGATCTAGGGTTTGGGCATCCTTGGGGAAGAAGGAGTTCTCCCACAACAAGGAAACAACCAAACTTGGGCTCCAAGCAAGGAGGTTGTTTTGGAAACAACCTCCTCAAGGAGGTTCGGCCCCCTAGGGAGCCGCCCCCCTTTGCTTGCCGCCCAAGCTTGGCGCCCTAAGGGGGCGGGCGGCCCTAACCCGCGGGCCTAGCTTGCGGGTTTTGGGCCGGGCCGGCCCTAGGGCTTTATGGTTCACCTATTTGGGCCCGGGCAATTGGATTGTTGGGCCCATGGACCGTTTTAACCCTAGAAATCCTAAAATCAATTAAAATTGACCAAGCGCGTTAAAATTGGATTTTAACTGTTTATGTGCAAATCGCATGGTGATTGGATATGGCCTTAGGATGTGGTTTGATGTGGATGTTTAATTTTGTGGTTTGGTTTTACGGCCTGCGAGCCGATCAATTAATTGTAATAATTAATTAGGGTTTTATGGCCTGCGTGCCATTTTTTTCTCAACTTGTGAGATTTATTTTATTTAGTATAGATATTAGCTAGTGCTAGATAAAGTAGATTGTTAGCCAAGATTGGAGAAAAGAAGCCCAAAGCCAAAGGAGCCACAAAAGATGGAGCATGGAGCATGGAGCATTCCACAAGACTATGAAGGATGGACCAAAAGATCAAGACGCATGGAGATGTGTGTTTGTTTAGGGTTCATAGATAATTCCATTGGCTTGGAATTATCTTAGTCTAGAAAAGGCCATATCCACATCACGTTTAATTTCTGCTTTGTGGTTGTTTATTTATTGTCTTATTATTTGTGTGGTTGGTGTATGGATGATGCATGCAATTAGGATAATAAGATAATTAGACAACCCGGATCTATTATTTGGAGTTGTGCCCAAACTCAAATAGATAGATTAGTTGATATTGATCAACAAAACAATTAAAAATTGAAGAAAAATCCCTCAAATTTTAAATATTGTGTTCTTGCCTTCTCGTTATTTAAACACTCATTATCATCATTATTTATCAAGTTCGTGCGTGCCAAAGCATGGCGACTTGGTTCATAATGATGGAATGCGATGGCACGTAACAATGTGCAATTGTTTAGATAAGAGGTTGAACACAACTAGGCTATTAATTTGATTAAAAAACCTAGAGGCAATCAATTGGGATTATCCATATGGATGGATAAATAAGGAGTTATTTGCCCGATTGAACCAAGAGTTGCATATGGGATGCAATTGGAATTGTTCCTACCTAAGAAGTAATCGAATTATGGGTGACTTGCCAAAGCAAGCTCATAAGGAGATGAAAAAGATGGATCTTGGCCCACTAGAAAATATAATGATATTTTCCGCATTAATATCTTGAGGGTTATTAATCCGTAGAAAAATAGTGGGAGCTATATTTAATAAGCTAGCCATTATTAAATATAGTCAAAAATTCACAAATACTAAAACTTGCGTATTTTCCTTTTGTAGAATTCCAAATGGCAAACAACTCATCGAGTTCACAACATTCCCTACGATCTGTCCTTGAGAAGGACAAGCTCTCAGGAACCAACTTTCTCGATTGGTACAGAAACTTGAGAATTGTTCTCAAGCAAGAAAAGAAGCTGTACGCAATAGAGGAGCAAGTTCCAGAAGGTCCGGACAATCAGACACCTGCTGCCTTAAAGGCGTATCAAAAGCATGTTGATGATGCTAATGATGCGGCCTGCCTAATGCTTTGCACCATGACCTCTGAGCTTCAGAAGCAACATGAGAACATGAATGCTGTCGATATGATCGAACATCTAAAGCAGCTCTTCCAAGAGCAGGCGAGGGTAGAGAGGTATGAGGTCTCAAAGGCACTGTTCAAATGTCATCTGGCAGAAGGGAACCCGGTGGGACCCCATGTACTCCGAATGATCGGGTACTTGGAGAATCTCGCCCGACTTGGGTTCCCGGTCGGCCAAGAGTTGGCAACCGATCTCGTGTTGCAATCGTTGCCCGAAAGTTATGGACAGTTCATTATGAACTATAACATGAACGAGATCGTTAAACCACTGCCAGATTTGCTCAACATGTTGAGGACGGCTGAACAGAGCATCAACAAGGGTAAGGGCAAGGCCATTATGATGGTGCATAAAGGAAAGGGTAAAAAGTTTGCCTCTTCCTCCAAGGGCAAAGGCAAGTCAGTTGCTAAGTCCAAGGAACAAGCCCTTAAGCCTGTTGGTGGGATTGCCAAGGTCGTGACTAAGGGTGAATGTCACTACTGTAGTCAACCTGGACACTGGAAGAGGAACTGCCCAAAATATTTGGAGGACAAACGGCTTGGAATAGTGATTCCACCACCACCAGGTATTTTTGTTGTAGATGTCAATTTAACTGTCTCTACATCATGGGTATTAGATACTGGATGTGGATCTCATATTTGTCGAAATATGCAGGATCTAAAGAGAAGTAAGAGATTGGCTAAAGGGGAGGTAGATCTGCGCGTTGGGAATGGAGCAAAGGTTGCTGCGTTGGCCATAGGCGTTTGCGAGCTATCTCTGCCTTCAGGATTAGTTTTAGAATTAAATAATTGCTATTTTGTCCCTGCTATGAGCAGAAACATTATTTCTATTTCTTGTTTGGACAAGGAAGGTTTTATTATTTCAATAAAGAACAATTGTTGTTCCTTTTATTTTAATAATATTCACTATTTTAGTGCGCAATTATTTAATGGACTTTATGTCCTTGATCTAAGTAATCCTGTCTACAACATTAATACCAAGCGGATTAAAATAAATGATTTAAATCCTGCTTATTTATGGCATTGTCGTTTAGGCCACATAAATGAGGAACGTGTATCTAGACTCCATAAGGATGGATTGCTAGACTCATTTGATTTTGAATCATATGAGACATGTGAAGCTTGTTTATTGGGAAAAATGACAAAGTCCCCTTTCAATAAGAAAGGTGAGAGGACTAGTGAGCAATTGGCGCTCATACATACTGATGTGTGTGGGCCATTTGCCACGCCTGCCAGGGGTGGTTATGTCTACTTCATTACGTTTACTGATGATTACAGTAGATATGGATTTGTGTACCTTATGAGGGCAAAATCCGAATCCTTTGAAGTGTTCAAGGAATTCAAGAATGAAGTAGAGAAGCAACTTGGCAAAAGTATCAAGGCTCTACGATCGGATCGTGGAGGAGAATACTTGAGCCAAGAGTTTGATGACTATCTTAGAGAGTGTGGGATCGTGTCCCAACTCACTCCACCCGGAACGCCACAATGGAATGGCGTGTCTGAGAGGAGGAATCGAACCCTATTGGATATGGTTCGGTCTATGATGTGTCAAACCGATCTTCCATTATCGTTTTGGGGCCACGCTCTATTAAGTGCAGCTTTTACCATTAACCGTGTTCCATCTAAATCAGTCATGAAGACACCATATGAGATGTGGAGTGGGAGGCGTCCCACACTGTCGTTCATGAGGATCTGGGGCTGCGATGTCTATGTAAAACGTTTACAATCAGACAAACTAGGGCCTAAATCGGATAAGTGTAAATTTGTGGGGTACCCTAAGGAAACTAAGGGATACTACTTCTACAATCCAACCGAGAACAAAGTGTTTGTTGCTCGGACCGGCGTGTTTCTAGAAAGAGAGTTTGTCTCTAAAGAAGCAAGTGGGAGGAATGTAGAACTTGAAGAAGTTCAAGAACCACAAATCACTGAACCGATTATGGAACATGAACAGGAATCACAAGCAGTTGTGGATCCACCTGTTCAAGTAACACAAGAGCTTCGTAGATCTAGTAGAGTGCGCCAGGAACCCGAGAGGTACGGACTTCTCGTAACTGATTCCGGTGACACGATGCTCATAGATGATGAGCCTACTACCTATGAGGAGGCCATGAATGGCCCAGACTCGCAGAAGTGGCTTAAGGCCATGAGATCCGAGATGGAATCCATGTATACCAACAAAGTATGGACTTTGGTGGAACCACCTGATGGGGCGCGACCCATAGGGTGCAAGTGGGTCTTCAAGAAGAAGATCGACATGGATGGTAATGTGATTACCTATAAAGGCCGATTGGTGGCTAAAGGATTCAGACAGATTCATGGTATTGACTATGATGAAACCTTTTCACCAGTCGCTATGACCAAATCCATCCGAATCCTACTTGCAATTGCAGCATACTACGACTATGAGATTTGGCAGATGGATGTCAAAACAGCATTCCTTTATGGGAATCTCCTCGAGGACGTGTATATGATACAGCCGGAGGGTTTTGAGGATCCAAAGCAAGCCAACAAAGTCTGCAAGCTGCAACGATCCATTTATGGATTGAAGCAAGCTTCTAGGAGTTGGAATCGACGTTTTGATGAAGTAGTCAAAGAGTTTGGCTTCATCAGAAACGAAGATGAGTCTTGTGTCTACAAGAAGGTTAGTGGGAGCTCTGTAGCTTTTCTGGTCTTGTATGTAGATGACATACTACTCATTGGAAACGACATTCCCATGCTGCAATCTGTGAAAGATTGGCTAGGAAAGTGTTTCTCAATGAAAGACTTAGGGGAAGCAGCCTATATACTCGGTATAAAGATCTATAGAGATAGATCTAAGAGGTTGCTAGGCCTAAGTCAAAGTACATATATTGACAAGGTGTTGAAACGGTTCAACATGCAAGACTCCAAGAAGGGATTCTTGCCCATGTCACATGGAATCACTCTTTCAAAGAGTGGTTGTCCTTCCAATGAGATTGAGAAGGAACGCATGAGTAGGATTCCCTATGCCTCGGCCATAGGATCTATCATGTACGCCATGTTATGTACTAGACCAGATGTGTCATATGCCTTGAGTATGACAAGCAGATACCAATCCAATCCGGGTGAGAGTCACTGGATTGCTGTCAAGAACATCCTAAAGTACTTGAGAAGAACTAAGGATGCCTTCTTGATGTTTGGCGGTGAGGAAGACTTGCGTGTAAGGGGTTACACTGATGCAAGCTTCCAAACCGATAGAGATGACTTTAGATCACAGTCGGGATATGTGTTTTGCCTGAATGGAGCAGCGGTGAGCTGGAAGAGTTCCAAGCAAGAGACGGTAGCTGATTCTACAACAGAGGCTGAGTACATTGCTGCAAATGGCGCAGCAAAGGAGGCTGTTTGGATCAGAAAGTTTGTTTCTGAACTTGGTGTGGTCCCTAGCATTGCGGATCCAGTGGAGTTGTTCTGTGACAACACTGGGGCGATCGCGCAATCAAAGGAACCCAGGTCGCACCAGAAATCCAAGCACGTGCTCAGGAAGTTCCATCTGATTCGAGATATTATCGATAGAGGAGACGTTCGGATATGCAAGATTCCTACAGATGATAATCTGTCAGACCCGCTTACAAAGCCTCTCACGCAGTGGAAGCATGAAGGGCACACTAGGAGTATGGGCATACGAGATGCGCCAGATTGGCTCTAGTGCAAGTGGGAGACTGTTGGAATAGATGCCCTAGAGGCAATCTAGTTTAGTATGAATTTGTAATTGGCTAGAAATTCATTTATTATTTATTGGATATTTAATATAATGAAGTCCTTAGATTTACAATTGTGTTGTTTATCTTAAATATCCCTAGTCAAGTATAATGATTAAATGGGACAATCATCTATAGACTAGTATGGGGTTGGATTGATATGGAGATATCACGATCCAACACATAGGTGTGCATTACGGAATGTTGCACTGGATTGACCCATCACCGAGAAGGCTACATACACGTTATGTTGAGTCACAAGTGCTTCTCGGGTACAATGGTATTGTCATCCTTAGACTTGAAGTCGCTAGATATTCTAGTTGTGGATCATTGTGATCTTGGTAGCGTTAAACGCTACACCGTAACTGGGTAGTTATAAAGGCGTGTACTGGATACAATGAGAAGCAAGCTTAGAGATCGTAGTGAACGTAGAGAGGATTTGCCCCTCCCACATAACGGGAGCAAATATCCAAGGCCACTCGAGGATAGTGCTTATAGAATGTCTGGCCAGACTCAAATAAATCAATATATGGGATATTGATGTTATTTGCACGAATAAGGCTATTCCATGGATCGAGGAACTAGGGATTGGATATACGAGTGTGACTTGTATGTCTCGTGTCCAATCCGGATATGGAGACAAAGGGATGAGACAATTACTTGTACAAGGTTGTCTAGATGACTATTCTATTAGTTGGCTAGAATGGATGTTTTGCTAGAAACCGCTCCATATTAGCAAAGAGTTGCTACCAACTAGATAGAACCTATGGGGTCACACGCTATATAGAGTTGTACTAGATTATGGAATTAATTAATTGGATTAATTAATTAGAAGGATCACTTTGCAAACCCTTGCAAACTTAGTAGGGACTAATTTGCAAGTAAGGGACTAAATTGAATTCTAGTAGGACTAGAATAAGTCCTTTAGGTAGTTAACAAGGAGTTGTTGGACTATATAAAGGACCCTCCTCCTTCCTTCCCTAAAAAAAACAACTTATGCTCTAAGAGAGAACATAACAAGAGTGGGAGAGAACAAAGGAGAGAGAGAGCAAGCAAAGAGGGACGCCGCCCCCCTATTGCCGCCGCCCCCTTGTCCCGACGCCACAAAGGGTGCCGACCCCCTTTTTGGTGTCTCGTTTTGCGTGATTTCTTCACCCTCCTTTCAATCCGGGCTAGCACCAAGGTGATTGGAGATCTAGGAACAACTCTAGGCGTGGATCAACTATAGAGAACGTGACACTATTCGCGTTTGAAGTCATCAAGGAGAACCCAAAGGTGTGTTTATGATTTCTTACCTTTACTATCGTTATGTCTCTAGACTTGTGATCCTTGGAGGGTTTTGCATGGTTATTTGTTTGATTATGCTTCCGTTTGCGCGATCCATGAATCAAAACCCTACATCAACGTCTATTTATATGCCGAATTGCAATTAGTACACTGCATTTTAAAATAAATAATATATACTCCTCCGTTCCACACACCTTGTCCATCTATCTATGTTGATTTGCCCAAAACGAACGTCCACTTTTTTTTAGAGCACTAAAAGATTGTGAAATTTCAACAAAATCCCATAGATACGTATTGAAATCAATCTTGGAAAAGTAAAAAAGATACCTTTGTGGGATATGAGGAGTACAATATATATTTATAAAGAAATGATGGGTTGGCCCGTCCCGGCTATAGGGGGTCCGCACATGTGGGTCGAGCCAAGCCTGGGGCTCTTGCTCTTGGACCAGCCTGGGAGTCTGGGACAGACTGGCAACCCTCCTTCAAGGGTTCCGGACTCAGGCCGGATCAGCCAGTTTGACAGCTCTAATTGCTAGCATCCTTAGAAAGCTTATGGCAGCAAACTTCACTTCGGGAATAGAAGAACAATTTCTCAACTCTAGAGGGTGTCTACGAATGTTGGAAGGACCTCCTACAGATCTATAATTGATATTTTTGTGATACTGAATACCATGAATTCAAGAATTTTGTCTAGATATTGTTGGGAGCTAAAGACAACTTTCATAGGGGACATAGGTTCAAAGATGTAACAACCCTCAGGGCATCATGTAGATGATTATTTTAATATGGTTTGTTTTATATCCTCCATATACCACATTTTTTTTAATAATATATATTCATAAAAAAAGATGGGCCCGACTTGGCCCTGTTATAGGGGGTCTGGGCCCAGGCCGGTCCGCCCGCTTTGAGAGCACAAACGGCTATTATACTGAGAAAATTTATGGCACCAACTGTTGTGTTTTGACGTAGGTAACGCAGCGGAATAACAAGAAATTCATACTCAAAGCCAATCAAGGATCATAGGAAGTGACAATCATAACATGATAGGAGCATAGAAGATGTGTACCTTTTGGTTCGGGAGATCACACGAAGAATAGTGTCTTCGTCTCTATGGTTGATCCACGCCTAGAGTTGAGATCTAGATCTTCCTACTCCTTAGTGCTAGCTTCGACCGGAGGAAGAGGAAAAAGTAATCACACAACGAAGAACAAAGAGAGGATTCGGCCCCTCTTTGTGGCCGATGGGTAGGGGGCGGACGGCAAAGGGCTTCGGCCTCTTGTTGTCTTGCTCTCTCTCTTGCTTTGTCTCCCACTCACTTATGTTATGAGAATAAGTTTTGGGAAGGAAGCTAGGAGCATCCTTTATATAGTCCAACAACTCCTTGTTAACTACATAAAGGCCCTTCTAATCCTGCATGAACTTGGATTAGTCACTTCCTTGCATATGAGTCCTACTAAATTCGCAAGGTGTTGCAAAGTGATCCTTCTAATTAATTAATCATAATAATTAATTCCCAATTCTAGTTCAACCCTTTAGGCGTGTGACCCCATAGATTTCTACTTAGTTGGTAGTGACTTATTACTAACATGGAGCGGTGTCTAGCAACACATCCATGCAGCCCAACGAATAGAAATAAGTCAGTGATCCCGACAAACCTTGTTCCCAATATCACATATTGCATTATCCCTTTTTCTCCATATCCGGATTGGATACGAGACATAAATAGTCACACTCGTATATCCAACCCATAGTTTCTCGATCCTGGGAATATGCTTATGCAAGCAGATAACATCAATATCTCCATATTGATTTATCTGAGTCTGGCTAGACGTTCAATAAGCACCACCCCTCGAGTGGCCATGGATATTTACTCCCATTATGTGGGAGGGAAAAATCCTTTCTACATCACTACGATCTCCAAGCTTGCTTCCTACCATGCCCGATAGGTATCTTTATAGTTGTCCGGTTAAGGCGCATCCTTGGATAACAATAAAGCATGATATTCCACAACTAGAGTATCTAGTGACTTCAAGTCTAAGGATTACAATATAAATGGCACTACGAGAAGCGATTGTGACTTTGACATAATCTAATGCATCCTTTTCGTCGTGGGTCAATCCAGTCTGCCATTACTCCTAATGCATACCCATGTGTTAGACTTGATATCTCCATATCAATCTACACACATACTAGTCTATATTTGATCGTCCTGTTAACCAATATAATGGACTAGGGATATTTAAGATAAACAACACATTGTTTCTAATGACTTCATAATATTAAATATCACAATAATTAATAAATGAATATTCTAGCCAAAACATAGTTCATACTAAACATAGATTGCCCCTAGGGAACCTATTCCAACAGTCTCCAACTTGTACTAGAGCCAATCTGGTGCATCTCGTATGCCTATAGATCTAGTGTGCCCTTCATGCTTTCACTGCGCAAGTGGCTTTGTGAGTGGATCTGGAAGATTGTCATCCATTGGAATCTTGCACATCTTCACAGCTCCTCGATCGGTCATATCACGAATAAGATGGAATCTCTTAAGTACATGCTTTGATTTCTGGTGTGATCTTGGTTCCTTGGATTGTGCGATCGCTCCAGAGTTGTCACAGTACAAATCTATGGGATCCACGATGCTAGGGACCACACCGAGCTCAGTGATAAACTTCTTTATCCAAACCGCCTCTTATGCTGCTTCCGCAGCAGCAATGTACTCAGCTTCAGTTGTAGAATCAGCAAATGTCCCTTTCTTGGAACTCTTCCAGCTCACAGCTCCTCCATTCAGGCAAAACACGTATCCTTACTGCGATTTGTAGTCATATTTGTCGATTTGGAAGCTCGCATTAGTGTAACCTGTTACACTTAGCTCTTCCTTACCTCCAAATATCAAGAACGCATCCTTAGTTCTTCTCAAGTAATTTAGGATGTTCTTGACAGCAATCTAGTGAATCTCACCCGAATTGGACTGATATCTGCTTACCATACTCAACGCGTATGATAAGTGTGGTCTAGTACACAACATGGCGTACATGATGGATCCTATGGCTGAAGCATATGGTATCCTACTCATGCGGTCCTTCTCAATCTCATTGGAAGACAGTCAGTCTTGGAGAGAGTGACTCCATACGACATGGGCAAGAATTCCTTCTTGAAATCTTGCATGTTGAACCTCTTCAACACCTTGTCTATATATGTATTTTGGCTTAGGCCGAGCAGCTTCTTAGATCTATCCATATAGATCTTGATACCAAGTATATAAGCTGCATCTCCGAAGTCCTTCATTGCGAAACACTTTCCTAGCCAATCTTTAACAGATTGCAAAGTAGGAATATCGTTTCCAATGAGAAGTATGTCATCCACATACAAGACCAGAAACACTACAGAGCTCCAACTAACGTTCTTTTAAACACAGGGCTCATCTTCATTCTTGATGAGGCCAAACTCTTTGTCTGCGTCATCAAAACGTCAATTCCAACTCCGAGAAGCTTGCTTTAATCCATAAATGGACCTTTACAACTTACATAATTTATTGGCATTCTATGGATCTTAAAAACCCTCCGGTTGTGTCATATACACATCCTCGAGGAGGTTCCCATAAAGGATCGCTGTTTTGACATCCATTTGCCAAATCTCATAGTCATAGTATGCTGCAATAGCAAGTAAGATTCGAATGGATGACGACTGGTGAAAATGTCTCATCATAGTGAATACCATGAATCTGTCTATACCCTTTAGCCACCATTCGCCCCTTGTAGGCAACTACCTTGTCATCCATGTCGGTCTTCTTCTTGAAGATCCATCTGCACCCTATGGGCCGAGCCCCTTCAGGTGGTTCCACCAAAGTCCATACTTTGTTGGTATACATGGAATCCATTTCGGATCTCATGGCTTCTAGCCACTTCTTGGATTCTGGGCTTTTTATGGCCTCCCCGTAGGTTGTAGGCTCATCACCCATGAGTGGTATGTCATCGGGCTCAGTCACGAGAAGTCCGTACCTCTCTGGCTCATGACGTACCCTTCCTGACCTACGGAGTTCCTGTGTCATCTGAACAGGTTATTCCACAACGAATTGCGGTTCCTGCTCATGTTCCATCATCAGTTCAGTGATTTGTGGTTCTTGAATTTCTTCAAGTTCTACAGTCCTCCCACTTGCTTCTTTAGAGACAAACTCTCTTTCTAGAAACACGCCGGTCCGAGCTACAAACACTTTGTTCTCGGTTAGATTGTAGAAATAATATCCTTTTGTTTCCTTGGGATATCTCACAAATTTACACTTATCCGCTTTGGGCCCGATCTTGTCTTTTTGTAAACGCTTTACATAGACATCGCAGCCCCAAATCTTCATAAACGACACTATGGGACGCTTCCCAGTCCATGCCTAATATGGTGTCTTCATGACCGATTTGGATGGAACACGGTTAATGGTAAAAGATGCCGTCATTAGAGCATGTCCCCAAAATGATATTGGAAGATCCGTTTGAGGCATCGTAGATCGCACCATATATAATAGAGTGCGATTCGTCCTCTCGGACAGGCCATTCCATTGTGGCGTTCCGGGTGGAGTGAGATGGGATACTATCCCACACTCTCTAAGATATTCCTCAAACTCTTGGCTCATGTATTCTCCTCCACGATCCGATCACAAAACCTTAATACTCTTACCAAGTTGCTTCTCTACTTCGTTCTTGAATTCCTTGAACAATTCAAAGGATTCGGATTTGGCCTTCATATAGTATATAAATCCATATCTACTTAAATCATCAGTAAACGTAATGAAGTAGGTGTAACCACCTATGACAAGCGCGGAGAACGGCCCACATACATCGTTATGTATGAGTGCTAGTAACTCACTAGTCCTCTCACCTTTCTTATTGAGAGAGGACTTCGTCATTTTTCCTAATAAACAAGATTCGCATGTCTCATATGATTCAAAATCAAATGAATCTAGAATTCCATCCTTATGGAGTATAGATATGCGTTTCTCATTTATATGGCCTAAACGACAGTGACATAGATATGTACGATTTAAATCATTAGTTTTAATCCTTTTATTTTTTTGTTATAGATGGGATTATTTAGATATGTAGGATTTAAATCATTAGTTTTAATCTTTTTAGTTTTTTTGTTATAGATGGGATTATTTAGATCAAGGATATACAATTCATTAGACAAATGCGCACTACAATAGTGCATACTATCAAAATAAATGGAGCAACACTTGTCCTTTATTGAAATTGAAAAACCCTTCTCGTCCAAACAAGAAATGGAAATAATATTTCTGCTCATAGCAGGCACATAAAAACAATTGTCTAACTCTAAAATAAGTCCAGAAGGCAAAGATAGTTCATAAATGCCTACAGTTAATGCAGCAACTCTTGCTCCATTCCCAACGCGCAGATCTATCTCCCCTTTAGCCAATCTTCTACTTCTTTTTAAATCCTGCACATTTCGACAAATGTGAGATCCACATCCAGTATCCAATACCCAAGATGAAGAAATAGATAGATTGACGTATATCACAAAAAATATCTGGTGGTGGTGGAATCACTATTCCAAGCTTCTTATCCTCCAGATATTTTGGGCAATTCCTTCTCCAGTGACCCGGCTGGCTACAATAGTGACATTCACCTTTAGCCACGCCCCTACTAGGCTTTAGGGCTTCCTTGGACTTTGCAACTTTCTTGCGCTTTCCTTTGGAAGTAGAGGCAACTCCTTTGCCCTTACTTTTATGCACCATCATTCTGGCTTTGCCCTTGCCTTTGTTGATGCTCTGTTCAGCTGTCTTTAGCATGTTCAGCAAGTCTGACAGAGTCTTACTGATCTCGTTCATGTTATAGTTCATGATGAACTGGTTTAACTGCCAGGCAACGATTGCAAGACAAGATCAGTAGCCAAATCTTGGCTAAGTGGGAACCCCAATCTCTTGAGGTTCTCAAAGTACCCGATCATTCCGAGTACATGAGGCCCAACAGGGTTTCCTTCTGCAAGACTGCTCTTGAACAGTGCTTTAGACACCTCATACCGCTCATGCCTTTCCTGTTCTTGAAACAACTGTTTCAAGTGTATGATCATATCATAGGCCTCCATGTTCTCGTGTTGATTCTGAAGCTTAGAGGTCATGGTGGAGAACCTGAGGCAAGTCACATCATTAGAATCATCTATATGTTTCTGACGTGACCTTACATCAGCTAGAACGGACTCATTCTGGGGTGGGTCTGGAATTGGAGTGTCCAAGACGTACAACTTTTTTCTTGCTTAAAGACAATCCTTAAGTTTCTGTACCAGTCAAGGAAATTCGTTCCAGACGGTTTGTCATTCTCAAGGACAGATCGCATGGATAAATTCGATGCGTGATTGTTTGCCATTTGGAATTCTACCAAACGAGAAATATGCAATTTTAGTATTTTGAACAATTTAACTATATCCAATAATTGCTAGATCATTAAATATATCTCCCACTATTTTTCATGGATTAATAGCCCTCACCATTAATGAGGAAAATACCATGTATATTTTCTAGTAGGTCCAAGATCCATATTTCAATTCTTCTTGAGCTTGCTTTGGCAAGTCACCCAAGAATTTGTTAGTTAGGTAGGAACCATTCCAATTGCATCCAATGCAACTCTTGGTCCAATCAGGCGAATAACTCATTATTCTTTATCATTTAGATAACTCCTAATTGTCATGCCTCTAGGTTCATCAATCCAATTGATCTTACCTATTTGCGTCCAACCTCTTGCTTCAACAATCACACATTACTTGCTTGTGTCTTCCTCAACACATCATGGTAAATTAAAATCGCCTTGCTTTGGCAGGCCCGAATTTTAATAGACCCTGATCATGAAGGGTGTTTAGGCAAGAGAAGGAAAAACGCAATATTCTATTTGAGGGATTTAATAGTCATTATTCGTTTGGTTGATCGCATAAACATGATCTACTTATTTTGATTGGGCAATCCACAATAAAAGACCATCTTTGTTTATTATTATCTCGTTAACGTTTTGCTAGTATCGCCATACACACAAAAATAAATAACAACACATGAAATAATAAACATCCACAAAAGAAAAAATTAACGTGGCATGGATATGGCCCCTAGACTAAGATATTACCAAGCCAATGATAATATCTATGTTCCCTAAAGTGACAAGCTCATCTCCATGTTCCACCATAGCCGCACGCCTAGGGTTGAGAGTCTTCATCGTTTTTGTGGCTTCTTGGTTATCCGGTCTTCTCCTCCATGCTCTTGGCTATCTCTAAATATTTCTAAATCTAGCCTAACATCTAGAATAAATAAATAAATAAAGCCTCACATGTTGAGGAAGATGATCAGCTCGCAGACCGCAAACCAAACCACAACAAACACAAACTTTAACAATCTAGGCCATATCCATCCACCATGTAACAAAGCACATAATACAGTTAAAACCAATTTTTAACGTGCTTGTTCAATTTTAGTTGAAATTGGGTAATTAGGGTTACAACGGTCCAAGGGGTCCAACCTAGGCATAGGCCAAACCCCTATGGACAGCCGTACGCCGCCTTGGGTCGGCCCTAGGCCGGCAGCCCCTAGGTGACCCGCAGCCTTGTTTGGCGCGCAAGGAAGAGGGGGGCGGCGGCTAGGGTTTTGGCCCTAGTATCCTTCCAATTCCTTCTTTGTTTCCCAAGCTTGGTTGTTTCCATATAATTGTTTCCATAATTGAAAAACCCCTTTTCCAATTATGTGCCCATGAGCCTTAATTTTCAAGAACCCAACTATTCACATCCTATGTGATTAAACTCACCAATTTACACATCCATACTAAACTAGATCTTGTTTATCTTGAATCAAATTCAATTTGCATCTACTATGCCAATTAATTTCAGTTTCGTGTAATATGAATATAACGGTGTATAAGCTGAAATCGTCACACAAAAAATCATGTTATGCACTACGACCTGTGGCTATGATACCACTGTTGGGTTTTGACGTAGGTAACGCAGCGGAATAACAAAAATTTCCTACTCAAAGTCCACCAAGGATCACAGGAAGAGACAGTCATGACATGATAAGAGCATAGAAGATGTGTACCTTTTAGTTCGGGAGATCACACGAAGAATAGTGTCTTCGTCTCTACGATTGATCCACGCCTAGAGTTGATATCTAGATCTTCCGACTCCTTAGTGCTAGCTTGGAACGGAGGAAGAGGAAGAAGTAATCACACAAAGAAGAACAAATACAGGATTCGACCTCTCTTTGTGGCCGACGGGTAGGGGCGGACGGCAAGGGGCTTCGGCCTCTTGTTGTCTTGCTCTCTCTCTTTCTTTCTCTCCCACTCACTAATGTTATGAGAATTAGTTGTGGGAAGGAATCTAGGAGCATCCTTTATATAGTCCAACAACTCCTTGTTAACTACATAAATGCCCTTCCTATCCTACCTGAACTTGGATTAGTCCATTCCTTGCATATTAGTCATACTAAGTTCGTAAGGTGTTGCAAAGTGATCCTTCTAATTAATTAATCATAATAATTAATTCCCAATTCTAGTTCAAACCTTTAGGCGTGTGAGCCCAGAGGTTTCTACTTAGTTGGTAGTAATTTATTACTAACATGGAGCGGTGTCTAATAACACATCCATGCAACCCAACTAATAGAAATAAGTCAGTGATCCCGACAAACTTTGTGCCCAATATCACATATTGCATTATCCCTTTGTCTCCATATCCGGATTGGATACGAGACATAAAGAGTCACACTCGTATATCCAATCCATAGTTTCTCGATCCTGGGAATATGCTTATGCAAGCAGATAACATCAATATCTCCATATTGATTTATCTGAGTCTGGCCAGACGTTCAATAAGCACCATACCTCGAGTGGCCATGGATATTCGCTCCCATTATGTGGGAGGGACAAATCATCTCTATATCACTACGATCTCCAAGCTTGCTTCCTACCATGCCCGATAGCTATCTTTATAGTTTCTCGGTTAAGACCCAACGTTGGATAACATCAAAGCATGATATTCCGCAACTAGAGTATCTAGTGACTTCAAGTCTAAGGATTACAATATAAATGGAACTATGAGAAGCGATTGTGACTTTTATATAATCTAATGCATCTTTCTCGTCGTGGGTCAATCCAGTATGCCATTACTCCTAATGCATACCCATGTGTTAGACTTGATATCTCCATATCAATCTCCACACATACTAGTCTATATTTGATCGTCCTGTTAACCAATATAATGGACGAGGGATATTTAAGATAAAAAACACATTGTATCTAAGGACTTCATTATATTAAATATCATAATAATTAATAAATGAATATTTTAGCCAAAACATCGTTCATACTAAACATAGATTGCCTCTAGGGCACCTATTCCAACACCAACTTCACTTGGGAAAAAAGAAGAACAACCCGACTTCAGAGGGTGTTTGAGAATGTTGACCTCTTATAATTGATAGTTCTGTGATTCCGTGACATTTTTTTTAGCTAAAAGATACGAACTTAAGATAAAACTAAGTAGCAAGTACAACCAGAAGTTAACCACAATGACAAGTCTCAAACCAAGTACATGAACTTGCCATGCTCCAACAAACACCTTACTTCTAAACCGAACACACCAAAAACAACGAAGACATCAACAGAGTTTGAAAGAAAAGTAGAAAGACAACAAGACAATAACGGGATCAACTACAATTCCATTACAATGCCATATAATTCATGCTGAGCTTCCTTTCCTCGGGCACGACTTTTCCTTGAGAAAATTGAGAAGAGCTTCTGCATTTGGATCCACCTTCTTTCCATCCGCCAAAATGAAACCTTGGGATTTTACCTTGCATGCCTATGCCAACTTTTTCATCCTTTTCTTTTCTGCTTCAACTACCTTCTCCATATGCTCCTCATTGTTTGCTTTGTCTTCCAATAAGCGATCAATAGCAGCTGCAAAACCTCTTTTCTTCTTCCCTTCACCCTCTTCCACCCTAGGAGCCTTCCCTTTCTCCGCACTTGAAGCCATAGGCTTTCTCTGCTTTGAAGAGACACTACCAGTAGCTTTGGCTTTCTTCTTATCTCAGAGAGAGCCTATTGTTGCGTTTGGCTAGCCAAAATAAGGGCATTATAAATTTGGGCAGTTAGAACCAAGACCTCATAATAACAAGTATCAACCAAAGGAATGGTATTGTTGATAGTGGCCACATTCCTAGCCTTCCAAATGATCCAACAAATTACAGCCCAACATAAACCTTGATAGTGAAAAGTTGATGCTTTCTTAACCCATATTTGTTCCAATCTTCAAATTTTGATACATAAATACCAAAATTGATTACTTTCCTAAAAGGATTTTTGAGAAATGGCATTTTAGGAAAATGTGCTCCACTATTTCATTTGTGTGATGACAAAAAACACAAGTAGAAATGCAGTTAATCCCTCTAGAGCTTAAGAAGTCCCTTGTAGGTAAAATTTGGCGTGCCAATTGTCAAACAAAGAATTTAAGCTTGTATGGCAATTTGAGTTTTCAAAGATGCTTCCATTCAAAATTAAGAGAATTAAAGTTAAAAAAGGTAGATTTTAGATTTAAATTGGGACAAGGAGGTGCAGAGTGCAAAAGATTGTAGAGAGATTTAATAGAAAATGAGTGATTAGCTGTAAGGATCCAACAAGGTTCATCTGAAGAAGAGTTTAAGGGAGTGTTAAGAATAACATTTACAAGCCAAGGAGGGAAACCGTTGTTGATTAGAGAGATATTCCAAACACCGGCATCACATTGTGTAGTAAGGTCTTTGGCCCACTTGATGCTAGCATTACCATGCACATATTGCATGATGGAATCACCCGGAACATCTCAGATCCATGGATGCTTAGATACAGAAATGTGATTCCCATCTGCAAGATCCCAAATAAGACCCCTCTCTAACAGGCTCTTACATTTGATAATTGCCTTCCAAGTCGGAGATGCATTCGAAGGAGCATTGTGAAGCCAATAAGAATTTCTTTTACAATATTTGGAGAGAAAGAAATTAGAAGCTAGAGAATGATGATTAGACAGTAAACTCCAGGTGTTTTTACAAAAAAGAGCATTACTTGAAGCTTTAATATTTTTGAATCCTAAGCCCCCCTTATTTACACTAAGGCAGATGTTATTCCAAGAGATGCACTGGAGAGATTTTTTCGAAGGATTACCAGTCCAGAAAAAGTTGTTAAAGATAGAGGTCAGAGTGTTAGCTGTTTTAGAGCAAATATTCATGACAGATAGGGGATAATATAAAAAACTAGTCAGGATTACCTTAACTAAAGTAGCACGACCAAATTTATTAAGAAGGAGTCCTTTCCAAGAGGCACATTTATTCCTAACCTTATCAATAAGAAGTGTTTCATTTTTATGCTTAGTCAGCGTAAAGGAAGAGTCAAAGAAGAAACCTAAATAATTATCAATATGGGAAGTGCAATTAACATTAAGGGTAGAAATTAAAACATTGATATCATCCTGGGTACAATTAGGGGAAAAGTGATAGAAGACTTGGAGAAAATAATAAATTGACCCGACTGTTTAGCAAATCTATCAAGGATATCATGAATAACATTTCATACATTAGGATTCAATTTAAAGTAAAGAATGCAGTCATTTGCAAACTGCAAGTGAGAAATAGTAGGCCCAGTGCGTGACGAAGGGACTCCATGCAATATTCCTGAGTCACAAGCATACGTAATAGATTTTGATAACGCTTCAGCACAAAGAATAAAATAAAGTGATATAAGGGGTCTCCTTGTCTCAGACCGCGGAAAGTTTTAAATTTTGGAAATGGGTCCCATTAATAATGATCGAGTAAGAGACCGTTTTCAGACATTGCATAATAAGACGAATAAAAAAGGGGGGAAAGTGGAATTGGTGGAGTGTGGCTTCAATAAAATCCCATCTAAGTCTATCAAAAGCCTTTGAAAGATCCAATTTACGTGCATCATATTTTGGCAAAGAAGGGTCAGCAAATTTAGAAATTGTGTGCAATATATCTTGAGTGAGTAAAATGTTATGATGAATACTACGATTCGAAACGAAACTATTTTGATTATCTGAAATTAAAGAGGGTAAAATGAATTTAATACGATTGGCCAGAACTTTAGAAATAACTCTATAAAATACATTACAAAGACTAATAGGTCTATGGTCGTTAACTGAGGATGGTTTTATAAAATTTGAAATAAGAACAATATTGGAGTTATTAAGTTTTGGAAGCATATAACCAGAGTTGAGGAAGGGCAATACTGCTGTAATGATTTTAGTGGAAATGAAAGGCCAACATTTTTGGAAAAAATTGGGTTGAAATCCATCAGGGCCCGGGGCTTTTAGAGGCCCAAGACTGAACACAGCTGCTTTGACTTTCTCAGCCGAAAAGGGGAAAGAGAGGTAAAGTTGTTGTTCTAAACTTAGAAAAGAATTAATGTTAAACAGTAAGTCAAAAGGACATTCCTGCCCATACAAAGATTCTAAATCTGTTTGTGAGGGGGATGACAAAGAGTAAATGCTTTTGGAAGTGTTGCACAAAAACAGTAGTAATATCCTCCTGTTCCAAGACCAGAGATCCATTAGCACTATAAATACAATTTCTGGCACTCTTAATTCTAGCAAAGTTATGGAAGAATTTAGTATTCCCATCCTCTTCACGAAGCCACTTACATCTAGCTCTTTGAGCCCAGTAGTTTTCATAATCATTAAGTAGACCAAAAAGGTGGGATTGAAGGGCAAAGAAACGGTTCAAAGCTGAAGGATTGTGAAACCGTTTCTGAACCGAAGTAATCTCAAGTTTACAATTTGCAATCTGGTTGGTAAGAGAGTTAGAGTTTTTGTGCCAACAGACCATAGATTTAAGTGTAATATGCAAATATTTGACAACTCTAAACAAGGGAGAGCCAATTAAAGGCAGGTTCCAAACAAAATTGATTAAGTCCAAATCATCATCTCTTCTGAGCCACCAAGCCTTCAGACGCAAAGTTCTCTTATGAAAGACACATTGTTGCTTAAGTAAAAGGAGAATAGGGGCATGGTCAGAGACAGTGATACCCATATTTTGTAAAATAGATGTGGGAAAAAAGTTAAACCATAGGGAATTGCACCAGACTCTATCAAGTTTTTCAAAAGTAGGGGTAGAAGTGTCTATTATTAGTCCAAGTTAACCAAGGTCCAATATTAGGTAATTTCAATTCAGGCAAAATTGTCAATAAAAGAACGAAAGTCACTGGCTCCAGGGAGGGAGTCAGCATTAGGACCAGTTTTGTCACAAGGATTAAGAACCTGATTAAAATCTCCAATAAGCACTACAGGCTGATCACTGAGAATAAGAGACCGAATTAAATCCCACATAGGGGGTCTATCTGCTAAGTTAGGGTGACCATAAACTAGACCTAAAACCCAAGAAAAGTTAATAAAATTGGTGATGGAACACAGAATTAAATTAAGATTTGAAAAAGGATATTGACAAAAAGGCATTATCCCAAGCTACCCAAAGCCCCCCAGCAGAACCTAAAGAATCAACACCAAAAGAAGCAGGAAAACCTAAATTTCTAAACTTGTTATTAATCCAAGAAATAATTTTTTTAGTTTCACATAGGAAAATAAGGGAGGGCTTAAGATTCCTGGTCAAATTAAACGCCTCATGAATTCCAAAGGATTGACCAAAGCCCCTGCAATTTCAGGCAAGAATACTCATGGCGACTTTGATGGTTGATAAAGTTCAACAATCAAAACCTCTTTAGAAAGTGGTGGCAACAAGCTTTTCCAAGATTTAGAAATAGAACTTAACCAAGGCGGATTGAAACAACTTGAATTGAAAGGGAAAAGATTTAATTTATTCGTATCTTGTTGCTCCTTCTCTGCATCTTCCGACATGGAAACATCAACAATCGTCCTCTTTTTAGGTGGTTGCTTCCTTCGAGATTTCCTAGCCTTGATGTTCTTATCTTGCTTAGTATTCCCTTCCGGAGCTGCGTTAAGAGTCACCATCTATGGGGGGGGGGGGGTGGGGTGGGGGGGGGGGGAAGGCTTGCAGGAGGTTTAGAGACGATCGACAAAGTATTAGGGTCACTGTCCTCATCAATGAACTCTCGAGCTTGGAGAATGAAAGACGACGGATTTACCACTTGAAGGGGTTGCGCTTCAATGGGTTCATGTTAGACTGGAATGAGAACCAGACCAGACAGAGCATAAATTGGTGAAGGGAGCAGAGGGGTTGGGAGTTCTTGTGAAGGAGATGAGGTTTTGATAGGTGGTAGGCTCTGTAAGAAACGAGAGCGATCGTCATTTTCTTTAACAAATTCAGGGTTGCGAACCTCCGGTAATGGTGCCTGGTCGCCGGAGAGTGAACCCATCGTTTCGTTGCAAGAGAGAGCAAAATTTGATGGTGAAGGGTTTAAGTTTTTGAAAATTGAATGTTCACGTTGCTCAAAAGCTGTCAAGGATGGTGGAGTATTAAAGGAGGGTGCATGAACAGTATCGAGAACCGATGAGCTTGGTTGGGGATATGAAACGGGTTGGGAGTTAATTGGAGGGAGTTCCAAGAGTTTTGAAGCGCCAAGTGTGTCGGTAGAGAGGGTAAACAACCCGACAGATCCGAATAGGGTAATGGTTGGTGAACAGGGGATATCGGGTCGGGTTGTGGCAATTGAGTGGCAGCAGACCAGTTATGTGGGTCATAAGTCTTGAGCGAAAGTGTTGGGTCAGGAGATGAAAAGGATTATGGGCTATAAGGTGCACCAGATGGAAATGGAACCCAGGCCCGGGCCAAACAATTCTCTAGGATAAGGATTAAACGGCCCAGCAGGCCAGGCGTCATGATCCCACCCATCAAGAGACGACCCGGGTGTAAAATACCCATCAGATGATGACCCATCCGCAAATGAAATAACCAAATTATCTCTAGATGAACAGGTTACGTCTTCTTCACCCGATTCCTCTGGATTGATTTGAAGATATAGTGGTCTGAAATCGTCCCACGACCCTGAAAGCTTTCATCTTTTCCGTGAAGAGTAGTTGGCCAGCGGAAATGTGATAATGCAGAGAGTCACGAAATGGCGAATTCTGATAACGATCTTCAAGAATCTAAAGAACCTCGACCAAATTCTTTGTGCATATTCGATTAGAGTGACCAATAAACCCACATTTGAAGCACACCTTAAAGATATTCTCATACCTAAAGAAAATCCATTTCGAAGGATGATGTGGATCCGTGGGTTTGATGTAAGATCCTGGTGTTAAAGGCTCGTTAATGTTGACCCGAACTTTCACCATGAATTCTTCCATATTAGCAAACCTCTTGAGACTCCAATCAACATGCAAGACCTCCCCTGCAAGTCTTCCAAGCCTCTTAGCTAGGTCATGGTAGAAACCCGCCATGGGGATTCCAGACATTCTAATCCATACGTCAATGGTGGGGAAGTTTAGCTCCGAAATAGCAAAATTGGGGGGTCTTGATCTAAGCACCAAGGTCTTGCCAAGCAAACCGATTGCACCGAAGTCAAGATGACGAGCCTTATCTTCGGTATTGAAGCAGTGGAAAAGAAAACATGAACCTTTATTCTCAATTCAAATTTTATCTCTCTTCTTCCAGACCTCATCAACTACCTGTTGTACAACAGCTGAAGAAGGAACTGAGTCCTTAGAGTTAGAGATGAATTTGCCAATCATGCAGTTCTTCCATAGAGCTCTATAGACTTACACCATATTCGGGTCAAGTTCCAACATGAAACCTCTTTGATCTAGTTGTTCAATAGCAGAGTTATTTGAAGAACTAGGAGGTGAAACAGATTGAGAGTTCCAAAAATAGGCCATCAGGAAAAGAGATGTAAGGCAAGGAGGGTAAGGAAAATGAAGAGTTTAGGCGCCAAGTGGCATAGGCGCCGTAAAAAAAATGGTAAGAGTGCAGGAAATGGGTTAGCAGGGAGGGAGAAGAAGCTGCAGAGGGGTTATTGGTGGTTGATGGTGGCAGAGATGATGATGGAGTCTCGGAAATGAATGGGGATCAAAAGTGAGATTTTGGAAGGAAGCAAAAGAGGAAGTAATGATTGGAAGCTCATGCAAGAGCACCTAGGGACCTAGTGAGGAAGCTCTTTGTGATGGTGTTTAAACTGATGTATTTGTTATATGGTATTGAATGTCATAAATTCAAGAAATATTTCTATAGATTGTTGGGAGCCAAAGATAACCTTCGTAGGGGGGCATATGTTCAAAGATGTTGCAACCCTCAGGGCATCATAAAGATGGTTATTCTAGTTTGGAGTTGTTTGATTTCCTCCATATATCGTATCTCAATCATGGTCTGTATTTCTTTAGTATGATCTACTAGGGTTTTTTTTGCTGGCCAACATTTTTGATGCACTGCTTTCCTTGTACTGTCTTATGTTTGGATCCGTGATCTTCTGGTTTGTGGAACTAGAGTGCGATCACGAAACATAATTCTCTATGGAATTCACTACAACCCCCAAATGCATCAAAGTAGAAATTATTCTGATTAGATTTATCCAATTTTTTCCATCTATCACAATATCCCAAAATATATTTCTTGAATCTTAACCATTTTTAGGAGTTTTGGCTTGCTAGTGACTTTCAAGGCACACTCATCCAAGCTATAGACTAGTTTAATGTTAACTACTACCTCTGTTTCGCCTGTTTCAGCCTACTTCACTTTTTGTCACTATTCACTGGGTTACTTTCATCCGGTGATTAGATTAGTAAAACGATACACGAATTTGGTAATCTTTACATGGTGTTATAGACGAAAGTTTATTCTAAAATACCATGAAAAAATTGTTAAAAAATTACATCGTTTTAGTACCCAAATCACTAAGTCAAAGTGACTCAGTTACGGGTTAAAAAGTCAAACGCAGACGAAACAGACGAAACGGAGGTAGTACAATGGAAGCATGCCGGGTGTTGTTAATGACTAGTTTGGAAATGGTTTTTGTTTTTGTTTTTTTTTTGTTTTTTTTGGCCCACCTCGAGTTGTTTTGATTGGATACTTTTTGCTAAAAAAATGTTACTCAGTCAATGTTATAACTGCCGTAACAAAAAGAAGTTTTATACTAGAAAAATGAAGAAGAGGCGTAGACGAAGAAGAAGATGATGATTTTCTTCTTATTATCGATTTGGGTGGAGGTTGTGATGATGCCGGTCGCCGGTTTCTGGGTTTTGTTGGTGATAGTACTGTTTGTGCTACGGTGGTGCTGGTAGTGGTGATGGGGTTGGAGGTGGCTGTGTCAATAGTGTTCATATTTTTGTAGTGAACCACTTTGAGTCTTTGACCCTCAATAACACTTAACCAATTAAATATTTAGATATAAGTTAACCATGTTTTTAGAGCTATTTAACCCAGTAATTGTTTGCTTTCAATTAACATCTAATAAAAAAGTTTTGAGACTGGGGTCATAGGTGAATTATTCCAAAAACTGGAACTGCTCGATTAGTAATTGACCCTCTGTTATGTGCAATCTTTTACATTTTGGTCAGTTTCTTTTATACTTGGAGCTTGTTCTTAGAGAATGCCACTCCTACCTACGTATACCACACGTACGAATAAACACAATAGATTCACACACATACCCATCGATACAAGTAGCCCCTTTGTCATAACAATTGTGCAATTCACAAAACAGTGACAATTATCGTGCACTTCGCTGAAAAAGCAGTAAGAGTTACTAAGAAAGTAAGAAATAACTAAAATATCAATTACATTTATTGCCCAAGATCAGCTGACCAGAACATGGACAATGGTGGTCTAGCAGTAGCAAATGCTTAAATTAAAAAAGAGAAATGCTAAAGATTCACACTTATCTCTCACACATCTCTCAATCAAATGTAAAATCGGCAATATCATTACTCATTTGGTATGATTGTATTTGTGTTGAAAGAAAATGGAAGATAAAGAAGTAACGAGAAGGAGTGAAGTTCAAAGGAGTGAAGTTCAATACTGCTTCTACAACTACGACTTGATGGATTAGGAGTTTACCCCAGGGACAGTCACAGCAGGGACATCAATGGATTTAGAAAAGTTTTCAGCAGGGAGCTGGTTGAAAGGAGCGGGAGCGAAGCGTACATTCTCACCAGAAAAGGTTTGATTACGGACAGGAACGGGAAAAGGGAAATCGTCCTTACACGGCCTAACAGAAGGAATAATCTTGCGTGCCTCTAGAGTCGTGTTGATGCTAGACGACATAATTAAAGACAAAACAATGACTAAAGATAGTAGACATACACAACCTTGACGAAGAAGAAGAGAAGCCATGTTTGTTCAAAGGAGGAAGAGGAGGAGCAGGAGGAGGTCATGTGTGTATGTTAGAATATCGCTCTACTATATAGGGAAATTCTAAAGGGATCGCATCACCTAGTGATCTGATTCGATTTTTTTAGAGTTTTATAAAGTAAAATATTTCACTACTCTTCTTCAATAATACACCACCTTTGCACGACAAATAGAATGAATATACTACCTCCGTTTCTTCTCTAAAGTACTAGTTTGACTTTGTGAGTTGTATTTGGATCACTTTGACCCGGTGATTTGGATAGTAAAAATACGATTTTTTGATAATTTATTCATCATGTTATATAGTAACTTTTAATCTACAACATAATGAAAAGATTGACAAAAAATTCTATCATTTTGCTATCCAAATTATCAGGTCAAAATGACACAGTGAATAGTGATAAAAGTCAAACTAATTATTTAAAGAAAAAACGGAGGTAGTACTATTCATGTTCCTTTATCAAGAAGGTATCCAGTGACCGAAGACCACCGAACCACATGTCATCATTTATACGATAATTAGGGATGGCAACGGTTCGGATCTGGATCGGATCTAGATCCGATCCAGATCCGACTAGGAGAAATTGGATCCAGATCCGTTCGGATCATCATCGGATTCGGATCAGATCGGATCGGGTTTCATCCAGCTGATCCAAATCCGAACCGTAGATCATATAATACGTGGTCGGATCGGATTCGGATCGGATCCGACTTGGGTTTGCAATAAAATACAAAATTAACATAAGAAATAAACACTATTTCATACGCTATGGCATGTTCGCAAGTTATGAAGCCTAAAAAACAATAGAAATAGCTTTGTAGGTTGGAATTACTATTGTAATCTTCTTGGAAGTGAAAGTGAGGAGGTAATATGAATATATTTGTAAAGCATACATATACGTCGGATCGGAGCGGGTCGAAACCCGGTGGATCTGCCCTTACATCCAAATCCAGATCCAAATCCGATCCAAATCCGATCGGGTCTGGCTTTACAGATCCAAATCCGATCCAAATCCATATCCAAATCCAATCGGGTCGGACCATATTGCCATCCCTAACGATAATCTCCATTTATACAGTATATACCTAAATCATATATATGTCAGAAATGTTGTTACACATATGTGACTCGGCTCCCGACTTGAGTAAAGTAAAACTTTGATAAATAACCTCGCCAACTAAATAATTTTATCTGGTCCCGACTTGGGTAAAGAGGCTAAATGAATGTTCGATGAACGATGACCTTGCAAACTAAATAATTTTCTCTAGTCCCAAGAGTATTTCGTTTTACTGTACATCGAACTTTTTATAGTGTAATGTTAATGTATTGCAGAAAACCAAACACCGTAATCCAGCCAGTCAAATCCAACCCAATCAAATGGTACGTTTGTAAAACCAAACATGGCATTCTAGGCATCGAATTGACAAGTAAATTTATCGATCAGGCAACTTGACTTGATCTGCAAACTGAAATGTTTTGCACGAGCTTGATCGATTTCGTGATGGTGACTTTTGTTGTGAAATGTTGATAAGAGGGAGAAAAATATTACGAGATCGATATGGATATGCACAGATTCAGTTACATATCAATTAAAGGGTTCTAACTTCTAAGCATTCATCAACAACTGCATATTAGATTTCGGCCTCACAATTCAGGAAACTTCTTTTCTTGCATACATTTCGTCTCCTTTTGCTCTAAATCTTTTTTTACTGAACCGTGAAATTTGTAATTGCAGGGGAACAAAGCTGAGGAGTTACCAGAGCAGGTCTTAAGTTGTACGTGGTTAAATGGAATCCATAGCAACTAGGACTGAGTCATGACTCAGAGTTATTTAGTAGTAATGACTAATGTTATAGACCTATAGTGTAGCAGTTTGGTCATTTCTGGCCACTTTATTGTTTACTATACTGGCATCGAATAACTCTAATTACGTGAACTGAACATGTTTTGAAATAGCTAGAGAACCAACTTAAGATTTTTTGAAAATATTTTCGGATGAGCTGAAACGGTCAGTGCAGGGCAAATTTACAGTTTGAGTTGGATAATTTAATGTTGAACTACAACTGACGCATGCCGTGAGGCCGTTAACGGTCAGTTTGAACATGTTTTGCTGCCAGCGAAGCAACGAGAACTTCTTAGTGATTTTAGGAAGCGGCAGAGGAAATACTTTTTGGAACTTACTTTTGATGGAAAAGAGTGTTATTACTTTAGCTTTTATAGTAAAATCTCATACGGTTTGGTGCAGTACTTTTTCTCACAACTAATGCATAGTCTTAACTAGGGTTGACAATTGGGTCCGTCAGACTTCATTTGATCTGTTCATAATTATATGTTTTTTAATTGATACCACTGATATATTTATATTAGTGTAATTAGTTTGATGATTGTGCAAAAAAAAAAAGTAGTTTTTTAGCTCCGAGTTTCTAGCTTCCCTCCTCGTGGAAACCCTAGCGGCGGCGGTGGCTCCAATGGCTGCGGCGGCTCCCGAGAAGAACGCCTCTGAGTTCACGGAGAAAGAAAAACGTATCCTGGTCCTTGATGAAGACTACTGGAAAGAAGGCGAGAAAGATTTTGAGTTTTGTCTGATTGGAACATTCATGACGGCTGATACCATCAACTGCCGAAGCATGCGTAATATGCTTCGACGGATCTGGAACAGAGGAAACGAGGTAAACATCATCGAGATCACTTTCAACACTTTTCTGTTTGCTTTTCCCGATCAATCCTCATTAGAAAGGGTTGCATCTGGTGGCCCCTGGGTGTTCAATGGCAAGATCCTTTTATTGAAACCTTGGAAGTTGGGCGACTCCCTCAACGATGTTGCCTTTGACTCAATTGATCTATGGGTCCAGATCAGTAACATCCCCATACAAGTGATGAAAGCAGAAACGGGTATGAAGATCATAGACCTGGTGGGCGAGGCAATAACCTCCTCGACTCAGATTGAGAGTGAGGACGGAGTTAACTTTATACGGATCCGTGGCCGTTTCCCCGTCATGGAACCACTACCTAGGGGAGTCCATATCCAAGGTAAGGAGAAGCCTATTTGGCTTGACTTTAAGTATGAACGCCTCCCCTCAATTTGCAGTTGGTGTGGATGCATTGACCACGATGGATCAGAGTGTGAGGCGGTCCCTCGTGATACCCAGGAGATCTCTGAGCCAGGTTACGGAACATGGCTACTGTGTCATCCGAAGAAGAAGAAGGTGAAGCCAAACAGCCCCCCCCCCTCCGCCACAGGATGAGAACGGGGAAGATATGGCAGGGGACATGAACACAGACGAACCAATACAGGGAATTACAGTTATTGATAACGCCGCATTTGAAGACCAGACCCCTGCAGCACCGCCGACAGGAAACCAAGGCCTGGAACCCACTCGTGACAGTCAAGCCCCGCACGGCCCTAGCAGAAATAACGACCTTGAAACGGCCATTCAATCGGACCTGTTCGGACTCGACAAAGCTATAATGGGTTACTGTGAGTCTACCACCACTGGAAGTATGCAAGGGGAAGGTAATTCGGTTCTAGACAGGGTCAGGGCTATCAATAATGAACTTGGACGTCCGAGAACAGCTAGTCTCAAAGACCAAGCACGTAACAAAGCGAGGGCAATGAGCGCGGAGGATTCCGGAACAGGGAAGAGGAAGAATTCGGATACGGTTTTCAGCCCTATTGCAACAAAATCATTAGAAGTCTCGACGGGTAAGAAGGGGAGACAACTTGACATGGATAAATTCTCCCAAACCACTGTAACAGACCAAGAGATGCAAGAACAGGCGGAGGATGCCTCTAATTCCTCATCAAACTCCAAGGCGGTGGCTGCGATGCAGCACCGCCAGTCCCAATGATTCTCCTCAGTTGGAACGTGCGGGGGCTCGGGAATACCAGCACGTTCCTATCTCTTCGCGATGAAGTGAGGAGAGTTGTTCCCGACCTAGTCTTTTTGATGGAGACTAGGTTAGATGTGAAGAAGATGGAAATCATCCAAAGCAAACTAGGCTTTCAAAACGGCCTACATTACGGGAGTATTGGTCGCAGTGGAGGTATTTCTTTGCTTTGGTCGAATAGTATTGTTTTCGAGTTAATACGTTACAATAGATTTTTTATCAAAGGATGGGTTTGCAAGGAAGATGGTTCTCATGATTGGATGTTCACGGGTTTTTACGGAGATCCAAATGAAAGCCAACGTCATAATTCATGGACATTACTAGAGAGGATCAAACCTCCTCCTAACACGCCGTGGTGCGTCATAGGAGACTTCAATGCTATCGCTTCTAGCTCGGAAAAAGAGGGAGGCCGTGCGGTCAGGTTCAGCCAAATAGAACCCTTCATTCAGGCAATCAATAATTGTGATTTGCGTGACATCGGTTTCGTTGGCTGTCCTTTTACATGGTCAAACAATCAGAGCGAGGAAGGACACATCAAAGAAAGGTTAGATCGTTTGCTAGTAACCGATGAATGGCGTGACAAGTTTCCAGGAGCATCAGTATTGCACCAATTTATGGCAAACTCAGACCACCTAGCCCTAGTGGTGAGTTTCAACCCGAAGAAGTCTGTTAATGTGGGGAAGAGGTTCATGTTTGAATCTGTTTGGGTACATCACCCAAACTGTCGCACCCAAGTGGAGGACATGTGGACTTCCCATCATTCCAGCTTTGAGTCCAAAATAACACTTTTAGCGAAACAGTTGAAACAATGGGACAAGACAGTATTTGGCAACTTGAAGTCGAGGATAAGGAAGCTCAAAGATAAACTAGCGGGCCTTTGGGTACAACACCCTTCGGCAGAAGACAGAAAATTGTTCCGTCTAGTTCAGGAGGACTTAAACCAAGCCCTCGGCTTAGAGGAAGAACTATGGAGACAGCGTAGTAGAATCAATTGGCTAAAGGATGGTGACAAGAACACCTCCTTTTTCCATCGGAAGGCCTCTAACAGAAGACTACGCAACACAATTACTCGTCTCAAAGACTGTAATGGTAATGTGGTCGAAGGTAACGATGCCATCAGTCAAGTCCTACGGAACCACTTTTCAAATATTTTTTCGTCAAGTTTGCCTAGCCCTGCAGACATCGACGCAGCAATACGAGATGTCCCAACACTTGTGTCGGACGAATTTAATGCAAGTATGGAAGCAGATTTCACAGCCAAGGAGATAGAAGAGGCCCTCAAAGCAATGCACCCGACCAAATCGCCAGGTATCGATGGCTTTCCACCCCTCTTTTATCAGAAGTATTGGAATATAGTTGGCGAAGATGTCACCAGTTTATGTTTACGTGTTTTAAATGGGGATGGTGAATTAAAGGATCTCAACAAAACACTAATTGCCCTTATCCCGAAAGTGAAGCAGCCCCAAGAAGCGGGAGACTTAAGACCCATTAGTCTTTGCACAGTTGTATACAAAATCATATCAAAAGCGATAGCAAACAGACTCAAGACAGGACTCCCGGATATTATCGGTGATTCTCAAAGCGCATTTGTCCCTGGGCGCCAAATCACTGACAATATTTTAGCCGCTTTTGAGGTGATTCACTCCCTTAAGACACGGGTCAAAGGAAAAACTGGTCAAGTAGCTTTGAAGGTAGACATGTCAAAGGCCTACGATCGAGTTGAGTGGGTATTCTTAGAAGCAGCAATGTTGAAGATGGGTTTCGGTGACAGAACAATCAATCGCGTCATGAAGTGTTTGAAATCAGTCCGGTATTCAATCATTCTAAATGGCGAAATAAGGGAAGATATTATACCTCAACGTGGACTCCGCCAAGGATGTCCACTTTCACCTTACCTCTTCCTCTTGTGTAGTGAATGTCTTTCCCGAGCAATTGAAGCAGCAGTCTCTAACAGAACCCTTCGGGGTGTCAAAGCGTCCAGAAGTGGGCCAGTTGTCTCCCACCTGTTCTTCGCGGACGACAGTATCTTCTTCACTCGTGCCTCTTCTACTGATATTACAAAATTATTACAAATTATTACATGTTATGAGAGAGCCTCTGGGCAAAAGATAAATCTTAACAAATCTTCTGCTATGTTCTCTTCTAATATGTCTAATGCAGAAAAGCAGAATATCAGTCGCTTGTGTGGAGTTCCGGAAGTCAACGAACACGAACGCTATCTGGGATTACCTGCCACAGTGGGAAGAAACAAAAAGATCACTTTCAGCTATCTCACGGACAGAATAATAAGCAAAGTGAAAGGATGGAAGGAAAAGTTCTTAACTCCGGCGGGCAAAGAGATCCTACTCAAAGCTATAGTTCAAGCAATACCATGCTTCGCTATGGGCTGTTTCCAACTCCCAGCACACACCTGTCAAAGAATAGAGCAACTTATGAGGCAATTTTTCTGGAGTAGCAAAACAAGCAAGGGCATAAACTGGATGGCATGGGACAAGATGAAGCTTACCAGAGAGCAGGGGGGTATTGGTTTTCGAGACATACAAGATTTCAATCAAGCTTTACTAGCCAAGCAGTGTTGGAGATTGATTCAAGCCCCTAACAGTCTACCTTCAAGAATAATCAAGGCCAAATACTTTCATTCAGAAAACTTCTTTCAGGCTAAGCTGGGGAATCTCCCATCTTTTGCCTGGCGAAGTCTACTTCATGGCAGAAAATTGTTAGAGAAAGGAATATTCAGGAAACTGGGTAATGGGCGGTCCATAAACGTTTTTAAAGACCCCTGGATTCCACGGGAGGGAAGCCTCAAGGTGATCACAGTTAGCCCAGAGGAAGCAGATATCACTGTTAGTGATTTCATAGACCGGACAAACAACAGTTGGGATATTCAGAAACTCAGAAATTATCTTTGGGAAATAGATGTGCAGGAGATATTGAGAATCCCCATTCCCAATCAACAATGTGAAGACTCCTGGTTGTGGCAACAGGAGGAATCAGGTAAATTCACAGTAAAGTCATGTTATTATCTAGCTCGAGATTTGGCAACTTCAACTCAAAATCCTACTTCAGTTTCAACAGTTCATTCACAGAGATGGCTCAAACAGCTTTGGAAGTTAAAAATTCCAAGGAAAATTCTCTTCCTCGTTTGGAGAATACACAACAACATCCTCCCAACCGCAATTAACTTGCAGAAGAGGGGTATTCAAGAAATCGACCCCAAATGCCCAATCTGTGGTAGATCCGGCGAGACTAATGACCATATCTTTATCAAATGCCCCACCGCAAAGAAAGTTTGGGAGTTTTTATTAATGGGGAATATGACACATCAACAAATTGAAGCCAAAATCGAGTACCTGCTAGATCGAGGAACCCCCAACGAACAGATTAAACTTTGCTATGGTTTATGGGTCTTGTGGACCCATCGAAACAAGGCAAGATTTGAAGAACTTACCTCTCCACCGGAGCTACTAGCCGACCAAGCCCTCTCCCTCATTGCTGAACTGGAAAGCACTGCCAAGCCAAACGAGGTTCTCTCAGATCCATCGGAAAATTGGAAACCCCCTCCTCCAGGGTGGCTCACGCTCAACTTCGACGGCGCGTGGTCCTACCGTGAAAGAACAGCAGGCGCCGGAGTGATTATCAGAGATCATCACGGAGTCTCGATGGCTGCATGTGCCGTCCCGATCAACTGGGGTGCCGGAGCTAAAGAGATCGAAGCCCAAGCGATGGATTTCGGAATCAAGACGGCGGAAGAGATGGGAATCAAGAAGCTGATTATCGAAGGAGATGCAAGATCCCTAATCTCCCAAGTCCAAAATGGGGATATGGGAGCTCTCGAGAGAACTACAATCTCCGAAGCTCTCCAGAGAGTTCATCAAAGAATTGAGAGTTTCGAAGAGGTACAATGGCGTTTCATTCCCCGAAGAGCCAACAGGTGTGCGGACCGCCTTTCCAAAGAAGCCTTGAATAGTGACATAACTCGATGTTGGAAGAGTAATGAGCCTGAATGGCTTACAGCTGTCATAATGACAGATGCATTGAACTGTAATTCTCCTAATTTAACAGTTTAATGCAATTTATCACCTTTTCTCAAAAAAAAAAAAGTTTGATGATTGTGCACGTCACAGATATCCTGTTTACAATATTTTACTACATATTAAAATTAATGCTACAGATTTATTTATATTAGTATAATTAATTGACGAACGTGCACGTTAGAGATATCATTTGTTATTAATTTATATTTGACGAAGAAAACAAAGTAAACTATATTAAAAATCAGATAACCTGCTCCTAATCCACTCTAAACTTAATGGATCCGAGTTCCAATACAGGATTGGATAGTCAAACCCCGACCTGACCCCAGTGTCACTCTTTGTAAATTTTCTGAACATTAGGGATACAAAAGTGAACGATATTCTTATAGCTTATCGAATTTTGTAGTGCCATGAGCGATGATGTTCTTACACTGAGGAGATAGTGGTTGGGTTGGGTTGGGTTGGGTTGTGATAACTTATTATAAACCCTAAAAAAGGGATCAAGCAGAACCTGTCGAGATTTCAATGCTAGCTCTCACTGCCTTAGCGTTCCTTTAACCGTCTTGCATAGTTTCTGTACTGACGATGGCTCAGCGAGAAGAGAAGTGGAAATGTCAGAAGATCTACCGGATTCAGAATGTGTGGATTCTTAGTTCATCCAGATAGTGCAAACACATCGGGTAATGTGATCCGATATAGAGATAATAATAGAGTACATTTTATTCACATTTGAATTTATTCAACCAACAACTCGTCTAAAATACTAAAATTACACTAAAACTCCCAATGGGAATGCTAGCGACATGTAAAGTGAATGGCAAATGACTTTGACCAATGATGTCACATTGGCAGGCGTCAAAGTGGGTGATTTGGTTTAGGGGAAACATCGGGAAGGGAAGATCACCGGACTCCATGCACTTGCAACTTCTCTCTGGACAAAAAGATGGCAGATTTGTATAAGCACATTTGTATTGCAATGTGATATGAACTTATTAAGGCCAAACATTTATAGAATCTTGTAACAGGCTTATGGTATCCAACCAAATGAAATGAGTTTTTTTTTAGTTTGGCGGAGTTTCGTATAGATAAATTCGATACAAGAGTGTTTCAACTTTCAGTAACCGGCATCTTCTAGCACTCATATGAATCATATACACAAACTCTGGTACTTCATCCCACTACCACAGCTCAAGTACTAAGGGCTAATAGAGCTGTCAAGTGGGCCGGGGGACAGCCGAACCAGCCTGGACCGGCCCGTTCCGAGGCTGAACCTGGAATGGTCCCATGATGGTTCTGAACGGGCCCTGACCAGCCTTACCCATGATCCGGGCTGAACCCAGGAATCGCAATTCGCACATAACCAGCCCAGCCTGGCCCGTGGAAAGTACCAGAACATCTCTACCCCAGAAACCGGCCCCTGAACACATCCCACCCGGCCGCGCCCATCTGAACCACCAATTTGGACCCTTCAACGGCTATTTCTATGCCAAATTGCTATCAGTATACCAAATTTTTTAAGAAAATAGTATATATATATATATATATATATATAGAGAGAGAGAGAGAGAGAGAGAGAGAGAGAGAGAGAGCCATGCTGGGGGACAAAAAAACCATGCAGAAATTTGACCAAAAATTGACGTAGCATATGCCACATCAATAATTGCTTAAATATCAACCATATTTATTCTTTATATTTCCTTCATAATCTTCACTTCGAATTTTTATTAATGACATGTTGTCATACACATCATTTTATGTTCAAAGTTTTTGTAAAAATTTTTGTTCACCTAGACTTTTCCATATAAATAATATATATTTTTATACTAACAAAAAAAATGATGGGCTGATGGAACCCCGCTATAGGGAGTCCGCTCCTGTGGGCCGAGCCATGCCTGGGGTTCATGCTTCTAGGACAGGCCCACAGCCCAGCAGTCCTCCTCCAAGTGGCCCGGGGCCGGGCCAGTTTGACCCGTTTGCCGGCTAGCATATTGAGAAAATTTACGGCACCAACTTTTTTTTTTTGGTAACCGAAAGTTTAGGGGGAGGGGAGGCTGCCCCATCCCAGGGTCAGGGCAGACCTTAGGCCTCTTTGAGGGCTTACAAAGGGAATTACAGATCACCCGCCAAGAGAGACCGCCAGCAGCGGGGCTCGAACCCAAGCCTTGGTCTAGCGAGGAGACGAGCCTTACCAACTCAACCAACTCACTTCGGGGAAAAGAAGAATAGTTCAGACTCCAGATCGTGTTTGAGAATGTAGAACTGCCACCGTGATACGGTTACGTGGTACCACGGATGTAGTCAACCACTGCATGATTAATAGTCAAGCACTGTTTAATTATATTTGCATGCAATGATATGATAAATATAGTATGATCACAATAAGTTATATACATAAATACTACATATCTTCTCCTATTACAGAAACTATAATGAAAGTTATGTGATATACATACACTATAATGATTGCATATTTGTAGAAGGAATGTGGGAGATGAGTGGGACATATTGGTTGGTTCCCTAGCTTTTTCTCATACCATAAATTCAAGAACTTTTTCTGGCATGTCGCAAAACCCCTTAGCGCATCATGAAGATGGTTATTCTAATTGGGGTTGTTTGATTTCCTCCATATATGCGATCTCAATCATGTGATTCATGTCCTGTATTTCTGTAGTGTGATCTACTTGGGGATTATCTCTAGCCAACATTTTTGATGCACCGTTTTCCTAGTATTGTCTTATGTTTACTTGGAACAGTGATCGTTCTAGTTTGTGGAACTAGAGTGCGATCGCGGAACATAATTCTATATGGTATTCGCTACAACCACCAAACGCATCAAGTAGAAATCATTCTGATTAGATTTGTTCGATTTTTTCCATCTATCATAGTTGCCCAAATATAAATTTCTTGAATTGAACCATTATTAGGGTTTCGGCTTGCTAATGACTTTCAAGGCACTCTCATCCAAGCTATCTGAATAAAGAGATCAATGAGACAGAGACCAAATAAGTGTACCTGACGTTTTTGTCATGCTCCTGCGATGGAAGAATACTAGTTGCTTCCATGAGACCTGGCTGAAGATACGGTAGGGCTGAGATTCTCTTGATCTACATTCCCAAAGTTAGCCTTTCCAGTTAACATCTTTATCGCTATTTGAGCAACATCAGCAAACCACTCATCCTCTGGTAATACACTGCAAATATATGAAAGCTTTAGTAAAAAGAGCTCAAGCATGCATGCAAATTGACTGTAAATTGTGCTATGGGACACGTATAGAACGTAATCCGGCGAGTGAATGAAGAAAAGAAGCATGGTTCCAGAAAGAAGATATATTCTTAAACTCGTACGCTTTATTGAATCACCAAAACGTATCTTCAGAGCACAGCAGATATCGATCAATTTCTTTTCTTTTTCTGGTCGAACTAGGCATACCTGTAAGGGTCTAATCCAGTAGCAGAAACAGATTCGATGGCTCGACCTATAATGTTTTTGATAACTTGATGGAGATTTCGTGATAAATAACGCCCTTGAGATGCAAAGAGTATGACAAACTCCATATCCAAATAAAACTGCAAAAAAATGACCAGCGACAGTCTCGTCATTACCCGGTTTTTCCAGGTAAGAAGTAACTAAGAACTGTAAACCATTGGAAGGGGAAAATAAAATAAAATAGAAATGCTGATGATTGGAAGAGCACTATAACCTGTTGAAGTCCTAGGGGACCCAGAGGCTTAGGACCAACCTCTATCCCTTCCCAAAAGCTTTGGTCATCAGAAAGCCATAGGATCACTGTTTCTGTGAGTCTCATTAGTAACATGGTTGCAAATCTCTCCCTTCCGACAAACATGTCTGAGGCAATGCCCGCAACCCGAGTCAACTTGTCAAAGAGTTCCTGAATGCAAAATTTATTAGGGAAAATAAACCATAGGTCAATAGAGAATGGTGGAAGTCAACAGAAAATGATGGAAATAACAAATGGAAAATTTTAGATAAGCAAGCACAAGTGTAACCAGAACTAGCTTTTTGTCGAATAATATCGCAGATTTTGAGCAATACCAATGTACATATACCATTGACATTTGTTATGAATATTGTGACTTCAGCAGTTGCCGCATCATCATATTTGTTTACCCAGATGTGAAGGGAATAAACATATGCCAACATCATATTTATTCGAGGCAAAATCAAATAAAGTAATTTCTCAAACGAGTTTTAGTAACTTCAAATTTGTTAATGGACATGTCGGCTCAAATTTCTTACAACTTCGGAGGGAGGAAGAAGAAATTCTTAAATCTTGGAGGAAGAAGAAATTCTGAAATCTTGGAGGAACCATATATGAGTGAATGCCCCAAATCTATCAGAGCCAGAGGTGTATTAAAATTTGTTGACCTGATACAGGCTGACAATGGTACCGGGGTCATCTACATGGATCAAGTGTCTCCACTCTCCATTGAGGTCTGCCCAGACTCATATCCGCCCTTAGGTTTAATTTGGACTAACTCATTTCTTATGGTCTCTACCAGGTTCATCTTGGTTTCCTTCTCTCGTCTACAACTCTCGATCTGAACAGTATTACTTCTCCTAACTGGGGAATCTGATGGCCTACGATACTTCCTCATTTTTCCTTCTATAGGTGCAGCATCTATATGCTTTCTAATTGTTCCATTGCGTATCCTATCTTTCCTAGTTTCACCACTCTATCCACCGTAGCATTCTACACTCTTTATTTTATTAAATTTTTTTAATGCCCAACTTTGCATCCCACATTAAAGTGGGTCTTACATTTCAAGGTGGCAATAGGGCCGGCCTGCGGTGAAAACCGGCCCAGCCTGGCCCCCAGACCACCGGCCCCGCCCGGCCCCTTCCACCCTAGGCCCCGGACCGGACTCCTATGAAGAAGCCCGACCCTGAAACCGGTCCGGGTCAAGTTTCTGCCCTCAGCGGCCCGGCCCGCCCTCTCCGGTCCGGCTGGCCCTCCTAAAAACCCTTTAATTGACCATTTTAATCCGAACCGGCCCGGCCCCCTCCCCAAGGGCTTTTAGCCCGGCCCCCTCTGGATCACCTTCCTCCCCAAAGAGCCCGCCCCGGCCCCTCCTGCCCCCTTCAGTCTGGGCTGGCCCTCCTAAAAAACCTTTTAACTGACCATTTTAATCCGGGTCGGCCCGGCCTCCTCCCGGCTCCTCTGGATCACCTTCCTCCCCCAAAAGCCCGGCCCGGCCCCCTCCCTTTCCAGACCCACCCCCCCACTAGGCCGGCCCCTATGCCTGCCCGGACCGGCCCTTTGACACCACGACTTACATTACAGTCTATAACAAAGATCTGGTGGACAAGATAACAAAAATCTTGGTGCGAAGTAATGATATTTAAAGATAACGGCATGTAATCACTAAAAGATTCCTGGAGTTGAATTGAGCTTAGTGGCTATCTAAAGGGGTCCTGGTATGATTTTCAGAAGTTATAACAACTGTAATTTTTTTTTTCCCAACGATAAGATTGTCAAGTAGTTTGTTGCACAACTAACCAAATATTTCACTCTTTTCCCTGATCAAAAGTTTAGATGTAAATGTTTCAAGCACAATACTCTTTTTAATTGCTACTGTTAACCGAATACCTGATATATGGGAGATGGGAACCACTCAGGTTCTTCTGCATTTCCATCCATACATAAGTACATATCTGCATTAAGCCGAACACCACCATCTTCTGTAAAGATGAGCTCGAGGGCATGCTGCCTGCAGAAACTGTCTCTTAGCTGATCAACAAGGCGCGTAAGCCGCCTTTTCAGTTCTCTTTGTTCTGGTCCGCGGTTGCGAGGAGGATCATCAAACCTGCTAGCTTGATTGGAAGGCGAAAGCTTGGTAGCAGCGCGCGGAAGCAACTCATCTGCTAATAATAATGCATTAGCTATCAGACCGACCTGCTGTTCTTCACTCTCTGCCATCTTAACAATTCTACCGCCAGACCCCTCTAGGTTCTCCGTTTCTATTGAACCTGAAGAATAGAAACCAAATAAACAATTCAATGTGGTATCACGGTTGGAGAAAAATCGTTAAAAGTAAGAATCCGTATATTTAATGGAGTATATTCAAATTTCACAAGAGGCACAGTTAAGAATAAATAACTTTTAGTGAAACCAGGCAGTTTAGGCAGTGGATCTTCCTTAAGTTACCTGGAAATGCATGTATGAGGGTGTTCACATACGAGCTGAAAACTTGTAGGAGGCCTTCCAATGCCTGGTCAGTGAATTGCCAGTTCTCAAGGAGCCCTAAATCCTCGCACATTTCCTGGAAAAGTGTTCGACCTGGGTATAAGCTTATAGCCTTTCTAGCAACAAGATATAAGTCGATACTTTTTGACATGATTAAGCGTTTGATAAGAAGTGAAAGATAAATTTCCTAAGTACTGGGGATGAAAGAAATATAGCTTAAATGAATTTTATATATAATATGTATGTACGTACAATATGTATATTCCATACCCATCTGTGATAAAATACCTGTGTCATTGAGTTGAATCTAAAAGCACTACTAGAGAGCTTTGGTTGGGATGTAGTCACACTACCAAGAGATGCAGCACTCAAAGATCGCGTACCAACTACTGGATAACATAGTGACCAATTCTCAGCAGCAGCAAAAGCAGCAGTTGTCTGTTCAATTCTTTTCAAGTTGGCATTCAAGGCTTGTTCAACAAAAGGTCGAAAAAGTCTCAGAAGAACGGGAGAAAGGGCCAATCCCCGAGACTCCAACAAACAACAGTGACCCAAGCAAACTTGAACACACTCAGCAACAACTCTTAGACCTCCTGCAGCTGCTGAAGGAGCCAAGGCATGTCTTTTCACTAGAAGTGCAGCGGCTTCTGTTTCCTTAACAGCCCAAGTGACAAGCGCAGATGTGTATGCTGGTTCAGCTCCAAAAACCGCCAAGGAATCACTGGCTGCTTGTGCAATTGTTGAAAATACTAATTGCGAGAGGCCAGTGGTATATGAAACTCTATCTGACGTGGTTGGGCGGACACCTTGCACAGGGTTGGATCCAAAGTTCAGTCGATGGACTAAAATTACTGAAACTATGCATGTTATCAAAATAAGAAATGTTATCTATTGAATATGTGTATTCAAAGTAGAACCCATCAAGACAATTGCAAAACCACAGAACTTCAGTAAGCAACAGCATTCCAATTGCCTCTAGAGACTTCAATCATGCCATGACTCAAGGTGTTAACCCGGGCCGGCCGACGCTAGGTTAGAGCCCGGCAAGCCCTAAAATGTGATAGGCCCGGCCCCGGACACCCCCCCCCCAAACCCGGGCCGGTTACACTTTGACCCCTCCAGCCCAGCCCGGGCCGGTTCGGCCCCCTCAAAATGGTACTTTTTTATTTTTTATTATTTTATTATTTTTTTAAATAATATAATATTAAAAATACATTTTTTAATTATAATATACCCACCTGGCCTGGGGCCGGAGGAGTTCAAAATCTATCCTTTTCGACCCGGCCCGGCCCCCTGCTGACCAGCCCCCGCTAATGCCCGCCCCGCCCCCCTGACACCATGAGCCACGACTTCTAAAACTCTATATTAATCAAAAAGATACAGAAAATAGAAATGAACTCATAAAATACAGAAATTCAATAGCATTCAGTTCTGACCTTGTATATGGTACTGTAATTTCTGGTGGTGAGAAGTGAGCAGCAGGTTATGAGCACGGGGACCATCCCCGAGTTTTTTCAGAGCCTGCACAGCTTGGCGAAGTTCACCACTGCGGGTTGAAGGCTGGCAAGCCGCCTCTGCAAGCTGATCGCCTAACTTCTGTCTCTGTTCTGTGATAGTATTTTTCAGTAATGAGAGAGAAGATGGTGGTAATTGCCGAGTGTTAGCTTCCTTCACCACTCGTTCTCCTTCATCCAGTGCGGCTAGACCCTCATCCACTCTTCTCTCAGCTAATAGAACTTCCAGATTCTCTAAATATTGGGCTAGCCATATTTCCATCTTTGAGGGTTCTTTATCTTCAAGATCAAAATGGTCTAATTTCAGTGAACCTTCAGACTTGGTAGACACGGATTCAAAACGAACACCTTCAGTTAAATTATGGACAAGTGTCGCCTGTGTAGATAAAAGGTTTCTCAAGGAGAGGAGCTGCCCTTCAAGATCCGAAATCTCCCTTGATGTACTGCATGGGCAAAAAACGTTTTCTAAATGTTTGTCAATTCCTTACCTATTGCCTGAAACCACATTAGCCATGAATGGGTGAAAAGAGCACAGGGTTGCAGACTTGCAGCATTAAAACTTGTGAGCAAGGTTAAAAACTGGATGGAAGACACAATTGAAACTGGCGACCATGTATGGTACTAACAAAATAATGAAGTTGAGAATCATAATTGTGGCACAAATCTAGAAGGCAAGTTTTGTGGATAGATAAAAGAAAAACCCGTAATGATGTTCTTGATATCTTCAATCAAACACATAAAACAAGCATGAAACTATCAGATTTAGCTATGACTATTAGTGTGAAAATTGTGCTTACCGTATAAAAGCCGAATAATTAGCATAGACACTTTTGCGCATCTCCTCCGCAGATGCCTTCTTCAAATCCACAAGGTAAGAACACAAGTGCCTAATTTCCTGTCAACACTTCAGAACTTCAGCAAACATCATGGAAATCATGCTCACATCTACAGGTAAAAGAATGCAAATAAGATATACATATACATCCGCAAGAGCATATTCACCGGTCCCCCTAAACCTACACACCAAGTCATTCACAATTTACAACACCAAAATGCCAAAAAAAAGCTCTGTTCACCTGTGCACCAATGCTGCAGTGCCTGATTAAAAATTGCTAGGGCAAGAGCTTCTTGTCCGCAGCACTACTTTCAAGAGCCCCTCACACCCCACGGCCACATGTAGGGCTGGCAAGTGGGTAGCCCGCGTCGGACCCCTTGCCGTGGTATGGCCCCATTTTTCAATATGTGCTTGTATACACGTTATAGTTACAACTACTATAATTTTATTTAACGCCCAGTTTAAATGTAATAGAATACAAACCATGGTATGACACAAATGAGACTAACTCGGAGTGAGTTACTATTTTACGTGGACCAACTTTTAGCTCACGATGTAGTAGCTTAGCGACTGTTCAACTTTTTACTAGCTTTATTTCAGTTACCAATTGTAAGCAACCAATTCTACTTTCACCAAAGGCCCCAAAATGTCTAGAGACGGCCCATATAGGGCGTCCACTTCAGCAAAATAACGGAAAATACCATTTACGAACTAGTCTCATTACGAACAGTGTCGTGTCCCTGGCCCAACCAAGTACGTTTGGTTTTCTAGGATTAGCGGTATTAGCTAAAGTTGGACTAATTATAGTAGTTAATACTGTGTTTGGTTGTTTTTGGACTAATTTTAATTCCTGTACTAAATTGTGACAAGACGGTGCTTAATACCCAAAATTAGTCCCCTCTCAGATGAAGGTATTAGCTAGATTGGACTATCTATTTATTAATGCTGAATTAATACCGCACGAGACCAAACACATTATTAATTATAGCTCAGTTAATCCATTCCAATCATATCCAAGAAATTTAGTCCGGTCCAGTAAGTCCGGAAAACCAAACGTGCCAGTGAGTGTCTTGGGGATAGCCACAGCACCCTCAGAGCTCCAACAGTTTCTTAATAATAAAAATCATCTGACAGTTTGTCAGTTTCTTAATCGCATTATTTAATTAAACCAGACTCTTAACCCTAATAGCGTCATGTTGAATCAAAAACAAATCGAAAGGTGGAATCAATGAACTGCGACGTGAAATTTTCAACGGAATTCGAATTGGCATTATCAGATTCAGCGCAATTCATTATATACGAGTGTCTGATGTGAGAAGGGAGAGAGGAGTAAAGTTGTGTGACCTTCTCGCTCATGGCGCGGCATTTGTTGGTGACATAGCTTTCGGGATCGAAATTGGAGGATTTGAAGGCTTTGAGTCTGTCACTGAGCGTGAGCTCCTTCTCGAAATCCATCGAATCTCCGATGCTCGAGAACGACGATCCAGGGTGCGATATCTCCATTTTTGGATTATGGAGTGGTCCGAGAACGGCAATCGTCTCTGTAGAGAATGGGAATCAGATCCAGATCTCAAATCGACGGACAATGGCTGTGGAATCGATGATGAGGACGACGACGACGACGACTGCGACTCGTGTTGTGCAGCGCTTGAACTGGAGAGAGAATATGGCGGGCAAAGTTTGTGACGAAGGTGTTTCCATGAAAGGCTCAATTCCGAACCAACATGCAGAGGGAGTGACAATTGATTTGAGAAATTGACACAACCACGTGTAGTCAGCTGACGTGATATTACCTGGAAACTGGCCCCCATTATTGTGTGCACACTAAATAAACTCCGCTTTAGACAATAGCATCCAAGTTGTTTCTTTTTTTTTTTTTTTTTTTTTTTTTTTGAATAACGTCCAACCTAACTCGACGTGATCGTTGTTGAAAAGACCAGTAAGAGCATCCATAGTAGTATAATCTACAAATTAGCTAAATTTTAAGTACAAATTCAATTTATTCATTTTAGTAGGGTAGATTTGCTCCAATAGTATTGTACCAATACTATCTAAGACTAAAATAAGAAATAAAAAAAAAATAGCTATGATGTGTTGACTCGCCAATAATCTACTGTGGATGCTCTAAGCACCATTGGGGTTTCCCAATGTTGAGACTGAAGACATCTTGGCAAATACTCAAAGGCTCAAGTAAGCATGACCAACTCAACTACACTCCGAAGTCCGAATGATGATATTTTGTTTCTTTAGACTGGCTTCTGTGCATAACTCTATCCAGTACTCTCTCCGTTCCAAGATAAAGTTCAGTGTATTTTTTTAACCATTTTGAAGTAATGACTGAACTAGCAAAACGATATCGAAGTTTGTTATTCTTTTCATAGTGTTGTAGAGCTAAGATTACTCTACAACAATGTGGAAATATTGACAGGTTCTTGTATCTTTTGGCTAGTCAAACTGTCACCCAGTCGAAAATACACCAAATTATCAGGACAATCATTAATGTCGCTTTTCTTTTTATACTTCGTAGCATCTCAAAAGTTAATCGTGCTAATGTAAGGAAAAGCTCACAGAGCAGCGAAGAACACTAATATTTTTCATCCCGATAATTTCGTTTTACTTTTATTGGTTGTAGTTAGTCTTGTGTTATTTGTAGTTTGATTTGTTGTTGGCTTGGGTCTTTGTTCTTTATTAGAGGTATATACAAGCAGCCCAACACAATAATACAAATCCCAATGTATCAAGTGACAACTAGCCCAAAGGCCCAAGATCTCAATGCAAGGACTGCACTGCAAGACCAAGACAAGCCGAAGGACCGAAGTGCAATTAGTAATGGGTTAAGATCCTCCACCGTTAGATCAAATGTTGACCAAATGACTGGTGTAGATTAAACCCACCATTGTATATACATAGGCTGCTCTCTTTGTCTATTATTCAATTCAATGCAGATTTGTATAATCACTCTGTCTCTCTCGATGATCTCTACGAACTCGCTGCCTTCACAAGCGTACTACTCAAACCCTAAATGTGTTCTTTACATGGTATCAGAGCCATGTCTCTGACTCCGTCTACCACCTCCGCTAGTACTTTGGCTAACACCGTCGGCACTGCAAACATCACCACTTCCAATCCCTTCTCACTTCAATCTTGTTCCGATACAACTTGATGGATCCAACTATGTGATTCAGAAATATCAAATTTCCTCCTTGCTGCGCACCAAGTCTCTGATGGGGTTTCTTGATGGATCGAAACCTTGTCCAGCTGAATACTTGACCGAAGAAGATGGGTCTCTGACCACTACTGTGAATCCGACATATGGAACCTGGATCGCTCAAGACCTTGCTCTCGTCACGCAGATAAATGCTACCTTGACCCAAGAGGCACTGTCACTTGTAATTGGTCGCATCTCTTCTCGATCTATTTGGCTTGTTCTCGAACAAAGGTACGCCTATCTCACCCGTGCTAATGTCCTGAAACTGAAACGTGGACTTCAAACAATAAAGAAAAAGTCTGATTCAATTGATGCTTATATGTTAAAGTTAAAGAACATTCGAGATAAACTTATTGTGGCCAAAGTAATGGTTGATGACGAAGATTTGCTCTTGTATTCCATAAATGGATTACCTGCTGAATCCAGTTCTTTTAGTACTACCGTATTCAGTCCACACCTCTGACTCTTGAAGATTTGAAAGTTTTATTAAAATAAGAGGAACAGATGGTTGAATCCCAAAATTCCGATAATAAAATTACTGCGTTTAATTTGTGACTGTTAGTGTTGGAATAGATGCCCTACAGACAATCTTATTTAGTATGAACATTACTTTTGGCTAGAGTATTCATTGTATTATTTATGGAGATATTTAATATAATGAAGTCCTTAGATTTCAAATGTGTTGTTTATCTTAAATATCCCTGGTCAATTATACTGATTAATAGGACGATCAACTATAAACTAGTATAGTTGGATTGATATGGAGATATCACGATCCAACACACGTGTATGCATTAAGGGTAATGGCATACTGGATTGACCCACAACGACGAGGCTACATACATGTTATGTAAAGTCACAAGTGCTTATCGTAGTGACAACGGTATTGTCATCCTTAGACTTGAAGTCACTAGGTCCTCTAGTTGTGGAATATTGTGTTTTGATATCGTCAAACGCTACACCGTAACTGGGTAGCAATAAAGGCACTTATCGGACACAATAGGTAGCAAGCGTAGAAATGGTAGTGATGTAGATAGAATTTGTCCCTCCCACATAACGGGAGAAATTATCAACGGCCACTCGAGGGATGGTGCTTATAGAATGTCTGGGGAGACTCAGATAAATCAATATAGGATATTGATGTTATCTGCATGGATAAGACTATTCCTAGGATCGAGAAACTATGGATTGGATATACGAGTGTGACTTGTATGTCTCGTGTCCAATCCGGATATGGTGACAAAGGGATGAGATAATACTTGCATAAGGTTTGTAGGATTACTGACAATTTCTATTAGTTGGGTGGCATGGATGTGTTGCTAGACACCGCTCCATGTTACTAATCGTTGCTACCAACTAAGTTGAAACATATGGGGTCACACGCTATATGGATTAAACTAGACTGGAGAATTGATTAATATGATTAATTAAATAGAAAGATCAATCCACAACTACTTGCAAACTTAGTAGGTCTAATTTGCAAGTTGTACTAATCCTTATATGGACATGATAAGGAGAGGGGCCAATATGTAGTTAACAAGGAGTTGTTGGACTATATAAAGGACATCCTAGCTTATTTCCTCATTAATTCTCATAACATACATTGAGTGAGAAAGAAAAAAGCAAGGAGAGGGAGCAAGACAAGAGGGACGAACTCCCTTGTCCGCCCTACCTCGTCAACTACCAAGAGAGGCGCGACCTCCTTTGGGTTCGTTTGTTTGCGTGATTGTTCTTCCTTCTTCCACCGGTTGCTAGCACAAGACGTGGATGAATCTAGATCTTGATCCTAGGCGTGGGCTAGCTGTAGAGACGCAAACAATATTTTGCGTCTGAAGTCATCCCAGGAGACAAACTAGGTAATTGTTACTAGAACCTTTACTATCGTTATGATGTCTCTTCCTGTGATCATTGGAAGGTCTTCTGCGGATCTTAGTTATTGTTTTTCCGCTTCGTAATCCGTTACAAAACCTTACAATGGTATCAGAGCCACAGGTCGTAGAACATAACGTAGTTTATGTGTTACGTAATGTCAATTTAATACTTTAATTATTGTTTATCGCTTAAAATGGACAAATCAAGCATAATTGATGCAATTTGAATATGATTCAACCAAGCAAGACCTAATATTACATGGGATGTAAGGGTTAGTGAATTCGGATCACATATGATATGTTATTTTGGATCTTGAAAAACTAGGGTTTGGGCACAAATTGGAAAAGGGGTTTTTCAATTTGGAAACAACTAAACTTGGCCAACAAGGAAGAAGGAGTTGTTTTGGAAACAACTCCCAAGAAGTTCGAACCCCCTAGGGGACCACCCTCCTCTTCCTTGCCGCCCAAGGTAGCCACGACCAAGGGGCCGGGCCTCCCTAGCGCATTGCTTAGCAGTGTGGGCTAGGGGCCGGCCGACCCAAGGCTTGTGGCGGTCTTTTAGGGATTGGGCCATAGTGATGGTGGGCTCCCTTGGACCGTTTTGACCGCGGCATGTCCAAAATCAACTAAAATCGACCAAGCGTGTTAAAATTGGATTTTAACAGTTTATGTGCTATTCACATGGTTATTGGATATGGTCTTAGATGTGAATGTTGTGAATGTTTAATTTTTGTGGTTTGTTTTACGGCCTGCGAGCCGGTAAAATTAATGTAATAGTTAATAATGTTTTACAGCCTTCGAGCCGGTCTTCTTCTCAACTTGTGAGATCTTTCAATTTAGTATAGATGCTAGCTAGTATTAAATAGAATATATGATAGTCAAGACATGGAGAAGAATAAGCCTGAAGAATTAAAGGACCACAAGATGGAGCATTCCTATGGAGCATGGAGCATTCCACAAGCTATGGAGCATGGACCAAAAGATGGAGGCACAAGGAGATGAGCTTGTTGTTTTAGGGTTCATAGATATTCTCATTGGCTTGAGAATATCTTAGGTTAGAGGCCATATCCATATCACGTTTAATTTTGTTTGTGATTGTTTATTTATTGTCTTATTATTTATTGTTGGTGTATGGATGATGCATGCAAAATTGATAATAAGATAATTAACAACCCGGATCTTTTATTTGTGAGTTTGCCCAACTCAAAATAAGTAGATCAGTTGATATGGATCAACAAAACAATTAAAATTAAAGGAATAATCCCTGAAATTTAAATATTGCGTTTTGCCTATCGTTACTTAAACACTCATCATGATCATGCTTTACCAAGCTCGTGCATGCCAAAGCAGGGCGACTTGGTTCATCATGATGTGATGTGATGGAACAAGCAAGTAATGTGCAACTATTTGAGTAAGTGGTTGGACACAACTGAGTGATTTAAATAAGATTAAAAGCAGAGGCAACCAATTGGGATTATCTATGAGATAGATAAATAATGAGTTAATTTCCCAATTAAACCAAGAGTTGCATAAGGATGCAATTGGAATTGTTCCTACCTAAATAACTAATTTTTTAGTGACTTGCCAAAGAAAGCTAAAAAAGAAGTGAAATATGAATCTTGGCCCCACTAGAAAATATAAAGATATTTTTCGCATTAATATTAAGGGTTATTAATCTGAGAAAAATAGTGGGAGCTATGTTAATAATCCAGCCATTACTAAATGTAGTTATTTGCTCACAAAATGCTAAAATTTGTATATTTATTATTTTGTAGAATTTCAATGGCAAACAATTCATCGAATATTCATCACATTCCCTACGAGCCGTCCTTGAGAAGGACAAGATTTCAGGAACAAACTTTCTAGACTGGTACAGGAACTTGAGAATCGTTCTCAAGCAAGAAAAGAAACTGTACACTCTAGAGGAAGAAGTTCATGCAGGTCAAGAAAATAATACCCCTGCAGCCCTGAAGGCGCATTTGAAGTTCGTTGACGATGCTAATGACGCGGCCTGCCTTATGCTTTAAACCATGAACTATGAGCTTTAGAAGTAACATGAGAACATGGCGGCGTTTGATATGATCATTCAGCTGAAGCAGCTCTTCGAAGAGAATGCAAGGGTTGAGCGGTATGAAGTTTCCAAGGAATTGTTCAAATGTCATCTGTCAGAAAGAAACCCTGTGGGGCCTCACGTGCTCTGTATGATCGGGTACCTAGAGAGCCTCACACGCCTACGGTTTCCGTTAGACCAAGAGTTGGCGACTCATCTCATCTTGCAATCATTGTCTGATAGTTATGGACAGTTCATTATGAGCTATAACATGAACGAGATCGTCAAGCCTCTGCCAGATCTACTCAGTATGTTGAGGACAGCTGAACAAAGCATCAACAAGGGAAAGGGCAAGGCCATAATGGTGGTGACCAAAGGAAAGAGCAAAAAGTTTGCTTCTACCTCCAAAGGGAAAGGCAAGTCAGTTGCCAAACCTAAGGAAGCTGCCTTTAAATCTGCTGGTGGCGTTGCCAAGGGCGTGACTAAGGGTGATTGTCACTACTACAGTCAACCTGGACACTGGAAGAGGAACTGCCCAAAGTATCTGGAGGATAAGAGTCTTGGAATAGTGATTCCACCACCACCAGGTATTTTTGTTATAGATGTCAATTGAACTATCTCTTCATCTTGGGCATTGGATACTGGATGTGGATCTCACATTTGTCAAAAAATTTCATGATCTAAAGAGAAGTAGAAGATTGGCTAAAGGGGAGATAGATCTGCGCGTAGGGAATGAAGCAAAGGATGCTGCATTGGCCGTGGGCGTGTACGAGCTGCCTTTGCCTTCGGGATTAGTTTTAGAATTAAATAATTGCTATTTTGTGCCTGCTATGAGCAGAAACATTATATCTACTTCTTGTTTGGACAAGGAAGGTTTTACTATCTCAATAAAGGACAATTGTTGCTCCTTTTATTTGGATAGTATTCACTATTGTAGTGCACAATTATTTAATGAATTATATATCCTTGATCTAAGAAATCCCGTCTATAATATAAAGACCAAGAGGATTAAAATGAATTATTTAAATCCTTCTTATATATGTCACTGTTGTCAAGGCCATATAAACGAGAAACGTTTATCTAGACTCTATAAGGGTGGATTTATAGACTCATTTGATTTTGAATCATATGAGACATGTGGAGCTTGCTTATTTGGAAAGATGGCAAAATCTCCATTCAATAAGAAATGTGAGAGGACTAGTGAGCGACTGGCGCTCGTACGTACTGATGTATGTGGGCCATTTGCCACTCCTGTCATGGTGGTTAAGTCTATTTCATTACGTTTACTGATGATTTCAGTAGATATGGATTTGTATACCTTATGAAGGAAAAATCCGAATCCTTTGAAAAGTTCAAAGAGTTCAAGACTGAAGTAGAGAAGCAACTTGGCAAAATATTAAGGCTCTACGATCAGATCGCGGAGGAGAATACTTGAGTCAAGAGTTCGACGACTATCTTATAGAGTGTGGGATCTTTTCCCAGCTCACTCCACCTGGAACGCCACAATGGAATGTCGTGTCCGAGAGGAGGAATCGAACACTTCTAGACATGGTTCGATCTATGATGTGTCAAACTGATCTTCCATTATCATTTTGGGGCTACGCTCTATTGTGTGCAGCTTTTACCATTAACCGTGTTCCATCTAAATCGGTCATGAAAACTCCATATGAGATGTGGAGCCGTCCCACAGTGTCCTTCATGAGGATTTGGGGCTGCGATGTCCATGTAAAACTTTTACAATCAGACAAGCTCGGGCCCAATTCGGATAAGGGTAAGTTTGTGGGATACCCTAAGGAAACTAAGTGATATTATTTCTACAATATAACTGAGAATAAAGTGTTTGTTGCTCGGTCCGACGTGTTTATAGAAAGAGAGTTTGTCTCTAAAAAAGAAAGTGGGAGGACTGTAGAACTTGAAGAAATTCAAGAACCACAAACCACTGATCCTACTATGGACCATGAACAGGAACCACAAGATGTTGTGGATGAACTTGTTCAAGTAACACAAGAGTTTCGTAGGTCGAGTAGAGTGCGCAAGGACCTAGAGAGGTATGGACTTCTCGTGACTGAGCCTGGTGACGTGTTGCTCATAGGTGATGAGCATACTACCTATGGAGAGTCCATGAAAGGGCCGAAATTTCAGAAGTGTCTTAAAGCCATGGAATCCGAGATGAAATCCATGTATACCAACAAAGTATGGACATCGGTGGAACCACCCCAAGGTTACAATGTATGAAGTGACAACCAGCCTAAAGGCCCAAGATCTCAATGCAAGGAATGCACTGCAAGACCAAGATAATTCGAAGGACCGATGTGCAATTAGTAACGTGTTAAGATTCTCCACCGTTAGATCAAATGTTGACCAAATGAATGGTGTAGATTACACCCACCATTGTATATACAGAGGTTGTACCTCTTTGTCTAAAAATCAATTCACTACAGATCCGTATAATCACTCTATCTCTCTCGATGATCTCTACAAACTCACTGCCTTCACATGCGTAATACTCGAACCCTAATTGGGTTCTATATAGTCCGGTCAGGATTTGCTCTTGTACGACTGTAGATCATCTTTTTTGATGATTGAAGTTGACTTTTTCATATGAAAACAATGTCCATTCAAAATGAGTGTAAAATTAGCGGGGTGCTTATTTTTGGATAGAAAGAGTACATTTTTATTTGTTCTTGTAAGTTCACAGGTTTCATGGACTTGAAATACAAAGCTATTTCAAGGCCTTGAAAGCCTTGAAATTGTCTGATATTATGCATATTCTAAGAGGGAGTTTTTCTGAACTCTTCCAATCTGATTCTACCTCTCTCACCCCTATGCTTGATTTGTTACTATTTGATGATGAAAGACAAACTTTTTTGAGATATCTAACACCATTTAATCCATCTGTTTGAATTAGTTTTGCAGGAAAAATTTATCTCCTAAGTTTGCAGGATTGATTTCCTAATCAGGATTTTGCAGGAAATGAAACATTAAGGGAAGATGATTCTGTGATCAATCAGACACTCATGACAGCTTCTCAATTTGTTTAAATAAAATATCACAACAATATCTCTGAAGATCATGATCACCTATCCGTTGGAGAAGGCTATTAAGAGAGTCAAAGTTGTTGCCTACAAAACAGGAAGTTTGTTGCTGAAAATCTGGGAAGATTTGCGGATATTCTGATCAGTATAAATAGAGCTCTTTTTTGAAGCAACAAGCAGAATATTCAACGGGAAAAAAGAGAGACACATTTCTGGATTGACAGGCATCAAAGAAGTTAATCACTCTCACCATCCATATCATAGAAGATCACTGGATTCTTCATTGCAGTTTTAACTTGTACTCATTTTGTAGATAATTATTATATTAGTTCTATCTCTCATTCTCAAGGATTGTTCAAAGTGAACAATAGAGAATTCTTAGGTAATCAGTTAGCTAGAGCAAGTACTAGATACGTTAGTGAGATCCACAAGCTGTAATAGAGTAAGGCATATATCTGTGCTTGAGATTTAGGGCATAGCTTTTGATTAATAAGAATTGTGTTAAAAATCTTGCAGGGAGAAGATCCCTTGAGGTAGAGACGTAGGTCCAAGTGGACTGAAATCTAAATTCTATGTCTCTTGCATTTACAGTTTATCTTGCATACTTAGTTTTTACAGCATTCAAACTAGTCTATTTTTCAAGGGTTTGAAACTCGTTTTTAAGGCCTTGAAAAAGACTTGTCTGTTTCTTTACTTAAACTGTATTTCTTCTAAATGCTTGAAACTGTTTTCATGGCCTTGAACTTCATTTCTCTTCACTTAAACTTTTATCTTTGCAAGTTTTACAAAAAGTTGGCATACTCTATTCAACCCCCTCCCCCTTCTAGAGTATTTATTCTACACTTCTACCTGCTTACTCCCCTTTCAATTGGAATCAAATCTTGTATCACTGTATAGATTTAACCATCTGGTGATCATTAGTATTGCAGGTGATGGTAGTTTCTCACAGGGAAGAGCTGCTAACAGACCTCCTCTATTCTGTGGAGATAATTTTTCTCACTGGAAAGCCTCGATCAAAATATTTATCATTGATCAAGACATAAAGCTGTGGACCATTATTCAGAATGGACCTCATACTTTCTACACAAAGAAAGATGGGATTAGAAATACCAAATCTGAAGACTCTCTTTCTTCATCTGAATTAGAACAATTTTCAAAAAATTACAAAGCTATTAATATCTTGTATTGTGCTATGAGAACAGATGAATTCAACAGGATTTCAGGCTCAAAGACTGCCAAGGAGAACTGGGATAAGATTGTTGTGACATTTGAAGGAACCAGTCAAGTCAAGCAAACCAAGATCAACATCTACCTCAGACAATATGAGCTATTCAAGATGAATGCAGATGAGTCAATCAGAGAAATGTTCAAAAGGTTTACAGACATTGTCAATAACCTTGATTAACTGGGAAAGCATACTTCCAATGAAGAAAAGGTGAGGAAGATTCTGAGAAGTCTTCCAAAGGCAAAATGGGAACCAAAGACTACTGCAATTGAGGAAGATCAATATCTATCATCACTCCATCTTGATGACCTACAAGGGAAGCTTCAGACACATGCTGATGGAGAATTACCAGAAGGTGTCAAGAACCTAGCACTCAAGGCCAAAGAGAATGAGAAAATTCAAAGCCTGGAAACTGAGGATGATGATGAAGATCCGCTTTGATTTCCAAAGCCTTGGCCAAAATTCTTAAGATGAAGAAAAACTTTGTAAACAAATACTTCAACAGGGAAAGACACAGATCTTCTAGTAGCAAGGACTACAAAGGTAAGTCTTCTTTACAGAACAATAGATCAAAAATCATGAATTGTTTTGAGTGTGGTGATGCATGACACTTGATCAGAGACTGTCCACACACGAAAAGCAAGAACTTCCAGAAGAAAGATCTTGACAAGATAAAGAAAGCTATGATAGCTTCATGGAGTGATTCAGACACTTCAAGTGACTCTGAATCTGAAGAAGAACATGCCAACCTATGCTTCATGGCCAAGCATGATGAAAGTTCTGAAAAGAACATTGAGGTAATTGTAAACTGTTTGATTTCAAAACCAAAAGAAGCTCTTTCAGATTATCTCAGAAAAATGCTTTTAAATGAAGAGGATTATCTGAAAGAGATTAGAGTTTTGAAAGAAAAAAGTTCATGAGCAAGCAAAAGAGAATCTCTAACCTGTTTGTCTAAATCAGAATATTGAAATCTATCAGAAGAAAACTGACAGTGATTTCAAGGCCTTGAAAACTAGTTTCAAAGCCTTGAAAACACAAGTAAAGGAAGTAGTTACTGAGAACTCTTTATTGAGTGACAACCTTGTTAATCTGAGACGTCGAATTGATGAATTAGATAAACAAAAGACTAATCTTGGTGAGAAACTTCAAGAATTTGAATTAGTCAAAGCCAAGCTTGCAGGCTCAGAACACAAGTTGAACTTGATTCTTGGAGAAAGTTCAAAATGTGTTCACAAAACTGGTATTGTATACAATCCAAATTTTCCAAGAAAGAACAATACCAGATTTGTGAAAGCTGAAAATAAAATTGGTCATATGAAGATGACTTGTCCTTTCAGAAGAAGAGACCCTCACATAATGAGGACACACATTCCCATTTCAACTCAAAGAACAAGTCAGACATATTTGGGTTCCTAAAGGGGTCAGATCACCTAACATGGTTGATCCTGAATATGAGTCCAAATTCAACACTTGGTCTTACAGCTGGGTAAGGTAGTGATTGGTGTTTGCAGGTTGTCACCAATGCTAAAGAACATAAGTGGTTTATGGATAGTGCGCTCAAGACAACTGAGTGGAAAAGATCTCTATTCTCAGAATTGAAGGAGCAATCAGAAGGATCAATTACACTTGGTGAAAAAGGCAAATGAAGCATTCTTAGTATTGGTAAAGTTGGTACAGATTCTGAAAATTCAATTTCTGATGTATATCTTGTTGATGGATTGAAATTTAAATTTCTTAGTGTATCTCAGCTTTGTGATTATGGTAATAAGGTTATTTTTGATAAAGAGAAGTGTGTGGTGCAGAATGAGAAATCAGGCAATTGCATTCTCACAGCCTCTAGATCAAACAATGTTTATACTTTTGAGACTAACAAAGTTGCAGGTAAAAGCTTGAAGTGTCTCAAGGCCTTGAAAGAGGATTCAAAGCTTTGGCACAGAAAGCTTGGTCACATCAGTTTGCATACTTTGAACAAGTTGATCTCCAAAGATCTGGTAAGAGGATTACCATCCATTAAGTTCAAAGATGATGAAGTATGCAAAGCCTGTGCTCAAGGTAAGCAGACCAGAAGCTCATTCAAGCCAAAGAAGTTTGTAAGTACTTGTAGACCTATTAAATTACTTAACATGGATTTTTGTGGTCCTATGAGGACTCCAACTCCTAAAGGTAAGAAGCATATGCTTGTTTTTGTTGATGACTATTCTAGATATACTTGGGTTATGTTTCTGAAAGAAAAATCTGAAGCCCTCTATGAATTTTCAAAGCTTTGCAGAGAACTTCAAACCTTGAAAAATCTACCTATTGCTTCAATTAGAAGTGATCATGGTAGAGAGTTTGATCAGTTAGAGTTTGATTTATTCAGTTTTAAGCATGGTATTTCTCACCATTTCTCTGCTCCTAGAACTCCTCAACAGAATGGAGTTGTTGAAAGAAAGAACAGTACTCTTGAAGATATGTCAAGAACAATGCTTTTCGAGAACAAGCTGCCAAAGCATTATTGGGCAGAAGCTGTGAATACATCAAATTATATATTGAACAGGTGCCTGATCAGACCTATCCTGAAGAAGTCCCCTTATGAATTATTCAAAGGGAGAAAGCCAAAATTTCATATTTCAAGCCCTTTGGATGCACATGTTTTGTCCATAACAATGGAAAGGACTACTTGGGTAAGTTTGATGCAAGAAGTGATGAAGGTATATTTCTTGGCTACTCTCTGAATAGAAAATCTTACAGAATTTATAATAAAAGAACCAAGATGGTTGAAGAAAGTATTCATGTTATCTTTGATGAAAGATATGATGGTTTGCAGACTTGAATTTCAACAAGCATGAATCAGAAGAAGAAGCTGAAAACTCACTTGGTTTCAAGAAGGATTCAGAAGGACGCAAAAGCCATTTTCAAGACCTTGAAAATAAGTCTCAAGGCCTTGAAAATAAATATCAAAGCCTTGACAAGGTTGAACAGAAAGACATGAGTGATAAGGCCACTACTTCAAGACCAGAGAAGCAATATGGAGAACCTGAACCCTGGTCTCCAAGAATGAGATTCAAATATCTCTCATCTCATCCAGTTAACAACATCATCTCTGATCCATCTGTTGGGTTTTGAAGTAGGTAACGCAGCGGAATAACAAAATTTAATTCTACTTCAATGCCCACCACGGATCGTTAGGAAGAGACATCATAACATGATATGAGACATAGTATTGTGTACCTTTGAATTTGTGATATCACACGAAGAATGATGTCCTCGTCTCTACGGTTGATCCACGTCTAGAGGTGAGATCTAGATTCTTCCTTCAAAAAAGTGCTAGCTTGAACCCGGAGGAAGAGGGAAGAAGATCAAAGCAACAAAGGCACAAAGGGGAGGGGCGGCCTCCTCTTTGAGCCGACGGTAAGGGGGGGCGGACGGGGCTAGGGTTTCGGCCCTAGCTCTTGTCTTGCTCTCTCTCTTGTTCTCTCCCACTCTCTTTGTTATGTCTAATAACAATTAACATCAAGTGGGAAGAAAGTTAGAGCCTCCTTTATATACTCCAACAACTCCTTGTTGTTTCCATAAAGGAGTTTCCTAATTCTACATGAACTAGAATTATTCCCTTCCTTGCAAATTAGTCCTACTAAGTTTGCAAGGTGTTGCACAATGATCCTTCTATTAATTAATCAATATTAATTAATCCCAAATCTAGCTCTACTCTATTTGACGTGTGACCCCATAGGTTTCTACTTAGTTGGTAGTAAATATTGTAGGGTTTTGATTCATGGATCGCGCAACGGAAGCATAATCAAACAAACAACCATGCAAAACCCTCCAAGGATCACAAGTCTAGATGCATAACGATAGTGAAGGTAAGAAATCATAAACACACCTTTGGGTTCTCCTTGATGACTTCAAACGCGAATAGTGTCACGTTCTCTATAGTTGATCCACGCCTAGAGTTGTTCCTAGATCTCCAATCACCTTGGTGCTAGCCCGGATTGAAAGGAGGGTGAAGAAATCACGCAAAACGAGACACCAAAAGGGGTTCGGCACCCTTTGTGGCGTCGGGGACAAGGGGCGGCGGCAATAGGGGGCGGCGTCCCTCTTTGCTTGCTCTCTCTCTCCTTTGTTCTCTCCTACTCTTGTTATGTTCTCTCTAGAGCATAAAGTGTGTAGGGAAGGAAGGATGAGGGTCCTTTATATAGTCCAACAACTCCTTGTTAACTACCTAAAGGACTTATTCTAGTCCTACTAGAATTCAATTTAGTCCCTTCCTTGCAAATTAGTCCCTACTAAGTTTGCAAGGGTTTGCAAAGTGATCCTTCTAATTAATTAATCCAATTAATTAATTCCACAATCTAGTACAACTCTATATAGCGTGTGACCCCATAGGTTCTATCTAGTTGGTAGCAACTCTTTGCTAATATGGAGCGGTTTCTAGCAAAACATCCATTCTAGCCAACTAATAGAATAGTCATCTAGACAACCTTGTACAAGTAATTGTCTCATCCCTTTGCCTCCATATCCGGATTGGACACGAGACATACAAGTCACACTCGTATATCCAATCCCTAGTTCCTCGATCCATGGAATAGCCTTATTCGTGCAAATAACATCAATATCCCATATATTGATTTATTTGAGTCTGGCCAGACATTCTATAAGCACTATCCTCGAGTGGCCTTGGATATTTGCTCCCGTTATGTGGGAGGGGCAAATCCTCTCTACGTCCACTACGATCTCTAAGCTTGCTTCTCATTGTATCCAGTACACGCCTTTATAACTACCCAGTTACGGTGTAGCGTTTAACGCTACCAAGATCACAATGATCCACAACTAGAATATCTAGCGACTTCAAGTCTAAGGATGACAATACCATTGTACCCGAGAAGCACTTGTGACTCAACATAACGTGTATGTAGCCTTCTCGGTAATGGGTCAATCCAGTGCAACATTCCGTAATGCACACCTATGTGTTGGATCGTGATATCTCCATATCAATCCAACCCCATACTAGTCTATAGATGATTGTCCCATTTAATCATTATACTTGACTAGGGATATTTAAGATAAACAACACAATTGTAAATCTAAGGACTTCATTATATTAAATATCCAATAAATAATAAATGAATTTCTAGCCAATTACAAATTCATACTAAACTAGATTGCCTCTAGGGCATCTATTCCAACAGTCTCCCACTTGCACTAGAGCCAATCTGGCGCATCTCGTATGCCCATACTCCTAGTGTGCCCTTCATGCTTCCACTGCGTGAGAGGCTTTGTAAGCGGGTCTGACAGATTATCATCTGTAGGAATCTTGCATATCCGAACGTCTCCTCTATCGATAATATCTCGAATCAGATGGAACTTCCTGAGCACGTGCTTGGACTTCTGGTGCGACCTGGGTTCCTTTGATTGCGCGATCGCCCCAGTGTTGTCACAGAACAACTCTACTGGATCCGCAATGCTAGGGACCACACCAAGTTCAGAAACAAACTTTCTGATCCAAACAGCCTCCTTTGCTGCGCCATTTGCAGCAATGTACTCAGCCTCTGTTGTAGAATCAGCTACCGTCTCTTGCTTGGAACTTTTCCAGCTCACCGCTGCTCCATTCAGGCAAAACACATATCCCGACTGTGATCTAAAGTCATCTCTATCGGTTTGGAAGCTTGCATCAGTGTAACCCCTTACACGCAACTCTTCCTCTCCGCCAAACATCAAGAAAGCATCCTTAGTTCTTCTCAAGTACTTTAGGATGTTCTTGACAGCAATCCAGTGACTCTCACCCGGATTGGATTGGTATCTGCTTGTCATACTCAAGGCATATGACACATCTGGTCTAGTACATAACATGGCGTACATGATGGATCCTATGGCCGAGGCATAGGGAATCCTACTCATGCGTTCCTTCTCAATCTCATTGGAAGGACAACCACTCTTTGAAAGAGTGATTCCATGTGACATGGGCAAGAATCCTTTCTTGGAATCTTGCATGTTGAACCGTTTCAACACCTTGTCAATATATGTACTTTGACTTAGGCCTAGCAACCTCTTAGATCTATCTCTATAGATCTTTATACCGAGTATATAGGCTGCTTCCCCTAAGTCTTTCATTGAGAAACACTTTCCTAGCCAATCTTTCACAGATTGCAGCATGGGAATGTCGTTTCCAATGAGCAGTATGTCATCCACATACAAGACCAGAAAAGCTACAGAGCTCCCACTAACCTTCTTGTAGACACAAGACTCATCTTCGTTTCTGACGAAGCCAAACTCTTTGACCACTTCATCAAAACGTCGATTCCAACTCCTAGAAGCTTGCTTCAACCCATAAATGGATCGTTGCAGCTTACAGACTTTGTTGGCTTGCTTTGGATCCTCAAAACCCTCCGGCTGTATCATATACACGTCCTCGAGGAGATTCCCATAAAGGAATGCTGTTTTGACATCCATCTGCCAAATCTCATAGTAGTATGCTGCAATTGCAAGTAGGATTCGGATGGATTTGGTCATAGCGACTGGTGAAAAGGTTTCATCATAGTCAATACCATGAATCTGTCTGAATCCTTTAGCCACCAATCGGCCCTTATAGGTAATCACATTACCATCCATGTCGATCTTCTTCTTGAAGACCCACTTGCACCCTATGGGTCGCGCCCCATCAGGTGGTTCCACCAAAGTCCATACTTTGTTGGTATACATGGATTCCATCTCGGATCTCATGGCCTCAAGCCACTTCTGCGAGTCTGGGCCATTCATGGCCTCCTCATAGGTAGTAGGCTCATCATCTATGAGCATCGTGTCACCGGAATCAGTTACGAGAAGTCCATACCTCTCGGGTTCCTGGCGCACTCTACTAGATCTACGAAGCTCTTGTGTTACCCGAACAGGTGGATCCACAACTGTTTGTGATTCCTGTTCATGTTCCATAATCGGTTCAGTAATTTGTGGTTCTTGAACTTCTTCAAGTTCTACATTCCTCCCACTTGCTTCTTTAGAGACAAACTCTCTTTCTAGAAACACGCCGGTCCGAGCAACAAACACTTTGTTCTCGGTTGGATTGTAGAAGTAGTATCCCTTAGTTTCCTTAGGGTACCCCACAAATTTACACTTATCCGATTTAGGCCCTAGCTTGTCTGATTGTAAACGTTTTACATAGACATCGCAGCCCCAAATCTTCATGAACGACAGTGTGGGACGCCTCCCACTCCACATCTCATATGGTGTCTTCATGACTGATTTAGATGGAACACGGTTAATGGTAAAAGCTGCACTTAACAGAGCGTAGCCCCAAAACGATAATGGAAGATCGGTTTGACACATCATAGACCGAACCATATCCAATAGGGTTCGATTCCTCCTCTCGGACACGCCATTCCATTGTGGCGTTCCGGGTGGAGTGAGTTGGGACACGATCCCACACTCTCTAAGATAGTCGTCAAACTCTTGGCTCAAGTATTCTCCTCCACGATCCGATCGTAGAGCCTTGATACTTTTGCCAAGTTGCTTCTCTACTTCATTCTTGAATTCTTTGAACACTTCAAAGGATTCGGATTTTGCCCTCATAAGGTACACAAATCCATATCTACTGTAATCATCAGTAAACGTAATGAAGTAGACATAACCACCCCTGGCAGGCGTGGCAAATGGCCCACACACATCGGTATGTATGAGCGCCAATTGCTCACTAGTCCTCTCACCTTTCTTATTGAAAGGGGACTTTGTCATTTTTCCCAATAAACAAGCTTCACATGTCTCATATGATTCAAAATCAAATGAGTCTAGCAATCCATCCTTATGGAGTCTAGATACACGTTTCTCATTTATGTGGCCTAAACGACAATGCCATAAATAAGCAGGATTTAAATCATTTATTTTAATCCGCTTGGTATTAATGTTGTAGACAGGATTACTTAGATTAAGGACATAAAGTCCATTAAATAATTGCGCACTAAAATAGTGAATATTATTCAAATAAAAGGAACAACAATTGTTCTTTATTGAAATAATAAAACCTTCCTTGTCCAAACAAGAAATAGAAATAATGTTTCTGCTCATAGCAGGCACAAAATAGCAATTATTTAACTCTAAAACTAATCCTGAAGGCAGAGATAGCTCGCAAACGCCTATGGCCAATGCAGCAACCTTTGCTCCATTCCCAACGCGCAGATCTACCTCCCCTTTAGCCAATCTTTTACTTCTCTTTAGATCCTGCATATTTCGACAAATATGAGATCCACATCCAGTATCTAATACCCATGATGTAGAGACAGTTAAATTGACATCTACAACAAAAATACCTGGTGGTGGTGGAATCACTATTCCAAGCCGCTTGTCCTCCAAATATTTTGGGCAGTTCCTCTTCCAGTGTCCAGGTTGACTACAGTAGTGACATTCACCCTTAGTCACGACCTTGGCAATCCCACCAACAGGCTTAAGGGCTTGTTCCTTGGACTTAGCAACTGACTTGCCTTTGCCCTTGGAGGAAGAGGCAAACTTTTTACCCTTTCCTTTATGCACCATCATAATGGCCTTGCCCTTACCCTTGTTGATGCTCTGTTCAGCCGTCCTCAACATGTTGAGCAAATCTGGCAGTGGTTTAACGATCTCGTTCATGTTATAGTTCATAATGAACTGTCCATAACTTTCGGGCAACGATTGCAACACGAGATCCGTTGCCAACTCTTGGCCGACCGGGAACCCAAGCCGGGCGAGATTCTCCAAGTACCCGATCATTCGGAGTACATGGGGTCCCACCGGGTTCCCTTCTGCCAGATGACATTTGAACAGTGCCTTTGAGACCTCATACCTCTCTACCCTCGCCTGCTCTTGGAAGAGCTGCTTTAGATGTTCGATCATATCGACAGCATTCATGTTCTCGTGTTGCTTCTGAAGCTCAGAGGTCATGGTGCAAAGCATTAGGCAGGCCGCATCATTAGCATCATCAACATGCTTTTGATACGCCTTTAAGGCAGCAGGTGTCTGATTGTCTGGATCTTCTGGAACTTGCTCCTCTATTGCGTACAGCTTCTTCTCTTGCTTGAGAACAATTCTCAAGTTTCTGTACCAATCGAGAAAGTTGGTTCCTGAGAGCTTGTCCTTCTCAAGGACAGATCGTAGGGAATGTTGTGAACTCGATGAGTTGTTTGCCATTTGGAATTCTACAAAAGGAAAATACGCAAGTTTTAGTATTTGTGAATTTTTGACTATATTTAATAATGGCTAGTTTATTAAATATAGCTCCCACTATTTTTCTACGGATTAATAACCCTCAAGATATTAATGCGGAAAATATCCTTATATTTTCTAGTGGGCCAAGATCCATCTTTTTCATCTCCTTATGAGCTTGCTTTGGCAAGTCACCCATAATTCGATTACTTCTTAGGTAGGAACAATTCCAATTGCATCCCATATGCAACTCTTGGTTCAATCGGGCAAATAACTCCTTATTTATCCATCCACATGGATAATCCCAATTGATTGCCTCTAGGTTTCTTAATCAAATTAATAGCCTAGTTGTGTTCAACCTCTTATCTAAACAATTGCACATTGTTACGTGCCATCGCATTCCATCATTATGAACCAAGTCGCCATGCTTTGGCACGCACGAACTTGATAAATAATGATGATAATGAGTGTTTAAATAACGAGAAGGCAAGAACACAATATTTTAAAATTTGAGGGATTTTTCAATTCAATTTTAATTGTTTTGTTGATCAATATCAACTAATCTATCTATTTGAGTTTGGGCACAACTCCAAATAATAGATCCGGGTTGTCTAATTATCTTATTATCCTAATTGCATGCATCATCCATACACCAACCACACAAATAATAAGACAATAAATAAACAACCACAAAACAGAAATTAAACGTGATGTGGATATGGCCTTTTCTAGACTAAGATAATTCCAAGCCAATGGAATTATCTATGAACCCTAAACAAACACACATCTCCATGCGTCTTGATCTTTTGGTCCATCCTTCATAGTCATGTGGAATGCTCCATGCTCCATGCTCCATCTTTTGTGGCTTCTTTGGCTTTGGGCTTCTTTTCTTCAATCTTGGCTAACAATCTACTTTATCTAGCACTAGCTAATATCTATACTAAATAAAATAAATCTCACAAGTTGAGAAAAAAAATGGCACGCAGGCCATAAAACCCTAATTAATTATTACAATTAATTGATCGGCTCGCAGGCCGTAAAACCAAACCACAAAATTAAACATCCACATCAAACCACATCCTAAGGCCATATCCAATCACCATGCGATTTGCACATAAACAGTTAAAATCCAATTTTAACGCGCTTGGTCAATTTTAATTGATTTTAGGATTTCTAGGGTTAAAACGGTCCATGGGCCCAACAATCCAATTGCCCGGGCCCAAATAAGTGAACCATAAAGCCCTAGGGCCGGCCCGGCCCAAAACCCGCAAGCTAGGCCCGCGGGTTAGGGCCGCCCGGCCCCTTAGGGCGCCAAGCTTGGGCGGCAAGCAAGGGGGCGGCTCCCTAGGGGGCCGAACCTCCTTGTGGAGGTTGTTTCCAAAACAACCTCCTTGCTTGGAGCCCAAGTTTGGTTGTTTCCTTGTTGTGGGAGAACTCCTTCTTCCCCAAGGATGCCCAAACCCTAGATCTAAGATCCTAAAATTTCTCAAACTCACCAATTCATGCATCCAATGCAATAATTGGGTCTTGTTATGATTAATTCTTTGACAAATTGCATCCAATGCTTGATTTGTCTTGTTTTACGCGATAAACAACAAATTAAGGTGTAAAACAACAAGAATGTAACACATAAACTACGTTTATGCTCTATGACCTGTGGCTCTGATACCACTGTAGGGTTTTGATTCATGGATCGCGCAACGGAAGCATAATCAAACAAACAACCATGCAAAACCCTCCAAGGATCACAAGTCTAGATGCATAACGATAGTGAAGGTAAGAAATCATAAACACACCTTTGGGTTCTCCTTGATGACTTCAAACGCGAATAGTGTCACGTTCTCTATAGTTGATCCACGCCTAGAGTTGTTCCTAGATCTCCAATCACCTTGGTGCTAGCCCGGATTGAAAGGAGGGTGAAGAAATCACGCAAAACGAGACACCAAAAGGGGTTCGGCACCCTTTGTGGCGTCGGGGACAAGGGGCGGCGGCAATAGGGGGCGGCGTCCCTCTTTGCTTGCTCTCTCTCTCCTTTGTTCTCTCCTACTCTTGTTATGTTCTCTCTAGAGCATAAAGTGTGTAGGGAAGGAAGGAGGAGGGTCCTTTATATAGTCCAACAACTCCTTGTTAACTACCTAAAGGACTTATTCTAGTCCTACTAGAATTCAATTTAGTCCCTTCCTTGCAAATTAGTCCCTACTAAGTTTGCAAGGGTTTGCAAAGTGATCCTTCTAATTAATTAATCCAATTAATTAATTCCACAATCTAGTACAACTCTATATAGCGTGTGACCCCATAGGTTCTATCTAGTTGGTAGCAACTCTTTGCTAATATGGAGCGGTTTCTAGCAAAACATCCATTCTAGCCAACTAATAGAATAGTCATCTAGACAACCTTGTACAAGTAATTGTCTCATCCCTTTGCCTCCATATCCGGATTGGACACGAGACATACAAGTCACACTCGTATATCCAATCCCTAGTTCCTCGATCCATGGAATAGCCTTATTCGTGCAAATAACATCAATATCCCATATATTGATTTATTTGAGTCTGGCCAGACATTCTATAAGCACTATCCTCGAGTGGCCTTGGATATTTGCTCCCGTTATGTGGGAGGGGCAAATCCTCTCTACGTCCACTACGATCTCTAAGCTTGCTTCTCATTGTATCCAGTACACGCCTTTATAACTACCCAGTTACGGTGTAGCGTTTAACGCTACCAAGATCACAATGATCCACAACTAGAATATCTAGCGACTTCAAGTCTAAGGATGACAATACCATTGTACCCGAGAAGCACTTGTGACTCAACATAACGTGTATGTAGCCTTCTCGGTAATGGGTCAATCCAGTGCAACATTCCGTAATGCACACCTATGTGTTGGATCGTGATATCTCCATATCAATCCAACCCCATACTAGTCTATAGATGATTGTCCCATTTAATCATTATACTTGACTAGGGATATTTAAGATAAACAACACAATTGTAAATCTAAGGACTTCATTATATTAAATATCCAATAAATAATAAATGAATTTCTAGCCAATTACAAATTCATACTAAACTAGATTGCCTCTAGGGCATCTATTCCAACAAATATTACTAACATGGAGCGGTGTCTAGCAACACATCCATGCCACCCAACTAATAGAAATAGTCAGTGATCCCGACAAACCTCTTGTGCCCAATATCTTATATTGCACTTATCCCTTTGTCTCCATATCCGGATTGGACACGAGACATAAATAGTCACACTCGTATATCCAATCCATAGTTCCTCGATCCTGGGAATATGCTTATGCAAGCAGATAACATCAATATCTCCATATTGATTTATCTGAGTCTGGCCAGACATTCAATAAGCCTCATCCCTCGAGTGGCCGTGGATATTTACCCCCATTATGTGGGAGGGACAAATCCTATCTACATCACTACGATCTCTAAGCTTGCTTCCTATCACGCCCGATAGCCACCTTTATGATTACCCAGTTACGGTGTAACGTTTGATAACATCAAAGCGTAAGATTTCACAACTAGAGTATCTAGTGACTTCAAGTCCAAGGATTGCAATAATATTAGCACTACGAAAAGCGATTGTGACTTCACATAATCTAATGTATCCTTTTCGTCGTGGGTCAATCCAGTATGCCATTACTCCTAATGCATACCCATGTGTTGGATCGTGATATCTCCATATCAATCCAACCCCATACTAGTCTATAGATGATTGTCCCATTAATCATTATAATTGACTAGGGATATTTAAGAATATAACACCTTATATTCTAAGGACTTCATTCATGTTAGCATATCTCCATATCGATAACATAATGAATCGTAAATCCATATATTTGTCACAATTAATTGATTGCCTCTAGGGCACAATTCCAACAGTCTCCCACTTGCACTAGAGTCAATCTCTTGCATCATATGCCTATTGATCTAGCGAAGCCCTCCATGCCTTCACTGCATAGGGGCGTGGTAGGCGAGACATGTGCTGGTACTTTGCAAATATTCACATCTTCCTCTATCAACAATTTGATTGAGATTTGATATTCTGAGTAACTGCATCTCATGCTATAATTTACTCATGCCTCTATGTTAGAATCAATGACCGAATCTTGCCTGGAACCTTTCCAGCTCACAGTCGCTCCCACTAAGGCAAAACTCAAAACTTGACTTATAATCTGAAATCTTCTTTGTCAGATTTGAATTCGCATCACTGTAACCCCTTACAGCAAACTCTTCATATTATCTATTTATCAATAATTCATCCTTAGTGCTTCTCAAGTACTAAAGGATAATCTTGATATTTTATCCAGTGACTCTCACTTGGATATGACTAGTATCTTTGTGTCATGCTTATGACACGTCTAGCCTAGTACATCTCATGGCGTATTTCGTGAATCTAATTCATACGGTCCATTCCCAATCTAATTGGTAGGACAATTAGCCTTCCAAAGACTAATTCCATGTGACATGGGTAAGAATCAATATTCTTTTCACGTTGAATCATTTCAACACCTTTGTCAATTTGTGTACTATGACCTAAGCTATACAACCATCTTGATCTAGCTCAATAGATTTTCACAAGTTGCTTCGCTTAAGTCTACCATTAGAAAGTCAACTCCCTAGTCAATCTACGTAAGACTGCCAAGTAGGGGCAACATTCCCAATGATTAAGTATGTCTCCACATACAAGACCAGAAAAATAACTGTGCTCCCACTAACCTTCTTGTAGACACAAGTATCATCTTCAATTTTGATGGAACCAAACTCTTTGATTGCATCATTAATTTGAAGAGTCCAACTCCTAGAAGCTTGATTCAATCTATAAACAGATTGCTACAAGAAGGATACGAATGGATTTAAGCATCACAACAGGGAAACATTTCGTCGTAGTCTATACTATGAACTCACATGAAATCCTTACCCAACCAATTGTCCCTTAAAGGTAATCATATTACCATCCATGTTGGTTTCCTCATAACCCACTTGCACCTTTCAGGTGGTTCCACCAAAGTTCATACTTTGTTGGTATACATGGATTCCATTTTGTATCCCATGGCTTCTAGCCATTTCTGAGAGTATGGCTCACATGTGGCCATCTCATAGGTTGTAGGCTCATCTTGATGAGCAATATATCAGGGGTTATGAGAAATCCTTATTTCTCTAGTCCCTTGACATATCCTACCTGTCCTACGAGGTTCTTGTGTTATCTGAGTAGGTTGCTCCACAACACCTTGTGATCCTGCTCATGTTCCATCAAACGGATCAATGTTCTATTGTGGTTCTTGAACTTTTCAAGTTCTACTGTCCTCCCACTGTTTCTTTTAGAGACAATCTCTACCTAGAAAAACTGTGGTTCGAGAAACAAACAGTTTGTTCTCGATTAGGTTGTAGAAATAATATCCTTTTCAGGATATCCCACAAAACATTTATCCGACTTGGGTCCAAGTTTATTTGTAAACTCTTTTACATAAACCTCATAACCCAAATATCTATGAGTGACATACTAGGACACTTCCTAGTCCATATCTCATATGGTGTTTTTCATAATCCGCTTTTGATCGAACAAGGTTAAGGGCGAAATTTTCTGTAATTAGAACATAGCCCCTAAAAGTAAACTGGAAGTTCTGTTGACTCATCATGGTCCGAACCGTGTCCTACAAGGTTCGAACTCTCCTTTTAGACACGCCAAACCCATGTGGTGTGCTAGGTGGAGCGAGTTTTGGATCATATCCAATACTCCCATAGATTCTTGTCAAACTCTTGGCTCAAGTATTTTCTTCTATGATCCAATCGTAGAGTCTAAGTACTTTTGCCAAGTTGGTTCTCTACTTCATTCCTGAATACTTTGAACAATTCAAAGGATTCTGATTTGTTTCTTCATAAGATACACAAATCCATATTTCTCTGATCTTATCAGTAAATATGATGAAGTACTAAAACCATATTTAGTATTTGTGCTTAGCGGCCTTCATACATCAATATGTATGATTCCCAAAAGATCATATCTTTGCCTAATAAGTCTTACATGTCTCATATGATTCAATAATCAAATGAGTCCCAGAAATCCATCCTAATGGAGTTCTAGATATGTATCTCTTATTTATGGGGCCTAAACGATAATGCTAAAGATAAGTGAAGTTCATATCATTATATGCAAACCTCTAGGTATTAATGTTATAGATGAAATTATCATGATCATGGATATAGAATCCACTTAGACAAAATTGCATTACAATAATGCATACCATAATAAATGGAACAACATTTGTCCTTTTATTATGATAAGGAGCTTTCTTGTCCAAACAAGAAACTATGATAATGGTCCTACTCATAGCAGGGACATTATCCCTTTTGTCTAATTCATGAACAATTACTGAAAGGTAGAAATAATTCCCTACAGCTTTTCAGCAACCCTTTGCTTCATAGCCCCACGTGTAGGATTATTTCTTCCTTATTCAATTTTCTACTTCTCATGAGATCCACCACATTTCTATATAAGTGTGAGATCCTCATATAGCATCATATACTTATGATGATGAGATAGACATATTGACTTCTATAACAAAATTACCTAGTGTGGAATTCATAATTCCTTTATTATTTCCTTCCAGGTACTTTAGGCAGTTTCTCTTCCTCCATGCCACCTTTGGGATCTTTAAGGTAACTTGGTTTTAGCAACAAGCTTGCTTTATACCCATGAGTTCCACGCAAAACCTTTTTGCGTTTACGCATGCTGTTAACCATTAACATGTTTTCCTTTATCCCTTTATGAGTGCTTTGTATAGCGATTTTCAATCATATTGAGTAAATCACTTTTGAACAAACACTATAGTTGCATATAATGCAATTCTTGGTCCAATTGGGAGAATAACTATATATTCTTTATCTATCTTATATATAACTCCCAGTATCTAAGCTTTCAATCCTATTGAGATAGTTTAGTTCGCACTTCAACTCTTGCTTAAGCAGTCACACATTACTAACTTGTGTCGTCGCGTCATATCTCGATGAACTAAGTCGCCTTGCTTTGGCAAGCCCGAACTTATTCCATCTTGACCATGTCGAATGCTATGCAAGAGAGTGCAAAGTGGAGCAACACCTCAAGCCTTTCATGACAAGCTCGTATGATCATATCACATGCCTCCATATTTCTCATTTTGCTTCCAAAGCTCAGAGTCCATGGGAGCTTGTCATGAGACAAGTTACATCCAAAGAACCATTCTTTGATGTTCCTTCCATAATGCTTTAGTGTGTTTTGGTAGTTGGTGGGAAGAGAAATTTATGCTCTACAATGTACAACATATTTCCTTTACTTGAGAACAATTCTCAATTTTATACCAATCTAGAAAATAGGTTCCAGATATCTTGTCCATCTCATGGACATAAAGTCGCGTTTGTTTGTTTAATGCGATGGGTATTCAACACTTATAGGATTATGCAAAGCATTGTGACGTATAACTATATTCAACAAGGATTTAAATTATTAAATATAGCTCCCACTATTTTTCTCGGATTAATAGCCCTCACCATTAATGCGGAAAATATCTTATATATTTTCTAGTGGGTCCAAGATCCCTTTTTCACTTCTTCTTGAGCTTGCTTTGGCAAGTCACCCAAGAATTGGTTATTTAGGTAGGAACCATTCCAATTGCATCCCGTGCAACTCTTGGTCCAATTAGGTGAATAGCTCTCTATTCTTTATCCTTTAGATAACACCTAATTGTCATGCCTCTAAGCTCATCAATCCAATTGACTCTTGCCTAGTTGCGTTCAACCTCTTGTTTTCAACATACACGCATTACTAGCTTGCGTCGTCCGCAACACACCATGGAAAATTAAAATCGCCTTGCTTTGGCAAGCCTGAATTTTAATAGGCCATGATCATGAAGGGTGTTTTTGGCAAGAGAAGGCAAAACATAATATTTATTTGAGGTATTTATTTTAAGTTGTTTGGTTGATCTTATCAACATGGTATACTTATTTGGATTGGGCCATCCATAATAAAAGACCAACCTTGTTTATTGTTATCTTGTTAATGTTTTGCTAGCATCGCCATACACACAAAAATAATTAACAAGACATAAATAATAAACATCCACAAAAGAAAATAACGTGGCATGGATATGGCCCCTAGACTAAGATATTACCAAGCCAATGATAATATCTATATGCCCTAAAGTGACAAGCTCATCTCCATGTGCTCCACCATAGCTGCGCGTCTAGGGATGTCTTTTGGCTCCTTTGGTTCTCCGGTCTTCTTCTCCATGTTCTTGGCTATCAACTAAATATTTCTAATTCTAGCCTAACGTCTAGAATAAATAAATAACAAAAAGCCTCACATGTCGAGGATAAAAGAGACGACTCGCAGGCCGTAAAACCTAATTAATTATTACATTAATTTGATCAGCTCGCAGGCCGTAAACCAAACCACAAACCAATAAACATCCACAATCCTAGGCCATATCCATCCACCATGCAACAAAGCACATAATACAGTTAAAACCAATTTTTAACGTGCTTGTTCAATTTTAGTTGTTTTGGACATACTAGGGTTAATACGGTCCAAAAGATTTACCAAAGAATGGCCAAATCAACAAAGGAACCGCCACACTTGGCCCGGGCCGGCCGGCCCCTAGCCCACACAGCTAGGCCGTGTGCTAGGGTATGCCGGCCCCCTTTTTGTGCCGTGTGTTACTTGGGCGGCAAGGAGAGAGAGGGGCGGTCCCTACATGGGCCACACCTCCTCATGGAATTGTTTCCATAAACAATTCATGGAATTATTTCAATAAACAATATATGGAATTGTTTCCATAAACAATTCCTTCCTTGTTGGGTTGTTTCCAAAACACCCTTATGGTATTGTTTCCAAAATAATTCTTTCTTTGGTTCCCAAGTTTAGTTGTTTCCATAAACAACTTCTTACTTGTTGCCCAAGTTTAGTTGTTTCCAAAACAACTTCTTCCTTGTTGCCCAAGTTTAATTATTTCCATACTTGGAAAACCCCTTTTCCAAGCATGTGCCCAAACCCTAGATCTAGATCCAAAATCCACACATCTCATGTGATCAAACTCACTAATTTACACATCCAATGCTAAATTAGATATTGTTTATTGCATCTACTATGTCAATTACTTTCAGTTTTCGCGTAATAACAATAATACGGTGTATGAACTGAAATCGTAACACATAAAATCATGTTATGCTCTACGACCTGTGGCTCTGATACCACTGTTGGGTTTTGAAGTAGGTAACGCAGCGGAATAACAAAATTTAATTCTACTTCAATGCCCACCACGGATCGTCAGGAAGAGACATCATAACATGATAAGAGACATAGTATTGTGTACCTTTGAATTTGTGAGATCACACGAAGAATGATGTCCTCGTCTCTACGGTTGATCCACGTCTAGAGGTGAGATCTAGATTCTTCCTTCAAACAAGTGCTAGCTTGAACCCGGAGGAAGAGGGAAGAAGATCAAAGCAACAAAGGCACAAAGGGGAGGGGCGGCCTCCTCTTTGAGCCGACGGTAAGGGGGGGCGGACGGGGCTAGGGTTTCGGCTCTAGCTCTTGTCTTGCTCTCTCTCTTTTTCTCTCCCACTCTCTTTTTTATGTCTAATAACAATTAACATCAAGTGGGAAGAAAGCTAGAGCCTCCTTTATATACTCCAACAACTCCTTGTTGTTTCCATAAAGGAGTTTCCTAATTCTACATGAACTAGAATTATTCCCTTCCTTGCAAATTAGTCCTACTAAGTTTGCAAGGTGTTGCACAATGATCCTTCTATTAATTAATCAATATTAATTAATCCCAAATCTAGCTCTACTCTATTTGACGTGTGACCCCATAGGTTTCTACTTAGTTGGTAGTAAATCTTACTAACATGGAGCGGTGTCTAGCAACACATCCATGCCACCCAACTAATAGAAATAGTCAGTGATCCCGACAAACCTCTTGTGCCCAATATCTTATATTGCACTTATCCCTTTGTCTCCATATCCGGATTGGACACGAGACATAAATAGTCACACTCGTATATCCAATCCATAGTTCCTCGATCCTGGGAATATGCTTATGCAGGCAGATAACATCAATATCTCCATATTGATTTATCTGAGTCTGGTCAGACATTCAATAAGCCTCATCCCTCGAGTGGTCGTGGATATTTACCCCCATTATGTGGGAGGGACAAATCCTATCTACATCACTACGATCTCTAAGCTTGCTTCCTATCACGCCCGATAGCCACCTTTATGATTACCCAGTTACGGTGTAACGTTTGATAACATCAAAGCGTAATATTTCACAACTAGAGTATCTAGTGACTTCAAGTCCAAGGATTGCAGTAATATTAGCACTACGAAAAGCGATTGTGACTTCACATAATCTAATGTATCCTTTTCGTCGTGGGTCAATCCAGTATGCCATTACTCCTAATGCATACCCATGTGTTGGATCGTGATATCTCCATATCAATCCAACCCCATACTAGTCTATATATGATTGTCCCATTAATCATTATAATTGACTAGGGATATTTAAGAATATAACACCTTATATTCTAAGGACTTCATTCATGTTAGCATATCTCCATATCGATAACATAATGAATCGTAAATCCATATATTTGTCACAATTAATTGATTGCCTCTAGGGCACAATTCCAACACCATCCACTGGTAAAAAAACAAGATCTCAGTTGAAGAACCTTTGTACTTTTAATGCTTTTATTTCTCTTGTACAACCTAAGATTGTGAATGAAGCATTACAAGAAGCAGACTGGATTATTGCTATGCAAAGTGAACTCAATGAGTTTGAAAGAAACAAGGTGTGGAACCTAGTTCCTCCACCAACAAACCTGTCTGTCATTAGTACCAGATGGGTGTTCCGAAAAAAATTGGATGAAAATGGCAAAGTGATTAGAAACAAAGCAAGGTTAGTTTCTCAAGGTTACAACCAAGAAGAAGGTTTTGATTATGAGAAAAATTTTGCTCCTGTTGCGAGGTTAGAAGCAATTAGAATTTTACTTTCTTTTGCATTGTGCAAGAACATGAAACTATTTCAAATGGATGTCAAGTGAGAATTTTTGAATGATTACTTGCAAGAGGAAGTTTATGTTGCACAACCTCCAGGTTTTGAAAGTGATAAGTTTCCAGATCATGTTTACAAACTTGACAAAGCTCTTTATGGTTTGAAACAAGCTCCAAGAGCTTGGTATCAAAGATTGTCCAAGTTTTTGCTTGAAAATGATTTCAAAAAGAGGATTGGTAGACAAGACCCTTTTCATAAAAACTCAAGAGAAATATTTACTTGTAGTTCAGATTTATGTTGATGATATTCTATTTGGAGCTACTAATGATCTTCTATGCAAGGAATTCTCAAGTCTTATGAGCAGGGAATTTGAAATGAGCATGATGGGAGAGTTGATCTTCTTCCTTGGGCTTCAAGTACATTAGTTGAAGAAGGGCATCTTTCTAAATCATAGCAAGTACACTAGGGACTTTCTGAACAAGTACAATATGTATCAATCCAAAAAAATCAAGACTCATATGAGTTCTATATTGTCCTTAGATAAGGATGAATCTGGTAAGAGTGTTAATGTAAAAGAGTATAGAGATGCTGACTTTGCAGGTTACAAATTTGATAGGAAAAGCACTTCAGGAACTTGCCAATTCATTGGATCCTCCTTGATCAGTTGGCACTCCAAGAAACAAAACTCAGTTGCTCTATCAACAGCTGAAGTTGAATATATAGTTGCTGGAGCCTGTTGCTCACAAGTCTTATGGATTGCTCAGCAGTTGAGAGATCTTGGATTTGACTTCAGAAGTATACCTATCAAATGTGACAACACTAGTGTAATATCTATTACAAAGAATCCAGTTCAACATTCAAGAACCAAGCATATTGATGTAAGACACCATTTCATCAGAGATCATGCTAAGAAAGGTGATATTGTTCTTGAATTTGTTTATACTAACATGCAATTTTGCAGATATCTTCACTAAACCATTGGCAGATGAAAGATTTTCAGCTCTTAGACTGGAGTTGGGTATGCTAAATAAAGATGCATTGGTTTAGGGGGAGTACAATGTAAGGAAGATAAGTTATTTTGTGCTTTCAAATGTTTAAACTGATTTTCAAAGCCTTGAAAATCTTTTCAAATTTTTGATATTATTTTTCTCAATATTACAGCATTTCAAGATCTTGAAATTATTTTCAAAGCCTTGAAAATAAGTCTGATAACTGGTTAGTCAATAACTTGGATCATTCAGTATTGGGTGCTATCTTTGTAGATATTTGCTCAATATTGCCCCTACCTTTTTCAAAATTCTTTTTCAGCCAAATATAGTATTAAATTATTATTTCCAACGACCTCAAGAATTTGAATTTTCTCTGATCATTACAGATCTTTTGAGATCAGAGAGGTATTGTTTCCTTTTTAAACTCAAACTCTTTCAGTATTTATCTTCTTCTCTTCTCCTTCACTCCGTATCAACTCTATCTATCTCTATTCTTCTCCCAAACCCTAATGAGCCCAAGAAGAGCCTCTGACAGAATCAAGATGGCTGGAGGTTCAAAGTCTAGTACACAGAAGAAGAGAAAGACAGTTGAGGATGAAGTTCAAACAATCAGTGGGGACTCAAGCTCTAGGACTCCCACTGCAGAATTTGTTGAAGAACTTCCTCCACCAAAGAAGAAAACTAAGAAGGATGTGACACCATATTCAGATAAGAAGAAGAAGAAAGAGAAGGCTGTTGCAGAGAAGCAACCAGAAACACATATCTCAAGTTCCAAGAAGCTGAAGAAAAAGAAGAAGGCCTCTCAAGCTGAAAAGGGAAAAGAAAAGGTGACATTTGAAGAACTAGAAGACAATATGGAAAGAGGCTTGAAAATCTACTCAAATAAATCTGCTCCTGATGAATCTTGGTTCATCATAAACACACTTCCAAAGTTCAGTGGTTGGAAGGTTTTGCTTCTAGGCCTATTGCTTTCTCTAGCTTGATCAGTATGCCTATGTTGCTTGGAATGAATCTGAATTGCATTACAATTCTAAAGAAAAGGTCTTTGTGGTTGATGTTACACCCCCTTGAGCTAGCCTATCCAAGACTCACCAAGTTCTTCTATCTCAACATGAAGCAATTTAAGAACTCTCCATACTTAGTAATCAAGACTAGAGTTGCTGGTGTTAATATGGAGTTAGATCATGCTGAGTTTGCATCTGTTTTAGGCTGTCCTAAGAGGTATGACACTCAGAACCATCCTCCTAAAAGTGAAGTCTTGAAATCATCCAAAGCAGAACTCTTTCTACCTAAAATCCCTACCTCATCCAAACAGTTAACACACTCTGTCTTAAATGTTGAAGCCAAAGTTTTATTCACTATCTTGATGACACGAAATCTTACGTCGCAAGTGCATGGTCAAGTAATATAGGGTAATATTTCAACTCCGAGTTATCAATCCCACGAGGACCAGGTTGAGATTATTTAATTAGTTATTAGTCTAGAATACGGTACATGGAGGAAGAATTTGTGATTAACTAAGCTGTCACCCTCAAACAAGTGACTAATTTAAAATAACAACTAACTAATATTTTTGGGTTTTTATTTTTATGAAACAAATATGGAGAAAATAGGCATTCTCTCACCTAGGGCTGTTGATGATTTCCAGATTAGCTATGTAACACGTTAATCCTATTCTAGCTAAGCTGGGTAATACTACTGACAATCTCCTCTCAGTCTCATGTCGTTCTACGTCACGGTTTACTTGGTGTCCTTTTGGTCCACCTACATCTACTGCCTCGTTCTAGTAGGCTAACGACAGTGCCCGGAATGATGTCCTCTTAGACCACCACCACACGAACACCTCACTATCTCCTACCACATCTACCCACTAAGGCCAATCCTACACACTTCTCTTCTCAGTCTCAGTGATTAAGGATTGTTGTTCATATATCGTCACAACTAGGTCTAAGTCGGTCTCACGCACTCGCTAGCTAATTAACAAGTCCGGTTAATTACTCCATTCTTACCATGGATTAAGAACAGCATATGAACAATAACTAGAATAAAAGTTAACATTAAGTAAGATTACAATCTAAGAATAAACCCTAGGTTCATGAATATCAAATCCTAACATAGTCGTGTCAATAGACTACACTCGTTTAACTTCATGAAATTAAACTTCATCCAATAGATCAAAATCCAAAAGCATGAGACAAGTCTAAAATCCGGAAAACATATTTTCTACATAAACCCTAGGCTCTGTAGGGAAGCCTAGCAAAACGTCTAACTACTACTTGAAATCGTAACAACACAACAAAGTTTCTCCATACAAGTGATTAAAAGAGGGAAGAAGAGATCAAACGCTAGAAATCGTGAAGATTGGCGCGATCCGGGCTCTTCTCCTTGCTTGAGGTTGCTCCCAATGGAGTCTCCTTGCTCTCTTCCTTGATCGTGGCTCCCAATAAGCGTGAATGGTGATTATTTCCATCCCTAGGTCGTCCTTCCTTCATAACCCGCATAATTCTTCAGTAATTGCACAATAGCCCCCTGAAATCTGCTCCTGATTTCAGTAGGCCATATCTTCTTCGTCCAAACTCGGATTCAGCTCCGTGACCTATCGTTGGAAAGCTCTCGGAGTATGCTTTCATTTGGCATTGGTATCACACCAAAATTATTTGTTGAAATCCAGTTAAGATAGTGCAGGCTGGTCATCCAAGCTCCTCCAATTCGGCTTCTCTTGACTCCACTTGAGCTCTTGTTGTTTCCGAAGTTCGTTCCATGCCTCCTATCAATCGATTAGCATCCGTTCCTGCCAAAAAACAGCATGAACAAACATACCAAGCGATTATATTTGACAAATAACAATGAAATATGCATAGAAAATGCCCGGACTAACAATATAGCACATGGAAAGCAACAAGTGATAAATGACCTTTATTCTCTAACTTTGGGCTCAAATCTCTCATGATAATGTGGTAAAATGGAGGTAATATATAGCTCCTAAAAGGTGCTATCAAATTCCCCCACTCTACCTTCTTGCTCGTCCCGAGCAACACTTGCTTTCGAGATTCACATATATCTTTACTTTTCCTTAGACACAACGACTCAAACGCTGGATTATGCAATCTACACGACTTTAAACAATGCAACTCGATAAACAATGCAATCAAGTAAAGAACATATATATTTATTTTTTTTTGGTTGGAGATTGGGCAATCTCGAAGAACAAACCGGCATGTCATAAGGCTCTCATATCCCCTAAAAGACTCTAAACTTTGGTGATCGGTAGAACTTGCGGCCAGGTTCATCAGACAGAAAGGACACGGACACTCAATAAGTTGCTTCCGCACACTCATCAAATGTATCCCTAGCACCTATCATCCGAGCTATTTATCCACGGGTTTCAATTGTTGACGGCTTATGACGGGTAGGATAGGATATTTAAAAGCGCGGTCCTAGACGTCATGATATAACTCACAAAAACCCATTCTCACACTCCCTCACCAAAATCCAAGGAACCCCACCGAATGTAACTACTCCTGCCCTCATTCCCTCAATCTTGGTGCAACGCCGTTCTCGCGGCCACAAATGTGAAGAAGTGATCTCGAACAATAACTAATCTCCTCGTTCTTCGTGAATTCCAGCTTGTTCCTTTATTCCCTTTCATTTTCAATTTCTATTTTTCTTTCTCTTTTTATTTTCATTTCCATTTTCACACAAATAATACATGGAGCCACCAATAATGATAGTAATATCCGAGAAGATCAAATATCAAAATAGATACGTGGGGGTGGAATGTGTCAAATCAATGATGTAATCAAATATATATCGACACCCCCACACTCTATGTAAACCATATCACGAACCCGGTAGTCAATGTGACACGTGCTAAATCCAACCAATCCTCCTCATCACCTAAGATGTAGAAACTGTACTGAAGCACAAGCACGACCTCCTATAAGATAAACCAGCCCAACCCATATCGTGCGGAAAGAATGTCACGCGCTACGACACTCCACCTGTGAACGTGGTGTAAGGACACGAATCACCGCCACACCAAAGTGTGTTGCAATCTCTAACTCACCCTCACATCCCCTCAAAAGATGACATGGAAGAAGATCCACGTAAGATGTATAATATCAGCTCACCCTCAACGAACCTCCCTAACTCGACTCCCTCTATCATGACGCATAGGAAGGGACCATTCTAACTAGTGATGAAAGTCACAAGGAATAGCTTCCTAGACTAGATGTAGTGAATAAAACGGGTAAATGGATCAAATTGGGGTAACTAGTGGACCTAGGCGATGGAGACGGGACGTGAGGTCCCCATGAAATCATTCGCACAGCTGTTTCGTTGCCACTACGAGGAGGGTTGACGACTACCTAAGTGACGGTGGTGTAACGCTAGTAGGATAACTAGTTTGAGAGAAAGCTACTCACAATTCTCGAGTGCATTAACCCTATAGCCTTCCTACTCCAGATTCTCGCGTCTACCTCACCTCAGATCTTCCTACTCCTAAGGAATTTCTATCATTGAGCCCTCTCCACGCTTACTCTCTTCAATTGCCCTTTCTAAAAAAAATCAATTTTAGGGTGTTCTTTTTTTTTTTTTTTTTTTTTTTTTATTTTTTTTTTCAACACTATATGTAACTGGCCAACTCGACTAACCAACAAAGTATCGTAGGTGGACTCAATAAATAAAAGTACAACAATATATACAATGCAAATATTTAAAAGTGCACATGCAAAACTAACCAACTCGACATCTACATGCAAACTCGACTCACTAAACTACATGTAACAAGGCTATGAAAGTTAAGGAAAACAAAGGTATGTGAAACCCCCCCATACACTTGAGATAATTATTGTCCTCAATGAATTTAGACTGTCCCCGCAATGACATGATCTCAAAGTGTAAGGATTCAAAAAAGACAAGTGTTGCATGACACTTTGCGTAAAATGAATCATATCGTCTAGAGAGATTATTTAAAGCGGGAGAGAACATGGTACCTATGATCCCGGAGTACCATTCTTAAGGGATTGGTTTTGCGAAAATTGGTCAAGAAAGGACCGAATCGGTCGACCAAATTTTCCGAAAACTCGAGCAAGTTGAAGCAAGCATAGCCTTGATGTGTTCCTCGGTGTTCCCGTCTTAAGTTCCTCTTTGAGATTTGGCCGAATCCCCCTCCAAATCAACGAATTGGAAGATTTAAGTTCTTGTAGCTCTTGCTCTTTGAATTCCTCCACACTCAATCCGCTCACTATCTCAAAAGCTTAAGAGTTAATCTTGTAAATTTTGCGATTTGGATGCGTTTTGGGTTTGGGGTGTGTTGGTGTTCTTGAGGGTTTGGAGAGGAAGAAGATGAAGAAAAGGAGTGTTTGATCCAAATTGTGGTGTTAGGGGACTTTTTGGTTGGTTCTTGGCTTTAAAAATCCTCCAAAATATCAAAATAACCCCCAAAAAGTATAAAAAAACCCCAAAAAGTGAGCTGTCCGGCTGATTTCGGCCCCCATTTCGGCCCGAAATGGAGCTCAAAATCAATGGACTTCGGCCCCCATTTCGACCTGCAATAAGGCCCGAAATCACTGGGAAAAAACCAAGCATAACCCTTGTTTTATTTCGGGCCCAAATAGGTTGATTTCGGACCGAAATGGGTGCCGAAATCACTGGAGTAGACCACCTTGTTTTTGCTCTAGTTTCTTCGTCCGATCTCCGATTCGTACGATTCTTTCACCGATGGACTCCATATTCGAAGAGAAATCCATCTTTGACTAGAAAATTCCCAAACCAAGAAATTTTCCATTTCTTCTCAATTTGTCTCTCTTGTGCAAATAATCTCGCCTCCAAAGCTCTTGAACTCTATTTTCACTCCGGATTCCGATGCGTGCAACCCCGATACTCCAAATCGCTACCATGATCATCATGACTAATTGGAAACTCCTCGACCCGGGGTAGCTTATTTATCAAGCTCAATGCTCCCGGTTAGCTAGTTGTTCCTCGTTTTGCGTGCGAAATCGTGCACATGCATCAAGAATGGGAATCCGGAGAGTTCTTCGGTACCTGTGTCCTGTAAACTCATAGAAAAATTAAGACAACTCTCTATCACCCCTTGCAATCAAATATGGATAAATCAAAAACAAAAACGAAACAAAATATCAAACTCTACTCTACATTGGGTTGCCTCCCAAGAAGCGCTTGTAATTTAAGGTCGACGACCCGACCTGGTTACCTCAACCGTCTAGGATAGTGAAGGATGCTTAACTCTCCACTTATTCTTCTTCCAACATCTCTTTTCGTGAACTTCACGTGCACCCCTGTGTTGTGCAGATGGTGGAGAAGTGTAGAAGTTGACTCTTTTCTTCTTGCATTTTTTATTTTTTATCAACTTCCACGAAGTACTATTGGGCTCAAATGAATCTCTGGCCATAAATTCTCCCCAGTAGTACCTCTTTGGTTCTTTATGCTCGTCAATCAACACATGCAGTTCACTCACACCCCCACACTTGCTGATTTCCAAATCCTCAATAGCAAAAATCACAAGTGTTTCATGAGCTTCATCGTTAGCACCCCACAAGCTCCCAATGCAGGGGTCATCCAAATCGTCCTCTGGTGGTGATGATGATGGAGGCTCAAATTTAGGCTCAACGTCATGTGGAAAGGGATCCTCTTGTGGCACTTGGATACCTGATTCCCCTGATGCTGACAGTTTCTCTGCTCGTTTCGTTAACCTCTTCATCATCTCCCTCACGTATTCCATACATGTGGCTGAATCCTCTTGTGAAAATTGTGTAGCAACACACAAGAACTTGACGCACACTTGGATATACTCCATAATACTGCGCCGTTCTGCCATATCTGCTGACGAGTCTTCTTGGTGCTGATGAAGTTGGGGTGGGTCAAAAATGCACGCGTCTTCATACTTGTGATCCTTCTTGCATTTATAGCACCATATTACTGAGCAGTCATTCGTGTGCCAAATTCTGCATCTAGCACAATAGTAGGGGTAATCAGAGATCCCCTCATAATCTTCCTCGCTCGACATGCTCATTATGTCTCCTGCTTCCTGTGTTCCTGCAAAAAAAACAAACTCACAAGAAACCTGTAAAGCACAGATATAGAAAAAAAAATTAAACAAAACTAAAATAAAATAGATACTCTAAACTAACTCCTTTCTAAATAATCTACCGCTCTCCCCGGCAGCGGCGACAAAAACTTGACGCGAATTCTTACGTGTATGCACAAGTGCACAGTCAGGTAATATAGGGTAATATTTCAACCCCGAGTTATCGATCCCACGAGGACAAGCTTGAGATTATTTAATTAGTTATTAGTCTAGAATACGGTACATGGAGGAAGAATTTGTGATTAACTAATCTGTCACCCTCAAACAAGTGACCGAATTTAAAATAACAACTAACTAATATTTTTGGGTTTTTATTTTTATAAAACAAATATGGAGAAACTAGGCATTCTCTAGATCACCTAGGGCTGTAGACTATTTCCGGATTAGCTATGTAACACGTTAATCCTATTCTAGTTAAGCCGGGTAATAGTACTGACAATCTCCTCTCGGTCTCATGTCGTTCTACGTCACGGTTTACTTGGTGTCCTGTCGGTCCACCTACTTCTACCGCTCCGTTCTAGTAGGCTAACCACAGTGCCCAGAATGATATCCTCTCAGACCACCACCACACGAACACCTCACTATCTCCTACCGAATCTACCAACTAAGGCCAATCCTACACACTTCTCTTATCAGTATCAGTGATTAAGGATTGTTGTTCATATCTTATCACAACTAGGTCTAAGTCGCTCTCACACACTCACTAGCTACTTAACAGGTCCGGTTAATTACTCCATTCTTGCCAGGGATTAAGAACAACATATGAACAATAACTAGAATAAAAATTAACATTAAGCAAGATTACAATCTAAGAATAAACCCTAGGTTCATGAATATCAATTCCTAATATAGTCGTGTCAATAGACTACACTCGTTAACAACTTCATGAAATTAAATTTCACCCAAAAGATCAAAATCTAAAAGCATGAGACAAGTCTAAAATCCGGAAAACTTATTGTCTACATAAACCCTAGGCTCTCTAGAGAATCCTAGCAAAACGTCTAACTACTACTTGAAATCGTAGCAACACAACAAAGTTTCTCCATACAAGTGATTAAAAGAGGGAAGAAGAGATCAAACGCTAGAAATCGTGAAGATTGGAGTCTCCTTGCTATCCTCCTTGATCGTGGCTCCCAATAAGCGTGAATGGTGATTATTTCCGTCCCTAGGTCGTCCTTCCTTCATAACCCGCAGAAGTCTTCAGTAATTGCACAATAGCCCCCTGAAATATGCTCCTGACTTCAATAGGCCATATCTTCTTCGTACAAACTCAGATTTAGCTCCGTCACCTATATATGGAAAGCTCTCGGAGTATACTTTCATTTGGAATTGGTCTCATTCCAAAATTATTTGCAGAAATCCAGCTAAGATCAAAATAGTGCAGACTCGTCATCCAAGCTCCTCCAATTCGTCTTCTCTTGACTCCACTTGAGCTCTTGTTGTTTCCGAAGTTCGTTCCATGCCTCCTATCAATCGATTAGCATCGGTTCCTGCCAAAACAACATGAACAAACATACCAAGCGATTATATTTGACAAATAACAATGAAATTTCCATAGAAAACGCCCGGACTAACAATATAGCACATGGAAAGAAACAAGTGATAAAAAGACCATTATTCTCTAACTTTAGGCTCAAATATCTCATGATAATGTGGTAAAATGGAGGTAATAGATAGCTCCTAAAAGTTGCTATCACTTGATGAGGTGCATCTTTCCACGGGAACATTCCAAGGAGTTGATTACTGAGAGGGTGCTCTACATTATGTATATGATTATGCATGGATATGATATTGACCTTCAAAAGCTTGTAATGGAACACATGCTTTTTAGCCAAACAGATCAGAGAAAGAATCCTTTACCTTATGCAAAATTGCTCACACTTTTCTTCCAACACCTTGAGATTCCTACTGCTGGTGAATAGCCTATCACTTATGGGTTTGTTTTACTCAATGAGAAAGTTGTTGAGAAGATTGGAGTGGTGAAGACAAAGGAAAAAGCTTGGAAGCTGTATTTTTATTTAACATCAGAAGAGTTGGGTGCAAAGAAGTTTCTTAAGCCCAAGACCTTGACTCCTACTTCAAGCCAGGCGTCACAGCCTCCAAATTTGTCCTTAATTGTTAATAGACTTGAAATTTTAGAGGGGGAAACTGGTGAAATCAAAGAGAATCATCATGGGTTTGAGACTGATCTCAAGCAGGTGAAGTTCATGGTTGAGACCATCTTCAGAATCATGACTGTGTTTGATTTCCCTGAGGATGAAGAAGGTATTAAGAAGGATGAATCTGACAAGAACTTGCAAAGTGAACACTCAAATCAGGAAGAGGCTGCTCAAGACAAGCACAAAGGTAAATAGGTGATAGATGCTCAAGATGCTCAAGAGGGAGATGAAGTAGACAGTCCTGATTCAGATGTATTACTGATAAACCTCAAGAAGAAGAAGAAATCTCCATAGCCAACAGATCAGACTGAAGAAGTGATTGCTGGGGTGAATAAAGAGGCTACATAGGAACAGGACAATGATGAAGACAGTGAGGAAGAAGAGGGAGATCATGATGAAGATGGAGACCCAACCTCAAAATCTTGCCTATTCTTTCTTTCCCATTATCTTTTTAAGTTTATTTTAAAAAATTTCCAAAGACACTGATCCAACATCTTCTCATTCTTTTTGATGAAAGTCAAAAATGGGGAGAAATTCGTAGGTTTTTATTTCTGTTTAAGTGACCTATCTTTTGGTCAGTAGGACTATCTGCAACTTATTTGTTTTATGCTTAAGTTTATTATTAAATAAGTTGGATCTTTTGGAACTTATGTGTTACTACTATTTGTGCTGTATGCTAATCAGTATTTTTTGCAGAAACTAAGGCTCAAACATATTAAGGTTTTGTCTTTCATCAAAGGGGAGATTGTAAGTTTACAAGTTTCATGGACTTTAAATACAAAGCTATTTCAAGGCCTTGAAACAGAATTCAAAGCCTTGAAACTGTCTGACATGTATGCATATTCTAAGAGGGAGTTTTTCTGAACTCTTCCAATCCGATTCTACCTCTCTCACCCCTATGCTTGATTTGTTACTATTTGATGATGAAAGACAAACTGTTTTGAGATATCTAACACCATTTAATCCATCTGTTTGACTCAGTTTTGCAGGGAAATATTATTTCCTATGTTTGCAAGATTGGTTTCCTAATCTGGTTTTTGCAGGAAAGGAAACATTAAGAGAAGATGATTCTGTGATCAATCAGATACTCATGACAGCTTCTCAATTTCTTTAAAGACAAGATCACAACAATATATTTGAAGATCATGATCAACTATCCGTTGGATAAGCCTGTTAAGGGAGTCAAAGTTGTTGCCTACAAAACATGAAGTTTGTTGCTGAAAATCTGGGAAGATTTGCATAGCTTCTGATCAGTATAAATAGAGCTCTCTTTTGAAGCAACAAGTAGAATACTCAATGGGAAAAAATAGAGACACATTTCTGGATTGACAAGCATCAAATAAGTTCATCTCTCTCACAATCCATCTCACAGAAGATTACTGCATTCTTCATTGCAGTTTTACACTTCCTGTGTTCTTCTGACTTGTACTCAATCTGTAGATCATTCTTATATTACTTCTATCTCTAATTCTCAAGAATTTTTCAAAGTGAACAATAGAGAATTCTTAGTTAATCAGTTTGCTAGAGCAGGTACTAGATAGGTTAGTGAGAACCACAAGCTGTAACAGAGTACGGCATATCTCTGTGCTTGAGATCTAGGGCTTAGCTTTTGATTAATAAGAATTGTTTTAAAAATCCTGCAGGGAGAAGATCCCTGAGGTAGAGACGTAGGTCCAAGTAAACTGAACTCTATAAATTATGTGTCTCTTGCATTTACAGTTGTAGATAGTGCTTTCTGAGCTGCCAGATCTTGGCCACATGGCAACCATCCAGCACACCATATTGTGCTCCACACACACTGGATCACCAGCCGAGTTAATCCATGTGGGGGCTGCGAGACAGGGCCCTCGCATACCACTGCACGGGACTTGTAGGGACTTAGTGGTTTTGGAGGCTAGAGTAAGTCCTGTCGCGTGCGAGCCAAGCCCGCGCGCGACCTTTAGTAACTGCTTTTGAGAGATTTATGGCACGAGCTCCATAAACCCGGTCAATCCGGTCAAACCCGGTCAACCCCATAACGGTTCCGGTATTCGCACATAACGTGCTGTAACGGTCCCTATATATGAGGACGAACGTGCCGTTGTGGTTAAGCTAATTAAGCCGCCATTGATGGGCGCATTAACCACACTGCAACGGTCATATTCTCCGTTATATATAGGACGTTAACCTTTCCATACAAAGGAGAACACACTAGCCATACGCGGAAGCTCTGCCAAACCTCTGTCTCTCTCTCAGACATTACTACTGCCTTACGCTCTCCCTACACACAACCCGACTCTTTCTGTGCTATCTCTGATCCTCTACATACGGTGTACACAGAGGTCTCCCCGCCGGAATCTCTTGTGCACATTTTGGTGAACCCGACGTGAACTTACCAGCAAAAACCAACCATGTCTCAGGAGGATGATGTTAGTAACAGATCGCCTTCCACCGAAGCCGCCTCAGGAGAGGAGGCCCGCCGCACTCCTACGACCACCGGTGACGCCCCGACGCTAGAGACCTTAGATGCTACCATCCAAAGTCAGGGAAAAGCTCTCAAAGCTCAATCTGCGCAGCTAGAACGGATCATGGCTGTCCTGGGGACTCTTGCGCCAAACCCTTCACCAGCCACCGCTGTTTCTCCGGGAGGAGGAGCCCCTACCGCTCCAGGACTGGGAGCGTCAACCACGCCTCCCAACCCTAATCTGCAGACTCCACCGGCGACTACGCAGCTACCTTCAATTCAAGGGTCAACAGCTCAAATGTTGCCTCTCACTGCTCATACTCCTCAGCCTCCAGCTCTGGTACCTAACCCGGCTTCGCAGATCCCTTGCCTCCTCCAACGGCAATCTGGGGCAATGCGAACGGCCAATATGTACCCAACCCTCCGGCAGCATACGTTTCGCCTCCGCCTGCGGCAACCCCTCCTCCTGTTACCGAGGGAAGCATTCCAGAATGTATGACGTCCCTGCAGAAGCGCATGGACACTATTCTGGCTCATAAATCATTCGGGGATACCATCATCCTGAAGCTAGACAACGATCCACCCATCCCGCGAGAGATCTATCTCATGCCTAACCCGGTGGGGTACAAGGCTCCTAAGTGGGACAAGTTCGAAGATGTCAATGGAAACGCTCATGAACATGTCATGCATTTCATCGATGTCATGGGGCCATATGGAGCTAATCCCAAATTGCTAATGCGAGAGTTCCCAAAATCCTTGGGGAACGTAGCGTACAAATGGTACCGGACGTTGGAAGCTGGGTCCGTGAAGACTTGGGACGACATGGTCCAAAAGTTCTACACCAAGTTCTTCCAGATGGAAGAAAAGGTGACAATGATCCACCTCTCGCGGATGTATCAGAAGCGCGAGGAGGACGGGATAACTTTTATCAAGAAGTTCAGGGCGAAGTCCTTGGAATGCAAAGATCCGATGCTCAAAAGTCGGCTCGTAGAGATATGCCTCCAGTGCATGCGAGATGAATACAAAGGTATGCTCATAAACCTACAAACACCTACGTTTTCAAAGCTAGTCGAATGCACGAAGAACATCGAGCCTATAGTGGAGAGGCAGAAAAAGAAAAACGCTCCGGAGCGATCTTCGAGCGGTACTACCTACAAGATCGGGAGATTCAGTTACAAGAGGGGACGCGAAGCTGAGGTCAATATAGTTTCACCCCAGAAGCAGGCGAAGATTGTGAACTTCGATGCACCACCTCTGCCATGTTCGGTGGAAGAAGCAAGTGACCTCTGCAGGCAGTGGCGCAAGGACGGTGTCCTACCGCCGCTCGAGAAGGCACCCTCCAAGGAGATGGTGAGGGACCCGAAGTGGTGCGAGTACCACGGCAAGGTCATGCACCCCACAGCGGACTGTAAGAAACTCAGGATTGTATTTAGCCAAAAGATGAAGAATGGCGAGCTGATCATCAGCAATCACAGGAAGGATGTGCGCAACAATCCACTTCCTGCCCATGCGGAGCAAGACTCGAAAGGTAAAGAGGTCGCCATGATCTCGATTGTGGATCTGGAAGAGGTCGCAGAGGATGGTCTACCCATCATTGCCGAAGTCCATGATGCTGAGGACTATAGCGTAGACACGGAAGACGAACGTGCCGACCGGATGAAGGGGTCGCATGGTTTTAGCAGATTCTTCGACGAGATGAATTTCTCAGAGAAGTGCTGGACAGAAATGGCGAAAGAAATCTTGAGGATAGCAGAGGACTACGAGGAGGATCTTGTAGTCTCCAATGGGAACGTCATCCGGGCGTCTCGCCCTACAGAAAAGATTATGACCTTTTCCGCCAGCGACAAAAAGACAGATGCGAGCCACCAGAGGCCTCTGTATGTGACGGCCATCATCAATGGCGTCGAGTTCAAAAGAGCATTCGTCGATGGAGGAGCAGCGGTCAACGTCGTTTCGCTCCACACACTGAAGCTAGCAGGGATCCCCGAGTACAAGATTGTTAGGCGTCCATCTCCGCTGATGGGATTTGGAAGCGACTCCAGAATGACGATAGGATGGATCCGCCTGGGCGTCCAGATCGGCAAAATCAAGTGCTCAGCAAAGTTCTATGTCATAGATGCGAACACCACGTATCACATGATAATAGGTCGAGCCTGGATTCATCGCTTCGACGCGGTCCCTTCAACAACTCACCAAGTCATGAAAGCTATCTGGAACGATAGAATAGTCGAGATACCGGCTCCAACAAATCCATTCAACCTGGATGAAGCACATCTCAGCGAGGCGGTGTGGTTCACCGAGATGGCGGACGAACAAACATCGGGACCATTCAACCCTACTCCTTTACCCCTATGGGAAGATATCAAGGATCAGTCGCCTGCGGGAGTGATGGTGACAAGGGAAGATGCCAAAGAAAAGCCCCCCACGCGGGAAGAGGCGCCGCGGATCGCCTACCAGCGAAAGAACGTGTATACTCTGAAGAGAATAGCAAAGCATGACCCCGAAGGCAAGGAGATAGAGAGTTTCTACGCCAACGGGAAGAAGTGCTATCGCATATGAAGGTGCGCGGGGATGTCCTCACGCGGGCATGGGGATATCCCTGAGCAAATCAACCAAATCGAGCAGGTTATGGTAACAGAAAAACCAATGCAGAGCACTCCAGACGAGAACCTCATGGAAGCACCCGAATGCATGGAAGACAAACCCAGACCGCAAAAGCAGGAGCTAAAGGAAGTATTCCTAAGCCCGAACGAAGAAAAGAGAAGGCTAGTCTTTCTCAGTGCGGATCTCACAAGCGAGGAGGAGAAAGGACTGCTACAGCTCCTAACTGAATACAAGGATGTGTTCGCGTGGGAGTATGATGAGATGCCCGGTCTGGACACAAGTATCACTATGCACCGTTTAGACATCATTCCGGGGTCTAAGCCGGTAAAGCAGAGCACAAGAAGCTTCAGGCCGGAGCTTAACGTGAAGATCAAACAAGAGATTGTCAAACTCCTGGACGCCAAATTCATAGAGCCGAATCATCATCCCACATGGCTGGCCAATATTGTGCCAGTGGTAAAGAAGAACGGACAGCTTCGCATCTGCGTGGATTTCCGGGATCTCAATCGTTTCTGCCCAAAAGACGATTTTCCGCTCCCCAACATTGATCTGCTTATTGATTCGACAGCGGGTCATGGCATGTTCAGTTTCATGGACGGCTTCAGCGGGTACAACCAGATCAAGATGGACCCAGAAGATGCGCGGAAAACTGCATTTATCACTCCAGTGGGGGTATTCAACAACACAGTGATGCCGTTCGGTCTCAAAAACGCGGGTGCAACCTATCAGCGGGCCATGATGGCCCTGTTGCTGCATCCTCTTCTGGAGCCACATCCTCCTCCTTAGCTTGAGGAGCCATCTCTTCGGGAAGCACATCTTCCTCTTCAACTGGACGCACTAAGTTGTCAACATGCTGTTCTTCGAGGCTTCTCTGCCTCACACGCTCGAGCTCCTCCTCTTCTCGCTGTCTTCTCCTTTCAGCAGCTTCCGCAGCTGTCTTCCTAGACTCGGCGAGAACGTCCTCGCTTATGGGTTCGTCAGAAATGCCACCATTCCTCTTCTGCCTCTTGGCCAAAAGGCCACTGATGGTCTCATCATCATCATCATCTGCGAAGAAATGATTGGTTCAAAATCAAGTTGCAAAAGAGTTACGATAATGAGAAGGGAAGCGTGATGGAGATACCTCCTGATTCTTCCTCATGTATCACATTTGCTCTTTCTTCTTCATCACCTTCTCTTGGACCCCGCCTCTCCTCTTCTTCCTCCTGGCCGAATGGAACGAAGGTCTCTACTGCGAGCTCCTTCCGCGCTTTACTAGGCATGCGACCCTTGCCTTTGTCCTTGACAGAAAGGGACCTCGCTGGAGGGGAAGTTGGAGCTCTTCTAGGGGAAGAAATTGTAATTCCCTTTTGCTTGGGTCTCTTTGCTCTCGGCGCGGCAGTCGCTGGAGGAGATGGATCATCTCTGGGTGGAGATGAGGCCGGAGCATTGTCTATCAGCGAGTCAGCAAAAGCATTCATGATCGCGCGAATCCTGGTTTCGACCTCAGGATCCATCCTCGAAGCTAGCAGGAACGTCTGTCCTTGTCTTCTGGTGGTAACAATGGTGTTAACCAGCGACTTGGAACGATCACCAGATGCGAACCTCCGCACATGGCACTACAGCAAGCAGTAAAGATGTCAATAGGCGAAAATAAAGAAGCTCAGCGCATGCAAAGGAAGTTGCTTACCTTAGCAAAAGTATCGCTATATCTGATGACATGCGAGTCGCCTTTCCTAACTGCGGCGATCTTTTCATCCAGAATGATGGCAGGGCACAAATGGTTCTCATGATCCAACAATGAGTAGCAACCATATTCAGACTCGTCCAGACTGCAATTGGGACGAAACGGAAAAGAGTTTCTTTTGATCAAAGGAGCTCTGCTTGGCTGGGGGGCCGACTGCGTCTCAAATCTCGTCTGCTGGGCGTTCCAGTATGCGAGCCAGTTTTTGGAAAAAGCACCCTCACGATTACCTGCAGGCTGCTCAAAGGGAAGATTGTTCTTGAACAGTGTTTTGCACTCCTTTGTCAACAAACGCTTATAGCAGCCTCTGATAATAGACTGTGGCCAGATCGATGGTGCCACTGCATCAAAGCCAAACTGGGGAGAAACGCGAGTGGGGTCGACATCCACGGTAATCCTCTCATACCTCGGCGTGAGCTCACGAATATGCTCTGCGAGAGCAGGAAGGGAACCTCGCAGACACCAGCATAAGAATTCGCGATAGCGCTCATGGAAATGCTCTCCCTCTTCGAAGAGGAGCTCTTCCGAGAAGACAACACCCTTGGAAGATACAGCTTTGGAAACCATCGCACGTTTTCAATGCGCATGGCATAGGGCCTGGCTATGAACTCTCGCCGATTATCGCATATCAAACTCCAGACGCACTTGGTATTGTTTGCTCCAAACCATCTTGCAGCTCTGCCGCTGTTACGCTCCTCTACCGCGCCTGGGGGACACCATTTGTTGGGCTTAGAAGCAGTTGGGGCATAGGAAGGCCATCGCTCAAAGACCCACATCGTCAAGAAGGCAATGTTAAAGAAAGTCAGTATATCGAGGCGGCCACGCGATTCTTTCATTGCCACAACTAACTGGTCCAGTCTGTAGTACAGCGTGCCCAAGACCAAGGGTCCGAGTGCGACTCTCTGGCCAAGGGCCAGTTTCACCGCAAGCGACAGAACGTGATAAAAGACCCCATCGTGCGGGTGACCATCGATTAAGTACCTCGACAGCCAGGCACAGAGGAAAGCACAAAGGGTCAGGGGATAGCCTTTACCTTCCACGTAGTTCTTGGCCTCTGGGTCTTGAATCAGAAGCTTCTTGGTAATGCTGCTGCTCGCATAATCTCGGAAGAAGTACTGTACCCATTTATTCCAAGTATACTTCGCAGACGTGTCAAACAACTGCCAGTCAGGAAGGGCTTTTGTAGTGGTCCACCGGGTGGAGATTTTCTTTACCTCTGACAGGCATTCCTCCATCTGCGTGTACAAAGCAATCTCCGCATCCGTCCTCAAGGGACTCAAAGGGTCCACCTCGCCCATGGGAGATAGATCATACAACATGTGCACGTCCTCGAGTGTGGGGGCGGCCTCGAACTCAGCAAAGTGAAAAGTGTAAGTCGCAGGCGAGTAGCGGGAAAGAAGGTTTAGAAGCATGGACTGGTCCAGCTTCACGACAGCACCCTTCATAGCACGAACGGAGAAGTACACGCCGGCCTCATTAAGAGTCAGAGCATGATTGGTCAACACATGGTCAATCCATTCATCCATGTAGTCCAATTTCTGGACAAAAGCTTGGGTGGAAATCGCAGCATACGGGAAGTACCCATTTTCGATTCCCAATCGAACCACGTCCTCGGAGCCAATCAAATCCAGAAAGGCTGAGTTAACTGGAGGAGTTAATGTTAGCAATCCCTCATTGGGGACAGAAGCAGGCAGTTTCTTTGCCTTAACCCTCGCGTGGTAGAAGTCTTTACCACCCAGATAGGGGGCTTTTCGCCATAAAGCTTGCGGAAGATCAGGTATTTCTTCGTCCTCCTTGGTGGGTCTAGTTCCTATTGTCTTTGCCATTCCTGCGGAAAAGCAAGAAAAAAGGGGGGAGAAATATGCCACACTTCAGTTTGAATTTCGAGATTCAAGATCTATGGGAAGAAAGATGAACAGTTTCTGGTATCAATTTCAGAAATTGGGGATTGGAATTGTTTGCATTATCAGAGATTTCAAAAACCCTACATTCAAGGTTTTTATCATTGGGGGATCAAATCGAAATTGGATTCAAAGATTGTGAATCCCTTCACATGTTTTCAGCAGAAAATGGGTTTTGCAGATCCAACGCAGCTCAAAGCATATACTAGCATTTTAAATCGAAATTGAACAAGGCCAACCTTGTTTCTGCGAAGCTTGCTTGGATACAGACAGTTGAAGAAGACGATTCGCAATTCTGAACTGGTGATTGATTATCTGAATCTGCTCTCGAACACTTCCGGGTATCATTCACTTTAAGAGAAAGAAGTGATGCTTTGCAACAATGGAGAGTACAAAGTATTTATCCAAAAACAATGAAGGGTTGCGTCGTTTGAGTAGTCGAATCGCAACCGTCACCGTCGAATCGCGCAATCATAGGACAAGCTGACGTCACGCCTAAAACCCTAAAGGCCAGACGGCACGACTCTAGGGGTTTTAGGTCATAATGGCACGCACGGGGGCTGAATTTACTCGTATTTGAATTGGTGCGTGGCGGCGACGCGTATGTTGGTTTCCGCGCATGGAAGTCTATACAGCTATGAGTCTTCACGCGCAGAAAGAGGGCTAATGTAGATAGTGCTTTCTGAGCTGCCAGATCTTGGCCACATGGCAACCATCCAGCACACCATATTGTGCTCCACACACACTGGATCACCAGCCGAGTTGATCCATGTGGGGGCTGCGAGACAGGGCCCTCGCATACCACTGCACGGGACTTGTAGGGACTTAGTGGTTTGGAGGCTAGAGTAAGTCCTGTCGCGTGCAAGCCAAGCCCGCGCGCGACCTTTAGTTTCTGCTTTTGAGAGATTTATGGCACGAGCTCCATAAACCCGGTCAATCCGGTCAAACCCGGTCAACCCCATAACGGTTCCGGTATTCGCGCATGACGTGCTGTAACGGTCCCTATATATGAGGACGAACGTGTCGTTGTGGTTAAGCTAATTAAGCCCCCATTGATGGGCGCATTAACCACACTGCAACGGTCATATTCTCCGTTATATATAGGACGTTAACCTTTCCATACAAAGGAGAACACACTAGCCATACGCGGAAGCTCTGCCAAACCTCTGTCTCTCTCTCAGACATTACTACTGCCTTACTCTCTCCCTACACACAACCCGACTCTTCCTGTTCTATCTCTGATCCTCTACATACGGTGTACACAGAGGTCTCCCCGCCGGAATCTCTTGTGCACAACAGTTTATCTTGCATACTTAGTTTTTAAAGCATTCAAACTAGTCTATTTTTCAAGGGTTTGAAACTCTTTTCAAGGCCTTGAAAAGGACTTGTCTGTTTCTTTACTTAAACTCTATTTCTTCCAAAGGCTTGAAGCTGTTTTTAAGGCATTGAAATTCATTGCTCTTCACTTAAAATTTTATCTTTGCAAGTTTTACAAAAAGTTGGCATACTCTATTCAATCCCCCCCCTTCTGGAGTATTTATTCTACACCTCTACCTGCTTACTCTGTTTTTCGTTCTGCCCCTCTTTAACTTCGAGCATAGGGACATTAGTGCAATGATAGAATTTAATTACCTTAGTATCAATGTAAGTGGTTGGTATTTAATATTAAATTACAATTGGGTACACCATATGACTCTTGGCAAATCCTTGGACACTAGGGTGTGTGGTACGAAGTGCCCACACATAGTTCATTTATGATTCTTAATTGACTAGTGGATATATGAACAGTTGATTCTTGTAAAGTTAAAACTACTTTGAAATAAAATATCTTAGCAATCTGAGTTATTCGTACTGTTGACTCAAAGACCCTTGGGTGTGTTTTGAGAAGTAATTGTTTTGAGTGATGAAAGACAAAGACAAAGAATCTCAGATACTCCACGGCCTTGAGATACTGACAGAGCTTCAAAGCCTTGAGAGTTGTTCTTATTTTGCTGAATGTTCTAACAATCTTGTGTTGCAGATTGGATACCTGATTTTATAGATCAAACATTTGCTGCATATACTCATGTTTTACATTATCTACATATCCAACACAATTGCAGATGTTCAGAACAGGGAGAATCAAAGTTTTATGGACTTAACTTTGAAAAAATTTGAAGCATGTTCAGAGCTTCACGACCTTGAGATGTTCCTTGAGCTTTTGACAGTTTTACAGAACTAAAGTGATTCTTGCAGGTTTTGATTCTTATTATTGTGATTTTTTAATGACTTCTAAAAGTCTTAAACTTGTTTATCATGAATTATATGTGTCAGAAGTTAATCAGATTATCGTTCTAATCTTTTAACCTGTTTTTATCAGAAACTGGAAAACCAAACAGTCATAGTACTGTTATTTTTCTGAATTTTTTTGTTGATGTGTTTTAATGTTGTTGCAGGTTTGTTAAACGTGCAAAAGAAATATCAACAAACTCCAACGGATATCCACTTATAGCTGTTTGAATTTCATTTGAAAACAGAAGGAGGATTTGTAGGAACTGAGATCCTAAAATCTCTCATTCAGTTGCAGCTGGTGGATAAAGAGAGTGGTTTGAATTTTGAAAGGTAGAGGCTTGCAGGATACTGAGAAAGGTGTGACAAATTCGTGGGAGATCATTCATTCAAACACACAGGCATTCAAGTTTCAATTCGAGCTTTCAGAAGATCAAGTCATTCCAGTTTCCAGAAGAACACATCCAGGCTTCACTAGCTTCTTTCTTCTATTGTGTTCTTCACCTGTTTTGTAATCTGTTTATCTTTTGTATATCTAAAATCTCACTAAACCTAGTGGTTGGTTGTTCAAGTGAACAACAAGAGGTTCTTGTTAGCTCAACAGTTAGTAGCTGGAACTAGATAGATTTGGAACCACAAGCTGTATAGGTGTAAGGGAAATCACTTAGGCTTGAAGATCTAGGGCTGTTTGTGTGTGAGTAATAAGAAGTGTTTGCCCAATCCTGGTGGGATTAGATCCCTCAGGCAGAGATTAGGTCCATTGGGACTGAACTCTGTAAATTGCTTTGTGTTCTTGACTTTACAGTTTTGTTAATTTCTGCTGCACACAACTCAAATCAAACTAGGGTTTATAAGCTGCTTAGAACTGGTAATAGTTCAAGGCCTTGAAGCTTTCTATTTTGTCTTTGAAAGTTTCTGACAGTTTTTTCTAAAATCTCAAGGCCTTGAGATTTGAGTTTCACACAAAGCTAATTAGTTAGAATCTGAATTTTGCAAAAAGTTTCCATACTTTATTCAACCCCCCCTTCTAGAGTATTTAGGTCATGTATTTAGTCTACATTACACACTTTCAATTGGTATCAGAGCTTGGGTCACTGATATAGATCTAAAAATCTTGTGACTATGGGTAATGTAGGAGATGGTGGATTCTCACAAGGAAGGGAAACCAACAGACCTCCATTGTTCTGTGGTGATAACTTCATGCACTGGAAGGCATTGATGAAGATCAAGACATGGAACTGTGGTCAATAGTTCAGAATGGTCCTCATGAATACTACACTACTATTGATGGAGTCAGATGTATCAAATCTGAGGAAAACCTTTCAGTTACTGAACTGGAAAAGGTATCAAAAAATTACAAGGATATGAATCTGTTATACTGTGCTCTTAATGCAGATGAGTTCAACAGAGTGTCCAATTGCAAGAGTACCAAAGAAGTATGGAATAAACTGGTTGTGACATATGAAGGAACTAGCCAGGTTAAGCAGACCAAAATCAACATACTTCTGAGGCAATATGAGTTGTTCAAGATGAACTCAGATGAGACCATCAAGGAGATGTTCAAACGATTCACTGATGTGGTGAATAATATGGAGTCATTGGGAAAGAAGTTCTCAAATGAGGAGAAGGTCATAAAAATTCTGAGAAGCTTGCCAAAATCCAAGTGGGAGCCAAAGACAACAGCTATTGAGGAAGCTCAGGATTTAAGTCTTCTTCAGCTAGATGATCTACAAGGAAAGATGCTCACTCATGAAATGTCGATGAAAGATGTGGAACGTGATCTGAGTGAAAACATCAAGAACTTAGCACTTAAGGCCAAAGACAGTAAAAAGTCTCAACGCCTTGAGACTGAAGATGAGCATGATGATGAAGAGGCTTTAGCATTGATCTCCAAGGCCTTGGTCAGGATTCTCAAGAAGAAGAGAAACTCTGGTAACAGGGACTACAATAGAGAGAGATCTAGACCTTCAGGCAGCAAGGACTACAAAGGTAAATCTTCATCACAGTCACATAAAACTAAAGTAATGAATTGTTTTGAGTGTGGTGATGCAGATCATTTAGTAAGGGACTGTCCACAAAAGAAGAAGAACAGGAATTTTCTGAAGAAAGATAGTGACAACGGAATGAAGAAAGCAATGATGGCTTCCTGGAGTGATTCTGATTCATCAAGTGACTCAGACACAGAAGAAGATCAAGCAAACTTGTGCCTCATGACCAAGCATGATGAAGAAAAATCATCAGAAAAACATATTGAAGATATGGTAAAAAATCTTCTTGCTAGTCCTTCTGATGTGCTTCCTGAAATTCTGAAGAGTATGTTTTTAAATGAGAAAAGTTATAGAAATGAGATTTCTGCTTTAAAGATTAAGATTCATGAGCAGGTAAAAGAAAACCTTGACCTAGTTTTTACCAACAAAACTGTTGAAGTTTCTAAGACAAAGTTTGAAAAGGACTTCAAAGCCTTGGACAGCAGGTTCAAAGCCTTGAAGGCACAGATAAAAGAGGTTGTTGATCAAAACACTCTTTTGACTGAAAGATATGCTGATCTAAAGAGTCATTATGAGGATTTAGAACAACAAATATGTTCTTTAACTGAGAAACTTCAAGAGTCTAAGAAGGTCCTAGCTAGTTTTACAAGCTCAGAACATAATCTAAATCTCCATTCTTGGAGGAAGTCTGAAATCAATGCATAAAAGTGGGATTGGCTATGATCCAAATTTTCCAAAGAAAAGCCAAACTACTTTTGTCAAATCTGGTAGCAGACATTCTCCAAAATGTCATTACTGTGGAAAAATTGGTCATGTCAGATTAACTTGTCCCTTCAGAAGATCAGAACCTCACATTATGAGGAATACTTATCCTTATCAGCTCAAGGGACATGTTAGGCAGATTTGGGTTCCAAAAGGAATTAGACCACCAAACATGGCTGATTCTGAGTATGACTTAAAGTTCTGCACTTGGTCTAATAGCCTGTTGAAGCAATGGTTTACTTTTGCAAGATGTCACCAAGGCCTTGAAAGATCAGAAATGGATATTAGACAGTGGATGTTCCAGACATATGAGTGTAAAGAAATCTCTCTTTACGGAGCTTACAGAAACAGATGGAGGAACAATCACACTTGGTGACAAAGCAAAATGCAATATTATTGACATAGGTAGTATTGGTAATGGTTCTACTAACTCTATCTCTGATGTTTATCTGGTAGATGGACTTAAGTACAATCTGCTTAGTATCTCTCAGTTATGTGATAAAGGTTATAAAGCTATATTTGACAAGGAGAAATGTGTGGTGCAAGAGGAGAAATCTGGTGATTTCATACTCACTGCTCCTAGATCATATAATCTATATGCTATGAGTACTAACAGTGTTGCAGGTGACAAGCTAAAATGCCTCAAGGCCTTGAAGGAAGATTCACAGCTTTGGCACAGAAAGCTTGGGCATATTAGTATACACACCTTGAATAAACTCATTTCAAAGGATCTGGTAAGAGGTTTAACATCACAGAAATTTTCAGATGATGAGGTTTGTAAGGCATGTGTACAAGGTAAGCAAACCAGAAGCTCATTCAAGCCCAAGAAATTTGTAAGTACTTCTAGACCCTTAGAACTGTTGCATATGGACTTGTGTGGTTCTATGAGAGTTCATACCCCAAAAGGTAAGAGGTATATTCTTGTTATAATAGATGATTATTCTAGATTTACTTGGGTGATGTTTATTAGAGACAAAACTGAAGCTTTATCTGAATTTTCTAGATTGTGCAAAGAGCTTCAAACTTTGAAAAATTTACCAGTTGCATCTATTAGAAGTGATCATGGTAGGGAGTTTGATCAACTTGACTTTGATTTGTTTTGTGCAAAGCATGGCATATCACACAAATTTTCTGCACCTAGAACTCCACAGCAAAATGGAGTAGTTGAAAGGAAAAATAGGACACTTGAGGATATGTCTAGAACCATGCTTCTTGAAAGTAATTTGCCAAAGTTCTTGTGGGCAGGATCTGTTAATACTGCCAATTATGTGCTGAATAGATGCTTGATTAGACTATTTTGAAAAAGACCCCTTATGAACTGTTTAAAGGTAGGAAGCCTACTGTTTCTTATTTCAAACCTTTTGGTTGTATCTGTTTTGTGCATAATAATGGTAGAGACAATCTTGGTAAGTTTGATGCTAGAAGTGATGAAGGTGTATTTCTTGAATATTCTTAAACTAGAAAAGCTTATAGAGTTTACAATAGAAAAACCAAGATTGGGGAAGAGAGTATTCATGTGATTTTTGATGAAAGTAATAAGAATTCTCTGAGTGAAAGTTTTCTAGATCTAGATTTGAACAAGCATGAGTCTGATGATGATGCTGTGAAGGAGGACAAAGGCAAAACTAATGTGCAGAATCAATCAGCAGAATCTCAAGGCCTTGAACCTCCTGCAGAACCAAAATCTCAAAGCCTTGAGACGGAAGCTGAAACTTTCTATGATGCTCCCTCTACTGTTCCAAGAACTCAAAGCCTTGAAGGAGAATATTCTTGGATACCAAGGAAGAAGTTTAAGTACATTGAGATCATCCAGCTGACAGTATCATATCTGATCCATCAACTGGAACTCACACAAGAGGACAGTTGAAGAACTTGTGTGCTTTTAGTGCATTTGTATCTTTCATTGAGCCTAAAAGCACCAAGGAAGCACTAGAAAATGCAGACTGGATCATTGCAATGCAGAGTGAGCTGAATGAGTTTAAAAGAAACAAGGTATGGAATCTCGTTCCCAAACCTAAACAGAAATCTATTATTGGAACCAGATGGGTATTCAGAAACAAGCTTGATGAGAATGGCAAAGTGGTAAGGAATAAAACCAGACTGGGGGTACAAGGATATAATCAGGAAGAAGGTATAGATTATGAGGAGACTTTTTCTCCTGTTGCCAGGTTAGAATCTATTAGAATACTTCTTGCATTTGCATCTCACAATCACATAAAGCTTTATCAAATGGATGTCAAATTGCTTTTCTGAATGGCTATTTACAAGAAGATGTTTTTGTAGCACAACCTCCTGGTTTTGAAGATGAAAACTTTCCTGATCATGTTTATAAACTAGACAAAGCTCTTTATGGGTTAAAACAAGCTCCAAGGGCTTGGTATGATAGACTTTCAAAATTTCTACTTGACAACAATTTCAAAAGAGGTCTAGTTGATAAAACTCTTTTCATTAAACATAATAAAAGTGATTTTTTAGTAGTTCAAATCTATGTAGACAATATTCTATTTGGTGCTACTAATGATGCTCTTTTAAAAGAGTTTTCTAGTCTGATGTGCAGGGAGTTTGAGATGAGCTTAATGGGAGAACTGGATTTCTTTCTTGGACTTCATATCTTACGAATGAAGAAATGAATTTTTGTACATCAAGGAAACTATACCAAGGACTTATTGAACAAGTACAATATGTCACAGTCCAAGGTGCTTAAAACCCCTATGAGTTCATCACTCTCATTAGACAAGGATTTAAATGGTAAGAGTGTGAATCAAAAGGAATACAGAGGTATGATTGGTTCACTCTTGTATTTAACTGCTAGCAGACCTGATATCATGTTCAGTGTCTGTATGTGTGCTAGATTTCAAGCAGATCCTAAGGAAAGTCATTTAACTGCAGTCAAAAGAATTTTTACATATTTGAATGGAACCAGAGACTTGGGGCTTTGGTATCCAAGGAGATCTAATTTTATGTTGAGTGGCTATTCAGATGCAGATTTTGCGGGATATAAAGTAGACAGGAAAATTACTTCTGGATGTTGCCAGTTTCTTGGATCTTCATTGATTAGTTGACATTCTAAAAAGCAAAATTCTGTAGCATTATCAACTGCAGAAGCTGAATACATTGCAGCTGGAGCTTGCTGTTCACAAGTGTTATGGATTGCTCAGCAACTTAGAGATCTTGGTTATAATTTCAAAAATGTGCCTATTCATTGTGACAACACAAGTGCTATCTCAATCTCTAAGAATCCAGTCCAGCACTCAAGAACCAAGCACATAGATGTGAGACATCACTTCCTTAGAGATCATGCAGAACAAGGTGATGTTGTTTTAACTTTTATTTCTACTTCAATGCAGATTCACTAAACCTTTGCCAGATGATAGGTTTTCATCCCTAAGGCTTGAATTGGGAATGTTAAACAAGGATGCATTGGTTTAGGGGGAGTATTGGTACTTATATGTGTTCATGTGTTGAAATCTCAAAGCCTTGAGATTATACTTTCCAAATACTTGAAAGTGTAATTCAAATCTTTGAAGTTTCTCAAACTGCAGAAAATCTCAAGGCCTTGAGATTGTTCTCCAGGTCTTGAAAACATCTGCTTATTTTTTTTAAAAAAAATGGATCATCAAATATTATATCATATCTTTTTAGATAACTGTATAATATTTGAATTACTCAGAGAATTTTCTAAAATATCCAAAAATATTTTTTCAAGATCCTTTTTGCATGTTGATTTTAGCAGAGTCCTTTTATGACTCATCCTTTTCAACCTACTTAAGCTGAAAGTCAGGGCTTATTCTTCTTCATTCTCTCTCAATTCTCTATGTCTCTCTACTCTCTCTCAATTTATCTCAATCTCATTCTCTTCACAAAACCCCAAACCCAAAATGGAGCGCAAATCAGCCAGAATTCAGCAACGGGGGAAGCCTTCTGGCAGATCCAAGAAGAGGGCAAATAAGAAGGAGAAGATTGTGATTTCTGATTCGGATTCTGAGAATACTCAGAGTTTGCATGAGGACACTCCTCCTGCAAAGAAGACCAGAACTAAAAATGGAGATGAAGGCTCAAGCATTGATCCACAGAAAGAGACAGAGACTCAGGGTGGTGATCGACCTAGGTCAGACAAGAAGAAAGGGGGAGAGAAGAAAAATTCAGGAGAAGAAGAAAAAGGGAAATCTGCTCAAGAAAGAAAGAAGAAGCCAACTTAAGGAGAACAGGAGAAGAGAAAACCCACTAAGACGAAAACAAGGGTTAAGCAGGTTGCTGCTGTAACCAAAAAGGGTTATCAAGGTAAGAATGCACTTCCTTCAGATTGGTTTGTTAGTTCTGAAATTAGAACTGTGTGGATGCAAGTTTATGCTTCATCTAAGGTAGCTTTCTGTAGTATGGTTTCTGAGGAGTTATTGGATAAATTGGATATTGATTGTATGAGAAAGTTAAGAGAAACTGCAGTTTGGAAAGTGTTAAATCCTAGTTCAAAAGCCTATCCTAGGTTAACTAGGTTATTTTATCTGAATTTGGTTCATGAAGGTGATGATAAGATGGTGTTAACTTCAAAAGTGGCTGGGATAGATTTGAGGTTAGATCATAGGACTTTTGCCAAAGTCTTGGGCATCTAGGAAGTATAATGTTGGAGATTATCCTGATAGGAAGGAGTGTCTGTAAAAGGCAAAAGAGATGTTTTTCATTGATGGTGTACCCTCTGGTCCAAAGCAGTTGACACACTCTGTGCTCAACTGTGAAGCTAAAATTTTGTTTACAATTCTGATGAGGAGTGTGGTTCCTAGGGAGAACTCAAGGGAGTTGGTTACTGATAAGGTTCTTATACTAATGTATATGATATCTCAAGGTGTGAGATAGACTTTCTAACAGTTGTTATGGAGCATATGATTTATTGTGCAACTAGAACCAGAAACCATCCTCTTCCATATGACAACCTTTTACCTCTTTTCTTTGAGCATTTTGATGTACCTGTGAAAGGGGAAGAAAAGATTACTGGAGGTTTTGGGTTGATTGATGAGACTGCACTACAGAGGATTGGGGTAGTTCAGACTGGGAAAGGACATTGGAAGTTTTATTCAGAATTGGCAAAGGATGAGCTTGGAGAGAAGGAGTTTGTAAAGGCAAAGGGGGCTATATCAGGGAAAGGACAAGAAAATGAGGATTATTCTTTGTTGGTTGAGAAGTTTGAAGATCAGCAGATTGAGATTGAAGATCTCAGACAAAGGCTATTTGATCTGTCATCTGAATTTAACCAGTTCAAGGGCTTGATGAATGTGATGAATGAGAAGCTGGATGTTGTCATCAAGGGTTTGAACTTGGAGAAGATACCTTCTGCTACTAGTCATGACACCAGTGTGGACTCAGATGAAAGCCTAGATGATTTCGTGAAGAAGAAAAAGAAGCCAATTCCAGTGGTGCTTACTTCAAAAGATCTGTATGAAAAAACTGATGAAGAAGATGCTGGTGAAGACACAGGTGTTGATGCAGCTACAGAAGGAGATTCAGTGCAGGTTAAGAACAAGAAGGTTGATGAGATCATTGAAGAAGTTGTTGCAGAAGTGGAATCTGAACAAGAGGGAAGCTAGTCTGCTGAGGATGCTGAAAGTGAGGAAGAAATTGGAGAAGGCTCAGAGAAAGGCCAGACATCAAAGAAGAAATGAAAATCAGAGAAGACCAAAGCCTTGAACCTTTCCTTCTATCTATTTCTTTTCTGTTCTCAAGGCCTTGACTTTCTAGGAATAAATTTTGTTTAAGTTTTTTTAAAAGACTCTGAGTAATGATCCAACATTTCTTCACCTTTGTTTGATGAAAGTCAAAAAGGGGGAGAAATTATGTGTTTTTGTGTTTTTGTTTTTGTGGTTACTTTCAATACTGGAATAATAATAATCAGTTGTTTTGGTTAATCAACTGTGTTATTTGGTTAATTGTGATTATCTCTGAATTGCTGAGTATATGTGTTGATTTATCTGGTATTATTGTCAATTGTATCTGCAATATGTAGTTATCTAATTCTTACAAGGAGTTGCAGGAATATCTACACAAGATTGTAGGTTTTGTCTTTCATCAAGGGGGAGATTGTTGACTCAAAGACCCTTGAGTGGGTTTTGAGAAGTAATTTTTTTGAGTGATGAAAGACAAACACAAAGCATCTCAAATACTCCAAGGCCTTGAGATACTGACAGAGCTTCAAAGCCTTGAGAGTTGTTCTTATTCTGCTGAATGTTCTAACAATCTTGTGTTGCAGATTGGATACCTGATTTTATAGATAAGACATTTGCTGCATGTACTCATGTTTTACATTATCTACATATCTAACACAATTGCAGATGTTCAGAACAGGGAGAATCAAAGTTTTCTGGACTTAACTTTGAAAAACTAAGAAGCATGTTCAGAGCTTCAAGGCCTTGAAATGTGCCTTCAGCTGCTGACAGTCTTACAGAACTAAAGTGATTCTTTCTTGCAGTTTTTTTGATTCTTATTATTGTGATTGTTTATTGACTTCTAAAAGTCTTAAACTTGTTTATCATGAATTATATGTGTCAGAAGTTAATCAAATTATCGTTCTAATCTTTTAACCTGTTTTTATCAGAAACTGGAAAACCAAAAAGTCATAGTACTGTTATATTTCTGGATTTTGTTGTTGCTGTGTTTTAATGTTGTTGCAGGTTTGTTAAACGTGCAAAAGTAGTCTCAACAAAGTCCAACGGATATCCACTTATAGCTGTTTGAATTTCAGTTGAAAACAGAAGGAGGATTTGTAGGAACTGAGATCCTAAAATCTCTCATTCAGTTGCAGCTGGTGGATAAAGAGACTGGTTTGAATTTTGAAAGGTAGAGGCTTGCAGGATACTGAGAAAGGTGTGACAAATTCGTGGGAGATCATTCATTCAAACACACATGCATTCAAGCTTCAATTCCATATTTCAGAAGATCAAGTCATTCCAATTTCCAGAAGAACACATCCAGGCTTCACTAGCTTATTTCTTCTATTGTGTTCTTCACCTGTTTTGTAATCTGGTTATCTTTTTTATATCTAAAACCTCACTAAACCTAGTGGTTGGTTGTTCAAGTGAACAACAAGAGGTTATTTTTTGCTCAACAGTTAGTAGCTGGAACTAGATAGGTTTGGAACCACAAGCTGTATAGGTGTAAGGGAAATCACTTAGGCTTGAAGATCTAGGACTGTTTCTGTGTGAGTAATAAGAAGTTTTTGCCCAATCCTGGTGGGATTAGATCCCTCAGGCAGAGATTAGGTCCATTGGGACTGAACTCTGTAAATTGCTTTGTGTTCTTTACTTTACAGTTTTGTTAATTTCTGCTGCACACAACTCAAATCAAACTAGGGTTTATAAGCTGCTTAGAAATGGTAATAGTTCAAGGCCTTGAAGCTTTCTATTTTGCCTTTGAAAGTTTCTGACAGTTTTTTCTAAAATCTCAAGGCCTTGAGATTTGAGTTTCACACAAAGCTAGTTAGTTAGAATCTGAGTTTTGCAAAAAGTTTCCATACTCTATTCAACCCCCCTTCTAGAGTATTTAGGTCCTGTATTTAGTCTACATTACACACTTTCACGTACTAATAATGGACACACATCAACCCCTTGAGAACGCTCTCATAGGGGTGAAACACAAAACGACGAGTAAAACAGGAGGACTGAGCATGAAGAGGTGGGAAGAATATGTAGTTTTTGAGATTCCCGATGCGCCAATCTTAAGAGCCAATCACCACATGGGCTATGGTGGAGGTACTATGGAGGATCTGGAGAATTCAAAAAGAAGTCAGGATTTTGGAAGTTGCAGATGATTTATACTCCTTCAAGTTTAATTCTCCAATCTTGATGGAGAGGATCTTGGAGGGAGGCTCTTGGTCTTTGATGATAACCTACTAGTTTTACGTAAGTATTCGTCGACCCTCTCGCTAGATCAATATGTATTTGACTCGTTGGAGGTATGGGTTCCACTTTCGTAACGAAGAGATTAGAAGAATGATTGAGGCTCCGCTTGGGAAAGTCTCCCAAGTGGAATATTGAATGGACAGTCACTATAAAGCGCGGTTTTTGAGGATCTGAGTCCTTATTTCGATCAACAAACCATTGAGAAGAGGGGATAATTTAATGAGTCAAGGAAATAAATAATGGGTTGCATATAAGTATGAGTGATTCCAGGTGTGTGCTTTTACTTTGGGTACATTACTCATAAGGCAATGAAGTGTGAGATAGATCGTCCAGAAGATAAGCCCAATAATGAGCCTCCGTATTGAATTTGGCTTCTTGTCACCATGGCGAGTTCATATCGAGGTATGTCGACAACTACATCGAGCTTACTAACAGATTCACCGACAGAAGAAAGGGAGGAGGATGAGGTCAAGGCGGAACCCTTTCTCGTGGCCGGAGAGACCAATGGCAGCCGAAGGGAAAAGTCAACACTAGCAGCAAACTCCCGTGTTTTGAGGGCTCAATTAGATAGTTTTGTTTCGAGTAAGGATGAAGATCTATGTGATGACTCAGAAGATCAAGTTTCCAAAGATTTGGAGAGTAATACTAATTAGACCAAGTGGAAGGAGATCAGCTGGTGATCTATCCAGATTCGGCCTTTAATGAAGATATATCTAAAGGATATTTGATCAGAAATGATAATACTGATCCCAATTTGGATGGAATACTGGAGAACAAACATATCAAGGATTATAATATTCCCGTGAAAGCAACAATTTTGAAATTTGAAGCTCATAAGGGTAAAGAAGGGACACATGCTTTGTTTACTAATAATTCCAAGGGAAAGAAAGTATTTGACTCAAAAAATCCAAAGAAGGAGGAGAAGAAAAAGAGCAGTAGGATAACACTCTAGGGAAACTTAGGGGCAAGTCCTAGGTTGACCCTCAGACCAAATAATAACTGGTGGTAGTCTTTATCCCAATGTATCACCAGCTAAATGTAAGACCACTGAAGATTATGGAGATTTTAACTTTGATAAGATAGAGGTCAAAAAGGAAATAAGGTGAAGTGCAATGATAAATTATGCAATGTCTAGGATGAGGATACACTTGAGAGATTGATGGTGGCTGCTGAGCAGCACATCCAAGAACAATGAGTTTCTTGTGATGGAATGTCCCGGGGCTTGGGAACTTCCTTACATTCAAGAGCTTCATGGATCTTGGATAAAGACCCCAGTTAGGTGTTCCTCATGGAAACCAAGCTACGTAATAAAGGCACGGAGAGTGTGAGAAGAGAATGTGGCTTTAGCTCTAGTTTCATAAGAATAGTGAAGGAAAAAGTGCGAGGGGGGGGGGGGATCTCACCTTTGTGGAAGGAGGATGTGACTGTACAATTGAGATACTTGAAGTTCCACATCGATGCAATTGTGAAGACGAGGAATGTGTGGTGGAACTTCACTGGATTTTACGGAGATCCATCCAAAGCTAAAAGAGTTCACTCATGGACTCTTTTGGACCGAATTTCCCTAGAACAGAATGTATCGTTGTGTATGTGGGGGGAGTGGCTTTCATATTTTTTTGGAATCTTTGGAGAGGGAAGGATGTCAAAAGATTGATCATTAACAAGTTGTTTTGTTTTCGGAAGCCCTAAAAAGGAATAATCTCTCAGATCTTAGAGGGGGAAGAACTACGATTAATTGAAGTAATAAAATAAGAGGAAATTATTTCATTAGAAAAGGGTTGTGGGTTGTTGCTAACCCAAAATGGAGAATTACTTTCCAATCGGCAATGGTCTACAACTTGGTTGGAATTAATTCTGATCATGGCCAGTCTTATGATAGTGGCAAGCTGCGAGGTGTCGAGTTTTGAAAGGCTAAAAGAGATTCTACTTTGATGGGTGGGAATTGGCTTAGGCCGGTTCTTATTGTCTCTTCCATTAATCACTTTACCGCAGTTTTGGAAAGTAGTTGCAACTGGTGATTTAGAATTCCTCTTCTTAATTTACTTGATGTTCTCGTCAGACATCCCTTGTATATCCAAGGCTGCTCCATAGGCCTCCTGGAGGGTCTCGAAGTGCGTTGCACCAACGTCCTTCGGATTTGGAAGTTTAGGCCTTCCAAGAACTTCCCGACCTTTTTCGCTTCCGTTGACACAATTTTTCCTCCAAACCTCATGGCTTCCATTAATTTCTTATGGTAACTTGAGATGTCATCATCTCCTTGCTTCTGGTGCAAAAACTTCTTGAACTTCCGTGACTTCACATGGTCGCTCGAGCATGGCTTCTTACAAACTGTTCCCAATAAAATCCCTCTTGAGAAAGAAACTTTCTCCTTTGGTAGACCACCAATTTTCACCTCCTCCTTGAAGTAGTAAACAATTACTTCCACTATCTGGTTTTACGGGCATCACACCGAATTTAGAGACTTTCCAAAATCACGAATCGAGTTCTCCTTTGTTGTTAGGTCATCAATTCAAATATGTAATCCGGTTGAAGCTTCTCTGCCCTTGTTATGATGTCCCACCTTCAACTTGGGCATTGTGGGGAAGCAGAGTTAAATGTTAAATCGAGTGTTGCCTGCTCCAATATTTGGAAATAGAGCGGATCGAATTGTTGGGCTGGTCCACCTTGAGCTTGCTGTTTTCCTTGATTCATCATTGCTTGCTGGGTTTTGCTACTCCTGGTATAATAGTGATGAGGGTTGACATAACTCATTGTACCTTATGAATGTATTATTATTTAATAAACTACTAACTCAATCAAAAATACACATGTAGATCATAGGCTAAAAACACCATATATTATTTTTGCATATACCACATAATCTATAATAATTATTAAATGAAAATAAATCAATCCACGAGGAAAGAACAATTCCAAAAGCGAATCCTAATTGTTCTCACTTGTGATAAAAGAAAGAAATGAATGAATAAAGATAGGGGTGAACTAAGGGGTGAGTGGAGTGTAATCACCATCTATTATGGACTCTGGACTGGTTTCTCCTAAGTTTGCGAGATTTATCTCGGGGTCATCAACTTCCCTTCCTCTATCAAAATTCTTCCTCGACCTCGTCTACGAAGTGCTTGACCTCTTCCACAAAGTGCTCAGCCCCCTGATCAACATCCATGTATTCGGCCTCCTCGTCGTTATGCCCCTCTTTCGTAGTAGACCGCATATTGATCTCCCAACTCCATGTGTTCCTACATGCTTTGTGGGTTGACGACATAGATATTGTTATCATGGTGGCAGTACACGGATCTATTGGGTATAATCTTGACCAAGTCATTCTTAATGAGCAACCTCCACGGGTTCATTCCTCGTATTCCGCGGATCATGTTATAGCACACGATCGACCGGTGGGTGTGCGTAGAGCTCATTGTCGCGCAAGCTCTGGATTCAAGTGAGGAAAATATTCCTAACATATTGGCAGTATTCTGTTATGGTCTCTTGGCCATGTAACAATGTCCCACTACGAGATCGACCAGAGCGGGAATGTGAAATCTAACCCCTAATTTTTTTGGGTCCTCCTCTGGTTCCTCCACTTCCTCTGGGTCATAACACTTCGCCACTTCCTCGAGCATGATACACCTGTCCCCATGTGTCGCTGTATATTCGTACTCAAACTCTTACTTTACCACGTCCAGAAAAAACTCTCCATCCTCATGGATGATCATTAAGTAGGTGTATCCTATCTTCACTTACAACCATGCAACCACATCGGGTAGGACTTTAATGATAAAACATCATAAGTGGGTTTCGAAAACGGTAACTCCCAAGCTGAGAGTGACTCCGTGCCACACATCGGTCCATTACTCAGCTGCAATACTGAGCAATAGTCTCATGCCCTGATCCAAACGCCACAAGAAACGGAGAGTCCTGAAGCTGAAGAGCCAGTTGGGAAAGAGCAGGTTGTGCCACATCTGAGATGAGAGAAAGAAAAAGTCTCAGAAAGGTTCTATGAAACAAGAAGTGTCATCTTATACTAATATGAATGTTTCTTATAGCTTGCCTACAACAAGAAGTTCCAGCATGACTGTTTCTAATTGTTTGTCAATTCCGAGTCAAATATCTCAGATCATGTAGATTCATATATTGGAATTATATAAATGATTCGAGGAATCTTAGATATTTCTGCGATGATAACCCTATTCTTGTAGGTAAATCAAGCGTCTTAAATTTAGTGAGGGTATTTGAAGTTCTTTACTCATTCTAAAGGTTTCCAACTACTCCTCACAATTTCATGCCTTATTCTTAAGTATATGATTGTTCCTGTAGCCTTAGTCCAGAAGTTTAGGGACTGAACTATCAAAACTGCAAAAGAGAAGCAGAAATAAAGAGTGGGCCAGCCACCCTAAGCCCACATATTCAGCCGCACGTAGCCCTAGGTGCGGTGCCAGGTGTGGAGCGGCTAGGGTAGGGCTTCTCACTTCCTTGGGATTTCTCTCTTGTCAGTCTTGGAAGTTCAGTCATTCAAAAATATTTTTTCTATATTTGCTAAGATCTTGAATTTTAATCTTCCAAATGAGAGAGTTTAATTTGGAATGAAATACTTTTATTGATAAGAATATATTTTTTAGATTCATCTCTTATTTTATTAATAAGTATTTTCTTACTAAACTTCTATTAGTTATTGTGCACAAGGAAATCCTCAAGAGAGATCCAAGTGTACAACTCAAGTATGGGATAAGAATATGAACACAAAGAAGTGTAGGGGTGTGAGTAGGGAGAGAGTAAACAAAAGCAATTGTAAGAGAGAGAGACAACTTAATGATGGTAAGGAAATTAGAAGCAGAGTTTCAGAACAAGAACTTCTTGAACTTTTTCCATGGAGGGCTAACCTTCCTATATATAGTGGGGAAGTGACCACTGTGGGTTTTAATGCACCTTAAATGGCGGCTTAATGATATACCTGTAACGGCACGTTCGACCGTATATATAGGGAACGTTATGCACCTGTCCGCAGATACCGGAGACCGTTATGAGATAGACCGAGTTTATAGGACATGGTAATTAAGTCTCTCAAAGCAGTTACCAGAGGTCGCGAGCGAGCTTGGTTGTCGCTCTCGCGCGACGGGCCTTACTCTAGCCTCCAAACAACTAAGTCCCTACAAGTCATGTGTGGTTGGTACGCGAGCGCCCTATCTCGCAGCCCCCAAGTGTATGAGCATGTGTAGTTATCCGGTGTGTATGGAGTACAGCTAGGCGTGCTGGATGGCAGCCACGTGTCTCTGATCTGTCTGTCTGGAAAGCACCATCTACATTAGCCCCCTTTTGCGCGAATATCACGCGCGCGTTTGTCGTGTTATCGCGTAAAACTAGCCGTACGTGGTCCCCACGTGGATCCTCGTACTAATTTTAATAAAATTTAAATTTCTAGCCCCCGGTCGTAGTCATGATTGCCTAGGGTTTAGAAGCGCCGTTTAGCTTATGATGAATCGTGGCCACTGTGAAGTTAATCAGACGCCACCAACGATTTTTGCCGATTTTCGAGGCAAGAATAACTCAGAATGATCGGGTGTGTCGTCATTCTCGTCGGTTAGCGAAGCGTTGCTGACTCAGCAGGCGTCAGCTGTCGCGACTCTTCAGTCTCATGGACTATTTAAACTCTTTAGTTTCCATGATTAGAACTTTTCCACCAAATTGCTCTTTGAAAAATCATATGAACCAAAGAGAGGCTCAACAGCAAGAAGCAGAAACCTTCGATCAAGTCCTTGACCAGCTTTCTCAGGCAGTTCAAGCAGTCCAGACACTTTATCATCAATCTGTCCCTCGTAAAACATGTTAGTGATTTTTCCCATCTTTCTAAAATTGTGGATTTGAAATCCAACTAGTATATGTTCTTCCCCGTCTTTTTCTTTTCATGCGACCTGGATTAGGTCTGATGTTCTTGTATTTGCAGGAATGGCTCCCAAGAAATTGATGAAAGAGGCGTTTGAGTTCCCGAAACTCCCCAAGAATCTCTGGTGCAAAGCCCCCTATCTGGGTGCGGATGATTTCTTCATGGCCACCATCAAGGAGACTACACTCCAAGCGTCCCCAATAGAGGATGCTCTGCAAATGGTGCCTGAACCGGAGAGTTTTGATTGGGATGTGGCCAGGACCCAAGATGTGCAACGGCTTAGCTCTTTATGACTTGACTTGGAAAAGTGTGTCCCATTCTCATAGCCCTCTTAGCTCTTTATGACTGACTTTCATTTTGGGCCTAACTGTGAATGTTTACTTTGTTGAAGATGCAGAGCCATTGATTCAGAGGTCTCACCGGCTTCGTAGCGCCATTGTTCGCGTGCCTCATTCTGTCACCGGCTTCCTTTCTGCTGTCGGGCACAGCTCCCTCTTGAAGATAATCGATTATTGGTTGTCGCCAATCGTCTTCTATTGCAGCAATATCCATGGTGGCCCTGATTAAAGCACATCTCTCGCAGTTGTTCTGTATAATGGCGGCGAAGTATGACATCTGCGGCCAGTATATCCCATATTTTGGGCCATCCTGTAGATGGAGATCTCGTTGTAACCGCAAGAATTTTGATGAATTTTGTCCAGGGTTGCTTGGCCTTCCTTTTCAGTTACGCATCTCATAAGGATACCCCCGGGGCCCTTGTGATAAAGCAAACCATCCTGTATGCAAAAGCCTTGGTGGAAACCCATGTTTCTTTGATGGTTCCGTCAGACATCGCGCACAGAATAGGTTGCCTCCAGTCCGCCTCTTCCGGAGGTCCTTATTCGCATAGGTCTTTCACAAATGACGGGACTGTCTTTACCTCAATCGATATCTTCACAGGGCATTTATCTGAGCTGATTTTTGACCCTGAAGTGGCAAGTGCGTCTGCATGACGATTGTTAGATCTGGGAGTGTGCTCGTATTTGACGAACTCGAAACTCTGAACCAGCTTCTGCACAATTGACCGATACTTGAGTAGATTTATCTCTTTTAGAGAATATTCTCTCGAGGTTTGTTTAACAATTAATTTTGAGTCTCCCATGATGAAGAGATTCTTAACTTCCAAAGCTCTAGCTGCAAGGAGTCCTGTGATCAGGGCCTCATATTCGGCCTCGTTGTTGGTCACCGCAAAGTCCAGTTTTGTTGACATCTGGATAACCTCTTGATCAGGCTTGATGAGTACCTTTCCAATTCCTCCCCCCGATCTTGTGGATGATCCGTCAAATTGTAGCTGACAGTACTCTTTGCTGATGGCATATATCTCAGGTCCTTCGAGCCCCTCTGGAACCAGCTCGTGCCTCTCGTCCGGGAATTGTGCCAGCAGATCTGCCAGTGCTTGCGATTTGATGGCCTTAGGTCGCATGCATGTGATATCATACTGGGAGATGGTCATGTACGATTTTGTGAGCCTCCCTGAGGGACGTGAATGTCCCAGCAGATACCGTATGGGATCGTTCTTTGTTATAACCACCACTTTGTGGGAAGCAAAGTAATGCTTTAACTTCTCAATTGCGAAAAACAAAGCCAAACAATGTCGCTCTATGTCAGTAGATCTCTATTGTGCTAATTGGATCATGCGGAAGATATAATACACCGGTCTTTCTTGTCCCTCGAATTCCTGGGCCAGTAGTGCTCCAATCGACCTTTCGGTTTTAGTGAGGTACAATAGTAGAGGTGCTCCCAGCTGCGGTGAGATCATAACCCATGGGGATGTCAGCAGTCTCATTTTGAGAAAATTACTAAAGCAGAAGGTAAATTAAGCAATTGCCGGTATAAACCTCCGTAAGTAAGACAACTTTCCTAGAAATGCTTTTAGTGCAGTTTGGGATTGCGGTGCTGGCAGATTGGTGATTGCCGAGATCTTGGCGGGGTCAGGCTCGATTCCATGTCTGTGAATTACACAGCCTAGGAACTTACCAGAGGTTACCCCAAATGCACACTTCATAGGGTTCATCTTTAGCTGAAATGCGCGACATCTGTCAAAAACCTTCCTTAAATTTTCCAAGTGGTCTTCTGTCTTCTTTGACTTAACTACTAGATCATCCACATAGAATTTAGCTTCTTGGTGCATCATGTCGTGAAACAGTGCCGTCATCGCACGCTGGTATGTGGCCCCCGCGTTCTTCAGACCGAAGGGCATGACCGTGTAATTGAAGACCCCTACCGGTGTTATGAACGCCTTCTTCTTCGCGTCCTCAAGGTCCATCTTAAGCTGGTAATAGCCACTGAATCCGTCCATAAAGCTGAACATCTCGTGGCCCGCAGTGGAGTCAATCAAGATATCCACGTTCGGCAAAGGAAAGTCATCCTTTGGGAAGAATTTGTTCAGATCTCTGAAATCGATACATACACGAAGGCTTCCATTTTTCTTTAGCACGGGAACTATGTTTTCCAGCAAGGTGGGATGATGGTTGGGTTCTATGAACTTGGCATTTAGCAGTTTGACCATTTCCTTCCTGATTTTGACATTGATCTCTAGACAGAAATTCCTCGCGCTCTTGACACGATTTCTTACGTGTATGCGCAATCTGCCCCAGCCAAAAATAGCCGTCTGACTTGTCTTTCACACGAAATCCCTGAAACAGCTTCGCTAAATTTCTCTTCTTTCTCTGGCGGTGATTCTTGGCTCTGTTTTCTTGCGTCACTTCAAGGTTGGTCCTTCTCTGCTCCTAATTCTGTGATGCTTCTCTTGCGCTGCTGTGGGTTATGTTGCTATGCTTCTCCTGTCTTCTTCTTTGTTGCGTTGCTGCTTTGGGTCTGAAGGGTGGTGGCTTGGGTGGTGAATTTCATGGAGGTAACAGGTTTGTTGGTAGCTAAGTTGTATAGGATATTTGGGTTTCTTTTTGAATTGATGTTGTGTTGTGGCTAGCTACAGGTGGTTTTAATGGTTGTTTTGGTGGTGTACTGGACTGAGAACAAGGTGACTGGTGTGATGGAGGATAATTGATAAGTGTTGGTGAGGATGACGGGATGTGGCTGATGGTGAAGGTAGTAGGTAGATATGATGATTATGGTGAGAATTGTGGACACTTGTGATTGTATTGGTGATGTTGGTGTTACTTTGGTCAGATGGATTGAGTTGGTGTAATGGTGGAATTAATTAGGTGAAATGGTTGTTTGTGATTAATTGGTTGTAGATGAGGGCTGGGTTTTGGATGGTTCAAATGGTGGAGAAGGTAATTTGGAGCTCTGCTCTGTGGGTTTGTGGTTATTAGCATTGGTGTTGATTGTAGATAGGTTGAAGTTCAGGTGGGTAATTTGTAGCAATGGTGGTGATTGGTGAATGGAAGTTGTTGATTTATGGAGGGGATAATGGTAGTGAAATTGGTTGGTTTAATGGATGAATGGGAAGGTTTAGATGGTGCAGGGTCTGAATTGGTGGTTCATTGCAAGTTGCAGGTGCTAACTGTGGAGGTGGATGGCTGATGTTTAGTAGGTGTGGAGAAGGTTCAGGTGTAAATGGAGTTGGTTATGGTGTTGAATGGGTCTGGTTTTTATGGTTTAAGGTTGTATGTATGTTCATGGAGGATTGGGTGTAATGGTGGAATGGGGTAGAGGCAGGTTGTTTAGGATGGGTTTAGTAGTTGGTTGATCACAGGTTGTTTGCTAGGTAGGAGGTGGAGAATTGAGATCTGCATTGGTTTGTTAGTGAAGAAGATTAGTTGGTGTAGGTGAATGGAGATTTGGATGATGGTACAGGTTGTAGGCAAGTTTTACTGGTGGGTATTTGGTCTAATTTGCAGGTTGGGGCTGAGTTGTAGGTGAAGGTTATGGCAGTGGTAATGGTTATGAAGGTTACACTATACTGGGTTTAGATTTGTTGCAGGTGGGTGTGATGATGTGTTGGAGGCTAAGGTGATTTAGGAGATGTAGGTGGCAGTGGTGATGTGTTCAGTAGGTATGTTGGTTAATTGCAAATGGTTGTAAGGCTGATGATGTTAATGGTGGTTTTGGTAGAAGTGTTTAGTTGTTGACAGAACTTGGCAGTGAAGGTAATGGTTTGTTGTGGTGGTAATGAATTTGGTTGAAGTGGTGTATTGATATGTGGGTAAATGGTAGGGGGTTTGTGCTGTGGTCTGATGGTGAAAGAGGTAATTATGTTGCATGTATTTGCTACAGGTTATGGTGGATTTGGTTAGGAGTTGGTTTCATGGTGATTAGGTAGTTAAATAGCTTATGGTTTGTTTCAGTGGTAGGATAATGAGGTAATGTAAGCAATGTGGCAGCTAGTTCCTTGCACCAATTTATTTCTTCTCCTCACTTGATCATTTCTCCGAGCTCTACTCGCTTCCAGAGTTCGTTTCCGTCTTCGTTGCACGCTCCGAGTCTCCTGTACCTGGGAATCTAACAACTACACATACCGGGTGTAAAATACAATATAAATAGCTCAAATACACTAGAAAACGCCCGGACTAATCAAACAAGCACATTAAGCTCTAAATCACGAATTCCTTACAATCATAGCATAAATATAATGTATTTTACCCATAAATCACACAAAATGGTAGTCTTTTGACTGAAAATATAACACCGTAAACGGGGTTATCAAATACCCCCCCACACTACCTTTTTGCGCGTCCTGAGCAAAATCTCGATCAAAATCCCTCACACTACGATATTTCAATCCACCGAATTGCATACACTTTACTAGCCACGTGAAACAAACAACTCACACACACGACTATGCAATCTACATGCTTATAAACAATGCAACTCGATTATTTCACAATGCAAATATTGAAACAACACAGTGATTTTTTTGTTCTTTATTTTTCTTTACAGATTGGGCAATCTCGCTATCACTAACCAAAAATCATCAAGCTCTCACAAGTCTCTTTTGAAATTTCACAACCAATAGCAAGAAATTGATGTAGAATGATCCTACGCACAAGTTCACTAATGGGTCCTCAAACATCCACCGTAATCAAATCAAGATTCGGGCACGTCCTTTAGCTCAGAGGGTCTAGGCATCCTTAGTACTAAGATAGTCTTTCGTCGCCAAGTAATTTGAGGTTTTCAGACCCTCTTAGCCGTTATTGAATTTGAATGCGAATTGTCCCTGTTAAGGGAGACACAACTCCGTGTAATACGGCTTGACTTTAATTTTCCTTAGACACTCTAATTGGATTGAATCCAAATTCTCCAAATGAATGGAGGCACATTAGGTTTTTTACCAAATCTAATCCAAGAGAAGATTTTGATTTCTTTTTATTTTTCATTCTCTTCTAATTTTTTCAACCGTGCATTTAGAGCTACTAAGTGTGGGCTTTTTCTGTTAGCTCTTGAAACCGTCGTAAGGGATGGTGGTGTACACTCCCTAACTTCACTTAGGCTAGAGCAATGTACCACATGGAACCAACTCTACACGAAGGTCCACCCCAGATTTACAAGAGGCCACAAGTTTCCACCGAAAACAAACTATTCAACTCCTTAGGACTAAATCTTCCTAGCACAATAAAGGAACTAAAGGTATGCCCTCGTCTACTTTCCACTGTTCCCTGGATACCCAGGACATCTTTCCGTGAAACAGGTGCGCGAGATATTAACAATTAAAGAATATTCCTACTACGGTGCTTCCTATTCTCAAAGACTCTTTCACTGAACTCTCTTCGGTTTCTAGCTTCATTAATTGCCCTTATTATACAAATTTTCAAATTTTTATGGATTTTTCTCTTATCTCCTTCATTCTCAATTTTTTTCAATTTTCTCATATTTTCCTAGACTAATCACAAAAATTTTCAATTTTCAATTTTCTTCATTCTACTATCGGTCTCATGGGCCTTTCTACATGCATTGGCCAACTCGACTAATCACAAAAATTGGGTAGGGGGACTCAATAATGTAAAAGTGCTAACAATGCATAAAATACACAATCTAACACAATAAAATATATTTAAAACACACTACACTAACCACACTACTCACAATACAACACAAACTACATGTAACTGGCAATGCAAACAGGCATGGCTAGCAAAATATACACAAACCCTCCCACACTTAAGTGTTTCGTTGTCCTCAACGAATTTAGAGATAAAATAAGAGGAATCATCGCTTAAATGTGTAGGCGGTGGATCTCCACAATTACCGCTCAAAACAGAAACTGAGACAGAGTGAGAAATACCTGAGGTGCCTGGAACTACATGGGCATTGTGTCCGTGAAGCTGCAAAAAGAAGGGGTCCATTGGACCGTTGCCAGTTTCCGGAGAAACACTGCTGATGGAGCTCACCTGAGCAATCCCCAAGATACAACATGTTACCATGTAGCTCCCCTCAAGTCACGTGTGCCTCGCACACCGGGGTTGACTGCTCTATTCTGCGAGCAATGCGCACGAAAAATCGCCAACTCACTGCATAAGTCCCCATGTGGGTCAACTGTGCTATGGTAAATCGGGGTAGATTCTTCGCTAACACTGCCTGCAAAAACTCGATAACCCATCAGTCTCTCTTTCTCACCTCTCAAAATCATCATATGGAGACTCAAAAGAAAAAAAATGAAATAACAAAATCCTAATCTAATGTTGGGTTGCCTCCCAACTAGCGCTTGTAATTTAAGGTCTACAGCCCGACCCGATTACCTCAACCGAAAAGGAAAGTGGTGGCTGATTTATCCCTCCACTTCTTCTTCTTCTTCCCCCATCTCCTTTCCAAAATTTTCTTCTCAAGCGCACCTGTGTGCTTTAGAGATGGTGGAGAAGTGCAGAAGCTTACTCTTTTCATCTTACACTTCTTCCTCTTGATCAAATTCCATGAAGTACTACTAGGCTCAAATGCAGCTCTAGCCATAAAATCATCCCAGTCGTACTCATTCTGCTGCGTTAGGGATGGCTCCATGCGTTCCTGAGAAAACAACTCAGAGATACTCGTGAAACGCAAAGATATAAACAAAATAAAACAAAACAAAAAGTAAAGTAATCTAAAATAATTCATAACTAAATAATCTAACCGCTGTCCCCGGCAACGACGCCAAAAACTTGACACGATTTCTTACGTGTATGCGCAAGTGCACGATCAAGTAATATAGGGTGGTATTTCAACCCCGAGTTATCGATCCCACGAGGACAAGCTTGAGATTATTTAGTTGGTCGATTAATTAAAAGTACTGTAACAGGGAGGATGAATTTAATTTAAGAATTGCAATACACAACTAACTAATATTTTTGTATTTTTTTCTGATTAATAAACAAATATGGAGAAATAACCTAGGGTCAATAAATCAGACTCGTGCTTCCCTTATGAGTGAAATCTTATTTTTTTTGAAATGAAACCCCTCCGAGAATGTTGGAGACTTTGATTGACCCCAATTGGCTTCCTCAACAAACCTAGGGCTGCTGAAATAACCCGTGCATCTCCTTCTTTCATTTTCCTTATTTGCAATATGCCCCAGCCAAAAATAGTCGCCTGACTTGTCTTTCACACGAAATCCCTGAAACAGCTTCGCTGAATTTCTCTTCTTTCTCTGGCGATGATTCTTGGCTCTGTTTTCTTGCGTCACTTCTGGGTTGGTCCTTCTCTGCTCTTGATTCTGCGATGCTTCTTTTGCACTGCTGTGGGTGATGTTGCTCTGCTTCTCCTTTCTTCTTCTTTGTTGCATTGCTGCTTTGGGTCTGAAGGGTGGTGGCTTGGGTGGTGATTTCATGGAGGTAACAGGTTTGTAGGTAGCTAAGTTGTTTAGGATATTTGGGTTTATTGTTGAATTGGTGTTGTGTTGTGGCTAGCTACAAGTGGATTTAATGTTTTTTTTGGTGGTGTACTGGACTAAGAACAAGGTGACAGGTGTGATGGTGGATAATTGATAAGTGTTGGTGAGGATGACGGGGATGTGGCTGATGGTGAAGGTAGTAGGTAGATATGATGATTATGGTGAGAATTGTGGACAGTTGTGATTGTATTGGTGATGTTGGTGTTACTTTGGTCTGATGGATTGAGTTGGTGTAATGGTGTAATTAATTAGGTGAAATGGTGAACTGGTTGTTTGTTATTAATTGGTTGTAGATTAGGGCTGGGTTTTGGATGGTTCAAATGGTGGAGATGGTAATTTGGAGCTCTGCTCTGTGGGTTTATGGTTATTAGCATTGGTGTTGATTGTAGATAGGTTGTAGTTCAGGTGGGTAATTGGTAGAAATGGTGGCGATTGGTGAATGGAAGTTGTTGATTTATGGAGGGGATAATGGTAGTGAAATTGGTTGGTTTAATGGATGAATGGGAAGGTTCAGATGGTGCAGGGTCTGAATTGGTGGTTCATTGCAGGTTGCAGGTGCTAACTGTGGAGGTGGATGGCTGATGTTTAGTAGGTGTGGAGAAGGTTCAGGTGTAAATGGAGTTGGTTATGGTGTTGAATGGGTCTGGTTTTTATGGTTTAAGGTTGTATGTATGTTCATGGAGGATTGGGTGTAACGGTGGAATGGGATAGAGGCCGGTTGTTTAGGATGGGTTTAGTAGTTGGTTGATCACAGGGTTTTTGCTATGTAGGAGGTGGAGAATTGAGGTCTGCATTGGTTAGTTAGTGAAGAAGATTAGTTGGTGTAGGTGAATGGTGATTTGGACGATGGTACAGGTTGTAGGCAAGTTTTAATGGTGGGTATTTGGTCTAATTTGCAGGTTGGGGCTGAGTTGTAGGTGAAGGTTATGGCAGTGGTAATGGTTATGAAGGTTACACTATACTGGGTTTAGATTTGTTGCAGGTGGGTGTGATGATGTGTTGGAGGCTAAGGTGATTTAGGAGATGTAGGTGGCAGTGGTGATGTGTTCAGTAGGTATATTTGTTAATTGGAAATGGTTGTAAGGCTGATGATTTTAATGATTTTTTTGGTAGAAGTGTTTAGTTGTTGAGAGAACTTGGCATAGAAGGTAATGGCTTGTTGTGGTGGTAATGAATTTGGTTGAAGTGGTGTATTGATATGTGGGTAAATGGTAGGGGGTTTGTGTTGTGGTCTGATGGTGAAAGAGGTAATTATGTTGCATGTATTTGCTACAGGTTATGGTGGATTTGGTTAGGAGTTGGTGTCATGGAGATTCGGTGGTTAAATGGCTTATGGTTTGTTTCAGTGGTAGGATAATGAGGTAATGTAAGCAATGTGGCAGCTAGTTCCTTGCACCAATTTATTTCTTCTCCTCACTTGATCATTTCTCCGAGTTCTACTCGCTTCCAGAGTTCGTTTCCGTCTTCGTTGCACGCTCCGAGTCTCCGGTACCTGAGAATCTAACAACTACACATATCGGGTGTAAAATACAATATAAATAGCTCAAATACACTAGAAAATTCCCGGACTAATCAAACAAGCACATTAAGCTCTAAATCACGAATTCCTCACAATCGTAGCATAAATATAATGTTTTTTACCCGAAAATCACACAAAACGGTAGTTTTTCTTTTGTAAATATAACACCGTAAACGGGGTTATCAGCTCTGTTTGACTGGTTTCAAACCTGGGATGACATCCAGGCGATTGATAACTCTCTATTAGAGTTATATTTCTTGCATATTTTATATCGTTTTGCGTGATTCCCGGGTTGAAATATGAGTTTTGCACTATGAATGTTGAGAAAACGTAGAAAGTTGAGTTTCTAGCACTTTATTGTTAATCCGGGCGTTTCGATGCATATTTCGATGTTATTTGTCAAATATAATCGCTTGTTATGGTTGTTCATGTTGTCTTGATAGGATCGGATGCCAAACGATGTTTAGGAGGCATGAAACGAGCTTCGGAAATAAAGCAAACTCAAGAGGAAGCAAGAGAAGCAAAGATAGAAGAGCAAAAGTGACCAATCTCCACTATTTTCAGAGTATCTTGAGTTCTACAATTAATTTTGGAGCCAGACCAGTGGAAAATGAAAGTAGACTCAGATAGCTTTCCAACGATAGGTCACGGAGCTAAAACGGAGATTGGACAAGAAAGATATTGTCCGACAAAGAGGATGCAAATCTGAGAAAATTCCCAGGGGTGTTCGTGCGAACAAACTTTTGTTCGCACGAAAAAAATGCCTTAGAAAAATTTTAGGATGGCAAATAGAAGTGAAAAAGGACTGCTGGAAAATAAGAACAAAATTCCTATTCGCACGAACACTGTTCGCACGAACAGTCGGGTGTTCGTGCGAACAGAGAGGCCCGACGCGGATTTGTTGGGTTCTTTTGGTAATTTCTTGTAAGTTTAAAGAGTCCAGCCCTATACTAACGTATTGGGATGATCCTAAGGAGGTATTCACACACTTTTGGAGTCTAGAGAGCTGGAGAAGACGATAAAAAACGCTTGGAGCTTGGAGGATCATCAATAGTGAAGATTTTCGCGTTTGATTATCGTTTCTTCATCTTTTCTTCATGAACTCTATTATTTTGATTATGTTGAACAATATTATGTCTAGCTAATCACTTTAAGCTAGGTGATTGATGGAAAACTAGGGTTTGTTGGATGATTTTCCGGATTTTGGACTTGATGCATGCTTTTGCTTAAATTCTATGAACGTTCTTGTTAGCTTATCTATTCTTGTATTTATTTATTAATGTTCTTGGCTTGATCACCCTTAGAACGTTATTTGTTGATAGGGTTGCACGAAAGTGAACTCATTGAGACGTGTTAAAGAATAGTTTAGGTGATCTTGTAGTTTCTTGAGACCGAGAGGAGATAGAAACTTGATTAATCGTGTGAGGGTAGTCTCGGTTGATTTTGTTAGGACTTAGTTAATTCGGTGGACCGAAAAGACCCGGTGAACGAGCCTAATAACTCAACTAGATTGTATTAATAGACGGAGGTGGACCGAGGGACCCGAAAGCTATTTCTTGCACAAATTCACATGAGATCGAGAGAAGATCGTGATGAGCATTACCCGGTATAATTAGAATGTGCGTAGAGTGTTTCAAGCATAACCTGGAAATCGTGAACAACCCTAGGGACCATCAATTACCTAGTTCTTCTTTATTAATCGTATTCAATCACAAGTTATTTTCGTTTAAAAGTGAAAACTCGATAAAAACAATTAGTTAATTGTAATTTAATTTTAGTCGCTTGTTTGTGGGCGACGACCTTATAAACTCAAACCCTTTTTACGGGTTACTTAGATATCTCATAATTAATCTCTAGTCAACTAATAATCGTAAATTCCCTTGGGTTCGATACTCGGAGTCGTAAAATACTCCTACTACTACTTGACTGTATACTTGCGCATACACGTAAGAAACCGTGTCAAGTTTTTGGCGCCGTTGCCGGGGAATTTTAACGGTATATTAGTTTAGTAGAAATTGATTTTGGATATCTCTTTTATTTTTGTTTAATTAGCTATTTTGTTTTCTCACTTGCATTTGATTCTGCTTTTCAGGTCATCAGTGTATACCCATGATCCCTAGAGAGCTTGTGCCCTCACTTGAAGACCCAGAGCAGTTATTCAGAGATTAGAGGAGAAGACGGAAACAGAGCACAATGGGTGATCAATTGACCAACGCGCAACTCAATCAGCGGGTGGAAGAGTTGTCTAAACTGGTGAATGATCGCAATGCCCAGACACCATACAAAAATTCTGGACAGGCTATTGTGGAGAAGTTTCATTTGTCCACCTATGGACACAATCCGTCAATTGTAGTGCCAGAGATACAGGCCGAGCACTTTGATCTTAAGCCTGCGATAACTCAGACGGTGACCAATCAGTTCCAATTCTATGAGAACAGGGATGAAGACCCCAATGAATTTATTGGGAGGTTCAACGCGTGCATAAAGACTACCAAGTACAAGGATGTAGCAGCAGAGGCGTTGAAGCTAATTCTTTTCCCTTACAGTCTGAAGGGTGCAGCTAAGAAGTGGCTACAGTCAAGACCTCCTGATTCGATAACTACATGGGCTCAGTGTGTGGATGAGTTCATGGCCAAGTTTTATCCAGTTCAATGGGTGATTGAGCTACAGGGTGATATTCTAGGCTTTCGACAACATGCCGATGAAACTGTAGTAGATGCATGGGACCGTTTTATGCATTTGATCAGGAAGGGCCCAAACCATGATTTTGGGGACTACAAAATTTTGCAAGTCTTCCACTATGGTCTAGAACGTCACAATCAGGAGCTGGTTAACAGAGAAGCTGGAGGCAATTTTTTGTACTCTGTTGATAAGGAAGGAGCCTATGCGCTCATGAAGCAGCTCGTTAAGCAGGACTCACAACTCTATGATTCTAGGAGATTATCGGCATTGCCTGAACCTAAAGATGATGAATGGAAGACTGGGATTAGCAAGATGGTATCAGATTTAGCCAAGCATGTGTATCGGGATGAGAAGCCAGTTGCACGAGTAGAGGAGCAGGAATTTGATTCAGCCTTGGCCCAGATTGCAAGTGAAGATGTGAACTTTATGGGGGCACAAGGACAGCGACAGAATTGGAACCAAGGGAACTACAGACCAGGCACAAGAGATCATCCAGGTTTCAGGTACGGGGATTAGTCTAGAGCTATATACGCACCTGGGTTTCAGCACAGGCCACAAGCACCAGTGTCGCAGGCTGCACCACCGGCTCTTGTAGCGCCAAACCCAGAGAGTTCTGTACTCACTAAGGCGTTGACACAGCTGAGTAACAACATGAACGATATGACCACGACGGTCAATGCTATGTCTTCTGATTTGCAGTCTACGAAGACTTCTCTTTGTGCACTAGAGGTTCAAGCTGGGCAAATTGCAACACAATTATCTGCTAGAGCACCTGGTTCTCTACCGTCTGACACAGAGAATGTGCGCTAGGTAAATGCCATTACCACTCGCAGCGGGGTTTCGTTGACTGATCCACCATACCCGAGCCATGCCAGAGATGAAGCATCAAAGGCTAAGGAGCATGAGGTCTTCGATTCTAATAAGACACCTGTCATGGTCCCCCAATCAAAGGGCATGACTCCACATGATGAGGAAAATTCCAATGAGGTATTACAACCACCCTCTTCTTCTAAAGATGTACATTTTCCATTGAAAACTAGAACGAAGAAGGATGACGCTGAGGAGTACCGGAGATTTCTCAGTATTTTCTCCAAATAGCACATAAACATTCTGTTGATTGAGGCGCTGCAGAAAATGCCTAAGTATGCGCGGTTTATCAAGGATGCAATCTATGGGAGAAGAGCTACGGATAACTTTCATATAATGAAACTGAATGAGCAGGTGAGTTCATGTGTCTTGCATGGACTTCCCAAGAAGAAGAAAGATCCAGGTAGTTTTGTGATTGAGGCTACACTTGGTGGGGCATATACAGGCAGGGCTCTATGTGATTTGGGGGCGAGTGTCAACCTGATGCCGCTTTCAGTATTTAAAAAGCTAGGTGTGGGGGATGAAAATGTGTAATGAAGACTAAATACAGGACCTAAATACTCTAGAAGGGGGAGTTGAATAGAGTATGGAAACTTTTTGCAAAACTCAAAGTTTAACAGAATGACTTTGTGTGAAACTCAAATTTCAAGGCCTTGAGATTTTAGTAAACTGTCTGAAACTTACAAAGGCAAAATAGTAAGCTTCAAGGCCTTGAACTGTAAACAATTCTAAACAGCTTTTGAACCCTAGTTTGATTTGAGTTGTGTGTAGCAGATAATAATCAACTGTAAAGTAAAGAACACAAAGCAATTTACAGAGTTCAGTCCCAATGGACCTAATCTCTGCTTGAGGGATCTAATCCCACCAGGATTGGGCAAACACTTCTTATTACTCACACAGAAACAGCCCCGGATCTTCAAGCCTAAGTGATTTCCCTTACACCTATACAGCTTGTGGTTCCAAACCTATCTAGTTCCAGCTACTAACTGTTGAGCTAACAAGAACCTCTTGTTGTTCACTTGAACAACCAACCACTAGGTTAAGTGAGGTTTTAGATAATCTAGAGATACACAGATAGAAGTACAAGTGAAGAACACAGTATGAAGATAAGCTGTTGAAGCCTGGATGTGTTCTTCTGGAAAACTGGATTGATTTGATCTTCAAGAATCTTGAATGAAGCTTGAATGATTGTGTGTTTAAATGAATGATCTCCCACGATTTTGTCACACCTCTCGGAGTATTCTGCAAGCCTCTCTCTTCTTCAAAATTCAAACCAGTCTCTTTTATCCACAGCTGCAACTGACTGAGAGATTTTAGGATCTCAGTTCCTATAAATCCTCCTTCTGTTTTCAAATAAAATTCAAACAGCTTCAAGTGGATATCCGTTGGAGTTTGTTGATATTTCTTCTGCACGTTTAACAACCCTGCAACAGCATTGAAACACAGAAACAACAAAATCTAGAAAGATAACAGTGCTATGACTGTTTGGTTATACAGTTTCTGTGTTTAACAGACTTAGAACAATAACCTGTATATCTTCTAAAACATATGAATCATGAAAAACAAGTTTTAAGACACTTAGAAGTGAGTAAATAACCACAATACTAAGAATCACAACCTGCAAGAAAGAATCAACTAAGTTTTGTAAAAACTGTCAGCAGCTCAAGGCACATCTGAAGGCCTTGGAGCTCTGAACCTGCTTCATAGAATTTCAAAGTTAAACCCAGATAACTTTGATTCTTCCTGTTCTGACCATCTGCAATTGCGTTAGATATATAAATAGGGTAATCCAAAAGTATATGCAGTAAACCACTGATTTGTATAATCAGATATCCAATCTGCAACACAGAATTATTAGAACATATAGCAGAATAGAATAACTCATGGCTTTGAAGTTCAGTCAATATCTCAAGGCCTTGAGATAACTGAAATGCTCTGATGCTTATGTCTTGGTCTTTGACTTTCATCACTCAAAACAATTACCAACCAAAATACATTCAGGGGTCTTGACTCAACAATCTCCCCTTGATGAAAGACAAAACCTACAGTCTTGTATAGATCTTCCTGCCACTCATATTCAAAAATTAGATAACCACAATTTGCAGATACAATATATAACAATGCCAAACAGATAACCAGTAAGAATAAAAATTACAAATTAACACAGAAATATAAATACACAACTGATTAAACCACAAAACAACTAGGCATTATTATTTAGGCATTATTATTATTATTCCAAACACTGCAAACACAAAAGAACCACATAAATTCTCCCCCTTTTTGACTTTCATCAAATAAGGTTGAAGAAATGTTGGATCATCACTCAGAGTCTGAAAATAAACTTAAAACAAAAATTTAGCTAAAAAGTCAAGGCCTTGAGAACAGAAAAGATAGAAGAGAAAGAGATAGAAGGTCAAGGCTTTGGCAGTCTCTGATCTTCACTTCTTCTTTGATGTCTGGCCTTTCTCTGAGCCTTCTCCAATTTGTTCTTCACTTGCAGCATCTTCAACAGACTGATTACCTTCTTGTTCAGCTTCCACTTCAGCAACCACTTCTTGGATTATCTCATCCACTTTCTTCTTAGCCTGAACTGAATCTACCTCTGTAGCTGCATCAACACATGTGTCTTCACCAGCATCTTCTTCATCAGTTTGTTCATATAAATCTTTTGAAGTTAACACCACTGGGATTGGCTTCTTCTTCTTCTTCTTCAGAAAATCTCCCAGCTTTTCTTCTGAATCCACACTGGTTTCATGACTAGTAGCAGAAGGTATCTTCTCCAGATTCAAGCCCTTGATGACAACATCCAGCTTCCCATTCATAAAATTCATCAAGCCCTTGAACTGGTTGAATTCAGTTGACATGTCAAATAACCTTTGTCTGAGATCTTCAATCTCAATCTGCTGATCTTCTAACTTCTCAACCAGAAGTGAGTAATCCTCATTGGCTTGTCCTTTCCCAGATGTAGTCCCCATAGGCTTCACAAACCTCTTCTCAGCAAGTTCTTCCTTCGACAAATCAAAATAAAACTTCAATGCCCTTTCCCAGTCTGAACTACTCCAATCCTCTGAAGTGCAGTCTCATCTATCAACCCAAAACCTCCAGTAATATTTTCTTCTCCTTTCACAGGTACATCAAAATATTCAAAGAAAAGAGGTAACAGGTTGGCATATGGAAGAGGATGGTTTCTAGTCCTGGTTGCACAATAAATCATATGCTCCATAACAACTGTTGGCAAATCTATCTCAAACCCTTGAGATATCAGATACATCAAAATCAGAACCTTATCAGTTACCAACTCCCTTGAGTTCTCCTTAGGAACTACACTCCTCATCAGAATTGTAAACAAGATTTTGGCTTCACAGTTGAGCACAGAGTGTGTCAACTGCTTTGGACCAGAGGGAACACCTTCAATAAAGAACATCTCCTTTGCCTTATCCAGACACTCCTTCCTATCAGGATAATCTCCAACATTGTATTTGCTATGAATGCCCAAGACTTTGGCAAAAGTCCTATGATCTAACCTCAAATCCACACCAGCCACTTTTGAAGTTAATACCATTCTATCAACACCTTCAGAAACCAAGTTCAGATAAAATAACCTAGTTAACCTAGGATAGGCCTTAGAACTAGGATTCAACACCTTCCAAAAAGCAGTTTCTCTTAACTTTCTCATACAGTCTGTCCAATTTATCCAATAATTCTTCAGAAATCATGCTATAGAAAGCTACCTTAGATGAAGCATATCCTTGCATCCAAACAGTTCTAACCTCAGAACTAACAAACCACTCTGTAGGAAGTACATTCTTACCTTGATATCCTTTCTTAGTTGCAGCAGCAACTTGCTTAACCCTAGTTTTCTTCTCTGAGGGTTTGGTATTTTCTTGTCCTCCTTCAGTTGGTTTCTTCTGGCTTTCCTGAGTTAATTTCCCTTTTTCTCTTCACCAGTCTTTTTCTTTTCTCCCCCTTTCTTCTTCTCTGACCTAGGTTGATCACAACCCTGAGTCTCTTGTTGTGGGTCAACACTTGAGCATTCACCTCCCTTCTCTGTTCTGGACTTCTTTGCTGGAGGGGTATCCACATGAAAACTTTGAGTGTTTTCTGAATCTGAATCAGAAATCACTATCTTCTCCTTCTTATTTGCTCTCTTCTTGGATCTGCCAGAGGGCTTTCCCTGTTGCTGAATTCTGGCTGATTTGCACTCCATTTTAGGGTTTAGGATTTTGAGAAGAGAATGTGATTGAGAGGATTTGAGAGAGAGAGAGTAGATTCGCAGAAAATTGAAAGAGAATGAGAAGAAAAAGCCGTGACTTTCAGCTTAAGTAGGTTGAAAAGGATGAGTCATAAAAGGACTCTGCAATACCAACATGCAAAAATAGGATCTTGAAAAATCTTTTTGGGATATTTTAGAAAATTCTTTGAGTAATTCAAATATTATACAGTTATCTAAAAAGATAAGATATAATATTTGGTGATCCATTTTTTAAATGAAAAATACAGATATTATCAAGACCTAGAGAACAATCTCAAGGCCTTGAGATTTTCTGCAGTTTGGGAAACTTCAAAGCTTTGAGTTATACTTTCAAGGCTTGAGAAAGTATAATCTCAAGGCTTTGAGATTCCAGCACAGGAACTCATATAATTACTAATACTCCACTAAACCAATGAATCCTTGTTTAACATCCCCAATTCAAGCCTTAGAGATGAAAACCTATCATCTGGCAAAGGTTAGTGAAAATATCAGCAATCTGCATTGAAGTAGAGATAAAATTTAAAACAACATCACCTTGTTCTGCATGATCTCTAAGGAAATGATGTCTCACATCTATGTGCTTTGTCCTTGAGTGCTGAACTGGATTCTTATAGATTGAAATAGCACTTGTATTGTCACAATGAATAGGCACATTTATGAAGTTATAGCCAAGATCTCTAAGTTGCTGGGAAATCCATAACACTTGTGAACAGCAAGCACCAGCTGCAATATATTCAGCTTCTGCAGTTGATAATGCTACAAAATTTTGCTTTTTGGAGTGCCAAGTGATCAATGAAAAGATCCAAGAAATTGACAGCATCCAGAAGTACTTTTCCTGTCTACTTTGTAACCTGCAAAATCTGCATCTTAATAGCCACTCAACATAATATTAGATCTTCTTGGATACCAAAGCCCTAAGTCTCTAGTTCCATTCAAATATCTTAAAATTATTTTAACTGCAGTTAGATGACTTTCCTTAGGATCTGCTTGAAATCTAGCACACATACAGACACTGAACATAATATCAGGTCTGCTAGCAGTTAAATACAATAATGATCCAATCATACCTCTTTATTCCTTCAGATTCACACTCTTACCATTTGAATCTTTGTCTAAAGAGAGTGATAAACTCATAGGGGTCTTAAGCACCTTGGACTGTGACATATTATACTTATTCAATAAGTCATTGGTATATTTTCCTTGATGCAAAAAAATTCCTTTCTCCATTTGTAATATATGAAGTCCAAGAAAGAAATTCAGTTCACCCATTAGGCTCATCTCAAACTCCCTGCACATCAGACTAGAAAACTCTTTTGAAAGAGCATCATTAGTAGCACAAAATAATATGTAATCTACATAAATCTGAACTATTAACAGATCACTTTGATGGTGTTTAATGAAAATAGTTTTATCAACTAAGCCTCTTTTAAAATTGTTTTCAATTCGAAATTTTGAAAGTCTGTCACACCAAGCCCTTGGAGCTTGTTTTAAACCATAAAGAGCTTTATCCAATTTATAAACATGATCAGGAAAATTTTCATCTTCAAAACCAGGAGGTTGTGCTACAAAAACATCTTCTTGTAAATATCCATTCAGAAAAGCACATTTAACATCCATTTGATAAAGCTTTATGTGATTGTGAGATGCAAATGCAAGAAGTATTCTAATAGCTGCTAACCTGGCAACAGGAGCAAAAGTCTCCTCATAATCTATACCTTCTTCCTGATTATATCCTTGAGCTACCAGTCTGGCTTTATTTCTTACCACTTTGCCATTCTCATCAAGCTTGTTTCTGAATACCCATCTGGTTCCAATAACTGATTTCTCTTTAGGTCTGGGGACCAGATTCCAAACCTTGTTCCTTTCAAACTCATTCAGCTCACTCTGCATTGAAATGATTCATTCTGCATCTTCTAGAGCTTCCTTGGTTATCTTAGGCTCAATCAAAGATACAAATGCACTAAAAGCACACAAGTTCTTTAACTGTCCTCTTGTCTGATTTCCAGTTGATGGATCTGATATAATGTTGTCAGCTGGATGGTCTGAAAGGTACTTAAACTTCTTTCTTGGTAACCAGGAGTATTCTCCTTCAAGGCTTTGAGTCCTTGAAACAGTAGAGGGAGCATCATTGAAATTTTCAGCTTCTGTCTCAAGGCTTTGAGATTTTGGTTCAGCAGGAGGTTCAAGGCCTTGAGATTCTGCTGATTGATTATGTACATTAGTTTTGCCTTTGTCTTCTTTCACAGCATCATCATCTGATTCATGCTTGTTCAAATCTAGATCTGCAAAACTTTCACTCAGAGAATCCTTAGTACTTTCATTAAAAATTACATGAATGCTCTCTTCCACAATCTTGGTTTTTCTATTATAAACTCTATAAGCTTTGCTAGTTTGAGAATATCCAAGAAATACACCTTCATCACTTCTAGCATCAAACATACCAAGATTGTCTCTACCATTATTATGCACAAAACAGATACAACCAAAGGGTTTAAAATAAGAAACAGTAGGCTTTCTCCCTTTAAACAGTTCATAGGGAGTCTTTTTCAAAATAGGTCTGATCAAGCATCTATTCAACACATAATTGGCAGTGTTAACAGCTTCTTCCCATAGAAACTTTGGCAAATTACTTTCAAGAAGCATGGTTCTGGACAGATCCTCAAGTGTCCTGTTTTTCCTTTCAACTACTCCATTTTGTTGTGGAGTTCTAGGTGCAGAAAAGTTGTGTGTAATGCCATGCTTTGCACAAAACAAATCAAAGTCAAGTTGAACAAACTCCCTACCATTATCACTTCTAATGAATGCAACTGGTAAATTTTTCAAAGTTTGAAACTCTTTGCATAGTCTAGAAAATTCAGATAAAGCTTCAGTTTTGTCTCTAATAAACATCACCCATGTAAGTCTAGAATAATCATCAATTATAACAAGCATATACCTCTTACCTTTTGGAGTCTGAACTCTCATAGGACCACACAAGTCCATATGAATCAATTCTAAGGGTCTTGAAGTACTTACAAAGTTCTTTGGCTTGAATGAGCTTCTGGTCTATTTACTTTGTACACATGTCTTGCAAACCTCATCATCTGAAAATTTCTGTGATGGTAAACCTCTTACCAAGTCTTTTGAGATGAGTTTATTCATAGTATGTATACTAATATGCCCAAGCTTTCTGTGCCAAAGCTTTGAATCTTCCTTCAAGGCCTTGAGGCATTTTAGCTTGTCACCTGCAACACTGTTAGTATTCATAGCATATAGATTATATGATCTAGGAGCAGCGAGTATGCAATCACCAGATTTCTCATCTTGCACCACATATTTCTCCTTGTTGAATATAGCTTTATAACCTTTATCACATAACTGAGAGATACTAAGCAAATTATACTTAATTCCATCTACCAGATAAACAGCAGATATAGAATTTGTAGAACCATTACCAATACTACCTATACCAATGATATTGCATTTTGCTTTGTCACCAAGTGTGATTGTTCCTCCATATTTTTCTGTAAGTTAAGTAAAGAGAGACTTCTTTCCACTCATGTGTCTGGAACATCCACTGTCCAAAATCCATTTATGATCTTTCAAGGCCTTGGTGACATCCTGCAAAAACAAATCATTGCCTTAACAGGCTGTTAGACCAAGTGCAGAACTTTGAGTCATACTCAGAATCAGCCATATTTGGTGGCCTAATTCCTTTTGGAACCCAAATCTGCCTAACCTGTCCCTTAAGCTGATAAGGATAAGTATTCCTCATAATATGAGGTTCTGATCTTCTGAAGGGACAAGTTAATCTGACATGACCAATTTTTTCACAGTAATGACATTTTGGAGAATGTCTGCTACCAGATTTCACAAAAGTAGTTTGGCCTTTCTTTGGAAAATTTGGATTGTAGCCAATCCCACTTTTATGCATTGATTTCAGAATTCCTCCAAGAATGAGATTCATATTATGTTCTGAGCCTGTAAACCTAGCTAGGATCTTCTTTGAATCTTGAAGTTTCTCAGTCAAAGAGCAGATCTGTTGTTCTAAATTCTCAGAATGAGTCTTTAGATCAGCATATCTTTCAGTTAAAAGAGTGTTTTGATCAACAACATCTTTTATATGTGCCTTCAAGACTTTGAACCTGCTGTCCAAGGCCTTGAAGTATTTTTCAAACTTTGTCTTAGAAACTTCAACATTTTTGTTTGAAAACACTAGATCCAGGTTTTCTTTTACCTCCTCATGAATCTTAATCTTTAAAGCAGAAATCTCATTTCTATAACTTTCCTCATTTAAAAACATAATTTTGAGAATTTCTGGAAGTACATCAGAAGGACTAGCAAGTAAATTTTTTACCATGTCTTCAATATGTCTGTCTGATGAATTTTCGTCATCATGCTTTGCCATGAAGCATAGGTTTGCTTGCTCTTCTTCTGTGTCTGAGTCACTTGATGAATCAGAATCACTCCAAGAAGCCATCATGGCTTTCTTCCTTCTGTTGTGACTATCTTTCTTCTGAAAGTTCCTGTTCTTCTTCTTTTGTGGACAGTCCCTTACTAAATGATCTGCATCACCACACTCAAAACAATTCATTAATTAAGTTTTATGTGATTGTGATGAAGATTTACCTTTGTAATCCTTGCTGCCTGAGGGTCTTCATCTCTCTCCGTTGTAATCCCTGTTACCAGAGTTTCTTTTCTTTTTGAGAATCCTAGACAAGGCCATGGAGATCAATGCTAAAGCCTCTTCATCATCAGGCTCATCTTCAGTCTCAAGGCTTTGAGACTTTTCATTGTCATTTTCCTTAAGTGCTAGGTTCCTGATGTTTTCACTCAAATCACCTTCCACATCCTTCATAGACATTTCATGAGTGACCAGCTTTCCTTGTAGATCATCTAGCTGAAGAAGACTCAAGTCTTGAGCTTCTCAATGGCTGTTGTCTTTGGCTCCCACTTGGATTTTGGCAAACTTCTCAGAATCTTTCTGACCTTTTCTTCATTTGAGAACCCATTTCCCAATGACTCCAGACTGTTCACCACATCAGTGAATCTTTTGAACATCTCCTTGATGGTCTCATCTGAATTCATCTTGAACAACTCATATTGCCTCAGAACTATGTTGATTTTTGTCTGCTTAACCTGGCTTGTTCCTTCATACGTAACCACCAGTTTATCCCATAATTTTTTGGCACTCTTGCAGTTTGATACTCTGTTGAACTCGTCTGCATTTAAAGCACATTATAACAGATTCATAGCCTTGTAATTTTTTGATACCTTTTCCAGTTCAGTGACTGATAGATTTTCCTCTGACTTGATACATCTGACTCCATCAATTGTTAAGTACTCATGAGGACCATTCTGAATTATTGACCATAGATCCATGTCTTGATCTATGATAAACATCTTCATCAATGCCTTCCAGTGCATGAAGTTATCACCACAGAACAATGGAGGTCTGTTGGCTGCCCTTCCTTGTGAGAATCCACCATCTCCTACATTACTCATAGTCACCAGATCGTTAGATCTAAAAATAGTGACACAAGCTCTGCTACCAATTGAAAGTGTGTTATGTAGACTAAATACAGGACCTAAATACTCTAGAAGGGGGGGTTGAATAGAGTATGGAAACTTTTTGCAAAACTCAAAGTTTAACAGAATGACTTTGTGTGAAACTCAAATCTCAAGGCCTTGAGATTTTAGTAAACTGTCTGAAACTTACAAAGGCAAAATAGTAAGCTTCAAGGCCTTGAACTGTAAACAATTCTAAACAGCTTTTGAACCCTAGTTTTATTTGAGTTGTGTGCAGCAGATAATAATCAACTGTAAAGTAAAGAACACAAAGCAATTTACAGAGTTCAGTCCCAATGGACCTAATCTCTGCCTGAGGGATCTAATCCCACCAGGATTGGGCAAACACTTCTTATTACTCACACAGAAACAACCCTAGATCTTCAAGCCTAAGTGATTTCCCTTACACCTATACAGCTTGTGGTTCCAAACCTATCTAGTTCCAGCTACTAATTGTTGAGCTAACAAGAACCTCTTGTTGTTCACTTGAACAACCAACCACTAGGTTAAGTGAGGTTTTGGATAATCTAGAGATACACAGATAGAATTACAAGTGAAGAACACAGTATGAAGATAAGCTGTTGAAGCCTGGATGTGTTCTTCTGGAAAACTGGATTGATTTGATCTTCAGGAATCTTGAATGAAGCTTGAATGATTGTGTGTTTGAATGAATGATCTCCCACGATTTTGTCACACCTCTCTTAGTATTCTGCAAGCCTTTCTCTTCTTCAAAATTCAAACCAGTCTCTTTTATCCACAGCTGCAACTGATTGAGAGATTTTAGGATCCAATTCCTACAAATCCTCCTTCTGTTTTCAAATAAACTTCAAACAGCTTCAAGTGGATATCCGTTGGAGTTTTTTGAGATTGCTCCTGCACGTTTAACAACCCTGCAACAGCATTGAAACACAGCAACAACAAAATCCAGACAGATAACAGTGCTATGACTGTTTGGTTATACAGCTTCTGATAAAACTGTGTAACAGACTTAGAACAATAACCTGTATATCTTCTAAAACATATGAATCATGAAAAAACAAGTTTTAAGACACTTAGAAGTGAGTAAATAACCACAATACTAAGAATCACAACCTGCAAGAAAGAATCAACTAAGTTCTGTAAAAACTGTCAGCAGCTCAAGGCACATCTCAAGGCCTTGGAGCTATGAACCTTCTTCACAGAATTTCAAAGTTAAACCTATATAACTTTGATTCTTCTTGTTCTGACCATCTGCATTTGTGTTAGATATATAAATAGGGTAATCCAAAAGTATATGCAGTAAACCACTGATTTGTATAATCAGATATCCAATCTGCAACACAGAATTATTAGAACATAAAGCAGAATAGAATAATTCAAGGCTTTGAATTTCTGTCAATATCTCAAGGCCTTGAGATAACTGAAATGCTCTGCTGCTTATGTCTTGGTCTTTGTCTTTCATCTCTCAAAACAATTATCAACCAAAATACATTCAGGGGTCTTGACTCAACAGGGGAGCCTAGTAAAACCTGGATCAATCTGCAGTTCGCAGATAAGTCGTCCAAGAAGTCCATTGGGGTGGTAGAAGACTTACATGTGAGGGTTGGTAGTTTGATCATGCCAGCTGATTTTGTGATCCTTGACATGCCAGTTGGTGACGTTCCGATCATTCTTGGTAGGCCTTTTCTGGGTACCATTCTGACTTTAATTGATGTGGAGAATGGAGAGTTTATCATGAGGGTTAAAGATACTGTGGAGACCTTTCAGGTTTTCAAACCGACTCCTTAGTACAATTATGAGGTGAAGCCAGACTTGCCATTTCCTGTGAAAGTTGTGCGTGGAATTTCAGAGCTGACATAAGAAGATCCGCCAGATCCTAAGGGTAAAGAATCAGGTGTGCAGGTGCACAAGGTAGTCATGAGTATCCAGCGCCAGAAGTTGGATGCGACACGACCTGCCAAACCACCTTTCTGAGCCTCATGAGGTAACATGGTCGGGCCGTCGACCTTAAATTACAAAGCGCTGCTTGGGAGGCAACCCAATGTAGAGTATGATGTTTTTTTTATTATTTATTTATTTATTTATGAGTTCTCTATATTTGACTATGAGGGGTGAGAGAGAGAGTGGACTTATTTTTCCAATCAGTGTGCAGGGACAAAGGTACAGAAGACGCACTGGATTCCCCTTCTTGATGTGCATGTTAGAGATTGCACGAAATTTGGGAAAGAAAAAGCCCCACAAGATTATGCATAAAAGAATGGAGAATTGCTCGAGGTCGAGGAGCGGTTCCAATATTTTGGGTGCCACACGCATGAGAGGGCTACAATTTATATCTTAGCAGCACATCGGAATCCGGGCGCGTAGAGACTTCTCCAGAAATTGTAAACGGTCCACAAGACCCCTTCTTGTTGCAATTTCCCGACAACGGTGCCCATGTAGGTCCGGCCACCCAGATACCTCTAACACTCTCTTTCAAATTTATGTTTTTGAGCGATGAATGTTGCAATCCACCGCTTATACATTTAAGCGAGTAAACGTCCTAGTTGATCTCTAAATTCGTCGAGGACAACGAAACGCGTCAGTGTGGGGGGGGGGGTTTGTATCTACGTCACTAGCCATGTCTTTGTTTGCATCGCCTTGTTACATACAGGTTTGTGTTCGTATTGTGTTGGTTTGTGGTAGGATTGTGTACTTTATGCATTTTTTAGCACTTTTACTTTATTGAGTCCCCCACCCAATCGTGTGATTAATCGAGGCGGCCAAAATGCATGTAGAGTCTAAGAAATATGAAAGAAAAAATAGGAAAAAAATAGAATAGCAAAAATCCATAAAAAAATTTAAAATATTTTTGAGAATAAGGGCAATTGATGAAGCTAGAAACCAAAGAGAGTTCAATGAAAGAGTCTCGGAGAATAGGAAGCACCGTAGTAGGGATGTCTTTAATTCTTAGTATCTTGCGCACCTGTTTCACGAAAGGAAGTCCGGGTATTCAGGGAATGTGGAAAGTAGATGCGGGCATACCCTTAGTTCCTTTATTGTGCTAGGATGATTTAGTCCTAAGGAGTTGAATAGTCTGTTTTCGAGTGGAAACTTGTGGCCTCTTGTAAATCTGGGGTGGACCTACGTGTTGAGTCGGTTCCATGTGGTACGCTGCTCTAGCCTAAGTGAAGTTAGGGAGTGTACACCACCATCCTTTAAGGCGGTTTCAAGAGCTAACCAAAAAATCCCACACTTAGTTGCTCTAAATGCACGGTTGAAAAAATTAGAAGAGAATGAAAAACAAAAGAAACCAAAATCTTCTCTTGGACTAGATACGGTGAACAGCCTAATGTGCCTCCGTTTACGCGGGAAATTTGGATTCAATCCAATTAGAGAAACTAGGGAAAATTAAAGTCAAGCCGTATTACACGGAGGTGTGTCTCCCGTCACTGGGACAATTTGCATTCAATTGCAATAACGGCTAAGAGGGTCTGAAAACCTCAAATGACTTGGCGACGAAAGACTATCTTAGTACTTAAGATGCCTAAACCCTCTGAGCTAAAGGACGTGCCCAAGTATTGGATTGTTTATGGTGGATGTTTGGGGATCCCTTAGTGAACTTGTGCGTATGATCATCTTATCTCAATTTCTTGCTATTGGTTGTGAAATTTCGAAAAAGACTTGTGAGAGCTTGATGATTTTGGTTAGTGATAGCGGGATTACCCAATCTCTAAAGAAAAGAAAAAAAAATTTGCTTTATTTTATTACTTGCATTGTGTGAAATCGAGTTGCATTGTCTATATTCATGTAGATTTCATTGCGTGTGTGGGTTGTTTGTGTCACATGGCTAGTATAGTTTTATGCAAATTCGGTGGATTAAAACGTAGTGTAAGGTTTGATTTTGCTCGGGACGCGCAAAAAGGTAGTGTGGAGGAATTTGATAACTCTCTATTAGAGTTATATTTCATGCATATTTTATATCGATTTGCGTGATTCCCGGGTTGAAATATGAGTTTTACGCTATGAATGTTGAGAAAACGTAGAAAGTTGAGTTTCTAGCACTTTATTGTTAATACGGGCGTTTCGATGCATATTTCGATGTTATTTGTCAAATATAATCGCTTGGTATGGTTGTTCATGTTGTCATGACAGGAACGGATGCTAAACGATGTTTAGGAGGCATGAAACGAGCTTCGGAAACAAAGAAAACTCAAGAGGAAGCAAGAGAAGCAAAGATAGAAGAGCAAAAGTGACCAATCTCCACTATTTTGAGAGTATCTTGAGTTATACAATTCATTTTGGAGTGATAATAGTGGCGAATGAAAGTAGACTCAGAGAGCTTTCCAACGATAGGTCACGCAGCTAAAACGGAGATCGGACGAGAATGATATGGTCCGAAAAAGAGGATGCAAATCTGAGAAAATTTCCAGGGGTGTTCGTGCGAACAAAATTTTGTTAGCACGAACAAAATTCCTTAGAAAAATTTTTGGATGGAAAAAAGAAGTGAAAAAGGGACTGCTGGAAAATAAGAACAAAATTCCTGTTCGCACGAACAGTCGGGTAATCGTGCGAACAGAGAGGCCAGACGCGAATTTGTTGGGTTCTTTTGGTAATTTCTTGAAAGTTTAAAGATTCCAGCCCTATGCTAACGTATTGGGACGATCCTAAGGAGGTATTCACACACTTTTGGAGTCTAGAGAGCTGGAGAAGACGATAAAAAACGCTTGGAGCTTGGAGGATCATCAATAGTGAAGATTTTCGCGTTTGATTATCGTTTCTTCATCTTTTCTTCATGAAGTCTATTATTTTGATCATGTTGAACAATATTATGTCTAGCTAAACACTTTAAGCTAGGTGATTAATGGAAAACTAGGGTTTGTTGGATGAATTTCCGGATTTTGGACTTGATGCATGCTTTTGCTTAAATTCTATGAACGTTCTTGTTAGCTTATCTATTTTTTTATTTATTTATTAATGTTCTTGGCTTGATCACCCTTATAATGTTACTTGTTGATATGGTTGCACGAAAGTGAACTCATTGAGACGTGTTAAAGAATAGTTTAGGTGATCGTGTAGTTTCTTTAGACCGAGAGGAGATAGAAACTTGATTAATCGTGTGGGGGTAGTTTCGGTTAATTTTGTTAGAACTTAGTGAATTCAGTGGACCGACAAAACCCGATGAACGAGCCTAACAACTCAACTAGATTGTAGTAATAGACGGAGGTGGACCGAGAGGACCCGAAAGCTATTGCTTGCACAAATTCACGTGAGATCGAGAGAAGATCGTGATGAGCATTACCCGGTATAATTAGAACGTGCGTAGAGTGTTTCAAGCATAACACGGAAATCGTTAACAACCCTATGGACCATCAATTACCTAGTTCTTCTTTATGAATCGTTTTCAATCAAAAGTTATTTTTGTTTAAAATTGAAAACTCCATAAAAACAATTAGTTAATTGTCATTTAATTTTAGTCGCTTGTTTGTGGGCGACGACCTTATAAACTCAAACCCTTTTTACCGGTTACTTAGATATCTCATAATTAATCTCTAGTCAACTAATAATCGTAATTCCCTTGGGTTCGATACTCGGATTCGTAAAATACTCCTAATACTACTTGACCGTATACTTGCTCATACACGTAAGAAACCGTGTCAGCGATGCATAGTGATGCTTCGGTCCAGCCCCGGCATTTCGTCATAATCCCACGCGAACACATCTTTGTACTCTTTTAGTAGCTGGACCAGCTTTTTCTCTTCTGTATCGCTGAGGTCTGCGCCCAAGAAGACATGTCTTTGCTTTTCCTCATCAGGGCTGAGGAATACCTCCTTGAGTTCCTGCTTTTGTGGCTTTGGGCAGTCTTCCATGCACTCGGGTGCTTCTTTGACTTCCTCGACTAACGGATCTCCCTGACTCGTACTAGGAACTCCTGATAGCTTGCAAATTTTCCTGGGGACGCCCTTAACGCGATTAAACCTCTTACTTTTGGGGTAGAAGCTACTCATTCGTTCTTAAGTGTACTCCATGGCCCTCTTCAAGGTGTAGATGCTTTTGGTTGTTCTAGGGGCGTCCTCCCTCGCGGGCTGTTCTTCCTCCGACCCCTCTTATGTTACTATCGCTCCACACGGTGACTGATTCTGGATGTCCTCCCATCTGGGAAAAGGAGTTTGCCGAAGCAGGGCCGGAAGAGGCATGTCCTCCATCTCCGTAAACCATACTACTTCAGGTAAGTGGGCCACCTCCAGATTGAAAGGATTCACCGAAGCGGGTATTGTGACAACCCTTTCTTTCCAGATATCCTTAATCACCTGGTGAGCTGTCGAGGGTACAGCGTCAAAGCGGTGAATCCATGCTCGCCCGATAATCATGTGGTAAGTCGTTTCGGCCTCGATAACGTGGAATTTGGCGGAAAAATTTTGTCTGCCCAATTCGGATTCCCAAACGGATCCTGCCCAAAGTCATTATGGAAACACTTCCAAACCCTGTTAAGGACGAGGGATTCTTGACCATCTTATGCCCGGGAACCCCTGCCATGTCTAGGGTGCTCAAGGGGATTACGTTTACCGCAGCTCCACCATCGACAAAGGCTCTTTTGAATTCAACGTGGTTGATCGTGGCCGTTACATACAGTGGCCTTTGGTGGTTGATGCCAGCTCTTCTGTCCGACTCGTCGAAAGTCATGATTAGTCTTTGCGGTCCGAAGGCTCTGACGGCTTCGTCATTCGAGGTGGAAAATTCCTCTCCGTACTTCTCTGCCACCCCTAATATTGCTATTATCACCCCATGTCTGCAGCCCTCCGAAAAGTTCATCTCATCAAAGAACCTGGGGAATTTGATAGAGTCCTTCATTCGCCCAGCGTGAGATTCTTTGCCATATTCTTCATCCCCATAGAGTTCTGTAACCACAGGGACTTCCGCTTCTGCCATGTCTGTAATCGAGATCATGGCGATCTCCTTACCCTTGGATTCTCGTTGCGAAAAAGGGTTGCCTCGAACATCTTTGGTTGACTCTTCAACAACTAACTGGTCTTCCCTTATCTGCTTGTCTACCATCCATTAAAGTTTCCTGCATCCCTAGTTGGATGGAGATTTTCCCGTGACATTCGCACCATTTCGGGTCCCGAAATTGTTCTCCTGTGGGTCTGTGTTCAAATGCCGGCAAGATTACCTCTTGTCGCCATTTCTTGCAAAGGTCAATGCGTCCCTTATCGAGATAGACAGGGGTGGCGGCTCTTGAGCTGCAAACTGTAGGGTTTTAAACATGGAATCTCAGCCCTCCAAGGATCACAAGCCAAAAATACATAACGATAGTAAAGGATTAATATGTGTTTACCTTTGGGTTCTCATGTAATGACTTCAAAAGAGAATAATGTCACGTTCTCTACGGTTGATCCACGCCTAGGATAGAGAATTGGACCTCCCAACCTTATTGTGCTAGCTAGAACGAAAGAAGGAGAAAACGAAATCACGCAACGAAGCAACAAAGGAGGAGCTCGGCCTCCCTTTGTTGGCCGACGGGTTTGGGGCGTCGGGTAAGGGGCGTTCGGACCCTTTCCTTGCTTCCTCTCAACTGTTTTCTCTCCTCTCAATATGTGTTATGAATAACATATATTGAGAGGGAAGGAAGGAGTTCCTTTATATAGTCCAACTACTCCTAGTTTTTTCCATAAAGGACCCAATACTAATCCTATCCATATATGGATTAGTATTATTTGCTAATTAGTCCTAATAAGTTAGCAACTTGTTGCAATATGATCCTTTTAATTAATATTTATTAATTAAGTCCCTTGTCCAATTATATCCATATGGCGTGTGACCCCATAGGTTTCTACTTAATTGGTAGTAAATATTTACAAACATGGAGCGGTGTCTAGGAACACATCCATGCCACCCAATTAACAGAAATAGTCATCTTGACAAACCTTGTGATCTTATTATCGCATCCATTTGTCTCATTATCCGGATTGGACACGAGACATACAAGTCACACTCTTATATCCAATCCATGTTTCTCGATCCTGGGAATAGCCCTATCCATGCATATGACATCAATATCCCCATATTGATTCATATGAGTCTGGCCAGACATTTCATAGGCGCCATCCCTCGAGTGGCCTCGGATATTTTCTCCCGTTATGTGGGAGGGACAAAGTCTATCTACATCACTCACCATCTCTAAGCTTTCTTCCTATTGTGCCCAACATGCGCTTTTATAACTACCCAGTTACGGAGTAGCGTTTGACGTTGTCAAAGCACAATATTCCACAACAAGAGGATCTAGTGACTTCAAGTCTACGGATGATAATATCCTATCACCGCGAGAAGCGCTTGTGACTTTACATAACTTGTATGTAGACTTCTCGGATTCGGGTCAATCCGGTATGTCGTTACTCCTAATACATACCCATGTGTTGGATCGTGATATCTCCATATCAATCCAACCCCATACTAGTCTATATATGATCGTCCTGTTAATCATTATATTTGACTAGGGATGTTTAAGATAAACAACACGATTTGTAAATCTAAGGACTTCATTATATTAAATATCTCCATAAATAATACAATGATTATTCTAGCCAATTCATACTAAAATTTGATTGCCTCTAGGGCATCTATTCCAACAGTCTCCCACTTGAACTAGAGCCAATCTGGTGCATTGCGTATGCCAATCGCCCTAGTGTGCTCTTCATGCTTGCGCTAAACAAGCGGCTTTGTTCTGAAAGATGATCATCTGTAGGAATCTTGCATATCTTCACATCTCCTCTATCTATAATCTCTCGAATACGATGGAACTTCCGGAGTACGTGTTTGGATTTCTGGTGTGATCCGGGTTCCTTAGACTGAGCGATCGCGCCTGTGTTGTCTCAATACAACACTGTGGCATCCTCAATGCTAGGAACTACACCAAGCTCAGAAACAACCTTTCTAATCCAAACAGTTTCCTTTACTGCACCACTTGCAGCAATATACTCAGCCTCTGTTGTAGAATCAGCAACCGTCTCTTGCTTGGAACTCTTCCAGCTCACAGCTCCTCCATTTAGGCAATACACAGATCCTGACTGCGATCTGAAATCATCTCTGTCGGTTTGGAAGCTTGCATCCGTGTAACCAGTTACACGCAACTCTTCCTCACCTCCGAATATCAAGAACGCATCCTTAGTTCTTGTCAAATAATTGAGGATGTTCTTGACTACTATCCAGTGACTCTCACCCGAATTATACTGATATCTGCTCGCCATACTCAACGCGTATGATACGTCCGGTCTAGTACATAACATGGCGTACATGATAGATCCTATGGCCGAGGCATAGGGGATCTTACTCATGCGGTCCATCTCAATCTTATTGGATGGACAATCACTCTTCGAAAGAGTAATTCCATGGGACATGGGCAATAATCCCTTCTTGGAATCTTGCGTGTTGAACCGTTTCAAAACCTTGTGTATATATGTACTTTGACTTAGTCCTAGCAACCACTTAGATCTATCCCTATAGATCTTTATACCGAGTATATAGGCTGCTTCCCCTAAGTATTTCATTGAGAAACACTTTCCTAGCCAATCCTTAACTGATTGCAACATAGGAACGTCGTTTCCAATGAGTAGTATGTCATCCACATACAAGACCAGGAACACTACGTAGCTCCCACTAACCTTCTTGTACACACAAGACTCATATTCGTTCTTGACGAAGTCAAACCCTTTGACGGCTTCATCAAAACGTCGATTCCAACTCCTAGAAGCTTGCTTCAATCCATAAATGGATCGTTGAAGCTTACAGTTTTTATTTGCATGCTTTGGATCTACAAAACCTTCAGGTTGTGTCATGTACACATCCTCGAGAAGATTCCCATAAAGGAATACTGTTTTGACATCCATCTTCCAAATCTCATAGTCATAGTAAGCCGCAACTGCAAATAGGATTCGGATGGATTTGGTCATAGCGACTGGGGAAAAAGTTTTATCAGAGTCTATACCATGAATCTTTCTGAATCCTTTAGCCACCAATCGGCCCTTATAGGTAACTACATTACCATCTTTGTCGGTCTTCTTCTTGAAGACCCATTTTCACCCTATGAGGCGTGCCCCTTGGGGTGGTTCCACCAAAGTCCATACTTGGTTTGTGTACATGGATTCTGACGCGGATTCTTAACGCGTATGCGCAAGTGCACGGTCAAGTAATATAGGGGTGGTATTTCAACCCCGACTTATCAATCCCACGAGGACACGCTTGAGATTATTTAATTAGTTATTTAATTTAGCGTACTGTGCAGGAGGAAAGATTTGATTGATTTTAGAAATTGAAATAAAAACTAATCTAATATTTTTGTATTTTTTTATGTTTAAGATATAAGTTTGGAGAAACTAGGCAATCTCTAGATCACCTAGGGTTGTAGACGAATTCCAGTTCAACTATGTAACACGTAAATTCTATTCTAGTTCAGCCGGGTAATTGCACTGACAATCTCCTATCGGTCTCATGTCATTTTACGTCTCGGATAACTACAATCTCCTCTCGGTCTCATGTTGTCTACCGGTCCGTTCTAGCAGGTCATCTACTGGTACGATAACGGGTCCTGTCGGCCCACCGTTTCACGGAACAGCTAAATAATCCTACCGAATCTACCCACACTAGGCCAATCCTAACACTTCTCCTTTTAGGTCTCGGTGATTCGGGATTGTGTTCAAATTCTCTACACAATTAGGTTGAGTCACTGTCGTGCACTCATCTAATTAGCTAGCACGTCCGGGTAGCTACTCCATTCATACTAAAGATTAAGCATAGAACAAGAACGTATAACTAGAACGAATATTAACTTTAAGCAATGAATTGATTCACAAAATAAACCCTAGTTTTGTTGAATATCAAATCATATCCTAATCGTGTCAATAGACTAAGATCAACAACAAGTTCAAGAAACTAACATTCAATTGAAGAATCAAATCCAAACGCATGAAACAAAGTATGAAATCCGGAAAATAACCGTCTACATAAACCCTAGGCTCTCGTAGAGATGCCTAGGAAAGGAGTTTAGCTAATAGTAATCAACCAAACAAAACTTACAAGTTTCTCCATACAAGATTTGAAAGAAGAAGAAGATGAAACCCTAGATCTTCAATGGAGGAGGAATCCTCCTCTTCCCCCGTCTCTCTCTCTTTTCTTCTACGTTGATGGCTCTCTCCCTCTCACGTCTCTCTCTTCTTTTAATATTAGGGTCTATTAATTAATCATAAAACAATATTAATTAATAACCCTAATTCCCCTTTTCTTTTCACATTGATGCGCTGGTTCTGCTAGCAGATCGCGCGATCATCTATTGCTGATCGTGCGATCTGCTGTTGTGCGGGCTTCAAATCTTCTGTCTGATCGTAGGATCACCAAAGCTGATCCTGCGATCTGCTGTTGATTGTAGGATCAACTTTTGATCCTACAAGTCAGTGAATTTTCTTCTTTTCTCTACCAACTTTGCCCACTTGATCGTGCGATCACATATTGTGATCCTACGATCTGCGTTGATCCTAGGATCAACTTTTGATCCTACACTTCAGTGGGTTTTCTTCACTTTTCTTCCGCTCAATTTTTCTAAGTCTTCTTTTCTTCCAATTTCTTTCTCTCCCAAGCTTCCGCATATGTTCCGAAGTTCGTTTTCCTCCTCCTCTTGATCCATGAGCTCCGTTTTCTGTCCAACACAACACGAAAACACCCCGTGCGATCAAAAGTGACAAAATAAATGTATATAATGTGAAAAACGCCCGGATTAACAATTTATAACTCAAAGCTAAACTTATCCAACTTCCTCAAGTTCATAGTGTATTTCTAATATATTCAACCCGGAAACTACACAAAACGGTACACAAACGTAGAAGAAATATAACTCTAATATAGAGTTATCAAATCCCCCCACACTACCTTTTTGCGCGTCCCGAGCAAAATCAAAAACACTTCTCACACTATGATTTTCAATCCACCGAATTGCATTCAACTTCACTAGCCATGTGACACAAACAACACACACACCCATGCAATCTACATGACTATACAATGCAACTCGATTATAGAACAATGCAAAAATTGAAACAACACCAATTTTTCTTTCTTTTCTTTTAGAGATCGGGCAATCTCGCTATCACTAACCAAAATCATCAAGCTCTCACAAGTCTCTTTCGAAATTTCACAACCAATAGCAAGAAATTGAAGTAGAGTGATCCTACGCACAAGTTCACTAAGGGGTCCCCAAACATCCACCATAATCAAACCAAGATTCGGGCACGTCCTTTAGCTCAGAGGGTCTAGGCATCCTTAGTACTAAGGTAGTCTTTCGTCGCCAAGTCATTTGAGGTTTTCAGACCCTCTTAGCCGCTATTGCATTGAATGCAAGTTGTCCCAGTGACGGGAGACACAAATCCGTGTAATACGGCTTGACTTTAATTTTCCCTAGTTTCTCTAATTGGATTGAATCCAAATTCCCCGCGTAAACGGAGGCACATTAGGCTGTTCACCGTATCTAATCCAAGAGAAGATTTTGATTTCTTTTTTTTTTTTTTTCATTCTCTTCTACTTTTTTTTTCAACCGTGCATTTAGAGCAACTAAGTGTGGGCTTTTTCGAATTTTCTCTTAGAACCACCTTAAGGGATGGTGGTGTACGCTCCCCGACTTCGCTTAGGCCGAAGACTCGTACCACATAGAACCGACTCTACACGAAGGTCCACACCAGATTCTAAGAGTCCACAAGTTTCCACTCGAAAACAGACTATTCGACTTCTTAGGACTAAATCCTCCTAGCACAATATAGGAACTAAAGGTATGCCCTCGTCTACTTTCCACTTTTCCCTGAATACCCGGGACATCCTTTCGTGAAACAGGTGCGCAAGATACTAAGAATTAAAGACATCCCTACTAAGGTGCTTCCTATTCTCCGAGACTCTTTCATTGAACTCTCTTCAGTTTCAAGCTTCATCAATTGCCCTTATTCTCAAAAATTTTAGATTTTTATGGATTTTTGCTTTTCTATTTTTTTTAATTTTTTCATATTTTCCTAGACTCTATATGCAATAGCCAACTCGACTAATTACACGATTGGGTAGGGGAATCAATAACGTAAAAGTGCTAACAATGCATAACATACACAATCTAACACAATACGACAATATAATAAACACACTACTAACCACACTACTCACAATACTAACACAATCTACATGTAACAAGGCTATGCAAAACAGACATGGCTAGCAAAAATATACACAAACCCCCCCACACTTAAGCGTTTCGTTGTCCTCAACGAATTTAGAGATATAAAAAGAGGACTCATCGCTTAAATGTGTAGGCGGTGGATCTCCACAATTACCACTCAAATTAGACGACGAGAGAGTAAGAGATACCTGAGGTGCCCGGAACTACATGGGCACCGTGTCCGCGAAACTGCAACAAGGGGTCCATTGGACCGTTGACAGTTTCCCGCTGATGACGATCATCGAAGCAATCCCCAAGCTACACCATGCTATAATGTAACTCCCCTAAGGTCACGTGTGCCTCGCACACTGGGGTAGACTGCTCCATCCTGCAAAAAATGCACGAAAAATCCCCAACTCCCTCAAGAGTCCCCATGTGGGTCAAATGTGCCATGGCACACTGGGGTAGATTCTTCGCTAACATCACCTGCAAAACTAGACAACTCATCAGTCCCTCTTTCTCACCTCTCAAAATCAGGTATGGAGAACTAAAACAGAAATAAAAGAAATAAAATCCTACTCTACATTGGGTTGCCTACCAAGAAGCGCTTGTAATTTAAGGTCGACAGCTCGACCGAGTTACCTCAACCTTCTAGGATAGTGGAGGATGATTTATCCCTCCACTTCTTCTTCTTCCACCATCTTTTCTCGATAACTTCAAGTGCACCCCTGTGCTGTGCAGACGGCGGAGAGTTATAGAAGCGGATTTTTTTCATCTTGCAATTTATCTTTTTTATCAGCTTCCACCAAGTACCACTTGGATCACATACATCATTTTCCATAAATTCATCCCAGTAGTACCTCCTTGGTGCTAGATGACCTTCAAATGACCCATGCAATTCATCCAAACCCCCACACTTGCTGACTTCCAACTCCTTGACTATGGCATATGGATGATCAATAGAATCGCCCATAGAACAAGAGATTGGAAGTTGCTCATCACGTTCTTCCCCATAAGAATCTCCATACAGTAATTGTTCCAGCTCGTCGCAGATTTGCGTGACATAGGATATGGAGAATTCATCATTAATCAAAGTTGGGGCTTTTACCTCAATAGGTATGGGAACAAGTGCTTCATCAGCTTCATCGTCGGCACCCCACAGGCTTCCAATGCTGGTGTCTTCCCATTCATGCCAAGGAAGTGAGGGATCTTGCAGTTTTGGCTGGCAATACGGAAGGTCCTCCCATATTGGGCACACAGGTCCACCCCAGTCTGAATCAGAGTCTGAGTCCTCATAAATGGCAGAGTCCACCAATGGTTCATGGACACTGCATTCTTCGCTCGGCTCAGGTATCTCTTCTCCCACTCGTGGTGGTGATGTTGAAGGTTCAACATGAGGCTCACTGTCATGTGGCAATGGCTCCTCTTGTGGTTCTTGAATACTAGATTCCCCTGCTGTTGACAGTTTTTCTACTCGTTTCTTTATTCTCTCCAACATCTCCCTCACGTATTCCCTACCTGTGGCTGAATCCTCTTGTGGTAATTGTGCATCTATGGACAAAAATTTGGCGCACACTTCGATGTCATTCATAATACTACTTCGTTCTGCCATATCCGCTGATGAGTCTTCCTGGTGCTGATGAAGCTGGGGTTCATGTACTCGACATGAGTCTCTACGGTCGTGCCAAATGCCGCATACATAGCACCAAGTTATGCATGCGTCCTCGTCTTCGTGGTTACCCCTGCAGTGGAAACAGTAGGGGGGACCCGAATAACAGTCTTCGCTCCACATGCTTATATTATCTCTTGCTTCCTGCGTAACTGAGAAACAAACTCACAAGACACCCGTGAAGCACAGAGATAGAGAATAAAAAATAATAAAACTAAAACTAAGATAAAAGTACTCTAGACTAACTCCTAACAAAATAATCTACCGCTGTCCCCGGCAACGGCGCCAAAAACTTGACGCGGATTCTTAACGCGTATGCGCAAGTGCACGGTCAAGTAATATAGGGGTGGTATTTCAACCCCGAGTTATCGATCCCACGAGGACACGCTTGAGATTATTTAATTAGTATTTAGTACGGTGCAGGAGGAAAGATTTGATTGATTTTAGAAATTGAAATAAAAACTAATCTAATATTTTTGTATTTTTTTATGTTTAAGATATAAGTTTGGAGAAACTAGGCAATCTCTAGATAACCTAGGGTTGTAGACGAATTCCGGTTCAACTATGTAACACGTAAATTCTATTCTAGTTCAGCCGGGTAATTGCACTGACAATCTCCTATCGGTCTCATGTCATTTTACATCTCGGTTAACTACAATCTCCTCTCGGTCTCATGTTGTCTACCGGTCCGTTCTAGCAGGTCATCTACTGGTACGATAACGGGTCCTGTCGGTCCACCGTTTCACGGAACAGCTAAATAATCCTACCGAATCTACCCACACTAGGAGGGTGATTCGGGATTGTGTTCAAATTCTCTACACAATTAGGTTGAGTCACTGTCGTGCACTCATCTAATTAGCTAGCACGTCCGGGTAGCTACTCCATTCATACTAAAGATTAAGCATAGAACAAGAACGTGTAACTAGAACGAATATTAACTTTAAGCAATGAATTGATTCACAAAATAAACCCTAGTTTCGTTGAATATCAAATCATATCCTAATCGTGTCAATAGACTAAGATCAACAACAAGTTCAAGAAACTAACATTCAATTGAAGAATCAAATCCAAACGCATGAAACAAAGTATGAAATCCGGAAAATAACCGTCTACATAAACCCTAGGCTCTCGTAGAGATGCCTAGCAAAGGAGTTTAGCTAATAGTAATCAACCAAACAAAACTTACAAGTTTCTCCATACAATATTTGAAAGAAGAAGAAGAAGAAGAAGATGAAACCCTAGATCTTCAATGGAGGAGGAATCCTCCTCTTCCCCCGTCTCTCTCTTTTCTTCTACGTTGATGGCTCTCTCCCTCTCACGTCTGTCTCTTCTTTTAATATTAGGGTATATTAATTAATCATAAAACATTATTAATTAATAACCCTAATTCCCCTTTTCTTTTCACGTTGATGCGCTGGTTCTGCTAGCAGATCGCGCGATTACCTATTGCTGATCGTGCGATCTGCTGTGGTGCGGGCTTCAAATCTTCTGTCTGATCGTAGGATCACCAAAGCTGATCCTGCGATCTGCTGTTGATCGTAGGATCAACTTGTGATCCTACAAGTCAGTGACTTTTCTTCTCTTCTCTACCAACTTTGCCCACTTGATCGTGCGATCACATATTGTGATCCTGCGATCTGCTTTGATCCTAGGATCAACTTTTGATCCTACACTTCAGTGGGTTTTCTTCACTTTTCTTCCGCTCAATTTTTCTAAGTCTTCTTTTCTTCCAATTTCTTTCTCTCCCAAGCTTCCGCATATGTTCCGAAGTTCGTTTTCCTCCTCCTCTTGATCCATGAGCTCCGTTTTCTGTCCAACACAACACGAAAACACCCCGTGCGATCAAAAGTGACAAAATAAATGTATATAATGTGAAAAACGCCCAGATTAACAATTTATAACTCAAAGCTAAACTTATCCAACTTCCTCAAGTTCATAGTGTATTTCTAATATATTCAACCCGGAAACTACACAAACGGTACACAAACGTAGAAGAAATATAACTCTAATATAGAGTTATCAGATTCCATCTCAGATCTCATAGTTTTTAGCCACTTGTGAGAGTCTGGCTCTTTCATGTCCTCTCCATAGGTAGTATGCTCATCTCCTATGAGCATAGTGTCACAAGTTTCCGTCACGAGAAGTCCATACCTCTCTGGCTCCTGGAGCACTCTACTCGACCTACGAAGCTCTTGTGTTACTTGAACAGGTTGCTCCACAACCTGTTGTGGTTCCTGTTCATGTTCCATAACCGAATCAGTAATTTGTGGTTCTTGAACTTTTTCAAGTTCTACAGTCCTCCCACTTGCTTCTTTAGAGACAAATTCTCTCTCTAGAAACACGCCGGTCCAAGCAACAAACACTTTGTTATCGGTTGGATTGTAGAATTTATAGCCCTTAGTTTCCTTAGGGTATCCCACAAACTTACACTTATCCGATTTTGGCCCGAGTTTATCTGATTGTAAACGTTTTACATAAACATCGCAGCCCCATATCCTCATAAACGACACTGTGGGACGGCTCCCACTCCACATTTCATGTGGTGTCTTCATGACTGATTTGGATGGAACACGGTTACTGGTGAAAGTTGCACACATTAAAGCATAGCCCCAAAAAGATAACGGAAGATCTGTTTGACACATCATAGATCTCACCATGTCCAACAAGGTTCGATTCCTCCTCTCGGATACGCCATTCCATTGTGGCGTTCCGGCTGAGTTGAGTTGGGATAATATCCCACACTCTCTAAGATAATAATCAAACTCTTGGCTCAAGTACTCACCTCCTCGATCTGATCGTAGAGCTTCGATACTTTTACCAAGTTGCTTCTCTACTTCATTCTTAAATTCCTTGAATTTCTCAAAAGATTCGGATTTAGCCTTCATAAGGTATACAATCCATATCTACTGAAATCATCAGTGAATGTAATGAAGTAGACATAACCACCTCTGGCAGGTGTAGCAAACGGCCCACACACATCAGTATGTATGAGTGCTAATTGCTCACTAGTCCTCTCACCTTTCTTGTTGAAAGGGGACTTTGTCATCTTTCCTAACAAACAAGCCTCACATGTATCATATGATTCAAAATCAAATGAGTCTAGAAATCCATCCTTATGGAGTTTAGATACACGTTTCTCATTTATATAGCCTAGACGACAATGCCATAGATAAGCAGGATTAAATCATTCATTTTAATCCTCTTAGTATTTATGTTATTGATTGGATAGCTTAGATCAAGGATATAATCCATTAAATAATTGCGCACTACAATAGTGAATATTATCAAAATAAATGGAAAAACAATTGTTCTTTATTGAAATAGTAAAACCTTTCTTTTCCAAACACGATACGGAAATAATGTTCTTACTCATAGCAGGAAAATAAAAGCAATTATCTAATTCTAATACTAATCCAGAAGGCAGAGACAGCCTATACACGCCTATAGCCAATGCAGCAACTCTTGCTCCATTCCAAACGCGCAAGTCCACCTCTCCTTTTGCTAATCTTCTACTTCTACTTAGATCCTGCATATTTCAACAAATATGAGATCCACATCCAGTATCCAATACCCATGATGAAGAAGTAGTTAAATTAACATCTATAAAAAAAATTCCTGGTGGTTGTGGGATCACTATCCCAAGACTTTTATCCTCCATATACTTTGGGAAATTCCTTTTACAGTGTCCAGGCTGACTGCAGTAGTGACAATCACCCTTGATCACGCCTTTGGCCACGCCACCAACAGGTTTAAGAGAAGTGTCCTTAGGGTTAGCAACTTCCTTGCCTTTACCCTTGGAAGTAGAGTCAAACTTTTTATCCTTTCCTTTATGCACCATCATTATGGTCTTGCCCTTTCCCTTGTTGATGGATTGTTCAGCAGTCCTCAACATATTGAGTAGCTCTGGCAGAGGTTTGGTGATCTCATTCATGTTATAGTTCATAATGAACTGTCCATAACTATCCGGCAACGATTGTAGAATGAGATCCGTGGTCAACTCTTGACCAATCGGAGACCCTAGGCGATCGAGATTCTCAAGATACCCGATCATCTGCAGCACATGCGGTCCTACTGGGTTCCCTTCCGCCAAGTGACTCTTGAACAATGCCCGAGAAACTTCATACCGTTCAACCCTTGCCTGCTCTCCAAAGAGCTACTTCAAGTGTTCGATCATATCGACTGCATCATGTTCTCATGTTGCTTCCGAAGCTCAGGATACATGGTGCAAAGCATAAGGGAGGCCGCATCATTAGCATCGTCAACACGTTTCTGATACGCTTTTAGGGCTGCAGGGGTATTGTTCTTTGGACCCTCTGGAACGGCTTCTTCTAGTGTGTACAGTTTCTTTTCTTGTTTAATAACAATTCTTAAATTTCTTTACCAGTCTAGAAAGTTGGTTCCAGAAACTTGTCCTTCTCAAGAACAGCCCTTAGGGAGTGTGATGAATTCGATGAATTGTTTGCCATTGGAATTCTACAAGACGAGAAATATACAAGACGAGAAATTTTACTATACTCAATAATGGCTAGATTATTAAATATAGCTCCCACTATTTTTCTCGGATTAACAACCCTCCATATTAATGCGGAAAATATCCTTATATGTTCTAGTGGGCCAAGATCCATATTTTTCCTTTTCCGAGCTTTCTTTGGCAAGTAATCCGGAATTGGTTATTTAGGTAGGAACCATTCCAATTACATCATATGTAACTCTTGGTTCAATTGGGAAAATAACCATTATTTATCCATCCCCATGGATAATCCCAACTGTATGCCACTAGGTTCTTTTAATCTTATTAAATCTACCTAGTTGTGTCCAACCTCTTACTTAAACTATTGCACATTGTTACGTGCCATCGCATCTAATCACGATAAACCATGTTGTCATGCTTTGGCATGCACAATCATGGGATATGGTGATCATGATGATTGTTTAAATAACGAGAAGGCATAAACACAATATTTTGAATGATGGATTTGCCTTTCAATTTTAATTTGTATTGTTGATCCATATCAACATGATCTATATGTGTGAGTTTTGAGCAAAACTCCAAATCATAGATCCGGGTTGTCTAATTTTATTATTATCCTAATCGCATGCATCAACCATACACCAATCACAAAACAATAAGACAATAAAATAAACAACCACAACAAAATAAACGTGATGTGGATATGGCCTTTCTAGACTAATATATTCCCAAGCCAATGAGAATATCTATGAACCCTAAAATAGATCACATCGCCATGCGCCTCCATCTTTTGGTCCATCCTTCATAGCTTTGTGGAATGCTCCATGCTCCATCTCCATGGCTCCAATGATTTCGGGCATCTTTTCTTCAATCTTGGCTAACAATCTATTTTATCTAGCTACAACTATACTAAATAAAATAAATCTCACAAGTTGAGAAATAAACGACTCGCAGGCCGTAAACATTAATTAATTATAACATTAATTGATGAGCTCGCAGGCCGTAAAATAAACCACAAAATAAACATTCACACACAAACCACAACCTAGGGCCATATCCAACCACCATGTGAATAGCACATAAACAGTTAAAAACCAATTTTAACGAACTTGTTCAATTTTAATTGTTTTGGAAGAAGTAGGGTCAAAAACAATCCAAAAAGAACTTCCCAAAGCCCTATTGGATCACACACGGCCCTAGGGCCCGGCCTATCCCAAGTCACTGGTCCCCCCGGTCACGCCTAGGCCCGGCCGGCCCTTTTGCCGTGCATGGCTTGGGCGGCAAGGCACAGGGGCGGTCTCCTATGGGGGCCGAACTCTTCTAGGAGTTGTTTCCAAAAACAACTCCTTTTCCTTATTTTTCCCAATCCAAGTTGTTTCCATGTTGAAAAACCCTTTTTCCAAACATGTGCCCAAACCCTAATCTTCAAACAAAAAACTCACAAATTTGTTGCATCCAATGCACAATTAGATCTTGTTAGATTGAATCTCCGTTCAATTTGCATCAACTATGCTTAATTTGTCGTTTCACGCGATAAACATGAAATTAAAGTGTTAAAACAACAAAATCGTAACACATAAACCACGTTATGCTCTATGACCTGTGGCTCGGATACCACTGTAGGGTTTTCAACATGGAATCGCATCGGAAGAAGATAATTATTCCATTCAAATCCCTCCAAGGATCACAAGTCAAGAACACATAACGATAGTAAAGGATTAATATGTGTTTACCTTTGGCTTCTCCTGTGATGACTTCAAAAGAGAATAATGTCACGTTCTCTACGGTTGATCCACGCCTAGGATAGAGAATTGGACCTCCCAACCTTATTGTGCTAGCTAGAACGGAAGAAGGAGAAAACGAAATCACGCAACGAAGCAACAAAGGAGGAGCTCGGCCTCCCTTTGTTGGCCGACGGGTTTGGGGCGTCGGGTAAGGGGCGTTCGGACCCTTTCCTTGCTTCCTCTCAACTCTTTTCTCTCCTCTCAATATGTCTTATGAATAACATATATTGAGAGGGAAGGAAGGATTTCCTTTATATAGTCCAACTACTCCTAGTTTTTTCCATAAAGGACCCAATACTAATCCTATCCATATATGGATTAGTATTATTTGCTAATTAGTCCTAATAAGTTAGCAACTTGTTGCAATATGATCCTTTTAATTAATCTTTATTAATTAAGTCCCTTGTCCAATTATATCCATATGGTGTGTGACCCCATAGGTTTCTACTTAATTGGTAGTAACTATTTACAAACATGGAGCGGTGTCTAGCAACACATCCATGCCACCCAATTAATAGAAATAGTCATCTTGACAAACCTTGTGATCTTCTTATCGCATCCCTTTGTCTCATTATCCGGATTGGAAACGAGACATAAAAGTCACACTCGTATATCCAATCCATGTTTCTCGATCCTGGGAATAGCCCTATCCATGCATATGACATCAATATCCCCATATTGATTCATATGAGTTTGGCCACACATTCCATAAGCGTCATCCCTCGAGTGACCTCGGATATTTTCTCCCGTTATGTGGGAGGAACAAATTCTATGTACATCACTCACCATCTCTAAGCTTGCTTCCTATTGTGCCCAACACGCGCTTTTATAACTACCCAGTTACGGAGTAGCGTTTGACGTTGCCAAAGCACAATATTCTACAACTAGAGGATCTAGTGACTTCAAGTCTAAGGATGATAATATCCTATCACCGCGAGAAGAGCTTGTGACTTTACATAACTTGTATGTAGCCTTCTCGGATTCGGGTCAATCTGGTATGTCATTACTCCTAATACATACCCATGTGTTGGATCGTGATATCTCCATATCAATCCAACCCCATACTAGTCTATAGATGATCGTCCTGTTAATCATTACATTTGACTAGGGATATTTAAGATAAACAACACGATTTGTAAATCTAAGGAGTTCATTATATTAAATATCTCCATAAATAATACAATAATTATTCTCGCCAATTCATACTAAAATTAGATTGCCTCTAGGGCATCTATTCCAACACAAACCACCTTTGCTTGCTGGGCGAGGATATCGCGTGCACATTCGCGTCTCGTGATCGTTTGAATCCGCCGTCTTCAGAGCTGGGGTTCGTCGGCACGCGCTCACTACCGTATCTTTTCTTCTTTCTTTCTACCAGTGGCTCAACATTCCTGGTGCAATCAATCAACTTCGAGAGATTATGCATGTTCAAGTTAATCAACATACCTTTATACTCGTCGCGCATGCCTTGCAGGCATATTTCGACCAGACGACCCTCCGAGACCTCGTCGATGCATTCCAAGGACCTGGACCTGAATTTCTTGATGAAGGCTACGCCTTCCTCGTAAGAATTTTGGTACATTCGAGAGAGGTTAATGGTGGTTACCCTTTCGTCCACCTGGAAGAACTTCGTGTAGAATTTCTTTACCATTTCCTCCCATGTCTTGACAGATCCCGCTTCGAGGGTTCTGTACCACTTGTATGCAACGGTTCCCAGAGATTTGGGAAATTCGCGCATGAGCAACCGAGTATCAGCCGCGTGAGGGCCCATCATATCCACGAACCTCATCACGTGTCAGTGGGCGTTCCCACTGACTTCATCAAACTTCTCCCCTTTGGGAACTTTATACACGGCAGGTTTTGGCATCAGGTAGATATCCCGCGGAATGGGAGGTGCATTATCTACCCTGGGGATGATAGTGTCCGCGAAACTCTTTTTAGCGATGATACTGTCAATCCTTTGTTCAAGGGCCGCCATGCTGGCAGGTGTTCCTCCATAGGATGGAGCGGTTGGCCCAAATCCCGGAATGTAGGGCATAGTGGGGTTGTAAGGAGGCGGAGGTGGAGGCCCATGGCTTCCTAGGGCTCCGCTTGCGTAGAGAGATGATGCAGGATATGAGGCGGGGTTCCCTGCCGTCATCAGGGACGAGCCTGATGAGAACGGTGGCGTCTGGCTCTCCGGGCCACCCGAAAGAGGAGTCTGAGTAGCAGAGACATGCACTATCGAGGTGCCTATTGAGGTGGACACTATCCCTGGTGGGAGCAGTGGAGTTGGCAGCCATGGGGTAGATGTTGGAATTGTGCCCTAGAGGCAATCAATTAATTGTGACATTTATGGATTTACGATTCATTATGTTATCGATATGGAGATATGTTAACATGAATGAAGTCCTTAGAATATAAGTGTTATATTCTTAAATATCCCTAGTCAATTATAATGATTAATGGGACAATCATCTATAGACTAGTATGGGGTTGGATTGATATGGAGATATCACGATCCAACACATAGGTGTGCATTAGGGAATGTTGCACCGGATTGACCCATCTCCGAGAAGGCTACATACATGTTATGTTAAGTCACAAGCGCTTCTCGCGGGGCAACGGTATTGTCATCCTTAGACTTGAAGTCACTAGATTATCTAGTTGTGGATTATTGTGATTTTGGTAGCGTCAAACGCTACACCGTAACTGGGTGGTTATAAAGGCGTGTACTGGATACAATGAGAAGCAAGCTTAGAGATCGTAGTGGACGTAGAGAGGATTTGTCCCTCCCACATGACGGGAGCAAATATCCTAGGCCACTCGAGGGATAGTGCTTATAGAATGTCTGGCCAGACTCAAATAAATCAATATGGGATATTGATGTTATTTGCACGAATAAGGCTATTCCCAGGATCGAGAAACTATGGATTGTATATACGAGTGTGACTTGTATGTCTCGTGTCCAATCCGGATATTGAGACAAAGGGATGAGACAATTACTTGCACAAGGTTTGTCATGATGACTATTCTATTTGTTGGCTAGAATGGATGTCTTGCTAGAGGCCGCTCCATATTAGTAAATAGTTACTACCAACTAAATAGAACCTATGGGGTCACACGCCATATAGAGGTGAACTAGACATGGGAATTAATTAATTAAAATGATTAATTAATTAAAAGGATCAAATCGCAACAACTTGCTAACTTAGTAGGACTAATATGCAAGTTGGACTAATCCATGTATAGACATGATTAGGATATGCCAAGGTGGCCTAATTCATGTAGAGACATGATTAGGATTAATTTGCAAATAGAACTAATCCATGTATTGACATGATAAGGACTATTATGCAAAAGGGACTAATCCGAACTTGAGTAGGATTATGAGGGGTTCTTTATGTAGTAGGACAAGGAGTTGTTGGACTATATAAAGAACACTCCTAGCTTATTTTTTCTCTCTGTACACATACACATCTATTTTATAGAAGTAAGGAGAGAACAAAGCAAGGAGAGAGCAAGTCCCATAGAGGGCCGAAACCCCTTGGGACCGCCGCCCCCTACCCGTCGGCCTAAAGGGAGCCGCCCCACCTATGGCACTCCATTGTTGGCGATTCCTTCTTCCTCATCCATTCTTCCTAGCTAGCACATGGATTTGGAGGATCTAGATCTCACCTCTAGGCGTGGATCAACCGTAGAGACGTGACACTATTCGCGTTTGAAGTCATCAAAGGAGAACCCTAAGGTGTGTTTATGATTTCTAACTCTTACCATCGTTATGTCTCTTCACTTGTGATCCTTGGAGGGTTTTGCATGGTTTTATGATTGTTTATGCTTCCGTTGCGCAATCCATGAATCAAAACCCTACAGTAGAAGCCCGCGGGACAACGTTCTGGGCCACCTTTCCCAGAACTGCCATGATCTGAGCTATTTGCTCAGATTGAGCCTCCATAGCTCGGGCGTGGGTTCGTATCGTAGCCTGAGAGACTCCAAAGAGGGCTCTCCCTCAACGACAACTGGAGCCCGAGTATTGGGAGTGTTTTTGAGCAGTCCGTCCTCTCCTGAGGTCTCCTCATGGGAGGGAGATTGGTCTTCATGACGAATGTCTTGGTCCGAAGGCATTATGAACAGATTTGAAGTTTTTGAAGGTGGATGGTTCACATCGGGTTCACCAAAATGTGTACAAGGAAATCCTCAAGAGATATCCAAGTGTACACACAGAGAGTTGTAAGGTGTGTGTAGGGAGAGAGTAAGCACTAGTAACTGCTTGTGAGAGAGAGACAGTAAGCTATGGTACTGGACCAATATTTCTTGTTTTGCAACGGAGAGTTAACGATCCTATATATAGTGGGGAAGTGACCGTTGAGGGGTTATTGCACCATAAATGGCGGCTTAAAGATAGACCCCCAACGGCACGTTCTACCATGTATATAGGAACCGTTACGTATCTGCCCGCAAGTATCGGAGACTGTTATGAGATCAGCCGCATTGATGGGACACGTAAGCCTAGGATCTCTGAGCCAGTTACCAGAGGTCGCGCGCAAGCTTGGTTGTCGCATGCGCGCAACGGACCTTATCCTAGCCTCCAAACCACTAAGTCCCTACAAGTCCCGTGTTATGGTGCGCGGGGCCCCTGTCTCGTAGCCCCCACGGGGATCAGAACGGGTGGTGATCCGGTGTGGATGGAGCACAACTAGGTGTGCTGAATGGCTGCCACGTGGCGGTGATCCGTCTGCCTGGAAAGCAATATCTACAGCTGTCAGCCACTGATTCCCTTCTGAAGGATTTGTTTGAAAAGTAGTAAAATAATACCACATTAGTTTTTGTTTTGAACAATCTTTGGGTGTTCTTTTGCAACCCCGTTTTTGGGCGTACAATTTCTTGCGTTTTGAAACATTGTTTTGTTTCTTTTGCCCTGTGCTCTTAATTGCTGTTTTACTAAGTAAAATACTCAGGTTTTGCCATTATTCATGAATGGGCTTGATTACTGTTATCAAGACAGATAGGCTTATGCTCGCGTATAGTTTCTATCTAGACAGATAGGCTTACACCTGCGAATGGTTTTTGCTTATGAAACATTGTTTTGCTGCTTTTGCCCTGTGCACTTGATTGTTGTACGAACATTGAGTTCTATTAAACCCATGCGTGGCTAGCATCGCGCGTAGCTTGTTTGTTCTGGTGGGTAAGCCTGCATTTAATATGGTGGCGCTATCTAGACAGATAGGCTTAAAATCGCGTTTGGATGCTATCTGGGCAGATAGGCTTCAGATTGGATAATGGCGCTATCTAGACATATAGACTTTTAGATCACTTTTATGCTGCTATCTAAACAGATAGCCTTTTAGATCGCATTTATGCTGCTATCTAAACATATAGGCTTTAGATTGTGCTTGGTTGCTATCTAAATAGATAGGCTTAAAATTGCACTTGGCTGCTATCTAAACAGATAGGCTTTAGATTGTGTTTGGCTGCTATCTAAACATATAGGCTTTTAGATTGTACTTGGTTGCTATCTAAAAAGATAGGCTTAAAGTTTGCTACTGCTATCAAAGTAGATAGGCTTACGTTCGTGTGTCGTTGCTATCTAGACAGATAGGCTTTGGTTTTGCGAGATGATCGACTATCAGTCCACAAGCAAGGAAAATAATCAAATGAAGCCAGCAAATTGATAAAAGAACTCTCATATGGGAGAGTTATTATCATTAATCAAGCCCTCATATGTGAGGACATTAAGAGATGTATAGTGCGAACGTAAAGCACAAGAGAAGGTTAGGGATAGTACTTTTTCAACCAACGCATGTTGATCGGAGTAGAAGTAGTGGAAGTCTCATGGAACCGTAGAATATTACAATAGCCACTGTTGAATACTTCCTTGACTTCAAAAGGTCTTTCCAAGTTGGCAGCGAACTTGGGATGAGCTGCTTCGCGCGTGCAATGGTCAAAAGCTCGTAAGACCAAGTCTCGTACTGCGAAGTCTCTGTGCTGAACGGTCTTGTTATATGATCGCGAGACTCTCTCCGTGTACTTAATGTTTGTCCTCCGGAATGGGAGGTGTGTTGTCGAACTTTAGGGATGACAGTATCTGCGAAGCTCTGGTTCGCGATGATGCTGTCTAGCCTTTGTTCCAAGGCTGCGACGTTGGCAGGTGTACTTCCCCCGGGAGTTGACGATGGTGTCGCAACAAAACCCGGAATGTAAGGCATATTTGGAGTCATATGGAGGTGGACGTGGGAGTGCATAATTTCCCAGGGCTTCATTCGCGTATGAAGGCAACGCGGGGTATTGAGTGGGATTCCCAACAATTATCAGGGACGAGCCTAATTGGAGTCTTGGTGCCTGGAGTACAGAACCATTGGGGAGAGAGGATTGTGAATTCAATGGGCCAGACGTGTGTACAACAGAGGTGGTGGCTACCCCTGATGAAGGTGGCAGTTGAGCTGTTGGGGGCGAGGATAACGCCCCCTGAGTGGCGTTCTGAGCAATCCCCCCAAGATCGTCATGATCTGGGCGATTTGGACAGATTGGGCCTGCATAACCTTGGACTGGTTTTGAATCGTGGCTTGTAGTGCCTCCTGAGAAGATCTGCTCACGACAACCGTCTGAGTGTTGGCGTTGGTGTTGGGAGTCTCGTCTCTCTGGATTTCTTCTCTCAAAGGAGATTGGTCATCGTCACGAAGGTTACCTTCAAGAGACATAGCTGATTAAGATTTTGAAGGTAGATTTCACGTCGGGTTCACTAAAATGTGCACATTAAAATCCTCAAGAGAGATCCAAGTGTACACCTCAAGTATGGGATAAGAATATAAACACAGAGAAGTGTAGGGGTGTGAGTAGGGAGAGAGTAAGCAAAAGCAACTGTAAGAGAGAGAGACAGCTTAATGATGGTAAGGGGATTAGAAGCAGAGTTTCAGAACTAGAACTTCTTGAACCTTTTCCATGGAGGGCTAACATTCCTATATATAGTGGGGAAGTGACCGTTGTGGGGGTTAATGCACCATAAATGGCAGCTTAATGATAGACCCGTAACGGCACGTTCAACCGTATATATAGGGAACGTTATGCACTTGTCCGCAGATACCGGAGATCGTTATGAGATCGACCGGGTTTATAGAACGTGGTCATTAAGTCTCTCAAAGCAGTTACCAAAGGTCGCGCGCGAGCTTGGTTGTCGCTCTCGCGCGACGGGCCTTACTCTAGCCTCCAAACCACTAGATCCCTACATGTCCCGTGTGCTTGGTACGCGAGGGCCCTGTCTCGCAGCCCCCAAGTTGATAAGCGTGTATAGTTATCCAGTGTGTATGGAGCACAACTAGGCGTGCTGGATGGCTGCCACGTGGCTCTGATCCGTCTGTCAGGAAAGCACCATCTACACTTATATACTTAGTTTTCTAATTAAAGTAAATTGGAAGTATTTTCAATATAATTAAAATATTCTATAGTAATATTGATTTTCTATTATTCCAATATATGTTTATATTTATTGGAAATATTTTATTAATTAGAATAACTTTTTCTTAATTAATAAAGAACAGCTTTTCACAAATTGACATCAAATCTTCAATTATAGTTTTATTGATTATCTAATCATATATTTTATGATATATCTTTTGTTAAGAATATTTGATATTAGTAATGAATTTTGCTATTTTGAAATATGATATTTTATTTAAAAAATTCTCTTTTTTGTGATAATCATTCGTTAATAAGAGATTGAGTATAATTTAAATTCCCAAAGTCTAAATTCATTATACATTTTTTATATAACTCTATTTCTTGAAGATTTAGTATTCTCACTCTATAAATAGAGGCCTAGGGTTGAAAAATTATTGAAGCTGTGAAAGTCTCCCCACATATGTGTGTGTGAGAGAGAGACTTCCCCCAGTCATAAGGGTTCGGCCAAGCAGAGAGAGCCTCCCATAGAAGTCGTCGCCACATGATGAGATAGATCCCCTAGGGATTTATGGCAGACTTGTCAGATCTCAACTCACTGCTGATTTCTTCAGTGTCTACTAATTTAGCTTCAGGGACAAGTTTATTTAATTCCTGGCTAATCTTCTATTCCGATTAGAAGTTTCTTTTAATATATTCCAGATTCATGTTAGATTTGTTCTTCATTGTTGAAACAGTTTCTAGATCTGTTCTCTCTTCAGATCTAGAACTTCTGCTTCATTATCTAAAACAAATATTTTTGTTGAATATCTCTTTTGTGACATGAGTAACAAATAGATTAAACAACCTTCTAATTATTGAAACATAAATAATACGTATAAATATTAATAATTGTTTTAGAATTTTCAATAAAATCCATTTTACCATCTTATAGTGTCTGAAATGATGAAAACCACGGCTTGAAACTTGTACACTACTATTAAAAACATACATAGCAGTTCTTTATGGCAAGCTCGCAGGTAGACAATGGAACTTTATGTTTGTTGCACGCTTCCTCTACCAAAAGCCATCTTCGCTTTCTGGCTGTCAGTTGGTAGTTTGACGTCTGTGGCCAAACCAACCCCTTGAAGAAACTTGATCACATACCAAGTCGTGTCAATCTGCCACCACTCTATTCCATGGCAAGCCGAGAACTCGAAGGCGTGGTGGTTATTGTGCCAACCCTCTCCAAATGCAAGCAATCCCATCAACCTACAGGTGATTGATTCAATACTCAAAACAAAGACTAATTGTGCCTGAAGCTAAAATTATCACATGGTCAGACGAATTATGTAGTGGTGACTGGGAATATTTTATGAAGTACCAGTTGTTCCTTGAGAGATCTCCAGTGTTCCAAGGTTGATCTCCCCACAAGTGACAAGCCGAGTTAATCAACATTGTGACATGGTACGAAAAAAAACTCCTCACACCCTGCCATTAACATCAATGCTAGTCATGACAACATGGAAATACATAATAATTATTATTTTATATAAATTAAATTCGTTCAAAATACAAATTTCAACAATTTACATCTTATCTACGTTGAAATTGTCCGAAATACCGACATTAAATTAAAATGGAGTGAAATCTAAATAAAGGTATAAAAGGTATACAAATAATCTAAGTGGTTGTTAAAGTTTTGATGTGTATGAATATAATTGATTGTACTAATAAATTAATGATGTTAACTGCAAAAATCTTCTTTTTTATTATTTTTTTTATATTTGAAGTAGCTGGCTCTTCTCCTACATATTTCAGTAAATCAAGATAAAAAGTACATATAACTGCTTATTCCCAACCAAAGTCTGTCAACTAAAGTCCGATCATGTGTGTTACTATGCTAGAAATGCATAATTACCATTCCCCAAACAATAAACGGTAGTCCTCCTATTGCATAGAGAACAATTGCAAGCGCAAGCGGGTGTAGCGGGTAACTCATCTGAATAAACTTGTAGAAAGGCTGTTCCTCCAAGTCCGCAACATTATTGGGTTCTCCACACTGCAAAATGTGTTCCCCTATTACACGAATCAGCAAAAATCTCACAAATTGACATCATCTTCTTAATTTCCAGGAAATACTGAAGTGTGAACGACAGCAATTCCCACCGCCACCCAAAACGCTGCCCAACTGAAGGTGAACGGTGCAAGCAAGCAGAGCGAATGCACGAGCACAAACACCGCCGCCCTGCTCATATCCTGCACATTCCATTTCCTCTGTTGCACCACCGCGTCAGGAATGGTAACCCGCCTGAGTCTTGGGTCATCTCCAGCATTCTCCAGCTCTGAATTCCGCGTCGCAGTTGCAGAAACCACAGTGAATGTCCCCTTCTTGGTGGCAGACCAAGTGCAGTAGAATGCGGAATTGAACCTATTCATAGACTGCACAGGGCTCCGGCAAACATAGGGTCTCACCGCCGGCAGAGATGGGACGCAGAGGAGCTTTAAAGAATAAGAAGATGATTTGGGAATCAAAGCCATTGAGGTCATGCTGCCTGCCTTCAATTGGGGTGTCTCGTTATATACTACTGTACATGTTAGTACAAAACATTATACTCCATCATAGTATCACTATAACTATCAAAAACAAAACCACATTAATTCTCTAACAACTTCTCAAGGGCTTAAACAACTTTAACTCTTCCTAATTACATATTGCCCCAGTAAGTGCACTCATTGCACATACACTACTCTAATCTTCAACACACTCCATGAAACTAAACTCTCTGTGCTTGGAAACTGCAGGAAACCAAGTTTACCTGTCTTGTACGAAGAGCTTTTGTCAATATATCGGCTATTGTGATATGATCTGAAGTGATGTTTTTGCCTTGAATATGTTCGCTGACAAAGTGATGAATAATCTATATATGTTATGCTATGGCAATTGTTGACAGATTGCAACACTAATCATGAGGACGTGTAGAACACTAAATATATAAATCATTGAGTAAAAAACTGCAGCCATTTGACTTCTGCTATAATGTATGTTAAAGCTCTATATTCAGCCTCTATAGAAGACCTAGAAACTGTAGACTGCTTCTTAGAAGACCAAGAAACAAATTGCCGCAAACAGCAACTTTGTCAATATATCGGCTGTTAAGTCGAGCATTAGATTTAAACAGCAACTTCTGGGTGAACCCATTTGGTAGTTATTTGCCGCCAATTTTGTTGAAGATCAACTACTGATGAAAATAGTTGCAGATATACATAACACTACTTTCATTTTTTTTTTTTGTTATTTTAAGAGAATTGATAATCACCGGTTTCAAAGATGTGGTAAAAAAGATGTGGTATAAAAAACAACCTACAAACATGGGATAAAAACTTGGACGTGAGAGTTATCATGAAATTCCTCTCTCATACTAAGTAGGGTAATTAGTTTGTTGAGATAAAGTAGGACCATATGGCGAATTCTAGTGGAGAGTTCCCAAAAAGAGTGTATAAGAAGAGTTTTCTTAGTATTTCTCGTGAAACAAATTATGAGCAAGAAAAAATAGCAGCAAGTGGAGACAGATGGACTCTTTTGAAATAATGATGATAACTCTAGTATGGCATAATGGTGTGCCAGCTATTTCTCCTCCAATCCTCTATATGCAGTACGCATAAGAGAGGCGAGCTTCAAATTTCCTATACGTTCATGTCGTGAATGTAAGGGACTTCACAAGGAGAATGCATCTTGAGCAAATGGGAAATTCATATGACAATTGAGAGAAGGGAGCAAGAAGAAGGGGAGACATAATTTTTGAAGCAAAAAATAAATGAGAAGAAATTCATTCAATGGTATCAAAAATTCAGGAGCTCTTGTCCGATTGAGGAAAGTAAAGCAGTTGTCAATAAGTTCACACCACTCGGTAACATGCACGTCTGTCTTGACTGATCAATTAATGCATTATTGGAGTCCGTCCATATTCTTCTTTTTATTGTGATTAAAAGATCGAATTTCAAGATCAAGTGAACTGTTGAATCCAACATCGCCAATCCAAACATTTTTATGAGGGTGAAGGAATTTTCTTTATCCCAATGGAATATTGTTCTCTCTTATCCTAACATTATGCTCCAATACAGAATGCCAGATCAACAAAACATGTTAATGAATTTCGATCTGGATATGTTGGAATCATATGCCCTAATCTTGATAAGAAAGAAACTAGTTCGTGAATCGGTAGAAACAGAGTTTATAGGTAACGAACCTTGTCGGATATAACATATTGCTTATAGGCTGTAGAAATACCTGACAAAGCTTGTAGAAAAAATAGACTTCGGAGTTGAAACGGCTTCCACTAAGATGTTCTGATTGTAACTTCCACTGAGATTACAGGCAACCATCCTTACTGCTACGAAGCTGTAGAAATATCTATTATGCGGTTTCTCCAGGACGAAGTGGACACCGCAAACAAATCAGACATACCATAATAGAACACATGTTTGCAGTCTTAGTCCTCAGTGTAACCTCGATAACCAGAAAAATCTCATCATAGAAACAATTATATAAACTTGATAGTCCTAGCAGCTGCTTCAGCAGCTTAAACTTAAAGGTGTAATCAGCTTTCCAGATTATGAGTTCTTGAATCCAATGAATCCAATAAGTGATATCCAGTTTGCAGGTATTGAGCGAATTTGGGCTTAAAGAAGTCATTGTGCTTCAAAGAATATTGAAGATATGTTCCCTATTGTAATGGAACAGGGTTCCTTCTTTTTAAGTACTTAGCTCCTCCACTAAGGCACAAGAAGAATCACTTTCATAATTTCAAAATAAAGCCTCCACTTTGGAATTGATCCATAAAAGCTAGATTTATATCTACTAGGATATGCTGCACACGCGATGCGCCTGCCGCTCTTGTTAAAGGCATCATCATGTCTCAAATAGACTAAATTTAACAACAAAACATAACCAATCTATGTAATGTGTATCGCACTATAAGGGCATCTACAACCCTATGGGGGGAGGGGGATGGGGAAAATCGTATAAAAATACGGTTCATGTCCAAGGGGAGGGGTAGGGGTAGGGGTGCTATGGGTGTTATGTCAAACCACCTCACGAACGAAGAACAAATAAAGAAGAACACGAGTATTTTACGTGGTTCGCTAGCAAAATATTTGCTAACTACCTCCGCGGCGGAAAAGCACTCGTTATTCACTTAAGAGAAACAATTACAACTTGTATTGCATACCTAGTAGTGTGGCTAATAGGTTGCTTATATAGTGCTCTAAAGAAACCCACGGACATAGCCGCCAATCAACTTTGGACACCATTGCCTTTGACTACAATTCAAAACCACCGACCCACTTTTGATTTGGAAACATGTGGCTGCCTTTGCCCAAAACTTGCCGCCTTTGACTTTCTCCAATTCAAAGCATTTAATTCAACAAATCTCCACCTTGCCTTGAATTCTCTCCTCAACAGCTGCTGCTCCTCTTCTCGTAAATAAAGCTACGTATTCTCCGCACCCGATTGTCTCTTGCCACAGAGACTCACTGGACCCCCACCGGGTCCGACATGCCCCGAAGGGCCTCACTTGCTCAAGATGTTGAGCAATTCCAGACAATGCTGGAACTTGCTCTCAGGAGCTGGCTTTGTGAACATATCCGCGGGGTTGTCAGCTGTCCCCACCTTCTTCACCTTGATCATGCTCTCGTTTCACAGAAAATGATACCTGACGTCGATATGCTTGGTCCTTTCATGATGAACCTGGTCCTTAGTCAAGCAAATCGCACTAAAGCTATCACAGTAAACTATCGCTTGATCTTGAAGTAGCCCTAGATCATTGACCATTCCCTTAAGCCAAATTGCCTCCTTTGCTGCTTCTGTTAGAGCCATATACTCCGCCTCCGTGGTGGACAAAGTCACCGTCGGCTGTAGCATAGCCTTCCAACTCACAACAGATGCTCCCAGAGCAAATACATAGCCTGTCATGATCTTCTACTGTCAATATCCCCTGCATAGTCCGCATCCGAGAAACCAGCTACCAAGATGTCTTCACTAGCCCCATAGCATAATCCAATGTCTGACGTACCCTTAAGGTACCTGAATATGCGCTTCACCGCCTGCCAATGGTCCCTACCCGGATGAGCCATAAAACGACTAACCACACTAACAGCGAATGCTATGTCCGTTCGAGTGCAGACCATAGCATACATGAGACTTCCAATTGCGCTAGCATATGGAACCTTGGACATGTACTCCTTATCCTCCTCGGTCTGAACGGTGTACATTCCTAGCTTGCTATTAGTTGTCATAGGAGTATCTATAGCTTTAGCTGATAACATCCCGAATCTTGCCAAGACCATCTTGATGTATCCCTGCTGTGACAAGAAAAGCTTCTTCTTCTTCTTTCTGTCTCTATAGATCTCAACTCCTAATATCTTCCGACCATCTTGATGTATCCCATGAATACTCCTTTCATAGCTCTTGGTTCTAGTTTTCCATCATGAACGTGATAATAGGAAACACAACCAAAAATTCTCAAATCCGAGTAATCCACTGCATTACCGGACCAGACTTCCATAGGAATATTGCATCCTATACCTGTGTGCGGGCTCCGATTTATGAGATAGCATGCCATGGAAACTGCCTCTCCCCAGAAACCTCTATAAAGACCTGCATTCGAAAGCATGCACCTTGCTTTTTCTAAAAGTGTCTGATTCATTCTCTCGGCTACACCGTTCTGCTGCGGTGTGTGTCGAACGGTGCGATGGCGTGCTATTCCCTGATCCTTGCAGAATCCATCAAACTCTGATGAACAGAACTCTAAGCCGTTGTCCGTGCGCAGCCTCTTCACCTTCTTTCCCACATGATTCTCTACTAGTGTCTTCCACTCCTTGAATCTTGCAAGGCTTCACTCTTGTGCTTCATCACGAATATCCAAGTCATCCTGGAGTAGTCGTCTTTGATGCTTAAAAAATACTTGTACCCGCCAATCGCCTGAACTCGAGATAGACCCCAGCAATCCGAATGGATATAATCAAGAGTATCTTTCGTTCTATGAACCGCCTGAGGGAACTTGCTACGCTGTAGATTCCCATACACGCAGTGCTCACAAAACCCTAGGCTCTTGGGCGCATTCCCGGTGAGATAGCATTTCTTGTGAAGTTCCTGCATTCCACGTTCACTCATATGACCGAGCCTCATATGCCACAACTTGGTTAGATCAGCTTCCTTAATCTCGGCTGAGACAACTCCAGCAGAACCTGTGATCGTCGAACCTTGCAACATGTACAAAGTCCCATTCTTGACTCCCCTGAGAATCACCTTAGAACCCTTGCAGAATTGTAGATCTCCACCTTTACCTTTGAAATTGTATCCCTTGCTGTCGAGTAGACTCAAGGAGATCAGATTCTTCTTAATATGTGGTACATGCCTGACTTGCTCTAAAGTACATAACTTCCCTTCATTCTTATTCAATCTAACTGAGCCGCTCCCAATCACCTTACAGACGGCTCCGTTTTCCATGTAGACAGACCCTCCATCCATTTGGTTGTACGTCGAGAATAGCTCCCTGTTAGAGAAAATATGATAGGAAGCTCCGGAATCAAGGACCCATGCATCCTGAGAGTGCGTGACAACATCCGCCATTAGAACGTAATCATCCTCAGACGAGTTACCTTGTCCTGCTACGGCTGCGGATCCATTCTGCCCCTGTTGACCTCGTTTTGGGCAATCTCTCTTCCAGTGCCCCTTTTCCTTGCAAAAGGCACAGACATCCTTGGGTAACTTAGAACCTGAGAACTGCTTCTTCTTGTTCTTCTTACCCTTCTTGCTTCCCCCTGTCGCCATCAGTCCGGAAGCATGGTCCTCTATACCTGTGCCTGCACCCTTATGGCGCAGTTCCCTTGCATGGAGTGCCGATCTCACCTCCTCTAGGGATAAGTCGTCCTTGTTCACAATGAACGACTGCACGAAGTTCTCATATGATGGGGGTAACGAGATCAATAAAAAAAGTGCAGCATCCTCATCCTCCACTTTCTCGCCAATCTTACGCAAATCTAACAGAATTGTGTTCAATTGATCAAGATGGTCCTTGAGAGCCGTACCTTCGAGCATCCGCAGGGTGAAGAGCCTTTGCTTTAGCATTAACTTGCTAGTGAGACTCTTCGTCATGTAGAGACTCTCCAAATTGAGCTAGAGCTTTGCTGCTTCCTTCTGATCTGCGATCTCGATGATCATGTCATCCGATAAGCACAGCATAATCGTTGTGTGTGCCTTCTCCTCCATCGCCTTGAACTCCGCTGATGCAACATTCATGCCTCCCTTGTCCACGGTCAAAGGTTCCCACAAGCCTTGCTATTTGAGCAAAGCCTCCATCTTTATCTTCCACAGACTGAAGCTGTTCTCTCATGTGAACCTGTCGATCTTCAACATCGATCCGGACATCGTTCTTGGTGGATCGTGAACTCTAGTCGCGTGCTCCACCTAGATTGCAAAACCCTAGATTTGATTTCACCAAGTTGTGAAACCCTAGCTTTGCTCAGCCTTGATCTTGATCTTGAAACACCGCCAAACCAGAAGTCTGATACCAGTTTGTCAAGTCAAACCACCTCACGAACGAAGAACGAATAAAGAAGAACACGAGTATTTTACGTGGTTCACTAGCAAAATATTTGCTAACTACCTCCACGGCGGAAAAGCACTCTTTATTCACTTAAGAGAAACAATTACAACTTGTATTGCATACCTAGTAGTGTGGCTAATAGGTTGCTTATATAGTGCTCTAAAGAAACCCACGGACATAACCGCACCAATTTGTTTCCAATCAACTTTGGAAACCATTGCCTTTGACTACAATTCAAAACCACCGACCCCATTTTGATTTGGAGACATGTGGCTGCCTTTGCCCAAAACTTGCCGCCTTTGACTTTCTCCAATTCAAGGAATTTAATTCAACAATGGGGATAAATTTTGCCTTGGGTGTGGGATGGTTATGGGGGATTTCCCCATGGACATCCCCTCTCCCTCTCCCCCGCCCACATGAATTGGTTAATTAATTTAATATTTTACATTATTAATTACACATAGAAATATATTATGATTATATTATGTATTTTTATTATGATTAATACATTTTTATTTATAAAGATTAATGATGTATTCACCATTGTTGAAAAAGATATTTACAAAAAGTATTCGTTATCATTTTTTTCGACATGTTATCTTATTTTGTTGAAAGTATAATAAATCTCATTTTTTATACCCTTAACAATTTTTCTTTTTTTGAAATGCTTACAGTTAACAATTATTAAATAGTAGAAAACACGATTAAAAAAGCGTCAAAATTATTTTTAAATCATTAAATATATATTAAAAACGTACTTTTGTTGGGTGGGGGAAATGAATAGGTTGGTGATGATTAGTAGTTTGGGGGAGGGGGATGGGAGGGGGAGGGCGAAAATGGTGGGCCCGTGAGGGGAGGGGGATGGGGAAGCGGAGGTGAGGGGAGGGGGAAAATGACATGGGTTGGAGATGCCCGAAGAACAAATAACACCTTTAAGTCATACCGGAAAATTCTTATCATAAACAAAGCAACTTTACAAATCATAACATTTTCATTAAATATCTCTGATAAATAGACAACATATTATAATAAGTGAGAGTTTGATTCAAACTCCCAAACTTGGTATAGATAAGTCATCCGTGAATACTTGATGGAAACCGCAAGAACCAACCTGAGCAAACAACTAACAATCAGATCAATATGATTTTCATTGCATAGTCAAACACGAAGAACGTACGTACATGACCAAACAGTAACACAGTCAAGAACGAAGAACTGGAAAGAAAACGGACTCAGAAATGACCAACAATCGATAATGAATTTACTTGATGGAAACTTGACCCTCAAAATTAAAATCAAACCATATCATATAATTTAAAGATACCAGTTTCGACCCGATGTAGACATGAATTTGAGATAAACTTACCTTAGTCATACCTGCATGGAAACAAAATGTAATAGCCATTAAAATGAGTTGATTTCTAAAAAAATTACAGTGGGTAGTGGTGCATGGAGAGGAGAGATGATAAGTTACTTTGTTCCATTTGGGAAGTGATGTACCCACTTAGGGCATCTTTAACCCTGGGGGGAGGGGAAGGGGGAAAATCGTATAAAAATACGGTCCATGTCAAACCCTATGGGGGGAGGGGGTGCTATGGGGAGAAATTTTGCCTTGGGTGTGGCATGGTTAGGGGGATTTCCCCCTGAACATTCCCTCCTGGACATTCCCTCCCCCTCCCCCTACATGGGTGATAAATTAATTCAATATTTGACAATATTAATTACACTTAATATTTTTTTTATGGTTATATCATATATATTTGTTATGATTAATAAATTTTATCTTATTTTTATTTTTGAAAAAAAATAATAATTTACTCACAATTGTTGAAAAGTATATTTCGTTATCTTATTTTGTTCAATTTTTAATAAATCTTATTTTTTATGTCGTTAACAATCGTAATTATTAAATTTAGAAACACGATTAAAAAATGTCAAATTTATGAAATCACAACAATACAAAAATAGTATTCAGATACAAAGCAAATATCGCCACTTACTGTTCATAATTACTTTTCTTAGTATTAATAATTTATTTTTAAATGATTAAATATATTTTAAAAATTTATATTTGTTGGGTGGGAAAAAGGAATGGATTGGAGATGAGTAGTTGCTTGGGGGAAGGGGAGGGGGAAAATGGTGGGCCCGTGAGGGGAGGGGAAAGGGGAGGGGGAGGTGAGGGGAGGGGAGGGGGAAAATGCCATGAGTTGGAGATGCCCTTATTACTCTCACCGGACTTCATGCATCCAATCTCTCAAACATCAACAGTTATGGAGTTGTGGTGTTGAGAATTTCGAAAGAAGTGGAGGGAAGTTGGAGAAAGTGGGGTTTGTGTATTCTACGATTTTGACCACAAGCATTTATAACTATTTTTTGTTCTATCTCAGGGTATATTTGGCAAAATATAAATGTGACGGGCTTCACTTTTTTAATTCATCAAATTCGGCGTTGGCTTTTATATTAGTATAACTATTTTTTGTTCCATCTCGAGGTATATTTGGCAACATATAAATGTGACGGGCTTCACTTTTTTATTTCATCAAATTCGGCGTTGGCTTTTATATTAGTATAGATTATTCTGCACTTTTTTACTACCCAGGCCCTCTAAGTTCTTCCCCCCACCATTGCTTTGGCAAGCTCCAGAATTCTCTCTCCGATCTTGGATCCATTTCCTTTTGAGAAGATAGCAGAGACATCTTCAAAGGAGGGTATTCTTCTTAACTTTCAGAACTAAACTGTTGACAGAGAAATCATGTCAAAGAGTGAGGCACTTTGGGTAACAATGTTTTTGATACACGAATGTGTCGGGTTGTTAGGGTTTACCTAATGTGATAGCAATTCTAGACACTATCAAGTCACACACACGAACACTGGATTTTTAACCAAATACACACACACTTTGAATATTCTTCTTTGATTGATTGATTATAAAAATGAAACTACAATTGTTTAAATAGAAAAACAAAGTTAACCCTAACTAGACAATTTGACCTAACGGGCTCGGCCCGGTCCTACTAACTAATTAAATAAACAACTAATTAAATAATACTCACTAACAACTAAATAAATAAATAATACGAGTGATGATATACGGTTGACCCGTATCGGTTTTTCAGAATTTTTCAACATCTAAAATCTAGATTTTGGAGTTTCATACTGATGTAGGGACACATTTGTGGAAATTATCGTCAGAAACAGGAAACAGTTTTGATCTGTAAATAAAATATGGGGTAAAACAGAAGGCGTTCGGTATATAATCAGGCTACACATATTTCGAGTGGAAACGAGGTTTTGAGTAGAAGTAATCACGAGCACAGCTCCAGTGTGGTCAAATTCGGTCATCTTGACCTTCAAATAAACATTTTTACTATTCTAGGAAATAATTTATTATTTAATAACTTTTAGTAAGAAAATTCAAATTAAATTTCCTAAATAGTAGATTTCTCTAAATCTCTCATAACCTTTAATGTAAATTCTTTTGAGGGAATTTTTCGTAGTGTTCAGGACAGCTTGCGCTCACATTGACAAATCCACAAAGTTCTGGGCTATGTGTATCTAAAGTTTAGATATTCAGGTCAATCCCTAGTGGCCAGGGTTGTTCATGGGATTCAAAAATGTGTCCCGATTAGTTTGTCATTTTAATTAATTTTATGCTACTTAAACACTAAAAGCAGTTGGGTAATTCATCTTTCCCCTATTCTTGAGTAAAATTGTAATTTCTCCTTCCGATGATTGATGAAGATCATCTCTGTTTGGTTCCTCTGCTGTGACAAGTTGTATTAAAACCTGTTTGGCCTCGCTCAATGACTGCTTTGCAAGGTGGAGAGGAAGCCCATGTTGGCAATAATCGCAGGGTAGGTAACTTATGTGCTGAATTTGTCACTAGGAAGTTCCCTGCCAACAAGAATCATGCATGTTGACTTAGCCATGGTAGTCTTGTTGACATACTATGTCAGGTACTTAGATATTGAAACGTATTGCTGAACGATTTCACACCGATGTGTTAACCAACGACAAGATATGTATTTTATAGATGATGTATACACAAATTTCGTTAGTATTAAGCTCGTGGATTAATTAAATTTACTCACAGAAGATCATGAATCGACATGTAAGACAACATGTATTAATGCAGTAGGAATATAATCTGAAGTTGTGAAGACTTTTTGAATTATATTTTTACTCTTAAGAAGTATCTAGCAAAAGTTATATGGGATCTATACGGTGTGAATGATTGGCACTTGTGTAAGTTCAGTCTATTTCAAAGGCTTGAAAGAGCTTGTCTGTTTCAAGGCCTTGAAACTGGTTTCAAGGGTTTGAAACAAGCACTGCAGTATTTGGCATGAACTTAGGAAGAGCTTTTGATTCTATTCTTACTCTTGATCTCTTATGTTTGATTATATGTTACTTGATGATGAAAGACAAATCATTCTACTCTAAACTATGAATAATCTATCTGTTTGACTCAGTTGTTGCAGGGATATATTGTAACACCCCTAATTTCCGAGAGAATTCTTAGTGCAATATCAATACTTTGGGGGAAAATTTGTAAATAGTTTGTCACGGCTTTAAAGTGGGAATTTTGGAGTTTTGGCGATATTTGGAGGTTGTTAGAATGACTTTGAAGCACTAGAAATGTTCGGGGTGATTGTGCAATTCTCTGAAAATTAGTAGTTTTGCAATTCTAGTTAGTACCCCCACACTTTAGAAAACTACACTTTCACCCTCCATGCATGAAGGCCACTTGTCAAACTCAACTTGACACCTCTCAAGGTGGAGTGGCAGCATCTCCAACCTCCTCTCCGCCCTCTGATTATTCAGGAATGAGCTCATTCCACATTTTCTTGAAATTCTTCATCTTCATCTTCTTCCCTTCCTTGTCCAAGAACAAACAACACCACCACCTCTGAAACAACCTCCATGCCCCTTTGTTTCAAGAGTTGCTACTACCCCAACTTCCCCTTGGTATGAGGATAAAAATGCACAAAGAAATTTGAACTTTGGTGAAGGGACAAGGGAGATAATCGGGTTTTAGAGGTAAGAACCCTAGGTTGTTCTTAATTTGAATTCTTCGTTTCTGGGACGAATTGGTGAAATTAACCACCAAAGTCGTGTTCCCCATCCTCAGACGAGCCTAGAGAGCCAAGAGGGAGGTTCCAGCTTGCTCATAGCCGCCTCTGTCGCCGGAATCTGGGCGCGGTTCGCCGGAAATCGCTGCAGGTCGGTGGCAGTTGGCTTTTGACTTCGTTTTTGATCCCTTCTCTCGCCCTCGAAGGCTCCTATAAGGTCCTTGGAGGTTTTAGAACACAATTCTCAGACCAGAACCTGCTGGGAATTCGCCGGAGCACCACAAACCGTTCGGCAATCGCCGGATTCCTCCATGGACCGCCGGAAAACTCCATTGCCACCCAAACTCGGGATCTCCTTCATTCTTCTCTGTTTTCTTAATTTTCTTGCATATATGTGATCGTTGAAACATTTAGAGAACTCCTAGATACTGTAATCATGCCCAGATTTACACTTGAATAGGTTTTGATCCGTTATTGGTCGGAGTTCGTAGTCTTTTCCGACGAGTTTTTACACTCTGAAAACATGGGCATATCTCCTTCGTTATTAGTCCGTTTTGAATGATCCATAGCTTTCTGGAATCCTTGAAGAATTGTCTACAACTTTCGTGTTGATTTCTTGGTCTAATTCGATCTCTAACAAGCTTGAAATTGGGGTTAAAGTGGCTGTGTTCGTGTGTTCTAGCTTCAATGTTCATGCTGAGTTTTTCCTCACCTCCATTTTGATCCAACTTTGGACTCTTGTATCTTCCTCGTTTTTAATCCGTTTTGGATGATTCTTACCTTTCTGGAAAGCCTGGACATAGCTCTACAACTCTCATTAAGATTTCTTTGTTTGATTTCAAGTCTAACCTGTCTAAATTTGGCCTTGAATAGGGCTGGTTTGATGTGTTTTTGAACCATTAAAAGCTGAAAATTTTCTAAGTATAGAATCATATGGTGAAACACCCATTTTCTAACCCTTGTATCTTCTTCAAAACATAATGAAATTTAGATATGTTTTCTCCTATGTGTAGCTTGTATATAATACTTCAAATCATCGTCTCTGGGTAATGTTCAAATTTATAACGGATTGCTTACAAAACGAGCCTAAAGTTGCTAGTTTCAACTCATGAAACTTTCTTGAATTTTTCTAAGTGTTGAATCGGAATTTTTGTCCAACTTTGACTAGCGATATCTCTTTGAATACTTGGAGTTCTTAGGAGTTCAAATATGTTCTGGAAAGCTTGGAATACCCTCTTCAATACCCCACCTTCATATTTCCTAAATTCTCCATCATTTTACCACAAATCAGCTCCAAAGTTGACTAGTTGAGATGATTTCACTCTATCTTTGACTTTCAATTTTCTCACTCTAAATGACATTTGTGGCCTTAGAGTTCTTCACGAAACTCGTTCGTATACATATTCTGAGTCTACATATCAAGTTTGACCAAGTTTGACTTTTCGAAAACCCTAGTTTGACTAAACTGTATAGGAGGGGTAAAATAGTCATTTTACTGAAACTTTGAATTGAGGTTAGTTTAGTAACTTGGAGTTTGTCAGCATGTCTTGTATGCGTTTTTGGAGTACTTTTCTGTAATTATGGGCTAGGGTTGACCAAGTCAAATGTTGGGGTCTTTTTGCAATTTTACTAAACTTTAGGGGCCTAAGTGCAATTTATTAAAAGTTGTAGATTTCGATGCTAAGTACATATGGGAGAGTTTAGAGTCATTCTTACATGTTTTTGGGCCAATATGAGTATAATTTGAGGACCGGGCAACTAGACAGTTTTGGAGTATGAGGGGCGTTTTAGTCATTTATCTTGCACGACCCGCATTCCATGGCATTCTTGCATACAACCTCATTTTGAGGGTAAATTCTAATAGACTATATACTTGACTTGTTTATATCCAGCCGACGTTAAGGATCGTTCGAAGTAGACGTATGTATTGTGTTGCTGCATTTTGCCGTAAGACCCGGAACCAATATGGGACGAGAGTTGTAGGAGTGCTAGCTTTGCGTTGCGCCTTTCATGGCCCAGAGGTAAGTACATATGTACGGTCTTTTCATATCAAAATGTGCGTTTGCGTTTGATGTTTCAAATGAATGTTTGTTATATGAAATAGTATGAGAATGCATGTTCTCCACTCGAAAGTTGTTAAACTATTTTATTCATCTCCTCTGGAAAATTACTTCCGAACTGTTGATATCTGATTATGTTAATGTGAAAGAGAAGAAATAAAATACCTCTAATAGACTTAGGACGATGTACATAGTACTATTATTAATGGGAGGCATCAAGCGATCCTCCATTTTCTTATGGCTATGACCATTGAAGCAATGCTTCTTATTATTGGATGGAACGTTAATGTTCACAAATCCGCCCCCGACGAGCTAAAATGTATCAAGATATTGAGGCCAAGGGGTTTATAGAGCTATAGAGTGCTACTTATACTTGTAAGGGTCACTACGGTATAGGGGTGTCGACACTTAAGGCCTTTTAGCTAATGTTGTGAGCGGGGTTGACGAATGGGCTCCCTTAACGCTCGGGTGAAATAGGGTTTGATAGACCCTAGAAGGAACCCTTAGTGATTATTTCGTGATCCCTCTGTTTACATCGATCCTGCTGGTGGCTCTTGACACGCCTCAGCTAAATTAAACTGTTGATTGAAGTCGAAATTGAAAATTGACTGCTTATTAATGTTGTTTGTGGCTCTTTATATGCCCTATCGATTGAAATGAATTGTAAATCTTGGCTACTCATGAACTACTATCGTTATCAGTTCAAATGAACTTGTTTACTCTGGATATTTTACCAACTACTCGCGGTTTCTCAATGTTATTAAATTGAGAGGTTTTTGTTACTCGGTTACTTCAAGTTGATCCAAATTCTCCAATATGATAGTTTTACTGTTTAAATCTTCTGCTTTGTTTCAACTCATGCTTCCGTGCCACTCGTTGCTTTACATGTCGTAGTGTGTACTTACTCAGTTTTTACTGATCAATTTCTTCAAAACTGCGTCGGCTTTTGCCATTTTAAAACCGCAGGTCGTCAATCAAAGTGGGGGATGGGAACGCTGGTACGAGACGAAGAAGTATAGCTTAACTTAGATCACTTAGTATATCACAAACGTTTTGTTTTAAATTGTAATTATTATCGCAATTTTGTTACGCACTTTAACCGAAATGTAAACTTAATTGTTAATAATCTACTTTTGGTTATCGATTGTCGCGTTAACCCTGAACCGAGATCCCGGGTTGTTTCATATATAGTTTCCTATTTTGCAGGATTGTCCTAATCTATTTGAAGGCAGGATAGAGATCAATTTGTCAAAATGGTTATGCATAATGATCTGATGTACCTAAAGCTTCTCAACCTTAAAACAAACAAGATCAAGGCAGTATCTTTGAAGATATTGAGCAACTATCCGTTGGGAGAGCTGTTAGAAGAGTTAAAGACTTGCAGCTGAATTTTTGGAAAGTTTGTTAATGAGAATCTTGATATCTTCAATTCAAACAAGCTGCATAAAAGGATTTTTTAATGAAAAATTTCGAGACAACACACAGATCAATACACATAGACATTCAAACATCACAGAGGATTGACAATATCATTTGAAGAACACTGCATTCTCACTGAAGATTTAGTTCTCACTGTTCTTCTCTTCTGATCTTCAATTGTATATCATTTATATATTACTTTCATATCTTATTCTCGTGAATTGTTCAAGGTGAACAATAGAGAATTTTTACTTAATTATTTAGATAGAGTAGGTACTAGATAGGTTAGTGAGAACTATAAGCTGTAACAAAAGTAAGGCATCTCTATGTGCTTGAGTTATAGGGCTTAGCTTTTGAATAATTAGAATTGAGTTGAAAATCTTGCGGGGATTAAGTCCATGAGGTAGAGACGTGGGTCCAAATGGATTGTACTCTATAAATCACTGTGTGTCTTGCATTTACTTTGCTGCAATTTACCTAGCTTACAAACTGCTCAAAACAGGTTCTCAGTTCAAGGGTTTGAACCTCATTTCAAGGCCTTGAAAACTATCAGCTTTCTATTTACTATATGTTTTTATTCCAAGGACTTGAAACTCATTTCAAGACCTTGAAATACTTGCTGCACTTCACAAACTTCTTTTAAACCACTTTTTTAGCATAAATTGCAAAAGTTGCCAATACTCTATTCAACCCTCCCTTCTAGAGTATTGATCCTGTAGTTATTCTTACTGTACGGTCCTTCAATTGGTATCAGAGCTTGTATCACTGCATAGATCTAAAAATCTTGTAATTATGAGTACTGTGGTGACATTGGGAAGAGATGCTAATAGACCTCCATTGTTTTGTGGTGACAATTTTGTGCATTGGAAAGCCCTGATGAGAATTTTCATCATTGATCAAGATATGGAACTGTGGATAATCATTCAGAAGGTTCCTCATGTATTCTACACTGAGAAAGATGGGATCTGAACTCCCAAAACTGAGGATTCACTTTCTGCTTCTGAATTAGAACAATTTTCTAAGAATTATATAGCTATGGATCTCTTATATTGTGCTTTGAGTGCAGATAAATTTAACAGGATGTAGGGTTGCAAGACTGCTAAGGAGATCTGGGATAAGCTTGTGGTGACCTTTGAAGGAACTAGCCACGTCAAGCAGACCAAGATCAACATATTTCTTAGGCAATATGAACTGTTCAAGATGAATGGAGATGAATAAATCAGAGACATGTTCAAAAGGTTCACTGATATTTTTAACAACCTTGATTCTTTGGGAAAGCACATTTCGAATGAATAAAAGGTTAGAAACATTCTGAGAAGTCTTCCTAAATCAAAATGGGAACCAAAGACCACTGCCATTGAAGAAGCTCAAGATATATCATCGTTTTAACTTGATGACTTGCAAGGAATGTTGCTTACACGTGAGATCTCTAGGAATGAAGTTGATGGAGATTTACCAGACAGTGTCAAGAACTTAGCTCTCAAGGCCAAGGAGAGTGAATCATCTCAAAGCATTGAACCAGAGGAAGATGATGATGAAGATCCTTTTGCTCTCATTTTCAAAGCCTTGACTAGAATACTAAAGATGAAAAATAACTTTGGAAACAAAGAATTCATTAAGGACAAACACAGATCCTCCATTAGTAGAGACTACAAAGGTAAAGCTATCGCTCATGGTAATAAAGCTAAAGTAGTAAATTAATGAATTTCTTTGAGTGTGGTGATGCAGGACACTTAAACAGAGATTGCCCACACAAGAAAAGCAAACAATTTCAGAAGACAGACCATGACAGAAGAAAGATATGGTAGCTTCGTGGAGTGATTCTGATTCCGCAAGTGATTTTGAGTCTGAAGAAGAACAAGCCAATCTCTGTCTTATGTCCAAGCATGATGAAAGTTCTGAAAAGAACATTGTGGCAATGGTAAACGGTCTGATTTCTAAACCAACAGATGTCCTCACTGATTATCCTAGAACAATGCTTCTAAATTAGCAGTACTATTTGAAAGAGATTAGAACTTTGAAAGAAAGGGTTCATGAGCAAGCAAAAGAGAACATGGAACTTGATTGTCAAAATCAAAGCCTTGAAATGTCTCATAAGAAGTCAGACAAACATTTCAAAGCCTTGGTAACCAGTTTCAAGGCCTTGTCAAGTCAAGGAAGTATTCACTGAGAACTCTCTTTTGAGTGACATAAATGTTGCTCTAAGACATCATTGTGATGAATTGGAGGAAAAAAGACTACTCTAACTGAGAAACTTCAAGATGCTAAGAATGCTATGAAAAAACTTGCTGGCTCAGAACACAATCTGAATTTGATTCTTGGAGGAAGCTTACAGTCTGTTCAAAAAACTGGTATTGGCTACAATCCAAACTTTCCTAGAAAAAGCAACACCAGATTTGTGAAGGCTAGTAACAAAACTTCTCATAAGTGTCATTCCTGCAACAGAATTGGTCATGTTAAAATGACTTGTCCTTTTAGAAGAAGAGACCCTCAAAAAATGAGGAACACTTTTCCATTCCAACTTAAAGGACAAGTTAGACAAATTTGGGTTCCAAAAGGGGTTAGACCACCTAACATGGTACTAGTAGACCCTCAAAAAATGAAGTATGCAAAGCTTGTGCTCAAGGTAAGCATACAAGGAGCTCATTCAAGCCAAGGAAATTTGTAAGTACTAGTAGACCCATTGAACTACACATGGATCTTAGTGGTCCTATGAGGATTCCAAATCCAAATCGTAAGAAGTATATGTTAGTTATTGTTGATGATTATTCTAGATTCACTTGGGTTAGGTTTCTTAGAGATAAGTCTGAATCTCTAACTGAATTTTCAAAACTTTGTATAGAACTTCAAACTTTGAAAACCTACCAATTGCTTCAATCAGAAGTGATCATGGTAGAGAATTTGATCAGCTTGACTTTGATTTATTTTGTGCTAAGCATGGTATCTCTCACAACTTTTCTTATCCAAGAAATCCTCAATAGAATGGTGTTGTCGAAAGAAAGAACATGACTCTTGAACATATGTCAAGGACAATGCTTCTAGAGAACAAGTTACCAAAGTCATTCTGGGCTGAAGTTGTGAACACAGCGAACTACATACTTAACAGGTGACTAATTAGGTCAATCTTGAGAAGACCCCCTATGAGATTTTCAAAGGAATAAAGCCAAACATTTCATATTCAAAACCTTTTGGCTACACTTGTTTTGTTCACAACAATGGTAAGGACAATCGTGGTAAGTATGAGGCAAGAAGTGATGAAGGAATCTTTCTGGGTTATTCTCTGACTAGCAAAGCTTATAGAGTTTACAATAAAGGAACTAAACTTGTTGAATAAGGTATTCATGTCATTTTTGATGAAAGCTATGATGGTTCTTTGAGTGAAAGTTTTGCAGACTTGAACTTGAACTTGAACAAGCATGAGTTAGAAGATGAAGCAGAGACTTCACATGGTTTCAAGGAAAGCTTGCAGGAAAACAAGAGGAATTTTCAAGGCCTTGAAAATGAGCAACAGAAGAATCAATGTGATCAAGCTACTTCCTCAAGATCTCAAAGGATTGAGAAGTTACCTGGAGAACCTGAGCCATGGACTCCAAGAAAGAGATTCAAATATCTATCATCTCACCAAGTTGATAACATTATTTATGATCCATCCACTGGTACACAGACAAGATCACAATTGAAATACTTGTGTTCTTTTAATGCTTTTGTTTTTCTTATAGAACCCAGAAATGTGATTTGAGAGAAACAAGGTGTGGAATCTAGTTCCTCCGCAAAAAGGTCAGTCTATAACTGGCAAGAGGTGGGTGTTCATAAACAAGTTAGATGAAAATGGCAAGGTAATCAGAAACAAAGCCAAACTAGTAGCTCAAGGCTACAACCAAGAAGAAAGTATTGATTAAGAGGAGACTTTTGCTCCTGTTGCAAGGTTATAAGCAATTAGAATGTTACTTGCATTTTCATCTTACATGAACATTAAACTTTTTCAAATGGATGTCAAGTGTGCATGTTTAAATGGTTACTTGCAAGAAGAAGTTTATGTGGCTCAACCTCCTGGATTTGAAAGTGACGAGTTTTCAAATCATGATTATACACTTGAAAAAGCTCTCTATGGTTTAAAACAAGATCCAAGGGCTTGGTATGAAAGACTGTCAAAGTTTCTACTTGAAAATAGTTTCAAAAGAGGATTAGTTGACAAATCCCTTTTCATCAAGACTCATGAGAAAGACTTTTTAGTAGTTCAAATATGTGTTGCTGATATTCTGTTTGGAGCTAATAATGATTCTCTTTGCAAGTATTTCTCAAGTATTATGAGCAAGGAATTTGAGATGAGCTTAATGGGAGAATTAAACTTCTTCCTTGGACTGCATGTGCAACGGATAAAGAAAGGAATCTTTCTGCATCAAAATAAGTATACTAATGAATTTATTAACAAGTGCAATATGTCTCATTCCAAAGTTACAAAGACTCCTATGAGTTCTACGCTATCCTTAGATAAATATCAAGCTGGTAAGAGTGTAAATTAGAAAGAGTATAGAGGTATGATTGGATCTTTGCAATATCTCACTGCTAGTAGACCGTACATTATTTTTAGTGTCTGTATGTGTGCAAGATTTCAATCAGATCCCAAAGAGTCACATTTAACTGCTGTCAAAAGAATTTTCAGATATCTCAATGGTACCAAAGACTTAGGGTTTTGGTATCCAAAACAATCTAACTTCTCTCTTTATGGATATTCAGATGCTGACTTTGCAGGATATAAAGTTAACAGAAAGAGCACTTCAGGGTGTTGCCAATTCCCTGGTTCATCCTTAATTAGCTGGCATTCAATGAAACAGAACTCTGTGGCATTATCAACAGCTGAATCTTAATATATACCAGCTGGAGCATGATGTTCACAAGTTCTATGGATTTCTCAGCAAATGAGGGATCTTTGTTTTTATTTCAAATAAATACCTATCAAATGTGACAACACCAGTGCTATTACAGTAAAAAAGAACCCAGTTCAGCATTTCAAAACCAAGCACATTGATGTTAGACATCATTTCATCATAGATCATGCTGAGAAAGGTGTTATTATTCTTGAATTTATTTCTACTAACATGTGACACGCTCTAACCACAAGTGTATGTTTGTCGTGTGTAGTAATAAACCGGAAATCCGGGCTATTGAACCCAAGAGACTTTGTTTAAACTAGTTATTATTTCAAACCTTATGTGGGTACGTCGCAAAGTTCTGTTTTGCTAATTCTACTAAAATAAAAACGCAAAATTCTCAATTAACCGAGTGAAGTAGGTCACGATTAATAAAGACTGATTTTAGGGTTTTTATAATATGAGGAAAAATACCGGGAATTCTCTAGGTTCACTAGGTTGATCTAAACTTATGTTTTGATTCGTAAAACAGCCGCGTGTCTTTCACTATTAACCGAGCAATATCAAACTTACCGAGTTACCAAGCAAGTCAACTATACTTAAAACCAAAACATACCGAGTTACCAAGTTTATTTTAGCTTTAAGCATGCATTAAAACCATGATTCTACTCTAACGATCCTAGTTAACAATATCGAGTTACCAAACATTGATTCGACTAGGTGGATTATTCAATTTACCAACTAACTATCACGGGGTTACCACGTGGAAGTTAATTAAATTATCTTTACGTTAGCTACTTGCAAAAATAATGTGATTACAATCGTAAACAATCCATAACAATGAAAGAACATGCGAGATTAAGTTAAAACATGAATGAAAATCTCAAAACATGACGTTTATATCAAACCCTAGCTACACAAAACGAGAATTCCCAACAAATAAAGTTTAGCTATTACGATTCATACTCAAAACAACGAGTTTAATTAGTTTTAACATAAAAACCATGAAAAGAAAAGAGTTAAGAATCCAAACGAGTGATCCAAGGTCCTAAGCTCTCTCAATAGCTTTTTGATCTCCAAAAAGTGTTTCTAACGTGAGGTAATACTGAAAAAGTCGACCTAAAACTCTTAAATACGTTTCCATAGTGATATTACAAAGTTTGGATAAACTACAAAAAAGCCCCGCTCAAAACTCTATCTTCCAGCGATGTCTTCGTACGAAGACATTTGTCTTCGTACGAAGAGTCTTCGTACGGAGACAAATGCTCTTCGTACGAAGGTCTTCTTATGTAGATACTGCATGTGTGTTTAGGAAGACATTTGCAGCACTTCAAAAATTTGGCTAAGTACTTTCTCTTCGTACGAAGACCCCCTTTTTCTGCATTTTCTTTTGACTTCTTCCTTTCTTCTTTTGAACTTTCCTTTTGAGTTCCTTGCTTACGAAGTTCGTTTCCATCTCCCGCATGATCCTCCAAACCCTGTTTTCCTGCGGATCACAACACGAAAAAACAACCCGCGATCATATTACAATAAAAGATCAAAATAACTAAAGAAACGCCCGGATTTAACAAGTAAAGCACATGAACTCACAATATCATATTTTATCTCAATTTACTCAAAAGGCGGCGAATTCTCCATGTTGAGCACGCAAAACGTAGAAATAAAAGGCATAAAATAACTCCGAAAACGGAGTTATCAACTACCCCCACACTACCTTTTGCTCGTCCCGAGCAAATTTCCCACGTCAATTCCATTTCCCAAGCCAAAACTTCTCTCACTTTCCCGCAATCAATTCAACTTTGCATACCAACCTAATTATTCATTGCATAACTTCCCTACGCCATTTGCATACTAGCACCTTGCATTGCATACAAAACCATCATCCATTGCATACTAGTCCGAGTAGATCAATCCACAAACCATCCTTTTTACTAGTCGACACGACTCGATTATACACAATGCACCTATATGCAAATGAAATATTCACAATGAAGTATTGAAATAACAAATTTTCTTTTTCTTTTGCAAGATTGGGCAATCTCCATTAGCTTAAACTGGTTCACACGAAGCGATGAGAAATCTAGATACAAGGCATGAGTCGAAATCAAATTCGACAACGCGAATCTCCCCTAGTTAGTATAGAGAACCTAGCTTCACTATGTACAAGAATGCAATACCTTTTTCATGTGTGCCACAAAATAAGAGGCTACGCTAGGCTAAGCCACGTTCAAGGTCCGAGCTCCTAATCCGCTAACGGGTTTAGAATGATGAGGCTTTAGGGACAAATAGGATAATAATCAAGCACGAGTCCTAAAGCGTCACATTCTTATAAATACCACATCTCACACACCCTCACAACAATGATAGAAACCAAGCCCGAAACTCACCATCTCCGGCCCTCAATCCCCTCACACCCCGGTACAATTACGATCTCCACGGCCATTGTCATGAATGATGCATAAAAAAAAAACTTCCCGTTCGTGAACTAGTCGCTTCTCCATACGATCTTCCAAAAAGCTTCCCATTCTTCCTTTATTCAACTCTCCTTTTTTTCTCTCTTTTCTTTTTTTTTAAATCTCTTTTTTTTTTAAAAAAAAATCTCTCAAATTTCTGCACAACTCCTACAATGTATATCTCGAGTGGTCTTCAAAGTGTCAAGACAAAATAAAATGATAAGGGGAGAAAATAACCAAATCAGCACATATGAATCACAAATAAATTCCTCTCCCCCTAAGTCGATGGAATCCACGGTGTAACAAACAAAGCCGCTAACACAATAAAGCACGTGTGGGGATGGAGTCGTCGCAAACTCAATATCGATGTCCGAAGTCAAAAGTCGACACCCCCACACTCGAAAATAATCCTGTCCCCTCTCAAGTAGCCAATCGGATATATGTCTCGTTCCTACTGAAACCAAACCTCCTACACCATGATAAGTAAGATCCGGTACCTAGCACGATCCACCTATTAAATTCCCCCAACCCAAGTTTTGTGTGTATTAGATGTTACACACTCACGGCTCTCCTCAACTGTGTCCATGTTGTAACGCCATGGAACACCGCCACACCGAAGTGCGCAAGCCTACTCTCACTCACCCTCGCATTCCCCTCGAAAATCACAAATGAAGAACATGCGATATGTAAGACTCACACAAGTATATCGTGAAGTACTCCCTCATCGAACCCCCTCAACTACGACACCCTCGTGACGTACTAAAGCGGTGATTCTAACCAATCAATGATGAAGGCCCAGAATCGTCACCCTAAGTCCAGAGGTTATCAAAGAATCCAAGGTTCAAAACAGGGTTTACTAGTGGTCCTACAAGGTAAGTTCTATAAGCAGTGAGTGCTCTAATACACACCTCGCACAGCTGTTCTGTGTGCCACTACGAGGCGGGTTGGCGACTACCTAAGACGTACACAAGAACGTTCGAATTTTTTAGCTCACACCTAACTCAACTCTTGTAAGAAAACTAGGCACACACTTTAGATTTGAAAACTTAAGTCCGTGTACAAAATAGGCACGCATTCCCGTAAAGAAAGCTCCTCTATACTTACTAAAGGAAACTCACATCGTCACTCTCGATCGCAATTCATGCCCTATGCCTAAAAATCTCACACTTCTCGATTTTACCAAATTTTCAGCTTCTTTTGATTGCCCTTTCTCAAATTTTTTAATTTTTTTTTGGTTTTTTTCAAATTTTTAGTTTTTTTAATATATATATATATATATATACCTATACTACATGCACGCAAAAATATGACTAATAAAGAAGAAAATAAGGACATAACCAAAATTCCTAACTACATGCGACACGGGCTCTGCAAAGACTCAATACCGACTAGTAAAAAGGTATCATCCACCCCCACACTAGGATGCATCGTTGTCCTCAACGATGACACGAGGACTCAACAATGCTAGCATGAGGGTACACTCCACTACTCGTCTTCCTCTTCCTCCTCCTCTTCTTCTTCCTCTTCTTCTTCTTCGTCATCCTCACTCGGCGGAACCGGATACTCAAAGTCATCTTCCTGGAACCACGGATCCGCCGTCGGGACTGGTGGAACAAACTCCCCCGCCGCCTGACCACTCGACTGAATCACCCACTGGCCCACCATCTGGATTAAGCCACCAGCTTCGCCTGATTGTCCCTAGTGAGGGCAAACTGGCGCCTCCTATCAAGTAGCTATCCCGGGCCATCTCTTCTCTCAAGTGGTCATAAGCTACTTGGTTGTCAAACCGAGAGGTGTTCATTCTCCTACCCTTTCCCTTCTTTCTTGCCGTCCCTTCGAACCTATGCCATTTCCTAGCAGTGAACGGTTTCAAGTCCATGTCTCTCCCAATGACTACTTCGGAGGTTTTGGCTAGATGATTCAGCAAACTGGTATGACAGGGGCCCAACTTGTTAGTCCTCGACACCCTCTCTAGGCAATTCTCCCAAATCAACCTAGGGATATCTACCCTAACCCCGGTATAAAGATAGAGAGCCAAGACAGATAGGCGGAAAGAGTAATGAGGGTTCTGTGTGATTCCCAGAACCCAATTTTCTAGCAACTCGCAACACCACCTCGCCTCAGGCCGATAGTACCTCTTTTCAGCCTTCCAGTGAGTCACTTCCTGTCCCACGGATCCACCCCCTTTGCAAAACAAAATGCATTTAAACGAGACCAAAGACCCTCACTACGAAGAGTAGTCTCGTAACCACAACCCTCTTTCAAACGGGGGAAACCCATGGCCAAGGCGATAGTCTCTGGCGTGAAGACTATCCACTCGTTCCGACAATAGACAAGGCGGGGGTCTCGGCTCTCACCATCTTTCGCATACCTCAGGTTGAGGCATAACTCTCGCGCTATATGAGAACTAGACGGCCCTACAAGCTTAAACCAATTGGTTAGCTTCTCGCGCTCAAAAATTTCCTTTATTGCTTGAGGCATGTCCTCGTGCAATGGAAATTCTTTCTCGGGCTGCCCATTCTTAGTCAAATACGTGTCCTTGCGAGAGTCAAGATGGGCCTCGTATGTGACAAAACGATAACTATCAAATCATGCGGGCCCAATACTCCGCTCTTTCAAATTTACTTTTGCCGTTCGTCGGCCTACAATTCCCGGTTTAGTCAGGGGAGGGGCATTCAAAATAGCATATTGGGGTATGGGCGGTATTTCTAATTGAGGCTCGCCCGACCCCAATGCTTCTTGTGAAGTCCCCTCTCCCGTCTTTTGTTTCTTTCCACCCGCCATTTAAAATTTCAAATGCAATTATAAACGAGAAATTCAACTTTGTGCACGTGACGAGAAGTGTGTACAGAAATTAAGCACGTAAGCAAGTAAGCACGTAATCCTAGGACTCTAAGCAATCGCCCCCAAACACGCTACTAAGAGCAACAAAAATAAAATGGGATTTTACTCAATTTGTGCCTAAGACTCGAGTATTGAAATTGCTAGTTTTAGAGAGTACCTACGTGCCTGGAGCAAGTCTTATGGGCACAAAAATTTCAGAATTCCGGCAAGACGGACTGTTTTGGAGGTCGCCGAGAAATTTTGTCGAAAACTTGAATTAATTGGTGCACCGTACTCCTTGTGATGTCCCCGTTAACTTTGTCTTCCTGACCGCAAACTGAATCAAGCTCCAACTCGTCCAATTTTTCAATCTAGCTTCAAGAACCCTAACTCTTCTTCCTCTGATTTCTCTCTCGTATCTCACTCTCACTCAAAACCCCTTACCAAACCTGGTTCTCCTCTGAATTGCGAGCAAAACCCTTGCTTGCTTGTTGAATTTGGTGAAGAATTGATGGGTGAGAGAGAAAGGAGTGATGCGGCTATGGAGGAGGAAGAAGCCGTGTTGATGAAGAATGAAGAAGAAGACGACCTGCTTCAGATGTGGCTTCAAAATTTCGTGGAAAAAGTCTAAAAAGCCCCCAAGCATTAACCCCTTCTCTCCTTTCCGTGCGTGGACAAAACTGGACTTTTGCCCGATGTCTTCGTACGAAGACAATTCTCTTCGTACGAAGACTCTTCCTGCGAAGAGAAATTGTCTTCGTACGAAGGTCTTCCCAGATAGATATTGCAAAGTGTTCTGGGAAGACAATTTTCAGAGCTCAATTTTTTTCTAAGTATAGAGTCTTCGTAACAATTGTCTTCGTACGAAGACAATGCTGGAGCTTGCCAAAAACATCCTTTTTGACCAATTTTCGCGTATCCGATCGTGCCTTTGCTTTCCGAAGGATCTTCTCAACCTCGAGACTCTCTTTTTTACCTTAAAACACTCCCAAAATCCGGGGAGTGTTTCATTTGTCAATTTCACGCGTTCCAAGGCACGTTTTGCATTTCCGTATGTTTTTGGCCTCTTTTGACTCTCTTGAGCATCCTTTTTGGCGTAACTTCCTCATCCGGACTCCGATATGCGCGATCCACCTGTCTACAGAAAGCTCTCAACCACCCCCACACGTTGGAACTGTTCAATTTTTTTTTTCAGTTTGTTCTTCAAAATATCACCTCGTAATCCGTGCCGGCGTGCTAGCTTTCTCCGTTCATCAATCAAATCCTTGCGTATATCAAGACGGGGAGTCCGGGAACATGATCTTCCCCAGGTGCATGTGTTGAATACGTGCAGGAATGGCTTCAATCTTTAATTTCTTTACTTCGGATCCCGATACGCGTATTGGGCTGCAATTCTTCAATTTTCACTCTATTTCGCACGCGCGCATCAAGACGGGGGATCTGAAATAGGCCTTTCACCTCGGAATCCTGCACATACTCATTGGAAACATTAAATCCACTCTCTCGCACCTCTCAAATAAATCAAATAGAATAAAAATTACAAAACAGTATTAAAACCTAATCTACAGCAATAAATATGTTGGGTTGCCTCCCAACAAGCGCTTTGTAATTTAAGGTCGACGGCCCGACCCAGTTACCTCAGAGATTAATCAAATAGCGGGAGTTGCATGAAGCCATTCAATGACTCCAATGAAATTCCCATCCACATACGGTTTTGCTCTCTGGCCATTCACCTTGAACCTGTTCCCATTTGCATCCTCCACCTGAAGAGATCCCCACGTATAAATGTTCGCGATAATTCCCAAGTATACGAATATCGTTCTAAGTAGTACCCGAGTAAGAACGGGGTCGAATCCACAAGGAGAGGAGGTTTAGACAATGACTTGCAAAACTAGAAAACGACAAACTAAAGCAAGAAACACAAACTCTCAATGGATTTAAAGCTTGCCAAGCTATTCAAATCCACCAAAATCAATTGATGGAGCAAGTTTGAGGTTTGAGTTTAAGAACAAAGTAAACGACTACTAGAGCTACGATTCAAGAAACTAAGTGAAACGACAAGTAGAGAGGGGCTAGGGATCATCGGTTTCTCTAGTGACCAATCCTCCTATTATATTCAAGCCCGATTCTCAATTCGCATGTGTCAATCCACAAGACAAGTATCTCAAGAAGTGATTGCTCATACAATCCAACTCGCGACAAGAGAAGTGTGTAAATCCAACACGCTAATCAAGCACTAAAGAGGCTATTCAAATGAGATTCTCCAAATTTCAAGTGTTTCAAGCATCAACCATATGTAAACACACATGGGTGTTTCCACATGAAAGATCAAGCAACAAATGAGATTTGTAAATTCTCACTCAAATCACCTAACTAGAACTCGATTTCTCAAAGTTAGGATTGATGAGTTCCTCTCACTCAAATGCAACTTCAAATCAAACACGTCAAAAGTATTCGCACATCTACCTATTCAATGCATCAAATACTTCAACAAGAGAAACCTAAATGTTGCACTAAACATTCAAGTGAACCCAATTCAACCCATTCATCCTTGAAGTTCAACTTGAATCAATAGAGAGATTTAGACACTAGATAGTCCCAAATCACCCAAGCAAGTGAATTAGCTAAACATTATAAGAAATTCAAGAGAGATTGAGAGAAATTTACTTTCAATAATCAAAACTTGAATCACAATTGATGTCATACACTTGTTTTGCCAAATCAACCTCAACAACTACACAAAACTAAGAGCAAAATAGCCAAAAACACAAAGCTATGCTATCAACTAATGAAGAACAACCCCTAACAAGCTACTGCTGGTGCTGCTATAGCAAGAACTCAGCAGCAGCAGTCACATAACGAACCCAGAATTCGCTCAAGAACACAGTCGAAGAACCCAGCAGCATCAGTTACAGAACAGAGCAAAACAGTGCACAAACTACCCAAAAACGAATCAAGAACCACAGCTCCTCTCTCCCTCTCTTCCTCTTTCTCGTTCTTGGCCCTTAGAGAGCTCAAGAACAACCCAGAAGAAGGCGAAATCAGAGAGAGAGAGAGGAGAAAACGAAACCCAAAATAGAGCCGTGCGTTGCCGAATGGGTCAGAGAGCCCCCTTCCATTTCTTCAAGCTTGCTTTATATAGACGATGGGAATGAGTTGAGTAGCCTCCAAGGAATCATCACAGCCCTCCAATCGAACCCTTTCATCCTCAATCGTTGATTTCCGTCATGTCTTCATGAACCCTAGAAATTGGGGTTTTCTTGTTGGCTTGATCTTGGGCCGAATTGAGGCTTGGGCTGGGTAGAGCTAGGTCTAGGGAGAAGATTGGGACTTGTCTCGTGAGATTTGGTGAAGATTTGGGGCTTGGGTGAGCTTCGGTTCGAAGCTTGAGAAGCTTCCATGGCTTCTCTGCGTCCTGGTGCCGCGAGGAAGAAAGAGACGCGTATTGATGTGAGTTGTTTTAGAAAAAAGACACTTCGGCCCCCTTAAGTTGCTGAATTCTTTTAAAATACCCCGGGCTCTTCTTAAAATGTTTGAGAAAATACAATTCCACCCCGATTTCGTTATAAATCCTTCAAATAAGCCATTAACTCGTTTATAAAACTGCAATAAGCTCCCCAACTCCGTTAAATGGTTTTCAAACAAACCCTTGGATGCAACTTTGGCCTTGCAAATTAATCTCTTGACTTCTTGAATCTTCAAATCCCTTCAAATTAAGTCCTCCAAGCTTCTTTAATTCATCGTTTGGCCCTCCTAGGCTAGTCTCTTGCGTTCTAAATCACGTATTTGCCTACAAAATAAGATAAAAACAACCAAAGCTACGAAAACAAGCATAAGTCTAGAATTAGGGATATAACACGCAAATAACATATAAAAGTAAGTTAAGAGGAGGTCATGAACCTACTAAAACATGCGATTTTATGTCGTTAACACACCCCCCAACTAGCCTTTTGCTCGTCCTCGAGCAAAGAGAGCGATAAGAGAAGTAATCTAGTTAGGAACCAATCATGAGAGACACACACTCAACTAGACAAGGCTTGACTCAATTCTAGACTCGAATATTTACAAAAACGCACACACACATTATCTATCCTAAGTGAGGACTCAAAGAAACAAAATACTAAGAGTTACTAGCTAATTTTAATTTAATTTTTTTTTTGGTGGGGAAAAAGAAGAATACATAAATGTCTCCTCAAATAAATTCTCAAAGTCCAGGAAGATTGAGAAAGAAGCCTAAGGACGTCTAAGCATATACTCATACAAATGTGGGCGGTGTTTGGTAGAAGGTGACTCATGCGAACCACAAAACTTGTTAATTAAGTCCAATTTGCGAGAAAGTATGCCTTAAAAAATAAGGATCACATGAAACTAGACATTCTCATACTTATTCAAAAGCACCCATGTAGGATGGACTTCCAAAGCTTTGAACAAAATTTTTAAGAAGGGGAGATGCGGTTGTGGGCTTGTATGATCCTTTTGTGGATTTTTGGTAGATGGTGCGATTTATCATGTTGTTTTTTTTTTTGAGAGAGATTTATAGCATTAACATTTTATTTTTAACCTCAAATCCAAGGATCTCCAAGACCCACAACAAAACAGAGGAATATACAAGCGAGTGGGCTTTTTAAGCTAAACCAAGGGAGCTATCTAGGTGGTGACGTAACATTATCCCCGGACACCCCTCTATTTCTTAGACATCGCATGGGGTGTCATTGGTAACCACCACTCCAATGGGCTACAAGTTTCCATCGCAAAAACGATTAGAATTAAATCCTTTTTTGTAGAGTTCAAATTGCTTTAGAAAATGCACCCTTTATCAAAAGTAGTAAGACGTCAAAGATTATGTGATCAACTTAGCTTGAAGGACTTAAACATGAAACGTAAATTTAGTGTGTCGCTTTGTGAGAACGCAAGATGTCGCGGAAGGTGGGATATTGGTGTAGATGTATTGAGTATAAGCAAAGAATTCCTTATTAAAATAAAAATAAAAAGAACATGGACTAAGAAATTTCATTATTTGAAAACATCTAGCTTCCTAAAATTCCCCCTTTTCACTTTTTCTCATTTTTTTTCATCATTTTTCATTTTTCAATTTTTTTTTCTTCTTTTTTTTTCAAAATAAGTGACTCAACTATAACTTCCTAAGACTCAATAAAGCTATCAAATAAGAAAATAAAATCTAGACTCAAGGTGAAAGGTGAAAATAAATAAACTATCAAAGAAAGAGGAAAAAATCCATGGTTTGACACGGGGAAAGAGTGATGCTTCTCATGAAAGGTTCACACACATTTTTTTCAAAATTTTCAATTTTTAAATTTTTATGATTTTTTTTAGAATTTTTCATTTTTTTTTTTGTATTTTTCATGTAAATCACTAATGAAGAAAAATCATGCTAGTAACCATTTAAGCAAGAAATATATCTACTTCCCACCCCCCAACTAAAATGTCACATTGTCCTCAATGTGTGAGAACAATGGAAGAGCATACAAGTTCATATAAGAGATAAGGGATAGATAGACCTCATTTTAGCTTTCTTGGCCACCAAGCACAAATCCTCCTCCAAGAGCAACCTACAAAATGGTAAAAGAAAAGAAATGCAAGAAATAGAGATACAACTAGGGAGGTGGAACAAAGAAAATTATGCTATCCCACCCCCAATCTTGGAAATTTCTTTCCATGCCATGCCCCTACTTCATTCTTAGAAAACTACTTCTCCCTTAAAAAGTGTGATTCATCAATTAGAATAGATAGGAGAAATAGGGGCAAGACACAAAATATGAATAAGAGATGCAAACAAAATCTAACAATTAATCTAGAGCAAGTGTTTATGTCATGCATCATCTTAAGAAAAGGGTTTGAAATCCTCAAACTAATTGAATCATAGAATGGGTCTTCATAAGTTGCCAAATTTTTACTTGAAATCAAAACTTGAGAGATGGTGGAAACTTGTGGATCCTCAATCTCATCACTTTTAAATAAGTCATATGAATTTGGGGATGGGGATTCACAAGTGGGAGTTAAAATAATTTGAGAACTTGAAGCCTCATCCAAACCCTTAGGCACATCTTCCATAATGATAGAATCCAAGGGAGCATTTAAGCAAAATTCAATTTCTTCACAAATACGAGCATACCTCCCCGGATCTTCATTAGACATATCAATACTAACCGGAGTACCTCCCAATAAAACTTCAATTTCGTCACAATCAAGATCATAGGAACTCCGGTAAGTACTAAGCTCTTCTAGAGCACAAGACAAGTCTACATTCCCTTCACTAGTGATAGCATCAAATTTGACCTCTAACTCATCACATGAGTGATTTCCATTTTGCGACTCCTCCTCACAAGTGTCACTATGTGAGTCATCCAAAATGGCTTCACTCATGTCATGGGTTGAAGAGTCATCATCAAAAATATCAATCTCACTACCAATATCACTATCACATGCTTCTTTCGAATGTGCGAATGAGAAATGAATACAATCACCTATCCTAGTGGCAACAACTCCATCATCAAACACATCATCCAAATTTTGGTCTTCAATAGACTTGTGATGTGTGTGAGTGAGAACTTGACACTCATATGATGGCGAGTCTTGTGAAGAGTAAGAGCTATATGCAAGAGACTCATTATCATGCGATTGTGAATATGAGGATTCCACTCTATCAATCGAGTGACAAAACGATCCTTCTACTTCTCAAATGAGCATTCAAGTTTACTTTGTGATTCTCTTAGTTCTCTTATTGAATCTCTTAGTTCTTTTGTGCCTTGGAGATATTTTTGAAATGTCTCCTCTAGAGAATCACTTATAGGCATATTTAGCTCATCATTCACAAGTAGTTCCCTCTCAAAATGATTAACTTCTCTTGATTCACACATCATATCATTATATTGATAAGTGCAAGAATTATGAGAGTTCAAAAACATGTAAGTGTTTGAGGGAGGTGATTGTGCACAAGAAGCATGAGATGTGTAATCTAGTGTCCTACTATCATGCCAAGAATAATCATTCTTAGGAAAATAATCACCATTATTGTAAGCACGCTCACGTTTGGAACGCATTGATTCCTTAGAATGACTTTCATGTCTAGTAAATGCATAGTAGTAAGGATGTGAATGGACGTTAGGCCTCTCACCAAGTCCAAAATGTTCATGAGACATTTTTTTCTTCAAGCAAGTAGATGAGAGGTACTTGATGAATTTCACAAGCCCTCTTGAATCTCACAAGCTTAACTAACCACAAGCAACTAGAGAAAATGTCAAGAAAAATACTAAGAAAGTCAAGCAAATCAAATCTAAGGCCTAGCCTCTCCCCGGCAACGGCGCCAAAAACTTGTTCGCGATAATTCCCAAGTATAGGAATATCGTTCTAAGTAGTACCCGAGTAAGAACGGGGTCGAATCCACAAGGAGAGGAGGTTTAGACAATGACTTGCAAAACTAGAAAACGACAAACTAAAGCAAGAAACACAAACTCTCAATGGATTTAAAGCTTGCCAAGCTATTCAAATCCACCAAAATCAATTGATGGAGCAAGTTTGAGGTTTGAGTTTAAGAACAAAGTAAACGACTACTAGAGCTACGATTCAAGAAACTAAGTGAAACGACAAGTAGAGAGGGGCTAGGGATCATCGGTTTCTCTAGTGACCAATCCTCCTATTATATTCAAGCCCGATTCTCAATTCGCATGTGTCAATCCACAAGACAAGTATCTCAAGAAGTGATTGCTCATACAATCCAACTCGCGACAAGAGAAGTGTGTAAATCCAACACGCTAATCAAGCACTAAAGAGGCTATTCAAATGAGATTCTCCAAATTTCAAGTGTTTCAAGCATCAACCATATGTAAACACACATGGGTGTTTCCACATGAAAGATCAAGCAACAAATGAGATTTGTAAATTCTCACTCAAATCACCTAACTAGAACTCGATTTCTCAAAGTTAGGATTGATGAGTTCCTCTCACTCAAATGCAACTTCAAATCAAACACGTCAAAAGTATTCGCACATCTACCTATTCAATGCATCAAATACTTCAACAAGAGAAACCTAAATGTTGCACTAAACATTCAAGTGAACCCAATTCAACCCATTCATCCTTGAAGTTCAACTTGAATCAATAGAGAGATTTAGACACTAGATAGTCCCAAATCACCCAAGCAAGTGAATTAGCTTAACATTATAAGAAATTCAAGAGAGATTGAGAGAAATTTACTTTCAATAATCAAAACTTGAATCACAATTGATGTCATACACTTGTTTTGCCAAATCAACCTCAACAACTACACAAAACTAAGAGCAAAATAGCCAAAAACACAAAGCTATGCTATCAACTAATGAAGAACAACCCCTAACAAGCTACTGCTGGTGCTGCTATAGCAAGAACTCAGCAGCAGCAGTCACATAACGAACCGAGAATTCGCTCAAGAACAGAGTTGAAGAACCCAGCAGCATCAGTTACAGAACAGAGCAAAACAGTGCACAAACTACCCAAAAACGAATCAAGAACCACAGCTCCTCTCTCCCTCTCTTCCTCTTTCTCGTTCTTGGCCCTTAGAGAGCTCAAGAACAATTCAGAAGAAGGCGAAATCAGAGAGAGAGAGAGGAGAAAATGAAACCCAAAACAGAGCCGTGCGTTGCCGAATGGGTCAGAGAGCCCCCTTCCATTTCTTCAAGCTTGCTTTATATAGACGATGGGAATGAGTTGAGTAGCCTCCAAGGAATCATCACAGCCCTCCAATCGAACCCTTTCATCCTCAATCGTTGATTTCCGTCATGTCTTCATGAACCCTAGAAATTGGGTTTTTCTTGTTGGCTTGATCTTGGGCCGAATTGAGGCTTGGGCTGGGTAGAGCTAGGTCTAGGGAGAAGATTGGGACTTGTCTCGTGAGATTTGGTGAAGATTTGGGGCTTGGGTGAGTTTCGGTTCGAAGCTTGAGAAGCTTCCATGGCTTCTCTGTGTCCTGGTGCCGCGAGGAAGAAAGAGACGCGTATTGCTGTGAGTTGTTTTAGAAAAAAGACACTTCGGCCCCCTTAAGTTGCTGAATTCTTTTAAAATACCCCGAGCTCTTCTTAAAATGTTTGAGAAAATACAATTCCACCCCGATTCCGTTATAAATCCTTCAAATAAGCCATTAACTCGTTTATAAAACTGTAATAAGCTCCCCAACTCCGTTAAATGGTTTTCAAACAAACCCTTGGATGCAACTTTGGCCTTGCAAATTAGTCTCTTGACTTCTTGAATCTTCAAATCCCTTCAAATTAAGTCCTCCAAGCTTCTTTAATTCATCGTTTGGCCCTCCTAGGCTAGTCTCTCGCGTTCTAAATCACGTATTTGCCTACAAAATAAGATAAAAACAACCAAAGCTACGAAAACAAGCATAAGTCTAGAATTAGGGATATAACACGCAAATAACATATAAAAGTAAGTTAAGAGGAGGTCATGAACCTACTAAAACATGCGATTTTATGTCGTTAACAATAAACTGCAGTAATTGTGTAGGGACCACTCCATCTAGATTTCAATTTCCCTGGAAACAGCTTTAGTCTGGCATCGAATATTAGCACTCTTTGTCCGTCCTTGAAGTCTCTCGGGATGATGTGCATGTCGTGCCACTGCTTCGTCCTTTCCTTATAAATTCTCGCACTTTCATATGCCATCAATCGAAATTCCTCAAGTTCAAGTAGTGCTTGCTTCCGTAGCTCACCTGAGAGCTTAGCGTCCAAATTGATCTTCTTCAAGGCCCAGAATGCCTTGTGCTCAAGTTCCACCGGAAGATGACACGACTTCCCAAGTACTAGCTGATAGGGAGACATGCCTAAAGGGGTCTTGTATGCAGTCCTATATTGCCCATAAGCTATCATCTAAATGCAGGGACCAATCTTTGCGTCCCAGATTGACTGTCTTCTCTAGAATCCATTTTATCTCTCGGTTAGAAACTTCTTCTTGCCCATTCGGCTGCGGATGATAAGCCAGTGATATCTTATGCGCCGTTACCCCATATTTTCTCAAGACATGGCAAAGAATTTGTTCACGAAATGCGATCCTTCATCACTGATAATGGCTCTGGGAGTCCCAAACCGTGTGAATATGTTCTTACGCACGAATCTCTGTTCAGTAGCTCCATCATTCTTGGGGCAAGCCATTGCCTCTACCCACTTGGTCACATAATCCACAGCTAACAGTATATAAAGATTTCCAAGTGAAGAAGGGAATGGTCCCATGAAATCAATGCCCCACACATCAAAGGGCTCTACTTCCAACATGAAATTTTGAGGCATCTCGTTTCGGTTAGAGATATTGTCGGTTCTCTGACATCGGTCACACTGCTGTACAAATAAATGAGCATCTTTATGTAAATAAGGCCAATAAAATCCACTTTGTAATACCTTTGCCACAGTGCGTTTTGCCAAAATGCCCTCCGCAATTCAGTTCATTGCAATGTCTAAGAATGTCCAAAGTGTCTGGCTCAGCTACGCATCTTCTCAACACATTGTCAGCTCCCAACTTGAACAAATAGGGGTCATCCCAAAAATAGTGTCGTGCGTCTGCGAAGAATTTCTTCTTCTGATGGAAGGTCATGTCTTTTGGGACAATGTTGAGCGCCTTGAAATTTTCCAAATCTGCAAACCAAGGCACAGCTGCTACCACTACCATAAGTTGTTCATCTGGAAAATCTTCTCTAATTGGCACATCTTCTTGTTTTTCATTCTCCAGTAGTGAAAAATGGTCTGCAACAACGTTCTCTACTCCCTTCTTGTCCTTGATCACTATGTCAAACTCTTGAATTAACAAAACCCATCGGATCAATCTTGGCTTCGCATCCTTATTAGTAAGAATATATTTGAGGGTTGCATGGTCCGTGAAAATGGTCACCTGAGAACCCACAAGGTATGGACGAAACTTTTCCAATGCGAAGATAATAGCCAACATCTCTTTCTCCGTGGTGGCATAATTAACATGTGCTGTATAAAGAGTACGACTGACATAGTAAATGACATGAGCTACCTTGTCTTACCGCTGTCCCAGTACTGCTCCCACCGCATAATCGCTGGCATCACACATAAGCTCAAACGGCAAGGTCCAGTCTGGGGTGGCTATAATGGGAGAACTGATCAGCTTTTTCTTGAGCAAATCAAAAGCTGTCTTGCACTCTTCATTGAAATCAAAGATGACATCTTTCTCAAGTAATCCAGATAAAGGCTTTGTGATCTTCGAAAAGTCTTTAATGAAACGCCGGTAGAGACCTGCATGTCCCAAGAAACTCCTTACCCCTTCGACAGATGTAGGATAAGGAAGCTTCTCAATCACCTCAATTTTTGCCCGGTCTACCTCTAAGCCTTTTCTGGAAATATTGTGCCCCAACATTATCCCCTCGGTCACCATGAAATGGCACTTCTCCCAGTTAAGCACTAGGTTGGTGTCAATACATCTGTCCAGTACCCGAGCTAGCTGCTGTAGACAGTCTTCAAACCCATCACCATAAAATGAAAAATCATCGATGAAGACTTCGAAATTTTGCTCCATCATGTCACAGAAGATAGACATCATATACCTCTGAAACGTAGCCGGTGCATTGCATAGCCCAAAGGGCATGCGTCTGAATGCAAAGTTCCCATAAGGACAAGTAAATGTTGTCTTCTCCTGGTCAGCTGGCTCAATCGCTATCTGATTATACCCAGAGTATCCATCCAAAAAGCAGTAATGCGAATGACGTGCCAGCCTATCAAGCATCTGGTCCACAAATTGGAGGGGAAAATGATCCTTCAACGTGGCATCATTGAGTTTGCGGTAATCCATGCAAACTCTCCACCCAGTAACTGTACGAGTGGCAATCTGATCACCTTTTTCCCCTTCCACCACAGTTATAGCTCCCTTCTTAGGGACACACTGCACCGGGCTAGTCCACGTGTTGTCGGAAATCGGATAGATGATACCTGCTTCCAACCATTTAAGCACCTCTTTCTTCACCACCTCCTGCATGTGAGGGTTGAGGCGGCGCTGAAAATGAACTACCGGCTTCTTATCTTCCATGAGCCGAATCTTGTGCTGGCAAACTGTGGGGCTGATCCCCTTGATATCCGCTATGGTCCATCCCATAGCTGCTTTCCGTTCCTGCAATACCTTGAGAAGCTGCTCCTCCTGTTCCCTGTCCAAACACGCAGAAACAATCACAGGTAAAGTCTCATTAGATCCCAATTATAAATATTTTAAATGAGCAGGTAGAGGTTTCAATTCTAAATCAGGAGCAGTAATAAGAGGAGGAGTAAGAATCTTCCTGCTTCCCTCATTAAAGAGGGGTAGGGGTGAACGCCAACTGGCTTCCATAGCTTGTTCTTTTTCACTCGAGTCAAGTAAGGCCAGTTCTTCATACAGCTGCTCCAATAAGATATCGTCCTCCTCATCCAGTGTGTATGCCACCACACCAAAACACTGCTCACTTACTACATATGCAGGAAATTTCATAGCTTCAAAGACATTGAATGCCACCTTCTCATCGTTAGTACGCATATTCAACTCTCCATTGGCAACATCAATAATCGTCTTTCCCGTAGCAAGGAATGGCCGTCCCAATATGAGTGGGACATCATCATCAGCATCCATGTCTAGGATCACAAAATCTGCGGGAAAGATGAGTCCTTCGACTCTCACATGAACATCCTCCAAAACACCCCGTGGTCGTTTTATAGTACGGTCAGCCATCTGTAAACACATACGAGTAGGTTTTGGATCTCCTACACCAAGTTTCTCAAATACTGATGTGGGCATCAAATTTATGCTTGCGCCAAGATCACATTTCTGCCAACTACTTCCGCACCAGGAAGTTGTTGTGGATTCGGAGGGTTCATGCAATCAATCATCGCCTACATCTCAGCCATTTGAGCCCTAAGTTGCTCAGATTCCGCGGCTCTGTTTGCAGCCTCCTCTACAGCAGCTGCTCTAGCTGCTTCCGCATCTTGCACATTTTTGCGGATTCTCTCAAACTCAGCTCTCGTTTCATCATCCATAGTGACTGATCTTGAATTCCTCTTGTCTCTACGCTGTGCTTTTAATAAGGATTCCGGGTCTTCAAACGTTGGATACAAAGGCCCGTCTCTAGAACGGGTCATGCACCGTGTAAATCAACCTGAAATCACAAAACACGCAAAACGTAGGTGAGTAACTGATATAAACAATAAATTAAAATCCCTAAGGCTAGGAATTATAACTAATTTAGCCGAATTCCCCGGCAACGGCGCCAAAAACTTGACACGCTCCAACTGCAAGTGTACAGCTTTCGTGTGTAGTAATAAATCGGAAATCCAGGTTACCGAACCCAAGGGACTTTGTTTAAATTAATTATTATTCTAAACCTTATGTGGGTACGTCGCAAGTTGTGTTTTATTCTAATTCTACTAAAATAAAAGTGCACTATTCTCAATTAACCGAGTGAAGTAGTTCACGATTAATAAAGAATGAATTTTAGGGTTTTTATAATATACGGGAAAAATACCGGGAATTCTCTAGGTTCACTAGGTTGATCTAAACTTATGTTTTGACTTGTAAAACAACCACGTGTCTTTCACTATCAATCAAGCAATATTAAACTTACCGAGTTACCAAGTAGGTTTACTATACTTTAAACCAAAACAAACCGATTTACCAAGTCTATTCTAGCTTTAAGCATGCATTAAAACCATAATTCTACTTTAACGATCCTAGTTAACGATGTCGAGTTACCAAACATTGATTTGACTAGGTGGATTATTCAATTTACCGACTAATTCTCACGGAGTTACCACGTGAAAACTAATTAAGTTTATCTCTACGTTAGCTACTCGCAAAGATAATATGATTACAAACGTAAATAATCCATAATAATGAATAAACACGTGAGATTAAGCTAAAACATGAATCACAATCATTAAAACATGATATTTAGATCAAACCCTAGCTACACGAAACGAGAATTCCCAGCAAATAACGTTTAGCTACTCATATTCATACTCAAAACGACAATTCTCATGAGTTTAAACATAAAAAACAAGAAAAGAGAAGAGTTGAGAATCCAAACGGATGATCCAAAGCTCCTAAGCTCTCCCAATAGCTTCTTGATCTCCAAAAGATGTTTCTAACGTGAATAATTACTGAAAAAGTCGACCTAGAATGTTTTTATACGTTTCCATAATCCTATTACAAAGTTTGGATAAACTACGAAAAAGCCCCGAAAAAATTCTGCAATCCAGCGAAGTCTTCGTACGAAGACATTTGTCTTCGCACGAAGAGTCTTCGTACGAAGACAAATGCTCTTCGTACGAAGGTCTTCTTATATAGATACTGAGAGCTTGTTTAGGAAGACTTTCTGCAGACCCGAAATTTGGCTAAGTAAATTGTCTACGTACGATGACAAAATGTCTTCGTACGAAGACCCTCTTTTCCAGCTTCTTTTCTTTGACTTTTTCTTTCCTTCCTTTGACTTTCTCCTTTCTTCCTTTGACTTTCTTCTTTCTTCCTTTGACTTTCCTTTGAGTTCCTTGCTTCCGAAGTTCGTTTCCATCCCCCGCATGATCCTCCAAGCCCTGTTTTCCTGCGAATCACAACACGAAAACACAACCCGCGATCATATCACAATATAAGCTAAAATAACTAAATAAACGTCCAGATTTAACAAGTAAAGCATATGAACTCACATTATCACATTTAAGCTCAATTTACTCAAAAGACGACGAATTTTCCATGTTGAGCACGCAAAACGTAGAAATAAAAGACGTAAAATAACTCCGAAACGGAGTTATCAGCGTGGATCAACCTTAGAGACGTGAACATTTTTGCATTTGAATTCATCACAGGAGACCTCTAAGGTACATGTTACAAATCATTTACTATCATTATGATTTCTCTTCCTGTGATCCTTGGAGGGTATTGAATGGATGAATTATTGTTTATTTCGCTGCGTATCCATGATCAAGACCCTACTGTGGTATCAGAGCCTGGTTGTAGAGCATAACGTAGTTTATGTGTTACGATTTATGTAGTTCTACACTTTAAATTACTGTTTATCACGTAAAACGGACAAATCAAGCATATTGTTGCAATTTTTAAATAATTCAATCAAACAAGAATTAATTTTAAATTGGATGTAGGAATTAGTGAGTTTGAGAAATTTCAGGATCTTAGATATAGGGTTCTTGGGCATTCAATTGGAAAAAGGAGTTTTTTCAATAAGGAAACAACCAAACTTGGGCAACAAGGCTAGGAGTTGTTTTGGAAACAACTTCTAAAGGAGGTTCGGCCACCCTAGGGTACCACCCTTCCTTCCTTGCCGCCCAAGCAAGGCTCGACCAAGGGGCCGGGGCAGCCCTAGAGCATGGCCTAGCAGTGTTGGCTAGGGGCCGGCCGCACCAAGTCCGTTGGGCGGTTCCTTTTTAGGTTCGGCCAATTGTTGGTTGGCCCTCTTGGACCGTTTTGACCCTAGTAATCTTAAAATCAACTAAAATTGACTAAACACCCTAAAAATTGGTTTTAACTGTTTATGTGAAATTTGTATGGTGAATGGATATGGCCTTAGATGTGGTTTGTTGTGAATGTTTAATTTTTGCAGTTTGCTTACGGCATGCGAGCTGATAAATTTGATGTAATAATTAATTAGGGTTTTTACGGCCTGCGAGCCGATTTTTTTTCTCAACTTGTAAGAATTATTTATTTAGTTTAGTTGCTACCTAGTACTGAATAGAATAGATAGCCAAGATTGAAGAAAAGAAGCCTAAAGAATTAAAGAAGCCACAACATGGAGCATGGAGCATTCCACAATGCTATGAAGGATGGACCAAGAGATGGAGGCACAAGGAGATGCGTTTTCTATTCTAGGGTTCATAGATATTCTCATTGGCTTGAGAATATCTTAGTCTAGGAGGCCATATCAATATTACGTTAATTTCTTTTGTGGATGTTTTCGTTTATTGTCTTATTATTGTTGTTGGTGTATGATTGATGCATGCAATTTGATAATAAGATAATTAACAACCCAGATCTTTTATTTAGAGTTTTGCCCAAACTCAAATAAGTAGATCAGTTGATATGGATCAACAAAACAACTTAAAATTAAAAATAAAATCCCTCAATTTAAACATTTTGTTTTTGCCTTCTCGTTATTTAGACACTCTTCATGATCATGATTATCAAGCTCGTGCGTGCCAAAGCAGGGCGACTTGGTTTGTCATGATTGTGTTGCGATGGTACAAACATGTAATGTGAAACTGTTTAAGTAAGAGGTTGGATGCAACTGGGTGATTTTAATGAGATTAAAAGCCTAGAGGCAAACAATTGAGATTATCCATGGGATGGATAAATAATGAGTTGTTTGCCCAATTGAACCAAGAGTTGCATAAGGATGCAATTGGAATTGTTCCTACCTAAATAACTATTTTTGGGTGACTTGCCAAAGCAAGCTCAAAAGAAGTGAAATATGGATCTTGGCCCACTAGAAATTATAATGATATTTTCCGCATTAATATGGAGGGTTATTAATCCGAGAAAAATAGTGGGAGCTATGTTTTATAATTTAAGTCCTTATTAAATATAGTACAACGTCACAATGCTTTGCATAATCTTATTGTGTTGAATAACCATGGCATTAAACAAACAAAACGCGACTCTATGTCCATAAGATGGACGAGCTGTTTGAAAAGTATTTTCTAGATTGGTATAAAATCGAGAATTGTTTTCAAATAAAATAAATTTTGAAAATCGTAGAACATATAGTTCTATTCCACTGACTACCAAAACACACTAATACATAATGGAAGGAACATCAAAGAACGGTTCTTTGGGTGTGAATTGCCTCATGATAGCTGCCATGAACTCTGAGCTTTAGAAGCGCGATGAGAACATGGAGGCGTATGATATGTTCATACATTAAAAGAAGCTCTTTTAAAGAGCGAGCTAGACACGGAAAAGGTTTTATGTGTTGTTCCACATTGCGTTCTCTTGCTTAGCACTCGTCATGATCAAGATTAATCAATCTCGTGCGTTCCAAAGAAGGGCGACTTGATTCATCAAGATATGACAGGACGACACTAGCTAGTGACTGCCGAAACAAGAGGTAAAAAGCAACTAAGCTATTTCAATAGGATGGAAAGCTTAGATTTTGGGATTTATCTATGAGATAGATAAAGAATAAACAGTTTTTCGCCCAAAGTGGAGCAAGAATTGAATTGGATGCAATTATAGATTTTTTCAAAGTTGATTCACTCAATATGATTGAAAATCACTAAACAAAGCACTCATAAAGGGCATAGGCAAAACTGTTAATGGTTAATAGCATGGGTAAGAGAAAAAGGTTTGCGCCGACCCCATGGGTATAAAGCAAGCTTGTTGCTGAAAGACCAAGTTGCCTTAGATCTCTAAAAGGTGGTGTAGTGGAAGAAAAGCTACCCAAAGTAACTGTAAATAATAAAGGAATTGTGAATTCCAATTTAGGTATTTTTGTCATAAAAATCAATGTGTCTGTCTCATCATCAAGAGTATATGATACTAGATGAGGATCTCACATTAATAGAAATGTGGAGGATCACAAGAGATGTAGACAATTGGATAAGAAAGAAATAAACCTACACGTAGGTCAATGAAGCAAGGAGTTGCTGAATTAGCCGTAGGGAATTATTTCTACATTTATGAAGTTGTTCATGAATTAGACAAAAGTGATTATGTTCCTTCTATGAGTAGGTACATTATCATATTTTCTTGTTTGGACAAGAAAGGCTCTCTATCATGATAAAGGACAAATGTTGTTCCATTTATTCTGATAGGCATTATTGTAATGCAGTTTTGTCTAATGGATTGTATATCCTTGATCATGATAATTTCATCCATAACATTAATACCAAGAGGTTTGTATATAATGATATGAACTTTACTTATCTTTAGCATTATCGTTTAGGGAACATAAATAAGAGATACATATCTAGAACTCCATATGGATGGATTTATGGAACTCATTTGATTATTGAATCATATGAGACATGTAAGACTTATTTATTAGGCAAGATATGATCTTTGGGAATCATACATGTTGATGTGTGTTGGCTACTAAGAACAAATGCTAAAGATGGTTTTCAGTACTTCATCAGATTTACTGATGGGATCAGAGAAATATGGATTTGTGTATCTTATGAAGAAACAAATTAGAATCATTCGAATTGTTCAAGGAATTCAAGAATGAAGTAGAAAACCAGCTTGGAAAAAGTATTAGGGCTCTACGATTGGATCGTAGAAGAGAGTACTTGAGCCAAGAGTTTGACAATCATCTATGGGATTTTTGAATATGATCAAAACTCGTTCCACCTAGCACGCCACATGGGTTTGGCGTGTCTAAGAGGAGAGTTCGTACCTTGTTGGACACGGTTCAGTCAATGATGAGTCCAACAGAACTTCCAATTTACTTTTAGGGGCTATGTTCTAATTACAAAAAAATTTCACCCTTAACCTTGTTCCATCAAAACAGATTATGAATAACACCATATGAGATATGTACTATGAAGTGTCCTAGTATGTCGTTCATAAAGATTTGGTTTATGAAGTTTATATAAAGGCGTTTACAGATAAACTTGGAACCAAGTCGGATAAATGTTTTGTGAGATATCCTGAAAGGAATATTATTTCTACAATCCAATCGAGAACAAATTGTTTGTTGCTCGAACCAAAGTGTTTCTAGATAGAGAGTGTCTCTAAAAGAAACAGTGGGAGGAAATTAGAACTTGAAGGAGTTCAAGAACCACAACAGAACATTGATCCTTTTGATGGAACATGAGCATGATCACAAGGTGTTGTGGAGCAACCTACTAAGATAACACAAGAACCTCATAGGTCAGGTACGCTATGTCAAGGGACTAGAGAAATGAGGATTTCTCATGAACCGTGATATATTGCTCATCGAGATGAGCCCACAACCTATGAGATGGCCACTTGTGGGCCATACTCTCAGAAATGGCTTGGAGCCATGGGATACGATATGGAATCCATGTATACCAACAAAGTATGGACTTTGGTGAAACCACCTGAAAGGGTAGGACCTATAGGGTGCAAGTGGGTTATGAAGAAACCAACATGGATGGTAATATGATATTTTAAGGGACAATTGGTTGGAGAGGGGTTTCACGTGAGTTCATAGTATAGACTATGACGAAATCTTTCCCCACTTGTGATACTTAAATTCATTCGCATCTTGCTTGTAGAAATCTATCTATAGATTGAGTCAAGCTTCTTGGAGTTAGATTATTCGAATTGATGATGAAAACAAAGGAGTTTGGTTCCATAAATTGAAGATGAGACTTGTGTTTACAAGAAGTTTAGTGGGAGCACATTTATGTTTCTGGTCTTGTATGTAGAGACATAATGATCATTGGAAATGATGTCCCTACTTGGCAATCTTACGTAGACTGACTAGAGAATTAATCTTCAATGATAGATTTAAGTGAAGCAACCGATGAGGATCTATGGAAATAGATCAAGATGGTTGTACAGCTTAGGAAGTAGTTCAACATGTATAGAATATGGATTCTACCTATGTCACATGGAATTAGTCTTTGGAAGACTAATTGTCTTTCCAATTAGATTAGGAAGGGGGCCGTATGAATGAGATTCACGGGATACGCCATGATATGTGCTAGGCCAGATGTGTCATATGGTATGAAACAAAGATACCAGTCAAATCCGGGTGAGCGTCACTGGATGATTATCAAGATTATCCTTAAGTACTTGAGAAGAACTAAAGGATGAATTCTTGATATATGAAGGATAGGAAGAGTTCACTGTAAGGGGTTACAATGATGCGAACTTCCAATCTAACAAAGAAGATTTCAGATTATAAGTCAAGTTTTATGTTTTGCACTAGTGGGAGAGACTGTGACCTGGAAAGGTTCCAGGCAAGATTCAGTCACTGATTCTAACATTGAGGACTGAGTGATTTACTGCATGAGATGCACTTACTCAGAATATTCTATCTGAATCAAATTGTTGATAGAAGAGATGTGAATATTTGCAAAGGTACCAGCAGATGTCTCGCCTACCATGCCCCTACGCAGAGTAAGCATGGAGGGCCACGCTAGATCAATAGGCATATGATGCAGGAGATTGACTCTAGTGCAAGTGGGAGACTGTTGGAATTGTGCCCTAGAGGCAATCAATTACTTGTGACATTTATGGATTTACGATTCATTATGTTATCGATATGGAGATATGTTAACATGAATGAATTCCTTAGAATATAATTGTTGTATTCTTAAATATCCCTATTCAATTATATTGATTAACAGGACAATCAACTATAGACTAGTATGGGGTTGAATTGATATGGAGATATCACGATCCAACACATGAGTATGCATTAGGAGTAATGGCATACCGGATTGACCCATCTCCGAGAAGGCTACATACAAGTTATGTAAAGCCAAAAGTGCTTATCGCGGTGACCACGGTATTGTCATCTTTAGACTTGAAGTCACTAGATCATCTAGTTAAGGAATACTGTGTTTTGGTAGCGTCAAACGCTACACCGTGACCGGGTAGTCATAAAGGCGCGTATTGGACACAATGGGAAGCAAGCTTAGATATCGTAGTGATGTAGATAAAAATTTTCCCTCCCACATAACGGGAGCAAATATACTAGGCCACTCGAGGGATAGTGCTTATAGAATGTCTGGCCAGACTCAAATAAATCAATATGGGATATTGATGTTATTTGCACGAATAAGGCTATTCCCAGGATCGAGGAACTATGGATTGGATATACGAATGTGAATTATATGTCTCGTGTCCAATCCGGGTATTTACACAAAGGGATGAGACAATACTTGCACATGGTTTGTCATGATGACTATTTCTATTAGTTGGCTAGAATGGATGTCTTGCTAGAGGCCGCTCCATATTAGTAAATATTTACTACCAACTAAATAGAAACCTATGGGGTCACACGCCATTTAGGATTGAACTAGACTTGGGAATTAATTAATATGATTAATTAATTAGAAGGATCAAAATGCAACAACTTGCTAACTTAGTAGGACTAATATGCAAGTTGGACTAATCCATGTATAGACATGATTAGGATTTGCCAAGGTGGACTAATTCATGTTGATACATGATTAGAATTAAATTTGCAAAGAGAACTAATTCATGTAAGAACATGATTAGGACTAGTTTGTAAAAGAGACTAATCCTTATTTGAGCAGGATTAGGAGAGAGGCTCTTTATGTAGTAGGACAAGGAGTTGTTGGACTATAGAAAGAACACTCCTAGATTATTTTCTCTACACATATCTACATAGTTAGAGTAGGAGAGAATAAAGTAAGTAGAGAGAGAGAAACAAAGGAGGCCGAAGCCCTCCCATTGCCGCCCCTCTACCCGTGGGCCACCAAGAGGGCCCGAGTCCTCTTACTCGGTGATTCGTTGCGTGATTTCTTCTTTCTCTTCCATTCTTCCTAGGTAGAACAAGGTGTTTGGAAGATCTAGATCTCAATCCTAGGCGTGGATCAACCTTAGAGGCGTGATAATTTTCGCGTTTGAAGTTATCACAGGAGACCTCTAAGGTACATGTTACGAATCCTTTACTATCGTTATGATTTCTCTTGCTGTTGCAACAACCCCCTTATCCAGCTAAGGGACAAGACCGGGAGGGCGATGCTTAATAGAAGCGGCGGAGATCAAAAGCAATACATTTCACAACACTTATTCATATTATTAAACATCAAACTTAGAGTATTATACAAGGAATGCTACTATTACACAAAAACTTATCTAACATTTATTAGACAGACTACTGATGATTTCCATACTCTAGATGAGTCCCGCGCCCCTTCTATTTTACAATCCAGCTCCTAGGCCTGCGGTGGGAAGAAAAACAAGAACCGCAGTTTCCAAAGTCAGCAAGAAATGCTGAGTGAGATACACCTTAGCGTGTAAAACGCGAAAGATGAGATGTATTGCTTAGACACAAGTTAAAGCAAATCACAGGATATGAGTAAAACGTTTATCAGTGTTTGCAGCAGAATAAATAGTAGTACTAGTAACGTTCATCCGATATAAGTAACTTTCATAACAAGTTATTGCTCACAGTAACCAGGGTAGACCAGGGTAGTCATAAGAACAGACCTCGATGGGACATCCATATCGAGGTTTGGGAAAACATTTCCCTGGTAAACCTTCCCGTGTAGGACGACAACGAGAGAGAAAATCTTTGCTCCGTGCCTGGCGTTGTGGAGAACCTATCCCGCCCCTACTTATGTAAACCATACTAGACTTTAAGTGTCGACACCCTCTTGTGGATTGTAAGTCCATAAGAGTAGTACTAGATGGGACTCTAGCCAATAAGGCAAAGAGCCGGGCCAAGTAAGGGCAAAACTAACCGAATAAGTGCGAATAAAGCAAACACAGGGCAAATCAAAACCACTGGTTCCGGTACATGTGAGCTCTGTTTCAAAACAATCATTTCGAACGTAATCAAACTCAAGTATTTCACAAAACTCATTTTGAGACGTATTATAAAATCATTTCACGACACTAATGAAGCTAGGCAAGCAAGACTAAGCATATAATTCACCTCGATTCCGTAGCGTCAGATCATCTTAGTCGTATTCGTTGCTTACGCGTTCGTCACCTACAAATCGGAGCTTCTAAATCGTCACGATTCTGTATATAGCTCTACCGGTCTTATTAAGAATCCTATTCAATAAATCTTAGCTTAGTCCGAACTCGCGTATTAATTTCTTAACATTTCTTTATTTAGTTATATTTTCTTATTAGCAAAGCAACGAGTGTATATTTGAAGAATTATTAAATATTATGTCTCAAAAGTCCTATTTATTTATAGGAGTTCTTTTTACAAAATACTAGTAAAAACTAATAGTAGTTTATATTTTATGCAAAATAAACATTGAAATTAACGACTAAACGATATCGGATTTTTAAGAAAATCACTTTTAAATACTTGCAACGATGTTTATAAGCTAGCAAAAGCCATTTTTTATAAGTATTTAAACGACTGAATTGAAAGTTAAACTATTAGACGCAACGTTTGTTTAGTTTGTAATAAAACATTACTAGTTTAATTTTTAACGAGCGACTCGTATACTATTTCAATACCCGAATCACTTTTCCGGGACCGGGACGAAAACTATTACTTTTAGAAAATATTTTTAATCCAAAAATAACATTTTTATTTTTGCGTATAATATAACGTTTAAGTAAACTACAAGCAAATCCCCCAAGTTTGTTTTAAAAGACAACGAGTACCCTACCTACTCACAAAGAAGTTCTGAAAAGAGACACCAACTACCTTCTTAGTTCCAGAAGGTACCACTAGCTCCCCCACCTATTTCAATATAAACTTTCTGAAAATACACTTTCACCCCTTTTACATGAACTTCAACTTTCATCAATCAAAGTATAGATTCAAGCATTCAAGATTGGATTTTGACTATATAAAACAACTAATTAGAGGATTTAGAGCATACCTAGCCCAAGAAACGCGAGAATCGGTCGAGAAACGGAGCGGGTCAAGTCGCCGAAATTTTCGCCGGAGGTGGAGCTCGACCGGGCTATTTCCGGTGACTCCTGGCTTCGTTTGAAGTTCTCTCTAGATTATTCGGTCCCTTAGGACTCTATTGGTGCTGGTTTCGAGAAATGGGTTGCTCTGTTTAGATCTTGATGGAGTTTGATCGACGATCTCGCTGGTTTTAATGGAGGTTCGCTGGAATTTTCTCCGGCTACTGTTGCTACTGGTTGTTGCTTTCGTTCAAGCTTCTCTCTCTTCGTTTGGGTTCAGAGAAGAGAGAGAGATAGAGTGAGATAGAGGCAAGAACAAAGGGGGTAACGAGGTGGGTCTCTCGGGTCTCGTCCCGACGGCGGCAGCGGCGGTGGTGGCTGGGTTGTCACCGCTGCTTGCTGCTGCTGCTGATGACTTCGTCCAGAGGCAGAGAGAGAGAGAGAGAGAGAGAGAGAGAGAGAGAGAGAGAGGGAGAGAGATATGGGAAGAGAGAATAGAACGACAGAGAGCTTGAGAAGATGGAGGTGGTGCCGAAGGTGGAGGTGATGGTGGTGTTGGTGGTTGTTTGGCCGGAGAGGAGGAAGACGATGATGATTGTGATGGTGTGTTCGTGGAGGGGAGGGAGAAGATGCAGGTGAGTTATATAGGGAGAGCAAGAGCGGTAGCGGTGGCGGTGTCGGAAAATATCAATGGAAGAAGAAGAAAAGACAAAGATGGAAACAAGAAGAAAACAAATTTGTTATAAGAATTCAAATGGAAAAGGGAGTTGTGAGTGATTCTTAGGTGTGGTTGGGCACACCATTATGTTTGGGGGATTGGGTGTGGCAAACACACACAAGTTCGCGGTGTCATACACGCGATACTCCCTAATTAAATTACAAACTCTAATATAACATTTTCTACAATCTCACGTGAGTTTCTGTACTATAAGATCACGATGATTTACCCGACCCTATTGTATCACTAAATTTTTATTTAATTTGTTAAATCACTATTTTAATCCGTATGTATCGTATGGGGTATTAAAGAATTATTTGCAATAGAAATGTCAGTGAAATATTATTATAATAAACACAATAGTCAGAATGCTAAAAAAATGTTTTAGTAGAGTAGACGAACTATTTGGTAAGTAGATTACTCGAGAAAATTTTCGAGTACTATTTCTTTAGCTAGAATAAAATCCAGTTCGTCTCACTCGAAGTTACGAATATACCCTCACATAAAATACGGAGTATTACACTTGTGATCCTTGGAGGGTATTGAAAGGATAAATTATCGTTTATTCCGCTGCGTATCCATGATAAAAATCCTAAACGAACTAAAAATGGTAATTACTCTGTGGCATCGGGCTATCATGTAGCCCTTCAATTATGTCAACCATAAATTATTCAGGAGGTTTTAGAAGGTACAAGCAATCAAGCAGATAAGAGAATTGAGGATAAGATCTGGAAGCTTCAATTACCAGAGAAAATTCGTATTTTTGCTTGGAGGTTCTTCAACAATTACCTACCCCTAAGAAGCAATTTAAAGAAGAGAGGGATGAACTTATCTGTGACCTGTCCTTGCTGCAACAAATTGGTCGAGTATAGGCAACATCTGTTCCGTCATTATTCAGAAACCAGGCAGATCTGGCGATGGAGAAATATATGGAGGAGTATCTTCAATGAGGAGCTGCATCGTTTTGTTGTCAGAAAGGTGAGAGAGCTTCAAAGGAAGGATTTTAGAAGCTTTGTGACAATCTGCTGGTTAATCTGGAGCAGAAGGAACATGTTAGCAATGGGTGGTGAAAATTTTGATATAACAAATATTCTGGAAGAAGCTGAAATTTATCTAACACAGGTTGACTTAGCTTTTAAAAGAGAAGATGTGAGTAAAGGACCAAAAGTTGTCATCCTTGAGAAATGGAATCCCCCTTCGGTCAACTCTTTGAAGATGAATGTAGATGCGGCTATGGATATGAGAAATAAGGTGGCGTGGGCTGGGTGTGTAGTTCGAGATCATATGGGTGGCTTTGTGGCAACGAAGTGTAGACATAACGCTTTTTCGCCGAATTTATCCATCTGCAAGGCAAAAGCTCTAGATCTCAACTTCTCGTGGTTTAAAAATCTGTCTTCAAGAACTCTTCATCAGGAACTATATTCCCAGGTGTTAGTAAAATGGATGCGGTCGCCGGCGATTGCCAATATTGAGGTGGGTCGATACATGAACGATCTGAGAAGACGACTAGGTGTGGAAGCTTCTGGTTCTCTTCGTGGAATCCGAAGAGGGGCATATTTAGTAGCTCATCAGCTGGCTTCTGTCAGTTTAAGGCAGAAGAGCTGGGCCAACTTTAACGTTACACCTCCAGATTGTATTTTGGGCTTGCTAGCCCAAGACATTTCTGGACAGAATGGGCCAGATTGATTCTCTCTTATGTAGTTATCTTATTTTGTGTTTTATGATGGGTCAGGTTCAGCCCCCCTTCTGTACTTTATGTGTTGGAAGTCAAATTGTAATGAAAGCGGGTTTATACCTCCCTACCACAATGTATGTACTTTATGGGAAAATGATGTATTTCAATTAGACGTTTTGGGTTGACTTCCCAGCGTTAATACATATCTTTTCAATAAAAAAAGCTGAAAATTTCCTAAAAAATAAAAATAAAATCGAAAATTTTCACCGGTCATCACTTCTCTGGTAACAGCTAGGGCAGACCACGGACCGGGTTGGGCGGGTGATGGCTTTGTTTCCTACCCAACCCAATGATCCCGGATTGGTCATATCGATACCCAAACCCAATCAAGTAGTCGACGAACCCAAACCCGATCAAGTCTTTCGACTCGGACCGGTTCGGCCGGGTTTGGACGGGTACAAAATGATGCAAACCGTTAGCAAACTTATGTATATTAACAAGACATATTTAGTGCAAATAAAAAAAAACAAATTTAAATCTTACTAATACATAACAAAGTCGAATATGACATTTTAGTCGATGAAGAAAATCATATTAAGGCATAATTTGAGGAAAATCAACTAAAACTATTGTTCGGTCTTATAAAATTTAACTTGAACGGTATTATCTAACTAAAAAATATGTAGGTTTTTCATATAAAATTTTAATCGGACCGGACCGACCCTAATCGGGTTTTCCAACTTTAAACCCATGATCAATCAAAGTTAGTTCGGGTTCATAATTCTATACCCATACCCAATCAAGTAGCATGAACGGGTGTTGAATTCGAACCAGTTTGATGCGAACCGATTTGGGGCGGCTGGTTTGGGCGAGTTTTGCTCCCTCCTAGTAACAGACCCCAAAAAAGAAAATGGTAGGCTCCGTTCAGTTGCCAGGAAAGTAAAGGATTTTAATAGAAAACAGTTTTCTTTTGATAATTTAGTTGTTCAGTTTGTAGGAAAGTTGTGGGACCCACAAATTTCAACTTTCCTGATAGCACTCAAATTCCTGTAAAACACATCCGGCAAATTTGAAAGGATTTCGATGGAATCCTATATTTTCTAAACTACCTCCTAATTATTATAAAAAAAGAATCCTACAAAATTAGAAATTCTTTATTATAAAAATGAATCCCACAAAATAAGAACTACCTTCCTGATTAATAGACATTGAATAAACAAACAGCTCCAGTATAAAAACACATCAATGCAAAAACAAACCCTATCGCGCGTCGTTAGGCGCCTTGTTAGGCAACGAAGAAAACAGAGTGAAGGAGCTTCACTGTAGTAGTTGTTTTTGGAGAGAGTGTGCCTTAACTGGAGTAGTTGTATGGAGAGAGCCATTGAAGACATAGTGCCTTCGCCGACCCAGGTAAATGAAAATTTTGTGCATTTTTGGACTATTATAGAACTCAAACATGATAGTGTGCTGCCATTTGTTTTCATAATTATTCAATTTTCATTTCATATTCTTCAAAAAAAAAGGTTTCATTTTTGGACTATTCTAGAACTCAAACATGATAGTGTCCTTGTTGATGGCCTACCGGAACGAAATCGTGTTCAAGAGTTCTTAACAGTCAACGTTGTTTTTGTAATTGAAACCTCTACATCACAATTCGGTTTAGTTACTTGTTCGGCTACCGCAATCTTTAGAAATGAAGGAGCAAAAGAGGTTCTACTGAGATAAACCTAAGACCAAGATGAGGTTCCTAAACAATTGTAGTTTGATTTTGCTAACAAAAACAGGCCGTATTTTGGTATTTTATGTATCGAACAGTTCTATTTTGGATTTTCCCACACATAAGACTCAGTTTTGCAAGTCTAATTTTTGTTGCTAACATAATCATTCTCTCTTTTTTGTTCTACAGGTGGTAGTTTAGTTGGAAATTTTGCACATACCACATCACACCTCAAGGTAATTTTACTTTTATCTTATATTCTATACATATGAAAGTATATCTATGATCATGATTTTATACATAGATCATGATTTTATACATTGAATCTCTTAATTATAAATCTTTAAATTAAATTGTCAATTTTTTTAGCGGTTCGTGTACTCCCTATTTAAGTACACTTAATATATTTTCTCCTTACATTGTAGATGGCTCAAAAAGATGACAGTGATGATGAAATTTACTATGCTTGTGTTGCCATTGCTAATGCGATTTCATTGTTAATATCTGAAGACTGCTATAATTTGTTGCGATTTAATGTAGAAACTTTTGACAGACTGGCTAATGTGCTGAAAGGGACAGGAAGGCTGCATGATACAATACATTGTAATGTGCAAGAACAATTGGCAATATTTTTATATGGGGTCGCACAACTCAAAAAATTGTGCTCTAAAGTGTTATTTTAGACATTCTGGAGCAACATTTAGCTATTACTTCAACAAGGCCATGTATGCTATAATTTCTTTACATGACAAATTTATCAAACAAACAAGATATGAAACACCACGGGAGATACGGGAGAATCCAAGATTTTGGCCATATTTCAAGGTATTTGGTTGGAACTTAAATTATAACTCTATCGTTTTAAGTAGCTAACAATATACTGATATTTTGATGCACATGTTAGGATTGCATAGGATCAATCGACGATACTCACATCCCTTCCAAGATGTCTAGTGAGTTCATAGCACGATTTCGTGGTCGTAAGAGTTTTCCGACTCAAAATATTATGGCCGCATGCTCATTCGATCTCAAATTTACTTATGTATTGTCTGGTTGGGAGCGATCGACTTCTGATTCTAGGATACTGGAATGTGCTCTCTCTAGGAGTAATCATAAAATTAAATGTCCTCCTGGTATTTATTAAAGGATTGTGTTTACTACTAATATGATATCTAATTAAATAGGCATTAACTAGTGTTTCAAATTTATGTAGGAAAATATTATCTTGCTGATGCGGGTTATCCACTTAGGAGGCAATTCATTACTCCATTTCGTAGTACACGATATCATTTAAATGAATTTAGGGGACGGGTTCCAGCTACTGCAAAGGAATTCAATCATAGACACTCGTCCCTTCGGAATGCTATTGACCGTGCATTTGGAATTTTAAAAAAACGATTCCAAATTTTGAAGGAAGAGCCAATGTATCCATGGGAAACCCAAGCAGATATGGTGATTGCTTGTTGCATAGTCCATAACCATATTGGGGGAGTGATGCCTAATGATTCTTTGTTAGAAGAAGTTAATCGAGAGTTGGAGCAACAACAACCTACATCTCAGGAAGAATTATCAGATTTTAATATGAATGATGAACGTAGAGCTGGAAAAATAATTAGGACTTCAATAATGAACAATATGTGGAACAATTTTAATTTACCATAATTAGTTAGTTATTTCCCTTCATGATAATTTATTATTTATTTTCCGTATCTACTCTTTTCTTATATATATACATTTTTTTATTGAATAAATTTATTATGTCATGTGCTCTGAACTTTATTAGGTAGCATCATGGAGCAGTTCGAAGACCCAAGTCAAAACGTACATGAAAAGAAGAAGAAGAAGAAGAAGAAGAAGAAGAAGAAGAAGAAGAAGAAGAAGAAGAAGAAGAAGAAGAAGAAGAAGAAGAAGAAGAAGAAGAAGAAGAAGAAGAAGAAGAAGAAGAAGAAGAAGAAGAAGAAGAATACAATGTGGAATGACGGAATGGATAAATGTCTTATTGAAGCTCTTGTATTTCAATGCAATGAAGGAAATAAGATTGACAAGAGCTTTAAATAGACAGCATACATAGCTGCTGCTAATGCTTTGAATTTTGCGTTTAGCTTGAACTTAAATAAAGATCACATCATCAACAGAATGAAGACAGTTAAAAAGGGCTACAGAGATATCGAACAGATGCTCGGCAAAGTGGTTTCACTTTTAATTTCACAACAAAGAAAGTGGAGTGCAGCGATCAAGTTTGGGACACATACGTGAAGGTACTACTTTGCTTCATCTCTTTTTGTAGCGTGTATTGTATGACATGTAATGTATGTTTTTTGTTTGGAAAAAAACTCTAGGCACATCATGTTTTTTATTTGAAAAAAACTCTAGGCACATCCAAGAGTGAAGAATCTGAGACATAAGCGACTAGAGATGCTAGAGGAATTATCTATCATTTGTGGGAATGATGCAGCGACTGGTGAATGGTGTCACGGAGGTCCTGATGTTAATGGAAAAAGAGACTCACGAAACATGACTGACGTAACAGCTGATAATACCGAGTATGATGATATTGAGGGAGGAACTGGCGTCGAGTTTTTCAGCCAAGTTCCAGAGCCAAAAACACAGCAGCCAGGAAATAATCGAGCAACTTATTCAAATCAAGCAACCTCTAAAAAGCGCACACGTAGTGGTAAAAAATCTGAAGCATATAATGATACCATGAGTGTTGTGGCTTCAAGTATTAAACAAATGGCAGCCGCCATGGAGCGGAAAATTGAGATTGAGTTTAAGAAGGCTAATCTTGATGAACAAGTGGATGCGACCATGTTATTGAAAACATTTCAGGGTATTGAAGGATTGAATGAAGATGATGTTGCTGAAGCTTTTGAGAACCTTCTGGGTGATGAAATCAAAGCGAGGGCGTTCATAACGTACTCTACTGAATTGCGCATCAAATTCTTAAATAGGCATTATGGAATCAATATCATCACCAATAATTTTGATTCCTTTGACGACCTCTAAGATAATAGTTATTGTCTTGCATTTCTTTCAAACTTTATTTTAATTTGAATAAGTTGTACGAGTTTTATTTTTTTTGGCTTATGTGAACAATGCATTTTTTATATTATTTGATAGTTTCTGGTATTAGTTAAAGTAATTTGTATATTATTGCAATATTGGTAAGGAGAAGTATAAAAAAAATTAAAGAAATTTCTTTTCTTGCAAAGTGAAAATGCACGGGAAAGTGAAATTCTTTTTCCTTTCCTTTATTTTGTTTCATTTTCCCGGGAAAAACTTTTCCGGGCAACTTTCTTGCCAAATGAACACAGCCGTAGTGTTTTCGTAGACGAAACTGTATCCGTCGCCGCGTGTATTCTTTCCTGTATTTCCTTCTGCAAATTTTTGAGCAGATTGCAGCAGAATCGTCTTCCCCTTTCTTGAAATCTATGGTTCTGGATTTGAATTTTCCCCTGAAAGTTCTATCCAACCCTCGATCCTGTCTCTGATTTCCGCAAGTTGAAGCTCGTTCCTGCTTCGCGAAAAGCCTGTATTAATTTAGGGCTTTATTCTTTTTCAAATTTCTTTTCCTTTTGGGAGGGAAAACAATGAGGAGAACCAAGTATGAAGCAATGGTCTCAGTGGGTCGACATCGATCGGTTCAAATTCTCGCGGGTTTCTTGTTACTGTATCTCCTCCTCATGAGCGTAGAAATCCCCTTTGTGCTTAAAGACGGGTTCGGTTTCGTCGGATTAGAACAAGGGTTGATTAAAAACGAAGAAGGAGAATTTAGGGTTTCGCAGAAACCGATTCGCCGGAATCCGGAGAGACGAATGCGGGAGTTCGAGCAATTCTCCGGCCTGGTGTTCGACGAAATGTCGGTGAGTAACAGCATTGTTGAAAACGAGTCCTTGTAGCTTCACAAATTGGAAAGAGAGGCTTTTAGAGCGGGGAAGCACCTCTTGGAGGAGATTTCATCTGGGAAAATCCGACTCGAACTGGAGAACAAGGCAGAGAATCTATCAGACTCATGTACACACTCAGTTATAATGAAGGTGATAACTTTGGTGAGATGGGTAATGTTGGCGTTGGGACCGCATGTTACGGTGGTGGGGAAGCCGCGTTTCGCACACCCCAAAAACGAACCGGATATTGCATTGGTGAGAGAGGTTGAGACTATGATGGTGTCACAGTTTAAGGTGGAATTGCAGGGTTTGAAGACAGTGGATGGGGAGGATCCGCCGAGGATATTGCATTTCAATCCAAGGTTGAAAGGGGACTTCAATGGAAGGCCTGTGATCGAGCATAATATGTGTTATAGGATGCAATGGGGGTCTGCTTTGAGATGTGAAGGGTGGAAGTCTAAAGCTGATGAAGAAACCGGTAGGTAAAATGATTGCTGCTTTCTTATTAAGTTTTGATGATTTGTGGTTTCGATTGGTAGGTTGTCTTTATCTTGCTAAATTTGTTGGGTGATTTAATTTGGTAGAAGAACCTTGTAAAGTAAGACTAAGACTTTGATCTTGTGTACGATAGAATCCTTTAGGGAGGATTCAATATACACCAAGAGCAGAGGATAAGAACACAGGAAGAGTAGAGTTGTGTGTAGGGAGAGAGTAAGGCATTAGTACTCTATGAGAGAGAGACAGAATTTTGGCAGAGCTTCCGCGTAGCTTAGGTGATTCGTCCTTGTATGGAAGGGTTAACGATCCTATATATAATGGAGAATGTGACCGTTGTAGTGGGTTAATACACCCATTAATGGCGGCTTAATTAGATTAACCACAACGGCACGTTCGTCCGCGTATATAGGAACCGTTACGCACTTCGTCCGCGTATACCGGAACCGTTATGAGGTTGACCGGGTTTATGGAGCTCGTACCATAAATATCTCAAAGCAGTTACTAAGGGTCGCGCGCGGGCTTGGTTGTCGCTCGCGCGCGACAGGTTTTACTCTAGCCTCCAAACCACTAAGTCCCTACAAGTCCCGTGTGGTGGTATGCGAGGGCCCTGTCTCGCAGCCCCCACGTGGATCAGCGCGGGTGGTGATCCAGTGTGTGTGGAGCACAGCTAGGTGTGCTGGATGATCGCCACGTGGCTAAGATCTGTCTATCTAGAAAGCACCATCTACATTAGCCCCCTTTCTGCGCGTTAAGGCACCTAGCCGGATAGGCTTCAATGCGCAGGAATCAATGCACGCGTCGCTGCCACGCACCAATCCAAATATACGCAAAATCAGCCCCCGTGCGTGCCATTATGACCTAGAATCCCTAGAGTCGTGTCGTCTGTTCTTTTAGGGTTTTCGGCGTGACGTCAGCTTGTCCTGTGATTGCGCGATTTGACGGTGACGGTTGCGATTCGACTACTGAAAGGACTCGACTCCTCATTTTTCTTGAATAAATACTCTATGCCCTCCATTTTTGAAAAGTATCACTTCTCTCTCTAAAGTGGATGATACCCGGTAGCCTTCAAGAGCAGATTCAAGTAATCAACCATCAGTTCTTCCTTGTCAACCGTCTCCTTCAACTTGCTTCACCAAAACAAGGTTGGCTTTGCTCAATTCCATTAATGCATTTAAATATCCTTTGAACTGTCTTGGATCTGTAAACCCATAGTTATTTGGAATATATCGATCATTGAGAACTGCAAAAGAGGCTCTTTTCTTAAACCCAGAACTGATTGAATCACCAGATTGTGACGATTTTGAATGTAGAACTTCTGAAATTCTGAGCAATATACACAAATTCTTAGCTTCTAAACCCAGAATTGACCCCCGGACTCTTCATCTTATCTTGACAAAACATAATTGCTTCCTGAAATTCAATGTGAAAGTGTGTAAATTTCTCCCCCCTTTTTTCTTGCTTTTCTGCAGGAATGGCCAAGAAAAAAGGATCTAAACCCATCAAAGAGGCCGAAGAAATACCTGATCTTCCCAAGACCTTGTGGAGAAAAGCCCCCTATTTGGGTGGAAAATATTTCTATCATGCTAGGGTTAAGGTGAAGAATCTACCGGCTCCTGCTCCCTCCGGAGAATTGCGGACATTGACCCCGCCTACCAATGCAGCCATGCTAGAGTTAATTAACTCCAAGGATGTGGTTAGGCTAGGAGTTGAAAATGGGTTTTTTCCTCATACTGCAATTTCCACCCAGGCCTTTGTCCAAAAGTTGGACCTGATGTATGAGTGGATTGACCATGTATTGACCCATCATGCCATCGCATTAGACAATTCTGGAATTTACTTTGGAGTTCGTGCTATGAAGGGTGCTGCCGTGAAGTTGGATCCGTCCATGCTTCTAAACCTTCTTTCTCGCTATTCACCTGCGACTCACACCTTCCATTTTGCTGAGTTCGAGGCTGCTCCTACTTTGGAAGATGTGCACATGTTCTATGACCTTTCTTGTATGACCTTTCTCCCATTGGCGAGGTGGATCCCCTGAGCCCTTTGAGGACTTCTCCATAGCTTGCTCTGTATGCGCAGATGGAAGAATGCCTACACGAGGTGAAGAAGATTTCCACTCGTTGGACATCTGCGAAAGTTCTTCCTGACTGGCAGCTTGTTGATACTTCTACGAAGAACACCTGCGGCAAATGGGTGCAATACTTCTTTCGCGACTATGCGAATAGTAGTATTACCAAGCAACTTCTGGACAAGAATCCAAATGCGAAGAATTATGTGGAGGGGAAAGGATACCATCTAACCTTGTGTGGCTTCTTTGTGCCTGGCTGTCGAGGTACTTGATTGATGGCCACCCTCATGCTAGGCCTTATGCCACGCGTATTGAGAATGTGCTATGGTTCCCGAAGCTGTATCCCACCAAATCTCTTGCTTATTCAGAAGAACTCCTTCTCGAAGGTCATGAGCGCTATCGCTAATTCTTCTGCTTGTGTCTAAGGCGTTCTCTCCCTGCTCTTGCTGAGTATGTTCCCGAACTTACTCCCAGGTATGAAAGGATCACAGTCGACGTTGATCGAACTCGCGTTTCTCCCCAGTTTGGTTTTGATGCAGTGGCGCCTTCCATTTGGCCTAAATCGATCGTAAGAGGCTGCTACAAGAGACCGCTGTCTGGCGAGTGCCAAGGATCTTTCGGAGCAACCTGCCCTTCGTTCAACCTTCAGGTGGCCGTGAAGGTCGCCTCTCCAGAAATTGGATTTCTTACTGGACTACTCATCAAGCCAGGTTCGAGAAGCAGTCGGCTCCTCAGCCCAGCAAAGATCCTACAATCAAGAGGAATGCCTTTTCATTCCGTCCTAATTGGAGCTTGGATGATTCCCAGTATGGCTTCTACTCCTTGTTGGATCTTGACAATCACTTATGTCCATCCACCATTCTTTAGGAGAAGATGACCGCTGTTAGGGATGGAGCTTTGCATGTTATCAAGTACAGCGAAGATTTTGCCAAGGTAAACAATTTCCTTTGTGCGTGTTAAACTCCTTTCCTTTGATGCATTGAAACTTATTCCCCATTTTCTGTTTTAGTGCTATCTGAGGAGGTTCGCATCTGGAGAGCGCTCCAAGTCGCTGATCAATTCTATCGTTACCGCGAAAAGGCAGGGCGAGAAAATTCTCTTAGCAATGGGAATGGCTCCCCAAGTAGAGACTCTGATTCGCGAGGTAATGGATGCGTTTGCTAGCTCGCTGATAGACAATACCCCAGCTCTGTCTCCTCCTAGGAATGCTTCGTCTCCTCCAGCAGATGTTGCCCCGAAGGCCAAAAGACAAAAGCAGAAGGGTATTACAATCTCCCCTCCTCCTAGAAGTGTTCCAACTCCGCCTCCTGCGAAGTCTCTTTCCTCTAAAGACAAGTGCAAAGGTCGCATTCCAAGCAAAGTGCGGAAAGAGCTCGCAGTTGAGTCTTTCAGTCCTTTTGGTCAGGAAGAGGATGAAGAGGAAGTCGAGGAAAGAGAAGTAAGGGCAAGAGATGATGAAGAAGAAAGAGATGAAAGCGAAAGAGAAGGAGAAAGAGGTGAGATACGAGAAGAAGACTCGGAAGGTATCTCAACAAACTTGTATTCTTCATACTTTAGCTCTTTGCAATAGTTGTTGAACAGTTTGTTCTTTCGCAGGTGATGACAGAGAAACCATCAGCGGCCTCTTGGCCAAGGAAAAGAAGAAAACCAAGGGTTCTCGCTCTGGCGTTTCCAGCAAATCCATAGACGAAGATATACTTGCTGAGTCTGAGAGAACGGCTGCTGAAGCCGCAGAGAGAAGGAGGAAGCTCAAGGAAGATGAGATCGAGCTCATAAAGAGGAGAAGTTTTGAAGAACGGCATGTTGATGACGCGGATGCAACTGCTTTGGAACAAGCCCAAGAGGACTTTGAGGAGATCGCAGGCGGCAAAGAAGGTGAGATTTTAAACCTTGCTGTGACTTACCAAGAAGTAATTATTGGTGCGTTAAAGCATGGCTTACCAAAAGCTGATATTCGTCGATGGCTAGTAGGCAAGTGTGGTGAACCCTCATGTAATCATTCAAACAATGTTTGCAAACCCAGCTTGGTGATCCAATCGTCATTGTAACGAGTTTCTTCGCACCCAAGGTCACGCTCACCTTAAAGATGTGCTTAATGAAGATACTCTAGTAGGATATGGTGTCGCATCTTTAACATATGATGAAGGTACTGTGATCCAAACTAAGTGTGGAGGTGCTCACTTTTGATCTATCAAAATAACATAATACTGTATAATACAAATGACCTCAATATTTTCCTGTCTTGTATCGCAGGCGATGCTGAAGAGGATGTGCCGGAACAAAGGAGTCAGCCCCCTCCCTCATATGCTCCCGAGCGAAGCTCTCACGTTGAGAAGCCTATCGCAGCTACTGAGTATGCAGGAGAGCCTTTGGAAGATATCATCGAAGTATATGATGATATCGAAGCTGATGCCGTTCTAATAGAAGAAGATGTTGATGCTGCAGTTGAGGAAATGGGAACGGATGGTGCTGGAGCTAAAGTTCATGAAAATGAACAGGTCATGGAAGACATAGCATCACATGCAAATGTTGGTGTTCAAATGAATGCTCCTGAGCCACAAGAGCCCCTCGTAGCCGAAGAAGTTCCTGGTCGAGCAGCAGCTACTACTGTTGCCATTCCTTCAACAGAGGTAGATTTTTTAGAGGTCCCCCCAGCATGGAGTTTTTGGAGCTCACAAGTTGGAGCTGCCGTCGCACCTGTTGCGACCTACACTCTCGCTGCCAACTATGATGAGCTCGAGCTCGCGGCTGACAGACAAGCAATGCAGCGAGAGCATGCTTCGGCTTGTCCAGTAATGCGCATTCCCTCTTTGCCTGAGATCCTTGAAGGGACTGGTATGTTACCATTTTTCGCATTCTACACCCTTGTTTTAAAGCTTTCATGCTCTAAACTTGAATCAACTTTGTCACGAATGAAGCAAGCCGATGTGGACTGGCTGATTCAAATGCACCTCTCATACCCCTGGTCATTCGTGAAATCTCTAGAGATAGAGCCGTATGACAGGAGGCTTTTCTTGACCGAAGCCATCTGGATTCTGGAGCAACTGTCTGTGGCCACTCCTGCGACCATTTCTCCTCATAGTGCACAACTGCGTTTCAGCACATGCAAGGGGCTTCAAGCTAAAGTTCAAGGAAAGCTAGGCTTCGGGTATCTTCTCAACAGGATCACCCAAATTCTCGCAGTTGTGAGTTTGAAACGCGGCTACCACAACCTCGCATCTGAAAGACGGAAGGTAGAGGAACAAAGGCAGAAGGCTGAAGAAGCTGTCAACCTCTTTTCATGCGATGAATGCCAAGTACGAACAGCTGAAGCGAGAAGTGGACCAAGCAAGAGAAGCATCACTCTCGTTTTCTCCAGAAGACCCTTTGATCAAGGATTTGTTTTAGAAACAAAGAAAAATGTTTGTTTGAAACAAAATATTATTGTAATGCTAGTGCTTCTCCCCCCTTTTTTATCTGGAATTCTATGTCCCATTTTTCCCTTTTGGGGATTTGCACTAATATCTTGATGCGTATCAATTATGACGTCACATGGTGACGTATCTGCCTTGATTTTCGCTCTAATGATTTATTAGATAAGCACGATTTCCTTGGGAAGCCCATCCTTATTATGACCTTACGTCATTAATTAGGGCGTGCCACCGAATCGTCATAGCCTTTAGTAGGGTAATTGAATTTTACCTCTTTTGAGACGTAAGTAATTGATTCTTACCCGTTTTCCAAGCTTTGCTGACTCATCTAGGGAACTGAAGAGTCCCCATAGAGTCTATATAAACCCTGCCTCTTGCTGTTTGGGTTCCTTATCCCAAAATGTGGCTTGCCATGAGTCCTTACGACTGCTGCCTCAATGCTTTTCTTTTGTTGATTCATGGCAATTTCAAGTTGTGAAACCTGAGTTTGTGCCTTGTGCCATAGAAATAGCTCGTAAGATCCTCTTTATAAATCTTACTGTTCTTCATGATTGCCTTGAAAAATATATACACAATGCCTCATGCTTCTACGAAGATTCTTCTTCGTCTATTATGTTTGCAAGTCGTATCTCCGGCTGCCTTCCGGCGAGGTGCAGTTCCATACTGACCTTTTTACCGACTCGTTATGAATGGAGTGTTTCTCCTCTAGCTTTCCTGGAGGAGAACTATTTGCCTCCACGTTCTTGAACAAGGTGTGACGAGCCATGGCTCTCGTCCTTCTGCACAATAAGCTTCCTGCCCCAGGAGCTATTCTCCACTTGTTCTTCACGTGCGCATCCGCCAGGACATGAGGTTCATCTGGCATATCTCTTGGGCAGAAGACCAGTCAAGAGCCTTATTCAGATCTAGGACCTCGACAACCACGTCGCATAGATTTTGTTAGGGCCAGTAAGCCGTTCATTTTATAGTAAGAATTTTCTTAGTATGAGCTTTTGTTTGTAGGCTGCTATCTAGACAGATATATTGTAAGTCATTTTGACTATTAATGAAATGCACTTTAGCATTTGCTGTTCTTGTTTGATACAAAAAATTGTAATATCGCATGTGTGCTTGCTATAAAACAAGTTATGTTTCTTTCGGCTTTTGCATTCGGATATTTGCCTGAATAATTTTTTTTCTCAAGGTGATGAATTTTGTGTCGCATGGGAAGTTGTTGCTGTAGCTTGCTTATTTAAGCAGATAGGCTTATAGATCAATTAAGATCATTTCTGCCATCTCGGCAGATGGGCTTTGGATAGCATGGGATCGTGTATTATGGCTGCTATCTAGGCAGATAGGCTTTTAAATCACTTAACATCTTATTTGAATATTGCTGCTATCTCAACAGATAGGCTTTGGATCATATGATCATACATTATTCCTGCTATCTAGGCAGATAGGCGTTTAGATCACTTAAGATCGTATTTGAACATTGCTGCTATCTCGGCAGATAGGCTTTGGATCGCATGAGATCGCTTGTTGTGGCTGCTATCTTGGCAGATAGGCTTTTAGATCACTTAAGATCATATTTGAACATTGCTGCTATCTCGGCAGATAGGCTTTGGATCGTATGAGATCGCGTAATATGGCTGCTATCTTGGCAGATAGGCTTTTGTTGTAAATAAAAGAGATAACTAAGGTAATAAAATTCTTCTCATATGGGACAATTATTTTATTAAAAGAACCCTCATATGGGAGAGGCAAGATTACAAGTTCCTCATATAGGAGAGACGAGGTTACAAGTTCCTCATATGGGAGGAAACAACGCATGAATTTATCAGAGTACCAGACATACATTTCAATAGACATTTGAATCCAATGTATGTAAAGAGAGAGAGGTTAAGGATAATACTTTTTAATCAAGCGCATATTGATCGGACTTGGGGTTGTGGCAGTCCCATGAAGCCTCTGTATTGTGCAGTAATCACTGTCAAAGACTTCTTTAACTTCGAACGGTCCTTCCCAGTTAGCTGCAAACATTGGATGAGCAGCCTCCCGCATGCAATGATCTGAAGCGCGCAAGACCAAGTCCCTGACCGCGAAATCTCGATGTTGGACTGTTTTGTTGCATGCGCGAGCGATCCTCTCCTTATACCTCTTGTTAGCCCGCTTAGCTTGTTCTCGCTTTTCCTCCAATAAGATCAAGTCATGGTCACGTTGATTGTCATATAATGCGTGAAAGGCCAATCTCGGAGAGTTGACTTTCACCGCCGCCGGTACAACAGCTTCAGCTCCATAGCATAGAAGGAACGGGGAGACTCCTGTGGGAGTCCTCGGCGAAGTTCGATATGCCCATAATGCTATGTTCAAGGAATTGAACCACTTCTTGTGATCGTCTGCGACCATCTTGCTCAGAATTCTTAACAGTGTCTTGTTGGTTGCTTCTGCTTGACCATTCCCTTTTGGATAATAAGGAGTGGAACAGACCTGCCTTATGTTGTACTCCGCTAGTTTTGCGGCCACTTGACGATTTACAAAGGGCGTGCCATTATCCGAAAGGATTGTGTTGGGGATTCCAAACCTGTATATGATGTTTTCTTGAATGAAATTGACCACCGCGAGCGCATTAGCTGTCTTGAGCGGTATTGCCTCCACCCACTTAGTAAACAACTCAGTCGCAGTCAGGATGAACTGGTTCCCATGTGAGACCGGTCGAATGGGGCCAACAAAATCTAGAGCCCAAGTGTGGAATGTCCATGGCGTCCCCAACGCGTGTAGATCTACGGCAGGGTCATGTACGAGGTTGCCCTTAAATTGGCATTCCTGGCATCTCTTTACTTTGGTGCGGCAATCTGCCTCCATTGTGGGCCAAAAATAACCAAATGTGAGGAGCTGTCTGCATAGTTTTGCGCCCCCCTGATGCTCTACTTGGTGAGATAGATCCATCACCTCTTGCGCTTCTTGTCTATCTAGGCATCGGAGTAGATTACCCTCATGGAACCTTCGCCAGAGTATGTTTTCTTGTACAACATATCGAGCCGCCTTTCTTTTCAGTTTCTCAGCTTCCTTTATTTTCTCAGGCTCGATTCCCTCTGTGAGAAAATTGAAGAGTGGCTTTCTCCAGTCCGCGTAATCATCAACCAAAGTGATTGTTAAAGAGTCCTTGATCAAGGCGCAGCTTTCACAATTCCCTTGAATTATTGCAGCAGCCGTTGACATGTCCGGTCAATGAATCCCATATCTTTGGGATTTCTGATAGATCGACACCTCACCTTCTCCGCAAGTGTGCTGGTGAATCTTTTCCAATAACGCCTGCCCTTCCTGCTGCGAGACGCATCGCATGAGTATTCCTACTGGTCCTTTGTAGTATAGGGCGTTGTCATGTATGCAGTACCCCTTAGTGAATGCCCAGTTTTCTTTGCTCGTTCCCTCGGCGATTGCATGTAATATGGGTTTTCTCCAGTCTTCATCATCCATGGACTCATCCTCTCATGTGTCCTCTATCAATGCCGGTGACATTCGAAATTCAATCGAGATTCTCGCAGGGCACTTTTCCGTACTCACTTTATATCCCAGAGTGGCTAAAGCATCATCATGCCGATTATCAGCTCTAGGCGTGTGCTCATACTTAACATCGCAGAATTGTTGTACCAGCTTCTGCACCAAAGTCCGATAGGGTAACAGATTTACCTCTTTCAATCCGTACTCGCCAGAAGCCTGTTTGACGAGTAACTTAGAATCCCCCATAACCGTCAAATTGCTTACTTCCAGTGCCCTGGCTGCACGGAGTCCTGCGATGAGAGCCTCATACTCCGCTTCATTATTGGTTACCGGGAAATCAAGTTTCGTGGACATTTGGATAACTTCCCCATCTGGTTTAGTCAAAACAATTCCAATTCCCCCACCCTTCCTTGTCGATGACCCATCAAAATGAAGCGTCCAATATGGTAAATCGACTGCATAAATCTCAGGTCCTTCCAGTTCCTCCTCGATCATGGGCTCATGGCTGTTATCTAGGAACTGCGCCACAAGATCCGCCGCTGCTTGCGATTTGATTGCTCGTGGTCGAGCACACGTGATATCATATTGTGAAATGGTCATGTACCATTTTGCCAACCTTCTGCCGGGAGAGGTGTGAGTCAAGAGATACCGTATGGGGTCGCTCTTTGTAACTACCACAACTTTGTGCGAGGCGAAGTAGTGTTTTAACTTTTCTATTACAAAGAACAAGGCAAGACAATGACGTTCGATATCCGTGTACCTTGATTCAGCTGGTTGTACTATGCGAGAAATGTAATAAATCGGCCTTTCTTGCCCTTCATATTCTTGAGCCAAAAGCGCCCCTATAGACTTCTTTGTCGACGTCAGATACAACAAAAGCGGCAATCAAAGCTGCAGTGCAATCATTACCCCTGGCGATGTCAGCAGGTCCTTTAGCCTCCCGAATGCGGCCTCATGTTCCTCTGTCCAATTGTACACAACATTCTTCTTGAGGAGATCGCTGAAGCAGAAGGTTATTTCTGCGGTTGCTGGGATGAATCTCCGCAGGTAAGATAATTTCCCCAAGAACGACTTCAGAGTGCTTTGATTGTGTGGCGTCGTCATGCTTGTGATAGCCTATACCTTCGCGGGGTCAGGCTCGATGCCTTGGCGATGTATTACGCATCCCAATAACTTCCCTGAAGTCACTCCGAATGCACACTTCATGGGATTCATCTTTAGGTGGAAACTCCTGCATCTTTCAAATACTTTCCGCAGGTCCCCCAAATGGTCCGCTTCCTATTTGGACTTGACAACCTAATTATCAACATAGAACTCCACTTCCTGGTGCATCATGTCGTGAAATAGAGCATTCATTGCTCGCTGATAGGTTGCGCCTGCGTTCTTGAGCCCAAACGGCATAACCGTGTAGTTAAATACTCCTACAGGCGTGATGAACGCGGTTTTTCGTGCATCTTCAGGGTCCATTTTTATCTGTTTGTATCCACTGAAGCCATCCATGAAGCTGAACATCCGATGACCCGCAGTAGAATCGATGAGCAGATCGATGTTGGGCAACGAGAAATCGTCCTTGGGGCAGAAGCGGTTAAGGTATCTAAAGTCTACGCATATGCGAAGTTGCCCATTCTTCTTTACCACAGGCACAATGTTAGCCAACAAGGTGGGATAATGATTCGGCTCGATGAACCTGGCAGTCAACAGCTTGACAATTTCTTGCTTGATTTTCACATTTATCTCCGGCCTGAAGCTTCTCGTACTTTGCTTCACCGGTTTAGATCCCGGGATAACATCTAACCTGTGCATAGTGATGCTCGTGTCCAAACCAGGCATTTCATCATATTCCCAGGCAAACACATCCTTGTATTCAGTCAGCAGCTGCAGCAATCTTGCTTCTTCATCGCTTGTGAGGTCTGCACTCAAAAAGACGGGCCTCTTCTTTTCTTCTCCTGGGCTCAGGAACACTCCTTCAGCTCCTGCTTATGGGGTTTTGGCTTATCCTCCATGCATTCAGGTGCTTCTTTCAGCTTCTCCTCTAAAGCCTCTGATGTTGGTTTGTCTACCTCCGTGACACGCTCGATTTGATTGATTTTCCCAGGGATATTCACATGCTCGAATGGGGGTACCCCCGCGCACCTTCATATGCGGTAGCATTTCTTTCCATTGGAGTAGAAGCTTTCTATCTCTTTGCCCGTGAGATCATGTTTCACCACTCTTTTCAGAGCGTACACGTTCTTCATTTGGTAGGCGACCTGCGGTGCTTCTTCGCGCGCAGAAAACTTTTCCTTAGCTTCCTCCCTTGTCACCATTACCCCCGCTGGCGACTGATCCTTAATGTCTTCCCATAGAGGCAGAGGAGTTGGGTTAAACGGCCCCGACGTTTTCTCGTCCTCCATTTTGGTAAACCACACCGCTTCAGTAAGGTGCGCCTCGTTTAGATTGAAGGGATTTACCGAAGCCAGTATCTCTACTAATCTGTCGTTCCAAATGGCCTTCATCACATGGTGAGCTGTTGAGGGGACCGCGTCGAAACGGTGAATCCAAGATCGCCCTATGATCATGTGATACGTAGTATTCGCATCGATGATGTAGAATTTGGTTGAACACTTGATTTTCCCTATCTGGACGCCCAGAAGAATCCATCATATCGTCATCCTGGAGTCACTCCCAAATCCTATAAGTGGGGACAGGCGTTTGACAATTTTCTTCTCCGAGATTCCTGCCAACTTCAAAGTGTTGAGCGAGACCACGTTAACAGCTGCTCCTCCATCAACAAATGCCCTCTTGAACTCGACATCATTAACCACCGCTGTCACGTAAAAGGGCTTCTGGTGAATCGAGTCCGTCTTCTCGTCACTTGCGGAGAAAGTCATAACTTTTTCCGTAGAGCGAGACACCCATACAACTTTCCCGTTGGAGACTACGATGTCTTCCTCGAAGTCTTCTGCTACCCTTCGAATTGCCTTTGTCATTTCTTTCCGGCATTTCTCCGAAAAGTTCACTTCATCAAAGAACTTGCTGAATCCGTGCGACCCCTTCATTCGATCGGCTCGCTCGTCCTCCGTGTCTGTGTTGTAGTCCTCATCATTGTGAATTTCAGCAATGATAGGTAGGACGTCTTTCGCAATCTCTTCAAGATCCATAATCTCAATCATGGCTACCTCTTTTCCTTTTGGCTCTTGCTCCGCATGAGCTGGCAGCGGATTGCTTCGCACGTCCTGCCTCTGATTGTTGACAATTAACTCGCCCTCCTTCATTTTTTGGCTCACATGTGCCTGAGTTTCTTGCAGTCAGTTGTGGGGTGCATAATTTTCCCATGGCATTCACACCACTTCGGGTCCCTCATCATCTCCTTAGAGGGTATCCTTTCGAGCGGAGGCAGGACTCCATCTTTACGCCACTGTTTGCATAAGTCGATCACTTCCTCTATCGAGCATGGCAGAGGCGGCGCATCTGAGTTTGTAACCCTGGACTGCTTGTGCGGCGAAACTGTATTAACCTTAGCTTCGCGCCCCCTCTTATAGCTAAACCTTCCAATCTTGAATGTGGTTCCCCCTGAGGGTCGTTCAGGGGCGTGCTTCTTCTTTTGCCTTTCCACTATAGGCTCTATGTTTTTCGTGCATTCAATCAACTTTGAAAAAGTAGGAGTTTGTAGGTTGATCAGCATACCTTTGTACTCATCTCGCATGCCTTGCAGACATATCTCCACGAGTCTGCCCTCAAGCACTTCATCTCTGCACTCCAAGGATTTGGCCCTGAACTTCTTGATGAATGTGACCCCATCTTCCTCGTGCTTCTGATATATACGGGAGAGATGAATCATCGTAACCTTCTCTTCCATCTGGAAGAATTTCGTGTAGAACTTCTGAACCATGTCATCCCAAGTTTTGACAGATCCGGCCTCAAACGTTCTATACCATTTGTAGGCCACATTTCCCAAAGATTTAGGGAACTCGCGCATCAGCAACTTGGGATCAGCCCCATATGGTCCCATTACATCGATGAAGTGCATGACATGCTCGTGGGCATTCCCGTTGACATCTTCAAACTTGTCCCACTTAGGAGCCTTATACCCGGCCGGGTTAGGCATGAGATAGATCTCACGTGGGATAGGCGGATCGTTGTCGACCTTCGGGATAATGGTGTCTTCAAACGGTTGATTGGCCAAGAAGGTCTCTATGCGCCGCTGCAGCGACGTCATACATTCTGGTGCGCTCCCCCCAGCAGCAGGAGGAAGGGTTGTAGCCGGCGGGGACACATATGCTGCGGTCGGGCTAGGGGTGTAAGCCACGTTGCCCACCAGTGCCGACGGAGGAGGCAAGGGGTATTGGGAAGAGATGTTGGGTGCCACGGTTGGCGGTTGAGGAATATGTGCGGTAAGGGGCGGTAATTGGGCTGTTTGCCCCTGAACAGAGGGTAATTGAACCATTGCTGATGGGGTTTGCGAATTAGGGTTAGGTGGTGTAGGTGCCACTCCAGTCCCCTGGGTGGTAGAGATTCCCCCTCCCTGAGAGACAGCAGTGCTCGATGTAGGATTCGGAGCAAGGGTTCCCAGAATGGCCATTATCCGTTCCATCTGTGCGGATTGAGCCTGAAGGGCCTTTCCCTGATTCTGGATGGTGGCGTTTAGAGCCTCCAATGTCGGATTCCCACTGGCGGCAGCAGAAGTGTGACGGGTCTCCTCTCCCGAGGTTGTCTCCGTGGAGGGCGATCTGTTACTGACGTCGTCTTTGTGAGACATGGTTGCTTGCAGTGGTAAGATTCACGTCGGGTTCACCAAATGTGTACGAGAGAATCCTTTAGGGAGGATTCAATATACACCAAGAGCAGAGGATAAGAACACAGGAAGAGTAGATTTGTGTGTAGGGAGAGAGTAAGGCATTAGTACTGTATGAGAGAGAGACAAAATTTTGGCAGAGCTTCCGCGTAGCTTAGGTGATTCGTCCTTGTATGGAAGGGTTAATGATCCTATATATAACGGAGAATGTGACCATTGTAGTGGGTTAATGCACCCATTAATGGCGGCTTAATTAGCTTAATCACAACGGCACGTTCGTCCGCGTATATAGGAATCGTTACGCACTCCGTCCGTGTATACCGGAACCGTTATGAGGTTGACCGGGTTTATGGAGCTCGTGCCATAAATATCTCAAAGCAGTTACTAAGGGTCGCGCGCGGGCTTGGTTATCGCTCGCGCGCGACAAGACTTACTCTAGCCTCCAAACCACTAAGTCCCTACAAGTCCAGTGTGGTGGTATGCGAGGGCCCTGTCTCACAGCCCCCACGTGGATCAGCGCGGGTGGTGATCCAGTGTGTGTGGAGTACAACTAGGTGTGTTGGATGATCGCCACATGGTAAAGATTTGTCTATCTAGAAAGCACCATCTATAGATATAATGAAGTGGATTCCTAACAACGAAACTATTTTAGTTTCTAATTTTGACATAACCTGTTGGAAATTGAGTATAAGTAACAAATGTTGAATGAAGCAAGGTATAGTCTTCGTGGATCCTGACTTATTAACACGGTGTGAGAATGACAATGAACTATACTCCGGCTGATTGTCCTTCCAATGAGATTGGGAAGGAATGCATGAGTAGGGTTCCCTATGCCTCGACCATATAATCCATCATGTACGCCATGTTATGTACTAGACCAGATGTGTCATATGCGTTGAGTATGAAAAGCAAAAATATCAGTCCAATCCACGTGAGAGTCACTGGATTGCGATCAAGAACATCCTAAAGTACTTGAGAAGAACTAAGGTTGCATTCTTGATATTTGGAGGTGAGAAACAGTTACGTGCAAGAGGTTACAGGGATGCAAGCTTCCAAACTGACATAGATGATTTCAGATCACAGCCAGAATTTGTGTTTTGCCTGAATGGAGCAGCGGTGAGCTGGAAAATTTCCATGCAAGAGACGGTGGCTGATTCTACAAGAGAGGCTGAGTACATTGCTGCAAATGGCGTAGAAAAGGGGGCTGTTTGGATTAGGAAATTCATCACTGAGCTTGGTGTGGCTCCAAGTATTATGGATCCAATAAAGTTGTATTGTGGCAACACCGGAGCGATCGTACAATCAAAGGAACCCAGATCACACCAGAAATCGAAGAACGTACTCAAGAAATTCCATCTTATTCAAGATATTACCGATAGAGGAGATGTTCGGATATGCAAGATTCCTACAGATTAGAATCTGTCAGATCCACTCACGAAGCCACCTGTTCAGCGCAAGCATGAAGGGCACACTAGGAGCATTGGCATACGAGATGCACCAGATTGGCTCTAGCGCAAGTGGGAGACTGTTGGAATAAATGTCCTAGAGGCAATCTACTTTAGTATGAACAATAATTGGCTAGAATATTCATTGTATTATTTATGGAGATATTTAATATAATGAAGTCCTTAGATTTACAATCGTGTTGTTTATCTTAAATATCCCTAGTTCATTATATTGATTAACATGACGATAAACTATAGACTAGTTGTAGATAGTGCTTTCTGAGCTGACAGATCTTGGGCACGTGGCAACCATCCAGCACACCATATTGTGCTCCACACACACTGGATCACCAGCCGCGCTGATCCATGTGGGGGCTGCGAGACAGAGCCCTCGCATACCACTGCACGGGACTTGTAGGGACTTAGTGGTTTGGAGGCTAGAGTAAGTCCTGTCGCGTGCGAGCCAAGCCCTCGCGCGACCTTTAGGAACTACTTTTGAGAGATTTACGGCACGAGCTCCATAAACCCGGTCAATCCGGTCAAACCCGGTCAACCTCGTAACGGTTCCGGTATTCGCGCATAACGTGCTGTAACGATCCCTATATAGGCGGACGAACGTGCCGTTGCGGTTAAGCTAATTAAGCCGCCATTAATGAGCGCATTAACCACACTGCAACGGTCACATTCTCCGTTATATATAGGACGTTAACCTTTCCATACAGAGGAGAACACACTAGCCATACGCGGAAGCTCTGCCAAACCTCTGTCTCTCTCTCAGACATTACTACTGCCTTACTCTCTCCCTACACACAACCCAACTCTTCCTGTGCTATCTCTGATCCTCTACTTACGGTGTACACGGAGGTCTCCCCGCCGGAATCTCTTGTGCACATTTTTTGTGAACCCGACGTGAACTTACCATCAAAAGCAACCATGTTTCAGGAGGATGATGTCAGCAACAGATCGCCTTCCACCGAAGCCGCCTCAGGAGAGGAGACCCGCCGCACTCCTACGACCACCGGTGAGGCCCCGACGCTAGAATCCTTGGACGCCACCATCCAAGGTCAGGCGAAAGCCCTCAAAGCTCAATCTGCGCAGCTAGAACGGATCATGGCTGTCTTGGGGACTCTGGCACCGAACCCTACACAAGCCACCGCCGTTTCTCAGGGAGGAGGAGTCCCTACCGCTCAAGGGTTGGGAGTGTCAACCACATCCCCCAAACCTAATCTGCAGACTCCACCGGCGACTACGCAGCTACCCTCGATTTAAGGGTCGACAGCTCAAATGTTGCCCCTTACTGCTCACACCCCTCAGCCTCCGGCCTTGGTACCTAATCCGGCCTCGCAATATCCCTTGCCTCCTCCAACGGCAATCTGGGGTAATGCGAACGCTCAATACGTCACCAATCCTCCTGCAGCATATGTGTCGCCTCCGCCTTCGGCAACCCCTCCACCTGCTACCGAGGGAAACACCCCAGAGTGTATGACGTCTCTGCAGAAGCGCATAGACACCATTCTTGCTCACCAATCGTTCGCGGATACCATCATTCCGAAGCTAGACAACAATCCGCCTATCCCGCGAGAGATCTATCTCATGCCTAACCCGGTTGGGTACAAGGCTCCCAAATGGGACAAGTTCGAAGATGTCAATGGAAACGCTCATGAACATGTCATGCGTTTCATCGATGTCATGGGGCCGTATGGAGCTGATCCCAAACTGCTGATGCGAGAATTCCCGAAGTCTTTGGGAAACGTGGCGTACAAGTGGTACAGGACGTTGGAAGCTGGGTCCGTCAAGACTTGGGACGACATGGTCCCAAAGCTCTACACCAAGTTCTTCCAGATGGAGGAAAAGGTGACAATGATCCACCTCTCGCGGATGTATCAGAAGCGCGAGGAGGACGGGATAACTTTCATCAAGAAGTTCAGGGCGAAGTCCTTGGAATGTAAAGATCCAATGCTCGAAAGTCGGCTTGTAGAGATATGCCTGCAGTGCATGCGAGATGAATACAAAGGTATGCTCATCAACCTGCAAACACCTACGTTTTCAAAACTAATCGAATGCACGAAGAACATCGAGCCTATAGTGGAGAGGCAGAAAAAGAAAAACGCTCCGGAGCGATCCTCGAGTGGTACTACCTACAAGATAGGGAGATTCAGTTACAAGAGGGGACGCGAAGATGAGGTCAATACAGTTTCACCCCAGAAGCAGGCGAAGATTGCGAACTTCGACGCACCACCTCTGCCATGTTCGGTGGAAGAAGCAAGCGACCTCTGCAGGCAGTGGCGCAAGGACGGTGTCCTACCGCCGCTCGAGAAAGCACCCTCCAAGGAGATGGTGAGGGACCCGAAGTGGTGCGAGTACCACGGCAAGGTCATGCATCCCACGGCGGACTGTAAGAAGCTCAGGATTGTATTCAGCCAAAAGATAAAGAACGGCGAGCTGATCGTCAGCGATCACAAGAAGGACGTGCGCAACAATCCACTTCCTGCCCATGCGGAGCAAGACTCGAAAGGTAAAGAGGTCGCCATGATCTCGATTGTGGATCTGGAAGAGGTCGCAGAGGATGGTCTACCCATCATTGCCGAAGTCCATGATGATGAAGACTACAGCGTAGACACGGAGGACGAACGTGCCGACCGGATGAAGGGGTCGCACGACATTAGCAGATTCTTCGACGAGATGAACTTCTCAGAGAAATGCCGGACAGAAATGACGAAAGCAATCTTGAGGATAGCAGAGGACTACGAGGAGGATCTTGTAGTCTCCAATGGGAAAGTCATCAGGGCGTCTCGCTCTACAGAAAAGATTATGACCTTTTCCGCCAGCGACAAAAAGACAGATGCGAGTCACCAGAGGCCTCTGTATGTGACGGCCATCATCAATGGCGTCGAGTTCAAAAGAGCATTCGTCGATGGAGGAGCAGCGGTCAACGTCGTTTCGCTCCACACACTGAAGCTAGCAGGGATCCCCGAGTACAAGATTGTCAGGCGTCCATCTCCGCTGATGGGATTTGGAAGCGACTCCAGAATGGCGATAGGATGGATCCGCCTGGGCGTCCAGATCGGCAAAATCAAGTGCTCAGCGAAGTTCTACGTCATAGATGCGAACACTACGTATCACATGGTCATAGGTCGAGCCTGGATTCATCGCTTTGACGCGGTCCCTTCAACAGCTCACCAAGTCATGAAAGCTATCTGGAACGACAGAATAGTCGAGATACCGGCTTCAACGAATCCATTCAACATGGATGAAGCACATCTCAGCGAGGCGGTGTGGTTCACCGAGATGGCGGACGAGCAAACACCGGGACCATTCAACCCTACTCCTTTACCCCTATGGGAAGATATCAAGGATCAGTCGCCTGCGGGAGTGATGGTGACAAGGGAGGATGCCAAGGAAAAGCCGCCCACGCGGGAAGAGGCGCCGCGAATCGCTTACCAACGAAAGAACGTATATACTTTGAAGAGAATAGCAAAGCATGACCCTGAAGGCAAAGAGATAGAGAGTTTCTACGCCAACGGGAAGAAATGCTATCGCATATGAAGGTGCGCGGGGATGTCCTCACGCGGGCATGGGGATATCCCTGGTAAAATCAACCAAATCGAGCAGATTGCGGTAACGGAAAAGCCAATGCAGAGCACTCCAGATGAGAAGCTCAAAGAAGCACCCGAATGCATGGAAGACAAACCCAGGCCACAAAAGCAGGAGCTAAAGGAAGTGTTCCTAAGCCCAAACGAAGAAAAGAAGAGGCCATTCTTTCTAAGTGCGGACCTCACAAGCGAAGAGGAGCAAGGACTATTGCGGCTCCTGACTGAGTACAAAGACGTGTTCGCATGGGAGTATGATGAGATGCCCGGACTGGACACAAGTATCACCATGCACCGTTTAGACATCATCCCGGGGTCTAAGCCGGTAAAGCAGAGCACAAGAAGCTTCAGGCCAGAGCTTAACGTGAAGATCAAACAGGAGATTGTCAAACTCCTGGAGGCCAAGTTCATAAAATCGAATCACCATCCCACATGGCTGGCCAATATTGTGCCAGTGGTAAAGAAGAATGGACAGCTTCGCATCTGCGTGGACTTCCAAGATCTCAATCGCTTCTGCCCCAAGGAAGATTTTCTGCTCCCCAACATCGATTTGCTCATCGATTCGACAGCGGTCCATCGCATGTTCAGTTTCATGGACGGCTTCAGCGGGTACAATCAGATCAAGATGGACCCTGAAGATGCACGGAAAACTGCATTCATCACCCCAGTGGGAGTGTTCAACTACACGGTGATGCCCTTTGGTCTCAAAAACGCAGGTGCAACCTACCAGCGGGCCATGATGGCCCTATTCCACGACATGATGCACAAAGAAGTGGAATTTTATGTAGATGACCTCGTGGTTAAATCCAAGCAGGAGGCAGATCACCTGGCAGATTTGCGGAAGGTGTTCAACAGATGCAGACACTTTCAGTTGAAGATGAACCCTATGAAATGCGCATTTGGGGTAACGCCAGGGAAATTCTTGGGATGCGTGGTACATCGTCAAGGAATCGAGCCTGACCCCGCGAAAGTTTCAGCTATCACCAGCATGACTCCGCCGCATGACCAGAGTGCCTTGAAGACATTCTTGGGGAAGCTATCGTATCTGCGAAGATTCATCCCAGCGATTGGTGAGATTACTTTCTGTTTCAGTAATCTTCTCAAAAAAGATGCCGCATACAACTGGACTCCGGAGCACGAAGCTGCGTTCGGGAAGCTAAAGGAGCTGCTGACGTCTTCAAAAATAATGATCGCGCCTCAGTTAGGATCACCGCTTTTGCTATCTCTGACGTCAACGAGGAAATCCATAGGAGCACTTTTGGCTCAAGAGTACGAGGGTCAAGAAAGGCCCATCTAATACATTTATCGCATCGTGCAGCCCGCAGAATCAAGGTACACGGACATCGAGCGTCATTGCCTGGCCCTATTCTTCATAATAGAGGAGTTGAGACACTACTTTGCGTCGCACGAAGTGGTGGTGGTTACAAAAAGTGATCCCATACGATATCTGCTAACTCACACTACTCCTGGAGGAAGATTGGCAAAATGGTATATGACCATTTCCCAGTTTGATATCACATGCACTCGACCGCGAGCGATCAAGTCACAGGCGGTAGCAGATTTGTTGGCGCAGTTCCCTGACAACAGTCACGAGCCCGTAATCGAGGAAGAATTCGAAGGACCTCAAATATATGCAGTCGACGTCCCCTACTGGCCGCTTCATTTCGACTGCTCGTCGACAAGGAAATGCGGAGGCATTGGGATAGTCTTGATCAAACCAGATGGGGAGGTCATACAGATGTCCGCCAAACTTGATTTCGCAGTCACTAACAACGAAGCAGAATATGAGGCTTTCATCGCGGGACTTCGTGCAGCAAAAGCTTTGGAAGTAAGCAACTTGACGGTCATGGGGGACTCCAAGCTAATCGTCAAGCAAGCCTCGGGCGAGTACGGTTTGAAGGAGATAAATCTTCTTCCCTACCGGACTTTGGTACAAAAGCTGGTGCAGCAATTCTGCGACGTTAGGTACGAGCACAAGCCCCGAGCGGACAACAGACATGCAGACGCTTTGGCCACCTTGGGATCCAAGGTTAGTACAGACAAATGTCCCACAAGAATCTCGATCGAAGTGCGGACATCGTCGGCGTTAACAGAAGACGCGTGCGATGATGAACACATGGACGATGCGGACTGGAGAAAGGCAATCTTACGAGCCATCGCAGAAGGCACAAGCAGCGAGAGCTGGGCACTCACAAAGGGGTATTGCATACATGACAACACCCTTTACTACAAGGGCCCTGGCGGAATACTCATGCGATGTGCTTCCGAGCAAGAGGGACAATTGCTGCTAGAAAAGATTCATCAACATGCTTGCGGAGAAAGCGAAGTGTCAATCTACCGGAAAGCTCAGAGATATGGCATTCATTGGCCAGACATGTCAACAGTCGCAGCGCTAATACAGGGAAAGTGCGAGAGTTGCGCACTGATCAAGGATTCTTCACTCATCGCTCTAACCGATGATGATGCGGATTGGAGGAAACCGCTCTTCGATTTTCTCACCCAGGGCACCGTACCCGAATCGAGAAAAGAAGCTGAGAAATTGAGGAGGAAAGCATCCCGATACGTGGTACAAGAAAACCTGCTTTGGCGAAGAGGCCATGAGGGTAACTTGCTGCGATGTCTAGACGGCAGGGAAGCACAAGAAGTCATGGGCCTTTCTCATCAGGTGGAACACCAGGGAGGTGCAAAATTATGCAGGCAACTCCTCTCAATTGGATATTTCTGGCCCACGATGGAGGCTGATTGCCACACCAAAGTACGACGCTGCCATGAGTGTCAATTCAAAGGGAACCTAGTGCACGCTCCTGCTGTAGATCTACATGCATTGGGAGCGCCATGGCCGTTTCACACATGGGCTCTAGATTTCATTGGTCCCATCCGACCAACTTCGCATGGAAATCATTTCATTCTCACCGCGACTGAGCTGTTCACAAAATGGGTGGAGGCGATACCACTGAAGACGGCAAATGCGCTAGCTGTGGTCCATTTCATCCAAGAAAACATCATATGCAGGTTCGGAATACCCAACACCATCCTTTCAGATAATGGTACTCCTTTTGTTAATCGCCAGGTGGCTGCGAAGCTAGCAGAATACAACATCAGGCAGATATGTTCCACCCCCTACTACCCGAAAGGGAACGGGCAGGCCGAAGCGACCAACAAAACGCTGTTGAGGATCTTGAGCAAGATGGTCGCAGATGACCACAAGAAGTGGGCTGATTCTATAAGCATAGCCCTGTGGGCTTACCGGACTTCTCCAAGGACACCCACAGGGGTCTCACCGTTCCTCCTATGCTATGGGGCTGAGGCTGTGGTACCTGCGGAGGTGAGAGTTAATTCGGCCAGATTGGCCTTCCACGCATTGTACGACAATCAACGCGATCATGATTTAGTCTTGCTGGAAGAAAAGCGAGAGCAAGCTAAAAGGACCAACAAACGGTATCAGGAAAGGATTGCTCGTGCGTACAATAAAACAGTCCAGCGGAGAGATTTCACAGTTGGAGATTTGGTCTTGCGCGCATCTGACCATTGCATGCGAGAGGCGGCTCACCCAAAGTTCGCAGCCAATTGGGAAGGGCCCTTCGAAGTAACAGAAGTCTTTGACAGTGGCTACTGCAGCATACGGAGGTTGCACGGAACGACCTCAACCCCAAGCTCAGTCAACATGCGCTGGATTAAGAAGTACTATCCTTAACTTCTCTCACTTTACGCGTTCTATTACAACGTTGCCTTATGCTCTGTATAGCTATGATTTGCACATTATCTCTCCCATATGAGAGAACTGTAATCTCGTCTCTCCCACATGAGAGTCCTATAATAAAAGACTTCTCCCAAATGAGAAGAACTTTATACTTCTAGCTATTTATATTGCAGCATTTGGTTTATTATTACTGTTAGCAAAAGCCTATCCGCCGCGATAGCAACCTACTCAAATGCGATCTTAATTGATCTTCTAAGCCTATCTGCCATGATAGCAGATTATGCGGAAACGATCTTAATTGATCTTCTAAGCCTATCTGTCACGATAGCAGCCTATGCAAATGCGATCTTAATTGATCTTCTAAGCCTATCTGCCACGATAGCAGCTTATGCGAAAACAATCTTAATCGATCTTCTAAGCCTATCTATCACGATAGCAGCCTATGCGGAAACGATCTTAATTGATCTTCTAAGCCTATCTGTCACAATAGCAGCCTATGCGAAAACGATCTTAATTGATCCTCTAAGCCTATCTGTCACGATAGCAGCCTATGCGAAAACGATCTTGATTGATCTTCTAAGTCTATCTACCACGATAGCAGCTCATGCGAAAATGATCTTAATTGATCTTCTAAGCCTATCTGCCACGATAGCAGCTCATGTGAAAAAGATCTTAAGTGATCCTTGAAGCCTATCTTCTATGATAGCAGCCCATGCGAACATGATCTTGAATGATCTTTCATGCCTATCTGCCGCGATAGCAACACTATAAAAATGCGATTTTAAAATAGTTCTTAAGTCTATCTGCCATGATAGCAGTATTATGCAAAAATGATCTTAAGTGATCTCCAAAGGTCTATCTGATAAGATGGAACTCGCACTTGAATCTAAGGCAAATCACAAGTCCATCTGCCAAGATGGCACAGCTGCGCAAACACGATCTCGAACGATCTAAAAACAATACAAAGTGTGTATATAGCATTACACAAGGCGAAATCTGCCGATACGCATACGAAATTGTATTTTGTTGTAACAACACAGCAGATCATACAAAGCGATTTATCATTATGAGTCAAACGACTTACAATTTATCTGTCTAGATAGCAGCTTACAAGCGAAAAAGCTCAAATCTAACTACGCAGCCAACATGGCTTACAATACATCTAAAAGAGTAACTTACGAACAAGAAGTTACACATCGCGGGAATCCTAGCTGAAAAAGGATGAACCTAACGGTCCTAACACCAGCTATGCGATGCACAGATATGCAACCAAAGATCTCTAGCAATTAGGGCGCTCCTACGAAGAGATCAGCTCGCCATTCGCTACGTCCCTAGCAGCAAGATCTGCGTGACGCTACGTCCAAGATCTCAGGATCTGACAAGGCCCTTATCTGATCAACACCCCATGATATGCGCCTGAGGAACCACCAGTTCTGGCGTACAACATGCAAGCAGAAACTCCAAAGGGCAAGGGCTCCTTGTACACGGGAACGAGCGCAACGGCTCGCCACCCTGAGCTCACGAACGTGGGGGCAATAAGTTCTCCTCCAGGGATGCTGGAGGAGAATCCCACCGTTCATTACGAGTCGGTAGCAAGGTCACTACGGCACTGCACCTCGACGGGAGGCGGCCGGAAACATGACCTGCAAACATAATAGACGACGAAAATTCTTCGAACAAAAGTGAGGTATTATCTGTATCTTCTCTATGAAGGTTACAAAGATCAGTAAGCCTCATAAAGCGGATCTTGGAAGCTATTTCTATAGCACAAAGCGCAAACTCAGGTTTCATGACTTGAAGTTGACATGAATCAACGGAAAATAAGCGTTGAAGCCAGCAGTCGTAAGGACTCACGGCAAAGAACATTTTTGGGATGAAGAACCCAAATGGCAAAAGGCAGGGTTTATATAGACCTTGTGGAGACTCTTCGGTTGCCAAGATGAGTCAGCAGAATTTGAAAAGAGGGTAAGGTCAATCACTTACGCCTTGAAAAGCGGTAACGATCAATTACCCTACTAAAGGCTACGACGATTCAGTTGCGTATCCTAATTAATGACGGATGGTCATGATTCGGATGGACTTCCCAAGGAAAGCGTGCTTATCTAATGAGCAATTAGCGCGAAAATCAAGGCAGAATATCAATTGCTGATGTCATAATCGGATATGCACAGAGATATTCTAGCAAATCCCGGAAGGGGTAAAACGGGCATTTCGATTCTTCTTTTTGAAAAAAAAGGGGGAGAAACCCTAGCAACATTACAATAGTGTTTCTGCTATTTATTTGCTACTTTTCAAAAATCAAAATAAACCCTTGATCAAGGAGTCATGGGGGGGTAAACTGACGGCTCAGATTTTCCACCTGCTCCACCTCCTGCTTCAATTGCTCGCACTTGGCATTCATCTCATGATAGAGCTTCATAGCCTCTTCAACCTTTTGCTTTTGCTGCTCTACCTTCTGCTTCTCAGCTGCGAGGTTCTGGTGACCGAGTTTCAAAGTTACGGCTGCGCGAATTAGGGTAACTCTTTTCATAAGAAACTTGAAACCCAGCCTGCCTTGAACTTTGGCGAGAAGATTTTGGCACATGCCAAAAAGCAATTCGGCACTCTGAGGAGAAATGGCCGCAGGCGTGGCCGCAGACAGCTGCTCCAAAATCCAAATGGCCTCGGTAAGAAACAGCCTCCTGTCAAAGGGCCCTATCTCCAGAGATCACGCAAATGATTGGGGGTAGGTGAGGCGCATCCGAACTAGCCAGTCCACATCGGCTTGCTTCAAACCTGAAGCAATGTCAAAACCAAGTTATACCATCAAATTCGTGAATGAAGGATGCGAAATGCGAACAGCAAATCACGACATACCAGTTCCTTCAAGGATCTCGCGCAGAGAAGGAATGCGCATCACTGAGGTAGTTGAAGATTGCCCTCGCTCCATTGCCCTTCTATCAGCTGCGAGCTCTAACTCCTCGTAGTTGGGGGGAAGAGTATAAGCCGCACCAGTTGCGATTGCAGCCCCGACCTGCGAGCCCCAAAAGCTCCATGCAGGAAGAGGTGCAGCCGACTCAGTCATCGCTGGAAGCGTAGTAGCAGCCGAAGTCGCTTGGCGAGGGACACTCTCAGATGCGGTGGCATCAACAGCACTTGTTCTCATTTCCTCAGCACTAGCATGGGCATCTTCCTCCATTAACACAGTGTCAGCCTCGGCATCATCAGAAAGTTCGATGACGTCCTCAAGAGGCTCTCCTGCGTATTCAGCAGCTGCGACGGGCTTCTCGGCATGAGAACTCGGCACCGGGACATGGGACGCAGAAGGTTGACTTCTTTGCTCCAGCACGGGTTCATCAGCATTGCCTGCGATACAAAATGCAATGATGTGAGGTAACTTGTATCGTACGTTATTTTACTATCTTTGCTAAAGCTAAGAGCAAGCACCTCCACGCGAAGGTGGGATTGCAGTATCCTCGTCATACGCTAAGGACGTGGAACCTTGCCCTATCAAGGTGTCCTCGTTAAGTATGTCTTTAAAAATGAGCGTGACCTGGGGCGCGAAGAATCTAGTCATGATTACGCTTTAAGTTGTTAAGCCCAGTTCACGCATATCGTTCAAGTGATTACCTGAGGGTTCACCGCACTTGCCTACTAGCCAACGGCGAATGTCAGCTTTTGACACACCATGCTTTAATGCACCGACAATAACATCTCGATAAGTTACTGCGAGATTAAAAATCTCACCTTCATTGCCGCCTGCGATTTCTTCAAAATCTTCTTGGGCTTGCTCCAAGGCTGCCGCATCGTCTTCTGGAGCCACGTCCTCCTCCTCAACTCGGGGAGCCACCTCTTCGGGAAGCACATCTTCCTCATCAGTTGGACGCACTAGGTCGTCGACATGTCGTTCTTCAAGGCTCCTCTGTTTCACGCGCTCGAGCTCTTCCTCTTCTCGCTTTCTTTTCCTTTCAGCAGCTTCCGCAGCTGTCTTCCTGGACTCCGCGAGAACGTCCTCGCTTATGGGTTCATCAGAAATGCCAGAATGAGCACTCCTCTTCTGCTTCTTGGCCAAAAGGCCGCCGATGGTATCATCATCATCTGCGAAGAAAAAATTTGTTCAAATCAAATTGCAAAAGAACTAAGATAATGAGGAGAGATGTACGATTGAGATACCTCCCGATTCTTCCTCGTGCGTCGCATCTTCAACTCTTTCCTCTTCTTCTTCATCTCCTTCTCTTGGCTCCCTCCTCTCCTCCTCTTCCTCCTGGACGAATGGAACGAAGGTCTCCACTGCGAGCTCCTTCCGCGTTTTACTGGTCATGCGACCTTTGCCTTTGTCCTTGGCAGAAAGGGATCTCGCAGGAGGGGAAGTTGGAGCGCTTATAGGGGAAGAAATTGTAATTCCTCTTTGCCTAGGCCTCTTCGCTCTTGGCACGGCAGTTGCTGGAGGAGGCGGATCATCTCTAGGGGGAGACAAGCCGGAGCATTATCTATCAGCGAGTCAGCAAAAGCATTCATTACCTCGCGAATCCTGGATTCTACCTCAGGGTCCATCCTCGATGCTAACCGAAAAGACTGTCCTTGTCTTCTTGTGGTAACAATAGTGTTAACCAGCGATTTGGAACGCTCGCCAGACGCAAACCTCCGCACATGGCACTACAGCAAGCGGTGAAGAATGAGTTGTCAATATATTGAAGTAAAGAAGCTTAAATGCATGCGAAAGAAGTTGCTTACCTTAGCAAAAGTTTCGCTATATCTGGTGACATGCGAGTCGCCTTTTCTAACTGCGGCGGTCTTCTCGTCTAGAATGATGGCAGGACACAAATGGTTCTCGTGATCCAGCAAAGAGTAGCAACCATATTCCGACTCGTCCAGACTGCAATTAGGACGAAATGGAAAAGAGTTTCTTTTGATCAAAGGAGCTCTGCTTGGCTGGGGGGCTGACTGCGTCTCGAATCTTGTGTGCTGGGCGATCAAGTATGCGAGCCTGTTTTTGGAATAACCGCCTTCACGGTTACCTGCAGGTTGCTCAAAGGGAAGGTTGCTCAGCAAGACTGTTTTGCACTCCTTTGTCAACAAACGCTTATAGCAGCCTCTGACAATAGACGGTGGCCAGATTGATGGCGCCACTGCATCAAAACCGAATTGGGGGGAAACGGGAGTGGGATCAACATCCACAGTAAGCCTCTCGTACCTAGGCGCGAGCTCGCGAACATGTTATGCGAGAGCAGGAAGGGAGCCTCGCAGGCACCAGCAAAAGAATTCACGATAGCGCTCGTGGAAGTGCTCTCCATCTTCGAAGAGGAGCTCTTCTGAGAAGACAACACCCTAGGAAGGATACAGCTTTGGAAACCATCGCACGTTTTCAATGCGCATGGCATAGGGCCTGGCTATGAACTCCTCCCGATTGTCGCACATCAGGCTCCAAACGCACTTGGTGTTGTTTGTCCCAAACCACCTCGCAGCTCTGCCACTGTTACGCTCCTCCACCGCACCTGGGGGACACCACCTGCTGGGCTTAGAAGAAACTGGAGCATAGGAAGGCCAGCGCTCAAAGACCCACATTGTCAAGAAAGCAATGTTAACAAAAGTCAGTATGTCGAGACGGCCACGCGATTCCTTCATGGCCACGACCAGCTGATCCAGTCTGTAGTACAATGTGCCCAAGACCAAAGGTCCGAGTGCGACTTTCTGGCCGAGAGCCAACTTCACAGCAAGGGGCAGAACGTGATAAAAGACCCCATCGTGCGGGTGGCCATCGATCAGGTACCTCGACAACCAGGCGCAGAAAAAGGCGCATTGGGTTAAGTGATAACCCTTACCCTCCACGTAGTTCTCCGCCTCTGGGTTTTCACTCAGAAGCTTCTTGGTCATGCTGCTGTTCGCATAATCACGGAAAAAGTACTGCACCCATTTGTTCCAAGTGTTTTTCGCAGATGTGTCAACTAGCTGCCAGTCGGGAAGGACTTTTGTAGTGGTCCACCGGGTGGAAATTTTCTTCACCTCTGCAAGGCACTCCTCCATCTGCGCGTACAGAGCGAGCTCCGCATCCGTCCTCAAGGGACTCAAAGGGTCCACTTCGCCCATGGGAGATAGATCATAAAGCATGTGCACGTCCTCGAGCGTGGGGGCAGCCTCGAACTCAGAAAAGTGGAATGTGTGAGTCGCAGGCGAGTAGCGGGAAAGAAGGTTTAGAAGCATGGACTGGTCCAGCTTCACGGCAGCACCCTTCATAGCACGAACTGCAAAGTATACGCCGGCCTCGTTTAGAGTCACGGCGTGATGAGTCAATACATGGTCAATCCACTCATCCATGTAGTCCAATTTCTGAATAAAAGCTTGGGTAGAAATCGCAGCATATGGGAAGTACCCATTTTCGATTCCCAATCGAACCACGTCTTCGGAGCCAATCAAATCGAGCAAGGCCGAGTTAACTGGAGGGGTTAATGTTTGCAATCCTTCACCAGAAACAGGGGCAGGCAGTTTCTTTGCCTTAACCCTAGCATGATAGAAGTCTTTGCCACCTAGGTAGGGGGCTTTTCGCCATAGGGCTCGCGGAAGATCAGGTATTTCTTCGTCCTCCTTGGTGGGTCTAGTTCCTTTTGCCTTTGCCATTCCTGCGGAAGAGCAAGAAAAAAAGGGGGGAGAAATATGCACACTTCAGTTTGTATTCTGAGATTCAATATCTATGGGAAGAAAGATGAACAGTTTCTGGTATCAATTTCAGAAATTAGAGGTTGGAAATTGTTTGCATTATCAGGAATTTCAAAACCCTACATTCAAGGTCCTTATCATTGGGGGATTAAGCCGAAATTGGGTTCAAGGATTGGAGTTTCTTCGCAAGTTTTCAACAGATAATATGTCATGGGTTTGCAGATCCAACACAGTTCAAAGCGTACATTGGTATGTTAAACAAAATTGAACAAGGCCAACCTTGTTTTGATAAAGCTTGCTTGGATGCGCACAGTTGAAGAAGACGATTGACAAGAGTAAACTGGTGATTGATTATCAGAATCTGCTCTCGAAGACTTCCGGGTATCATTCACTTTAAGAGAAAGAAGTGATGCTTTGCAACAATGGAGGGTACAGAGTATTTATCCAAAAACAATGAAGGGTTGCGTCCTTTCAGTAGTCGAATCGCAACCGTCACCGTCGAATCGCGCAATCACAGGACAAGCTGACGTCACGCCTAAAACCCTAAAGGCCAGACGACACGACTCTAGGGGTTTTAGGTCATAATGGCACGCACGGGGGCTGAATTTACTCATATTTGAATTGGTGCGTGGTGGCGAAGCGTATGTTAGTTTCCGCGCATGGAAGTCTATCCAGCTATGAGTCTTCACGCGCAGAAAGGGGGCTAATGTAGATAGTGCTTTCTGAGCTGACAGATCTTGGCCACGTGGCAACCATCCAGCACACCATATTGTGCTCCACACACACTGGATCACCAGCCGCGCTGATCCATGTGGGGGCTGCGAGACAGAGCCCTCGCATACCACTGCACGGGACTTGTAGGGACTTAGTGGTTTGGAGGCTAGAGTAAGTCCTGTCGCGTGCGAGCCAAGCCCGCGCGCGACCTTTAGTAACTGCTTTTGAGAGATTTATGGCACGAGCTCCATAAACCCGGTCAATCCGGTCAAACCCGGTCAACCCCATAACGGTTCCGGTATTCGCGCATAACGTGCTGTAACGGTCCCTATATAGGCGGACGAACGTGCCGTTGCGGTTAAGCTAATTAAGCCGCCATTAATGGGCGCATTAACCACACTGCAACGGTCACATTCTCCGTTATATATAGGACGTTAACCTTTCCATACAGAGGAGAACACACTAGCCATACGCGGAAGCTCTGCCAAACCTCTTTCTCTCTCTCAAACATTACTACTGACGTACTCTCTCCCTACACACAACCCAACTCTTCCTGTGCTATCTCTGATCCTCTACTTACGGTGTACACGGAGGTCTCCCCGCCGGAATCTCTTGTGCACACTAGTATAGGGTTGGATTAATATGGAGATTTTACGATCCAACACATGGGTATGCATTAGGGGTAATGGCATGCTGGATTGACCCATCTCCGAGAAGGCTATATACAACTTATGTAAAGTCACAAGCGCTTCTCGCGGTGGCAACACTATTGTCATCTTTAGACTTTAAGTCACTAGATCATCTAGTTGTGGAATATTGTGATTTGCTAGCGTCAAACGCTACACCGTGACTGGGTAGCCATGAAGACGCGTATTGGACCCAATATGAAGAAAGCTTAGAGATCTTAGTGAAGTAGATATAATTTGTTCCTCCCACATAACGGGAGAAAATATCTGAAGCCACTCAAGGGATACTGCTTATGGAATGTCTGGCCAGACTCAGATAAATTAATATGGGATATTGATGTTATCTGCATGGATAAGGCTATTCCCAGGATCGAGAAATTATATTGGATATACGAGTGTGACTTGTATGTCTCGTGTCCGATCCGGATATAGAGACAAAGAGATGAGACAATACTTGCACAAGGTTTGTCGGATGACTAATTCTATTAGTTGGGTTGAATGGATGTGTTGCTAGACACCGCTCCATGTTAGTAAAATGTTACTACCAACTAAGTGGAAGCCTATGGGGTCACACGCCATATGAATTGAACTAGACTTGAAAATTAATTAATATGATTAATTAATGAGAAGGATCAAAGTAAAACAACTTGCATACCTAGTAGGACTAATTTACAAGAGAGACTAATCTAAACCTAAGTAGAATTAGGAGAGGACCTTTAGGTAGTTAATAAGGAGTTGTTGGACTATATAAAGGATGCTCATAGCTTCCTTCCAACAACAAATGCTCATAAAATTACTTGAGTAGGAGAGAAAGCAAGGAGAGAGAGCAAGACAACACAAGAGAAGGTCGACCGCCCCCATGTGTCGTCTGCCCCTACCCGTCGGCCTAAGGAGATGGCCGATTCCCTCTTTGGTCTCTGTTGCGTGATTTCTTCTTCCTATTCCATCGTTCCTAGCTAGCACAAAGGAGTTGGAGGATCTAGATCTCAATCCTAGGCGTGGATCAACTGTAGATACTTGACACTATTCGCGTTTGAAGTCTCACATGAGACCCACAAGGCGATTATCACGAATCCTTTAGTATCGTTATGAATTCTCTTCATGCGATCCTTAGAGGGTCTTGTGCGGATCTTTTATTGTTTATTTCCGCTGCGTAATCCATTACAAAACCCTACTTGGTGATCATCTCCTCCACTCTATTATGGAACGAATGTTGATAGCGATGAATAAAACCTTCTCCAAATCTTCGGGTCCACACATCCTTTGCTAGTTGACAATCCATGAACACATGTTTTTCCGTCTCTTCTTTAGTACACCATAAACACTACGGGGGAACCTTTATGCCACGCTGTCGAAGATTGCTAGCTACTAGTAGAGTACGAGACCAAGTTCTCCAAATCGGGAAAATGAATTTCTTCGGTATTTTGAGCTTCCACATTTTAGTTAGCCACTTCCTCCTAGGTTTTCCCGATAAACTTTCAATACACTTGTCTTATCTTTATTTGGAGCTTGTACCCGAAAGCTGCTGTATACTCACCTCGTTCGCCATAGTACCAAGCTAGCTTGTTATCCTGAGCTATTGTCGGCAAGGTAATTGACTTTATTTCCTCAACATCCATGGAAAGAAAAGAATGTCAACTAAGTCTCTATCCCAATTATCAAATTCGGTAATTAAACTAGAAAGCTTCAAGTCCGGCGTATAAGCTGTAGTCACTGGCTTGAAATCGGTAGGTCTCGACCGGTAGGTCTGAGATCCAAAGAGAGAAGGAAGAAAAGTGAATACACGTAGTTGTTCTATGTAATTCCGTTTATTATAAAGCAAAAATAAAAAAAGAATGATGGAGTAGTCGATATGTCGGAGGTGGTTGTGTTAATGAATTAGAGGTTGAAGATAGAGAAGTCTATTTCATGTGCCTTTGCAGATGAGAATGAGAGGGAAGAATGAATAGGAATAATGAGAGAGGAGTGAGAGAGAAGAGATAAAATATTACAAAAAAGAGAAATTCTAGGCTCCTCTCTGAATGATTAATTCGGCGTGTCTAGCATTTCTCTAAATAATTTAGTGCTTGTTTGGTTCGCGATTTTAATCTCTGCCAAAAAATTTAATCTCGTTTGTTTCGTAGATTTTTTGAGTCAGATTTTAATTTAAGTTGACTAATAATATGCAGATTATATAATCTCCGATTTTGGAGATTTTTTAGGTATAGTGTCTGAAATACCATACTTTACCATCTCTTTAATGCATGAATTGTTAATTTGTGGAAACGCATAACATCTTAGACGTATCATAAGTTCAAATAATGACATTTTTTGTAAATTTGATAGTAAAAGCTGCAAGTGTTGCCAAACGCAATTAAATTTTAATTCAAGATTTTTAGTGCATGCCAAAGAGTTTTCAGATTATAATTTTAGCTAGCTTATTAACTCTAGATTATTTTCATCAGATTATTGAGATTTTAAGCTGGAACCAAACATGCTTAGTTGTTGGAAGTCTTATTTGGCACATTTGGCATATGCCCGGGTGATTTGATGTGGGTGTCTACAATTTTAAACTGAATCAATATGTAAGAGAAATGCTAGACATGCCGTTTAAATCACCCAGACATATTCCGAATGTGCCAAGTTAGACTTCCACCAACTACTAAATTATTAATTTTCTCTCCCTCTCTACACTCTTTCTCTCTCTTTATCGGGCAATTCGGCTCTTTTCGAGGTGATTTAATCGGCATGTGTTTCCTTTCTATTTTTTTTTTCACGGAGACTTAAACATGTTTTTTAGTGAGAAAATTAACATAAAAAAAAAAAAATTAATAATATTTTCGGAAACAAAAAAAGCCAGTACGGCGTCGTAATCAGAATTTTTTTCTCAAAAAAATTAAAAAAAAAACAATCGAAAATTGTCACCGGTCATCACTTCTCTGGTAACAGCCCGAATGGTAGTATTTTCGTAGACGAAACTGTATCCGTCGCCGCGTGTATTCTTTCCTGTATTCCTTCCCTGCAAATTCTTGAAGCAGATTACACAATCGTCTCCCCTTTTCTTGAAATCTAGGGTTCTGGATTCGAATTTTCCCCTGAAAGTTCCATCCAACCCTCGATCCTGTCTCCAATTTCCGCAAGTTCAGCCCTCTATTAATTTAGGGCTTTACATTTTCAAAATTTCCTTTCCTTTTTGCGAGGGAAAAGAATGAGGAGAACCAAGTATGAAGCAATGGTCTCAGTAGGCCGACACCGATCGGTTCAAATCTTCGCTGGTTTCTTGTTTCTGTATCTCCTTCTCATGAGTATTGAAATCCCCTTTGTGCTTAGAGATGGGTTCGGTTTCGTCCGATCAGGAGAAGAATTAGAACAAGGGTTGATCAAAAATGAGGCCGGGGAAGGAGGAGATTACAGGGTTTCGCAGAAACCGATTCGCCGGAATCCGGAGAGACGAATGCGGGAGTTCGAGCAAGTCTCCGGCCTGGTGTTCGACGAAATGTCGGTGAGTAATAGCATTGTTGAAAACGAGTCCTCGGAGCTTCACAAACTGGCAAGAGAGGCTTTTAGAGTGGGGAAGCATCTCTGGGAGGAGATTTCTTCAGGGAAAGTCCAAGTCGAATTGGAGAACAGGGCAGAGAATTTATCAGACTCATGTACACACTCAGTTATAATGAATGGTGATAAGTTTGGTGAGATGGGTAATATTGTAGTGATTCCTTGCGGTTTGGCGTTGGGATCGCATGTTACGGTGGTGGGTAAGCCGCATTTCGCACACCCAGAAAACGAACCGGATATTGCATTGGTGAGAGAGGGTGAGACTGTGATGGTGTCACAGTTTAAGGTGGAATTGCAGGGTTTGAAGACAGTTGATGGGGAGGATCCGCCGAGGATATTGCATTTCAATCCTAGGTTGAAAGGTGATTTCAGTGGAAGGCCTGTGATCGAGCAGAATACGTGTTATAGGATGCAATGGGGGTCTGCTTTGAGATGTGAAGGGTGGAAGTCTAAGGCTGATGAAGAAACCGGTAGGTAAAATGATTGCTGCTTTCTTGTCAAGTTTTGATGATTCATGTTTTTGATTGGTAGGTGGTCATTATCTTGGTTAATTTGTTGGATGAATTAATTTGGTAAAGTAAGACTAAGACTTTGATCTAATGAAGTGGATTCCCAACAAGGAAACTACTTTTGGCTTCTAATTTTGACATAAGCTGTTGGAAAATGAGTATAAGCAACAAATTTGAATGAAGCAAGATATAGTGTCCGTGGATCCTGACTTATAAACACGCTGTGAGAATGATAATGAACTATACTCAGGCTTGTCAAAAGTAATTATTGCTTGCTCCTTTAGGAAATTTGTCGTGGTGCTCTAATCCATAGTTCCATACACAACGCCGGACATATCAGGACATGTCGGAAATCCACTATTTTCTGCCTGCACTCAGTCTCTTTCTTCACCGTGTGTCTTCTGTTGTATGAATTAGAGCAGTCTACATCATTTGCTCTCATAGAAAACAAAAAATCTCGTTGTTAACACTTTTATGTGGTTGCTGAGGTCACTACAGTGAGCTCGTAGAGGGAGAGGAGTCAACCGCTTGCAAGGTTGCATTCTTTTGGTCTTCTGTGCATATCTAATGGTAGATTAATATAGATATTGAAGAGCTAGACATGCGGAAATGTTGCTTGGTGAATCTTTTTCTTATTCAACTCCCATATTTCTTTTGGTAGTTGTAGCAGTTGCAAAATGAATATCGGGTGAAGAATTTGGTTGAAGATTGACATTATAATTTTAGGAAATAATTTATGAGTTATTATGATACTTCAATGTGTAGCGTGAAATCACATGATTATTGCCACTACTGAAGTAAGAATGCTTCCAAATTAAGCCTTGTTTCTGAACTACTAATAGTCATCTTATCGACATTTTCCTCTCTATCTCTCCTAGAAGAATAAAGAGGTCTTAGAATAGAAAGTACAAATAAGTTGTCAGAGAGCAGGAATAAATGAAAAGAGCCTGTTTGTGAGAGAAGCATGTAAAAGCTTTGTGTGTAAAGTAGTGCGACATATTTTCCATTTTCACGCATCTGATGTTCAATTATGTGTTTCCATGTGCCGCTCAGGATAGTTGAAATCTGAAACCACAGTTGATATTTTGGGAAATTTAATGGTCTACCTTTTCAGCTCCATTTGCTTTCTGTGGCAAAGAAAATAGAAAATAAGAAGATAACCTTTATCAATTATTGGTTTACTTCAGATGATCTATGCTTGTTTGTTTCAAACTCCCTGATTTCAGATCTTGTATAAAGTTGATGGACAGGTGAAATGTGAGAAGTGGATTCGAGATGATGATGGTCGCTCAGAAGAGTCACAGACTACTTGGTGGGTGAAGAGATTGATCGGGAAGACCAGCAAAGTGACAATAGACTGGCCATATCCTTTTGTAGAGGACAAGTTATTTGTTCTTACTCTAAGTGCTGGTTTAGAAGGCTTTCATGTGAATGTGGACGGAAGGCATGTTACTTCTTTTCCCTATCGCACTGTGAGTATGCATTTGAAGAGAATGAAGTATATGTTTGTTATAGATTATAACAGAAGAAAATGTGTTGATTGTACTTACCAAAATCTAAATTTGAGCTTAAACAACATACATGGTGGGTAATTGTATAATAATAATGATTGTGGAGGGACTGAAGATGCATATGATATTTTCAGGGGTTCTCTCTGGAGGATGCAACAGGTCTGTCCATTAATGGTGATGTTGATGTACATTCTGTATTTGCTGCCTCCCTACCCACATCGCATCCAAGCTTCGGTCCCCAGAAGCTTCTTGAAATGTCAACTAAATGGCAGGCTTCACCTCTTCCTCATGGACCTGTGGAACTTTTTATTGGAATTCTTTCTGCTGGAAACCATTTTGCTGAGAGGATGGCTGTGAGGAAGTCCTGGATGCAGCATCCCTTCATCAAATCTTCAAATGTTGTAGTTCGTTTCTTTGTAGCCCTGGTAAGTAGTGAGGTTGCTGAAATAGATAGTCTTAATTCTTAAGAGAGTTTATATGCCCTAAGAGAATTATGTTGTGAGTGATTGGTGGCGCTGACGACATATAAATTCTCACAAAAAATCAAGAAAGAGTGGGCGCAAGCTAAGTCACCTAGAGCGGGAGCGCGAACTGGAGCGGGAGCGGGAAACCATCTAATTTCAGAAGGATTGCATTTGAGAGCGTCACGAGAGCGTCTATATATAATATTTATTTACTATAATTCTATGAAGAAAACTAATATTTACATATGATAATGTGATTTTACACATGAGAATATTTTTTATTAAAGGGGTTGTTAGTATTCATCTGTCAAATATGTTGCTTCAATAAGGAAGAATAATGTTTAAATAGCTGAATTATCAAAGTGACACATAATAAGTTGAGATTAGTCATCAAGGATAGTCCAAACTAATGGTAAATTGGCTTTTAAAAGTAATTCGCCTACGAAAACGAGCTCTCTATTTTGCCTTTGGAGAGAGGTTTGGTCTCGAAAGCGCCAGAGCGAGGTTTGGGAGCGAGAGCGATGCCCCTTCGAGAGGTTTTAGGTGACTAAGGGCGCAAGGTTGCCTACTAATATCTTGAAATATCATCGTTGTTACTGGAGCTGAATAAATCTGTCCCACCAACGTATCATTCCTGGACTGCGGCTGAAACTACATGCCGTCGAATATTAGCGTCCACTGATAACATGGGAATAGGAATGTCTGAAAAGTTTATATTGTTAATGATAGAGCATGAGGCTGAATTCATTTGTTTCTTATTTGTCTAATAGAGTCTATTTGACAGCACGGTAGAAACGAGGTAAATGTACAGCTGATGAAAGAAGCAGAATTCTTCGGAGATATTGTCACCGTGCCATACATGGACAATTATGACCTTGTTGTACTGAAGACTATTGCAATCTGCGAATATGGGGTCAGTGCTGCAGAGGACTTTCATGAAAACAAGTTTTTTTTTTTTTTTTTTTGGTACAAATTAATATCTACTGCATTGATACAGGTTCGCAAACTGGCAGCTAAGTACATTATGAAGTGTGATGATGACACATTTGTTAGGGTAGAAGCTGTGATGAAGGAAGTCAAGAAGGTCCACGGGGGACCACTGTATTTGGGAAACATAAATTACTACCACAAACCGCTACGCTATGGTAAATGGGCAGTAACCTATGAGGTAAAACTCTCTCTCTCTCTCTCTCTCTCTCTCACACACACACACACACACACACACACACACACACTCGGACACTCAGACACACTTGTAGACTTACTCTTTCCAACATCGTAATTATAGTGTGCTTCTCCATACTTTTAAATGTATTTTTTCGGGACCTGTTTATGAAATGATAGCACATATATCTTTCAGATTCTATCCTGTTGAGCGCAAATGCTGAAATGAGGCATCTAGCGAAGGGAAAGAGTCAAAAGATACATAATTTCATTTTAGGTCCTTGATTAGAGCCAGTGGCTCAGCTAGAATCAGTGAAGGGAGGAGCACCTGGTAACTTATAACGTACCTAGCGAAATAATCTAACAAGACTAGATGGGGTTTTAAAGAAATTACAGTCTTTTTTATACATTCGTTGGCATGTCATAGTTTAGAGCAAAATAAATAAATTAATTGAGAGAATGGATAAAACCTATGGTTTATTTATTATTATTACTATTATATTATTATTATATTAGTTATTATTATTACTATTGTTATTATTATAAAAAACTTTCCGAACTTTTTCTTAAGTGGGTGAATTTTCAACTATTAGAACTTCTTTTGATTACATGGTAAGAATCTACTAACTGGCCTATTTTCTAAATGGAAGGGGGCTACATGGTTTGAAGTTTTAACCCTGCTGATGACCTTAGCCATTAGCTTCCTCAATCATTTGGACTAGCCACTTGTTCAATTGTTAGAAATCTAGGGCCACTGTTGAAGTATAACGTTGGCCAATAGGGTTATTTTCACTGGGGCACCCTTAACAAAATTTAAAAAATTATAGTCGAAGTGTAATGTTTGAAATCTGGGTGGAGGCACGTAACCCTGCTGGTCCGAACGTGGTTCCAATGAGAACAAGTGAACAACACATTCTTTCACTACCATGTAACATGTTATCATGGAATCAAAGTAGTTTCAGTTTAGGTTTTAAATAGCGTCTACAATTATCGACTAAGTTCCCTAGTGAACTAGGTAATATTTTGGGGGTCTCATACAGTGGACAACATATGACAATTCCTCCTTTTCTACAGAGAGAGTCATGCTTCATAGCATGCTCATAGTGTCCTCGTTATCAAATAGTTAATTTTTACGGATGCAGTCATTCTGCGAGTTTGGTCTTCGTCTAGCAGTTCTCGTTCATTATGCCTGCTAGAAAGGGTTCCAGAAGTGTTAAAGACTTGGTGGTGCTAAAAATGTGATGACTAGATGAGCAGGCTGGAGTTGTTTTGACATTGCTTCAGGGGCATTTTCCAGCTTGGCTAGTTAGGCTAGAAACCAAATGAGTTGAGAGTTGTTTTGAAGTATTTTCACTGAAAAGTTAAGCTTCACTTGGAAGCCCGGCTCACTGAGGCCTGATGGATCATTCATGCGTTACTATCCATGTACCAGCACGTTTGTAGAAGCAGTTGCGGCCCAGTTATGCTTAAAACAGCTGTACTGTTTGATCTTAAATTGTTTGAGTGCAAATGTTTAAATGTTTTCCAGTTTGTGGTTTATGTCCAATTATCCTTACACTGGAATAGGAATATTCGGAAGTTTTAGGCTCGTGAGTATAAATTAGCTTGGCTGAGGCTTGGTTATCTATCCACCATGTTTTTGTAGGCTTTAGTTGCTTATAGAGCAAGCTCAACAGCTTATAGTCAGTACAGGTTTTCCCTCCATGAGTTGGTTGGGAAACAAAACAAGGCATTTTTTCGGTTTTGGGTATCTGAAAAGGGAAACATTTGAACATGCCAAGTTGTAGATCTTAGATGGTTAGTGTTGGTGGGGGGTCCACCTCATTGGTGAACTTGCCACACCGGATAGTTGCTCGTGAGAGTAACAAACGAAAAAAAAGAAAGTTTGATGTTGCTAGCTGAATGTACCAGCATGTGAACACACAATTTAGTGATGCGAATCATGTGGTGTATTTGAGGGCCATGTGCAGCCACATGGGTGGTGGTTTGTTCTCACAAAGGTTTTGTGAGTGGTGGGCTGGTGTGTTACACACATCAGTTGTTAGAGAGAGGGTAGGTGAGAGGTGAGAAGCTAACGGGAGGAAGAAGAAAAGCAGCAGCGGCTGCTGGGTTTGAAGGCCATGGACGGCAACTGTTCCGGTCTGATTCAACGGTGAAACTTGGTCCGTTTCGCCTCAAATTTCAGGGAATTGATCCTTGTGACGTGCTCTTCCAATCTACCGGTTCGGATCTCCTTCTCCTACTCTCTTTGTGTTATCCCCAATTGTTTTTGATACAGTAGGGTTTCTACTTTGCTTGTTCACCTAATTGGTGTTGGTGGGGGGTTCGTTGATCCCAAGATTGTGTTTTTCTTGGATGTTGATGATTCTCTAGTAGTACTAGAGTGTGTATCCCAAAAATCAAAATTGTGTGTCTCGTATTGTTGATTATTAGTCTACTTGCAATTGTGTCGTTGCTCCATTTAGTTGCGCGTTATTGTGGGTAAAGTTTGATTTTTGGGCGTTTTGCTTCCGCTACGACTTTGGTTGTTGTGTTTTGAGCCCGGATTCCCCAAAAATTAGATGTTGCTGTCCCACTGGTAAGATATTCGAATCGTGGAAATCTCTTTTCTGTATTGATGTAAGATATTTAAGAATGCCAAGTTGTAGATCTTAGATGGTTTAGATCTTAGATGGTGCTCGCTTCTTTCCCCTCTGAATTGGTACCCCACAGTGGCAGGTACCTGTAGGCTTGAATCTTGATAGTGCCTTCATGTCAGGTTGGCATATATCTATGTGTTTCTGGTTACGTATTATGTTACCTGGACTCAGGTGCGAGTGTTATGTCCGGTGTGTATTTGAGAATCCAATTTGTCTACATGCTGAAAAATTTAGGATTTCTGGACTCAGCTGAAAAGTGTCTTAATTGTGGATAAGGGTGCGGGGATATGATATATTCTCTATGTTATGTTCCTGTCATATGTAAATCATGCATTCCATTCTTATATTTTCGTACAAATAAACAGTCTAAGGACCTCTTTTTATAAGTATAAATTATATTGGTCAGTGATTTCAGATGACAAGTTAGATGACATCCACCCCAACCGTGAACTGTAAACGTTCACGGTTCATGTTTGTTTCTTAGACTCTTAGTGAGTCAATTCTACTGCTTCCTAGTGTGGCACATATAACTCATTTTCATATCTTGTTCTGGTATTTCAGGAATGGCCCGAAGAAGTATACCCACCCTACGCAAATGGGCCTGGTTACATTCTGTCATCACACATCGCACAATACATTTTATCTGAATTTGAAAATCACAACTTGAGAGTATGCTCTCTCTCTCTCTCTCTATATATGTGTGTGTGTGTGTGTGTGTGTGTGTGTGTGTGTGTGTGTGTTTTCTTGTGTGTGTGTCGAAGCTTGGAGCAGCACAAGAACACTGCAGATAAATATTTACGACTATTATGCCAAATGTACTTTCTTTTACTGAATATGAGCAAGTGTGAACTTCAGCTCGAGCTCCAAGCTCGTTAGGCTCAGTAGCTCTTCTTGTATGCCTTCTAACTAATGATCTACTTGAAAACTCAACTCAACCCAGATATATGCTTAACCATTGATTTCTTTACTTATAAAAAGTTACATCATCGACTTTATCCTCATATCTGTAAGAACACATTCAAAGATATTTAGTATTTCATACACCTTTGGTTATTTCACATCACCGTGACTAGTGTAATGAAATGCTCCAAAATATACAACATTGCTAGGAGGCTTTGGCCTGTGTCATGGAGCACTTGATGACGACATCAGGGGTCAAGGTGTCAACAGTGCGGGATGGGCTGGCTTGAAGGGGGCCATGTGAGAGAGAGGGTCGGGCTGGGGCCGGTTTGAGGGGAAGAGGGGGCCGGGCCGGGCCGGGTTGAGGGGTTGGGAAACTGTAACCCCACCGGTCCCGGGCCCTAAACCAGCATGGTTGTGGCCTTGGGGGTTGAGGGGGCCAGGGCCGTGGCCTGGCCAATATATATTATTAATATATTAGATAATATATATGTAATATTAATAGTGTATAAATTAATAATATTAATAAACGGTACCGTTTGGGGGCCGGGCCGGGTGAGTTTGTGTACAAGTCGAACCACACCGGGTTGAGGACCAGGCTGGGCCGGTATGGTTGTTGGAGGGGGCCGGGCAGGGGCCGGTTTTGTTTCATTTTAGTGCGGGCTAGGCCGTTTTCAAGTCTGGGCTGGCCCCATCGACACCTTGAATCCGGCCATCAGGGGGCCAAGGCCCTCCCACACTGATAATTTGTTTTTCTGAAACTACAATTTCACCTCCATTTTTCAGATTCTAATCATTTGTGCCCGTGTAAAATACATAAGTGTCAATATTATTCTACCTGTGCCCTGAACTAACTACTAAGTTGTTTTCAGTATGCCCCTTGAAACAATTATATGACTAACCTTTGTAAGTAGTTGTCATACTAATGTATATATAATCAATCTTTTTGTAACCCAAACACATACATGAAGCATATATAATCGAACTTTTGTGTATATTGTGCCCCCGCTCAGTAAAATCCTGGTTATGCCACTGCTTGACATGCATGGAACATTCTTTGCATCGTATTTGCATGCATGAGCGACTGTATATGGAGACAAGTGGGGGCTATAGCTCAAAGTTTTGAAATTTACAATTTTCAACCTATATTTTGTTGATTTAATTACATTAGCCCCACTCAAGTTTCAATATTTATAATGTTGACCCTACAATTTGTTAATTTAATTACAGCGGCCCCCACTCATATTATTCGTCTCATCAATCTATTAAGATCTTCATTTTAACCCTTAAATACTTAAAAAATTACCGAAAAATCTCGTTAAACTTGAATTTTTTCTAGCCCCCACTGTGTTAATGTTCTGGATCCGCCCCTGTTTGCATGAGTTTGATACGTTTCTGGGGAAGCAATTTACGTTATTTTTCCGTGCTAAATTTTTGCCGCAGTTATTCAAGATGGAAGACGTTAGCATGGGGGTGTGGGTAGAGATGTTCAACAGTTCGACGCCTGTGGAATATGTGCACAGCTTAAACTTCTGTCAGTTTGGTTGCATTGAAGACTATTACACGGCACATTACCAATCTCCAAAGCAGATGTTATGCTTGTGGGAGATATTACAACGTAAAAAGAAAGCACTGTGCTGCGACATGAGATGAAGTGTCTTTGGATCTTATTTGCATGAGCTTGAAGACTATCACTCGTAGGGTATTAGATGACATCTTCTCCTTCTTCAAGCTTATGTTGGGGGTGGATTTCACAAATCCAATTACCTCTCTCACTAACTCATAAAAATATCAAGAAAAGCAGTTGATCAAGTTCATATATCACCAAAACCTACCCTCTCTCTGTCTCCCTCCCTATGGCCAACCTAAAGCTTTTTATTGCGCTCCTCGTGGTCCTCCCTCTCTGCTATGCATTAGCAGAAGAGGACTGTAGTAAAAAACCCGAAACAGGGAAGATGTGGCTCGTGTTAAAACTAGAAATTATTGGCATGACATCGATTTTAATTGCCGGTTTCATAGGTGCTACTCATCCCTGTTGGAAGGTCCAGATGAAACCGGCAATTAAAATTGTTGCTATGCCAATAATTTTTAGTTTTAACGCGAGCCACATCTTCCCTGTTTCGTTTTTTTTTTACTACAGTCCTCTTCTGCTGATGCATAGCAGAGAGGGAGGACGAGGAGGAGGAGTGCAATAGAAAGCTTTAGGTTGGCCATGGAGAGAGAGACAAAGAGGGTAGGTTTTGGTGATATATGAACTTGATCGACTGTTTTTCTTGGTGTTTTTACGAGTTAGTGAGAGGTAATTAGATTTGTGAAATCCACCACCAACATAATTTTTCCATGAAGGAGAAGATGTCGTCTAATACACTACGAGTGATTATAGAAGTGCAATATGTGCACAGTTAAACTTCTATCAGTTTGGTTGCATTGAAGACTATTACACTGCACATTACCATCTCCAAAGCAGATGCTATGCTTATGGGAGATATTACAACGTAAAAAAGAAAGCCCTGTGCTGCGACATTAGATGACCATGGTCTTTGATTCCAGTCAAAGCGCCGCTCTCTCTGCTTGTACGTGGAAACATAGTTTCTCCAGTTGTTGCTTGTGTACATAAAATAACCAGCTGCAAAATAAGTACCCTGCCCTCTGAGGCTGACTCATATAGTAAGTTCTGATACTCATGATGCTGCATCCTATACTTGAGTGGAGTGAAGATGGAAACATATGATGGTCTCTACAGTGTCAACAACGGTAGCAGAGAGGGCGCTGTATTACTTTGTTCATCTGCTTCATGTAAATCTCATCTTTCTGCATCCTCGTAATCACCCAGATTACAGTAGTAATTGTTAACCAATTTTTTTTTAGTCTCACTAAAATTTGCATATCTGAATCAATTTTTGGCATCTGTTATCTTGGGGCATCTCGTATCAAGAAAATATCATAAAAAGGTAATCTTAGTGGAAGTTTGAATCAGAGCAGAATATTCTTATCTTGATGAACTGGTTTCGACTTGGGAGCCTAGTGTTTCCACAAGCTTTGACGGATATTTCTACAAAAGCTAGTGACATTTAAATTCGTTTCTATCAAGATTAGAGCATATTGTTCAGTTATATCTGGACCGAATTTCGTTTTCCTTTTTGTTATCTGACATTCTGTATCGGAGTATAATTTGGAAGTTGGGATCAGAGAATGTAGTGATAATGAAAGCACAATATTCAATGGGATAAAGGGTATTTCATCGCCCAAAAGAAATCTTAGATTTGGCAATGTTGGGTTCACGAAACTTTTTCAATTACTGATTCACAGGGTCAGGAAATGTGTAGCTCAAGCTCCTACGCGGGAGCCTTTCTTCACTATCTACTATACCAAGAAACTAAATCGATTTTTGAGGATTTTGGAAGAAATGATTCCACACTATTGGTAAGATAAGATTCAAGATGTCGAGAAATGCTACATGGAGAAATATAATACTTCGAGAGTATCCTCCTGATGTAGGATTGTTGACATCAGAGAACATTTACATCAATCGAGGAAATTTTTTAGGAAGATGATAACTGATCGCCAAAGAATGTATACTCAAATCATAAAGTTCTATCTTTTTATCACAATAGAAAGAAGAATATGTACTACGATAATGAATGGTTGATCAGTTGAGACGACGTGTATATTTTCCTTTGGTGTTATTGGAGTGTTCATCGAGAAAATCAGTTGAGGTTTTCCTTGCTATATAAATAGAACCTTAGTCCTAGAACAACAGGCACCACAACAAGTAAAAGAAACAAAAGATCATCAGTGAGAGAGAGGAGTGACATCCATCCATCCATCCATCGATCAAATGTCTGGTGGTGGTTTGCCCCAATTTGCGGTGCTGAAATGCATGAACAACAACAAATACGTGCATTGCACCGCAAACGGGTCGATCAAAGCCGACGGCAATGACGTCCTGAATCCACACTGCAAGTTTGAACTTGAGAGGGCGGAAACTCTCGACAACTTCTTCAACATAAGAAGTTGTTACAACAATAAATACTGGGCAGCGGAGGGTCCGGACAAGCATTGTTTGAAGGCAGGAGCTGCAAAACCAGATGAAGATAAATCCAGCTGGAACTGTACCTTGTTCTGTATCAGAGACCCAACGTACAAAACACACTATGCATACAGTGCGCGTGACTTGAGGCCGTACGACTCGTACCTGCGATGCGAATATGATTCCTTCTTCGTAGGCGACTCCCGTGCAGGTTTTGCAACGCTCATGGTCATTGATTGGGAGTCCCTTGTGATATTTCCCAAACATGTGACTTTCAAGACATACTATGGGGAGTACCTTGAGGCTCAATGGATTGAGGGACACGAATATCACAAGTTCAATTCCAAAGACCCTCGGAACCCGAGGGTGGCATACGAGATCTTCCCCACTGGTGACGGAAGTGTCCGTATAAAGTCCAATTACTTCAACAAATTCTGGAGACGTAGCCCCAACTGGATCTGGGGCGACTCTTCTGACAACAACACCAACAACAAAGACACCGTGTTCGCACCAGTCAAATCCGGGAACGACAACAGTTCTGTTGCTCTCCGCAATGTAGGGAACAACAAGTTCTGTGTTCGCCTCAGCGAGGACTGGAAGGAGAACTGTCTCAATGCCGATGAGGACTCCATTACGCGCGAAGCGATATTCACTATGGAGGAGGCTGTCTTGTCAAGGGAGATCACTAATGTAAGGTACCGCCTTGAGCATGCTAGGATTTACGATGAAAACATCCTGACATTGGTCAACAGAGAGGACGTTAACTACGGTTCGGTGCCTGAGACAGTTACGATTGAGTTGGCGTATACACAGGCCACTAAAAAGACATGGGAACGTGGTGTTTCTGCATCATTGACTGTTTCCACATCAATCAAGGCAGGGGTTCCAATAATAGCGGGCGGAAAAGTTAATGTTTCAGGAACTGTCGGAGGACATTTAAAATGGGGCGATACAGATGAATCATCTAAAGCAGTAGAGATGACTGAGACAATCACTGTGCCACCAAGGACTCGGGTGAAAACGAGCCTTCTCGCAACGGAAGCTACATGTGATGTTCCATTCTCATACACCCAACGCGACGCTCTACCAGACGGACGAGTGGTTATATACCACATGGATGATGGGCTGTTTACTGGTATCAATACCTACAACATCAGGTTTGAGACTACCGAGCAAAACCTCTGATGGATGGATGATCGGTTATTTAAAAGGCTTGTTGCATGCATGAGCTAAATGCAACTGTCTGTTTCACCTGCGAATATGCTGGTGCTATCCTTTCCCTTTTATGTTTCAGCTTCACGTGTACTCTTGCTATTTCTGTTATGAGAATAAATTTGTGTTTCTTCTAAATGTATTTGTTTGTAATATAGGCATGAAATGATAATACAAGTAATTAAGAAAAAGGGAACATGTAAGAAATACAATTACTTAGGAATTAGGGAGTCGTGTAAAAAAGATTTAAGAATACATACAACTTCAATTAGGTCTTTGTATGAGAAGACATACATCGGCCTTTGTATGTTGAAAAAACATACAAAGTTCTGAATGTATTTTCTTGTGGAGCACCCTGTCAGTTATATAATTTTCCGCTTCTATCGCAGCAACGAACAACCATTGTTTTGATCTCCTCCTGGTCTGTTTGGAAATTACATTTGCATAAGATGTTATAGCCTCATCATTTTTCAAGTTCAGGTCCTTATCACTTTGCATCCCATACTTGAATTGATGCAAAGGAGGAACTATGTGGAAAGAATTGTGTCCAAGTCTCTAGAAAGAAACTGGGTCTCATGACCTTGTCCCCGTCCCACACTCCTGCTACCCTTCCCAAAACAACACAACATTTCCCAAACCCACTACAGCTCAACCACAGCCCTTCACTAGTTCCCAACACCCTTCCACCATGGCTCTTCCCAACTACACCTCAGATGATTATCACTCAATCCAAACGTCCTTCCAACCCTCTTCAGTACACCCCAATTTCATTCACCATCGTGAACTAGTCAATCTTCCCACACCAAACCTGCATGCATTCATCTCGAAAAGAATGAAGCTGGAGAAGTGTATTGTGGCTTTTTTCGTTGATTACATTGTCTGGGATAGCAAAACAATTGCTATTGCGATTCAAAAATTCTGGAAACTCGCCGGAAAAATCAAGGTTAAACTCATGAACGATCATATGTTTCTCCTTGAACCCGAAAGCGAGGATGACCTTGAAGATCTAGTGAGAGGGAGCCCCTGGAACATTCTTGGATCGTTCGTGGTTATGAAGAGGTGGACACCAAACACGGTCTTTGACGATGACCATTTCGCTATGAATGAAATCTGGGTGGATGTGAGAGGAGTCCCGATGGAATACATCAATAACACCCTCATCCAAGACATTGGAAAGGTTATCGAGGAAATCGCAGACTTCGAGATGGCGGATGAAGAGGTGGTCTGGCCAAGTTTTGAACTCACAGAGGAAGAGGATGGAAGCATGCAAGCAGTCAACGGATTGTTGGACGAGAAACACCTGGACAAAATGAGGATTAAGATCAAGCTCAATATTTTTGATGCTCTGCTACCAGGGTGCAACTTTCAACTTGATAATGGCGAGACGGTTACAGCCCTCTTTAGCTACTCAAAGGTCTTTCGCGTTTGTTTCCGTTGTGGTAGCGTAGGGCACTCTGAAAACAAGTGCCGCCATACTCTCACAAGCGCTTTTAATAGGTACAAGGAACGGTTGGATAGAGCTAGACACGAGGGAGGTTATGGAACCGTCACTCACATTGATCAACCACTTTTCACAAGAGCTCTAAGAGGTATGACGAACTCAAACATCAACCGAACCACCAGGATTCGAGTTGCATGGAACCGGCCCGCTCGTCGAATCACGGAAAGGAAGGGGGATCATGGTGCCTGGTTCACTTTCTTTGAAAGGACAAATGTGAGACCAAATCGTTCATCCCAACCCCTCTCGGCGGCGGTGAATAATCCAAGATCAAACTTTCAAAGGCTTTTCGATGCATTGGACCAGGTGGCTGGTAGGAATGGAGATTTGCCTCTAAATAATGAGGCTCCACATGTCGTGGCTGGTGAACCATCAACAAGAAATCAAGCAGCTCCTGCAGCAGACCTCAGCACAGGCACGAACAGGAGCCACGAGCCAAGCGAGGAGGAGAAAGAAGCAAAGAAGAAGAAGATTATCGTCAGCATTTTCGGTGATTCGTCCTCATCTTCCACTCATTCATCCTCGGAGATGGAATCTAGACATGTCTTCAAGGGAGAAAATGTTTTCGAAAACAAATATGGGGTCTTCAAAATGAAATATGGTTGGATTAACGAGAAGGTGGAGAAAGGAGAGGAGGCAACAAGTAACCCAAACTTCATCCTCATCTCTGATTCGCAATCCAGTGGAAAGGAGGAAGCAATCGACAGCAAAGGAAATTTATGGCTCCCTATTACCAGTGAGGCGGAGATGGAGGGTGACTGTGAAAACATGTCTCTTTCTGATGATAACAACCAAAAAAATGGTGAAGAGATTATGGTAGACGCAATCGAACTCATCAGAAGCAAATTGAGGATGAAGGAGGAGGGTGATTCCAACATGTCAAGGGTGAAAAAACCAATCGCCACCGGAGAAGACACCGTCGCCGGAGCTAGCAGCGATCGGAAGAGGAAAAGAGGTGGCGCGTGTGCGCGTCTAGCCTCCTCGGTTCGCGCAGAGAACCCTAGAAGCAAGCGTGCTCGTTCTGCAAGCCCCCATGCCCTAGAGCGCAGCCGCACGACTGCAGCTTCGGTGAACGGTACAATCACTCCAGTCCCTCTCTCTCTCTCTTTTTGTTATCACGATGCATGTTTTTATTTTTTTAATCACTTATTAGCTGCTCTATCTAGGGTTTTGGGAGATGTGATTTACTTTAATCATGCTTATACTTATCACCTGTCATTTTTTTCCTTTCTTTTAATATTAACTAAAAAATTTTTCTCAAAAAGGAAGTTACCTTTCCGTGTGCAAATTATTCTATCTGGTTGGGATCCTTTCTCTCTCTCAATTGTTTATTATTTCATGATTAGAAAGGATATCCATCCTAATCTTTCTTTACCCTTCTCAAAAAATTTTGTCTCTTCCCCCTCTTCTCTTCTCTGTCACGTTTCCAATCCCACAAGCAACTGTGCTTTTGTTTGGGCCCCCCGATGCTGTCATACGCCATCTATAGCAGCAGGCCCAACTTTTCGTTTAGGGTTGCTACCAGTGGGGTGTTATCTCAAACTTATGGGCTCCTATTCACTTATTATCTCTCTTGGCCGGCCCTTAGAAAAACAGCCCATCTTCTCTACTCTCTTTTTCTCCATTCCAAGCCCAAAACTATGGGCTTATGGCCATCTTCACTTAAACGCAAGCCCAAAGCGCTCACGGTGGCTAGCCCCCCTGATCTGCCGGCTAACAATGGGCTGGTAAGGTTTGGGCCCAAACGCAGGAAGCTTGGCGTCTCAACACCCCCTCCAATCCCCGAAAAAAAACCCTGCTTCTTTCATTCGTATCTGGGTTGTTTCCCAACGGCTGCGATGGCTCGCTTACCCCACGCTGGTAGAGGGCCAAGTAATCGGTATGGGTTTGATGATGAATTCCGTGCTCTTCTTGCAAAAGAGGACTTGGACTCCCCAACGTCTTCTCCCCCTCGTATCGCGCATGTCTGTAATGTTAAAAGACCCCGTGATTGCCAGCAGGAAGGCTCGGATTCCCCAACCCCACCACTAAAAAAGTTAAGGGGTCCCACATTTTTATCTGCTCCTGATGAAAGCTGTGTTACCAAAGGTACTCTCTCTCAACCCTTAAAGGTTTCCGTGGTTGTCCTCGAACAACCACGGCAGTCGCCATGATCGTTGGTAGCTGGAACTGCAGAGGTTTAGGTCACCCTCTGGCAGTTCACTCAGCTCACAAATTGACCATTGATCATCGACTGTCAATTCTTTTTCTTTGCGAAACTAAATGTTCGGTTGTTGAAAGTAGTGTCCTTTTTAAATCTTGGGGTTTTAATTCTACCTGTGGGGTTAACTCTATTGGGCTAGCGGGTGGTCTCTGCTTAGGATGGAAAAGTCACATCAGCGTTTCTCCGCTAATTGCTACTAAAAATCTCATTCTTTGTTCCATCTCTTGTGATAGTGGACCCTTTTTCTTAGCTTGTATTTATGGCTCCCCGTACCTGGATCAAAGAAAGGAAACATGGAACTTTATCGAGTCTCATCTAGCATAGGTGGACGGCCCTTTACTATGTATAGGGGACTTTAATCAAATTCTGCATCCCTCCGAAAAATGGAGCAGGAAGAAGCGTTGGATTCCAGGGATTAAGGACTTCCGTTCTTTCCTTGGTAACCTAAATCTCTCTGAAATTCGCTTCAGAGGTCCCCACCTAACATGGACCAATAACAGGCCTCCCCCACACACCACCTTTGAAAGACTGGATAGAGGGTTCCATAATTCGGATTGGTGCCAATCTTTCCAAGGATCATATCTTCAAAACCTGCCTATCATGGGCTCTGATCATGGCCCCTGCATCTTCCACATTAACAGCCGTACCCGTCCTAAAAGTAGGCGCTTTCACTTTGAAGCCTTCTGGTTGCGCTATCCAGACTGCAAGAGCATTGTCCAAAATACCTGGCAGGAGCGCTTCCATGGATCTACGGCCTTCCAATTTGCAGCTAGATGCAAAGCCCTTAGGTCTAACCTCATTGATTGGAGGAAAAAAGGAATTGGATCCCTTAATAAAAGGATTATTTCAGCTCAAAATAAACTTGAGGCAGTCCATTCCTCCTTAAACTCTCCTGAGGCTATTCAGGATGAGAAAAACTTAAGGCTTGAACTTAATGAGCTTCTTTTACAAGAAGAGATGCTCTGGGCCCAACGTGCCAAAATCAGATGGCTTAAGGAAGGGGACCGAAACACTTGTTTCTTTCACAAAACATGCAAGAAAAGGGTTGCAAGAAATAGAATCGAGGGTCTCCAAGATCATTCTGGTAACTGGATTTCTGACCCCGCCCAGCTTTCGGACCTGGTCACTTGTCACCTCGAGGACATTTATCTCAATGCCTCAAAGATCAGCAGGGAGGATATTGATAACTGGGAGGGTTGGAGCCTTGACTTCCCAACTCTTGATATCAATTGTTACGATATCCTTAATAAACCCTTCTCTTCAGAGGAAATCAAAAAAGCCGCTTTGTCCATTGGTCCCTACAAATCCCTTGGCCCAGACGGTCTCCCGGGTATCTTTTTCCATACGTTTTGGGATTGCGTAGGACCATCTATCGAGGAAGTTTTCCGCTCCTTTCTTAGTAATGGCTTCCTTCTTAAGGAATTCAACTACTCCTTCCTTGCCCTTATCCCCAAAATTCCTAATCCTGTGAATCCCAGTGATCTTCGCCCAATTAGCCTTTGCTCTTCAATGTACAAAATCATAGCAAAGGTCCTCGCAAATAGGCTGAAACTCATTCTTCCCAATATCATTTCGGAGCAACAGAATGCTTTCGTTCCAGGTCGTCTGATTTCGGACAGCACGCTGTTAGCCAATGAATTTTTCGCTAAAATTAGAAATACCAATAGCGGCAACTCTCATCTGGGCGCTCTCAAAATTGATATGAGTAAAGCCTTCGATAAAGTTAATTGGTATTTCCTTGAAAAGGTTCTGAGAAGGATGGGCTTTCCTGACAACTGGGTCCACATCTTACTACAATGTGTCTCAACAGTTTCCTTCTCTGCCCTTGTTAATGGACAACCTGGGAAAAGAATCTTCCCAAAAGCTGGTTTGAGGCAAGGAGACCCGCTCTCTCCCTACCTCTTCATTATCTACCTGGAAGCCCTATCCATCAACCTTTCCAACCTTAACGAGATGGGCAAGTGCTCGGGCATTAGTCTCAGCAGGGGTGGCCTAAGGCTTTCACATTTATTCTTTGCGGACGATTGCCTTATCTTCCTCCAACCATCCCTTTCTAGCTGTGCCTCTCTCAGTGGAGCTCTTGACTCCTTCTGTAAGGTGTCAGGACAGGACATCAATAGAAATAAATCTTCCCTCTTTCTTAGTCCAAATATACCTCAGGAACTTGGGGCAATTTTTGGAAGTTTCCTAGGTATTAAAATCGAAAAGACAAACTCTACGTATCTAGGTCTTCCAATTGTCACGGGGGGAAAGAGAAAGGACATCTTTAGTTTTACTAGGGAAGCTATCTACTCAAAACTCGAGGGTTGGAAAGGGAAATACCTGAATGATGCAGGGAGACTTATTCTCTCTCAATCTGTCCTCTCTGCCCTTCCAACCTATGTCTGCTCTTCGTTCAAGCTTCCTATCACTCTGAACGAGGAGATCTCAAACCTCATTGAAAAATTCTGGTGGAATTCGGAAAAGAAAGCCCCTCTCAGGCTTATTGCGAGGGAAACTCTGAACCTCCCTAAATCTAAAGGAGGCCTTGGCATCAGAAACATTAACTGGTTGAATCAGGCTCTCTTGGCCAATAAGGCTTGGAGAATCATGAATTATCCTAACCTGCTTGTTTCCAAAATCCTTCTCCAAAGATATTGCAGGAAAATTCCATTCATGGAAGTCAGCAGCCCAAGTAATGCCTCTTGGGCTTGGAAAAGTGTTCTTTATGGACGCGACCTCATCAAAAAGGGATTCCAGTGGCGAATTGGATGTGGAAATCGCGTCAATATCATGCAAGACAGATGGATTCCAGGATTGAAAGAACCGCTCTCCTCTTTGCTCGGCCAAATCCCTGTCAGCCCGGATGCCTTGGTCAAGGAGTGGATTAACCGTAGTAATGGTAAACAACGATGGAAGGTCACGACTATCAGGTCTATGATCCCGGATTTCATTGCAGTCAGAATCCTGTCGATCCAACTCCCCGACAACCCGGAGCAAGACATGATTTTCTGGCCATTCACAAGAAACGGAAATTTCTCTACGAAGTCTGGTTATCATTTCCTCAACGGTGAAAGAGATAAACATTTCTACCCTGCGGGTCACTTCTACCCTGACCATTGGCCTCACATGTCTCTTGACAACTGGGGAAAAATCTGGGGTCTCAAAATCCCGGAAAAATGGAAAACATTCCTTTGGAAGTGCGCTCACAAGAAGCTCCCTACTATGTCCCTCCTCTGCCAACGTTTGGGTCTGCAATCAAACACATGTTGTATCTGTAATCTCCAGGAAGAGTCCCTGAAGCACCTCTTCTTTGAATGCTCAGAAGTCAGAGGGATTTGGGACTCTTCAAACCCCCTTCCCCAGGGGGATTCCCAGTTTGAGAACTTAATCTGGAGCTTTGTTCTCTCAAATAATCTCAAGGCTATCCATACTCTTTGGAGCATTTGGAGAGCAAGATGTGCGCTCATCTTCAAAAACAAACCCTTCTCAACTGCAGCCATAAAAATAGCCATGGAACATGAAGAAAACTTACTCATTAACGCAAATCTCCCCTCGCCAGCGCCCCCCATCATCTCCCCCCCTGCAACTTTCCCTGACAATGTAGTAGTTGTCATTGACACTCTCAATGGCAGCTCAAACAACCATCGGTGTAACATTTATGTGGACGGTGCCTGGAAACCAAATTCCTTCTATTCAGGAATTGGCATTCATTTAAATGGTGCAGACGGATCTCCATGGGTTATAGGGAAAAAATGCGTCGCGTCTAGTGCGCAGCAAGCGGAACTCTTGGCCATTGAACATGCAGTGGACTTCGCTATACACCATCACATCTTACATATCAACATTAACACTGATTGTTCTTCCATTCTCTCTTTCTTCCAGGGATCCACCTCCCCGCCCATTCAGGATGAACCAGTGGTTGGACGAATCAGGGGAGCGATGGCACAGCTTTTGTTTTGCAGTATCACCAAGGTTAGGAGGCAACTGGTCTCGTTTGCCCATAAGGCGGCGAAGTGTTCTATGTATGATAATCATCCATTGTAGTTTCTAGCCAGTCTGTTTGGTAGTTTGTAGTAGGTCTTCTCTTGTAGTTTGTAGTAGGTTCGTTCTTGCTGCTTTTGTCTTTCTCTCGTCTCGCTTTTCTTTGGACTATCGTTGTAGTTGGTCTTGTTGGATATTTGCCTTCTATGGTATGGTGATCTTATTATCAAAAAAAAAAAAAATAACTTGCTCATCTCCTTATTGTAAGTCTTTCTTTCTGCATCACATTTACCCTCATGATCCTAATTGTTAGCCTAGTTTTTCTACTCTAGCTTTGGAATTTGCTCCTCAAATCTCAATTGCTTCAAATTGTCTTCCGCGTTGTTATAACATGGGAATCGAGCAAGATCGATGTCAACAATGAACAAGAACACACAAAATTAACGTGGTTCACCACTTTGTATACTAGCTTCATCCCAAAGAATTCAATTTATTGATGAGAGAATCCCCAATTATAAGCAACACCAAAGCTAGCAACGCCCTAGACACTATATATAGCTCTAAGATACTAACTTGTGCTCAAAGCAAACTAAAACAATTCCTAAGCAGACTTAGAAGTGACCCGAAGCAGCCTCAGTCCGAACTGGTCGTACGATCAAGCTTCCTGGTCGTACGACCACATCACCAGGTGGCATGACCACATGAGTTAGTTTTACGGCTAGCAGAAACCGAATGCTGCTGCTTTTTTTCTTCCTTCCTCGTCCTCCTCCTTACTTTGTTGCTTTGCCAATATTGCTAGCTAGGGTTTGAATTAGCCGAACAAATCTCCACCTTAATTCAAGTACCTAGCAACCAAAATCGATGCTTCTTTCTTCATGTTGGGTTTTGACGTAGGTAACGAAGAGGAATAATAAAAAATTTCCTACTCAAAGCCCACCAAGGATCACAGGAAGAGTAATCATAGCATGATAAGAGCATAGAAGATGTGTACCTTAGTTTGGGAGATCACACGAAGAATAGTGTCTTCGTCTCTATGAATATCCACACGAAGATATTGTATTATCCCTTTGTCTCCATATCCGGATTGGACACGAGACATAATAGTCACACTCGTATATCCAATCCATAGTTTCTCAATTCTGGAAATATGCTTATGCAAGCAGATAACATCAATATCTCCATATTAATTTCTGAGTCTGGCCAGACATTCAATAAGCACCATCCCTCGAGTGGCCATGGATATTTACTCCATTATATGGGAGGGACAATTCCTCTCTACGTCACTACGATCTCTAATCTTGCTTCCTATCATGCCTAATAGCTATCTTTATAGTTGCACGGTTAAGGCGCAACGTTGGATAACATCAAAGTATGATATTCCACAACTAGAGTATCTAGTGACTTCAAGTCTAAGTATTAATATTTTATTAGCACTACGAGAAGCGATTATGACTTTGACATAATCTAATGTATCCTTCTCGTCGTGGATCAATCTGTTAGGATTCCAATACGTGAGAAACAAGAGAAAACAAGAACAAACAAAAGCAAGATCAAGAACACAAAAATTTACGTGGTTCACTAGCTTTGAGGCTAGCTACATCCACGACCAAACCAACCAATTTATTGATGAGAAGCTAATACCAATTACAAGCACAAACTAAAGTCTTGACCCTAGCAGCTACTTATATACTAGTACAAAACTTGGAGTCGAAGTACCGTCCAAAATAATCCGAGAAAACTAGGAAATAATTAGTCCAAATTATTTCCTACCAAAAAAAGAACTACCAAGCGGAACTAAGAAAAAACCACCGGACCCAAGAAACAAGTAATTTACTTGATGCCAAGTAAAGCAATGTTTCCAAATCATTAAGGCATCCTTTGACCAATAGTAAGCCGCCCCACAAACAATTGAACAAACTGCCATAATTAAACTACCCTTGGTACACACACATGCGTGCATGGACAAGGTTGTACCTTGTTTGTCCAATACCTTTTTTTTGTTATTTTTTTTGTTTGTTGGAATCAACTAAAACTCAACAAACCTCCCCCTGATTCAAACCCCATAGCTACCGAACCAATTCTTCTCATCAACAAACTCAACCCAAGTGTATTCCCAATTTGCGGAATTGAACACACTCCCAATGCGTCCCAACAAACGCCTCTTCAATGCACCATGACTATGCATACCCCCAACGTCGCACCAATGACACTTTGCGACAAAGTGCCTATCAAACGATGTCATGCCAACTTGCGCCGCCAACCGCACCAATGCGCTAAACCAATAACCGAAGCGCGCCAATCCAAGATCCAATCGCGCCACCAACCGATGCATGAAAAATAACAAGCCACCAATCCACGTGCCCAATAACACGTGACCATGCTCCATGCCTGGAGCCCGAACCGCCCCCGAGGGGCCTAGAGATTTTCATCAACCTCGAGCATCCTTCCTCCTCCCCCTGAAGCGAAATCTACAGGTAATTGATTCTTGGGACACTCCCTCTTCGAATGATGTTTTCTCCCTTATTTTGATAGTTTATTCGAGTCGCCTCCACCTAGAATTGAATCTTCCTAGTTGCCAAATCCAGAAATAGATCCAAATCACTCGCCGGGTTGAGCACGCCATATCGATGGACGCATGCTGGAACCGAAAGCGTGCCGGATGTGCTAAAACTAGATCCACAATTCTGATGCTCCACAACAAGAGCCCGATTGCTCCGCCAATAAGGAACTCGGTAGCCTCCCAACAAAGGCTTGGTGTGCTTGCACCCCCTGTTTCAGAGGTCATTCAGCGGAAACCCAATCTTCCCATCAAACCCGAAAGATCTTGATCACGAACTCGCAATTGCTTCTCTTGAGACTCAACAAACCTGCCTCTGATACCACTTGTTAGGATTCCAATACGTGAGAAACAAGAGAAAACAAGAAACAAACAGAAGCAAGATCAAGAACACAAAATTTACGTGGTTCACTAGTTTTGAGACTAGCTACATCCACGGCCAAACCAACCAATTTATTGATGAGAAGCTAATACCAATTACAAGCACACACTAAAGTCTTGACCCTAGCATCTACTTAATACTAGTACAAAACTTGGAGCCGAAGTAGCGTCCAAAATAATCCGAGAACACTAGGAAATAATTAGTCCAAATTATTTCCTACCAAAAAAAGAACTACCAAGTAGAACAAAGAAAAAACCCCCGGACCCAAGAAACAAGTAATTTACTTGATGCCAAGTAAAGCAATGTTTCCAAATCATTAAGGCATCCTTTGACCAATAGTAAGCCGCCCCACAAACAATTGAACAAACTGCCACAATTAAACTACCCTTGGTACACACACATGCGTGCATGCACAAGGTTGTACCTTGTTTGTCCAATACCTTTTTTTGTTCTTTTTGTTTGTTTGTTTGAATCAACTAAAACTCAACACAATCCAGTATGCCATTGCTCCTAATGCATACCCATGTGTTAGACTTGATATCTCCATATCAATCTACATACATACTAGTCTATATTTGATCGTCCTATTAACCAATATAATGGACTAGGGATATTTAAGATAAACAACACATTGTATCTAAGGACTTCATTATATTAAATATCACAATAAATAATAAATGAATATTCTAGCCAAAACATCGTTCATACTAAATATAGACTGCCTGTAGGGCACCTATTCCAATAGTCTCCCACTTGCACTAGAGCCAATCTGGTGCATCTCGTATTCTTATAGATCTAGCGTGCCCTTCATGCTTTCGCTGCGCAAGTGGCTTTGTAAGCGGATCAGAGATATTGTCATCCGTTGGAATCTTGCACATCTTCACATCTCCTCTATCGATCATATCACGAATAAGATGGAATCTCCTAAGTACATGCTTCAATCTCTGGTGTGATCTTGGTTCCTTGGCTTGTGCGATCGCTCCAGAGTTGTCACAATACAACTCCAATGGATCCACGATGCTAGGGACCACACGAGCTCAGTGATAAACTTCTTTATCCAAACTGCCTCTTTTGCTGCTTCCGCAACAGCAATGTACTCAGCTTCAGTTGTAAAATCAGCAACTGTCCCTTGCTTGGAACTCTTCCAGCTATGAGCTCCTCCATTCAGGCAAAACACGTATCCCGACTGCGATCTGTAGTCATCTTTGTCGGTTTGGAAGCTTGCATCAGTGTAACCAATTTCGCTTAGCTCTTCCTTACCTCCAAATATCAAGAACGCATCCTTAGTTCTTCTCAAGTACTTTAGGGTGTTCTTGACAGCAATCCAGTGACTCTCACCCGGATTGGACTAATATCTGCTTACCATACTCAACGCGTATGATAAGTCTGGTCTAGTACGAAATATGGCGTACATGATGGATTCTATGGCAGAAGCATAGGGTATACTACTCATGCGGTCCTTCTCAATCTCATTGGAAGGACAGTCAATCTTAGAGAGAGTGACTCCAAGCGACATGGGCAAGAATTCCTTCTTGGAATCTTGCATGTTCAACCTATTCAACACCTTGTCTATATATGTACTTTGGCTTAGGCCGAGCAGCTTTCTATATCTATCCCTATAGATCTTGATACCAAGTATGTAAGCTGCATCTCCTAAATCCTTTATTGCGAAACATTTTCCTAGCCAATCTTTAACAGATTGCAAAGTAAAAATGTTATTTCCAATGAGTAGTATGTCATCCACATACAAGACCAGAAACACTACAGAGCTCCCACTAACCTTCTTGTAAACACAGGGCTCATCTTCGTTCTTGATGAAGCCAAACTCTTTGACCGCGTCATCAAAACGTCGATTCCAACTGCTAGAAGTTTGCTTTAATCCATAAATGGATCTTTGTAGCTTACAGACTTTATTGGCATTCTCTGGATCCTTAAAACCCTCAGGTTGTGTTGTTGGGTTTTGAAGTAGGTAACGCAGCGGAATAACAAAATTTAATTCTACTTCAATGCCCACCACGGATCGTCAAGAAGATGCATCATAACATGATAAGGGATATAGTATTGTGTACCTTTGAATTTGTGAGATCACACGAAGAATGATGTCCTCGTCTTTACGGTTGATCCACGTCTAGAGGTGAGATCTAGATTCTTCCTTCAAACAAGTGCTAGCTTGAACCCGGAGGAAGATGGAAGAAGATCAAAGCAACAAAGGCACAAAGGGAGGGGCGGCCTCCTCATGAGCCGACGGGAAGGGGGCGGACGGGGCTAGGGTTCGGCCCTAGTCTTGTCTTGCTCTCTCTTGCTTTCTCTCCCTCTCTTTGTTATGTCTAGTAACAATTAGGTGGGAATGAAGCTTAGGCCTCTTTATATACTCCAACAACTCCTTGTTGTTTCCATAAAAGAGTTTCCTTATTCTAGATGAACTAGATCTATTCCCTTCCTTGCAAATTAGTCCTACTAAGTTTGCAAGGTGTTGCACAATGATCATTCTATTAATTAATCAATATTAATTCATCCCAAATTTAGCTCTACTCTATTTGACGTGTGACCCCATAGGTTTCTATAGTTGGTAGTAACTCTTACTAACATGGAGCGGTGTCTAGCAACACATCCATGCCACCCAACCAATACAAATAGTCGGTGATCCGACAAACCTCTTGTGCCCAATATGTCAAATTGCATTATTCCTTTGCCTCCATATCCGGATTGGACACGAGACATACATTGTCACACTCGTATATCCAATCCATAGTTCCTCGATCCTGGGAATATACTTATGATTGCAGATAACATCAATATCTCTATATTGATTTATTTGAGTCTGGCCAGACATTCAATAAGCCTCATCCCTCGAATGGCCGTGGATATTTACCCCCATTATGTGGGAGGGAAAAATCCTATCTACATCACTACGATCTCTAAGCTTGTTTCCAATTACGCCCGATAGCCATCTTTATGATTACCCAGTTACGGTGTAACTTTTGATAACATCAAAGCACAATATTCCACAACTAGAGTATCTAGTGACTTCAAGTCTAAGGATTGCAATTATATTAGCACTACGAAAAGAGATTGTGACTTGACATAATCTAATGTATCCTTTTTGTTGTAGGTCAATCTAGTATGCCATTACTCCTAATGCATACCCATGTGTTAGAACTTGATATCTCCATATCAATGTACCCACATACTAGTCTATATTTGATCGTCCTATTAATATAGTGGACTAGGGATATTTAAGATAAACAACACATTTTATCTAAGGACTTCATTATATTAAATATCACAATATATAATAAATGAATATTCTAGCCAAAACAATGTTCTTACTAAATCTACGATTGCCTCTAGGGCATCTATTCCAACAGTTTCCTACTTGCACTAGAGCCAATCTGGTGCATCTCGTATGCCTATAGATATGGCGTGCCCTTCACTCTTTCGCTGCGCAAGAGGTTTCGTGAGCGGATCTGAAACATTGTCATCCGTTGGAATGTTGCACCATTTCACATCTCCTCGATCGATCATATCACGAATAAGATGGAATCTCCTAAGTACATGCTTTGACGTCTGGTGTGATCTTGGTTCCTTGGCTTGTGCGATTGCCCCGGAGTTGTCACAGTACAACTCTATGGGATCCACGATGCTAGGGACCGCACCGAAATCAGTGATAAACTTCTTCATCCAAACTGCCTCTTTTGCTGCTTCCGCAGAAGCAATGTACTCAGCTTCCGTTGTAGAATCATCAATTGTCCCTTGCTTGGAACTCTTCCAGCTTACAGCTCTTCCATTCACACAAAACACGTATCCAGACTGCGACCTGTAGTCATCTTTGTCGGTTTGGAATCTTGCATCAGTGTAACCCTTTACACTTAGCTCTTCCTTACCTCCAAATATCAAGAACACATCCTTAGTTCTTCTCAAGTACTTCAGGATGTTCTTGACAGCAATCCAGTGACTCTCACCCGGATTGGACTTGTATCTGCTCACCATACTCAACGCGTATGATACGTCTGGTCTAGTACATAGCATGGCGTACATGATGGATCCTATCGCTGAAGCATAGGGTATCCTACTCATGCGGTCCTTCTCAATCTCATTGGAGGGACAATCATTCTTAGAAAGAGTGACTCCATGCGACATGGGCAAGAATCCCTTCTTGGAATCTTGCATGTTGAACCTCTTCAACACCTTATCTATGTATGTACTTTGACTTAGGCCGAGAAACCTTCTAGATCTATCCCTATAGATCTTTATACCAAGTATATAGGCCGTGTCTCCTAAGTCCTTCATTGCAAAGCACTTTCCTAGCCAATCTTTAACAGATCGCAAAGTAGGAATTTCATTGCCAATGATTAGTATGTCATCCACATATAAGACCAGAAATACTATAGAGCTCCAACTAACCTTCTTGTAAACACAAGGCTCATCTTCGTTCTTGATGAAGCCAAATTCTTTGACTGCGTCATCAAAACGTCGATTCCAATTCCTAGAAGCTTGCTTTAATCCATAAATGGACCTTTGCAGCTTATAGACTTTATTGGCATTCTCTAGATCCTCAAAACCTTCCGGTTGTGTCATGTACACATCCTCGAGGAGGTTCCCATAAAGGAAAGCTGTTTTGACATCCATTTTCCAAATCTCAGAGTCGTAGTATGCTGCAATAGCAAGTAGGATTCGAATGGATTTAGTCATGGCGACTGGTGAAAAAGTCTCATCATAGTCAATACCATGAATCTGTCTATACCCTTTGGCTACCAATCGCCCCTTATAGGCAACTACCTTACCATCCATGTCGGTCTTCTTCTTGAAGACCCACTTGCACACTATGGGCCGAGCCCCTTCGGGTGGTTCCATCAAAGTCCATACTTTGTTGGTGTACATGGAATCCATTTCGGATCTCATGGCTTCTAGCCAATTCTTAGAGTCTGGGCGTTTCATGGCTTCTCCGTAGTTTGCAGGCTCATCATCCATGAGTGGTACGTCATCGGGCTCAGTCACGAGAAGTCCATACCTCTCTGGCTCATGACGTACTCTTCCTGATCTATGAAGTTCCTGTGTTACCTGAACAGGTTCTTCAACAACTACTTGCGATTCCTGCTCATGTTCCATCAATGGTTCAGTGATTTGTGGTTCTTGAATTTCTTCAAGTTCTACAGCCCTCCCACTTGCTTCTTTAGAGACAAACTTTCTTTCTAGAAACACGCCGGTCCGAGAAACAAACACTTTGTTCTCTATGGGATTGTAGAAATAATATCCTTTAGTTTCCTTAGGATATCCCAAAAATTTACACTTATCCGCTTTGGGCCCGAGCTTGTCTGTTTGTAAACGTTTTACATAGACTTCGCAGCCCCAAATCCTCATAAACGACACTATGGGACGCTTCCCAGTCCATATCTCATATGGTGTCTTCATGACTGACTTGGATGGAACGTGGTTAATGGTAAAAGCTGCCGTCATCAGAGCATGTCCCCAACAGGATGTCGGAAGATCTGTTTGAGACATCATAGATCGCACCATATCTAATAGAGTGCGATTCCTCCTCTCGGACACGCCTTTCCATTGTGGCGTTCCGGGTGGAGTGAGATGGGATACTATCCCACACTCTCTAAGATGATTATCAAACTCTTGGCTTAAGTATTCTCCTCCACGATCCGATCGTAGAGCCTTGATACTTTTCCCAAGTTGCTTCTCTACTTCATTCTTGAATTCTTTGAACAATTCAAAGGATTCAGATTTAGCCTTCATAAGGTATACAAATTCATATCTACTGAAATCATCAGTGAATGTGATGAAGTAGATATAACCACCTCTGGCAGGCGTGGGGAATGGTCCACATACATCGGTATGTATGAGTGCCAATAACTCACTAGTCCTTTCACCTTTCTTATTGAAAGGGGACTTTGTCATTTTTCCTAATAAACAAGATTCACATGTCTCATATGATCCAAATCAAATGAGTCTAGTAGTCCATCCTTATGGAGCCTAGATATGCGTTTCTCGTTTATATGGCCTAAACGACAGTGCCATAGATATGTAGGATTTAAATCATTAGTTTTAATCCTTTTAGTATTTATGTTATAGATTGGACTATTCAGATCAATGATATACAATCCATTAGACAAATGCGCACTACAATAGTGCATACTATCAAAATAAATGGAGCAACACTTGTCCTTTATTGAAATAGAAAAACCCTTCTCGTCCAAACAAGAAACAGAAATAATGTTTCTGCTCATAGCAGGCACATAAAAGCAATTGTCTATTTCTAAAATAAGTCCAGTAGGGAAAGATAGCTCATAAACGCCTACAGCTAATGCAGCAACTTTTGCTCCCATCCCCGACGCGCAGATCTATCTCCCCTTTACTCAACCTTCTACTTCTTTTCAAATCCTGCACATTATGAAAAATGTGAGAACCACATCAAGTATCCAATACCCAAGATGAAGAAATAGATAGATTGACGTCTATAACATAAATACCTGGTGGTGGTGGAATCACTATTCCAAGCTTCTTATCCTCCAGATATTTAGGACAGTTCCTCCTCCAGTGACCCGGCTTGCTGCAGTAGTGACACTCACCCTTAGCCACGCCTCCACTAGGCTTCAGGGCTTCTTTGGATTTCGCAACTTTCTTGCGATTTCATTTAGAAGTAGATGCAACTGACTTGCTCTTCTTCTTATGCACCATCATTATGGCTTTGCCCTTGCCTTTATTGACGCTCTGTTCCGCTGTCTTTAGCATGTTCAATAAGTCAGGTAGAGTCTTACTGATCTCGTTCATATTATAGTTCATGATGAACTGATTATAACTGTCAGGCAACGATTGCAAGACAAGATCAGTAGCTAAATCTTGGCCTAATGGGAATACCAGTCTCTCAAGGTTCTGAATGTACCCGATCATTCGGAGTACATGAGGCCCTACTGGATTCCCCTCTGCAAGACTGCTCTTGAATAATGCTTTAGACACCTCATAGCGCTCATGCCTAGCCTGTTCCTGAAACAATTGTTTCAAGTGTATGATCATTTCATAGGCTTCCATATTCTCATGCTGCTTCTGAAGCTCATGAGTCATGGTACAAAGCATGAGGCAAGTCACGTCATTAGAATCATCAATATGTTTCTGACGTGCCCTCACTTCTGCTAGAAGAGACTCGTCTTGTGGTGGTGCTGGAATTTGAGTGTCCAAGACGTACAACTTCTTTTCTTGCTTAAGGACAATCCTTAAGTTTCTGTACCAGTCAAGGAAATTTGTTCCAGACAGTTTATCCTTCTCAATGACAGATCGTAGGGATGAAGTCGATGCGTTGTTGTTTGCCATTTGGAATTCTACAAAACGAGAAATGTGCAATTTTAGTATTTTGAACAATTTAACTATATTCAACAATGGCTAGATCATCAAATATAGCTCCCACTATTTTTCTCGGATTAATAGCCCTCACCATTAATGCGGAAAATATCATTATATTTTCTAGTAGGTCCAAGATCCCTTTTTCACTTCTTCTTGAGCTTGCTTTGGCAAGTCACCCAGGAATAGGTTATTTAGGTAGGAACAATTCCAATTGCATCATATGCAACTCTTGGTCCAATTAGGTGAATAACTCTTTTATTCTTTATCCCATGGATAACCCCTAATTGTCATGCCTCAAGGTTCATTAATCCAATTGATTCTTGCCTAATTGCGTCCAACCTCTTGCTTCAACATACACACATTACTAGCTTGTGTCGTCCGCAACACACCATGGTAAATTAAAATCGCCTTGCTTTGGCAGGCCCGAATTTTAATAAACCATGATCATGAAGGGTGTTTTGGCAAGAGAAGACAAAACGCAATATTTAATTGAGGGATTTCTTTTCTTTAATTTGTTTGATTGATCTTATCAACATGGTCTACTTATTTGGATTGGGCAATCCACAATAAAAGACCAACCTTGTTTATTATTATCTTGTTATTGTTTTCGCTATCGCCATACACACAAAATTAAATAACAAGGCATAAATAATAAACATCCACAAACATGAAAGAAACGTGGCATGGATATGGCCTCTAGACTAATGATATTATCAAGCCAATGATAATATCTAATTTCCCTAAAGTGCCGAGCTCATCTCCATGTGCTCCACCATAGCTGCGCGCCTAGGGATGTCTTCTTTGTCTCTTGGCTCCTTTGGTTCTCCGGTCGCCTTCTCCATGCTCTTGGCTATCATCTAAGTATATCTAATTCTAGCCTAACATCTAGAATAAATAAATAACAAAAGCCTCACATGTCGAGGAGAAAAAGACGACTCGCAGGCCGTAAAACCTAATTAATTATTACATTAATTTGATCAGCCCGCAGGCCGTAAACCAAACCACAAAGCAATAAAACATCCACAATCCTAGGCCATATCCATCCACCATGCAATAAAGCACATAATACAGTTAAAACCAATTTTTAACGCGCTTGTTTAATTTTAATGATATTGGGTAACTAGGGTTTACAACGGTCCAAGGGGTTCAAGCCAACAAGGGGCCCGAACCCCTAGGACCGCCGCCGCCACAAGGCCCGGCCCAAGGCCGGCCGCCCCTATGGCCCGTGGCCTTTGCTTGGCGCCCAAGGAAGGGGGCGGACGGCTAGGGTTTCGGCCCTAGTCTTCCGTCCCTCTTCCTTGTTGCCCAAGCAAGGTTGTTTCCTTATGGATTTAATTCCATAAATTTGTTTTCATAATTGAAAACCCCTTTTCAATCATGTGCCCATGAACCCTAATTTTTCAAGAACCCAATTATACACATCTTGTGTGATTAAAATCACCAATTCTAACATCCAATGTTAAATTGGATCTTGTTCTATTGAATCAATATTCAATTTTGCATCTACTATGCTAATTTATTTCAGTTTTCGTGTAATAAACAATAAAACGGTGTGTAAACTGAAATTGTAACACATACATCATGTTATGCTCTACGACCTGTGGCTCTGATACCACTGTTGGGTTTTAAAGTAGGTAAATCAACGGAATAACAAAATTTAATTCTACTTCAATGCCCACCGCGGATCGTCAGGAAGAGGCATCATAACATGATAAGGGATATAGTATTGTGTACCTTTGAATTTGTGAGATCACACGAAGAATGATGTCCTCGTCTCTACGGTTGATCCACGTTTAGAGGTGAGATCTAGATTCTTCCTTCAAACAAGTGCTGGCTTGAACCCGGAGGAAGAGGGAAGAACATCAAAGAAACAAAGGCACAAAGGGAGGGGCGGCCTCCTCTTGAGCCGACGGGAAGGGGGCGGACGGGGCTAAGGCTCGGCCCTAGTCTCTTCTTGCTCTCTCTTGCTTTCTCTCCCACTCTCTTTGTTATGTCTAGTAACAATTAGGTGGGAAGGAAGCTTAGGCCTCTTTATATACTCCAACAACTCCTTGTTGTTTCCATAAAAGAGTTTTCTTATTCTAGATGAACTAAAACTATTCCCTTCCTTGCAAATTAGTCCTACTAAGTTTGCAAGGTGTTGCACAATGATCCTTCTATTAATTAATCAATATTAATTAATCCCAAATCTAGCTATACTCTATTTGACGTGTGACCAAATAGGTTTCTATATAGTTGGTAGTAACTCTTACTAACATGAAGCGGTGTCTAGCAACACATCCATGCCACCCAACCAATAGAAATAGTCAGTGATCCCGACAAACCTCTTGTGCCCAATATGTCAAATTGCATTATTCCTTTGCCTCCATATCCGGATTGGACATGAGACATACATTGTCACACTCGTATATCCAATCCATAGTTCCTCGATCCTGGGAATATACTTATGCTTGCAGATAACATCAATATATGTATATTGATTTATCTGAGTCTGGCCAGACATTCAATAAGCCTCATCCCTCGAGTGGACGTGGATATTTAACCCCATTATGTGGGAGGGACAAATCCTATCTACATCACTACGATCTCTAAGCTTGTTTCCTATTACGCCCGATAGCCATCTTTATGATTACCCAGTTACGGTGTAATGTTTGATAACATCAAAGCGCAATATTCCACAAACTAGAGTATCGAGTGACTTCAAGTCTAAGGATTGCAATTATATTAGCACTACGAAAAGATATTTTGAATTGACATAATCTAATGTATCCTTTTCGTTGTGGGTCAATCCAGTATGCCATTACTCCTAATGCATACCCATGTGTTAGACTTGATATCTCCATATCAATCTACCCACATTCTAGTCTATATTTGATCGTCCTATTAATCAATATAGTGGACTAGGGATATTTAAGATAAACAACACATTTCATCTAAGGACTTCATTATACTAAATATCACAATATATAATAAATGAATATTCTAGCCAAAATAATATTCATACTAAATCTACGATTGCCTCTAGGGCATCTATTTCTAACATGTGTCATACACACATCCTCGAGGAGGTTCCCATATAGGAACGCTGTTTTGACATCCATTTGCCAAATCTCGTAGTCATAGTAGGCTGCAATGGCAAGTAGGATTCGAATGGATTTAGTCATGGCGACTGGTGAAAAGGTCTCATCATAGTCTATACCATGAATCTGTATATACCCTTTAGCCACCAATCGGCCCTTGTAGGAAACTGCCTTGCCATCCATGTCGGTCTTCTTCTTGAAGACCCACTTGCACCCTATGGGCCGGCCCCTTCAGGTGGTTACACCAAAGTCCATACTTTGTTGGTATACATGGAATCCATTTCGAATCTCATGGTTTCTATCCACTTCTTGGAGTCTGGGCCTTTCATTGCCTCCTCGTAGGTTGCAAGCTCATCATCCACGAGTGGTATGTCATCGGGCTCAGTTACAAGAAGTTCGTACCTCTCTGGCTCATGACGTACCCTTCCTGACCTACGGAGTTGCTGTGTCACCTGAACAGGTTCTTCCACAACGACTTGCGGTTCCTGTTCATGTTCCATCATTGGTTCAGTGGTTTGTGGTTCTTGAATTTCCTAAAGTTCTAGTCCTCCAACTTGCTTCTTTAGAGACCATCTATCTTTCTAGAAACACGCCGGTCCGAGCTACAAACACTTTGTTTTCGTTTGGATTGTAGAAATAATATCCTTTCGTTTCCTTAGGAAATATGATGCAGGAGCAGACGATCTAGATGAAGCTAAACTGTCAGATGCGACTAATTTGGCGCTCCTCTACCATGAGAAGGAAGATAAGCACAAGGGACGGAAGAAATTGCAGCTTTTGGTGTCGCCGCACTGTTTGGGCCATAACTTTGGCTACGGGTATCAGAATGACGCGAGCCACCCCAATTCGGAAAGCTCTCGACGAGACGCACGACGCCCCGTAGCTCCATCGGGGTCCATCTTCATCCCCAAATTCCACTGTTTGACCTATCAAACGGACGTTTTTAGTTATTTTTTATTATTTTTGTTAACATTTCCATTGCTTATTAGGACCTCAGTTTGACACCGTTTTGGGTCAAACTTTCACGTACATGTTTATTTCAATAAGGCCAAACTGTTGGGCCAATTTCGGGATTTTGCCATTTTTGGCATATTTTATGATTTCAGCTATATATGCCCGACTTGTGGGCAGAATTGAGCAGTTTTTTGATCAATAGATATTTTCTTCGAACCCTAGAGTTTCTCTATTGGTTTATGCCTTTCCGGTCGTCGTTCTGCTGCGTTTGATCCCTCGCCTTGATTCAATTCGGCGTCAGGTTGGTATCAGAGCAAGTTCAACTTGGGAGGAAGATCATCATCGACGATGCCTCGTGGACGTACTCGTGGCCGTGGGCAGCAGGTTGCTGAAGATGCCCCCCAGAGAGAACGTAACCTCGAAGACGTGATGAGGATAGAAGATCTGCAGCGACAGAACCAGGTTCAGCAGCAGCGGATCGAAGAGCTGACACGGCGCCTGGCGGCGCAAGATCTGGATGATCAGGAAGACTCAGACGACGACTCAGAGACGTCACTGGAAAACCCGTACCATCGCGAACCACGAGTTCGAGGGTACCGTGGTCGTGACGATCATCGCAGCGGTCTAAGCTTCAAGGTCGAGATCCCTAGTTATTCCGGTACCCTTCAGGCCGATGGATTCATCGATTGGCTGAACGAGGTGGATCGGATCTTTGAGTACAAGGAAGTTTCTGAACGTGAGAAGGTGAAGTTGGTCGCAATCAAGCTCAAGGGCAGAGCTTCAGCATGGTGGGAGCAGTTGCGACGTTCTCGTGAGAAGCAGGGAAAACCGAAGATTGCTGAATGGGAAAAGATGAAGAAGAAGATGAGGGCTCACTTTCTTCCCTTCGGCTACACCCAAACCCTATATCAGCGTCTCCACACGCTGAGGCAGGGTGTTAAATCGGTGGAAGATTACACTGAGGAGTTCTACCAGTTGATCGCCCGCAACGACCTATCCGAAACAGAAGAGCAGCTAGTAGCACGGTACTTGTCAGGTTTGCGACAATCACTGCAGGATGTTCTATGCCTGCAGACTTTCTGGACGGTTTCAGAAGTTTACCAGAGGGCTCTTACTGTGGAGAAGCAACAGAGCAGAAAACCTGCATCGAGGGCCGATCAGACCAATCGATCGACTCGATCTCAGGAGTCCCGACCAGCCACCCAGGCAGCACCTGGTGCATCGAGTAGCGGCCTCAAGTGCTACAAGTGTGGCGAGCCAGGACACAGGGCGACAGAGTGCAAGAAGCCGATTGTGCAAAAGCCGAAGAGTTTATTCATCGAAGAGGGTACTACGGACGAGGTCGAAGAAGCGGAGTACCAGGGAGACCCCGTATATGATGACTACGGAGATGAAGATGTGCTTTACAGGGATGGTCATGAGAATCTGGTCGTCCGTAAAAACTTGCTAACTCCCAAGGGTGACTCGGAGGATGATTGGTTGAGGACCAATATCTTTCACACTACCTGCACAATTGGGAAGAAGGTTTGCAAGATGATCGTAGACGGCGGCAGCTGCGACAACATAGTCTCTGAAGAAGCTGTCAAGAAATTGCAGCTGAAGACGGAGCAGCATCATGCGGCTTACAAGCTGTCATGGTTCATCCGAGGTTCCGAGGTAACAGTTGATAAAAGATGTCTTGTTTCTTTTTCAAATAGTAATAAGTATCATGATAGTCATTGGTGTGACGTGGTAAAGATGGATGCATGTCATGTTTTGTTGGGTCGTCCGTGGCAGTATGATAGACGTGTGTTCCATGATGGGTACAAGAATACCCATTTGTTTGTGATGAAGGGGAAGAAAATCGTACTAGCTCCACGACGGGAGGGTTCCACTCCGGCTCCAACCGCGCCGGCTAACCTGCTTTCTCGATCCCAGTTCTTGGGGGAGATTCAGCGGCAAAAGTTTGTTTATGCGTTGATCCCTTCTAATAATAGTGCCAGTAATGAGGAATCTGAATTACCCCCCTGAGGTGCAGCAGGTTTTGGATGAGTTCTCCTACTTGATGCCAGATGACCTCCCTCCTGGTTTGCCACCAATGAGAGATATCCAGCATCAGATAGACCTAGTTCCAGGTTCTAGTCTGCCAAACAGACCTGCCTATCGTCTCAGTCCCAAAGAAGCAGAAGAGTTACAGAGGCAGGTAGTTGAATTAATTGAGAGGGGTTACATCAGAGAGAGTATGAGTCCTTGCGCAGTGCCCGATCCGCTAGTTCCAAATAAGGATGGTTCTTGGCGAATGTGTGTAGACAGCAGAGCCATTAATCGGATCACTGTGAAGTACAGGTTTCCCATTCCGCGGCTTGATGATATGCTAGATCAACAGTCCGGCTCTCAGGTCTTCTCAAAAATTGACCTCAAGAGTGGATACCATCAGATTCGGATCAAGCAGGGGGACGAGTGGAAGACCGCGTTCAAGACACAGCATGGGTTGTACGAGTGGATGGTGATGCCTTTCGGTCTCTCCAACGCACCTAGCACCTTCATGCGGTTTATGCATCAGGTTTTGAGGCCTTTCATGGGGAAGTTTGTTGTCGTTTATTTCGATGACATTCTTATTTACAGTCCCACATGGGCTGTTCACTTTGATCATTTGCGAGCTGTCTTTGAAGCATTGAAGGCGGAGAGTTTGTTCATTAACAGGAAGAAGTGTTTCTTTTTCACTACTTATGTGCAATTTCTGGGTTTCATTGTGTCTACTGATGGTGTGCATGCAGATCCTTCTAAGATTGAGGAAATTGTGGACTGGCCCAGGCCTAAGACACTGCACGATGTGCGCAGTTTCCATGGGTTGGCTTCTTTCTATCGCAGGTTCATAAGAAATTTCAGCACTTTGGTGGCACCCATCACTGAGTGTCTGAAAGGGCGTGATTTCAAGTGGTAAGATGAAGCAGAGGCCAGTTTCAACCAGGTCAAGAAGATGATGACAGAGGCACCAGTTCTGGCACTACCTGATTTTGACAAGATGTTCGAGGTTAACTGTGATGCCTCAGGTTTGGGCATTGGCGGTGTTCTGAGTCAGTCAGGGCGTTCGATTGCGTTCTGAGAAGCTATCCGGGGCCAGAAAGAATTACTTGACTTATGATTTGGAGTTCTTTGCCATTGTTCAGATGTTGAAGCACTGGCGTCATTACCTAGTGCAGAAGGAGTTCGTTTTGTTTACAGATCATGAGGCTTTGAAGTACATCAATGGGCAACACAAGTTGAGTCGGCGGCATGCCAAGTGGGTGGCCTATTTGCAGGAATTCACTTTTTCATTGAGGCACCAGGCAGGAAGTTTGAACCGGGTAGCAGATGCTTTGAGTAGACGTAATTTGCTTCTCACCTCCATGAGCAACCAGGTTCCTCGATTTGAAGCATTTGCAGATATGTATGAGGCAGACCCTTCCTTTGGGAAGATAATTGCTGAGGTAATTTCTGGTCAACGCCATGATTTTGTTTTGCATAATGGTTATCTGTTTCGGGGACGGCGTTTGTGCGTTCCGGATTGTCCTTTGCGGCAGCAGATTATCAGGGAGCTTCACCAGGAAGGGCACTTTGGCCGAGACAAGACGCTTGTTCTTGTATCTGCTGATTTTTATTGGCCAAAATTGAGTGCTGACATGGCGCACTATGTGGACCGTTGCTATGTGTGTCAGCGATCGAAAGGAGTTCTCACGAATGCAGGTCTTTACACTCCTTTACCTGTCCCTGAGGCGCCATGGTTTGATGTTAGTATGGATTTTGTTCTCGGCTTACCCCGCACCCAGAGAGCGGCAGATTCTGTCCTTGTTGTTGTTGACAGGTTTTCCAAAATGGCACATTTTGTACCATGTAGGAAGACAATGGATGCAGTGCGGATAGCCCACCTCTACTTTAGAAAAATTGTGAAGCTGCATGGAGTACCACGGTCCATCACCTCGGATCGTGACACGAAGTTCATGAGTCAATTCTGGAAGAGCCTCTGGGAGAAGTTGGGCACTCAGTTGAACTTCAGCAGTGCGTATCACCCGCAGACCGACGGGCAGACGGAGGTGGTGAATCGCAGTCTAGGGAATCTTCTCAGGTGTTTGGCAGGTTCCAAGCCCAAGCAGTGGGATTTGGCGCTTGCTCAGGCGGAGTTTGCGTATAACAGGTTAGTGAACAGAACTACGGGAATGAGTCCTTTCCAGATTGTTTATGGTCAGAACCCGACAGGGGTGCTGGATTTGGCTCCAATTCCGCGCGTGGGACACGTTCATCCTAAGGCTGAGGAGATGGCGGATCACTTGAGGGGTATTCATGACCAGGTGAAGAACAATATTGAAGAGAACAACAGCAAATACAAGGCTCGGGTGGACAAGCATCGTCGTCAGGTACTATTTGAAGTTGGTGATTTTGTATGGGCTGTATTGACTCGTGATCGTTTCCCTGTTGGCGAGTACAATAAGCTCAAGGATCGGAAGATTGGGCCTTGTGAGATCGTGCAGAAGATCAATGATAATGCTTACAGGTTGAGGCTTCCCAGTCACCTGAAGACCTCGGACGTGTTCAATGTGAAGCATCTCACTCCTTGCTTTGTGGATTCTGAAGACATTGCTGTGAACTCGAGGGCGAGTTCTTTCCAACCCGGGGAGACTGATGCAGGAGCAGACGATCTAGATGAAGCTAAACTGTCAGATGCGACTAATTTGGCGCTCCTCCACCATGAGAAGGAAGATAAGATAAAGGGACGGAAGAAATTGCAGCTTTTGGTGTCGCCGCACTGTTTGGGCCATAACTTTGGCTACGGGTATCAGAATGACGCGAGCCACCCCAATTCGGAAAGCTCTCGACGAGACGACGCTCCGAGGGGTCCATCTTCATCCCCAAATTCCACTGTTTGACCTATCAAACGGGCGTTTTTAGTTATTTTTTACTATTTTTGGTAACATTTCCATTGCTTATTAGGACCTCAGTTTGACACCGTTTTGGGTCAAACTTTCACGTACATGTTTATTTCAATAAGGCCAAACTGTTGGGCCAATTTCGGGATTTTGCCATTTTTGGCATATTTTATGATTTCAGCTATATATGCCCGGCTTGTGGGCAGAATTGAGCAGTTTTTTGATCAATAGATATTTTCTTCAAACCCTAGAGTTTCTCTATTGGTTTATGCCTTTCTGTTCGTTGTTCTGCTGCGTTTGATCCCTCGCCTTGATTCAATTCGACGTCAGGTTGGTATTAGAGCAAGTTCAACTTGGGAGAAAAAGATCATCATCGACGATGCCTCGTGGACGTACTCGTGGCCGTGGGCAGCAGGTTGCTGAAGATGCCCCCTAGAGAGAACGTAACCTCGAAGACGTGATGAGGATAGAAGATCTGCAGCGACAAAACCAGGTTCAGCAGCAGCGGATCAAAGAGCTGACACGGCGCCTGGCGGCGCAAGATCAGGATGATCAGGAAGACTCAGACGACGACTCAGAGACGTCACTCGAAAACCCGTACCATCGCGAACCACGAGTTCGAGGGTACCGTGGTCGTGACGATCATCGCAGCGGTCTAAGCTTCAAGGTCGAGATCCCTAGTTATTCCGGTACCCTTCAGGCCGATGGATTCATCGATTGGCTGAACGAGGTGGATCGGATCTTTGAGTACAAGGAAGTTTCTAAACGTGAGAAGGTGAAGTTGGTCGCAATCAAGCTCAAGGGCAGAGCTTCAGCATGGTGGGAGCAGTTGCGACGTTCTCGTGAGAAGCAGGGAAAACCGAAGATTGCTGAATGGGAAAAGATGAAGAAGAAGATGCTCACTTTCTTCCCTTCGGCTACACCCAAACCCTATATCAGCGTCTCCACACGCTGAGGCAGGGTGTTAAATCGGTGGAAGATTATACTGAGGAGTTCTACCAGTTGATCGCCCGCAACGACCTATCCGAAACAGAAAAGCAGCTAGTAGCACGGTACTTGTCAGGTTTGCGACAATCACTGCAGGATGTTCTATGCCTGCAGACTTTCTGGACGGTTTCAGAAGTTTACTAGAGGGCTCTTACTGTGGAGAAGCAACAGAGCAGAAAAACTGCATCGAGGGCCGATCAGACCAATCGATCGACTCGATCTCAGGAGTCCCGACCAGCCAACCAGGCAGCACCTGGTGCATCGAGTAGCGGCCTCAAGTGCTACAAGTGTGGCGAGCCAGGACACAGGGCGACAGAGTGCAAGAAGCCGATTGTGCAAAAGCCGAAGAGTTTATTCATCGAAGAGGGTACTACGGACGAGGTCGAAGAAGCGGAGTACCAGGGAGACCCCGTATATGATGACTACGGAGATGAAGATGTGCTTTACGGGGATGGTCATGAGAATCTGGTCGTCCGTAAAAACTTGCTAACTCCCAAGGGTGACTCGGAGGATGATTGGTTGAGGACCAATATCTTTCACACTACCTGCACAATTGGGAAGAAGGTTTGCAAGATGATCATAGACGGCGGCAGCTGCGACAACATAGTCTCAGAAGAAGCTGTCAAGAAATTGCAGCTGAAGACGGAGCAGCATCCTGCGCCTTACAAGCTGTCAAGGTTGATCCGAGGTTCCGAGGTAACAGTTGATAAAAGATGTCTTGTTTCTTTTTCAATTGGTAATAAGTATCATGATAGTCATTGGTGTGACGTGGTAAAGATGGATGCATGTCATGTTTTGTTGGGTCGTCCGTGGCAGTATGATAGACGTGTGTTCCATGATGGGTACAAGAATACCCATTCGTTTGTGATGAAGGGGAAGAAAATCGTACTAGCTCCGCGACGGGAGGGTTCCACTCCGGCTCCAACCGCGCCGGCTAACCTGCTTTCTCGATCCCAGTTCTTGGGGGAGATTCAGCGGGAAAAGTTTGTTTATGCGTTGATCCCTTCTAATAATAGTGCCAGTAATGAGGAATCTGAATTACCCCCTGAGTTGCAGCAGGTTTTGGATGAGTTCTCTTACTTGATGCCAGATGACCTCCCTCCTGGTTTCCCACCAATGAGAGATATCCAGCATCAGATAGACCTAGTTCCAGGTTCTAGTCTGCCAAACAGACCTGCCTATCGTCTCAGTCCCAAAGAAGCAGAAGAGTACAGAGGCAGGTAGTTGAATTAAATGAGAGGGGTTACATCAGAGAGAGTATGAGTCCCTGCGCAGTGCCCGCTCCGCTAGTTCCAAAGAAGGATGGTTCTTGGCGCATGTGTGTAGACAGCAGAGCCATTACTCGGATCACTGTGAAATACAGGTTTCCCATTCCGCGGCTTGATTATATGCTAGATCAACTGTCCGGCTCTCAGGTCTTCTCAAAAATTGACCTCAAGAGTGGATACCATCAGATTCGGATCAAGCAGGGGGACGAGTGGAAGACCGCGTTCAAGACACAGCATGGGTTGTACGAGTGGATGGTGATGCCTTTCGGTCTCTCCAACGCACCTAGCACCTTCATGCGGTTTATGCATCAGGTTTTGAGGCCTTTCATGGGGAAGTTTGTTGTCGTTTATTTCGATGACATTCTTATTTACAGACCCACATGGGCTGTTCACTTTAATCATTTGCGAGCTGTCTTTGAAGCATTGAAGGCGGAGAGTTTGTTCATTAACAGGAAGAAGTGTTTCTTTTTCACTACTTCTGTGCAATTTCTGGGTTTCATTGTGTCTACTGATGGTGTGCATGCAGATCCTTCGAAGATTGAGGCAATTGTGGACTGGCCCAAGCCTAAGACACTGCACGATGTGCGCAGTTTCCATGGGTTGGCTTCTTTCTATCGCAAGTTCATCAGAAATTTCAGCACTTTGGTGGCACCCATCACTGAGTGTCTGAAAGGGCGTGATTTCAAGTGGACAGATGAAGCAGAGTCCAGTTTCAACCAGGTCAAGAAGATGATGACAGAGGCACCAGTTCTGGCACTACCTGATTTTGACAAGATGTTCGAGGTTAACTGTGATGCCTCAGGTTTGGGCATTTGCGGTGTTCTGAGTCAGTCAGGGCGTCCGATTGCGTTCTTCAGTGAGAAGCTATCCGGGGTCAGAAAGAATTACTCGACTTATGATTTCGATTTTTTCGCCATTGTTCAGACGTTGAAGCACTGGCGTCATTACCTAGTGCAGAAGGAGTTCGTTTTGTTTACAGATCATGAGGCGTTGAAGTACATCAATGGGTAGCACAAGTTGAGTCGGCGGCATGTCAAGTGGGTGGCCTATTTGCAGGAATTCACTTTTTCATTGAGGCACTAGGCAGGAAGTTTGAACCGGGTAGCCGATGCTTTGAGTAGACGTAATTTGCTTCTCACCTCCATGAGCAACCAGGTTCCTGGATTTGAAGCATTTGCAGATATGTATGAGGCAGACCCTTCCTTTGGGAAGATAGTTGCTGAGGTAATTTCTGGTCAACGCCATGATTTTGTTTTGCATAATGGTTATCTGTTTCGGGGACGGCGTTTGTGCGTTCCGGATTGTTCTTTGCGGCAGCAGATTATCAGGGAGCTTCACCAGAAAGGGCACTTTGGCCGAGACAAGACGCTTGTTCTTGTATCTGCTGATTTTTATTTGCCAAAATTGAGTGCTGACGTGGCGCACTATGTGGACCGTTGCTATGTGTGTCAGCGATCGAAAGGAGTTCTCACGAATGCAGGTCTTTACACTCCTTTACCTGTCCCTGAGGCGCCATGGTTTGATGTTAGTATGGATTATGTTCTCGGCTTACCCCGCACCCAGAGAGCGGCATATTCTGTCCTTGTTGTTGTTGACAGGTTTTCCAAAATGGCACATTTTGTACCATGTAGGAAGACAATGGATGCAGTGCGGATAGCCCACCTCTACTTTAGAGAAATTGTGAAGCTGCATGGAGTACCACGGTCCATCACCTCGGATCGTGACACGAAGTTCATGAGTCAATTCTGGAAGAGCCTCTGGGAGAAGTTGGGCACTCAGTTGAACTTCAGCAGTGCGTATCACCCGCAGACCGACGGGCAGACGGAGGTGGTGAATCGCAGTCTAGGGAATCTTCTCAGGTGTTTGGCAGGTTCCAAGCCCAAGCAGTGGGATTTGGCGCTTGCTCAGGCGGAGTTTGCGTATAACAGGTCAGTGAACAGAACTACGGGAATGAGTCCTTTCCAGATTGTTTATGGTCAGAACCCGACAGGGGTGCTGGATTTGGCTCCAATTCCGCGCGTGGGACGCGTTCATCCTAAGGCTGAGGAGATGGCAGATCACTTGAGGGGTATTCATGACCAGGTGAAGAACAAGATTGAAGAGAACAACAGCAAATACAAGGCTCGGGTGGACAAGCATCGTCGTAAGGTACTATTTGATGTTGGTGATTTTGTATGGGCTGTATTGACTCGTGATCGTTTCCCTGTTGGCGAGTACAATAAGCTCAAGGATCGGAAGATTGGGCCTTGTGAGATCGTGCAGAAGATCAACGATAATGCTTACAGGTTGAGGCTTCCCAGTCACCTGAAGACCTCGGACGTGTTCAACGTGAAGCATCTCACTCCTTGCTTTGTGGATTCTGAAGACATTGCTGTGAACTCGAGGGCGAGTTCTTTCCAACCCGGGGAGACTGATGCAGGAGCAGACGATCTAGATGAAGCTAAACTGTCAGATGCGACTAATTTGGCGCTCCTCTACCATGAGAAGGAAGATAAGCACAAGGGACGGAAGAAATTGCAGCTTTTGGTGTCGCCGCACTGTTTTGGCCATAACTTTGGCTACGGGTATCAGAATGACGCGAGCCACCCCAATTAGGAAAGCTCTCGACGAGACGCACGACGCCCCGTAGCTCCATCGGGGTCCATCTTCATCCCCAAATTCCACTGTTTGACCTATCAAACAGACGTTTTTAGTTATTTTTTACTATTTTTGGTAACATTTCCATTGCTTATTAGGACCTCAGTTTGACACCGTATTGGGTCAAACTTTCACGTACATGTTTATTTCAATAAGGCCAAACTGTTGGGCCAATTTCGGGATTTTTCCATTTTTGGCATATTTTATGATTTCAGCTATATATGCCCGGCTTTTGGGCAGAATTGAGTAGTTTTTTGATCAATAGATATTTTCTTCGAACCCTAGAGTTTCTCTATTGGTTTATGCCTTTCTGTTCGTTGTTCTGCTGCGTTTGATCCCTCTCCTTGATTCAATTCGGCGTCAGGTTGGTATCAGAGCAAGTTCAACTTGGGAGGAAGATCATCATCGACGATGCCTCGTGGACGTACTCGTGGCCGTGGGCAGCAGGTTGCCGAAGATGCCCCCAGAGAGAACGTAACCTCGAAGACGTGATGAGGATAGAAGATCTGCAGCGACAGAACCAGGTTCAGCAGCAGCGGATCGAAGAGCTGACACGGCGCCTGGCGGCGCAAGATCTGGATGATCAGGAAGACTCAGACGACGACTCAGAGACGTCACTCGAAAACCCGTACCATCGCGAACCACGAGTTCGAGGGTACCGTGGTCGTGAAGATCATCGCAGCGGTCTAAGCTTCAAGGTCGAGATCCCTAGTTATTCCGGTACCCTTCAGGCCGATGGATTCATCGATTGGCTGAACGAGGTGGATCGGATCTTTGAGTACAAGGAAGTTTCTGAACGTGAGAAGGTGAAGTTGGTCGCAATCAAGCTCAATGGCAGAGCTTCAGCATGGTGGGAGCAGTTGCGACATTCTCGTGAGAAGCAGGGAAAACCGAAGATTGCTGAATGGGAAAAGATGAAGAAGAAGATGAGGGCTCACTTTCTTCCCTTCGGCTACACCCAAACCCTATATCAGCGTCTCCACACGCTGAGGCAGGGTGTTAAATCGGTGGAAGATTACACTGAGGAGTTCTACCAGTTGATCGCCCGCAACGACCTATCCGAAACAGAAGAGCAGCTAGTAGCACGGTACTTGTCAGGTTTGCGACAATCACTGCAGGATGTTCTATGCCTGCAGACTTTCTGGACGGTTTCATAAGTTTACCAGAGGGCTCTTACTGTGGAGAAGCAACAGAGCAGAAAACCTGCATCGAGGGCCGATCAGACCAATCGATCGACTCGATCTCAGGAGTCCCGACCAGCCACCCAGGGAGCACCTGGTGCATCGAGTAGCGGCCTCAAGTGCTACAAGTGTGGCGAGCCAGGACACAGGGCGACAGAGTGCAAGAAGCCGATTGTGCAAAAGCCGAAGAGTTTATTCATCGAAGAGGGTACTACGGACGAGGTCGAAGAAGCGGAGTACCAGGGAGACCCCGTATATGATGTTTACGGAGATGAAGATGTGCTTTACGGGGATGGTCATGAGATTCTGGTCGTCCGTAAAAACTTGCTAACTCCCAAGGGTGACTCGGAGGATGATTGGTTGAGGACCAATATCTTTCACACTACCTGCACAATTGGGAAGAAGGTTTGCAAGATGATCGTAGACGGCGGCAGCTGCGACAACATAGTCTCTGAAGAAGCTGTCAAGAAATTGCAGCTTAAGACGGAGCAGCATCCTGCGCCTTACAAGCTGTCATGGTTGATCCGAGGTTCCGAGGTAACAGTTGATAAAAGATGTCTTGTTTCTTTTTCAATTGGTAATAAGTATCATGATAGTCATTGGTGTGACGTGGTAAAGATGGATGCATGTCATGTTTTGTTGGGTCGTCCGTGGCAGTATGATAGACGTGTGTTCCATGATGGGTACAAGAATACCCATTCGTTTGTGATGAAGGGGAAGAAAATCGTACTAGCTCCGCGACGGGAGGGTTCCACTCCGGCTCCAACCGCGCCGGCTAACCTGCTTTCTCGATCCCAGTTCTTGGGGGAGATTCAGCGGGAAAAGTTTGTTTATGCGTTGATCCCTTCTAATAATAGTGCCAGTAATGAGGAATCTGAATTACCCCCTGAGGTGCAGCAGGTTTTGGATGAGTTCTCCTACTTGATGCCAGATGACCTCCCTCCTGGTTTGCCACCAATGAGAGATATCCTGCATCAGATATACCTAGTTCCAGGTTCTAGTCTGCCAAACAGACCTGCCTATCGTCTCAGTCCCAAAGAAGCAGAAGAGTTACAGAGGCAGGTAGTTGAATTAATTGAGAGGGGTTACATCAGAGAGAGTATGAGTCCTTGCGCAGTGCCCGATCCGCTAGTTCCAAAGAAGGATGGTTCTTGGCGCATGTGTGTAGACAGCAGAGCCATTAATCGGATCACTGTGAAGTACATGTTTCTCAGTCCGCGGCTTGATGATATGCTAGATCAACTGTCCGGCTCTCAGGTCTTCTCAAAAATTGACCTCAAGAGTGGATACCATCAGATTCGGATCAAGCAGGGTGACGAGTGGAAGACCGCGTTCAAGACACAGCATGGGTTGTACGAGTGGATGGTGATGCCTTTCGGTCTCTCCAACGCACCAAGCACCTTCATGCGGTTTATGCATCAGGTTTTGAGGCCTTTCATGGGGAAGTTTGTTGTCGTTTATTTCGATGACATTCTTATTTACAGTCCCACATGGGCTGTTCACTTTGATCATTTGCGAGCTGTCTTTGAAGCATTGAAGGCGGAGAGTTTGTTCATTAACAGGAAGAAGTGTTTCTTTTTCACTACTTCTGTGCAATTTCTGGGTTTCATTGTGTCTACTGATGGTGTGCATGCAGATCCTTCGAAGATTGAGGCAATTGTGGACTGGCCCAGGCCTAAGACACTGCACGATGTGCGCAGTTTCCATGGGTTGGCTTCTTTCTATCGCAGGTTCATCAGAAATTTCAGCACTTTGGTGGCACCCATCACTGAGTGTCTGAAAGGGCGTGATTTCAAGTGGACAGATGAAGAAGAGGCCAGTTTCAACCAGGTCAAGAAGATGATGACAGAGGCACCAGTTCTGGCACTACCTGATTTTGACAAGATGTTCGAGGTTAACTCTGATGCCTCAGGTTTGGGCATTGGCGGTGCTCTGAGTCAGTCAGGGCGTCCGATTGCGTTCTTCAGTGAGAAGCTATCCGGGGCCAGAAAGAATTACTCGACTTATGATTTTGGAGTTCTTCGCCATTGTTCAGACGTTGAAGCACTGGCGTCATTACCTAGTGTAGAAGGAGTTCGTTTTGTTTACAGATCATGAGGCTGTGAAGTACATCAATGGGCAGCACAAGTTGAGTCGCCGGCATGCCAAGTGGGTTGCCTATTTGCAGGAATTCACTTTTTCATTGAGGCACCAGGCAGGAAATTTGAACCGGGTAGCCGATGCTTTGAGTAGACGTAATTTGCTTCTCACCTCCATGAGCAACCAGGTTCCTGGATTTGAAGCATTTGCAGATATGTATGAGGCAGACCCTTCCTTTGGGAAGATAGTTGCTGAGGTAATTTCTGGTCAACGCCATGATTTTGTTTTGCATAATGGTTATCTGTTTCGGGGACGGCGTTTGTGCGTTCCGGATTGTTCTTTGCGGCAACAGATTATCAGGGAGCTTCACCAGAAAGGGCACTTTGGCCGAGACGAGACGCTTGTTCTTGTATCTGCTGATTTTTATTGGCCAAAATTGAGTGCTGACGTGGCGCACTATGTGGACCGTTGCTATGTGTGTCAGCGATCGAAAGGAGTTCTCACGAATGCAGGTCTTTACACTCCTTTACCTGTCCCTGAGGCGCCATGGTTTGATGTTAGTATGGATTTTGTTCTCGGCTTACCCCGCACCCAGAGAGCGGAAGATTCTGTCCTTGTTGTTGTTGACAGGTTTTCCAAAATGGCACATTTTGTACCATGTAGGAAGACAATGGATGCAGTGCGGATAGCCCACCTCTACTTTAGAGAAATTGTGAAGCTGCATGGAGTACCACGGTCCATCACCTCGGATCGTGACACGAATTTCATGAGTCAATTCTGGAAGAGCCTCTGGGAGAAGTTGGGCACTCAGTTGAACTTCAGCAGTGCGTATCACTCGCAGACCGACGGGCAGAAGGAGGTGGTGAATCGCAGTCTAGGGAATCTTCTCAGGTGTTTGGCAGGTTTTAAGCCCAAGCAGTGGGATTTGGCGCTTGCTCAGGCGGAGTTTGCGTATAACAGTTCAGTGAACAGAACTACGGGAATGAGTCCTTTCCAGATTGTTTATGGTCAGAACCCGACAGGGGTGCTGGATTTGGCTCCAATTCCGCGCGTGGGACGCGTTCATCCTAAGGCTGAGGAGATGGCAGATCACTTGAGGGGTATTCATGACCAGGTGAAGAACAAGATTGAAGAGAACAACAGCAAATACAAGGCTCGGGTGGACAAGCATCGTCGTCAGGTACTATTTGATGTTGGTGATTTTGTATGGGCTGTATTGACTCGTGATCGTTTCCCTGTTGGCGAGTACAATAAGCTCAAGGATCGGAAGATTGGGCCTTGTGAGATCGTGCAGAAGATCAATGATAATGCTTACAGGTTGAGGCTTCCCAGTCACCTGAAGACCTCGGACGTGTTCAATGTGAAGTATCTCACTCCTTGCTTTGTGGATTCTGAATACATTGCTGTGAACTCGAGGGCGAGTTCTTTCCAACCCGGGGAGACTGATGCAGGAGCAGACGATCTAGATGAAGCTAAACTGTCAGATGCGACTAATTTGGCTCTCCTCTACCATGAGAAGGAAGATAAGCACAAGGGACGGAAGAAATTGCAGCTTTTGGTGTCGCCGCACTGTTTGGGCCATAACTTTGGCTACGGGTATCAGAATGACGCGAGCCACCCCAATTCGGAAAGCTCTCGACGAGACGCACGACGCCCCGTAGCTCCATCGGGGTCCATCTTCATCCCCAAATTCCACTGTTTGACCTATCAAACGGACGTTTTTAGTTATTTTTTACTATTTTTGTTAACATTTCCATTGCTTATTAGGACCTCAGTTTGACACTGTTTTAGGTCAAACTTTCACGTACATGTTTATTTCAATAAGGCCAAACTGTTGGGCCAATTTCGGGATTTTGCCATTTTTGGCATATTTTATGATTTCAGCTATATATGCCCGGCTTGTGGGCAGAATTGAGCAGTTTTTTGATCAATAGATATTTTCTTCGAACCCTAGAGTTTCTCTATTGGTTTATGCCTTTCTGTTCGTTGTTCTGCTGCGTTTGATCCCTCGCCTTGATTCAATTCGGCGTCAGGTTGGTATCAGAGCAAGTTCAACTTGGGAGGAAGATCATCATCGACGATGCCTCGTGGACGTACTCGTGGCCGTGGGCAGCAGGTTGCCGAAGATGCCCCCCAGAGAGAACGTAACCTCGAAGACGTGATGAGGATAGAAGATCTGCAGCGACAGAACCAGGTTCAGCAGCAGCGGATCGAAGAGCTGACACGGCGCCTGGCGGCGCAAGATCTGGATGATCAGGAAGACTCAAACGACGACTCAGAGACGTCACTCGAAAACCCGTACCATCGCGAACCACGAGTTCGAAGGTACCGTGGTCGTGACGATCATCGCAGCAGTCTAAGCTTCAAGGTCGAGATCCCTAGTTATTCCGGTACCCTTCAGGCCGATGGATTCATCGATTGGCTGAACGAGGTGGATCGGATCTTTGAGTACAAGGAAGTTTCTGAACGTGAGAAGGTGAAGTTGGTCGCAATCAAGCTCAAGGGCAGAGCTTCAGCATGGTGGGAGCAGTTGCGACGTTCTCGTGAGAAGCAGGGAAAACCGAAGATTGCTGAATGGGAAAAGATGAAGAAGAAGATGAGGGCTCACTTTCTTCCCTTCGGCTACACCCAAACCCTATATCAGCGTCTCCACACGCTGAGGCAGGGTGTTAAAACGGTGGAAGATTACACTGAGGAGTTCTACCAGTTCATCGCCCGCAACGACCTATCCGAAACAGAAGAGCAGCTAGTAGCACGGTACTTGTCACGTTTGCGACAATCACTGCAGGATGTTCTATGCCTGCAGACTTTCTGGACGGTTTTAGAAGTTTACCAGAGGGCTCTTACTGTGGAGAAGCAACAGAGCTAAAAACCTGCATCGAGGGCCGATCAGACCAATCGATCGACTCGATCTCAGGAGTCCCGACCAGCCACCCAGGCAGCACCTGGTGCATCGAGTAGCGGCCTCAAGTGCTACAAGTGTGGCGAGCCAGGACACAGGGCGACAGAGTGCAAGAAGCCGATTGTGCAAAAGCCGAAGAGTTTATTCATCGAAGAGGGTACTACGGACGAGGTCGAAGAAGCGGAGTACCAGGGAGACCCCGTATATGATGACTACGGAGATGAAGATGTGCTTTACGGGGATGGTCATGAGAATCTGGTCGTCCGTAAAAACTTGCTAACTCCCAAGGGTGACTCGGAGGATGATTGGTTGAGGACCAATATCTTTCACACTACCTGCACAATTGGGAAGAAGGTTTGCAAGATGATCGTAGACGGCGGCAGCTGCGACAACATAGTCTCTGAAGAAGCTGTCAAGAAATTGCAGCTTAAGACGGAGCAGCATCCCGCGCCTTACAAGCTGTCATGGTTGATCCGAGGTTCCGAGGTAACAGTTGATAAAAGATGTCTTGTTTCTTTTTCAATTGGTAATAAGTATCATGATAGTCATTGGTGTGACGTGGTAAAGATGGATGCATGTCATGTTTTGTTGGGTCGTCCGTGGCAGTATGATAGACGTGTGTTCCATGATGGGTACAAGAATACCCATTCGTTTGTGATGAAGGGGAAGAAAATAGTACTAGCTCCGCGACGGGAGGGTTCCACTCTGGCTCCAACCGCGCCGGATAACCTGCTTTCTCGATCCCAGTTCTTGGGGGAGATTCAGCGGGAAAAGTTTGTTTATGCGTTGATCCCTTCTAATAATAGTGCCAGTAATGAGGAATCTGAATTACCCCCTGAGGTGCAGCAGGTTTTGGATGAGTTCTCCTACTTGATGCCAGATGACCTCCCTCCTGGTTTGCCACCAATGAGAGATATCCAGCATCAGATAGACCTAGTTCCAGGTTCTAGTCTGCCAAACAGACCTGCCTATCGTCTCAGTCCCAAAGAAGCAGAAGAGTTACAGAGGCAGGTAGTTGAATTAATTGAGAGGGGTTACATCAGAGAGAGTATGAGTCCTTGCGCAGTGCCCGCTCCGCTAGTTCCAAAGAAGGATGATTCTTGGCGCATGTGTGTAGACAGCAGAGCCATTAATCGGATCACTGTGAAGTACAGGTTTCCCATTCCGCGGCTTGATGATATGCTAGATCAACTATCCGGCTCTCAGGTCTTCTCAAAAGTTGACCTCAAGAGTGGATACCATCAGATTCGGATCAAGCAGGGGGACGAGTGGAAGACCGCGTTCAAGACACAGCATGGGTTGTACGAGTGGATGGTGATGCCTTTCGGTCTATCCAACGCACCTAGCACCTTCATGCGGTTTATGCATCAGGTTTTGAGGCCTTTCATGGGGAAGTTTGTTGTCGTTTATTTCGATGACATTCTTATTTACAGTCCTACATGGGCTGTTCACTTTGATCATTTGCGAGCTGTCTTTGAAGCATTGAAGGCGGAGAGTTTGTTCATTAACAGGAAGAAGTGTTTCTTTTTCACTACTTCTGTGCAATTTCTGGGTTTCATTGTGTCTACTAATGGTGTGCATGCAGATCCTTCGAAGATTGAGGCAATTGTGGACTGGCCCAGGCCTAAGACACTGCACGATGTGCGCAGTTTCCATGGGTTGGCTTCTTTCTATCGCAGGTTCATCAGAAATTTCAGCACTTTGGTGGCACCCATCACTGAGTGTCTGAAAGGGCGTGATTTCAAGGGGACAGATGAATCAGAGGCCAGTTTCAACCAGGTCAAGAAGATGATGACAGAGGCACCAGTTCTGGCACTACCTGATTTTGACAAGATGTTCGAGGTTAACTGTGATGCCTCAGGTTTGGGCATTGGCGGTGCTCTGAGTCAGCCAGGGCGTCCGATTGCATTCTTCAGTGAGAAGCTATCCGGGGCCAGAAAGAATTAATCGACTTATGATTTGGAGTTCTTCGCCATTGTTCAGACGTTGAAGCACTGGCGTCATTACCTAGTGCAGAAGGAGTTCGTTTTGTTTACAGATCATGAGGCTTTGAAGTACATCAATGGGCAGCACAAGTTGAGTCGGCGGCATGCCAAGTGGGTGGCCTATTTGCAGGAATTCACTTTTTCATTGAGGCACCAGGCAGGAAGTTTGAACCGGGTAGCCGATGCTTTGAGTAGACGTAATTTTCTTCTCACCTCCATGAGCAACCAGGTTCCTGGATTTGAAGCATTTGCAGATATGTATGAGGCAGACCCTTCCTTTGGGAAGATAGTTGCTGAGGTAATTTCTGGTCAACGCCATGATTTTGTTTTGCATAATGGTTATCTGTTTCGGGGACGGCGTTTGTGCGTTCCGGATTGTTCTTTGCGGCAGCAGATTATCAGGGAGCTTCACCAGAAAGGGCACTTTGGCCGAGACGAGACGCTTGTTCTTGTATCTGCTGATTTTTATTGGCCAAAATTGAGTGCTGACGTGGCGCACTATGTGGACCGTTGCTATGTGTGTCAGCGATCGAAAGGAGTTCTCACGAATGCAGGTCTTTACACTCCTTTACCTGTCCCCGAGGCGCCATGGTTTGATGTTAGTATGGATTTTGTTCTCGGCTTACCCTGCACCCAGAGAGCGGAAGATTCTGTCCTTGTTGTTGTTGACAGGTTTTCCAAAATGGCCCATTTTGTACCATGTAGGAAGACAATGGATGCAGTGCGGATAGCCCACCTCTACTTTAGAGAAATTGTGAAGCTGCATGGAGTACCACGGTCCATCACCTCGGATCGTGACACGAATTTGATGAGTCAATTCTGGAAGAGCCTCTGGGAGAAGTTGGGCACTCAGTTGAACTTAGGCAGTGCGTATCACCCGCAGACCGACGGGCAGACGGAGGTGGTGAATTGCAGTCTAGGGAATCTTCTCAGGTGTTTGGCAGGTTTTAAGCCCAAGCAGTGGGATTTGGCGCTTGCTCAGGCGGAGTTTGCGTATAACAGGTCAGTGAACAGAACTACGGGAATGAGTCCTTTCCAGATTGTTTATGGTCAGAACCCGACAGGGGTGCTGGATTTGGCTCCAATTCCGCGCGTGGGACGCGTTCATCCTAAGGCTGAGGAGATGGCAGATCACTTGAGGGGTATTCATGACCAGGTGAAGAACAAGATTGAAGAGAACAACAGCAAATACAAGGCTCGGGTGGACAAGCATCGTCGTCAGGTACTATTTGATGTTGGTGATTTTGTATGGGCTGTATTGACTCGTGATCGTTTCCCTGTTGGCGAGTACAATAAGCTCAAGGATCGGAAGATTGGGCCTTGTGAGATCGTGCAGAAGATCAATGATAATGCTTACAGGTTGAGGCTTCCCAGTCACCTGAAGACCTCGGACGTGTTCAATGTGAAGCATCTCACTCCTTGCTTTGTGGATTCTGAAGACATTGCTGTGAACTCGAGGGCGAGTTCTTTCCAACCCGGGGAGACTGATGCAGGAGCAGACGATCTAGATGAAGCTAAACTGTCAGATGCGACTAATTTGGCGCTCCTCTACCATGAGAAGGAAGATAAGCACAAGGGACGGAAGAAATTGCAGCTTTTGGTGTCGCCGCACTGTTTGGGCCATAACTTTGGCTACGGGTATTAGAATGACGCGAGCCACCCCAATTCGGAAAGCTCTCGACGAGACGCACGACGCCCCGTAGCTCCATCGGGATCCATCTTCATCCCCAAATTCCACTGTTTGACCTATCAAACGGATGTTTTTAGTTATTTTTTACTATTTTTGGTAACATTTCCATTGCTTATTAGGACCTCAGTTTGACACCGTTTTGGGTCAAACTTTCACGTACATGTTTATTTCAATAAGGCCAAACTGTTGGGCCAATTTCGGGATTTTTCCATTTTTGGCATATTTTATGATTTCAGCTATATATGCCCGGCTTGTGGGCAGAATTGAGCAGTTTTTTGATCAATAGATATTTTCTTCGAACCCTAGAGTTTCTCTATTGGTTTATGCCTTTCTGTTCGTTGTTCTGCTGCGTTTGATCCCTCTCCTTGATTCAATTCGGCGTCAGGTTGGTATCAGAGCAAGTTCAACTTGGGAGGAAGATCATCATCGACGATGCCTCGTGGACGTACTCGTGGCCGTGGGCAGCAGGTTGCCGAAGATGCCCCCCAGAGAGAACGTAACCTCGAAGACGTGATGAGGATAGAAGATATGCAGCGACAGAACCAGGTTCAGCAGCAGCGGATCGAAGAGCTGACACGGCGCCTGGCGGCGCAAGATCTGGATGATCAGGAAGACTCAGACGACGACTCAGAGACGTCACTCGAAAACCCGTACCATCGCGAACCACGAGTTCGAGAATACCGTGGTCGTGACGATCATCGCACGGGTCTAAGCTTCAAGGTCGAGATCCCTAGTTATTCCGGTACCCTTCAGGCCGATGGATTCATCGATTGGCTGAACGAGGTGGATCGGATCTTTGAGTACAAGGAAGTTTCTGAACGTGAGAAGGTGAAGTTGGTCGCAATCAAGCTCAAGGGCAGAGCATCAGCATGGTGGGAGCAGTTGCGACGTTCTCGTGAGAAGCAGGGAAAACCGAAGATTGCTGAATGGGAAAAGATGAAGAAGAAGACGAGGGCTCACTTTCTTCCCTTCGGCTACACCCAAACCCTATATCAGCGTCTCCACACGCTGAGGCAGGGTGTTAAATCTGTGGAAGATTACACTGAGGAGTTCTACCAGTTGATCGCCCGCAACGACCTATCCGAAACAGAAGAGCAGCTAGTAGCACGGTACTTGTCAGGTTTGCGACAATCACTGCAGGATGTTCTATGCCTGCAGACTTTCTGGACGGTTTCAGAAGTTTACCAGAGGGCTCTTACTGTGGAGAAGGAACAGAGCAGAAAACCTGCATCGAGGGCCGATCAGACCAATCGATCGACTCGATCTCAGGAGTCCCGACCAGCCAACCAGGCAGCACCTGGTGCATCGAGTAGCGGCCTCAAGTGCTACAAGTGTGGCGAGCCAGGACACAGGGCGACAGAGTGCAAGAAGCCGATTGTGCAAAAGCCGAAGAGTTTATTCATCGAAGAGGGTACTACGGACTAGGTCGAAGAAGCGGAGTACCAGGGAGACCCCGTATATGATGACTACGGAGATGAAGATGTGCTTTACGGGGATGGTCATGAGAATCTGGTCGTCCGTAAAAACTTGCTAACTCCCAAGGGTAACTCGGAGGATGATTGGTTGAGGACCAATATCTTTCACACTACCTGCACAATTGGGAAGAAGGTTTGCAAGATGATCGTAGACGGCGGCAGCTGCGACAACATAGTCTCTGAAGAAGCTGTCAAGAAATTGCAGCTGAAGACGGAGCAGCATCCTGCGCCTTACAAGCTGTCATGGTTGATCCGAGGTTCCGAGGTAATAGTTGATAAAAGATGTCTTGTTTCTTTTTCAATTGGTAATAAGTATCATGATAGTCATTGGTGTGACGTGGTAAAGATGGATGCATGTCATGTTTTGTTGGGTCGTCCGTGGCAGTATGATAGACGTGTGTTCCATGATGGGTACAAGAATACCCATTCGTTTGTGATGAAGGGGAAGCAAATCGTACTAGCTCCGGGACGGGAGGGTTCCACTCCGGCTCCAACCGCGCCGGCTAACCTGCTTTCTCGATCCCAGTTCTTGGGGGAGATTCAGCGGGAAAAGTTTGTTTATGCGTTGATCCCATCTAATAATAGTGCCAGTAATGAGGAATCTGAATTACCCCCTGAGGTGCAGCAGGTTTTGGATGAGTTCTCCTACTTGATGCCAGATGACCTCCCTCCTGGTTTGCCACCAATGAAAGATATCCAGCATCAGATAGACCTAGTTCCAGGTTCTAGTTTGCCAAACAGACCTGCCTATTGTCTCAGTCCCAAAGAAGCAGAAGAGTTACAGAGGCAGGTAGTTGAATTAATTGAGAGGCGTTACATCAGAGAGAGTATGAGTCCTTGCGCAGTGCCCGCTCCGCTAGTTCCAAAGAAGGATGGTTCTTGGCGCATGTGTGTAGACAGCAGAGCCATTAATCGGATCACTGTGAAGTACAGGTTTCCCATTCCGCGGCTTGATGATATGCTAGACCAACTGTCCGGCTCTCAGGTCTTCTCAAAAATTGACCTCAAGAGTGGATACCATCAGATTCGGATCAAGCAGGGGGACGAGTGGAAGACCGCGTTCAAGACACAGCATGGGTTGTACGAGTGGATGGTGATGCCTTTCGGTCTCTCCAACGCACCTAGCACCTTCATGCGGTTTATGCATCAGGTTTTGAGGCCTTTCATGGGGAAGTTTGTTGTCGTTTATTTCGATGACATTCTTATTTACAGACCCACATGGGCTGTTCACTTTGATCATTTGCGAGCTGTCTTTGAAGCATTGAAGGCGGAGAGTTTGTTCATTAACAGGAAGAAGTGTTTCTTTTTCACTACTTCTGTGCAATTTCTGGGTTTCATTGTGTCTACTGATGGTGTGCATGCAGATCCTTCGAAGATTGAGGCAATTGTGGACTGGCCCAAGCCTAAGACACTGCACGATGTGCGCAGTTTCCATGGGTTGTCTTCTTTCTATCGCAGGTTCATAAGAAATTTCAGCACTTTGGTGGCACCCATAACTGAGTGTCTGAAAGGGCGTGATTTCAAGTGGACAGATGAAGCAGAATCCAGTTTCAACCAGGTCAAGAAGATGATGACAGAGGCACCAGTTCTGGCACTACCTGATTTTGACAAGATGTTCGAGGTTAACTGTGATGCCTCAGGTTTGGGCATTGGCGGTGTTCTGAGTCAGTCAGGGCGTCCGATTGCGTTCTTCAGTGAGAAGCTATCCGGGGCCAGAAAGAATTACTCGACTTATGATTTGGATTTTTCGCCATTGTTCAGACGTTGAAGCACTGGCGTCATTACCTAGTGCAGAAGGAGTTCGTTTTGTTTACAGATCATGAGGCTTTGAAGTTCATCAATGGGCAGCACAAGTTGAGTCGGCGGCATGCCAAGTGGGTGGCCTATTTGCAGGAATTCACTTTTTCATTGAGGCACCAGGCAGGAAGTTTGAACCGGGTAGCCGATGCTTTGAGTAGACGTAATTTGCTTCTCACCTCCATGAGCAACCAGGTTCCTGGATTTGAAGCATTTGCAGATATGTATGAGGCAGACCCTTCCTTTGGGAAGATAGTTGCTGAGGTAATTTCTGGTCAACGCCATGATTTTGTTTTGCATAATGGTTATCTGTTTCGGGGACGGCGTTTGTGCGTTCCGGATTGTTCTTTGCGGCAGCAGATTATCAGGGAGCTTCACCAGAAAGGGCACTTTGGCCGAGAAAAGACGCTTGTTCTAGTATCTGCTGATTTTTATTGGCCAAAATTGAGTGCTGACGTGGCGCACTATGTGGACCGTTGCTATGTGTGTCAGCGATCGAAAGGAGTTCTCACGAATGCAGGTCTTTACACTCCTTTACCTGTCCCTGAGGCGCCATGGTTTGATGTTAGTATGGATTTTGTTCTCGGCTTACCCTGCACCCAGAGAGCGGAAGATTCTGTCCTTGTTGTTGTTGACAGGTTTTCCAAAATGGCACATTTTGTACCATGTAGGAAGACAATGGATGCTGTGCGGATAGCCCACCTCTACTTTAGAGAAATTGTGAAGCTGCATGGAGTACCACGGTCCATCACCTCGGATCGTGACACGAATTTCATGAGTCAATTCTGGAAGAGCCTCTGGGAGAAGTTGGGCACTCAGTTGAACTTCAGCAGTGCGTATCACCCGCAGACCGACGGGCAGACGGAGGTGGTGAATTGCAGTCTAGGGAATATTCTCAGGTGTTTGGCAGGTTTTAAGCCCAAGCAGTGGGATTTGGCGCTTGCTCAGGCGGAGTTTGCGTATAACAGGTCAGTGAACAGAACTACGGGAATGAGTCCTTTCCAGATTGTTTATGGTCAGAACCCGACAGGGGTGCTGGATTTGGCTCCAATTCCGCGCGTGGGACGCGTTCATCCTAAGGCTGAGGAGATGGCAGATCACTTGAGGGGTATTCATGACCAGGTGAAGAACAAGATTGAAGAGAACAACAGCAAATACAAGGCTCGGGTGGAAAAGCATCGTCGTCAGGTACTATTTGATGTTGGTGATTTTGTATGGGCTGTATTGACTCGTGATCGTTTCCCTGTTGGCGAGTACAATAAGCTCAAGGATCGGAAGATTGGGCCTTGTGAGATCGTGCAGAAGATCAATGATAATGCTTACAGGTTGAGGCTTCCCAGTCACCTGAAGACCTCGGACGTGTTCAATGTGAAGCATCTCACTCCTTGCTTTGTGGATTCTGAAGACATTGCTGTGAACTCGAGGGCGAGTTCTTTCCAACCCGGGGAGACTGATGCAGGAGCAGACGATCTAGATGAAGCTAAACTGTCAGATGCGACTAATTTGGCGCTCCTCTACCATGAGAAGGAAGATAAGCACAAGGGACGGAAGAAATTGCAGCTTTTGGTGTCGCTGCACAGTTTGGGCCATAACTTTGGCTACGGGTATCAGAATGACGCGAGCCACCCCAATTCGGAAAGCTCTCGACGAGACGCACGACGCCTCGTAGCTCCATCGGGGTCCATCTTCATCCCCAAATTCCACTGTTTGACCTATCAAACGGACGTTTTTAGTTATTTTTTACTATTTTTGGTAACATTTCCATTGCTTATTAGGACCTCAGTTTGACACCGTTTTGGGTCAAACTTTCACGTACATGTTTATTTCAATAAGGCCAAACTGTTGGGCCAATTTCGGGATTTTTCCATTTTTGGCATATTTTATGATTTCACCTATATATGCCCGGCTTGTGGGCAGAATTGAGCAGTTTTTTGATCAATAGATATTTTCTTCGAACCCTAGAGTTTCTCTATTGGTTTATGCCTTTCTGTTCGTTGTTCTGCTGCGTTTGATCCCTCTCCTTGATTCAATTCGGCGTCAGGTTGGTATCAGAGCAAGTTCAACTTGGGAGGAAGATCATCATCGACGATGCCTCGTGGACGTACTCGTGGCCGTGGGCAGCAGGTTGCCGAAGATGCCCCCCAGAGAGAACGTAACCTCGAAGACGTGATGAGGATAGAAGATATGCAGCGACAGAACCAGGTTCAGCAGCAGCGGATCGAAGAGCTGACACGGCGCCTGGCGGCGCAAGATCTGGATGATCAGGAAGACTCAGACGACGACTCAGAGACGTCACTCGAAAACCCGTACCATCGCGAACCACGAGTTCGAGAATACCGTGGTCGTGACGATCATCGCACGGGTCTAAGCTTCAAGGTCGAGATCCCTAGTTATTCCGGTACCCTTCAGGCCGATGGATTCATCGATTGGCTGAACGAGGTGGATCGGATCTTTGAGTACAAGGAAGTTTCTGAACGTGAGAAGGTGAAGTTGGTCGCAATCAAGCTCAAGGGCAGAGCTTCAGCATGGTGGGAGCAGTTGCGACGTTCTCGTGAGAAGCAGGGAAAACCGAAGATTGCTGAATGGGAAAAGATGAAGAAGAAGACGAGGGCTCACTTTCTTCCCTTCGGCTACACCCAAACCCTATATCAGCGTCTCCACACGCTGAGGCAGGGTGTTAAAACGGTGGAAGATTACACTGAGGAGTTCTACCAGTTCATCGCCCGCAACGACCTATCCGAAACAGAAGAGCAGCTAGTAGCACGGTACTTGTCAGGTTTGCGACAATCACTGCAGGATGTTCTATGCCTGCAGACTTTCTGGACGGTTTCAGAAGTTTACCAGAGGGCTCTTACTGTGGAGAAGCAACAGAGCAGAAAACCTGCATCGAGGGCCGATCAGACCAATCGATCGACTCGATCTCAGGAGTCCCGACCAGCCAACCAGGCAGCACCTGGTGCATCGAGTAGCGGCCTCAAGTGCTACAAGTGTGGCGAGCCAGGACACAGGGCGACAGAGTGCAAGAAGCCGATTGTGCAAAAGCCGAAGAGTTTATTCATCGAAGAGGGTACTACGGACGAGGTCGAAGAAGCGGAGTACCAGGGAGACCCCGTATATGATGACTACGGAGATGAAGATGTGCTTTACGGGGATGGTCATGAGAATCTGGTCGTCCGTAAAAACTTGCTAACTCCCAAGGGTAACTCGGAGGATGATTGGTTGAGGACCAATATCTTTCACACTACCTGCACAATTGGGAAGAAGGTTTGCAAGATGATCGTAGACGGCGGCAGCTGCGACAACATAGTCTCTGAAGAAGCTGTCAAGAAATTGCAGCTGAAGACGGAGCAGCATCCTGCGCCTTACAAGCTGTCATGGTTGATCCGAGGTTCCGAGGTAACAGTTGATAAAAGATGTCTTGTTTCTTTTTCAATTGGTAATAAGTATCATGATAGTCATTGGTGTGACGTGGTAAAGATGGATGCATGTCATGTTTTGTTGGGTCGTCCGTGGCAGTATGATAGACGTGTGTTCCATGATGGGTACAAGAATACCCATTCGTTTGTGATGAAGGGGAAGAAAATCGTACTAGCTCCGCGACGGGAGGGTTCCACTCCGGCTCCAACCGCGCCGGCTAACCTGCTTTCTCGATCCCAGTTCTTGGGGGAGATTCAGCGGGAAAAGTTTGTTTATGCGTTGATCCCATCTAATAATAGTGCCAGTAATGAGGAATCTGAATTACCCCCTGAGGTGCAGCAGGTTTTGGATGAGTTCTCCTACTTGATGCCAGATGACCTCCCTCCTGGTTTGCCACCAATGAGAGATATCCAGCATCAGATAGACCTAGTTCCAGGTTCTAGTCTGCCAAACAGACATGCCTATCGTCTCAGTCCCAAAGAAGCAGAAGAGTTACAGAGGCAGGTAGTTGAATTAATTGAGAGGCGTTACATCAGAGAGAGTATGAGTCCTTGCGCAGTGCCCGCTCCGCTAGTTCCAAAGAAGGATGGTTCTTGGCGCATGTGTGTAGACAGCAGAGCCATTAATCGGATCACTGTGAAGTACAGGTTTCCCATTCCGCGGCTTGATGATATGCTAGACCAACTGTCCGGCTCTCAGGTCTTCTCAAAAATTGACCTCAAGAGTGGATACCATAAGATTCGGATCAAGCAGGGGGACGAGTGGAAGACCGCGTTCAAGACACAGCATGGGTTGTACGAGTGGATGGTGATGCCTTTCGGTCTCTCCAACGCACCTAGCACCTTCATGCGGTTTATGCATCAGGTTTTGAGGCCTTTCATGGGGAAGTTTGTTGTCGTTTATTTCAATGACATTCTTATTTACAGACCCACATGGGCTGTTCACTTTGATCATTTGCGAGCTGTCTTTGAAGCATTGAAGGCGGAGAGTTTGTTCATTAACAGGAAGAAGTGTTTCTTTTTCACTACTTCTGTGCAATTTCTGGGTTTCATTGTGTCTACTGATGGTGTGCATGCAGATCCTTCGAAGATTGAGGCAATTGTGGACTGGCCCAAGCCTAAGACACTGCACGATGTGCGCAGTTTCCATGGGTTGGCTTCTTTCTATCGCAGGTTCATCAGAAATTTCAGCACTTTGGTGGCACCCATAACTGAGTGTCTGAAAGGGCGTGATTTCAAGTGGACAGATGAAGCAGAATCCAGTTTCAACCAGGTCAAGAAGATGATGACAGAGGCACCAGTTCTGGCACTACCTGATTTTGACAAGATGTTCGAGGTTAACTGTGATGCCTCAGGTTTGGGCATTGGCGGTGTTCTGAGTCAGTCAGGGCGTCCGATTGCGTTCTTCAGTGAGAAGCTATCCGGGGCCAGAAAGAATTACTCGACTTATGATTTGGATTTTTTCGCCATTGTTCAGACGTTGAAGCACTGGCGTCATTACCTAGTGCAGAAGGAGTTCGTTTTGTTTACAGATCATGAGGCTTTGAAGTTCATCAATGGGCAGCACAAGTTGAGTCGGCGGCATGCCAAGTGGGTGGCCTATTTGCAGGAATTCACTTTTTCATTGAGGCACCAGGCAGGAAGTTTGAACCGGGTAGCCGATGCTTTGAGTAGACGTAATTTGCTTCTCACCTCCATGAGCAACCAGGTTCCTGGATTTGAAGCATTTGCAGATATGTATGAGGCAGACCCTTCCTTTGGGAAGATAGTTGCTGAGGTAATTTCTGGTCAACGCCATGATTTTGTTTTGCATAATGGTTATCTGTTTCGGGGACGGCGTTTGTGCGTTCCGGATTGTTCTTTGCGGCAGCAGATTATCAGGGAGCTTCACCAGAAAGGGCACTTTGGCCGAGAAAAGACGCTTGTTCTTGTATCTGCTGATTTTTATTGGCCAAAATTGAGTGCTGACGTGGAGCACTATGTGGACCGTTGCTATGTGTGTCAGCGATCGAAAGGAGTTCTCACGAATGCAGGTCTTTACACTCCTTCACCTGTCCCTGAGGCGCCATGGTTTGATGTTAGTATGGATTTTGTTCTCGGCTTACCCCGCACCCAGAGAGCGGCAGATTCTGTCCTTGTTGTTGTTGACAGGTTTTCCAAAATGGCACATTTTGTACCATGTAGGAAGACAATGGATGCAGTGCGGATAGCCCACCTCTACTTTAGAGAAATTGTGTAGCTGCATGGAGTACCACGGTCCATCACCTCGGATCGTGACACGAAGTTCATGAGTCAATTCTGGAAGAGCCTCTGGGAGAAGTTGGGCACTCAGTTGAACTTCAGCAGTGCGTATCACCCGCAGACCGACGGGCAGACGGAGGTGGTGAATCGCAGTCTAGGGAATCTTCTCAGGTGTTTGGCAGGTTCCAAGCCCAAGCAGTGGGATTTGGCGCTTGCTCAGGCGGAGTTTGCGTATAACAGGTCAGTGAACAGAACTACGGGAATGAGTCCTTTCCAGATTGTTTATGGTCAGAACCCGACAGGGGTGCTGGATTTGGCTCCGATTCCGCGCGTGGGACGCGTTCATCCTAAGGCTGAGGAGATGGCAGATCACTTGAGGGGTATTCATTACCAGGTGAAGAACAAGATTGAAGAGAACAACAGCAAATACAAGGCTCGGGTGGACAAGCATCGTCGTCAGGTACTATTTGATGTTGATGATTTTGTATGGGCTGTATTGACTCGTGATCGTTTCCCTGTTGGCGAGTACAATAAGCTCAAGGATCGGAAGATTGGGCCTTGTGAGTTCGTGCAGAAGATCAATGATAATGCTTATAGGTTGAGGCTTCCCAGTCACCTGAAGACCTCGGACGTGTTCAATGTGAAGCATCTCACTCCTTGCTTTGTGGATTCTGAAGACATTGCTGTGAACTCGAGGGCGAGTTCTTTCCAACCCGGGGAGACTGATGCAGGAGCAGACGATCTAGATGAAGCTAAACTGTCAGATGCGACTAATTTGGCGCTCCTCTACCATGAGAAGGAAGATAAGCACAAGGGACGGAAGAAATTGCAGCTTTTGGTGTCGCCGCACTGTTTGGGCCATAACTTTGGCTACGGGTATCAGAATGACGCGAGCCACCCCAATTCGGAAAGCTCTCGACGAGACGCACGACGCCCCGTAGCTCCATCGGGGTCCATCTTCATCCCCAAATTCCACTGTTTGACCTATCAAACGGACGTTTTTAGTTATTTTTTACTATTTTTGTTAACATTTCCATTGCTTATTAGGACCTCAGTTTGACACCGTTTCGGGTCAAACTTTCACGTACATGTTTATTTCAATAAGGCCAAACTGTTGGGCCAATTTCGGGATTTTGCCATTTTTGGCATATTTTATGATTTCAGCTATATATGCCCGACTTGTGGGCAGAATTGAGCAGTTTTTTGATCAATAGATATTTTCTTCGAACCCTAGAGTTTCTCTATTGGTTTATGCCTTTCTGTTCGTTGTTCTGCTGCGTTTGATCCCTCGCCTTGATTCAATTCGGCGTCAGGTTGGTATGAGAGCAAGTTCAACTTGGGAGGAAGATCATCATCGACGATGCCTCGTGGACGTACTCGTGGCCGTGGGCAGCAGGTTGCCGAAGATGCCCCCCAGAGAGAACGTAACCTCGAAGACGTGATGAGGATAGAAGATCTGCAGCGACAGAACCAGGTTCAGCAGCAGCGGATTGAAGAGCTGACACGGCGCCTGGCGGCGCAAGATCTGGATGATCAGGAAGACTCAGACGACGACTCAGAGACGTCACTCGAAAACCCGTACCATCGCGAACCACGAGTTCGAGGGTACCGTGGTCGTGACGATCATCGCAGCGGTCTAAGCTTCAAGGTCGAGATCCCTAGTTATTCCGGTACCCTTCAGGCCGATGGATTCATCGATTGGCTGAACGAGGTGGATCGGATCTTTGAGTACAAGGAAGTTTCTGAACGTGAGAAGGTGAAGTTGGTCGCAATCAATCTCAAGGGCAGAGCTTCAGCATGGTGGGAGCAGTTGCGACGTTCTCGTGAGAAGCAGGGAAAACCGAAGATTGCTGAATGGGAAAAGATGAAGAAGATGAGGGCTCACTTTCTTCCCTTCGGCTACAACCAAACCCTATATCAGCGTCTCCACACGCTGAGGCAGGGTGTTAAAATCGGTGGAAGATTACACTGAGGAGTTCTACCAGTTGATCGCCCGCAACGACCTATCCGAAACAGAAGAGCAGCTAGTAGCACGGTACTTTTCAGGTTTGCGACAATCACTGCAGGATGTTCTATGCCTACAGACTTTCTGGACGGTTTCAGAAGTTTACCAGAGGGCTCTTACTGTGGAGAAGCAACAGAGCAGAAAACCTGCATCGAGGGCCGATCAGACCAATCGATCGACTCGATCTCAGGAGTCCCGACCAGCCACCCAGGCAGCACCTGGTGCATCGAGTAGCGGCCTCAAGTGCTACAAGTGTGGCGAGCCAGGACACAGGGCGACAGAGTGCAAGAAGCCGATTGTGCAAAAGCCGAAGAGTTTATTCATCGAAGAGGATACTACGGACGAGGTCGAAGAAGCGGAGTACCAGGGAGACCCCGTATATGATGACTACGGAGATGAAGATGTGCTTTACGGGGATGGTCATGAGAATCTGGTCGTCCGTAAAAACTTGCTAACTCCCAAGGGTGACTCGGAGGATGATTGGTTGAGGACCAATATCTTTCACACTACCTGCACAATTGGGAAGAAGGTTTGCAAGATGATTGTAGACGGCGGCAGCTGCGACAACATAGTCTCTGAAGAAGCTGTCAAGAAATTGCAGCTGAAGACGGAGCAGCATCCTGCGCCTTACAAGCTGTCATGGTTGATCCGAGGTTCCGAGGTAACAGTTGATAAAATATGTCTTGTTTCTTTTTCAATTGGTAATAAGTATCATGATAGTCATTGGTGTGACGTGGTAAAGATGGATGCATGTCATGTTTTGTCGGGTCGTCCGTGGCAGTATGATAGACGTGTGTTCCATGATGGGTACAAGAATACCCATTCGTTTGTGATGAAGGGGAAGAAAATCGTACTAGCTCCGCGACGGGAGGGTTCCACTCCGGCTCCAACCGCGCGGGCTAACCTGCTTTCTCGATCCCAGTTCTTGGGGGAGATTCAGCGGGAAAAGTTTGTTTATGCGTTGATCCCATCTAATAATAGTGCCAGTAATGAGGAATCTGAATTACCCCCTGAGGTGCAGCAGGTTTTGGATGAGTTCTCCTACTTGATGCCAGATGACCTCCCTCCTGGTTTGCCACCAATGAGAGATATCCAGCATCAGATAGACCTAGTTCCAGGTTCTAGTCTGCCAAACATACCTGCCTATCGTCTCAGTCCCAAAGAAGCAGAAGAGTTACAGAGGCAGGTAGTTGAATTAATTGAGAGGGGTTACATCAGAGAGAGTATGAGTCCTTGCGCAGTGCCCGCTCCGCTAGTTCCAAAGAAGGATGGTTCTTGGCGCATGTGTGTAGACAGCAGAGCCATTAATCGGATCACTGTGAAGTACAGGTTTCCCATTCCGCGGCTTGATGATATGCTAGATCAACTGTCCGGCTCTCAGGTCTTCTAAAAAATTGACCTCAAGAGTGGATACCATCAGATTCGGATCAAGCAGGGGGACGAGTGGAAGACCGCGTTCAAGACACAGCATGGGTTGTACGAGTGGATGGTGATGCCTTTCGGTCTCTCCAACGCACCTAGCACCTTCATGCGGTTTATGCATCAGGTTTTGAGGCCTTTCACGGGGAAGTTTGTTGTCGTTTATTTCGATGACATTCTTATTTACAGTCCCACAAGGGCTGTTCACTTTGATCATTTGGGAGCTGTCTTTGAGCATTGAAGGCGGAGAGTTTGTTCATTAACAGGAAGAAGTGTTTCTTTTTCACTACTTCTGTCCAATTTCTGGGTTTCATTGTGTCTACTGATGGTGTGCATGCAGATCCTTCGAAGATTGAGGCAATTGTGGACTGGCCCAGGCCTAAGACACTGCACGATGTGCGCAGTTTCCATGGGTTGGCTTCTTTCTATCGCAGGTTCATCTAAAATTTCAGCACTTTGGTGGCACCCATCACTGAGTGTCTGAAAGGGCGTGATTTCAAGGGGACAGATGAAGCAGAGGCCAGTTTCAACCAGGTCAAGAAGATGATGACAGAGGCACCAGTTCTGGCACTACCTGATTTTGACAAGATGTTCGAGGTTAACTGTGATGCCTCAGGTTTGGGCATTGGCGGTGTTCTGAGTCAGTCAGGGCGTCCGATTGCGTTCTTCAGTAAGAAGCTATCCGGGGCCAGAAAGAATTACTCGACTTATGATTTGGAGTTCTTCGCCATTGTTCAGACGTTGAAGCACTGGCGTCATTACCTAGTGCAGAAGGAGTTCGTTTTGTTTACAGATCATGAGGCTTTGAAGTACATCAATGGGCATCACAAGTTGAGTAGGCGGCATGCCAAGTGGGTGGCCTATTTGCAGGAATTCACTTTTTCATTGAGGCACCAGGCAGGAAGTTTGAACCGGGTAGCCGATGCTTTGATTAGACGTAATTTGCTTCTCACCTGCATGAGCAACCAGGTTCCTGGATTTGAAGAATTTGCAGGTATGTATGAGGCAGACCCATCCTTTGGGAAGATAGTTGCTGAGGTAATTTCTGGTCAACGCCATGATTTTGTTTTGCATAATGGTTATCTGTTTCGGGGACGGCGTTTGTGTGTTCCGGATTGTTCTTTGCGGCAGCAGATTATCAGGGAGCTTCACCAGAAAGTGCACTTTGGCCGAGACAAGACGCTTGTTCTTGTATCTGCTGATTTTTATTGGCCAAAATTGAGTGTTGACGTGGCGCACTATGTGGACCGTTGCTATGTGTGTCAGCGATCGAAAGGAGTTCTCAGTAATGCAGGTATTTACACTCCTTTACCTGTCCCTGAGGCGCCATGGTTTGATGTTAGTATGGATTTTGTTCTCGGCTTACCCCACACCCAGAGAGCGGCAGATTCTGTCCTTGTTGTTGTTGACAGGTTTTCCAAAATGGCACATTTTGTACCATGTAGGAAGACAATGGATGCAGTGCGGATAGCCCACCTCTACTTTAGAGAAATTGTGAAGCTGCATGGAGTACCACGGTCCATCACCTCGGATCGTGACACGAAGTTCATGAGTCAATTCTGGAAGAGCCTCTGGGAGAAGTTGGGCACTCAGTTGAACTTCAGCAGTGCGTATCACCCGCAGACTGACGGGCAGACGGAGGTGGTGAATCGCAGTCTAGGGAATCTTCTCAGGTGTTTGGCAGGTTCCAAGCCCAAGCAGTGGGATTTGGCGCTTGCTCAGGCGGAGTTTGCATATAACAGGTCAGTGAACAGAACTACGGGAATGAGTCCTTTCCAGATTGTTTATGGTCAGAACCCGACAGGGGTCCTGGATTTGGCTCCAATTCCGCGCGTGGGACGCGTTCATCCTAAGGCTGAGGAGATGGAAGATCACTTGAGGGGTATTCATGACCAGGTGAAGAACAAGATTGAAGAGAACAACAGAATATACAAGGCTCGGGTGGACAAGCATCGTCGTCAGGTACTATTTGATGTTGGTGATTTTGTATGGGCTGTATTGACTCGTGATCGTTTCCCTGTTGGCGAGTACAATAAGCTCAAGGATCGGAAGATTGGGCCTTGTGAGATCGTGCAGAAGATCAATGATAATGCTTACAGGTTGAGGCTTCCCAGTTACCTGAAGACCTCGGACGTGTTCAATGTGAAGCATCTCACTCCTTGCTTTGTGGATTCTAAAGACATTGCTGGGAACTCGAGGGCGAGTTCTTTCCAACCCGGGGAGACTGATGCAGGAGCAGACGATCTAGATGAAGCTAAACTGTCAGATGCGACTAATTTGGCGCTCCTCTACCATGAGAAGGAAGATAAGCACAAGGGACGGAAGAAATTGCAGCTTTTGGTGTCGCCGCACTGTTTGGGCCATAACTTTGGCTACGGGTATCAGAATGACGCGAGCCACCCAAATTCGGAAAGCTCTGGACGAGACGCACGATGCCCCGATCGAGCTACGCTCCATCGGGGTCCATCTTCATCCCCAAATTCCACTGTTTGACCTATCAAACGGGCATTTTTAGTTATTTTTTACTATTTTTGGTAACATTTCCTTTGCTTATTAGGACCTCAGTTTGACACCGTTTTGGGTCAAACTTTCACGTACATGTTTATTTCAATAAGGCCAAACTGTTGGGCCAATTTCGGGATTTTGTCATTTTTGGCATATTTTATGATTTCAGCTATATATGCCCGGCTTGTGGGCAGAATTGAGCAGTTTTTTGATCAATAGATATTTTCTTCGAACCCTAGAGTTTCTCTATTGGTTTATGCCTTTTTGTTCGTTGTTCTGCTGCGTTTGATCCCTCGCCTTGATTCAATTCGGCGTCAATATCCCACAAATGTACACGTATCCGCTTTAGGCCCGAGCATGTATATTTGTAAACGTTTTACATAGACGTCGCAACACCAAATCTTCATAAACGACACTATGGGATGCTTCCCAGTCCATATCTCATATGGTGTCTTCATGACTGATTTGTATGGAACACGGTTAATGGTAAAAGTTGCAGTCAATAGATCATGTCCCCAAAATTATGTTGGAAGATCCATTTGATACATTATAGATCGCTCCATATCGAATAGTGTGTGATTCCTCCTCTCGGACACGCCATTTCATTGTGGCGTCCCGGGGGGAGTGAGATGAGATACTATCCCACACTCTCTAAGATACTCGTCAAACTCTTGGCTCAAGTATTCTCCTCCACGATCCGATCGCAAAGCCTTAATACTTTTATCAAGTTGCTTCTCTACTTCATTCTTGAATTCTTTGAACAACTAAAAGGATTCGAATTTGGCCTTCATAAGGTACCAAATCCATATCTACTGAAATCATCAGTAAACGTAATGAAGTAGGTGTAACCACCTCTGACAGGCGTGGGAAACGGCCCACATACATCAGTATGTATGAGTAGTGACTCACTAGTCCTCTTACCTTTCTTATTGAAAGGGGACTTTGTCATTTTTCCTAATAAACAAGACTCGCATGTCTCATATGACTCTAAATAAAACGAGTCTAGAAGTCCATCCTTATGGAGTCTAGATATGCGTGTCTCGTTTATATGGCCTAAACGACAGTGCCATAGATATGTATGATTTAAATCATTATTTTTAAACCTTTTAGTATTTATGTTATATATGTAATTATTTAGATCAAGGATATACAATCCATTAGACAAATGCGCACAACAATAGTGCATTCTATCAAAATTAATGGAGCAACACCTGTCCTTTATTGAAATAGAAAAACCCTTCTCGTTCAAACAAGAAACAGAAATAATGTCTGCTCATAGCAGGCACATAGTAGCAATTGTCTAATTCTTAAATAAGTCCAGAAGGCAAAGATAGTTCATAAACACCAATAGCTAATGCAGCAACTTTTGCTCCATTCCCGACGCGCAGATCTATCTCCCCTTTAGCCAATCTTCTACTTCATTTCAAATCCTGCACATTCGACAAATATGAGATCCACATCCAGTATCCAATACTCAAGATGAAGAAATAGATAGATTAACGTTTATAACAAAAATACCTGGTGGTGGTGGAATCACAATTCCAAGCTTCTTATCCTCCAGATATTTGGGGCAATTCCTCCTCCAGTGACCCGACTTGCTACAGTAGTGACAATCACCTTTAGCCACGCCCCCACTAGGCTTTAGGGCTTCCTTGGACTTTGCAACTTTCTTGCGCTTTCCTTTAGAAGTAGAGGCAACTCCCTTTCACTTCCTCTTATTCACCATCATTATGGCCTTGGCCTTGCCTTTGTTGATGCTCTGTTCAGCTGTCTTTAGCATGTTCAGCAAGTCTGGAAGAGTCTTACTGATCTCGTTCATGTTATAGTTCATGATGAACTGGTTATAACTGTCAGGCAACAATTGCAAGACTAGATCAGTAGCCAACTCTTGGACGAGTGAGAATCCCAGCCTCGTGAGGTTCTCAATGTACCCGATCATTCGGAGTACATGAGGCCCAACCGGGTTCCCTTCTGCGAGAATGTTCTTGAAACAGTTCTTTGGACTCTTCATACCGCTCATGCCTTGCCTGTTTCTGAAACAACTCTTTCAAGTGTATGATCATATCATAGGCTTCCATGTTCTCGTGTTGCTTCTGAAGCTCAAAGGTCATGGTACATAGCATGAGAGAAGTCACATCATTATAACCATTTATATGTTTCTGACATGCTCTCACGTCTGCCAGCTCATCCTGGGGTGGTTCTGGAATAGGATTGTCTAAGCCGTAACTTCTTTTCTTGCCTAAGGACGATCCTTAAGTTTCTGTACCAGTCAAGGAAATTTGTTCCAGACAGTTTGTCCTTCTCAAGGACAGATCGCAGGGATGAAGTCGATGCATGATTGTTTGCCATTTGGATTCTACAAAACGAGAAATATGTAATTTTAGTATTTTGAACGTTTTAACTATATTAAAAAATGACTAGGTTATTAATATAGCTCCCACTCTTTTTCTCATATTAATAGCCATCACCATTAATGCGGAAAATATAATACATATTTTCTAGTGGGTCCAAGATCCATATATCACTTCTTGTTGAGCTTGCTTTGGCAAGTCACCCAAGAATTGGTTATTTAGGTAGGAACCATTCCAATTGCATCCCATGCAACTCTTGGTCCAATTAGGCGAATATTTCATTATTCTTTATCCTTTAGATAACACCAAATTTTCATGCCTCTAGGCTCATCAATCCAATTGATTTTTCCCAGTTGCGTCCAACCTCTTGCTTCAACAATCACACATTACTTGCTTGTGTCGTCCTCAACACATCAAGGTAAATTAAAACGCCTTACTTTGGCAAGCCCTAATTTAATTGACCTTGATCATGAAGGGTGTTTAGACAAGATAAGGCAAAACGCAATATACTATTCAGGGATTTAATAGTCATTATTCGTTTGGTTGATCCCATCAACATGATCTAGTTATTTGGATTGGGAAATGCACAATAAGGATCAAACTTGTTTATTATTATTATTATTATCTTGTTAACGTTCTGCTAGTATCGCCATACACACAAACATAAATAACAATACATAAATAATAAACATCCACAAAAGAAAAATAACGTGGCATGGATATGGCCCCTAGACTAAGATATTACCAAGCCAGTGATAATATCTATATGCCCTAAAGTGACAAGCTCATCTCCATGTGCTCCACCATAGCTGCGCCCTTGGATGGGAGTCTTCTTCGTCTTTGTGGCTTCTTGGTTCTCCGGTCTTCTTCTCCATGCTCTTGGCTATCATCTAAATATTTCTAATTCTAGCCTAACATCTAGAATAAAAAAATAAATAAAACCTCACATGTTGAGAAGAATGATCAGCTCGTAGGGCGTAAGATTAACTAACTATTACATTAATTTGATCAGCTCGCAAGCTGTAAACCAAACCACAACAAACACAAACATCCACAACCTAAGCCATATCCATCCACCATGCAACAAAGCACATAATACAGTTAAAACAAATTTTTAACGTGCTTGTTCAATTTTAGTTGAAATTGGGTAATTATGGTCACAACGGTCCAAGGAATCCACCATCCACCATGGCCGAAACCGAAACCCTAATGTATTACCTATTGCAGAATTGAATACGTTCTCGATGCACCCCAACAAGCGCCAACGCCCCAACTAACGCGAGACCAATGTACCATGACAGAATCCCAATTTCGATGTCAATACCAATCGCACTTTAGCGATAAGTGCCCAAAAATGTCATCCCAATTGCGCCACACAATCCGCCCATGCGCTGGAAACCAATTGGCGCCCGAAAACCAATCGCGCCACAACCAATTCATGTGCAAAGTCTCACACGCCTGATGCTCCATGTCTGGAGCCAAAACCGCCTCCAAGGGGCCTACAGAACTAGGTCATCCTCAGACGTCATCCTGTAACGTCCCTCCACTTTCATCTTTAGAGAAATATACAGATGCTTGGTTCATGGGAGACTCCCTCTTTTATTGACCTTTCTTCTTACCAAAAGCACATACATTATGTGGTGAGTTGGATCCTACATATCTCTTATATCCCATATCTTTTCCTCCCTTGACCATGAATGCGTCAGAAGCATAATCGTCTTTACCTACAGTCTTGTGCCTCAAATCCCACGTGTGAAGGGAAGGCCTAAATTCCTCTATGATTAATGTATCTTTCCAATCAATGAAAGAATGTATGAAACCCTCGCATGATGGAGGAAGAGATACGAATGAAATTAAGACAACGTCCACATCACTTAAAACATCCTTACTACGAAATTGGTGAACACATCATCAGCGAGGCACATCATGATCGTTGCATGCACCTTCTCCTCCATCTTCAAAAATATTAGGGTGGTTCTATCTACGCGCATCTTGTTGGACACAAATGGAAACCAAAGATCTTGCCCGTTCAAGAAAGCATGCATTTATATCAACGACAAACTGAAACTACTCTTCCCATCAAACCGATTGATCTTGATCATCGAAGCAGTCATCGCTCCTCTCGAAACCATAAACCGAGCACTAATACACGTTTGTAATAACCTTTGTTTCGAGGAAGCACGATGTAATTAATGAACAAGAACACACATTGAATTAATGCGGTTCACTAGTTTGTATACTTGATATATCCAAGGCCAAAGAACCCAATTTATTGATGAGAGAATACCCAACTACAAGCTTCCCCAAAGCTAGCCACGACCTAGGCACTATATAACCCTATGATACTAACTGAAGCCCAAAAAAACCTAAAACAATGCCGAAACCGACTTGGAAACAACCTGAAGCCGCCCTTGTATGACCTGGTCGTACAATCAAGCTTCCAGGTCGTACGACCACATCACTTGGTCGCACGACCATATGAACTGGTCATACGACCAACAAAACCCCAATACTGTTGCTGCGCTTTTGCTTCATTCCTGGTTCTCCGCCTTGCTTTGTTGCTTTTCCAATATTGCTAGATAGGGTTTGACTTACCCCAACACACGTGTTAGCAAATTCTTTACTTCTTACTTCTTGATCAACATTTCTAATATGTCATGTGGTTATTTATTTAGTTATTCGTACTAGTCGGTAACCCGTGTGATGCGAGCGGTGATTAGAAACTTGGACCAGCTAAATAATAACCCCTATAGACATCTCATAGATTTCTTTATTATTAAGGAATTGAAGAAAAATGTAATTCTAAGTGATATGTATTCTCATATTGGTTCTTTGAAACATGCCCCAAATTGTGAAGAGCAATATTGTTTGATGTGTAGAAATATAATTTGTTGCTTTGCATGCGTTGTTGGAAATTTAATATAGAAGTAGAAACTCGTACACAACCATTATAAGGAAAAAAACTAATAGTTAGAAGAAAAGATACATAAATTTTAGAATAAATTTAGGGACTTATTTTTACTAAATGCTTTAACTAATCAAAACTTGATGAATGCATGGGTCTTCGATGAATCAAAGAACACTACACATACCGTGCACGTGAATCGGGGTACATTCAATTCGAATATGATTCCATTCTCGTATGAGGCTCTCGTGGCATTTTTGCAAAGTTCACCGTCATTTATTGGGAGTCACTGGTGATATTATTTCCCAAACATGTGACTTTCAAGACATATTTTGGGGCATACCTTGAGGCTTGATGGATTGATGGACACCAATATCATCCGTTCAATTGCAACAACCCTCTGGACTTGATGGCAACATATGAGATATTCCCCACTGTTGACAGAAATGCCCGCATAAATTTGTCATACTTCAACAAGTTCTGGAGGCGTAGCCTCAAATGGATTTGGGCCACGGCTCTTTTGACAACAACAACAAGAACTATAAAGGCAAGGTATCGTGCCATTGAAATTTGGGAAAAATAATAGTTGTGCCGCTCTCCGCAGTCTGGGTAACAATAACTTCTGTGTTCCCCTAAGTAAGGAGTGTGCGGAGTATTGACCTAATGAAGATGTCGCCTCCGTTTCATGACAAGCCATATTCACTCTGGTGGAGGCTGTTTTGTTGCGTGAGATGGCTAATGTAAGATACCGACTTACGCATGCTAGGATATACGATGAAATAATTCTGACAATGGTCAACAGAGAGGCTGTTAACTACAGTTCAGTTTCTGAGACTGTCCATAAAGCTAGCCTACACATAGGGTAGTTGAAGGACATGGAACGCGTTGTTTTTGCGCCATTGAATGTCTCCACATCAGTCAAGGCCGGACTCCAATAACAGCAGGGGGGTGGATTTAATGTTTCAGGAATCCTTGGAGGACATATGAAATGGGGGGATACGGCTGAATCATCTAAACAATTAGAGACGACTCATACAGTCACCATGCCACCAAGGACTCAGGGTGAAAACGAGTCTTCGCGCCAAAAAATCTACATGTGATGTTCCATTCTCATACACCCAACGCGACGTTCTGCCAGATAGACGGAGTGGTTGTCTACGACATGGATGATGGGCTATTTACTGGTATCAATACCTACAACTTCAGGTTTTAGACTACCAAGCAAAAGCTCTTATGGATGGATGATCGGCTATTTAAAAGGCTTGTTGCATGCATGAGATAAATGAAATTTTCGGGGTTATGTATGGTGCGTCCTTTTTAGGTTTAGGGTTACATTTTATCTTTTTGTGGTCCCCGCTGCTAGAGGACAAAAGAGGTTACCTAGAATAGCAGGTCATCACGGCTGGGGATAAAGTTGTTAACTGATTTCCATGGTTTAGATAAAATAGTTAACGTCTACGCAACATTAAGATAAAAGAGGATAACATACAGTTAATAAATTACATTGAGTAGACAAAACTATTGGATATTAAGATAGTATTGTTAAGAACTTTAGTTTCTTGTTAAGAAATAATGATTAAATTAACTACAAACAGACCAAGATCAACAAAAATGTCCTTTAAAGGCATAATTAACGATTAATACCAGACTAATTCCACAAGAACATTAAACTCAGATGGTGGTGGATGAGAATGGTCTCCTGGATCGTCTTTCTTGTCAAGAAATTACGAATATAATCACCCCAAACTGACCTAGATCAATCATGCAGGCCTTTTAAAGACTGAGTAGTTGAATGAGACCAGAAGTATTCCTCTTTAACATCAAACTCGGATGGAATTAGTGAGAATCATCTTTCAGATCGTCTACTTGTTCGACATTGTCAACTGGAGGATTGGGGCATGTTTTCCTGTTTTGTCCCAGCTCCTTACAATTGCCACACTACCTTCTTTGTCTTTCTTGGGTCCGTTATGGCGTTTTGTGTCAGGGGGTTCAGATTTTTCACATGGGCACAGGGATTTTATTCCTTCTTAATTTCTCCTTGTGTACCCCAAAAAGATTGAGAAATAATTATATGCGTTTTCCTAATCCCATCGGCGAGATGCTCTTTGAAGAACTTAATGGTCTCGAAAGATGTACAACCCAGATTGGTATACAGTTCAACTTGGCTCCTCGTGGTACCCCGGCGAAAGGATTGCACATCTAGGTCATCACAGTTCTTCCTAACATGCTCTTTCGTTGATGGCTTAGTTCGGTAGAATTCTTTGTCAGTTTTTGTCAACCTTTTGGAAATTAAAGATCTTGGGATCATATGTGCACCCTTAACTTTCAGAACAAACACCATGTGTTTGCAAATCATGTAGGATGTTTCCCAACGAAAACACGTGCATCGTAGACGCTGATTATTCTGAAGAAATTGAACCATTTGTTTAATCAGGCATAGACAGGGTGGTTAGAAATTAAGAAGGTACCGTTAATATAAAAGAATACAATAATAGACATATTGTAACCTGATAATAAAATAAAGAAGATAATAGTTGACATAACGTAACCTTAATGGTTAAAATCAAACCTTCAATACTTAAGATAACAGTATTAACAGTAAGGAAACCTGATAAGATTATTTAGAAATTGAAATCCAGTACATGTGTACATATCATATAAATATGTACATGAAAACAAATATACATACCAGGGATTTCTTGATCTGACCTCTCATCACGTAGAACAAGTCCAAGTTATCTTCTGGAACAGTTTTGACTTTCAACAGTTTATAATCTTAACCCTTTCGAGCTTATATCCTAAACATATTGAAAACAGTTTGGGTGAATACGTCTGCCGCATGGGATTTGATGTCCCTGAACCTTGTTGTTAACACGAGGTCTGATTCGCCATAGAAAAAGTGTTCCATACGCTCGTTGTTGTGTAGCTTATCTACCACGGTCATGAATCCCTTGCAAACATCGATTAATTTTTCCGAGAAGGACATAAAATCCTTGAAGAAACTATTAATTCTCTCGCATCTTGAGGTTGTTGTTTGGAAGGAGAAACAATTGTACTTCAAGTATGTATCCGCCCACAAGTGCCTGTTCATATAGGTGACCTGGGCCCAATTCCTATCAGCGATGTCCAATTTGTTAACCATTGCATGCCAACCATCGTGCCACAAGTTATCCGGTTTCCTACTATGCAAGCATCTTTTAAACTCAAGCATGAATGGAGATCCCAACTTGAGATTGGCCTCGTCGTTCCGATAAAGATGCCAAGAACTTAGACGATGTTTTGCCTCTGGGGAATTTTTCAAAATAGCACTTTCTCAGACAAAGGCTTCTTAGTATCCATTGGCTTCATGAGACACTTCAAAATCCAATACGTTTCTGATTTCTCGTCATTGAGAATAGCACAGCAAAAACAAGTGTCTGGAAGTGATTGTTCACACTGGATAGAATTAAAAATGGTTTTTGATACATGTTGGTCTTGTACGTTGAATCCAACACAAGTACATCACCAAATCTCTTGTAATATATCATTGATCTCCTATCATACTAGAATACACTTTATAGCTCATTATCTTTACCTGTTTTGAACCTACAAACATAATAAATACATCTTGAGGCAACATAAAAATTTGTTAAATAGCAGGTGATAACTTTAAATGTTGATAGTGTACTTTTAACATTTAAGAAAACATGATAACTGATAAGTAAACAATAAGCATGACATATAGATATTAAAATAAATAAGATATCATGTTTAACAGTTAAGAATGTAATCTTACCCCTTGAACACGCCATGATGACTGTGCTTCGAATTGTCAATGTACATCAAGGTCTGCTGCCCATCTCCTTCATTTGAATATATCTTTTCCAAAGAAGTCATTTTATTGTATAGATCCTTTTGTGTGTAATCCAACTGGCTATAACCACCGGCTTGTTTAAACATCAAAAGAAAGCATTGACAATACTTGATACCCACCTCCTTCAAAGATCTTATATGTTCAACATCCACCTAGCTGACCTTTCTTTGAGACCGGAAGTTTCTCATGCATTGTGGTTCATAAAGTTTTTGAGAATGTCCGGGTTCAAATTCTACCACCGTAAGAGGCTCCGTAGGTGATGTTCTTGATATTTTTACATGAGCTTTGCAGACATACCTGGTGTTTTTTTATATATGCTCCCGTTTGGTATATGCTCCCGTTTTTTATTTTCTTCATAAAGTACCTTATCGGATTGCATGTCTTGTCGGGAAAACACATAGATCCTTGACTTTATGCTATCCTTTGTTTCCGGGTTGAAATACATGCGGTTGCACCTTCTAATCCCAAAACCAAGCATCACTGCATAGAGGTTGTACTAGTCATAAGCCTCAACCTCATTGGCAAAATTCATTGCCATAACCTCCTCCTTCATAACAACTATACCTACATGCAACTTAAACTTACTATCTAATTAACTTAATTAACTAACTCAAATCTTAAGTACACATACCTGGTATGATCTCTGCATTTGGAGCTATCATAATAAGTTTCTGGTGGTATCATCTCCATATTTCTCTGTAAGAGTGATGTTGAAACATTCATCTTCATCTATGACTTCAAAATTGTATTCTACTTCCTCATAATAAAGAGGCAAAGATACACCTTTTCCATGAACTCCACTCTCACAAATTTCACTCCCTCACATCTGAAATTGGGTTGTTTCCATCCCTGGTTCTCTCCTTACCTTACTTCTCAACCTAATATTCAAAGAAGAAGACCCCAACCACCAAAAAGTAGTATTGCACTAATTTGGAAATATATTTCAAAAAGACAAGAAGAATGCTTTAAGTAATTACCGTAAAACCTACCGAATCTCTGAAAATTTTATCTCCTCAGTAATGTATGGATGTAATACAATATATTTCACAACTACCAAGACCTTGGTTTCAGTGAATAAAACCTACAAATGTTACGACCTTTGGTTTAGTTTTTAAGGTGAGATATTTAATGTATAAGAAATAAAAATTTCAATAAGCTTATTTTGTGGGTAGCAGACATTTAAGACCGTTAAATGCATAACATAGATGAACTAGCCCAACCATATCATTATATTCTAGCCTCATTGGCATGAAAAGCTGAAGGTGCATCAAAGTTGAGTTAACTCTCCCAACTACGAAACCATATGAGGTGTCCATATAAAAGTGTTCCATCCTATCTAAATTATTAGGAATAGATGCCCTAGAAGCAATCTTATTGAATATGAACATTATTTTTGGCTAGAATAATCATTGTATTATTTATGGAGATATTTAATATAATGAAGTCCTTAGACTACAAATGTGTTGTTTATATCAAATATCCCTATTCAACTATATTGATTAACAGGACGATCAACTATAGACTAGTATGTGGGTAGATGGATATGAGAACATCAAGTCTAGCACATGGGTATGAGTTAGGGGTAATTGACCCATCAAACGAGAAGGCGACATACAAGTTATGTAAAGTCACAAGAGCTTCTCGTTGTGACAATGGTATTGTTATCCTTAGAGTTGAAGTCACTAGATACTCTAGTTGCGAAATACTGTGTTTGATATCGTCAAACACTACATCGTGACTGGGTAGCAATAAATGTGTTAATCAGACACGATAGGAAGCAAGCTTAGAGATGATAGTGATGTAGATAGGATTTTTCCCTCCCACATAACGGGATCAAATATCCGCGGAAACTCGAGGGGTAGTGCTTGTAGAATGTCTGGTCAGACTCCGATAAATCAATATGGGATACTGTTGTTATCTGCATGGATAAGACTATTCCCAGGATCGTGAAACTATGGGTTGGATATACGAGTGTGACTTGTATGTCTCATGGTCCAATCCGGATATGGATACAAAGGGATAATACAATGCAGTAACATTGGTCACAAGGTTTGTCGGATTTCAGACTATTTCTGTTAGTTGGGTGGCATTGATGTGTTGCAAGACACTTCTCTATGTTATTAATTGTTACTACAACCTAAGTAGAAACCTATGGGGTCACACGCCCTATAGATTTAACTAGACTTGGGAATTAATTAGTGGGACTAATTGAGAGTTTGTAATGTAGACTAATTACAGGATCAAAATACTCTAGAGGAGGGGGGTTGAATAGAGTATTGGAACTTTTTGCTAAAAACACATAATTTAACTAAGTAATGCACGTAAAAGACAGAAATCTCAAGGCCTTGAGATTTTGTAAGATTAGCCAGAAACTTCCTGAGAATAAAAGAAAGCTTCAAGGCCTTGAACTAGCACAAGTTCAAAATAGTTTGTAAACCCTAGTTTGATTTAGATCACTCTCAAGAATACATAGCTAAACTGTAAAGTAAAGAACACAAGGAAATCTACAGATTTCAGTCCCAATGGACCTAATCTCTACCCGAGGGATCTAATCCAATCAGGATTGGGCAAACACTTCTTATTACTCACACAGAAACAGCCATAGATCTTCAAGCCTAAGTGAACTCCCTTACACCTATACAGCTTGTGGTTCCAAACCTATCAAGTATCAGGTACTAACTGTTGAGCTAACAAGAACCTATTGTTGTTCACTTGAACAAATAACCACTAGGTATTGTGAGGTATAAGATATACAAAAGATAAACAGATTATGGCACTATATAGAAGAACACAATAGATGAATAAGCTGAGAAAGCCTCGATGTGTTCTTCAGGAAAACTGGAATGAATGATCTTCTGAAAGCACTGATTGAAGATTGAAGTTGTGAGATTGATTATCTGATCTTCCACGAATGTAACTCTCCGTCTTTTTGCTTGATTTATGTTCTCTGTAAGCTTCCCTTCTTCTTTCAAATTCAAACCAGTCTTTTATCTACTTCCAGCAACTGAATGAGAGATTTTAGGATCACTGTTCCTTAAAATCCTCATCCTATTTAACTGCATTTCTCAACAGCTCTGAGTAGATATCCGTTGGAGTTTGTTGTTATAAGATTGCACGTTTGAAAACCCTGCAACAACATTAATTATAGCAACAAACAAAATCCAAATATATATAACAGCACTAAGTCTATTTGGACATTCAATTTATGAATAAAACTGAATCAAATAGATAAACTATTAACCTGATTACCAATCAATCATATAAACCACATAATTCAGTTTAAGTCTTGTAAAAGTTATTAAACACACATAATAACAATGATCAAATCCTGCAAGAAAGAATCAAGTTAAGTTTGTGAAAACTGTTGGCAGCTCAAGGCATATCTCAAGGCCTTGGAGCTTTGAACATTCTTCACACTATTTCAACTGTATCACCAAAGCTCTTTGATTCAATCTAATTATGTTATCTGCAATATGTTAGACATATGAATGATAGATAAGTAGAATATTTGCAACAAGTATCTGATCTTAAGCATCAGATTGAACACCTCCAACACAAGATTGTCAGATCACAGTTCATAAGAAAGCAGTTGTCAAAGCTTTGAGGCTGTGAACAATATCTCATGGCCTTGGAGCCTTGATGAACTAGAGATACTTTGTCTTTCATCACTCTAAATGATTACTTCCAAAATCATACTTAGAAGTCTTGAATCAACAATCTCCCCCTTTATGAAAGAAAAAACACATAATCTTGTGTAAATGTCCCTGCAACTAGTTTTGTAAGAATTAGATACCATAGAAACATAACCAGAATTTGCAGAATCTGAACATGAACATGAACACATATAAACATATCATCACAGAATGATAATTAATACTAAAAAGAAACAAAAAACACATTAAACCTTAAAACACAAAACACATTGAACCTTCTCCCCCTTTTTGACTATCATGAAATAAAGGTGAAGGAATGTTGGATCATTACTTAGAGTCTTTTTTTTAAAAAAAAAAAAACTTGTAATAAAAAGACACAGTTCCTACTGAATGTCAAGGCCTTGCGATCAGAAAGAAGAGAAGAAAAGAAAGATAGAAAAGATCAAGGCTTTGGCTTTCACAAGTCTTCACTTCTTCTCTGATGCTTGGCCTTTCTCTGAGCCATCTCCAACATCCTCATCATTTTCAGCTTCATCCGCAGAGTGACACTCTTCCTTTCAGCATCTACTTCAGCAATAACTTCATCAATGATTTCATCAACTTTCTTGTCCTTGACTTGCACAGAATCTCCCCCTGTAGCTGCATCAACACCTGTGTCTTCTTCAATTTCCTCATCATCAGTTTGCTCAAATAGATCCTTTGATGTGAGCACAACTGGAATAGGCTTCTTCTTATTTTTCAAGAAATCTCATAGCCTCTCATCTGAATCAACACTAGTGTCATGACTAGTAGCAGAAGGGATCTTCTCCAGATTCAAACCTTTGATGACTACATCCAGCTTTCCATTCATCACACCCATCAAGGCTTTGAACTGACCAAACTCAGAAGACAAGTCAAATAGCCTCTGTCTAAGATCCTCAATCTCAACAACCTGTTCTTCAAACTTATCAAGCAACTGAGAATTATCCACATTAGCTTGTCCCCTTGATGTTGTAGCCCTGTTAGGTTTGATAAAAATTTTCTCCTCAAGCTCAGCTTTAGACATCTCTGAATAAAACATCCAATGTCCCTTTACTGTCTGAACCACACCAATTCATTGTAAAGCATACTCATCAATCAACCCAAAACCACCTTTTATCTTCTCCTCTCCTTTCACAGGTACCTCAAAATGCTCAAAGAAAAGTGGTAGCAGATTGGCATATGGAAGAGGGCGGTTTCTGGTTCTGGTAGCACAGTAGATCATGTGATCCATAATCACAGTTGGCAGATCAATCTCAAACCCTTGACATATCAAGTACATCAGGATGAGAACCTTATCTGTTACCAACTCTCTTGAGTTTTCTCTAGGGACAACACTTCTCATCAGAATAGTGAATAAGATTTTAGCTTCACAGTTGAGCACAGAGTGTGTCAACTGTTTGGGACCAGTAGGAATACCATCTATGAAGAACATGGCTTTGGCTTTGTCTAGACATTCCTTCCTATCAGGGTGGTCACCAACCTTATACTTCCTAGGAATGTCCAAGACCTTGGCAAAAGTCGTATGGTCTAGCCTTAAATCTATCCCTGCTAACTTAGAAGTTAACACAAACTTCTCTTCTTCTTCTTGAACCAAATTTAGGTAAAACAACCTAGTTAGCCTAGGATAAGCTTTAGAACTAGGGTTTAACACCTTCCAAACAGCAAATTCTCTTAACTTCCTAATACAGTCAATATCCAACTTGTCTAGTAACTCCTCAGAAATCAAACTACAGAAAGCAACCTTAGATGATGCATACCCTTGCATCCAAACTCTCCTAACATCTAAACTAATGAACCAATTAGAAGGCAGTGCATTCTTACCTTGAAAACCCTTTTTGGTTGCAGCAGCAATATGCTTGATCCTTGATTTCTTCTCAGCAGGCTTATCCTTCTCTGGTTCCTCTTCAGCAGACTTCTTCTTCTCAACATCAACAAAATTCTTTTTGTCTTCCTTAGCAGACTTCCCCTTTTCTCCTTCATCTGGCTTTTTCTTGTCTCCCCCTTTCTTCTTGTCTGACCTAGACTGATCATCACCCTGTACTCCTGTCTCCTTCTGTGGATCAATACTTGAACATTCATCCCCTTTCTCTGTTTTAATCTTCTTTGTAGGAGGTGAAGCTTCATGCTGACTATGTGTCCCTTCTGAAACTGAGTCAGAAATCCTGATCTTCCCCTTCTTGTTGGCCAGCTTCTTAGATCTAGAAGAAGGCTTACCCTGTTGTTGAATCCTGGCTGATTTGCGCTCCATTGTGAAATTAGGGTTTTGGGCGAAGATTGGGATTGGCAGAGAGAGAGAGCAGAGATACGTAGAAGATTGAGAGAGAATGAAGAGAATAGAGAGAAAAGCCCTGACTTTCAGCTTAAATAGGTTGAGAAAAAGAGTTTAAAAAGAACTCTTCTAAAATCTACATGCAAAACATATCTTAGAAGATATTCTAAGATATTTTAGAAAAATTCTCTGAGTAATTCAAACATTATAAAATTATCTAAAAAGATAATATATAATATTTGGTGATCCATTTATTAAATAAGTAAACTACACAAATGTTTCAAGACCTTGGAGAACAATCTCAAGGCCTTGAGATTTTTTGCTGTTTCAGAAATTTCAAAGCTTTGAACTATACTTTCAAGGATTTGGAAATTATTATCTCAAGGATTTGAGATTTCAATAAATAATCACAAGTAAGTACTAATACTCCCCCTAAACCAATGCATCCTTGTTTAACATACCCAGTTCAAGCCTTAGGGATGCAAACCTATCATATGGCAAAGGTTTAGCGAAAATATCAGCAATCTGCATGGTAGTAGAGATAAAAGATAGAACAACATCACCTTTTCTGCATGATCTCTAAGGAAATGATGCCTTACATCTATGTGCTTGGTTCTTGAGTGCTGTACTGGATTCTTAGAGATTGAAATGGAAATTGTATTGTCACAATTGATATGCACATTTCTGAAATCATATCCAAGATCTCTAAGCTGTTGAGCAATCCACAACACTTGTGAACAACAAGCTCCAGCTGCAATATACTCAGCTTCTGCAGGTGATAACGCTACAGAGTTTTGCTTCTTGGAATGCCAACTAATTAGTGAAGAACCAAGAAACTGACAACATCTAGAAGTAATCTTCCTATCCACTTGGTATCCTACAAAATCTGCATATGAATATCCACTCAACATAAAGTTAGATATTCTTGGATACCAAAGCCCCAATTCTTTGGTTCCATTCAAATATGTGAAAATCCTCTTAACAGCAGTTAAATGACTTTCCTTAGGATCTTCTTGACATCTTGCACACATGAAAACACTAAACATAATAGCAGGTCTACTAGCAGTCAAGTACAGAAGTGATCCAATCATACCTCTATACTCCTTTTGATTTACACTCTTACCATTTGAATCCTTGTCTAAGGATAGTGAACTCATAGGAGTTTTGAGTGTCTTGGATTGTGTCATATTGTAATTGTTCAACAAGTCCTTGGTATATTTTCCTTGATGTACAAAGATTCCTTTCTTCATTTGTAAAACATGAAGTCCAAGAAAGAAATTCAGTTCTCCCATTAAGCTCATCTCAAACTCCCTGCACATTAGACTCGAAAACTCTTTGGAAAGAGCATCATTAGTAGCACCAAAAAGAATATCATCTACATAGATCTGAACTACTAACAAGTCAGTTTCATGATGTTTAATGAAAAGAGTTTTATCTACTATACCTCTCTTGAAATTATTGTCAAGTAAAAACTTTGAGAGTCTGCCCTATCAAGCCCTTGGAGCTTGTTTTAAGCCATAAAGAGCTTTGTCTAATTTGTAAACATAATCAGGGAAATTTTCCTCTTCAAAACCAGGAGGTTCAGCTACAAAGACATCTTCTTGTAAATAACCATTCAGAAAAGCACATTTGACATCCATTTGATAAAGCTTTATGTGTTTGTGAGATGCAAATGCAAGAAGTATTCTAATACCTTCTATCCTGGCAACAGGAGAAAAAGTCTCCTCATAGTCTATACCTTCTTCTTGATTGTATCCTTGTGCCACAAGTATGGCTTTGTTTCTTACCAATTTGCCATTCTCATCAAGCTTATTTCTGAAAACCCATATGGTTCCAATAATTGATTGCTCTTTTGGTCTAGGAACCAGATTCCATACGTTGTTTCTTTCAAATTCATTCAGCTCACTTTGCATTGCAATGATCCAATCTGCATCTTCTAGTGCTTCTTTTGCATTCTTGGGCTCAATCAGTGATACAAAAGCACTAAAAGCACATAAGTTCTTCAACTGTCCTCTTGTCTGAGTTCTAGTAGTTGGATCAGATATGATATTGTCAGCTGGATGGTCTGCAAGATACTTAAACTTTTTCCTTGGTTTCCAGGAGTATGATCCTTCAAGGCTTTGAGTTCTTGAAGCAGTAGAAGGAGCATCATAGAATGTTTCAGTTTTAGTCTCAAGGCTTTGAGATTTTGGCTCTGCAGGAGGTTCAAGGCCTTGAGATTCTACTGACTTATTCTTTACTTTAGTGTTGCCTTTGTCTTCTTTCACAATGTCATCATCAGCCTCATGCTTGTTCAAATTAAGATCTGCAAAACTTTCACTCAAAGAATCCTTAGTACTTTCATCAAAAAACACATGAATACTCTCTTCCTCAATCTTGGTTTTTCTATTGAAAATTCTATAAGCTATGCTAGTTTGAGAATATCCAAGAAATACACCTTCATCACTTCTAGCATCAAACTAACCAAGATTGTCTTTACCATTATTATGCACAAAACAAGTACAACCAAAAGGTTTGAAATAAAAAACACTAGGCTTCATTCCTTTAAACAATTCATATGGAGTCTTCTTCAAAATTGGTCTGATCAAACATCCATTAAGCACATAATTAGCAGTATTAACAGCTTCTTCCCACAAATATTTTGGCAAATTACTTTCAAGTAGCATGGTTTTAGACATATCCTCAAGTGTCTTATTTTTCCTCTCAACTACTCCATTTTGGTGAGGGGTTCTAGGTGCAGAGCACTTGTGTGATATGCCATGCTTTGCACAAAATAAATCAAAATAAAACTGATCAAATTCCCTACCATGATCACTTCTAATAGATGCAACAGGCAAGTTTTTCATAGTTTAAAGCTCTTTACAAAGTTTAGAAAATTCAGATAAGGCCTCAGTTTTGTCTCTAATAAACATAACCCATGTAAATCTAGAATAATCATCTACTACAACAAGCATATAATAAACATAAGGCCTCAGTTTTGTCTCTAATAAAGATAACCCTTGGAGTTTGAACTCTCATAGGACCACAAAAGTTGATATGCATAAGTTATAAGGGTCTAGAAGTACTTACCAAATTATTTGGCTTGAATGAGCTTCTTGTTTGTTTACCTTGTACACATGCCTTGAAAATCTCATCATTTGAGAATTTTAGAGATGGTAAACCTCTTACCAAGTCCTTTGAGATGATTTTATTTAAGGTGTGTATGGTAATATGCCCAAGCTTTCTATGCCAAAGCTTTGGATCTTCCTTCAAGGCCTTGAGGGACTTCAACTTGTCACCTACAACACTGTTAGTACTCATAGCATATAAATTGTATGATCTAGGAGCAGTGATTATGCAATTTCCAGATTTCGCATCTTGCACAACACATTTCTCCTTGTCAAATACAACTTTATAACCTTTATCACATAACTGAGAAATACTAAGAAGAATATATTTAAGTTCATCCACAAGATAAACATCAGAGATAGAGTTGGTAGAACCATTGCCAATACTACATATGCCAATAATATTGCATTTTTCCTTGTCACCAAGTGTAATTGTCCCACCAGATTTCTCTGTGAGCTCAGTAAAAAGATACTTCTTTCCACTCATATGTCTGGAACAACCACTTTCTAATATCCATTTCTGATCCTTCAAGGCCTTGGTGACATCATGCAAAAATGAATCACTGCCTCAACAGGCTGTTAGACCAAGTGCAGAACTTTGAGTCATACTCAAAATCAGCCATGTTTGGTGTTCTAATTCTTTTTGGGGCCCAAATCTGCTTAACCTGTCCCTTAAGCTGATAAGGATAAGTGTTCCTCAGAATATGAGGTTCTGATCTTCTGAAGGGACAAGTTAATTTGATATGACCAATTTTTCCACAGTAATGACATTTTCGAGAATGTCTACTACTAGATTTGACAAAAGTAGTTTGGCTTTTCTTTGGAAAATTTGGATTATAGCCAATTCCACTTTTATGCATTGATTTCAGACTTCCACCAAGAATGAGATTCAGATTATGTTCCGAGCCTGTAAAACTGGTTAGAACCTTTTTAGACTCTTGAAGTTTCTTAGTCAAAGAACAGATTTGTTGTTCTAAATCTTCTGAATGAGTCTTTAGATCAACAAACCTTTAAGTTAAAGGAGCGTTTTGATCAACAATATCCTTTATTTGTGCCTTCAAGGCTTTGAATCTGTTGTCCAAGGCCTTGAAGTCCTTTTCAATTTTTGTCTTAGAAACTTCAATAGTCTTGTTGGTAAAACCCAAGTCCAAGTTTTCTTTTACCTGCTCATGAACTTTAACCTTTAAAGAAGCAATCTCATTTCTGTAACTTTCCTCATTTAAAAACATACTCTTGAGAATTTCAGGAAGTACATCAGAAGGACTAGCCAGAAGTTTTTTTACAATTACCTCAATGTGTTTGTCTGGAGGCTTTTGCTTCATCATGTTTAGCCATGAAGCATAAATTTGCTTGTTCTTCTTCTGTGTCTGAATCACTTGATGAATCAGAATCACTCCATGAAGCCATCATTGCTTTCTTCCTTCTGTTGTCATTGTCTTTCTTTTGAAAGTTCCTGTTAATCTTCTTTTACGGACAATCCCTTGATAAATGATATGCATCACCACATTCAAAGAAATTCATTACTCTAGTTTTATGTGAATGTGATGAGGACTTACTTTTGTAATCCTTGCTGCTTGATGGTCTTGATCTCTCTCTGTTGTAGTCTTTATTTCCAAAGTTTTTCTTCTTCTTGAGAATCATGGCCAAGGCCTTGGAGATCAATGCTAAAGCCTCTTCATCATCATGCTCATCTTCAGTCATAAGGCTTTGAGATTTTTCATTGTCTTTAGCATTTGCATTACCTTTTCCAGTTGAAATCATCTGCATTAAGATCCCAATATAACAAATTCATAGCCTTGTAATTTTTGGATACCTTTTCCAGTTCAGTAACTGAGAGATCTTCCTCAGACTTGATGCATCTAACTCCGTCAATGGTATTGAAATACTCATGAGAATCATTCTGAATTATTGACCACAATTCCATGTCTTGATCTATGATCAACATCTTTATCAATGCCTTCCATTGCATGAATTTTTCACCACAGAACAATGGAGGTCTGTTTGCTGCCCTTCCTTGAGAGAAGGCACCATCTCCTACATTACTCATAGTCACAAGATTATTAGATCTCTAGTAGTGACCCAAGCTTTGATAACAATTGAAAGTTTGTAATGTAGACTAATTACAAGATCAAAATACTCTAGAAGGGGGGGGGGGGTTGAATAGAGTATGGAAACGTTTTGCTAAAAACACATAATTTAACTAAGTAATGCAAGTAAAAGACAAAAATCTTAAGGCCTTGAGATTTTGTAAGATTAGTCAGAAACTTCCTAAGATTAAAAGAAAGATTCAAGGCCTTGAACTAGCACAAGTTCAAAATAGTTTGTAAACCCTAGTTTGATTTTGATCACTTGCAAGAATAAATAGCTAAACTGTAAAGTAAAGAACACAAGGCAATTTATAGAGTTCAGTCCCAATGGACCTAATCTCTGTCTGAGGGATCTAATCCCACCAGGATTGGGCAAACACTTCTTATTACTCACACACAAACATCCCTGGATCTTCAAGCCTAAGTGAACTCCCTTACACCTATACAGCTTGTGGTTCCAAACCTATCTAGTATCAGCTACTAACTGTTGAGATAACAAGAATCTCTTGTTGTTCACTTGAACAACTAACCACTAGGTATTGTGAGGTATAAGATATAAAAAAGATAAACATATTATGGCACTATATATAATAACACAATAGATGAATAAGCTGAGAAAGCCTGGATGTGTTCTTCAGGAAAACTAGAATGAATGATCTCCTGAAAGCACTGATTGAGGCTTAAAGTTGTGAGGATTGATTATCTGATCTTCCACGAATGTAACTCTCCTTCTTTTCACTTTATTTCTGTTCTCTGTAAGTTTCCCTTCTTCTTTCAAATCCAAACCAGTCTTTTATCTACTTCCAGCAACTGAATGAGAGATTTTAGGATCTCTGTTCCTTCAAATCCCCATCCTATTTAACTGCATTTCTCAACAACTCTGAGTAGATATCCATTGAAGTTTGTTGTGATAAGATTGCACGTTTGAAAACCCTGCAACAACATTAAGCATAGCAACAAACAAAATCCAAATATATATAACAGCACTAAGTCTGTTTGGACATTCAGTTTATGAATAAAACAGAATCAAATAGATAAGTTATTAACCTAAATTACCAATCAATCATATAAAACACACAAATCAGTTTAAGACTTGTAAAAGTCATTAAACCAACATAATAACAATGATCAAATCCAGCAAGAAAGAATCAAGTTAAGTTTGTGAAAACTGTTGGCAGCTCAAGGCATATCTCAAGGCCTTGGAGCTCTGAACATTCTTCACAGTATTTCAACTATATCACCAAAGCTCTTTGATTCAATCTAATTATGATATTTGCAATATGTTAGACATATGAAGAATAGATAACTAGAATATTTTCAACAAGTATCTGATCTTAAGCATCAGACTGAACACCTGCAACACAAGATTGTCAGATCACAATTCATAAGAAAGCAGTTGTCAAAGCTTTGAGGTTTTTAACAATATCTCAAGGCCTTGGAGCCTTGATAACTTTTGATACTTTGTCTTTCATCACTCTAAATGATTACTTCCAAAATCACACTTAGAAGTCTTGATTCAATACTAATTAAAATAGAAGGATCAATACGCAACCACAAGCAAACTTAGTAGGACTAATTTGCAAGGTGGCCTAATCCGTGTATGGGCATGATTAGTATTGGGCAAAATACGTAGTTAACAAGGAGTTGTTAAACTATGAAAGAATCTACCTTATTTTTTCACTAATGTTCCATCATTGAGTGAAATAAAAAGAAAAGAGCAAGACAAGGCAAGGCCAAGCCTCACCCGTCCGCCCCTCCCCGTGCGCTGTCGGCCTCAAGGAGGCACGCCGCCCCTTTTGCTCCGTTTGCGTGATCTTCTTCTTCCTCCTTCCATCAATTGCTAGCACATAGGATTTGAAGGACTCTAGACTTTATCCTAGGCGTGGACTTCCATAGAGACGTGGACATTGTTTCACGTAAAGTCATCAATTCAACCAATTAAGGTACAAATGAATTTCTTCCTTCACCATCGTTATGATGTCTAGTCCTGTGATCCTTGGAGGGTCTTCAACGGAATCAATTATTGTTTATTCCGCTGCGTTATCCGTATCATAACCCTTAAAAATGCAAGTTACCTTAAAATTCAAATCACTTACATAAAATAAATTAAAATAATATAACATATTTTTTAAACTCTCCTAACAAGAAAATACATTAACCATAAGGTAAAAGTTGCAAAGCTAACAAATAATCAACTTTAGACAGAGAATATACTTGAACAATATAGACATATTTAGAACATTCAAAACTATTAGGCATGGATTCATGATTCAACACGTACAATTCTCGATCCTTCATTCATTCGGGGAATTTTTAGATAACTTTGAGGAAGATAACTTGAAGTGTTTTGGAAATAACTCCCACACATGAAAGAGGTATCGAATTTAAGGCACATGGTGGACTATCACAATTATTCAATCGACGAAATAAACCAAAATTAATGGTATTTCACAAAGATATCGATGATAACACTTTACTGTGAACCTATAGCTTAAAGATAACAAAACCAAACATTTAGTAGGAGTTTTTATGAGACAGTAAAATCCACACACAAATATGCCAATATGTGTGTTTTTGGAGCTTGTGCACATTGTCATGCCTGGAACAAACATAAGGGAGCTACCAAGTTCCCAAATTGAGGAAATTTTGTTGTTGTTGTTGTAGTTAGTAGGAAAGAACAATGTTCTAATGGGTACACATTACACAAATTGAGTTTGCTTGATGTCTATGCATCTCAGATGTGCCATCACTCAAGACCTATTAACACTATATGAATCCCTATGACCAATTTGAAGACTTAGCACACATGTCGATTTTTCAAAAATTTAAGTCTCACAATGTCGATAGTCGGTTACAATTTATACCCCGCCCGTTGCTCATGTGTCCTTGTTGGGTGTGACATCAAACCTATCTGGCTCATTTAAATGACATAAATTGGAACATTAAAACATGCTTAGCATGCATGGGGGACATTTCTTGATTGAACTCGTACAATTCTTGAGTTTTCATTCATTTTGGGCCTTTTTAGGTTACTTAATTAGAGGAAGGTAACTTGAAGTATTTTAGAAAGAACTCCCACACTTTACATTGGTATGTTATCCAAGGCACATGGTGACTCCATGAGCCATTCAATTGAAGAATAAAACAAAATAAATTGTATTTTACGGGCATAGAGATATTAACATATAAGATAGAACTCTCTCTGGGGTCTAGCATTCTGGATAACAAAATCTGTTACATAGAAGGAGTTCTTAAGATACAGTAAAATCAACACACATATATGTCAATATATTTGTAATTGGAGGTTGTGCACATTTTCACGCCTGGAAGAAACATAAGGGAGCCACCAAGTTCCCAAATTGAGGACAAATTTTTTTTGGTGTTGTAGTTAGTAGGAAAGAACAATGTTCCAATGGGTACACATTACACAAACTGAGTTTGCTTGATGTCTATGCATCTCATGTCACTACAAAAATTTGGTTTATTACGACGAGTAAACTCGTCGTTAAATCCCGAAAATTCGTCGTTAGAATACAAAGACGACGAGAAAAGTTTGTCCAAAGTGCGTCTGAATAGCTCCATCGTTAGTTCGACGGGGCGACAACAAATCCCTGTTGTCGGTAAAAGTTTTTACCGACCACTTCTTCCGACTACATCTTTTTGTCGTTGATGTTTTGCCGACGACTTACCGACCATCATATTACGTGGTCGAAACTTTTGCCGACGAATATTTCGACCAAATTATATAGTCGTTAATCTTTTCCCGACCACATGCCGACTATTTACTCTTTTAGAAAAACTACTGCCGACGAACTTATCGAATAATTATTCTTGTCGTGGGTTTAATGCAGACGACTTTACTCGTCGTTGTTAACTTTTATTCGACTGTGTCTTTTTTTATTTCATTTTCACGACTAGTTTGATAATCGTAATATGTATTTGTGGAGAGACTTCCTGGTCGTCTTTTTATTTTGGTGTTCCTCATAGATGACTACTGACGTAGTCGCCTATCGCGCAAATTTCTTGAATCTGCTCATAAAATATAACAAAAAAACCAGTAGTCAGGTCATCATTTTTTATCACCCATGCATACACACATACAACACCAACAATTGCAAAATACTACTTTTCAATCGATGCTTAATCCAACCAAACTTACACCAACGTACAGTTGCAAGAATTCAATTGTTCGAAACAAGCCACAAAACCCGGCCATATACACATCCACACACAAACTTCCTCCAAATATTAATTACAATGCATGTCCACAAAAATTCCTCCAAATTCAAAACATTGTTCAGATTTCTTTAACCCTTGTACCTCAGAAGGATGGCAGAGAAATGTTCATTTGTTGGCGCATTGAAGACGGGATGAGCATATGGATGTGCTGCTGCTGGCGGTGCTGTAATTGACGTCATTACTGTGGTTTCAAACAAAGCAGAAGAAAATAAATAACAGTTCATGAAAAAAAAAATAACAGTTCATGAAAATTGAACACGACGAGGGGAACAAACCTAAAATGATGTTGTTTATATGCATGACATACAAAAACTCGCAGTCCCAAAAGAAGAAAAGTATTGAAGCGAAGTATTCACAAACTCCGGACGTTGTAAAACAAGTATGTGGTTCACCTATTATTTAAATTAATGTTCAACGAATTCCAACAACTGAAACAGTTCACATACCCCCCACTACCTCATGATGAATGAACTTAATGCCTGCCTCCTAAATGAACATCATAACAACCACCAACCAGTAATAACCATGCATATATGCACCCACAAACAATGAATTGCAACTGTCCGAACTCCCAAAATTAATGATAGGTTAATGGACATGCCCTCCCTATTAATTTGTAACCTCCATTTTTTTCTCAAACACAGCAAATCCCCCCCCGGAATCTTCTTACCATGGAACCCATTCGCAAATGCCTACGTTAAGAGGAGGATGTCACCAGTCCTTTCACAGGACTGCCAGGGTCCTATGTGGATGTTCCAATAATCATCTCAGATAATGATTCAAGCAGTGACAACGAGCCTGCTGTCGGGTTGTTTAAGAAGAAGAGATATAGGCTTGAGGAAGGCCCGCTGATGAGATATGCAACAAGATACGAAATACTGCGGAAGATGAAGAAGAGATACACATGAGAGGGGGGCTTCCGGAACAAATCTTGAGACCCCCGACAGATGAACAACTTAAGGACGACAATGCGGAGCCATCAAACCCCAAGCTCCAGCACTAGCCAGACTTCTATTTTCTATTCTTTCTGTTGTTTTATTTTATGTTTTTTTCCTGAAATTTTTGTTTAATTTTGTCCTGAAGACACAACTACTTAAATTCTCACAATTACTCTCAACTGTTGCAACCACAGAAATAGATATCGATCAGTCAACTGGTGGAGTTGCATGTTCCACGCGTAATCGACAAGAACAACACAACGCTAAGTAACAAAGTTGTCCAAGTAAACGAGACGCGAAGAGTTATTTCACCCGGTAAAACGAAACGCAATAAGCCAAGAGCCATGGTATACTTTAAAACTGATTTTCGTAAAAATGAATTTGGAGGTCACATTATCAACTAACTTTATTAGTTTCATATATCCAGGACGTACCGGGAGACATCACTTTCAACTATATCCAAATTAAAAGTTCCAGAAACTTCACGCATACACGAAAACAACTAAAATTTAATTTATCTACACACCATAATCAACATGTCATTTATTCACATACTGAAATAAAATATGACATTTTAATTACATTAAAATTCCTCCGAAGATGATGATGAATGATGCCCGCTCGACGCCTTCTCGACCATCAGCTGGTTGGCCATCAAGGACTCCATGTTCTTAAGCCATTCTTCCATTTCGGTCATAAGGTTGACAGATTCATTTGCCTTTCTAACAGCCTCTTCAGCATTTTTCTCGGCTTCCTTTGCCTTTTTCTCAACCTCCTCCGCTCTTCTACTAGCCTCCTCGGCGCCTTTCTCTGCAAACTGTGCCCTAAGCTCAGAAGCTCCAGCCATCCTTTGTGCTTCCACAACCCTGGACTCATTAGCCTCTATGCCTTCTTGAAACGTGAATGCAGTCCTCGGGAGCTGACCAGCACCATATCCCGCTACAAATCCACTCCGTCCCCCAACAACCACGTCCACTATATTATCTTCGGTCAGCAACCTCTCTGTATCATTATCCCGCATCTCCACCATCCTTCTCTGTAGTTTAAACAAAGCATAAAATCTTAACACCATAACATGTAAAATAAAACATGGTGAGGGAATTACGAAACTAACGTGCTTCTCCTCCGCATCCGCACTTATCCATGTCCCTGAGTTCTTCATGATGTGTGTTGTTTTGTAGTTGTCGATGAGGGAGGGGTTCTACTGCACAAGCTAATATTCCAAAAAAATATTTCATACGGAAATAAGTTCTAGCTGTGAAACTTATAAACTGATGTGAAAGAGCGGATTACATGGAACTTACCATCTCATATAAACGCTGGACAATGGACTTTGAACCTGCGGTAGAAAGATTTTTGGCTCTTGATCGGTTCAACTTAGCCCTGGCACTCCTACACTGCAATGACGTAATAGTGGACATGAGGTCAAAAGCGAACCTAAATTAGTTTGCTTCAACGAAAAAGCAGTCAATATCTTACCTCCCACCCATTTGTCTGAAAAAGTGCGCATACTTTTTCCCACTGCTCCTGGGAGACACTTGGTTCTGGGTTTTTAATTGCTTCAGCAGGGGTACAGAAGTTCTTGAAGTGTATGTGCAGCTTATAGCGGTACTCCCTATAAGCTTCCTTCGCCATATAATTGATGGCCCGCAGATTAGTTTTTTCTGTTGAAGTCGAGGTCAAACAGACCCTGCATACGACAAGATATGTGGTCATAAGTACACATTCACATAAAGTAATTGCAAGAAAAATATGTTCACACATATTTTACGTCACTTACTTGAAGATGATCATATTTTGGGTTTCAGGTCAACCTCGTCCATATCTTTCCAGCTGGACTTGTCCAGTGGTGTATTCTTCCACACTGCTATACCCACCTCTGCAGTGACCTCCTTCGCATTTTCGCAAACTGGCTTCTTCTTGCCAAGAGGGATGCTCACATATAGCTTCTCTCCCTCGCCCAATTTCTTCCTCTTTAAAAGGCCACGGGTCACGCCTCTTCCTCTTCTTCTTGAAGGCGGACCTGCGACAACATAATTAATTACTAATTAGTTATATTAGGATCATAAAGAGTATATATTAGGTGGGTTAAGAGAATGAGATACGTACTTGATGTAGGTGGGGTCCCTTGGTCATTCAGTGTAGGGGCGGATTGAGCCACCAACGTAAAAGGGGACATGGGGGACGAGGGGGACCCAACTTGTTGAAGCCGATGCGATCTCCTCGGTGTTGTAGCATGGGATGTCACGTTCTGCAAGAAAACATTCAAACCTCTAAGCTGAAGAAATAAATAAAAAAAGGAACATGTTAACTGTATAAGTACTGACATCAGCAGCCATTTCACTGGAATTCAGCTCTCCCATTGTCATATCAACAGTCTTGCGACCCCTAGTCATTGGCGGCGACCGTCCCTAAATTTCTTGTGATTCCTCATCGGCCTGCAGTAAGACATAAAACTATCGAGCTCATGTACGACAATCAACAATCTTCAAACTCAGTAACCATTTACGAATACCCACCTCGTCGACCAAACTGTACGAGTCTTTTTTGTGCTTCCTTTTCAATCCTCTTGATCCCACATCAACTGCAAATGAGAACAGGAATCACTAGCTAGGTGAAAGCACCAACAACGAAAAACCACCAAACCAAATACAAGTACAATATAAGCGGAAATGGATATAATGTTACAATCCGGTTGAGAAAGCCTTTCAATAGATATTCTTATCAACTAGGAATCAAAAGGAAACATGTCATAAAACAAGTGAGCAAAACCATCGGTCGCATTTAAAATAAATATCGAAAACCATAATATAATCCATGTCTGGTTCGTCATATCACGCATATACCTCACTGTCATATAGAATCTCCTCCGCCTTTGCAGCCTTAGGCGTAGAAATATTTTGGGCTTGACCATTACCCCCCTCAACAGTCATACCTTTCCAATGGGGGGATTTGCGTTGCTGGATCTAGGTGGTAAAACCTATAACGTTTGCACGTAAAGTTTACATTCAAGCCTAACAGTAATATGAAAGAAAACAGGGACGGTGTAAACCCGTTCAAACATGATCTACATTACCTATGTGTTTGAGGGAAACAGATCTGTCCGAGCTGCAGTATATGAAGACCTCTTGTCAGCTGGTCCAGGAACCCCATGAACAGCTGCATCATTACCGCGCGGGGATTTACGGTGTTGATTGGCTGTTGGTAAAACCTAGAGTATTTGAACGAAAAATGTTACATTTCAAAAATATTAGTCATAATGAACAAAACAGTGGCAGTAACTTGGTTCAAACAGCATCTACATTACCTGAATGTTGGCCAGAGACTGCGGCGTCCGTGCTGCAGCATACGTAGCCCTCTTCACGGCTTCTGTATAACCACCGCCAACAGTACTGTTTCCTTTGTCGTGCAGGGATTTAGCTTGTTGTTCCACATGTGGTATGACCTACAACGTTTGCACACAAAAAGTCACATTTCAAAATTACTATGAATATTAAAAAAACAATTATAGACCTGATCACCTTAATACTTGCGGTGGTTCCCGGGTCCATGCCGGAACCGGCACTCTTCGGCTTCTTTTCCTGATTCATAGCTGCCAAAATAGACGATAGTACTATTAGATAGAACATCATTCCCAAAGTGATTTAGTTTCCCTTCAAATCAACACAACATTGAAATGCTAATTAAATGTATTAGCCTACTGTTACAACTTACCCTCTAGGTCGACATTCAACTTCCCCGCAACATTCGATCTTTCAAGGTTTTTTGCTTTAGCCCGTTCCATCAAATAACCGGGTGGTACATTGTACGCCTTATTCTAAATTACTAACAATTAGATGTGAGGAAGCAATGCAATTCCAATAAGATAGAAATATCATCAGTTTCACAGTTATACCTGCGATGTAACCCCTCCAGCACCAGCGGTAGCACTTCCATTTAGGCCATCGCTTCCCAAACTGGTCTCTCTTTCTGACACAGCCTTCCGCGTTTGTACGCCTTCAGAAATATTCGAAGCGCTGCTCCTCACCACATGCGATCCTGCAGGGACTAAGAATTACAAAACAGACTTGTAAGATTATAACCACAGTCGATACAGTAAGGATGCATCAAACACATACGAAGGATCATAGTAACCACGATGGTTGCCAGTGCCGTCGAGCTTGGCCAACCCCTTCGTCGGATTTCGCTGGGCAATTTTCTGCATTAACCACGTTGTGAGATATACGTAAGGAAATTATAGCTACCAAAATATTTAAATTACAAAAAGACTAACGTAAAGTGAAAATAAACACTGTTCGTTACATATAAATAAGCGTTCACGCTAACATATCACCTCTATCTTCACCTTCTGCGCAGCAGCAACACCACCAACAAAATGATTCTTTATGTCCTGGACGTTCTGCGAGCTTGTAGAAACTTTTGTCGAACCAGTTTTTGTAACTGCACAAGAAAGGAAATATCTGCAGTATAAGTCAATAATATGTGAAGACATAAAAGTTTCAATAACGTAGGATAACTCTCACCATGATTTTCGGACTACGTAATGTCCTCCGCGTCTTTTAGTGGACTGAGCCGGCCCAACCATCTAATCGTTTTGGTCGTCGACATCATGTAATCTGCTTATTTACAGGATATATCAAATTTTAATACAGGACCCTGTAATATTAACTGAGAATATTTGAATTACTTGTCATGTCAACGATTTACGTAACCCTCACCAAGTCAATCAAGCAATTCATCGTAATTCTCTACGTAAACAAACAACACGCAGGAAATGCAAACCTTCATGTAAAACATATGATCTAAACCAAAAAAAACTTAAACAGATCATCATTCCAAATCTCTGAGATCCGTATCGTAATCATCATCAGCCGTACCATCTTCTCTTCGGTAGTCCGTTTCATCCTAAGATGCATAATCCTCGCCAAGTGTTTCTTTTAAGTTGTCAAAATAAGTAGGGTCCACAGTAGGGGGATCCTAAACAATTTGAGTAGGCAAAACCTCATGTATGTTAACATTTACTTCAAACGCCTCACCGCTGTTCGATGACTGCTGATAAGCATCCTCAACTCGTCTTTCTATATTTCCATCATTCTCTTTTGGGACCTGATAACATCGAGCTTCTATCTTCTGCGCTATTCGCCAGTTCCTACCCGCAACAGTGTCGGGAGCATAGAAGGCTTGTCCAGCCTGGGTCGCAAAAATGTAAGGATCATCTTTATATCAAGTCCTAGAGACGTTTACAGAAGTAAAGTGGCCAACTTTATTAATGCCTTTCTTATCTCCTACATTAAACCAATCACACTTGAACACCATACCCGGTTGTGAGTTGGATATGTGACGCGATTTCTTAACGCGTATGCGCAAGTGCACAGTCAAGTAATATAGGGGTGGTATTTCAACCCCGAGTTATCGATCCCATGAGGACAGGCTTGAGATTATTTAATTAGTTATTTAATTTAGAGTACGGTGCAGAAGGAAAGATTTGATTGATTTTAGAATTGAAATAACAACTAATCTAATATTTTTGTATTTTTTATATTTAAGAAACAAGTTTGCATAAACTAGGCAATCTCTAGATCACCTAGGGCTCTAGACGATTTCCGGATTATCTGAGCAACACGTTAACTATATTCTAACTAAGCCGGGTAACACCGCTGACTATCTCCTATCGGTCTCAAGTCATTCTACTTTACGGTAGACTACAATATCCTATCGGTCTCTTGTGTCTACCGGTCTGTTCTAGTAGGCTAACGACATGCACGACAACGGGTCCTGTCGGTCCACCGTTGCACGAAACAATCGAATCTCACCTACCGAATCTACCCACACTAGCCAATCCTAACACGTCTCTTCTCAGTCTCAGTGATACGGGATTGATGTTCAAGTCTCATCCTAGTTAGTTAGAATCACTATCGTGCATTCGCTAACTAAGCAGTGTTTCCAGTTAGCTACTCCATTAACACTGAGTATTAAGCACAGTACATGAACAATTGAATTAAAATATTGCTAACTTTAAGCATGAATCAACTATTGAACAAACCATAGTTCTTGAACCCTAGTTTTATCTCCTAATCGTGTCACTCAATTAGGATTACTAACATAAAAAAGAAATTAGAATTGATTCAAAAGAAGAAATCAAGAAATCATGAAGCAAAGATCAAATCCGGAAAAATATCATCGTTTACATGAACCCTAGGCTCTCAAGGAGACGCCTAGCAAATCGTCTAGCTAATAATAATCAACCAAACAAGACTTACAAGTTTCTCCATACAAAGATTGAGAGAGAAGAAGAAGATGAAACCTAGAGCTTCAATGGATGAGGAGTCCTCCTCTTGTGCGTGCGTCCGTCTCCTCCTTTACCCTCACGTTGATTGAGTTCTTCTATAATGAATCTTTTCTCTTAATAAATCAGCCCCCATGTATTAGTTATTCCCAGATTAGGTTTTAGGAAATAATTAACATGAAACTACGTAGTTTTGAGCCAAAGCCAGCCTATTTTTCTTCCTTCCCCGTCCGTGTGATTTTTCCTTAAGCAGATCGCACGATCTGAAATTCCTGATCGTGCGATCTCGGGGTGAGTTGCGTCCAGATCTTGTTTTTCTTCAGCAGATCACACGATCAGCCAAAACCAGATCGTGCGATCTGAAAGCTAATCGCACGATCAACTACTCAAGTCGTGGAAACAGTGAGCTCCCTCAATTTGCCGCACGAAAAAAATTCTAAGTGCCAAGTCAAGTCGTACCATCTGCCATATCAGGTCGTGTGACCTCCTAAAGCTCTTTCTTTTTTTTCTTGATTCCTCTTTGCCTGCTGTGCTTTCTTCTTTCACTTTCTTGAGCTTTAGTCGTGTTCCGAAGTTCGTTCTACTCTCAGCTTAATCGCGCACGTTCCGTTTCCTGTCAAAATAACATGAAAAACACTCGTGCGATCAAACGTGACAAAATAGCATAAGTTAACATGAGAAACGCCCGGATTAGCAATTTAAAGCTCAAATCTAAACTTAGTCAATTTCCTTAAGTTCATAGTGTAAACTAACATATTCTACCCGGAAATCACACAAAAAATAGCAAATTGTGTAAGAAATATAACTCTAATACAAATTTATCAATATGTTAGTTAAAAGATGTCATTTACTGTACCATAACAATCAATTTCCTTGCCTAAATGTTCCGATAGCACAACAACTCCGGAATTCTGGGTAGTCTTATGTTCATCATTGGCACACGTGCGGAACCTTAGGCCATTCACAACACAAGCCTTATACCGACGCACTTGCTTGTCAGCACCACAAGCGATTGAATACAGTCCATCGGTTGCTTCTGCTGATTCGTCAAGGCGCTTTCGGGCCATCTGAATGAACGGATGTATATTGAAGTTTTAATAAGAATTCAAATACATATAGCATGTTCATTACGAGGCCAAGAGAACGAAAAACCTACATGTCGTGTAAACCAGTAAGGAAACTCCAACCGATGCATATGATCCCCACGTTCCTGGTCAGGTTCATGCTCGTGGATTTCTTACGGTGTTGTCTGGATTCAGTGTTATATCAGGATTAAGTACGCTTAAGTATTTAATGAATTGGCATCCAATAATTAAGTAAATATTATTTTTGAACCACTCACATCAAATACGGCTCAACCTCCGTACAGTTTTGTAAAATATACCAACTGATCTACTCATATTCGTCTGCTGAAAGCTCGTAAAAGGATGACCCCGTCAAAGTGTGAGTTGCACCATCGAATATGGACAGATTCAGCATATCACTAGTGTTCACCTGCCCACCGTTTCTCTCTGTCCTATTAAATCTCGTATCAACTTCGTGAAGATACATCGTGCAGAATGTGAGACATTCATTGTCGATGAAAGCTTCAGCAATTGAACACTCCGGCCTCGCTTTATTTCTTACATACATCTTTGGCGTATGCAGAAATCTGTTTTAATAACCAGTACAAACACCGTAAACATTACGTCTTTTCGAACATGTTATATATATATTATAACTCATGTATTATACCAGCACCTAACCTTTCAATTGGGATACATCCAGCGGAACAGAACCGGACCCCCGTATAGTGCTTCTTGCGGCAGATGAACCGGCAAGTGCATCACGATATCGAAGAAGGAAGGAGGAAATATTAACTCAAATTTACAAAATATCAACGTTATGTCTTCTTCTAGTTTTTTTAAACTCTCGACAGTCAGAGTTCTTGAGGTCATCTCCTTGAAAAACACGCTCAGCTCAGTAATAGCACCGACAACTTCGCTGGTGAGGTGGCCACGTATTGCGAGTGGAAGCAGCCGTTGTAACAGTACATGGTAATCGTGGCTCGTCATTCCAACTAACTATTATCTTTGACACTTACACAAGCTGAAATATTTGAAACATACCCATCTGGAAACTTAATCGCTTTTAACCATTCACATAAACTTTTCGTACCGACGGCGTCTAAGGTATATGGTGTCTTGGGAAGTTTTACTTTCTCCCCAACATTTTCTTCTAGCAAATGAAATTTCGACCTAATTTTCCTTCAGTACCCATCAGCGTCCCAACAAAACTCTCGTAAATGTTCTTCTCGATATGCATTACGTCCAGCCAGTGTCTTGTTTTAAGTTCATGCAAATAAGGTAGTTCGAAGAATATACTTTTTTTCTTCCAATTTAACTCTTCCGGGGGACGTTTCAAATTCCTTTTGCGATTTTCTTCCGTATTCCTCAATCTCAAATCTTTGGGAAGTTTCTCTAACTGCTTCAGAATGTCATCCCCGGTTAACTCCTTCGGCTTTTTTTTTTTCATTTCCCTCTTCCCAAACTTGGTACTAGTCTGCCACTTATGATTCGGCCCCAAGAACGTACGAGCACCCATATAAGCTTGCTTCTTACTAAAATGTAGCCTGATCGAATCACTATCCTTGTTACAAGGTGGGCAAGCTAGTTTCCCTTTAATGCTCCATCCGACATCATTGCATAGGCGGGAAAATCGTTAATGGTCCCAAAAAGTGCAGCATGTAAGATGAATCGCTCACCAGTTGCTGCGTCATAGGTCTCGACACCTACTTCCCACATCTCTTTCAGCTCATAAACCAAGGGAAACAAGTAGGTATCGATTGCATTTCCGAGGGACGTTGGGCCAGGTATCAGAAGCGGCATCATCAGAAAATCCTCATTAAGACACTCAGGGGACATATTGTACTGCCGTGCAGCAACAGGCCACATACTGCAAGCACTATTCATCATGCCGAATGGATTAAATCCATCAGTGGCTAGTCCCAAACGGATATTAGAGGGATCCCTAGCAAACCACTCATGCGCTTGGTCAAACTCTTGCCACTTCTTTGCATCGGCATGATGAGTTATGAATGAGCCATTCTGGGCACGCTCTTGCTTGTGCCATCTCATTGCCTTAGCGGTTGTTTTTGACATGAACAACTTTTGCAGCCTCAGTTTAATTGGGAAGTATCTTACAACATGTCTAGGAACTCTTTTTCCCTTTGTCGTACTAGGCTTATATCTCGGCTCACCACAATCAGGGTTTGGATAGTGGTCTAGGTGTTCGTTGTCTTTCCAATATAATGTGCAGTGTTTAGGGCAAGCATGGATGTTGATGTATCCTAGCCCTAGTCCACGCAACACTTTCTTTGCTTCATAAAATGACTTAGGTATTGAGTGACTAGGAGGTATCAACTCTTTAATAAAATCCAACAATAAGTTTACAGATTTGTTACTCCATCTAAAACTAGTCTTAATATGAAGCAGCCTGACGATGAGTGACAACTTAGAGAATGTTTGACACCCAGGGTATGCTTCATATTGCGCATCCTTCAACAAACTTTTGAATTCATGGGGCCCTCCACCATCGGTGGATGGTACAGAACCGGTCGAGGGAAGCGATCCCTCCTGTAAGTCCCCGATCAACCCCTCCATGTCATCACCTATTTCTGCAATGTCATCATCACCAGCGGTACCATAATCTATACTGACACTTTCCTCTCTATGGTAGATCCATACTATGCAATCTAGCAACCTCCATAAACCCAGCAACTCCTTTAGTATATTTAGGAGAAAACTTATCAGTCAGCGACATCCACCCACGATCCATTGAGCCTACACAAGTAAGAGTAGACAACGATATTGCCCTACTACAACCTATCCTAAAGAAGACATGCAGACAACACATACATGTAGGAACATGCATAGTCACATCGTCAAAAAGTCCAGAGAAGAACACAGAAAAGGTGCAACTCACGATATCACACAATCGCGCGAACTGAACAACGACCAAGTGTAACTTTCCTTCGATTGAATGTAGATCCATATCATCACGGCCTCTTCAGTGAGCTTGAAGAGGCTCAGATCTGTACTCGGAGCCAAGTAATGCGTATTACACAGACTGCAAAAGGGTTTTTGCCCCGCCTTTCGTATAGCATTGTCTCACCATCAACCAGTGGCATCGATAGAGCCACATCATCACGCTCTCTTCCAGTGCTCATCAAAACCAAATCAGAGATGAACACCAAATAAGAGTGCACATTCAATTATTAGTTAAGAATGACATAATATCAAAAAGTACACAGTAAAACATGTTACCAACCCCACAACATACCAACCCCACAGCAGTATATAAATAAATAAGTATTTTTGAACTTCACAAGTATAAATCGGTCGTCCAGTGTAATTCATAAAAGGAGGCTCCGATCGGTTTTATCATCAACGACAGATAAGATCTGCTCACAGGCTGCAAAATGATTTTGCCTTGCCAATATATTACATTCTATCAGCTACGACGATCGAATTCGAAAGATCTTACAATACTAGTGAAATCTTGAATGAGAGAATTCGAATCATTGACTTATCATCACCGCCTCTTACTCTGTACTACAGTGAAAGTTTCAGCGCAGCTTGCTCAATACATTTTGCAAATGGGGTTGGAGTCAAGGAGTATTGTAACTGATGGCACACACTATGCACAGATTATAGACAACAAACAATCCAAATACTAACATAAGTTATGATCACAAAATTGCAGCCACATAAGTTTACATTTTACCTCCTTTCAAGTTTCTTAGTTGTAGAACGTAAGTTCCGAGTCGCCTGTCTTCTGTACAAATCGGCATAAGCAACAAATAATATTCGATCAGAGCTGAAGTATGTTTAATACATAACATGATGGATCCACAAAGAAACAAATTACGACTCACAGTACCAATACTAATGAACTCAGATAATCAGTAATATAGCCAGCCAAGTCAAAAATACAAGTCGAACGCCACATACGACTCACAAAGTTTAAGGAGTGACGGATTGACCTAAGCACACAAAGACAGAGAGCTAGCAGATTGACAGTTTAAGATAAAGACATACAAAGAGAGGGCTAGGCAGAACATATCATGACATTCCTCAAGTGGTACTGTTCATGTATCAAATTCAGAAGATGCATGTCAGTAGTCACACGTAGCGTTAGCACGTTAATAAAGAACATAACCTTCTCATGTATATAGACAAACACATGAATGACCCAAATAAACAATTTGAAAATGACAACATACTAAAGAACGAACATTTACAACCACACAACAGAAGAATAGCCCTATATTTGTCCTTTCAACCCTAGGGAGCCCTAAATTAAAAAACCCTAGTTTGAATACAGGTATTGTTCCAGTTCTACAGCAGGTTTCGACCGGTGATAACAACAAATATGAACAAGAACAAGAAATAACAAGCTATATCAATAAGAACAAGTAATATTTAGCAGATTTTGATAGAAGAAAGAGCATACTTAGCTTGCTTGAGGATAAGACGCGACCGACTCCGTGGGTGCTTCAGTGAACACTCCGACTACCTTCAGCACAAATGTTCGATCGGTCGGGGAGCTGAGAGGTCGCGGGAAAGGGCTTGAGAGTTCGCGCCGGAGGATTTTTTGTGGATAAGGAGAGAATAAGTGGAGCATAGGGATCCAAATTGTATTTGGTAATTCATTCCACCCACCATAGTTAATTATGTTAACTGTATTCTTTGTCCCATATTTTTACATATTTCAATTTCCATCCCCTCAAAACGGTTTGGTTTAGGGTTTAGGGTTTAGGTTTTACATGAAATTAAGTTGGAGACCAATAACTAGTGACCTTTCAAACTCGCGATTAGGTGTCCATGGATTGGTTGTTTAGAGTAGGGATCGCAAAGTTGATCGTTGACGGTGGAGTGAACTCCCTAGAGCGGAATATTAATTAGTTTTAGGGTTAAGTGGGGACCGCAAAGTTTACCGTTGACTTTATATTAGTAGCTAGACTTTAGAGTTAACCATTGACTTTGTTTGATCAATTAGTTTCACCTTTTTGAGATAGCAACGTATTCCAAATGTAATAGTGATTGACTTTCGATTTAACCGTAGATCGTACAGTTGAATGTTAAGTTGACTGTTGTCTTCCTTTAACCGAACCTAATATAGTGTCACACAAAGTTGAAAGTTGACTACATAATTAACTTTAGAGTTGACTGTTGACCATACAGTTTTGTAGTTTAGTTGACTGTTGTCTTCCTTTCACCGAACCTAATAGTTTCACCAAGTGGTAACCGCAAAGTTATAAGTTTACTACGTAATTGACTTTTTAGTTAAAATTTGACGGTAAAGTTGACTTTTTACTTCACTGTTGTCTTCCTTTGACCGAACCTAATAGTGTCACGAAGTGCTAACCTCATAGTTGACATTTGACAACGTAGTTGAATTTTGAGTTGACCGTTGACCATACAGTTGACTATTTAGTTCATTGTTGTCTTCCTTTGACTGAACCTAATAGTGTCTCCAATTGGTAATCAGAAAGTTGACAGTTGACTACGTAGTTGACTTTTGAGTTGACCGTTGAACGTAAAGTTGACTATTTAGTTCACTGCTGTCATCCTTTGACCGAACCTAATAGTGTCACGAAGTGCTAACCGCAAAGTTGAGAGTTGACAACGTAATTGAGTTGTTAGTAGACCGTTCACCATAAAGTTGACTATTTAGTTCACTGCTGTCTTCCTTTGACCGAACTTAATAGTGTCACGAAGTCCTAACCGCAAAGTTAAGAGTTGACCACTTAATTGACTTTTTAGTTGACGTTGACCGTAAAGTTGACTATTTGGTTCACTGTTCTCTTCCTTTGACCGAACCTAATAGTGTCACTAAGTGGTAACCCGAAAGTTTACAATTGACAACATAGTTGACTTTTGAGTTAACCGGTGACCGTACAGTTGACTATTTAGTTCACTGTTGTCTTCCTTTGACCGAACCTAATATTGTCACCAAGTGGTAACCGGAAAGTTGACAATTGACAACGTAGTTGACTTTTGAGTTGACCGTTGACCGTACAGTTGACTATTTAGTTCACTGTTGTCTTACTTTGACCGAACCTAATAGTGTCACAAAGTGCTAACTGCAAAGTTGACAGTTGACCACGTAATTGACTTTTTAGTTGACCGTTGACCGTTGACCGTACTGTTGATAATTTAGTTCACTGTTGTCTGATCATTTGACCAAACCTAAAAGTGTCACGAAGTGCTAACCGCAAAGTTGACAGTTCACCACGTAATTGACTTTTTAGTTGACCGTTGACCGTAAAGTTGACTATTTAGTTGACTGTTGTCTTCCTTTGACTGAACCTAAGAGTGTCATAAAGTGGTACCCGCAAAGTTGACACTTGACTACATAATTGACTTTGGATTTGACCGTTGACTGTACATTAGAGTATTTATTTCATCGTTGACCTTGTTTGACTTAACATATTAGTTTCTCTAAGTGGAAACTGCGAAGTTGACCGTTGACTGCATATTATACTTTTTCCTTAAACGTACGCCATAGAGTTTTCCTTTTTGTTGTCCGTGCACTTTATCTGACCTAACCTATATATTTGTTTCAGCAAAGTTGAACGTTGACTGCATATTGACTTATGAGTTGACGATTGATTGTAAAAGTTACTTTTTAATATAATAATTTGTAGACTTTCATTGCCTATTACTAATTTACAATCTACGGGCTTTAGGCCAATTATCAACAAGCAATACAGTTGTCATTACTAAATCAGATGTCACAAAATGTTACAACAATAGTAATAAAATATTTGAAACCAAGTACTGGATTAGATATGTCGCAATGATGTTACAAAACACATTGCAACATATTCATCTCCACTACTATAAAAAGCTGAAGAGCTCCAAATGTTTAGCACATTATGTGTTTTCTCCGTTTCCTACACTTTCACTTTTCCTAAAATACCCCTCCCAATAAATAAGTTCAACACAAATTTATTTGTAGGTATTTAATTAGACCAATTTCAGTTTTGTAACCCATTGTTAAATTAATATTTACTAATTAATTGCTATTAGTCAGTTACACAACTCTTTGGTTCCTTCAACATTTTTGAGCATTTACATGCTGGAAGGTTTCTCTTCACTATGATCTCCATGGCTCTATTTCCATTAATACCTCCATCGCCATATTAGTTATCAATATCTTCTATGAAAGGCTCAATCCATGTCAATCACCAGGTACACAATTTATTCTAGAATGTCTTTTTTTTAAAAAAATTAGTTTCGGTTGATTTAAATTGTTGGAAAATGGTCTCTGCATTCTCTCATTTGTTCCCACCACTTTTTCTCGAGTCCACTAATAGATCTGCATCCTACACTTGCAAACAATGGTAATTAAGGTTAGTTTTTGATTTCTCATTTTCTTATTCACTTCAACTTGTTTGGTATTTGTTGTTTTAAAACTGCCGTATTATATTAAGAGCATTGCATTTAATGATCTTGTACGTTCCAAAACCCTTCCACCAGATGTTTAAATTCACTAACTTCCCAAGGCTTCTACTATTGTTTTCAGTACAACTTTATTGAAGAGAAAAAAGCATGCTGCTATTTCGTATGTAAGTTTTCTTTCCCTCACAACTTACGTCTTTGAAATAATAATAAGAGATTTAATTTATTATATTTGTCTTTGAAATAATAATAAGAGATTTAATTTATTATATTTAAAGTTTTTTTTTTGAGGATAATTTATTATATTTAAAGTTAGTAGTTATAAACATGTTGATTTTTTTTTTATTTACTAATATTTGACATGATGAAGGAGGCTTTGTAAGTCGTATTCTTCTTGTGAATAAAACTATTTTCATTTTTCCATTTGGAGATTCGAAGTTTGAATTCAGGTTTAGGTTGCAAAATAGATATGAGGAAATATGATGGCGAGGAAACAAATGGATATGTGGGAACTTTTTGTTTTTAGTCATAAAAGAATATGTTTTTTTCGAACAAGTACGGGTATTTGTTACCCGTAATTATCTTTTGTCTATAGACTGCGGCACGATAAGCACTGATAGTTTCATATACTTCCTCAAGATCAAGGTTGAGAAACCTGAGGCTGTGAAGGCTCTGTTAGGAATGATAGCATGGGTATTGGTTGTTTGATGTAATTGGTTGTGGACTTGAGGCCTTGTGGGTTGTTTTTGGTCTGACATGTATTTGCTTCATCTTCTTTTAAATCAATGCATTAGCAGCAGTTGTAAAATGTGTCAGTTGTTATGCGGTTTTTTTCTTTTTTTCTTTTTTCTTAAATTAATACATTAACAACAGCTGTACATGTGAGGGCTGCATTTGGGAATTTGAAAGGTTGTTTTAATTGGGTTGCCACACTGGTAGACTGTGGCCTGAAATACTTTTTTCCATGGTGAAATACCATATCTATTGCCACAACAGACTTTTTGGACAGTGGTCAATGTGGAAAATAATTGCCACAATTGATACTCGTGACAAATTATTTTACCACTCCCCTTTGTGGCCATATGTGTCTATTGTGGAAATCACCATTATCTTTAGCCGCAAAAATTGAGCTTCTTACACATTTTTAAAAAATGAACACAAACCGTTTTTCACTATTAAATGCATGTCTATTTTCTAGAGTCTCTACTCTTGTATATTTCTATTCATAATATAAAAATACTTAATTTAATTCGCAATTTTTTATTTAGAAACAATGTAATGCTGGTCAAACTAACTTAAATTATCTCGTTATTTTATTATCTAAGCCTCTCTTTTTGAGAAAGAAAAGCTAAACGCCGATGAAAGCAGAGTTCTGTAATTTAGGTTAGGAAATTAGGTGATCAATTTGATCATGGAGTACATTATAAAACAAAAAATATGACACATCTGATCTCACCCTTAGCCTTGAAGGCAAAAGTATGGGCTATACACTAGGGTATTATATCCCTATACATGCGAAGATGGATGAACGTCCTTGTTGAATTGGTTTTTGGAACCACTCAAGTGTGTTGACGGCAACACTCTAAAAGACGTTCCATAGACATGACCCTCCTTAAAAGCATTGTGAAACACATCAGGCCTTTTTATAAAGCGCCAAATACAAGTTTAAGCACACTAGGTGCACCTCGCGCGCGCGGTACTGGTGCTACAACCTGTAGTATTGTGCCTTGATGTGATTCGCGAAGCCGTAAGGCGGAGTAATAAGATATTAACGAAGATAGGTTAATTCTACACCGCATCTGCATACATTGTTTGGCAGTTGAATTCCGGGAATCAAATCTGGTTAAATTTGTTGTTCTGTAGCTTTGTTACACTGAGCAGCGTTCCTACGGCCTCAGTATTGTTGGAAGTTCCGAGTATGTTGTGAAGTGCGGAGTGAGCTACAACCTGCAATCCCAAGAGAGAGTTATGAGGAAGAAGATAGTCATTGATAAATAAAAGTTGATTCTAACTAATCTACCTATTTATTTTACACCAAAACAAGGGAAAACTTTTTACGCCAAACATAGCTTTGACGCAAAACTAAACTATGTTATATATTTTTGGTGAAATGTTCTGAAACAAGAAAACCGAATAAGATATCTTACATCTCTTTCCACCAGTGGGGTCGCCCCTGTAACGACTTCCAGCAGCACTTCTGGCACCGCCATCTTCTTTACTTCCACGGCCCCAACACAGGAGGCTTTCTATCTGTAAAAGCACATGAAAAGAAAATAAACATAAAAATGTGCATCTTCCAATGATCACGGACATATATAATATGCCAAAGATTAAGATTAGAAAGATGGCAGGAAGCTAAATATTGAAACAGTTTGGATCATTTTAATGAAAAAATCGGTCAGTAATCAAGTCACAACCCAAATGATGTTAGATGTTACAATATGTTGTGGAAATAGTTAGTAATCAAGGTAGTTGGGCCGAATTACCTATATACAAAATTCATTTCAGTAGCTCTCGAGTTTGATTCGGTCTGTCCCGGGCTCAAGTTCACCTGTTTTAGGTCCACCCGCCCTGTCAGGGTTAAAAACTGACTAAGGAAGGGTATGAATAGGGTTGTGATTCTTACTCGGTCATCATTGGTGAATTTTCTATCTAGCTCACCCAATTTCGTTGTTTACATTTTCATATCTTATGTCAGATTAGCTTCTACTCAGTTATGACCTTAGGTAATTCACAAGCTGTCGCTTTGAGTTTTTACTTTTTACCGAGAGTTTTACTGAAGTTGGTTCAAAACGATCTTTTTGATCATCAATTGGTCCATATAAATTTTCCCTAAAGATGCACTTGGAGTCTAGACAGCATTGAGTCGGCTCCATGACACATCTGTCAATTGACTCTATCACATACCAGGTCTCTTGTTACCCTGAGAAGTTGATCTATTTAAGCACACAAGCAAAGAAACATGTGCCTACCAATCTGAAACTGAATCAACACAAAAGAGCTTTCTACTCACTGAAGATTTGGGGAAGATGTCAGCTACAAGATTCAGCTTATAAGTCACACACCAAACACTACTTATAAGATGTCTTCAGCTTGCAATCTAGAATTGACATATATGCAGTTTATATAAGCCATACCAAACTCCCCCATAAGCTTCAAAGACCTAGTCGTTAATCAACATGAATATGCATTCAGTTCACAGTCATGGCTTATCACGACATATTACACATGGTAATGACGGATGATCAGCAATAAATGTGTCTCTGTATCAAACCTGAGGGGGTGACAGTGTCGTTTTCCCTATTTGACAATGTAATAAATCTACTCGATTGTCAGATTTGACAGCCAGTGTAGAAGACTACACCACAAATTAAGTTTGGCAGCAAAGTTTCTATACGACAAAACAGCATACAAAGATAAGGCTCAGTATGACTACTGACCTTGTGTGCACTGCCTGCTTTTCCATGGCAGAGCAGTTTGCAGCAATCGCTGCTTAAGAATCAGGAATCGCCGCCCATATACAAGGCTACTCCTTGCATCTGACACAATTAAATTGTACAGCTGTAAACACATTATACAGACAATAAGGAACAATGTAAAACAACCAATCAAAAGAAAAAAGTAAGCCCATTTAACCTGCTTATCATGGAGCCTAATGATGCCACTATCAATCAATTACCTGTACAAATGTTACCCTCTCGAATTTGTTTCCCAACACCAGCAAACGCCGGAAAATAACATGACAATATAAAACTAAGTATCATAAACCAAAGTTAAATTATAACCAAATCTAGCACATGAATATTACAGTACTAACCATGGGCCTTCCCGACATTGTTTGCAAGTTCCATTCTGAACAGTTGAGCACTGTCATCCCACACCAGAATCAGCAGTTAACTCTTTTCTCCTCTTTGTTATGGTTTGATACTTTGAGCATATCGATAGCCTGCAAGTATTTTAAATTTGGGTGAACATGTATTATCAATAATACAGAGAGAGCTAGATACAAAAGTAAAAGAACAAACGACATGATGTAACTCTCAATATTTGTAAACCGAAAGTATGAGACAAAAGCATAATAATACAACAATAATAAACTGCAATAGGAGCATATCCAATCAAGCATATGAAGATCTAGCATGCTTATGGGCCAACTGGTCTTTTTTTTTTTTTTCTTTCTTTTCTTAGAAAATTTAACCCTTGACAGTGTTAATTTTTGACAGAAAGTTCACCGCAACTTGTTGATTGCATGCAAACCAATGCCACCAGCTTTTTTTCAATTTCTCTCAAACAATCAACTATCAGAGAATTGCAAAAGCAAACACAACATTTGCTATTGTTCAGAGAATTGCAATCCCGACACTCGTATCTGTATCTGTGCTCATTAGCTATAAACTACCTGTGAATAATCAAGCCAAATATGCAATATTGCAGGATAATAATGGAGGGGGTGATAAATTCTTCAGAACCGTGTGTATTCCAGATCGGCAGAATTCCAATCATTCATCCATCAAAGTCTGTCGTTTGGAACAAATTAGCTTGTTTCTAGTCTGCTATCTGGAAGTAACAATTACACTTGACGCACGGAATTAGAAAGGCAAAACAAAAGTATTCTGCAGTTAGCTATAAACTTAAAACAATTGTGAATGTTCTCGAACTCATTTTTTTTTAAACTCCTCAATTTATTATACACAATAATAGTCAGCAAGGTTGACGGCCAATAGTTTGGTTATGTATGGACGATATTTACCGCGAAATTACAATGTGTCGCCACGATCTCGCTCATTGTAGCCCTAATTTTTATGCCACCCAAGATCTCACTTTCCACAAGGCAAAAAACTGAATAAGTCACCTTACTACTACGGCATATCGATCTCCCAAAAAAAGTATTGCTATTATGAAATTTATTTAGACTGTTTTAAGCCCTTTTGTTTATTATCTTAATTCTTATCCAAAGTGATCAAGTACTAATGTGATTAAAATCATGTAAACATCACATGAATGATCAGGTATTGAAATTTGATATAGCAGTATGTTTCATACCAAAAAGGGGGGGGGGGGGGGGGAGAATGGGATTCAAACCAAATTTTATTTGATACTAATAGTTGTTCATGCTTAGTCAAAATACTTCCCTCTCTGCTCTGAATATAGTGACTTCTGCATCTGGCGGCATTAATATTTCACCTATTAATGTGAAGTATTAAGCTTTGTTCTTGGGGTTTATGATACTACTAAACCGGCTAAGACAATCTATTTGGTCAGTCAAATCTTGTAATCAAGAAGAGTTATGTGAAGTATTAAGCTTTGTTCTTGGGGTTTCTGATACTACTAAACTGCCTAACACAATCTATTTGGTCAGTCAAATCTTGTAATCAAGAAGAGTTATCTCTGATGTCCCAACAACATGAACCTGAACTACTCCCATCTCAACTGAAGGTAACAACTCAGTAGACATCCAATGACCCAAGGAAGGCTTGACAAAGCAACCAGATGATTGTTGATCCACAGAACATATCCATCTATCTATATACTATTTATTTTTAGTATTTTCTTATTTACAAAAAAAAATAGGCATACGCCAGTTTATGAGTTACTATATCTTCGTACTTCACTTCACATGACAGAAAATAAGTACTGGTTACCATGCAAAGGAAATCACACATTAAAAGGTACATGGTAACATTTAGTGAAATGAGCAATTGAGCAATGCACTCTCGCACCATATTAACAGAAAAGCATACTTTAAACACAAAAAAGATGGGCACCGATTTAGGATTCCATGGCTGGCCGTTGTGGTGGCATAACAGTTTTGCGCAGCTCGAAGCCTATGCCTCATAAACTCTTCCCGGGTCGAATCAAACTCTGCTCGACAAAATCGACAGCACCATCAGCATGTCATCCAACTTTTAAGCTCTAAGATTTGTTGTAACTTGCTTGATACCTTAATTTATAGCTTTACTCGTGAATCATAAGAGATAACTCTTTATTTCTCTGCTTTGAAAGATGAACCATAGAACAGTTCCACCTTATGGAAGATCGAGATGTGTGTTTATGGGCGATCCTAAATATATTTATGTATGTCGTTATACAGAGTTCATCTAATCTGTAGGCAATGTACCACAAAAGCTTCTCATAGTTAAGACAAGCTCCCATCTTTTAATATCTAACTTACTGAGTATTCTTGGAGTGGTAATGCACTGATGAACTCGTCACAGTGTCGTGGCAAAAAAAATCAAATTTAACAAATGGAGGCCAATCTTTCAACTTGAGCATCTCTGGCCAGAAATTCATATATCATCTTCCTTCTGTATAACCTTTATAGAATTGTCGAGTGTTTATCTCCACCTGCATGGTTTGGAAATACTCGTAATTACATCTCATATGGGTATGGCACTGAAGACTCCAAAAATGTGGGCAGTGAAGTGCCTATATGACTATTGAGACAGTGAACTTCACCAAAAAAATATTTCCACAGATGCAACAATTGGGAAAGGCTTAAGATTTTGAGGATTCTAAGCGGGTTATCTAAATTTGAGCAAAAATATTGTACTGTGCGTACTACTAACCAGAAGATATAAAATGCACCAAAAGCTTCACAAAACTAACCTGGCAGCCTGCTAAACAGTCTATAGCCTTCACTTCTGACATGTTTGGATCCAATTCACCACATTTTTCACTCTTTCTTTTCAGTATCCACTTTAGGGAAACAATATAATGAAGCAATTGACCATATCCTGTTATTTTGCTACGATTAAAAGTTTTGATGATTTTGGCTGACAAGTGATCACACACCATACTTTTTGCTATGGTGAAGTATTCTTAAGAAAATAAAGCAACTGTAGCCCATAGAAAGACTCATACCAGTTTCATCTCACAGCTTCACGGAATGGATACCTATCAGGCAAACACTGATTTTACGTACATGATTATGTTAACCTTTCTCACATAGGAACACATGGGCAGTTCCAAAAACCTTGCTTTGCCTCAGCAGCCTTATCACCTTAGTGCCTAATCAAATAGCACACAAGTATAAGATACAGTTTCGTAACATAAAAATAAACTGCAGATAATTGCTATTCTTAAGAATTAACTCTTTTTCCTTTAGCAGAGCTGCATAATTCATTGACAAAGCCTTAATTCCTGCCTCAGATTCTTTTAGCCTCTTAATTTCTGCCTTGTATTCTTCAACCTGCAGAAATCAGAAAATACATACCATCACCAAAAAGAAAATGGTTGTAACATTAAATCTACTGAATGCGCGCACATATTGATCCCTGAACTCCAAATCTCAACAACATATACACTGTCTTTATGCAGCTTTGTAGTATAGGGAAGCTAGAAAAGAGGCTCAGATCTGTGAATGCAATCAGACTGCGGAGACACCACCATGGCTGCAACAGGGAGAGATGAGGATCCCTCCGAATCGCCCCACGAGATAAGAGTCGAATCGTAGTCTGAATTGCAACTCTAGAAACCTATCATCACAGCCTCTCACAAAATCAGCCAGATTTGGATAGGTAAGCACATAACATTGCTCATAACGCAGTATAGGGAAGCTAGAAAACAGGCTCAGATCTGTCAATGCAATCAGACTGCGGAGACACTACCATGGCTGCAACAGGGAGAGATGAGGATCCATCCGAATCACCCCGCCAGGTAGGAGTCGAACCGTTATCTGAATTGCAACTCTAGAAAGCTATCATCACAGCCTCTCACAAATTTAGCCACATTTAGGTATGGTAAGGTCATAGCATTGCTCATAACTTGCGACATTGTCAGAAGAGCATCAATATGGTTGTTTCAGCAACAAGAATTCACAAATTCATATGAGGGAGGCTTTGACTGAGACGCAAGGACAGTAAAATGGTACTTCGCAACCTCTGATCATGAAGCGAATGCAGATATGAGACATGTTGATCAAAGTTCATAAATCACCGGCCCCAAAGCAGCAACAGGGAGGGTGAAACACCCCCTAAAAACATCCCATCTCCCTGCCGAGAGTCTCATTCTTCAGCCTGCACCAATAAGAAACTACAAACAAATGAATTAGGTGTTCTTATCTGAATTAAACTCAGTACTCACAACGAGCTAAATCCTAAAAGAGAAAAATTAAAAATGAAGAAGAGACACATAACTCCAAGATGGTGTTGATGTTAAGGTTTCAGTCCACACTCACATCCTTTTCTTTCAGGCTATCGGTCGAGCATACGCATGAGAAGGCATTGCAAGAATTGGCACTAATTCAATATACTCCAGAGAGGGATTATAGGATTCCAGACTTCACTTCCATTAGAAGCATCTAAAGTGTGTCTTCTACTTTTACGTGAAAACTATGTAACGGTTGTAACTTGTGAAGTATCATTCTCATGATTATAGTGAAAACTATGTGTCCTTAAATCTAAATTACACCTAAAGTATTATTCCTACTGGCTTACTCTAGAGTCCAGAGTCGTAAAATTGGGAGAAAAATACGGAACACTCTGTTCCTCTCTTTCTATCAAAAAATTGACTTCATCGGGTCAAAGAGTGAGCATCTTGAGATCATATTAAACATGAATTTAACACCAAACAATCATGCCCTACACTGACCAACAGCTCAATAATCCCAGCGAGCATCCTAAGGGTATATTTAGCTTTAATATTACACCAAACTGAAAATTACACGACCCCAAATGATTCCGATAGTGCAAATTGAATGGTGGTGATAAATAACTTACAAATACCACCTTGATCAACAACCCAGGAGAAATGTCTATTATAGAATCGTCCAATTACATGAACAGCAAAGAAGCAATTGAGCCCCCAAATTCTAGAATAGATATATCATGATACGTTATCTCATTAAATTCAAATGCAGTAATATATACTGATCAACAAACAACTAAATCCCACAAATCTCTGATAATTATCTCAACAGCCTCGAGAACACAAATTTATGAATATAAAAACCTAATTCTGATTGAATAATGTAATCTAATCAAAATCAAAAGGACCCCAATTGAATCGAAAGAAGAGAAGAACAAAACTTACAGATTCGACAGCGATGGGAGATTGCGGTCGGACTGGAAGACTCCTTTACTGAATCGTCGTCTCCGGTTCCAACCGAAACGATGTGTGCGGCGGCTCTAACCCTCCCATTAGTCACTTACAAGTCTGCTAGAGATAATGTTGGTTCTTCCAACAACAGCAATAAATCTCAAGAAGGAGAGTGCCATCTAATGTACACCGCAGAAATCCAGGAGTTTCTTGAAAAACCTAGACAAAATTTGAAGATAATGAGTCAATAATAGATACCAAAAGACAGTCCTGTCATTGTGACGCCAATAAAACTGCAGTTGGGAACTCCAAATCAATGAGTTTGTACACCTGAATCGGTCGGTTCAAAACCAATAGTGTAATAGGTAAGAATGACCCCGAGTGCAGATTCCAACAGTGAGAGGAATCCTGGTGATACAAATTTTATCGGATTAAGACAAACAACAGAGAATAAAATATCTTCTACAACCAAATGTATACTAATGCTTGATGGCATATCCATTCTTAAAGTAACAAATACCTAAGGAAATTTTAAGTATAATTTATGCAATTGTTGAATGCACCAAAACGACATACACGAAAAGAAAAAGATCATCGTGCAAGCAACAAATTGATCGTCCCTGGTTAAAACATACCTCTCATTTAACTTGCTCGACCGTTGCTCTCTGACTGAATACCTCATCCTTATCACATTAGCCTTCTCGGCATTCTTCCTATCTTCCCAGAAACCCCGAGTTAGAACACACACACAAAATAACCAACCCTGTAAAAAGAAAAGCATTATACAGATACATGTTTTGTATTTCAAAGCATTGATCGCATTTCTGATTATTTTCTTAAACTATGTGTCGGTCCAAAAGATGTCACTCTCATAACCCAAAGCACACAAAACTGGTGGGAAATTAAAAGTAGATTGAAGCTGATGATATATGCTCAATTTATCATGAGAATAGTTCAATTTTACCAACAAAGAAAACAATCTCTGGATAATTTCTGCAAATTTCATAGAAGAACAAACAACAACAAGTAACAACAAGAAGAATAAGATATAAAGATTCAACACCATGTGTGAAAATCCCTAACCCCCAATTAACAAAGCCCAATTGCATAAACTCAAACCCAAGAAAACTGTCAGGAGGTGAGGACTAAAGTGAAAAGAACTACAAAGTAATGACCTATAATTAGGACTGAAGTGAAAGAGGATGTAAACTAATGACACGAAATTAGTGTAGCAGTAGCCATTGGATCGTAGGGGAGGAAAGATCTTGGCCATCCGATTGAGTCAGCCATTGGAGATTTGAAACATAAGTGGAACGCTGTCGTTCCACTCATGGCGGGTAGGAAGGTGACAAGCTGGCATCTCGTCGGGAGAATGGCGGGCATTGATTGGTCCAAGCGTGTCATCTATGGATGACGTGGGAGAGGCCGTTACCTATTTTCTTTTATTTTACATTGACCCCTTCTGTTTCTCAAATTCTTGTAATGAACCCCAGCTGATAAAAGGGGAATTGTTCTCTGATTTTAGTTCATGAATGAAATCACAATTTCTCTCTGAATCTCTCTCTCAATTCTTCTTCTTCCTCTTCTTTGTTCGCCGGAAATCTCTCCGATTCAGGTCAGGAACTCTCAGTTCTTGAAAAATTGGTATCAGAGCCTTGCTTCCCTCTGTGTCTCTGAGCCATGGGCCAAAGAAAGAACAACATCGCCGTGGAAAATGACGGATTTAATGGCATCATCAGCCACCTCCACGCCGTAGACGGTGCGGTACTGGAGCTGAGGCAAGTTTATGATGAACAGAAGCAAGGACAAGACCTTATCCATGGACAACTGGTTCAGTTGAATCAAATTGGAGAAATTAGAGAGGAGCTTAAGAAATTGGCTAACAGCCTCAACATGATGGCAAATGACCGAGAGAAGGAAAGATTGGAGGTTTCCAGCTCAGCAACCAGATCTCCAGCTAGCTTGTTAGGCAAAGGAAAAGCTCCAATGCACTCCAATGGAACTCCTTATGGCTCTAGAGTACCTGCAAAGCATGAAGAAGCTTACAGTGAGGTACTTAGGGTTTCCACTCACTTTACTTTTCCAATGCCTAAATTAGAATTTCCTAAATTCAATGGCATTGATCCTATGAGTTGGATTATGATAGCTAACAGATATTTCCAACTACATCACTTAACTGATTTGGCAAAATTGATTCTAGTGTCCCTCAATTTAAGTGGTGAAGCTGAGAGTTGGTTTAGTGCTGAGTTTGAGTCAATTGATAATTTGACATGGAGTAAGTTTTGTGAAATATTGTGTGAGGAGTTTCTAGAGTCTGGACATGAGAATGTTTTAGCTGAATTCCAAAAACTTGAGCAAACTGGTAGTGTGTTGGAATTTCAAACAAAGTTTGATACACTCAAACCTAGGGTGAAGGCTTTGTTTCCTTGGGCTGATGACAAGTATTTTCTAAAGACATTCTTGGGAGGATTGAAACTAGAGATAAGAAGCCAGGTTCAAATTACTAGCACCAAACAGTCTAGCACAAACTAAAGCCATGGCCAAATTACAAGAGATTTCTTGTAATCACCATTACCAAATGTGATCCAAACAGTGAGTGGAATGATGAAAAACAGCTCCAAGGTTTCCCAGTTGAAGTCCTACACTCCTTACAATGCAAAGAGCCAGGCCAAGACTACTAATACTGCTCTACCTTTTAAGAAACTAACACAAGACAAAATGAGAGACAGAAGAGCCAAAAACTTGTGTTACTTTTGTGAGGAGAAGTATGTACCTGGACATAAGTGTAAAAAGCCTCAACTGTTTCTTATTTCTGGTGAAGATGAGTTAATATCTGGCACTGAAGAGGGTAGTAAACCAGAAGAAGAGGAAATACATGAAGAAGAAGTTGTTCAAACAGCTGAAATGGAGATTTCTCTTCATGCAATTTCTGGTAATAGCGGAGCTCAAACTATTAGGCTCCAAGGGTTTGTAGGCAAACAGAAAGTGCATGTGTTCATAGATTCTGGTAGCACTCATAACTTCATGGATTTGGACACAGCTAAAAGAGTACAATGTGTCACCATTCCTAGCCAGACTATGAGAGTGACAGTGGCCAATGGCAGTCAGATTGAGAGTTCAGGGGTATGCTTTGGGGTGAAATTGAAGTTACAAGGACAATTAATTGAAACTGAGATGAGAATCATTGCTCTAGGGGGTTGTGACATGGTGTTGGGGGTACAATGGCTCAAGGAAGTGAGCCCAGTAAGTCTTGACTTCAAAGAGGTGACTGTAACTGTCCAATTGGAGGTAAACCTATTCAATTCAAAGCTCACAAAGAGGAATGTCAGTACAAAGCAGCTAACCTCAATGCTATTCACTCTTATTGTGCTAGAAACCATGGGGTGATTGTGGGACACTTATACAGTATTTGTGGAACTCAATAGTTAGAAATTACTGAAATGCCCCTGGAATTCAGGAAGTCCTGGACAAATGCAACAAGGTGTTTGAGGAGCCAAAAAAGCTACAACCACCCAGAAGTCATGGCCACCATATTACACTTAAAGAGGGGACTCAACCAGTGTGTCTCAGGCCCTACAAATACCCCCATGTGCAGAAGACATAAATTTATAACTTGGTAAAAGAGATGCTGTAATATGGTGTAATTCAACACTCTTTTGCATCTCTTGTACTGCTGGTGAAAAAGAAAGATGGTTCTTGGAGATTTTGTGTAGATTATAGGGGTTTGAATGAGGCTACTGTTAAAAAAAAATTCCCTATACCCATTATAGATGAGCTCTTGGATGAATTACAAGGTGCTACCTGCTTCTCTAAACTTGATTTAAGAGCTGGTTACCACCAAGTAAGAATGTCTGAAGAAGGCACACATAAAACTGCATTCAGAACTCATGAGTGGTTGTATGAGTTCAAAGTAATGCCATTTGGGCTTACTAATGCACCAGCCACTTTCCAAAGTCTTATGAATCAGGTGTTGAACCCTTATATGAGGAAGTTTGTGCTAGTATTTTTTTTAAGATATTTTGGTGTATAGCAAAACCAGGGGGGATCATGTGCAGCATTTCAGTACTGTTTTGGAGGTAATTCTACAAAATGAGTTGTATGCCAAATTGTCTTAATGTTCTTTTGTGCAAACTACAATTGAATATTTAGGACACTTGATTGATGGGGAAGGGGTTAGAGGTGATCCTGCCACGATTACTGCTATGGAGGAGTGGCCCATTCCAAAGACCATTAAGGGTCTCAGGGGATTTCTGGGCTTAACTGGTTATTATAGGAGGTTTGTTAGAGCTTATGGTTTAATTTCTAGACCCTTGACTGCTTTATTGAAGAAGGGAGCTTTTTGCTGGACTCAGGAAGCTCAAGTAGCTTTTGAAGCTTTGAGGTCAGCTATGAGCTCTACTCCTGTCCTGGCATTACCTGATTTTGCTAAAATGTTTGTGCTGGAAACTGATGCTAGTTATCATGGCATTGGTGTTGTACTTATGCAAGAGGGAAGACCACTAGCTTACTTCAGCAAGGATCTAGTTGACAAGCATTTAGGGTATTCCACTTATGAGAAAGAACTATTAGCAGTGGTGCAAGCTGTAAATAAATGGAGATCCTATCTGGAAATCACTAAATTTCAGATCAGACTGATCACTACAGCCTCAAGTTTTTCTTGAAACAAAAGATTAGTACTCTATTGCAGCAAAAATGGGTGAGCAAATTAATGAGCTTGGATTATGAAATTGTTTTCAAAAATGGGAAGGAAAATGTGGTAGCTGATGCTCTTTATAGAGTTATGACTGAATCCCAATGCAATGCTATTTCAGTAGCAGTTCCTAAGTGGATATCTGAAGTGTTACATTCCTATGAGGGGGATGAATGGGCTGTCCAGAAGATGGCACAATTGTCAATTGATGTAGGCATGCTTGATGGGTGGCAATTGCAGGATGGGATGATTAAGAAAGGCAAGACCATTTATGTAGGTTCCATCACTAATATGAGAAGCACTCTCATTGCTCAGATGCATAATAGTGGGGTGGGAGGTCACTCTGGCATCAGGGGCACCTTCAAGAGACCGGCTGCTGTGTTCACTTGGCCAAAAATGCACCAAGAAGTGAAGCAGTGGGTGCAGGGGTGTGACACTTGTCAGAGAATTAAAGGGGAACATGTTTTCTACCCTGGACTTCTGCAGCCCCTACCTGTGCCAAACAAGCCTTGGATTCACATCAGCTTAGATTTTGTGGAGGGATTACCCAAATCAGCTGGGAAAACTTCAATTTCAGTGATCATTGATAGGTATTCAAAATATGGTCACTTCATAGCTCTCACTTACCCTTATTCTGCTGCTGACATTGGTCAAGTGTTCCTAGACAATATACAAAAGCTTCATGGGTTACTAGAAACTATTGTGAGTGATAGAGATAGCATTTTTCTCAGTCAATTTTGGAGTACCATGTTCAAAAGCTTGGGCACTAAGTTGCATTATTCTACTGCTTACCATCCTCAGACTGATGGCCAAACTGAGAGGCTAAATCAGTGCTTGGAAACCTATCTAAGGTGTGTGACAGCAGAAAGACCTCACAAGTGGGCTAAATAACTTGCTCTGGCTGAGTTTTGGTATAATACCTCTTTTCATAGCAGTTTGAAGATATCCCCTTTTGAGGCTTTGTATGGTTATGCTCCAGCTTCTCCTTCATTTCATCAGCTTAACAATAGTGGGGTGGATGAATTGGATCAATTCCTGGAGGAGAGAAAGAAAATGCTGCTGATCATCAAACACAACTTGGCAAGGCCCAGGAAAGAATGTGCCATTATAACAACAAACATAGAAGTTAGAGGGAATTCACAGTAGGGGACCAGGTGTTTCTCAAATTGAAACCTTACAGACAAGGATCAGTGGTTACCATGTCCAATAACAAGTTAGCTGCCAAGTTCTATGGACCATTTCCTATTCTGCAAAGGGTGGGGAAGGTGGCCTATCAGCTGGAACTACCTCAGGGAGCTCAGATTCACCCTGTTTTCCATGTGTCTCAGCTCAAGAAAGCTCAAGGACAAGCTCTCCTCAGCTCTCCTGTTCTTCCTAAGACTGGTCCTGATGGTCAATTGTTAGCTGAACCAATAGCTATCTTGGATAGAAAGTTGGTAAAAAGGAATAATGCTCCTGTGGTGATGGTACTTGTGCAGTGGGCTAATACATTGCCTTCTGAGGCTACTTGGGAGGAGTATCTGCCCCTTAAGAGGCAATTCCCTGAACTAGATTCATGAGGACATGAATTTCAAAGGAGAGTGCTTTGTCAGGAGGTGAGGAGTAAAGTGAAAAGAACTACAAAGTAATGACCTATAATTAGGACTGAAGTGAAAGAGGAGGTAAACTAATGACACGAATTAGTGTAGCACTAGCCGTTGGATCGCAGGGGAGGAAAGATCTTGGCCATGCGATTGAGCCAGCCGTTGGAGATTTGAAACATGAGTGGAACGCTGTCGTTCCACTCATGGCGGGTAGGAAGGTGACAAGCTGGCATCCAGTTGGCAGAATGGCAGGCATTGGTTGGTCCAAGCGTGTCACCTGTGGATGACGTGGGAGAGGTCGTTACCTATTTTCTTTTATTTTACATTGACCCCTTTTGTTTCTCAAATTCTTGTAATGAACCCCTGCTGATAAAAGGGGAATTGTTCTCTTTTTAGGTCATGAATGAAATCACAATTTCTCTCTGAATCTCTCTCTCAATTCTTCTTCTTCTTCCTCTTCTATGTTCGCCGGAAAATCTCTCCGATTCAGGAGAGTTCCTGACAAAAACCCCTGATCGCATAAATAAAAAACAAACAAATCGAGATTGCATGCGAGTCAATACCTAAACAGAGGAAGAAATCTCAAGAAACCCTCGCAAGAATTGGTATTCCGACAAATCTCGCTTCTTCTTCCACCGGTCAACTCTTCGCCTTCATATCTACCGTCAATTTTGACAAAGACAGCTTCTGTTCGCCGAGCCTTCTTTCCGAAGCCGAAGCCACCACTAGTGATTGAACTCCTAACGTCAGGCAAAAAAGTGTGGTGCATGTCCAGATCCGCCGTCGAGAAGATGCAGAGAAGAGAAGCGAGAGAGAGAACAGGACAGAACGAGATCGAGGGGAGAGAGAGAGAAGAGAAGTGAGAGAGAGGACTGAAACAGACCAAGATTTAGTGAAGGGGAGAGAAGAAAAAATCTTCTCTCTGAAGCTGGCTAGCGAAGGGCAAAATCGTCTAATTAAGGAAAAAGCCACGCTCACAAAACACCCTCCATTTCAGCAGAAACTGCCACCCACCCACTAACAAACTCTCGTAACTTTGAACAACTACCAGGGGAAAAATAGACTTATTAAGTCACAACAATGGCCGAGGGCAAATTCGTCCAATTAAGAAAAAAGCCCCACCCACCAAATGCCCTCCACTTCAGCAGGAAGTTCACCCACCCACTCACAAAATCTCCTAATTTTGAAAAACAACTAGGGGAAAAACAGACATTTTCACTTTAGGCCATGTCTTCTTTTATATAAGGTAGGTAGATTTGAATGGAAATTTGCAATGCTTCTTAAAAACTAAGTTACATGTGCGAAGTCCTAAATCACCAAGTTGTTTGGTACGAAATAGATACAGACTTGTCCAGCTTTGTTTAGTGGTTTCAGGGTATTTTTGTACAAAATCTTAAATTGTGACTTTACGTTTAATAAACTATCCTCGTGCTAATAACAAACATGAGAGTCACAATCATAATTAGTAAAGTTATAGTGGGTGTTTCTAGACATTTATTTCCGAAGTACGTAGTGTTGTGTATGTAACGAATATTACATGTAGTTCAAAATTTAAAATTTAATACTTCAGACATAATTTAATGTCACGTGCAACGCACGTGCACAAAACTAGTAATATTAAAGATCCAAACTACATTACAAATACATTTATTTCATAAACATAACTAGGACGCTATTATAAATCTGACGCATGCGACACAGGCGCCCAACAAAAATCCAACAGCGCTGAAAAGTAGCCAGTTATTCTTTGGTGTAGACGCAGGACGTTCTGCGAAACAGTTGGACGGAGCGGAAAGTATGTCACCACGATGGCGTTCCTGATCTGCCAACAAGGCATTCGTAGCCTTACCATTGTTGTGGACAAAACAAGTGCAGTCAAAAGGTTTGAAATAGGAAATATTTGGATTTCTTCCTTTGAACAGCTCATATGGGGTCTTCTTCAAGATAGCCCTAACCAGACACATGTTGAATATATAGTTGGCAGTTTTCACAGCTTCTGACTAGAATCACTTTGGTAACTTGTGTTCTAGAAGCATTGTCCTAGACATGTATTCAAGAGTTTTGTTCTTTCTTTCAACAACACCATTCTGTTGAGGAGTTCTTGGAGCACAAAAGTTGTGAGAGATTCCATACTTAGCACAAAATAAATCAAACTCAAGTTGATCAAACTCTCTACCATGATCACTTCTGATAGAAGCAATGGGCAGGTTTTTTAAAGTTTGAAGTTCTTTACAAAGATTTGGAAATTTAGTTAGAGCTTCATATTTATCTATAAGAAACATAACACAAGTAAATCTTAATTAGTCATCAACAATAACTAACATATACTTCTTACCCTTTGGAGTTGGAGTTCTCATAGGACCACAGAGATCCATATGAAGCAGTTCAATGGGTCTAGTAGTACTTACAAATTTCTCTGGCTTGAAAGAGCTTCTTGTCTGTTTATCTTGAGCACAGGATTTGCATACTTCTTCATCCTTGAATTTGATAGATGGAAGACCTCTTACCAGGTCTTATAAGATCAACTTGTTCAAGGTATGCAAGCTAATGTGTTTGAGCTTTCTGTGCCAAAGCTTTGAATCTTCTTTCAAGGCCTTGAGGCACTTCAGACATTCCCCTGCTACTTTTTTAGTACTAAGACAGTAAACATTATTTGATCTTGGAGCAGTGAGAATGCACTTTCTTGATTTCACATTTTTCACTACACATTTCTCCTTATCAAATATAACCTTATTAGCTTTGTCACACAACATCGATAAACAAAGAAAATAAAACTTAAGACCATCTACTAAATATACATCTCGGATAGAGTTTTCAGAACCGTTACCAACATTTCAATACCAATGATGTTACATTTTCCTTTGTCACCAAGTGTGATTGTTCCTCCTGCACGTTCCTTCACTTCATAGAATCAGGAACTTATTCAACTCATGTGTCTAGAGCAACCACTATCCATAATCCATTTTTGTTCTTTTCTCTTGGTGACAGCCTACAAACACCATTCATTGCCTAACCCAACTCTTAGACCAAGTATGGAATTTAGATTCATATTCAGGGTCAACCATGTTAGGTGGTCTAACCCCTTTAGCTACCCAAATCTGTCTAAATTGTCCTTTGAGTTGAACTGGAAAAGTGTCCCTCATTATGCGAGGGTCTCTTCTTCTGAAATGTGACGCAATTTCTTAACGCGTATGCACAAGTGCATGGTCAAGTAATATTAGGGTGGCATTTCAACCCCGATTTATCGATCCCACGAGGGCATACTCGAGACTATTTAATTACTTATTAATTTAGAATATGGTAACAGGAGGAAAGATTTGTGAATTAAAGAGTTGTCGCCACCAAACAAGCGATTGAAATTGAAATAACAACTAATCTAATATTTTTTTATTTTTATTTTTTTAGAAAACAAATATGGAGGAACTAGGCAATCTCTAGATCACCTAGGGTTGTAGGCGAATTATGGTTCAACTATATAACACGTCAATCCTTTTCTAGTTCAACCGGGTAATAGGCTATGACAATATCCTGTCGGTCTCATGTCATTTTACGTCTCGGTTGACTACAATCTCCTCTAGGTCTCATGTTGTCTACCGGTATGTTCTAGCAGGTCATCTACTGGTACGATAACAGGTCTTGTCGGTCCACCGTTTTCACAGAACAGCTGAATAATCCTACCGAATCTATCCACACTAAGGCCAATCCTAACAATTCTCCTTTTTGGTCTTGGTGATTCGGGATTGTGTTAAAGTTCTCATCACAATTAGGCTAATTCACTACCGTACCCTCATCTAACTGACTAGTGTGTCCAGTTGATCACTCATTCCACACCAAGGATTAAGCATAGAACAAGAACATGTAACTAAAAAAGATATTAACATTAAGAAAGACTATGAATTACAAATAAACCCTAGTTTTCATGAAGAGTAAATCATAATCATGCTGTGCCAATAGGAGAGACTCCCTAACAAGTTCAAGAAACTAAATATTCATTAAATCATCAAAAAATAAATATTTTCGAGATGTTCTATGAGAAGAGAAATAACTCAAACCCTAGAACCCTCGAATGGTGGAGTTTGGATCTTCACCGTGTGTTCTTCGTCTTCTTCCTCCACTCCCAACGTGAGAGAATCCGCCACCAAACATGAATGATCGATAGAATCATGCCCTAGGGTGTTTAGTACGTGATTCCCCGCACTTCTTGCCCAAAAATTGTTAAAAATTGCATTGGAACCCCATATTTTCGTGTGTTGGTCCTCAGACTGGTCTCCAGACCAGTCGGACTGGTCTCGAGACCAGCCGGACTGGTCTCGAGACCAGCAGAAGCTTGAATTAGTTTATTTTCTTCAAATATTCTAAGTATAGTCTAGTCTCACGAACAGTTGGACTGGTCTCAAGACGAGTCTGGTAATTTCTCATCTCTTTTTCTTTGATTCTTTGATCTTTTCTTCACCCATCCTCAACTCAAACATGCTCTTGAGCCTTCTCTTCCTTGCGAAGTTCGTTCCACCTCCAACACATTCCCGAGCCTCTGGTTCTTAAAACTCACAACACTTAACAAATATCGGAAGATCAAATGTGACAATAAAAGATCAAAGTTACACACGGAATGCTCGGATTACACATTTATGCTCAAACTCTCAAACATGCTAGCTTTATCCTATTTGGACATAAACACTCTCAAATGTATCGTATATCACCCAAAATGGTATTGAAACTAATACCAATATAACTCCTTAAAAGGATTTATCGAACTCCCCCACACTTACCTATTGTGCGTCCCGATCAACAAATCAAATTTCACACCACATTTTCAACCATAGAATTGCATAAAACTTAACTAGCCATGTGACACAAACAACACACACACACACAATGCAAACTACATGACTATAAACAATGCAACTCGATTATAAACAATGTAAGAATTGAAACATACAATTTTTTTTCTTTTATATGAGATGGGAAATCTTGCTATCAGTAACCAAAATCATCCAAGTTGTCACAAGTATCTTTTGCAATTCACACAACCGCAATAAGGATTTGAAAATACAATGATCCTATGCACAAGCTGACTAAGGGGTCCCCAAACATCCACCAAACTCAATCCAAGATTCGGGCACGTCCTTTAGCTCATAGGGTCTAGGCATCCTTAGTCCAATGGTAGTCTTTCGTGACAAAGTCATATGAGGTTTTCATACCCTCTTAGCCGTTATGGCATTAAATACAAATTGTACCTGTGACGGGAGACACAACTCCGTGTAATACGACTTGACTTAAATTTTCCTTAGACACTCTAATTGGTTTGAATCTCAATTCCCTGCGCGAACTGGGGCACATTAGGCTGTTCACCGTATCTAGACCAAGAGAAGATTTTGATTTCTTTTTTTTTTTCATTCTCTTATAATAATTTCAGCCGCGCAATTAGAGAAACTAAGTGTAGGCTTTTTCGGTTAGCTCTTGAAACCACCGTAATGGATGTTGGTGTACACTCCCCAACTTCACTTAGGCTAAAGCAGTGAACCGACTCTACACGAAGGTCCATCCCGTATTTACAAGAGACCACAAGTTTCCACTGAAAACATACTATTCTACTACCTCAAGACTAAAGACTCCTAGCACACTAAAGGAACTAACGGTATGCCCTTGTCTTCTTTCCACGTTTCCCTGAATACCCGGTACTTCCTTTCGTGAAACTGGTGCGCATGATACTAAAAATTAAAGTTTTCCCTACTACGGTGCTTCCTATTAATTGAGATTCTTTCACTGAACTCTCTCCGATTTCAAGATTCATGAATTGCGCAACTCAAAAAGAATATGGATTTTTTCTTTTCTATTTTTTTTTTTATTTTTCTCATATTTTCCTGACTCTATATGCATTTGGCTAACTCGATTACCCACACGTTTGGGTAGGTTAGCCAATCATTAAATGTGAAAACAATGCAAAAATATAAAAAATAGCACAATATTACAATATAACACCACTCTACATTAACCACATTAACACAATACTACACAAACTACATATGACAAGGCTACGCAAGACAAAACATGGCTAGTGAAAGTAAACACACCCCCCACCCACACTTAAGTGTTTCATTGTCCTCAACGAAGTTAGAGATTATATGGGAGGTCTCCTCGCTTAAATGTGTTGGCGGTGGATCTTAACAATTATTGATGAAAACGTAGACAAGAGAGAGTTAGAGATACATGTGGTGCCCAAACCTACATGGGCACCGTATCCGCAAAACTGCAACAAGAAGGGGTCTTGTGGACCTGAAACAGTTTCCAGCAATCTCCATCCATGTCCAGATTTCGATGCGCTCCTACTGAACACTCTCCAACACGCGCATCAAGAAATGGAATCTGAAGCGTCTCCTATACATGTCTCCTCGCACACTTATTGAAAGTATTGAAGCAAATATCCCTCCCACCCCTCAAAATAAGATATGAGAACTAAAATCAAAAAGGAAACAATTGTCATTCTACTATACATTGGGTTGCCCCCCAAGCAGCGCTTGTAATTTAAGGTCGACGGCCCGACCGGGTTACCTCAACCCATAAGGATAGTGAAGGCAGTTTTATCCCTCAACTTCTTCTTTTTCCACCATCTCTTTTCCATGATTTTCCTTTCAAGCGCACCCATGTGATGTGACAATGGTGGAGAGTTGTGGAATCTAACTCCTTTCATTTTGAAGTTTATCTTCTTAATCAATTTCCACCAAGTACCACTGGGCTCAAATGCATCATTCTCAATAAATTCATCCCAGTAGTACCTCTTATGTGCTAGATGCTCTTCAAAGGACCCATGCAATTCATCCACACCCCCACACTTGTTGCTTTCCAACTCATTGACTATGGCATGTATATCATCATTAAAATTTCCCTTAGAGTAAGAGATTGAAAATTTCTCATGCCGCTCATCTTCAGCACACCACATGCTCCAAATTTTGGTGTCTTCCTATCCATGCCAAGGCTTTGAGGGCCTCTGCAGTTTTGGCTCGCAATACGACAGGTGTCCACTCCAGTCAGAGTCTGAGTCATCATAAGTGGCGGAGTCCACTAGTGGTTCATGGACATTGCCTTCTTCACTCGGCTCAGATACCTCTTCTTCCACAACTGCAGCTTGCAATGCAGTTTCTCGTTCTTCCTCCATTTTAGCCCAAAAATTCTTCTGCATCTCTCGCAAAGCTGGAAGCCAATCAAGAACATATGAATAGTCCCCTTGTGATTGTGGTGACGGTGGATCAATTTGAGGCTCAATTTCATGTGGCAGGAATTTCGTTTGTGGATCTTGAGTATCTAATAACTTTGCCACTGACAACGTCAGTTCCTCTACTTGCTTCGTGTTTTTATCCACCATCTCCCTCAAGTATTTCTTACTTGTCCCTAAATCCTCTTGTGGTTGCTGATGAAGCTGAGTCGGATGAACTCGGGATGGGTCTCTATTTTCATGATAAATGTCGCATCGATAACACCAAACTATGCGTGCGTCCTCTTCTTCATGGTTACCCCTGCAGTATAAACAGTAGGGGGATCAGAATAATAATCTTCGCTCCACATGCTCATTATATCTCTTGCTTCATGCGTTCCTGAGAAAACTGACTCACAAGAAACCAGTGAAGCACAGAGATAAAGAATAAAATAAAAATAAAACGAAAATAAAAGTACTCTAAACTAACTCCAAACTAAATAATCTACCGATGTCCACGGCAACGACGCCAAAAACATGACGCAATTTCTTAACGCGTATGCGCAAGTGCACGGTCAAGTAATATAGGGGTGGTATTTAAACCCGAGTTCTCGATCCCACGAGGACAGGCTCGAGAATATTTAGTCAGTTATTAATTTAGAATATGGTAACCGGAGGAAATATTTTTGAATTAAAGAGTTGTCGCCCCAAAACAAGCGACTGAAATTGAAATAACAACTAATCTAATATTTTTGTATTTTCATTCAATGATCAAAGCATAAACGCATGAGATAAAATCTAAACCCTAAAATTCATTCGTCTAAATAACCCTAGGCTCTTATAGAAATGCCTAGAAAATAGTATTTACCTACTTGAAATCAAGCTAGCAAAGTTAAGTAGCTTCTCCATACAAGAAGAAGAAGAAGAAGAAGAAGAAGAAGAATCTGGATTTTGCAGGAAATGAAACTTTGAGAGAATGTGATTCTATGATCAATCAGACACTCATGACAGCTTCTCACTTTGTTTGAAGTCAATATCACAAAAATATCTTTGAAGATTATGATCAACTATCCATTGGAGAAGGTTGTTGAGAGAGTCAAAGTTGTTGCCTACAAAACATGAAGTTTGTTCCTGAAAAATTCTAAGAAGATTTACAGAGCTTCTGATCAGTATAAATAGAGCTCATTTTGAAGAACAAGTAAAACACTAAACGGGCAAAAAGAGAGACACATATCTGGATTGACAAGCATCAAAGAAGTTCATCATTCTCACAATCCATCTCACAGAATATCACTGCATTCTTCACTGCAGTTTTACACTTCCAGTGTTCTTCTGAAGTGTACTCAATTTGTATATCATTCTTATATTACTTCTATCTCTCATTCTCAAGGATTTTTCAAAGTGAGAAATAGAGAATTCTTAGTAAACCAGTCAGCTAGAGCAGGTACTAGATAGGTTAGTGAGAACCACAAGCTGTAACAGAGTAAGGCATATCTCTGTGCTTGAGATCTAGGGCTTAAATTTTGATTAATAAGAATTATGTTGAAAATCCTGCAGGGAGAAGATCCCCGAGGTAGAGACGTAGGTCCAAGTGCACTGAACTCTATAAATTCTGTGTCTCTTGCATTTACAGTTTCTCTTGCATACTTAGTTTTTACAGCAGTAAAACTAGTCTGTTTTCAAGGGTTTCAAACTCTTTTCGAGGCCTTGAAAAAGACTTGTCTGTTCCTTTACTTAAACTGTATCTCTTCCAAAGGATTGAAACTGTTTTCAAGGCCTTGAAATTCATTGCTCTTCACAGAATTTTTTATCTTTGCAAGTTTTGCAAAAAGTTGGCATACTGTATTCAACCCCCCTCCTTCTAGAGTATTTGTACCACACCTCTAACTGCTTACTCCCCTTTCAATTGGTATCAAAGCTTGTATCACTTTATTAGATTTAACCATCTGGTGATCATGAGTACTGCAGGTGATGGTGGTTTCTCACAGGGAAGAGCTGCTAACAGACCTCCTTTATTCTGTGGAGATAATTTTGCTCACTTGAAAGCCTTGATGAAAATGTTCATCATTGATCAATACATAGAGCTGTGGACTATTATTCAGAATGGACCTCACACTTTCTACACGGAGAAAGATGGGACTAGAACTCCAAAATCTGAAGACTCTCTCTCTTCTTCTAAATTAGAACAATTCTCAAAAAATTACAAAGATATTAATATATTGTATTGTGGTTTGATTACAGATGAACTCAACAGGATTTCTGGCTGCAAGACTGCCAAGGAGATCTGGGATAAGCTTGTGGTGACATTTGAAGGAACCAGTCAAGTCAAGCAAACCAAGATCAACATATAACTCAGACAATATGATTAATTCAAGATGAATGCAGATGATTCAATCAGAGAAATGTTCAAAAGGTCTACAGACATTGTCAGTAACCTTGATTCACTGGGAAAGCATTTTTCAATGAAGAAAAGGTGAGGAAGATTCTGAGAAGTCTTCCAAAGGCAAAATGGGAACCAAAGAATAGTGCAATTGAGGAAGATCAATATCAATCATCGCCCCCAACTTGATGACCTACAAGGGAAGCTTCTGAAATTTGAAATATCCATGAATGAAGCTGATGGAGAATTACCAGAAAGTGTCAAGAACTTAGCACTCAAGGCCAAAGAGAATGAAAAAATTCAAAGCCTTGAAACTGAGGATGATGATGAAGATCCATTTTCTTCGATTTCCAAAGCCTTGACCAAAATTCTTGAGATGAAGAAAAACTTTGGAAACAAAGACTTCAACAGAGAAAAACAATGATCATCCAGTAGCAAGGACTACAAAGGTAAATCTTCTTTACAGAACAATAGATCAAAAATCATGAATTCCTTTGAGTGTGGTGATGGAGGACACTTGATCAGAGACTTTCCACATAAGAAAAGTAAAAACTTCCAGAAGTAAGATCATGACAAGAGAAAGAAAGCTATGATAGCCTCATGCAGTGATTCAGACACTTCAAGTGATTCTGAATCTGAGGAAGAACATGCCAACCTATGCTTCATGTCCAAGCATGATGAAAGTTCTGAAAAGAACATTGAGGTAATGGTAAACTGTTTAATTTCAAAACCAAAATAAGCTCTTTCAGATTATCTTCGAACAATGCTTTTAAATGAAGAAGACTATCTGAAAGAGATTTGAGTTTTGAAAGAAAAAGTTCACGAGAAGGCAAAAGAGAATTTACAACTTGTTTGTCTAAATAAAAATCTTGAAATATCTCAGAAGAAAACTTACTGTGATTTCAAGGCTTTGAAAACCAGTTTCAAAGCCTTGAAAACACAAGTCAAGGAAGTAGTCACTCAGAACTCTCTAATGAGTGACAGCCTTGTTAATCTGAGACATCAAATTGATGAATTAGATAAAAAAAAGACTACTCTTACGGAGAAACTTTAAGAATTTGAATTATTCAAAGCCAAACTTGCCGGCTCAGAACACAAGTTGAACTTGATTTTTGGAGAAAGTTCAAAGTATATTCACAAAACTAGTATTGGATACAATCCAAATTTTCCAAGAAAGAACAATACCAAATTTGTGAAAGCTGGAAACAAAACTTCTCCCAAGTGTCACTTTTGCAATAAAATTGGTCATGTTAAGATGAATTGTCCTTTCAGAAGAAGAGACCCTCACATAATGAGGAACACATCTCCATTTCAACTCAAAGGACAAGTCAGACAGATTTGGATTCCTAAAAGGGGTCAGTCCAACTAATATGGTTGATCCGGAATATGATTCCAAATTCAACACTTGGTCTAACAGCTGGGTAAGGCAGTGATTGGTGTTTGTAGGTTGTCACCAATGTTAAAGAACAAAAGTGGTTTATGGACAGTGGTTGCTCAAGACACATGAGTGGAAAGAGATATCTATTTTCAGAATTGAAAGATCAATCAGAAGGATCAATTACACTTGGTGACAAAGGAAAATGCAACATTCTTGGTATTGGTAAACTTGGTTCAGATTCTGAAAATTCAATTTCTTATGTATATCTAGTTGATGGCTTGAAATTTAACATTCTTAGTGTATCTCAGCTTTGTGATAATGGCAAAAAGGTTATCTTTGATAAAGATAAGTGTGTGGTGCAGAATGAGAAATCAGGCAATTGCATTCTCACAGCCTCTAGATCAAGCAATTTTATACTTTTCAGACTAACAAAGTTGCAGGTAAAAGCTTGATGTGCCTCAAGGCCTTGAAATAAGATTCAAAGCTTTGGCATAGAAAGCTTGATAATATCAATTTGCATACTTTGAACAAATTGATCTCCAAAGATCTGGTAAGCGGATTACCATCCATTAAGTTCAAAGATGATGAAGTATGCGAAGTCTGTGCTCAGGGTAAGCAGACCAGAAAGTCATTCAAGACAAAGAAGTTTGTAAGTACTTCTAGACCTATTGAATTACTTCACATGGATTTATGTGGTCCTATGAGGAAACCAACTCCAAAAGGTAAGAAGTGTATACTAGTTATTGTAGATGACTATTCTAAATTTACTTGGGTTATGTTTCTGAAAGAAAAATTTGAAGCCCACTCTAAACTTTCAAAGCTTTGGAGAGAACTGCAAACCTTGAAAAACCTAGCTATTGCTTCAATTAGAAGTGATCATGGTAGAGGGTTTGATAAATTAGAGTTTGATTTATTTTGTGTTAAGCATGGTATCTCTCACAATTTCTCTGCTCCTAGAACTCCTCAACAGAATGGAGTTGTTGAAAGAAAAAACAGGACTCTTGAAGATATGTCAAGAACAATGCTTTTAGAGAACAAGCTGCTAAAACATTATTGGACAGAAGCTGTGAATACAGAAAATTATATTTCAACTTGTACTTGATCAGACCTATCCTGAAGAAGACCTCCTATGAATTTTCAAAGGGATAAATCCATACATTTCATATTTCAAGCCCTTTGGTTGCACATGCTTTGTCCATAAAAATGGAAAGGACAACTTGGGTAAGTTTGATGAAAGAAGTGATGAAAGTATATTTCTTGGCTACTCTCTGAATATCAAAGCTTATAGAATTTATAATAAAAGAGCCAAGCTGGTTGAAGAAAGTATTCATGTTATCTTTGATGAAAGCTGTGATGGTTCTTTGAGTGAAAATTTTGCAGACTTGAATTTGAACAAGCATGAATGAGAAGAAGAAGCTGAAAACTCACTTAGTTTCAAGTTAGATTCCAAAGGAAGCAGAAGCTATTTTCAAGACCTTGAAAATAGATCTCAAGGCCTTGAAAATAAAGATCAAAGCCTTGACAAGGTTGAACAGAAAGACATGAGTGATCAATCCACTACTTCAAGACCAGAGAAGCAATATGGAGAACCTGAACCCTGGTCTCCAAGATAGAGATTCTAATATCTCTTATCTCATCCAGTTGAAAACATTATTTCTGATCCAGCCACTGGTACACAAACAAGATCACAGTTGAAGAATCTTTGTGCTTTTAATGCTTTTATTTCTCTTGTAGAACCTGAGATTGTGAAGGAAACATTACAAGAAGCAGTCTGGATTATTGCTATGAAAAAGTAAACTCAATGAGTTTGAAAGAAATAAGGTGTGGAACCTAGTTCTCCCATCAACAAACCAGTCTGTTATTGGTACTAGATGGGTGTTCATAAACAAATTGGATGAAAATGGCAAAGTGATCAGGAAAAAAACAATGTTAGTTGCTAAGGGTTACAACCAAGAAGAAGGTATTGATTATGAGGAAACTTTTGCTCATGTTTCAAGGTTAGAAGAAATTAGATTTTTACTTGCTTTTGCATTTTACAAGAACATGAAACTATTTCAAATGGATGTGAAGTGTGCATTTTTGAATGGTTACTTGCAAGAGGAAGTTTATCTTGCACAACCATCAGGTTTTGAAAGTGATAAGTTTCTAGATCATGTTTACAAACTTGACAAAGCTCTTTATGGTTTGAAACAAGCTCCAAGAGCTTGTTATGAAAGATTGTTCAATTTTTTCTTTGAAATGATTTCAAAAGAGGATTGGTAGACAAGACCCTTTTCATAAAGACTCGTGAGAAAGATCTACTTGTAGTTCAGATTTATGTTGACGATATTCTATTTGGAGCTACTAATGATCTTTTATGCAAAGAATTTTTAAGTCTTATGAGCAGGTAATATTAAATGAGCATGATGGGAGAGTTGAACTTCTTCCTTAGACTTCAAATACATCAGTTGAAGAAGGGCATCTTTCTGCATCAAAGCAAATACACTAGGGACTTGCTGAACAAGTACAATATGTCTCAATCCAAAGAAATCAAGACTCCTATGAGTTCTACGCTGTCCTTAGATAAGGATGAATCTGGTAAGAGTGCCAATGTGAAAGAGTATAGAGGTATGATTGGATCACTACTATACCTTACTACTAGTAGACCAGATATCATGTTCAGTGTGTGTATGTGTGCAAGATTTCAAGCTGATCCAAAGGAATCACACTTAAGTGTTGTGAAGAGAATCTTAAGATATCGCAATGGTACCCAAGACTTAGGGCTTTGGTATCCAAGACATTCTAATTTCTCTTTGCATGGATTTTCATAGGCTGACTTTGCAAGTTACAAAGTTGATTGGAAAAGCACTTCAGGAACCTGTCAATTCATTGGATCCTCCTTGATCAGTTGGCACTCCAAGAAACAAAACTCAGTTGCTTTATCAAGAGCTGAAGCTGAATATATAGCTGCTGGAGCATGTTGCTCACAAGTCTTATGGATTACTCAGCAGTTGAGAGACTTTTATGTGACTTCATAAATATACCTATCAGATGTGACGACACTACTGAAATATCTATTACAAAGAATCAAGTTCAGCATTCAAGAACCAAGCATATTGATGTCAGACACCATTTCATCAGAGATCATGCTGAAAAAGGTGATATTATTCTTGAATTTGTTTCGACTAACATGCAACTTGCTGATATCTTCACTAAACTATTGCCAGATGAAATATTTCAGCTCTTAGACTGGAGTTGGGTATGCCAAATAAAGATGCATTGGTTTAGGGGGAGTATAAGGTAAGGAAGGTAAGTTATTATGTGCTTTGAAATGTTTCAACTGATTTTCAAAGCCTTGAAAATCTTTTCAAACTTTGATTTTATCTGTTTCAGTAAAACAGTGTTTCAAGACTTTGAAAGCCTTTTCGAAGCCTTGAAAATAAGTATTTGAAACTGTTAGAACAACAATTCTTGGATCATTCGGTATTGGGTGCTATCTTTGTAGATATTTGCTCAATATTGCCCATACCTTTTTCAAAATTTGTTTTTATCCAAATATAGTAATAAAATATTTATTTCCAACGGCCTCAAGGATTTGAATCTTCTCTGATCATTACAAATCTTTTGATATCAGAGAGAAGTTGTAGTTTCCTATTCAAACTCAAACTCTTTTAGTATTTATCTTCTTCTCTTCTCCGTCTCTCCGTATCAAGCCTATCTCTCTATTCTTCTCCAAACCCTAATGAGCACAATAAAAGCCTCTGACAAAATCAAGATGGCTGGAGGTTCAAAGCCTAGTACAGAGAAGAAGAGAAAGACAGCTGCGGATGTAGTTCAAACAATCAGTGAAGACTCAGAATCAAAGGATTCTACTGATGAAGAACTGGACTCTTTACCTCCCACGAAGATGGTAAAGAAGGACCAGTTTCAAGTGGCAGACAAGAAAAATACCACGAAGACTACACAAGAAAAGCAGAAGGGAATTCATATTGGAAGCCCAAAGAAGGACAAGAAAAGGGCAGTAACTAGGATCAAGAGAAAAGGAAAAGAAATCTTCATCCCAAACTCGGATTCAGATACTACTTCAGGATCCTATGGAGTGTATTTTGTTTCCAAAAAGGGAAGACATGAAAAAGATCATCCAGAAACTGAGTCAGTGCCAAAATCAGGAAGAAGAGATCATCTCAAGATTTCCTCTGCACATCAGAAGAAGGTGTATGTGAAGAAGAAACTAAAGCATGGAAGAAAATCTTTAGAAGGACTCACTTTCTTGTTCAACAGTGTTATCAAGAAAATTAGTTCTATAATTGAGGAAATTGATGTGGTTCAACAAGAAGAACAAAATAATGATGAAGAAAGTGAGGAATAAGAGGGATATCAGGATGGAGATGAATACCCAACCCCATATTCTTGCCTATTCTTTCTTGCCTACTCTTTTTAAAGTTTATTTTCAAAATCTTCCAAAGACTCTGATCCAACATCTTCTCATTCTTTTTTATGAAAAACAAGAAGGGGGAGAGATCTTAGGTGGTTTTTATTTATGTTTAGTGACCTATCTTCTACTCAGTAGGATTATTTGAACTTATTTGTTTTCTGCTTAAGTTTATTATTGAATAAGTTGGATCTTTTTGGAACTTATGTGTTACTACTATTTGTGATGTGTGCTCATAAGTATTTTTTGCAGAAACTAAGGCTCAAACAGATTAAGGTTTTGTCTTTCATCAAGGGGGAGATTGTAAGATCATAGGTTTCATAGGCTTGAAATACAAGGCTATTTCAAGGCCTTGAAACAGCTTTCAAATCCTTGAATCACAGGTTTCACAGGCAGAGCTATTTCAAGGCCTTGAAACAAGATTCAAAGCCTTGAAACTGTCTGACATGTATGCATATTCTAAGGGGGAGTTTTTATAAATTCTTCTGATCTTTATTGACCTCTCTCACCCCTATGCTTGATCTGTTATTATTTGATGATGGAATAAAAACTATTTTGATATATTTAACACCATTTAATCCATATGTTTGACTCATTTTTGCGGAAAATTTTATTTCCTAGTTTGCAGGATTGGTTTCCTAATATGGATTTTGCAGGAAAGGAAACTTTGAGAGAATGTGATTCTATGATCAATCAGACACTCATGACAGCTTCTTAATTTGCTTAAATACAAGATCACAACAATATCTCTGAAGATTATAATCAACTATCCGTTGGAGAAGGCTGTTAAGAGAGTCAAAGTTGTTGCCTACAAAACAGGAAGTTTGTTGCTGAAAAATCTGGGAAGATTTTCAGAGCTTCTGATCAGTATAAATAGAGCTCATTTTGAAGCAACATGTAAAACAATCAACGGGCAAAAAGAGAGACACTTTTCTGGATTGACAAGCATCAAAGAAGTTCATCATTCGCACAATGGATCTCACAGAAGATCACTGCAGTTTTACACTTCCAGTGTTCTTCTGACTTGTACTCAATTTGTGTATCATTATTATTTACTTCTATCTCTCATTCTCAAGGATTTTCCAAAGTGAACAATATAAAATTCTTAGTTAATCGGTTAGCTAGAGCAAATACTAGATAGGTTAGTGAGAACCACAAGCTGTAACAGAGTAAGGCATATCTATGTGCTTGAGATCTTGGGCTTAGATTTTGATTTATAAGAATTGTGTTGAAAATCCTGCAGGGAGAAGATCCCTGATGTAGAGACGTATGTCCAAGTGGACTGAACTCTATGAATTATGTGTCTCTTGCGTTTACAGTTTCTCTTGCATACTTAGTTTTTACAGCACTCAAACAAGTCTGTTTTTAAGGGTTTGAAACTCTTTTCAAGACCTTGAAAAAGACTTATATGTTTCTTTACTTAAATTGTATCTCTTCCAAAGGCTTGAAACTGTTTTCAAGGCCTTGAAATTCATTGCTCTTCACATAAACTTTTATCTTTGCAAGTTTTACAAAAAGTTGGCATTTATTCAACCCCCCCCCCTTCTAGAGTATTTGTACCACACCTCTACCTGCTTACTCCACTTTCACCTGTGATGTATTAATCATAGAGATGAGCCTACAACCTATGAGATGGCCACGTGTGGTCCATACTCTCATAAATGGCTTGGAGCCATGAGAAACGATATGAAATCCATGTATACTAACAACGTATGGACTTTGGTGAAACCACCTGAAATGGTATGACCCATATGGTGAAAGTGGGTTATGAGGAAACCAACATTGGTGGTAATATGATTACTTTTAAGGGACAATTGGTTGGAAAAAGGTTTCATGTGAGTTCATAGTATATACTATGACGAAATCTTTCCCCAATTGTGATGCTTAGATCCATTCGCATCTTGCTTGTAGCAATTTGTCTACAATTTGAGTCAAGCTTATTGGAGTTGGATTCTTCTAATTGATGATGCAATCAAAGGAGTTTGGTTCCATCATAATTGAAGATGAAACTTGTGTTTACAAGAAGGTTAGTGGGAGCACAGTTATGTTTCTGGTCTTGTATGTAGAGAAATACTAATCATTGGCAATGATGACCCTACTTGAAAATCTTACGTAGATTGATTGGGGAACTAATATTAAGTGATTGACTTAGGCGAAGCAACCTATGAAGATATATGGAGATCCATTAAGGTAGTTGTTCGGCTTAGGTCATAGTGCATATATTGAAAAAGGTGTTGAAATAGTTCAACATGTATACAATATAGATTCTACCTATGTCACTTGGAATTAGTCATTGGAAGACTAATTGTCTTTCCAATTAGATTGGGAAATGGACCGTATGAATGAGATTCATGAGAAACGCCATGTTATGTACTAGGCCAGATGTGTCATATCATATGACACAATGATACCAGTCGAATCCGGGTGATAATTAGCGGATAATTATCAATATTATCCTTAAGTACTTGAGAAGAACTAAAGGATGAATTCTTGATAAATAGAGGATAGGAAGAGTTTACTGTAAGGAGTTACAGTGATGCAAACTTCAAAATCTAACAAAGAATATTTTAGATTGTACGTTAAGTTTTATGTTTTGCACTAGTGGGTGGGACTGTGAGCTGGAAAGGTTCCACGGAATATTCAGTCACTGATTCTAACATAGAGGACTGAGTGAGTTACTGCGTGAGATTCACTTACTCATAATATTCAATGTCAATCCAATTGTTTATAAAAGAGATGTGAATATTTGAAAGGTACCAATAGATGTGTCGCCTATCATGCCCCTGCGCAGTGTAAAGCATGGAGGGCCGCACAAATCAATAGGCATATGATGCAAGAGATTGACTCTAGTGCAAGTGGGAGACTGTTAGAAATATTCCATACAGGCAATCTTTTTCTTGTGACATTTATGGATTTACGATTCATTATGTTATCGATATAGAGATATGTTAACATGAATGAAGTCCTTAGAATATATGTGTTATATTCTTAAATATCCCTAGTCAATTATGTTGATTAACAGGACAATCAACTATAGTCTAGTATGGGGTTGGATTGACATGGAGATATCACGATCCAACACATGGGTATGCATTAGGAGTAATGGCATAGTGGATTGACCCATCTCCAAGAAGGCTACATACAAGTTATGTAAAGTCACAAGTGCTTCTCGTGGTGACAACGGTATTGTCATCCTTAGACTTGAAGTCACCAGATCATCTAGTTTTGGAGTATTGTGTTTGGTAGCGTCAAACGCTACACCGTGACTGGATAGTCATAAAGGCGCGTACCGGACACAATAGGAAGAAAGCTTAGATATCGTAGTGTTGTAGATAGGATTTGTCCCTCCCAGATAACGGGAGAAAATATTCTAGACCACTCAAGGGATAGTGCTTATAGAATGTCTGGCCAGGCTCAAATAAATCAATATAGGATATTGATATTATTTGCACGAATAAGGCTATTCCCAGGATCGAGGAACTATGGATTGGATATACGAGTGTGACTTGTATGTCTCGTGTCCAATCCAGCTATTGAGACAAAGGGATGAGACAATACTTGGACAAGGTTTGTCATGATGACTATTTCCATTTGTTGGGTAGAATGGATGTCTCAAGCTCGAAGCTCAAGATTCATTTGACAAGGATTTATTTGAGAAAAATTAGTAGTTGGATCTAATCGTTGAAAAAGTAGTGCTTTTGTAAGCTAGATTTTCTGATCTATTTGACCAGTGTTTTGCTTTTGAACATCGGTTATGAATGATCATTCGTGTTTGCTTTATCTGAATGGATAGTTCTTAGTATCGAATCTTCGCATGTGCTTCTCTTTGAACAGATAGGCTTTTAGAAAAGGGATTCGCATTTGCTGCTATCTAGACATAGGCTTTGATTAACTATAGTCACATTTGTTGCTATCTAGACAGATAGGCTTTTATAAACATAATCGCATTTGCTGCTATCTAGACAAATAGACTTTGCTCGAAAATGGTGGCATTTGCTGCTATCTAGACAGATAGACTTTTATAAAGATAATTGCATTTGGTGCTATCTAGACAAATAGACTTTGCTCGAAGATAGTTACATTTGATGCTATGGATTTTATAAAGATAATCGCATTTGCTGCTATCTAAACAGATAGACCTTTCTTTAAGATAGTTGCATTTGCTGCTATCTAGACAGATAGGCTTTCAGTATGTTAACAATAAATATAAAACCTAAAAGCAAAATCATAATAAATAAAACGAGGAAATATTGATAATCGATCCCTCATATGGGAGAGTCATTATAATTAATCATGTTCCTCATATGGGAGGAAATAAGGAAGATACATAGATTGAGTCGAGAAATATCAAGGATAATATTTCTTGAGCCATCGCATGTTGATAGGATCCGATGAGGTAGCATTTCCGCCACACCTTAAGATTGTGCAATAGCCACTGTCATAAACTTCTTTCACTTAAAATGGGCCCTCCCAATTAGCGGCAAATTCGTGATGAGTGGTTTCTAGGGTTTTGATCATGGATACGCATCGGAAAAACAATAATTTTTTCCTATCAAGACCCTCCAAGGATCACAGGAAGAGAAATCATGACGATGGTAAGAGAATCATGTTATGTACCTTTGAGGTCTCCTAGATGACTTCTAACGCGAAAAATATCACGTCTCTGCGGTTGATCCACGCCTAGAGGTGAGATCTAGATATTCCAAACGCCTTGTGCTAGCTAGGATGAATGGAAGAGGAGGAAAAAATCACGCAACTGAGCACCAAAAGAGAGGGGCGGCCTCTCTTTGTGGCCGATGGGTAGGGGGCGGACGGCAAGGGGGTTTCGGCCCTCTTGTTTTCCTTCTCTCTCCTTCCTTCTATCCTACTCAATGTATGTTATGAGCATAAGTTTTAGGGAAGGAAGCTAGGAGAATCCTTTATATAGTCCAACAACTCCTTGTTACCACATAAAGGCTCTCTCCTAATCCTACTTAAGTTCGGATTAGTCCAACTTGCATATCAGTCATACTAAGTTAGCAAGTTGTTGCAATTTGATCCTGCTAATTAATTAGTCATATTTATTAATTAATTCCCAATTCTAGTTCACCCCTATATGGCGTGTGACCCCATAGGCTCTATTTAGTTGGTAGTAACTATTTACTAATATGGAGCAGCCTCTAGTAAGACATCCATTCTAGCCAACAAATAGAAATAGTCATCATGACAAAACCTTGTGCAAGTATTCACTACTAAAATTTTGTCCTTTCCCGGCAGTTTTATATAAGGCTAGGTAAAAAATCGTCATTTAAAGTTACCTAAAACGACGGTTTTACATAAATCGTCGTAAATGTCAACATAAAAGACGGTTGGAAATAAACCGCCGTATTAGATATATAATAAATGACAGTTAGGTACAAACCGTCGTTTTAGATATGTTAAAAATGACGGCTCATGAAAAACTGTCGTAGTATAGAGATAAAAACGATGCTTGTTCCATCCGTCGTAATTAGATACCCTATAAACGACGGTTTTCTCAAAACCGCCGTATATATAAATAATTACTAATAAAAAATAAATGAACGGGTGAGCATCAAATAACATCTCAACCGTTGATTGTGATTTAATCTCAGCTGTAGATCGTAAACCCTATATTTATAACTTCCCCCAACCTCTCTCTCATCCTCTCAGTTAAACGCCTCTCCTTCTCCGCCTCCCTCTCTCGCTCTCTTTTCTCTCGTCCTCACAGTTTGATTGATTACCTATCTTTATATATATCCAATTCACCTCCAACTACCATCTCTGATCACCTTTGTATGCCCAATCCCTCCGATCTCCGCCGTCTTCGTTGTCGGATCTATGTATGTGAAGCTAGGGTTTCATCACATTCCTGGTTTCATGTTACAGGAGCCAAAATTGATGCCTTTTGGAGGAGGGAATCTAAGGTTTCCGTACCTGTTGTTGTTGCTGGTGTTGCTGCTCTCGTTACCGGTAATTGGATTTGTGGTCCGCCGGAGATGGCGGATTTGGGTGGCGAGGAGTGAAGAAATCGAGAGGCTCTATTCGACCGAACTCTCTCTTCCTCCATCAAACTCTGTCTTTTCTCTTTGATGGTTTTTACTTGGGCTTCTCACTTCGGCTTTTCTTCTGGGTTGTATGTGTCTAAATTTGTGAGGAGTTAGGGTGGTTGTAGGTGGTTCAGTGGTGTAGGTAGGTAAATAGTTATGAGAGTTGTTGTGGTGATGGGTTTGTGGGTACTGTGATTGTTGTGGTGAAGGTCGTGGGTGATAGTTTCAGGTGGAAGTGAAGTTGAGGGGTTGTTATGGATTCAATTGTTGCTTTGCTTGAACGATGAACGGAAATTGATTGATGTCTGGGTTCGTGAATATGGGTTCACGAAGAATAAAGACGAGTTCATGTTGTCGAACATAATTTTACAATTTAACTCACGAAATTTAAGAGAAATAAAACCACAAATTTGCATTATAAAATAATCAACAGAATAGCAATGAAAAAGTAATATTTAAATTTAAAAAATATTATTTCCAAACTAAAATAAAAAAAATTATTAATTAAAAATATTTTTTTCAAAATATAAGACGGTTTTTATTATACTGCTATTAAGATAACGGCGGTTACTACCAAACGTCGTTACGGCGGTTTTAAACTGTCGGTTACCTTTCCCGACGCCGAGAATAAAGGCGGACAGGAAAACGCCGTTTGGCCACCGTTTATGCTTTTAGCGGCGGTTTTTGAGCTTTTAATGGCGGTTTGTCTTTGCCGTTTTTTTACAGAAATTTCTGTAGTGATTGTCTCATCCCTTTGTCTGAATATCCAGATTGGACACGAGACATACAAGTCACACTCATTTATCCAATCCATAGTTTCTCGATCCTGGGAATAGCCTTATCCGTGCAAATAACATCAATATCCCATATTGATTTATTTGAGTCTAGCCAGACATTCTATAAGCACTATTCTCGAGTGGCCTAGTATATTTTCTCCCATTATGTGGGAGGGAAAAATGCTATCTACATCACTACGATAACTAAGCTTGCTTCCTATTGCATCTGGTACGCCCCTTTATGACCACCCAGTCACGGTGTAGCGTTTGACGCTACCAAAATACAATATTCCACAACTAGAAGATCTAGTGACTTCAAGTCTAAGGATGACAACATCGTTCTCACCGCGAGAGGCACTTGTGACTTTACATAACTTGTATGTAGCCTTCTTGGAGTTGGGTCAATCCAGTATGCCATTACTCCTCATGCATACCCATGTGTTGGATCATGATATCTCCATATCTATCCAGCCCCATACTAGTCTATAGATGATTGTCCCATTAATCATTATAGTGGACTAGGGATATTTAAGATAAACAACAACATTGTAAATCTAAGGACTTAATTATATTAAATATCCAATAAATAATACAATGAATGTTCTGGCCAATTTATTATTCATACTAAACTAGATTGCCTCTAGGGCACCTATTCCGACATGGTTTTCACGCATGCAGTGATCAGATACTCGCAAAATTAAGTCCCCAACAGAAAAAATATCGAGGTTGAACTGTCTTATTGTATGCTCTTGCAATTCTCTCTTTGTATCGCGCATTCGACTATTTAGCTTGTTCACGTTTTTCTTCTAGTAGAATAAGATCATGATCTCGCTGATTCTCATATAGGACACTAAAATCAAGTCTTGCTGAATTGATCTTATCTCAGTTTAAACTACTACTTCAGCCACGTAGAAAAGCAAAGAAGGAGATGCTCCTGTAGGAGTTTTTGGCGATGTGCGATATGCCCGTAATGCAATGTTGAGAGAATATGCCCCTTTCTTATGATCATCTGCGACCATTTTGCTCAAAATTATTAGGACTGTCTTATTCATAGCTTCTGCTTTACCATTCCCCTTCGGGTAATATGGAGTTTAACAAACTTTCCTAATATTATACTCCATTAATTTCACTACAACTTGACGATTCACAAAGGGAATACCATTGTCAGACAAAAAGGTATTGGAAATTCCAAATTAATAATGATGTTTTCTTGGATGAATTCCAGATACAGTGATTATCGTCCACGTGTTTATCATTTGATAAAGCCTTATATAATGATAGTAAAGTACCATAAGGCTTTATCAAATGATGAACATGTGGACGATAATCACTGTACCTGGAATGCACTATCTACAAAACTCCAAGGACCTGACATTGTATTTTCAACAAGATTTTCATGGCTAAGTCCACGTGCATAACCATTATTAGCAAGGGACTCTCTAGTGGCAAATTTAGCACCAACTTTACCCATCCTACGATCATCGTCAACACGGACGTCGTCTCCACCTTGTAAAGCGGTCATCGGGCGAGGCCAACCAGACTCTAATACAACTTGACGCAGAAGAGAAACCTAATGGAGATGATCTTCGTCAATCTCGGGAAGATTAACGACTCCCAAAATAGAAAAAAATATATAATTTTATTCCATAATAGGGGAAAAGAATAATTTTCCAACGGCTTATAATGTTTAAGTTGCCTAAAATTAATTAAAATGCAAAAAAAAAAAAAAAGAAAAAAAAAGAAAAATCCCTTTCAACCTATCAAATGAGGTCTCAAGTTAGAATCCCATGAACGCCATGTTAGATTTATAAGGAGGAGAAGAGATATAATATTGAAACAATATAGAAATATTTACAATGGGGGCATTTATATAGGAAAACCCTAACAAGATAAGGAAACAAATCATAAATCTAAACAAGGAAATTGCAATAACCTAATTATCTAATATCTAAAATAACTCTAAATAATTAGAAACTAAATATTGAGATATTAGTCTAATATCTCTAACACCCCTCCTCAAAATCGAGTTTGCAAGACGAAAGCTGAGCAGCGGAAGAAGGCAAAGATGGTTGCGAAGGCCGGAGCGGAAAGAAGGCCAACGTGGTAGTAAAGGCCGAGACGATCTTGTAATCCGAGAGTGACGATCTGGCAATCGAAGAATGACATATCTGTCTGATCTGTATCACGTAATCCATCTTGTCTGATGTGGTACACTCCCGTGTGCTTGATGTGACATGTCATGAGATCCATCCTATTTGATGTGGCACACTCCCGTGTGCTTGATGTGACCAATCACGTCTGATGTGGCACTCTGATGTGCCTAATCATCCATTCCCCACTGTTTCCCCCCTCAAACTCAATACATAAGTAATATAGCTAGAGTTTGAAAGAGACAAAGACAGGGAAGAAAATCAAAAAGTTGAGCCAAGAATCGAGTCGGGACCAATAAACGGCACTGAGTAACAGTACTGATGAAAAAACTGAAAAATCTGAACGACAGTTTATAGACGCGTCAAGGTCAAAACCAGAACGACAGTTTACTGACATGTCAAGGTAAGAAAAAAAACAAATCGAGACGGTTAAGGACAATCGGGTTGATTCCATAACCGAAGTCATATAGTTTAACAACATATTGAGGTTGAACCGAGACGAATCGAGACAATCCACGTAGTGAGAACCGAAACGATACAGTTGAACGACATGTTAAGGGCGAAAAACCTGAGATCACAAAATGGAGCTAAGTAGAGGCGGTGTAAGCCGAGACGGTGTGCTGAAACAACTCGTGAACGAGAGTATGGAAACCCTGAAGAACCAAGAACCGATCTAAGCAGTCCGAATCAAGAAAAAAGGACCATGGAAATGGCTTCAGAATGCCGAAAAACCTTTGGAACAAGTCTGATCCCGACCAAATCTGGAGTGCAAAACAATATGAAACAGCGGCAAAAGTTAGTTGGTCAAATGGCTTGGTCAATACAAAATGACCCGAGCAACGAGCTGTGATATGAGGGCAGCCACAAGGAAGCCACATGAGCCAGAGAGGCAGTCCGCAGCTTCGGAAGCTAGGAAGGAAGCTGCCAAACGAAAACACGGAAGCTTAATAGAAGATTGACTCGCTTGGAGCCACACGGAAGTCGGCGGCTAGTGCCGCGCTGGGGCGGACGAACGGAGTGAGGCGGCTATGACGGCACGCACGGAATCCGTACACGAGCCGCGATAGCGGGACGGAGCCGTGGAAGATTCGCAGGCGCGTGAGCCGCCAAGTGGGAGGCACTGGAGTCAGCCAACGCGTGGATCGGAGCGAGGCAGAGGTGAAGAAATTCTGGAGGCGCGTCCGGGCGCGTCAGACGAACATTTGCCGTGAAAATTATGGGATTTGGTAGGAAATTAATTAAGAGTTGAATGGGATGGTGGTGAGATGATCCGATCACCAGAGAGGGGGCTAATAATGAACAGTCTGTGGGTTTCGTCTTGGACCGAAACGAAAAGTGAACTTGCGGATAAAATGAAGAACAAACTTGCAAAAGCAACCCAACAAAAAATTCCAGCGGGCGGCTAGTGGCGGTGCCGCCCACCATAGGCGGAAGCGATTTAGGTCACCAAGAGCAGAGAGGCTCTGATACCATGTTAGATTTATGGGAAGGAGAAGAAATCTAATACTGAAACTATATAGAAATATGTACAATGGAGGCCTTTATATAGGCAAACCCTAACAAGACAAGGAAACAAGTCATATAACCTAAACAAGGAAATTGCAATAACCTAATTATCCAATAACTAAAATAACTCTAAATAATTGAAAACTAAATATTGAGATATTAATCTAATATCTCCAACACGCCCCAGGTCACGTAGGATTGACCTAAATATTTAAACTGTAAATAAACCTAGGACTCTGCGGATTGTCGAGGTGCAAGCAAGCTGGCCCGGGCACCAAGAAACATTCCCTAAAAATTAAAAAAGTATGAGAGATTACGAAAAATCTCCAACTTACGAAATTTCTAAGATAGTAAAAAAAAATAGTTCATTTGAAGGTCAAGATGACCGAATTTGACCACACTGGAGCGGTGCTCGTGAGTACTTTTCAAAACATCGTTTCCGCTTTAAAGAATGTGTAGCCTGGTCATGTAACAATCACCTTCACTTATGTCCCTGATTTTTCTTATGACCGGAACTGTTTCCTGCTTTCTACGATATTTTTCTTAAATATGTACATCAGTCTGAAACCCCAAAATATTGATTTTGGAGGTTGAAAAATTCTGAAAAACAATGTTACCCAAAGGGCCTCACTCTTTGACATGATTTCTCTGTCAACAGTTTAGTTCTGAAAGTTAAGAAGAATATCATCCTTTGAAGAAGTCTCTGCTATCTTCTCAAAAGGAATTGGATTCCAAGATCGGAGAGAGAATTCTGGAGCTTGCCAAAGAAATGGTGGGGGGAAGAACTTAGAGTGCTAGGGTAGTAAAAAGTTGCAGAATAATAGGTATAAAGTTAGCTTTTATGGATCACTACATGAAACTTCCAACGTGAAGGCTTTATTTTGAAATGATGAAAGTGATTCTTCTTGTGTCTTAGTGGAGGAGCTAAGTGCTTAAAAAGAAGGAACCCTATTCCATTACAATAGGGAACATATCTTCAATATTCTTTGAAGCACAATGACTTCTTTAAGCCTAAATTTGCTCAACACCTGCAAGCTGCATATCACTTATTGGATTCAAGAACTCATTATCTGCAAAGCTGATTACACCTTTGAGTTTAAGCTGCAGCAGCAGCTGCTAGGACCATCAAGTTTTATATAGTTATTGTTATGCTTAGATTTTTCCAGTTATCCAGGTTAGACGGAGGACTATTTAGGGTCGTATAATTCTATGGTTACGATTCTACCATATATGCGTTTTTCATTCCGTCGAAAACTGATTTTACTGTATAGACGTTTATGACCCTCCCCCTCTATGCTATGCGGTAATTTTTCCTCCGGCGTTACGACCTTTTTACCACAACGATGCTTTCCATAGATCAAATTATTTCGTGGATTGGGTTTCATTTGTTTGTCTACTGTTCCATTGCGTGTGCTCGGGTTAGAAATTTTGTATAAATGTATCGCCGTGCTATCAAAGTTTTTTATGTAAGCTCTTTTCTTTCTAAGAGGTGGAATAGAATAAGCATACAATGTACTACAGATGTATGATCATTACGCTTAAATCGAGATATTAATCACCCGCGCGTATTGTTTAAGATTTGAAGTCATAATAAATGAGTATCTCTTGCATTAATAGAAAGAAATTTGTACATCTGAAAACGCCGCGTCACGTTCTAATGACGGTATCAATGAACACGAGCTCGAGAGAACATGACTGTACTAAGAATCTAAACTTGAACCAAACAAGCTCTTAGAATGTGTAGGTAGTGTTCCATATAGCTAGCCAAGCTTGACCTAAGACTACACAACAAGCTATCTGGACATCGCCACTTCTCTTAATCTTTTATATCGAACCATACAAAAACAACACATAAAAGGTCAAGAACAGGAAGAGGCATGATGATAACATTGCTTTTCAACATTAGAAATTGTACCATATATACAACAAACAACAATCAAGAGGTATTTGAATAGCTTCACATTCGAAAACTCAAACCCCATCACCTTTTATTTGGTCCCAATTATCAAATTATCTCACACTCAAAAGATTAAATCTCCTTGTTGACTGTGAGATACCGTGTATACAGAAATAAATTTCTACCGTCGTCCCCAGTAAACAAACAGGACCAAACAGTTCACCAACCAACTCCCTGGGAAAAAGCAAGAAATCAAAACTTGTGTAAGCACAAAAACATTTAAAAGCACAAAACTCATAAAGGAAACTGCAAATAAACCAAAAAAAAAAAAAATTACCTATCTGCCACGGTAGGAGCTGTGATGCCCTGTTCCAGGTCAAACCATAGAAACAATCTGTCGTCGTGTTCATTCCAGTAGGACAGTTACACACAAAGGTCTGGTACTCCCCAGTGTACCCACAAACACCGTTACTCTTCTCACAACTCCCGCACATTGCCGGGTACTCATTGTTGAAATTAAACTTATACTTCAACGCAATCCCGTAGTCCCACGTGGCAGGATCACTATTCCTCCCATCAAACCCGTAAATCGCAGAGTACGATCCACACTGCAGCTTCTGCAGGTCCATCTCATACGACGGTCCGAGATCCACGGGAGCGTAAACGCAGCAACTAGACACCACCGGAGCGTCAAACCTACTACTGAAAGGCTGGCAGGAAAATAGTAAGCTGCAGACGGGAGCACCGCTGCGGTCGCAAAGCGGGGTGGTAGAGGAATTGAGACCGTTGGATGAGGACGTGGTGTCGCAGTCTAGTAGAGCGAAAAGCGTACGTTCATGGAACGTGAAGGGGGCGTCGCCGTCGAGGCTGAAGCCTTTGCTGGGCTGGCGGCAAGAGCAGGTGGACATGGTGGGGTCGGTTATGTGGATGATTTGGTTGGAGTAGTCGATGGCCGTGATTGGGTAGCAGCCGGTGTGGGTGGAGAGGGAGAGCTGGTTCTGGTTGCAGGAGATGTATTTTTGGAAGCGGGGGTCGCCGCAGCCGGGGGAGGTGCCGAATGGGTACTTGAGAAGTTGTTTGCCGCAGTAGCGTTGGCAGGTTTGGGCGGAGAGGAGGTGGGGGAGGAGGGTGATGAGGAGGGAGAGAGTGGAGAGGATAGTGGTGGAGGGATGCATGGTGGTGGGATTGAGAGGGAGGAGGAGGGAAGGGGAGAGTTGAAAGTGAGGATGGTGTGGGTTTTATAAAGAGAATCGTTATACACCATATTATTGTTCTCTAATAATATTTTACGTGTATCATAATGTAGGTGAATTAATGTTTCTTACTGATAGTACAATTTGTGATGGCGAATATATAAAGCATAACTAGTTGGATGTTAGGGGGATATAATTTACTCCTTCCGTCCCGTCCAATTCTTGAATTTTTCCTTTTTGAGACGTCCCAACCAATTCTTGAATCTTTCCTAAAATGGAAAGTTTTTACACCATCAAATACCATTTTACCCTCACCAAAAAATCAGCCTCTTTTTTCATTTGAGCCTAATTAAAATGGGTTATGAAACAAACCCAACTAATTAGGCCCAAAGTCCAGATTAGTGCTAACCCTAATTATGTGGACTAAGTCTACCAGTAAACAAAACTCTTCCTCTCACTCATCTCTCTCATTCATTTCCCCTCATTCGTTTCACTTCCTTTTTCTCTGTTCTTCCTCTATCTCTCGTTCTAGGGTTTGTGAGATTGAAGAACAACCCTCAATTCTCTCTACTTTCTCGGTCCGATTAGTCATGTCGGAGTACGGAGAAGGGTTGTGGTGTCCCGCTTCGTTCGATGGCTGGAAAGAGTCGGTCGATTTGGACTCCGTTGACTCCGGTGGTGGATCCTTCGTGCCAGAAACGCAAGATCCGGACGAAACCCAACCGCCAGATGAAACACCACCTCCGGATGAAACCCAATCGCCGGTTGAAAGACAATCGTCGGGTGAAAGACAATCGCCGGATGAAACCCAACCGCCGGATGGAACCCAACCGCCGGATGGAACCCGTGGAGTCCGATGACGAACTGGACGCCGATGAGGAGAGGGAATATGCGTTCTTGCTAAACTGGGAGGGGGGTTCAATTTCTAAACCCTAGTTTTCAATTTCTTACATCTCTAATCTGTTTTTGTTATGAGATCCAAACTGTACTCTGTCGATTCGTGTTCTTACATCTGTGATCTGCTTTGTAATGTGTTCTGAACCGTACTGTGTCGATTGGTGTTCTTCCATCTCTGATCTTGTTTGTTATGTGAACCCTATTCTGTGAAATGTAATCTAATTCTTGTGATGTGATTCTGTTAGTTATTGTGATGTGATTTTGTGGATTCATGATCCATAAAATTGAGATGTTATTGTCATGTGATCTAACTTCAAACTGCATTACATATTACAAACTTTTGATGTGATTCTTTGAACTCCATTATCCATTCACAATTTCAAACTTCAAACTGCATTACATATTACAAACTTTTGATGTGATTCTTTGAACTCCATTATCCATTCATCATTTCAAACTTCAAACTGTATTACATATTACAAACTTTTGATGTGATTCTTTGAACTCCATTATCGATTCATCATTTCAAACTTCAAACTGCATTACATATTACAAAAGGGAGTTTCCAAATTTGATGCATCTAATACCTAACCTGCAAACTGCATTACATATTACAAAAGGTGGTTTCCAAATTGATGCATCTGATACCTAACCTGCAAACTGCATTACATATTACAAAAGGTGGTTTCCAAATTTGATGCATCTAATACCTAACCTGCAAGCTGCATTACATAATACAAAAGGGAGTTCACATACTTGATGCATCTAATACTTTACCTGCTTCTCATCTTTGATGCTTGTAGTACTTAAACTGCATCACACATTATGCATAACCCAATGCTTCCATAAGGATTACATTGTCTATTTGTTGATTTCTCTCCAACAAATACTCAATGCAATCCTTAACCAATTCAGTGTCAACTTCCAAATATCTTGGCAACATACCTATAGCTCTTAAATTTTGCTTCCCCATGTGTGGTTGAGGGTATTTGTTGTGTCCCCTCACCTTCATCATCTCAACCATACATTGTTGACTACTAAGAAAGACATCATCCAATGTCTCTGGTTTCAATACCTCAAATGCCATCTGAACTGCATCAATCAGTTCTTGTATGTCCTCAGTTTGCATTTCTTGTTGTAGACTTTGAATAGAACAGAAAAATCCTAGGTCATTGATGTTAGTGTATGGGCTCCTTGGAGGTTGATTAACCATAGTGATATTGAACCCATCACTGGTTGCTGCAGCCACAAACTCTGGATCATCTGCAGATACATGACATGGTGCATTGTCTTGTTGTATTTTGATATCTTTAGAGACACCCTCAGGCCAATACTTTTTGATACATGGTCTAATTTGATTGATGATCATGTCTCTTACCACATATGTGTTAACTGATGGTACTGGCTTCAATATTAATGTGCCCCTGTCTCTGTATACACTCCTCCGTTGTGCTTCATGCTCTTAAACAAAGGGCCATATGCCCAATCTGCCATCCCATATTAGTTCATTATTTTCATCCCAAATAGGCCTACTTACGGCACACATGAACATCAATTTTGGGATGAAAGCCTTTGATTGTGCAGTTCTGTGAGGAGTAATTTCATGTGGTAGCAATATAAATCTCTCAACTAGTTGTTTAAAGTAGAACCACTTTTCATCAATGTGCACAACATTGTCCATGGTCTTGAATATGATTGCCTTTCTGATTGGATCAGCTGTTAGTGCATTGATGCAGAACCTGAGTCTTGCTAACATGTGATGCTCATTAAGTGTTGGTTTAACTGCACTTGTAGCTGATCTTAGATCTCCTTTCTTCTTCCATCTGCCAACTGTTGATTTTGATCTACCATAACTTCAGCAGACATTTGTTGACAAAGAAATGTCAATTTTACGGATACTACTTGGTGGGTTAATGGGTTAAACCCAGCACTCAATGTTGATTTTATAATCTGAGAGTATTTTTTTTGATATACAATTGCTGAAAAATGCAATAAAAACATGCAACAATTGAGAAACTTTATCATACTACACTCTTGTTGCTTCTATGGTTGTGCATTTATGGTTGAAGTCACAGTAGTGCTACTTCTATTGTGTGCATATGTGTTTAGAAACTTCTGCAACACATTTTTCATGGGCATTAGTGGTAATAGTAACTTGTGTTGCTCCTACTCTTGTTCAGTTCCTTCAAACACCTTCCTATGATGATTGTAAAATCTGAGGGGGTATAGTTAAGAACAAATACTACACTTATTATAAGAACAAGTAGTAGGAATTGGGCATTTGTGGTTGAAGTGTGCAAGTTTTGCTACTACAATGTGCATTTTTAGTGAATTGCATATTTGAATCTAATGCAATGTGCATTCTAGTTAGTTAACCAATCTGTTAAGCTACTCCCACAACTGTGCATATCATAGCATAACCACTCTGTGATGATATTGTAATCTGAGAGTTGTTCACTTACTAGCAAATGCTCGGATCTTCTTCCGGTGTTTGAGCTCAATGTCTATGACTGATTGATTGTCAATTACAATTGCTGGTCTACCACCAACATATTTGGGCTTCAAATTCATTGGCTTGCCAGCTTTGTTAAGCTCCTTCATGTGATTCCAAATGATGTAAATGGCAGATGTAGTAACTCCCCATCTGGTTGCTGCTTCTTGTATGTTTCCTTTACCTTCTTGCATATGAGTAATTGAACCCATTGCAAGTTTATTAGATCTTTGAAGAAGGAACACCTTGATTCTTTCCTTCTCTTCACTGTTTAATCTCTTTGCCACCATATTTCTGCAGAATGTGAAAAGTTGAGACTCATTCAAAAGAAAAAGAATGGAGAGGGAGAAGAAGGAGAAGGAGATGGAGAAGACCCATTTCCAACCCAGAATTTGTCCATTGATGATGAAGCAAATTTTCTGAAATGAGAAGCAGTTTCATTTGGATACAGTGTTTACAAGAAAGTTGGGAGCTTCCTCATGATATCTGCTGCTGCTGCTGCTTCTCCACCTCCTTCTTCTTCTTCTTCCACTACTCTGTTTTTTTTTCTTTGAGTGTATGGTGATTAATCATCAACTGGTTTTGTTTATATAACCTAGAACTTGTCACTTTTTGATGTAGGTTGAGGGTTGTAAATGTGTCGGATTATACAGATTTGAATTTGGAGAGAACAATTATTTCGTTTGAATTTGGTGCGAAAAAATTAGCACCTGATTACTTTCTTGCTGAGTCACCATCCACTCAGTAATTTCTTTACTTTATAGAGGGCAGAATGGAAATTTCACACCGTTTTTAATAAAGCAACTCCCTCCTCTTTTTCAATAAATGGCTGGGACGGAGGGAGTATATCGCATGGAGTTTAATAAATAAATAGTCTCAGCTTAATTTGTTCAACCAAAGATGAATTTTGCTATAAAAAGTTACAATGTTTACGTTCAAACAGAAAAACAACAGGAAAACAAATCGGATCTCTGTATTATGGCATACCCAATTTTAGGATTTCAAAATCTAGGAAAATAGGTTGCACCTCACATGATCTTGTAACTCACTTAGCAATAAATTTTGCATGGACAAGCTTTAAAAAATCTTTACTACCCGAGCAAGATCTGTATATGTTTAGGGCAGTGTCCTTCCAACCTAGCAAATATGTATGCACTCTGCACAGCTCAAACTACGATTTCCTTTTTCATCTCTGTACAATCATCCACCTCAATTGGACTTGTTTGTGCGAAATACACAAAATATATAGTAGAATAAAATTATCCAAATATGTGTGTTCGAAAATGTTTGGTACGTACCTTAAAAGTAGCATCTACACACGGAAAGCGGCTTGGAGTTTTGTTCATCATAGTTTGATGGATCCTCCAAGGATCAGGGAATTGCTCGCCATCACACCGTTCGGCAGACACCACAGCAGAACGGTGCAGCCAAGAGGATGAACCAGACCCTTTTAGCGAAAGCAATGTGTATGCTTTCAATGTAGGTCTTTCAATAGGTTTCTAGGGAGAAGTAGTCTCCATGGCATGCTATCTCGTGAATCGGAGCCCGGACACAGGTATACGATACAAGATTCCTATGAGAGTCTGGTCCGAAAGAGTATTGGATTACTCGGATTTGAGAGTTTTTGTTGCGTTGCCTATTATCACGTTGATGATGGAAAACTAGAACCAAGAGCAAAGAAGGGAGTATTTGGGTTTTATAACAGGTGTGAAGGGATACAAGATATGGGCAGACAACAAGATTATTCTTAGTAGAAGTGTAGTCTTTGATGAGAGTTCTATGTTGAAGAATTCCATGGAGATAGATGTTGGAGGTGCAGAGAAGAAAGTGCATGGAGAGTTGAAACCTACTAATCCTAAGGATTCCAAAATCTCTACACCACTGCAGGAACCCAAAAAGGAATAAGCAGAAGAGTCTGATGAGGATGCGTCTCTACCAGAAGAACCAGTTCATCAAGATATTGATGAAGGATGATCAAGAATAATCTTTAATCCTTCGGCTAGATACAGAGATGATGGTCTGGTGGGATATGCATTACAGGTAGCGGAGGAGGTGGAGGGTGAGTCGTCCACATACAAGGCAACTATATCTAGTTATGAGTCGGCACAGTAGATTGTCGCGATGGGAGAAGAGATGGAGTCTCTTAGCACGAACTAGACTCTGGAACTTGTTAAATTTCCAGCAGGAAGGAAGATATTCAGTTGCAAGTGTGTCGTCAGAAGAAAGGAAGAAAATATAGATGGGGAGGGCATCAAGTATAAGGCAAGGCTATTTGCAAGAGGGTTCAGCCAGAAAAAGGGAGTTGAATACAAAGAGATTTTCTCTTCGGTGGTAGACACACTTTGATCAGTGTGATACTAGCTTTAGTGGCACACCACGACTTAGATCTTGAGCAAATAGACGTGAAGACATCTTTCCTACATGGAGAGTTGGAAGAGGAGATATACATAATCCAACTAGAGGGGTTCCAATTTCCGCAGAAAAAAGAACATGTGTGCAAGCTGAAAAGACCTCTCTATGGAATTAAGCAGTTTCCAAGGCAATCGTACAAGAGGTTTGACAGCTTCATGTTGAAGATTGGTTACCAAAAGTATGAGTATGATTATTGCGTGTATCACAAGAAGTTGCATGGTGGATCACACATTTACCTAGTTCTATATGTGGTGACATTCTGATTGCAAATCGGAATATAAGGGACATTAAAGAACTAAAAAGTATCTCAGTGCGGCATTCGAGATGAAGGATCTGGGGCTGCTCGGAAGATATTGGGAGTTGAGATCTATAGAGATAGGAAGAAGAATACGAAGCTTTTCTTGTTACAGCGGGGATACATCAAGAAGGACTTGAGAATATTAAGGGTGTTATTAGCTAAATCTATAGATACTCCTATGGAAACTAACATAAATCTAAGAATCTACACCGTTCATAATGAGGAGGAAAAGGAGTACATGTCGAAATTTCCAAATGCTAGCGCAGTTGGAAGCCTCATGTATGCTATGGTCTGCACTCGACCAGACACAACATTCCTTGTTAGTATGGATAAACATTTTATTTCTCATATTCAGGTATCTTAAAGGTATGTCAGACATTGTCCTATGCTATGGGGCTAATGAAAACATCTTGGTAGCTTGTTTCTCGAATTAAGACTGTGTAGAGGATATTGATAGTAGAAGAGCAATGAGTGGCTATGTGTTTGCTCTGGGAGAATATGTTGTGAGTTGGAAGGCTACGCTACAACCATTGCGTACTAACAAGGCGGATCTCTGTAGTATGGCATACCCAATTTTAGGATTTCACAAATCTAGGAAAATAGATTACACCTGACATGATCTTGTACTAACTTAGCAACAAATCTTGCATGGACAAGCTTTAAAAAATCTTTAGTACCCAAGCAAGATCTATGTATGTTTAGGGCAGTGTCCTTAGAACCTAGCAAATATGTATGCACTCTGCACAGCTCAAACTACAATTTCCTTTTTCATCTATGTACAATCCTCCACCTCAATTGGACTTGTTTCTGCGAAATACACAAAATATATAATAGAATAACATCATCCAAATATGTGTGTGTTCGAAAATGTTTGGTACGTACCTTAAAAGTAGCATATGCTCATGGACAACGACTTGGAGTTTTGTTCATTAGAGTTTGATGGATTCTGCAAGGATCAGGGAATTGGTCGCCATCAAACCGTTCGGCACACACGAGAGCAGATGGTGCAGCCGAGAGGATGAATCAGACACTTTTAGCGAAAGAAATGTGTGCTTTCATATGCATTTCTTTAGAGATTTTCGGGAGAAGCAGTCTCCATGATATGCTATCTCGTGAATCGGAGCCCAGACATAGTATCGGATGCAAGATTTCTATGGAAGTCTGGTACGGAAGAGCATTGGATTACTCGAATTTGAGAGTTTTTTGTTGCATTGCCTATTATCACGTTGATGATGGCAAACTAGAATGAAGAGAAAAGAAGGGAGTATTTATGGGTTTTGGAATAGGTGTGAAGGGATACAAGATATGGACAGAAAATAAGATCATACTTAGCAGAAGTGTAGTTTTTGATGAGAGTTCTATGTTGAAGAATTTCGTAGAGATAGAGGTTGGAGGTGCAGAGAAGAAAGTGGAGGGAGAGTCAAAACCTACTAATCCTAAGGATTCCGAAATCTCTACACCACTGCAAGAAACCAAAGAGGAAGAAGCAGAAGAGTCTGCTGAGGATGCATCTCTACCAAAAGAACCAGTTCATCAAGATATTGCTAAAGGATTATCAAGAAGAATCATAAATCCTTCGGCTAGATACAGACATGACGTTATGGTGGGATATGCATTATAGGTAGCGGAGGATGTGTAGGGTGAGTTGTCCACCTACAAGGCCACTATATCGAGTTTTGAGTCAGCACAATGGATTGTCGTGATGGGAGAAGAGATGGAGTCTCTTAGCAAGAACTCGACTTGGGAACTTGTTAAATTGCCAGCAGGAAGGAAGATATTTAGTTGCAAGTCGGTTTCCATAAGAAAGGAAGAAGCTATAGCTGGGGAGGGCATCAAGTATAAGGCAAGGCTATTTGCGAGAGGGTTCAGCCAGAAAAAAGGGGGATGACTACAACGAGATTTTCTCGCCGGTTGTCAGACACACTTCGATCAGGGTGTTACTAGCTTTAGTGGCACACTGCGACTTAGATCTTGAGCAATTATAGGTGAAGACATCTTTTCTACATGGAGAGTTGGAAGAGGAGATATACATGTGCCAACCAGATGAGTTCCAAGTTCCCAGAAAAGAAGAACATGTGTGCAAGCTGAAAAGATCTGTCAATGGAATTAAACAATTGCAAAGGCAATGGTACAAGAGGCTTGAAACCTTCATGTTGAAGATTGGTTACCAAAAGTGCGAGTAAAATTGTTGCGTGTAGCACAAGAAGTTGCATGGTGGATCACGGATTTACCTAGTTCTATATGTGGTGACATTCTGATTGCAACTCAGAATATCAAAGACATTAGAGAACTAAAGAGGTCACTCAGTGCGGAATTCGAGATTAAGGATCTGGGGCTGCTCGGAAGATATTGGGAGTTTAGATCTATAGAAATAAGAAGAAGAAAAAGCTTTTCTTTTCACAATGGCGATACATCAAGAAGGTCTTGGGAAGATTCAGGATGTTATTAGCTAAATCTATAGATACTCCTATGGCAACTAATATCAAGCTAGGAATGTACACCGTTCAGACTGAAGAGGAAAAGGAGTACATGTCGAAGTTTCCATATGCTAGCGCAGTTGGAAGCCTCATGTATGCTATGGTCTGCAATCGACCAGACATAGCATTCCTTGTTAGTGTGGCTCATCGTTTTATTGCTCATATTCAGGTATCTTAAAGGTACGTCAGACATTGGCCTTGTGTAGATACTGCTTTCTGACATGACAGATCTTGGCCACGTGGCAGCCATCCAGCACACCATATTGTGCTCCATACACACTGGATCACAAGCCGAGCTGATCCATGTGGGGGCTGCGAGACAGAGCCCTCGCATACCACCGCACGGGACTTGTAGGGACTTAGTGGTTTGGAGGCTAGAGTAAGCCCTGTCGCGTGCGAGCCAAGCCCGCACGCGACCTTTAGTAACTGTTTTGAGAGATTTATGGCACGAGCTCCATAAACCCGGTCAATCCGGTCAAACCCGGTCAACCTCGTAACGGTTCCGGTATTCGCGCACCACGTGCTGTAACGGTCCCTATATACTCGGACGAACGTGCCGTTATGGTTAAGCTAATTAAGCCGCCATCAATGGGCGCATTAACCACACTACAACGGTCACGTTCTCCAGTATATATAGATCGTCAACCTTTCCATACAAAGGAGGACACATTGCCATACGCGGAAGCTCTGCCAAACCTCTGTCTCTCTCTCAGACATTGCTACTGCCTTACTCTCTCCCTACACACACCCCTATTCTTCCTGTGCGATCCTTGATCCACTGCACACGGTGCACACGGAGGTCTCCCCGCCGGAATCTCTTGTGCACATTTTGGTGAATCCGACGTGAACTTACCAGCAAAAGCAACCATGTCTCAGGAGGACGATGTCAGCAACCGATCACCGTCTACCGAAACTCCCTCGGGAGACGAGACCCGCCGTACTCCGACGACTCCCGGCGAAGCACCGACGTTAGAGTCTTTGGACGCCACTGTCCAAAGCCAGGCGAAAGCTCTCAAGTCCCAATCTGCGCAATTAGAACAAATCTTGGCTGTTCTGGGCACCCTTGCGCCAAATCCTCCGCCAGCCACCGCTATCACTCAGGGAGGAGGAACCCCTACCGCTCCAGGATTGGGAGTGTCAGCCACACCTCCCAACCCTCATCTGCAGACTCCACCGTCAGCTACGCAGCTGCCTTCGGTTCAAGGATCGACGGCACAGATGCTGCCTCCTGCCGCCCACGCTCCTCAGCCCTCGGCTTTGGCGTCCAACCCAACTCTGCAATACCCTTTGCCTCCCCCGACGATGATCTGGGGAAATGCGGGTAGTCAGTATGCTCCCAATCCTCCAGCGGCGTATGTTTCGCCACCGCCTACGGCAACCCATGCGTCAACTACCGAGGGGAGCATTCCAGAATGCATGACGTCTCTGCAGAAGCGTGTGGACACTATTCTGGCTCATCAGTCATTCGCGGATACCATTATCCCAAAGCTAGACAACGATCCACCCATTCCACGGGAAATCTATCTCATGCCTAACCCGGCGGGGTACAAGGCTCCTAAATGGGATAAGTTCGAAGATGTTAACGGAAACGCTCATGAGCATGTCATGCGTTTCATTGATGTCATGGGTCCGTACGGAGCTGATCCTAAACTGCTAATGCGAGAGTTCCCAAAATCTCTTGGGAACGTAGCATACAAATGGTACCGAACATTGGAGGCCGGATCCGTGAAGACTTGGGACGACATGGTCCAGAAGTTCTATACCAAGTTCTTCCAGATGGAAGAAAAAGTGACAATGATCCATCTCTCGCGGATGTACCAGAAGCGCGAAGAGGACGGAATCACCTTCATCAAGAAATTCAGGGCGAAATCCTTGGAGTGCAAAGATCCAATGCCCGAAAGCCGTCTCGTAGAGATATGCCTGCAGTGCATGCGAGATGAATACAAAGGTATGCTCATCAATTTGCAAACACCTACGTTTTCAAAACTAATCGAATGCACGAAGAACATCGAGCCCATAGTCGAGAGACAGAAAAAGAAGAACGCTCCAGAGCGACCTGCGAGCGGCACCACTTACAAGATCGGAAGGTTCAGCTACAAGCGGGGACGCGAAGCTGAGGTCAATACAGTTTCGCCCCAGAAACAAGCGAAGGTTGTGAACTTCGATGTACCGCCTCTGCCATGCTCAGTAGAGGAAGCAAGTGACCTCTGCAAACAGTGGCGCAAGGACGGCGTCCTGCCACCGCTCGAGAAAACACCCTCCAAGGAGATGGTGAGGGACCCTAAGTGGTGTGAGTACCACGGCAAGGTCATGCATCCCACCGCCGAGTGCAAGAAACTCAGGTTCGCGTTCGATCAGAAGATGAAGAACGGCGAGCTCATTGTCAGCGACCACCGGAAGGACGTGCGCAACAACCCGCTTCCTGCACATGCGGAACCGGGCTCGAAGGGCAAAGAGGTCGCTATGATCTCGATCGTCGACTTGGAAGAAGTCGCAGAGGATGGCCTACCCATCGTCGCCGAGGTCCATGAAGACGAACACTATAGCATGGACACGGAGGATGAACGTGCTGACCGCATGAAAGGGTCGCATGGCTTCAACAAATTCTTCGACGAGATGAACTTCTCCGAGAAGTGCCGGACTGATATGACGAAAGCAATCTTAAGGATAGCGGAGGACTACGAGGAGAACCTCGTGGTCTCCAACGGGAAAGTCATAAGGGCATCCCGCTCTATGGAAAAGATTATGACCTTTTCTGCCAGCGACAAAAAGACGGATGCGAGTCACCAGAGACCCCTGTACGTGACCGCCATCATCAACGGCGTCGAATTCAAGCGAGCATTCTTCGATGGAGGAGCAGCGGTCAATGTTGTTCCACTCCACACACTGAAGCTAGCAGGGATCCCCGAGCACAAGGTAGTCAAGCGTCCATCTCAACTGGTGGGATTCGGAAGCGACTCTAGAATGACGATCGGATGGATCCGCCTGGGCGTCCAGATTGGCAAGATCAAGTGCTCGGCGAAGTTCTATGTTATAGACGCAAACACCACATACCACATGATTATAGGTCGAGCCAGGATTCATCGCTTCGACGCAGTCCCTTCGACGGCTCACCAGGTTATGAAAGCTATCTGGAACAACAGAATAGTCGAGATACCGGCTTCGATTAACCCGTTCAACTTGGACGAAGCACATCTCAGCGAGGCGGTGTGGTTCACTGAGATGGCGGACGAGCAAACACCCGGGCCATTCAACCCTACTCCTTTGCCTCTCTGGGAGGACATCAAGGACCAGTCACCTGCGGGCGTGATGGTGACAAGGGAAGATGCCCAGGAAAAGCCGCCTACACGCGAAGAGGCGCCACGTATCGCATATCATCGAAAGAATGTGTACACTTTGAAGAGGATCGCAAAGCATGACCCCGAGGGCAAGGAGATAGAGAGCTTCTACGCCAATGGGAAGAAATGCTATCGCATATGAAGGTGCGCGGGGATGTCCTCACACGGGCATGGGGATGTCCCTGGGCAAATCAATCAAATCGAGCAAGTTGCGCTGACGGAAGAGCCAACACAAGGCACTCCAGACGAGAAACTCAAAGAAGCGCCTGAATGCATGGAAGACAGGCCAAGACCACAAAAGCAAGAACTAAAGGAAGTGTTCCTTAGCCCGAACGAGGAAAAGAAAAGGCCAGTCTTCCTGAGTGCGGACCTCACAAGCGAAGAGGAACAGGGACTGCTGCAGCTTCTAACTGAGTACAAGGACGTGTTCGCATGGGAGTATGATGAGATGCCAGGACTAGATACAAGCATCACCATGCACCGTTTAGACATCATCCCAGGGTCTAAACCGGTCAAGCAAAGCACCAGAAGCTTCAGGCCAGAACTCAACGTGAAGATCAAGCAGGAGATTGTCAAACTCCTAGATGCCAAGTTCATAGAACCGAATCATCATCCCACATGGCTGGCTAACATCGTGCCAATGGTGAAGAAGAACGGACAGCTCCGCATCTGCGTGGACTTCCGAGATCTCAACCGCTTCTTCCCTAAGGACGATTTCCCACTGCCCAACATCGATTTGCTGATCGATTCAACAGCAGGCCATCGCATGTTCAGTTTCATGGACGGTTTCAGCGGGTACAATCAAATCAAGATGGATCCCGATGATGCGCGGAAAACTGCATTCATCACTCCTGTGGGGGTATTCAACTACACGGTGATGCCGTTCGGTCTTAATAACGCGGGCGCGACCTATCAACGGGCCATGATGGCTCTATTCCACGACATGATGCACAAGGAGGTGGAATTCTACGTGGATGATCTGGTGGTTAAATCCAAGCACGAAGCAGACCACCTCATAGATCTGCGAAAGGTGTTCAACAGATGCAGGAGCTTTCAACTGAAAATGAACCCCATGAAATGCGCATTCGGGGTGACCTCGGGGAAGTTCTTGGGATGTGTAGTCCATCGCCAAGGGATCGAGCCTGACCCTGCGAAAGTGTCAGCCATCACCAGCATGACGCCTCCCCATAACCAAAGTACCTTGAAGACATTCTTGGGAAAACTGTCATATCTGCGGAGATTCATCCCAGCGATTGCAGAAATCACATGCTGTTTCAGCACTCTCCTCAAGAAGGACGCCGCATACAACTGGGCTCCGGACCACGAAGCCGCATTCGAAAAGCTGAAAGAGCTACTCACGTCCTCAAAGATAATGATCGCGCCTCAACTGGGATCACCGCTTCTGCTATATCTTACATCAACAAGGAGATCTATAGGAGCACTCTTGGCTCAGGAGTATGAAGGCCAAGAGAGGCCCATCTACTATATCTCTCGCATTGTGCAGCCTGCTGAATCAAGGTACACAGACATCGAACGTCATTGCCTTGCTTTATTCTTTGTGATAGAAAAGTTGAGACACTATTTTGCATCACACAAAGTAGTAGTGGTCACCAAGAGCGACCCCATAAGATACTTGCTAACTCACACTACTCCGGGAGGGAGACTGGCGAAGTGGTACATGACCATTTCCCAATACGATATCACATGTGTGCGACCACGAGCGATCAAGTCGCAGGCGGTGGCAGATCTGTTGGCACAGTTCCCCGATAACAGCCATGAGCCCGTGATCGAAGAAGAGCTCGAAGGCCTTGAGATCTACGCAATCGACGTGCCCTATTGGACCCTCCACTTCGACGGTTCGTCAACCAGGAAAGGCGGAGGCATTAGGATAGTCTTGACAAAGCCAGACGGGGAAGTCATACAGATGTCCGCAAAGCTCAACTTCGCAGTCACGAACAACGAAGCGGAATACGAGGCTCTCATCGCGAGGCTTCGTGCGGCGAAAGCTTTGGAGGTGAGCAACTTAACAGTCATGGGAGACTCCAAACTGATTGTTAAACAAGCCTCGGGCGAATACGGTTTAAAGGAGATCAACCTCCTGTCTTACCGCACCCTAGTACAAAAACTGATGCAGCAGTTTTGTGATGTGAAGTACGAGCACAAGCCCCGAGCAGACAACAGGCACGCAGACGCCTTGGCAACTCTGGGGTCTAAGGTCAGCATAGACAAGTGCCCCGCAAGGATTTCCATCGAAGTGCGAACATCGTCGGCATTGACAGAAGATGCGTGCGACGACGAACACATGGATGACGCAGACTGGCGAAAACCAATCTTGCAAGCTATTGCGAAGGGCACCAGCAACGAAAGCTGGGCACTCACAAAAGGATACTGCATCCACGACAACACCCTTTACTACAAGGGTCCTGGGGGAATACTCATGCGATGCGTCTCCGAGCAAGAGGGACAACAGCTGTTAGAAAAGATTCACCAACACGCTTGCGGAGAAAGCGAGGTGTCAATCTACAGAAAGGCTCAGAGATATGGCATTCATTGGCCAGACATGTCGACAGCTGCAGCCCTGATACAAGGGAAGTGCGAAAGTTGCGCACTAATCAAAGATTCTCTACTCGTCGCCTTAATCGATGACGACACGGACTGGAGGAAGCCACTGTTCGATTTCCTCACCCAGGGCACCGTGCCCGAATTGAGAAAGGAAGCCGAAAAAATGAAAAGGAAAGCGTCTCGATATGTGGTACAGGAAAACCTACTTTGGCGAAAAGGCCACAAGGGCAACTTGCTGCGATGTCTAGACGACAGAGAAGCACAAGAAGTCATGGACCTTTCTCATCAGGTGGAACATCAAGGAGGTGCGAAATTATGCAGACAGCTCCTCTCAATCGGATATTTCTGGCCCACGATGGAGGTCGATTGTCGTACCAAAGTGCGACGCTGCCAGGAATGCCAATTCAAAGGGAACCTAGTGCACGCTCCTGCCGTGGATCTACATGCACTAGGGACGCCATGGCCATTTCACACATGGGCTCTGGACTTCATCGGTCCCATCCGACCGACGTCGCACGGGAACCATTTCATTCTCACCGCAACCGAGCTGTTCACCAAGTGGGTGGAAGCAATACCACTAAAGACGGCAAATGCGCTGGCTGTGGTCAATTTCATCCAGGAAAGCATCGTATGCAGGTTCGGAATCCCAAACACCATTCTTTCAGATAACGGTACTCCTTTTGTTAATCGCCAGGTAGCTGCGAAATTAGCGGAGTACAATATCAGGCAAATATGCTCTACCCCCTATTACCCAAAGGGAAACGGACAAGCCGAAGCGACTAACAAAACGCTGTTGAGAATTCTGAGCAAGATGGTCGCAGATGATCACAAAAAGTGGGCCGACTCTCTTAGCATAGCTCTGTGGGCCTACAGAACTTCTCCAAGGACACCCACAGGGGCCTCGCCATTTCTACTATGTTATGGGGCCGAAGCTGTAGTACCCGCGGAGGTTAGAGTCAATTCGGCAAGACTGGCCTTCCATGCACTCTATGAAAATCAACGCGATCATGACTTAGTCTTGCTGGAAGAAAAGCGAGAACAAGCCAAAAGGACCAACAAGCGGTATCAGGAAAGAATCGCTCGCGCTTACAACAAGACAGTCCAGTGAAGAGATTTCGCAGTCGGAGACCTGGTCTTGCGCGCATCTGACCACTGTATGCGGGAAGCAACTCACCCAAAATTCGCAGCTAATTGGGAAGGACCCTTCAAAGTCACAGAGGTCTTCGATAGTGGCTACTGCAGCATACGAAGGTTGCACGGCACAACCTCGACTCCAAGTTCAGTCAACATGCGCTGGATTAAGAAGTACTATCCCTGACTTCTCTCATTTCATACGTTTTATGATAACGTGCTTAATGTCTCATGTGGCTATGATTTACGCAATCTCCTCTCCCATATGAGAGGATTGTAATCCCATCTCTCCCATATGAGAGCATTATAATAAAAGAATTCTCCCAAATGAGAAGTTCATATTTCTAGCTGTTCATGTTGCTCTATTTAATTTGTTATTACTGTTAACAATGGTTTATTCGCTGCAATAGCAATCCATACAACTGCGATCTTAAGTGATCATCTAAGCCTATCTCTCACGATAGCAGCCAACGCAAATGCGATCTTAATTGATCATCTAAAGCCTATCTCTCACGATAGCAGCCAACGCAAATGCGATCTTAAGTGATCATCTAAGCCTATCTCTCACGATAGCAGCCAACGCAAATGCGATCTTAATTGATCATCTAAAGCCTATCTCTCACGATAGCAGCCAAGCGCAAATGCGATCTCAATTGATCATGTAAAGCGTATTCTCTCACGATAGCAGCCAACGCAAATGCGATCTTAATTGATCATCTAAAGCCTATCTCTCACGATAGCAGCCAACGCAAATGCGATCTTAAGTGATCATGTAAGCCTATCTCTCACGATAGCAGCTAGCGCAAATGCGATCTTAATTGATCATCTAAAGCCTATCTCTCACGATAGCAGCCAAGCGCAAATGCGATCTCAATTGATCATGTAAAGCCTATCTCTTACGATAGCAGCCAAGCGCAAATGCGATCTCAATTGATCATGTAAATCCTATCTCTTACGATAGCAGCCAAACGCAAATGCGATCTCAATTGATCATCTAAGCCTATCTCTCACGATAGCAGTCTATACAAATGCAATCTTGATTGATCACCCAAGCCTATCTGCTACGATAGCAACTTATGTGCAAAGTGATTTTTAATCAATCATCTAAGCCTATCTGTTACGATAGCAGCTTATATGCAAAGCGATTTTAGTTGATTGTCCAAGCCCATCTGTTACGATGGCAACGCATGCGCAAAATGATCTTATTAGATCTTCTAAGAGTATCTGTTGCGATAGCAGCTTATGCGAGAAACCATCTCAAACAATTCTCTAATAAAGCCTATCTTTTATGATAGCAATCCGCACAACTTAACGATCTTAATTGATCTGCTAAGGACTATCTGCTACGATAGCAATGTTGTGAAAATGATCTCAAATGATCCACAACGGCCAACCACAAGCCCATCCGCCGAGATGGCACAGCTGCGAAAATATGATCCTGAACGATCTAGCGAAACATCTGCGAATTGATATCGCAGATGCGAAACCATTACATAGCAAGGCGAAATAAGCCAAAACGCGTACGAAATCGTATTTTGTTGCAAAGAGACAGCAGATAATACAAAGGCTGTATATCATTATGAGTCAAATGATTTACAATTTATCTATCTAGATAGCAGCTTACAAGCGAAAAGCTCGAATCTAACTACGCAGCCAACATGGCTTACAATACATTCGAAAATGGCTGACAAGCCAGAAACACACTACGGGAATTCCGACTAGAAAAGGATGAACCCACCGGTATCAACACCGGCTACGCAACGCCCAGATCTGCGGGTGAACATCTGTAGCAGGGGAGATCTTGCTCTAAAAGAGCCACATGAAGCCATCCGCTCAAGATCCCGGTATCCGACAAGACCGTTGTCAGATATGCACCCCATAACATTTGCCCAAGGAACCACCGGTTCCGGCGATCCACAGGCAAGCAGAAGCTCCAAAGGGCAAGGGCTCCTTGTAGACGGGGATGAACGCGACGATTCGTCATCCCGAGCTCGCAAACATGAAGGTGACGGATTCTTCTCCGGAGATGCTGAAGAAGAATTCCGCCGTTCATTACGAGACGGTAGCACGGTCACTGCGGCGCTGCACCTCACCACGAGGCGGCCGGAAACATGACCTGCACACATAATACACGAAGAAATTTCTTCGAACACATATGAGATATTATCTGCATCTTCTTTATGATGGTTATAAAGAGCAATAAGCCTCATAAAGTGGATCTTGGAAACTATTTCTACAGCACAAAGCGCAAACTCAGGATTCAAAACTTGAAGTTGCCATGAATCAACGAAAAACAAGCGTTGAAGCCAGCAGTCGTAAGGACTCACGGCAAAGCACATGTTTGGGATGAAGAACCCAAATAGCAAAGACAGGGTTTATATAGACCCTGTGGAGACTCTTCAGTTACCAAGGATGAGTCAGCAGAATTCAAAAAGAGGGTAAGTTCAATCACTTACGCCTTGAAAAGCGGTAACAATCAATTACCCTACTAAAGGCTATGACGATTCAGTTGCGTATCCTAATAAATGACGGATAGTCATGATTCGGATGGACTTCCCAACGAAAGCGTGCTTATCTGCCGAGAAATTAGCGCGAAAATCAAGCAGAGTATCAATTGCTGACGTCATGATTGGATATGCACAAAGATATCCTGTCAAATCCCGAAAAGGGCAAAGCGGGCAAATTCATTGTTCGTTGTTAAAAAAAAAAGGGGGGGGAGAAACCCTAGCAACATTACATTAATGTTCAAGACATTACATTAATGTTCCGGCCACTTTCTTGCTATTTTTTTGCAAAATTCGAAAATCAAAGCAAATTCTTGATTAAGGAGTCTTGGGGCTCGAACTGCTCGCTCAGCTTCTCCACTTGTTTCACTTCTTGCTTCAGTAGCTCGCACCTGGCATTCATCTCATGATACAGCTTTAGAGCTTCATCAACCTTTTGCTTCTGCTGCTCCACCTTCTGCATCTCGACTGCGAGATTCTGGTGACCGAGTTTCAAAGTTACGGCCGCGCGAATCAGCGTGACTCTGTCCTTAAGAAACTTGAAGCCCATTCTGCCTTGGACTTTGGTCACGAGGTTTTGGCACATGCCGCATAACAATTCAGCACTCTGGACCGAAATGGTCGCGGGTGTAGCCGCAGACAGCTGCTCCAAAATCCAAATGGCTTCAGTAAGGAACAGCCTCCTGTCAAAAGGCCCAATCTCCAGAGATCTCGCAAACGAGCGAGGGTACCTCAGACGCATTCGAACCACCCAGTCTACATCGGTTTGCTTCAAACCTGAGGAGACGTCAAAGATAAGTTATGATGTCAAAACTCGCAAGCGAATAATGCGACGTGCGAACAGTAAAGCTCTACTTACCAGTTCCTTCCAGAATCTCATGAAGAGAAGGAATGCGGGCTGCCGGGTTGTTCAAAGATTGCCCTCGCTCCATAGCTCCCCTATCGGCTGCGAGCTCCAATCTCTCGTAGTCAGGAGGAAGAGTGTAGGCCGCACCAGCTGCGACTGCATTCCCAACCTGCGAGCCCCAAATGCTCCATGCAGGAATAGGTGCCTCGGGCTCAGTCCTCGCCGGAGGCGAAGGGACAGCCGAAGTCGCTTGGCGAAGGACACTCTCAGATGCGAACGCATTAGCAGCACTTGTCCTCACTTCCTCAACACTAGCATGGACATCTTCGTCCATCAGCACAGCGTCAGCTCCAGCATCGTCGGAAAGCTCGATGATGTCCTCAAGAGGCTCACCCGCGTGGTCAGCAGCTGCGACGGGCTTCTCGGTATGGGAGCTCGGAATTGGAACATAGGACGCAGAAGGCTGACTTCTCTGCTCCAACTCTGGTTCTTCAGCATGACCTGCGACAATTAAATGCGATGACACGAGGTAACTTGCGTTATAAGTTATTTTGCTATCCTTGCTAAAGCTAAGAGAAAGCACCTCCACGCGAAGGTGGGATTGAGGTATCCTCATCATACACTAAGGACGTGGAACCATGCCCTATCAGTGTGTCCTCACTAAGCAAATCTTTAAGAGAAGCGTGACCTGGGATGCGAATAAACCAGTCATGATTCTGCCTTAAGTTGCTAAGAGCCTAGTACGTGCGAATCACTCAAATAGTTACCTGAGGGTTCTCCGCATTTGCCTACTAACCAACGGCGAATGTCAGCCTTTGACACACCATGCTTTAACGCACCCACAATAACATCTCTATGAGTCACTGCGAGATTGAAGATCTCACCTTTATCGCCACCTGCGATCTCTTCGAAGTCTGCTTGGACTTGCTCCAAGGCCGCTGCATCCTCTCCGGGAACCTCATCTTCCTCTTCCGCATGAGGAGCCACTTCTTCGGGAAGCTCGTCTTCCTCGCCAACTGGACGCACTAAGTCGTCAACATGCTGCTCTTCAAGGCTCCGCTGTTTCACACGCTCGAGCTCCTCTTCCTCTCGCCGCCTTCTTCTTTCAGCAGCCTCCGCGGCTGTCTTCCGGGAGTCAGCAAGAACGTCCTCGCTTATGGGCTCATCTGAAATGCCAGAATGGGCATCTCTCTTTTGTCTCTTGGCCACAAGGCCACCGATGGTTTCATCATCATCATCTGCGAATACCCAATTGGTTTAAAGAAAAGAAGTGCAAAGAAGTTACGGTAACGGGAAAAGAAATGCGACGGAGGTACCTCCTGACTCTTCCTCATGCATCACAACTGTTACTTCTTCTTCATCACTCGCTTGGGGCTCCCCCCTCTCTTCTTCTTCCTCTTGATTGAATGGAACAAAGGTCTCAACTGCGAGATCTTTCCGCACTTTGCTGGGCATGCGACCTTTGCCTTTGTCCTTGATAGAAAGGGACCTCACTGGGGGAGAAGCTGGGGCATTCCTAGGGGAAGAAATCGTAATTCCCTTTTGCCTAGGTCTCTTCACTCTTGGCGCCGCAGTCGCTAGAGGAGACGGGTCATCTCCACGAGGAGACGGAGCCGGAGGATTGTCTATCAGCGAGTCAGCAAAAGCATTCATGACCGCGCGAATCTTCATTTCGAGCTCAGGTTCCATCCTCCACGATAGCCGGAACGACTGCCCTTCTCTCCTTGTGGCAACGATGGCGTTGACCAATGACTTGGAGCGATCGCCAGCTGCGAATCGCCGCACATGACACTACAACCGTACAAAGTAAAGATGTCAGCATAAGGAAATCAAGAAGCTTAAATGCATGTGGAGAAACCGCTTACCTCCGCAAATGCCTTGCTATATCTGGCGACATGTGTATCGCCCTTCTTAATTGCGGCGACTTGCTCCTTCAGAATGACATCAGGGCACAAATGGTTCTCACGATCCCACAGTGAGTAGCAACCATACTCAGACTCGCTTAGACTACAAGTGGGGCGAAAAGGAAAAGAGTTCCTTTTAATCAAAGGAGATCTACCTGGCTGCGCGGCCGACTCCGTCTCAATCCTCGTTTGCTGGGCAACCCAGTATGCGAGCCAGTTCTGGGAACAACCACCCTCGCGGGTTCCCGCAGGCTGCTCAAAAGGAAGGTTGTTCATAAAAACCGTCTTGCACTCCTTTGTTAGCAAGCGCTTGTAGCATCCTCTGAAAATGGACTGGGGCCAGATTGATGGGGCCACCGCATCAAATCCAAACTGAGGAGAGACTCGAGTGGGGTCAACGTCCACGGTAAGCTTTTCATACTTCGGCGCGAGCTCACGAATATGCTCTGCAAGGGCAGGAAGGGAACCTCGCAGACACCAGCAAAAGAACTCGCGGTAGCGCTCATGAAAATGAGGTCTCCCTTCAAAGAGAAGCTCTTCTGAAAGGACCATGCCTTTAGAGGGGTACAGCTTTGGGAACCATCGCACATTCTCAATGCGCGTGGCGTAGGGCCTGGCAGTAAACTCCTTCCGTTTGTCGCATATCAAACTCCAAACGCACTTGGTGTTGCCTGTTCCGAACCATCTCGCAGCTCTTCCGCTGTTGCGTGCTTCTGTCTCGCCTGGGGGACACCACTTATCAAGTTGGAGAGCAGTTGGGGCATAAGACGGCCAGCGCTCGAACACCCACATTGTCAAAAAGGAAATATTGACAAAAGTCAGTACATCGAGGCGGCCACGCGACTCCCTCATAGCCAGAACCAGCTGATCAAGCCTATAGTACAGCGTGCCCAAGACCAAGGGTCCGAGTGCGACCCTCTGGCCAAGAGCGAGCCTCACAGCAAGTGGCAACACATGGTAGAAGACTCCGTCATGGGGGTGACCATCAATCAAGTACCTCGACAGCCAGGCACATAGAAAAGCACAAAGGGTCAGGTGATAACCCTTGCCCTCTACGTAATTTTCGGCCTCTGGGTCCTCACTCAGAAGTTTCTTAGTGATGCTGCTGTTCGCATAGTCTCGGAAGAAGTACTGCAACCATTTGTTCCAGGTATTCTTCGCAGACGTATCGACCAACTGCCAGTTCGGAAGAGGCTTTGTAGTAGTCCACCGAGTGGAAATTTTCTTCACCTCTGCTAGGCATTCCTCCATCTGCGTGTACAAGGCAATCTCCGCGGATGTCCTCAAGGGACTCAGAGGGTCCACCTCGCCCATGGGGGAAATCTCGTACAGCATTTGAACGTCCTCGAGTGTCGGGGCAGCCTCGAACTCAGCAAAATGGAACGTATGAGTCGCAGGCGAGTAACGGGATAGAAGGTCTAGAAGCATGGACTGATCCAACTTCACGGCAGCACCCTTCATAGCACGGATAGCAAAGTATACGCCGGCTTCATTAAGAGTCTCGGCGTGATGATCCAACACGTGGTCGATCCACTCATCCATATAGTCCAATTTCTGGACGAACGCCTGAGTAGAAATCGCAGTGTATGGGAAGTGCCCGTTTTCGATCCCCAATCGAACTACATCCTCGGAACCAACCAACTCGAGCAGGGCTGAGTTAACTGGGCGAGTCAGCGTCAGCAATCGCTCAACTGGAACAGGATCAGGCATCCTCTTCGCCTTTACCCTCGCATGGTAGAAATCTTTGCCGCCTAAAAAGGGGGCTTTTCGCCACAAGGCCGGTGGAAGGTCGGGTATCTCTTCATCTTCCTTGACGGGTCTGGTTACTCTTGTCTTGGCCATTCCTGCGAAAGAGCAAGAAAAAAGGGGGGAGAAATACCACACTTCAGTTTGAATTTTGGAATTCAAGATCTATGCAAAGGAAGACGAACAGTTCCGGTATCGATTTCAGAAATTGGGGAGTTGCAAGACCCAATATTGTTGAAAGATTAAAACGAAGCAGGTTCAAAGATTAAAGCCTCTTCACAAATTTCATGGGTTTACAGATTCAACGCAGTTCAAGGCAAACACTGGTATCTTAAATCAAAAGTAAACGAGGCCAACCTTGTTTTCTTGAAGCCTGCTTGGATATGCACAATTGAAGAATACGATTTGCAGTTCTGAACTGGTGATTGATTATCTGGATGTGATCTCGAAGATCTCCGGGTACCATTCACTTTAAGAGAAAGAAGTGATGCTTTGCAATAATGGGGGATACAAGGTATTTATCCAAAACAATGAGGGTTGCGTCCTTTCGATAGTCGAATCGCAACCGTCACCGTCGAATCGCGCAATCACAGGACAAGCTGACGTCACGCCTAAAACCCTAAAGGTCAGACGGCACGACTCTAGGGGTTTTAGGTCATAATGACACGCACGGGGGCTGAATTTACCCGTATTTGAATTGGTGCGTGGCGGCGACGCGTATGTTGGTTTCCGCGCATGGAAGTCTATACGGCTATGAGTCTTCACGCGCAGAAAGGGGGCTAATGTAGATACTGCTTTCTGACATGACAGATCTTGGCCACGTGGCAGCCATCCAGCACACCATATTGTGCTCCATACACACTGGATCACCAGCCGAGCTGATCCATGTGGGGGCTGCGAGACAGAGCCCTCGCATACCACTGCACGGGACTTGTAGGGACTTAGTGGTTTGGAGGCTAGAGTAAGCCCTGTCGCGTGCGAGCCAAGCCCGCACGCGACCTTTAGTAACTGTTTTGAGAGATTTATGGCACGAGCTCCATAAACCCGGTCAATCCGGTCAAACCCGGTCAACCTCGTAACGGTTCCGGTATTCGCGCACCACGTGCTGTAACGGTCCCTATATACTCGGACGAACGTGCCGTTATGGTTAAGCTAATTAAGCCGCCATCAATGGGCGCATTAACCACACTACAACGGTCACGTTCTCCAGTATATATAGATCGTCAACCTTTCCATACAAAGGAGGACACATTGCCATACGCGGAAGCTCTGCCAAACCTCTGTCTCTCTCTCAGACATTGCTACTGCCTTACTCTCTCCCTACACACACCCCTATTCTTCCTGTGCGATCCTTGATCCACTGCACACGGTGCACACGGAGGTCTCCCCGCCGGAATCTCTT